>OZ012740.1:318361542-320944123 GCA_963859935.3 Lathyrus sativus | reverse complement strand
ACTATATATATATATATATATATATATAGTGCATAAATTTTTATATTAAATATAAAACCATAAAGTCTAAAATTTTAACCATAAAATTAAAAATCTCAAATTTTAACTTAAAATAACAAAGTTCATAAAATAAAATACTCAAAATGATAGAGGCTAGTACAAATCACAAATGCGTCGATAATTTAGATTTCTTTCCATAGTGTCAACTTCTTCATCTTCATTAATCTCATCATTTCCTCCATCATAATCATTATCATTATCATCTTCTCCATCATCTTCATTTGTATTTCCTTCTTCATTGTCACTTTCTATAGTTTCAAGGACATCAAATTTATCTGCATGTGCAGTTGATTTAGCACTAGCAGTTTGCATCAAATCTTTATTTAAATCAGCCACATTTACGTGATTACCACCTGCATTTTCTTCCTTAGCAACATACCACCAATCGTCATCATCTTGGAAATCATCAATTGTTAGATCTCACTTTTTTCTTTCAGCCTTATTCTTGGTCAATCTTGTATTTACCATCACATACACAAGATCATTCATAGTCTTTTGTTTCAACCGATTTCTTTTTTTCGTATGAACCTAAAAAGAGGAAATATTAAATCAAAATGTATAACATATAGTAACTATAAAAAGTATATATGATAAATTTAAAAACATACCATCTTAAAAGCATTCCAATTTCTCTCACAGCCAGAAGAACTGCATGTCAAACTCAACACACGAATAGCAAAATTTTGCAATTCTGGATGTGCATCGCCGTAAGATTCCCACTATTGAATCAGTGTCTTGTTTTCTAGTCCACGTTGAACTATTTCACTTCCAAAGAACCTTTTTTTACTCTTAAAATTCTCAAGTTGACCATCAATTTTATTCACCATATCCATGTCTCCTCCCATCATCCTTTCTAAACATGCATACATTCCTTCTTTCACTTCATTATCTGCTTTGAAATTAGGTTTGTAATGCATCATTGGATTAAGATAATAGCCGACAGCATGCAAAGGCATATGCAATTGTTTGTCCCATCTATTATCTATAATTTTCCATAAAGGTTGGTAACTTAAGAAAGAAAAGATTAAAAGATTAAGTTAGTTCATAGATAAATACTAATATATTTTTTATATCAAATAAATCAATCTAAGATATTTTATAAAATTATACATTTTTTCTTATTATTATAGCTAATTTGTATTTCCTCTTTTTCCTGATCTATTACTTTATAGATATAGCCCATGGCTACCTTCTCATCAGAATCCACCATACGTAAGACTTTAAGTAATGGAAAAGCACCCTTAAGGCAAATAATCAAACTCTTCCAAAATTCCTTGTTTGTGACTATATTTTCAACAATTTTTCCATCTTTTGTCTTGGAAAATTGACTATTCTTCCATTGCTTGGAAGTGAACATCCTATACAACCCTCCCCTCTTGTCATTCAAGCAACCCAAACATATATATGATGTTGCAAAGCGAGTGATGCTAGGTCTTCTCAACTCACCTCCTTCAGTGTAATGATGTAATAAAGCTATAAGACCGGTCCTAGCATAAATGTAAGTTGTGATCTTTTTACCCGAAGCAATAATTTCCTTATGCATAGGTATCTTGCTCTCAAAATCCTCTAACATTAGATTAATGCAATGAGCTGCACAAGGTGTCCAATAAAGCTTATTCCTTTTATCCATCAACATTTGTCCAACCAACTTGTAATTTGCAGCATTGTCTGTTACAATTTGGACAACATTTTCTTCCCCCACTTTCTCAACAATATCATCCATCATTTTGAAAACATTATCAGTTGTCTTTGAAATGTCAGATGCATCAATTGATTTTAAAAAGAAAGTACCCATAGGACTATTGACTAAAAAGTTTATGATAGTCCTCCTCTTTTGGTCAGTCCATCCATCCGTCATTATTGTACATCCAAACTTTTTCCACGCAGCTTTATGCTCCACCAATATGCTATTTATAGACTCAACTTTTTTCTTTAAATGTTTACCTCGGATGTCATGGTAAGATGATGGCTTATATCCTTTACCATATTGGGCAATCATTTCACACATCTTTATAAATTCTTCATCTTTTACAACATTAAATGAGATAGCATTGTTGTAAAAATAAGTTGCAACTTGTAAGTCAGTGTCCTCCTTCACTTTTTTTTAAAAGCAGCATTGATAGTTGATTGAGAAGTTATCCCCCTCTTGAAAATATTTGCAAGACCTGAAGATTCAACTTTTTTTCTTTTACCATCTTCCACATCAACCACTTCTACATCTTCACTTATAGTTCTCTTCTTGATGAGTTTGCTTTGCAATCTATGAACAATAGTCCACATTTGTTTACGAACTTCATCTGGAACAGATACACAGGATTCGACATTACTATTTGTCCCTACTAAATGATGCTTAAATCGAAAAGCACCGCCGCGATACTCACTATGACAATAGTTGCACTTGATATTTCTTGATCCATCGTTTACGGGAGTTCCATGTTCCCATGCCACATCTTGTCTTTGACCAGGAGCATTTTTTGCAACTTTCTTATTTCTCACATTTCTAATAGTTAAATTTATTGGAGGAGGAAGTGACATACTACTACCAGTACCATCAACTATCTGTCTCATTAAAAAATTACGATAAATAACTTTGATATAAAAGATTAAAAAATACAAACATTTTTTGAAAATTAAAACATATAGTAATATAAAATAAAAAAAAGCAAAAGAGTGTAAAAAAATATTATATTTTCAAAAGAATTGCATTTGGAGGAGTTATATGTTATATTATATTTTCTTAAGAAGTGCAACTTTATACCGTATAGAAACAAAACCTATTGAAAAAATAAGTAGAAAGATACTGTATAGAAACAAAACCTATTAAAAAAAATAATAAAGTATAAAAAAATAAACAGTACTTTTAATATCTTTATCTTGCATTCGTTGTAACTTTATGGTAGTCAATCCTCTTCCAATTTTATGAGTATATTTTTTATTGTGCGTGTATATACTATTATTAAATATTTGTAGCATTCTGTAATCTGTACTATACATGTTTTATATTATTATAATATTATTATTAAGAACAAAAAAGATAAGCTATTCTGAGTCTCTGACTCTATACTATAGAGTGCTACTATACGATTTATCACATCACTTACAAATTGGTAAGACCAATAAATAAACAATATTAAAATATAGATACTAGTGGAAACGCAGCAAGATGAAAACTTACAACAAGATGAAAACGCAGCATACTACTACTACAACAAGATGAAAACGCAGCAACAACGAAAACAGAGTGTGAAAACAAATACAGAGTGCAAAAACGAAAACAGAAGCTTACGTCTTCTTCTCTGGTTGCGAAATTTTGGAAGCTTAAAGTCTTCTTTTTCGGTTGCGAAATTTTGGAAGCTTCAAGTTTATATCACTGCGACTAACAATTAGGATTCAGAGCTATTGAAAAAAAATAGGTATTTGCATATTTATAACCCACAAATTGTAAACCGGGTCGCACTTGACCCGGGTAAAATATGTGAGATTTTACTTTCAGATTTCGAAATCCATTTATTTCGCCGTGATTTCCGCACGAAAGTGATTTTGCTTGCGATCCAGATCGGTAGAGGTGATTGAGATCACAAAATTGTGCGATTTCACGATCTGGATCGCGATCTTAACAACAATGTACATAACTATGATTTGTGTTTAAAATTAGTCGACCATCTTAGTGTCTGTCAGCTCAAGCTGGAAGAGAAGGAATGTGTTGCTGACATGATCTTGAATCTTGTTCAATCGAAAAATATACTTGCAACATTGAAACGGAAATGACCGAAAAATATATCAAATATCAAGCAAGTGTATAATATTCGGTACCTCACTAACATGACGCTTAGGGGGATAGAACTGAGATGCAACAACTCTTGAAATTGTTGGATGATAACAGTTATGTATCTAGGTACTCAACGTGCGAGGATGGAGTTATTGTTAGAGATATTTTCTGGACTCATTTCGATTCCATAAAGTTGTTCAACACGTTTCCTACGGTGCTCATATTTGATTCAACCTATAAGACCAACAAATATATACTTCTATTATTGGAGATGGTTACTGTTACCTCAACTAAGAAGATATATTCTGTTAGTTTTTCATTTCTTGAGTGTGAAAAAAAGGACAATTTTACTTGAACCTTAGAGGTGTATCAGACACTGTTGAAGGTCTAAGGTAAGATGCGTAAAGCGATTACCGGCTGCGATACCACATTGATGAATTCAGTTGCAAAAGTATTCTCTTCTTCTTATTGTTCGAACTGCAGTAAAGCAGAAAGAAGAAAAAAATATAGTTTTGGAAGGATTCCCTCAGGGATTTATATCATCTCCACAGGGATCGGTGCAAGGGAAAGAATGTCGTTTAACGATCTCTACATTTCTAAGCTTGTTGTGAAAATTTGTTGATAAATCAAAAGTACCATAAATTAAAGCAGAAAATATAAAGATGGAAAATATAAAGTAAAGACTTTAAAATAAACGGAGCCTTGGGATTGGATCTCATCAATTGATAACACATGCATTCTTTTGACCATTTAACATAAATGAATCATTCGTCTAATATCCTCACGTATCACCCACAACAGAGTTATGTCTAACGCAACGTCGAGAGAATAACCGTGTTGCGGTGAGAATCAGATACCAAGCTATCAACTTAACTTGAATCACAACTCTTTGAAATTCACCACCGAGCTTTTATTTATCCAAAGAAAAGGGTAAAGAACGAAAAAAAACCCTAATTGCACTATAAAATAATACGGGAGATCTAAGATTCGGGGGTTGGTTATACCTAGGGAAAGTGATAGCATCCTAAGTATTTGTAGTACTCTACAGGAACCTCTTATTTTAATTGTGTTATTGTTTACCTTGAAAATCGGAAAACAACCGCTGATCTTCCAAATCTAACTTTGGTGACTCACATGATCGATCAGATTGATCCTAGGACATGTGCTAAAAGATTTTTTTTTTTTTTTTGGTTTTAAGAATTTATTCAAGTTCCACACTCGAACATTATTGGGGTGAAAGAATCCTAAAGGAACATCTATTCGACTACGGGTTAATTTAAAGATAAAGTAAAGATTTCAATAAAAGAGAAGAAAGTTTGTTGGTAAGGGTGAAGTTAGATTGAGGACGAAGAGAAAAGAATTGCATAGGAAGGAGAGAAATAAGGTAAGGAGGAAAAAGGGTAAAGACAATAAAGACAATAAAAGGCTTTGTAAAACTTAAAGTAAAAGGTAAATTGCATTAAGTTAAAAGATGGTGTGTTTACATCACGTACACTCTCTTACAATACTCGCTTTCTCTACACTCGGATACTTGGAATAATTTTAAGAGTAATTTGTACAATAGTAAATTACAACACACTTTGGATATGTCTAAGACACCCTATTTATAGTAACAAAAAATAACCTCTCATAACCTCCACCATAATCTCCTTCCGCCACTTGTCTCAAATGCATGGATCTATTACTCACAAGGTGACACGTGTCTCCCTCAATTTTCCACAAGCAAAACCGTTTCCTCAAATATTCAAATTTCAAATACTTCGACAATCCATTTGTCTCAGCAGGCGGTCGAACTCTTGGTTTTTGGGTGAGTTCTTCGACTTAGCTATTTTGCTTCTTTCGACCATTTTCTTGTATTCAAGTTATTTTCCACCCTTTTGTCTTAGATACCTTCTTTCTAACTGAGACGTCGAATTTAGGAGCTAACAAATTGCCCCCCAAAAATGTCTTTTCAACTTCGACCGTGGAAAAACACATTTTTTGACAGCGCATGACCTTCGACGCCGCTTTGCCCCCATGAGTGTCGTCTGATACTCTTTCCACCAATGTAAGTCTGAGAAGTTGAAAGGGAATGAAAGAGAAAAAGAAATATAGCTATGAACACGCAAGCTACTGTTCCGCCACCTTGATGCAAGTTTATGACGTCACTATCATCATGGCTATTTTCTCGGGAATCAACAAAATCGTGGGGCATCATCACCTTTCCAACCTCGGGGACGTGAATTGCAACTACTGCCTCTGCCATCCTGTCGCGGTGAAATTTGGATACCAAACTATTGATTAGTTTGAATCGTTAATTCAATTTGCAACCGAACTTTGATTTGTCCAAAGGAAGGGATAAAGATCGAAATTCCCACAATGCAATGCAAATGCAAGGTTTAGAGAGTTTAGGTTCGGGGGTTGGTTAAACTTAGGGAAGGTGCTAGCATCCTAAGTTTCTGTAGTGCTCTACAGGAACCTCTTGTTTTATGTTGTTTATTGCTAAGTGTTATCTGCTTAAGGGATTTAAAGACCCTAATGGTTTATTTCTAAGTATACTCGATAAGATGTCGCATCTTATGCCTACATATCCTTACGGGAGTGGAATCAGAGTATGTTGTAGTTCACCCTAAAGGGTTAGAGAAGTCCTTTGACTGTGGTCAAAGTTCCTACGGGTTTAGGGTAGTTGTTTTGATTGGGTTTAGGAGAAGAGACGAGTCTTCATATTAAGGGAGAGATAACCACCACAAATGTAAAGGGGTTTGTAGGAAATGGTCTTTGCATCGTCTTAAGAAAAGGTCTTACATACTCGGATGGTCGCCAAGTATGCCTTTATCGCTCTTAAGGCAAAGTCCCTACATGTTTGATTGTATTGTTGTGGGGTGGAGATTATACCTCGCTTAAGATGATTAACATCTATTCTCTATTGTGTTTGAAAAGTTGTATTGTGTTGATTGTTTTGTTTCTATGTTGTGAAGGATAAAGACAAGGTCCTTCCTATAGGGTAGGATCTATCTTAAGCGATCAACTTGAATGGGATCAAGGATCGAGGGGGGAATATGATGCAAATGATGTGCAACTACACACAACGTTGAATTATGTGTAGGTTTTTCCTTTGGACGGGATGTAATGTGATGCAACAAGATATAATGACTTGCGGTGGAGATACATTGCAGAAAGTAAATTGCGGAAGATAAAACCATGCACGAACGCATGAAAGCGCTAGGTGAGTGTGTGCATTGTGAATAAAATAAAAGCGGATAAAACATATATAAAATACGCATGAAAGCGCTAGGTGTAAGTGCAAGTGTCGTGAAGTGAGATTGATTTGTATGCTTACGCGGTTGATTGATTTTAATTTTAGAGGGATTGAAAAAAAGGTTTGAATTAGTGAGATTAAGATTTCTTTTGAGAAAAGTTGATTTAATTTATGAGAAAATTACTGTTGTTGATCGAATGGGCTAGTGAGATTTGATTTTAGACGAGATTACTTTAGGGATTGGTTTTAGGAAATTGTTTTTAAGAAAAAACTGATTTAATCTTAAGAGAAGTTGGATTATTAGGGTGAATTGTTTTTAAGAGAAAAGTTGAATTTGATTATATAAAAGTTTTATTCTTAGAGATACATGGGTAATTATTTAAAGTTTTTTTCTATTAAATAAAGTTATATACTTTAGACTAATAAAAATAGATTTTTATTAAATTGAATATAAAAAAAGGACATGTTGTTATTATTTGTTATAAAATGGATCTAAAAACTACAATAGATATAATTTGTTTAGAAAATATTCAAATAATTTATTTTAGATAAAAAAGGGTGATGAGTAAAATAATTGATTTTTATTAAAACAAGAAAACCTATTAAAATGTTTTTTTTTATTATTAGCAAAATATTATTAAGTTGGTGAATAGAAGATGATTAAATTAATATTGAGTTGGAATTAAATTGATTTTAGTTAAATTAGTTGTAAATTAGGGTGCTTAATTATGGTTAAAACGGATTAATAGGGTGATACTGAAGGGGTTAGTGGTGATTAGTGTGTGTGTGTGCTAGATTAAACAAATATAATAAAAGAAACAAAAGGAAAAAAAACGATGGAGGAAACCCTAACTCCCCCCTTTCCCTAAATCGGACCCCTCTCTCCGTCGTTATCCCTTCTCAGCCTCGCCCTCTCACCATTCCCTCTCGAGTTCCATGTCTCATCCTCTGTTTCTTCGCTTTGAACCTGAAATGCAACCAGAAAATATCAGTATTTCGAAAGTATTGGTAAAGATGGGTTTTTTTTACCGAAAGTGGGGTGGTGGCGTGTGAGATGACGACGATGAAGGCTTCAGCGACTTGGATTCGCGGCGGCTTAGGATTGCCTCATCGTTGGGAGTCTCTGCGGCTTGCGAAGGTTTCGATGATGAACAAATAAGTTATCTCTCCGCTCAATCGCGATCTAGGGTTTCTTTGTCTGATGGTTTTTTTTCTCTTGCGATCTCCGAACCCCTCTTTATATAGGCTTCACCTTCTGATTTCTTGATTGAATTTCATTGATCACAAGTAAATGCTGATTGATTGTTTCCAATTTGGCTATGGTTTGATTTGAAAACATTCCTTTTTTATCCCAATTTCGTTTAATGTGTATCAAACCTGTAATAATTTTGGATTGGATATTCTCTGAATCCTTTGTGGGATATTCCTGATTGTTTTTGCTAATTGATGTTTGGTATTTGGCAGGTGTAGATAGTGTTTGATTTTGGGCCAAGAGGTGGATTAGAAGCCCAAAGTAATACCAATTCAATCTCCTGGCATCTGATACGCTTCAATCACCCTTGATGTTCTTACGTGAAAATGATGGTAGTGATGAGTCTTGTTGTTGGCCTTCCATCTCTTATTCTCCTCGAACATTGATGTGTTTATTCGTTTTCTCACCACAAGCAGGTACTAACCAGAGGGAACAGCAGGGCGAGGTGTCTAACAGATAGTAACCATAATAGCTTGACAATGATGAGCTAATAATTTCCAAAAGCTCAAAGGTTCACGTCCATGCTCAAAATGTTATGTTGATTTCGAAACTGGTTTTTTCAGGTGGCAATATACAGTGGGAAGCCTTCGTTCAGGACTCGATTTCATAAGAAGCTCATCGCTTTCTCAACAGGTTCGCACAGGGGATCAATGCGTGTTGCTGCTAGTTTGTTCAGTACATCGGTTGCATCATCCAGTATTGTCACATGATTGCCGAGGAATAACCTCAAGAGCTTTGGCACTATTTTGGATATTGCCTTGATGATACTGATGTAAAGTTTCTGTTATGCAGGTTGAGGGATCACTTAGAATGGTTCTCATCAGTTTGTGGAGCTTTGTTGATAGTTCTCATGAATGAAGTTAGCTGCTATGGACACTGTAAGATATTATGCATGGGAGAGTAGTTTCCAGTCTAGAGTATCAAATGCACGAAATGATGAATTATCATGGTTTCGAAAGGCAATACTACTTGGAGCGTGTAATTCATTGCTGATGATTTTGTCCTCAATTATGTCTTGCTTCCTATTTGAGCATGCTTAATTTTCTGTTTGATTTCCTTAACTGATGTAGGTCCAACATGATTCTTACCAGGTTGGCAGTTCAATACGATGCTATAAATCAAGTTGGATAATGCGAACCAGACCAACAGGTCCAAAGCTTCACATCACGGTTTAGCTGCGGGTGATATCTTTCCTTCCCGTTACTTGTATTGACTAACATTGTAATGAAATTTGGGTAGCATTCTTGAGTGGTTCTGTTGCTTCAAAAGCTCGGAAATCTTGAATTGAGGCATTGACTTGTTTTCCTATAACTTGTTGTTGTGGAGATAATATTGATCGCTATTGTGTTTCGGTTTGCAGGAACGAATTCATGGATGTGGTACGTGAGGAGTAAAGGCTATGTGAGAATGTTGATTCCTGATGAATTGAATTTGGCTAAACGGTCTCAAATATTGGCTGCATTGGATAGGTGCCCGAGTGCTCCGCATGCATGAAATTCTCTCACAATGGTCTTGACAATTTCAGAGCCGAATCTAACCAAAGCAACTGCTTCATCATCCTTAGCAGGAGAGATCAAGGGTGAAGAAAGAGCATTCATCAAATTTGCTGCTATGACTGAACTTCGGTAATTGCGTCCTTTTCTGGTGTTATACTGTTGTGGCAAAGACAAATGAGAGCCATGCGAATCTGACACCTTTCTTCTCTTGCAGGTTCTTTGATGTTTAACAACATCTTGAAGAGGTGGAATCAAACTCAACATCTGATGTTATTCGCTTACGAGATTTTTGTCACGTGCAGGTGATTCTCAGTAGTGCTAAACTTAACTGTGCATTCCAGGCCTTGGGACACGGCGGTCATATCACATGAAATAAATCCAGCAGTCTTGAATAATTCAACTGGTAGTACATCAGGTCTGGAGCTTGGTGCAGATATGGATGCTGCAGTTGTTATTAATTTGAAGGTAGACACTGCCTCTTGAACTTCAGTAGGGGGGAGTGGTGCTTGGTATCACTTGGATGAAGGACCAGTTACGGCGTAGAACAAATAGTCGAGGGTGTTGCGTTCACATATTTGATTTATACGCACTGACCATTAGGGAAGTTGCTTCCGAAGCGGAAGATTATCATCAGAAGTTTCAATTGAGCTGTTGCCTCGTCATATCTGATTCCAATGTATGCTTCAAAGGTAGCTTTATCCACAAAGTTTGTCTTTGTACGCTTTCATATGCCCTGTTAATTTCTCGAATCCATTTATGACTTGTTAACTCCTGTTTTCAGGTTACTCCTCCAAGAGACTGTTTGGTGACATGGAGTAGTTTGGTTTCAGGTTTACTCAATGCGAGGCCGGATCGAGGAAGCTTTGGCGGTGATGAATCTGATCAGAAGTTCAGGAAATACTCCTAGTGGTGTCTTGGCTTACTCGGATATCAGGATGCTCTCAAAACGGGAAATGCGCAAATGCCCCACAGGTCTTCAACCAAATGCGAGCTGCAAATGCAGGACCGCCATGGCAAATAGGTGATGACACTCACAACTCTTCTATCTGGCTGCAAGGAATCAGGTTTAGTCGAAGAAAGGTGGAGATATCTTGACGGCACGCATGAAGATCATGATATTATTCCAATGATTGAGCACTACTGTTGCGTGGTAGACCTCCTTGTAAATCAAAATACTCTTGTGGGAATTTATTGCTGTAATTCATACTTTGTGCTCCCCGAGTTTTCTTACGGAGGCTTTCAATTGTAATCTTCGGTTGATTAAAATCCTTTCTGCTGATTTCTTCAAGACTACTGCCCTTGATTTGCTTTTATTTAATGTGATATTAACACTTCTGACAATGTTTGTCATTGATATTGAAAGGCTATCACTTCCTCATCATTAATCGTGTGATACTAATTTCCCATAGTCTTGGTTTTTTCGCTCCCAGCTTGTTGATAGAAATGACACCAACCAACGTGCCATCATACTGAACCGAATTTTGTACCGAAAAAGAACTTATGAAACTAAGGGCTTGGTAAATCATTCTTAATCCTTTATGCCCATCTTCACTTGATGAATGGAAAGGGTGTTTTGATAAGGGATGAATCATAAATTCTAGAACCAATCATGCACTATGCTCGGGTTTCGATCTTGTGAGTGTTTAAAATAAAAGGGTTTGAAATGGACATGGTCTTCCATTTACATTAGTAAATTTGAACTTGTCATTTCAAAGTAATATTATCCCCGAGTCATTAATCCATTCCTCTTTTCTTGATAATTAAAGCCTTGAAAGCGTAACTTGCGATATCGCTTGCCATGTCACCGTAATCAGTCCTTGAACGATTACACTCCACATCCATGGAAAGAAAACGATCTAATCTACACTTGGCACTGTTGCCTGCGTAAAAACTGGTTAGTTGTGATAAATATATACCAAAGTAAAAAAACGAGCAGGCGGGATCTTAAGGTCAAAAATTGGGGTGCAACAGATGCCCCTATTTAAGTTACTCCTATTCGGAGATATGGAGATCGAAATCTCCGTCTCGACGAGATAGGAGGGACTTAAATACAAACATTTGCGCAAATTTTTGGCCATAAGAAACCACCGAACGCAATGATAGGCAATGATATGAGGATGCAAGACGGACAAATCTGTGAGAAAGAGGTAACAGGGGATGAATTGGACACGACATGCTAGACAGAAGAGCAACAGATCCAACAAGGCGGGACCCTACGAGGATAGGAACAATCACCCATGGGAAATCTCCAGACGTGTAACGGTAACTCATGCATCAAGGATGCGGCGATTTTGACGATTTGTGATCGAAAGATACTTTTACTACCAAGGTGGTGGTCAGTAGTAACTCAAAATGGATCTTTTTGATTGGGGCGCAATGCATCCTTCGCCACATTTTATTATTTTGGTAACTCAGCTGAAACGGTAAAATGTGTAACTTCCCCTTGCATCATGGTACGGGGACCATGGGCTGGTCTCAGTCTTTGATGTCATTGTAGTTGTAGATGTTGTTGTAGTTGTTGAGCTTCCCCGAGCATCATGATATGGGAGTCATGCGCCGGTCTCGGTCTCTGATGTCGAACTTCCCCTTGCATCATGGTATGGGAACCATGAGCTGGTCTCGATTTCTGATGTCGAACTTCCCCTTGCATTATGGTATGGGAACCATGAGCTGGTCTCGGTTTCTGATGTCGAACTTCCCCTTGCATCATGGTATGGGAACCATGAGCTGGTCTCGGTTTCTGATGTCGAACTTCCCCTTGCATCATGGTATGGGAACCATGAGCTGGTCTCGGTTCCTTCCCGAAATGATGAGAACTCGTGAGAGCACCTTCATAGGGGGGTTGTGATTTGTAGATTGTAGATGTAACTGTAGTTGTAAATTGTAGAACTGTAGAATTGTTGATGTAAATGTTGTGTAATCTGTAATTGTAGAATTTTGTAGATGTGATCTTGTACTTGTAATCGTAAATTGTAGATGCAGTTTGTATTGTATTGGCAATTTGTAGAATATGCACCGGGGATCTTCAGAGGAGTTGTAAACTGGTTGATCTGTGGAGTGTCCTCTTGTAAGGAGATATATCGTTGATTGTACTCGTAATGAACTCTCTGGGGAAGATCATTTCTGAGGAGTATCTTTGCTGTAATTGTAAGATATGTGAAATTGTAGTAGTAGAAATCCTCAAATGGGGAAGTATTTGTAATGTACTTTGCTCTGACTTGATAATTTTGAAATAATCCATTGGAGATGGACAGATCGTCTTAAGGAAATTGTTGTTTGTTGCTTTGAGCATAAATCTGCCCAAAACTAGTTGCTCAAATAAAGAGATCTTCTGTCATTCAACTGTAAGTTGTTGAGGAGATCTTGTATTATTGCTGAAGAAGCGTCACGTCTTCAAATGGTGATCCTCATAATGTCAAAGCGCAAAATAAATGCACTTTTGATCCATGCTCAAACGCTGGAGATGTTCATAGTGTGATTGTCAAAGACCGAAGTTCAATCCGGGAAACAACCGAAGAGAAACTGTCAAGCAAGACTCAACCATAGAGTCATAAACTCCAATAGGAATGTACTGAAACGACTGTCTTCCACGAGGATCGAACTTCGTGGGGAAATAGAAATAGTGAGTTTCTTTTTCTGCTTAGGGCTGACAATTCTATTTGGAAGGAATAAGACACGCCCAAATACCCAAGGGTAAACGCAATCGAAGAGATAGAGTAAAACAAACAAAGGATGCACAAATGCAAATGAGTATGTTATCTACTTATATGATATGAGTATGCTTATGCTGACAAGACAGACGAAAGCAATGACCGAATACGGGATAAACGTCTCGAAACAAACATCCGACCAATCTTCAAAGATAGAAGTATCACTGAGGATAAATGAAGAACTAAATATAGGATCCCAATCCTGCTTCAAAACTTCAAGATTTCTCTTGAGGAAGAGTGATCAATCCATTTGGGGATGTAACATCTTGATAAGCTTGACGTGTTGTATGAAATTGTAGATGGAGGTACCCAAACCGAAGTTTCATAGGGGATAAAATAAATATCCTGGGTCTTCGTAGTTGTTGAACATGTTGGGGTCGAGCTTCCTGAGGATGAAATGTACATCTTCCAATCTTCAAATGCCCCAAGTCACATAGTTGAGGAGAAAAACGTCTCGAGAGGATTTTATAGAAAACATGACGTCCAAATGCCCCACTATTTTCAAACTCTCTAGAGATTCGCCGAATCTCGACGTAACTGCCCCCGATTGATGATATAACCGAGTTTTCCAATTTCTTCTAGTTGAACCCAAGACTTGCGCAGATGAAATTTTCTTGGGAAGAATGACTTGCCCCAAGTCAGCAAAGTCTTCAAATATCATCATCAATGTCTGTATGTGGTCTTTCTAAGATGTCAAGCGTATTTAGCACGTTCGAAATATCCATTTTGAAATGGTTAATGCAACACGCGTTTGTCTTGAAGTTTTGAAAAGGGGTATCGCAATAACTTGTGATCGAAACCACTAGTTAGGATACAAATTGAACATTATTTATAAAGCCGATTTAATTTGAGCGTAGCTCAAGGAGTCAGGAAACAATATCTCATCGAGTATGCTTTCGAATTAAACCTTCCTTCAATTAGGACTTTGAGGGTCGTATATGGGTTTAATTTATGACTTGTAGAATGGAGGAAGAAAAGGGTTAGTATATTTGTGCCCACCCAATTTTTGAAGATGTTCATCATTTTTGATATTACCCTGCCCCAGGTTAAGAAAATGATGTTTCGGTTTGGGAGAAAAAACGGATCTTTTCTCAAGGCTTAAAAGAAAGGGTTGACTATTTTGGCGTTTAGATGGTCGAAAGAAAAAAATGCCTTACATCATCAATAGGGTTTTTATTCGAAGCATACAACAAGAGATCATGTGTTTTACTTCATCATCCTCCTTCCAATTCTCTGTCAAAGTAAGAGATCGGGTAAAAGTCGGCATTATAAATAATTTTGAAAAACTATTTGAGTGAAAACGAATGGATTTCTTCAAGACAAACAGTTATTGCATTACTTATTCAAAGTAGAAAGTTCTTACATGCCAAAAATACTCTTAACCAAAGAAATAAACACGCAAACAAACGAAAGAAATAGAAAGTTCTTTTGGAGTTTTCACTTATATCAGCGTAATGGTACTCCATTCAGGATCGGTCTTTCCCCTTTGAATGTTAGCACTTCATTATCGATCATTTCTTGAACTTTCCCTTGAAAAACTTTGCAATCTTCGATCGAATGTCCCAGCACTCCATCGTGAAATTCACAGCTGGTGTTTGGGTTGAACCACGGCGGGTGAGAGTTCATGGTTCTAGTCTTTCTAGGTGTCATTGCCGAGTTTCGGATGAAATAAAACCATAATTGACAGTAGGTCAATGGGATAAGATCAAACCAATGGGTCTCTTCCTTCAGAGTATTCAGAGGTATTTTCTGATTCGGAAACTGTTTTCGAACATGTCGATGCTGATCTGGAGATGGCATCCTTCGCTTAGGAGGCAATTGCTGCTCGCGCTGAGCGGGCATTGCATACTCATGTTGAGGACGGGATACTGAAGCTGTGGATTCTCTGGGAGATCCTTTATCACCTGTTTTGTCGGGAACTATTCCCAAACTGTAATTGTACTGCTTTACAAAAGCAACAACTAAGTCTTCCCAAGACTGGATGTGATTCACTTGTAGCTTCATATACCATGTTAACGGTGCTCCACCCAAACTTTCTTGAAAGCAGTGAATCATTAGTTTGTCATTCCCAAGGTAAGCGATCATCTTCTGACAAAACATCATCAAATGATACCTTGGACAAATTGTACCTTTGTACACTTCGAAGGCGGGCATTTGGAATCCCGGGGGGGACAACCAAATTTGGAACTAGGCGCAAGTCACGAGCATAGAAATCAGGTGCACGGTTCCTCTTCATCATTTTCCATCGTTCCTTGAAGTCACGAAACTCATTCTCGAATGCTGTAAGCCCAGGATCATCCACTTCTTTCTCAGCATGAATATTCCGCAAGTCAGCAAACGGGTTTTCTTGCATAGGTAGTGGTGCAGGAACAAAGTTGTCGGAGGGACGGCGAAGTGTTGGTTTAGACTTTACTCTGAAGCTAGTCATGCGATCCATGTCTTTGTTCTCCTCACTATCCTTTAATGATACTTCTGGCTTGGTCAGATGGTCGAGACGGCGACTGACAGCAAAAGATGGAAAACCAAAATGAGCCACAACAAAGGAAGGACACATGCACAAATGTAAAATGCCATGCTAAATGCAGAATGCTAATGCGAAAATGCAGATGTAAGAGGAGACTTCAAGAAACTCAAAGTGTTTTTCAGTATTATAATGTAGAATAATTGAAAAACTTTTTATTTTTGAGAAACAATGAAAACAAAGTACTCATTTAAGAGTTTATTACAACGAAAGCAAAAGAAAACTTAGAACTCTATCCCACAGTCTTCTCTTTTGTACGGAGCTCCTCGGTCAACTGGTCAATGCGATCCTGCAACGCTGCTTTCTCGATGATGAGTCGTTCCACACACTCCTTCCAAGCCATGGTAGTTGAGGGGATATCATCACTGGTGATAGCACTTGAAGAGGCATGAGGAGAAAATGAATCTCCTTGTGCCTTTCTCTTTCTGGCAACTTCTATTTCCGGAGTCTTTTGAAGTCTTTCCTTCTCTACCTTGAGGGTGAGGAACTTGTTCTTCCAGGCAGTCCTCAATTTCCGGGCTTCATCTAAAGCAATCCTTACTTGTTCTATTTCGTCCACATCGAACCAGTCGGGGTCATGAGGAGATAGTACCATAGGTTCCTGGAAAGGAAAAGGCATTTTGAGATTGAGAGCCCTTTCTCGCACCCAATGCAGATAATCCTCGGAAACAACACAGTTGGGGTATCCTGAAGCAGCTGTTCCTTCCCTATCAATATATTTCCATGCATAAATGATGATAGTCTTTAGGTCTAGATCCTCTTCTCCTCTGAAATAGATCTCTTCCAACGAAACTGGGTCAGGCACTTGGATCATAGGGTGTCCAAACTGTCTACGGGACAAGGCGGGATTGTACGTTATACATCCTTCTCTTCCAATAAGCGGTACGTTGGGGAAACCTCCGATGCTAGGAATCATAGGCACGCCTCCATAGTCGGGATCATACCAAACAATGTCCGAATGGGTAAGGGCCATAAGTATCTCGGACCATCGAGGTGTCGCTACTTCGTCCCAAAGGGACGGATGCCAAGTCAAACGAGCGATGAACCATGAGTACAGCAAAGCGGTACAACATACAATGTGTCCTCCTCCTTCGGCATTCATTGAGTGAATCGAGAAGTACGTATCAGCGAGCAAGGTGGGTACCGGATTCTTGAGTATGAACAGCTTGATTGCATCCATATCAACAAAATTGTCAATTTTAGGGAACCAGAAAGTCCCATAGACCAATAAAGCGAAATTGGCTTCCAGGGTGAGAGCCTCCTTTCTTTCAGCATGGTAACGGACTTTTTCGATCAAAAAGTCAGCGGGAAAACCAAGGACTCCTTCCTTGGTGGTCAGGTGTGTTTGAACATCTTCAAGGCTAAGATGAGTGGCATTTGCAATTTCTTGGTGACTAGGTGTGTCTTCCCTTCCGGTGAATAAGGGTCGAACAGTTACAGGCATCCTCAAGAGTTCTGAGTACTCTTCCAAGGTCGGCATCAATTGGTAGTCTGGAAAAGTGAAGCAGTGATACATCGGGTAATAAAATTGAACTAATGTTTCCAACAATCCTTCTTTCATCCTTAGCTCAAGGAAACGGAAGACTCCTCCATATTCTGCTGCGAAGGCAAAGCGATCCTCGACGAGTTCGGCTAGTTCTCTCAAGCTTTCGAGGTTGGGACTCTGAAAAGTGTACTTCAGGGTTTCTCTTCTGAAATCCATGATTACAACACCTACAGAACGAATTTGAGCTTCTTGAAGTGAACAAGGGAAAAGAATGCAATGCAAGATGATTAGGACTTCATGGGATTCCTCTTATTTATGGGCATTGCGGTAAAAGGAAACGTTTTATTAAATTTGAAACGGACTACATAAATATTCTTTTAAAGAGTCCCAAATAAAAGCTAAATAAAAGCTAGTAAAGACACTAAAGAAGCTTTGAATGCTGCTGCTTGAGCTGCTCTTCTAGTTGCGCCTTCTCACGGATAAGGTTGTCCACAATTATTTTCCAAATAGTGCATTGTGGGTCGGAGAAAAATAAATCCTCCATGACCTTCCTCTTCTTGCAGGGGAGTAGCTCTTCATCCTTCAATTGTAGCTGTTTCTGAAGTTCATCCTTCTCCTTTTGAAGTTCAGCCTTCTGCTTTTGAAGTTCAGCCTTCTGCTTTTGACACTCACCATTTTCTGCCATTGCTACATGGTACTTGTTCTTCCAAGACTCCAGCTCATGTTGAGACTTCCTTAAGGACACCTCTAACTCCTCGGCTTTAGACATAAAGACATAAGTGGGCTCTCTCCTTGGAGCTATGGGATCTTGACGGGAATAGGGCATCTTTAGCTTGGTTGCCCTTTTTCTGACCCACTGGAGGTATGGTTCTAAAGACACACAGTTAGGCTTCCCTAGACTTCTCTTCCCTTTCTTGTGTACATTACGCCATGCATTTAGAATCTTTCCTCGTAGTTCCATATCATCTTTGAAGAATATACCCTCTACTTGAACACTCTTGGGAGGTTCCTTCAACGGGTATCCCAACTGTCGACGAGCTAAAATAGGATTGTAGCTGATCCCTCCATCAAAGCTGAGCAACGGTACATTAGCAAAGTCACCACAACTATCAATGATCAATACTCCATCATACACTCGGTTGTACCAATCAATGTCGGAATGGGTCAGAGCCATAACTCTTGGAGACCAATGTTCTTTACCAATGTTTGTAAAAGAGATAGACTTCGGCAAGTGCGAAATAAACCACTTGTAAAGTAAAGGTACACAGCAAGTAATCATCCCTCCACCACGAAGGTTTCGGAGATGTATAGAGTGATATGCATTTCCCAACAGGGTTGGCACTGGGTTGTTCTTCATAAAGATCTTGAATGCTTTGAGATCGATGAAACCTTCGAAACTTGGGAATAGAAACAACCCATAAACGAGCAAAGCAAAAATTGCCTCAAACGGAGCCTTATTAGAGTAATCAGCATAGAATGAAGCCTTCTCGATTAGAAAACCTGTCTTTAAACCAAGAATTCCATCCTTAGTAACTAGGTTGGCTTTGACGTCGGACACCTTCAAACGGAGGGCTTTAGCAATATCTTTCTCATCAGGGTCCTTTTCCAAGAAGGGAAAAGGAGATTCCTCAAGGACAGGTAGACCAACCAAAAAGGAATACTCTTCCAATGTAGGTAGCAACTGAAAATCTGGAAAGGTGAAACAATGGTAAAGAGGATCATAGAACTGTAGTAAAGTGGCAAGAAGTCCTTCATTCACTGAGCAACCCAATAAAGATATCAGCTTCCCATACTTGTTCTTGAATTCTTCTTGATCTTCGATGAAACCCCACAACTTCTTTAGGTCATCCAATTTGGGACTCTTAAAAGTATATTTCACAGTATGTCTTTTATCTGAAGCCATAGTGACCTACAATGTCCATAAACGAAAGTAAATCCCATGAAGTCCAATGCAGAATGATGCTATATGAATGCAACAAACACAAGTATTCACATAAGGACATAAAGATAAACAAACAAGGGCGCCCTAGGTTTACAACGAGCATGGAGTAAAGGTGTACCCTTCCCAAAGGTTTAAGGACTAAAGGTTGTTTGTACCTGCAAAACAAGGTTCTAATGGGACTCAGAATCATTAGCCCATCTATCGGATATTATCAATTTTCCCAATTACTCGAGGATTAATAATATTCTCAAGAGAACTTCTTTTGAGTGTAGCTTCGCGTAGCACTATTTCGGAAGTACTTCCTTATAGTCTCGCACTACGTCCTAATATAGGTCAAAGTTGGGTTAAGGTAACTACAGTCCTCAATATCATAGGCTCCAAAGTCGAAAGTAGTGAGTGTCTTCACGATTGCTCGTTCAACAACACTATTTCGAAAGGGCCTCAACTGAGCGGGATTCTCGATTCAACTTAGTAGGGATTCCACTCCCTATAAGCCTCCTCGACTATATCACCATCCTATATTAATTTCTCTCAAGTTCGGGTGCAGAACTTTATCTCACCACTCAAGAACAGTAATCCCAAAAGAAAAACAAGAGAAAGCATGTAAACAGTTAATCAAGTAGGCAGATATATAAAGCAGTAAACAAAATAAAATAAGATAGGGAAACCCACTAGAGAATCCGCAGTGAAGTCGCCATTTCTGTCGCGGTGAAATTTGGATACCAAACTATTGATTAGTTTGAATCGTTAATTCAATTTGCAACCGAACTTTGATTTGTCCAAAGGAAGGGATAAAGATCGAAATTTCCACAATGCAATGCAAATGCAAGGTTTAGAGAATTTAGGTTCGGGGGTTGGTTAAACTTAGGGA
This sequence comes from Lathyrus sativus, assembly GCA_963859935.3. Classification (NCBI taxonomy): domain Eukaryota; kingdom Viridiplantae; phylum Streptophyta; class Magnoliopsida; order Fabales; family Fabaceae; genus Lathyrus; species Lathyrus sativus. Next base: position 320,923,778 of record OZ012740.1, on the reverse strand, counting down.
AGGTGCTAGCATCCTAAGTTTCTGTAGTACTCTACAGGAACCTCTTGTTTTATGTTGTTTATTGCTAAGTGTTATCTGCTTAAGGGATTTAAAGACCCTAATGGTTTATTTCTAAGTATACTCGATAAGATGTCGCATCTTATGCCTACATATCCTTACGGGAGTGGAATCAGAGTATGTTGTAGTTCACCCTAAAGGGTTAGAGGAGTCCTTTGACTGTGGTCAAAGTTCCTACGGGTTTAGGGTAGTTGTTTTGATTGGGTTTAGGAGAAGAGACGAGTCTTCATATTAAGGGAGATATAACCACCACAAATGTAAAGGGGTTTGTAGGAAATGGTCTTTGCATCGTCTTAAGAAAAGGTCTTACATACTCAGATGGTCGCCAAGTATGCCTTTATCGCTCTTAAGGCAAAGTCCCTACATGTTTGATTGTATTGTTGTGGGGTGGAGATTATACCTCGCTTAATATGATTAACATCTATTCTCTATTGTGTTTGAAAAGTTGTATTGTGTTGATTGTTTTGTTTCTATGTTGTGAAGGATAAAGACAAGGTCCTTCCTATAGGGTAGGATCTATCTTAAGCGATCAACTTGAATGGGATCAAGGATCGAGGGGGGAATATGATGCAAATGATGTGCAACTACACACAACGTTGAATTATGTGTAGGTTTTTCCTTTGGACGGGATGTAATGCGATGCAACAAGATATAATGACTTGCGGTGAAGATACATTGCAGAAAGTAAATTGCGGAAGATAAAACCATGCACGAACGCATGAAAGCGCTAGGTGAGTGTGTGCATTGTGAATAAAATAAAAGCGGATAAAACATATATAAAATACGCATGAAAGCGCTAGGTGTAAGTGCAAGTGTCGTGAAGTGAGATTGATTTGTATGCTTACGCGGTTGATTGATTTTAATTTTAGAGGGATTGAAAAAAAGGTTTGAATTAGTGAGATTAAGATTTCTTTTGAGAAAAGTTGATTTAATTTATGAGAAAATTACTGTTGTTGATCGAATGGGCTAGTGAGATTTGATTTTAGACGAGATTACTTTAGGGATTGGTTTTAGGAAATTGTTTTTAAGAAAAAACTGATTTAATCTTAAGAGAAGTTGGATTATTAGGGTGAATTGTTTTTAAGAGAAAAGTTGAATTTGATTATATAAAAGTTTTATTCTTAGAGATACATGGGTAATTATTTAAAGTTTTTTTCTATTAAATAAAGTTATATACTTTAGACTAATAAAAATAGATTTTTATTAAATTGAATATAAAAAAAGGACATGTTGTTATTATTTGTTATAAAATGGATCTAAAAACTACAATAGATATAATTTGTTTAGAAAATATTCAAATAATTTATTTTAGATAAAAAAGGGTGATGAGTAAAATAATTGATTTTTATTAAAACAAGAAAACCTATTAAAATGTTTTTTTTATTATTAGCAAAATATTATTAAGTTGGTGAATAAAAGATGATTAAATTAATATTGAGTTGGAATTAAATTGATTTTAGTTAAATTAGTTGTAAATTAGGGTGCTTAATTATGGTTAAAACGGATTAATAGGGTGATACTGAAGGGGTTAGTGGTGATTAGTGTGTGTGTGTGCTAGATTAAACAAATATAATAAAAGAAACAAAAGGAAAAAAAACGATGGAGGAAACCCTAACTCCCCCCTTTCCCCAAATCGGACCCCTCTCTCCGTCGCTATCCCTTCTCAGCCTCGCCCTCTCACCATTCCCTCTCGAGTTCCATGTCTCATCCTCTGTTTCTTCGCTTTGAACCTGAAATGCAACCAGAAAATATCAGTATTTCGAAAGTATTGGTAAAGATGGGTTTTTTTTACCGAAAGTGGGGTGGTGGCGTGTGAGATGACGACGATGAAGGCTTCAGCGACTTGGATTCGCGGCGGCTTAGGATTGCCTCATCGTTGGGAGTCTCTGCGGCTTGCGAAGGTTTCGATGATGAACAAATAAGTTATCTCTCCGCTCAATCGCGATCTAGGGTTTCTTTGTCTGATGGTTTTTTTTCTCTTGCGATCTCCGAACCCCTCTTTATATAGGCTTCACCTTCTGATTTCTTGATTGAATTTCATTGATCACAAGTAAATGCTGATTGATTGTTTCCAATTTGGCTATGGTTTGATTTGAAAACATTCCTTTTTTATCCCAATTTCGTTTAATGTGTATCAAACCTGTAATAATTTTGGATTGGATATTCTCTGAATCCTTTGTGGGATATTCCTGATTGTTTTTGCTAATTGATGTTTGGTATTTGGCAGGTGTAGATAGTGTTTGATTTTGGGCCAAGAGGTGGATTAGAAGCCCAAAGTAATACCAATTCAATCTCCTGGCATCTGATACGCTTCAATCACCCTTGATGTTCTTACGTGAAAATGATGGTAGTGATGAGTCTTGTTGTTGGCCTTCCATCTCTTATTCTCCTCGAACATTGATGTGTTTATTCGTTTTCTCACCACAAGCAGGTACTAACTGTTGCACCCCAAAATTTGACCAACAATTATTTATCCATCTAGTGTTTGAGAGTTGATACTTTCATCAGAAAGTTCAAGAGATCCTCAGAGGAGTGGGTTGAAACCAGGGTTGTGTGCTTCATAGCTTGAGAGTTGTGGGTGCCCCTCAGATGATTCTTATACTTTGAGAATGAACTTAATGTTTTGAGAAAGCCTATGAGATGTCTTGATAGCCATCATGAAGCCCAGAGAAGTCATTGTGCAAGAATTCAGAGGATTCAACCATGAATGATAGAATTAGGGTTTTGACTGAGTCAACCCTAGATCAGCTGAAGATTTGGAGAAGGTTGAGACCCAATCCAAGGGCCATGAGATCATGGAATGATGTATAGAGATTTTATAAGGATGATTCCCAGACCAACTCATCATGATTGAAGAGTTTGAGAGGTTTTGAGTTAGGGTTTCTGAGGATTGTCAGTGGAAAAACCCTAATTTGACCCCTATCTTCCAGGCAGTTTTAGCTCTAGATGTGATTGATATCTCATCTTCCCCACAACATGAATGTTGTAGATCTTGTTCTAAGCTTTAATTTGAGTGGTGGAAGTCCTTGATAGGAGGTGCAGAGCTCAAGTTATGGTTTTGACAAATTACAGGTCAGCAGAGGTATGTGAATCTGGGTCCTTGAAAGTCACCCAACTTGCAGACAACTTTTGCCCTAGTAGGATGATTCCTATGATTTCTTGGTCAACATGAATGTTGGAGGGCATCTTCTTAGCTTTAATTTGAGTGGTAGAAGTCCTTGACAGGATTCATGGAACTCAACTTATGGTTTGAACAAGACAGGGGTATTTTGGTCATTTGTCAGTTATAGGTCATTTTAGCCAATGCCTAAAACTCCTATTTCCAAGCCTCAAATGGAAAAACTCAAAACATGAAAGTTGTTCAAAATGTGATTTTAGGTCTAGAAAGAAGGTCACAAATTGTTGGAAAAGCTCATAGCATGAAGTTACATGATTGGTCAAAAATGAACTAAAAATGGCATATAAGTTTGAAAAGTTGAATTTGAAAATTGGTTTGGAGGATCTAGGAATCCAAAATAGGTCATCCAATATATCATTTTGATTGGAAACATCATTTTGAGAACTTTGGTTCAAATATATTTTTCATTTGAGGCCTAAAAAAGGGACTTTCTTTGTAAATCTATTACTTGCATTATAAGGCAATGTTGAAAAACCTTACACAAGCCAAATGTAAGGGCTGATTTCCTTCATACACACTTAATATCTCATGTAAAGACATATTCAAGGGATTTTGGCAAGGTATGAAAGAAGATATCATGATATTTCAAGTTCTCATGTGGTGATATTTTCAATACTTTCTAGAAAGATCTAGATGATTCTAGCCCCTTCCATCACTTGCTATTTAAAGAGGGCCATGAAGAGAGTTCAGAGGTTGGTGAAAGTTGAAGAATTGAGGAGAGAAGAAGGAGATTCGAGCTAGGGTTTCAAGGTGCACCATAGCTGCATTTCAAGAGCAAAGTCACTACTACAAGCTCTCATCTTCAAGGATTTTGCATACAGAAAGTAAAGCACCATTGGAAGATCACTGTGGAGAAGTTACAAGGCTTGAATCGTGCCATAGCATCACCTTCTTCTCATTCTTGACAGGTTCTTTTCCTTCTCCTTTTCACCTTAATTATGCGTAGATATACCATGTTTTAGGCATAGAATGGCTAGGCTAAGTTAGATGATGAGATCTTGAGACTTTGAGCATGATTCATGGAGGTTGAAGTTTTGACATGAAACTTTAGAGATCAAGAACACGCACCCTAGGCTACTATATTCTTAGGTTTTTAGCTCAGCATGATCCCCTTAGCATGTGGTATAATCCTGATTAATATGAGATCATTTCATAACCATGCAAACCAGAGCATAAGAATGGAGGACAAGACTTGCAGCCTTCGTATTTTTTTCTTGAGGGAGAGTTAGAAAATTCTAACACCATGGTTGTGTAGAGGGAGAGGAGTAGATGAATTTTGATGTTTGGATCGTGAGGAATGATTGAGAGTTGAGAGAGATACGTGGAGTAGAAGTTGCTTGCATGAAAGCTGGTTCTGAAACCCTAGGTTGGTTCATTGGAGAAGACATAATCACAACCGTCCATCTCTTTTGAATATTTGACTTCTCAATCGCATCTGACGGCCGAAATTGAAAGATGAAAATGGAGGGAAGGGCTGGAATGTAATACGCGGTCGTTTCACTTAAAAACCGTGTGGGCCTTAGTCTGCCTTCTATTCACACCCCCCACGCGCGCTGGCCCAAATGAAATGAGCTGAATCCACTACTATTCTCACCCCCTCTCTCCTTCTCTTGTATATTTTATTTTTCAATTTTCTTCACATTTCATTAATTTTCTAAAAATCATAACTAAATGAAAAAATATTATTTTTAACTCATTCTTTTTTTAACATTTTCATTAAAATGTCTAGAAAATTAAAAAATATAAAAATTGCATTTTATATTTTAATTGGTATTTTTTGCATATTTTACAAATAAATGCACTTTTTTAACCATTCATTTCATACATGGATTTGTATATTTTTGTTCATGCATTTAGAAATAGATTTTTTGCCCATTCTTTTTTGTGGTGATTCATATTGCATTGTAGTACTCTCTGGATTTATTACTAGATTTGTGGATTAAAATTTGATGTATTTTGATTGTTAGACATTTAGGTGCTCTAATTAGGGTTTTAGGTTGTGTACTTGAACTTCAACATTTTATTTTTGGGGTTTTTAGGCCAAATTAGTGTATGGGGAATATATGGGTTAAGGGTAAGTATGTATAGAATCCCCTAGAATTTTGCTAGAATATTGTATGGTGTTTTAGTATTTTTCATTGATTTTTGAATGTATGGATAATATGTGTGTTGCTTAAAGGCATAAGTTGTATTGTTGTGTTTTCTTTCTTTCTCTTTTGAGTGTGTGAGCTTTGAAGATTGAGTTGAAGACCTTGTGGATCATCATGGAAGCTTTGAAGACCTTGCAGAGGAGTCTAGCATAGCTTTTATTTGCTTTGTTTATAGGTTGATAGGTGCATAGGCAGAGCCCTAGATAGAATACTTTGTTCAATAAACAAGGAGTGTCTTGTTCACCTCCTTTCTTCTTTGTGACATAGAGTCCCTCAAGGGTATTCACCTCTCTCCTTTGGAGGGATTAGTGACCTTGCCCCATAAGGTAGAACTTTGAGAGAGCCTTTCCTTTGATGTTAAGTCCTCAATGGCATCCTTTGGAAGTCAGTGAGCACTGCAACATCCCCCACTCATCTTGTTGACTGAATCTTGTTTGCTGGAGCATTGGAGCCATTGAAGATAGAGGTTGAGGCCTTGAAGAGGATGATTCCTTGAAGATTGTTGAAGTCTGAAGACTTTGTTGATGCCTGAAGATCCCTGGAGATAGTAAAGCCTGAAGGTGGAGCTGGTCAAAGGAGCTGAAGCTCAAGGGAGAAGATGAGTTGATACTCATGTTGTAGGGTTGATACCTGGAAAGCAAGTGATCTCTGAAGTCTGAAGACTGGGTTGCTGCTGGAGGAGCTGAGGCTTTCTTCTGTTTTCTTTGATGTATTGTGTGTTTTGTCTGATTTGTCTGCTGCATTAGATTAAGCACATTTAGAATAAGTTCAGTCTAAGAGCATGAGTGCATCTGATTGTATTGTTATTGCTTGGCTTTGCTTGCGGGTATTCGGTAGAGCCCAGCTCCCTTGCCCATGTGTTTATTTTGCTTGATGGCATTTCATTTCTCCTGTCTGTATGATTACAGTTTACTGTTTGTGCTTGATAGCATGTTGTTTATTTCAGTATGATTACTGTTATTTCATGACTGGCTTGAGGTCGAGACGAGCTTGTGGAGGCTGAAGCCCCACACACATTTCCTCCCTCACTTGCATTGCATGCATTTTACTGTTAAAGCTGATGCTTTTGTCTGTTTTGGTGTATCATTGACATGATCCCTTAGGACTCTCATTTCCTCTGATGAGGATTTGATGATAGACTTTTAGGTTGAAACCTATGCATGACAACATCTAGGAGTTCCCTGTTCAAACCTCAACCATAGGATGAATCCATGGCATGATAACAGTAGGATTTGATAGTCTCCCTCCTAGTTGGGCCTGTTCTCTTCTCATCTCGAAACAGTTTAAGATACAGTAATCATGAATGATTTCTTTCGTATGTTACGAGCCTTAAGCTATCTGAGAAAGGATTGTGGGAGAGTTTCTTTTCCACAGTCTGGATGTTTAGTATGGTACCCTTTGGGTGACATGCGACGCATTCACTCTCAGGTCATAGTCTCTAGTGCGTTTGAAATCGCAAACACAATAAAAAACACTTCTTTTAGGAGATAACCCGTAGTTTCCCGAACTACGTTTGCTCTGATCTTTCATACCAGATGAAAGTACGTAGGCATAGGATGCGACGTCCTAGCGAGCAACCTTCCCCATCTTCACCCGTAGTTAGCCGAACTACGTTGACTCTGATTTCTCGTTCCAGACGGGAATACGTAGGCATAAAGCGCGACGCTTTGCCGAGTCATTTTTCTTTTCTTTTTCAGCCAGCCTTGATAGGTAGATAGATTATAACCAACCCGTCCAAGCAAACAAACAAGCGAGGATCCCGTCGAGTACGACGGACGAGAGGGGTGCTAATACCTTCCCCTTGCGTAACCGACTCCCGAACCCAGACAATGGTTGCGATGACCTTGTCTTACCCTTATTCGTCAGGTTTTTCCGATCGTTTCCTTTCCCGCTCTGAGGGATAAATAACGAAAGGTGGCGACTCTTCTGTCATGCCGGCACCTTATTTTCGCGCAAGCGACAGCTGGCGACTCTGCTGGGGATATGATAGTTTCCTAGGGATCCAACGTCCCGAAAGCGAGTCAGTTTTGGGATCCAACGTCCCTTAAGAGAGTCAATCCTATCGTTTGTGTGTCTGCTTGTTGGGTTGCGTTTATTTACCGCATTTTTACTTCTCGCACTTAATTTCCCGCATTTTATTTTCAGTATAATATGATTATTTGTGCTGTTGTGGGATGGGAGTTCTGATTGAGTGAGAAGCCAGACCCAGGCTTGAGTGCACCATAGACTTAGAGTGGAAATTAGTGGGCGCGTGCTTGCTTTGCAGGCACTAGTGTCTCATGAAATCCACGCTCAGACGAGGTTCATCCGGTTGGCTTCACTTTCAACCCTTTGGGTTGAGACGGTTGCTGGTTTGGTGGATTGTCGACTCTGGGGACCGATCATTTGTGATTCAGCTAAGTGAGGCCTCTTCAGGACTTGATGATGCCACTCCTTCTGGGAATCGTATCATCAGTTTTGAAAGTCTGTGACGCTGATGAACGCATAGGATGCCGTACCTTGAGTCAGTCTAGGTTCATACCTGTGAGTGGGACTGGGTTTATTGCAGGAAACTTAGACCTTCAGACTACCTGGTTTTCTTGACAGTGAATCAGTTATGTTGGGTTCTCAGTTGCAGACATGTTCTTGATAGAGCAAGAGGTTTTTGATCAGAGGATCTTGTCGCCGGGTGTTTGTCTGTTCTTGGTAGAGCAGGCTTTGATCAGTATGTTATCATCAGTGGTTTGTTCTGGATGGAGCAGATTTTGAGTGAGGTCTGAAGACCTCATCGGCAGATGTTATTTGTTCTTGATAGGGCAGATTTTGAGTGAGGTCTGAAGATCTCATCAGCAGCTGTGTGTTTGTTCTCGATAGGGCAGATTTTTGATTTGGGGTCTGAAGACTTCAGCAGATATTCCTTGATATTGCACCCGGGGTCCTTATTATCTGGCACTTACTCTTGTCAGGACAGAATTTTGGTCCTATCAGATGGTTATTCTCAGCAGATCAGATCAGTGGTTTTACACCGGGGTTTCGTCCTCATCAGTGACTGTTGATACCGAATCTCCACAGCAGCCACCTGGATATATTATTGCATACCTGCATCTTGCATTAGTTTACGCATTCATCTGCATTCCATTAACGTGTGTCTGTGTTGCAGGTACCGTTTCCCCGATCCAGGATTTCCCGTCTCCTACTGTTGTTATGGCTTCTCTCAGGAAGACTGTTGCGTACAAATTCCCGACCCCCGATGTGTCGAAGCTGACTGGTTTGATAGCCCTGGCAGGGAATTCTGTGAAGGATAGGTTCAGGAAGTCTTATGGCAAGTTGCTTAGTCTGGTCTACAAACCTTCCGCGTCTGAGTTGAATGGGTTACATGCTCTCCTGCAGTTTTATGATCCTCCCTTGAGGTGTTTCACTTTTCACGACTTCGTTCTCGCGCCGACATTGGAAGAGTATGCTGATATGTTGGGTGTGCCTATCAAAAGGCAGGTGCCTTTTGTCCACATGGATCCTGAGCCTGATCTGGTTAGCTTGGCTTCCTCACTCCATTTGAGCGCTTCTGAGTTAGTGGTGACGAGTTGGAACAAGGTCCCAGGGTTCTCTCTGCAGTTTCTGACAGCTAAGGCTCAGCAGTGTGCCAAGGACAAATGTTGGGACGCCTTCAGCGCCATCCTTGCTTTATGCATATATGGCATCATCCTATTTCCCAGCATGCCCGATTTCGTAGACTTTGATGCATTCCATATATTTGCCTCAGGGAATCCAGTCCCTACTCTGATCGGAGACGTTTACCATTCAGTGCATTACAAGAATGAGAACCGGAGAGGGAAGAATGTTTCATGCTGCGTACCGTTGTTGTACAAGTGGTTTGATAGTCATTTGCCCAAGAGGGGTTCTTCTGTCTTGTCTGCAGCCACGGTTGAGTGGCCTGAGCGTCTGATGAGCTTGTCGGCAGAAGACGTTGTTTGGTTCGTCGACAGAAGCAGGTTAGGCACCGAGATGATCTTCAGTTGCAGTGGGTTTCCTAACGTACCTCTGATAGGTAGGAAGGGTTGCATCAACTACAACCCATCATTGTTAGTTCGTCAGTTTGCATATGCTTTGAGGAATCCACCGAAGGAAGAAGAGGTACGGGAATCTCTGTACCTCACGGGTATTCTAGAGGGGGAGTTGTTGTCCAAGCTTCAGTATGCGTGGAACAATATCAGCACGAGAGGAAAGTCTTTGTTGGGGAAGAGCGACAACCAAGCTTATCCTCCTTATTCAGATTGGATCAGAGCCAGAGCCAGCGCTATAGGGATGCCATTCCCTCATGTCAGACCAGAGAGTCCTCCGCCAGTCGAAGAGCCTACCACTGTGTCCATTCATCAGCACAACCAGGTATTAGCCGAGCGTGATGAATTGAAGAGGGCAAATGCAGAATTAGAGAAGGAGTTAGCTCAGCTTCGAAGTGAGAGGAACGAAGCCGTGCACGCTCTCAAAAAGCAAACAGAGTCGGTGAGCCAGCTGAGTGCAGACTTGGCAAAGCAGATTGCTGATCGGGAACGCTTAGGTCAAGACTTCAGAGCTGCTAATGATGTGCTGGCTACGAAGAAGACGCATCTGGAGGAAGCATACCGGAGAATATCTAAGTTCGACCAGCATTGGAAGACTTCCATGGCCACCAGGAAGGAGCGAGAAGACAAGCTGATGCTGCAGATTTCTAAGCTAGAAACTGAAGTGAAGGACAGTGAACGGAGGTTTGATGAAGAGGCCGCCCGCAGGTACTCCGCTGAAGCACGTCTCAACAAAGCCATTGCTAGCCTGAAGGAGCATAAGCTGATGTTTGAGTCTAAGAAGCGGAAGCTGGAAGATTGCTTTGGCGAAGGCGCTTGGGAGAGTTCACTTCAGGGGCTTCAGCATACTATCAGGCAGAGGGAACTACTCGTCGAGGGGTTGCTCACTTCGCCAGATCATTCAGAGACAAAGGAGTTATTAGCAGAGTATCGCGCCCGTGGCCGTACTTGACTAGTTATATCCCTGTTGTTTTTGATCTTTGATGTATGCTGACCATCACCAGACTTGTTGGCTGAGGTCATGCTGTTGATTTGTACTCGCTGATACTGTGTACAGCCTTGACAGGCCTTTCCATATATATATGAGATTGATGTTTCCATGATTGGGCTCGGATTTCTTCTTCCTGTTATTATCAGCACCGTCACTAAGGCACTAGGATCGGGGGAAAATCTCCCACGCACACAGACACACGCATGCATCTGCATGAAGCATATTTGCATGGTGTATATCTTATTGCTTTTCCTAACCTTTATTGTTAACAGGTTTTTCAGGTTCCGCGCTGCTTCCGATCTCCAGGATTGATCAAAGACTCATCCACCGCTACTCAACTCGCGCTAATCAGACGAGAATCATGGACCAGGTACAGTCAGATGTTCAAGAGCTCCGTGAGCGGATGGATCGTTTTATGGAGCTGATGCAGGTGGTCGCGAATGGTCAAGATCAGCTTCGTACTCTGGTTCAACCTCTGATCTCCAGGGTCGACAGTAATGGCATACTTCATGGAGGGGCCGTGCCTACTCCTCCTCAAGGGGATACTCCACAGAACGTTGTTCCTGCTGCCGGAGGCAACGGCAGTGCTAACGGCAATCTGATGACTAATCTCGGACTCAACGCGGCGGGCGCCGTCAATGGTAGTTTGGGAGCCAATGTTAACATGGGACCGGTCAACGGCAATGCTGGTGCAGGAAATCTGGTGGTGCCTCAGCCGTGGCTGGAGGACCATCAGGATGATATATTCTCTCAGAGAGGTATAGAGGCAGAGCTGAATGCCGAGGCTCGACTCAGGTTCAAGGCGCTGGAAGACAAAATGAGGAGCATAGAAAATCAGAACACATTGGGCGTTGACATGTCCAACCTCGGGTTGATTGCTGACTTTAAAGTACCCCACAAGTTCAAGGTGCCTACCTTTGAGAAGTATAAGGGCACCACTTGCCCCCGGGTCCACCTCCGATCTTATTATAGAAAGATGTCCGCTTATTCTGACGATGAGAAGTTGCTGATGCACTTCTTTCAGGATAGTCTTTCTGGTCCATCACTCGAATGGTATATGGGCTTGGAGCCCGCTGCTGTGCGCACCTGGAAAGAGCTTGCAGAAGCGTTTGTTCTCCATTATCAATATAATAGCGACTTGGCTCCCAACCGAGTTCAGCTTCAGAATCTCTCACAGCGGAACAATGAAAGCTTCAAAGAGTACGCCCAGCGGTGGCGTGAATTGGCGGCCCGGGTTCAACCACCGATGGTTGAGCGTGAGTTGGTACAAATGTTCGTGGCTACCCTTCCCGGAATCTACTATGAAAAGCTGGTCAGTGGCATGTCGGGAACATTCTCGGCTCTTATCACTTTGGGCGAGCATGTTGAGAACGGTATAAAGATCGGAAAAATTCAGGGCGAATCATCCTCAGCTGGAGGAGGTAGCAAGAAACCCTATACTGGCAAGCATCGAGAGGGAGATGCCAGTGCTGTCACTAACGCTAGGAGAAAGGGCAAGGGCCCTCAGCCTCAGATTGCTAGCATAAACATTCCAGTTGCTCCGCCGCAGCCGCAGCCGCAACAACCTCAGCAGCAGAATAATCAGGGGTATAAAAGATATCAGAATCGGGCTCCTATGGCAAGCCGTCAGTTTGATACTCCACCTATGTCATATGCGTAGCTTCTGCAAACTTTGCTGCAGCTTCAGCTAGTTCAAAAGAGGACGTTGGCTCCCTTAACAGGGGCGCCACCACCGGGGTATGATGCCAGTGCTACTTGTGAGTTCCATACTGGGGCACCTGGCCATACGATTGAGAATTGTAAAGCTTTTAAGCACAAAGTCCAGGACTTGGTGGACGCCAAGGTTATCAACTTTTCTGACAGCGTGCCCAACGTCACCAAGAATCCGATGCCTCATCATAAGGGGGGCGGAGTGAATGCTGTTATCACTGAAGAGAGTGCGGACTTACTGACTGATGTCAAAGATTTGAAAACCCCACTTAGTTTTGTCAAGGCCAAGTTGCTGAAGAGAGGCTTCTTCCCTGGATGTGGAGAGTTATGTATGGCTTGTGCTACACTTCCTGACGGATGTGAGCAGCTGATCGAAGGTATCCAAAGTCTGATGTCCGAGGGTATTTTGCAGTTCAGCCGGAGCGTTGAGAGTGCATCAGGGGAAGTTGTGCTGAAGCAGGCAGACGAAGTTGCTACCATTACCATTCCTCGCCACCCCATCACTATTTCTGCGCCTCGTCCGCCTACTATTACCATCACCAGGGCCGGACCAATCCCATTCGAGAGTACCAATGCCGTTCCATGGCATTATGGCGCCGAGGTTTATTGTAATGGCCAAAAGATAGAGCTTGAGCCGTTCGAGTCAACTGTGCAGAATCTTACTGAAGTCAGTGGTATCACTAGAAGCGGTAGAGTGTTCGCACCAGCAGAGGTTGCAGCAGAGAAAGTGGTCCGGGCTGACGCTGTGGATAAGGGTAAAGGTAAAGCTGTTGAGGAGGTCCCTGCAGGGGCAGAGAAGGACTTGCTGGTTAAAGATGCTGAAGAGTTCATGCGACTGATCAAGAAAAGTGACTACAAAATTGTAGATCATCTTCATCAGACTCCGTCAAAGATCTCGATTCTTAACTTGTTGCTGTGCTCTGAGGCGCACCGCAATGCATTGCTGAAGGTATTGAATGCTGCATACGTGCCGCAGGAGATATCAGTAAATCAACTCGAGGAAGTAGTAGCCCATGTCAATGCTGGTAATGGGCTGGGATTTACAGATCTGGAGCTGACTCCTAAGGGAAGAGATCACAACAGCGCCTTGCACGTCTCAATAGAGTGCAGAGGCACGATTATGTCACATGTCCTGGTGGATACGGGTTCCTCGCTTAACGTGCTTCCGAAGAAGGCACTGATGAAGTTGGATACCCGTGGACTGCTGTGCACGCCCAGTGATCTGGTCGTGAAAGCCTTTGACGGAACCAAGCGCCACGTCTTCGGAGAATTGACCCTGCCAATTCAGGTTGGCCCAGAGACGTTCGATGCAGTTTTCTATATCATGGATATCATGCCCGCCTATAGTTGCCTTTTAGGTCGGCCATGGATCCATTCTGCTGGTGCCGTGACGTCCACGCTGCATCAGAAGCTTAAATATGCTGTTGGGGGCTGCATAGTGACAGTCTGTGGAGAGGAGGACATCATGGTAAGCCACCTGTCGTCCTTCAAGTACGTTGAAATGGATGGTGAGATCCATGAGACTCTTTGCCAGGCATTTGAAACCGTCAGGGTGAAGGAAGTAGCGCCTGTCGTCGCAGAGAGGCAAGAGTTGAACCTCTCCTCGTTTAAGGAAGCTAGGGCCGTTGTCGAAGCCGGTTCCACCCCAGGCTGGGGGCATGTTTTGGATATACCCATCAAGCAGGATAAGTTTGGATTGGGATATTCTCCGGAAGCTGAAGCTTCATCTTCTTCTGGCAGCTCGTCTCGTGGGAAAGGGCCGATCCTATTCACCAAGGGGGGAGTAATCTTCGAGGGTATCAATGCTGCGTCGGAGGACAGCGGGGACAGTGATTGCGATCTTGACGCCTGGATTCAACCGAGCAAGCCAGGCGAGCGCCTCCACAATTGGACCATCAAGGAGATTATCAAGCTGACAAATGAAGAGTAATGATTTGCTTTTTACAATCTTTGTACAACCCTATGTCCTGCCCGGGGCATAGTGGTTTTACTGTCAGGGTCTTGTTGGATTATGTGTATGCATTTTGTTAATAAATAAAAGGCGTTTTTTTCGTAATCAAATATTGTGTTCTCTGTTATTCCTATTTTATGTTTATTTCGAAAAAACAGCAAAATGGCAACGGGGTTCGTGCTAACCTGCATATTCCTGCTTTAAACTTAACCCTTGTTATTGCAGGATCCACGTAACAGACGACATCGACTCTGGACCTTCTACGGCTCACTACGACTTTGATTGCCCGATCTATCAAGCCGAGGATGAGATTGATGAAGACGAAGACCTTCCGGAAGAATTGGCCCGCTTGTTGAGACAGGAGGAGAAGGTTATTCTGCCTCACGAGGAGGATATTGAGATTGTAAATCTGGGTTCTGAGGAGCTCGTCAGAAATGTCAGAGTTGGGGCTGCGCTGCAGAATGATGTCAAGCATAGGCTGGTCGAGATGCTTCGAGAGTATAGTGACGTCTTTGCTTGGTCATATGAGGATATGCCCGGACTCGACACTGATATCGTGGTTCATCGCTTGCCGTTGCGGGAAGATTGCCCTCCGGTCAAGCAGAAGCTCAGGAGGACGAGACCAGACATGGCTGTAAAAATCAAAGAAGAGGTCCAGAAGCAGTTGGACGCAGGATTTCTAGCCGTTACCACTTACCCTCCGTGGGTCGCCAACATAGTGCCTGTACCGAAGAAGGACGGTAAGGTACGCATGTGCGTCGATTATCGGGATTTGAACAGGGCGAGCCCTAAGGATGACTTCCCGTTGCCTCACATCGATGTGTTGGTCGACAATACAGCCCAGTTTTCCGTGTTTTCGTTCATGGATGGCTTCTCCGGTTACAATCAGATTAAGATGGCACCGGAGGACATGGAGAAAACGACGTTCATTACCCCCTGGGGAACATTCTGCTATAAGGTAATGCCCTTCGGTCTGAAGAACGCAGGGGCCACTTACCAGCGAGCAATGGTAACTTTGTTTCATGATATGATTCATCATGAGATCGAGGTCTATGTTGATGACATGATTGCAAAGTCCCAAACGGAGGAAGAGCATCTGGTCAATTTGTTGAAGCTGTTTGAAAGGCTTAGGAAGTTCAGGCTGAGGCTGAATCCTAACAAATGCACTTTTGGAGTGCGGTCTGGAAAGTTACTGGGGTTTATCGTTAGTGAACGAGGTATTGAAGTTGATCCTGCGAAAATAAAAGCTATCCAAGAAATGCCAGCGCCGAAAACAGAAAAAGAAGTTCGTGGTTTCCTGGGCCGAATAAACTACATTGCAAGGTTTATCTCTCAGCTCACGGCCACTTGTGAACCGATGTTCAAGCTGTTAAAGAAAGATCAGGCGATTACTTGGAATGAGGATTGCCAGAAGGCATTCGACAAAATAAAGCAGTATCTTCAAGAACCTCCAATCTTGATACCCCCAGTGGCTGGACGACCATTAATCATGTACCTGACGGTTCTGGAGAATAGTATGGGGTGTGTTCTCGGTCAGCACGACGAGACGGGCAGAAAGGAGCATGCCATTTATTATTTGAGTAAAAAGTTCACTGAGTGTGAATCTCGATACTCGATGCTGGAGAAGACGTGTTGTGCATTAGCTTGGGCTGCCAAACGTCTATGACAGTATATGCTCAACCACACCACTATGCTCATTTCGAAGATGGATCCGATCAAGTACGTCTTCGAGAAGCAAGCTCTTTCGGGCAGGATTGCCAGGTGGCAAATGGTGTTAACAGAATATGATATTCAGTACGTCTCTCAGAAAGCCATTAAGGGAAGCGTATTGTCTGATTACCTTGCCGAACAGCCGATCGAAGACTACCAGCCGATGAAGTTCGAATTCCCTGACAAGGACATTATGTTTCTCAAAGTAAGGGACTGCGATGAGCCATTGCCCGATGAAGGGCCAGATAGGAGATCTCAGTGGAAGTTGATATTCGACGGAGCGGTTAATTCCTATGGAAGTGGCATCGGGGCTATCATCACGACTCCTCACGGATCCCATATCCCGTTTACTGCGAGACTGACGTTTCCAGTTACCAACAATGAAGCCGAGTATGAAGCATGTATTATGGGTCTAGAAGAGGCAATTGATTTGAGAATCAAGAATCTAGACATATATGGTGACTCAGCGCTTGTAATCAATCAGATTAAAGGGGAGTGGGAAACTCGTCAAGCGAATCTAGTGCCGTACATGAATTATGCCAGGAGGCTGCTTCCGTTCTTCGACCGAGTAGAACTTCATCATGTACCCAGGGCTGAAAACCAAATGGCTGATGCCTTAGCCACGTTGGCTTCCATGTATAAAGTCAATTATTGGAATGAGGCTCCAAGAATTGTACTTTCGCGTCTTGATAGACCGGCATTTGTCTTTGCAATCGAGGATGCCACTGACGGCAAGCCATGGTTCCACGACATCCAGACCTTCCTTATGACTAAGGAGTATCCTGCAGGTGCGTCCACCCAGGATAAGAAGACTCTGAGGAGGCTATCTGGAAACTTTTATCTCAATCCTGACGGAGTGCTGTATAAGAGGAACCACGATCTCGTGCTACTCAGATGTGTGGATGAAAAAGAGGCGAGTATGCTCATGGAGGAAGTCCATGAGGGCACATTTGGTACGCACGCCGGCGGGCATGCCATGACGAGAAAGATCCTGAGAGCAGGGTATTACTGGCTGACTATGGAGTCGGATTGCTTCAGATTCGCAAGGAAATGTCACAAATGCCAGATTTATGCTGATAAAGTCCATGTACCGCCGTGCCCATTGAATGTCATGTCTTCCCCTTGGCCGTTCTCCATGTGGGGCATCGACATGATAGGCAAGATCGAGCCCACCGCATCCAATGGTCATCGTTTCATTCTGGTAGCTATCGACTACTTCACCAAATGGGTGGAGGCAGCCTCGTACGCTAATGTGACCAAGCAGGTGGTGGCTAAGTTCATAAAGAGGGACATCATCTGCCGCTATGGAATTCCCGAGCGGATCATTACTGATAATGGTTCGAATCTGAACAACAAGATGATGAAGGAGCTGTGCTAGAGCTTCAAGATTGAACACCACAACTCATCTCCCTACCGGCCGAAGATGAAT
This sequence comes from Lathyrus sativus, assembly GCA_963859935.3. NCBI lineage: Eukaryota > Viridiplantae > Streptophyta > Magnoliopsida > Fabales > Fabaceae > Lathyrus > Lathyrus sativus. Next base: position 320,906,565 of record OZ012740.1, on the reverse strand, counting down.
GGCGCTGTTGAAGCGGCCAACAAGAACATCAAGAAGATCGTTCAGAAGATGGTTGTGACGTACAAAGATTGGCACGAGATGCTGCCATTTGCCTTGCACGGTTATCGTACGACGGTGCGTACGTCGACCGGGGAAACTCCTTTCTCCTTGGTGTACGGTATGGAAGTTGTCCTACCGTTAGAAGTAGAGATTCCCTCTTTGCGAGTTTTGGTTGATGTAAAACTCGACGAGGCAGAATGGGTTACGAATCGCTTGAACCAACTCAGCCTGATGGACGAGAAGAGGTTAGCATCGATCGCATTCGGTCGTCTGTACCAAAGCCGAATGAAGAAAGCTTACGATAAGAAGGTGCGTCCCAGAAGCTTTCAGACGGGTGATCTCGTCCTGAAGAAAATTCTTCCGCCACTCTCCGATCACCGGGGCAAGTGGACTCCGAATTACGAAGGGCCGTATGTCGTCAGCAAGGTCTTCTCGGGAGGAGCTTTGTTATTATCCACGATGGATGGTGAAGATTTTGCATCCCCGGTGAACGCGGACGCAGTTAAAAAATACTTTGCTTAAAAGAGACCCGCTGGACAAAAAAAAAAAAAAGAAAGAGTCCAGGCAAAAAAGGGGCATCCCGGCGAACCAAAAAACAGAATGAAAGGTTCGGGCAAAAAATTAGGGATATATTGAAAAAATGTACACCCGCGAAGTCGAAAACCTACACTGGGCGGCTTCGGCAAAAAAGGGTATCCCGGTGAACTGAAAACCCGAAAGGGCGGTTCACGCAAAAGTTAGGGATTTGAATAAGCAAATGACTGCGTTCCGCGTATGGACTTTCATTGTTTAGTGGTTCGGAAGACCTGAGGGCCGTTTATCTGAATCAATCTCTTCCAAAGCTGAAGCGTCGGAGAGGTATCAAAGTCGAGTGGGTCTTAGAGGGATCAACTCATGGTGTTCGTCTACGCCTCGATTGCCAACATTTGTATATACTGATGTATATTTATGTTTTCTTTTTTTCGTGCGGCTTCCTCATTCCAGGGGCTAGTCTCCGTTGTAAAACATTTTTGCCCATTCAGGGGTTCATCATCAATAAAAATGCACATTATTCAGCAATTCTACTTGTCTGTTTAGCATTCATCTATTTTGTTTACGAATGAAAACGCCGATGTTTTTGATAAAATGCGCATACATAAACTTGCGGGCCCAGACCCATTGATTGTTGAAACAATTGATTAACTGAATATTGTCACGAGATAATAACCTGGATAGAACCCTTTGAGGAGGGAATCTTGTCTTGTTCGTTTGTGTTGTTGCAGGTGTAGCACCTTCCAGAGGATATGCCGTGCACACCCCGAAGCAGGGCAAGCCCTCCTTCTCCAGCAGAGTTCAGTAGTCTCCCCTCTGCAGAATCTGAACACAGAGCAGTGAGCATTGGTATGTCCACCAGGCAGAGAGGATTCTCTTCCCCAAGCAGATGCATCCTGAAGGAGCGTCACCTCATCAGTTGAGTCAAGCACCGAAGAATGATGTCTTCCCCAGCACCGGGTCACAAGTGCAGATTTCATAGAAATGTTCGGGTGCCGAAGCTCGTGTTTCCCCAGTAAAGTCTCCAGTGGAATTGATATTCCTCACCAGAGTCATGCTCTCTCCTGAAGTTGGATGATTCCCTCTTCCCCAGTAGAGTGTTGGAACAGCTGATGTTGTAGTCCCCTGCAGAGTCGTACTCTCTCCCCCGAAGTCAGATGATTCTTTCTTCCCCAGCGAAATTGAAATTCCGCACCAGAGTCGTACTCTCCAGTGAAGTAGAATGATTTCTCTCCCCGGCTGAGTCCGCAGAAAAGCAGAATCCTTGGAAGCACTTGGGACCATGAGTGGATTTTCCCCAGCGGAGTGTGGAGCAGCTGAAGTTGTTTCCCCACAGAGTGATCATCCCCAGAAGAGTTAGCCGAGACGGCCACGCAGTTCACTCCCGCGATTGACATCGCTTTCCTTCAGCAGGTTCGGGTTCTCGTAGAGCTTCGTCCCCTGCAGCAGTCAGCTAAAGTTGTTTGCCCTGCAGCAGTCAACCGGAAGATCATTTCCCCAGGCGGAGTCCAATTGATATCGGCGTGCCCACGATCTCCTCAGCAGGATGATTCCTCTATCTGAGTAGCTCTTTCTCCTTGACAGGAGAATTCCCCTTCGGCATTTATTTTGCTGACGGGATTGCATCATTGTGCATAGCATTGCATAGCACTGTGCATGATTACATAGCAGTTAGTATAGCATCTAACGTTGTATAACATCGTGCATGATTGCACAGCATTTAGCATAAACGCATAGCATTTCCACCGTGTGGAGCATGGCGCAGAAGCATACGCATCATAAGCATGATCTAGGTTGCTACCATTCTTGTTTTACAGGTGTTCCACCAAGAGACCGGTTGCTCAGGACAATTCCTGATATTCTCCCTAGCAAGGTCGCTTTCTTGAGATGGTTCTTAAGACCCCGGTGTAATCCCCACAGTCGCTCGCTCAAGATGATTTTTGAGATCCCCAGCGAAGTCTTCAGTTCAAGACGATTCTTGAATCCCTCAGCAGGGTCGTTTGCTTAAGATGATTCTTAAGACCTCAGTACAACTTCCCGAGTTGTTTGCTTAGGATGATTCTTGAGCTCCCCAATAGCGTCCCCAGCAAGAGTTGCCCAGGAAGGTTCCTGGAATACCCCGCAGAATAAAATCTCCAGAATGGTTATCAGTACAAGATGATTCTTGAAGGTGCCCGACGGAGCTGTTTGTTCAAGATGATTCTTGAAGTCCTTAGCAGCGTGATATGTCTGCTCCGACAGTAATGTCTAATCTAAAGATTGACTTCGTAAACGCCTGAGGGCGGCATCAGAAGGTTCCTGTGAGTTCAGATTTCCTGGTTGATGAATCAATGGGTGGCTGAAGGCAAGGTCCCAAAGCTTGTAGACATAGCAAAGTGATCCGTGTTGGCCTGAAGACCAAGTCAGTTGTCCTGAGGTGATGATTGATTGCGATCAAGTGGATAGTTTTTCTTCTGACTGAAGTCGAAGATGTTTCTCCAGCTGAAGCGGAGTTTGCCTGAAGGCAAAGTGTTTGAATCCCCGTAGAGTCATGAATGGCTCAGGATACCATTTCTTTAGACTGAAGTCGAAGATGCCTCCTGCAGAGTTGCCGACGGGTAAAGCTTACATCCTTGAAAGCCAAGGAAGTTTTTTCTAGCTGAAGCTGGAATAGCCGACGGGCAGGGTTTCATCTATCTTCAGAAATACTTGAAGATTCTCCAGCGGATCTGGAGTGGCCAGGGGCCAGGGTTCCATCTATATTCGGAAATACTTGAATATTTTTTCCAGCGGATCTGGAATAGCCAGGGGCCAGGGTTTCATATATCTTTAATGTTGAAGTTCTACGGCGGGCAGTGTGCAGCAGTATTCCGATGTTCGTTTTGGTTTTGAGGGTGAACCCCAGATCAGAGTGTGCTCGGTTAAGTCTCTCATTCCCAGCGGAGTAGTTTCAAATACGCAAGCGTACCTTTTGTTTCATTTGTCCGGCGGCAAGGTTGGATGTTTGTTCGACGGCGAGGTTAAACGTTTGGATTTGACGGCGAGGTTAGATCATCAGTTGTCCGGCGGCGAGGTTGGATGTTTGTTTGACGGCGAGGTTGAACGTTTGGATTTGACGGCGAGGTTAGATCATCATTTGTCCGGCGGCGAGGTTGGATGTTTGTTCGACGGCGAGGTTGAACGTTTGGATTTGACGGCGAGGTTAGATCATCATTTGTCCGGCGGCGAGGTTGGATGTTTGTTCGACGGCGAGGTTGAACGTTTGGATTTGACGGCGAGGTTAGATCATCAGTTGTCCGGCGGCGAGGTTGGATGTTTGTTCGACGGCGAGGTTGAACGTTTGGATTTGACGGCGAGGTTAGATCATCAGTTGTCCGGCGGCGAGGTTGGATGTTTGTTCGACGGCGAGGTTGAACGTTTGGATTTGACGGCGAGGTCAGATCATCATTTGTCCGGCGGCGAGGTTGGATGTTTGTTTGACGGCGAGGTTGAACGTTTGGATTTGACGGCGAGGTCAGATCATCATTTATCCGGCGGCGAGGTCATTGTGCAAGAATTCAGAGGATTCAACCATGAATGATAGAATTAGGGTTTTGACTGAGTCAACCCTAGATCAGCTGAAGATTTGGAGAAGGTTGAGACCCAATCCAAGGGCCATGAGATCATGGAATGATGTATAGAGATGTTATAAGGATGATTCCCAGACCAACTCATCATGATTGAAGAGTTTGAGAGGTTTTGAGTTAGGGTTTCTGAGGATTGTCAGTGGAAAAACCCTAATTTGACCCCTATCTTCCAGGCAGTTTTAGCTCTAGATGTGATTGATATCTCATCTTCCCCACAACATGAATGTTGTAGAGCTTGTTCTAAGATTTAATTTGAGTGGTGGAAGTCCTTGATAGGAGGTGCAGAGCTCAAGTTATGGTTTTGACAAATTACAGGTCAGCAGAGGTATGTGAATCTGGGTCCTTGAAAGTCACCCAACTTGCAGATAACTTTTGCCCTATTAGGATGATTCCTATGATTTCTTGGTCAACATGAATGTTGGAGGGCATCTTCTTAGCTTTAATTTGAGTGGTAAAAGTCCTTGACAGGATTCATGGAACTCAACTTATGGTTTGAACAAGACAGGGGTATTTTGGTCATTTGTCAGTTATAGGTCATTTTAGCCAATGCCTAAAACTCCTATTTCCAAGCCTCAAATGGAAAAACTCAAAACATGAAAGTTGTTCAAAATGTGATTTTAGGTCTAGAAAGAAGGTCACAAATTGTTGGAAAAGCTCATAGCATGAAGTTACATGATTGGTCAAAAATGAACTAAAAATGGCATATAAGTTTGAAAAGTTGAATTTGAAAATTGGTTTGGAGGATCTAGGAATCCAAAATAGGTCATCCAATATATCATTTTGATTGGAAACATCATTTTGAGAACTTTGGTTCAAATAGATTTTTCATTTGAGGCCTAAAAAAGGGACTTTCTTTGTAAATCTATTACTTGCATTATAAGGCAATGTTGAAAAACCTTACACAAGCCAAATGTAAGGGCTGATTTCCTTCATACACACTTAATATCTCATGTAAAGACATATTCAAGGGATTTTGGCAAGGTATGAAAGAAGATATCATGATATTTCAAGTTCTCATGTGGTGATATTTTCAATACTTTCTAGAAAGATCTAGATGATTCTAGCCCCTTCCATCACTTGCTATTTAAAGAGGGCCATGAAGAGAGTTCAGAGGTTGGTGAAAGTTGAAGAATTGAGGAGAGAAGAAGGAGATTCGAGCTAGGGTTTCAAGGTGCACCATAGCTGCATTTCAAGAGCAAAGTCACTACTACAAGCTCTCATCTTCAAGGATTTTGCATACAGAAAGTAAAGCACCATTGGAAGATCACTGTGGAGAAGTTACAAGGCTTGAATCGTGCCATAGCATCACCTTCTTCTCATTCTTGACAGGTTCTTTTCCTTCTCCTTTTCACCTTAATTATGCGTAGATATACCATGTTTTAGGCATAGAATGGCTAGGCTAAGTTAGATGATGAGATCTTGAGACTTTGAGCATGATTCATGGAGGTTGAAGTTTTGACATGAAACTTTAGAGATCAAGAACACGCACCCTAGGCTACTATATTCTTAGGTTTTTAGCTCAGCATGATCCCCTTAGCATGTGGTATAATCCTGATTAATATGAGATCATTTCATAACCATGCAAACCAGAGCATAAGAATGGAGGACAAGACTTGCAGCCTTCGTATTTTTTTTTCTTGAGGGAGAGTTAGAAAATTCTAACACCATGGTTGTGTAGAGGGAGAGGAGTAGATGAATTTTGATGTTTGGATTGTGAGGAATGATTGAGAGTTGAGAGAGATACGTGGAGTAGAAGTTGCTTGCATGAAAGCTGGTTCTGAAACCCTAGGTTGGTTCATTGGAGAAGACATAATCACAACCGTCCATCTCTTTTGAATATTTGACTTCTCAATCGCATCTGACGGCCGAAATTGAAAGATGAAAATGGAGGGAAGGGCTGGAATGTAATACGCGGTCGTTTCACTTAAAAACCGTGTGGGCCTTAGTCTGCCTTCTATTCACACCCCCCACGCGCGCTGGCCCAAATGAAATGAGCTGAATCCACTACTATTCTCACCCCCTCTCTCCTTCTCTTGTATATTTTATTTTTCAATTTTCTTCACATTTCATTAATTTTCTAAAAATCATAACTAAATGAAAAAATATTATTTTTAACTCATTCTTTTTTTAAAATTTTCATTAAAATGTCTAGAAAATTAAAAAATATAAAAATTGCATTTTATATTTTAATTGGTATTTTTTGCATATTTTACAAATAAATGCACTTTTTTAACCATTCATTTCATACATGGATTTGTATATTTTTGTTCATGCATTTAGAAATAGATTTTTTGCCCATTCTTTTTTGTGGTGATTCATATTGCATTGTAGTACTCTCTGGATTTATTACTAGATTTGTGGATTAAAATTTGATGTATTTTGATTGTTAGACATTTAGGTGCTCTAATTAGGGTTTTAGGTTGTGTACTTGAACTTCAACATTTTATTTTTGGGGTTCTTAGGCCAAATTAGTGTATGGGGAATATATGGGTTAAGGGTAAGTATGTATAGAATCCCCTAGAATTTTGCTAGAATATTGTATGGTGTTTTAGTATTTTTCATTGATTTTTGAATGTATGGATAGTATGTGTGTTGCTTAAAGGCATAAGTTGTATTGTTGTGTTTTCTTTCTTTCTCTTTTGAGTGTGTGAGCTTTGAAGATTGAGTTGAAGACCTTGTGGATCATCATGGAAGCTTTGAAGACCTTGCAGAGGAGTCTAGCATAACTTTTATTTGCTTTGTTTATAGGTTGATAGGTGCATAGGCAGAGCCCTAGATAGAATACTTTGTTCAATAAACAAGGAGTGTCTTGTTCACCTCCTTTCTTCTCTGTGACATAGAGTCCCTCAAGGGTATTCACCTCTCTCCTTTGGAGGGATTAGTGACCTTGCCCCATAAGGTAGAACTTTGAGAGAGCCTTTCCTTTGATGTTAAGTCCTCAATGGCATCCTTTGGAAGTCAGTGAGCACTGCAACATCCCCCACTCATCTTGTTGACTGAATCTTGTTTGCTGGAGCATTGGAGCCATTGAAGATAGAGGTTGAGGCCTTGAAGAGGATGATTCCTTGAAGATTGTTGAAGTCTGAAGACTTTGTTGATGCCTGAAGATCCCTGGAGATAGTAAAGCCTGAAGGTGGAGCTGGTCAAAGGAGCTGAAGCTCAAGGGAGAAGATGAGTTGATACTCATGTTGTAGGGTTGATACCTGGAAATCAAGTGATCTCTGAAGTCTGAAGACTGGGTTGCTACTGGAGGAGCTGAGGCTTTCTTCTGTTTTCTTTGATGTATTGTGTGTTTTGTCTGATTTGTCTGCTGCATTAGATTAAGCACATTTAGAATAAGTTCAGTCTAAGAGCATGAGTGCATCTGATTGTATTGTTATTGCTTGGCTTTGCTTGCGGGTATTCGGTAGAGCCCAGCTCCCTTGCCCATGTGTTTATTTTGCTTGATGGCATTTCATTTCTCCTGTCTGTATGATTACAGTTTACTGTTTGTGCTTGATAGCATGTTGTTTATTTCAGTATGATTACTGTTATTTCATGACTGGCTTGAGGTCGAGACGAGCTTGTGGAGGCTGAAGCCCCACACACATTTCCTCCCTCACTTGCATTGCATGCATTTTACTGTTAAAGCTGATGCTTTTGTCTGTTTTGGTGTATCATTGACATGATCCCTTAGGACTCTCATTTCCTCTGATGAGGATTTGATGATAGACTTTTAGGTTGAAACCTATGCATGACAACATCTAGGAGTTCCCTGTTCAAACCTCAACCATAGGATGAATCCATGGCATGATAACAGTAGGATTTGATAGTCTCCCTCCTAGTTGGGCCTGTTCTCTTCTCATCTCGAAACAGTTTAAGATACAGTAATCATGAATGATTTCTTTCGTACGTTACGAGCCTTAAGCTATCTGAGAAAGGATTGTGGGAGAGTTTCTTTTCCACAGTCTGGATGTTTAGTATGGTACCCTTTGGGTGACATGCGACGCATTCACTCTCAGGTCATAGTCTCTAGTGCGTTTGAAATCGCAAACACAATAAAAAACACTTCTTTTAGGAGATAACCCGTAGTTTCCCGAACTACGTTTGCTCTGATCTTTCATACCAGATGAAAGTACGTAGGCATAGGATGCGACGTCCTAGCGAGCAACCTTCCCCATCTTCACTCGTAGTTAGCCGAACTACGTTGACTCTGATTTCTCGTTCCAGACGGGAATACGTAGGCATAAAGCGCGACGCTTTGCCGAGTCATTTTTCTTTTCTTTTTCAGCCAGCCTTGATAGGTAGATAGATTATAACCAACCCGTCCAAGCAAACAAACAAGCGAGGATCCCGTCGAGTACGACGGACGTGAGGGGTGCTAATACCTTCCCCTTGCGTAACCGACTCCCGAACCCAGACAATGGTTGCGATGACCTTGTCTTACCCTTATTCGTCAGGTTTTTCCGATCGTTTCCTTTCCCGCTCTGAGGGATAAATAACGAAAGGTGGCGACTCTTCTGTCATGCCGGCACCTTATTTTCGCGCAAGCGACACTAACCAGAGGGAACAGCAGGGCGAGGTGTCTAACAGATAGTAACCATAATAGCTTGACAATGATGAGCTAATAATTTCCAAAAGCTCAAAGGTTCACGTCCATGCTCAAAATGTTATGTTGATTTCGAAACTGGTTTTTTCAGGTGGCAATATACAGTGGGAAGCCTTCGTTCAGGACTCGATTTCATAAGAAGCTCATCGCTTTCTCAACAGGTTCGCACAGGGGATCAATGCGTGTTGCTGCTAGTTTGTTCAGTACATCGGTTGCATCATCCAGTATTGTCACATGATTGCCGAGGAATAACCTCAAGAGCTTTGGCACTATTTTGGATATTGCCTTGATGATACTGATGTAAAGTTTCTGTTATGCAGGTTGAGGGATCACTTAGAATGGTTCTCATCAGTTTGTGGAGCTTTGTTGATAGTTCTCATGAATGAAGTTAGCTGCTATGGACACTGTAAGATATTATGCGTGGGAGAGTAGTTTCCAGTCTAGAGTATCAAATGCACGAAATGATGAATTATCATGGTTTCGAAAGGCAATACTACTTGGAGCGTGTAATTCATTGCTGATGATTTTGTCCTTAATTATGTCTTGCTTCCTATTTGAGCATGCTTAATTTTCTGTTTGATTTCCTTAACTGATGTAGGTCCAACATGATTCTTACCAGGTTGGCAGTTCAATACGATGCTATAAATCAAGTTGGATAATGCGAACCAGACCAACAGGTCCAAAGCTTCACATCACGGTTTAGCTGCGGGTGATATCTTTCCTTCCCGTTACTTGTATTGACTAACATTGTAATGAAATTTGGGTAGCATTCTTGAGTGGTTCTGTTGCTTCAAAAGCTCGGAAATCTTGAATTGAGGCATTGACTTGTTTTCCTATAACTTGTTGTTATGGAGATAATATTGATCGCTATTGTGTTTCGGTTTGCAGGAACGAATTCATGGATGTGGTACGTGAGGAGTAAAGGCTATGTGAGAATGTTGATTCCTGATGAATTGAATTTGGCTAAACGGTCTCAAATATTGGCTGCATTGGACAGGTGCCCGAGTGCTCCGCGTGCATGAAATTCTCTCACAATGGTCTTGACAATTTCAGAGCCGAATCTAACCAAAGCAACTGCTTCATCATCCTTAGCAGGAGAGATCAAGGGTGAAGAAAGAGCATTCATCAAATTTGCTGCTATGACTGAACTTCGGTAATTGCGTCCTTTTCTGGTGTTATACTGTTGTGGCAAAGACAAATGAGAGCCATGCGAATCTGACACCTTTCTTCTCTTGCAGGTTCTTTGATGTTTAACAACATCTTGAAGAGGTGGAATCAAACTCAACATCTGATGTTATTCGCTTACGAGATTTTTGTCACGTGCAGGTGATTCTCAGTAGTGCTAAACTTAACTGTGCATTCCAGGCCTTGGGACACGGCGGTCATATCACATGAAATAAATCCAGCAGTCTTGAATAATTCAACTGGTAGTACATCAGGTCTGGAGCTTGGTGCAGATATGGATGCTGCAGTTGTTATTAATTTGAAGGTAGACACTGCCTCTTGAACTTCAGTAGGGGGGGTGGTGCTTGGTATCATTTGGATGAAGGACCAGTTACGGCGTAGAACAAATAGTCGAGGGTGCTGCGTTCACATATTTGATTTATACGCACTGACCATTAGGGAAGTTGCTCCCGAAGCGGCAGATTATCATCAGAAGTTTCAATTGAGCTGTTGCCTCGTCATATCTGATTCCAATGTATGCTTCAAAGGTAGCTTTATCCACAAAGTTTGTCTTTGTACGCTTTCATATGCCCTGTTAATTTCTCGAATCCATTTATGACTTGTTAACTTCTGTTTTCAGGTTACTCCTCCAAGAGACTGTTTGGTGACATGGAGTTGTTTGGTTTCAGGTTTACTCAATGCGAGGCCGGATCGAGGAAGCTTTGGCGGTGATGAATCTGATCAGAAGTTCAGGAAATACTCCTAGTGGTGTCTTGGCTTACTCGGATATCAGGATGCTCTCAAAACGGGAAATGCGCAAATGCCCCACAGGTCTTCAACCAAATGCGAGCTGCAAATGCAGGACCGCCATGGCAAATAGGTGATGACACTCACAACTCTTCTATCTGGCTGCAAGGAATCAGGTTTAGTCGAAGAAAGGTGGAGATATCTTGACGGCACGCATGAAGATCATGATATTATTCCAATGATTGAGCACTACTGTTGCGTGGTAGACCTCCTTGTAAATCAAAATACTCTTGTGGGAATTTATTGCTGTAATTCATACTTTGTGCTCCCCGAGTTTTCTTACGGAGGCTTTCAATTGTAATCTTCGGTTGATTAAAATCCTTTCTGCTGATTTCTTCAAGACTACTGCCCTTGATTTGCTTTTATTTAATGTGATATTAACACTTCTGACAATGTTTGTCATTGATATTGAAAGGCTATCACTTCCTCATCATTAATCGCGTGATGCTAATTTCCCATAGTCTTGGTTTTTTCGCTCCCAGCTTGTTGATAGAAATGACACCAACCAACGTGCCATCATACTGAACCGAATTTTGTACCGAAAAAGAACTTATGAAACTAAGGGCTTGGTAAATCATTCTTAATCCTTTATGCCCATCTTCACTTGATGAATGGAAAGGGTGTTTTGATAAGGGATGAATCATAAATTCTAGAACCAATCATGCACTATGCTCGGGTTTCGATCTTGTGAGTGTTTAAAATAAAAGGGTTTGAAATGGACATGGTCTTCCATTTACATTAGTAAATTTGAACTTGTCATTTCAAAGTAATATTATCCCCGAGTCATTAATCCATTCCTCTTTTCTTGATAATTAAAGCCTTGAAAACGTAACTTGCGATATCGCTTGCCATGTCACCGTAATCAGTCCTTGAACGATTACACTCCACATCCATGGAAAGAAAACGATCTAATCTACACTTGGCACTGTTGCCTGCGTAAAAACTGGTTAGTTGTGATAAATATATACCAAAGTAAAAAAACGAGCAGGCGGGATCTTAAGGTCAAAAATTGGGGTGCAACACATCCCACATCTGAACACACACGTGGCCCACTAACTCTAGCCCCTTAATGATGAAAGCTTTCAGTCTTCCATATCTTATATAAGTAATTTCCCTTTGATGTTTTTATTTTTTACAACTTCTCTAATTCTTCACGACTTTCCTTGCTTTTTCTCTAATTTTCTGCTTCCAACCAACAAACTCTTACTTCCTTCAACAATGGCTGATCATCAGAAGAAAAAAATGCAACCCAAAGGACAAACTTCTACATCAACACTTCCTCCCTTTGCCAGCTTGAGTGGTCCCCAAGCGGTAAAGAATCAACAATTCATCCGTGAACCCCTGACGGAGGAGAAACGCCACATTTACGAATCTCAGGTAATCATTCCTGTTACTGTTGCAGGGAGACCTTTAGCCATATCTGGGCCTTTATCCCCTCCAAGTCTTGACTACTCCGCCATTAGAGATTTCTTCCCTTCTTATAGAACCACTAAATCCCTAGGGCAAAGAGGTTCTAACAAAATTTCCACTGACGGTCCTAATAGCCTGAGCCTTTTCGAGTAGACTTTAGGTATCTTCATGATGGGGCCAGATTATTTAGGGCCACTCCCTACTTTAAAGATTCCGAACTTTATCTCAACTGGTTGACGAAAATAGAGAAAGTAAAAGCCCAAGAATGGAAGGACATTGGGATTTACGATCTGATTATGATGTCGAAGGTAGGCCCTTCGTACTGCCCCCTTATGCTGGCTTCTTCCTTATTCTTCTGTTAGAAAGGGGGGATTGAATAAGTATGGAAAATTAAGACTTAAAAATAATCACACAATTATTTTTATCCTGGTTCGTTTAACAACTACTCCAGTCCACCCTTCCAGAGTGATTTGCCTTTCTCAACAAGGACTTAATCCACTATTAAATCAAACTGATTACAATAGTATCACCTAAGAACAACAGTTCTTAGTCTTCTCAAGAGCTACTGATTCTAACTGAATCCTTTTAAGGAATATCCTTTACAATCAATGTAAATTAAATACAAGAGTTTTTAATGCTTCTATAAAGCTTTTATCACAACAGTGATTTTTCTCTTAAGTTTAAGTACAATGAGATTCTATGAAGAATAAGAATGAGAGCTTTTAGAATATTATGATTTCTTTTCAGCAAGTGTGTTGCACTTAAGAATGAAGTGAAGATCTCCTTTTATAGGCAGTTGAATCATGCAAGCTGAACGTTGAAAAGAGAGTCCCAAAAGGTCTGAGCCTTTTTGTCTTCACATCAATTGACCTTTCCTTGAAATAGATGGCACAGAAAAATCCTTTTTGTCTGTGTAAGTGTGTCTAGCACAAATAAGGAAAGAGACGTTGAATAGTTCCAACGGATATATTCTTGAAAATACTTCTTCAGTTTCAGCAAGTTCTTCAGAGTCTGAATGGATCAGAGTCTTCTAATGAGATTCAGAACTATGCTGTATCAGAGTCTTCTGCAGCGTGTGTGCTTCTAGCGTGTTGATCATCAGAGCATTTTGACACAGAACTTCAGTACTTGGCAGCGTAGGTACTTTCAGAAACTTCTGTAGACTAATGCTTTGAGAAACTCTTCAATCAATATTCTTCTATACTTCTGATGCTTCAGCTTCAGATGCTTCTGATTATCTTCAGATGCTTCTGACTTAGATGCTTCTGACTATCTTCAGATGCTTCTGACTCAGAATGTTCTGGAGCTTCTTTCTTCAGATCCTTCTGGAGACTACGCTCAGGATCTTTTGTGAGGAGCAAACAGATTCTTCTGTAAGGTGCATCTGGCGCTTCAGAGTCAGAATAACTTCTTGTATTCAAGGCAGATTTACTTCTAGAGAGTTAATATAATTTCAATCTGCAGTAAAACTCTCAAACAAATTTTAGAGTATATAATTCTTAAATATAAATTTCCTAACAGTTATCATCAAAACAAAGAGTAATTATTAAGAACCAATCTGTGTTCTAACAATCTCCCCCTTTTTGATGATGACAAAAAGTATCAGAAATTTTATTTAATTGAACATAAAGAATTATAACTCCCCCTGAGATGATGAATGTCCCCCTGAGTTGAATATGAAAAAGGAATAGAAACTTCCCTTTTTATCTTGAGTAATCTTCAGAGTCAGATCTTGTTTGTTTTGTAATAATTAAGGATCAGACTATCTTGCAGATATGAGATTCAGAGTTTGATAAAAGATAAATGATCTGAGAAACTCAGAGATTCTTTTATAGAGTGTTCTTATCAAATGTTCTGAAATAGTCAATTTAGATATTAGAAAGAGTAGATATGTCTGAAGATTCATTCTAGTGAAATTATATTAAATAGTTCAGATATTTATTTTCTCCCCCTTTTTTGTCATAAGCAAAAAGTAAAAACTTTTAATAAAGACAAATAAAAGGAACAAGAGCAGATAATTCAATGGAGAATAACAAGCTGATTCATTTAATCATAACAGAGCAAAAGTACATTGGAAAATATCAGAAGATATAACAATAAAAATTTAGATGCAAAGCAACAGATGCACAAATATGAGAAAAAAAATCTAAGAGTGTTTTGACAAAAGCATCTTCAATAGGTCTGTGATCTCAGATTGTGATTGCTCTTGCTTTGACATCCACTTAGTCATTGTCTCATTCTTCTCATCTTGTTTAGACATCCACTCTGACATGTCCTCAGATTTCTTGTCTTGCTTCACCATCCAAGATCTTATTTCAGATTGACCAGCTTCCAGAGCAGCAATCTTGTCTCCAAAATCTGGATTTTCTGTCTTTATCTCTGATGAAGAAAATGGAGGTTCTGCATCCTGAACAGAGTCAATTGCCATAGGGTCTGGAGATCCTGAAGAGGGTTCTACCAGAGTCATAGTCAATGCATTGGCAGTTGGTTCTGGTGGAGGAGGAGGAGGAGCATCCAAACAAAGTAGAGGTTCAGTCTTGTTTACAATCCAGAATTGAGTTCTTTCAGCTCTGAGCTTTGCATCATCAGAACATATGTTCTTCAGATTAGAAGCTACAGTGTTGAATCTCTTGATAAACCCTTTCCAGATGATGTCAGTCTCATTTGCATCCATAGTTTCAGAGCATCTTTCCTGAACAGTACCTAAAGACAGCTGTATTTCTTGAAAAAACGTTTGAAATAAATGATCAATATTAAGTCTGGGTGGTGGTTTAAGCAAGGTTTCCAGAGTCATCTGTTTAGGTTTGGGAGTTGGTGGTATCAGTGATTTTGAGATGGAAATCAGAGGAGGGGGAACATATGGAATGAATGGAATTTCTGGTTTTTGAGGTAAGGATTTGTTTAAAGCATTAATCAGATTTGGTTGAGGTCTTGTGCGTGGGTAAACAACATCAAAGGATGCATTGGAGTATGGTATGAAAGCAGAGTGTGATGGTTTATCAGATGCAACTGTGTTATCAGATGCAGGATGCAGAGCTGAAACAACAGCTTTACCAGATGTAGCAGATATGGTGGCTAAGGACCCTTCATTGTTCATAGATTGAATATATGAAAGGATTACAGATGGAAGGGCCTGTCTGAGTTTTGGTTTCAGAGGTATCAAAGGTTCAGAAGGCTTAACTCTATCATAAAAAATTTTCAGTTTGAAACCATAAGATAAATTATGATAAAGAGAAGACACTTGGGCACAAGATATTCCAGATGATGATGGATTGGAAGTGGGAACAATCATCTCAGATGATGGTGCAGGTGGAGGCAAAGGGTCTGAAATGGAAGTTTTAGCAGGTAAGGTTGATTCAGGTTCAGGTTCAGGTTCATGTACAGGATATTTGTCAGATGGATTAATGAGAAAGTCAGGATGAATTTCTGATTCTGATGAGTTGGAGGATGTAGTAGGTGTACAAGAGGTAGAAGAAACTTGAAACACTGTTTTTAAGTTCAGAAGATGGTTCTGAAGGACTTCTGTCTCAGGGATATGAGATGGTTCTGAAGGAATATCAGATTGTTGAGAAGGTGGTTCAGATGAAACCGGTGCAATAGGTTCAGAAGATGGAAAGTTTGATGGTGGTATGACAGAGTCTTTTTCTGGTTGATCTTTTGTGGTTTGTTTTTCTGGATGATCAGAAGTTTTTGGTTGATTTTCTGTTTGTGGTTGAGCAGAGTTTTGTTTGTTAGAAGTTTGTTGTAGTTCTGATGGTTGTGGTTCTGTTTGTTGTGGAACTGATGGTTGTGGTTCTGTTTGTTGTGGAACTGATGGTTGTGGAACTGTTGGTGATGGACGTGGAGTGAAGTGTTTGATGTGTATTTTGGGTTGAGGTGGTTTTGATACAGAGGCAGTGGTTTGTTTTTGAGGTGAGACAGAACTAGGGGCAGCAACAGATGTTGTTTGAGTGACAGGTGGTTTGGGAACAGACTTAATAGATGAATCATTAATAACAACAGTTTTAGAAATAGCAGAAGTCTTTGTACCTTTGAGTTTAATCCTCTTAGCAAATGCAGAGGCAGCTTCTCCAGAATCCTTTCTCTTTAAAAGATCCTTGGGTTTCTCAGCAATCTTAGCCTTCTTCTGGACAGATTCAGATTTTGCTACAGGCTGAGATCTTTTCCTCTGAAGTGGAACTTCTTCTTCTTCTTCCCCTGCATCTGGCAGTGGTTGCTTGACAAGTTGAAACACATTGGCTGGAACAGGCACTCCTTCCTTTTTGCATTCCTCTATATACATCAGAACAATGTGTCTAGGTTCTTCAGCAAAGAATAGAGGAAAGTCAGATACTGGAACCCTCTTATTCAAATCAGACATATTTAACCTCTTTGGAGCAGTAGTAAGTTCATCTACAATCTTGAGTCTCAGAAGGCTTTTAGCGTTCAGAGGCTTTCCCATAATGAACTCTAGTTCCTCTGTAACACCAACATCATACAGAGCAGCCACTAAACCATTTTCAGTGAGAAGATCTGAGAGCAACCTTCCAAAAGGTATCCAAGTCCTGATCTTCTGGCCTTTTTCTTTTACAGATTCTCTAGATGCATTTATGTGATTCCACAGATGCATGAACAAAATGTAAGGAAGATCTACCTTATTGCTCTGACTAAGGGAATACATAAAATAGATCTGTTCATTGTTGACATAATCTGGGGAATTTGTTGACTTTCTGTGATGTATGCATCCCATGAAGATCTTGGCCCAGATCTTGTAATCAGGCTTCAGATCTTTGAATCTGTTAGAGGCTTGTCCAGCAGTCATAACTTCCTCATAAACTTCATCCATATCCACACGCCCAGCTGGCAAATGTGAAACACCATCTGTTTCTTCATAACCAATCAGTCTTCTAATCAGATCCTCTGTGATGATGATCTCCTTTCCCAGCACAGATGATAAAATAAACTTTGGATACACAGATGCATGAATCCAGAATTCCTTAACAAGCAGAGGGTAAACTGGTCCAAACAATCTATCAAAGTATTTCACCCAACCTTGAGCTCTAACAATGGAGCGAAAATCAAACCCATTGTCAGCCAGAGAATCAAATTCAACCATGGATTCACACAACACTTCTAATTTATCAACAGGTGTGAGAAGAGTTCTCTTTGGAGGAGTATAAGGAGCAGCACCTAGGTTATCTGAAGTCACAGCAGCCATTGTGGATTGAAACTGTGCAGTTGTTGATGAACAAGACGCCATTGAAGAATGCTTTTTAACACACTTAGGTTTTGAGTTTTTATGCAGAGAGAACAATAGATGAAAACGCATGTAAATTCTGAGAGTGAAAAGTGTGAAAGTGAATACACAACAAGTATTTATACTAATCACATAGGCACACCAAAAGACAGAAAGAACACACGTTTGAGCAGCATTAAATGAAGAGAATAAAATCATTTCAAATAATAAATGATTCTAACAATTTTGGGGGGAAAACCAAGATATTTACTATTCAAATTTCACCTCAAACGTCTTTTCAGTTGTGCACACACCACCTCATCAGATTTTGTGGGACACGTGTTTGCTTGCATGCTGTTCTGAATTCTCTCAAGAAATGAAACGTTAGCCACGTTCAGATCTTCTAAAGATGGTTAGTTCAGATTTTCACATCAGAAATATTAATCAGAATAGAATAAATGAACAAAAGAAATACTTCAGATGAATTAAGCATTTTTTGCATCTGGAACAATTTCCTTCTGATAAATATTATTCTGGACAAAAATCCATACCAATATTTTTCAAAATGAAATTGAATCTATCTTCAACAAGGGGTTTTGTAAAAATATCTGCCCATTGATGATCTGTATCAATAAAGGCTAAATTTATGATTCCCTTCTGAACATAGTCTCTGATGAAATGATGCTTAATTTCTATATGTTTTGCCTTAGAATGTAAAATGGGATTCTTGGACAAACATATAGCAGAAGTATTATCACAAAAGATAGAAATGTTACTCTCAAAAATTTGATAATCTTCTAGTTGACTTTTCATCCAGAGCATCTGCGTACTACATCCAGCAGCAGCAATGTATTCAGCCTCTGTGGTTGAAAGTGCAATTGTGGGTTGCTTCTTGCTGTACCAGGAGATTAGATTTCTTCCTAGAAATTGACAACTTCCAGAAGTACTTTTTCTTTCCACTCTGTCTCCAGCATAGTCAGCATCACAGAATCCAACTAATTTGAAATCATCAGATTTTCTGTAACACAAACCCACATTAGAAGTACCTTTCAGATACCTTAGAATCCTCTTGACAGCTGTCAAGTGTGATTCTCTAGGATCTGATTGAAATCTAGCACACAGACAAACACTGAACAATATGTCAGGTCTAGAAGCAGTAAGATAAAGAAGAGAGCCAATCATACCTCTGTAGAGCTTCTGGTCTACTTTCTTACTTACCTCTTCTTTGCCAAGTGAGCTAGTAGGATGCATTGGAGTCTTTGCCACCTTGCTGTCAGACATGTTGAATTTCTTCAGAAGTTCTTTAACATACTTTGTCTGATGTATGTAGGTGCATTCTGGAGTTTGATTAACTTGGATTCCTAAAAAGAATCTGAGTTCTCCCATCATGCTCATTTCAAATTCTGCCTGCATACATGTA
The DNA here is from genome assembly GCA_963859935.3 of Lathyrus sativus. NCBI lineage: Eukaryota > Viridiplantae > Streptophyta > Magnoliopsida > Fabales > Fabaceae > Lathyrus > Lathyrus sativus. The sequence continues at coordinate 320,887,786 of OZ012740.1, read as the reverse complement.
GCAAACTCCTTTCCAAGCATAATATTTGTTGATCCAAAAATAATATCATCTACATAAATTTGGCAAATTAGAAGATCTTTCTTTATAGTTTTACAGAATAGAGTTGTATCCACTTTGCCTCTGATGAAATTCTTCTCCAAAAGGAAATTACTCAATCTCTCATACCAAGCTCTGGGAGCTTGTTTTAATCCATATAGAGATTTCTTTAATTTGAAAACATGATCTGGAAATTTTTCATTTTCAAAACCAGGAGGTTGGTGGACATAAACTTCTTCTTCTATAATACCATTAAGAAAGGCACTTTTAACATCCATCTGATATAGAGTGATGTTATTCTGTGCAGCAAAAGAAATAAGAAGGCGTATAGATTCTAACCTTGCCACTGGAGCATATGTCTCAGTGTAATCAATACCTTCTTGCTGACTGTATCCTTGAGCAACCAGCCTTGCCTTATTCCTCTCAACTTCTCCTTTCTTATTTAGTTTATTTCTGAAGACCCATTTTGTACCAATAATATTAAATCCTTGAGGTCTTTGAACTAGATCCCATACATCATTTCTGCTGAATTGGTTAAGCTCTTCTTGCATGGCAATAATCCAATCATTGTCTTGCAGAGCTTCTTCTACAGAAGATGGTTCAATTTCTGACACTAGTCCAAATAGAGACGCCTCAGATGATCTTAGAAAAGATCTTGTTCTGATGGGATCATCTTTCTTTCCAATAATGACATCCTCTGGATGAGAAGCTTTAATTCTGGATGATGATCCTCTGATAGTTGACTCTTCAGAAATTTTTAGATTATTCATCTGAGAAGTTAGGGGAGTAGCATCTGGAGTTGCTTCTGGTTCCTTCACTTGAAGTTTGTCTGCTTCTGGAACTTCAGAGTCAATAAAGACTACTTCCCTATCTGCAGAGTTATCAACCTGCTTTGGCTTTTCAGAGCCAAGCTTATCATCAAATCTGACATGAATGGATTCTTCCACAATCTGTGTCTCAGTGTTGTATACTCTGTAGCCTTTAGAGCGTTCAGAATATCCAAGCATGAAACACTTCTGTGCTTTGGAATCAAACTTGCCCAAATTTTCCTTAGTGTTTAACATATAACAGATACATCCAAAAGGATGAAAATAATAAATGTTGGGATTTTTGTTCTTCCACAATTCATAAGGAGTCTTCTTCAGAAGAGGTCTAACAGAAACTCTGTTCTGAATGTAGCATGCTGTATTGATTGCTTCTGCCCAAAAATGTTTTGCCAGATTTGTCTCATTGATCATGGTTCTGGCCATTTCTTGCAAAGTTCTGTTTTTCCTCTCTACAACCCCATTCTGTTGTGGAGTTCTAGGACAGGAAAAATCATGAGCAATGCCATTTTCAGAAAAATATTTTTCAAAATATTTATTTTCAAATTCACCACCATGATCACTTCTGACTTTTATAATTTTGAAATTCTTTTCATTCTGGACTTGCTTGCAGAAGTCAAAGAACACAGAATGTGACTCATCCTTGTGTTTTAAAAATTTTACCCATGTCCATCTGCTAAAGTCATCAACAATGACCAATCCATACTTCTTGCCTCTGATGGATGCAGTTTTCACTGGTCCAAACAGATCAATATGAAGTAATTCTAATGGTTTAGAGGTAGAAACAACATTTTTTGATTTGAAAGATGTTTTTGAAAACTTCCCTTTCTGACATGCTTCACAAAGAGCATCTGAAGTGAACTTCAGATTAGGGAGTCCTCTGACAAGATTAAGTTTATTAATCTGAGATATACGTCTCATATTAATATGGCCCAATCTTCTGTGCCAGACCCATTGCTCTTCATTCACAGACAAGAGGCATTTAACATTTTGAACTTTAAGTTCTGAAAGATTTATTTTATAAATGTTGTTTTTCCTCTTACCACTAAATAGGATAGAGCCATCCTTCTGACTAATAGCTTTACAACATTTTTGATTAAAAGTTATATCATAACCATTGTCACTTAATTGACTTATGGACAATAAGTTATGTTTTAACCCTTCAACAAGTAGAACATTAGTAATGGAGGGAAGTTTACCATTTCCAATTGTGCCAGATCCAATGATCTTGCCCTTCTGGTTCCCTCCAAACTTTACGTCCCCTCCAGATCTAAGTTCCAGGCTTTGGAACATAGACTTTTCTCCTGTCATGTGTCGTGAGCATCCAGAGTCCAGGTACCATGATTGGTGTCCTGACCTTGCTGCTAAGAACATCTGCAACATGAATTATTTTGTTTTTAGGTACCCAGATCTTCTTGGGTCCTTTGGGGTTAGTTGGTTTATAGGTTTGTCTAAACTTCTGTTTTGCAACATAATGTTTATTCTGACTTGCCTTAGGTTTAAACACATAAGTACTCTTCTCAGAGCTTGTGTGTTTAATGTCATTCAAGTGACCAAATTTGAATTGAGAATACAAAGGTGTCTTCCTGATGAAAAGTTTGTCAACAGGTTTTGGATTGCTTCCAGATGAAGACTCATATCCAATGCCTCTTCTGTTGTTTCCACTAACACCATAGATCATGGAAGCCATCTTGCTTCTGTCTATGCTCTTAGTGAGAAATCTCTGAAAACTAGAGTCATATTTTTCTAAAATATTTTCACATGACTTAGTCTCAGATTCAGATTCTTGTTGAGTTCTTTCAAAGTCATTTTTGATTTTTAAATTTATTTCTTTCTGCTCAACAAGTTCTGTTTTTAGAAGATTAATCTCAGATTCAAGATTGCTTTTCAGCTTCTTGTATTTGAGTTTGATGTTGTTATAACTTTTAAGAACTTTTGTTACAACTTTAATGAGTTCTTCTTTGGTAAGTTTAGCCATTACCTCTTCTGCATCATCATCAGATTCAGATTCTGATTCATATCCTGAGGTACCTTCCTCTTGATCTTCTGTCCTGGCCATCAGTGCAACGTTTGCACATTCTTCTTCTGATTCAGAAGATGATTCACACTCATCTGAGTCATCCCATGTTGCCATCAAAACCTTCTTCTTTTTGTTGAACTTCTTCTTAGGTTTTTCTTTCAGAAGTTTGGGGCAGTCATTTTTGTAGTGCCCAGGTTCTTTGCACTCATAGCACACAACTTCTTTCTTGGCAGATCTTCTGTGACTAGAAGATTCCTTTCTGTTGTTAGATCTTCTGAAGTTGTTGAACTTCTTTCCCTTGTGCTTCCAGAGTTTGTTAATCCTTCTGGACAACATGGATAACTCATCTTCTTCTTCAGAAGAAGATTCTTCAGAGCTTTCTTGAATGACCTGCAAAGCTTTAGCAGTTTTGTTAGATTTTAATGCTACAGATTTACCTTTATCTTTCTTCTGAGGTTCGTCTTCCTCAAGCTCAATCTCATGGCTCCTCAGTGAGCTGATGAGTTCTTCTAGAGAGATCTTGTTCAGATCTTTGGCCATCTTCAGGGCAGTCACCATTGGTCTCCATCTGATGGGCAGACTTCTGATGATTTTCTTTACATGATCTGACGTGGAATATCCCTTGTCCAGAACTTTCAGCCCAGCAGTGAGTATCTGGAATCTGGAGAACATGGCTTCAACAGATTCAGAGTCTTCCATTTTGAAAGCCTCATACTTCTGGATCAGAGCCAGAGCTTTTGTCTCCTTAACTTGAGAATTTCCCTCATGGGTCATTTTAAGGGATTCAAACATATCAAAAGCTGTCTCCCTGTTTGTGATTTTCTCATACTCTGTATGTGAAATAGCATTCAGTAATATGGTTCTGGCTTTATGGTGATTTCTGAAGTCTTTCTTCTGAGAATCTGTCATAGATTTTCTGTCAATCTTTTTGCCATCTCCATATGTGGGATGTACATATCCATCTATGACAAGATCCCATAGATCAGCATCATATCCTAGGAAAAAACTCTCAATTCTGTCTTTCCAGTAATCAAATTTTTCTCCATCAAACATTGGAGGTTTGGTGCTGATCCTATCCCTCTCTTCATATTTATTGTTAATATTTGACATTGAATTATCAGCCATGATAACAAATAAATATATTCATCAAAGTATATCTCTCTGGATCTTTACTGACACTGTTAAGTGATAGCACACTCAGAACCGGAGCTCTGATGCCAAATGAAGGTGAGATAATACTTAGAAAGGGGGGGATTGAATAAGTATGGAAAATTAAGACTTAAAAATAATCACACAATTATTTTTATCCTGGTTCGTTTAACAACTACTCCAGTCCACCCTTCCAGAGTGATTTGCCTTTCTCAACAAGGACTTAATCCACTATTAAATCAAACTGATTACAATAGTATCACCTAAGAACAACAGTTCTTAGTTTTCTCAAGAGCTACTGATTCTAACTGAATCCTCTTAAGGAATATCCTTTACAATCAATGTAAATTAAATACAAGAGTTTTTAATGCTTCTATAAAGCTTTTATCACAACAGTGATTTTTCTCTTAAGTTTAAGTACAATGAGATTCTATGAAGAATAAGAATGAGAGCTTTTAGAATATTATGATTTCTTTTCAGCAAGTGTGTTGCACTGAAGAATGAAGTGAAGATCTCCTTTTATAGGCAGCTGAATCATGCAAGCTGAACGTTGAAAAGAGAGTCCCAAAAGGTCTGAGCCTTTTTGTCTTCACATCAACTGACCTTTCCTTGAAATAGATGGCACAGAAAAATCCTTTTTGTCTGTGTAAGTGTGTCTAGCACAAATAAGGAAAGAGACGTTGAATAGTTCCAACGGATATATTCTTGAAAATACTTCTTCAGTTTCAGCAAGTTCTTCAGAGTCTGAATGGATCAGAGTCTTCTAATGAGATTCAGAACTATGCTGTATCAGAGTCTTCTGCAGCGTGTGTGCTTCTAGCGTGTTGATCATCAGAGCATTTTGACACAGAACTTCAGTACTTGGCAGCGTAGGTACTTTCAGAAACTTCTGTAGACTAATGCTTTGAGAAACTCTTCAATCAATATTCTTCTATACTTCTGATGCTTCAGCTTTAGATGCTTCTGATTATCTTCAGATGCTTCTGACTTAGATGCTTCTGACTATCTTCAGATGCTTCTGACTCAGAATGTTCTGGAGCTTCTTTCTTCAGATCCTTCTGGAGACTACGCTCAGGATCTTCTGTGAGGAGCAAACAGATTCTTCTGTAAGGTGCATTTGGCGCTTCAGAGTCAGAATAACTTCTTGTATTCAAGGCAGATTTGCTTCTAGAGAGTTAATATAATTTCAATCTACAGTAAAACTCTCAAACAAATTTTAGAGTATATAATTCTTAAATATAAATTTCCTAACAGTTATCATCAAAACAAAGAGTAATTATTAAGAACCAATCTGTGTTCTAACACTTATGCTGGCTTCTTCCTTATTCTTCTGGGATAGGACTCATAACACTTTTCACCTTCCTTGTGGGATGATGACACCCACTTTACTCGACGTAGCTGTCATTATAGGTCTAAAACCCTACGGCCTTGATTATGATCTGGAGATCGATAGTCATGACAACATTGGTTTGGCCAATACTAAACATACTTATACAGCTTTTGTCCAACATTACCACAATAAAACTAGTACCTTTGTTGATGATGAAGAAGACATAGCCTTTTTGGCCATGTGGTTATCCCGCTGTGTATTTTGTACCAAATCTTTGCAGGTGGCGCGAAAGTATCTAGTCCTGGCCAACCAACTACATGTGAAGAGAGGCGTCTTCCTCAGTGAAATGATCCTGGCCAGTCTTTATGAGGCCTTAGGCGAAGGTGCGGGTAAATTGAAAGATCCTGACAGCCATGACAACTTACTATTGTCGGGCCCCTTTTGGCTTCTTCAGTTGTGGCTTAATGCCACTTTTGAGCATAGTCTTCCCAACAAAGGTGAAGTTGATGAACGTTCGCCTGCAGTTGCTGAGAGAAGAGTCGAATGGCCTCGCCTGGCTCAACTTACTCCTAGCGAGGAAGGCCATTCCCTTCGATCCAATTTATCCAGCTTTGTTCATATGTTTGCAAAACGGCATGAGTTCACCGCGAAAATGGCTCCCTTCGCAGAACGAAAATGTGGGCTAGAATGGTTTACTAGACCCTTCCCTGCTCCCTTAAAGAAACACGAGGAGGAGTCAAAGCTGATCTGGGAGAGATTCCTCATTCCCCGCCTACTGATTCACAAACTAAACCTTGTAAAAGGTCACTCCAACTTGCTAGCTTATCAACTGAACTTGGTGTCTAGGCAATTCGGTTTAATTCAAACCTTGCCCAAATGCCTGTATGACAAGAAATCACATATCATTCTCCCTTTTACTGTGTTATCTCCTCTGGATTGTTCGACGCAACTGGCACGCCACGCTCACAAGTCCTACCTCACACCTATTCACTTTGAACCTTCTTACTTTTGCTCCCAAAACTTCTATGACTGGTGGTCGAAGCATTACGCCTCCGAATTTCTTGACGCTCCTAGTTTTACTCGCTTGATTGACCAAGCTTTCATTGATGTGCAGGATAAGATCAAGAAAGGTACGTCTACTCATATCAAAGAGATCCAAGCCTTCCAGAAGTATTTCGAAACTGTCTATCGACCAGATGATGTTAGTCGAACCATCCACGAGGCTGCTGTCACCTTGAAAGAAAATTTTTCCAAAAAACTGGATAGTTTAAAGATTCCTTCTTCTGTTCCTCGCGAGAAATGGTATGAGGTTGCCTTTAAAATTTTTCCCCCAAAAGTCCCTCGACTACCAACCGCTGGTTTTGGCGTGGCTCTTGCCCCTCCATTTCCAGATTGGTTTATTTGTGGAGATGCTATAAAAATTCTTCGACAGCAGTCTAAGCCCAAGGCACAACGGGTGGTTCCGACTAAACATACACTCGATATGTTTAAAGGGCACCTTCATGTCAGTATCGAAGATGTTCGCATCGAATCCGACATTCTTGAAGGTTCACCCCCCTTCGATTTAGACTTCCCTCTCTGAGCTTTATTGTTGCTAACTGTTTTAAGTATCATCTATTTTTTCAGCTACTCCAAAATGTGTTGTCCCAACAGCCAGGACTGAAGTCAAGGACGAAGGTCAAAAGGTAATCTTCCGTAGCTTTTTACTATCTCGATCTCCTTAATCAATCTCACCGTTTCATATTGCTTTCAAGCTATTCGAAAACCACCTACTCCTCAAAGAAGATTAAAAAGGGCTTCTCCCCAAGTTATTATTGATTCCGATGACGAAGATGAGTCTCCTCGTGAGAGTCTTCAAATGAAAAGGAAAAGAAAGATTATCCATGATGTGGATGCTCCTGATGCTCCATCCGCTCCTGTTGTAACCAACACACCTCAACCTACCAATCCTCCTCAAGAACCTACTCCCGCTCCCGTAGGGGATGCTTCGATCCAAGCTGCTGTCCCCATGGAAAGTGATAATTCGAGTCCCGCTAACAAAACTGTCAAGGTATGTTACACATCTACCTTTCCTTGGGTCTTTGCACTGATTCTTTAGCCTTTATTCTTTCTAATGTCCACCTTTTCTAGGATGATGCTGGAACTTCACGATCTAATCCCACCATGATTCCTCTGTCGCTATACCCCTTGAATAGCCAAGGTGAGCCTACCTATCATCCCACTTCTGATTTGGGTTCTGGTGTGAGTTCACTTGGTGAAATTAATAAACCTGATTCTTTCACAGCCCCTCCATCTCCTGCAAAGACCATTACCCAGCAGTCTCAGACTGACGGTTCTGATCATGAAGATGACAATCCTCAGGTTGACCCCATTACAGTGGATGATGAAGTTGACGCTTCGGAGGAGAAAACAACTCTGGCTGATACGACCAACTCCCCTTTGGGTCAGACAGTAGTTGTGGATGAAAAAGCTGTCGAGGGTAATTAAGCCATTGAGGATCAGGCTAAGCTCCAGCCTGAATTGCATGAATCCAGTGACAAAGGCGCTGGGGATGAAATGGAGGAGGATGGTGACAAAGCAAAGGACAACCAAGATAAAGAATTGAAAATTGTGGACACTTCCGTCAAAGAACCTGAAACTGCTGAAACAACAAAGACTCCCGTTCCTCCTACCTCAAAGGATATTCCAACAAACTTCTTCCCAGGCGAAACTCAACTTACTCTCGCCGAACTGGATGCGTTGAAGGTTTCCAACCCTCGACAATATATCAGGCTTTTATTGAGTAGGAGAAGTCATTCTTCTAGCCGTACTCCCAGTACTTCGACTTCCGAAGGGCAAACCTCAAAGCCACCAACTGACAGTGCCCTCGACAAAGTCAAGCAAAAGATCTTCAAAGGGGATCTTTTTACCCTCCTGCAGATGGGCCCTGCCAGCCATCTTCCCCTCAAAGCTCTCCTTCAAAAAGTGGACATTAAATCCCTTACTCTTGAGGCTGCGAATGTTATTCAAGAAGTAGGTACCCTGATCGACCAGGTTTACAAAGACTATCGATTGTTGCCCCAGATTGAGGGTGAGCTTGAGACGAAGGCTGGCAGCGAAGCTGCCGCTTGGAGCGCTGTTGTCGACTCTGAGGAGAAGATTGCTGAGTTGGAAGAAACGAAGGAGAAAAATAAACAAGAGGTCCTGACTAACGAGGTGAACATCGCCTGTTGGGAACGGAAGATTAAAAAGCTCTGTAGTAAGATAGCGAAGGCTAAGAAAAAGAACGCTGAATTATCTTCCTTCGACAACTCCTCCTTAACAGCTGAGCTTGATCATGCCGTCACCTATGCTGAGGAAGCCCGTCGTTTGGAATCTGAAGTTGCCCAGCCGAGGACAAATAAGGCTCAATACCAAAGCCGTCTCGAACTTCAAAAATCAACTTACCTTAAGATGAAGGCGAATCTTCCTTTTTAATTTGTTAGGTTTTGTAATAGAGCAGATTATATTGGCCTTTGTGAGCCATTTATTTTGTTTGTAAGATAATGGGCCATTTTGGCATATTTTAAATTACCATTTATGGCTTCACTTTATCTTTGACAATTATTCTGTTGATATTTTCACCTCTCGAAGTGCAGACTTATACTTTTTTAAATATTTGCCATTTACTTTTAATACTCTCTCACCCTTACTCAGCTCTGTCACTTCATACGCCCCGTTGAAGAACACCTTCGATACCTGGAATGGTCCTTCCCACTTCGGGGACCACTTACCTAGGGACCTCACCTTTCGGTCCATAGGCAGGATTACCCACCATACCAAATCTCCAACCAGGAAAGTCTTCGCTTTGACCTTCTTGTTATATGATTTCTCCACTCTTCTCTTTTGTCTTCTCAAGAGTTCTAGAGCTTTTAATCTCTCTTCGTCTAAGTCGACTAACTCATCAAGCATCATGTCCCAATAAATCTCTCGAGGGATTTCATGATGTCTTTGAATTCTTACTGACTGTATGTGTATCTCAACTGGAAACACTCCGTCATGGCCGAAAGTGAGTCGATAAGGGGAAGTATTGGTTGCTTCCTTCGGGGATGTTCGACATGCCCATAGGACTTGATCCAATGTCTTATGCCAATTCCTAGGCTTGCTTCCAATCTGTTTCTTTATCATGCCAATTTTCACTTTGTTTGCCGCTTCGACTTGGCCATTGGCCTGGGCATAGTAAGGTGTCGAGGTAAGGAGTTTAAATCCCATTTCTTTAGCAAACTCCTGCATCTTCCTACCCGTAAATACTAACCCTTGGTCTGTCGTTATTGTCTCTGGTAGGCCAAATCTGTAGATGATATACCTCTGAATGAATTCGATAACATCTTCTTTGTCTACCTTCGGTAGAGGTGTAACCTCTATCCATTTGGTAAAGTAGTCCATCCCTACCAAAATGTACTTCTGGTTTTTGGAAGACGCATGTCGAATCTCTCCTATAAGGTCTAAAGCCCAACCTCTGAATGGCCATGGCTTGACTATGGAATGCAATTCGCTTGCTGGGACATGCTGTATGCCAGCATGAATTTGGCATTCCTGACAACCTTTGGCGAAGTCGATGCAATCCTTCAGCATCGTAGGCCAGTACATCCCCTGGCGAAACAACAATCATTTCATCTTATGGCCTACTTGGTGTGCTCCACATGTCCCACCATGGACTGAGGATAATGCCAAGTATGCTTCAGATTCACTGAGGCATTTAAGTAAAACTCCCTCAGAAGTTTTCTTAAATAACTCATTCCCCAACAGGACGTAGCTTAATGCTTGGTATTTTATCTTTCGTTCTGTAGTCGCTGAAGGGTTCTGAAGGTATTCGACCAGAGGTTTCCTCCAATCTTTGTCTGTCAGACCTTCGACTGTAAAAATCTCAAGGGTTTCCTCGTCGGCGTAGCCAAATTTTGTGACTTCCAAGTCTGATGGTCTTAAGCCCACGGATACCACCTTACCTCTGGCCTCGATTGCCTCTTGCAAGTTCTCCTTCGAGACCCTGTATCCTGAGGCAAGTTGTGCCAGGTCATTGGCTATCTGATTGTGTATTCGTGGTATGTGTCAGATAGTACAGACTTCAAATTTTTTGAGTAGTCTGTTAGCTATTACGAAATACATGATGAGATTTTCTTTAACGCATTTGTATTCCTTTGTTAGCTGTTTTACAACCAACTCTGAATCTCCCATTATTTCGACTTGGGTTGCCCCCAATTCTAACAATATTTCAAGTCCGGCGATCAAAGCTTCATATTCAGCTTCATTATTAGAACATAGGCCTTCAACTCTATACTTGAATTTTTTTGGAATTTTGTCAGGCGAAATGATCAATAGACCTATGCCTGTCCCATTCTTGTGACTAGACCCATCAAAGTATAGCTTCCAAGGCTCTAGTTCAACAAAGTTCAGGGTACTTTCATTTATGGAGTGATCGACAATAAAGTCTGCCACTATTTGCCCTTTGACCACTTTCAACGGTCTATAAGTCAATGAATACTCAGTTAATGCTAATGCCCATTTACCAACTCGACTATGCAAAATAGGTTTGGACAACATGTGCTTAATAACATCAAAATGTGAAGACACGTAAACATCAACTGGTTTTAAATATTGCTTCAACTTCATACATGAGAAATACAAACATAAACATAGTTTCTCTATCTCACTATACCTAGTTTCTGCATCATTTAGATCTCTACTAAGGTAGTAAATGGCTCTTTCGACGCCACTTTCATCCTCTTGAGCAAGCATGCTCCCTAGAGTTTTGTCTGACGCTGCTATGTACAATCTCATGTTTTTGTTTCGACATGGAGGTGCAAGGACTGGAGGATGAGTCAAGTAGTCTTTGATCTTGTCGAAAGCCTCTTGCTGATCTTTCGTCCATTCGAACTTCTCCTTAGTGGCTCAAAGCAATGGCGAGAAGGTTTGTGTTTTTCTGCTGAGATTCGATATGAACCTTCTTAGGAAATTTATTTTGCCCAGCAAAGATTGAAGTTCCTTCTTGTTGGATGGCGCTTTCGCTTCCATGATGGCCTTCGTTTTGTTTTGGTTGATTTCGATCCCCTTCTTGTGGACTACGAAACCCAGAAAATCTCCTGCTTGCACACAAAATGCACACTTGAGGGGATTCATCTTGAGGCCAAATTTCCTCATTCTCACGAAGGATTTGCGCAGGTGTTCCACATGAGCCTTTCCTGACACAGATTTTATCACAATGTCATCAATGTAAATTTGCATAAAGGACTCAATGTAGTCATGGAAAATCGAATTCATCGTCCGCTGGTACGTTTCCCCAACATTCTTTAGGCCAAAAAGCATCACTACCCATTCGTAAGTGCCTAAGGCCCCTGGGCAACGGAACACCGTTTTAGGAATGTCATCCTCAACAATGAAAATCTGGTTGTAACCAGAATATCCATCCAGCATGCTAAGGTATTCGTGGCCAGCGGCTGAATCGACTAGCATTTCTGCCACCGACATCAAATACTCATCTTTAGGGGTTGCTGAATTCAAATCCCTAAAGTCTATACAGACCCTTAACAATCCGTTTTTCTTTATGACTAGTACAATATTTGCTAGCCATTCGACATACCTGGTCGTACGGATGAATTTGCATCGGAGGAGTCTTTCGATTTCCTCCTTTATTTTTGAGAGGATCTCAGGAGCGAAGCGCCTTGGATTCTGCTTGACTGGTTTTTTGCCAGGCTTGATTGGTAGCCTATGCTCGACTAGATCTCTCTTTAGACCTGGCATTTCGTCGTAGTCCCAAGCAAAACAATCCCTGTACTCTCGTAGCAACTGAATGATTTCGACCCTAAGTTGGGGGTCGAGGCTGGCGCTAATATAAGTTGGCCTTTTGATTACTCCATCTCCCAGGTCAACTTCCTCCAGTGGATCTTGCGCCAACATTTTGACATCGCTGGCCAAAGGATCCTTTTCAAAACCCAAAGGCTCATCGTCATATATGGCGTCGAGTCTCTGCCCCTCGTATTGAATCTTAGGGTCGAAATACCCAACTGGACCTGCTTGTTTGGATTTTTCATTGGCTCCCTCAGCCATTTCATTATTAGCGGCCTCCAAGGCCGTTTGTAGTTTAGTCTTGGCCACGTAGGCCGAAATCCTTTGAAGCGCTGCGGCTTCAGTCATCATCATCGAACTCACTTCCCCAGCCAGTGGGGTCTACGGGAAGTTCGCCAAGGTATGGTAACCTTTTGCCTGGAACTTCCTTGTCCCATCGGAAACCCTCGACGGGATGCAGGTATAACGAGCAATACACTTCGTCATTAGGTGTAAAGTCGAAGTCTGCAGGTTCACATGGCCCTATACCGGCCAAATGTTTGTCAAACTGTCCTCTATCAATATGGTTTATAGGTGCTTTAAAGTATCCCTGATCCACTTCGATATTTTCGACAATACCATCTGGCCTCCAGATGGCGATCCTCTGATGCATCAACGATGGTACTGCCCCCACTCCATGGATCCATTCTCTTCCAAGTAATAGATTATAATTGGCAGTGGTCTCCACCACCATGAAGACAGTCGGGCGGGTGATGGTTCCAACCGTGACATTCACCTGAATGACCCCCATGGTCGAACCCACTTTCCCTTCATAGTTTGATAGCACCATGTTGTGTGGCTTGGTATCTGTCTCACTTTTCTCAATTTTGTTCAACAGAAAATGCGACATTAAATTTACCGTAGCGCCGCAATCCACCAGTATTTTGTTAACTGGGACCTTCTCTATTTGTGCTGTAATATAAAGAGGCTTCAGATGGTTTTTCATCGCCTCCGTCGGCCGTTCAAAGAAAGAATTTTGCTCTTCGACGCAGCCGTTGTTCATCACATAATAGCATACCGGCTTATGAGCCGTTATTTCCCAGTCCGTATATGCGTCTGAGTTCTCAACTACTGAGACCCTGTCGAATTCCCTGGGCAGTACTGATACTACGTTGACCAAAATATCCAACGTATCATCAGACTCTTCTTCAAAATTATCGGTCATTTCATCGTCGACCGATTTTCTTTGTTCTTCGACCTGTGTTGGAAATAACTTTCTTCCTACAGGTGTCTTCCTAGAAGCCTTTGTTCGATCCTCCTGTTTAATGCGAATATTGGTGCTGGATTATGGTTGGTCTTTATATGCACCTTCTCTATGTGCTTTCCTTCTTCTCTGCTCACGTCTCCATTGGGATCGAGACATGGGATTCTTCCCTTTGTAATTTTTTGACACATGAGCATCCTTTGAAGACTGAAATTCTTTTCGATAGCTTAACGAAGATCCCCGTTGTACTTCGAAGTTTTTCCATCTCTTCTGCCCTTGCTGCTTGTTCTCATTGGGCTTCGTCCACTTTCCATCAGTGGCCTCAGCATTGGGCTTAAAGCTAGTGGGCTTGTTCATCGGAGGTCTTATGCGAGGGTCAGATCTCTGTTGAAGGCCTATTCGAGGGTCGAATCTTGGCCTTTCATTTTCTTGCCTCAGCCTTCGTGTCCCTTCCAACTTTTGTGCAGCCTTCTTGTCAAATATGGCGTTGCATCGGGGACAAAGCATCACACTAGAACCTTTCTCCTGGCAGCGGTGAAGAAAAGAAACGATGGATTCCTCCTGCTCTGGGTAGGCTTCCCTTGTGTGTGCTTCCTGGTAGTTTGACTCACTATCCGCTACCTCCTCATGTTGAGTGACTTGAACCATGTTAATTTCAATTTCTTTGGCCAGATTAAGCTTCTTCAAGCTTAACTCCACGCCTTTGGTGGCTTCATCAATCTTAACGAAGTCATCAACTGTCTCCTTGGTCACTATCTCCCAACCCAAATTGTTCCTGTTACTTGGGCCTTTGGTTTCATCCCTCTGGTCACAACTATCAACTTCCATTTCGACACAGCACTCTTGTCCGAAGCTGATGATAACTTTCGCCATTACAACTTCGTCAATGGGATTGCCAGCAACCTCAGTTACTTCGATTGAGAAGTCGTAACCGTTGACAACTTCGATCATATTAGCCTCGACTGGCTCTATGTAATTTGCGTCTGCCGTTTGCAGAGGATCTGAGTCGACCTTCATTTGGCCACCAGCTTTCTCTCCGAACTTTAGACGTCCTTCTTGGATCGCATTCTGAACGAGGTCCCTGAAAAACATTGAGATGTTTTATGACCTAAGAAGTTATGATATTTACAAAACCCTCTTTTCTTCCTTTGCTCTATGGACGACATTTTGGCGCCAGGAGGCACTATCATTTGTCCGTCTTTAACTAACAAATCGAAGATTTCATCACATTTTGTGATGTCGAAGGTATATGTTTTCTTTGGGAACCTATCATTCTTTTCAGATTCGACATAACTCTTCCCTTGTGGGGGAGCTAATATTTTGCACAAGTAAGGTGGTCCTTGCTTGAGTTCAGCAAGGTCCACTTCGCCATCGTCGAAACTCATAGACTCATCACACAGACCTTCGACGTTATCATTAAATTCGACAAAAGCTACCTTTTTATTTTTATTAAACTTAGCCTTCTCGTCTTTGAGTCTTTCGAGTTGTCGAACTCGATCGGCTAATTGGGCCATGTCCCTTAGGTACTAGGTGTCCAACTTTTTCTTAATAGAGTAGTCGAGACCACCGGCGGCCATTTCGACCTACTCATGTTCAGGGACCTGCGTGAAGCATCTGACCTTAAGCAAACGGAACCTATTAAGGTACTCCTCTATTGGTTCAGAGAACTTACGCTTCACACTAGCTAGTTCCTTTAAGCTAATTTTAGTCTGACCCATATAGAACTGTTCATGAAACAAACGCTCTAACTGGGTCCAGTTACATATCGTGTTAGGGGGAAGCGTCGTGAACCAGGTGAAGGTGTTCTTAGTAAGAGAACTTGGGAAGTATTTTATCCTAAGGCTTTCTTCGTTCGCTATCTCTCCAGCCTCGATTAGGTAACGAGCCACATGTTCGACGGTGGATTCCGTCGTATCTCCTGAAAACTTAGTGAACTTAGGTACTTTCGTCCTAGGAGGTAACTCCACCTGAAGGATATAGTCTACTATAGGTGAAGTATAGTTTGGCCTGGTAAAACCAGTATTTAACCCATTTCTGGCCATAATTCTCTCGACCATGGCCGCCAGATTATTGTCTACGGCTATGTTGTTTCGACGAACATGCTGGACTACATTATTTGCGTCTTGGTTTCGATTCACAACCACTACTCCTGGATTTCTTTCTCCCAAGCCACGAGGTTGGTTTTGCAAAGGCTCTTCCCTAAGCCCTTCGAATACCGGAGGGACTATCCTTCCTTGGTTTCCTACGTCGACTTCTACCACATTCGCCAAGTTGTCTCGTGGGACATCCACTACCGAGGCTTGGTTTCTGGTTAAGGGAGGTACCCCCATGAATTCAGCCAATCTTGTTAATTGTACCGCCAATTGTTGATTGGTCTGGGTTATATTTTGGATTAATGGCTGAAATATTTCGCCCATGGTTTGTGACAAAGTCTGAACCATCTGTAGGTTACTTTCATCCATCTGCTGTCTCAAACAAGCAACTGAGGTGTTGGTCAAATTGGGGCCTTGTGTCGAATACCCTAAACTCTGGGGGTTTCGACCCATGTTCACACCTGACCCCGGCCCTTGTAGTGGCG
This sequence comes from Lathyrus sativus, assembly GCA_963859935.3. NCBI lineage: Eukaryota > Viridiplantae > Streptophyta > Magnoliopsida > Fabales > Fabaceae > Lathyrus > Lathyrus sativus. The sequence continues at coordinate 320,871,805 of OZ012740.1, read as the reverse complement.
AAGCCATCACCTGATCTGAGAATATAGGGGGTGCACTTTGGAGCCCTTGCATCATAACAGTGGGCATCCCATATGAGGGGTTTCTTGGTGACTGTGAAAAACCAGGGGGCACAAACTGCCTGGACATCGAACTTCCTCCTAACAAAATCCGAGGATTCGACGTTTGGTGACCAATGTATTCCAACACTGGCTGAGTATAAGGCCTTATCACTGTCGATCCCACCCCAAGTACTGAAGGCGTCGGCATTGGCCTCACAGGAAGCCCCGTTTGTTCTCCAGTCGACGGTATCGGAGGGGGAACTCCCTCGTCTCTTATTCCTTCGATGGAACCGTCTCCTTGTTGGTTGGAGTTATCTGGCTGGTTTGTATCCGTAGCCATGTTCTTACTGCTTCGTCTTGATCGCGTCTCTTCGTTTATAGCGGTAATTTTACCACTTCTCAGTAACATAAAAATGTACCTTCTCACGAAAAGGGACCAGTATAACTGCAGAATTTTTATAAGTTTAGTTTTATAAAATAGATTCTCTAGCACTGTCCCACTGGGCGTGCCATTTTGTTTCCCTTGAAAATCAGAAAACAACCGCTGATCTTCCAAATCTAACTTTGGTGACTCACAGGATCAATCAGATTGATTCTAGGACATGTGCTAACAGAATTTTTTTTTTTTTGGTTTTAAGAATTTATTCAAGTTCCACACTCGAACAATATTGGGGTGAAAGAATCCTAAAGGAACATCTATTCGACTACGGGTTAATTTAAAGATAAAGTAAAGCTTTCAATAAAAGAGAAGAAAGTTTGTTGGTAAGGGTGAAGTTAGATTGAGGACGAAGAGAAAAGAATTGTATAGGAAGGAGAGAAATAAGGTAAGGAGGAAAAGGGGTAAAGACAATAAAGACAATAAAAGGCTTCGTAAAACTTAAAGTAAAAGGTAAATTGCATTAAGTTAAAAGATGGTGTGTTTACATCACGTACATTCTCTTACAATACTCGCTTTCTCTACACTCGGATACTTGGAGTAATTTCAAGAGTAATTTGTATAATAGTAAATTACAACACACTTTGGATATGTCTAAGACACCCTATTTATAGTAACAAAAAATAACCTCTCATAACCTCCACCATAATCTCCTTCCGCCACTTGTCTCAAATGCATGGATCTATTACTCATAAGGTGACACATGTCTCCCTCAATTTTCCACAAGCAAAACCGTTCCCTCCAATATTCAAATTTCAAATACTTCGACAACCTATTCGTCTCAGCAGGCGGTCGAACTCTTGGTTTCTGGGTGAGTTCTCTGACTTAGATATTTTGCTTCTTTCGACCATTTTCTTGTATTCAAGTTATTTTCCACCCTTTTGTCTTAGATACCTTCTTTATAACTGAGGCGTCGAATTTAAGAGCTAACAGTTATTTGTTATTTGTTATCTGCTAAAGGGTTAAAAGGGGGAAGTAAGTGTTCATAGTGAGATACTTACATAAAGTGCAGAGACTCCAAGTCTAAAGTTGAATTGAAAGGTAGGTAAGTATCCTCGGCGGGAACTTACATGGAGTACGGCGACTCCAGTCCTAAGGCTAGGATGAAGGGAAGATGGGTGAGTGTTCATGGCAGTACGCTTGCGTGGAGTGCATCGACTCCGATCCTAAGGCTAGGATGAAGGGTAAGGATCTAGAAAATTTAAGATTGACATGGCAGTCAATGAGAAATTCTCTTTGAAATTGGATAAAGAAAAAGCATAAAAAACCAAGTAATAACCTAATGTATCAAACAAAAGATCAAGTTAATCATATCATAGTGGATAAGTATTATGAGATAACTTATGAGTTGATTAAAACAAAAGTCCAGAATTAACAAAATTGATCCGCCAATAATAGATAAGATCAATATTGTGTACCACCTGAATTAAGTATCAAGACGAGAATTTCTAGAATAATTCTTAAAAATTAATAAAACCTACAAATTAGAATTAAAAAAATTAAAATTAAAGTGAAACTAAATAAAATGATTGTCTAAAACCTAAATAAAAATTAAACCAAAATCAAAGTTTAAAATCTAATAAAACTAAACTAAATTCTAAATATACTATGATTAAGACTAAAAACTAAACAACTTCAAAAAGAAAAAGATTGGACTCGGTCCATATTAAAAATAAAAATAAAACAAAAGAAGACACAAGGAAATAAAGAGAACGGGTTTTTGAAAGACCCAACCCAACCGAGTGCACTCCATAAAAGAAGTAACCTAAAATTGTTGTCTTCATTCCTCTATGATTCAAACAAAAACTCAGCTCAAACATAAGTCTAATCATGGCTACTCGACGGACCAAAGCCGGTTTGCGAATGGGCATATCGGCGCCCCAGGTTGACTCCTCCATATTCGATTCTCTCACAGCCGCCGGGAATTCCAAATACGCGTTCTAACGAGGTTCTCCATCAATTCAAAGACCGCATTACCAAAATGGGGGTTTGTGCTCGAATCACGCAATTGGGTGTGATTCTCTCAGCGACCATACTCGAAACTGCGACATAATATCGAGTAAGAATAAGAAAACACGTACCTCGGGGCGGTTTCGGCACGGCAGCTTCGACGACGTTAGTGACTCCGAAGATAATTTCTTCTAACCCCTCTCCTCCTTATTTATACTGAGACCTGTATGAATTTGTAGGAATTCTTCTAGCTTTTTCCGAATATGTGTATGGTGATATTCTGTTTTCGTCTCGACTTAGTATGCTCTGTTGTTGCATATCTATTATTTTACTGGCTGTACTTTCTGAAAATGTGTGAGAATTGTGATGATTTTCTTCTTTTTTGCTCTATGGAATCATGTCTCTCCTTCACGTGAATCTCATGGTTCACCTTGTTAGAGTGACATGATGATGATGATATCACTTGGAAATTGGTAAAAGGGGTGTGGGTATTATTGTTCTTCGTGTCTGAACCCCCTGTGCGTGTTCTCGAATGTATTCTTCTTTGTATTGTGGTATGAATATCTCTTTGCTACTGTGTGATATGGTGGTGTTTTGGACCTTTTATAAGCTTCAATAATTTTGAATTTTCCATCCAATTTTAATGCCAATGATTTAACACTTTCCTCTTTTAAATAAACATGTTTAAGGACTGTTTTGAAAAAAAAAATCGAACATGTTTGAAATCTGATAAATACATTTCCGCTTTCGTATCAATATGTTATGCATTGTTTTGGAAAGAAAAATACCAACTCTGATTCTTGTGTGGTTGAAGGTGATTTTGTGTCGTTTTGACTTGATTGTTTCTTGAACTTTAATTTTGTTTCCAAATTTCATTCTATTACTGTCAAACATGATACTACGTATAAACTTGAAGCTTATCATCTTTTGTAGCTTACTCCAATCTCTTTTTTTTTTCTTTCAGGTTCAGACATCATGTCCAAACTAATCTTAATCTTTTTTCAAATTCTGACTCAAAGTGCTTTGTGGCAAAGAAATGGCAGCACAGGTGTTCAAAGGAAAAGACAGGTTAAATGACCATGATTCGCCTCACTCTTGGATTTGTCCTGACGTCAAATCTTCTTATGCAAACTCTAGAACACACCATTTTCATCAACTGTGGTTTATAGGATTTCAGAACTGATATTTGTAAGAATGTTATAAGTTAAACTTTTTTAATTTGTAAGGGAGAAAAACTTTTGAAATTGATTTGATTTTTTTGTAAGAGTTATGTGTCTTGGGATTGACTAGCACATTGTGGATTACATAAAAACATCTTTTTCATTTTTAACTTGAATTCTTGAATGATAAATTCACACCGTAAGCATAACTTTGGACTTATGAACTTGAATTGGCAGCTTTTGAACCATTCTCGTATCCCAATTTAAAAAACTCTTTGAATATTGCAACCCTAATTAATCCAATCATAGCTTGCTTTAAGCTTTGTAAAAACAATGAGCCAGCTCAAGCTTGTAATGAATTTTGAAATTCCTTGAACCTTTTGAGTCAACTTTGATCTTAATACATCTTATAAAACATTTACTTGAGTGTGGATTGTTGAGTTTGAAATTCTCATGATGAACATCACTTGCCACCAAACTTGAATCTCTTGAATTTGCAAGACTTCCAACATTTGAAACCCTTTGAGTGCTTGAGTTCTTGTATTTGAATTTTGACTTTTCAAATTTGAATCTTGTGGAGGACATGGATTTTAACTTTGGGGATTAAAGTTGGTAGAATTTGGGTACTTGAATCTTGGAATTTTGAATGGATACTGAACTTTGAATGTACTTTTGAACCTTTTGAATTGGCTTGCACTTGAACACTTTGAAGCAGCTTTTCAACTCATACTTGTGACAAATATTTGCACTTGAATTTGTATTTTGGAAATCAACCTTGTAATTCTTCACAATTTGAACTTTCTTGAAGTATTAATTTGAAATTTGAATCTTGTATCTTTATGAAAAACACGAACCTTACAAATAGTGGAATTTAATCATACCAAAAGCTCTTTTAAATCAAAAACTTCTAATACCAATACAAAATCTCTTTGAAATTGCAACTTGAATATGGAGCTCGAATTTGGATCTGAAGTTAAGACCCAATGAATTCACTTGAGCTTTTAAAGAACATGAATCTTGAACTCCATTTTAAGAATTCTTTTCCAAAACTTGACTCGAGATTTCCATCCAAGTTTTCCATTTCCAATTGTATGGTTCACAAACTATCAAAAGTCCAAAACCTTCTACTTGACAACTTAATGATTCAACTCTACGAATAAGGTCGAGTTATGCCCCGAGAAGTCCTTTGAAAATGAAGATACCACTTACAATGCAACACAAAAATTCCAACTAATCCTCCTTAGGGAGACTTCTGAGAAATATTGAAGAAAAAGAATGATTTTGTATTGACTGAGGATCATAAGCATGAGGGCATGTGCTTTTACAGGAACTCAACACAACTTGTAGGAGACAAGGAGCACACACAAAGCCTTCATGACCTCTGAGTCTTCTGCAGCAACCTACCTTTATAAAACAAACAAAAACTAATAAAATAGTTAGCTTATGCATTGATGATTGACTTAAAAGATGTGCAAAAGATCAAAGAATCTAAGGATAAAATTTGGGGTATAATAGTTGCCCCTATTTAAATATCTTCATCGAATGATATGAGTGATGAAAATATCATGAAATCATGGTGAAAGGTATTTAAATATAGATAACCAAAATTTTTGCCCTTAGATGCAATGACATGCAATGCTATGGACAAAAGAGACTAACCTACAAATGTTGACATGACATGAACTCTAATATGATGAAAATGATGGAATGATAAATGCAAAATGCAAACGAAAAGAAAAGCATACATGGATAAATTCAACACAATGAGTAACCACTCACTAGGGATGACAACGCACTGGGGAACCAAAATAAACTGAGGAAATCTAAAGTGATGGATCAACAGGTTCAGGCATGACCGGCTGACACTTTAGAAAGAAAGACAACAAAAGATCCTCATTGGAGATAGAACTGGAAAGACGGTCTCCACTGGGGAGTATCCAGAGTAGTTGACCAACAGGTTCGAGCATGACCGAATGACACTCTAGGGCAAAAGGTAAAGTAGGATCCACATAGCAATAGGATCATGCAAACAAATGTTGGAGTTTTCAAATAAGAAATAACATCCGAGCCTTTGGAAATTCTTTAAACGAAGAGATCAAACGAGATCTTCAGGAAATGTCATGAAAGATACATGGTAATTAAACTCTTCTGTATGCCAAAATAATTGGACTTCACGGGGAAACGCTCTGGTAAGCTTCTCAAAAGAGACAGCCACTTATCGTCGAAAGGGACTTACACACCACCAAGAAAGGATAAGCTTTTCAAAGAAAGAAAATGCCACTTATTAGAAAAGTAAAAATGATAAGCTTCTCGGGAGAGACTGCCACTTATCTGGAGAGGCAAAAGGAAACAAGCTTCTCAGGGGAGACTGCCACTTATTACTGGAATAAACAAAATTGGATAAGCTTCTCAGAAGAGACTTCCACTTATCGGAAAAAGAGCAAGTAGTGATAAGCTTCTCAGGAAAGACTGCCACTTATCTAGAAGGGACAATAGGAAACAAGCTTCTCGAGGGAGACTGCCACTTGTTGCTGGAAATAACGAAATAGGATAAGCTTCTCAAAAGAGACAATCACTTATCGTTGGAAAATGACGAAATTGGATAAGCTTCTCAGGAGAGACTTCCACTTATCTGACAATAAAGAACTGGATAAGCTTCTCATAGGAGACTGCCACCTATCTGCAATGAGGATTTGTAAAAGATTTTTTTTGGGAGACACAAAACAAAATAAATGCACTCTCAAACTAGGTCCGGCGACCTAATTAGGTTCAAAATAATCTCCAAGGACCAAAGTTCAATCTAGGAACGGGCTAGAAAGAAACGGTCAAACAAGACTCCAACCATTGAGGAATGAACTCGAATGGAGATTTATCTTATCCAGGCGTGGAAAAAGATAACAGAAGCAACCATCATCCACGAGGGTCAAACTCTGTGGGGAATTTAGAAAGGGTCGGCATTTTCTGTCTAAGGCTGACGACTCTACTTGGAGAGAAATGACAAACCCAGTTATTTGGCGGTAAACACAACCAAAGTAAACGACGAAAGACAACAGGGTAGCAAACATGATGATGCTATGTACATGTATGAATGAGTGTATGTCATGCTTATGCTTATGCTGACAAAAACAGACAAAAAGAAGAAGTAGATTGAAGATTAAATAAACATCTCGATGAGGATACTCGGCCAACTTTTGCAAGGATACATCTATCAAGAGATGGATAGAAAGACATAGGCAGAACCATAGTCGTGCTTCAAGTTTAAACTTCTCTGGGGAAATAGTATTCCACTTAGGGATATAACATCATGACTTCACCTGAGGGATTGCCATCATGATTCTGATTTCCTTGTCGAGGAATAACGCGTCCACTGAAGAGTCTCCCGTGAATTGAGACCTCGTAGGGGATAAAATAAATATCCACTTCATCGGGGAAGTATGGACCTAAAGTAACTTATTAGAGAAAATATAGTAACTTCAGTGAGGAACAAAGATGATTCCACTGGGGAGTGAATCCTCAACATCAACAAACATGTATCACATGGTGGATACTAGGGGATTCTCCACAGTCTTGAAAATCACTTACGATCACATGATCAGGCCAAGAGTGTTGTCAATTTATGCTTCAATGGGATTTTTGCTGAAAAATGGTCTAAAAGTGCTTCTGCAACATTAAGACTTCCTGAGGAACAATGATTTCCTTCATATCTTTCCACAGGTCAAAGCAACTTTATATCTTTTTCAATGTGTTTTAAAAAAAATGGTTTTAAGTTTTGAAAACTTTTCACTTTCAAAATTATTATCACCAAATGACATTTTCATAACAAGGAAAAGTAGAGAAAGCGTAAAAAATGGCAAGAATTGAAAGGAAAAAGTATGATTTTATTCAAGAAAGGTAGCTTGCTAATGGAAAAGCTCCATGGAGTATTACAATTGAAATTTGCAATAGGGAAAGGTTACATTGAATCCAATGACACCTACTGACCCTAATAGCTAAGACTTCCTAAAATCCTGCTTCTGACGAGAGCGGTTGGATTGAGTTTGATCTTCTGTAAATATGAATGTCATCTGATGCATTGAAATGCCTTTTGTCCCTAACTTTTGCCTGGATCACCCTTTCGGGTTTTCAATCCACCGAGACACTCATTTTTGCCTAAACCGCCCTTTCGGGTTTTCAGCTTAGCGAGCTCTTATTACTTTTTATTTTCATCCCTAATTTTTGCCTGGATCTTCTTCATAGGTTATGATCCACCGGGATACCCATTGTTTCCTAAGTCAACTTTTTAGGTTTTCGACTTAGCGGGTTTTTTAGGCATAATATTTTCGAACTGCATCAGAGTTTACAGGATGTGCAAGCTCTTCATCATCCATTGCAGTGAGAATTAATGATCCTCCTAAGAAGACTGTTTTCACAACAAATAGGCCTTCATAATTTGACATCCATTTCCCACGCATGTCTTTATGAACTAACAAGATCTTTCTGAGTACAAGCTCTCCTTCTCGAAATTCTCAGATTCAGACCTTCTTGTCAAAGGCTCTCTTCATCCGTTTCTGGTACAACTAACCATGGCACATTGCAGTCACACGCTTCTCATCTATAAGGTTCAGATGGTCAAATATTTCTTGAACCCATTATACTTCATCAAGCTTGGTTTCCATCATACCCTTAAGGATGGTATCTCAACTTCGATAGGAAGAACCGTATCCATTCATATACCAACGAAAAAGGGGTTGCCCTCGTTGAAGTTTGCACTGATATTCTGTATCCGTGCAGAGCAAATGGTAGCATTTCATGCCAATCTTTATAAGTTTTTACCATCTTTTACAGGATTTTCTTGATGTTTTTATTTGCAACTTCAACAGCTCCATTCATTTTAGGGCGATAAGGAAAAGAATTATGGTGCACAACCTTGAAACTTTCACACAACTCCTTCATGGTTTTATCATTCAAATTAGTCCCATTATCTGTTATGATTCGGCTTGGAATTCCATAATGGCAGATAGACAATAAATCCAAGTAATTTTCCAGATCTAACACCAAAAGTGCACTTAGCAGGATTCAATTTCAATTGGTATTTCCTGAGTCATTCAAATAATTTCAACAAATGATCCAAATGGTCCTCCTCACTTTGGTACTTGGCAATCATATCGTCAACGTACACCTAGATCTCTTTATTCATTATGTCATGAAAGAGAGCGACCATCGCTCTTTGATATATTGCCCCTGCGTTCTTCAGACCGAAAGGCATAACTTTATAACAATATGTTCCCCAAGGAGTAATGAATATAGTCTTTTCTCTATCAGCAGGGTCCATCTTAATCTGATTATAACCGGAGAAGTCCTTCTAGTTATCAAACAATGAGCATTAGGATTGTAATTAGGTGGAAATGGATTAGGAGATGGACCCAAATTTAACCCTTATAGTTATCAAACTTTGTTGCACTAATGAAGGTTGAAACTCGGTATCGGTCATCAGAATTGGAGGAACCAGAGGCTTATATTGTCTTCTGTTAGGAAAATTCTGGCAATGTGCTTGATTCTTCGGTGGGTGATAGGCAGGAGCGTTGGGCACTCGTTAATAATTGGATAGAACTTGGACAGGTTGGTAACCAGGAGGTGGTTGATAGACCGGTGGATGATAAACAGAAGCTGGTTGCATAGGCTGATATGTAGGAACTTATTGATTGAAAGCGGGTGTAACAGCAACCACATACAGTTGTTGAGCAAACTGGACAGGGTAACCTTGTTGTTGAACATAGATTTTCTAATGTTGCCAAGGTTGACTTCTTCTTCTGCTTGATATTACGACATTAGTTTCACCATATTTTTTCTTGTGAGAACTAAATGAAGGCTTCTTAGCATGGTCTTTATTGGAGCTTGAACTACCAGCATTACTTGACATTTTTCACTCTTCAAACCCAATTCTACCTTCACACCCATAACAACAATATCAAAAAAATTAGCAGTCACACTTCCAACCATTCTTTCATAAAACTCCGGATGAATAGTGTCGACAAACTAATCAGTCATCTCTTTTTCAGTCAAAGGAGGTTTCACTTGCGAAATAGTCTCTCTCCATCTCTGAGCGTATTCCTTGAATGACTCAGAATTCTTTTGGGACATACTTAGCAGTTGCCTTTGGTCAGGAGCCAAGTTCATGTTGTATTTATAATGTTTGATGAAAGCATCGAATAGATCTTGGAAACTCTTAATGCGAGACTGATCCAGACTTAAATACCACTTCGACGAAGCACCCTTCAAGTTGTTGTTCGTTTTGAATTGGAAAGATTAATGAAATATTTGTGCATCTTTTGATTAAATCCATTCGTTTCACTCTTTCTCTTTCCTTTCATTGTTATAAGAAAACGAAAAATGCAAAAATTTCTTTTCTTTACCAAACTGTTGTTTAAAGCAATGATTGGGGAGGATGATGAAAACTATGTCCATAACTACTATTGATATGCTTTTAATTTAACTTTTTTGATGATGTAAGACATTGTTTCAATCCCTAAACACTGGAGTAATAAGGAAGATAATCCCTCGTTAACCCCTTCGAGCCCAGAAGTAGGAGTTTTCTTTCTTTACAAAAAAACCTTAAATCTTAAACCTAGGGCAGGGTAGTTCTCAATTTAACTTGGGTATACATTTGAATGCAAGAACTTCACCAAGACACCTCTCAGCTCCCATAAATCCATTGAATAAATGTTGTACAAGTTGTTCCAAAAGTAATATCTAAGGAAGGTCTGTTAAGAAATCCCTACTTGAAGAATGAGCTGAGCCTTTTCAAGGCAAAAGCCAAGAAAGATGGGAAGCTCATAACCTTGCCTTATACAAAAAGGCTTGTATGAAAATCAAAAGAGGAATTCATAAATCTTTTAATTTGAAAGTCCTCAATAGCAAAAATTTATCAAATACCGTAAGGGAGTAGTGACTACTTTAGGTTTGTATACCATCGCTAGCTTGTCACTAGTTCAATTCCTAAGCCTGTATGAACCTGAATGTGTAGTTTGAGTTAACTGAACATAGGATTGGAGTTCATCGTGGAGAGTGGGTGGGAACAAATAACTTTGAGCCTTTATCCTTTGTTTCATGAACTGTGAACCGAGCCACGTTACAACCCTTAAAAGACCTAATTGAGGTAAGGTTGTTTTGAAAGCATGTTACAACAAGGTTAGATAATCTAACTCCTAATGATCTTTGATAATTGTGTGTATTAATCACTTTATCCATCACTTGTAAAATGATTGGATCCCTTTCACTTTGATCACTTGATCACTCCGCCGTGTGTGTTTCATAAAAAAATTCGTTTTTAAAAGTTTGCATTGAAAATTACCAATTTTTAATGAACAACATTGTGTGCAAGATGATCCAATATCAAAGGAATCTCAACAAATGCTTTCAGCTAGGGAATTTGACTTGGTAAAGGAAGCTTATCCTGGGGCAACCAATTTGAAGGATTTGTTAACCATTTGTCACAATGTTCAGCTAATCAGAAGCGATCAGGTCAAAATTAGATGAATCTCTCAAAGAACAGTTTAGTCTAGGGCAACTCTTTTGCAGTTACTAGCTAGTAGGGGCAAGTTTTTTCCCTAGTAGCCACTTCCACAGTCTGAGGACTTTGTTATGCAAATACAGTTAAACTGGGACATTCACATCGAGATTTGTGAGTCTCTCTAAGAGTTTGAATACACTGAAGCATCTTTATGCCAATTCTTTTGTAAAATCTTCTTGATGGCTTCTTCTCACAGACCATGTAATCCGGGGCAGAAAATGTTTGAAGATTGTTTGTCACAAGAGCCGTTGCTCACTTGAAGATGATTATTATACTATCGAGGGGCAGAAATATCTTGTTCTCATGATACCTTTTGCCAGCTCTCCAATTAAGTTGTTACTTCGGTTGATCTGGGAATTTCTCTGTGTGATTTTCCTCCTCCAACAAAGAATTAAAACTTATGATGGCAATACGAGTGAAGTCATAATGTTGTGTCCTAAGTAGATTACTCTCTCACAGAGAAGGTTGTAGCCTTGAAGTGGAAATTCTGTTCTTTATGATCATCCCCGTTGATGTCCAATTTAGTGAAGTTGGTTGGGTATCTCTGTCGAGATGTTTATTTCATCTCCAATTTTGTTTTGTCTATTTTGTCATCATAAACATAAGCATGGCATAAGCATATGCATAACATCTGTGCATTTTTTCTATCTCTGGTTGTTAGCTGTTTTGATTCACTTTGGTGTTTTCCCCAAGTGACTTGGTATGTCGTCTGTAACAACCCAATTTTCGACAACTGATTAATTGTACTAATGGATTGGTTTAGGTGGTTTATCTGATTTAAATAAGTTATGAGATTTATTTAATATGAGTTAATGGATTTAACTAATTTATTCTATTTGGTGGAATAAGGTGGGCTTAGTAGATATTTTCCAATTAATGATAAAATGAGATAATTGTGAAGAGAGAAATGGAATGGAAAGAAAATAATAGAGAGGAAGGAAAAAAGAAAAGAAATAAAAGGATATAAAAAGGGGATTGGAGAGAAAGAGAAAGATATAAAGAAAGAAAGAAAAGAGAAAGAAAGAAGAAGAGGAGAAATGAAGAGGAAAAAGGGAAAAAGCTTGGAGAATCTTCAAGAACCAATTTCGAAGCTCCGATTAATCGAGGTAAGGGTGAGAAACATTGCTATTTAATCATTGTATGCTATTATGTATGTTGGGTTTGGGTTTGTGGATGTTTTTCATCACTTTCCATTTTAGGGAAAGTTGGATTAATCGGTAGAATGATGATTTAATCAGTTGAAACTTGGAAATAATGCCGTAGAATAGTCGGGTAACATGAGGGTATGTTGTTTGAGCTGATTTTGACGATTAAGTGGTTGGTTGATGGTGGGATAAAGGGAGAAGACAGAATGGGGTTCTGTTCTGCGCAGGTTCGTTGGCTCTCGTCAGGCGAGTGAAGGCGAAGCCCAGCGAATGCTGGCGAATAAATATGATTAAGTCCCAGTGGACTTCGCTGGCGGGTTCGCCAGGCGAAGGGTTGTTGGCGAATGTTCGCCGAGCGAGCATGCTGGTGAATGGTGGCGAACCAAGTCAGTAGCTACTGACTTCGCTCGCTGGGGAGTTCGTCGGGCGAAGGTCCAGCGAGTATTCGCTGCGAGGGTTCGCCAGGCGAATGAAGGCGAATCAAACAGCATTCTTTTTTTATTGTGTTGTTCATGTGGTGATTGTTTGGTTGATTCACATAGGTTAATACCTCTATGATATGAATAAGTATGTGATCCATGGTGATGATATGTGCTGTGGGTAGCCTTTGGGCGTGAATCCTAGATTTGTGGTATGAGTATTAATCAAATCGATTATAAATACATGAGAACATGATAATGATTATGTGTGTATTATTTAATAATGGTAATGTGCGTATTATTTGATAGGTTTGTGAAGGTTTGATGTAGTGTACAATTAGGTAATAAGTATGCATGAGAACATTGTGGATATATGTGTGCATAGCTTATAATTGTATTATTGTTACTGTGACATGTATACCTTGTATGAAATGGCATGAGATGAATAATAAACATAATACAAAAATGTATTATGGATGTATATTGTTCATATGCAGTTGTATGATTAAGATACATGAAGAATGCATGAGAGCATATTGATGGATATGCGTGCATCGTTTGATAAATATGATGTTTGTATTGATTGGATGCGATTATGTATGAAAAATGCGTGAGAATATATCGTGAATATATGTACATTGCATGGTAAATGTGTTATGCGTGTAAGCATGATGTAATTCTTGTATGATGAATTACTTGAGAATGCATGAGAACATATTGTGGATATGTGTGCATTGTTGATAATGCGGTGATGATATTGAATTGTGAATGTATATTGTTGGTATATGGTGGTATGAATAGAATGCATGAGAACATGTCATGGATATGTATGCATTGCTTGATAGATGTTGTAAATGCATATTGTATGTATGTGATTAAATGTGAATAATGCATGAGAACATATCGTGGATATGTGTGCATTATTTGATAACTGTGAAGAATGCATGAGAACATATCGTGGATATGTGTGCATTGTGAGTGATAATGTGGTGATAGTGTTGAATTATGAATACATCGATGAATGTTATGTGAATATGTTGTGTGTGCAATCATAATGTAATTCTTGAAGAGATGAATTATTTGAATGCATGAGATTAAGATGTCGGTCTTAAGTGCATTTGTTGTGGCTGATTGTACATGCATCATTTAGTCAAGAGGCAATGTCTGTTAGTTTCGTGGAAACTAGTGGCTTGTCCCAAACCTAGAAGAGTGGGTTTGAAGGCTTAGAGGACGGGCCTTTGTTGTTATCGGTCTAGAAGAGTGGACCCGGTTTAATGTAAAAACCAAAAAATGATTACGAGTTATCGGTCTAGAAGAGTGGACCCGGTTTAATGTAAAAACCGAAAAATGATAACGGAAGTCGGTACCGCATTGCATTGAGTTGCATTGAGTTGTTGAGTCACATTGTATAATATCATTGATATATGAAGTATGCATGTGAATGAGATGTTTGTTGAATACTTATGAAGCGTGCATGAAAAGATGCTTACGTGTGAACGTTAAGATTGTGGAATTGTGGATGTATGCATGATGTAAAATGCTTGGTGAATATTCATTTTGTATATATATATATATATATATATATATATATATATATATATATATATATATATATATATATATATATATATATATATATATATATATATATATATATATATATATATATATATATATATATATATATATATATATATATATATATATATATATATATATATATATATATATATATATATATATATATATATATATATATATATATATATATATATATATATATATATATATATATATATATATATATATATATATATATATATATATATATATATATATATATATATATATATATATATATATATATATATATATATATATATATATATATATATATATATATATATATATATATATATATATATATATATATATATATATATATATATATATATATATATATATATATATATATATATATATATATATATATATATATATATATATATATATATATATATATATATATATATATATATATATATATATATATATATATATATATATATATATATATATATATATATATATATATATATATATATATATATATATATATATATATATATATATATATATATATATATATATATATATATATATATATATATATATATATATATATATATATATATATATATATATATATATATATATATATATATATATATATATATATATATATATATATATATATATATATATATATATATATATATATATATATATATATATATATATATATATATATATATATATATATATATATATATATATATATATATAAGTGACGATGTAAATGACTATGAGTTGAATTGTGGTGAGAAATAGGGAGTTAATTATATGATACCTATGTATACATGATTTTATGCTTTGATTATTATGATAATATTTCTCACCCTTCTGCTGTTTTATAATGCTCTATGAGGCATTGCAGATTAGGTTGCTGGAGGCCTTTATGAAGTTCTGCTTGTAGTTTGAGGTTGCTACGTGTGTAGCGGTTTAGTAATTATTTATGGGTCGAGTCATGCTCTGGTCGTGTAACACGGGGATCGATTGCTTATGTTTTAGGATTACATTATGTAACCTAAGTTATGTTTTCATATTTGGAGTAATTGAGATAATGAGATGTTGGCCTTAGTGCCTAGAGATGTTGATTTTATATGATGAAAGTAAATGTTTCTTTTAAAGGATTTTCATTAATGAATCCGCTGCTAAATGGAAAGGTGTTTATGAGCATGACAGATTGTTTTAATGTGGTGCAAGTTTTGTGTGATGCCCTTTTATGGATGCATGTTAACTTTTACTCTAATTATGCATATATTATTTGCGGGGTTTAGAAGGGTGTTACATTAGTGGTATCAGAGCAGGTCGGTCCGTCCGGCCAAGTTGTCTAATGTTATTTGTTCCCTTGTATGCGACATGTGTGTGAAAACATTGTCGATACATGTTGTTGCTTAACCTTGTCTGGAGAAGTGGGAATGATCTAAGTGGGGGAGAAGTTGTGCTTCTCCAAGATGCTGCAGGTGTAGAAGTTGTAGCTCAGTGGGTGGTTAACACTCTTGTGGTTTGGTAAAGATAGTCTATACTCCATCATGATTTTCAGCTGCCTATTGACAAATTGAGGAACTAATCACCCTTAATCTCTTGTTGATAGTAGTTGGAGTTCTGTTGGATGGGATGGACGTGTCTTGCAAGCTTAGGTGGCGTGAGCAGAGAATTGTTTGGAGCTAAGCCAGGTGCTTAAGAAGTGTGTTGATGAGTCGGCACGAGACAGTGAGGAGATGGTTAATTTTGATGGGAATTCGGGGTGCTAATGAAAGTGGGAAGATGGCGGTTTTGCCGACTAATTATATCTGTTTGGACAGTCGAAGAATTAAATTGATTGAGTAGTGTTGAGAATTATTTCTGGTGTGTGTGCTACGACAACAGATTGTGGAGTTGAGTATAAGGGTGGATAATGACTTCTAGTGATTACTAAAGGAAATGAGATGTGGAATACATGGTTGGTATAATTGGACCCTTAAGCATTTCAAGAGTTGGAGAGGTATTGGATGACCTTTAAGTGTGGAAGGGTTGTTTCCGTGATTTTGTCGTAACGGAAAACCGTAATTCGGAATGACGCAAGATTAGAAGCGTTGGAAGATATTACAGTGCTCTATGTGATGGGGAAGTAGTGACATGGAATTAAGTATTTATTGGCGAAAAATGTTTGGATGTTATGGTAAGCGCGGAGAGTGCGGTTTGTGTTATCACCATAAGTTCACAGCTGAGTGTCCGTTTGATATAATGATTTTCCACACTTGATTGAGAGAGTCAATGGTTATGTAACCGATGGTGTTTGGATATGTTCGGAGAGTATAGGGGTTCATGTTGAGCGTCGGGAACTTGAGTTATTAGTATTGGGGAAGAGGCAGTGATGTACTACTGTGAAGAAAGTTCAAAGAGTTTTGAGAAAGCTGTCAACAGTTCGTGTATTGGTTTTGCCAAGTCCGACAGGATTGTCGTTGTGTTTTGAGATACTTTGTTGATATGATTAAGAGATGTGTTAAGTACAACATTAATGAGTTTTGGTTATGCTTGAAGGCAATATAAAGTACAGAGAGGGATTATCTGACAAGTAATTTGGAGTGGGTTGTTGTTGTGTGTTTGTACCGGAGTTTGGAAGCCTCAATTGTTTAGTTGAGATTTGAGATGGTTACTGACCTTAAGGTATTTGTTTTATTTGAGAGAGAGTAAAATATGAGACAGAGAAGTAATTGGAACTCTTGAAGGAGTATGGTTTTGGTTAAATTACCATTCGGATGAGACCATGTGGTAGCTAAGATATCGAATCGGGAATTTTGGTATACACTAATGAAGATGGTAAGGAAGTTATAACTGATTAAGCAAATTCAGATATGAGTTCGGCCTGTGAAGAGACTTCTTATGGAGTTGAGCCTTGGATGTTGAGATTGACTTTTGGTATTCTGATGAGGTTCGAGGAAATCGGAATTCTGAGTTGAGTTGATAGATTAAATGAATTTAATGGATAAAAGTCAGAGGGCTTATTTTCGGATTAAGGGAAATGGTATTGTGAGATGTCGTGATGAAGTGTGTATTCTGAATAGTGTGAGTTGGATAAGAGTACTCAGGGAGAAGTACATCGAGAAAGATGGAGTATCCGTGCAGGTACTAGGAAGATGCGACCGAATTTGAGAAATAGTTTTGGATAGCCATAGATGGAGAAGGAATTGATTGAGTTTGTATATGTTGATTAGACTTGCTGGGAATTGAAGTATGGACATTAGAGATGGTTGGATCTGATACAACTGTTGAGTATTTCGAGTGGGATGGGATAGTATTCCCATGGGCTTTGTGCCGGGTTTTCTGATGAATTTGAGGAAGTATGATCCGATTTGGACAGTTAAGAATGGATTAACAAGAGTAACTCGTTGCCTACCAGTGAAGATGAATCATTCTGTTAGATGGGAACTCAAGTTTTTCGTTAAGATTATGGGAAAGATTGCGAAAGCGGTTGGGTGCCATGTTGAAGATGAACTCTGACTAGCGTCCGTGAATGGCATGGACAAACGAAGAAAACTATCCAGTATGAAGAGGACTCGTTGAGAGCTTGTGTGTTGGACCAAGATGGATCTAAGGGTAGTTAATTGTCGTTGATGGAGTTGCCTACAATAACTGTTGCCATTTTGTATCGGAAACAACATCGTATGAAGTTCGTTGGGTAAGAGGGTATGACTCCTTTGTGTTGTTGCATGTCCAACGGGAGTGTTGTACTTGGATCAAAGACCGTGCAAGGGTCGATGGAAACGATCAAAGAATCCAAGTAAGGCCGTGTTTTGAGAGTTATGGTAGTAATTGGTGTTGGTCGAGCTTGAAGTCTCGTGAGCACCCTGTGTTTTGTTGATCTGTATCAGAGTAGCGCAGCGGAAGCGTGAGGCGGATAGCATGTTAGACTGTTTTACCGCTGTCGCTTGAGAGGATTGCATGAGGTGTTCATATGTCTAAGTTGAAGAGGTACATTGATTCAGGTGGATGGTGTACAAGTGAGAGAGAATTTGACTTCGGAGGCGTGGCTAGTTCTAGTTGTTGATAAGAAACAACTTCGAAGTTTAGAGATTCCTTTGGTGGAAGTAGTTATGGGAGAATTGGATTTGGAAGAATTGGAATGCGAGAGTCGTATCTAGAGTTGTTAGGATCAGATAACATTTTCGAGGACGAAAATTCCTAAAGTGGGGGAGGGTTGTAACAGCCCAATTTTCGACAACTGATTAATTGTACTAATGGATTGGTTTAGGTGGTTTATCTGATTTAAATAAGTTATGAGATTTATTTAATATGAGTTAATGGATTTAACTAATTTATTCTATTTGGTGGAATAAGGTGGGCTTAGTAGATATTTTCCAATTAATGATAAAATGAGATAATTGTGAAGAGAGAAATGGAATGGAAAGAAAATAATAGAGAGGAAGGAAAAAAGAAAAGAAATAAAAGGATATAAAAAGGGGATTGGAGAGAAAGAGAAAGATAGAAAGAAAGAAAGAAAAGAGAAAGAAAGAAGAAGAGGAGAAATAAAGAGGAAAAAGGGAAAAAGCTTGGAGAATCTTCAAGAACCAATTTCGAAGCTCCGATTAATCGAGGTAAGGGTGAGAAACATTGCTATTTAATCATTGTATGCTATTATGTATGTTGGGTTTGGGTTTGTGGATGTTTTTCATCACTTTCCATTTTAGGGAAAGTTGGATTAATCGGTAGAATGATGATTTAATCGGTTGAAACTTGGAAATAATGCCGTAGAATAGTCGGGTAACATGAGGGTATGTTGTTTGAGCTGATTTTGATGATTAAGTGGTTGGTTGATGGTGGGATAAAGAGAGAAGACAGAATGGGGTTCTGTTCTGCGCAGGTTCGCTGGCTCTCGCCAGGCGAGTGAAGGCGAAGCCCAGCGAATGCTGGCGAATAAATATGATTAAGTCCCAGTGGACTTCGCTGGCGGGTTCGCCAGGCGAAGGGTTGTTGGCGAATGTTCGCCGGGCGAGCATGCTGGTGAATGGTGGCGAACCAAGTCAGTAGCTACTGACTTCGCTCGCTGGGGAGTTCGCCGGGCGAAGGTCCAGCGAGTATTCGCTGCGAGGGTTCGCCAGGCGAATGAAGGCGAATCAGACAACATTCTTTTTTTATTGTGTTGTTCATGTGGTGATTGTTTGGTTGATTCACATAGGTTAATACCTCTATGATATGAATAAGTATGTGATCCATGGTGATGATATGTGCTGTGGGTAGCCTTTGGGCGTGAATCCTAGATTTGTGGTATGAGTATTAATCAGATCGATTATAAATACATGAGAACATGATAATGATTATGTGTGTATTATTTAATAATGATAATGTGCGTATTATTTGATGAGTTTGTGAAGGTTTGATGTAGTGTACAATTAGGTAATAAGTATGCATGAGAACATTGTGGATATATGTGTGCATAGCTTATAATTGTATTATTGGTACTGTGACATGTATACCTTGTATGAAATGGCATGAGATGAATAATAAACATAATACAAAAATGTATTGTGGATGTATATTGTTTATATGCGGTTGTATGATTAAGATACATGAAGAATGCATGAGAGCATATTGATGGATATGCGTGCATCGTTTGATAAATATGATGTTTGTATTGATTGGATGCGATTATGTATGAAAAATGCGTGAGAATATATCGTGAATATATGTACATTGCGTGGTAAATGTGTTATGCGTGTAAGCATGATGTAATTCTTGTATGATGAATTACTTGAGAATGCATGAGAACATATTGTGGATATGTGTGCATTGTTGATAATGCGGTGATGATATTGAATTGTGAATGTATATTGTTGGTATATGGTGGTATGAATAGAATGCATGAGAACATGTCATGGATATGTGTGCATTGCTTGATAGATGTTGTAAATGCATATTGTATGTATGTGATTAAATGTGAATAATGCATGAGAACATATCGTGGATATGTGTGCATTGTTTGATAACTGTGAAGAATGCATGAGAACATATCGTGGATATGTGTGCATTGTGAGTGATAATGTGGTGATAGTGTTGAATTATGAATACATCGATGAATGTTATGTGAATATGTTGTGTGTGCAATCATAATGTAATTATTGAAGAGATGAATTATTTGAATGCATGAGATTAAGATGTCGGTATTAAGTGCATTTGTTGTGGCTGATTGTACATGCATCATTTAGTCAAGAGGCAATGTCTGTTAGTTTCGTGGAAACTAGTGGCTTGTCCCAAACCTAGAAGAGTGGGTTTGAAGGCTTAGAGGACGGGCCTTTGTTGTTATCGGTCTAGAAGAGTGGACCCGGTTTAATGTAAAAACCGAAAAATGATAACGAGTTATCGGTCTAGAAGAGTGGACCCGATTTAATGTAAAAACCGAAAAATGATAACGGAAGTCGGTACCGCATTGCATTGAGTTGCATTGAGTTGTTGAGTCACATTGTATAATATCATTGATATATGAAGTATGCATGTGAATGAGATGTTTGTTGAATACTTATGAAGCGTGCGTGAAGAGATGCTTACGTGTGAACGTTAAGATTGTGGAATTGTGGATGTATGCATGATGTAAAATGCTTGGTGAATATTCATGTTGTATATATATATATAAGTGATGATGTAAATGACTATGAGTTGAATTGTGGTGAGAAATAGGGAGTTAATCATATGATACCTATGTATACATGATTTTATGCTTTGATTATTATGGTAATATTTCTCACCCTTCTGCTGTTTTATAATGCTCTATGAGGCATTGCAGATTAGGTTGCTGGAGGCCTTTATGAAGTTCTGCTTGTAGTTCGAGGTTGCTACGTGTGTAGCGGTTTAGTAATTATTTATGGGTCGAGTCATGCTCTGGTCGTGTAACACGGGGATCGATTGCTTATGTTTTAGGATTACATTATGTAACCTAAGTTATGTTTTCATATTTGGAGTAATTGAGATAATGAGATGTTGGCCTTAGTGCCTAGAGATGTTGATTTTATATGATGAAAGTAAATGTTTATTTTAAAGGATTTTCATTAATGAATCCGCTGCTAAATGGAAAGGTGTTTATGAGCATGACATATTGTTTTAATGTGGTGCAAGTTTTGTGTGATGCCCTTTTATGGATGCATGTTAACTTTTACTCTGATTATGCATATATTATTTGCGGGGTTTAGAAGGGTGTTACATTAGTGGTATCAGAGCAGGTCGGTCCGTCCGGCCAAGTTGTCTAATGTTATTTGTTCCCTTGTATGCGACATGTGTGTGAAAACACTGTCGATACATGTTGTTGCTTAACCTTGTCTGGAGAAGTGGGAATGATCTAAGTGGGGGAGAAGTTGTGCTTCTCCAAGATGCTGCAGGTGTAGAAGTTGTAGCTCAGTGGGTGGTTAACACTCTTGTGGTTTGGTAAAGATAGTCTATACTCCATCATGATTTTCAGCTGCCTATTGACAAATTGAGGAACTGATCACCCTTAATCTCTTGTTGATAGTAGTTGGAGTTCTGTTGGATGGGATGGACGTGTCTTGCAAGCTTAGGTGGCGTGAGCAGAGAATTGTTTGGAGCTAAGCCAGGTGCTTAAGAAGTGTGTTGATGAGTCGGCACGAGACAGTGAGGAGATGGTTAATTTTGATGGGAATTCGGGGTGCTAATGAAAGTGGGAAGATGGCGGTTTTGCCGACTAATTATATCTGTTTGGACAGTCGAAGAATTAAATTGATTGAGTAGTGTTGAGAATTATGTCTGGTGTGTGTGCTACGACAACAGATTGTGGAGTTGAGTATAAGGGTGGATAATGACTTCTAGTGATTACTAAAGGAAATGAGATGTGGAATACATGGTTGGTATAATTGGACCCTTAAGCATTTCAAGAGTTGGAGAGGTATTTGATGCCCTTTAAATGTGGAAGGGTTGTTTCCGTGATTTTGTCGTAACGGAAAACCGTAATTCGGAATGACGCAAGATTAGAAGCGTTGGAAGATATTACAGTGCTCTATATGATGGGAAAGTAGTGACATGGAATTAAGTATTTATTGGCGAAAAATGTTTGGATGTTATGGTAAGCGCGGAGAGTGCGGTTTGTGTTATCACCATAAGTTCACAGCTGAGTGTCCGTTTGATATAATGATTTTCCACACTTGATTGAGAGAGTCAATGGTTATGTAACCAATGGTGTTTGGATATGTTCGGAGAGTATAGGGGTTCATGTTGAGCGTCGGGAACTTGAGTTATTAGTATTGGGGAAGAGGCAGTGATGTACTACTGTGAAGAAAGTTCAAAGAGTTTTGAGAAAGCTGTCAACAGTTCGTGTATTGGTTTTGCCAAGTCCGACAGGATTGTCGTTGTGTTTTGAGATACTTTGTTGATATGATTAAGAGATGTGTTAAGTACAACATTAATGAGTTTTGGTTATGCTTGAAGGCAATATAAAGTACAGAGAGGGATTATCTGACAAGTAATTTGGAGTGGGTTGCTGTTGTGTGTTTGTACCGGAGTTTGGAAGCCTCAATTGTTTAGTTGAGATTTGAGATGGTTACTGACCTTAAGGTATTTGTTTTATTTGAGAGAGAGTCAAATATGAGACAGAGAAGTAATTGGAACTCCTGAAGGAGTATGGTTTTGGTTAAATTACCATTCGGATGAGACCAAGTGGTAGCTAAGATATCGAATCGGGAATTTTGGTATACACTAATGAAGATGGTAAGGAAGTTATAACTGATTAAGCAAATTCAGATATGAGTTCGGCCTGTGAAGAGACTTCTTATGGAGTTGAGCCTTGGATGTTGAGATTGACTTTTGGTATTCTGATGAGGTTCGAGGAAATCGGAATTCTGAGTTGAGTTGATAGATTAATTGAATTTAATGGATAAAAGTCAGAGGGCTTATTTTCGGATTAAGGGAAATGGTATTGTGAGATGTCGTGATGAAGTGTGTATTCTGAATAGTGTGAGTTGGATAAGAGTACTCAGGGAGAAGTACATCGAGAAAGATGGAGTATCCGTGCAGGTACTAGGAAGATGCGACCGAATTTGAGAAATAGTTTTGGATAGCCATAGATGGAGAAGGAATTGATTGAGTTTGTATATGTTGATTAGACTTGCTGGGAATTGAAGTATGGACATTAGATATGGTTGGATCTGATACAACTGTTGAGTATTTCGAGTGGGATGGGATAGTATTCCCATGGGCTTTGTGCCGAGTTTTCTGATGAATTTGAGGAAGTATGATCCGATTTGGACAGTTAAGAATGGATTAACAAGAGTAACTCGTTGCCTACCAGTGAAGATGAATCATTCTGTTAGATGGGAACTCAAGTTTTTCGTTAAGATCATGGGAAAGATTGCGAAAGCGGTTGGGTGCCATGTTGAAGATGAACTCTGACTAGCGTCCGTGAATGGCATGGACAAACGAAGAAAACTATCCAGTATGAAGAGGACTCGTTGAGAGCTTGTGTGTTGGACCAAGATGGATCTAAGGGTAGTTAATTGTCGTTGATGGAGTTGCCTACAATAACTGTTTCCATTTCGTATCGGAAACAACATCGTATGAAGTTTGTTGGGTAAGAGGGTATGACTCCTTTGTGTTGTTGCATGTCCAACGGGAGTGTTGTACTCGGATCAAAGACCGTGCAAGGGACGATGGAAACGATCAAAGAATCCAAGTAAGGCCGTGTTTTGAGAGTTATGGTAGTAATTGGTGTTGGTCGAGCTTGAAGTCTCGTGAGCACCCTGTGTTTTGTTGATCTGTATCAGAGTAGCGCAGCGGAAGCGTGAGGCGGATAGCATGTTAGACTGTTTTACCACTGTCGCTTGAGAGGATTGCATGAGGTGTTCATATGTCTAAGTTGAAGAGGTACATTGATTCAGGTGGATGGTGTACAAGTGAGAGAGAGTTTGACTTCGGAGGCGTGGCTAGTTCTAGTTGTTGATAAGAAACAACTTCGAAGTTTAGAGATTCCTTTGGTGGAAGTAGTTATGGGAGAATTGGATTTGGAAGAATTGGAATGCGAGAGTCGTATCCAGAGTTGTTAGGATCAGATAACATTTTCGAGGACGAAAATTCCTAAAGTGGGGGAGGGTTGTAACAGCCCAATTTTCGACAACTAATTAATTGTACTAATGGATTGGTTTAGGTGGTTTATCTGATTTAAATAAGTTATGAGATTTATTTAATATGAGTTAATGGATTTAACTAATTTATTCTATTTGGTGGAATAAGGTGGGCTTAGTAGATATTTTCCAATTAATGATAAAATGAGATAATTGTGAAGAGAGAAATGGAATGGAAAGAAAATAATAGAGAGGAAGGAAAAAAGAAAAGAAATAAAAGGATATAAAAAGGGGATTGGAGAGAAAGAGAAACATAGAAAGAAAGAAAGAAAAGAGAAAGAAAGAAGAAGAGGAGAAATGAAGAGGAAAAAGGGAAAAAGCTTGGAGAATCTTCAAGAACCAATTTCGAAGCTCCGATTAATCGAGGTAAGGGTGAGAAACATTGCTATTTAATCATTGTATGCTATTATGTATGTTGGGTTTGGGTTTGTGGATGTTTTTCATCACTTTCCATTTTAGGGAAAGTTGGATTAATCGGTAGAATGATGATTTAATCGGTTGAAACTTGGAAATAATGCCGTAGAATAGTCGGGTAACATGAGGGTATGTTGTTTGAGCTGATTTTGACGATTAAGTGGTTGGTTGATGGTGGGATAAAGGGAGAAGACAGAATGGGGTTCTGTTCTGCGCAGGTTCGCTGGCTCTCGCCAGGCGAGTGAAGGCGAAGCCCAGCGAATGCTGGCGAATAAATATGATTAAGTCCCAGTGGACTTCGCTGGCGGGTTCGCCAGGCGAAGGGTTGTTGGCGAATGTTCGCCGGGCGAGCATGCTGGTGAATGGTGGCGAACCAAGTCAGTAGCTACTGACTTCGCTCGCTGGGGAGTTCGCCGGGCGAAGGTCCAGCGAGTATTCGCTGCGAGGGTTCGCCAGGCGAATGAAGGCGAATCAGACAACATTCTTTTTTTATTGTGTTGTTCATGTGGTGATTGTTTGGTTGATTCACATAGGTTAATACCTCTATGATATGAATAAGTATGTGATCCATGGTGATGATATGTGCTGTGGGTAGCCTTTGGGCGTGAATCCTAGATTTGTGGTATGAGTATTAATCAGATCGATTACAAATACATGAGAACATGATAATGATTATGTGTGTATTATTTAATAATGGTAATGTGCGTATTATTTGATGAGTTTGTGAAGGTTTGATGTAGTGTACAATTAGGTAATAAGTATGCATGAGAACATTGTGGATATATGTGTGCATAGCTTATAATTGTATTATTGGTACTGTGACATGTATACCTTGTATGAAATGGCATGAGATGAATAATAAACATAATACAAAAATGTATTGTGGATGTATATTGTATATATGCGGTTGTATGATTAAGATACATGAAAAATGCATGAGAGCATATTGATGGATATGCGTGCATCGTTTGATAAATATGATGTTTGTATTGATTGGATGCGATTATGTATGAAAAATGCGTGAGAATATATCGTGAATATATGTACATTGCGTGGTAAATGTGTTATGCGTGTAAGCATGATGTAATTCTTGTATGATGAATTACTTGAGAATGCATGAGAACATATTGTGGATATGTGTGCATTGTTGATAATGCGGTGATGATATTGAATTGTGAATGTATATTGTTGGTATATGGTGGTATGAATAGAATGCATGAGAACATGTCATGGATATGTGTGCATTGCTTGATAGATGTTGTAAATGCATATCGTATGTATGTGATTAAATATGAATAATGCATGAGAACATATCGTGGATATGTGTGCATTGTTTGATAACTGTGAAGAATGCATGAGAGCATATCGTGGATATGTGTGCATTGTGAGTGATAATGTGGTGATAGTGTTGAATTATGAATACATCGATGAATGTTATGTGAATATGTTGTGTGTGCAATCATAATGTAATTCTTGAAGAGATGAATTATTTGAATGCATGAGATTAAGATGTCGGTCTTAAGTGCATTTGTTGTGGCTGATTGTACATGCATCATTTAGTCAAGAGGCAATGTCTGTTAGTTTCGTGGAAACTAGTGGCTTGTCCCAAACCTAGAAGAGTGGGTTTGAAGGCTTAGAGGACGGGCCTTTGTTGTTATCGGTCTAGAAGAGTGGACCCGGTTTAATGTAAAAACCGAAAAATGATAACGAGTTATCGGTCTAGAAGAGTGGACCCGGTTTAATGTAAAAACCGAAAAATGATAACGGAAGTCGGTACCGCATTTCATTGAGTTGCATTGAGTTGTTGAGTCACATTGTATAATATCATTGATATATGAAGTATGCATGTGAATGAGATGTTTGTTGAATACTTATGAAGCGTGCATGAAGAGATGCTTACGTGTGAATGTTAAGATTGTGGAATTGTGGATGTATGCATGATGTAAAATGCTTTGTGAATATTCATGTTGTATATATATATATATATATATATATATATATATATATATATATATATATATATATATATATATATATATATATATATATATATATATATATATATATATATATATATATATATATATATATATATATATATATATATATATATATATATATATATATATATATATATATATATATATATATATATATATATATATATATATATATATATATATATATATATATATATATATATATATATATATATATATATATATATATATATATAAGTGACGATGTAAATGACTATGAGTTGAATTGTGGTGAGAAATAGGGAGTTAATTATATGATACCTATGTATACATGATTTTATGCTTTGATTATTATGGTAATATTTCTCACCCTTTTGCTGTTTTATAATGCTCTATGAGGTATTGCAGATTAGGTTGCTGGAGGCCTTTATGAAGTTCTGCTTGTAGTTCGAGGTTGCTACGTGTGTAGCGGTTTAGTAATTATTTATGGGTCGAGTCATGCTCTGGTCGTGTAACACGGGGATCGATTGCTTATGTTTTAGGATTACATTATGTAACCTAAGTTATGTTTTCATATTTGGAGTAATTGAGATAATGAGGAGTTGGACTTAGTGCCTAGAGATGTTGATTTTATATGATGAAAGTAAATGTTTCTTTTAAAGGATTTTCATTAATGAATCCGCTGCTAAATGGAAAGGTGTTTATGAGCATGACATATTGTTTTAATGTGGTGCAAGTTTTGTGTGATGCCCTTTTATGGATGCATGTTAACTTTTACTCTGATTATGCATATATTATTTGCGGGGTTTAGAGGGGTGTTACATTAGTGGTATCAGAGCAGGTCGGTCCGTCCGGCCAAGTTGTCTAATGTTATTTGTTCCCTTGTATGCGACATGTGTGTGAAAACACTGTCGATACATGTTGTTGCTTAACCTTGTCTGGAGAAGTGGGAATGATCTAAGTGGGGGAGAAGTTGTGCTTCTCCAAGATGCTGCAGGTGTAGAAGTTGTAGCTCAGTGGGTGGTTAACACTCTTGTGGTTTGGTAAAGATAGTCTATACTCCATCATGATTTTCAGCTGCCTATTGACAAATTGAGGAACTGATCACCCTTAATCTCTTGTTGATAGTAGTTGGAGTTCTGTTGGATGGGATGGACGTGTCTTGCAAGCTTAGGTGGCGTGAGCAGAGAATTGTTTGGAGCTAAGCCAGGTGCTTAAGAAGTGTGTTGATGAGTCGGCACGAGACAGTGAGGAGATGGTTAATTTTGATGGGAATTCGGGGTGCTAATGAAAGTGGGAAGATGGCGGTTTTGCCGACTAATTATATCTGTTTGGACAGTCGAAGAATTAAATTGATTGAGTAGTGTTGAGAATTATGTTTGGTGTGTGTGCTACGGCAACAGATTGTGGAGTTGAGTATAAGGGTGGATAATGACTTCTAGTGATTACTAAAGGAAATGAGATGTGGAATACATGGTTGGTATAATTGGACCCTTAAGCATTTCAAGAGTTGGAGAGGTATTGGATGATCTTTAAGTGTGGAAGGGTTGTTTCCGTGATTTTGTCGTAACGGAAAACCGTAATTCGGAATGACGCAAGATTAGAAGCGTT
Source organism: Lathyrus sativus (assembly GCA_963859935.3). Lineage (NCBI taxonomy): Eukaryota > Viridiplantae > Streptophyta > Magnoliopsida > Fabales > Fabaceae > Lathyrus > Lathyrus sativus. Next base: position 320,843,383 of record OZ012740.1, on the reverse strand, counting down.
GGAAGATATTACAGTGCTCTATGTGATGGGAAAGTAGTGACATGGAATTAAGTATTTATTGGCGAAAAATGTTTGGATGTTATGGTAAGCGCGGAGAGTGTGGTTTGTGTTATCACCATAAGTTCACAGCTGAGTGTCCGTTTGATATAATGATTTTCCACACTTGATTGAGAGAGTCAATGGTTATGTAACCGATGGTGTTTGGATATGTTCGGAGAGTATAGGGGTTCATGTTGAGCGTCGGGAACTTGAGTTATTAGTATTGGGGAAGAGGCAGTGATGTTCTACTGTGAAGAAAGTTCAAAGAGTTTTGAGAAAGCTGTCAACAGTTCGTGTATTGGTTTTGCCAAGTCCGACAGGATTGTCGTTGTGTTTTGAGATACTTTGTTGATATGATTAAGAGATGTGTTAAGTACAACATTAATGAGTTTTGGTTATGCTTGAAGGCAATATAAAGTACAGAGAGGGATTATCTGACAAGTAATTTGGAGTGGGTTGCTGTTGTGTGTTTGTACCGGAGTTTGGAAGCCTCAATTGTTTAGTTGAGATTTGAGATGGTTACTGACCTTAAGGTATTTGTTTTATTTGAGAGAGAGTCAAATATGAGACAGAGAAGTAATTGGAACTCCTGAAGGAGTATGGTTTTGGTTAAATTACCATTCGGATGAGACCAAGTGGTAGCTAAGATATCGAATCGGGAATTTTGGTATACACTAATGAAGATGGTAAGGAAGTTATAACTGATTAAGCAAATTCAGATATGAGTTCGGCCTGTGAAGAGACTTCTTATGGAGTTGAGCCTTGGATGTTGAGATTGACTTTTGGTATTCTGATGAGGTTCGAGGAAATCGGAATTCTGAGTTGAGTTGATAGATTAATTGAATTTAATGGATAAAAGTCAGAGGGCTTATTTTCGGATTAAGGGAAATGGTATTGTGAGATGTCGTGATGAAGTGTGTATTCTGAATAGTGTGAGTTGGATAAGAGTACTCAGGGAGAAGTACATCGAGAAAGATGGAGTATCCGTGCAGGTACTAGAAAGATGCGACCGAATTTGAGAAATAGTTTTGGATAGCCATAGATGGAGAAGGAATTGATTGAGTTTGTATATGTTGATTAGACTTGCTGGGAATTGAAGTATGGACATTAGAGATGGTTGGATCTGATACAACTGTTGAGTATTTCGAGTGGGATGGGATAGTATTCCCATGGGATCTGTGCCGGGTTTTCTGATGAATTTGAGGAAGTATGATCCGATTTTGACAGTTAAGAATGGATTAACAAGAGTAACTCGTTGCCTACCAGTGAAGATGAATCATTCTGTTAGATGGGAACTCAAGTTTTTCGTTAAGATTATGGGAAAGATTGCGAAAGCGGTTGGGTGCCATGTTGAAGATGAACTCTGACTAGCGTCCGTGAATGGCATGGACAAACGAAGAAAACTATCCAGTATGAAGAGGACTCGTTGAGAGCTTGTGTGTTGGACAAAGATGGATCTAAGGGTAGTTAATTGTCGTTGATGGAGTTGCCTACAATAACAGTTGCCATTTCGTATCGGAAACAACATCGTATGAAGTTCGTTGGGTAAGAGGGTATGACTCCTTTGTGTTGTTGCATGTCCAACGGGAGTGTTGTACTCGGATCAAAGACCGTGCAAGGGACGATGGAAACGATCAAAGAATCCAAGTAAGGCCGTGTTTTGAGAGTTATGGTAGTAATTGGTGTTGGTCGAGCTTGAAGTCTCGTGAGCACCCTGTGTTTTGTTGATTTGTATCAGAGTAGCGCAGCGGAAGCATGAGGCGGATAACATGTTAGACTGTTTTACCGCTGTCGCTTGAGAGGATTGCATGAGGTGTTCATATGTCTAAGTTGAAGAGGTACATTGATTCAGGTGGATGGTGTACAAGTGAGAGAGAATTTGACTTCGGAGGCGTGGTTAGTTCTAGTTGTTGATAAGAAACAACTTCGAAGTTTAGAGATTCCTTTGGTGGAAGTAGTTATGGGAGAATTGGATTTGGAAGAATTGGAGTGCGAGAGTCGTATCCAGAGTTGTTAGGATCAGATAACATTTTCGAGGACGAAAATTCCTAAAGTGGGGGAGGGTTGTAACAGCCCAATTTTCGACAACTGATTAATTGTACTAATGGATTGGTTTAGGTGGTTTATCTGATTTAAATAAGTTATGAGATTTATTTAATATGAGTTAATGGATTTAACTAATTTATTCTATTTGGTGGAATAAGGTGGGCTTAGTAGATATTTTCCAATTAATGATAAAATGAGATAATTGTGAAGAGAGAAATGGAATGGAAAGAAAATAATAGAGAGGAAGGAAAAAAGAAAAGAAATAAAAGGATATAAAAAGGGGATTGGAGAGAAAGAGAAAGATAGAAAGAAAGAAAGAAAAGAGAAAGAAAGAAGAAGAGGAGAAATGAAGAGGAAAAAGGGAAAAAGCTTGGAGAATCTTCAAGAACCAATTTCGAAGCTCCGATTAATCGAGGTAAGGGTGAGAAACATTGCTATTTAATCATTGTATGCTATTATGTATGTTGGGTTTGGGTTTGTGGATGTTTTTCATCACTTTCCATTTTAGGGAAAGTTGGATTAATCGGTAGAATGATGATTTAATCGGTTGAAACTTAGAAATAATGCCGTAGAATAGTCGGGTAACATGAGGGTATGTTGTTTGAGCTGATTTTGACGATTAAGTGGTTGGTTGATGGTGGGATAAAGGGAGAAGACATAATGGGGTTCTGTTCTGCGCAGGTTCGCTGGCTCTCGCCAGGCGAGTGAAGGCGAAGCCCAGCGAATGCTGGCGAATAAATATGATTAAGTTCCAGTGGACTTCGCTGGCGGGTTCGCCAGGAGAAGGGTTGTTGGCGAATGTTCGCCGGGCGAGCATGCTGGTGAATGGTGGCGAACCAAGTCAGTAGCTACTGACTTCGCTCGCTGGGGAGTTCGCCGGGCGAAGGTCCAGCGAGTATTCGCTGCGAGGGTTCGCCAGGCGAATGAAGGCGAATCAGACAACATTCTTTTTTTATTGTGTTGTTCATGTGGTGATTGTTTGGTTGATTCACATAGGTTAATACCTCTATGATATGAATAAGTATGTGATCCATGGTGATGATATGTGCTGTGGGTAGCCTTTGGGCGTGAATCCTAGATTTGTGGTATGAGTATTAATCAGATCGATTACAAATACATGAGAACATGATAATGATTATGTGTGTATTATTTAATAATGGTAATGTGCGTATTATTTGATGAGTTTGTGAAGGTTTGATGTAGTGTACAATTAGGTAATAAGTATGCATGAGAACATTGTGGATATATGTGTGCATAGCTTATAATTGTATTATTGGTACTGTGACATGTATACCTTGTATGAAATGGCATGAGATGAATAATAAACATAATACAAAAATGTATTGTGGATGTATATTGTTTATATGCGGTTGTATGATTAAGATACATGAAGAATGCATGAGAGCATATTGATGGATATGCGTGCATCGTTTGATATATATGATGTTTGTATTGATTGGATGCGATTATGTATGAAAAATGCGTGAGAATATATCGTGAATATATGTACATTGCGTGGTAAATGTGTTATGCGTGTAAGCATGATGTAATTATTGTATGATAAATTACTTGAGAATGCATGAGAACATATTGTGGATATGTGTGCATTGTTGATAATGCGGTGATGATATTGAATTGTGAATGTATATTGTTGGTATATGGTGGTATGAATAGAATGCATGAGAGCATGTCATGGATATGTGTGCATTGCTTGATAGATGTTGTAAATGCATATTATATGTATGTGATTAAATGTGAATAATGCATGAGAACATATCGTGGATATGTGTGCATTGTTTGATAACTGTGAAGAATGCATGAGAACATATCGTGGATATGTGTGCATTATGAGTGATAATGTGGTGATAGTGTTGAATTATGAATACATCGATGAATGTTATGTGAATATGTTGTGTGTGCAATCATAATGTAATTCTTGAAGAGATGAATTATTTGAATGCATGAGATTAAGATGTCGGTCTTAAGTGCATTTGTTGTGGCTGATTGTACATGCATCATTTAGTCAAGAGGCAATGTCTGTTAGTTTCGTGGAAACTAGTGGCTTGTCCCAAACCTAGAAGAGTGGGTTTGAAGGCTTAGAGGACGGGCCTTTGTTGTTATCGGTCTAGAAGAGTGGACCCAGTTTAATGTAAAAACCGAAAAATGATTACGAGTTATCGGTCTAGAAGAGTGGACCCGGTTTAATGTAAAAACCGAAAAATGATAACGGAAGTCGGTACCGCATTGCATTGAGTTGCACTGAGTTGTTGAGTCACATTGTATAATATCATTGATATATGAAGTATGCATGTGAATGAGATGTTTGTTGAATACTTATGAAGCGTGCATTAAGAGATGCTTACGTGTGAACGTTAAGATTGTGGAATTGTGGATGTATGCATGATGTAAAATGCTTGGTGAATATTCATGTTGTATATATATATATATAAGTGACAATGTAAATGACTATGAGTTGAATTGTGGTGAGAAATAGGGAGTTAATTATATGATACCTATGTATACATGATTTTATGCTTTGATTATTATGGTAATATTTCTCACCCTTCTGCTGTTTTATAATGCTCTATGACGCATTGCAGATTAGGTTGCTGGAGGCCTTTATGAAGTTCTGCTTGTAGTTCGAGGTTGCTACGTGTGTAGCGGTTTAGTAATTATTTATGGGTCGAGTCATGCTCTGGTCGTGTAACACGGGGATCGATTGCTTATGTTTTAGGATTACATTATGTAACCTAAGTTATGTTTTCATATTTGGAGTAATTGAGATAATGAGATGTTGGCCTTAGTGCCTATAGATGTTGATTTTATATGATGAAAGTAAATGTTTCTTTTAAAGGATTTTCATTAATGAATCCGCTGCTAAATGGAAAGGTGTTTATGAGCATGACAGATTGTTTTAATGTGGTGCAAGTTTTGTGTGATGCCCTTTTATGGATGCATGTTAACTTTTACTCTGATTATGCATATATTATTTGCGGGGTTTAGAAGGGTGTTACATTAGTGGTATCAGAGCAGGTCAGTCTGTCCGGCCAAGTTGTCTAATGTTATTTGTTCCCTTGTATGCAACATGTGTGTGAAAACACTGTCGATACATGTTGTTGCTTAACCTTGTCTGGAGAAGTGGGAATGATCTAAGTGGGGGAGAAGTTGTGCTTCTCCAAGATGCTACAGGTGTAGAAGTTGTAGCTCAGTGGGTGGTTAACACTCTTGTGGTTTGGTAAAGATAGTCTATACTCCATCATGATTTTCAGCTGCCTATTGACAAATTGAGGAACTGATCACCCTTAATGTCTTGTTGATAGTAGTTGGAGTTCTGTTGGATGGGATGGACGTGTCTTGCAAGCTTAGGTGGCGTGAGCAGAGAATTGTTTGGAGCTAAGCCAGGTGCTTAAGAAGTGTGTTGATGAGTCGGCATGAGACAGTGAGGAGATGGTTAATTTTGATGGGAATTCGGGGTGCTAATGAAAGTGGGAAGATGGCGGTTTTGCTGACTAATTATATCTGTTTGGACAGTCGAAGAATTAAATTGATTGAGTAGTGTTGAGAATTATGTCTGGTGTGTGTGCTACGGCAACAAATTGTGGAGTTGAGTATAAGGGTGGATAATGACTTCTAGTGATTACTAAAGGAAATGAGATGTGGAATACATGGTTGGTATAATTGGACCCTTAAGCATTTCAAGAGTTGGAGAGGTATTGGATGACCTTTAAGTGTGGAAGGGTTGTTTCCGTGATTTTGTCGTAACGGAAAACCGTAATTCGGAATGACGCAAGATTAGAAGCGTTGGAAGATATTACAGTGCTCTATGTGATGGGAAAGTAGTGACATGGAATTAAGTATTTATTGGCGAAAAATGTTTGGATGTTATGGTAAGCGCGGAGAGTGCGGTTTGTGTTATCACCATAAGTTCACAGCTGAGTGTCCGTTTGATATAATGATTTTCCACACTTGATTGAGAGAGTCAATGGTTATGTAACCGATGGTGTTTGGATATGTTCGGAGAGTATAGGGGTTCATGTTGAGCGTCGGGAACTTGAGTTATTAGTATTGGGGAAGAGGCAGTGATGTTCTACTGTGAAGAAAGTTCAAAGAGTTTTGGGAAAGCTGTCAACAGTTCGTGTATTGGTTTTGCCAAGTCCGACAGGATTGTCGTTGTGTTTTGAGATACTTTGTTGATATGATTAAGAGATGTGTTAAGTACAACATTAATGAGTTTTGGTTATGCTTGAAGGCAATATAAAGTACAGAGAGGGATTATCTGACAAGTAATTTGGAGTGGGTTGCTGTTGTGTGTTTGTACCGGAGTTTGGAAGCCTCAATTGTTTAGTTGAGATTTGAGATGGTTACTGACCTTAAGGTATTTGTTTTATTTGAGAGAGAGTCAAATATGAGACAGAGAAGTAATTGGAACTCCTGAAGGAGTATGGTTTTGGTTAAATTACCATTCGGATGAGACCAAGTGGTAGCTAAGATATCGAATCGGGAATTTTGGTATACACTAATGAAGATGGTAAGGAAGTTATAACTGATTAAGCAAATTCAGATATGAGTTCGGCCTGTGAAGAGACTTCTTATGGAGTTGAGCCTTGGATGTTGAGATTGACTTTTGGTATTCTGATGAGGTTCGAGGAAATCGGAATTCTGAGTTGAGTTGATAGATTAATTGAATTTAATGGATAAAAGTCAGAGGGCTTATTTTCGGATTAAGGGAAATGGTATTGTGAGATGTCGTGATGAAGTGTGTATTCTGAATAGTGTGAGTTGGATAAGAGTACTCAGGGAGAAGTACATCGAGAAAGATGGAGTATCCGTGCAGGTACTAGGAAGATGCGACCGAATTTGAGAAATAGTTTTGGATAGCCATAGATGGAGAAGGAATTGATTGAGTTTGTATATGTTGATTAGACTTGCTGGGAATTGAAGTATGGACATTAGAGATGGTTGGATCTGATACAACTGTTGAGTATTTCGAGTGGGATGGGATAGTATTCCCATGGGATTTGTGCCGGGTTTTCTGATGAATTTGAGGAAGTATGATCTGATTTGGACAGTTAAGAATGGATTAACAAGAGTAACTCGTTGCCTACCAGTGAAGATGAATCATTCTGTTAGATGGGAACTCAAGTTTTTCGTTAAGATTATGGGAAAGATTGCGAAAGCGGTTGGGTGCCATGTTGAAGATGAACTCTGACTAGCATCCGTGAATGGCATGGACAAACGAAGAAAACTATCCAGTATGAAGAGGACTCGTTGAGAGCTTGTGTGTTGGACCAAGATGGATCTAAGGGTAGTTAATTGTCGTTGATGGAGTTGCCTACAATAACTGTTGCCATTTCGTATCGGAAACAACATCGTATGAAGTTCGTTGGGTAAGAGGGTATGACTCCTTTGTGTTGTTGCATGTCCAACGGGAGTGTTGTACTCGGATCAAAGACCGTGCAAAGGACGATGGGAACGATCAAAGAATCCAAGTAAGGCCGTGTTTTGAGAGTTATGGTAGTAATTGGTGTTGGTCGAGCTTGAAGTCTCGTGAGCACCCTGTGTTTTGTTGATCTGTATCAGAGTAGCGCAGCGGAAGCGTGAGGCGGATAGCATGTTAGACTGTTTTACCGCTGTCGCTTGAGAGGATTGCATGAGGTGTTCATATGTCTAAGTTGAAGAGGTACATTGATTAAGGTGAATGGTGTACAAGTGAGAGAGAATTTGACTTCGGAGGCGTGGCTAGTTCTAGTTGTTGATAAGAAACAACTTCGAAGTTTAGAGATTCCTTTGGTGGAAGTAGTTATGGGAGAATTGGATTTGGAAGAATTGGAATGCGAGAGTCGTATCCAGAGTTGTTAGGATCAGATAACATTTTCGAGGACGAAAATTCCTAAAGTGGGGGAGGGTTGTAACAGCCCAATTTTCGACAACTAATTAATTGTACTAATGGATTGGTTTAGGTGGTTTATCTGATTTAAATAAGTTATGAGATTTATTTAATATGAGTTAATGGATTTAACTAATTTATTCTATTTGGTGGAATAAGGTGGGCTTAGTAGATATTTTCCAATTAATGATAAAATGAGATAATTGTGAAGAGAGAAATGGAATGGAAAGAAAATAATAGAGAGGAAGGAAAAAAGAAAAGAAATAAAAGGATATAAAAAGGGGATTGGAGAGAAAGAGAAAGATAGAAAGAAAGAAAGAAAAGAGAAAGAAAGAAGAAGAGGAGAAATGAAGAGGAAAAAGGGAAAAAGCTTGGAGAATCTTCAAGAACCAATTTTGAAGCTCCGATTAATCGAGGTAAGGGTGAGAAACATTGCTATTTAATCATTGTATGCTATTATGTATGTTGGGTTTGGGTTTGTGGATGTTTTTCATCACTTTCCATTTTAGGGAAAGTTGGATTAATCGGTAGAATGATGATTTAATCGGTTGAAACTTGGAAATAATGCCGTAGAATAGTCGGGTAACATGAGGGTATGTTGTTTGAGATGATTTTGACGATTAAGTGGTTGGTTGATGGTGGGATAAAGCGAGAAGACAGAATGGGGTTCTGTTCTGCGCAGGTTCGCTGGCTCTCGCCAGGCGAGTGAAGGCGAAGCCCAGCGAATGCTGGCGAATAAATATGATTAAGTCCCAGTGGACTTCGCTGGCGGGTTCGCCAAGCGAAGGGTTGTTGGAGAATGTTCGCCGGGTGAGCATGCTGGTGAATGGTGGCGAACCAAGTCAGTAGCTACTGACTTCGCTCGCTGGGGAGTTCGCCGGGTGAAGGTCCAGCGAGTATTCGCTGCGAGGGTTCGCCATGCGAATGAAGGCGAATCAGACAACATTCTTTTTTTATTGTGTTGTTCATGTGGTGATTGTTTGGTTGATTCACATAGGTTAATACCTCTATGATATGAATAAGTATGTGATCCATGGTGATGATATGTGCTGTGGGTAGCCTTTGGGCGTGAATCCTAGATTTGTGGTATGAGTATTAATCAGATCGATTATAAATACATGAGAACATGATAATGATTATGTGTGTATTATTTAATAATGGTAATGTGCGTATTATTTGATGAGTTTGTGAAGGTTTGATGTAGTGTACAATTAGGTAATAAGTATGCATGAGAACATTGTGGATATATGTGTGCATAGCTTATAATTGTATTATTGGTACTGTGACATGTATACCTTGTATGAAATGGCATGAGATGAATAATAAACATAATATAAAAATGTATTGTGGATGTATATTGTTTATATGCGGTTGTATGATTAAGATACATGAAGAATGCATGAGAGCATATTGATGGATATGCGTGCATCGTTTGATAAATATGATGTTTGTATTGATTGGATGCGATTATGTATGAAAAATGCGTGAGAATATATCGTGAATATATGTACATTGCGTGGTAAATGTGTTATGCGTGTAAGCATGATGTAATTCTTGTATGATGAATTACTTGAGAATGCATGAGAACATATTGTGGATATGTGTGCATTGTTGATAATGCGGTGATGATATTGAATTGTGAATGTATATTGTTGGTATATAGTGGTATGAATAGAATGCATGAGAACATGTCATGGATATGTGTGCATTGCTTGATAGATGTTGTAAATGCATATTGTATGTATGTGATTAAATGTGAATAATGCATGAGAACATATCGTGGATATGTGTGCATTGTTTGATAACTGTGAATAATGCATGAGAACATATCGTGGATATGTGTGCATTGTGAGTGATAATGTGGTGATAGTGTTGAATTATGAATACATCGATGAATGTTATGTGAATATGTTGTGTGTGCAATCATAATGTAATTCTTGAAGAGATGAATTATTTGAATGCATGAGATTAAGATGTCGGTCTTAAGTGCATTTGTTGTGGCTGATTGTACATGCATCATTTAGTCAAGAGGCAATGTCTGTTAGTTTCGTGGAAACTAGTGGCTTGTCCCAAACCTAGAAGAGTGGGTTTGAAGGCTTAGAGGACGGGCCTTTGTTGTTATCGGTCTAGAAGAGTGGACCCGGTTTAATGTAAAAACCGAAAAATGATAACGAGTTATCGGTCTAGAAGAGTGGACCCAGTTTAATGTAAAAACCGAAAAATGATAACGGAAGTCGGTACCGCATTGCATTGAGTTGCATTGAGTTGTTGAGTCACATTATATAATATCATTGATATATGAAGTATGCATGTGAATGAGATGTTTGTTGAATACTTATGAAGCGTGCATGAAGAGATGCTTACGTGTGAACGTTAAGATTGTGGAATTATGGATGTATGCATGATGTAAAATGCTTGGTGAATATTCATGTTGTATATATATATATAAGTGACGATGTAAATGACTATGAGTTGAATTGTGGTGAGAAATAGGGAGTTAATTATATGATACCTATGTATACATGATTTTATGCTTTGATTATTATGGTAACATTTCTCACCCTTCTGCTGTTTTATAATGCTCTATGAGGCATTGCAGATTAGGTTGCTGGAGGCCTTTATGAAGTTCTGCTTGTAGTTTGAGGTTGCTACGTGTGTAGCGGTTTAGTAATTATTTATGGGTCGAGTCATGCTCTGGTCGTGTAACACGGGGATTAATTGCTTATGTTTTAGGATTACATTATGTAACCTAAGTTATGTTTTCATATTTGGAGTAATTGAGATAATGAGATGTTGGCCTTAGTGCCTAGAGATGTTGATTTTATATGATGAAAGTAAATGTTTCTTTTAAAGGATTTTCATTAATGAATCCGCTGCTAAACTGAAAGGTGTTTATGAGCATGACAGATTATTTTAATGTGGTGCAAGTTTTGTGTGATGCCCTTTTATGGATGCATGTTAACTTTTACTCTGATTATGCATATATTATTTGCGGGGTTTAGAAGGGTGTTACATCGTCTCTATCCAATAGAGTTGCCAACCTTTAAGCGTAAAATGTCCATCCTTTCTCAATTCCCCACAGAGTTTAATCCTCATGGATGATGGTTGCTTCAGTTATATTTTTCCATGTTTGGATAAGATGCATCCTCATTCGAGTTCATTCCTCAATGGTTGGAGTCTTGTTTTGACCGTTTCTTTCTAGCTTGTTCCTAGATCGAACTTTGGTCCCCAGGTGGTTGCCGAACCCAATTTGAATGTGCATTTATTTTACATTATGTCTTGTAAGAAGAACTTATCTGCAATTCACCAAAGAAAATAAGTGGCAATTTCGTTTGAGAAGCTTATCTTAGGGACGTTAAGGTCCGGTTGTTACCAGCATTGTTTGAAAAGTCCAGTGGTGACTGGCATTGGTTGAAAGTCCAGTGGTTACTGGCATCATTTGGAAAATCCAGTGGTTACTACTATTGTTAATTTGGTGGTTATCAATCATTGGTTGAAAGTCCAGTGGTTACTAGCATTGCTTGGGAAATCCAGTGGTTACTGGTATTGTCGATTTGGTGGTTACTAATCATGATGAAGAGTCCAGTGGTTACTGGCATCGCTTGGGAAATCCAGTGGTTACTGGTATTATTGATTTAGTGGTTACCAATCATGGTGGAAGATCCAGTGGGTACTGGCAGTGATTGAAAGTCTAGTGGTTACTGGAATCGTTGGATCCAATGGTTATTGGTAATTTCATCCAGCGCTGTTGTGTTTTTGATTGTTGGTGGTTACCAATTTCCTCGGTAAAGTCCAATTATTTGGCATACAGTAGAGTTTAATTACCCTGTATCTTTCCTGATGTTTTATGAAGATCTCGTTTGATCTCTTCATTTTAGGAATTTCTAGAGGCTTGGATGTTTATCCTTGCTTGAAAATCCAGTGGTGACTGGTATCGATGAATTGGTGGCGGCCAATCATATTCCATGTAAGGCTAATGGATATTGGCGTTGAGGAAATCTAGTGGTGACTGGTACCGATGAATTGGTGGTGACCAATCATATTCCATATAAGGCCAGTGGATATTAGCATTGAGGAAATCCAGTGGTGACTGGTACTGATGAATTGGTGGTGACCAATCATATTCCATGTAAGGCCAGTTGGTAATTAGCGTTGAGGAAGTCCAGTGGTGACTGGTACTGATGAATTGGTGGTGAGAAATCATATTCCATGTAAGTCCAGTTGGTAATTGGCGTTGAGAAAATCCAGTGGTGACAGGTACTGACGATTTAGTTGTTTATCATTCCAAGTGAAGTCATGTTTGTTTCCACCCCAAGATCAGGTTTTATACCTTTGGAGATGTATGCTTTGAATCCCGAGTTCAGGAATTTCCAAAGACTCGAATTTTTGCATTTGCGTGAAGACTCTAGCAATCTATTTGATCCTAATGTTTTGATGGTCTTCATCCAATCCTAGTGTGTTCAGGGTTGTTGTCTTTGATATATTCTAATATGTTGAGGGTATTAGTTTTTTATTCTAAAGTTTTGAGGGCCTTCGTCCAATCCTAATGTGTTGAGGGTTGTGTCTCTGCTATATCCTAATGTTTTGAGGGTATTAGTTTTTGATCCTAAAGTTTTAAGGGTCTTCATCCAATCCTAATGTGTTAATGGTTGTGTCTCTGCTATATCCTAATGTTTTGAGGGTATTAGTTTTTGATCCTAAATTTTTGAGGGCCTTCGTCCAATCCTAATGTGTTGAGGGTTGTGTCTCTTATATATCCTAATGTTTTGAGGGTATTAGTTTTTGATCCTAAAGTTTTGAGGGTCTTTGTCTAATTCTAATGTATTGAGGGTTGTGTCTCTACTATATCCTAATGTTTTGAGGATATTAGTTTTTTATCCTAATGTTTTGAGGGTCTTTGTCCAATCCTAATGTATTGAGGGTTGTGTCTCTACTATATCCTAATTTTTTGAGGATATTAGCTTTTGATCCTAAGGTTTTGAGGGTTTTCATCCAATCCTAATATGTTGAGCATTGCGTCTCTACTATATCCTAATGTTTTGAGGATATTAGCTTTTATTCCTAAGGTTTTTAGGGTTTTCATCCAATCCTAATATGTTGAGGGTTGTGTCTCTGCTATATCCTAATGCTTTGAGGATATTATCTTTTGTTCCCAAGGTTTTGAGGGATATATCTGTGCTTCCTGTTTGAAGATTCGGTGGTTACCAAGTTTTGTTTGAAGATCCGGTGGTTACTAGTATTATAAGTTTTTGGTTGTTACCAATCCCCGCAGAAGTCCAGTGGTTGTTGGCGTTGATTGATAAAACCAATAGGTATTAGTATGTGGTTTGGTTGTTACCAGTTCCCCAGTTAAGTCCGATGGTTATTGGCAAAGTTTTAGATGGTTGTAACTAATATCTATAGACACCCTTGATTTGTCTATATCCCTAGTAAGTCTCAGAGATCTAGTTGTTACTAGTATCCCAGTGAGCCTAGTCTCTTTTCCCGTGTCTCCCTGAAGATCCCGCTCGAACTCTTTGTGTTAAGGGAATTCCATTGGTTTGTTTTCCAATAGGGATTGTGTCTCTTGAGTCCCCGGTTGGAGTTTGATTTTGTTGACTTTTTTTTTCCTCTGTGATGCATACTCCGTTTGATGTGTATTCCCCTAGTAGAGATCTGATTTCCCCAGCGAAGTTTTGTCTCCCCGGTGAAATTTTACTCCTTTCTTCCCCAAGTGGAACTTCTGTTTCCTATCACCTGTAGAAGATCCCCTTGAAGTACCATCATTAGTCATGTATGAACTATTGATTATTATGCCTTGGATCTTTCCCCAGTGTGTCGGGTCCCCAGCGAGTGGTTACTCGTTGTTGTGCTGTCCTTTTCTTTTGCTCATGTGTCAGCATTTTCTTGCACCCAAGCATCATAAAGCATCATTTAGAACTCATTGCATGTTGACATTTTTCGTTTTGCATACCATAGTATCTAAGGGCAAAATTTTTGATTTACTATATTTAAATACCTTTCACCATGATTCCATGGAGATCGTTATCTCTCATTGCCATCCAGTGAAGATATTTAAATAGGGGCAACTGTTATACCTCAAATTTAAACCCCTAGATCCTCTCATCATTCTAGAAGCAGCAACATTGTTTATCTAACCTTAACAGAGTTCAAGTTTGTCTTTGTCAAGATGCAGATGAATTAGGGTTTTCATACAGTCAGAAATCAGGGTTTCTATGGATTGATCAATCAAAGTTTTGGATTGATCCTCCAAATAATAAGTCTCTATATCATCAAGGAAATAAAATTTGATCAAGGATGATTTCAATTTGAGGTGGTCACCAAGAGAATTGAGGCAGTGCAGAGCAAGAACCCTAATTAGGGTTTCTTGATGAAAAAGTCAACTGCAACTTTGACTTTTGACCTAGAGAGGTCTCTAATGATGGAATCACGGTCCATGAGGCTCATAGGACCTATTGAAGCCTACTCAAGAAGTTTCAAAGGCTCAGAACACTCAGAACATTAACAGTTGATCCAAAGATTTTTGATCGTTTCAGTTCGTCTAACTGAAAAGTCAACCCATTGACCTTCAGGGTTTTGACCCCAAATTGAGGCTAACTTCGTTTCTAACATCATATCACCTCTAATCATGAATTAAGCTTGCATTTTGATGATTATGAAGTTAATGGAAAGGATTAGCACTAGTTTCCATGAGTTTAGCTTGTGATGTGATGTAAATATTATTTAAATCCAAGATAAAGTGCAACTTGCAAGGAGAGAGAACATTGGTGACTATCATGAGTAGAACCACCCACTATGTTGCAAAAAGTATTTTTTCGTCCCATCAAACATGTTAGCACTAGTTTCCATGAGTTTAGCTTATGATGTGATGTAAATATTATTTAAATCCAAGATAAAATGCAACTTGCAAGGAAAGAGAACATTGATGGCTATCATAAGTAGAACCACCCACTATTTCGGATAAATTACTTTTCCATCCCATCAAAAATGTTTAATATGACCCATAGGAGATGACCAAACATAGCATAGAGTGGTTACTAGATGATATCAAAGATTCACATTGAAACTCACAAGATTTTGTTCAAAAAGGGCAAAATGGACAAGAACATCACTTCTACCCATGCCTCTTGTTAAAGCTCCTTGGATATAAATAGAACCTTCCAAAAACATATCAAATACACGATTTCTTTGACAAAAATAGCTAGAACTCTCCCTCCCACTCTATCACAAAATTCTTGCAAAATCCACCAAGTTTCCAAAACTAGTTCAAAAAACTGTTTTTGCAAAACTCTTCCAAAACCATATCCAATCATTTTACAACTCAAGTAACCCTTATAACACACCATAAATGATTTATTAGAACTTATAAAACCCTCACCATAGCCATAAATCACTCTAACAACCATTGAGCAAGTTCCCTCTTTGGAATCTTTGGATTTTTGGAAGTTTTGCTTAGCATTCAAGGCATTTCTGACCAACTGGACTTAGAGCTTGTTTGGGTTATTTCTAAATCACTATTGGATAATTTTTAGACCTCTAAGAATATTTTTAGATCTCTGGTATTCTTGTTTCTCACTCTTGCATCAAAAGGCCATAAGAGGTAAGCCTATACTCTCATCTTTTTAGCCATGATATTTATTTTCTGTTTATGCAATGCTTAGACATGTTAGGATTGTTGATTTGGTCATGTATGAACCAATTTTTATTGATGAAATCATGCTATGATTGATGTAATTATTTTTATCCAAGCTTTTCAATATTGTTAGTTTAGGTTGAAACATGAAAATGTGCCTTAACTTGACTTACCTTGTCTAGGCCTAGTTTACCAACTTTGTGCCTTATTTTCCAATGATCATAACTTGCTCATTTTTTATGCTATTGATGCCCTTCTTTTTGAAAACTACTCCTTATCATGTCTAATTTCATTGAGTGAAGAAAGAATTCAAGGATAGTTATCCTAGAAATATTTTTATCCACTTGAATAGCATGTTGTTTTTAGGGTTTTTCAATGGGGTTCATGAACATTTTCAACTTATAACTTGATTTATCTTGTGAGTTTAATCTTGTGGGGTTCATATATTTTTTTTAACATGTTTAAATACTTGAAAGTGTTTGATTAATTTCTTTAACATGTTCATGTTTTCCTTGGTGAATGCATATATGTGAAAATGGCCTGTTGAACTTCATTTGTCAACTTTAGCTTGATTCTTGATGTTGTAACCTCTTGAATATGTTTATCACGCCTCATTCAAATTTATTATGTGTCTTGTTAGAATTATAAAATTCTAGGGTTTGATTTTCAATTTGGTTGTTACCATAAAACTTGTATGTTTTTTCCTCATGAAGTTATGAATTTACACTTGAACTGTTGTAACATCTCTTGTGTTTTGCTTGATTGGTTGTCCTTAATACATGTTTGATTGGTCTTATGTTGTTAAATTTGATCTTGTTTGATTCTTATTACATGCTTGCTTCAAGTTGTAACTTGTTTGCATCAATTTCATATGAATGTTATAGATGAACTTATTGTTGTTACACATGTTCTTTGCTTAAATTGTTGGTTATTACCTCTATGTATTTTGATCTTTGTTAAGATGTTAAATGTTGATCTTGATTGTTATCATGATTGTCTATATGATCTTACTTTATTTCTTCAACTTTGTCAAGTTATTCCCTAGTGATGGAACTTGTTAGTTCACATCAAGTTGTCTGTATCCCTTGTGTCCAAAGGAAAGTATCTCTATTGACCTCTAGGTCATAGATAGCTCATTACCCTTATAGGCCTTGATAGAGCCATTTACCCTTTAGAACTTAGGTTTAGAGTTCTTCTTTTTTAGTCATGTCTGAACTACAAACGTTCTGATTTCTCATTAGTTAATGGGAATATGTAGGTACAAGGTACGATATCTTGACGAGCACACCCCTGATGCGGTCAGAGTCAATCCTTATAGGCCTTGATAGAGCCTCCTCCCTCCTTTTGGTATGGATATAACCGATTGGTCTTAAAACGTGGAATTAGGTAGAGTTGGTTAACTCTATGTAAGAATCATGGTGATGATTAATTACTCCCCATTCTTGAGTGTTCAATATGGATCTAGAGAGTTTGGTTAAACTCTACAAAGCATTGTTATATTTTTTCCCCTAGAGTCTTGACCATAGTCAAGTACTTTTTAATCCTCAGTGAGGTGAACTATGATTGCTCTGATTCTATCCTAGTTAGGATACGTAGGCAGAAGATGCGATATCTTTGCGAGCAAACTTAGAACTATCCTTGGGTCTTTACCCAAACGCAAACCCTAATCTCAAGCCATAGCATAACCATAGCAAGTTTATCATACACATACAAAAGGTTTTTGTAGAGTACTACATATGTTTAGGATGTGAAATATCTACCCTAGGCATAACCAACCCCCAATCCCCGAATCTCTTAGTGTTGTTGTTACATCGCGCAAAAGGTCTTTCTTTCTTTAACCTTTTCTTTGGATAAATCAATATCCGGTTGTGAATTTAATGAATTAAGATTCAAGTTAATTAATAGCTTGACATCACGATTCTCACTGCAACAGTGGGCAAAGGATTATTCTTAACATTAGGCTGAGAATCACCAAAACACAGAATCTTCTTTTCTATCAACTCCTTTATAAGGTGCTTGAGAGCATAACGACTTTCTAGATCATGGACAGGTGCCTCTTCATGAAACTAACAACGAGCATTAGGATTGTAATTAGGTGGAAGTGGATTAGGAGGTGGACCCAAAGCCCTTGTAGTTATCAAACTTTGTTGCACTAATGAAGGGTACAACTCGGTATCGGTCATCGGAATTGGAGGAATCGGAGGTGGTTGATAGACCAGTGGTTGATAAAAGGAGCTGGTTGCATAGGCTGATATGTAGGAACTTATTTATTGAAAGCGGGTGTAACAGCAGCCACATACGGTTGTTGAGCAAACTGGACATGGTAACCTTGTTGTTGAACATAACTTTGCTAATGTTGCCAAGGTTGACTTCTTCTTCTGCTTGATATTACGACATTAGTTTCACCCTATTTTTTCTTGTGAGAACTAAATGAAGGCTTCTTTCTTAGCATGGTCTTTATTAGAGCTTGAACTACCAACATTACTTGACATTTTTCCACTCTTCAAACCCAATTCTACCTTCACACCCATAGCAACAATATCATAAAAATTAGCAGTCACACTTCCAACCATTCTTTCATAAAACTTCGGACGAATAGTGTCGACTAACCAATCAGCTAGCTCTTTTTCAATCAAAGGAGGTTCCACTTGTGAAGCAGTCTCTCTCCATCTCTGAGCGTATTCCTTGAATGACTCAGAATTCTTTTGGGAAAAACTTAGTAGTTGCCTTCGGCCAGGATCCAAGTTCATGTTGTATTTATAATGTTTGATGAAAGCATCGAATAGATATTGGAAACTCTTAATGCGAGACTGATCCAGACTTAAATACCACTTCGATGAAGCACCCTTCAAACTGTCTTGGAAACAGTGAAACATCAGCTTATCATTATCAACATGAACGACCATTTTTTGATAGTACATGATCAAATGGCTCTTTGGATATCTAGCTCCTTCAAAGTGATCAAAGCTAGGAGTTTTGAACTTTTGAGGGATAACCAGACCAGATACAAGACACACTTCTCTGGCAGCAGCATTAAAGACTTGATCTCTTTCCATCATTCTTAACCTCATATCAATAATTTCCACATTTTTTATGAGTTTCTTGAGAAGCTCATCTCCGTCTTCCTTCAAGTCAGGGACACCATATAATGGTTGACGCTCATTGAAGTATGGTTGCACATGGGTATGCACAGCAGCTGGTGCAAAAGCTGGAATCACATGAGGAGCTTCAGTAACCAAGGGAATGACTTGTTGGACTTGTTGAACAATGGGAATTGCAGCAGGAGTAGGCACAAAACCCGGTGGAAGATCATATAGAGGTACACTTGCAGTAGTAACAATTGCTGGCTGAGGATCCACAACTGTATTGACAATCTCAGAAACAACAGTGGGTTGAGTATCCATCTTCGCACGCATAACCTGTAGTATCTCCATAATTTTCAATACACTTCCACATAGGTCTTCTAATTCATTACTGACACGATCAAGTTCTTGATTATGTTCTGCTATCCTTCTACAAGTTTGAGCTCTGGAGTTGTATGGGCGCAAAGGATTCAGAGCGAAAGAAATAAAGATGAGACAACAGGATGAGCAAAAATGCAACAAGAAAATGCACATGCAAAGACATGAATGCAATGCAAGGCAATGATTTCAAGGAATTCAAAAGTAAATTGCAAACACTTTAGAAAAACCGAAAAATGGTTTTATATTATATATCATGGCATTCTTCAGGTGGTCAAAGCAGTCTTTCATCAAATAAGGTTCTTCGCGATACCAAAGCAGTATCTCTAAATACCAACGAGATTCTTCGGGTTGTCGAAGCTGTCCCTTATCAAATAAGGTTCTTCGCGATACCAAAGCAGTATCTCTAAATACATGAGATTCTTCGGGTGGTCGAAGAAGTTCCTTATCCAATAAGGTTCTTCGCGATACTAAAGCAGTATCTCTAAATACCATGATATTCTTCGGGTGTCAAAGTCGTCCCTTATCCAATAAGGTTCTTCGCGATACCAAACCAGTATCTCTAAATACATGAGATTCTTCGTGTGGTTGAAGTAGTCCCTTATCCAATAAGGTTATTCGCGATACCAAAGCAATATCTCTAAATACCATGAGATTCTTCGGGTGGTCAAAACAATCCCTTATCCAATAAGGTTCTTCGCGATACCAAAACAGTATCTCTAAATACATGAGATTCTTCGGCAGGTTGAAGCAGTCTCTTATCCAATAAGGTTCTTCGTGATACCAAAGTAGTATCTCTAAATACATGAGATTCTTCTAGTGGTTGAAGCAGTCCCTACTCCAATAAGGTTCTTCGCGATGCCAAAGAAGCATCTCTGAACACAAACGAGATTCTTCGGGTGGTCGAAGCAGTCCCTTATCCATTAAGGTTCTTCGCGATACCAAAGCAGTATCTCTAAATACCAACGAGATTCTTCGGGTGGTCGAAGCAGTCCCTCATCCAATAAGGTTCTTCGCGATACCAAAGCAGTATCTCTAAACACATGATATTCTTCGGGTGGTCGAAGCAGTCCCTTATTTAAAAAGGTTCTTCACGATACCAAAGCAGTATCTCTAACTACCAACGAGATTCTTCGGGTGGTCGAAGCAGTCCCTTATCTAATAAGGTTCTTTGCAATACCAAAACAATATCTCTAAATACATAAGATTCTTCGGGTGGTCGAAGCAGCCCATTATCCAATAAGGTTCTTCGTGATACCGAAGCAGTATCTCTAAATATCAACGAGATTCTTTGGGTGGTCGAAGCAGTCCCTTATACAATAAGGTTCTTCGTGATAGCATAGTAGTATCTCTAAATACATGAGATTCTTTGGGTGGTCGAAGCAGTCCCTTATCCAATAAGGTTCTTGGCGATGCCAAAGCAGTATCTCTAAATATCATTAGATTCTTTGGGTGGTCGAAGCAGTCCCTTATCCAATAAGGTTCTTCGCGATACCAAAGCAGTATCTCTAAATACCAACGAGATTATTTGGGTGCTCGAAGTAGTCCCTTATCAAATAAGGTTCTTCACGATAGCAAAGCAGTATCTCTAAATACATGAGATTCTTCGGGTGGTCGAAGCAGTCCCTTATCTAATAAGGTTCTTCGCGATACCAAAGCAATATCTCTAAATACCATGAGATTCTTCTGGTTATCAAAGCAGTCCCTTATCCAATAAGGTTCTTCTTAATACCATAGCAGTATCTCTAAATACATGCGATTTCTTCGGGTGGTCGAAGTAGTCCCTTATCCAATAAGGTTCTTCGCAATATGAAAACAATATCTTTAAATACATAAGATTCTTCGAATGGTCGAAGTAGTCCAATATCCAATAAGGTTCTTCTTGATACCGAAGCAGTATCTCTAAATACCAACGAGAATCTCCGGGTGGTCAAAGCAGTCCCTTATCCAATAAGGTTCTTCGGGATACCAATGCAGCATATCTAAAAAACATGAGATTCTTCGGGTGGTTGAAGCACTCCCTTATCCAATAACTTTCTTTGTGATACCAAAGCAATATCTCTAAATACCATGAGATTCTTTGGAGGTCTAAGCAGTCCGTTATCCAATAAGGTTTTTCGCGATACCAAAGTAGGATCATTATATACATGAGATTCTTTGGGTGGTCGAAGTAGTCCCTTATCCAATAAAGTTCTCCGTGATATCAAAGCAATATCTCTAAATACATGAGATTCTTCTGGTGGTCAAAGCAATCCCTTATCCATTAAGGTTCTTCGCGATAACAAAGCAGTATCTCTGAACACAAACGAGATTCTTCGTGTGGTCAAAGCAGTCTCTAATCCATTAAAGTTTTTCGCGATACCAAAGCAGTATCTCTAAATACCAATGATATTCTTCGGGTAGTTGAAGTAGTCCCTTATCCAATAAGGTTCTTCGCGATACCAAAGCAGTATCTCTAAACACATGAGATTCTTCGGAAGGTCAAAGCAGTCCCTTATTCAATAAGGTTCTTCATGATAACAAAGCAGTATCTCTAAATATCAACGAGATTCTTCGGGTTGTTAAAGCAGTCCCTTATCCAATAAGGTTCTTAACGAAACCAAAGTAGTATCTCTAAATACATGATATTCTTCTGGTGGTGAAACCAGTCCCTTATCCAAAAAGGTTCTTCGCGATGCCAAAGCAGTATCTCTAAATATTATGAGATTCTTCGGGTGATCGAAGCAATCCCTTATCCAATAAGGTTCTTCGCGATACCAAAGCAGTATCTCTATATACCAACGAGATTTTTCGGGTGGTCGAAACAGTCCCTTTTCAAATAATGTTCTTCGCGATAGCAAAGCAGTATCTCTAAATACATGAGATTCTTCAGGTGGTCGAAGCAGTCCCTTATCCAATAAGGTTCTTCACGATACCAAAGCAGTATCTCTAAATACCATGAGATTCTTCGTGTTGTAAAAGTCTTACCTTATCTAATAAGGTTTTTCGTGATACCAAGGCAGTATCTCTAAATACATGAGAGTCTTTGGGTGTTCGAAGCAGTCCATTACCTAATAAGGTCCATTGGGATGCCAAAGCAATATCTCTAAATACCATGAGATTCTTGGGGTGGTCAATGAATTCCCTTATCCAATAAGGTTCTTCTTGATAGCAAAGCAGTATCTCTAAATACATGAGATTATTTGGGTGGTCGAAGCAGTCCCTTATCTAATAAGGTTATTCGAGATACCAAAGCAGTATCTCTAAACACATGAGATTTGTCGGGTGGTCATAGAAGTCCCATAACCATTAAGGTTCTTCGCGATACTAAATTAGTATCTCTGTATACAAATGAGATTCTTCGGGTGGTCGAAGCTGTCCCTTATCTATTAAGGTTCTTCGTAATACCAAAGCAGTATCTCTAAATACCAAAGAGATTCTTCGGGTGGTCGAAGCAGTCCGTTTTCCAATAAGTTTCTTCGTGATACCAATGCAGTATCTCTAAACACATGAGATTCTTCGGGTGGTCGAAGCAGTCCCTTATCCATTAAGGTTCTTCGCAATACCAAAGCAGTATCTCTAAACACAAACGAGATTTTTTGGGTGGTCGAAGCAGTCCCTTATCCATTAAGGTTCTTCGCGATACCAAAGTAGTATCTCTAAATACCAACGAGATTCTTCGGGTGGTCGAAGCAGTCCCTTATCCAATAAGGATCTTCGAGATACCAAAGGATTATCTCTAAACACATGTGATTTTTCGGGTGGTCGAAGTAGTCCCTTATCCAATAAGGTTCTTCGCGATACCAAAGCAGTATCTCTAAATACCAACGAGATTCTTCGGGTGGTCGAAGCAGTCCCTTATCAAATAATGTTCTTCGTGATAGCAAAGCAGTATCTTTAAATAAATGAGATTCTTCAGGTGGTTGAAGCAGTCTCTAATCCAATAAGGTTCTTCACGATACCAAAGCAATATCTCTAAATACCATGAGATTCTTCGAGTTGTCAAAGCAGTACCTTATCTAATAAGGTTCTTCGTGATACCAAAGCAGTAACTCTAAATACATGAGATTCTTTTGGTGGTCGAAGCAGTCCATTATCCAATAAGGTCCCTCAGGATATCAAAGCAATATCTCTAAATACCATAAGATTCTTGGGGTTGTCAAAACATTCCCTTATCCAATAAGGTTCTTTGTGATACCAAAGCAATATCTCTAAATACATGAGATTATTTTGGTGGTCGAAGCAGTCCCTTATCCAATAAGGTTCTTCGCGATACCAAAGCAGTATCTTAAAACACATGAGATTCTTCGGGTGGTCGAAGCAGTCCCTTATCCATTAAGGTTCTTGTCGATACTAAATAAGTATCTCTGTATACAAACGAGATTCTTCAGGTGGTCGAAGCTGTCAATTATCCATTAATGTTCTTCACAATACCAAAGCAGTATCTCTAAATACCAACGTGATTCATCGGGTGGTCGAAGAAGTTCATTTTCCAAGAAGTTTCTTCACAATACCAAAAATAGTATCTCTTAATACATGAGATTCTTCAGGTGGTCGAAGCAGTCCATTATCCAATAAGGTTCTTCGCAATACCAAATAAGTATCTCTAAATACCAACGAGATTCTTCGGGTGGTTGAAGAAGTCCCTTATCCAATAAGGTTCTTCGCGATACCAAAGCAGTATCTCTGAATACATAAGATTCATCGGGTGGTCGAAGCAGTCCCTTATTCAATAAGGTTCTGCGCGATACCAAAGCAGTATCTCTAAATATCATGAGATTCTTCGGGTAGTCGAAGCGGTCCCTTATCCAGTAAGTATATTCGCGATACTAAAGCAGTATCTCTAAATATATAATATTCTTCGGGTGGTCGAAGCAGTCTGTTATCCTATAAGGTTCAGTGTGATACAAAAGCAGTAGCTCAAAATATCATGAGATTCTTCGAGTCGTCGAAGCATTCCCTTATCCAATAACGTTCTTCACGATACCAAAGCAGTATCTTTAAATACCAACGAGAATCTTCGGGTGGTCGAAGCAGTCCCTTATCCAATAAGGTTCTTCGCGATAGCAAAGCAGTATCTCTAAATACAAGAGATTCTTCGGGTGGTCGAAGCAGTCCTTTATCCAATAAGGTTCTTCGCTATACCAAAGCAGTGTCTCTAAATACCATGAGATTCTTCGGGTGGTCAAAGCAATCCTTTATCCAATAAGGTTCTTCGTGATACCAAAGTCGTATCTCTAAATAAATGAGATTCTTCGGGTGGTTGAAGTAGTCCCTTATCCAATAATGTTCTTCGTGATACCAAAGGAATATCTCTAAATACCATGAGATTCTTCGGGTGGTCAAAGTAGTTCCTTATCAAATAAGGTTCGTCGCAATACTAAAGCAGTATCTTTAATTACATGAGTTTATTTGGGTGGTCGAAGCAGTCCGTTTTCCAATAAGTTTCTTCGCGATACCAATGCAGTATCTCTAAACACATGAGATTCTTCGGGTGGTCGAAGCAGTCCCTTATCCATTAAGGTTCTTCGCAATACCAAAGCAGTATCTCTGAACACAAACGAGATTTTTTGGGTGGTTGAAGCAGTCCCATATCCATTAAGGTTCTTCGCGATACCAAAGCAGTATCTCTAAATACCAACGAGATTCTTCGGGTGGTCAAAGCAGTCCCTTATCCAATAAGGATCTTCGAGATACCAAAGGATTATCTCTAAACACATTAGATTCTTTGGGTGGTCGAAGCAGTCCCTTATCCAATAAGGTTCTTCGCGATACCAAAGCAGTATCTCTAAATACTAACGAGATTCTTTGGTGGTCGAAGCAGGCTCTTATCCAATAAGGTTCTTCGCATTATGATAACAATATCTTTAAATACATAAGATTCTTCGAGTGGTCGAAGCAGTCCATTATCCAATAAGGTTTTTCGTGATACCAAACCAAGATATCTAAATACCAACGAGATTCTTTGGATGGTCGAAGCAGTCCCTTATCCAATAAGGTTATTTCCAATACCAAAACAATATCTCGAAATACATGAGATTCTTCGGGTGGTCGAGGCAGTCCATTATCCAATAAGGTTCTTCGCGATACCGAAGCAGTATCTCTAAATACCAATGACATTCTTCGGGTGGTTGAAGTAGTCCTTTATCCAGTAAAGTTCTTCGTGATACCAAAGTAGTATCTCAAAATTAATGAGATTCTTTGTGTGGTTGAAGCAGTCCCTTATCCAATAAGGTCCTTTGTGATACCAAAGCAGTATCTCTAAATATCATGAGATTCTTCGGGTGGTCGAAGCAGTCCCTTATCAATTAAGGTTCTTCGTGATACCAAAGCAGTATCTCTAAATACCAACGAGATTCTTCGGGTGGTCGAAGCAGTCCCTTATCAAATAAGGTTCTTCACGATAGCAAAGCAGTATCTCTAAATACATGAGATTCTTCGGGTGGTTGAAGTAGTCCATTATCAAATAAGGTTCTGCGCGATACCAAAGCAAGATCTCTAAATACCAACGCGATTCTTCGGGTGGTCGAAGCAGTCCCTTATCCAATAAGGTTCATTCCAATACCAAAACAATATCTCTAAATACATGAGATTTTTCGGGTAGACGAAGCAGTCCAATATCCAATAAGAATCTTCACGATACCGAAGCAGTATCTCTAAATACCAACGAGATTCTTCGGGTGGCAGAAGCAGTCCCTTATCCAATAAGTTTCTTCATGATACCAAAGTAGTATCTCTAAATAAATGAGATTCTTCGGGTGGTCGAAGCAGTCCCTTATCCAATAAGGTTCTTTCCAATACCAAAATAATATCTCTAAATACATGAGATTCTTCGGGTAGACGAAGCAGTCCAATATCCAATAAGGTTCTTCGCGATACTGAAGCAGTATCTCTAAATACCAACGAGATTCTTCGGGTGGCTGAAGCAGTCCCTTATCCAATAAGGTTCTTCGCGATAGCAAATAAGTATCTCTAAATAAATGAGATTCTTCGGGTGGTCGAAGCAGTCCCTTATCCAATAAGGCACTTTGCGATACCAAAGCTGTATCTCTAAATATCAAGAGATTCTTCGGGTGGTCGAAGCAGTCCCTTATCAAATAAGGTTCTTCGCGATACCAAAGCAGTATCTCTAAATACCAATGAGATTCTTCGGGTGGTCGAAGCAGCCCCTTATCAAATAAGGTTCTTCACGATAGTTAAGCAGTATCTCTAAATACATGAGATTCTTCGGGTGGTCGAAGCAGTCCATTATCCAATAAGGTTCTTTGTGATACCGAAGATGTATCACTAAATACCAACGAGATTCTTTTGGTGGTCGAAGCAGTCCCTTATCCAAAAAGGTTCTTCCCGATACCAAATAAGTATCTCTAAACACATGAGATTCTTCGGGTGGTAAAATCAGTCCCTTCTCCATTAAGGTTCTTCGCGATACTAAATTAGTATCTCTGTATACAAACGAGATTCTTCGGGTGCTCGAAGTAGTCCGTTATCCATTAAGGTTCTTCGCAATACCAAAGCAGTATCTTTAAATACCAACGAGATTCTTCGGGTGGTCGAAGCAGTCCATTATCCAATAAGGTTCTTCGCAATACCAAATAAGTATCTCTAAATACCAACGAGATTCTTCGGGTGGTTGATGCAGTCCCTTAATAAATAAGGTTCTTCGCGATACCAAAGCAGTATCTCTAAATACATGAGATTCATCGGGGGGATGAAGCAGTCCCTTATCCAATAAGGTTCTTCGCGATACGAAAGCAGTATCTCTAAATATCATGAGATTTTTCGGGTGGTCGAAGCAGTCTGTATCCAATAAGGTTCTGCGCGATACTAAATCAGTATGTCTAAATACATGAGATTCTTCGGGTGGTCGAAGCAGTCCCTTATCCAATAAGGTTCTTTGCGATACCAAAGCAGTATCTCTTAATATCATGATATTATTCGGGTGGTTGAAGTAGTCCCTTATCCAATAAGGTTCTTCGCGACACAAAAGCAGTATCTATGAATACATGAGATTCTTCGAGTTGTCGATGCAGTCCCTTATCCAATAAGGTTCTTCGCGATACCAAATCACTATCTCTAAATACTATGAGATTCTTCGGGTGGTCAAAGTAGTCCGTTATCCAATAAGGTTCTGTGCGATACCAAAGCATTATTTCTAAATATCATGAGATTCTTCGGGTTGTCGAAGCATTCCCTTATCCAATAAGGTTCTTCGCGATACAAAATTAGTATCTCTAAATACTAACGAGATTCTTCGGGTGGTTGAAGCAGTCCTTTATCCAATGAGGTTCTTCGCGATAGCAAAGCAGTATCTCTAAATACATGAGATTTTTCAGGTGGTCGAAGCAGTCCCTTATCCAATAAGGTTCTTCGTGATACTAAAGCATTATCTCTAAATACCATAAGATTCTTCGGGTGGTCAAAGCAGTCCCTTATCCAATAAGGTTCTTCGTGATACCAAAGTAGTATCTCTAAATACGTGAGATTCCTCAGGTGGCTGAAGCAGTCACTTATCCAATAAGGTTTTGCGCGATACCAAAACAGTATCTCTATATATCATCAGATTCTTCGGGTGGTCGAAGAAATCCCTTATCCAATAAGGTTCTTCGCGATACCAAAGCAGTATCTCTAAATACCAACGTGATTCTTTGGGTGGTCGAAGCAGTTATCCAATAAGGTTCTTCATGATCCCAAAGCAGTATCTCTAAATACATGAGATTCTTAGGGTGGTCGAAGCATTCCCTTATCCAATAAGGTTCTTCGTAATACTAAAGCATTATCTCTAAATACCATGAGATTCTTCAGGGGGTCAAAGGATTCCCTTATCCAATAAAGTTCTTCAAGATACCAAAGCAGTATCTCTATATACGTGAGATTCTTCGGGTGGTTGAAGCAATCCCTTATCCAATAAGGTTCTTCGCAATACCAAAGGAATATCTCTAAATAGCATGGGATTCGTTTGGTGGTAAAAACACTCCCTTATAAAACAAGGTTCTTCACGATACCAAAGCAGTATCTCTAAATACATGAGATTATTTGGGTGGTCGAAACAATCCCTTATTCGTTAAGGTTCTTCGTGATAGCAAAGCAGTATCTCTGAACACAAACGAGATTCTTCGGGTGGTCAAAGCAGTCCCTTATCCATTATGGTTCTTTGCGATACCAAAACATATCTCTAAATACCAACCAGATTCTTCGGGTGGTCGAAGTAGTCCCTTAATATGGTTCTTTGCGATACCAAAGCAATATCTCAAATACCATGACATTCTTTGGGTGCTCAAAGTAGTCCCTTATCCAATAAGGTTCTTCGCGATACCAAAGCAGTATCTCTAATTACCAACGAGATTCTTCGGGTGGTCGAAGCAGTCCCTTATCCATTAAGGTTCTTTCCAATACCAAAACAGTATCTCTAAATACACGAGATTCTTTGGGTGTTTGGGGCAGTCCATTATCTAATTAGGTTCTTCGCGATACTAAAGAAGTATCTCTAAATACCAACGAGATTCTTCGGGTGGTTGAAGCAGCCCCTTATCCAGTAAGGTTCTTCCCGATACCAAAGTAGTATCTCTAAGTACATGAGATTCTTTGGGTGATCGAAGCAGTCCCTTATCCAATAAGGTTCTTCCCGATGCCAAAGCATAATCTCTAAATACCAACGAGATTCTTCGGGTGGTCGAAGCAGTTCCTTATCAAATAAGGTTCTTTGCGATAGCAAATCAGTATCTCTAAATACATGAGATACTTCGAGTGGTCGAAGCAGTCCCTTATCCAATAAGGTCCTTCGCGATGCCAAAGCAATATCTATAAATACCAAAAGATTCTTCGGGTGGTCGAAGCAGTCCCTTATCCAATAAGGTTCTTCACGATACTAAAGCAGTATCTGTAAATATGATGAGATTCTTCGGGTGGTCGAAGTAGTGCCTTATCCAATAAGGTTCTTCACGATACAAAAGAAGTATCTCTAAATGCCATGAGATTCTCCGGGTAGTCAAAGCGGTCCCTTATCCAATAAGGTTCTCAGCGATACCAAAGCAGTATCTCTAAATACATGATATTCTTCGGGTGGTTCAAGTATCCCTTATCCAATAAGGTTCTTCGCGATACTAAAGCATTATCTCTAAATACCATGTGATTCTTCGGGTGGTCAAAGCAGTCCCTTATCCAATAAGATTCTTCGCGATATCAAAGCAGTATCTCTAAATACATGAGATTCTTCGGGTGGTTCAAGCATCCCTTATCCAATAAGGTTATTCGCGATACTAAAGCATTATCTCTAAATATCATGTGATTCTTCGGGTGGTCGAAGCAGTCCCTTATCCATTAAGGTTTTTCGCAATACCAAAGCAGTATCTCTGAATACAAACGAGATGCTTCAGGTGGTCAAAGCAGTCCCTAATCAATTAAGGTTCTTCGCGATACCAAAGTAGTATCACTAAATATCAACGAGATTCTTTGGATGGTTAAATCAGTTTCTTATACAATAAGGTTCTTCGCAAAAGCAAAGCAGTCTCTTTAAACACATGAGATTCTTTGAGTGGTCGAAGCAGTCCCTTATTCAATAAGGTTCTTCACGATACCAAAGCAGTATCTCAAAATAACAACGAGATTCTTCGGGTGGTCGAAGCAGTCCCTTATCAATAAGGTTCTTCATAATACCAAAACAGTATCTCTAAATACATGAGATTCTTCCGGTGGTCGAAGCAGTCCATTATCCAATAAGGTTCTTCGCGATATCGAAGCAGTATCTCTAAAACCAACGAGATTATTCGGGTGGTTGAAGCAGTCCATTATCCAATAAGGTTCTTTGCGATACCAAAGTAGTATCTCTAAATACATGAGATTGTTCGGGTGGTCGATGCAGTCCCTTATACAATAAGATTTTTCGCGATGCCAAAGAAGTATCTCTAAATATCATGAAATTCTTCGGGTGGTCGAAGCAGACCCTTATCCAATAAGGTTCTTCGCGATAGCAAAGCAGTATCTCTAAATACCAACGAGATTCTTCGGGTTGTCGAAGTAGTGCCTTATCCAATAAGGTTCTTCACGATAACAAAGAAGTATCTCTAAATACCATGAGATGCTTCGGGTTATCAAAGCAGTCCCTTATCCAATAAGGTTCTTTGTGATACAAAAACAGTATATCTAAATACATAATATTCTTCAGGTGGTCGAAGTAGTCCATTATCCAATAAGGTCCTTCCCGATATCAAAGAAAAATCTCTAATTACCATGAGATTCTTCGAATGGTCAAAGCATTCCATTATCTAATGAGGTTCTTTGCGATACCAAAGCAGTATCTCTAAATACATGAGATTATATGAGTGGTTGAAATAGTCCCTTATCCAATAAGGATCTTCGCGATACCAAAGCAGTACCTCTAAACACATGAGATTCTTCGGGTGGTCAAAGCAGTCCCTTATCCAATAAGGTTCTGCGTGATACCAAAGCAGTATCTCTAAATATCATGATTTTCTTCGGGTGGTCTAAGCAGTCCCTTATTAAATAAGGATTTTAGCGATACCAAAGCAGTATCTCAAAATACCAACGAGATTCTTCAGGTATTCGAAGATGTCCCTTATCCAATAAGGTTCTTCGCGATACCAAAACAATATCTCTTAATACATGAGATTCTTTAGGTGGTCGAAGCAGTCCCTTAAACAATAAGGTTCTTCGCGATACTAAAGCATTATATCTAAATACCATGCAATTCTTCGGGTGGTCAACGCAGTCCCTTATCCAACAAGGTTCTTCGCGATACCAAAGCAGTATCTCTAAATATCATGAGATTCTTTAGGTGGTCGAAGCAGTCCCTTATCCAATCAGGTTCTGCGCGATACCAAAGCAGTATCTCTAAATATCATGAGATTCTTCGGGTGGTCGAAGCAGTCCCTTATTAAATAAGGTTCTTCATGATACCAAAGCAGTATCTCTAAATACCAACGAGATTCTTCGGGTGTTCAAAGCAGTCCCCTACCCAATAAGGTTCTTCGCGATACCAAAGCAGTATCTCTAAATACATGAGATTCTTCGGGTGGTCGAAGCAGTCCCATATCCAATAAGGTTCTTCACAATACAAAAGCATTATCTCTAAATACCATGAGATTCTTCGGTTGGTCAAAGTAGTCCCTTATCCAATAAGGTTCTTCGTGATAACAAAGCAGTATCTCTAAATACGTGAGATTCTTCGGGTGGTTGAAGCAGTTACTTATCCAATAAGGTTCTGCGTGATACCAAAGCAGTATCTCTAAATATCATCAGGTTCTTCGGGTGGTAGAAGCAGTCCCTTATCCAATAAGGTTTTTCGTGATACCAAACAATATCTCTAAATACCAACGAGATTCTTTGGGTGGTCGAAGTAGTCCCTTATCCAATATGGTTCTTCATGATACCAAAGCAATATCTCAAATACCATGACATTCTTTGGGTTATCAAAGTAGTCCCTTATCCAATAAGGTTCTTCGCGATACCAAAGCAGTATCTCTAATTACCAACTAGACTCTTCGGGTGGTCGAAGCAGTCCCTTATCAAATAAGGTTCTTTCCATTACCAAAACAATATCTCTAAATACACGATATTCTTCAAAAGGTCGGAGCAGTCCATTATCCAATAAGGTTCTTCGCGATACCGAAGCAGTATCTCTAAATCCCAACGAGATTCTTCGGGATGTTAAAGCAGTCCCTTATCCAAAAAGGTTCTTCCATTTATCAAAGTAGTATCTCTAAATACATAAGATTCTTCGGGTGGTCGAAGAATTCCCTTATCCAATAAGGTTCTTCGCGATACCAAAGCAATATCTCTAAATACCAAAAGGATTCTTCAGTTGGTCGAAGCAGTCGCTTATCCAGTAAGGTCCTTCGCGATGCCAAAGCAATATCTCTAAATACCATGAGATTCTTCGGGTGGTCGAAGCAGTCCCTTATCCAATAAGGTTCTTCATGATACTAAAGCAGTATCTCTAAATACCATGAGATTCTTCGTGTCGTCAAAGCAGTCCCTTATACAATAAGGTTCTTTGCGATACCAATGCAGTATCTCTAAATACATGAGATTCTTTGGGTGGTTGAAGCAACCCCTATCCAATAAGGTTCTTCGCGATACCAAAGCAATATCTCTAAATACCATGAGATTCTTCGGGCGGTCAAAGCAGTCCCTTAACCAATACATTTCTTTGCGATACCAAAGTAGTATCTCTAAATACAAACGAGATTCTTCGGGTGGTCGAAACAGTCCCTTATCAATTAAGGTTCTTCGCGATACCAAAGCAGCATCTCAAAATACCAACGAGATTCTTTGGGTGGTTGAATCAGTCCCTTATCTAGTAAGGTTCTTCGTGATACGAAAGCAGTATCTCTAAATACAAACGAGATTCTTCGGGTGTTTGAAGCAGTCACATATCCAATAAGGTTGTTCGCGATACCCAAGCAGTATCTCTTAATACATGAGATTCTTCGGGTGGTCGAAGCAGTCCCTTATCCAATAAGGTTATTCGTGATACTAAAGCATTATCTCTAAACACATGAGATTCTTCGGGTGGTCGAATCAGCCCATTATCCAATAAGGTTCTTCGCGATACCGAAGCAGTATCTCTAAATACCAACGAGATTATTTGGGTGGTTGAAGCAGTCCCTTATCCAATAAGGTTCTTCGCGATACCAAAAGAGTATCTCTAAATACATGAGATTCTTCGGGTGGTCGAAGCAGTCTCTCATCCAATAAGGTTCTTCGCGATACTAAAGCA
Source organism: Lathyrus sativus (assembly GCA_963859935.3). Taxonomy (NCBI): domain Eukaryota; kingdom Viridiplantae; phylum Streptophyta; class Magnoliopsida; order Fabales; family Fabaceae; genus Lathyrus; species Lathyrus sativus. The sequence continues at coordinate 320,810,600 of OZ012740.1, read as the reverse complement.
TTATCTCTAAATACATGACATTCTTCGGGTGGTTGAAGAAGTCCGCTATCCAAAAAGGTTCTTCGCGATACTGAAGCAGTATCTATAAATACCAACAAGATTCTTCGGGTGTTTGAAGCAGTCCCGTATCCAATAAGGTTCTTCTCGATACCAAAGCAGTATCTCTAAATACATGGGATTCTTCGGGTGGTCGAAGCAGTCACTTATCCAACAAGGTTCTTCGCGATACTAAAGCATTATCTGTAAATACCATGAGATTCTTCGGGTGGTCAAAGCATTCCCTTATCCAAAACGGTTCTTCAAGATACCAAAGAAGTATCTCAAAATACATGAGATTCTTCGAGTGGTCGAAGCAGTCCCTTATGAAATAAGGTTCTTCGCGATACTAAAGCATTATCTCTAAATACCATGAGGTTCTTCGGGTGGTCAAAGCAGTCCCTTATCTAATAAGGTTCTTTGCGATACCAAAGCAGTATCTCTAAATACATGAGATCCTTCTGGTTGTCGAAGCAGTCCCTTATCCAATAAGGTTTTACGCGATACCAAAGCAGTATCTCTAAATATCATGAGATTTTTCGGGTGGTCGAAGCAGTCCCTTATTAAATAAGGTTCTTCGTGATAACAAAGCAGTATCTCTAAATACCAACGAGATTCTTCGGGTGTTCGAAGCAGTCCCTTATCAAATAAGGTTCTTCGCGATACCAAAGCAGTATCTCTAAATACCTAAGATTCTTCGGGTGGTCGAAGGAGTCCCATATCCAATAAGGTTCTTCGCGATACTAAAGCATTATATCTAAATACCATGAGATTCTTCGGGTGGTCAAAGCAGTCCCTTATCCAATAACGTTCTTCGTGATACCAAAGCATTATCTCTAAATACGTGAGATTTTTCGGGTGGTTGAAGCAGTAACTTATCCAATAAGGTTCTGCGCGATACCAAAGTAGTATCTCTAAATATCATCAGATTCTTCGGGTGCTCGAAGCAGGCCCTTATCCAATAAGGTTCTTCGTGATACCAAAGCAGTATCTCTAAATACCAACGAGATTCTTCAGGTTGTCGAAGCAGTCCTTTATCCAATAAGGTTCTTCACGATCCCAAAGCAGCATCTCTGAATACATGAGATTCTTCGAGTGGTCGAAGCAGTCCCTTATCCAATAAGGTTTTTCACGATACTACAGCATTATCTCTAAATACCATGAGATTCTTAGGGTGGTAATAGTAGTCCCTTATCCAATAAGGTTCTTCGCGATACCAAAGTAGTACCTCTAAATACATGAGATACTTCAGGTGGTCGAAGTAGTCCCTTATCCAATAAGGTTCTGCGCGATACCAAAGCAGTATCTCTAAATATCATGTGATTCTTCGGGTGGTCGAAGCAGTCCCTTATTAAATAAGGTTTTTCGCGATACCAAAGCAGTATCTCTAAATACCAATGAGATTCTTCAGGTGTTCGAAGCAGTCCCTTATCCAATAAGGTTCTTCGTGATACCAAAGCAATATCTCTAAATACATGTGATTCTTCGGGTGGTCGAAGCAGTCCCTTATCCAATAAGTTTCTTTGTGAAAATAAAGCATTATCTCTTAATACATGAGATTCTTCGGGTGGTCGAAGCAATTCATTATCAAATAAGGTTCCTCGCGATACCGAAGCAGTATCTCTAAAACCAACAAGATTATTCGGGTGGTTAAAGTAGTCCCTTATCCAATAAGGTTATTCACGATACCAAAGTAGTATATCTAAATACATGAGTTTCTTCGGGTGGTCGAAGCAGTCCCTTATCCAATAAGGTTCTTCGCGATACTAAAGCATTATCTCTGAATACATAACATTCTTCGGGTGGTCGAAGCAGTCCAATATCCAATAAGGTTTTTCGCGATACCGAAGCAGTATCTCTAAATACCAACGAGATTCTTCGGGTGTTCGAAGCAGTCCCTTATCAAATAAGGTTCTTCGCGATACCAAAGCATTATCTCTAAATTCATGAGATTCTTCAGGTGGTCGAAGCAGTCCCTTATCCAATAAGGTTCTTCCTGATACTAAAGCATTATCTCTAATACCATGAGATTCATCGGGTGGTCAAAGCAGTCCCTTATCCAATAAGGTTCTTCGTGATACCAAAGCAGTATCTCTAAATACATGAGATTCTTCTGGTGGTCGAAGCATTCCCTTATCCATTAAGGTTCTGCGTGATACCAAAGCAGTATCTCTAAATATCATATGATTCTTCGGGTGGTCGAAGCAGTCGCTTAATAATTAGGGTTCTTCGCGATACCAAAGCTGTATCTCTAAATACCAACGAGATTCTTCGGGTGTTCGAAGCAGTCCCTTATCCAATAAGGTTCTTCACGATACCAAAGCAATACCTCTAAATAAATGTGATTCTTCGGGTGGTCGAAGCAGTCCCTTATCCAAAAACTTTCTTCGTGAAACTAAAGCATTATCTCTAAATACATGAGATTCTTCGGGTGGTCGAAGCAGTCCATTATCCAATAAGGTTCTTCGCGATACCGAAGCAGTATCTCTATATACCAACGAGATTATTCGGGTGGTTAAAGTAGTCCCTTATCCAATAAGGTTATTCGCAATACCAAAGTAGTATCTCTAAATACATGAGATTCTTCGGGTGGTCGAAGCAGTCCCTTATCCAATAAGGTTCTTCGCGATACTAAAGCATTATCTCTGAATACATGAGATTATTCGGGTGGTCGAAGCAGTCCATTATCCAATAAGGTTCTTCGCGATACCGAAGCAGTATCTCTAAATACCAAGTAGATTATTCGGGTGGTTAAAGTAGTCCCTTATCCAATAAGGTTATTCACGATACCAAAGTAGTATATCTAAATACATGAGTTTCTTCGGGTGGTCGAAGCAGTCCCTTATCCAATAAGGTTCTTCGCGATACTAAAGCATTATCTCTGAATACATAACATTCTTCAGGTGGTCGAAGCAGTCCAATATCCAATAAGGTTTTTCGCGATACCGAAGCAGTATCTCTAAATACCAACGAGATTCTTCGGGTGTTCGAAGCAGTCCCTTATCAAATAAGGTTCTTCGCGATACCAAAGCTTTATCTCTAAATTCATGAGATTCTTCAGGTGGTCGAAGCAGTCCCTTATCCAATAAGGTTCTTCCCGATACTAAAGCATTATCTCTAATACCATGAGATTCATCGGGTGGTCAAAGCAGTCCCTTATCCAATAAGGTTCTTCGTGATACCAAAGCAGTATCTCTAAATACATGAGATTCTTCTGGTGGTCGAAGCAGTCCCTTATCCATTAAGGTTCTGCGTGATACCAAAGCAGTATCTCTAAATATCATATGATTCTTCGGGTGGTCGAAGCAGTCGCTTACTAATTAGGGTTCTTCGCTATACCAAAGCTGTATCTCTAAATACCAACGAGATTCTTAGGGTGTTCGAAGCAGTCCCTTATCCAATAAGGTTCTTCACGATACCAAAGCAATACCTCTAAATAAATGTGATTCTTCGGGTGGTCGAAGCAGTCCCTTATCCAATAAGTTTCTTCGTGAAACTAAAGCATTATCTCTAAATACATGAGATTCTTCGGGTGGTCGAAGCAGTCCATTATCCAATAAGGTTCTTCGCGATACCGAAGCAGTATCTCTATATACCAACGAGATTATTCGGGTGGTTAAAGTAGTCCCTTATCCAATAAGGTTATTCGCAATACCAAAGTAGTATCTCTAAATACATGAGATTCTTCGGGTGGTCGAAGCAGTCCCTTATCCAATAAGGTTCTTCGCGATACTAAAGCATTATCTCTGAATACATGAGATTATTCGGGTGGTCGAAGCAGTCCATTATCCAATAAGGTTCTTCGCGATACCGAAGCAGTATCTCTAAATACCAAGTAGATTATTCGGGTGGTTAAAGTAGTCCCTTATCCAATAAGGTTATTCATGATACCAAAGTAGTATATCTAAATACATGAGTTTCTTCGGGTGGTCGAAGCAGTCCCTTATCCAATAAGGTTCTTCGCGATACTAAAGCATTATCTCTGAATACATAACATTCTTCGGGTGGTCGAAGCAGTCCAATATCCAATAAGGTTCTTCGCGATACCGAAGCAGTATCTCTAAATACCAACGATATTCTTCGGGTGTTCGAAGCAGTCCCTTATCAAATAAGGTTCTTCGCGATACCAAAGCATTATCTCTAAATTTATGAGATTCTTCAGGTGGTCGAAGCAGTCCCTTATCCAATAAGGTTCTTCCCGATACTAAAGCATTATCTCTAATACCATGAGATTCATCGGGTGGTTAAAGCTGTCCCTTATCCAATAAGGTTCTTCGTGATACCAAATCAGTATCTCTAAATACATGAGATTCTTCTGGTGGTCGAAGCAGTCCCTTATCCATTAAGGTTCTGCGTGATACCAAAGCAGTATCTCTAAATATCATATGATTCTTCGGGTGGTCGAAGCAGTCGCTTACTAATTAGGGTTCTTCGCGATACCAAAGCTGTATCTCTAAATACCAACGAGATTCTTCGGGTGTTCGAAGCAGTCCCTTATCCAATAAGGTTCTTCACGATACCAAAGCAAACCTCTAAATAAATGTGATTCTTCGGGTGGTCGAAGCAGTCCCTTATCCAATAAGTTTCTTCATGAAACTAAAGCATTATCTCTAAATACATGAGATTCTTCGGGTGGTCGAAGCAGTCCATTATCCAATAAGGTTCTTCGCGATACCGAAGCAGTATCTCTATATACCAACGAGATTATTCGGGTGGTTAAAGTAGTCCCTTATCCAATAAGGTTATTCGCAATACCAAAGTAGTATCTCTAAATACATGAGATTCTTCGGGTGGTCGAAGCCGTCCCTTATCCAATAAGGTTCTTCGCGATACTAAAGCATTATCTCTGAATACATGAGATTATTCGGGTGGTCGAAGCAGTCCATTATCCAATAAGGTTCTTCGCGATACCGAAGCAGTATCTCTAAATACCAACGAGATTATTCGGGTGGTTAAAGTAGTCCCTTATCCAATAAGGTTATTCACGATACCAAAGTAGTATATCTAAATACATGAGTTTCTTCGGGTGGTTGAAGCAGTCCCTTATCTAGTAAGGTTCTTCGTGATAATAAAGCATTATCTCTGAATACATAAGATTCTTCGGGTGGTCGAAGCAGCCCAATATCCAATAAGGTTCTTCGCGATACCGAAGCAGTATCTCTAAATACCAACGAGATTCTTCGGGTGTTCGAAGCAGTCCCTTATCAAATAAGGTTCTTCGCGAAACCAAAGCATTATCTCTAAATTCATGAGATTCTTCAGGTGGTCGAAGCAGTCCCTTATCCAATAAGGTTCTTCTCGATACTAAAGCATTATCTCTAATACCATGAGATTCATCGGGTGGTCAAAGCAGTCCCTTATCCAATAAGGTTCTTCGTGATACCAAAGCAGTATCTCTAAATACATGAGATTCTTCTGGTGGTCGAAGCAGTCCCTTATCCATTAAGGTTCTGCGTGATACCAAAGCAGTATCTCTAAATATCATATGATTCTTCGGGTGGTCGAAGCAGTCGCTTACTAATTAGGGTTCTTCGCGATACCAAAGCTGTATCTCTAAATACCAATGAGATTCTTCGGGTGTTCGAAGCAGTCCCTTATCCAATAAGGTTCTTCACGATACCAAAGCAATACCTCTAAATAAATGTGATTCTTCGGGTGGCCGAAGCAGTCCCTTATCCAATAAGTTTCTTCGTGAAACTAAAGCATTATCTCTAAATACATGAGATTCTTCGGGTGGTCGAAGCAGTCCATTATCCAATAAGGTTCTTCGCGATACCGAAGCAGTATCTCTATATACCAACGAGATTATTCGGGTGGTTAAAGTAGTCCCTTATCCAATAAGGTTATTCGCAATACCAAAGTAGTATCTCTAAATACATGAGATTCTTCGGGTGGTCGAAGCCGTCCCTTATCCAATAAGGTTCTTCGCGATACTAAAGCATTATCTCTGAATACATGAGATTATTCGGGTGGTCGAAGCAGTCCATTATCCAATAAGGTTCTTCGCGATACCGAAGCAGTATCTCTAAATACCAACGAGATTATTCGGGTGGTTAAAGTAGTCCCTTATCCAATAAGGTTATTCACGATACCAAAGTAGTATATCTAAATACATGAGTTTCTTCGGGTGGTTGAAGCAGTCCCTTATCTAGTAAGGTTCTTCGTGATACCAAAGCAGTATCTCTAAATACATGAGATTCTTCTGGTGGTCGAAGCAGTCCCTTATCCATTAAGGTTCTGCGTGATACCAAAGCAGTATCTCTAAATATCATATGATTCTTCGGGTGGTCGAAGCAGTCGCTTACTAATTAGGGTTCTTCGCGATACCAAAGTTGTATCTCTAAATACCAATGAGATTCTTCGGGTGTTCGAAGCAGTCCCTTATCCAATAAGGTTCTTCACGATACCAAAGCAATACCTCTAAATAAATGTGATTCTTCGGGTGGCCGAAGCAGTCCCTTATCCAATAAGTTTCTTCGTGAAACTAAAGCATTATCTCTAAATACATGAGATTCTTCGGGTGGTCGAAGCAGTCCATTATCCAATAAGGTTCTCCGCGATACCGAAGCAGTATCTCTATATACCAACGAGATTATTCGGGTGGTTAAAGTAGTCCCTTATCCAATAAGGTTATTCGCGATACCAAAGTAGTATCTCTAAATACATGAGATTCTTCGGGTGGTCGAAGCAGTCCCTTATCCAATAAGGTTCTTCGCGATACTAAAGCATTATCTCTGAATACATGAGATTATTCGGGTGGTCGAAGCAGTCCATTATCCAATAAGGTTCTTCGCGATACTGAAGCAGTATCTCTAAATACCAACGCGATTCTTCGGGTGTTCGAAGCAGTCCCTTATCAAATAAGGTTCTTCGCGATACCAAAGCAGTATCTCTAAATACATGGGATTCTTCGGGTGGTCGAAGCAGTCCCTTATCCAACAAGGTTCTTCGCGATACTAAAGCATTATCTGTAAATACCATGAGATTCTTCGGGTGGTCAAAGCATTCCCTTATCCAAAAAGGTTCTTCAAGATGCCAAAGAAGTATCTCAAAATACATGAGATTCTTCGGGTGGTCGAAGCAGTCCCTTATGAAATAAGGTTCTTCGCGATACTAAAGCATTATCTATAAATACCATGAGATTCTTCGGGTGGTCAAAGCAGTCCCTTATCCAATAAGGTTCTTCGCGATACCAAAGCAATATCTCTAAATACATGAGATTCTTCTGGTTTTCGATGCAGTCCCTTATCCAATAAGGTTTTGCGCGATAACAAAGCAGTATCTCTAAATATCATGAGATTCTTTGGGTGGTCGAAGCAGTCCCTTATTAAATAAGGTTCTTCGTGATACCAAAGCAGTATCTCTAAATACATGAGATTCTTCGGGTGGTCGAAGCAGTCCCTTATCCAATAAGGTTCTTCGCGATACCAAAGCAATATCTCTAAATACCTGTGATTCTTCGGGTGGTCGTAGAAGTCCCTTATCTAATAAGTTTCTTCGTGAAACTAAAGCATTATCTCTTAATACATGAGATTCTTCTGGTGGTCGAAGCAGTCGATTATCAAATAAGGTTCCTCACGATACCGAAGCAGTCTCTCTAAATACCAACGAGATTATTTGGGTGGTTAAAGTAGTCCCTTATCCAATAAGGTTATTCACGATACCAAAGTAGTATCTCTAAATACATGAGATTCTTCGGGTGGTCGAAGCAGTCACTTATCCAACAAGGTTCTTCGCGATACTAAATCATTATCTGTAAATACCATGAGATTCTTCGGGTGGTCAAAGCATTCCCTTATCCAAAACGGTTCTTCAAGATACCAAAGAAGTATCTCAAAATACATGAGATTCTTCGAGTGGTCGAAGCAGTCCCTTATGAAATAAGGTTCTTCGCGATACTAAAGCATTATCTCTAAATACCATGAGGTTCTTCGGGTGGTCAAAGCAGTCCCTTATCTAATAAGGTTCTTTGCGATACCAAAGCAGTATCTCTAAATACATGAGATCCTTCTGGTTGTCGAAGCAGTCCCTTATCCAATAAGGTTTTGCGCGATACCAAAGCAGTATCTCTAAATATCAAGAGATTCTTCGGGTGGTCGAAGCAGTCCCTTATTAAATAAGGTTCTTCGTGATAACAAAGCAGTATCTCTAAATACCAACGAGATTCTTCGGGTGTTCGAAGCAGTCCCTTATCAAATAAGGTTCTTCGCGATACCAAAGCAGTATCTCTAAATACCTAAGATTCTTCGGGTGGTCGAAGGAGTCCCATATCCAATAAGGTTCTTCGCGATACTAAAGCATTATATCTAAATACCATGAGATTCTTCGGGTGGTCAAAGCAGTCCCTTATCCAATAACGTTCTTCGTGATACCAAAGCATTATCTCTAAATACGTGAGATTTTTCGGGTGGTTGAAGCAGTAACTTATCCAATAAGGTTCTGCGCGATACCAAAGTAGTATCTCTAAATATCATCAGATTCTTCGGGTGCACGAAGCAGGCCCTTATCCAATAAGGTTCTTCGTGATACCAAAGCAGTATCTCTAAATACCAACGAGATTCTTCAGGTTGTCGAAGCAGTCCTTTATCCAATAAGGTTCTTCACGATCCCAAAGCAGCATCTCTGAATACATGAGATTCTTCGAGTGGTCGAAGCAGTCCCTTATCCAATAAGGTTTTTCACGATACTACAGCATTATCTCTAAATACCATCAGATTCTTAGGGTGGTCATAGTAGTCCCTTATCCAATAAGGTTCTTCGCGATACCAAAGTAGTACCTCTAAATACATGAGATACTTCAGGTGGTCGAAGTAGTCCCTTATCCAATAAGGTTCTGCGCGATACCAAAGCAGTATCTCTAAATATCATGTGATTCTTCGGGTGGTCGAAGCAGTCCCTTATTAAATAAGGTTTTTCGCGATACCAAAGCAGTATCTCTAAATACCAATGAGATTCTTCAGGTGTTCGAAGCAGTCCCTTATCCAATAAGGTTCTTCGTGATACCAAAGCAATATCTCTAAATACATGTGATTCTTCGGGTGGTCGAAGCAGTCCCTTATCCAATAAGTTTCTTCGTGAAAATAAAGCATTATCTCTTAATACATGAGATTCTTCGGGTGGTCGAAGCAATTCATTATCAAATAAGGTTCCTCGCGATACCGAAGCAGTATCTCTGAAACCAACAAGATTATTCGGGTGGTTAAAGTAGTCCCTTATCCAATAAGGTTATTCACGATACCAAAGTAGTATATCTAAATACATGAGTTTCTTCGGGTGGTCGAAGCAGTCCCTTATCCAATAAGGTTCTTCGCGATACTAAAGCATTATCTCTGAATACATAACATTCTTCGGGTGGTCGAAGCAGTCCAATATCCAATAAGGTTTTTCGCGATACCGAAGCTGTATCTCTAAATACCAACGAGATTCTTCGGGTGTTCGAAGCAGTCCCTTATCAAATAAGGTTCTTCGTGATACCAAAGCATTATCTCTAAATTCATGAGATTCTTCAGGTGGTCGAAGCAGTCCCTTATCCAATAAGGTTCTTCCTGATACTAAAGCATTATCTCTAATACCATGAGATTCATCGGGTGGTCAAAGCAGTCCCTTATCCAATAAGGTTCTTCGTGATACCAAAGCAGTATCTCTAAATACATGAGATTCTTCTGGTGGTCGAAGCAGTCCCTTATCCATTAAGGTTCTGCGTGATACCAAAGCAGTATCTCTAAATATCATATGATTCTTCGGGTGGTCGAAGCAGTCGCTTACTAATTAGGGTTCTTCGCGATACCAAAGCTGTATCTCTAAATACCAACGAGATTCTTCGGGTGTTCGAAGCAGTCCCTTATCCAATAAGGTTCTTCACGATACCAAAGCAATACCTCTAAATAAATGTGATTCTTCGGGTGGTCGAAGCAGTCCCTTATCCAATAAGTTTCTTCGTGAAACTAAAGCATTATCTCTAAATACATGAGATTCTTCGGGTGGTCGAAGCAGTCCATTATCCAATAAGGTTCTTCGCGATACCGAAGCAGTATCTCTATATACCAACGGGATTATTCGGGTGGTTAAAGTAGTCCCTTACCCAATAAGGTTATTCGCAATACCAAAGTAGTATCTCTAAATACATGAGATTCTTCGGGTGGTCGAAGCAGTCCCTTATCCAATAAGGTTCTTCGCGATACTAAAGCATTATCTCTGAATACATGAGATTATTCGGGTGGTCGAAGCAGTCCATTATCCAATAAGGTTCTTCGCGATACCGAAGCAGTATCTCTAAATACCAAGTAGATTATTCGGGTGGTTAAAGTAGTCCCTTATCCAATAAGGTTATTCACGATACCAAAGTAGTATATCTAAATACATGAGTTTCTTCGGGTGGTCGAAGCAGTCCCTTATCCAATAAGGATCTTCGCGATACTAAAGCATTATCTCTGAATACATAACATTCTTCAGGTGGTCGAAGCAGTCCAATATCCAATAAGGTTTTTCGCGATACCGAAGCAGTATCTCTAAATACCAACGAGATTCTTCGGGTGTTCGAAGCAGTCCCTTATCAAATAAGGTTCTTCGCGATACCAAAGCTTTATCTCTAAATTCATGAGATTCTTCAGGTGGTCGAAGCAGTCCCTTATCCAATAAGGTTCTTCCCGATACTAAAGCATTATCTCTAATACCATGAGATTCATCGGGTGGTCAAAGCAGTCCCTTATCCAATAAGGTTCTTCGTGATACCAAAGCAGTATCTCTAAATACATGAGATTCTTCTGGTGGTCGAAGCAGTCCCTTATCCATTAAGGTTCTGCGTGATACCAAAGCAGTATCTCTAAATATCATATGATTCTTCGGGTGGTCGAAGCAGTCGCTTACTAATTAGGGTTCTTCGCGATACCAAAGCTGTATCTCTAAATACCAACGAGATTCTTCGGGTGTTCGAAGCAGTCCCTTATCCAATAAGGTTCTTCACGATACCAAAGCAATACCTCTAAATAAATGTGATTCTTCGGGTGGTCGAAGCAGTCCCTTATCCAATAAGTTTCTTCGTGAAACTAAAGCATTATCTCTAAATACATGAGATTCTTCGGGTGGTCGAAGCAGTCCATTATCCAATAAGGTTCTTCGCGATACCGAAGCAGTATCTCTATATACCAACGAGATTATTCGGGTGGTTAAAGTAGTCCCTTATCCAATAAGGTTATTCGCAATACCAAAGTAGTATCTCTAAATACATGAGATTCTTCGGGTGGTCGAAGCAGTCCCTTATCCAATAAGGTTCTTCGCGATACTAAAGCATTATCTCTGAATACATGAGATTATTCGGGTGGTCGAAGCAGTCCATTATCCAATAAGGTTCTTCGCGATACCGAAGCAGTATCTCTAAATACCAAGTAGATTATTCGGGTGGTTAAAGTAGTCCCTTATCCAATAAGGTTATTCATGATACCAAAGTAGTATATCTAAATACATGAGTTTCTTCGGGTGGTCGAAGCAGTCCCTTATCCAATAAGGTTCTTCGCGATACTAAAGCATTATCTCTGAATACATAACATTCTTCGGGTGGTCGAAGCAGTCCAATATCCAATAAGGTTCTTCGCGATACCGAAGCAGTATCTCTAAATACCAACGAGATTCTTCGGGTGTTCGAAGCAGTCCCTTATCAAATAAGGTTCTTCGCGATACCAAAGCATTATCTCTAAATTTATGAGATTCTTCAGGTGGTCGAAGCAGTCCCTTATCCAATAAGGTTCTTCCCGATACTAAAGCATTATCTCTAATACCATGAGATTCATCGGGTGGTTAAAGCTGTCCCTTATCCAATAAGGTTCTTCGTGATACCAAAGCAGTATCTCTAAATACATGAGATTCTTCTGGTGGTCGAAGCAGTCCCTTATCCATTAAGGTTCTGCGTGATACCAAAGCAGTATCTCTAAATATCATATGATTCTTCGGGTGGTCGAAGCAGTCGCTTACTAATTAGGGTTCTTCGCGATACCAAAGCTGTATCTCTAAATACCAACGAGATTCTTCGGGTGTTCGAAGCAGTCCCTTATCCAATAAGGTTCTTCACGATACCAAAGCAAACCTCTAAATAAATGTGATTCTTCGGGTGGTCGAAGCAGTCCCTTATCCAATAAGTTTCTTCATGAAACTAAAGCATTATCTCTAAATACATGAGATTCTTCGGGTGGTCGAAGCAGTCCATTATCCAATAAGGTTCTTCGCGATATCGAAGCAGTATCTCTATATACCAACGAGATTATTCGGGTGGTTAAAGTAGTCCCTTATCCAATAAGGTTATTCGCAATACCAAAGTAGTATCTCTAAATACATGAGATTCTTCGGGTGGTCGAAGCCGTCCCTTATCCAATAAGGTTCTTCGCGATACTAAAGCATTATCTCTGAATACATGAGATTATTCGGGTGGTCGAAGCAGTCCATTATCCAATAAGGTTCTTCGCGATACCGAAGCAGTATCTCTAAATACCAACGAGTTTATTCGGGTGGTTAAAGTAGTCCCTTATCCAATAAGGTTATTCACGATACCAAAGTAGTATATCTAAATACATGAGTTTCTTCGGGTGGTTGAAGCAGTCCCTTATCTAGTAAGGTTCTTCGTGATACTAAAGCATTATCTCTGAATACATAAGATTCTTCGGGTGGTCGAAGCAGCCCAATATCCAATAAGGTTCTTCGCGATACCGAAGCAGTATCTCTAAATACCAACGAGATTCTTCGGGTGTTCGAAGCAGTCCCTTATCAAATAAGGTTCTTCGCGATACCAAAGCATTATCTCTAAATTCATGAGATTCTTCAGGTGGTCGAAGCAGTCCCTTATCCAATAAGGTTCTTCTCGATACTAAAGCATTATCTCTAATACCATGAGATTCATCGGGTGGTCAAAGCAGTCCCTTATCCAATAAGGTTCTTCGTGATACCAAAGCAGTATCTCTAAATACATGAGATTCTTCTGGTGGTCGAAGTAGTCCCTTATCCATTAAGGTTCTGCGTGATACCAAAGCAGTATCTCTAAATATCATATGATTCTTCGGGTGGTCGAAGCAGTCGCTTACTAATTAGGGTTCTTCGCGATACCAAAGTTGTATCTCTAAATACCAATGAGATTCTTCGGGTGTTCGAAGCAGTCCCTTATCCAATAAGGTTCTTCACGATACCAAAGCAATACCTCTAAATAAATGTGATTCTTCGGGTGGCCGAAGCAGTCCCTTATCCAATAAGTTTCTTCGTGAAACTAAAGCATTATCTCTAAATACATGAGATTCTTCGGGTGGTCGAAGCAGTCCATTATCCAATAAGGTTCTTCGCGATACCGAAGCAGTATCTCTATATACCAACGAGATTATTCGGGTGGTTAAAGTAGTCCCTTATCCAATAAGGTTATTCGCGATACCAAAGTAGTATCTCTAAATACATGAGATTCTTCGGGTGGTCGAAGCAGTTCCTTATCCAATAAGGTTCTTCGCGATACTAAAGCATTATCTCTGAATACATGAGATTATTCGGGTGGTCGAAGCAGTCCATTATCCAATAAGGTTCTTCGCGATACTGAAGCAGTATCTCTAAATACCAACGCGATTCTTCGGGTGTTCGAAGCAGTCCCTTATCAAATAAGGTTCTTCGCGATACCAAAGCAGTATCTCTAAATACATGGGATTCTTCGGGTGGTCGAAGCAGTCCCTTATCCAACAAGGTTCTTCGCGATACTAAAGCATTATCTGTAAATACCATGAGATTCTTCGGGTGGTCAAAGCATTCCCTTATCCAAAAAGGTTCTTCAAGATGCCAAAGAAGTATCTCAAAATACATGAGATTCTTCGGGTGGTCGAAGCAGTCCCTTATGAAATAAGGTTCTTCGCGATACTAAAGCATTATCTATAAATACCATGAGATTCTTCGGGTGGTCAAAGCAGTCCCTTATCCAATAAGGTTCTTCGCGATACCAAAGCAATATCTCTAAATACATGAGATTCTTCTGGTTTTCGATGCAGTCCCTTATCCAATAAGGTTTTGCGCGATAACAAAGCAGTATCTCTAAATATAATGAGATTCTTTGGGTGGTCGAAGCAGTCCCTTATTAAATAAGGTTCTTCGTGATACCAAAGCAGTATCTCTAAATACATGAGATTCTTCGGGTGGTCGAAGCAGTCCCTTATCCAATAAGGTTCTTCGCGATACCAAAGCAATATCTTTAAATACCTGTGATTCTTCGGGTGGTCGAAGCAGTCCCTTATCTAAAAGTTTCTTCGTGAAACTAAAGCATTATCTCTTAATACATGAGATTCTTCGGGTGGTCGAAGCAGTCGATTATCAAATAAGGTTCCTCACGATACCGAAGCAGTCTCTCTAAATACCAACGAGATTATTTGGGTGGTTAAAGTAGTCCCTTATCCAATAAGGTTATTCACGATACCAAAGTAGTATCTCTAAACACATGAGATTCTTCGGGTGGTCGAAGCAGTCCCTTATCCAATAAGGTTCTTCGCGATACTAAAGCATTATCTCTGAATACATGAGATTCTTCGGGTGGTCGAAGCAGTCCAAAATCCAATAAGGTTCTTCGCGATACCGAAGCAGTATCTCTAAATACCAACAAGATTCTACGGGTGTTCGAAGCAGTCCCTTATCAAATAAGGTTCTTCGCGATACCAAAGCATTATCTCTAAATACATGAGATTCTTCGGGTGGTCGAAACAATCCCTTATCCAATAAGGTTCTTCCTGATACTAAAGCCTTATCTCTAAATACCATGAGATTCTTCGGGTGTTCGAAGCAGTCCCTTATCCAATAAGGTTCTTCACGATACCAAAGAAATACCTCTAAATAAATGTGATTCTTTGGGTGGTCGAAGCAGTCCCTTATCCAATAAGTTTCTTCGTGAAACTAAATCATTATCTCTAAATACATGAGATTCTTCGGGTGGTCGAAGCAGTCCATTATCCAATAAGGTTCTTCACGATACCGAAGCAGTATCTCTAAATACCAACGAGATTATTCGGGTGGTTAAAGTAGTCCCTTATCCAATAAGGTTATTCGCGATACCAAAGTAGTATCTCTAAATACATGAGATTCTTCGGGTGGTCGAAGCAGTCCCTTATCCAATAAGGTTCTTCGTGATACTAAAGCATTATCTCTGAATACATGAGATTCTTCGGGTGGTCGAAGCAGTCCATTATCCAATAAGGTTCTTCGCGATACCGAAGCAGTATCTCTAAATACCAACGAGATTCTTCGGGTGTTCGAAGCAGTCCCTTATCAAATAAGGTTCTTCGCAATACCAATGCAGTATCTCTAAATATATGAGATTCTTCGGGTGGTCGAAACAGTCTCTTATCCAATAAGGTTCTTCCCGATACTAAAGCATTATCTCTAAATACCATGAGATTCTTCGGGTGGTCAAAGTAGTCCCTTATCCAATAAGGTTCTTCGCGATACCAAAGCAGTATCTCTAAATACATGAGATTCTTCTTGTGGTCGAAGCAGTCCCTTATCCAATAAGGCTCTGCCCAATACCAAAGCAGTATCTCTAAATATCATGAGATTCTTTGGGTGGTCGAAGCAGTCCCTTATTAAATAAGGTTCTTCGTGATACCAAAGAAGTATCTCTAAATACCAACAAGATTTTTCGGGTGTTCATAGAAGTCCTTTATCCAATAAAGTTCCTCACAATACCAAAGCAGTATCGCAAAATACATGAGATTCTTCGGGTTGTCGAAGGAGTTCCTTATCCAATAAGGTTCTTCGCGATACTAAAGCATTATCTCTAAATACCATGAGATTCTTCGGGTGGTCAAAGCATTCCCTTATCCCATAAGGTTCTTCGTGATGCCAAAGAAGTATCTCTAAATAAGTGAGATTCTTCGGGTGGTTGAAGTAGTAACTTATCCAACAAGGTTCTATGTGATACCAAAGATGTATCTCTATATATCATCAGATTCTTCGGGTGGTCGAAGCACGCCCTTATCTAATAAGGTTCTTCGCGATACCAAAGCAGTATCTCTAAATACCAACGAGATTCTTCGGGAGGTCGAAGCAGTCCCTTATCCAATAAGGTTCTTCACGATCCCAAAGCAGTATATCTAAATACATGAGATTCTCCGAGTGGGTCGAAGCAGTCCCTTATCCAATAAGGTTCTTCGTGATACTAAAGCTATTCTCTAAATACCATGAGATTCTTCGGGGGGACAAAGCAGTCCCTTATCCAATAAAGTTCTTCATGATACCAAAGCAGTATCTCTAAATACGTGAGATTCTTCGGGTGGTTGAAGCAGTCCCTTATCCAATAAGGTTCTTTGCGATACCAAAGGAATATCTCTAAATAGCATGAGATTCTTCGGGTGGTCAAAGCAATCCCTTATCCAATAAGGTTCTTCGCGATACCAAAGCAATCCCTTATCAAATAAGGTTCATCGCGATAGGAAAGCAGTATCTCTAAATACATGAGATTCATCGGGTGGTCGAAGCAGTCCCTTTTCCAGTAAGGTCCTTCACGATGCCAATGCAATATCTCTAAATACCATAGGATTCTTCGGGTGGTCGAAGCAGTCCCTTATCCAATAAGGTTCTTCACGATACTAAAGCAGTATCTCTAAATACCATAAGATTCTTCGGGTGGTAAAAGCAGTCCCTTATCCAATAAGGTTCTTTGCGATACCAATGCAGTATCTCTAAATACATGATATTCTTCAGGTGGTTGAAGAAACCCTTATCCAATAAGGTTCTTCGGGTGGTCGAAGCAGTCCCTTATCTATTATGTTTCTTCGTGAAACTAAAGCATTATCTCTTAATACATGAGATTCTTCGGGTGGTCGAAGCAGTCCATTATCCAATAAGGTTCTTCGCGATACCGAAGCAGTATATCTAAATACCAACGAGATTATTCGGGTTGTTACAGCAGTGCCTTATCCAATAAGGTTATTCGCGATACCAATGTAGTATCTCTAAATACATGAGATTCTTCGGGTGGTCGAAGCAGTCCCTTATCCAATAAGGTTCTTCGCGATACTAAAGCATTATCTCTAAATACATGAAATTCTTCGGGTGGTCGAAGCAGTCCATTATCGAATAAGGTTCTTCGCGATACCAAAGCAATATCTCTAAATACCAACGAGATTCTTCGGGTGGTCGAAGCAGTCCCTTATCCAATAAGGTTCTTCACGATACTAAAGCATTATCTCTAAATACATGAAATTCTTCGGGTGGTCGAAGCAGTCCATTATCGAATAAGGTTCTTCGCGATACCGAAGCAGTATCTCTAAATACGAACGAGATTCTTCGGGTGGTCGAAGCATTCCCTTATCCAATAAGGCTCTTCGCGATACTAAAGCATTATCTCTAAATTTATGAGATTCTTCGGGTGGTCGAAGAAGCCCATTATCCAATAAGGTTCTTTGCGATACCGAAGCAGTATCTCTAAATACCAACGAGATTATTCGGGTGGTTGAAGCAGTCCCTTATCCAATAAGGTTCTTTGCGATACCAATGCAGTATCTCTAAATACATGAGCTTCTTCGGGTGGTTGAAGAAACCCTTATCCAATAAAGTTCTTCGCGATACCAAAGTAATATCTCTAAATACCATGAGATTCTTCGGGTGGTCAAAGCAGTTCCTTTTCAAATAGAGTTCTTCGCAATACCAAAGCAGTATATCTAAATACATGAGATTCTTCTGGTGGTGGTAGCAGTCCCTTATCCATTGAGGTTTTTCGCGATACCAAAGCAGTATCTCTGAATACAAACGAGATGCTTTGGGTGGTCGAAGCAGTCCCTTATCCATTAAGGTTCTTCGTGATACCAAAGCAGTATCTCTAAATACCAACGAGATTCTTTGGGTGGTTGTATCAATCCCTTATCCAATAAGGTTCTTCGCGATACCAAAGCAGTATCTTTAAATACCAACGAGATTCTTCGGGTGTTTGAAGCAGTCCCTTATCCAATAAGGTTCTTCGCGATACGAAAGCAGTATCTCTCAATACATGAGATTCTTCACGTGGTCGAAGCATTCCCTTATCCAATAAGGTTCTTCGCGATACCAAAGTAATATCTCTAAATACATGAGATTCTTCGAGTGGTCGAAGCAGTCCATTATCCAATAAGGTCCTTCGCGAAACTAAAGAATTATCTCTAAATACATGAGATTCTTCGGATGGTCGAAGCAGTCCCTTATCCAATAAGGGTCTTCGCGATACTAGGCATTATCTGTAAATACCATGAGATTCTTCAGGTGGTCAAAGCAGTACTTTATCCAATGAGGTTCTTCGCGATACCAAAGCAGTATCTCTAAATACATGAGATTCTTCGGGTGGTCGAAGCACTCCCTTATCCAATAAGGTTCTGCGCGATACCAAAGCAGTATCTCTAAATATCATGTGATTCTTCGGTTGGTCGAAGCAGTCCCTTATTAAATAAGGTTCTTCGCGATACCAAAGCAGTATCTATAAATACCAACGAGATTCTTTGGGTGTTAGAAGCAGTCCCTTATCCAATAAAGTTCTTCGCGATACCAAAGCAATATCTCTAAATACATGAGATTCTTCGGGTGGTCGAAACAGTCCCTTATCCAATAGGTTTCTTAGCAAAACTAAAGCATTATCTCTAAATACATGAGATTCTTCGGGTAGTCAAACCAGTCCATTATCCAATAATGTTCTTCACGATACCGAAGCAGTATCTCAAAATACCAACGAGATTATTTAGGTGGTTAAAGCAGTCACTTATCCAATAAGGTTAATTGCGATACCAAAGTAGTATCTCTAAATTCATGAGATTCTTCGGGTGGTCGAAGCAGTCCCTTCTACAATAAATTTCTTCGCAATACTAAAGCATTATCTCTAAATAAATGAGATTCTTCGGGTGGTCGAAGCAGTCCATTATCCAATAAGGTTCTTCGCGATACCAAAGCAGTATCTTTAAATACCAACGAGATTCTTCGGGTGGTCGAAGCATTCCCTTATCCTATAAGGTTCTTCGTGATACTAAAGCATTATCTCTAAATACATGAGATTCTTCGGGTGGTCGAAGCAGCCCATTATCCAATAAGGTTTTTCACTATACCGAAGCAGTATCTCTAAATACCATCGAGATTATTCGGGTGGTTGAAGCATTACCTTATCCAATAAGGTTCTTCACGATACCAAAGTATTATCTCTAAATACATGAGATTCTTCGTGTGGTCGAAGTAGTCCATTATCCAATAAGGCTCTTCGAGACACTAAAGCATTATCTCTAAATACATGAGATTCTTCGGGTGGTCAAAGCAGTCCCTTATCCGATAAGGTTCTTCGCGATACCAAAGCAGTATCTCTAAATACATGATATTCTTCGGGTGGTCGAAGTAGTCCCTTATCCAATTAGGTTCTTCGCGATACTAAAACATTACCTGTAAATACCATGAGATTCTTTGGGTGGTCAAAGCAGCCCCTTATCCAATAAGGTTCTTCGCGATACCTAAGCAGTATCTCTAAATACATGAGATTCTTCAGGTGGTCGAAGCAGTCCCTTATCCAAGAAAGTTATGCGCGATACCAAAGTAGTATCTCTAAATATCATGTGATTCTTCAGGTGGTCGAAGCAATCCCTTATTAAATAAGGTTCTTCGCGATGCCAAAGCAGTATCTCTAAATACCAACGAGATTCTTCGGGTGTTCAAAGAAGTCCCTTATCCAATAAGGTTCTTCGCGAAACTAAAGCATTATCTCTAAATACGTGAGATTCTTCGGGTGGTTGAAGCAGTCCATTATCCAATAAGGTTCTTCGCGATATCGAAGCAGTATCTCTAAATACCAACGAGATTATTCAGGTGGTTAAAGCAGTACCATATCCAATAAGGTTATTTGCGATACCAAAGTAGTATCTCTAAATACATGAGATTCTTCGGGTGGTCGAAGCAGTCCCTTATCCAATAAGGTTCTTTGCGATACTAAAGCATTATCTCTAAATACATGAGATTCTTCGGGTGGTCGAAACAGTCCATTATCCAATAAGGTTCTTCGCGATACCGAAGTAGTATCTCTAAATACCAACGAGATTCTTCGGGTGTTCGAAGCAGTCCCTTATCAAATAAGGTTCTTCGCGATACCAAAGCAGTTTCTCTAATTACATTAGATTCTTTGGGTGTTCGAAATAGTCCCTTATCCAATAAGGTTTTTCGCGATACCAAAGCAGTATCTCTGAATACTATGAGATTCTTCGGGTGATCAAAGCAGTCCCTTATCCAATAAGGTTCTTCGCGATACCAAAGCCATATCTCTAAATACCAACGAGATTCTTCGAGTGGTCAAAGCAGGCCCTTATACAATAAGGTTCTTCGTGATACCAAAGTAGTCTCTCTAAATACCAACGAGATTCTTCAGGTGGTCGAAGCATTCCCTTATCCAATAAGGTTCTTCACGATCCCAAAGTAGTATCTCTAAATACATGAGATTCTTCGAGCGGTCGAAGCAGTCACATATCCAATAAGGTTCTTCGTGATACTAAAGCATTATATCTAAATACCATGAGATTGTTCGGGGGGTCAAAGCAGTCCCTTATCCAATAAAGTTCTTCATGATACCAAAGAAGTATCTCTAAATAGGTGAGATTCTTCGGTGGTTGAAGCAGTCCCTTATCCAATAATGTTCTTCGCGATTCCAAAGGAATATCTCTAAATAGCATGAGATTCTTCGGGTGGTCAAAGCAGTCCCTTATATAATAAGGTTCTTCATGATACCAAAGTAGTATCTCTTATTACATGAGATTATTTGGGTGGTCAAAGTAGTCTCTTATCGAATAAGGTTCTTTGCGATACCCAAGCAGTATCTCTATACACATGAGATTCTTCGGATGGTCGAAGCAATCCCTTATTCATTAAGGTTCTATGCGATACCAAAGCAGTATCTCTGAACACAAACGAGATTCTTCAGGTGGTCGAAGCAGTCCCTTATCCATTATGGTTCTTCGCGATACCAAAGCAGTATCTCTAAATACCAACCAGATTCTTTGGGTGGTCAAAGTAGTCCCTTATCCAATATGGTTTTTCGTTATACCAAAGCAATATCTCAAATACCATGACATTCTTTGGGTGGTCAAACTAGTCCCTTATCCAATAAGGTTCTTCGCGATACCAAAGCAGTATCTCTAATTATCAACGAGATCCTTCGGGTTGTCGAAGCAGTCCCTTATCCAATAAGGTTCTTTCCAAGACAAAAACAGTATCTCTAAATACACGAGATTCTTCGGGTGGTCGGAGCAGTCCATTATCCAATAAGGTTCTTCGCGATACCAAAGCAGTATCTCTAAATACCAACGAGATTCTTCTGGGTTTTGAAGCAGTCCCTTTTCAAATAAAGTTCTTCACAATACCAAAGAAGTATCTTAAAATACATGAGATTCTTTGGGTGGTCTAAGCAGTCCCTTATCCAATACATTTCTTTGCGATACCAAAGTAGTATCTCTAAATACATGAAATTCTTCTGGGTGTCGTAGTAGTCCCTTATCCATTAAGGTTTTTTGCGATACCAAAGGAGTATCTCTGAACACAAACGAGATTCTTCGGGTGGTCGAAACAGTCTCTTATCAATTAAGGTTCTTCGCGATACCAAAGCAATATCTCTAAATACCAACGAGATTCTTCGGGTGGTTGAATCAGTCCCTTATCCAATAAGGTTCTTCGCGATACCAAAGCAGTATCTCTAAATACCAACGAGATTCTTCGGGTGTTTGAAGCAGTCCCTTATCCAATAAGGTTCTTTGCGATACCAAAGCAGTATCTCTCAATACGTGAGATTCTTCGGGTGGTCGAAGCATTCCCTTATCCACTAAGGTTCTTCGCGATAATAAAGCATTATCTCTAAATACATGGGATTCTTCGGGTGGTCGAAGCAGCCCACTAACCAATAAGGTTCTTCGCGATACTGAAGCAGTATCTCTAAATACCAACGAGTTTATTCGGGTGGTCGAAGCAGTCCCTTATCCAATAACGTTCATCGCGATACTAAAGAATTATCTGTAAATACATGATATTCTTCAGGTGGTTGAAGTAGTCCCTAATTAAATAAGGTTCTTCGCGATACCAAAGTAGTATCTCTAAACACCAACGAGATTTTTTGGGTGTTCGAAACAGTCCCTTATCCAATAAGGTTCTTCGCAATACCAAAGCAATATCTCTAAATACATGAGATTCTTCGGGTGGTCAAAGCAGTCCCTTATCCAATAAGTTTCTTCGCGAAATTAAAGAGTTATCTCTAAATACATGAGATTCTTCAGGTGGTCGAAGCAGTCCATTATCCAATAAGGTTTTTCGCGATACCCAAGCAGTATCTCAAAATACCAACGAGATTATTCGGTTGGTTAAAGTAGTCCCTTATCTAATAAGGTTAATTGCGATAACAAAGTAGTATCTCTAAATACATGAGATTTTTCGGGTGGTCGAAGCAGTCCATTATCCAATAAGGTTCTTCGCGATACCGAAGTACTATCTCTAAATACCAACGAGATTTTACGGGTGGTCGAAGCAGTCCATTATCCAATAAGGTTCTTCGCGAAACCGAAGCAGTATCTCTAAATACCAACGAGATTATTCGGGTGGTTAACGCAGTCCCTTATCCAATAAGGTTATTCGCGATACCAAAGTAGTATCTCTAAATACATGAGATTCTTCGAGTGGTCGAAGCAGTCCCTTATCTAATAAGGTTCTTCGCGATACTAAAGCATTATCTCTAAATACATGATATTCTCTGGGTGATCGAAGCAGTCCATTATCCAATAAGGTTCTTCGCGATACCGAAGCAGTATCTCTAAATACCAACGAGATTCTTCAGGTGTTCGAAGCAGTCCATTATCAAATAAGGTTCTTAGCGATACCAAAGCAGTTTCTATAAATACATGAGATTCTTCGGGTGGTCGAAGCAGTCCCTTATCCAATAAGGTTCTTCGTGATACCAAAGAAGTATCTCTAAATACATGAGATTCTTCTGGTGGTCGAAGCAGTCCCTTATCCAAAAAGGTGTTACGCGATACCAAAGCAGTATCTCTAAATATCATGAGATTCTTCGGGTGGTAGAAGCAGTCACTTATTAAATAAGGTTCTTGGTGATACCAAAGAAAACTCTCTAAATACCAACGAGATTCTTCGGGTGTTCCAAGCAGTCCCTTATTCTATAAGGTTCTTCCCGAAACCAAAGCAGTATCTCTGAATACAAGAGATTCTTTGGGTGGTTGAAGCAGTCCCTTATTCAATAAGTTTCTTTGCGATACTAAAACATTATATCTAAATACCATGAGATTCTTCGGGTGGTTAAAGCAGTCTCTTATCCAATAAGGATCTTCGTGATACCAAAGTAGTATCTCTAAATACGTGAGATTCTTCAGGTGGTTGAAGGAGTAATTTATCCAATAAGGTTCTGCGCAATACCAAAGTAGTATCTCTAAATATCATCAGATTCATTGGGTGGTCGAAGCAGGCCCTTATCCAATAAGGTTCTTCGTGATACCAAAGCAGTATCTCTAAATACCAACGAGATTCTTCGGGTGGTCGAAGCAGTCCCTTATCCAATAAGGTTCTTCATGATCCCAAAGCAGTATCTCTAAATACATGAGATTCTTCGAGTGGCCGAAGCAGTCACTTATCCAATAAGGTTCTTCGTGATACTAAAGCATTATCTCTAAATACCATGAGATTCTTCGGGGGGTCAAAGCAGTCCCTTATCCAATAAAGTTCTTCATGATACAAAAGCAGTATCTCTAAATATGTGAGATTCTACTGGTGGTTGAAGCAGTACCTTATCCAATAAGATTCTTCACGATACCAAAGGAATATCTCTAAATAGCATGAGATTCTTCGGGTGGTCAAAGCAGTCCCGTATCCAATAAGGTTCTTCGCGATACCAAAGTAGTATCTCTAAATACATGAGATTATTTGGGTGGTCAAAGCAGTCCCTTATCCAATAAGGTTCTTCGCGATACCCAAGAAGTATCTCTAAACACATGAGATTCTTCGGATGGTCGAAGTAGTCCCTTATTCATTAAGGTTCTTCGCGATACCAAAGCAAAATCTATGAACACAAACGAGATTCTTCGGGTGGTCGAAGCAGTCCCTTATCCATTATGGTTCTTCGCGATACCAAAGCAGTATCTCTAAATACCAACCAGATTCTTCAGGTGGTCGAAGTAGTTCCTTATCCAATATGGTTCTTCGCGATACCAAAGAAATATCTCAAATACCATGACATTCTTTGGGTGGTCAAACTAGTCCCTTATCCAATAAGGTTCCTCACGATACCAAAGCAGTATCTCTAATTACAAACGAGATTCTTCAGATGGTCGAAGCAGTCCCTTATCCAATAAGGTTCTTTCCAATACCAAAATAGTATCTCCTAATACACGAGATTCTTCAGGTGGTCGGAGCAGTCCATTATCCAATAAGGTTCTTCACGATACCGAAGCAGTATCTCTAAATACCAACAAGATTCTTCGGGTGGTTGAAGTATTCCCTTATCCAATAAGGTTCTTCGAGATACCAAAATAGTATCTCTAAATACATGAGATTCTTCAGGTGGTCGAAGCAGTCCCTTATCCAATAAGATTCTTCACGATCCCAAAGCAGTATCTCTATATACATGAGATTCTTCGAGTGGTCGAAGCAGTCACTTATCCAATAATGTTCTTCGTGATACTAAAGCATTCTCTCTAAATACCATGAGATTCTTCGGGGGGTTAAAGGAGTCCCTTATCCAATAAAGTTCTTCATGATACAAAAGCAGTATCTCTAAATATGTGAGATTCTACGGGTGGTTGAAGCAGTACCTTATCCAATAAGGTTCTTCGTGATACCAAAGAAATATCTCTAAATAGTATGAGATTCTTCGGGAGGTCAAAGCAGTCCCTTATCCAATAAGGTTCTTCGCGATACCAAAGTAGTATCTCTAAATACATGAGATTGATTGGGTGGTCAAAGCAGTCCCTTATCCAATAAGGTTCTTCGCGATACACAAGCAGTATCTCTAAACACATGAGATTTTCGGATGGTCGAAGCAGTCCCTTATTTATTAAGGTTCTTCGCGATACCAAAGCAGTATCTCTGAACACAAACGAGATTCTTCGGGTGGTCGAAGCAGTCCATTATCCATTATGGTTCTTCGCGATACCAAAGCAGTATCTCTAAATACCAACCAGATTCTTCGGGTGGTCGAAGTAGTCCATTATCCAATATGGTTCATCACGATACCAAAGAAATATCTCAAATACCATGACATTCTTTGGGTGGTCAAACTAGTCCCTTATCCTATAAGGTTCTTCGCGATACCAAAGCAGTATCTCTAATTACCAACGAGATTCTTCGGGTGGTCGAAGCAGTCCCTTATCCAATAAGGTTCTTTGCAATACCAAAATAGTATCTCTAAATACACGAGAATCTTCGGGTGGTCGGAGCAGTCCATTATCCAACAAGGTTCTTCACGATACCGAAGCAGTATCTCTAAATACCAACGAGATTCTTCGGGTGGTTGAAGTAGTCCTTTATCCATTAAGGTTCTTCGAGATACCAAATTAGTATCTCTAAATACATGAGATTCTTCGGGTGGTCGAAGCAGTCCCTTATCCAATAAGGTTTTTCGTGATGCCAAAGCATTATCTCTAAATACAAGAGATTCTTCAGGTGGTTGAGCCAGTCCCTTATCTAATAAGGTTCTTCGCGATACCAAAACAGTATCTCTAAATTCGTGAGATTCTTCAGGTGGTCGAAGCAGTCCCTTATCTAATAAGGTTCTGCGCGATACCAAAGCAGTATCTCTAAATATCATGAGATTTTTCGAGTCGTCGAATCAGTCCCTTATTAAATAAGGTTTTCGCGATACCAAAGAAGTATCTCTAAACACATGAGATTCTTCGGTTGGTCGAAGCATTCCCTTATCCATTAAGGTTCTTCGCGATACTAAAGTAGTATCTCTGTATACAAATGAGATTCTTCGGGTGATGGAAGCAGTCCCTTATCCATTAATGTTCTTCCCTATACCAAAATAGTATCTCTAAGTACCAGCAAGATTCTTCGGGTAGTCAAAGCAGTCCAGTTTCCAACAAGGTTCTTCACAATACCAAAATAATATCTCTAAATACATGAGATTCTTCAGGTTGTCGAAGCAGTCCATTTTCCAATAAGGTTCTTCGCAATACCAAATCAGTATCTCTAAATACCAAGGAGATTCTTCGGGTGGTTGAAGCAGTCCCTTATCCAATAAGGTTCTTCGCGATACCAAAGCAGTATCTCTAAATACATTAGATTCTTCAGATGGCCGAAGCAGTCCCTTATCCAATAAGGTTCTGCGCGATACCAAAGCAGTATCTCTAAATATCACGAGATTCTTCGGGTGGTCGAAGCATTTCCTTATTAAATAAGGTTCTTCGCGATACCAAAGCAGTATCTCTAAATATCAAAGAGATTCTTCGTGTGTTTGAAGCAGTCCCTTATCCAATAAGTTTCTTCGCAATACCAAAGCAGTATCTCTAAATACATGAGATTCTTCTGGTGGTCAAAGCAGTCCCTTATCCAATAAGGTTCTTCGCGATACTAAAGCACTATCTCTAAATACCATGAGATTCTTCTGGTGGTCAAAGCAGTCCCTTATCCAATAAGGTTCTTCGTGATACAAAAGTAGTATCTCTAAATACGTGAAATTCTTCGGGTGGTTGAAGCAGTCAGTTATCCAATAAGGTTCTGCGCGATACCAAAGCAGTATCTCTAAATATCATTAGATTCTTCAGGTGGTCGAAGTAGTCCCTTATCCAATAAGGTTCTTCGTGATACCAAAGCAAAATCTCTAAATACCAACGAGATTCTTAGGGTGGTCGAAGCAGTCCATTTTCCAATGAGGTTCTTCGCGATACCAAAGCAGTATCTCGAAATACCAACGATATTCTTCGGGTGGTGGAAGCAGTCCCTTATACAATAAGGTTCTTTAAAATACACAAACAATATTTCTAAATACATGAGATTCTTCGGGTGGTCGAAGCAGTCCATTATCCAATAAAGTTAATCACGATACCAAAGCAGTATCTCTAACTACCAACGAGATTCTTCGGGTGGTCGAAGCAGTCCCTTATCCATTAAAGTTCTTCGTGATATCAAAGCAGTAACTCTTAATACCAACGAGATTCTTCGGGTGGTCGAAGCAGTCCCTTATCCAATAAGATTCTTCGAGATACCAAACAAGTATCTCTAAACACATGAGATTCTTTGGGTGGTCGAAGCAGTCCATTTTCCAATAAGGTTCTTCCCGATACCAAAGTAGTATCTCTAAATACCAACGCGATTCTTCGGGTGGTCGACGCAATCCCTTATCCAATAAGGTTCTTCGCAATACCAAAACAATATTTCTAAATACATGAGATTCTTCGGGTGGTTGAAGCAGTCCATTATACAATAAGGTTCTTCGCGATACCAAAGTAGTATCTCTAAATACCAACGAGATCCTTTGGGTGGTTTAAGCAGTCCCTTATCCAATAAGGTTCTTCGCGATACCAAAGCAGTATCTCTAAATACATGGGATTCTTCAGGTGGTCGAAGCAGTCCCTTATCCAATAAGGTTCTTCGTGATACCAAATCAATATCTCTAATTATCATGAGATTCTTCGGGTGGTCAATGCAGTCCCTTATCAAATAAGGTTCTTCGCGATACCGAAGCAGTATCTCTATATACCAACGAGTTTCTTCGGGTGGTCGAAGCAGACCCTTATCCAATAAGGTTCTTCGCGATACCACAGCAGTGTTAGAACACAGATTGGTTCTTAACAATATCTCTATGTTTTGATGATAAATATTATGAAATTTTGTAATTAAGAATTATAGACTCTAAAATTTGCTTAAGAATGTTTGCTGCAGGTATTAAAGAAAATAACACTCTAGAAGCAAATAAGATCTGAACATAAGAAATATGCAAGGCGCTGAAACATCAGAAGCATTCATTAGAAGATTCTGAACGCTGCCATCAGAAGATTCTGAGCGTTGCCTCCAGAAGGATCTGAAGCAGAAGCTCCAGAAGAATCTGAAGCAAGTCAAAAGCATCTGAACCAATGAAGAACTCTGTATGAAGAGTTTTCAAGCATAGTTACTTCAGAAGACTCTGATAGTACTAACACTGCCAGTACTGAGGATCTGACCCAAAACTATGCTCTGAACTTATACACGCTAAAAGCACACTTGCTGCAAAGACTCTGATTCAACAAAACCCTGATCAACATCAGAAGGCTCTGATCAAATTAGACTCTGATGATTCTTGCTGAAAATTGTTGAAGAAGAATTCAAAGATTATGTCCGTTGGAATATCCAAACGACTCTTTCCTTATTTATGCTAGACACAAGAACACAGACAAAAAGGATTTCTCTGTGCTTTCTTCTTCTAGGAAAGGTCACTTTATGTGAAGACAAAAAGGGCTCAGACCTTTTAGTACACACTTCTTAACGTGAAAAGCTCTTGGATCACTGTGCCTATAAAAGCAAGTCTCCACTCATCTTCTTCAGTTGACGAATTACTTGAAAAAAATTCATTATCAAAGCTCTCATACAACTCATAAATTCTTGCTAGAATTAATTCTTT
The DNA here is from genome assembly GCA_963859935.3 of Lathyrus sativus. Lineage (NCBI taxonomy): Eukaryota > Viridiplantae > Streptophyta > Magnoliopsida > Fabales > Fabaceae > Lathyrus > Lathyrus sativus. The sequence goes on along the minus strand of OZ012740.1, from coordinate 320,781,988 downwards.
GTTCTTAATCTTAAGTGAAAAATCACAGTTGTGATAAAGCTTTATTAGAAGCATTTTAACACTTGTATTTGTTATTACATTTGATTGTAAGAAAACCTTAAGAAGATCCAGTCAGGATCAGTAGTTCTTGAGAAGACTTTGAACAGTTGTTCTTAGTGCTTACTATTGTAATCAGTTGATTAAATAATGGATTAAGTCCTTGTTTGAGAAAGGCAAATCACTCTAGAAAGGGTGGACTGGAGTAGTTGAGTTCAACGAACCAGGATAAAAATACTTGAGTTTTTATTTCTAAGTTTTTAACTTCATACTTATTCAACCCCCCTTCTAAGTATTTTCTCACCTTCAGTTGGCATCAGAGCTCCGGTTCTGTGTGTGCTACCACTTCACAGTGACAGAAATGATCCAGTGAGAAAAACTTTGATATATATATATATATTGGTTGTTACTATGGCTGATACTTCAATATCTAACATTAACAACAAATATGAAGAAAGGGACAGAATCAGCACTAAACCCCCTATGTTTGATGGGGAGAAATTTGATTATTGGAAAGACAGGATTGAAAGTTTTTTCCTTGGTTATGATGCTGATTTATGGGATTTGGTCATAGATGGATATGTTCATCCCATTGATGGGAATGGCAAGAAAGTAGATAGAAAATCTATGACAGAAGCCCAAAAGAAGGAATTTAGAAATCACCACAAGGCTAGAACAATATTGTTAAATGCAATATCTCACACTGAGTATGAAAAGATCACAAATAGAGAAACTGCATTTGACATGTTTGAGTCCTTAAAGATGACTCATGAGGGAAACTCTCAAGTCAAGGAAACAAAGGCTCTGGCTCTAATTCAGAAGTATGAAGCCTTCAAGATGGAAGAAGCTGAATCTGTTGAAGCTATGTTCTCCAGATTTCAAATACTTACAGCTGGACTAAAGGTTCTGGATAAAGGATACTCTACTGCTGATCATGTGAAAAAGATCATCAAAAGCTTACCTACCAGATGGAGACCTATGGTGACTGCACTGAAAATGGCTAATGATCTGAACAAGATCTCCTTGGAGGAACTAATCAGTTCACTAAGGAGTCATGAAATTGAACTTGAGGAAGATGAACCTCAAAAGAAAGGTAAATCAATTGCTTTAAAATCTAATAAATCTGCTAAAGCATTGCAGGTAATAGAGGAAAGCTCTGAAGAATCCTCATCTGAAGATGAAGATGAACTATCCATGCTGTCTAGAAGAATAAACAAACTCTGAAAGCATAAAGGAAAGAAGTTCAGAAACTTCAGGAAGCCTGACCAAAGAAAAGAATCTTCTGGACACAGAAGATCTGGCAAAAAGGAGGTTGTCTGCTATGAATGTAAAGAACCTGGGCATTACAAAAATGAATGTCCAAAGTTGTTGAAACAAAAGCCTAAAAGAAAACCTGATAAGAAGAAGAAGGTTCTAATGGCCACCTGGGATGATTCAGATACATCTGAATCTGAATCTGAGTCAGAAGAGGAATGTGTCAATGTAGCATTGATGGCAGACATGGAAGATCAGGAGGAAGGAATTTCAGGATCTGAATCTGACTCTGAATCTGACTCTGACGCTGAAGAGGTAATGGCTAAACTCATTAAAGATGAACTTATCAAAGTGTTATCAGAAGTTCTGAAGAGCTATAAAAATATTAAGCTCAAATACAAGAAGCGTCAAAGCAATCTTGTATCTGAGAATGATATTCTCAAATCAGAAGTAGCTAAGCTAAATGAAAAGAACTTAAGATTGAAAAATGATTCTGAATTAGCTCAACAAGACTCTGATTCTGAAACTGAGTATGAATGCAAAAATATTTTAGAAAAATATGATTACAGCTTTCAGAAGTTTCTTGCTAAAAGCATAGACAGAAGCAAAATGGCTTCTATGATCTATGGAGTTAGCAGAAATAACAGAAAAGGAATTGGATATAAATCTTCCTCTGGAAAGGATTTAAATCCAAAACCTGTTGATAAAATTATCATCAAGAAAACTCCTTTATATTCCCACTTTAAATTTGGTCACTTGAATGATATTGAACACACTTGTTCTGAAAAGAACATTCATATGTTTAAATCTAAGGCTAGTCAGAATAAACCTTATGTTGAAAAACAGAAGTTTAGACAAACCTTCAGAACAACTAACCCAAAAGGACCCAAGAAGATCTGGGTACCTAAAAGTAAAATAATTTCTGTTGCAGATGTTCTTAGCAGCAAGGTCAGGACGCCAATCATGGTACCTGGACTCTGGATGCTCGCGACACATGACAGGAGAAAGGTCTATGTTCCAAAGTCTGGAGCTTAGATCTGGAAGTGATGTGAAATTTGGAGGGAATCAGAAGGGCAAGATCATTGGATCTGGCACTATTGGAAATGGTAAACTTCCCTCTATTACTAATGTTTTACTTGTAGAAGGATTAAAGCATAATCTATTGTCCATAAGTCAATTAAGTGACAATGGTTATGACATAACCTTTAATCAAAAATGTTGTAAAGCTATTAGTCAAAAGGATGGCTCAATCCTATTTAGTGGAAAGATGAAGAACAACATTTATAAAATAAACCTTTCAGAACTTAAGGTACAGAATGTTAAATGTCTCTTGTCTGTTAATGAGGAGCAATGGGTCTGGCACAGAAGATTGGGGCATATTAATATGAGACGTATATCTTAGATTAATAAACTTAATCTTGTCAGAGGACTTCCTAATCTGAAGTTCACTTCAGATGCTCTTTGTGAAGCATGTCAAAAAGGGAAGTTTTCAAAATCATCCTTTAAATCAAAAAATGTTGTTTCTACTTCCAGACCACTAGAATTACTTCATATTGATCTATTTGGACCAATGAAAACTGCATCCATCAGAGGCAAGAAGTATGGATTAGTCATTGTTGATGACTATAGTAGAAGGACATGGGTAAAGTTCTTAAAACACAAGGATGAGTCACATTCTGTGTTCTTTGACTTCTGCAAACAAGTCCAGAATGAAAAAGATTTCAAAATTATAAAAGTCAGAAGTGATCATGGTGGTGAATTTGAAAACAAATATTTTGAAAAATATTTTAATGAAAATGTCATTGCTCATGATTTTTCCTGTCCTAGAACTCCACAACAAAATGGAGTTGTAGAGAGGAAAAATAGAACTCTGCAAGAAATAGCCAGAACCATGATCAATGAGACTAATCTGGCAAAGCACTTTTGGGCAGAAGCAATCAACACAGCCTGTTACATTTAGAATAGAGTGTCTGTATGACCTCTTCTGGAGAAGACTCCCTATGAACTGTGGAGGAACAGAAAGCCCAACATTTCATATTTTCATCCTTTTGGATGTATTTTCTATATGTTGAATACTAAAGAAAATCTGAACAAGTTTGATTCTAAAGCACATAAGTGTTTCATGCTTGGGTATTCTGAACGCTCTAAAGGCTACAGAGTATACAATACTGAAACACAGATTGTGGAAGAATCTATTCATGTTAGATTTGATGATAAGCTTGGCATTAAAAAGCCAAAGCAATTTGAAAATTCTGCAGATAGAGAAGTAGTTTTACAGACTCTGAAGGCTCAGAGGCAGACAAAGCTCAAGTGAAGGAACTAGAAGCAACGCCAGATGCAATTCCTTTGACTTCTCAGATGAACAACTTGAACATTTCTGAAGAATCAACTGTTAAAGGATCATCTTCCAGAATCAAAGCTTCTCATCCAGAGAAAGTTATCATTGGAAAGAAGGATGACCCTATCAGAACAAGATCCTTCCTCAGATCATCTGAAGCATCATTATTTGGATTGGTGTCAGTAATTAAACCAACTTCTGTAGATGAAGCTCTGCAAGACAATGATTGGATTATTGCCATGCAAGAAGAGCTAAATCAGTTCACCAGAAATAATGTGTGGGATTTAGTTCCAAGACCAAAAGGATTCAATATAATTGGAACTAAATGGGTCTTCAGAAATAAGCTTAATGAGAAAGGAGAAGTTGAAAGAAATAAGGCAAGGCTTGTTGCTCAAAGGTACAGTCAACAAGAAGGTATTGACTACACTAAAACTTATGCTCCAGTGGCAAGGTTAGAATCTATACGCCTTCTTATTTCATTTGCTGCACAATATAACATCACTCTATATCAGATGGATGTTAAAAGTGCCTTTCTAAATGGTATTATAGAAGAAGAAGTTTATGTTCACCAGCCTCCTGGCTTTGAGAGTGAAAAATTCCCAGAACATGTTTTCAAACTAAAGAAATCTCTGTATGGTTTAAAACAAGCTCCCAGAGCTTGGTATGAGAGGTTAAGCAATTTTCTTCTGAAGAAAAATTTCATCAGAGGCAAAGTGGACACAACACTCTTTTGTAAATCATTTAAGAAAGATCTTCTAATTTGTCAAATATATGTGGATGATATCATATTTGGATCTACCAATACTATGCTGGGAAAGAAGTTTGCTCAATGTATGCAGGCAGAATTTGAAATGAGCATGATGGGAGAATTGAGATTCTTTCTGGGAATTCAAGTCAACCAAACTCCAGAGTGCACTTACATTCATCAGACCAAATATGTTAAAGAACTTCTGAAGAAATTTAACATGACTGATAGTAAGATGGCAAAGACTCCCATGCATCCAACTAGTTCACTAGGCAAGGAAGAGGTAAGTAAGAAAGTAGATCAGAAACTCTACAGAGGTATGATAGGATCTCTTCTCTACTTAACTGCTTCTAGACCTGACATTTTGTTTAGTGTATGCTTGTGTGCTAGATTCCAATCAGATCCTAGAGAATCACACTTAACAGCTGTTAAGAGGATTCTAAGGTATCTGAAAGGTACTTCTAATGTGGGTTTGTGTTACAGAAAATCTGATGATTTCAAATTAGTTGGATTCTGTGATGCTGACTACGCTGGAGACAGAGTGGAAAGAAAAAATACTTCTGGAAGTTGTCAATTTCTAGGAAGAAATCTAATCTCTTGGTACAGCAAGAAGCAACCCACAATTGCACTATCAACTACAGAGGTAGAATATATTGCTGCTGCTGGATGTAGCACGCAGATGCTCTGGATGAAAAGTCAGCTAGAAGACTATCAGATATTTGAAAGTAACATTTCTATATTCTGTGATAATACTTCTGCTATATGTTTGTCTAAAAACCCCATTTTACACTCTAAGGCAAAACATATAGAAATTAAGCATCATTTCATCAGAGACTATGTTCAGAAGGGAATTATAAACTTAGCCTTTGTTGATACAGATCATCAATGGGCAGATATTTTCACAAAACCCCTTGTTGAAGATAGATTCAAATTTATTCTGAAAAATATTGGTATGGATTTGTGTCCAGAATAATATTTGTCAGAAGCAAATTTTACAAATGATAAATGTTTATCACTCTGAAGTATTTCATTCTGTTGCTTATTAGATTTATGTTTATTTGTGTGTATCTAAGCTAACCAATCTCAAAGGATCTGAACGTTGGTTAACGTTTCATTTCTCAAGAGAATTCAGAAGCACATGCAAGCAAACACGTGTCACTCTAAATCTGCAAGGATGGTGTGTACATTACTGAAGAGACGTTTGAGGTATGGTTTGAATAGTGAAAATCTTGATTTTCCCCCCAATTTGTCAGAATCAATTAATGCTTGAAATGATTTTTATTCTCTTTCATTAATTGACATTAATTGCCTTGTGTGAACGTGCTTTGATTGTCTGTTTGTATGCCTAATTGTTTTCTATAAATACCACATTTCTCACCACTTTCACACTTTTCACAACTCAAGCAAGTTTATGCATTTCTGTCTTCTTTTCTCTCTTCACAAAAACCCTAAACCCTTGTCAAAATCATCTTCAATGGCAACCTCATCTTCTACAGCAGCACAGTTTCAATCAACCATGGCTGCAGTTACTTCTGCAAATATGGGTGTGGTTCCATACACGACACCTAAAAGGACTTTGTTAACTCCTGTTGACAAACTTGAAGTTCTCTGTGAATCAATGGTGGAATTTGATTCATTAGCTGAAAATGGATTTGAATTTCGTTCAATAGTTGATGCTCAAGGCTGGGTAAAATACTTTGACAGATTATTTGGACCAGCTTACCCTCATCTGGTGAAAAAATTCTGGATACATGCTTCTGTATACCCCAAATTCATCTTGTCTTCTGTTCTGGGTAAGGAGATTATAATTACAGAAGATCTGATCAGGAAACTCATAGGATATGAGGAGACTGATGGAGTATCTCATCTGCCAGCTGGGCGTGTAGATATGGAAGAAGTTTATGAGGAAGTCATGACTAATGGACAGGCCTCTAACAAGTTTAAAGATTTGAAGCCTGACTACAAGATCTGGGCAAATATTTTCATAGGATGCATTCATCACAGAAAATCTACAAACTCTCCAGATTACGTGAACAATGAACAACTCTACTTCATGTACTGTTTAAGTCAGAGCACCAAGGTAGATCTTCCTTACATTCTGTTCATGCACTTATGGAATCATATTAATGCTTCAAGAGAATTTGTAAAAGATAAGGGTCAGAAGATCAGAACATGGATTCCCTTTGGAAGGTTAATTTCAGATATTCTGACAGAAAATGGACTGCTGACTGCTCTGTATGCTGCTGGAGTCAAGGAGGAACTTGAATCTATTGTTGGGAAACCTCTGAATGCCAAGAGTCTTCAGAGACTAAAAATTGTAGAGGAACTCACATCAGCACCCAAGAAGCTGAATATCTCTGAACTTAGTCAGAAGCGAATCCCAGTTGAAGACTACCCACTGTTCTGTGCTGAAGAACCAAGGGAAATAATTATAAGGTATATTGATTCTTGCAAGGCAGATGGAACCCCAGTTCCTGCAGATATTCTGAAAAGAGCAAGGGAACCAATGCCTGATGGAGGAAATGAGAACACAAGGAAAAGAGGTCAATCAGAAGCAGAAGCAGTGACTGCTCAGAAGAAGCCCAAAGTTGCTGACAAGCCTCATAAGCTGATCAAGAGGAAAGCATCTAGAGACGCTCCCTCTGTTCCCACAAAGCGTATCAAGATTAAAGGTACCAAATCTTCTGTATCCTCTTTCAATAAAACTGTTTTAAATGAATCAACATTAAATGCTATTCCAAAACCACCTCCTACTTAGAAACAATCTGTTCCTGCTCCACCTCATATTTCTGAACCATTAAAAATTCCTTCCCCATAAAAATCATCTGATCCTGTTTCCACCACTCCTGTAAAACCTTCTACTAATCAATCATCTGCACCAACACCAACAACAAAACCAGCAAATCAAACTCCACCACCTATAACAAAACCAACAGAACAATCTGGACAACAACAACAACAACCAGAAAAACAATTTGAACAAAAACACTCACAACCAGAAAAACCTCAATCAAACAGATCTGAACCTATTGCATCTGCACAAGTTCTTTCAGAACCTATTCAATCCAATCAAGTGACATTTGATCCACCTACATCTGATCCACCTACATCTGATCCACCTACGTCTGCCCCACCTACATCAGAACCACCTACATCTGCACCTCCATCAAAACTCTCTGAGAATCCATCATAATCAACCAACCCATCTGAAACCAATATCCCTGAGACAAAGGTTCTAAACGTTACACCTCTCAAAACTGTTTTTGAAGTGTCCTCCACGTCTTACACTCCAACCACATCCTCAAATTCATCAGAATCTGATATACACCCAGATTTTCTGATATCTCCCTCTCAAAGAAATTCTGAAGTAAACCAACCAGAACCACCTGTTTCTTCTGAAATTCTCATTCCTAATCCTACCCCAACACCTAAGCCAATGACATCTGAGTGTGTACCCTCTGCTTCGTGTAAACTGTTTTCATCTAACAAACTTCCCTCTGGTTTCAAATTCAAAAATTTCTACACCAGAATTGAACCATCTGACACTATCACTCCTTTTAAACCCAAACTTACCATCATTCTACCATCTGTTCTTCAAACGTACATTAAAGAACTGCCAGATTCAATACTGTAGCATCAAATATGAAGAACGTCTGTTCTGATGATGCGAAGCTCAGATTTGCTGAAACTGCTAGAAGTTTGTTCTGGACTGTTAAAAAATCTGCACCATTGCTTCTTAAGGATGCTCCTTCATCATCTGAAGTCTGTGATACAGAAGTAAATGCTGAATATGCATCTGAAGACAACTCTTTGGCTATGACTCTGGTAGAACATCCCTCTAGATCTGATGCTCCTAACTCCAAAGCCCCTATGGAAATTGACTCTGTTCATGCTTCAGAATCTGTCCCACCTTCTTCATCTGAGATCAAGAAAGAGTATCCAGATCTTGAAGATAAGATTGCAGTTCTGGAAGCTGGTCAATCAGAGATTAAGTCATGGATGGCTAAGCAAGATAAGAAGTCTGAAGACATGGCTCAGTGGATGTCCAAACAAGATCAGAAGAATGAAACCATGGCTAAGTGGATGTCAAAACAAGAACAGTCCTCTTCTGAGATCACGGATCTGTTGAAGATGATTTTGTCAAAACAATCTTAGTTTATTTTTTTCTGATGTTTGCATCTATTGTTTGCACATGTACTTGAATATTTTCTGATGTTTGTACTTTTTGCTCTGAATGAATGAATGTTTCAATGTTTTCTCTACATGATTTATCTCGTTGTTTTTCCTTTTATTTGTCTTTTCAAAGTTCTTACTTTTTGCTTATGACAAAAAAGGGGGAGAAAATAGATCTGAACTGTTTAATTAGACTTTACCAGAACGAAACTTCAGACATATCAATTTTTATCTAACATAAAATCTGAGTGTTTCAGAACATTTGATATATCTGATATACTCTTTGAAAGAAACTTAGTGATTTCCAGATCATATTCAATTTATCAGACTCTGACTCTGAAATATGCAAGAAACTCTGACTCTCAAATGTTTAGATCAATCAAGCTCTAACTCTGAAAAATACTCAAGACAAAAGGGAAGTTTCTATTCCCTATTAATATTTAATTCAGGGGAAGATTCATCATCTCAGGGGGGGTTATAATTATTCTCTTTTCAATTAAACAAAATTTCTGATGTTTTTGTCATCATCAAAAAGGGGGAGATTGTTAGAACACATATTGGTTCTTAATAATATCTCTATGTTTTAATGGTAACTATTATGAAATTTTGTAATTAAGAATTATAGACTCTAAAATTTGCTTAAGAATGTTTGCTGCAGATATTAAAGTAAATATCACTCTAGAAGCAAATCAGATCTGAACATAAGAAATATGCAAGGCGCTGAAACATCAGAAGCATTCATTAGAAGATTCTGAACGCTGCCATCAGAAGATTCTGAGCGTTGACTCCAGAAGGATCTGAAGCAGAAGCTCCAGAAGAATCTGAAGCAAGTCAAAAGCATCTGAACCAATGAAGAACTCTGTATGAAGAGTTTTCAAGCATGGTTACTTTAGAAGACTCTGATAGTACTAACACTGCCAGTACTGAGGATCTGACCCAAAACGATGCTCTGAACTTATACACGCTAAAAGCACACTTGCTACAAAGACTCTGATTCAGCAAAACCCTGATCAACATCAGAAGGCTCTGATCAAATTAGACTCTGATGATTCTTGCTGAAAATTGTTGAAGAAGAATTCAAAGATTATGTCCGTTGGAATATCCAAACGACTCTTTCCTTATTTATGCTAGACACGAGAACACAGACAAAAAGGATTTCTCTGTGCTTTCTTCTTCTAGGAAAGGTCACTTGATGTGAAGACAAAAAGGGCTCAGACCTTTTAGTACACACTTCTTAACGTGAAAAGCTCTTGGATCACTGTGCCTATAAAAGAAAGTCTCCACTCATCTTCTTCAGTTGACGAATTACTTGAAAAAAATTCATTATCAAAGCTCTCATACAACTCATATATTCTTGCTAGAATTAATTCTTTGTTCTTAATCTTAAGTGAAAAATCACAGTTGTGATAAAGCTTTATTAGAAGCATTTTAACACTTGTATTTGTTATTACATTTGATTGTAAGAAATCCTTAAGAAGATCCAGTCAGGATCAGTTGTTCTTGAGAAGACTTTGAACAGTTGTTCTTAGTGCTTACTATTGTAATCAGTTGATTAAATAGTGGATTAAGTCCTTGTTTGAGAAAGGAAAATCACTCTAGAAAGGGTGGACTGGAGTAGTTGAGTTCAACGAACCAGGATAAAAATACTTGAGTTTTTATTTCTAAGTTTTTAACTTCATACTTATTCAACCCCCCTTCTAAGTATTTTCTCACCTTCAAGCAGTATCTCTAAATACATGAGATTCTTCGGGTGGTTAAAGCAGTCCCTTATCCAATAAGGTTCTTTGCGATACCAAAGCAATATCTCTAAATATCATGAGATTCTTCGGGTGGTCGAAGCAGTCCCTTATCCAATAAGGTTCTTCGCGATACCAAAGTAGTATCTCTATATACCAACGAGATTCTTCGGGTGGTCGAAGCAGACCCTTATCCAATAAGGTTCTTCGCGATACCAAAGCAGTATATCTAAATACATGAGATTCTTTGGGTGGTCGAAGCAATCCCTTATCCAATAAGGTTCTTCACGATACCAAAGTAATATCTCTAAATACCATGAGATTCTTTGGGTGGTCAAAACAGTCCCTTATCCAACAAGGTTCTTCGCGATACCAAAGCAGTATCTCCAAATACATGAGATTCTTTGGGTGGTCAAAGCAGTCCCTTATCCAATAAGGTTCCTTGTGATATTAAAGCAGTATCTCTAAACAAATGAGATTCTTTAGGTGGTCCAAGCAGTCCCTTATCCATTATGGTTCTTCGTGATACTAAAGCAGTATCTCTGAGCACAAACGAGATTCTTCGGTTGGTCAAAGCAGTCCCTTATCCATTAAGGTTCTTCGCGATACCAAAGTAGTATCTCTAAATACCAACGAGATTCTTTGAGTGGTCGATGAAGTCCCTTATCAATTAAGGTTCTTCGCGTTTCCAAAGCAGTATCTCTAAATACATGAGATTCTTCAGGTGGTTGTAGCAGTCCCTTATCCAATAAGGTTCTTTGCGATACCAAAGCAGTATCTCTAAATACATGAGATTCTTCGAGTGGTCAAAGCAGTCCCTTATCCAATAAGTTTCTTCGTGATACCAAAGCAATATCTTTAAACACATGAGAATTTTTAAGATAGCCTCTACTTGGGAAGCAACAAGATCCACAGTTGCTGGGGTACTATAATTATCAATTGGATGGTTGAAGAATGACTTGTTAGGGAATAGAATTCCATGAACACGTGCGGGGTATCAACTCTTAGAGAAATACTGCTGACTTTTATGGAGGACTGGCCAAGATGCTTGTGAACTGATCCTAGATCCCGCTAGGTTGTTATGTTATGTTGTTGGGGACAGCAGTGCTATGCATTATGATGCGCAGACATGCCACTAAAATGCAACTGCTAGGGAGTCTAATACACGTGGGAATGCATATGATGTGCTAATGCTTGATATGATTATGATATTATCCTATATGTTATGCTTATGATAATGCAAATGATCAGGTATGCTGGGGAAAAATATTTGTTGGGGATATCACCAAGGGCTGGATTTGGTAGTTTTCAAATGAATTTGGACTTTAGTTATTCTGTCAACTGAGATTGGGCTTTGGTTTTATGAAGATGGCAATAAGGGTAGACTTTTAGTGGCTGCGAATGAAGACTGGACTTTTAGGGTAACTTTGAGAGTGCCAACGAAAGTGGACTTTTATGTAGTTGCCAATAAAAGATTGGACTTTGAGGATGTGCCAAGTGAAGTTGGACTTTATTTGGTAAAAGGATTTGACTTCTCGACACACAGTATCTGACAGTGCCATAATCAGAAGACATATATGGACACACTTGGTGCCCCAAGTTGGATCCTTTACAGAAGCGGTGTACTTGTTCTTGTAAGATCCTCACTTCTAGCTGATATGTCATGATGGCTTACAAATGTTGAGCGTAGCGACGTAGCCATAACATGTCGAATGTGCGAGCGTAATGACTTAACCAATGCATGTTAGTCGTGTTTTTGCTTTGACCCAAGGCTTTTGACGCTTGTTGACCTCAACAATTACTGGTGTTCGGCATGGTCAGCTTGACCAATTTGAAAGCAAGGAGGAGAAACTGCCCCTGTTCAACTAGTCTGCCCTAGTCTGCCGGGTATTTGAAGGATTTCTTCTGGGATGAGAACTTTTGGGAGCAATTATACCAAGACAGGGCTTGAGCCTATTTTCCCCATTATCTGAATCTTGTAGTGTCTGCCCCTGTTTGAACCTCGGAACAACTCGCCCCAGATTCACAAGGTTGTGAGGTAGTCTTGATTCAAGCCAGTATCAGTGAATGATCGTGTTCCTCTTTGATTGCTCTTTTGTTGGAATTTCCTTGATGTCAAGTGCTGACATGCAATTAAAACTGTTTATTCATAAATGGTAATTTTAATGCAATGCTCATGCAAGTTTTGAAAAAAATAAATCATTATTAGAATGATGTGATAGTGTGTGACGAATGGACCATTAGTCCAAACGTAGTGCTAATTTAGCTAGTGTGTGAAAGATACAACAAGAAGAAGATTAGCAAATATCTAGGAGTCAGTTTACGCAACCTTGCTGCAGTATGCTTTCAAAATAACTTTGCCTCAATTAGGTCTTTTAAGGGTTGTATGATGGTCTGACTCATAGTTATAGAAACAAATGATATAAGGCTCAAAATTGATTTGTACCCACCCCTTCTTCGTGATGTTCTCCAGTCCTACGTTTAGTTAATTTAACACACATTTGCCTTCTAAGAAAATTTGACAATGTGAGAGTGAGGATTCAAGATTTTCTTGAAATGACAATCACTTTATTTTTTCTCTGTCATGAATGTCAGTTACCCCTTTTGATTTTTGACATATCGGTCATTGAATCTTGTTTTGCTCTGTTGAGGATTTGGGACCTCTTTTGATTGACTTTTCTTTTGATCCCTAGCTTTTTCTTGGACCGATTTTATTTTATCAAGTCCACCGGGATCGCCCAGATTTTTGCCTAAGTCGCCTCTTTGGGTGTTCGACTTAGCGGGCTTTTTCTTTCTTTCTTTTTTATTTTTTTTATTTTATATATTTTTTTGGGAAGGCTTGTGACTACCAAGTCATTGATCATTGAAGAATAATCGTCATAACTTCTAAGTTTTGTACAGTTCCTTTGACACTTAAGGATATGTGTGAAGAATAGCATATAGATGATCCACAGATGAGATATATCATCTTGAAGTCAAATGTGCAGCCAAATTAACTGAACAGTACCCATGCCCCATGTTAAGCGTGAGGGTTTAGAAATCCGAAGGAAACTCCTACTTCTAGGCTCGAAGTGGTTAATTAGGGAATAACTCCTTATTTCTCCGGTGTTTGAGAATTTGAAACAATGCATGTACATCATCAGCAGGATTTTATCCGAAAGTATATCAACATCAATTACGGGTATTTCGTTTTCATCATCCTCCCTCCAATCTTTGCTAAAACAAAAGATTTGATAAAGAAAGTGGACGAGAGGTATATTGATCTATTTTTTGTTTTTTTTTATAAAAGTCAAGAAAAGTGAGAGAATGCGACATAATTAACTCAAAAAATGCATGGTCACATTACCATTCAAAATAACAATGTTTAAGAACAAGTAGCATTTAACAAGAAAGAAACTACAAAATGCAAACGATAAGAAACGATCCAATAGTGCACTTTCAAAGCTCGGACTTCCTTCTCAAGGGCATAAAACCTTTCCTTCATAGAGTCAATCACTGGCACCATTTGAGGATGAGTAGGAATAGTCACTTGTGGAAGGTCATTATCAGGCAGGAGATCGTACAGTGGATTGGTCAACACAGTGAAACCTGATAGGGGATCAAGATTCTTCACCTCAACTTGCTGAAAGTTGTTTTCTGACATGGCTACCATAGCTTCCAACTTAGTTTATCCGACTGGTCTTTCAAGTTATCTATGGTCCTTTTATCTTTGATTGGACTTGCTTCACATGCTTTATAGCTACCACAAGTTCAGTATGTGTATCGGGAAATCAATTGGAGTGATGAACAGAGGATCGAATAAGTTTCTGCTGGGAGAATGCAATGCAAATGAAATGAAAATGCAATGATATGAAGGTGAACACAATGTATATTTTAGGTTATTCTCTGATACAGGATCCAAGGCACGGATGAAGGATAAAGGATGATTGCTCGAACACAAGGTTCTCACAAGATATGCCCTAAAGTTTAAACGAACCCCGAAGTCATAGGTCCATACGACTATTCATCAGACACGCCATGAACATGACGGTTGATGACTCCATCACATGAACCTCTTTTCGGTAAGGTCTTCGTATCGAACTACATGAGGAGAAATCCTCGGTTCCCTATACTAAGTGACCGTTGACATCGGGTTTTAGACAAGGTGCTCAGAGTCATGGACCTTTTTGATTGTTCGTTGTGTATGTAAGTGATTGTCAAGAAAATGACTCCATCAAGAAAGCCTATTCTGAGTGAGATCTTCATATCGAACTACACGAGTAGTACACCTCGGTTCCGCATACTATGTGACCATCAATCCTAATTTTATCCAAATATTTTAAGGTTCTAAAAGGTCCTTAGAGTCATGGATCGCAATGAAAATGTTGATCATCCATGCCAAAAGTTTCACGGTTGATAACGCAAAAATATATCTATAAAATGACGTGTGTTTTAACTAATGTTTGACCGGTTTCACTCCGAATTCGGGGCATTCCATGCTATTTGTCTAAGTATTATGCAGGTATTCGAAGAACATGTCCAAGCAAAGCAATATGAAGAAAAGGAGCAAAAACAAGTGGAAAATGGATGAAAAACCAAGTGAAAACCAGCAGAAACGAGCCTGACTGATGTGACGACCGTCACATAGCTGTTACGACCGTCATGCGTGTGACGACCGTCACACAGCCATGACGACCGTCATGCAGCCAGAACGTGGCAGAATGAAGTCACGTGCAATTTCTCCCCTCAAAGACCAAAAGTGTGGCCACTAACTCCTATTTTTCTGCCTCAAACCCACTTCCTGAAGGAATAACCGTTAGATACTCTCCCTCTATAAAAGGAAGAGGATGGGACCTGAAAAAGGGAGCCGAATTCAAGACAACGAAGTGCTGCCAATTCGTCTTCAGAGCAACCTTTCCATTATTCTATTCTTATTTGTTTCTCTTTTCCTTCTCTGCATTCTTTGATATTTTGTAATTTCTATTTTCATTGTACGATCAATTGGCACCAAGACCAGAATCCTGCCAACATTTGTGGAGGATCTGCCCCAAAGGCCAATTGGAATATTTTACAGGTTCTAAATTTTAATCGTAATTTCAGTTTTCATTATGATGCATGTTATTAATTACTGTTTTTATTTATGTATTACCATTTCTATTTCCATGTCTAGCTAAACTACTGTAATCGATATGCAATAATAATTCAGACGGAATTTGATAATAATTGGCGTAGTTTCTTTCTCTTTTCAAAAACTCAGTTATGGTTTTAGTTTTTAATCAAAATTCTAAATAAATCTTTGTCACGACAGTGAGAAGCTATTTACGGTGGTTTTGCCACGACAGTGGGAAACCATATTAAGGTACAAACCAACAAGCGACAGCTGAGGTAAGACCAGATAGTAAAAACTAGGCATTCGATTTAAAAACAGCGAAAGCGCTTTAAAAAGGATTAGAACTTAGAGATTTTCAAAAGGTAACTTTAACCCCGAACGGGATAGCGAAAGCATACGTTCCGCCTTAGAGTTGCGACTAGCGTCAACAACCATCGTGAGACAAAAGTCTTTAAATCACTATTTTCTTCTTAAAGTAAGTTTGAAAACATTTAATACACCAATAAGTTGTCAAATCCCCGAAGAACAAAATTATTGCATATCGATTCATAAATTCATATCTTAAGTAAAACCTTAGTTCCCTTTAGTTTACGCATTTATTCTGCCATTATTCAACTTGAAACCAAACCGACCTAGCTAAACACCGTAACACCCGATAACACTAGATTGATTACGAGTCCCTGTGGGATCGATATCTATTATTACTACGCGATAGACTGTGCACTTGCAGTTAGATTTGTTAGACATAGAAAGTCGCGATCAAGTTTTTGGCGCCGTTGCCGGGGACCCGTTTAGTCAATAGTGTAACCTTCTGTTACGCCGTATAGACTAGGTTAACAATTTTATTTTCCCTTTACTGGTTCTGTCGATTGTATGCCAAGTAATCGCCCACAAGGCGATATCTTAAAACCTTCAGTCGCAGAACTAGAGCGCTTCTTACATTTAAGATGTCGCATAATTGAATACCAACAAAAACATAACATTCCCGATCCTCTCACTCACATTCCCAAATCCGAAGAAGAATCAAAGATGGCTGAAGGACCTCAAAATAAACCGCTGAAGGCATACGCTACACCCTCTCAGATGGAGCCTAGAAGTAGCATTGCTGCCCCAGCTATTACTCGAAACGATTTTGAGCTGAAACCCTCATTGCTGTCAGCTGTACAACAAAACCAATTCTCAGGAATTGCAACTGAGGATCCAAACGAACATTTAACGAAGTTTGTACAATACGCAGACATAGTGAAAGCAAATGGAGTAACTCCAGACGCAATAAGACTTCGTCTTTTCCCTTTCTCTCTTAGAGACAGATCGTGGAAATGGTTACAATCCTTACCATCCAACTCCGTTACGACGTGGGAACAGTTGAAGAACGTCTTCTTAGCAAGATATTTTCCGCCAAGCAAAACTGCTATGCTTAGAGCTCAAATCAACGGATTTCGACAAAAAGATACTTAATCTCTTTACGAAGCATGGGAACGATTCAAAGATATGATGAGAACATGTCCTCACCACGGTCTAGAAGACTGGGTGACGATCCACACTTTTTATAATGGGCTTCTATACAACACCAGATTAACGGTAGACGCCGCCGCGGGCGGTGCACTTATGGATAAGCCATACGACGAAGCCTATCAACTAATCGAAAACATGTCTCAGAACCACTGTCAATGGGGAGGTGAATGCATTCCAGCAGAGAAACCCGCAGCGAAAGGTGGGATGTACGAGATCAGCAGCCTTGAAAAGTTCAACGCTAAAGTAGATGCTCTAGCACAGAAGATCGACAGTCTGACCGTAAACCCCGCTGCAACCGTCACTGCCGTAACTCCAAACTGCGAGTTATGCGGAATCGCCACTCATAATGCGCCCGAGTGCCCATTGTTGGCCGGAATCCCACCAGACCAAGTAAATTACGCTCAAGGAAATCCATACGCGAATACTTACAACCCAGGATGGAGGAACCACCCAAACTTTTCCTACAAGAACGATAATGCCTTGCAAGCACCAGGTGCTCCGCCAGGATATCAGAAACCAGCTGCTGCCCAGACTGCCCCTAGGAAATCAAACCTCGAGTTGATGATGGAAAAATTCATAGCTACTCAAGCTCAAACAAGCAAAGAATTCCTAAATCAAAACATACACACTAGCGAGCAAATTAAACAGCTGACCGGAAAAGTAGACGCTTTAGCCACCCATAACAAAATGCTCGAAACGTAGATATCCCAAGTGGCCCAACAACAAGCCTCTGCCGCTACCCCAGCTGGAACATTTCCAGGACAGCCTGAACCTAATCCAAAAGGTCACGCAAACGCTGTTATATTAAGAACTGGGAAAGAATTGGAGGGCCCAACAGATCCTAGGAACGAAGATTTAGTAATGCAACAGAAATCCGATAAACCAACCGAAAAGGAGTCTGAAACAGAAAAGAAGGAATGTGACGAGCAGAAAGCCGCCAAAGATGAAAACACATATGTGCCTCCAGCGCCATATAAACCACCTATCCCTTATCCTCAAAGATTAACAAACTCCAAAACTTCGGGACAATTCAAGAAATTTGTCGAACTTTTCAAACAACTAAACATCACTATTCCTTTCACAGAAGCAATAACTCAAATGCCGTCATACGCTAAATTTCTTAAAGAAATTTTGTCTAATAAAAGGAAAATAGAGGATAACGAGACAGTAACACTTATCGCCGAATGTAGCGCAATCATTCAAAACCACATGCCTCCTAAACTAAAAGACCCAGGTAGTTTCTCCATACCCTGCGTCATAGGAAAGTTCGTAATAGACAAAGCTCTATGCGATCTAGGAGCCAGTATAAGCATCATGCCCTTATCTATATGCAAAAAGCTGAATATGGGAGAACTAAGACCAACTAAAATGTCCGTACAATTGGCTGACCGATCAGTCAAATATCCCGTCGGAATACTGGAAAACGTTCCAGTACGCATAGGACAATTCTATATCCCAACCGACTTCATAATCATGGATATCAAAGAGGACTCTGTTACTCCAATTATCCTAGGAAGACCGTTCCTAGCTACAGCCGGAGCTATAATAGACGTAAAGAAAGGAAGGCTAACATTCGAAGTAGGAGAAGAAAAGATAGAGTTCATCCTTACTAAATTCTTGAAGGCACCAGCCATCGATGACACATGCTATATAGTAGATGTAATTGAAGAATGCATACGAGAATTAGAAAAGGAGGAAACTACATATTCTGAAATCATGAAAATCCCGACCCCTGATATTCATGAAGACGACAACTGACATGCACCATACAAAGATGATAGTCTGAGCGAGATCTTAGCACTCACTCCAAATCACATGCCAGGTCCGAAAAACCCAGCTTTAGAACTTAAAGAGCTACCCAAAACTCTCAGGTATGAATTCCTTGATACAGAATTCAAAAGACCAGTAATAGTAAACGCCAACTTAGGACAATCAGAAACTGAGCGATTATTAGAAGTCCTGAGGAAATACCCAACTGCGTTAGGCTATAATATAAGCGATCTAAAAGGCATAAGTCCCTCCATCTGTATGCACCGTATCATGCTGGAGGAAGACTGCAAAACTTCGAGAGAACATCAGAGAAGGATAAACCCGATCCTAAGCACTGTAGTCAAAGACGAGGTGAAAAAGCTACTAGACGCAGGAATCATATACCCAATCTCCGACAGCCAATGGGTCAGTCCAGTACACGTAGTACCCAAGAAAGGAGGCGTTATTATAGTAAAGAATGCGAAAGGCGAATCGATAACCCAAAGAGTAGTGACCGGAAATAGGATGTGTATCGATTACAGAAAACTAAACAAGGCAACTCGGAAAGATCACTTCCCTTTACCATTCATAGACCAAATGTTGGAGAGACTGGAAAAACATTCATACTTCTGCTACCTAGATGGTTATTAGGGATTCTTTCAAATCCCTATTCACCCCGATGACCAGGAAAAGACAACATTCACCTGTCCCTATGGTACTTTTGCCTACCGCCGAATGCCGTTCGGACTACGCAACGCTCCAGCAACCTTTCAAATATGCATGATGGCAATCTTCGTAGATTTCATAGATGATATCATGGAAGTGTTCATGGATGACTTCTCTGTATGCGGACAAAGCTTCGAAGGCTGCCTGTCGAATTTAGAAATGGTACTCAAAAGATGCGCCAAAGTGAACCTTGTCCTTAATTGGGAAAAATGTCATTTCATGGTCCGACAAGGCATTGTTTTAAGATACGTCATCTCTGAGAAAGGGATTGAAGTTGACAAAGCCAAAATAGAGATCATAAAGGATCTCCAACCTCCGAAAACCGTACGAGAAATACGAAGCTTCTTAGGACACGCTGGATTCTACCGGAGATTCATAAAAGATTTCTCGAAAATCACAAAGCCTCTTACAGGTTTGTTAATGAAAGATGCTGAGTTCATCTTCGACAAAGAATGCTTAGAGGCATTCGAAACTCTAAAATCTGCACTTATCACCGCACCAATCATGCAACCCCCAGATTGGCGACTACCATTCGAAATCATGTGCGATGCGAGTGATTATGCCGTAGGCGCAGTTCTAGGAAAGAGGAAGGATAAGAAGCTTCACGCTATCTACTACGCCAGTAGAACATTAGGCCCTGCCCAAATGAACTACGCCACAACAAAAAAGGAACTCTTAGCAGTCGTGTTCGCTCTTGACAAATTCCGTTCCTACTTGGTAGGAGCCAAAATAATCATATACACCGACCACGCTGCCATTAGGTACCTAATAAAAAAAAGGACGCTAAACCTAGATTATTGAGATGGATCCTATTATTACAAGAGTTCGATTTAGAAATTAAAGATAAGAAGGGGACCGAGAACGTAGTTGTGAACCACTTATCCCGTATAGAGGGCATAAAACAAGAACCAGTGCTTATCAATGACGACTTTCCTTACGAACGTCTGATAGCCAAATTGGAAAGCGATATGTCTAACTCTACTTCGGAAGAACCGGAACTGGAAAAAGCTGTGGAAGCTGTCTATGCCCAAGCCACTTTTCCATGGTTTGCCGACATCGTTAATTACCTGGCCGCAGGCGTGCTTCCACCAGACCTGACTTATCAACAAAAGAAGTAATTCTTCCATGACTTAAAGCACTACTACTGGGACGAACCTCTACTCTTCAGACGAGGCGCCGACAACTTATACCGTCGTTGCGTCCCAGAGGAAGAAATAGAAGACATCATCACCCAATGCCATTCAGCACCATATGGTGGTTATGCCAGCACCTCAAAGACATGCGCTAAAATCCTACAGTCCGGCCTATTCTGGCCCAGTCTCTGGAAGGACGCCCATACCGCAGTACTAAAATGCGACCGGTGCCAACGCACCGGCAACATCTCACGACGCGATGAAATGCCTCAGAGAGGAATCTTGGAAGTAGAAATCTTTGACGTCTGGGGAATCGACTTCATGGGACCATTCCCCTCTTCTTTTGGAAATAAATACATACTCGTCGCTGTCGATTATGTATCGAAATGGATAGAGGCCGTTGCCGCTCCAACTAATGACACGCGAGTAGTTGTTAAACTCTTTAAAAATGTAATCTTTCCAAGATTCGGTGTTCCTAGGCTCGTCATTAGTGACGGTGGTTCGGATTTCATATCGTGAATCTTTGATAAACTCCTTTCCAAATACGGAATAAAACACTGTGTAGCCACACCGTATCATCCACAAACTAGTGGACAAGTGGAGGTTTCGAACAGGGAGATAAAACAAATTTTAGAAAAGACTGTCGCAACCTCCAGGAAAGACTGGTCATAAAAGCTGAACGAAGCTTTATGGGCCTATAGGACCGCCTTTAAGACACCGATAGGCACCACACCATTCAAACTAGTTTACGGAAAATCATGCCACTTGCCGGTAGAATTAGAGCATAAAGCCTTCTGGGCTATTAAGACACTAAACTTCAACTACACTGCGGCAGGCGAAAAGCGTATCTTGAACCTTCATGAGTTGGAAGAGCTAAGATTAGACGCGTACGAGAATGCACACATCTACAAAGAAAGGACCAAGAAATGGCATGACAAACGTTCAATCCGGAAGCAGTTCAGACTGGGAGACATCGTGCTCCTGTTTAACTCCAGATTGAAACTATTCCCTGGAAAACTAAAATCTAGGTGGTCTGGACCTTTTGAGGTCACCAAAGTCCTAAAGAGTGGAGCTGTTGAAGTTACAAATCGAATCAACGCACCATTTATAGTAAACGGACAGCGTTTGAAACATTATAATCAAAGTGAAAACAGCGACCACGTGAGCAATATGAAATTGCTCGAGATCCCCGACTAGCTTATCTCCAAGCTATCGTCAGGCTTCTGACGTTAAAGACAGTGCTGATTGGGAGGCAACCCAAAGTTTTCTGATTTTCCTTCTAAATTTATTAAAACTATTCTTTTTATTAAACTTATAATTTCTATAAATTTCTATTATCTTATTTTCCATTATCTATATTTATTTTATATTTTTCTCTTTTATCACTTTTGTTATTTTTCTTAAAATTACGATCTGAGTGAATGTGACTTTTTCCAGGATTTTAAAAGTCATTCTACTTTTCTTCCATTCTATCCGACTAACGAGTATGGCCGACATTGACGTTACGACTGTTGTGTTTAGAGGACGAGCTCAGCAGGCCAGATTCGAGGCACTGACTCAAAGAAACTTTGCTTCGACTCTGTAGTACGATACACCAACCATGGACAAGCTAGGAATTCAAGATAGCATTCAGTACCTTTTTAACCAATTAGGCTGGGAGCAAACCGCTCTCAAGACCCGATTCGCTACCTTCCGCGAACTGACACTAGAATTCCTTAGCTCCCTAAGTTACTTACCTGAATATGGCTTTGGATCCACTAAAGAGTTAATAACCTTTAGAATGTTTGGAATAGACCAAACACACAACCGTACCACGTTAGCTACCATCCTAGGCTTCCCTAGCAATCCATTCGTGTTTACTGCCATTGAAGAGGATTTTGATCTCGAATTAGACCAATTCTGGGGTTCCATCACCGGAAACTATCACCCAGAACCGAACGACATGCATAACCATGAGATACACAATCCAGCCTTCCGCTATTTCCATAGGATATTAGCCCATACCCTCTTTGGTAAGGAAGAAAACATCACAACAGTCTCAAAGGATGAGCTGTTCATCCTTTTCTGTGCTTCTCAAGGCCGCCCTGTAAATGCTGTCCCTTTTATGATGAGGGCATTTACACGCATCAATCAGGACCTGCACTCACCCATTTTAATAGGAGGCCTAGTCACCATGATCGCCCATGAAATTGGTCTGAGGTATTACCTGAACAAAGCCGTCCGTTTCGGCAACCTCAGAGCAATGGACATCCAGTTCTGCTTCAACAGACGCATTCTAGGTACCTTAGGACCAGGAGCCTACGAATACCTAATAGCTGATCAACCTGTCCACCTTTTCACATTGCCCAACCATGAGCTAACCAGTATCCATAACAAAGACAATTGGCTCTATGAATTGGATGAGCCTATGGGACCTCCATCACCTCGCTCCACACCCCAGGCCTATATGTATGACAGTGATCAAGTCTCCGAAGCGCATGACTATTTGTACTACCAAGACTATGAGTCCGAAGTAGAGATCGATCCTGAGACCCCTCCTAACTACCACAATTTTCCTGACCCCACGCCTGAACAAAACACAGATAAGCTCGACACTGTCCTGAAAACTATAGACAACCTCAAGTTGGAAGTAACCACTATCAAAGATGAATTAACGCAGCTTCATATGGATTTCGTTACCTTCATGGACTTGGTTAGTGACCAATTTAATACCGTTGTTCAGCAGGTCAACAATTTGAAGAAACCAACGGAGTGATCTTCTAGTTTTTACTTTAATTTACATTTACTGCATTTTACATTGTTCGCATTTAGTTCATTTTGCAACTATTTACTCTTTTTTGGATATTGTACTACCGTACACTCATTTTTCGATTTAATGATATTTTCATTTCAGTACTTCCATCACTTACGTTTCCTATTCATTTTTAGTTTGTCATTATTACCATAGTTTCCACTGTTATAAGTCATATTACCATAGTTTCCACTGTTAAAACGCCCAACAAGCAAAATTCTGCAATTCTGCAGATTTTGCTGATGTGACGGTCGTCACACTTCCACCACGGTCGTCACGCGTGTTACGACCGTCACAGACCCCTGACGGTCGTCATGCAGAAAAACCCTCAATTCTGTTTTAAACAGAGTTGCGCCCCTCTCCTTTCCCTCTCCTCTAATTTCCCACTCTCCAATTATCCAAACCCTATCCAAACCCTCCGAATCCCCCATAAAACACCCCCCATTTTCACCCTCCCATTCACCGATCTACAGTACCCACTGCACTCCTCCGCATCACCATTCTCTGAAATCCCATAATCTCCATGCTCTGCACTTTTTTCACAACAATGGCCGGTGCTAACCCCGAATTCAGCGACATCACCTTCCGCGAAGGAGAGGCCGGTGAACGGCAGCAGACGAACTTTCTCGCATTCCATCAACGGTCGCTACAACCGAACCGGTATGCTCATCTGAATTCTCTGATGGAACTCGAAATCCTCGACGGCGTCACTTGGATGTTGCAGAGAGCCGGCATCTGGCATCTCTACACCACTCCCCAGCCCACCTACGAGCAACTCACGCTGGAGTTTCTCAGTTCTTTCGCCTACACAACATCATCCGGCGATGCCAACCAACTCTATGGTGCCGCCTGCTTCCGGATGTTCGGCACTGAATATCAGGTCCCCCAGGACCGCATCGCCGTAATCCTGCAGTTCATCCACAGCGACGATGCTCACCGCCGCATCTCAGACCAGTTCTACCAAGAGGCCTTCCCTCTCTCGAACAGCCTGACCGGAACCACTCCAGATAGCTAGGACACGCTGAACGCCACTCATATCCATAACCCAACTATCCACTACTTCCACCGCGTGTTGAGCAACACCATATTCGCTTGTGACAGTAACCATAAGGTTAACTCGAAGGAGCTGTTTTTCCTCCGCTGTGTGTTCGTTCAGAGCCGGTTAACGCCGCCCCATTTCTCTTGGCTCACATTCAAGCCAACAGCAATCGCGGTGCCAAACCTTTTTACTTCGGTGGCATCGTCACATCCATTGCCATAGGCCTCGGTCTTGGCGACCGCCTCCAGACACTCCGCCAGATGCCTCCCGTATTCCTAGACACCGACCACTGCCGCGCCTCCCACCTCATCAAGGCCCGCCGTGATGGCCGCTATCATCCTGTAGTGCGCGGCCGCACTATCCAGAGCATCATCCTGCCTTCCCGCACTACCCAGATGCATCTTGAGGACAGAGCCAACTGGCTCTTCGACACCACTGCCCCTGCTGCCCCAACACAAGACAACATCCCAGAGCCCAGAGACGAAGTTCAGGAAGAGCTCGACAGAGCCGACCAGCCTGAGCCTTCACACGCAGTTGCTGCCGCTGGCCCTTCCACGCGCCGCCGCCCCCGTCCTGCCACTAATGACACCTCCGCGGCCCTCCTCCGCTGCATCGAGCGATAGAACCAGATGATGCTTATGATGGAGCAGCAGAACCGCAGGGCTGCGGAATTTGAAGCTTGGCAGAGAGAGCAGACCAGCCAAATCCAGCAGTCTCTGCAGATGATGCACGACATCCATTCCGGCATGGCTGACGAGATGGCGCACCTCACTGTGCGAGTCGACGGCCTCCGGGATTACATCTTCCACACCGGGGCTCTGAACCTCGCCGCCCGTGATCCCTCAGCCAGAGGTCGAGGCAGAGATAGAGGACGAGGACGGGATCAGTAGTATTTTTCATTTTTGCCATTTTCGCTGTTTTTTTTCCTGTATTTCCTTTGTATCTCCCTTCCGCATTCCTTCAAATCAGTGGGGACACTGATTGAGATAGTGTGGGAGCGGATCGTTATTTCCTTTTCATTTCCCTTTCTCATGTTATTTCCCATTGTACTTGTTTTTTCGAATTTAAAGAAATTTTAACTTTCGGTTTCGGCAAATAAGCTCTTATATATATATTTACCTCCGTTACGTGAACTCCCCGCGTTTCATATGACTATACAAAGAAATCTTTAAGCATCACGAGGACACGCCAAAGTTCAATCAAGTATGGAAATCTCGAGAAGAAAATTTTTACAACTCCATTACCATCCTGACACCTTAGACCTCCAGTTTATGCGAGTCCGTTTCACTACCTACACGTACCGAAGTTTCAAGCTCCTACTCAAACGTAGCCCCCAGTAGTTTATACAAGCAGTCAGCACCATCCTAAATGCTTCTAAGCGATGAAACCGATGCAAATAAGTGTGTGTGATCTCTAACTCAAAATGAAAAATCATGAAGAAGAAAAGCCATATAGCATGAGTATAGAGACATATCCCTTCTAAGTTAGGTGCTCCTCACCCGAGCATTTAGCCCAACGGTACAGAAAGTCTTTGAAAAATCAATAGCATAAGCTTATGTGCAAAGAAGAATCGAAATAGAAAAGAGATCATAGCCACTAACAGGTTGACTTGCCATGAAAGTATACGGATAACGGGCTTAATGTGACTGCGCCAGAACAAACCGGGTAAAACTTGTTGCAAGGAACTTGACGCCAAGCTGCAGTAGCATGATTGGAACTGGCTTGCATAAAAAGGAGGCCTTCGAAGACTTACAACTCAGTGTCACCACCGTATGTGTGTTGTTTCGATTTTTGTCTTGGACTTCCTAACTTGTAATTTGAGAAAAACCTCTCGGAAGGGAGGAGCGTGCCGCGTGTTTGCCACATTTTTCTAACTTTTACTTGAGGACAAGTAAAGATTCAAGTTTAGGGGAGTTTGATAACGCGAAAATATATCTATAAAATGACGTGTGTTTTAACTAATGTTTGACCGGTTTCACTCCGAATTCGGGGCATTCCATGCTATTTGTCTAAGTATTATGCAGGTATTCGAAGAACATGTCCAAGCAAAGCAATATGAAGAAAAGGAGCAAAAACAAGTGGAAAATGGATGAAAAACCAAGTGAAAACCAGCAGAAACGAGCCTGACTGGTGTGACGAACGTCACACAGCTGTTACGACCGTCATGCGTGTGACGACCGTCACACAGCCATGACGACCGTCATGCAGCCAGAACGTGGCAGAATGAAGTCACGTGCAATTTCTCCCCTCAAAGACCAAAAGTGTGGCCACTAACTCCTATTTTTCTGCCTCAAACCCACTTCCTGAAGGAATAACCGTTAGATACTCTCCCTCTATAAAAGGAAGAGGTTGGGACCTGAAAAAGGGAGCCGAATTTAAGACAACGAAGTGCTGCCAATTCGTCTTCAGAGCAACCTTTCCATTATTCTATTCTTATTTGTTTCTCTTTTCCTTCTCTGCATTCTTTGATATTTTGTAATTTCTATTTTCATTGTACGATCAATTGTCACCAAGACCAGAATCCTGCCAACATTTGTGGAGGATCTGCCCCAAAGGCCAATTGGAATATTTTACAGGTTTTAAATTTTAATCGTAATTTCAGTTTTCATTATGATTCATGTTATTAATTGCTGTTTTTATTTATGTATTACCATTTCTATTTCCATGTCTAGCTAAACTACTGTAATCGATATGCAATAATAATTCAGACGGAATTTGATAATAATTGGCGTAGTTTCTTTCTCTTTTCAAAAACTCAGTTATGGTTTTAGTTTTTAATCAAAATTCTAAATAAATCTTTGTCACGACAGTGAGAAGCTATTTACGGTGGTTTTGCCACGACAGTGGGAAACCATATTAAGGTACAAACCAACAAGCGACAGCTGAGGTAAGACCAGATAGTAAAAACTAGGCATTCGATTTAAAAACAGCGAAAGCGCTTTAAAAAGGATTAGAACTTAGAGATTTTCAAAAGGTAACTTTAACCCCGAACGGGATAGCGAAAGCATACGTTCCGCCTTAGAGTTGCGACTAGCGTCAACAACCATCGTGAGACAAAAGTCTTTAAATCACTATTTTCTTCTTAAAGTAAGTTTGAAAACATTTAATACACCAATAAGTTGTCAAATCCCCGAAGAACAAAATTATTGCATATCGATTCATAAATTCATATCTTAAGTAAAACCTTAGTTCCCTTTAGTTTACGCATTTATTCTGCCATTATTCAACTTGAAACCAAACCGACCTAGCTAAACACCGTAACACCCGATAACACTAGATTGATTACGAGTCCCTGTGGGATCGATATCTATTATTACTACGCGATAGACTGTGCACTTGCAGTTAGATTTGTTAGACATAGAAAGTCGCGATCAAGTTTTTGGCGCCGTTGCCGGGGACCCGTTTAGTCAATAGTGTAACCTTCTGTTACGCCGTATAGACTAGGTTAACAATTTTATTTTCCCTTTACTGGTTCTGTCGATTGTATGCCAAGTAATCGCCCACAAGGCGATATCTTAAAACCTTCAGTCGCAGAACTAGAGCGCTTCTTACATTTAAGAAGTCACATAATTGAATACCAACAAAAAAATAACATTCCCGGTCCTCTCACTCACATTCCCAAATCCGAAGAAGAATCAAAGATGGCTGAAGGACCTCAAAACAAACCGCTGAAGGCATACGCTACACCCTCTCAGATGGAGCCTAGAAGTAGCATTGCTGCCCCAGCTATTACTCGAAACGATTTTGAGCTGAAACCCTCATTGCTGTCAGCTGTACAACAAAACCAATTCTCAGGAAATGCAACTGAGGATCCAAACGAACATTTAACGAAGTTTGTACAATACGCAGACACAGTGAAAGCAAATGGCGTAACTCCAGACGCAATAAGACTTCGTCTTTTCCCTTTCTCTCTTAGAGACAGAGCGAGGACATGGTTACAATCCTTACCATCCAACTCCGTTACGACGTGGGAACAGTTGAAGAACGTCTTCTTAGCAAGATATTTTCCGCCAAGCAAAACTGCTATGCTTAGAGCTCAAATCAACGGATTTCGACAAAAAGATACTTAATCTCTTTACGAAGCATGGGAACGATTAAAAGATATGATGAGAACATGTCCTCACCACGGTCTAGAAGACTGGGTGACGATCCACACTTTTTATAATGGGCTTCTATACAACACCAGATTAACGGTAGACGTCGCCGCGGGCGGTGCACTTATGGATAAGCCATACGACGAAGCCTATCAACTAATCGAAAACATGTCTCAGAACCACTGCCAATGGGGAGGTGAACGCATTCCAGCAGAGAAACCCGCAGCAAAAGGTGGGATGTACGAGATCAGCAGCCTTGAAAAGTTCAACGCTAAAGTAGATGCTCTAGCACAGAAGATCGACAGTCTGACCGTAAACCCCGCTGCAACCGTCGCTGCCGTAACTCCAAACTGCGAGTTATGCGGAATCGCCACTCATAATGCGCCCGAGTGCCCATTGTTGGCCGGAATCCCACCAGACCAAGTAAATTACACTCAAGGAAATCCTTACGCGAATACTTACAACCCAGGATGGAGGAACCACCCAAACTTTTTCTACAAGAACGATAATGCCTTGCAAGCACCAGGTGCTCCGCCAGGATATCAGAAACCAGCTGCTGCCCAGACTGCCCCTAGGAAATCAAACCTCGAGTTGATGATGGAAAAATTCATAGCTACTCAAGCTCAAACAAACAAAGAATTCCTAAATCAAAACATACACACTAGCGAGCAAATTAAACAGCTGACCGAAAAAGTAGACGCTTTAGCCACCCATAACAAAATGCTCGAAACGCAGATATCCCAAGTGGCCCAACAACAAGCCTCTGCCGCTGCCCCAGCTGGAACATTTCCAGGACAGCCTGAACCTAATCCAAAAGGTCACGCAAACGCTGTTATATTAAGAAGTGGGAAAGAATTGGAGGGCCCAACAGATCCTAGGAACGAAGATTTAGTAATGCAACAGAAATCCGATAAACCAACCGAAAAGGAGTCTGAAACAGAAAAGAAGGAATGCGACGAGCAGAAAGCCGCCAAAGATGAAAACACATATGTGCCTCCAGCGCCATATAAACCACCTATCCCTTATCCTCAAAGATTAATAAACTCCAAAACTTCGGGACAATTCAAGAAATTTGTCGAACTTCTGAAACAACTAAACATCATTATTCCTTTCATAGAAGCGATAACTCAAATGCCGTCATACGCTAAATTTCTTAAAGAAATTTTGTCTAATAAAAGGAAAATAGAGGATAATGAGACAGTAACACTTATCGCCGAATGTAGCGCAATCATTCAAAACCACATGCCTCCTAAACTAAAAGACCCAGGTAGTTTCTCCATACCCTGCGTCATAGGAAAGTTCGTAATATACAAAGCTCTATGCGATCTAGGAGCCATTATAAGCGTCATGCCCTTATCTATATGCAAAAAGCATAATATGGGAGAACTAAGACCAACTAAAATGTCCGTACAATTGGCTGACTGATCAGTCAAGTATCCCGTCAGAATACTGGAAAACGTTCCAGTACGCATAGGACAATTCTATATCCCAACCGACTTCATAATCATGGACATCAAAGAGGACTATGTTACTCCAATTATCCTAGGAAGACCGTTCCTAGCTACAGCCGGAGCTATAATAGACGTAAAGAAAGGAAGGCTAACATTCGAAGTAGGAGAAGAAAAGATAGAGTTCATCCTTACTAAATTCTTGAAGGCACCAGCCATCGATGACACATGCTATATAGTAGATGTAATTGACGAATGCATACGAGAATTAGAAAAGGAGGAAACTACATATTCTGAAATCATGAAAATCCCGACCCCTGATATTCATGAAGACGACAACTGGCATGCACCATACAAAGATGATAGTCTGAGCGAGATCTTAACACTCACTCCAAATCACATGCCAGGTCCGAAAAACCCAGCTTTAGAACTTAAAGAGCTACCCAAAACTCTCAGGTATGAATTTCTTGATACAGAATTCAAAAGACCAGTAATAGTAAACGCCAACTTAGGACAATCAGAAACTGAATGATTATTAGAAGTCCTGAGGAAATACCCAACTGCGTTAGGCTATAATATAAGCGATCTAAAAGGCATAAGCCCCCCCATCTGTATGCACCGTATCATGCTGGAGGAAGACTGCAAAACTTCGAGAGAACATCAGAGAAGGATAAACCCGATCCTAAGCACTGTAGTCAAAGACGAGGTGAAAAAGCTACTAGACGCAGGAATCATATACCCAATTTCTGACAGCCAATGGGTCAGTCCAGTACACGTAGTACCCAAGAAAGGAGGCGTTACTGTAGTAAAGAATGCGAAAGACGAATCGATAACCCAAAGAGTAGTGACCGGAAATAGGATGTGTATCGATTACAGAAAACTAAACAAGGCAACTCGGAAAGATCACTTCCCTTTACCATTCATAGACCAAATGTTGGAGAGACTGGCAAAACATTCATACTTCTGCTACCTAGATGGTTATTCAGGATTCTTTCAAATCCCTATTCACCCCGATGACCAGGAAAAGACAACATTCACCTGTCCCTATGGTACTTTTGCCTACTGCCGAATGCCGTTCGGACTACGCAATGCTCCAGCAACCTTTCAAATATGCATGATGGCAATCTTCGCAGATTTCATAGATGACATCATGGAAGTGTTCATGGATGACTTCTCTGTATGCGGACAAAGATTCGAAGGCTGCCTGTCGAATTTAGAAATGGTACTCAAAAGATGCGCCAAAGTGAACCTTGTACTTAATTGGGAAAAATGTCATTTCATGGTCCGACAAGGCATTGTTTTAGGATACGTCATCTTTGAGAAAGGGATTGAAGTTGACAAAGCCAAAATAGAGATCATAAAGGATCTCCAACCTCCGAAAACCGTACGAGAAATACGAAGCTTCTTAGGACACGCTGGATTCTACCGGAGATTCATAAAAGATTTCTCGAAAATCACAAAGCCTCTTACAGGTTTGTTAATGAAAGATGCTGAGTTCATCTTCGACAAAGAATGCTTAGAGGCATTCGAAACTCTAAAATCTGCACTTATCACCGCACCAATCATGCAACCCCCAGATTGGCGACTACCATTCGAAATCATGTGCGATGCGAGTGATTATGCCGTAGGCGCAGTTCTAGGACAGAGGAAGGATAAGAAGCTTCACGCTATCTACTACGCCAGTAGAACATTAGGCCCTGCCCAAATGAACTACGTCACAACAGAAAAGGAACTCTTAGCAGTCGTGTTCGCTCTTGACAAATTCCGTTCCTACTTGGTAGGAGCAAAAATAATCATATACACCGACCACGCTGCCATTAGGTACCTAATAAACAAAAAGGACGCCAAACCCAGATTATTGAGATGGATCCTATTATTACAAGAGTTCGATTTAGAAATTAAAGATAAGAAGGGGACCGAGAACGTAGTTGCGAACCACTTATCCCGTATAGAGGGCATAAAACAAGAACCAGTGCTTATCAATGACGACTTTCCTTACGAACGTCTGATAGCCAAATTGGAAAGCGATATGTCTAACTCTACTTCGGAAGAACCGGAACTGGAAAAAGCTATGGAAGCTGTCTATGCCCAAGCCACTTTGCCGTGGTTTGCCGACATCGTTAATTACCTGGCCGCAGGCGTGCTTCCACCGGACCTGACTTATCAACAAAAGAAGAAATTCTTCCATGACTTAAAGCACTACTACTGGGACGAACCTCTACTCTTCAGACGAGGCGCCGACAACTTATACCGTCGTTGCGTCCCAGAGGAAGAAATAGAAGACATCATCACCCAATGCCATTCAGCACCATATGGTGGTTATGCCAACACCTCAAAGACATGCGCTAAAATCCTACAGTCCGGCCTATTCTGGCCCAGTCTCTGGAAGGACGTCCATACCGCGGTACTAAAATGCGACCGGTGCCAACGCACCGGCAACATCTCACGACGCGATGAAATGCCTCAGAGAGGAATCTTGGAAGTAGAAATCTTTGACGTCTGGGGAATCGACTTCATGGGACCATTCCCCTCTTCTTTTGGAAATAAATACATATTCGTCGCTGTTGATTATGTATCGAAATGGATAGAGGCCGTTGCCGATCCAACTAATGACACGCGAGTAGTCGTTAAACTCTTTAAAAATGTAATCTTTCCAAGATTCGGTGTGCCTAGGCTCGTCATTAGTGACGGTGGTTCGCATTTCATATCGCGAATCTTTGATAAACTCCTTTCCAAATACGGAGTAAAACACTGTGTAGCCACACCGTATCATCCACAAACTAGTGGACAAGTGGAGGTTTCGAACAGGGAGATAAAACAAATTTTAGAAAAGACTGTCGCAACCTCCAGGAAAGACTGGTCATCAAAGCTGAACGAAGCTTTATGGGCCTATAGGACCGCCTTTAAGACACCGATAGGCACCACACATTCAAACTAGTTTACAGAAAATCATGCCACCTGCCGGTAGAATTAGGGCATAAAGCCTTTTGGGCTATTAAGACACTAAACTTCAACTACACTGCGGCAGGCGAAAAGCGTATCTTGAACCTTCATGAGTTGGAAGAGCTAAGATTAGACGCGTACGAGAATGCACACATCTACAAAGAAAGGACCAAGAAATGGCATGACAAACGTTCAATCTGGAAGCAGTTCAGAGTGGGAGACATCGTGCTCCTGTTTAACTCCAGATTGAAACTATTCCCTGGAAAACTAAAATCTAGGTGGTCTGGACCTTTTGAGGTCACCAAAGTCCTTAAGAGTGGAGATGCTGAAGTCACAAATCGAATCAACGCACCGTTTATAGTAAACGGACAGCGTTTGAAACATTATAATCAAAGTGAAAACAGCGACCACGTGAGCAATATGAAATTGATCGAGATCCCCGACTAGCTTATCTCCAAGCTATCGTCAGGCTTCTGACATTAAAGACAGTGCTGATTGGGAGGCAACCCAAAGTTTTCCTGATTTTCCTTCTAAATTTATTAAAACTATTCTTTTTATTAAACTTATAGTTTCTATAAATTTCTATTATCTTATTTTCCATTATCTATATTTATTTTATATTTTTCTCTTTTATCACTTTTGTTATTTTTCTTAAAATTACAATCTGAGTGAATGTGACTTTTTCCAGGATTTTAAAAGTCATTCTACTTTTCTTCCATTCTATCCTACTAACGAGTATGGCCGACATTGACGTTACGACTGTTGTGTTTAGAGGACGAGCTCAGCAGGCCAGATTCGAGGCACTGACTCAAAGAAACTTTGCTTCGACTCTGTACTACGATACACCAACCATGGACAAGCTAGGAATTCAAGATAGCATTCAGTACCTTTTTAACCAATTAGGCTGGGAGCAAACCGCTCTCAAGACCCGATTCGCTACCTTCCACGAACTGACACTAGAATTCCTTAGCTCCCTAAGTTACTTACCTGAATATGGCTTTGGATCCACTAAAGAGTTAATAACCTTTAGAATGTTTGGAATAGACCAAACACACAACCGTACCATGTTAGCTACCATCCTAGGCTTCCCTAGCAATCCATTCGTGTTTACTGCCATTGAAGAGGATTTTGATCTCGAATTAGACCAATTCTGGGGTTCCATCACCGGAAACTATCACCCAGAACCGAACGACATGCATAACCATGAGATACACAATCCAGCCTTCCGCTATTTCCATAGGATATTAGCCCATACCCTCTTTGGTAAGGAAGAAAACATCACAACAGTCTCAAAGGACGAGCTGTTCATCCTTTTCTGTGCTTCTCAAGGCCGCCCTGTAAATGTTGTACCTTTTATGATGAGGGCATTTACACGCATCAATCAGGACCTACACTCACCCATTTTAATAGGAGGCCTAGTCACCATGATCGCCCATGAAATTGGTCTGAGGTATTACCTGAACAAAGTCGTCCGTTTTGGCAACCTCAGAGCAATGGACATCCAGTTCTGCTTCAACAGACGCATTCTAGGTACCTTAGGACCAGGAGCCTACGAATACCTAATAGCTGATCAACCTGTCCACCTTTTCACATTGCCCAACCATGAGCTAACCAGTATCCATAACAAAGATAATTGGCTCTATGAATTGGATGAGCCTATGGGACCTCCATCACCTCGCTCCACACCCCAGGCTTATATGTATGACAGTGATCAAGTCTCCGAAGCGCATGACTATTTGTACTACCAAGACTATGAGTCCGAAGTAGAGATCGATCCTGAGACCCCTCTTAACTACCACAATTTTCCTGACCCCACGCCTGAACAAAACACAGATAAGTTCGACACTGTCCTGAAAACTGTAGACAACCTCAAGTTGGAAGTAACCACTGTCAAAGATGAATTAACGCAGCTTCATATGGATTTCGTTACCTTCATGGACTTGGTTAGCGACCAATTTAATACCGTTGTTCAGCAGGTCAACAATTTGAAGAAACCAACGGAGTGATCTTCTAGTTTTTACTTTAATTTACATTTACTGCATTTTACATTGTTCGCATTTAGTTCATTTTGCAACTGTTTACTCTTTTTTGGATATTGTACTACCGTACACTCATTTTTCGATTTAATGATATTTTCATTTCAGTACTTCCATCACTTATGTTTCCTATTCATTTTTAGTTTGTCATTATTACCATAGTTTCCACTGTTATAAGTCATATTACCATAGTTTCCACTGTTAAAACGCCCAACAAGCAAAATTCTGCAATTCTGCAGATTTTGCTGATGTGACGGTCGTCACACTTCCACCACGGTCGTCACGCGTGTTACGACCGTCACAGACCCCTGACGATCGTCATGCAGAAAAACCCCCAATTCTGTTTTAAACAGAGTTGCGCCCCTCTCCTTTCCCTCTCCTCTAATTTCCCACTCTCCAATTCTCCAAACCCTATCCAAACCCTCCGAATCCCCCATAAAACACCCCCCATTTTCACCCTCCCATTCACCGATCTACAGTACCCACTGCACTCCTCCGCATCACCATTCTCTGAAATCCCATAATCTCCATCCTCTGCACTTTTTTCACAACAATGGCCGGTGCTAACCCCAAATTCAGCGACATCACCTTCCGTGAAGGAGAGGCCGGTGAACGGCAGCAGACGAACTTTCTCGCATTCCATCAACGATCACTACAACCGAACCGGTATGCTCATCTGAATTCTCTGACGGAACTCGGAATCCTCGACGGCGTCACTTGGATGTTGCAGAGAGCCGGCATCTCTGCACCACTCCCCAGCCCACCTACGAGCAACTCACGCTGGAGTTTCTCAGCTCTTTCGCCTACACAACATCATCCGGCGATGCCAACCAACTCCACGATGCCGCCTGCTTCAGGATGTTCGGCACTGAATATCAGGTCCCCCAGGACCGCATCGCCGTAATCCTGCAGTTCATCCACAGCGACGATGCTCACCGCCGTATCTCAGACCAGTTCTACCAAAAGGCCTTCCCTCTCTGGAACAGCCTGACCGGAACCACTCTAGATAGCTGGGACACGCTGAACGCCACTCATATCCATAACCCAGCTATCCGCTACTTCCACCGCGTGTTGAGCAACACCGTATTCGCTCGTGACAGTAACCATAAGGTCAACTCGAAGGAGCTGTTTTTCCTCCGCTGTGTGTTCGCTTTAGAGCCGGTTAACGCCACCCCATTTCTCTTGGCTCACATTCAAGCCAACTGCAATCGCGGCGCCAAACCTTTTTACTTCGGTGGCATCGTCACATCCATCGCCATAGGCCTCGGTCTTGGCGACCGCCTCCAGACACTCCGCCAGATGCCTCCCGTATTCCTAGACACCGACCACTGCCGCGCCTCCCACCTCATCAAGGCCCGCCGTGATGGCCGCTATCATCCTGTAGTGCACGACCGCACTATCCAGAGCATCATCCTGCCTTCCCGCACTACCCAGATGCATCCTGAGGACAGAGTCAACTGGCTCTTCGACACCGCTGCCCCTGCTGCCCCAACACAAGACAACATCCTAGAGCCCAGGGACGAAGTTCAGGAAGAGCTCGACAGAGCCGACCAGCCTGAGCCTTCACACGCAGCTGCTGCCGCTGGCCCTTCCACGCGCCGCCGCCCCCGTCCTGCCACTGATGACACCTCCGCGGACCTCCTCCGCTGCATCGAGCGACAGAACCAGATGATGCTTATGATGGAGCAGCAGAACCGCAGAGCTGCGGAATTTGAAGCTTGGAAGAGAGAGCAGACCGGCCAAATCCAGCAGTCTCTGCAGATGATGCACGACATCCATTCCGGCATGGCTGACGAGATGGCGTACCTCACTGTGCGAGTCGACGGCCTCCAGGATTACATCTTCCACACCGGGGCTCTGAACCTCGCCGCCCGTGATCCCCCAGCCAGAGGTCGAGGCAGAGATAGAGGACGAGGACGGGATCAGTAGTATTTTTCATTTTTGCCATTTTCGCTGTTTTTTTCCCCTGTATTTCCTTTGTATCTCCCTTCCGCATTCCTTCAAATCAGTGGGGACACTGATTGAGATAGTGTGGGAGCGGATCGTTATTTCCTTTTCATTTCCCTTTCTCATGTTATTTCCCATTGTACTTGTTTTTTCGAATTTAAAGAAGTTTTAACTTTCGGTTTCGGCAAATAAGCTCTTATATATATATTTACCTCCGTTACGTGAACTCCCCGCGTTTCATATGACTATACAAAGAAATCTTTAAGCATCACGAGGACACGCCAAAGTTCAATCAAGTATGGAAATCCCGAGAAGAAAATTTTTACAACTCCATTACCGTCCTGACACCTTAGACCTCTAGTTTATGCGAGTCTGTTTCACTACCTACACGTACCGAAGTTTCAAGCTCCTACTCAAACGTAGCCCCCAGTAGTTTATACAAGCAGTCAGCACCATCCTAAATGCTTCTAAGCGATTAAACCGATGCAAATAAGTGTGTGTGATCTCTAACTCAAAATGAAAAATCATGAAGAAGAAAAGCCATATAGCATGAGTATAGAGACATATCCCTTCTAAGTTAGGTTCTCCTCACCCGAGGATTTAGCCCAACGGTACAGAAAGTCTTTGAAAAATCAATAGCATAAGCTTATGTGCAAAGAAGAATCGAAATAGAAAAGAGATCATAGCCACTAACAGGTTGACTTGCCATGAAAGTATACGGATAACGGGCTTAATGTGACTGCGCCAGAACAAACCGGGTAAAACTTGTTGCAAGGAACTTGACGCCAAGCTGCAGTAGCATGATTGGAACTGGCTTGCATAAAAAGGAGGCCTTTGAAGACTTACAACTCAGTGTCACCACTGTATGTGTGTTGTTTCGATTTTTGTCTTGGACTTCCTAACTTGTAATTTGAGAAAAACCTCTCGGAAGGGAGGAGCGTGCCGCGTGTTTGCCACATTTTTCTAACTTTTACTTGAGGACAAGTAAAGATTCAAGTTTAGGGGAGTTTGATAACGCGAAAATATATCTATAAAATGACGTGTGTTTTAACTAATGTTTGACCGGTTTCACTCCGAATTCGGGGCATTCCATGCTATTTGTCTAAGTATTATGCAGGTATTCGAAGAACATGTCCAAGCAAAGCAATATGAAGAAAAGGAGCAAAAACAAGTGGAAAATGGATGAAAAACCAAGTGAAAACCAGCAGAAACGAGCCTGACTGGTGTGACGAACGTCACACAGCTGTTACGACCATCATGCGTGTGACGACCGTCACACAGCCATGACGACCGTCATGCAGCCAGAACGTGGCAGAATGAAGTCACGTGCAATTTCTCCCCTCAAAGACCAAAAGTGTGGCCACTAACTTCTATTTTTCTGCCTCAAACCCACTTCCTGAAGGAATAACCGTTAGATACTCTCCCTCTATAAAAGGAAGAGGTTGGGACCTGAAAAAGGGAGCCGAATTTAAGACAACGAAGTGCTGCCAATTCGTCTTCAGAGCAACCTTTCCATTATTCTATTCTTATTTGTTTCTCTTTTCCTTCTCTGCATTCTTTGATATTTTGTAATTTCTATTTTCATTGTATGATCAATTGGCACCAAGACCAGAATCCTGCCAACATTTGTGGAGGATCTGCCCCAAAGGCCAATTGGAATATTTTACAGGTTTTAAATTTTAATCGTAATTTCAGTTTTCATTATGATTCATGTTATTAATTAATGTTTTTATTTATGTATTACCATTTCTATTTCCATGTCTAGCTAAACTACTATAATCGATATGCAATAATAATTCAGACGGAATTTGATAATAATTGGCGTAGTTTCTTTCTCTTTTCAAAAACTCAGTTATGGTTTTAGTTTTTAATCAAAATTCTAAATAAATCTTTGTCACGACAGTGAGAAGCTATTTACGGTGGTTTTGCTACGACAGTGGGAAACCATATTAAGGTACGAACCAACAAGCGACAGCTGAGGTAAGACCAGATAGTAAAAACTAGGCATTCGATTTAAAAACAGCGAAAGCGCTTTAAAAAGGATTAGAACTTAGAGATTTTCAAAAGGTAACTTTAACCCCGAACGGGATAGCGAAAGCATACGTTCCGCCTTAGAGTTGCGACTAGCGTCAACAACCATCGTGAGACAAAAGTCTTTAAATCACTATTTTCTTCTTAAAGTAAGTTTGAAAACATTTAATACGCCAATAAGTTGTCAAATCCCCGAAGAACAAAATTATTGCATATCGATTCATAAATTCATAACTTAAGTAAAACCTTAGTTCCCTTTAGTTTACGCATTTATTCTGCCATTATTCAACTTGAAACCAAACCGACCTAGCTAAACACCGTAACACCCGATAACACTAGATTGATTACGAGTCCCTGTGGGATCGATATCTATTATTACTACGCGATAGATTGTGCACTTGCAGTTAGATTTGTTAGACATAGAAAGTCGCGATCAACGGTCACCAACATTCTCATTAGAATCTACTCTAAGTGAGGTTCTCGTATCGAAATACACAAGGAGAAATTCCTCAATGCCCCATACTACTCAACCTCTCCTATCTTATGTGTTCACTCTAGGATCGGGTAGAAAGCTTTTCCCACAAGGTTTACAATAAAAGTTTTGTTTATGAATCCACAACTATATACATAGTATGGAAAGCATTAAAGAAATTTAGCAATCAGTTAAGATAAATAAACACTCAAACATGAAAGAGAATCTAGACTAGGCTTGACTTGCTTTTAGGGTGAATAAAGTCCCTAGCAGAGTCGCCATCTGTCCTAATTTTATCCAAATAGTTTAAGGTTCTAAAAGGTCCTTAGAGTCATGGCTCCCAATGAAAATGTTGGTCGTCCATGCCAAAAGTTTGACAGTCGCCAACATTCTCATTAGAATCTACTCTAAGCGAGGTTCTCGTATCGAACTACACGAGGAGAAATTCCTCGGTGCCTCATACTACTCAACCTCTTCTATCTTATGTGTTCACTCTAGGATCGGGTAGAAAGTCTTTCCCACAAGGTTTACAATAAAAATTTTGTTTACGAATCCACAGATATATACATAGTATGAAAAGCATTAAAGAAATTTAGCAATCAGTTAAGATAAAAAAAACACTCAAACATGCAAAGAGAATCTAGACTAGGCTTGACTTACTTTTAGGGTGAATAAAGTCCCTAGCAGACTCGCCATCTATCGTAGCTTGAAAAATACGATCTTTGCGATGCGCAAAACTAGGGTTTACACAATCATGGATGGACTTATAAGAGTCGCCACCGAACTTTATTTATTCCATGATGGGAAATGGAAAATATTGAGAAAACCCACAGGGAAAAGAGATAGGGCATGGTCATTGTAACCATGTTGGGTTCGGAAGTCGGTTATGTAAGGAGAAGGTGTTAGCACTCCCTACATCCATCGTACTCGATGGGAACCGTCTAAGTCGTCTACGTATGTAAGTTGTTCAATATCTTATTGCTTGCTAAGGGAAGAAAGTGATTGATTACTTGAGGGAAAAAATAAATATTTTTTATTATTGAGTTCGTCCGAGTTTTCAACCCAGTGCCTACATATCCTAGAGGGAATCAGAACTCCATAAATCTTGTTGAAAATAGTTTTTGTTTGTTATGTATTTTTTATGGACGATGCTAGGAAGCATATCCTTTTTGAAAAGTTTTAAACAGAAAAGTCAAGAGGCAAAAAGGTTTAATATTTGTTAAATGTCTTTTAGAGTTGAAAAAATAGGTTAGAGATAAGTTAAAGTATTTTTGGATTTTTCAGGAAAAAGAATTTTTAGTTAAAAAAAAACTACTCGATATAAGATAAAGTTTGAATTTGTATGATGGTGATTGCAAAAGACAACCGACTTATGAGGAAAGAAACCACTTGACGTTGGATCAAAGGTTTGAGAAAAAGTTAGGTTAATTCATAGTCCCTAAGGGTGCTCATAGTAAATGAAACCGCAACTAAAGTGAGGGAGAAACTATTGGCATGAGGTTGATGGCGATGCTAAAAAACAATCGACTTACACGTTGGGGGTATGACTTGATATAAGAATCAAGAGTGTTTTGGGTTTGGTTGATCAAATCATAATAATGAGTAAATTTAAAAAGAAAAACCATCAGATAATTATCATCATATGGTTGAAGAAGAAGAAGAAGAAAGAGAGAAAAAAATAAAGTAAAAATAAAGAACTGTAAAAATTTGAGACCTTTTGAACTCTCCAAAACTTTTATGTGTGAAATCCTGTACAATTGTGTCACTGAGAGTGTGTGTAAAATTATGAGAAGAAAAGACTCTATTTATAAGAAAAATTATGGTTACTTAAAAAAGGAAGAAATCAAATGGATCAATAAAATAATCAAAAACCCAAAAATCAATTTTAATTGATTTTGATTTTGTGAATTATTATATCAATCATATTGATTCTTTTTAAAATTAAAAATATTATAAAAAGAACAAAATCTTTTCCAATATTTTTTATTTTATGATTTTTTGGATATTTTTCTGAATAATATGAAAAAAATGAAAAATATATTTTAAAAAATACCTTAAATAAAATACAAAATTAATAATTAAATAATTAAAAAAACTATTTTTGTGATTTTTATGAAAATAGAAAAGTTAGAATAAAAATAAAAGAGAAAAATACAAAAAGTGAAGAAGGAAGAAATCAATTGGATAAATAAACATAATCAAAAGCCCAAAAATCAATTTTAATTGATTTTAATCTTGTGACTTATTGTATCAATCATATTGATTCTTTCTAAAATTAAAAATATTATAAAAAGAACAAAATCTTTTTCCAATATTTTTTATTTTATGATTTTTTGGATATTTTTATGAATAATATGAAAAAAAAATGAAAAAACGTATATATTTTAAAAAATACCTTAAATAAAATACGAAATTAATAATTAAATTATTAAAAAAAACTATTTTTGTGATTTTTTATGAAAATAGAAAAGTTAGAATAAAAATAAAAGAGAAAAATACAAAAAGTGAAGAAGGTGGGATTCAAACTCTCAACCTCTCACACTCACAACTCCTTACACATGGTCTCTTGCCAATTGTGTCATTTTAATCATTTGAAATAAGGTGGCACTAGAAACCATGTAAAGGTAAGATAAATTTGGGGTATGACAATATCACACTCAGAAGAGTTTCTCTTGAGAATATTGTTGACCGACGAGTAGTCGTTTAAGCCGATAATATACAAAAGATGGAATTATGACTTTGGGAACTTTTTAGAACCTTGTTCTACAGATGTTGATATAACCTTAGTACATACCATTATGGGTTGGTTCTTACCTTGGCTCCATGCTCGTGTCGAACCTTTGAACCCGTGTGTTTTGTATGATCTTATTTATGAGTGTTGCATCTTGCACTCATGCATTCATGGACATTTTGTTTCAGTCAGTTTTTAAGGATCTCAAAGATGTTCCTTTGTAAACATCGCAGATATTGTGATTCTGAACATTGGAAGGAAAAACGCTCAGAAGTATGGTTTCCGAGCTCTTGATCTTACAGATTTGAGAAAGCTAGTGTCCTTGGTAGTTGATCGTGTAGGCTTCAGATCTCGTTATGGGAGACTTCTATTTGTTCTTTCTACCAACATTAAAGACGAAATTCTGAACACCCTTGTGTAATTCTATGATCCTATCTACCGATACTTTACTTTTCCTGATTATCAGCTCATGCGAACCTTGGAGGAGTATGCTTATCTGTTGGGTATACTAGTTTCTGATAAGGTTCCTTATACTGGTTTGGAGGAAGTTCTTAAGCCCCATGATATTGCTCCAGCCACCCATTTGATGAAACCTGATATAGATTCTAACCTAATGTTTAAGGGAGGCATCAAGGGTTTGACTTCTAAGTTCTTGATTGAGAAAGCCACTTTGTTTGCTAACGCTGGTAACACATTGGCGTTTGAGGCTATATTTGCTTTGCTTATCTACATACTAGTCTTGTTCCCTAACATTAACAACTTTGTGGATGTTAACGCTATTAGAATTTTCTTGATTAGGAACCATGTTCCGAATTTACTTAGTGACACATATTTCTCCATCCATAGTAGGACTTCTAAGGGGAACGATACCATTGTTTGTTGCACACCTCTACTGTACAAGTGGTTTATTTCGCACTTGCCATAATCATCTATTTTCGGGGAGAACAAGAATTGTTTAATGTGGTCTCAGAGGCTCATGTCCCTTACTCATGTTGACATTACTTAGTCTTCTTCTGTTTGTGAAAATGTCTAGATTATTGATAGTTGTGGGGAATTCTCCAATGTTTCTCTTCTTGGAACACAAGGTGGAATTAATTACAACCCGAGTTTAGCTCGCCGTTGTTGCACCCCAAAATTTGCCTAACCTTTTTCTTACTTGGGTTTTGTTTCATTGCATTAGCATATCATTGGTCTAGCATTTGCATAGCATAGCATTATTCATTTAGCAGGGGATCAACTATGGTTTATATCAAGAGGATCCTATCTAGAGGTCTTATTCAAGCTTGAGAGGTCACCAAAGTCAT
Source organism: Lathyrus sativus (assembly GCA_963859935.3). NCBI lineage: Eukaryota > Viridiplantae > Streptophyta > Magnoliopsida > Fabales > Fabaceae > Lathyrus > Lathyrus sativus. Next base: position 320,738,658 of record OZ012740.1, on the reverse strand, counting down.
CATAAAGTGGGTTGTGTTCTTGAGAAGTTTGGAGGGTGGTATATGGTTCATCTCCTAACTTGGGGACCAATTGAAGACCATCAGTGGGTTGTGAAGCCTTGATCATGGATAGGATATGTGGATAGAGCTCATGGATTTCCTTGAGGGTCATGGTAGAGTTCATTCAAGTGTTCATGCCAAGTGTGGAAAGCCACAGTTGAAGGTGTTGCAATTAGGGTTTTCATCTGGTCAACCTTGAGTCAACTGTGCAATTGGAGGAGATTAAGACTCAATTATAAGTCTTTTTGATCATGTAACTTTGTGTTGAGATACATGAGGCGATATTCCAAGATCAATACAAGAAGAATTCAAAGTGTGAGGAGTTGCTAAACTAGGGTTCTCAGGATAAAATCCCCTATTTAGTGCCTAAATTCAAGACCACTTATCTCAAGATACAAGTTTCATCTCAACTTTTGGCCAACATGGAACTTGTATAGCATGTTCTTAGCTTTAATTTGAGTACTAGAAGTCCTTGATTGGATTTATAGAACTCAAGTTATGATCCAGACAAGTTACAGGTCATCAGATGAATGTGAAATTTGTCTGCAAAAGTCAACCAACTTCCAAGGAACTTTTGACCTAGAAGGATGCTTCCCTCAACTTTTGGCCAACATGAAAGTTTTAGGTATTGGTCTTATCTTTCCAAATTGTACTAGAAGTCTTTCATCTGATTTGTAGAACTCAAGTTATGAGGTTTACAAGTCAGGGGTATTTTGGGAAAGTGAGATTATTGGTCATTTGGCATTATAGGTCATTTTCACTATCTTGCACACTCCAAATGAAGTTTTATCCAACACAAAACTTGCTCAAAATTGGATTTTAAGGTCAACCATGTATCCATGAGGCATTGATTTGGCTTAGGGTAAGACTTGGTTCATGGAAGTTTGATAAAAGGGGAATTAAAAGGCATTTAAGTTGAAAATTTCAAATTTAATCATAAGAGGTCAAGAAAATGCATATGAGTACTCATTTTGACTAGAAAAACCATTTGGAACACTTTGGCATTAATGGAATTTCAATTTGAGGCTTGCATCGTGGACTTTCAACTTGTTACTTCATGGATAAGTAACACATTCAATCTTGGCCATAAGATGATAACAAGGGTGCAATCTGATCCCTTCATTCTCAACAGGCCATAAACAATACAGGTGAAGCTTCTAGGAGAAGGAACTGAGCCAGAATCGTGTATGCCATGAGTGAGTTTTGAAGAGAAATTGGAAACTTGGATCTCACAGTTTGGGCCTCCAATGGGCCTCCAAATCACTCAAGCCAATTCTATTTAAGTTCAGAAAGAGATTCAGATCATTTTTTGGTGATTATTCAGTGCAAGAATCAGAGATTGCAAAGTCAGTTTTCAAGCTTCAACAGAAAATCATGTTTTCAGATTGGGAGCTTTTCAAGGAAAATCAAGGTTTCTATTACCTTCAGCATAGTTCATTGAAGAGATCTGCACAAGTTGGAGCCAAGAATCACCTTGTAACTGCCTCAATTTCAAGCTACAAACCAGGTTGGTAACTTTCACAATTGCTCTAGTTTTAGGATGATCTAGCATGAATTGAACTGTGGTTAGGACTTAGGGAAGAGCATAGATGGATTTAGGTTCATAATTATGGAGTTTAGAGACAATCTAAGTCATGATCAATTTTCTGTTTGGATTCGAGTCAACCTGATCTTGAGGTGTTAGCATGATTGGAATAGCTTAAGTTGATCTCTGAAGAGTGAGGAAGAGATCTGTGGCCTTAGTTATGAGTTTGGTGATGATCAAGATTATGGCATATTCTCTGTTCATCTTCGTGTTTCAAGATCCATGAGGATTTAGCAAGATTGTAGTGGATATTCATGATCAGGAGGAAAAAACAAGAAGAATGGTACAAGTTTCATTCAGTTTGGTTGAGATTTGGGGATTTTCCCTGTTTGCCTCGCCGGAGAAGATGATCGGAGGTCTTCTCCGGCCACTGTCTTGATTCCCTCCAAGTTGCGGGTTCAATTTGAAGAAGATGAAGCCATCACCACTGGATCATTTGGAATTCTTGACTTTGTAAGCAGATCGTGCACACGAGATTTAACCTGAGACTTGGCCTTTGACCCTCAATATGCAGCCGTTTCATTTATTAGGTGGCACGCGCGCGTTCGTTAGATTAGGAGACCAGTAATCAGATCCAACGCTCCTGGCTTTTTTCCTGGCTTTTGATTTTTGTTAATCCATTTTTATTTTCTTTAATTGCATTTTTCTTGTTTAATTCATATTAAATTCATTTTTGATCAGAAAAATATAATAAAAATATGTGCATGATCCTGATTTAGTTTCTGATTTTTTGGTACTCTTAGATTTTGTTTTGATGCAATTTCCAATTTATTTGCATTTTTTCCATTTTATTGATTTCTTTTAATTTGCAATTTTATGCTTGTTTCTTGCTATTTTTTGTATGCAATCTTGGTATAGAATTTGGACCTAATCTTTTGCTGGCTGGTTAGAGGCACATTAAGGAGCTTGTGTGATTTTTAGGTAGCTTTAGGTTCTGTTTTGAACTAGACTTTTAGGAGCTTCCCCATTTAACCTCTCTTTGGATACTTTGTGATTTAGGATTTCTTTAGTGATCCTCCCTTTAGATTTAGTCCCTGAATTTTCTACCATAGGTCCCTAACCCTCTTAGGATCCCTTATAAAATTCCCTAGAATTTTAGGACTTGATTTCATATTTTTCTTAGAATTAACAATTGGACTAGTTTTATGATGCTTCTAACATGACCTTCCCTTTAGAATGACCTCAATGGTGACCCATAGCATGAGATAAATTTCCCATTCCTTTTGGATAGTGTTTTAGACTTGTTAGAGCTTCTGTATGCTTAATTGTAAGGCTTGGGTTTGGTGTTTTGGTTCCCTTTGAGTAGCTTTCTTTAAGCTTGTAGGATTAGGGATTTGTAGAGCCTTAGAAGTTGTTTTCTTCTTTCCCAAACATGGCTTGCTTTGTGTGTATTCCATTCCCATCCTATGATTCAAGGTCCCTATGTGGAAGCCTCATCCCTCATTTGGAAGGATGTGTGGCATATCACAAAAGGTAGAACCTTTGAGGATGCCTAGCTTGGATGTATGGTTGAGTGCCATGATGGATTCCCTTGGTTTCAATCATGCTTCCCATCATCATGCAATCATCTTGATGTTGATTATCATCCTCTTGGTGGATCTTTTGAGGCTTGAAGTTGGAGTCTTCTCTTGAATATAGCTTGGGCATGGAGATCAAATTACAGACTGTTGGGCTGCTTTACTGCTAGAAGACTGCTTTGCTGTTGAGCTGTTGGTTTGCTGTTTTATTTGCTGTGCTTGTTGATTGACTGTATTTGTAACGCCCCATATTGCTTTTAGGATTACCGACTGACCCCACAAACCAACACAGGTCTTTTCAGCATGCTTTGTCCTCAATCACACGCTTTCCAGGAAACTTCCCAGAAGGTCACCCATCCCAGAATTGCTCCAAGTCAAGCACGCTTAACTGTGGAGTTCTTATGAACGGGCTACCGAAAAGAAGATGCATCTTGTTGGTATAGGTAGTACCAATTAATCCTTATAAGCCTTCATTCAACCATGCAGTCCCATACCTGCATAGCCTCAGGACCCCTCTCATTCTGATGTGAATTCGGTTTTCCCTAGAAGCTGCTAGGAGTGTCTCATTGTCATGCCTCATGCACCGACAACCACTCCCTCGCCCACGGGTGTTACATGTAACCACCGTCCTCTTTCACCTCAGGTGTTACATGCCCACCAGCTTCCGCTTGGTTCGTCCCCGAACCACATCGTACTGGGAGAGGTATGGCTCTGATACCATTTGTAACGCCCCATATTGCTTTTAGGATTACCGACTGACCCCACAAACCAACACGGGTCTTTTCAGCATGCTTTGTCCTCAATCACACACTTTCCAGGCCAACACGGGTCTTTTCAGCATGCTTTGTCCTCAATCACACGCTTTCCAGGAAACTTCCCAGAAGGTCACCCATCCCAGAATTGCTCCAAGTCAAGCACGCTTAACTGTGGAGTTCTTATGAACGGGCTACCGAAAAGAAGATGCATCTTGTTGGTATAGGTAGTACCAATTAATCCTTATAAGCCTTCATTCAACCATGCAGTCCCATACCTGCATAGCCTCAGGACCCCTCTCATTCTGATGTGAATTCGGTTTTCCCTAGAAGCTGCTAGGAGTGTCTCATTGTCATGCCTCATGCACCGACAACCACTCTCTCGCCCACGGGTGTTACATGTAACCACCGTCCTCTTTCACCTCAAGTGTTACAGTATTTGTGTGATTGTTTGTCTAGTGTGTTGCATTAGACTAGGCTTTCATATAGTTTGTCTAGGCCTAAGTGCATTGAAAGGTTGAGCCTAGATCCCTTTGCTTGTCTGCATTAGAGGTTGAGTCTGTCTCCCTCTGCTTGTCTGTTACTGTTTGGCTTTGCTTGTTGGCTGAAGGTCGAGTGTGTCTCCCTTGCCTGTGCTTTGTGTTGTTTTTGCTTGCTTGCTCTAGAAGTTGAGTTTGTCTCTTCTGCTTGTATTGCTGCATTGCATACATTTTACTTACAGTTATTTCTTTCAGATTATTTCTTTTGTTGTTGCTTTCCTTTGCCATGTTCCCCTAGGGACTCTGACTTCTCTTGCTCAAGAGAAGTTATAACAGACATTAGGGTTCTAACCATGCGTGATAACATTAGGTAGTTCCCTCCTAACCTCAATCATAGGTTCAACTTTGCATGACAACTTTAGGATTGGATTAGTCCCCTTTAGTGCGTCCTTTCTCTTCTCATCTTCAAACAAATCAAAATACAATAATAAAGGTTAATTGATGTCGTACGCTACGAGCCTTAAGCTACTTGGGAAAGAGTTGTTGGAGAGTTTCTTTTCAACAGCTTGGGTGTTTAGTATGGTACCCTTTGGGTGACATGCGATGCATTCACTCCTAGGTCATAGTCTCTAGTGCGATATTAGTTGCAAACATCCATAAAAAACACTTCTTCTGTAAAAGACTTCAAAAACAAAGATCAAACATCTTTTTGTCCTCTGGGACCTTTGATCCTTGGAAACCATTTTCATAAGGAGAGTTTTGTTAACTCTCGGTTCTAGTGCAAACGGAAAACGCCTAAGTATCCGACGAGCGAGCTGCATACCCCAATAGCTAGAACCGTCTGTTAACCCTACTCGGGTAAAAGCATTTTGAACCAAACCTGTGGTCTTGTTGCTCGGACTACATTTTCTCTGGTCTTTCACGCCGTGTGAAAGTACATAGGCATGAGATGCAATATCTCGGCGAGCAACCTTCCCCCGTTACCCGTATTTAGGCGAACTACGTTGACTCTGATTTCTCGTTCCAGACGGGAATACGTAGGCATAGAACTGTTGTGTTCTACCGAGTCAATTTTCTTTTCCTTTTTAGACCAGACTTTTAGCCTAGATAGTTAAATTAACCCGTCAGATAAACACAACAAGCATGGATCCCATCGAGTACGATGGACGTGAGGGGTGCTAATACCTTCCCCTTGCGTAACCGACTCCCGAACCCGGACATGGTTGCGATGACCTTGTCTTATACCTTTTCGTCAGGTTTTTCCGATTGTTTCCTTTCCTTTTCTGTGGGATAAATAACGAAAGGTGGCGACTCTTCTATTTTTCCGGCACCTTATTTTCGCGGTAGCGACAGCCGTCAACTTGGTTATATGTTCAAGGATAAGCCTAAAGATATTCTATTAGAGGGTTTGTTTTTTTAAAGAGGGAATGACTCTCTTGGTTTGAGGAGAAGAATGGCTCATGCTTGGAGTAAGATTCATAGGATGGGTAAAGGAGAGCTTGGAAGACAAGTTTGTATTGCCTTGGAACCTTGTACGCTTTAGGTGAAGAAGAGAGCTAGGGAGCTCAAAATGCTTTATCCTTTTGAAAAACCCATGACTACAGTGGTTACTACGCCACTCCCTGTTTCTTCTAATGATGTGAAGACTCTTCAAGATGCTTTGGCCAAGATGAAGCAAGAGAAAGAAATGTGGTAAAGTAAGTTTCATGCTTCTAACAAGGAGAAGACAGAGTTGCAAAAGCAGATGAAGGAGAAAGATGACTTGATTGAGTTGCTTGAGTGACTATGAAGAGATATGGAGAGGATTTATTTTCATCTACTACTTCATCATCACATCCTCCTACTTCTAGTGCTTAGAAAGGTATTGTGGATCAGCTTATGTTAGAGAAGACCGCCATGAAGGATAATTATGAGAGAGAGAGAGAGGGGATATTAAGAGACTCTGAAGGAAGTATAAGCTCGGATCGTAATTAGATGCTCCTTAGGATCTAACTTTTTCTTATTGAATTTTGATCTTCTTTAACTTGTACTTCCAAGTGTAGTTCTTTCCAATATTCAATGAAATGAGATGTTTATCAGTATTTCAAAAAGTGTTATTTTCTTTACAATGTTTGTAATTGCTTTATATTTTAAAGATCCTTGAAAGTTGAATGAAACATTTGCATTTTTCATTTGCATTTGCATCTTGTGCATTGTATTTTGCCTTTCCATGTGTCTTATTGTTTCTCTTGGTCTTCGTTCAGCCAAGCTGTCGCATCACTACAACACTCGAGTTAATCTCAAGAAAATGATGGATCAATTGCAACAAGAGAACCGCGAGGTTCGTGAGGAAGTGACAACTTTGAAGGATAGTTTGGAAAGACTCACTTCTAAGATGAAAGCTCTGGTGGCTGCTCAGAATCAGCCACCACCACCTCCTCCTTCTCCTGTGCAGAAAACTGTGATGTCTAAGATCAGATCAACGCCCATTTATGTGGCCCTAATTAATGCTTCTCAATATCAGATACCTCCTGGTTTCCCTTGGGACATGCCTCTCAATTATGTGTATGAGGGATATCAAACTCCTGCTTCTAAATGTCCAAGAGTTCATGTTGTTATGACTGTACTACCTCCTGTGGTTAATGTTGTTTCTAATGCTGAGATTTCAGTTGTTCCTACTATTGTACTTATGCCGCCACCTATAGGTCACACTATGCCTTATGTTGAAGAGCAAATTTTCTACACTGCTCCGAGCGAGAGTTTGCATGTTCTTGATCGTATGGATGATTTTCAAGATTAGTTTGCTGAGTTGCAGAAAGAAATCAGGGCTTTAAAAAGAAAATGGTTATTTGGAATGAATGCTCACGAGCTTTGTCTTGTCCCAAATGTGAAGATTCCTGCTAAGTTCAAGGTTTTGGATTTTGAGAAATATAAAGGGAACACTTGTCCACAAAGCCATTCGGTCATGTATGCCAGAAAGATGTCCACCCATACTGACAACCATTAGTTGCTGATTCATTATTTCCAAGATAGTCTTACCGGTGCTGCACTAAAGTTGTATATGGGACTTGATAGTTCCTAAATCAAGACATTTAATGATCTTGGAGAATCTTTTGTTCGTCAGTATAAGTATTATCTGGATATTTTGTCGGACTGTGATCAACTTCGTGTGATGTCTCAAAAAGAGAAAGTAACTTTTAAAGAATACGTGCAGAGATCGCGCGAGATTGTAACTCAGATAAGCCCTCCGCTTGAGGAGAAAGAGATGACCAAGATCTTCCTGAAGACTTTGGGTCCGTTTTACTATGAATATATGGTTGCGAGTGCTCTTAGCGATTTTATAGAAATGGTTAATATGGGAATAAGGTTAGAGGAAGCTGTCCCTAAGGGACGTCTGACAAAAGAAGATAGTTCTGGAAGTGCGAAGAGGTTTGGTGTTGGTTTTTCTAAGAAAAAGGACGGAGAAACTAATGTCATCTCTCAAGAGAGGTCCAAAAGACATAGGGTTGTAAGCAACAATGGTAATCATCGTTAGCAACAAGTAGCTTCCAACATAAAACACATCAGCAAGGTCGTGGGCAGAAGAAAGTGCAATTTGATCTCATTCCAATGTCGCATACTGAATTATTTTTGGCTTTGATAAAGAATAATTTAGTTCAGACTTGTGACCCGTCGAATGTTCCTACAGATATTCCATGGGGGTATAAGCTAAAGGCCAATTGTGCATTTCATCAAGGCGCCCCTGGGCATGATATTGAAAATTGCTATCCTCTAAAATATGAAGTTGCAAAGCTTGTAAAAAGTGGTATTCTGTCTTTTGAAGATACTAATACCAATGTGCAATTAAATATGTTGCCTAATCATGGTAACATGACTGTCAATATGGTATATGGGTGTCCTGGTACATACTGTATTTTTTATATTTGTTGGATTCGGAGGTCGCTTGTTGAGATGCATGCTACTTTGAGCGAATTCCATGATATTGAGCATGATTATGCTACTTGTTGTATTTGTTCTGTGAACCTCCATGGGTGTGTGATTGTAAAGAGGGACTTATAAAAGATGATTGATCAGAATTTGATTTAGGCTACTGCAAATAGAAATGAAGTTTAGAATGAGGTGAATGTCATAGTTCCACGTTTCAACATCCTAGAGCGAGTTGTAATTTCTTACAATAGTCAGAAATCTGTTGTGACACCTTTGTTCATTCGTTTTCTTGGCCCGATACCATATGAATCAAATGAAGTTGTTCCTTATAAATATAATTCTACTACGTTAGAGGATGGAAAAGAGGTTCCCATTCCTTCTCTTCCCTCAGTTGTGACTATTGCAGATGTAGGACGCGTGACCAGAAGTGGTCGAGTATTTGCTAATGTACCCTCAAAGACAAGTGAAGATGTTGCGGGTAAGCAAACTCAATTGAAAACTTTTGTTGAATCCGGTCAATCAAGTGATGTGAACCAGAAATCAGATAATGATGAAGTGTTGAAATTGATAAAAAAAAAAGTGAATATAATGTGGTGGATCAACTTTTGCATACACTGTCAAAATTTTTTGTTCTATCCCTGCTAATGAGCTCTAAGGCTCATCGAGAATCTCTGTAGAAAATATTGGAATAAGCTTATGTAGATCATGATATGACTGTTAATTAGTTTGATAAGATTGCTGCTAATATCACTACGTGTAATAATCTGAGCTTTTGTGATGAAAAATTAACTAAGCATGGAAGAAATCATAATTTGGCTCTTCATATTTCCATGCATTGTCAGGAGGACGCTCTATCCAATGTGCTGGTTGATACTGGGTTATCATTGAATATGATGCCAAAATCCATTTTATCCAGATTATCTTATCAATGTACTCCTATGAGATTCAATGGGGTTGTTGTGAAAGCCTTCGATGGCTCGAGGAAAACTGTGATTGGAGAGGTTGATCTCCCTATCAAGATAGGTCTGTGCTTATTTCAGATTACTTTTCAAGTCATGGATATTCGTCCTGCTTACAGTTGTCTTCTGGGACGCCCTTGGATTCATGAAGCCAAAGCTGTCACTTCAACACTCCACCAAAAGTTGAAATTTGTCCAGAATAGCAAACTTGTTATTGTTGGTGGAGAACAGGTTATGTTGGTGAGCAGTTTGTCATCTTTTTCTTATATTGATGCTGACGAGGATGTTGGAACCCCGTTCTAGGCTCTTTCTGTAGTTGATAATGTTGTTAAGAACAATGGAGTGTCCATGTCTTCTCTAAAAGATGCACAACATGTGCTGAAGAGTGACTAAGTTGATGGATGGGGACGAGTCATTGAAGTTGTTGAGAAAAAAGATAGAGCTGGTTTGGGTTTTACATCTGGTTCAACCCGTAAAAAGCTTAAGAGTATTTATGAGGTTTTTCAAAGTGTTGGGTTCATCCATGCCAAAGATCATTCTACAACTGCAATTCTTGAATATGACTCTGAAGATTACATCTCAGATGGTTTTGAAGATGATTCCATTCCTGCTCAAGACTGGGAGCTCTATTTGGAAGATCCTGGATATGGATCTGAGATAGAAGATGTACATGTACCCTTTTACTCTCCCCGGTCGAGACTTAAGGACCCTGAGTATGAAGTCAGTGCCATCATTGAGGATGATCAAGAGGAGGAAATGCCCAACTTTGTGACGCGTGGATTGATATGCCAAAATTGGATCGATGTTGGTATTCCTACTGTTGTTCATGTTTCAAAGTAATTTATTTTTGTTTCTTTCAAAAATCCTTTCACCCTGCCCAAGGTGAAAGTGAATTTGTGAAGGATTTGTTTCAACATTTATCATCATCAATAAAATTATATTTCTGTTTATCCATATTATATTTTCCCTTTTTGCTTTATTTTTGAAAAATGGTAACATAAAAAACCAAAATAATAATAAAGTGGTAATCACTTTTATTTGCATAATATTTTCACTTCTTATTCATATTCTAAAATCAAACAAAAATCATTGTGCAGATTGATTGATAAACCCATTGAAAACAATGACCCAATGCCCTCTCCCAACTTTGAGTTCCATGTGTTTGGAGCTGAAGAAGAGGATGTTGAAGAGATTCCTAATGAAATTTCCCAATTTCTTGAGCACGAGGAAAAGACCATTCAGCCTCATGAAGAGCCGGTGGAATTGGTTAATTTGGGTTCTGATGATGATATGAAAGAAGTCAAGATTGGGGAACTACTTTATTCAGATGTTAAGAAGAGGATGGTAGAGCTTCTTAGAGAATATGTTGACGTGTTTGCTGGGTTCTATCTGTTGTACCCCAAAATTTGACCAACCGTTTCTTATATTTCGCTTATGTTTCGTCTCATTTTGCATTTGCATCTGCATATCGCATACTGTGCATTTTTTTTAGCCAGATTGATTTTATCGGAATTACAGCCTTTTTTCTCGCGTATCAGGCGCTTCAAGCCAGTTCAAATAAACAGGTTTATTTTGGAAGGGGTGCTCTTCCCGGTGATTCAGTCTACGCTGTTATTTTTGAGGATATTTCGGTGTCCGCCGTTTTACCGTTTTTTTTTCATTACATTCTCGCATTTTTATTCTTTGATTTAATTGCTTTTATTTATTTTCATTGGAATTATCTTAATTTTCTAGGATTTTATTTCATTAGATTTTAAATAGATAGTTTTATGTTTTTTTTTCTATTTTAGAATATTATTAGATTTTTAATAGATTTTAAATAGCTTTTTCTATTTTTGATATTTTCTAGAAATTAATTGTTTTTAGTATATTTTAGAATTAATTCTTAGATTTTAATTAGATTCCATTCATCTAGTTTAATTTGATTAGAAGCCAACTTTGTTTTAATATTAGTTAGTTAATATTAGTTAGTTTTTTGAATCAGCATTTAATTAACTAGGCTTTTGTCTTTAACTAATTTTAGTTAGTTTAATTGTCATCATTTCGTTTTCAGCTTTAATAGTTTTAATATCCAAGTTTAATTAATCAGATTTTAATATTAGCTTTGTCTTTAATTAAGTCCACTAATCGAGTTTCAAAGCAGTTTGTGCCAGGTGTCGTTTTCTGAGGTTATAAATAGCACAATACTCTCTCTCATCATTAATGGCTGGCACACGTCCCAAGACAAACACTAATCCACTTCGCAGGAGAAATAAAACCCCACCTCCCACTGCCGGAAATGCCACCGGAATCTGCATACGAGTTCATCGTGTTCATGACATGTTCATGCAATTTTCCAGAAACACACATACATTCATCAATCTTCATCCACGATTTCCAGATCTCACCAATGTTCATCATGATTTTTCCAGATCATCACAAACATTCAAACCTTACCCGGATTCAAACTCAAATCTCAGATCTGAACCTTTAATTTGTCCGCCATGAATGTTCATCCAGATCTGCATCTGAGCTCAGATCCATCTTCCACAACTCATCAACATTCATCTTCATAGCCAAGTTTGAGCCCAGATCTTTGAACATTCAACCAAAATCTCATCCGAACCCTCACCTTCAACATAATCATCATCGTGAACAACACAAAACTTCCGTCTCCTACATCAAACTTCCAGATCCAAGATTACCACAACACATCCTTCAAATCTATCTCAACAAACCTCACAATCAAAACCTAGATTCACCGATTTCATGATCTAAACCCAGATTTCATTCAACCTCCTTCACATCAACCATTCATCTTCATTAAACCACACCAAACAACATCAAACCACAGACAAGCTTCAACTAGAACACAAATCGAACCTAGATATGAACTCAGATTTTCCTCCACCATAATAATCATCAGACCATCATCAACCCAACCTTCATTTTCTTCCATGAATCAAACTTCCAAAATGCAACAGATCTATAATCAACCACCTCCAAAAATTCTTTAGAAACCTTCCGTCAACTTCAAACCCTCCGATTTCGTGATTCAACAAGATCTGAGCCCAAATCTTCAACATGCAAACTGCAATCCATCAACATCCTCAAATATCTTCAGATCTCCATCTTCGTTCAACATCATCAGCCACAACAATCAACGTTTACTGGAAGGGAAAACTGGAGTTTGAGTTTGTTTGTTTATTGTCTGGTTTTGATTCTAATAGGAGAAGGAGGTTGAGACGGAGGAGGCTTAAGCTGTGAAAACATCGGAGAGAGCTAGGTTTAGACTAAAGTGATAGGAAGAAGACGACTATGACTCTTGGAACTGTTTGAATGGGTTAGTGGGCCTTCGGCCCATTCATTCATTTGCTGGACCGTACCCCCCGTTCTTCTCATTACACCCCCATACTGGCTGTTTGATTTGTTTTGAACGTGGGATGAAGGCCCAACCTTATTTCTTTTTGGATTTTAATGGTTGCATCCCGTTTTCCTTGTACACCCTTCCCTGTTGGCTGTTTGATTGTTTTGTAGTTTTGCCAAGCCCAACCAGATTTTCTTGCTGTACCCCCTGTTTTAATGTTGTACCTCTGTGGCTGTTTCTTTATTTCCTTTTCTTTTGGTTTATTTTTGTAAATACATTTTCAATTATGTATTATATTTTGAATATATGTTAATAATATTTTCTTTTAGATATTATATTTTCTTTTAAGAGTTTCTATGTATATTATTAGGATATATTTTATTTTTTATTTTCATATTCAATTTCATCTTTAATTTTCTTTTAGAATTTATTTTTCTATTAGAAGTTTTATTTTAATTTTAGAGGTTGAATTCCCATTTCCATTTGTTATTGGACTTGTTATCTCATTTTCATTTTTGCTTTGGTCGATGATGAGACCTCTGTAATTCGTTATTAATCAAAGTGTTGATGGATAATGTAGGATATGAGACCACTCTTTCACTCCTCTTCTCTCTTCTCCTTCTGATTTTATTTTGACTTTCTTCTGTGCTGTTTCGTGTGACATGATTCAATTGGAGAATGATTCGTAATATCATTTCTCTATCTTGTCTTTGACACGGATATCAATACGCTACCTCTTAGAGTTTGACTTCATTTATAAGTCGAACCTTGATGGTCCAGCGTCACATTGGTTCTGATTCGAAACGTCATCATCAAGGATCAAAAGAGAAAAGCTTGGGAATGGAGCTTGCACGCAAAAGTCAAGGGTCAACGGAACCACTCCGTTCGGTAACATTGTTTTTATTTCATCTCTTTCATCTATTTTATTCAACCTTCGAGTGTTGTGAGCCGTAAGCGTTAGATACGTGGGAAATGATGAGTGAGTGGCTTCCTCTCACTCGTCTAGAGTGTTTAGTATACATCCTTAGGACGATATGCGACGCATTCGCTCCTACGTCTTAGGACTTAGCGTGTGCGTCCCGTCCTAACTCTTTTCTCTCACGTCTTGGCGATTGAGACTTCCCCTTTTCTCTCACATCCTGGCGATTGAGATCCCTTTTCTTGCCTCCGTGCAATCGAGACTGTTTTTTCCGTAGTTAGCCGAACTACGGATGCTCTAATCTCTCATATCTGTTGAGAGTACATAAGCATAGGATTGTGATAATCCTAGCGAGCACTTTTCCCCTTTTCCTATAGTTAGCCGAACTACAGCTGCTCTGATTTCTCGTCCCAGACGAGAATATGTAGGCACAGGATTGCGATAATCCTAGCGAGCACACTAACAATTAACTTCTTTGTTCTCTCGCTTTCGTGCGATCGAGACTTTCCCGCTGACGAATAATCTCCCCTTTCTCTTGCCCTAGCGCAATCGAGACCAGCCTGTAGTTCTAGTTCCCGTAGGTTCCCGTACCTGCAAACCAATGACATACTACGTCCGTTCTACCGCAAACAGGTAACGCCTAAGTCTCCAATGGTCGAGCAGCATGCACCTAACTGCTAGAATGCGTACGCTAGTATCGTCAACCTTTTCTCTCACCCCCGTGTGACCGAGAACACCCTTTCGTCCCGTAGTTGGCCTGAACTACGTTTTGCTCTAATTTCTCATGCTAGATGAGAATACGTAGGCACAAGACGCGACGTTTTGGCGAGCAATTTCCCCGTAGTTTCCCGAACTACGTTGACTCTGACTTTCCTATTGCACGAGGGAATACGTAGGCATAGAGCGGCGATGCTCTATCGAGTCAGCTCTTTCCGTTTAGCTTTAGCAGCCGTAGATAGTTTGTTTTTCACCCATAGACTAGAAAACCCAAGCGTGGATCCCGTCGAGTACGACGGACGTGAGGGGTGCTCATACCTTCCCCTTGCGTAACCGGCTCTCGAACCCGAGATTTGGTTGTGATGACCGATCTTATCCCTTTTGTCAGGTTTTCTCTGCTCGTTTCCTTTCCCTCGTTGGGATAAATAACGAACGGTGGCGACTCTTCTGTCATTGCCAGCCTACCTTTTTCGCAGTAGCGACACTATCAAGACATGCCTGGTCTTAATACTGATATTGTAGAGCATCGTTCGCCATTGAAGCCTGAATGTCCACCTGTGAAAAAAAAATTGAAAAGAACTCATCCTGACATGGCTGTGAAGATTAAAGAGGAGGTTCAAAAGCATATTGATGTTGGTTTTCTTGTGACTGCTGAGTATCCTCAATGGGTGGCTAATATTGTGCTTATTCCAAAGAACGACAGAGAAGTCTGAATGTGCCTGACTATAGATATTTGAATAAAGCAAGTCCAAAAGATGATTTTCCACTGTCACACATTGATCTGCTGGTAGATAATACTGCTAAGTTCAATATCTTTTCCTTTATGGATGGATTTTCTGGTTATAATCAAATAAATATGGCACCTGAGGATATGGAAAAGACAACATTCATTACACCCTGGGGAACATTCTATTACAGAGTGATGCCCTTTGGTTTGAAAAATGTTGGTGCAACGTACCAGAGAGCTATGACCACTATGTTCTATGATATGATGCATAAAGAAATTAAGGTCTATGTGGACGATATGATTTGTAAGTCGAAGACTGAAGAAGATCATATTGAATACTTATTGAAGCTATTTCAACGTTTGAGAAAGTTTAAGCTCCATCTGAATATTAATAAATGCACTTTTGGTGTCCGTTCTGGAAAGTTGTTAGGTTTTATTGTCATTCAGAAAGGTATTGAAGTTGATCCTAGTAAAGTTAAATCTATTCAGGAAATGTCTGTGCCCAAAACAGAAAAACAAGTAATAGGATTCTTGGGACGTTTTAATTATATCTCCCAATTTGTATCCAATATGACTGCCACATGTGCGCCGATCTTCAAGCTTCTTCGCAAAGTTCAGGGTTGTGTATGGATAGAAGATTGTCAGAAAGCTTTTGAAAGAATTAAAGAGTATCTGCTTGAACCTCCTATTTTGTCTCCTCCCGTGGAAGGAATACCTTTGGTCATGTATTCGACCGTGTTGGAAGAGTCTATGGGTTGTGTTCTGGGTCAGCAAGATGAATCTGGGAGAAAAGAATTTTCCATTTATTATTTTAGCAAGAAGTTCATTGATTATGAGTCTCGGTACTCTATGCTTGAAAATACATATTATGCTTTAGCTTGGGCTGCCAAGCGCCTCCGCCAGTATATGTTGAATTGTACAACTTGGTTGATATCTAAAATGGATCCAATCAAGTATACCTTTGAAAATCCTGCTTTAACTGGGAGGATTGCTCGTTGGAAAATGTTGTTGTTAGAATATGGTATCGAGTACCGAACTCAAAAAGCGATAAAAGGAAATGTTTTGGCTAATCATTTGACACACTAGGCAATTGCTGATTATCAACCTATCCGGTTTGATTTTCCTGATGAGGATGTGATGTATCTAAAGGTTAAAGATTATGATGAACTATTACCTAAAGACGGGCCTGAGCCTAGATCCTGATGGGGTTTGATTTTTGATGGAGCTGTTAATAAGTATGGCAATGGCATTGGGGCGATTATTGTTACCCTCATGGTTCTCATATTCCTTTCACTACAAGGTTGGCGTTCACTTGCACAAATAATACGGCTGAGTATGAAGCCTGTATTATGGGCTTGGAACAAGCTATTGATTTAAGAATCAAGATCCTTGATGTATACGAAGATTCAACCCTGGTGATTAATCAGATTAAAGGGGAGTGGGAGACACGTCAACCTGATTTGATTCCTTATCGTGATTATGCAAGAAGGTTGTCAACTTTCTTCAATAAGGTTGAGTTTCACCATATACCCAGAGCAGAGAAACAAATGGCAGATGCTTTAGCGACTTTATCCTCCATGATTGTGGTAAATCATTGGAATGGTGTGCCAAAAATTGATGTGATGTGTCTTGATAGACCAGCTCATGTGTTTGCAGTTGAAGAGGTTTTTAATGATAAACCTTGGTATTATGATATTAAATGTTTTCTTCAGAATCAAGAGTACCCACTTGGGACATCCAAGAAGGATAAGAAAACTTTGAGAAGATTGGTTGGTAGTTTCTTCTTGAATGATAATGTGATGTATAAGAGAATTTATGACATGATCCTGCTCAGATGTGTAGATAAGCGTGAAGTAGACATGTTGATGAAAGAAATTCATGAAGGATCCTTTGGTACCCGTTCCAATGGACATGCAATGGGTAAGAAGATGTTAAGGGCAGGTTAATATTGGCTGACAATGGAATATGACTGTTGTAAATATGTGAAGAAGTGCCACAAATGCCAGATTTATGCTGACAAAATTCATGTGCCTCCAACTCCTCTTAATGTTATCTCTTCTCCATGGCCTTTCTCCATGTAGGGTATTGATATGATTGGAATGATTGAGCCTAAAGAATCGAACGAACATCGTTTCATATTAGTGGCTATTGACTATTTTACCAAATGGGTTGAAGTGGCATCATATGCCAATGTGAGCAAGCAAGTAGTGGTCTGGTTTATCAAGAACCAAATCATCTATCGATATGGTTTTCCGAGCAAGATTATCACTAATAATGGGTCAAATATGAATAAAAAGATTATGAGGGAATTATGAGATGATTTTAAGATTGAGCATCATAATTCTTCTCCTTACAGAAGATCATTCAGAGCATGGTTGTTACATATAAAGGTTGGCATGATATGCTCCCTTTTGCTTTGCATGGGCATCGTATATCCGTCCTCACTTTAACACGGGAAACCCCTTTCTCTCTTGTTTACGGTATAGAAGCAGTGCTCCAGGTAGAGGTTGAAATTCCTTCTAGGAGAGTTCTGATGGAAGCTGAATTGTCTGAGGCTGAATGGTGTCAGAGTAGATACGACCAATTGAATCTGATTGAAGAGAAAAGAATGACGGCCTTGTGTCATGGTCAATTGTATCAACATAGAATGAAGAAAGAATTTGACAAGAAGGTTCGACCTCGTGTGTTCAGAGAAGGCGACCTCGTGCTAAAAAAGATCTCGACTTTTACCACTGATTTTAGGGGAAAATGGACTCCTAATTATGAAGGCCTATATGTTGTTAAGAGAGCCTTCTCTGGAGGTGCATTAATTCTTACAGCTATGGATGGTGAAGATTTCAATCTTCATGTGAATGTCGATGCAGTCAAGAAATACTTCGCCTACAATATAAAAGAATAGATCGCTAAGTTGAAAACCCGAAAGGGCGGCTTAGGCAAAAATGAGCGTATTAGTGGATTGAAAACCCGAAAGGGCGGTCTAGGAAAAAATTAAAGACAAAAACAGAAATAGTTATCCTGGTAGACTGAAAACCCGAGAGGGAAATCTAGGAAAAAGTTAGGTATTATGGCAAGTAACTGCATCTTGTCAGTCTTGATCGTTTGAAGCAACATTTCCCATCAAGGACTTTATTTCAATCATCCTCAACCCAAGTCTCAAGCATAGTGGAATTCAAAGTTGTTAGGGAGAATAGTGGTTATTATATTTCAATGTAGCTTTTCCATTGTATTTACCATTTTTCAAACTTTGTAATGGTCCATGGAGTTACGCCTTTTGCGGACTACCATTATATCAATAAAATTTGGGTCTTTGTCCCTTTATTTACAATTCTTATTTTGTTTCTGTTTACAGAATTTCATTTTATTTTTGATGATGATTTTTGAAAAAAATGTGAATAATTGATTTAAAATTTGAAAATTATAAAAATATTTTCCTTTGATTTATGAATATAAAAAGGAATGTCAACAGTAATCCTAAGAATGGTAAAATCTCGAAGCGCAAAACTTAATGTTTTTTAGCGGAGTTTGTTCTTGTTGATACTCTCCCCAATAAGGTTTATTGATGTATTTCTCAGTCGGGTTTGTTATTACTCCTCTGGTAGAATTTATTGACAACTCTTCAATAGAGTTTGTTAATATTTCCCCAACAGAGTTTTGTTGGATAACCAGACGATGTTGTTCGGTTTTCCCCAGCTAAGTCTTGATTCCAATCTTCTCTAGCTGAGTATGTTTCTTTCATCCAACCAGGTTATGGTCAGTGTTGCACCCTAAAATTTGACCAACCGGTTCTCCTATCTGACTCGTGGTTTAAATTCATATTCGCAACTCAGGCATATGATTTTTGTGCACAAACGGAGGATATCAGAGTTTACAGCTTGATTTTCGTCTATCAGATATGGCAGATCCAGTCCAGATCACAAGGGTTTCATTTTCGGGAAATTGTGCGCTCCTCGGTGATTTTTAGCTTGCACAGTGATTTTGATGATATTCTGATGCCCGGGGATCTCTGTTCGATTCGATCTGGTCTCGTGCACTCTTTTATGGGGGTCATTTGCATTTGTCTGCATTTTTAGGATTTTTATAGACTTTTGTGGATTCTCAATAGGCTTTATAGATTTTTCTGGAATTTAAATAGGGTTTTTGTATTTTTTAATAGTTTAATTTTCTTTTTTTAGAATTTTATAGGATTTTTTAAATAGATTTTTTAGAATAAAAGAGTTTAAATAGTTTTAATTGTTTTTAGAATAATAAAGAAAAAGGGGAATATAGTTTTTCTTTTTTTTAATAATAGATGTTAATAGTTTAGAATTTTAATAGAAATTTTATGGATTTTAAAATAGGTTTAATAGCTTTTTTTAATCATTGTTAGAATATTAGATTTTAAATTTGTTTTAAATTGTTTTAGATAATATAGGAAATATTATAGATTTTTCTTATTAGTTTTAAATAGATTTACTAGTTTTAAATAATATTAGAGATTAAATAGGATTTTATTAGTTGTAGTTTAAATAGGGTTAATTAGAGCTTTAATCATTTTTTAGAGTTGATTAGGGAAATTAGTTTAATTAGGTGTTAATTCTGTTTTAGGATTAGTCTTAAGTAGATAATTAGGTTTAATATTGTTATTAATCAGATTTAGTTGAATTCAGTTTTTTTAAAGTTTTTTGGCCATTTTTTCGTGTGGGCCAGAGTGCATTTTTTAAGGCCCAACTCGCAGCCCAATTGTCCAGAAGTTGTCCAAATAATTCAGCAAATTTCCAGAATTTTCAGCAAGTTTCCGGAAGGTTCTAGAGTGGTCCAGAAAATGCCAAATCTTTAAATAGCTCCCGCCACGTGTTAGGGAAGGGCTGGCCCACGTTTCACTCACGCAGCACAACACCTCACACACTCAGACTCCCTCACGCTCTCCCACGTGTCCCACCAGAGCTCACCCTCTCTCTCTGCTGCCACCCGTCCTGACACGCGCTCCCCATGCAGCAACCCCCTGAGACACTTGGCACCACCACAGCTAGTCACCGGAGCATCGCCGGGACTTCGCCGCCGGGCATGCAGGCGCCCTGAGCCGCCGTCCAACCGTCTTCCGGCCACCGTCTTTCTCGCCGGAATCCCCAAAAATTGCAGAAACGCAAGAAATCCATTTTCTTCCTCCTTTCTTCTCCGATCGTCTCCGATCCCCTCCGTTTGCATCTCGTCGGAAAAACTAGCCGTTCCAGAATCGTCATCTTTGACGAGCTCCTTCAGGATCTTCAAAGATCTCTCAAGTTCCAGCCAGAATTCCATCATCAGGGTTCATGGTACCTTCATCATACGTTCTTCAAGAACGTCTTCTTCCAATTTCTTTCCCAGAATCTCCAGATCGCCTCTGATCTCCTCCACCACTTCGTCAAGAAAGTAGTTCTCCATCTTCAACGAATGTTCTTCAACGAACTTCCTCAAGAACATTCCAGGCCCTTTCTCTTCTTCATACGCGTTCATCAATCCGCTAACAGCTTGGATCGTCGTTGAAGGAGTTTCGTTCGTCCGCACGCTCCAGTTCGCTCCAGAATCTCCAGTTCGCTCCAGATTCGTCTCCAGGTATGCTTTCTGAAACTCATTGCGTGTTCTACTTCAGATTGCGTCGCCTTCAATGATCTATAGAACGGTTAGGGTTTTGAGGGATTAATTGATGCGTGGTTTGAATGTATGAGGTTGAGATTTGGTTTGCTCTGGATGATGTGTTTGAGGCTGTTTAGAATTGTTAGGCTTAGATTGTTGGTGTTGCTGGGTTTGTGTTTGATGTTGGTTGGAAGTTCTTGAGAAGAATATGGGAGTTTCAGGAAGATGAGTTGCGGAGAGGAGAGGGGATGACGGCTAGGGTTCCAGGCGTGAACAGTGCTTAGGAGTTTGAAAGGGTATTCAGATTTTTGTTTAGGGTTTCGTTGGGTTAGGGTTAGGTTTGGGCCAAGCCCAAACACGTTTTGCTGAAGCAACCCTCATTTCACTCGTACACCCCTCCCTGCGTGAGAGCTGAGAAGGATTTGATTTGGGCCTTATGCCCAATTGCTGTCCACACCCCCCTGGGCGTAGGCCCAATGAAAATTGACTGGAAAACCTGCTAGTGTATACCCCCCCTGCGTTTTTTATTTTATTTTCATTAAGTGATTTTCTGACTCACTGGGCCCTGCGCCCCTTTACTTTTAGCACCCCCATCTCTGGCCCAGCTTGCAATAATAACTGAAATTCCTTGCTGTTTGAACCCCCTCCCCCATTTTTATTTCATTTTGTTTTTTCTTTTATATTTTCATATTTGCATAAATCATAAGAAAATGTAAATAAGTGATTTTTTAATTCTTCTTTTTTCTACCATTTCATGAAAATATCTAGAAAATTAAATAAAAATACAAATGTCATTTTATTTTTGTTTACTATTTTTGGTATATTTTCCATTTAATTGATTTCTTTTAATATCTTTAGTGCATACATATCATTAGAAAATTCATGAAAAATAGTAGGTTTAGTCAAATAATTCCGTTCTTTTTTCTGTAGACTCGTAATTCAGTGTAGAAGTTTATAGTATAAAAACATTAGATTAATCATGCATTTTCAGTTTAATTGCATTTTTTCATTGTTATTGATATTACATAATTGGTTTGTGGATATGTCTGTGTTGCTGATTTTAGTTCTTTCATCTGGTATTGAATTTTGTTCTGATTTTTCAGTATGTTGTCTTAGAGCCATGTAGGTGTCCCATAGATTTTGTTAGATTTTTGTAGGATGTTCTGATGTGATTTGTCTGAGCTTGAAGATAGGAGAAGTTTTGACAACTTCTGACTTTGAAGTTCAACTGTGGTTGAACTTCAGAGGTAGCCTCTTGAGGTTTGTTGGCCTGTGGGTTCTTCTTGAAGATAGGAGCTGGTTGCAGTCCTGTTGGAGCTTGCAAGGATGCAGTGGATTGAGGCTTAGTCTAGGAGCTTGTTGTCTGTTTGTGAGGTTCGAGATCCTGAAGTTTGAAGGGAGTTTATGGTACTTTCCTGAGGAAGGCACTATGAATGACTTTCATCCTTTCTGCTCACCTCTTTCTTAAGTATCCAGTGATGCCGGAGCCCTCATGTGAGTTTAATTTCTCCTGAGGAGGAATGTAAACTGATCACATGTTGTTGAGCCACATGGGATACGATTCCTAAGTGGAAGCCTCCTAGTACTTTCCTGAGGAAGGTTCTATGGGTCTATTCACTTAGTTCCATTAGTTTATCTAGGATTTCTCAAGTATCCAGGGATGTTGGAGCCAACTTGTGAGTTTAATTTCTCCTGAGGAGGAATGTAAACTGATCACAGTTGTTGAGCCACGTAGGATACGATTCCTAAGTGTCAGCCTCCTAATACTTTCCTGAGGAAGGTCCTATGGGTCTGTTCACTTAGTTCCCTTAGTGCATGTAGGTTTTCTCAAAGTATCCAGTGATGCCGGAGCCTTCATGTGAGTTTAATTTCTCCTGAGGAGGAATGTAAACTGATCACAGTCGTCGAGCCGCATAGGATACGACTCCTGAGTAGCAACCTCCTGGTACTTTCCTGAGGAAGGCACTATGAGCTTGTCTGCTTAGCTCCCTTTCTTTGGTAAGCTTGATCTGAAGCTTGGAGACTGGGATTGATTCCTTTTGCGTAGGATTTTGATTAGAGGTTTTTGCTTAGATCTTTGCTTGAGGTGTTGCATAGGGTTTTGTTCAGAGATAGATTAGAAGTTTGTTTGTTAGGGGCCCTGCTCAGGGTTCTTGTTTAAGCTTTGGATAGAGGCTTGTCAGGTTAGCTAGCTTTCTCTTCGTATTATTTGACTTGTGTGATGTTACGTTGCATTAGACTTAGGTATTCATCTAGATAGTTCTGAGTAGGTGCATCTTAGAAGTAGACTTTGTGTGCATGAGAAGTTGAGGTGGTCCTCCTTCTGCTTGTTTGTTATTGCGTGGCTTTGCTTGTTGGTATTCGGTAGAGCTGAGCTCCCTTGCCTTTGTGGTTTGCGGCCTTTGCGCCTTGTTTGTTTAGTTGTTGCATTCATGCATATTTCCGTTATTTCTTTACTCTGCGGTTTCTTGTTTGTAGTTTAGTCCTGTTGCCATGATCCCTTAGGAGCTCTGACTTCTCCGCTGCGGAGTTGTTATGATAGACATTAGGATGGTCAACCAGGTGTGATAGCAGTAGGTAGATTCCCCTTTTCCAGCTATAAGTTTAGGGTGTCTTTTCCCTTTCCTTTCTGTAGGAGCTTTTGAGTAGCTTGACCCGTAGTTAGCTGAACTACAGCTGCTCTGATTCTTCGTACCAGACGAAGATATGTAGGCATAGGATGCGATATCCTAGCGAGCACACTAACAACTAACCTTTGTTCTCTCGCGGCTGTGCGATCGAGACTTTCCCGCTAACGACTAATTGTTATCCCTTTCTCTTGCCCGAGTGCATTTGAGACCAGATCGTATTTGTAGGTTCCCGAACCTTTAGGACCAGTTTGTTTTCTCACTGCTGTGTGAGAGCCCCTGTTTACCCGTAGTTAGTCGAACTACGTTTGCTCTGATCTTTCATACCAGATGAAAGTACGTAGGCACAGGACGCGATGTCCTGGCGAGCAACCTTTTCCCCGTTAGACGTAGGAAGTCGAACTACGTTGACTCTGACTTTCCCATTGCACGAGGGAATACGTAGGCCCAGAACACCGTATGTTCTGTCGAGTCCTGTCCTTTTATTTTCTTTTCAGACCAGCCAGTAGCATAGATAGATAACACACCCTTTTACCTATAAACACCAAGCGTGGATCCCATCGAGTACGATGGACGTGAGGGGTGCTAATACCTTCCCCTTGCGTAACCGACTCCCGAATCCAGGTTTTGGTTACGATGACCATACCTTTTCCCGTCTTTGCGAGGTTTACTTCGAGCGTTTCCTTTCCCGCTCTGAGGGATAAATAACGCACGATGGCGACTCTCCTGTCAAGCCGGCGCCGATTTTCGCAGTAGCGACAGCTGGCGACTCTGCTGGGGACTTATAGCATCTAGGGACTTTTCCCATCCCTTATGCTGGGACCGTTTCCCATCCCCTACGCGAGTCAATCCTAGCGCTTGGATGTTTATTGGTTGGGTGTTGTGCATATTGTGTTTTACTTTTCTGCACTTTACTTTTCTGTACCTTTACCTTTCCGCATTTATTTTCCAGCATTATATTATTATGATTATTGCTGTGGGCAAAGGGAGGTTACTGTGAGTGAAAAGCCGGACCTGGGCTTGAGTACACACCTAGATATAGTTGCGGAGAAGTAGTAGACGAACCTGTCTGCTGAGCAGGCACAGTTCCCTACGAAAATCTGCGCTCAGACGAGATTCTTGCAGAGGTGCTCCTTTCCGGTCCTGAGGATCTGAGGGGAGTCCAGACGTGAGGATTGTCGACTCTGGGGACCGATCATTTGGAAGTCAGCTAAGTGAGGCCTCTTCATGACTTGATGATGCCACTCCTTCTGGGAATCGTATCGTCATTCATGAAAGTCTGTGACGCTGATGACCGCATAGGATACCGTACCTTTGTCCGTGGATTAGGTCTATCCTACCTGTGAGAGGGATCGGGTTATTGCAGGAAAACTGGCCTTCAGAAACCATGATTCAGTAGTTATCCGACGGTGTTCTTGATTTATCTCCAGGTGTGTTGTTTGGGTCAGATGGGTTTCTTATCTGAGGTTGATTCTATTATCCGATGGTTCTCTCGTCAGATACAGAGGTTCAGTTGGTTTTCTTACCAGGGGATTGATATTTTGAGTACCAGATGATAGTTAGTGGCATGAGATTCTGGTGACCGTGTTGGTTTTCTGTTCTCGATCACAGAGATGTTCCTCTTCAGGCTACAGCATAGCCCCTGTGTTCGCAAATTGCATTATTTATCATATTGCATCATTACCATCTGCATTCAACTAACGTGTGTGTATTGCAGGTACATATTTTCCCTTCCAGTTCTGGTGTTTGTTCCTAGCAAGACATGGAAAACCTGAAGAGAGTATTGCCCTATAAGTTTCCGTCGCCGAATATCATTCTATTGTTAGAGTTGATTGCTATTGCTAAGAAGAGGGGAATGGGTGACTTCAGAAAGAGATATGGGAGGATTCTGACCTACGTTTATCAGCCATCTGCCTACGAGACCAGCGGCATCTATACTCTGTTACAGTTCTACGACGCGGAGCTCAGGTGTTTTGTATTCCCCGACTTCGTTTTGGCTCCTACCCTGGAGGAGTACTCTGCACTTCTGGATATACCGATCCGTGAGCAGATGCCTTTCTATCGTACGGACGCTGAGCCTAAGCTGGCTGAGCTTTCTGCCATCCTGTGCTTGAAAGAGTCTGAGCTGTCTGGGAAGATGATCAGAAGAGGAGACGTATGGGGATTTCCGTTGGATGTCTTGGTGGAGAAGGCTCGGGAATACGCCCAGAAGGGTAGCTGGGGTGTTTTTGACGTCATCCTTGCTGTATGTGTTTATGGCATCGTGTTGTTCCCGAACATTCCTGATTTTGTTGATTCTGATGCCTTCTATATTTTGGCTGCGAAGAACCCAGTTCCTACTTTGCTGGGAGATATCCACCATTCAACTCACTACCAGAATGAAAAGCGACGAGGAAGGAATGTGTCTTGCTGTGTACCTCTCCTATGCAGGTGGTTCACCAGTCATATGCCTAAGTCAGGCCCTTTTGTCACCTCTATCAATTCTCTAGGATGGCCCGAGCGCTTAATGGGATTGACTGCTGAGAACGTGGTATGGGTCAATAAAGAGGTATTCGGAGCTGAAGTCATACTCAAATGCGAAGGATTCCCGAATGTTCCTTTAGTGGGAAGGAAGGGGTGTGTCAACTACAACCCTTCCTTATTGATCAGGCAATTTGGGTATGTACCTCAAGGAGCGCCAAAGCCCGAGGAGATACAGGAATCTCTGTATCTCACCGGGGCAATTGGGAAAGAGATGCTGACCAAACTTGCGAAAGCCTGGAAGAACTTGCACAAGAGAGGGAAGCTTTCAGGTAGCAGAGGGGATACTCGAGTTCCTGGCCCATATGTGGAGTGGATTCGTGAGCGAGCTGTGAAGTTCCTGATGCCTTATCCAGCGGTTCAGCCATTGCATCCTTCTCCGGTGGAGGAGCCTACCACTGTGGACATGCAGGTCTACAAGCAGCTGATGGCGGAGAAAGAAGAGCTAGCAAGGGCTAAAGAGGCTTTAGAGCAGGAGAATGCCCAGCTTCGGCATGAAAAGATTGAAACAGGATATGTTTCTAAGCAACAGGCTGAAACTCTGAAACATCTAAAGACTACGTTATTGGAATTGACTGAAACCAGGAAGCGTCTGGAGTTAGATGTAGACTCAGTTAGTAGTGTGTTGGCCACCAAGAAGCAAGAGCTGGAAAGGGCCTACACAAAGCTAGCCAAGTTCAGAGAACACTGGGATCTCACTATGACCAAGCGCAAAGAGCGAGAAGAAGAGCTGAAGACACAGATTGCTCGGTTAGAAGGACAGGTCAAAGTGAAGAATGAAGAGCTTGAAGAAGAAGCCTGCCGCCGATACGAGGCCGAGCGCAAGCTGACAGATGCCATGAAGAATTTGGAAGATTTTCAGCATAGAGCAGATGCCAAGAGACCCAAACCTGGGGGTGGTGCTAATGATAAGGCTTGGGAAGACTTTGTCAGAGACATCCAGGGGACGGTCAGGAAGAGGGATCGGCTGATAGAAGGTTTGATTTATCAACCAGATCACGCAGAGACAAAGAAGATGGTCGAGGACTTCCGCAACCGTACCAGTACTTGATTTCTCTCTTGTATTCTGTATGTTGAGATCACCACCAGGCATGTTGGCTGGGATCCTCCTTATCATATCAGTTGTATGGAGCATAGTTATGTAACTTCTTGACAAGACTATTATTCTAATCAATATATGAGGGTTTTTTCCAAATATTGTCTTTATGGTTTATCTCGTCTTGCTACCACTGACACTGGAATTGGAGGGAAAATATCTCCAATGCACACATGCACGTTAGCATTTTTGTATTTCTGTTTGCATAAATCATACTGCATAGCATTTCTCTAGCAGGTCAGAGCACTTATCCAGCCTTTGTTTTCACCAGAAAGTGATTCTCGGGGAATTGGTTGAGGCCGAAGTGGAGTGTTGAAGACGACCAAGGGGCTGAAGCAGATTTGAGCAGAATCAAGCAGCATAGTCCGTTACAGGTAATTGGTAGCTATGTCTGAAGGCAATTTCCAGGCTCCTAACACCTTGGCAGGGTTTACCAGGGCGTCCAACCATCCGTATGATTCTATGGAAGGCTTCCCGCCAGCGAACAATCTTACTGCAGCCCAAGTTGTACAACCTGCTGTTGAGAACCGAGATCGGCATGAGCAGTTCGTTGCCCGAAATGAACGTCATCCTCCTGTTAACAATCGAAGTGTCGCTTTCCCTGCGATGAATTACCGAAGAGATATTCCAGTGACCGGGTTAGTAGATCCAAGAGCTCTTGACGATGGTAGAAGACTCCGAGCATTGGAAGAGCAAATGAAAGCCTTGGAAGCGAAAGATGCCGTTAACCTGGATGTTGTAGCCATGTGTTTGGTTCCTGACCTGGTATTGCCGTACAAGTTCAAAGTGCCGGAATTTGAAAAATACACGGGAGATAGCTGTCCAAAGTTGCATTTGATGATGTTCTGTCGAAGGATGACTTCGTTTGTGCGAAATGACCAACTAATGATCCATTGCTTCCAGTATAGCCTGACTGGGGCATCCCTGAGATGGTATGTGCAATTAGAGAGTAATCAGATTCGATCGTGGGTGGATTTAGCCAGAGCTTTCATGAAGCAGTACGATTACAACCTGGATTTGACTCCTAGTCTCGTAGATCTGCAAGAATTGTCTCAAGCGGAGAATGAATCATTCAGAGGGTATTTACGAAGATGGAAAGAATTGGCTGCTAGTGTTCAACCACCGCTTCCGGAAAGGGAACTGGTTGACATCTTCTTGGGTACTCTGAAAGGCCATTATTTTGACAAATTGTTCAGTTGCACAAACTTTGTGGGCCTGATGAGACTGGGAGAGATTGTTGAGAGAGGACTCAGGAGTGGAAAGTTTCGAGATGTTCCTTACGTCCCAGTTGATAAGATTAAGTCAGTTGTCAGTCCTCAAGAAGAGTGGGAAGGAGATGATGCCACCTCAGAATTTCTAGCATCTCAGGATCAGTTTTCAGACACTTCAAGTCAACTATCATCTTACCGCCGATCGCGTCAGCATGCTCCACGAAGACCAAGGAAGCCTGAAAGGCAGTTTACTCAGCTACCGGTGTCGTACAGTCAGTTGTTGCCAGATCTGGTCAGAAGTGGATTGATAGTGCCGAAAGAGACTAAGCCAGTGATTCCACCGTATCCTCCAGGTTTTGATGCCAGCGCCCGCTGTGAGTACCATGTTGGGGCACAGGGGCATTCAACAAATGAATTTAAGGTGCTTAGAAGTCAGGTTCAAGATCTGTTAGACTCTAGCCGTATTTGCATCACTCCTCAGGGTTTTGTTCAGATTAATGATTTTCCATCATCCAGTTGTGCGGGTTCGTCAGTTAACGTCATGGAAGACTCCGCAGGAAGTGTGTGCTCTGAAGTTTGTCAATCAGAGAGTTCAGTTGTGTGGGAGAAGTTCCTAGAGGTTTTTGCGCCGGATGTCGCATCTGTTTTCTCTGTTTAATCCGTTTAGCTTTTTGTGCCCTAGTGTCTGCCGACCACCACCAGGATTGTTGGCTGGGGTCATCATATTCGTACTCATTTGTGCCTACGTGCTACTTTTGTTGGTTGTACATGTGGGGGAGATGTTTGTCTGTGTGCTTATAGCTTGAGTTTCTCTTTGTCTCGTTATGAATATATGTTTGCTTTCTACGCTGCATTATCAGTTAACAGGTATATCAGAACCGTGGGTCTCATTTCCTCATCATCCAGTTTATTGCAGGAACTCCTTCAGAGATATGGAACAGAATCAGTTTGAATTGATTGAAGTCCAAAGCCAGCTGGGGCAGATGATGAGAGACATGCAAGAGATGCGTTCGGAGCAGAGGATTCTCAAGGAGGAGAACAGTCAGCTGAAGACCCAAATGAGCTTGATCATGGAGGTAGTCAAGAATGTGCTTCGGAAAGAAGACGATCAGCTATTTGAAGCCGCAATGAAGAAGCTCGCGCCACCTGTGCATGTGGAACCTGAGCAGCAGCAACAGAAGATACATCCGGCTCAGCGGAGGATCCAGGAAGGGAAGCCAAAGAGAATGTTTGAGGCACCGCCTATGACATATGCTGAGCTCTTGCAGACTTTATTAAGGTTTAATCTGGTTGAGAAAAGAACGTTGGAACCACCAACGAGAGCGTTTCCTCATGGGTACGATGCCAGTAAGCAATGTGAGTTTCATTTCGGGGCATTCGGACACGACATCGAGGGTTGTCATGCTTTTAAGCACAATGTTCAAGACCTGATTGACTCGCACGATATTGAATTCACGCCGGGCGGCGTAGCTGTACGTATTGCTCCTGTCTCGATTGATGCTAAGATGACAGATGTTTCTAAAGCTGCAGTGGGTCAGAAGCGTATCCTGGACTCCATGGTGTCAGAATCTCCAGGCCCACAACTGTTGCCTATTCCTGGGGCAGATCTGAGAAAGAAAATGGCTAAGCATAAGGAGGGCGTTAATCAATACATTGAAGGTCAAGAAACCGATGTTGCATTTGATACAAAGGGTGTTCAAGGGTCAACCCGATACCAGCAGCAGCAGCCTCAGCAGCAGAACCAGCAGGGGTATAAAAGATATCAGAATCGGGCTCCTCTGGCAAGCCGTCATCTTGAAACTCCTCCTATGCCATATGCACAGCTTCTGCAAACGCTACTGCAACTCCAATTGGTTCATAAAAGGACAATGACTCCCTTAACGGGACCACCACCGCCGGGGTATGATGCCAACGCTACTTGTGAGTTCCATACCGGGGCACCAGGCCATACGGTTGAGAATTGTAAGGCTTTTAAGCACAAAGTGCAGGATCTGCTTGATAGTGCAGCAATCAGCTTCGGGCCGGGAGGTCCTAGAATCATCTGAATGAAGGAGGAAGGGCTCTGTAATTTGGTTGGGTCGTTGAAAGCAGATCAGGACAGCATCGAATTGTCTCTAATAAGGATAGCTGGTTCAGCAGCAGGACATATGTGAGAGCCCGGCTCCCGGAAGCTAGCATTTTCTTTGTTTTATCTTGTCATTTCTTTACATTTGTAGTTGCTTTCCTGTTTGAATTTGTAATCTTGTTTGTAAAACTTGTTGTTTTCATTCAATTGATGATAATGAAATAAATATGCATGTTTTGATCCATTCGTGTTCACTAACATGTTTTTGCAAATGTCCAACGCTTGGTTAAGAAGAAT
Source organism: Lathyrus sativus (assembly GCA_963859935.3). Lineage (NCBI taxonomy): Eukaryota > Viridiplantae > Streptophyta > Magnoliopsida > Fabales > Fabaceae > Lathyrus > Lathyrus sativus. The sequence goes on along the minus strand of OZ012740.1, from coordinate 320,708,304 downwards.
TTGGGGAGGATGACGAAAATGACCGACATGCAACTACCAATATTGTATGCTTTTGAAATAAAACCTGTTGATGATGTACAGGCATTGTTTCAAATCCCTAAACACCGGAGATATAAGGAAGATAATCCCTTGTTAACCCCTTTGAGCCTTGTAGTAGGAGTTTCTTTCTGTGAATGAAAAACCCTCAATCTCAACCTGGGGCAGGGTAGGTGTTAGCTAATTTGACCGAGCGTCCAAATTGCAAAAGGAGTGTTCGTTCGAGGATCAATCACGTCCCTAGAGGTCGTGCCTAAAAAACCATAAGGGTTCAACCCAGAGTGGGGCAGTCACATCATCCCCCAAAAAGTCAGGCAACCAGTGTCACACGACTCGTCCGCAAAAAACGAAAAAAGAAATCAAGAGCCCGCTAAGTCAAGAAAACTTCAAAACAAATGACTTAGGCAAAAATGAGGGCATCCCGCTGGACTTAAAAAAAAAAAAATCAAAAGAAACTCAAAAGGAGTCAGTCCAGGCAAAAGTTAGGGATATGAAAAGAAAAAGATGAAAAAGATCAAAAGAAAAGAGCTTCGATGGAAATACGAGTCGCGTGACCTCAAGTGCCAAAGACGAAAAGTGAGTGGTTGTCACTCCGAAAACTCATAATATTCTCGAACTATCATTCCTATCTTTCAACCTCTGAGAGATGAGCGCTAAGGTCAAATTAGCTGAACATAGGATCGGAGAACATCAAGGAGAAAGGGTGGGTTGAAATAAACGTTGAGCTTTTATCCTTTCCTTCAAAACCATGAACCTGACCACGTTACAACCTTCAAAAGTCCTAATTGAAGCAGGTTGTTTCGAAAGCATACTCCGGTAAAGGTCGCATCGATTCTGACTCCTAAAAAGGTTCCTCTTACCATGTTGGTACTGATGTTGATAAATGTTTTGTGCATTATATGCTATAAACTGTTTTTCCTTTTCCCAGTGAACAGATTGGATGTCAAAGCTGTCATATGTGTTGCATTAATATGTCTTTTACGCAGAACAACTTGTTTTACTTGCAAGTAAGCGCTTGACAGCAGAAAAGCTTCCTACAGTGGAAAGTATGGTCAAGATAGAATGCAGAACGCCCGAATGTTCCGAGAGCAGGGGCAGGCTTTTATTGTGATCCCCAGTCAGGTCAGCTTTTCGAAGTCAGTTATTCTGGGGCAATCAGGTTGAGATTCGGTGAATACGTCGTAGTCAGGAGGTACTGCTCTGGATCAGCTAATCAGGGGCAAGGTCATTGCAGTCAGGGGCAGACCATCTTAAGCACGCCGAAGTTATTCGAGGAGCATTCGGTGTGAAGTATTTCTCCGAAGTTCAGAATGCTGGAGCATTTCTTATCAGACCATCAGAAAACAGATTTTCAGATTTCCTTTCGAGGACTATCCCCACGGAGGTCCCGTAGGCTGGGGCATATCAGAAGAGAAAGGATTGGTCTTTTCCGTATCAGCAGGGCCATACAGAGTTATTCGAGCAGATGCAGTCGATTTTCGAGAGCGAGATGAGTGCGGGAAGTCGTGTTACTATCCCTTGACTCTTCACTAAAAGGCTGTGTATTCAGGAAGAATGTTTTCCAGCGTCAGTTGTACCTGACCCAGCAAGATAGCTTAAGAGCTCAAACCCATGTTTGCGATTACTGCGAAGCCCATCCGTGTCGGCGCATCGGTTTCCAGATCCGAGCTTCATCAGTACGCGGGAGGACTCCCTCCATTTTCTCCAGTAAAGTCCAATTTGTCATTGATATGGGTAAGTTATTCCTAGAGGAGTCTAATCATATTCAGCACGTCTGCTATTTCACAGCGAAGTTATATACCCCAGCAGGGTATTACTTCGTCGAGGCGTTCGGTTAAGTTCCCAATATCCCCAGCGGAGTTGATTTCACTCTCCTAGCATTTATTTTGCTAGGACGATTCAGTGATATCCAGTTTATCCCCAGCAGAGTTGGCCTCGCCTTCAGCATTTATTTTGCTGAAGTGGTTCTGTACCCGGCTCTCTCCGGCAGCTCGAGCCTGCATTAGCATATTGCATGCATCATCATACTTGCATCATACTTGCATATCATGGTCAAAATGCGTAGCATTTCCATCTAGAGTGGAGCATTACGCTGTAGAAAAATTAAAGCATACACATATGCATACGAAGCATAAGTCAGGTTTTCTATCAGCCTCATATGGCGCGTGAATTACTCTGTGATCAGTTCAGGGGGCATTTATCCAGCAGCAGTATTCAGACGATTCAGCGGATTATTTGTATCTCAGATCAGACAACGATTATGCTTTGATCAAGCAGTCATCTGATGTCGACAGACTTTTCTTCCCGTCAATTCATATTGACGATGTGTTCCTCCAATAAGTGGATTTCTCTGTCTATCATTAGACGTCTTGAGTACGAATGTGGTTTTCTTTCCGTCTATCCTTAGACGATGTGAAGTTGCGGGTGATCACAGTAAGGTTTCAAGAAGGGGTTTCCCCAGGATATGCTTTTCTTTCCGTCTATCAGTAGACGATGAGAAGTTTCGAGTTACTGTTCAGCGGGTTTCTTATTTCCAGATCATACGTACGATGAGGTGTTTCCCCAGCGAGCCTTCTCCGGCTATCTTTGGTTGTTGAGGGGTTTCAAAATGATATTTCGGATAGTGGTTTGCTTTCGGTTTATTGGATAAGATGACGTTTCAAGAGGGACTTTTTTGACTGTCAATCCTTATTGATGTTGAGGCTCTTCGAAGAATGTTCAGTTTGCGTGATCGTTGATTCTTATTGACGACATGGTTCTTTAAAAGGTGGTTTTTCTTACTGTCGGTCCATACTGACGATGTGGCCCCTTCAAGGATGTTGATCTTTCCATCAATTCCCGTAGACAGAAGAATTCTGAAATTCAAAGGATGGTGTTGAATTGCGTTATGGTGTCTTTCCGTCTATCCTTAGACGATGTGAATTTGGAGATTAATGTTGTCTTTCCGTCTATCATTAGACGAGGTGAGTATTCAGTCAGGGTGTCTTCCCGTCCATCTTTGGGCGATGTGAGTATATTTCTCTTCCTGCCTATCAGTAGGCAATGTGAAAGGATCAGGTATTTTGTTGCAGCCCTCGGGCTCTGTTACATGGGGCATCACAAGTAATGGGTATTCAAATCAGGAGTTCTTCATCAGATGATCGATCAGTTTGGTGCCGTAATAACTGGACTCGGTTTTCAGGACTTTATTCCCCAAGCAGTTTACAGTATATGCTCGCGGTTGGCAAATTTTCGGGTTTTATTTTGTATTCAACCGTCTCGTACCTCCGAATGTTTGAAGGCTGAGCGCTCTTCAAACCCTTCAGGTCCAAGTCGCTTGAATAGGGGCAGCTGTTGCACCCTAAAATTTGACCAACCGGTTCTCCTATCTGACTCGTGGTTTAAATTCATATTCGCAACTCAGGCATATGATTTTTGTGCACAAACGGAGGATATCAGAGTTTACAGCTTGATTTTCGTCTATCAGATATGGCAGATCCAGTCCAGATCACAAGGGTTTCATTTTCGGGAAATTGTGCGCTCCTCGGTGATTTTTAGCTTGCACAGTGATTTTGATGATATTCTGATGCCCGGGGATCTCTGTTCGATTCGATCTGGTCTCGTGCACTCTTTTATGGGGGTCATTTGCATTTGTCTGCATTTTTAGGATTTTTATAGACTTTTGTGGATTCTCAATAGGCTTTATAGATTTTTCTGGAATTTAAATAGGGTTTTTGTATTTTTTAATAGTTTAATTCTCTTTTTTTAGAATTTTATAGGATTTTTTAAATAGATTTTTTAGAATAAAAGAGTTTAAATAGTTTTAATTGTTTTTAGAATAATAAAGAAAAAGGGGAATATAGTTTTTCTTTTTTTTAATAATAGATGTTAATAGTTTAGAATTTTAATAGAAATTTTATGGATTTTAAAATAGGTTTAATAGCTTTTTTTAATCATTGTTAGAATATTAGATTTTAAATTTGTTTTAAATTGTTTTAGATAATATAGGAAATATTATAGATTTTTCTTATTAGTTTTAAATAGATTTACTAGTTTTATATAATATTAGAGATTAAATAGGATTTTATTAGTTGTAGTTTAAATAGGGTTAATTAGAGCTTTAATCATTTTTTAGAGTTGATTAGGGAAATTAGTTTAATTAGGTGTTAATTCTGTTTTAGGATTAGTCTTAAGTAGATAATTAGGTTTAATATTGTTATTAATCAGATTTAGTTGAATTCAGTTTTTTTAAAGTTTTTTGGCCATTTTTTCGTGTGGGCCAGAGTGCATTTTTTAAGGCCCAACTCGCAGCCCAATTGTCCAGAAGTTGTCCAAATAATTCAGCAAATTTCCAGAATTTTCAGCAAGTTTCCGGAAGGTTCTAGAGTGGTCCAGAAAATGCCAAATCTTTAAATAGCTCCCGCCACGTGTTAGGGAAGGGCTGGCCCACGTTTCACTCACGCAGCACAACACCTCACACACTCAGACTCCCTCACGCTCTCCCACGTGTCCCACCAGAGCTCACCCTCTCTCTCTGCTGCCACCCGTCCTGACACGCGCTCCCCATGCAGCAACCCCCTGAGACACTTGGCACCACCACAGCTAGTCACCGGAGCATCGCCGGGACTTCGCCGCCGGGCATGCAGGCGCCCTGAGCCGCCGTCCAACCGTCTTCCGGCCACCGTCTTTCTCGCCGGAATCCCCAAAAATTGCAGAAACGCAAGAAATCCATTTTCTTCCTCCTTTCTTCTCCGATCGTCTCCGATCCCCTCCGTTTGCATCTCGCCGGAAAAACTAGCCGTTCCAGAATCGTCATCTTTGACGAGCTCCTTCAGGATCTTCAAAGATCTCTCAAGTTCCAGCCAGAATTCCATCATCAGGGTTCATGGTACCTTCATCATACGTTCTTCAAGAACGTCTTCTTCCAATTTCTTTCCCAGAATCTCCAGATCGCCTCTGATCTCCTCCACCACTTCGTCAAGAAAGTAGTTCTCCATCTTCAACGAATGTTCTTCAACGAACTTCCTCAAGAACATTCCAGGCCCTTTCTCTTCTTCGTACGCGTTCATCAATCCGCTAACAGCTTGGATCGTCGTTGAAGGAGTTTCGTTCGTCCGCACGCTCCAGTTCGCTCCAGAATCTCCAGTTCGCTCCAGATTCGTCTCCAGGTATGCTTTCTGAAACTCATTGCGTGTTCTACTTCAGATTGCGTCGCCTTCAATGATCTATAGAACGGTTAGGGTTTTGAGGGATTAATTGATGCGTGGTTTGAATGTATGAGGTTGAGATTTGGTTTGCTCTGGATGATGTGTTTGAGGCTGTTTAGAATTGTTAGGCTTAGATTGTTGGTGTTGCTGGGTTTGTGTTTGATGTTGGTTGGAAGTTCTTGAGAAGAATATGGGAGTTTCAGGAAGATGAGTTGCGGAGAGGAGAGGGGATGACGGCTAGGGTTCCAGGCGTGAACAGTGCTTAGGAGTTTGAAAGGGTATTCAGATTTTTGTTTAGGGTTTCGTTGGGTTAGGGTTAGGTTTGGGCCAAGCCCAAACACGTTTTGCTGAAGCAACCCTCATTTCACTCGTACACCCCTCCCTGCGTGAGAGCTGAGAAGGATTTGATTTGGGCCTTATGCCCAATTGCTGTCCACACCCCCCTGGGCGTAGGCCCAATGAAAATTGACTGGAAAACCTGCTAGTGTATACCCCCCCTGCGTTTTTTATTTTATTTTCATTAAGTGATTTTCTGACTCACTGGGCCCTGCGCCCCTTTACTTTTAGCACCCCCATCTCTGGCCCAGCTTGCAATAATAACTGAAATTCCTTGTTGTTTGAACCCCCTCCCCCATTTTTATTTCATTTTGTTTTTTCTTTTATATTTTCATATTTGCATAAATCATAAGAAAATGTAAATAAGTGATTTTTTAATTCTTCTTTTTTCTACCATTTCATGAAAATATCTAGAAAATTAAATAAAAATACAAATGTCATTTTATTTTTGTTTACTATTTTTGGTATATTTTCCATTTAATTGATTTCTTTTAATATCTTTAGTGCATACATATCATTAGAAAATTCATGAAAAATAGTAGGTTTAGTCAAATAATTCCGTTCTTTTTTCTGTAGACTCGTAATTCAGTGTAGAATTTTATAGTATAAAAACATTAGATTAATCATGCATTTTCAGTTTAATTGCATTTTTTCATTGTTATTGATATTACATAATTGGTTTGTGGATATGTCTGTGTTGCTGATTTTAGTTCTTTCATCTGGTATTGAATTTTGTTCTGATTTTTCAGTATGTTGTCTTAGAGCCATGTAGGTGTCCCATAGATTTTTTTAGATTTTTGTAGGATGTTCTGATGTGATTTGTCTGAGCTTGAAGATAGGAGAAGTTTTGACAACTTCTGACTTTGAAGTTCAACTGTGGTTGAACTTCAGAGGTAGCCTCTTGAGGTTTGTTGGCCTGTGGGTTCTTCTTGAAGATAGGAGCTGGTTGCAGTCCTGTTGGAGCTTGCAAGGATGCAGTGGATTGAGGCTTAGTCTAGGAGCTTGTTGTCTGTTTGTGAGGTTCGAGATCCTGAAGTTTGAAGGGAGTTTATGGTACTTTCCTGAGGAAGGCACTATGAATGACTTTCATCCTTTCTGCTCACCTCTTTCTTAAGTATCCAGTGATGCCGGAGCCCTCATGTGAGTTTAATTTCTCCTGAGGAGGAATGTAAACTGATCACATGTTGTTGAGCCACATGGGATACGATTCCTAAGTGGAAGCCTCCTAGTACTTTCCTGAGGAAGGTTCTATGGGTCTATTCACTTAGTTCCATTAGTTTATCTAGGATTTCTCAAGTATCCAGGGATGTTGGAGCCAACTTGTGAGTTTAATTTCTCCTGAGGAGGAATGTAAACTGATCACAGTTGTTGAGCCACGTAGGATACGATTCCTAAGTGTCAGCCTCCTAATACTTTCCTGAGGAAAGTCCTATGGGTCTGTTCACTTAGTTCCCTTAGTGCATGTAGGTTTTCTCAAAGTATCCAGTGATGCCGGAGCCTTCATGTGAGTTTAATTTCTCCTGAGGAGGAATGTAAACTGATCACAGTCGTCGAGCCGCATAGGATACGACTCCTGAGTAGCAACCTCCTGGTACTTTCCTGAGGAAGGCACTATGAGCTTGTCTGCTTAGCTCCCTTTCTTTGGTAAGCTTGATCTGAAGCTTGGAGACTGGGATTGATTCCTTTTGCGTAGGATTTTGATTAGAGGTTTTTGCTTAGATCTTTGCTTGAGGTGTTGCATAGGGTTTTGTTCAGAGATAGATTAGAAGTTTGTTTGTTAGGGGCCCTGCTCAGGGTTCTTGTTTAAGCTTTGGATAGAGGCTTGTCAGGTTAGCTAGCTTTCTCTTCGTATTGTTTGACTTGTGTGATGTTACGTTGCATTAGACTTAGGTATTCATCTAGATAGTTCTGAGTAGGTGCATCTTAGAAGTAGACTTTGTGTGCATGAGAAGTTGAGGTGGTCCTCCTTCTGCTTGTTTGTTATTGCGTGGCTTTGCTTGTTGGTATTCGGTAGAGCTGAGCTCCCTTGCCTTTGTGGTTTGCGGCCTTTGCGCCTTGTTTGTTTAGTTGTTGCATTCATGCATATTTCCGTTATTTATTTACTCTGCGGTTTCTTGTTTGTAGTTTAGTCCTGTTGCCATGATCCCTTAGGAGCTCTGACTTCTCCGCTGCGGAGTTGTTATGATAGACATTAGGATGGTCAACCAGGTGTGATAGCAGTAGGTAGATTCCCCTTTTCCAGCTATAAGTTTAGGGTGTCTTTTCCCTTTCCTTTCTGTAGGAGCTTTTGAGTAGCTTGACCCGTAGTTAGCTGAACTACAGCTGCTCTGATTCTTCGTACCAGACGAAGATATGTAGGCATAGGATGCGATATCCTAGCGAGCACATTAACAACTAACCTTTGTTCTCTCGCGGCTGTGCGATCGAGACTTTCCCGCTAACGACTAATTGTTATCCCTTTCTCTTGCCCGAGTGCATTTGAGACCAGATCGTATTTGTAGGTTCCCGAACCTTTAGGACCAGTTTGTTTTCTCACTGCTGTGTGAGAGCCCCTGTTTACCCGTAGTTAGTCGAACTACGTTTGCTCTGATCTTTCATACCAGATGAAAGTACGTAGGCACAGGACGCGATGTCCTGGCGAGCAACCTTTTCCCCGTTAGACGTAGGAAGTCGAACTACGTTGACTCTGACTTTCCCATTGCACGAGGGAATACGTAGGCCCAGAACACCGTATGTTCTGTCGAGTCCTGTCCTTTTATTTTCTTTTCAGACCAGCCAGTAGCATAGATAGATAACACACCCTTTTACCTATAAACACCAAGCGTGGATCCCATCGAGTACGATGGACGTGAGGGGTGCTAATACCTTCCCCTTGCGTAACCGACTCTCGAATCCAGGTTTTGGTTGCGATGACCATACCTTTTCCCATCTTTGCGAGGTTTACTTCGAGCGTTTCCTTTCCCGCTCTGAGGGATAAATAACGCACGATGGCGACTCTCCTGTCAAGCCGGCGCCGATTTTCGCAGTAGCGACAGTCAGGCAGTTGAGCAGTTTGAAGGCCACCTCTCCTTGATGTTAATTCCCACACAGAGATTTGTCCTAGTTGATTCTCGGTAGAGGTTATGCATTATTACTTTGGATGTTTCCCAAGCAAAGAGCAATGTTGCTTTCTTCTAATAAGTGTTGATATAGCAGTCACCTGTCGGGTTTTCTCTCACCTTGTGTTAGGTATTGATTTAAAATCCCCCACGCCTTGACTTTTTGCTATGATGTTAACTTCTTGTTTCCCCGGCAAGTCCAGGATGTTTCTTTCAGAGTTGGATAGTCCTCAGAGTTCTTTTTGATATCCTCATAAGAGTTTTGTTATTCCCCAATGGAGTTTGTGTAGCTCTTTACATGATTTTAATCCCTAGTGGGTCCATTATTTTTCGCAGTAGATCTCTCCATCCCTTTTGAAGCGGATTTCGATTGATTTTTATTCTTATGCCCAGGATGAATTAAGAAGATTTGGGTTGATGTTCCCCCAACAGTTTATATTCTATCCTTGAAGCATAGTCCATGTTGTTATCCTCTTTGTGAATTATTGATTACTGAAGATCGATCTTTGGGTTTTCTCCCCAAGTAATATCTTTCTCTCCTCAGCGGTATTTGAGCCTTGTAGTAGGATTTATTTTCCTTTGATGGCTTTTTGCTTATTTCTTGAAGGATTTCTTCAATTAAATTCCTAACAGCATCTCTAGTGATATTTCCAGTTTGTTGAGATTAGCCGAATATTCAGTGGTGTTGTGATGTTTTGTCAGCATATTCATACTCATATGCATTACATGCACATTTCATTTTTGTTGAGCATAGCATGTTTTTTTGTTGCATTGTGCATCTTGCATTTTTCTTGCATGTTTTCCCTTTCTCCGGTGTTGTTATCCCCGCGGAGTGTGTTTGTCCTCTTTCCATTAGAGTGTCGACCCTAAGTAGAAAATGTATATTCTTTCTAATTCCCCGTCGAGTTTATGCCTCATGGAAGATGTTTGTTTTAGCTTTCCTCCCCAACTTTTATCTGGATGGAATTGATCCCCAGTTGAGTTATTTCCTCATCGGGTCGAGTCTTATTTGACAGTTTCTCTCTAGTTTATTCCTGGATTGAACTTTGGTCTCTTGCAGCGGTTATTTTGATTTCCTCTGTGTTGTGGAACCTGGATGATGAAGGTATTTATTTCTCTCTTTTGAAGATTTATTTTCCTTGGCAAGAATCTGTTATTAATCCCCATCAGAATATAAAGATTTGAATTTCCCCAGTAGTGTTTTGATAACACTCTCTTGGTAATTGCTTGTGCAACTTCATGTGGCAGCCTCTTTATTTATACAAGCAGCTTGTGTGTCCCTAGCAAGGTAAACTTCACCTGGTAACAAGTGGAAGCTTCTTTATTTAAGCAGCTTGTGTAATCTTCAAGAATTTATTGGTATTTATGCAATAAATGGCAGTTCTCTAGTTCATCTTCAGCAGAGGATTTTATTGTATCCCTATCCGACCATCTTTCCCATCAAATGGTATCTCTGTGGAAGAAGTCCCAGTGAGAATTTTGTTGTGAAACCCAACAAATGGTTGTCTCTTTATTTGAGAAATTTGTTGTATGATTTAACCTGTCTGTATCTCTTTTGAGGATCCCCGACAGAGTTATTGATATTTCATCCCCAACAAATGGTTTCCTCTTTATTTGAGAAGTTTGTTGTGTGATTTAAGTTGCCCAGTGACAGGTAGCTAATGATATATTTCTCGTCCTACCCAGTGACAGGTAGTCGAGTATGTTTGTCCTACCCAATGATAGGTAGTCGACCTTTTATTTCTTTCTTCTACCCAATGACAGGTAGTCAGCCTTTTATTTTTTTCTTCTACCTAGTGACGGGTAGTTGACTTCTGATTATCCTACCCAGTGACAGGTAGTCGACTTTTATTTCCTTCTCCTACCCAGTGACAGGTAGTCGAATTTTATTTCCTTCTCCTACCCAGTGACAGGTAGTCGAGTATGTTTGTCGTACCCAGTGACAAGTAATCGACATTTGTAATACCCTACCCAGTGACTGGTAGTAGGTATTCCTTGAGAGTTTATTGCCTTTATTTTCTACCCAATGACAGGTAGTAGGTAATATCCCTCATCCTTTGGTTAGTTACCATTATTTTCTACCCAGTAATCGGTAGTCGGTAATCTTTCCTTGTGGTAATATTCCTTTTCCTACCCGGTATCAGTTGTTGATATTTTGTTTACCCTATCCAGTAACTGTTAGTTGGTAACCTTTTCCTTTAAGCCTATTACTCCTGCTAAACTACTCAGTAACCAGTAGTTGGCATTGTTTCTTTTCCTACCCAGTAGCAGGTAGTTGATTATCTCTTAACAAGTGGATTACTTTTTACCCAGTAACCGGTAATAAGTAATACATCTCTTTTTTTTTGCCCAGTAACCGGTAGAGAATAATAATTTTTTATTTATTGCCCTTATTTTCTACTCAATAACCAGTAGAAAATATTTTACCTCTTCTCTTCGGTTTGAGTATCTTTGTCCATCAATCGGCAGTTGGTATCTCTTCCCCAGTTGAGTTGATTCCTTTTCTTATTGAAATAGAATCTTACTCTTTTTATTTTCCCCTGCGGAGTCTATTTTCTTTTCTTTTGTTCTTCAATAATTTTTTTGTCTCTTGTGGCTTTTTTTCCCTATAGAGGTCTTGTGTTTGCATATCATTAGCATAACCATATCATTTTGTGGTCTTAGGGCCAAAAATTGGGATTATTTTGTTATATTTAAGTCTTTTCTATCTGGTCGAGACAAAGATGTAAAGCTTCATATCTTCGGATAGAAGAAACTTAAATAGGGGCAGCTATAATACCCTAATTTTACCTCTAAGATCCCATATATCATTTGCATTTCATTCCACAAAGAAGATCGCAAGCTTTGGTTCTCTTGTCTTCCTCTGTATATTTGTTCTTGAGAGATCACCAGGCGCCCTTGTTTTCTTGTTTGTTTGATATTTGTTTACATTTATGTTTGCTAACCTTAATTAAAATCCAAAAATATGTTTATTTTATTTTTCTTTACTAGCTCTTTTTCAGGAAGAATTTAGATCAAAAATATCAAATACCAGTCCCTTAGCTCGAATGAATTTCATCTAGAAAAAGTCAAAGTTGATCTGTAAACAATTCAAAATCATTTGATCAAGAGTTTCCTAAGATTTGATTGATTATTATTCAAGGGACTCCAAGGTTCATGTGTTTATTTTCATGCCTTCTTTGACAAGTCATAAAAATCGAGCCAGAATCAAGACAACACATCAAAAGGCAAATTTTCACAATTTTCATTGTGTTAATCGATTAACACATTTGCACATGCAAATGGTTAATTTATTAACCTGTGCGCATTTTGTGAAAATACAACAAATTCAAATTCTGCAGCATTTTTGGCACCAAATTCAAATGTCTCATCATGAGAATATTCTAGATCACTTCATTTTTATTCCTCTACCTCATCATAACTGATTCCCACCATACACCTTCACTAATCACCACTTGATTATTAATTTCCCTCCAAATTCAAATTACAAGCCTAATTTTTTCCAAACCAAACTCTAATCCACCAATTATTCCAAGCCTAAATCCTATAAATAGAGGCCTCATTTCATTCATTTCACAAGCTTTTGATAGCCAAAATCACCTTGTCAAATTTCTTCTTGACTCTCAATTTTCTCCAATTGCCAAATTCACCAAGCGCTTTCTTCCTTTGAAAGTTAGTAAGTTCATCATCAGAACTTACTAATCTTTGAGCTAAACCTTCATCCATTCACTTTTTCATCATCAATTTCAGTAGATCAAGGCTTTAGAGTGTGGTCTTTGGAGTTGATTTGAAGAATTTTCAGATTTGAAGTGGTAATCTCTTGATCCATCATTGTTGTTCTTAATACATCCTTCACAATGTGAATTATTGTTGATTCTTGTTGCTTGATCTTTGGATCTTGCAAATTCTATTTTATTGGTGGTATTTGTTATTGTTTTACTTGAAATTTCGTGCACAGTTGCATCCTTGATCATGAGGTGTTTGAATAAATGATTGATCAAGGATTTTGCAACTTTCAAATTGATTTTCTGTTGTTTTTACAGTGTTAATCGATTAACCAAAAACAGGCACAAACTGGTTAATAGAATAACAATTGATTTCTGTACCCAGAATTGCAATTTTACACTGGTTAATCGATTAACCAGTTTTGCACTGCAAATGGTTAATCTGTTAACCAGTGTCCAGAATGTGATTTTTGCTTGTTTTGGGGATTGTTTTGGTTCTTTCCTCTTCTTCTTCCATTCTCTTTTGATTTTTGCCTTGAAATAAAATTTTAAAGGCCCTTTTCCTCTTTAAATTCATTGGACTTAGGGTGTAGATGAAGTTGGATAAACATTCATTAATTCAAATCTATCTTTAAAGTGAATTATTCAATTTATTTTAGGTGCTTTGAGTTAATGATATGTTTAGTGCTTTAATCCACCAAGATGAGTGGATGAACTTAAAGATAGAATGATCTTGAAATTGTAGTTCAATTTGGTATCCCCTCGACTCTTCTTTTTCTTCTTCTTTTGATCGATGAAAATCTTCGATATCGTTTGAACTTATTTCAAGTTCTTGATGAAGATGAGATTGTTACCTATTTTATTTTCGTGCGGTATTGCTTTCGGAGAGTGATCTATATATCACTTCTCTAGTATGCATTAGCACTAACATTTTTATTGACCGGCCTCAGATAGTCGTGGTTTCTAATAAACCCGATTACGATTGCTTACATAGTGTTAAATTGTCCCGTAATCGGAAAATGATCATTCGTGGCTCAAACTTATGTTTGAAGGTCCAAGTATGGTTGATTATTTGTCTTAGGTCCATTACCTATGAAACTTGTTGTTAGGAGGCTTTGAATTTATCAATCCTCTAATGAGTCTCCATTAACTTTGGCCTAAGCGCACGAGTTAACCATCGTTGATCATTTGTTCTAACAACTAATTACTAACTCACTAAGAATATTATTGTGCTAAATTTGTTTATGTTTCCTTCTTGCTCCATATCTCTCTTTTATTTTTATGCTCCACTATTATCATCTCATTTCATATTATTTTTTATTCTTCCACCATTTTTCCTTTGTCCACTTGAACCTTTTGTTTATATTTATGTTCTTTTTCTTTTGTCCATTTTGATCGTAAACATTAATAAAGGCTTAAACCCCTAAGAAACTTGTTCTCTTAATGGTGGGCTATGGTTACTATCCTTTAAATTGAACTTAGAACTTGGACCTCTTGGATTATTCTTGGACCCTTAGACTTGGATTTAGGTCTCTTTCCCTATGCTTTGAGTATTATAGATCTTTGCCTTTATTTGGCTTGCTTATTAGGTTATGCTTCAAATAAAATGGAATCCTTATTTCTCTTGCTATGAAGTATGCTACAATTTGGTTAGATCCTTCTTGTCTCTAGCTTTTATTTTGCTTTCTAGGATAGTCACTTCATCTTCTCCCCTTCTTAAAATTTCAAAATCTTCTCCCTTTTTCAAAAACCTTCTTGTTTTTAAAACTTAAACCGCTTTCACAATAAAACCTTGAATTTTGTCAAGTGATTTTCAAACTTAGTTTTCTTTAATAAATATCAATAAATGTTAATCATACTTTGACAAAATTTCAAAAAAATATATAAAAAACACTTCACCTCATTCAAACTTTTTGTGTCTTTGTGCACTTTTCATTTTAAATTTTTTTCATAAGTTTAGACATGAGTCATTTTCATAGTTGAGATATAATTCTTCTATTCCCCATAGTACTTAAGATGTTGCAATTTTCCACTTAGATATTGAGTAATAGACTTGTTGATTTTAATCCAAGCAAAATCCCCCATCTTTATGTGATGCAAATGTTGTCTTATACTTGTGGGCGACTGGTCGTAGTTTTCTCCTTAAAATGACGATTTGTCTTTATATTTAAAAATCAATCAAAACAAACAATTTTTTGTTATTTGTACCATAAACTATGGGGTTTAGATCCTATATTGCACTTTGTGGGTACGTAGGCATGAGGCGATAAGTCTCTCCAAACACAAAAGTCTTAAAAAATAATTCTTTTCTCATCTCCCCAATCTCCTTTCAAGCAAAACTTTTTCAAACTAAAAAGCGTAGATATTTCAAAGGGATCCTATAGAGTACTATAGATGTTTTGGGTGCTAACATCTTCCCATCGCATAACCAACCCCCTTACCCGGTCTCTGTTTGTTCTTGTTTTAGAACTCTTTAGTTTTTGTTCGCTCTTTTTCCTTTCCTTTTTGTATAAAATAAAAGTGTGGTGACGACTCTTGCATTTTTTTAGTTAAGTTAATCAATAGCTTACACTTACAATTTTCCCCGCTATGTCATCACCTTGGCCTTTACCTATGTAGGGTATTGACATGATTGGGACAATCAAGCTTAAAGCTTCCAATTATCATTGATTCATATTGGTGGCTATTGATTACTTCAAAAAGTGGGTCGAAGCCGCATCTTACATAAACGTAACCAAGCAAGTGGTTGCCCGTTTCATCAAGAAAGAGATTATTTGTCATGATGGAATTCCGAATAGAATTATAACAGATAATGGGACAAATTTGAACAACAAGACGATGAAGTATTTGTGTGAAAACTTCAAGATTGAGCACCACAATTCTTCTCCCTACTGTTATAAGATGAACAGAGTCGTTGAAGCTGCAAATAAAAACATCAAGAAGATTCTGCAGAAAATGGTGAAGACCTCTAAGGACTAGCACGAGATGTTGACATTTTCCTTACACGGATACAAAACATCAGTTCGAGCTTCGACATGGGAAACCCCTTTTTCTTTGGTGTATGGGATGGATGTCATTCTTCCCATTGAAGTTGAAATACCATCTTTGAGGGTCCTGATAGAAACCAAGCTTGATGAGGTAGAATGGGTTCAAGAAAGACTTGATCAACTGAACCTTATTGATGAAAAACGCATGACTGCGATGTGTCATTGTCAGTTGTATCAAAGAAGGATCAAAAGAGCATTCGACAAGAAGTTATGTATCCGTGAATTCCGAGAAGAAGAACTTGTACTCGAGAAAATATTGCCAATTTATAAGGATATGCGTGGAAAATGGGCACCCAACTATGAAGGCTCATTTGTGGTGAAAACAGTCATCTCTGGAGGCTCACTTATTCTCACAATGATGGATAGTGAACAACTTACACACCCTGTGAATTCTGATACAGTAAGAAAATATTATGCTTAAATAACCCGCTAAGTCGAAACCCTGGAAAGGATACTTAGACAAAAAAGGGTATCCCAGTGGATCATAACCTAAGAAGGAGATCCAGGAAAAAATTAGGGATAAAAAAAATAGCTCTCTAATTTGAAAATCTGAAAGGGCGACTTAGGCAAAAATGAGCATCCCGGTGGATTGAAATCCCGAAAGGGCAATCCAAACAAAAGTTAGGGACAAAGGCATTTCACTACATCAGATGGGTTGTCACCTTTGCAAAGGAATCCAAGCAGAAGTTCGAGCTTAGTTTAGGAGATTCTTAGTTATTAGGGCTAGTAGTTGTCATTAGAATGTAACCTTTCCCTATTGTCGTTTTCAAATTGTAATGTTCCATGGAACTTTACCATTTGCGAGCTACCATTCTTGAATAAAATCAGATTCAAGACCATTCAATTCTTTTCATTTACTGTTTCTCTACTTTTCTTTGTTATGAAAAATGTCATTTATTTGTTAATAATGATTTTGGAAGCGAAAAGTTTTGAAATAAAACAGTTTTTTGAAAACATAACTTGCTTTGGCTTGTGGAATGATTTAGTGAAATCACATGTTCCCCGAGAGGTCTTAAGATGGCAAAAGCATTGTTAGGCCATTGCATGAAATCCCCATTGATGTATGAATTAATTGATAATACCTCTTTGGATTGATCCTTTGGTCAGGAATAGTTACCAAGATTGAAGAGAATCTCCTCAGTATCCTCCATGTAGTACATGCCTGAATGTTGAAGATTTTATCCTCAGTGGAGTTCTCTTTTACTCTCACTAAAATCATATTGTATCTCCCCAATAAGCTACCAAGCATCATACTTCCATAGGTGAAATGGGTGTATTCCCTAGTGAATCTTTGGATACCTTTATTCCCCAGATCCGGTGTGACTCTTTGTTTCCCAGTGGAATGGATATGTTTATCTATTTCCTCTTGAGTCTTCGGCTTCTTTCCCCCTCTTTAGAGTCGGCTCTTGCATATCTTTAAGCATATGCATCATGCCATATCATGTGCACTTAGCATCTTTCCAGGTCTTTGTTGTTAGCTATAGCCTTTTGACCCCAAGCCCAATGATAACTAGCACCTCTTTTGAGGATGTTGGTCGTCGCCAATTTCCTTCTTATCGGTTGTCACCGGTATTTTGTTGAGCTTTAGGTTGTTACCTATATCCCCTTGAAGCCTAGTTTGTCACTAGCATCTTTGTTTCATAACCTAATCATCATTGGTATTGTTGAATTCGGTCGTTACCACATCTTTGAAGTCTAGTTGTTACTAAATATTAATTTTATTTGTCTGGTCGTCACCGGTTTCTCCTTTGAAGTCTAGTTGTTACTAGTGTTCCTTTTGATTTTGCTTGTCTGGTCGTCACCAGTGCTCCCGTGAAGTTTAGTTGTTACTAACACCGTTGTTTGCAAGTCCAATTGTCATTAGCATCTTTAAGTTTGTTGTTATCATTTTATGTCCATCTGGTTGTTACCAATATCCCTGTGAAGTACAATGGTTACTGGCATTGTTTAAAATCCAATTGTTATTGGTACCTAAAAATCCAATGGTCATTGGCATTATTTGAAAGTCCAGTGGTTACTGGGATCGTTGAAAGTCCAATTGTTATTGGCACTGTCTAAAATCCAAGTGTTATTGGTATTCAAAAGTCCAATTGTTATTGGCATTATCTAAAGTCCAGTGGTTACTGACAGTGTTTAAAATCCAATTGTTATTGATATTGTTAATTTGGTCATCACCAGTTCCTTTTCAAAGTCCAGTGGTTATTGGCATTGCTTAAAATCCTATTGTTATTGGTATTGTTAATTAGGTCGTCATTAGTCCCTTTGCAAAGTCCAATGGTTATTGGCATTGTTTGAAAGTCTAGTGGTTATTGGCATTATCTAAAGTCCAGTGGTTATTTGAGTTATCTAAAGCCCAATGGTTATTGGCGTTGTTTATAACCCAATTGTTATTGGTACCTAAAGTTCAATTTGTATTGGCACTCTTATCCCATCTTATTTTTTATAGTGGAAGTTTGGTTGTCACCAACATCCCCTAGAAGTCCAGTAGTTACTAGCATCAAACTGTCAGAAGCCGGTTGTTACCTTTGCTTGTGGTCTAAGTCTAATTCATATAGCACGTACATAATTTGTTATTTCCCTGTCTTTTCTGGCGTTTCTTGAAGATCCCATTTGAACTCTTCATTTTAAGAAATTTCTAGAAATTTTGTTTATTTTCCAATGCTTGTCTGATCTCTTGTCAGAAGATCATTTCTCATTTCCCTTGGTCTCTAGTTAGAAGATCATTTTATTTTTGTTTGATTCTCTTTTCAGAAGATCAACCCTTTGTTTAAATTGATCCCATGTGGAGATCTTACTTCTTTCTGGTTTTATCCTCATTAAAGAGCTTATATACTCATCTTTGTTTTAGCAGGTCATCTGGTCATGTCGAAACCTGTTCTTTGGTTGCTCTGGGTATTCCCCATTGGAGACCCTCTGTTTGGGTTCTATCTCCAGTGAGGATATTTTCTTCTAGTGTTATATGGTCATGCCTGAACCCGATGCTCGATCACTTTAGACTTTCCCAGTTTGTTTTTGTTCCCTAGTGTTCTCTTGGTCATCCCTGTAACGCCCCATTTAAACTATTTAGTCACTTGTGTATTTTTCTGTGATGTGTATTGGTGTGATGTCTTTGATAAGGGTGTGAGGTTAAGAGCGAGAGTGAGAGCTGACCTTAGCTGGTGTAATGTGGACCTAGAATAAGGGATAATTTAATAATAAGATTAGGAGCATATGATTATTCATATTATTATTTCAATTATTATTAATTATAATATTAATAGGATTATGGTTATTATTATTGTTATTATTATTATTATTATTATTAGTAGTAGTAGTAGTAGTAATATTAATTAAATTTAACGAATTAAAATATGATTAAGAGGGTTTAGAGAGTATTAGTGGGTTTAGAGAGTTAACACGTAAAAGAGGAAAAAAGCAGAGGAAGGAGAGCTAGGGCAAAGAGAACCAAATCTCCATTTTTGTCAAGGAAAAGCTTCAATTCAAGGTAAGGGGGAGAATGGATTATGGGTGACTTAACATGAGAGGGTAGTGAGAGGTCATTTCTCTTGTAGGAATTTTGTCTGTTCTCACCTTTTCGTTTGATTTTCATGATATTATGATTTCTCTGTGATTGCTGCTATCGTTGAATGATCATTGTATGATGTTGTATGTATGATTCTGGTATGAATATGAAAAGTCGTATGGAAATTCCCTGAATCTGTGATGGAATGCTATGGTTTAACAGATCTGAAACTCGTGAGAATGATGAGATCTGAGTTTTTGACAGATCTGCTGGTCATACGCGTATTAGGGGTGTCAATACGCGTATGAGGGACTTCCCAAGGGCTGTACGTGTAGCATACATGCCCTGTCCCCAGTGCCAGCATGGCCATCTGGTGATACGCGTATGATCTTGTGCAATACGCGTATGAGGGCAATCATACGCGTAAGGAGTGTCACCGAGGGATTTTTGTGAAGGATGGCCTCTGGTCGTACGCGTATGGTAGGTCTGATACAGGTATGACAGCAGGTAATACGTGTATGGACCCCGTTGGTACGCGTATGGACAGTCTAGGATGACTTTTTCCCCATTTTGGTGATTTCTGTCCAGTTTTCATTTAGAACGCAATTCCGTTTAATCGGTAGGATTAATGTGATTAAAATGAACTTAAGGAAGATTAATAATGAACTAAATAGAGGGAATATGGAATGTTATGTGTGTGCCCTTATGGGTATGTTATGACGAAGGTGAGCCATGATTATCGAATGTGGATAATCTTGTGTGATTGTGGTAATTCTTGTCGCTACTGCGAAAATCGGCGCCGGCTGAAGAGAAGAGTCGCCACCGTGCGTTATTTATCCTGAAGGAGAGAAAGGAAACGCTCGAAGTAAACCTACCGCAAAGACGGGAAAGGAATGGTCATCACAACCAAATCCTGGATTCGGGAGTCGGTTACGCAAGGGGAAGGTATTAGCACCCCTCACGTCCATCGTACTCGACGGGATCCACGCTTGCTTGGTTTGTCTAAAGGATGCAAAACAATCTATCTACGGCTGCTAAATCTAAACGGGAAGAAACTGACTCGATAGAGCATCGCACTCTATGCCTACGTATTCTCAAGAGAGAAAGTCAGAGTCATCGTAGTTCGGGAAACTACAGGGAATTGGCTCGCCAAGACTTCGCGTCTTGTGCCTACGTACTTCCACACAGTGTGAAAGATCAGAGCTTCCATAGTTCAGGCTAACTACGGCTACACAAGGTGTTCTCACACAGGAGTGAGAGATAAAGCTGGTTTGAAAGGTACGGGAACCTACGGGAACTAGAACTACGGTCTGGTCTCAAATGCGCAAGGGCAAGAGAAAGGGATAACATCAGTCGTCAGCGGGAAAGTCTCGATCGCCCGGCAGCGAGAGAACAGAGAGATTAGTTGTTAGTGTGCTCGCTAGGATATCGCATCCTATGCCTACATATTCTCATTCGGAGAAATCAGAGCAGCTGTAGTTCAGCTTACTACAGCTAAAACGGGGAACGGGAAAAGGGAGAAGGGAGAAGGGAAAAGGGAGCTCGCTAGGATACGACATCCTATGCCTACGTACCCTCGTCTGACACGAGAGATCAGAGCTAACGTAATTCGACGGGAAAACGAATCTCAATTGCACGGGGGCAAGAGAAGGGGTCTCGATCGCCTCAACGCGAGAGAAACAGGGATTCGCTCGCACGGGGCGAGAACAAAGAGGAAGCAGGCCTACGCCTAAACGGGAAGGAGCTCGAGACACACACGCAAGAACCTAACAAGAAACTCCTCAGCCGCCATTTCCTTCGTATCTGACGATGCAGCCCACAACACTCGACGGTTGCCTGAAGACTTGAATTCGACGATGATGATGAACGAAGCAGCTCCGTTGGCTCCTGACATGCGTGCAAGCTCCATTCCAATCTTCTCCTCTCTAGATCTTTGATGATGACGCTCGAACCAGGAACAATGTACCGCTTAGATCGTCAGGGTTCGACTTATACGAGAAATTGAACTCTAAGAGGTAGCGTATTGATATCCGTGTCAAAGACAAGATAGAGAAATGATATTGAAAATCATTCTCCAATTGAATCGTGTCACACGGCGAGCCAGAAATAAAACCAGAGGATAAAATCGGATGAGAAACGAAAATAGGAGAGAAATCCAATCACAAAATGGAGATAATAGGCTACTCCTAAAATACGGCAATTAAATTCTACTAGAAAATATTCTAAAGAAATATAAGAAAATGCATACGGAAAATAAAATGGAAATTCTATCCTAAAATCTCTATAATATCCTAATAAAATAAAAGAATATAAATTCTATATTAAAATCTATAGTAAAAATATGTATAATATTCTAAACTATAAACTATAATCCCCTAAAAGAAAATAGGAAAATAAAACTAAACTATTACAAGCATACCTCCGATACAAGAGAAAAATTAACTTGCAAGGGGAGGGGGTACATCCTGAAAAACTGGTGTAAAATGCATAAATCACCACTCTGGGCCCAGCCCACAATAAAGCCAGAAAAATAACAAAAAACAGGGGAGGGGGTGCGCGCAGTGATACGGAGGTGTGAGCCAGCAATTCGTTGGGCCCAATACCAATCCGTCAATAAAAGTCCATCAGCCAAACCAGGGACGGGGTGTGTAGCAAACAGAGGGGTATGGATCCAAAACCAAAATTGGGCCCTAAGGCGCACGAACCAAACAAGCCCTCTCGCCTCTCTCACTTCTCCCAAACCAAACTCTGAAAACCCTAGGACCTTCTCCCCTTACACTCCGCCGCCGCCGCTCTCCATCCCTCCATCTCAAATCCGATCCACATCCTCTAACCTCTCCCTACTCAGACCCCACGCCAACTTTCTCTAACCGTCTCCGCCGTGCAACCTACAAAATCCAGACAAAAAAAGACAGTTGCGTTCTTGATGCGAATTAGAGCTTGGGGGATCTTGAAGACGCTTGTTCAAGATCGTTTTACCATGAGATTAGAAGATCGATCATGGTGAAGATTGAAGATCTGGTGGCAAATAAGGAACTCGTGACGAGATCTTGAGAGATATGGAACTGATTGCTAAGGAAATCTTGTGAAGTTTCTGGAATTTGATGAACATGAAGAGGTTTTCTTGATCTTCTGATGAACACGATGAGGTCTTACGAATTTCTGGCGAATGATGAAGGCGTTGATGAACAGATGAGCGAAACGAAGTCTCCGGTGGAAGGTTGTGAAGATCTTTGAAGATCAGGAGGGCGTGAAGATTGTAGGAAGCTTCTGTTGATGGAGATCTTGAAGATCTCGTTGATGCATCTTGAAAACTTCTAGGAATCCGATGAACATATTGAAGGTAGTTGGATCTTGATGGAGTTATTGAAGAAAACGGGGAGAGGATTGATGAGGAAGATGAATGTTCTGGAAAAAAACGATGAGGACGATTAAGGTGAATTGCGATTCTGGGAATTTCTTGGAAAGTCTATGAAGATTGTTGGTGAACTGATGAAAGGGACGAAGATCTGGATTTTGCGATCTGCAGTTTTCCGGTGACATGTGCAATTTTCCGGCGAATAGTTGAGGTTCCGGTGAATTGTTACAGCGAGGATTGATTTTTCCGGCGACCTCCTCCGGCGGTTTGCATGCCGGTCGGTGAGAGGAGCAAAGGGAGCTACGTGGCGAAACGCATGCAGAGAAGGAGAGAGGCGCAGCCACGTGTGCGTGCGAGGTGGATGCGTGTGGGATTTGGGAGAGTGAGGTGGCGTCCTCTGAGAGAGTGGAGGGTGATACGTGGCCAGCCAAAAGAGAGAGTACTGCATGTCTGCTTTATACTGCGCCAAGTGGCGCTGGACTGGTCCCCCAGAAACAGACACATGGCCCACAAATTAGACTCAAAGACTGCAACTAATTAACCTTGATTAATCTAAACGAAAATGAATTAAAGACTCAATTAATGTTGATTAACTACCCTATTAATCCTAATTAAAACTAGTCAATATCCTAATTAAATTCTGATTAAGTTCTAGAGATAAATCCTTAAACAAAACTCTAATAGGTTCTAAACTATTAAAAAAAATCTGTTAGCAACTAAACAAACCAATTAAGTTCTAAAGACTAATTAAAGTCTAAACAATTAATACTCTAAAACAATATTAAAAACTGTTTAAACAAATCAAAACCTATTTAAAAAAGAAATTAACCTACAATTCTATTTAAAATCTAAAGAGAAATCGTATTAAAATCTATCAAAGATTAAAAATAATATTCTAATGACCTCTAAAATATAGAAATGTTATTAAGACCTATTAAATTCTATAATAGAAAATAAACCTCTAAAAAGCTATTAAAACCTATTTAAAAGAATTAAAATTCTAGAAAACAATTAAAATCCATTTAATATTCTAGAAATTAAGAGAGAAAAATCTAAAAATGCAAGGAAGGTCAATTAAATTGATTAGAAAAAAGACGCGCGAATACAGCAAAATAAACGGTAAAAACCGGACAATGAGATAGCCTGAAAACACAGGGAACGAGCACCGATTCTCAAAATAAATCCTTGTGTTGGCCTGAAATGCCTGAAGCGCCAGGGGAGGATGTGATCCCGATGAAATCAAAATGATTGAGAAAATGCAACATAGGCGGTATGCGAATGCGAATGCAAAATGCGTCGAAACATAAACCAAATATGGGAACCGGTTGGTCAAATTTTGGGGTGCAACAGCTGCCCCTATTCAAACGGCTTGGACCTGAATGGTTGAAGAGTGAACAGCTTTCAAACATTCAAAGGTAGAAGACGGTTGAATACAAAAGAACCCTGAAATTTGCCAACCGCAGAAATAAACTGCAAAACTGCTCGAGGAATAGCTTCCAATGAACTGAAGTCTGGTTGTTACGGCAACAACTGGTCAATTATCTGATAAAATTTCTCTTTTTTTTTTCAACGTCAATCACCTGTGTGACGCCACAGGTACTGAATCTTCGGAATAATGCTTCAGAAAGCAAACACCTTGACTCCCATCTGTTATGGGATCAAATCTTGTCACCTCACATTTCACAGCGAACCTGAGGAAAACTCTTCTGGGGAAATTCTGAATCGACTGCCAGGCACCTATTTCGACACAGGCGGCAGCTTCAGAAGTTTGATATATGCCAATCTTTCTTTTTTTCCAGTGCTGACGTAACAACCAAATATAAAGAAACCACTCCGTTGGGGAGAAGAGAAGCTTAACCAAACAACTCTGCAGGGGAACATACTCGAAATCCAAGAGGTAACCAACCTGGTCTAAGTTTCGACATGCGTATGTTTGAAAATGATGCAATGTTCCACACGACATGGAAATGACATGCACATGTTTTGATAGATGCAATGCCTCATACGGCATGGATAGGCTATGCGTTCTGGATAAGTGCAAATATGACGGTATATGCAAATGCAAATGTAAATGCAGGCTGCCAGAGAACACCAGGTATGAAACCACTTGGCAAAATAAATGCCGGAGGCAAAGTCAACTCCACTGAAGGTAACCAGTTATCACAAAATCATCTCAGCAAAATAAATGCTGGAAAAGGGAAGGACGACCCTGCACGACGATATTCTTTCTAAACCACTGGCAACCTGATTGTACTCGGTGGGGATTAACCAAACTGGTGTTGATTGTGCACAGCGCACTGCTGGGAATGCCCTTTCTGTCACGGATATCAATCTTAATCTGCTGAGAATACTCCTGATCCTACTCCTATGCGGGATAAAATACAATCTCAACTCTTCCGGGGATAATACATGACTTCCGATCTGCTGAGGAAAAGTACTCCTGATTTAACAAAATCCATAAGGAATGCAGAACATTAATCCGGGAACTAGTATCAATCGAGCTTCGTATCGGGGAATGTGACAACATGCGAGTCACTGGGAATTACCGTGTCGGATATTTTTTTAGGCTTTTTTCTGGTTTAGGGATGAAAATGGGTTATTTACAAAATGGAAGATAGGGGAAATACTATATGAGAACTAGCATTCAAGGGTAGACTACCAGACGAGAACTGATAGCAAAATATATTAGGTTATCGGACGAGAATGAATTTACGGTTTGAGCGTCAGACGGGGCTGACTGGATAATAGGTTAAGGAACAAATAACCAGACGAGAACTGGTTGAAAGCTACCATGCACCAGACGGGAACTGGTACAACAAATAGGTTAAAGAAACGATGACCAGACGAGCACTGGTTAAAAAACGACATGCACCAGACGAGAACTGATACAACAATAGGTTAAAAAAACGGTGACCAGACGAGAACTGGTAACAATAACATACACCAAACAAGAACTGATGTTTACAGAAAGGTTAACCAAACGATAACTGGTTAAACGAAAACAGGTACCAGGCGAGAACTGGTATTTACGGAAAGGTGAACCAGACGAGAACTGGTTACCAGTTTGCCAGGCAAGAACTGGACTTTGGAAACGATCTGGTTACAAAGTTCTGACACGCAACAGGTTTAAACTGTAGGATAACGATCCAACGAAGGTAAGGCCTTTTTCGGAAGGTCAAGGTTTTTGATAAGAGTAACGACACGATTCCCCGATACTCAACTCTGGCTGGGGATAAACAGACTTGCTTGAATAGCTTTCCCCAATGCAACTCAATTTGCCCCAATCCAACTCTTGGGAATATCTCTCTGAACAGCTTGCTATGAGACGACCTCGAGATTACTTGCCCCGATATCTGTACGACAAAAGGATTCAACCTCAATTAACCAACTCTCAGCATGGTTGGTTCCAATATACTTCTGAAGTGTCTTGCCCCTG
Organism: Lathyrus sativus; assembly: GCA_963859935.3. Classification (NCBI taxonomy): domain Eukaryota; kingdom Viridiplantae; phylum Streptophyta; class Magnoliopsida; order Fabales; family Fabaceae; genus Lathyrus; species Lathyrus sativus. The sequence goes on along the minus strand of OZ012740.1, from coordinate 320,682,580 downwards.
AACGAGCGTTGAGCGACTTAACCTAATCTGATCACATACTGGAAGGATCTATCCTCAAATCACAGCATTTTGAATAATTGCCCCTGATTAGCTCTCGAGAAGATTCACTCTGATTAACTGCTTCTCAGACAAACTGCCCCTGATTAACTGATACTTTGGGACTTGTCCTCAGACCAACTGATTCTGAACTCACTGGAGGTCAACGCCCTAGATTCACAGGGCTTCACAACATACACCATTCTGATCCAGACTGCTGACTTGTTTAGTCTTGTTTGATTATTCCCTGTTGGAATTTCCTTCCTGTCAACTACTGACCTGCAAATAAAATTTTTTAATCCCGAATGGTAATTTTAATGCAGTGTTCATGCAGATTTTTTGAAAAAAAATTGTGCTGTCACTCATTTACGTGTCATGATTGTGAGTGACGAATAAACCAAAGTTCAAACGTAGTGCTGATTTAATCAGTGCAAAATGCAACAAGGATATGATTAACAAATCAAGAAGGAGTCAGGTTACTCAACCTTATCGTAATGCGCTTTCAGAATAAACCCTACCTCAATTAGGTCTTTTAAGGGTTGTATCGTGGTCGGGTTCACGGTTCGTGAAACAAAGGATATTTGGGCTCAAATTTTGATTTATACCCACCCCTTCTATGTGATGATCTCCGATCCTAAGGTTCAGTTAACCTGGCACGGGCGCTCGCCTCTTCGAGAGGTATGTTGAATGGTAAGGGCCATGATTAAGGAACTCACAAGGTTTCGGAATGACAGTTACTCCTTTTTCGTTTTCGGTGTCTGTATACACGACTTTGTCCCTGTTCGAGGATTTTTCTTTTTCGATATCCTTTCTTTTTCATTCTTTTGATCCCCTAATTTTTGCCTGGACTGACTCCCTTTGAGTTCTTTTCGATTTTTTTTTGAAGTCCAGCGGGATGCCCTAATTTTTGCCTAAGTATTAGCTTTCCAGCTTTTTCTTTTTCTTTTTACTTAGCGGGCTCTCTCCTTTTTTCTTTTGCTTGGAACAAGTCGTGTGACACTGGTTGTCTTGATTGCTCTGAAAGGATTGCAACTATCTCACTCCTGATTGGTGAGGTTTAACCATTGTGGTTGATGAGGTACGACCTCTGGGGAAAAATAAGATGTGATTGGTCCTCGAAAGGCAACACTCCTCTATAAGACTTGAACACTCGATCAAGCTAACTGACAACTACCCTGCCCCGGGTTAAGATGTGAGGTTTTTTTTTTAAAAAGTCCGAAAAAACTTCTACTTCCTGGCTCGAAGTGGTTAACAAGGGACTAACTCCTTATATCTCCAGTGTTTGGGGATTTGAAACAATGCCTTATATGCCATCGGCAAGGTTTTATCTGAAAGCATACGATCATAGGTTATGAGTATTCAGTTTCGTCATCCTCCCTCCAATCTTTGCTAATCACAGTGACAAAGGGGAGTAAATAAAATGCAAGTGTCAGTGCAATAAATGAGCGACAGCGACATGATTAATTCAGAAAAATGCATAGTCACTTTATCAATATTACCATTCGAAAACAAACAATGTTTAACAGCAAGTAGTAACTAACAGAAAAGAAACTACAAATGTGAATGATAAAAAAGTCTGAGGACTGTCAATGCCGAGGGCGCCTGCCTGTCTGAATCACTGGCTTCTTGAAAATAAACTCTCTGAATCTACGAGCCTAGACAGCTGAGAAGTTGGTATGAACAAACAGAAATCCTTCTCGAAAGGAAATGCAATCTTGGTCGATCAACTGTTGTACTTTTGCCTGAAAAGCTTTACAATCTTCAGTTGAATGCCCTGGAGATCCGCCATGGTAACCACACTGAACGTGGGGATTGTACCCAGGAGGGTAAGGTTCTGGCACTGGCTTAAGAGCTTTAGGTTCCACCAAAGAACTCTGGATCAAAGATGGCAGCAACTGGCTATATGGCATAGGCACTGGGTGGGAAGGAGCATTCCTTCATTCCAAGTTGTTACGAGGTCTGTTCGGATTCTGGCGCTGATTCTGATAACCTCGGCCACGAGTTCGCTGATTTGCAAGGGAAGCGACATAAGGTTCCTGATAGGGTGCCCCAGGCACAGTTGTCTGTCCAGCATAACAAGCCACAGGAGGTACTGATCTCTGAGAAGATGAAGAACCAACAGGTTTCAACGACTCATCTTGAGGATATTCAACATCTGGCATGATTGCATTGATCACAACTCCTTCTTCAGTTTGGTAGTCATAAAGAGATTCAGCTTCACTAGCCTGACCGTTTGAAATAATCTGAATTTTCCCGATTTTTATGGCATGCTCAAGGCGTTCTCCAAATGCTACCAAGTCAGAGAAATTTAACGCAAGTCCAAGCATTCTTTTGTAGTACGGACTCTGCAGTGAGTTTACAAACATGCTTGTTAGCTCTCAGTCTAAAAGCAATGGTTGTACTCTGGCAGCAAATTCTCTCCATCTCTGAACATACTTCCTGATAGGTTCATCTTTCTCTTGAGACAATTCTTGCAACTGCGTGCAATGAGGATCCACGTCTAGGTTGTAATTATACTGCTTCAGAAAAGCTCTGGCTAAATCCACCCATGATCGAATCTGATTACTCTCCAACTGCATATACCAACGCAAAGATGCCCCAGCCAAACTATCTTGGAAGCAATGAATCATCAATTTGTCATTTTGCACAAACGAAGTCATTCTTCGGCAGAACATCACAAAATGTTGCTTCGGACAACTATCTCCTCTGTACTTCTCAAATCTCGGCGCTTTGAACTTGGGAGGTAACACCAGGCCAGGAACCAAACACATGTCTGCGGCATTGAGGTTAATAGCATCTTTGACTTTCAAGGCTTTAACTTGTTCTTCCAACGCTTGGAGTCTTCTAGCATACTCAAGAGCTCTTGGGTCTTCAGCCCTAGCTACCGGGATCTCTCTTCGGATATTTGCCCTAGGGAAAACAACCCCTTGATTGTTGATAAGAGGAGGGCGTTCATTTCGGACAACAAACTGCTCATGTCGATCCTGGTTCCTAGCAGGAGGCTGCACAAACTGGTCTGCAGTAACGTTGTTCACTTGCGGAAAGTCTGTCTCGGCAGTAGAACCATACAGAGGGTTGGTCGTCATAGTGAACCCTGCCAAGGTGTGGGCAGACTGGAAGTTGCTCTCAGACATAGCTACCAATAACCTTCAACTGACTTCACTACTCGGTTCTGCTCAAATCTGCTTCAACCCCTTGGTCGTCTTTTAACAATCAACAGTTGCTCAGGCCAAACACCGGAGAATCACCTTCAAAAAACAACGGCTGGATCAAAACTCTGGCTAGCTGGAGGATGGTATGCAGTATGATGCAACAATGTTTATGCAATGCAATATGCAGCAAATACGGGATCACATCCCCCACAAATCTCTGAATACTGCTGCGCTGCTGACTGAGTACGTTCGCTCTGAAGAGAAGACCAAAATATCGGGTTGGCTGGAAGTCAGGTTTCCTGCAAAAACCCTCCCACTCACGGGTATGGACCTAATCTGACAAGGTACGGCATCCTATGCGGGTATCAACGTCACAGACTTTCAAGAGCAATGATACGATACCCAGAAGGTGTGGCATCATCATCCCTTGAAGAGGCCTCACTTAGTCGAATTCCCAATTGATCGGTTCCCAGAGTCGACAATCCTCGGGTCAGACAACTTGTCGAGCCCTAAGGGCCAAGCAAGAAGCATCAAAGAGAATCTCGTCCGAGTGAGATTTCGCGGCTAGCTGGTGCGAGCTAAGTAAGCAGGCTAACCACTACTCTCTCTCTAAATCTATGTGTGTACTCAAGCCTGGGTTTTGGCTTCTCTCTCAAAGGAACAACCGCCCAACAACACAACAACAACAGATAATAACGAAATGTGGAAATTGTAAATACAGTAAAATACAACGTGCAAAAGGTAAACATCCAAAGACGAGCAAACAAGCGCTAGGATTGACTCGCATAGGGGATATTCCTGTCCCCAGCAGAGTCGCCAGCTGTCGCTACTGCGAAAATCGGCGCCGGCTGAACAGAAGAGTCGCCACCGTGCGTTATTTATCTCGAAGGAGGGAAAGGAAACGCTCGAAGTAAACCTACCGCAAAGACGGGAAAGGAATGGTCATCGCAACCAAATCCTGGATTCGGGAGTCGGTTACGCAAGGGGAAGGTATTAGCACCCCTCACGTCCGTCGTACTCGACGGGATCCACGCTTGCTTGGTTTGTCTAAAGGATGCAAAACAATCTATCTACGGCTGCTAAATCTAAACAGGAAGAAACTGACTCGATAGAGCATCGCACTCTATGCCTACGTATTCTCAAGAGAGAAAGTCAGAGTCATCGTAGTTCGGGAAACTACAGGGAATTGGCTCGCCAAGACTTCGCGTCTTGTGCCTACGTACTTCCACACAGTGTGAAAGATCAGAGCTTCCGTAGTTCAGGCTAACTACGGCTAGACAAGTTGTTCTCACACAGGAGTGAGAGATAAAGCTGGTTTGAAAGGTACGGGAACCTACGGGAACTAGAACTACGGTCTGGTCTCAAATGCGCAAGGGCAAGAGAAAGGGATAACATCAGTCGTCAGCGGGAAAGTCTCGATCGCCCGGCAGCGAGAGAACATAAAGATTAGTTGTTAGTGTGCTCGCTAGGATATCGCATCCTATGCCTACATATTCTCATTCGGAGAAATCAGAGCAGCTGTAGTTCAACTTACTACAGCTAAAACGGGGAACGGGAAAAGGGAGAAGGGAGAAGGGAGAAGGGAGCTCGCTAGGATACGACATCCTATGCCTACGTACCCTCGTCTGACACGAGAGATCAGAGCTAACGTAATTCGACAGGAAAACGAATCTCAATTGCACGGGGGCAAGAGAAGGGTCTCGATCGCCTCAACGCGAGAGAAACAGGGATTCGCTCGCACGGGGCGAGAACAAAGAGGAAGCAGGCCTACGCCTAAACGGGAAGGAGCTCGGGACACACACGCAAGAACCTAACAAGAAACTCCTCAGCCGCCATTTCCTTCGTATCTGACGATGCAGCCCACAACACTCGACGGTTGCCTGAAGACTTGAATACGACGATGATGATGAACGAAGCAGCTCCGTTGGCTCCTGACATGCGCGCAAGCTCCATTCCAATCTTCTCCTCTCTGGATCTTTGATGATGACGCTAGAACCAGGAACAATGTACCGCTTAGACCGTCAGGGTTCGACTTATACGAGAAATCGAACTCTAAGAGGTAGCGTATTGATATCCGTGTCAAAGACAAGATAGAGAAATGATATCGAAAATCATTCTCCTATTGAATCGTGTCACACGGCCAGCCAGAAATAAAATCAGAGGATAAAATCGGATGAGAAACGAAAATAGGAGAGAAATCCAATCACAAAATGGAGATAATAGGCTACTCCTAAAATACAGCAATTAAATTCTACTAGAAAATATTCTAAAGAAATATAAGAAAATGCATACGGAAAATAAAATGGAAATTCTATCCTAAAATCTCTATAATATCCTAATAAAATAAAAGAATATAAATTCTATATTAAAATCTATAGTAAAAATATGTATAATATTCTAAACTATAAACTATAATCCCCTAAAAGAAAATAGGAAAATAAAACTAAACTATTACAAGCATACCTCCGATACAAGAGAAAAATTAACTTGCAAGGGGAGGGGGTACATCCTGAAAAACTGGTGTAAAATGCAGAAATCACCACTCTGGGCCCAACCCACAATACATCCAGAAAAATAACAAAAAACAGGGGGGGGGGGTGCGCGCAGTGATACAAAGGTGTGAGCCAGCAATTTGTTGGGCCCAATACCAATCCGTCAAGAAAAGTCCATCAGCCAAACCAGGGACGGGGTGTGTAGCAAACAGAGGGGTATGGATCCATAACCGAAATTCGGCCCTAAGGCCCACGAAACAAACAAGCCCTCTCGCCTCTCTCACTTCTTCCAAACCAAACTCTGAAAACCCTAGGACCTTCTCCCCTTACACTCCGCTGCCGCCGCTCTCCATCCCTCCGTCTCAAATCCGATCCACATCCTCTAACCTCTCCCTACTCAAACCCTACGCCAACTTTCTCTAACCGTCTCCGCCGTGCAACCTACAAAATCCAGACAAAAAAAGACAGTTGCGTTCTTGATGCGAATTAGAGCTTGGGGGATCTTGAAGACGCTTGTTCAAGATCGTTTTACCGTGAGATTAGAAGATCGATCATGGTGAAGATTGAAGATCTGGTGGCAAATAAGGAACTCATGACGAGATCTTGAGAGATATAGAACTGATTGCTAAGGAAATCTGGTGAAGTTTTTGGAATTTGATGAACATGAAGAGGTTTTCTTGATCTTCTGATGAACACGATGAGGTCTTACGAATTTCTGGCGAATGATGAAGGCGTTGATGAACAGATGAGCGAAATGAAGTCTCCGGTGGAAGGTTGTGAAGATCTTTAAAGATCTGAAGGGCGTGAAGATTGTAGGAAGCTTCTGTCGATGGAGATCTTGAAGATCTCGTTGATGGATCTTGAAAACTTCTGGGAATCCGATGAACATATTGAAGGTAGTTGGATCTTGATGGAGTTATTGAAGAAAACGGGGAGAGGATTGATGAGGAAGATGAATGTTCTGGAAAAAAACGATGAGGACGATGAAGTGAATTGCGATTCTGGGAATTTCTTGGAAAGTCTATGAAGATTGTTGGTGAACTGATGAAAGGGACGAAGATCTGGATTTTGCGATCTGCAGTTTTCCGGTGACATGTGCAATTTTCAGGCGAACAGTTGAGGTTCCGGTGAATTGTTACGGCGAGGATTGATTTTTCCGGTGACCTCCTCCAACGGTTTGCATGCCGGCCGGTGAGAGGAGCAAAGGGAGCTACATGGCGAAACGCATGCAGAGAAGGAGAGAGGCGCGGCCACGTGTGCGTGCGAGGTGGACGTGTATGGGATTTGGGAGAGTGAGGTGGCATCCTCTGAGAGAGTGGAAGGTGATACGTGGCCAGCCAAGAGAGAGAGTATTGCATGTCTGCTTTATACTGCGCCAAGTGGCGCTGGACTGGGCCCCCAGAAACAGACACATGGCCCACAAATTAGACTCAAAGACTGCAACTAATTAACCTTGATTAATCTAAACGAAAATGAATTAAAGACTCAATTAATGCTGATTAACTATCCTATTAATCCTAATTAAAACTAGTCAATATCCTAATTAAATTCTGATTAAGTTCTAGAGATAAATCCTTAAACAAAACTCTAATAGGTTCTAAACTATTAAAAAAAATATGTTAGCAACTAAACAAACCAATTAAGTTCTAAAGACTAATTAAAGTCTAAACAATTAATACTCTAAAACAATATTAAAAACTGTTTAAACAAATCAAAACCTATTTAAAAAAGAAATTAACCTACAATTCTATTTAAAATCTAAAGAGAAATCGTATTAAAATCTATTAAAATCTATCAAAGATTAAAAATAATATTCTAATGACCTCTAAAATATAGAAATGTTATTAAGACCTATTAAATTCTATAATAGAAAATAAACCTCTAAAAAGCTATTAAAACTTATTTAAAAGAATTAAAATTCTAGAAAACAATTAAAATCCATTTAAAATTCTAGAAATTAAGAGAGAAAAATCTAAAAACGCAAGGAAGGTCAATTAAATTGATTAGAAAAAAGACGTGCGAATACAGCAAAATAAACGGTAAAAACCGGACACCGAGATAGCCTGAAAACACAGGGAACAAGCACCGATTCTCAAAATAAATCCTCGTGTTGGCCTAAAATGCCTGAAGCGCCGGGGGAGGCTGTGATCCCGATAAAATAAAAATGATTGAGAAAATGCAACATAGGCGGTATGCGAATGCGAATGCAAAATGCGTCGAAACATAAACCAAATATGGGAACCGGTTGGTCAAATTTTGGGGTGCAACAATTCCCTAGAGGATTGTAGTGAGCGGATGGCTCGTGTGGATCTTTAATGTTCGTGCATTATGCTAGAACTATTATATTGTATAATTGTGTTGTCATGCATTTCATGTCAAGTGTCTTGTGGAGATGGCTAGGTGGGAATCCATGATCGGTGCCTAGTTTCATCCGAACTTCATGTGGAAGTCGTTGTGGAGATAAGTTGTAGTTCAGAGGAACGTATACGACTTATTTGGATTCTGACGAGAATCGGGTTCTAGGGTGAACCGTATGTGATTGTGTTGGTACCACATGCATTGTGTCGAGTCAGCGAGTAACATTGCATAATTGTAATTGAATATGGGCTATTGATGTCGAGTAATTGATATGGCACGTGTATGTGCGTTATATGTATATGATTGTATGTATAGTGTGCAACTACTCCTTAGCATGTGTATTTCACCGCTTATTTATTGAATGTAGTTCTCACCCCTTTTCTGTTTGTTGCGTCTGTGCTCCTTGGGGAGTGCAGATGACCAGGTACCTGAGTAGTGCTTGGAGTGTGTTGCTTTTTTGATCGAGTCCTAGGAGTCGCTCTAATACGTAACACGGGATGACGAGATTACGTTATATTTGTTTATTTCCTTGATTTATTGTTATGTATCTTTTATTTGTTGGATTAAGGATGTATGATCACCTTGTGGTAGAGATTATGTTTAAACAAGTGACTTTATTCTGCTGTTTAATTGAAAGCTAAATATCATTGGTTTAATTGTGAAAAATGAAGTGACTTAGTGTGACATCCTACTTGTTTGAGAACTCTGATGTATTTTTATGTAATATTTCTGTATATGTTTTATAATACGCGTACGGGGTAGAGTGGGGTGTTACAATTGGTATCAGAGCAGGTCTGTCCTTCCGGCATAGTGTCTAATGTTGGCTGTTCCCTAGTATGCGACATGTGCGTGAAAACACTGTCGGTATACATTTGTTTTCTAACCTTTGTCTGCAGTGGTGGAAACCAATCAAGTGGGGGAGAAGCTTGTGCTTCTCCAGGATGCTTTAGGTGTGGAGTGGTGGCTCAGTGTGTTGTTGAACGCTCTATAGTTTGGTAAAGATGGTTTATGCCCCATCATGATTTTTGACTGTCTATTGACAAATTGAGGAACTGATCACCCTTAATCTCTTGTTGATAGTAGATGGGATCATGTTGGATGGGATAAACGTGTCTTGCAAGCTTAGATGGCGTATGCAGTGAATTGTTTGGAGTTAAGCTAAGTGCTTGCAGATTGTTTTGGTGAGTCTGTGCAGAATGGTGCCGAGATGTTTGTTTTGATGGAATCTTTGAGTATTAATAAAGTGGGGAAGTTGGTGGTGTTCCAATTATTTGTGATTGTCCAAAAGTTTTCCTAATGAGGTAAGTGATTTACCGCCGGAACATGAAGTGGAGTTTGCGATCGACTTAGCTCCTGGAACTAGTCTGATATTGATGACACCGTATCGTATGTCTGCATTGGGATTGAAAGAGTTAAAGATTCAACTTGAAGATTTTCTTGAGAAGAGATTTATTCATTCGAGTGTGTCACCGTGGGGTGCATCAGTTTTGCTGATTAAGAAGAAAGAAGGTTTCATGAGGCTTTGTGTGGATTACAGACAATGGAGCAAGGTGAATATCAAGAATAAGTGTCCACTTCTAAGGATTGATGATTTTATAGATCAATTAGTTGTTGCAAGTATGTTCAGTAAGATAGATTTAAGATCTGGGTATCGTCAGAATAATGTGAAGCCTGATGATATTCTGAAGACAACTTTTAAAACAAGGTATAGACATTAGGAGCATTTCGTGATGCCATTTGGTGTGACTAATGCACCATGTGTATTTATGGAGTACACAAACAAGATTGTCCATCCTTATTTGGACAAGTTTGTGGTTGTGTTCATTGATGATATTTTGATATATTCGAAGAGTAAAGAGGATCATGCTGAGCATCTGAAAATTGTGTTATCAACATTGAAAGAGAAGCAGTTGTATGCAAAATTGTCAAAGTGTGAGTTTTGGTTGAAGGAAGTGAGTTTCCTTGGTCATGTTGATCCCGAGTAGAGTTATTGCGGTTGATATGTCGAAGGTTGAAGCTGTATCGCAATGGGAAACTCTGAAACCTGTTTTTGGAGGTTAGAAGTATTCTTGGGCTGGCAGATTATTATCAAAAATTCATTGACGGATTTTTCCTAGTTATCTTTGCCATTGACGTAGTGGACTAGGAAGGTTTAAGCTTTAGTTTTGGATGCAAAGCGTGAAGAAAGTTTCAAGAGCTTTTGAGGAGGCTGATAGCAGCTCATGTTTTGATTTTGCCGAATCCGACAGAATAATTGTTGTATAATGTTATGCTTCATTGATGGGATTGGGAGGTGTATTAATGCAACATCAATAAGTTTTAGCTTATGCTTCAAGACAACTTAAAGTGCATAAGAGGAATTATCTGACGCATGATTTAGAGTTGGTTATTGTTGTGTTTGTGTCGAAGCTTTGGAGGTATTATTTGTTTGGTTCGAGATTTGAGGTGTTTAGTGATCATAAGAGTTCTAAGTATTTCTATGATAAAAAAGAATTGAATGCGAGCCAGAGGGGATGATTGGGACTTCTGAAGATTATGGTTTTGGTTTGAACCACCATTCGGGTAAAGCAAGCATGGTAGCTGATGCATCGAGTAGGAAATATTTGCATATACCGATGTTGATGCTAAAAGAGTTAGAGCTGATTGAGCAATTGCGTGATATGAGTTTGGTTTGTGAAGAGACTTCTTATGGAGGTAAGCTTGGTATGTTGAAGCTTACTAGTGGTATTCTTGATGAGATTCGAGAAGGTCAGAAATCTGAATTGAGTTTGGTAGATCGGTTGAATTTGATGAATGAAAGTCGAACAGCTAATTTTCGGATTAATGCAAATGGTATCATGGGATGTTGCGATGAACATCAAAGACCGTTGGGTCTGATTCCACCGTTGAATATACCGGAGTGGAAATGGGATATTATTGCAATGGATTTTGTGACTGGATTGTCAAATACGGCAAGAGGCTTGGATGCAATTTGGGTAATTGTGGATAGATTGACAAATTCGGCGCATTTTATACCGATTAACATCAGTTTTCCTTTGACGAAGTTAGCAGAAATTTACATCAGAGTGATAATGAAGTTACACGGGGTTCCGTTGAGCATTGTATCTGACAGAGACCCGAGGTTTACTTCTGGATTTTGGAAAAGCTTGCAAGAAGCTTTGGGTTCTAGTTTTAAATTGAGTTCTGCTTATCACCCACAGACCGATGGTCAATCTGAGAGGACTATTCCGTTGTTGGAAGATTTGTTGAAAGCTTGTATACTCGAGCGGGGAGGCGCTTGGGATACTCATTTACCGCTGATGGAATTACTTAAAACAACAATTATAATTCTAGTATTGGAATGGCACCTTTTAAAGCATTGTATGGTAGAAGGTGTAGAACACCTCTATGTTGGTATGAGTCGGGCGAGAGTACGATACTCAGACCCGAGATTGTGCAACAGACCACAGAGATAATCCAGATGATTAGAGAGAAAAATAAGACGGCCTAGAGTAGGCGGAAAAGCTACCATGATAATAGGAGGAAAGACATGGAATTCAGCGAGGGTGACCATGTATTTCTTAGAGTCAATCCGGTGACCGGTGATGGTCGTGCGCTGAAATCAAAGAAATTGGATCCTAAGTTCATTGGACCATATCAGTTATGCAGAGGGTTGGAGCTGTTGCCTATAGAGTGGTGTTGCCACCCGAACTTTCGAATTTACATGATGTGTTTCATGTATCTCAACTTCAGAAGTATGTTGCTGATCCATCTCATGTGCTTCAGAGAGATGAAGTGCAAGTTCGAGATAACCTTACGGTGGAGGAGATGCCGTTGAAGATCGAAGACCGCAAGATGAAACAACTGAGATGGAAAGATATCCTGTTGGTGAGAGTAGCTTGGGGAGGAGCTACTGGAGGAAGTGTGGCCTGGGAATTGGAAAGCAAGATGCGAGAGTCGTATCCGAAATTGTTCTCATCAGGTACATTTTTGAGGACAAAAATATTTTAAGTGGGGAAGAGTTGTAACACCCCATTTAAACTATTTAGTCGCTTTTGTATTTTTCTGTGATGTGTATTAGTGTGATGTCTTTAATAAGGGTATGAGGTTAAGAGCGAGAGTGAGAGCTGACCTTAGCTGGGGTAACGTGGACATAGAATAAGGGATAATTTAATAACAAGGTTAGGAGCATATGATTATTAATATTATTATTTCAATTATTATTAATTATAATATTAATAGGATTATGGTTATTATTATTATTATTATTATTATTATTATTATTATTATTATTATTATTATTATTATTAATTAAACTTAACGAATTAAAATATGATTAAGAGGGTTTAGAGAGTATTAGTGGGTTTAGACATTTAATACGTAAAAGAGGAAAAAAGCAGAGGAAGGAGAGCTAGGGCAAAGAGAACCAAATCTCCATTTTTGTCAAGGAAAAGCTTCAATTCAAGGTAAGGGGGAGAATGGATTTCAATATGGGTGACTTAATATGAGAGGGTAGTGAGAGGTCCTTTCTCTCGTAGGAATTTTGTCTGTTCACACCTTTTCGTTTGATTTTCGCGATATTATAATTTCTCTGTGATTGCGGCTATCGTTGAATGATCATTGTATGATGTTGTATGTATGATTCTGGTATGAATATGAAAAGTCGTGTGGAAATTCCCTGAATCTGTGATGGAATGTTGTGGTTTAACAGATCTGAAACTAAGGGTTTAACTGTAATCGAAACTAGATATAATAATTAGAATCATGACAGAATAGAAGATAGGATTCATTGGAATCGATTAAAATTTGAGTTTTAGAATGAATGGGAAGATAGAACGATGAATCTAGAGGGGAAACTCGTGAGAATGATGAGATCTGAGTTTTTTGACAGATATGCTGGTCATACGCATATTGGGGGTGTCAATACGCGTATGGGGGACTTCCCAAGGGTTGTACGTGTAGCATAGTGCCCTGTCCCCAGTGCCAGCATGGCCATCTTGTGATACACGTATAGTAGCGTATGAGCTTGGACAATACGCGCATGAGGGAAGTCATATGCGTAAGGAGTGTCTCTAAGGGGTTTTTATGAAGGACAGCCTCTGGTCGTACGTGTATGGTAGGTCTAATACGGGTATGAAGGCGGGTAATACGCGTGTGGACCCTGTTGGTACGCGTATGGAATGTCTAGGATGACTTTTTCCCCGTTTTGGTGATTTCTATCCAGTTTCCATTTAGAACGCAATTCCGTTTAATCGGTAGGATTAATGTGATTAAAATGAACTTAAGGAAGATTAGTAATGAATTAAATCGAGGGAATATGGAATGTTATGTGTGTGCCCTTATGGGTGTGTTATGATGAAGGTGAGCCATGATTATCGAATGTGGATAATCTTGTGCGATTGTGGTAATTCCCGAGAGGATTACGGTGAGCGGATGGCTCGTGTGGATCTTTATTGTTTGTGGATTATGCTTGAACTATTATATTGCATAATTGTGTTGTCATGCATTTCATGTCATGTGTCTTGTGGAGATGGCTAGGTGGGAATCCATAATCGGTGCCTAGTTTCATCTAGACTTCATGTGGAAGTCGTTGTGGAGATAAGTTGTAGTTCAGAGGAACGTATACGACTTATCCGGATTCCGACGGGAATCGGGTTCTAGAGTGAACCGTATGTGATTGTGTTGGTACCACATGCCATGTGTCGAGTCAGCGAGTAACATTGCATAATTGTAATTGAATATGGGCTATTGATGTCGATTAATTGATATGGCACGTGTATGTGCGTTATATGTATATGATTGTATGTATAGTGTGTAACTACTCCTTAGCATGTGTATTTCACCGCTTATTTATTGAATGTAGTTCTCACCCCTTTTCTGTTTGTTGCGTCTGTGCTCCTTGGGGAGTGCAGATGACCAGGTACCTGAGTAGTGCTTGGAGTGTGTTTCTCTTTTGATTGAGTCCTAGGAGTCACTCTGATACGTAACACGGGATGACGGGATTACGTTATATTTGCTAATTTCCTTGATTTATTGTTACGTATCTTTTATTTGTTGGATTAAGGATGTATGATCACCTTGTGGTGGAGATTATGTTTAAACAATTGACTTTATTCAGCTGTTTAATTGAAAGCTAAATATCATTGGTTTAGTTGTGAAAAATGAAGTGACTTAGTGTGACATCCTACTTGTTTGAGAACTCTGATGCATTTTTATGTAATATTTCTGTATATGTTTTATAATACACGTACGGGGTAGAGTGAGGTGTTACAATTGGTATCAGAGCAGGTCGGTCCGTCCGGCATAGTGTCTAATGTTAGTTGTTCCCTAGTATGCGACATGTGCGTGAAAACACTGTCGGTACACGTTTGTTTTCTAACCTTTGTCTGCAGTGGTGGAAACCAATCAAGAGGGGGAGAACCTTGTGCTTCTCCAGGATGCTTCAGGTGTGGAGTGGTGGCTCAGTATGTTGTTGAACGCTCTATAGTTTGGTAAAGATGGTTTATGCCCCATCATGATTTTTGACTGCCTATTGACAAATTGAGGAACTGATCACCCTTAATCTCTTGTTGATAGTAGATGGGATCATGTTGGATGGGATAAACGTGTCTTGCAAGCTTAGATGGCGTGTGCAGTGAATTGTTTAGAGTTAAGCTAAGTGCTTGCAGATTGTTTTGGTGAGTCGGTGCAGGATGGTGCCGAGATGTTTGTTTTGATGGAAACTTTGAGTATTAGTAAAGTGGGGAAGTTGGTGGTGTGCCAGTTATTTGTGATTGTCCAGAAGTTTTCCTAATGAGGTAAGTGATTTACCGCCGGAACGTGAAGTGGAGTTTGCGATCGGCTTAGCTTCTGGAACTAGTCTGATATCGATGACACCGTATCGTATATCTGCATTGGGATTGAAAGGGTTGAAGATTCAACTTGAAGATTTTCTTGAGAAGAGATTCATTCATTCCAGTGTGTCATCATGGGGTGCTCCAGTTTTATTGATTAAGAAGAAAGAATGTTCCGTGAGGCTTTGTAGGGATTATAGACAATGAACAAAGGTGACTATCAAGAATAAATGTCCACTTCTAAGGATTGATGATTTGATATATCAGTTAGTTGTTGCAAGTGTGTTCCGTAAGATAGATTTAAGGTATGGGTATCGTCAAATTCGTGTGAAGCTTGATGATATTCTAAAGCAACCGGTTTGATGCAACCGATTGAATATACCAGAGTGGAAATGTGATAGTATTGCAATGAATTTTGTGACTGGATTGCCGAATACGGCAAGTGGCTTGGATGCAATTTGGGTAATTAGGGATAGATTGACATAGTCGGTGCATTTTATACCGATTAACATCAGTTTTCCTTTGAGGAAGTTAGCAGAAATTTACATCAGAGTGATAATGAAGTTAAATGAGGTTTCGTCGAGCATTGTATCTGACAGAGACTCGAGGTTTACTTCTGGATTTTGGAAAAGCTTGTAAGAAGCTTTGGGTTCTAGTTTGAAATTGAGTTTTGCTTATCACCCTCAGACCGACGATCAATCTGAGAGGATTATTCACGTTGGAAGATTTGTTGAGAGCTTGTATACTCAAGCGGGGAGGCGCTTGGAATACTCATTTTATAACAAACCAATTTTGATTAATTAATTATTCATATTAATTAATTGATTTATTTGGATGATTTTAATTATTAGAATTATTGGTAGATATTTGAGAGAGGAAAAATAATGGAAGGAAATAGAATAGAAAGACATATAAGGAAAAGTGGAAGAAAGTGGAAAGAATAGAAAACACAAGAGAAAGAGAAAGAGAAGAGAAAGAAAGAGGAAGAGGAGAAAAGAGAAGGAAAAGGAGAAAAAGATTGGAAAGCTCAAGAACAACTACTAGCTTCGATTTAATCAAGGTAAGGGTGTGAAATATTGTTATCTTACCAATGTATATGATTATGTATGATTGGTTTGGATTGTTGGGTGTTTTTCTACATTTTCCATTCTAGGGCAGAAATGATTTAATCGGTAGAAATTGATGTTCTAACGGTTAAAATTTGGAATTAAGGGTGCAGATTAGTCGAGAAATGTTAGA
Source organism: Lathyrus sativus (assembly GCA_963859935.3). Lineage (NCBI taxonomy): Eukaryota > Viridiplantae > Streptophyta > Magnoliopsida > Fabales > Fabaceae > Lathyrus > Lathyrus sativus. The sequence continues at coordinate 320,666,491 of OZ012740.1, read as the reverse complement.
CTAAGACTATTGGAACTGGTTTGGTGGAAATCGGGTGATTTTGGAAGTTTTAGAGAGTTTTGGACAGTTGGGGTTTTGAACATCGCAGACGTTCCCTAGGCGAGCAGGATAGCGAGTGTTCGCTAAGCGAGCTGCAGCGAGCAAGTAACGAATGGTCCCAGACTTGGGCAGAATGGAAATAACCCTCTTCCCTAGTAGCGAGTATTGTAGCGAGTTGTTCGCTAGGCGAGGCTGTAGCGAGCCGGTAGCGAACCCTTCCAGTAGCTTCTGTTTGCCTTCGCGAGCTTGTTTGCTAGGCGAGCCAGTAGCGAACATTCGCCATGAACTCGCTAGGCGAATGGTCCAGCGAGTGTGACAGTGTTTGATTTTCTTGCTGTTTCCATCCAATGTCAATTCTTCGATTCGAATGTGATTAACCCTTTCTTTTAATGCATAGTTGTATGTTGTGATCTGATATGCTGTGGGTAGCCGTATGACGTGAATCTTAGATTGTGGAATCGATTGTGGAATGCGGTCTTTTGACCAATATATGCATTGTTTAAATTAATTAAAAGTGCATGATGAAAGTGATTGAGTTCGTTGTCGTTGGCACGATATTGTGAATGCATATTGATTGTATGTGACTGTATGTGAAGAATGCATAGGAACATATTAGTGAATATGTGTGCATTGCTTGATAAATGTAGTGTTGATGAATGAAAGTATGAACACTTTAATTATTATGAGATGTGTTGTGTGTGCAGTCATGTTATGATTCTTGTGTGATGAATTATTTGAGTATGCATGAGATTAAGATGCGAGAACAGTCTTAAGTGCGTATGATTGTTTTATGAAAATATTTGTATGTGCACAACTCGTAATCACTGGGGTAGAATGAAAAGATGTTGTTCCTAGTTGAGTAATCACTGGGGTAGAATGACAAGATGTTGTTCCTAGTGGAGTAATCACTGGGGTAGAATGACATGTTGTTCCTAGTGCAGTAATCACTGGGGTAGAATGACAAGATGTTGTTCCTGGTGGAGTAATCACTGGGGTAGAATGACAAGATGTTGTTCCTAGTGGAGTAATCACTAGGGTAAAATGACAAGATGTTGTTCCTAGTGGAATAATCATTGGGGTAGAATAACCGAGATGTTGTTCCTGGTGGGGTATAAACGATGTACCCATAATCCCAAATTGGGATTGGTGAGAATTGATGAGTTTTATATGAGTCACATGGCATAGATATCATTGTTATATGAAAGTATGCTTGTGTATGAATTGTTGAATTGAGGATTATGGATGTGTGCATGATGAAACATGTTTGGTGATTATCCATATTTGTTTATACATATATTGTGAGAGCAAACCGCTGCACATCACACGAGTTTGCAAGACATCACTTGATATAGGTTTCGATGATGACGAATTACAACCATGGATGAATTGGCAACTGTAAATTCCACATCTACCAAACAAAAGCAACATATCACCTACCGTATCCTTTTACATTTATCTAAAAACTGTTATAGTTAATACAATATGTGTGGATAAAGTGTGGTCGTGACAAGATGCATGAAAAACCACAAGAATCTCAGTTTTTGCAGGTTTGCAGGGTATGAGTCGACCATAGGGTCGGCGCATACATCAGTGTGTTTTTCCACTGATCAGCGCATGAAGGCTTGAATCGACCGCAGGGTCGACGCATAAAGAAATTACTCTTCAACGGGTCAGCGCACGCCGACTGTATGGTCGACGCATACTGTTAAATTTTGCAGATTTCCAAAAGTGCAGACTATGCGTCGATGCACAGACCTGCTGTGGTCGACCATTCGCGCGAAAATGCTGTTTTTAAATGACTCCCACTATTATTTGAAAAACTGTTATGTCCTTGGTTGGTCTGGTACTATATATACAAGTCCAATTACTTATGTCAAGCAACATTTGATATAAACTGATTCATGTGTTCAAGAATAAGAAAGAGTGAAATAGGTGTCCAAGATTCATCATCTTCATCTTCAACATCTCACAACACATCAATTACACAGCCATTTTTGAAGTGCATTGTGAGTGATTAAAGGTGATAAGGTTCGAAGCTTAGATTGGGTAATCTAGTTCGGGTTGAAGCTTGTGACAGGTTCTTTCTTGAATAAAACCGTTAGGGTTTTATCCTCCAAGATTGGTTTGATTTTTGGGGGTTTTTGGACGAGATTCTTCATCAAGGGTCAGCTGAGCGAAGGTGATTGTGAAGAGGAAGTCTTCAACAGTCTAGTAGCGGATTCAGTGATATTGAGGGGAAGGTCTCGGGTTCGATTCGTTGTATTTGAGATCAGCCGGGCGGAAGGTTTGAAGAACTAAGGGTTATTCAATAAGGTGGCTGGAATCGGAGGTCTATCAACAATGATCGGAGGACTTGATTCATCTTGAATCAAGGGGCAAGGAGTGAAAGCAACATTCAACGTCTTGAGAATTCTGTTGTAAATTTGTTGTTCAATCCTTGTATAAACTGTTACATTCAACATGTGATATCTATTAAATCTATCTCAATTCTAATTTTAGAATTGAGGGCAGACGTACCCCGAAGCGAGGACGACGGGGGAACTGCCTCACCAAATACTTGTCTTCTCTATTTTTCAGCATTTTCGTTTTAGCTTAAAAATAAGTGATTTTTGTATAAGCACTATTGTCAAACTGTGATATCAATTGAGTAAGAGGTTGAAACTCTGTTTTTGAATCCAAAGTACAATAAGACATTGTACTAGGCTAGTTGGAATCACTTACTCAACATAAATATCACTTGGAGTGTTTTTGCACGTCAAGTCTTCGACAAATTGCCTAAACCAAAATTATCTTATTTGTGTATCTAGTTTTGGTTTTCTCTTTAAATCATTGGAACTAGGAATCCTAACAAGTGAATTAGATCATTGATAAGTGTGATTAGTGTTGTGATTCTCTTTTCCATATTGTCATTAATCCAAAGGCTTAACGCATATCTGGTTTTCCAATAACCGTTCGTTTTAGACTATATTTACCTTGGCCGCTTCCACACTTAAAACAAATTTTCAAAACCAATTTTTTAATTGGTAGCGCCGACTCAAATTTAAATTGGGATCTATTCAACCCCCCCCCCCCCTTTTAGATCCGTGCCATAGTCTAACAAGTGGTATCCAGAGCTCCGGTTACTCGGTGCTTCAAATACAACGTTGATAGAAAATGGCTAACGAACCTAAAGGGGCTTATAATAGAGCTCCCGTTTTCAATGGTGAAAATTATAGTTATTGGAAAGACTGTATGCGGGTGCACATAAACTCCATAGATAGAAAAATATGGAACGTTATCCTCAATGGTCCAATAGAAATTACTATGACCAATGCGGATAATGTAGTTGTGCCAAAGCCCGAAGCACAATGGACCGATGACGATGAGAAAAAATACAATTATGATTGGAAAGCCAAAAATATCTTAATCGCCTCATTAGGTGTAGATGAATACTATTGTGTATCCCATTGTCCTACTGCTAAGGCCATGTGGGATTCACTACAAATCTCCCATGAGGGGACGAATGATGTTAAGTTGGCTAGAATCAACACATTAACACAAGAGTTTGATCTCTTTTTCATGGAGCAAAGGGAAACCATTGTTGACATGCAAAAGAGATTTGCTCATCTCATCAATCGTTTGCATTCATTAGGTAGGCTTGTTTACAATGATGTTGCTACTAATAAGATCTTGAGATGTCTTAACAGGGAATGGCAGCCGAAAGTGACCGCCATCAAAGAAGCACATGATCTTACCTTATTAGACTTGACAACATTGTTTGGCAAACTACAAGAGCATGAACAAGTACTCTTGAGCCTAGACCAACGCGAAAAGAAAGAAAAGAAGGACAAAATGAAGGTGAGTGAAAAGAAATCGATAGCTCTTATGACTTCCTCCTCGAAGTCTCAAGCAAAAGAGCAAAGTGATTATTCCTCAAGCGACGAAGAAGAAGAGGACAAAAGTAAAGACATGGGGCTGTTCGTTAAATGTTACAACCGTTACGTGAGAAAGAACGACATCCAACATTTCGAGAAGAACTTGATAAACTTCTGGAAACAATCGAGGTACTCCAAAGATGATGACTCAAAAGGTAAAAAGACTAGAGGGTCGTGCTACAAGTGTGGGAAGCCTGGTCACTACAAACCGGACTGTCCGATGAACAAAAAGGCAAAGGAAAAGGAATCATCCAAGTCATACAAGAAATCATCAAAACCAAGGAGAGCGTATATAGCTTGGGAAAGCGATAGCGACTCCTCCTCCTTTGATGAAAGCTCTAGTGATGAAGAAGAGTCCGTGAATCTATGCCTTTCCGCACATCAGAAAAATAAGAAAAAGCAGGTATGTCACTCTAAATATGAGAAGTCCTCAAATATGTCGCATTCAGAATTACAAACCGCATTTAATGATTTACACAATGAAGCAACTGAAGCCTTTATGAGACTTGCCTCTAATAAAAGAATTTTTACTTACTTAGAGCACAAAGTTAAAGAGTCCGAAAAGAAACTAGAGGACCTTAAGGCTTCCATTGTGGAAAGTAATAAATCGGATTGTGAGGACCATAGAAATCCTTTCGACTTTGGATGTGCTACTTGTCGTATTTGGCAAGGTGAAGTTAGAAACCTTAAGGCCAAATTAAATAAGGCACTTGAGCCTAAAATTACATTTGCTATTGATAGAAAGGATTTTAGAAAAAGTATGGTGAACCCATATCAAAAATATGCATATGTAATTAGGGATCAAGCAAGTAAAAGTGATTCTAAAGTCGATTTTGCATGCTTATATTGTTGCAAGAAAGGCCATTCCATTGCTAAATGCCGACTTAGGAGATTTTTGGTTCCTAAAGGCATCTATCAATAGTTGCCCAAATGCAACCACCTTGTCGCTAACATATTAGGACCCAATATGCCATTGGGTACCTCCTCTTGCTAATTATGTTTTGATAGGTAAAATGTGTCGAGACCACCGAGAGAAGATGGGTTCTCGACAGTGGATGCTCAAGACACATGTCTGGAGACATATCCCTATTCATAGACTTCGTGGCTAAGAAGAAAGGGTATGTAACTTATGGTGATAACAACCGTGGAGCAATACTAGGTAAAGGTAGTGTAGGTAACCCCTCTTCCACTACGATTTCCAACGTGTTGCTTGTCGAGGGCCTTAAACATAATCTGCTTAGCATTAGCCAATTATGTGACAAAGGATACAATGTATCATTTTCAAAAGAGTGTTGCAAAATTTTGCATGATAATGACAAGAAGAATATGTTTAATGGTTTTAGAGTAAACAACGTATATATGCTTGACTTAAATGAAGTATCATTAACAAGCGACAAATGCCTCATAACAATGAGTGAAGACTCATGGCTATGGCATAGGTGTTTAGCGCATGTTAACTTTGACTTACTCAATAAGGTAGTCTCAAAAGAATTAGTCTTAGGACTTCCCAAAATAAAGTTCACCAAGGATCACCTTTGTGATGCTTGTCAAAAAGGGAAGCAAACGAGGATCTCATTTAAATCCAAAAAGATTGTTTCAACAACGAGACCTCTCGAACTTCTTCATATGGACTTGTTTGGGCCGTCTAGGATTAAAAGTCTAGGAGGAAACTATTACGGGTTCGTAATAGTGGACGATTTTTCTAGATTTTGTTGGACTATCTTTTAAGTAAGTAAGAGTGATACATTCGCCGCTTTTGAAAGGTTTGCTAAGCTTTCCCAAAATAAGTTAAATACAAACATTGTGTCAATTAGAAGTGACCATGGAGGTGAGTTTGAAAATCACTTATTTGAAGAATATTGCGGTAACCATGGTATAGATCATAACTTCTCCGCTCCACGCACCCCTCAACAAAATGGGGTTGTGGAGCGTAAAAACTGAATTTTGGAAGAACTGGGAAGAACAATGATTAACGAAAGTGGTTTACCAAAATATTTTTGGGCCGACGCCATTAGTACGGCGTGTTATGTTTTGAATAGGGTGCTTATTCGCCCCATTCTAAATAAAACACTGTATGAGCTTTTAAAAGGGCGAAAACCAAATGTTTCTCACTTGCATATGTTTGGTTGCAAATGTTTTGTATTAAACAATGGAAAGGAAAACTTGGGAAAATTTGATTCCAAGGCCGACGAAGGTATCTTCCTCGGATACTCTCAATCGAGTAAAGCATATAGAATATACAATAAACGATTACTTGTTGTAGAAGAGTCTGTGCATGTTACTTTTGATGAGTCCTATCCGAGAAATGTCGGAAAGGATAGTGTTGTTCATGGTGCAGGTACATCTACGGAAGACATACTTAAAGGTGGCGAGACGGGGATTGATCAACCTGACGAAGCCAAAGTTGAGGAGGATAAAGATGTACACCATGAGGTAACCGAGGAAGCTCATCCGCCTTCAAACGATGATCTCCCTAAAGCTTGGAAGTCTCCCAAAGACCATCCAATTGACAACATTCTCGGAGACATCACAAAGGGTGTAACAACTCGATCGAAGCTAAGTAATTTCTGTTATCACTTCGCGTTCGTTTCACAAATGGAACCTAAAAACCCTAAGGAAGCCCTACTTGATAAACACTGGTTTTTGTCAATGCAGGAGGAACTAAATCAGTTCACTAGAAATGAGGTTTGGGACCTTGTCCCTCCTCTGCGAGGTCATCGAGTAATCGGCACCCGATGAGTATTTAGAAATAAATTGGACGAAAACGGAGTAATAACTCGTAACAAGGCGCGTTTAGTCGCGCAAGGGTATAACCAAGAGGAAGGCATCGACTATGAGGAAACTTATGCGCCGGTTGCCCGACTCGAGGCTATACGCCTTTTGCTTGCTTTCTCCTGTGCGAAGGATTTTAAGTTATTTCAAATGGACGTTAAGAGTGCGTTCCTTAACGGGTACATAAATGAAGAAGTCTATGTTGCACAACCTCCTGGTTTTGAGTGTCATGAGTATCCTGATCATGTCTATAAACTGAAAAGGGCTTTATATGGTCTCAAACAATCTCCTAGAGCATGGTATGAGAGACTAAGCAAATTTTTACTTGATCAAGGTTACTCAAGAGGAAAGGTTGACACTACTCTCTTCATTAAACGTCAAGGAAAGCACTTAATTCTTGTACAAATTTATGTTGACGATATCATATTTGGATCTACTAACATGAATCTCGTGAGAGAGTTTTCTGAGCTTATGCAGGGTGAATTCGAGATGAGTATGATGGGTGAACTCACATACTTTCTCAGTTTGCAAATCAAGCAACTGAAAGAAGGAACATTCGTGAGCCAGACAAAATACTGTTTGGAGCTTCTCAAGAGATTTGACATGGCAAATTCAAAAGCCATAGACACTCCTATGCCAACATGTGTAATTCTGAGTAAAGATGAAAGTGGTAAGGACGTTGAGGTAAAAAGGTATAGAGGTATGATTGGCTCTCTTCTCTATCTTACTGCTTCTCGTCCCGACATTATGTTTAGCGTGTGTATGTGCGCAAGATATCAATCATGTCCTAAGGAATCCCACCTAAAATCTGTCAAACGTATACTTCGATACCTATCTGGTACTCCGAAGTATGGACTATGGTATTCCAAAGATAATGATTGCTCATTGGTAGGTTTCTCCGATTCCGATTTTGCCGGTTACAAATCGGATAGGAAAAGCACCAGCGGTACGTGTCACTTGTTTTCAAACTCCCTAGTCAGTTGGCACAGCAAGAAACAAGTGTTTGTTGCTTTATCAACCGCCGAAGCGGAATACGTAGCTGTCGGTAGTTATTGTGCGTAACTCCTATGGCTTAAGCAGCAACTATTGGACTTCAATTTAAAACTAGAACGTATTCCCATATTTTGTGACAATACTAGTGCTATTAACCTTACTAAAAATCCTGTGTTACATTCTCGTACCAAACATATAGAAATTCGACACCATTTTCTGAGGGATCATGTAGAGAAAGGTGACGTTGTCTTTGAACACGTTGACACCAAAAATCAACTAGCGGACATTTTCACAAAGCCGCTAGCCACTGAACCTTTCTTTCATATCCGTCGAGAACTTGGCATTCTCGACATTTCTGATCGGGTATAATGATTGCTAGTTTCGTATTACTCTGTTTACAACTATACTCTTGTACTTCTGACAAGTTAAGTGTTGTTGCAAGCACAAGTATGTTATTATCAAGCGTTGTCGGTATAGAGGTGATATTGCTCTCTCTCTCTCTCTCTCTCTCTCTCTAAACATTCATGATTTAAACTAGTATATCATTTGACTATCATGGTATTTATTTATATGACATTTGCTAAAAATACTATGTGTTTTGGATGCAAATTATGGTGTGAAATAGTAAATAGGCATCAAGTGTGGCATACATGACATAAAATGAAAATCTGCGTTTTTGATCACTATGAGTCGACCAAAACCGGGCAGCGGTCGAAGCATGCTGTACACTTTCAAAATTATCCAAAATCACACAGTATGCGTCGATGCATGCAGGGGTTATGGTCGATGGCTCACGCAAAAACCCAGAATTTTTTTTCGTTTGAAAACCGTTCCATCTTCTCACACTCTCCATTAAATGTGCAGTAAACATTTACTATGATTTGAAAGTGCATTTTTTTGAAACTTGCATCTAGTCATCTATTGTGTCCCCTTGTCTCCTCCCTCCCACCAAAACCCTAACTTTTCTTCTATAAAAAGGGATAATCCTCATCTTCACCAAACCCATCTCCAACTATCCTCTCAAAAGACATTGCAGTCAACCTCTACAAAATCTTCAAAAATCACCATCCATGGCTTCTCTAGTTCGCAAAAATACCGGCAAGAGAACAAGGGCCTCAACATCCGCTTCAGTACCCATTACTGCTGTCTCTCCAGTTCCACCACCTACTGTTGACAACTTCGATAAGAATATCAGCAAGAGAGCAGTTGTTCCGCATCATGCATTCTACAAGGCAACGGTGGAGCGCATGCATCTCACCTAAATTATGTCTCTGCTGGAGTTTCATGGGTTTATCAACTTTCTGGAGTGCAACACAAAATACAGTGAGGATTTAGTCCGAGTGTTCTACACTTGCCTGTGTGACAATTTTCAAGGTCAAAATTTCCACACCTCTGTCAGAAATAAACAGGTAAACGTGAATTCTGAAGTCTGGAATATGTATTTTGATTTTACTGTAGCTGCTGATGCACAACTTCCTCATGAGGTAACGGACTCTCGCACTGTGCCGGGATACGAGTTTAAGAGCGCCCTAAATGACATGCTCAAAAGGCCTTATCCGGATCATATTGTAAATAGTGATGCCTTTCCCAAAACGGTTACGGCAGGCAAACTCCAAACAGGGGAGCGCATCCTTCAATGGATTGTGGCTCGCATCCTGCGGCCGAAGAAAGGTGGCCTGTCCCGTGTTGAACAGGCTGAAGTGCATCTCATGTACATTTTGAAACATAAGATCAAAATAAACTGGCCATATTATATTGCAAGCAGGATTTTTGCTCTGAGAGATTCAGGCAGAGGAACTGCTCTAGCCTATGGGTCGTTTATTTCGGAGGTTCTCACTGCAGCAAATGTTGTATATCCATCGTTTCCCTGTGTTTCAGTATCCTCTGACAAAGAATTCAGCATTAAAACCTTCGCCATGATGGGATATTTTTGGTGTGATGAACGACAATCATACAAGTTTGTCCGTAGAGCGAACATTCCTCGGGTGGCTGACGACTCTGATGAAAGTTCTGAACAGGAAGGCGAAGAACAAGATGAACAGGAATATGAAGAAGAAAATGCAGCAGAAGAGGTACAAGAACCCATATACGAGACGCAATACCATTATCAATCGCCGGACCAACATGAGGCTCCAAATACTTATTGGCTTCAGCACTCAGCTCCATCTGAAGAACAGGAAGAAGGTTACACAAATCAGGGATGGGGTGAGTGGCAGTACACAGGCTGGACCACCCTGGGTAGATTCTATGATCCATACCATGGCTACCCTCAAGATCATCAACCTCCTTAGTACTCATCATCTCCTCCACCATCGGACAACTCTGAAATCCTTAATATGTTGCAGTCCATGCAGTTAGATCAACAGACCTTTATGAGGAGTCAAGATACGCGGATGGAACAGACCTGAGCTGAGCTTCGTACTCAAAATGAACGGTTAAATTCATTTTCAACTAGGATGGATGCCCGCTTTGAAGCTCTCGTTGCATCCAATGAGAGGCAAGACATGGAAATCACTGACAGTCTCCATCACCTCAATATGTCAGTGGAAGCATTTGTGGACTTCTCGGATCCTCACCGCAATCCAGATGTTGCATACTGGGGGAGGGGCCGAGGTAGGGGCAGGGGATATTAGTTACATAGTTGCATATTCTCACTGTGTATTTTCTGTTATTTTGTGTTATGTTTGTTTGAACATTAAGCCCATTTGCATGTATTCACCTCTTTATCTATTAATTCCAGTATTTGTTCATTATCATTCTTATGTATGAAGTTTGGTAATTGACTAGCTATCACCTACTGAATGTTTTTTGTTAATTGACTAGTTCTCTTTCTCTTTTTGATGTTGTCAAAGGAGGAGAAGAACATGTAGAAAGTACCAAAGCCAAGCCAGGATATTCACAATAGTTAACGATTGTTTGTTTTGCAGCACTCGGAATACAAAAGAAAGGGGGAGTTTGTGTATACATTGCATATTGTTGTGTTTTGGTTGTTTTGGTTGTATACAGGTTGTCATCATCAAAAAGGGGGAGAATGTGAGGGCAAACCGCCACACATCACACGAGTTTGCAAGACATCACTTGATATAGGTTTCGATGATGACGAATTACAACCATGGATGAATTGGCAACTGTAAATTCCACCTCTACCAAACAAATGCAACATATCACCTACCATATCCTTTTACATTTATCTAAAAACTGTTATAGTTAATACAATATGTGTGGATAAAATGTGGTCATGACAAAATGCATGAAAAACCACAAGAATCTCAGTTTTTGCAGGTTTGCAGGGTATGAGTCGACCATAGGGTCGGCGCATACATCAGTGTGTTTTTCCACTAGTCAGCGCATGAAGGCTTGAGTCGACCGCAGGGTCGGCGCATAAAGAAATTACTCTTCAACGGGTCAGCGCACGCCGACTGTATGGTCGACGCATACTGTTACATTTTGCAGATTTCCAAAAGTGCAGACTATGTGTTGACGCACAGACCTGTTGTGGTCGACCGTTCGCGCGGAAATGCTGTTTTTAAATGACTCCCACTATTATTTGAAAAACTGTTATGTCCTTGATTGGTCTGGTACTATATATACAAGTCCAACTACTTATGTCAAGCAACATTTGATAAAAACTGATTCATGTGTTCAAGAATAAAAAGAGTGAAATAGGTGTCCAAGATTCATCATCTTCATCTTCAACATTTCACAATACATCAATTACACACAGCCATTTTTGAAGTGCATTGTGAGTGATTAAAGGTGATAAGGTTCGAAGCTTAGATTGGGTAATCTAGTTCGGGTTGAAGCTTGTGACAGGTTCTTTCTTGAATAAAACCGTTGAGGTTTTATCCTCCAAGATTGGTTTGATTTTTGGGGGGTTTTTGGACGAGATTCTTCATCAAGGGTCAGCTGAGCGAAGGTGATTGTGAAGAGGAAGTCTTCAACAGTCTAGTAGCGGATTCAGTGATATTGAGGGGAAAATCTCAGGTTCGATTCGTTGTAGTTGAGATCAGCCGGGCCGAAGGTTTGAAGAACTAAGGGTTATTCAATAAGGTGGCTGGAATCGGAGGTCTATCAACAATGATCAGAGAACTTGATTCATCTTGAATCAAGGGGCAAGGAGTGAAAGCAATATTCAACGTCTTGAGAATTCTGTTGTAAATTTGTTGTTCAATCCTTGTATAAACTGTTACATTCAACAGGTGATATCTATTAAATCTATCTCAATTCTAATTTTAGAATTGAGGGTAGACATACCCCAAAGCGAGGACGACGGGGGAACTGCCTCACCAAATACTTGTCTTCTCTATTTTTCAGCATTTTCGTTTTAGCTTAAAAATAAGTGATTTTTGTATAAGCACTATTGTCAAACTGTGATATCATTTGAGTAAGAGGTTGAAACTCTGTTTTTGAATCCAAAGTACAATAAGACATTGTACTAGGCTAGTTGGAATCACTTACTCAACATAAATATCACTTGGAGTGTTTTTGCACGCCACGTGTTCGACAAATTGCCTAAACCAAAATTATCTTATTTGTGTATCTAGTTTTGGTTTGCTCTTTAAATCATTGGAACTAGGAATCTTAACAAGTGAATTAGATCATTGATAAGTGTGATTAGTGTTGTGATTCTCTTTTCCATATTGTCATTAATCCAAAGGTTTAACGCATATCCGGTTTTCCAATAACCGTTCGTTTTAGACTATATTTTCCTTGGCCGCTTCCACACTTAAAACCAATTTTTTAATTGGTAGCGCCGACTCAAATTTTAATTGGGATCTATTCAACCCCCCCCCCCCTTCTAGATCTGTGCCATAGTCTAACAAATTTTAATTATGACACTATCGATATTGTTTGTTCTTATGAAGTTCTGTTGTTGGGATTCAGAATGATGGTCGCCGGTAGGAATGATGAAGTGATTGCTGAGGCTTTGACGAGGTTGGTTGGGGCGATTGGACAGAATCCTCAAGCCAATGTGAATGCTGGAAACAACGCTGATGATGAGTTTCGTGCTTTGGGAAGGTTTCAAAGGAACAATCCGCCAATTTTTAAGGGAACCCATGAACCTGACAAAGCACAGGTATGGCTGAAAGCAATTGAGAAGATCTTTCGAGTCATGAACTGTTCGGATGCGCAGAGGGTGCAGTTTGGCACTCATATGCTTGAAGAGGAAGCTGAAGACTGGTGGGGTAATACTCGCCAAAGGTTTGAAGAAGATGAGGTTGTGGTTACTTGGGATGTTTTTAGAGAGACATTTCTGGAGAAGTATTTTCCAGAAGATGTGCGTGGTAAGAAGGAAATTGAATTCCTTGAGCTGAAGCAGGGTAACTCAACTGTAGCCGAGTATGCGGCAAGGTTTGAGGAATTTATTAAGTTTTGCCCCCATTACAACACTACCAATCCTAAGAGATCCAAGTGTCTCAAGTTTGTGAATGGTTTGAGGCCTGGAATCAAGCAAGCCGTTGGTTATCAGGAAATTAAGTGATTTTCTGAGTTGGTGAACAAGAGTAGAATTTATGATGAAGATAGTAGGGCTCGGTCTAGTCACTACAAGAGTCTAAATGATAAGAAGGGAAAAGATCAATTCAGAGGAAAGCCGTATGTGACTCCTACTGATAAGGGGAAACAGAAAGCTGGTTACGGCAAGAGACCGAGTGGGGGAGGAGCTTCCACTCTAGTGAAGTGTTTTAAATGTGGTGTTGAAGGACATCGTGCTCCTGAGTGCACGAGTGTTGAACAGAAGTGTTTCAAGTGTGGGAAGCCAGGCCACAGGGCTTTTGAGTGCAGAAGTGGTGCGAATGTGACTTGCTACAACTGTGGTGAGCAAGGGCACATTAGTACCAAGTGTGACAAGCCAAAGAAGACTCAAGGGAATGGGAAAGTGTTTGCTCTATCAGGATCGGAGACTGCTAGTGAAGATCGATTGATCTGAGGTACGTGCTTCATTAATGGTATACCTTTGGTCGCTATAATTGATACTAGAGCTACACATTATTTTATTTCCTTGATTGTGTTAAGAGGTTAAATCTTGAGTTGTTTGTTATGAGTGGTGGTATGGTTATTGATACTCCTGCTATAAGTTCGGTAACTACCCCGTATGTGTGTTTGAATTGTCCGTTGAGTATTTTTGGTGAAGACTTTGGAGTTGGTTTAGTGTGTCTTCACTTAGATCAACTTGATGTTATTCTTGGGATGAATTGGTTGGAACTCAATCGTGTCTATATTAACTGTTTTGACAAAACAGTTATTTTTCCTGAACCTGATGATGAAAGAGATTTGTTTATGACTGCTAAGCAAGTGGAGGAATCGGTGCAAGATGGTGCGAAGGTATTCATGTTGATGGAAACTTTGAGCATTGGGGAAAGCAGAGCAATTTATGCTTTACCAATTGTCCGTGACTTTCCGGAAGTTTTTCCTGATGAGATAAGAGACTTACCGCTGGAACGAGAAGTGGAGTTTACGATCGACTTAATTCTTGGAACTAGTCCGATATTGATGGCTCCATATCGTATGTCCTCATCAGAATTGAACGAGTTGAAGAGTCAACTTGAAGATCTACTTAAGAAGAGGTTTATTCGTCTGAGTGTGTCACCGTGGGGTGCACCAGTTTTGTTGGTTAAGAAGAAAGAAGGTTCTATGAGACTCTGTATAGACTACAGACAATTGAACAAGGTGACTATCAAGAATAAGTATCCACTTTCGAGGATTGATGATTTGATGGATTAGTTGGTTAGTGTGAGTGTGTTCAGTAAGATAGATTTGAGATCTGGGTATCATCAGATTCGTGTGAAGGTCGAAGATATTCAAAAGACTGCCTTTCGAACGAGGTATGGACATTATGAGTATTATGTGATGCAATTTGGTGTGACCAATGCACCGGGTGTATTTATGGAATACATGAACAGGATTTTCATCCTTATTTGGACAAGTTTGTGGTTGTTTTCGTTGATGATATTTTGATTTATTCGAAGAGTGAAGAAGAACATGTCGAGCATCTGAGGATTGTGCTATCTGTGTTGAAAGAGAAGCAGTTGTATGCTAAACTTTCTAAGTGTGAATTTTGGTTGAAGGAAGTGAGTTTCCTTGGTCATGTGATTTCGAGTAGAGGTATTGCTGTTGATCCGTCGAAGGTTGAAGCGGTATCGCAATGGGAGACTCCGAAATCAGTTTTTGAGATTAGAAGTTTTCTTGGTTTGGCGAGATATTATCGGAAATTCATTGAAGGATTTGCCAAGTTATCATTGTCGTTGACGCAGTTGACTAGGAAAGGTCAAGCTTTTGTTTGGGATGCAAAGTGTGAAGAAAGGTTTCAAGAGCTTAAGAGAAGATTGATGACCGCTCCTGTTTTGATTTTGCCGAATCTGGCAGAACTGTTTGTTGTGTATTGTGATGCTTCTTTGATGGGCTTGGGAGGTGTGTTGATGCAGGATAAACAAATTGTAGCTTATGCTTCGAGGCAAATCAAATTGCATGAGAAGAATTATCCAACACATGACTTAGAGTTGGTCGCCGTTGTATTTATGCTGAAGCTTTGGAGGCATTATTTGTTTGGTTCGAGATTTGAGGTATTTAGTGATTATAAGAGTTTGAAGTATCTCTTTGATCAGAAATAATTGAATGTAAGGCAGAGGAGATGGTTAGAACTTCTGAAGGATTATGATTTTGGTTTGAATTACCACCCGGGTAAAGCGAACGTGGTAGCTGATGCATTGAGTAGGAAATCATTGCATATGTCGATGATGATGGTGAAAGAGTTGGAATTGATTGAGCAATTTCACGATTTGAGCTTGGTATGTGAGAAGACTTCTTACGGGGTTAAGCTTGGTATGCTAAAGCTTACTAGTGGTATTCTTGACGAGATTCGAGAAGGACAGAAATCTGATTTGAGTTTAGTTGATCGGTTGACTTTGATCAATCAAGGTCAAGGTGGTGAATTTCGGATTTATCAAAATGGTATCATGAGGTGTCGTGATAGAGTTTGTGTTCCTGATATTGTTGAGCTGAAGAAGAGTATTCTTGAAGAGGGACATCGTAGTGGATTGAGTATTCATCCGGGTGATACTAAGATGTATCAAGATTTGAGGAAAGTATTTTGGTGGCCTCGTATGAAGAAGGATATTGTCGAGTTTGTGTATTCTTGTTTGACTTGTCAGAAGTCAAATATTGAGCATCAGAAACCGTCGGGTTCGATGCAACCGTTGTTTATTCCTGAGTGGAAATGGGATAGCATTTCTATGGATTTTGTGTCTGGTTTACCTAGGACGCCGAGTAATTTTGAAGCTATTTGGGTTATTGTGGATAGATTGACCAAATCTGCTCACTTTATTCCTATGCGAATGGATTACCCGTTGGATAAATTGGCAAAGCTATACATTGAAAGGATTGTCAGTTTGCATGGTATTCCATCTAGCATTATGTCAGATAGAGATCCGAGGTTTACTTCGAGATTTTGGGAGAGTTTGCAAAGTGCTTTGGGTACGAAGTTGTGTTTGAGTTCAGCTTATCATCCACAGAACGATGGTCAGACTGAGAGAACGATTCAGTCACTTGAGGATCTTTTGAGAGCTTGTGTATTAGAGAAAGGAGGAGCTTGGGATAGCTACTTACCTTTGATTGAATATACTTACAACAACAGTTTTCATTCGAATATTGGTATGGCACTGTTTGAGGCATTGTACGGTAGATGGTGTAGGACGCCATTGTGTTGGTATGAGTCGGGAGAGAGTTCTGTGGTTGGACCCGAGATAGTCCAGCAGACTACCGATAAGATTAAGATGATTCAAGAGAAGATGAGAATTTCTCAGAACCGTCAAAAGAGTTATCATGACAAGAGGAGGAAGGCACATGAATTTCAAGAGGGAGATCATGTGTTTCTTCAAGTTACTCCTATGACTGGTGTTGGTAGGGCATTGAAGTCGCGTAAGTTGACGCCGCGTTTTTTGGTCCTTATCATATTTTGCAGAAGATAGGAGAGGTAGCCTATTATGTTGCTTTACCGTCGTCGCTTGCTAATCTCCATGACGTGTTCCATGTATCTCAGTTGAGGAAATACATTGCAGATCCGTCTCATATAGTCCAAGTAGATGATGTGCAGGTGAGAATAACCTGACTGTGGAGACATCACCTATGCGGATAGAGGATCGGGAGTTGAAGCAACTTCGAGGTAAAGAGATTGCTTTGGTGAAGGTCGCTTGGGGAGGACCGGCTGATGGAAATGTGACTTAGGAACTTGAGGGTCAGATGAGGGAGTCTTATCCAGAGTTGTTTGAATCAGGTAACATTTTCGAGGACGAAAATTCCTAAAGTGGGGGAGGGTTGTAACAGCCCAATTTTAAATAATAATTATTCATATTAATTAATTGATTTATTTGGATGATTTTAATTATTGGAATTATTGGTAGATATTTGAGAGAGGAAACATAATGGAAGGAAATAGAATAGAAAGACATATAAGGAAAAGTGGAAGAAAGAGGAAAGAATAGAAAACACAAGAGAAAGAGAAAAAGAAGAGAAAGAAAGAGGAAGAGGAGAAAAGAGAAGGAAAAGGAGAAAAAGATTGGAAAGCTCAAGAACAACTTCTAACTTCGATTTAATCAAGGTAAGGGTGTGAAATTTTGTTATCTTACCAATGTATATGATTATGTATGATTGGTTTGGATTGTTGGGTGTTTTTCTACATTTTCCATTCTAGGGAAGAAATGATTTAATCGATAGAAATTGACGTTCTAACGGTTAAAATTTGGAATTAAGGGTGTAGATTA
This sequence comes from Lathyrus sativus, assembly GCA_963859935.3. NCBI lineage: Eukaryota > Viridiplantae > Streptophyta > Magnoliopsida > Fabales > Fabaceae > Lathyrus > Lathyrus sativus. The sequence continues at coordinate 320,649,015 of OZ012740.1, read as the reverse complement.
GTCGAGAAATGTTAGACTAAGACTATTGGAACTGGTTTGGTGGAAATCGGGTGATTTTGGAAGTTTCGGAGAGTTTTGGACAGTTGGGGTTTTGAACATCGTAGACGTTCGCTAGCACATTCGCTAGGTGAGTAGGATAGCGAGTGTTCGCTAAGCGAGCTGTAGCGAGCAAGTAGCGAATGGTCCCAGACTTGGGCAGAATGGAAATAACCCTCTTCGCTAGTAGCGAGTTGTTCGCTAGGCGAGGGTGTAGCGAGCTGGTAGCGAACCCTTCTAGTAGCTTCTGTTTGCCTTCGCGAGCTTGTTCGCTAGGCGAGGGTGTAGCGAGCCGGTAGCGAACCCTTCTAGTAGCTTCTGTTTTCCTTCGCGAGCTTGTTCGCTAGGCGATCCAGTAGCGAACATTCGCCATGAACTCGCTAGGCGAGTGATCCAGCGAGCGTGACTGTGTTTGATTTTCTTGCCGTTTCCATCCAATGTCGATTCTTCGATTTGAATGTGATTAACCCTTTCTTTTAATGCATAGTTGTACGTTGTGATCTGATATGCTGTGGATAGCCGTATGGCGTGAATCCTAGATTATGGAATAGATTGTGGAATGTGGTATTTTGACCAATATATGCATTGTTTAAATTAACTAAAAGTGCATGATGAATGTGATTGACTTCGTTGCCGTTGACACGATATTGTGAATGCATATTGATTGTATGTGACTGTATGTGAAGAATACATGGGAACATATTAGTGAATATGTGTGCATTGCTTGATAAATGTAGTGCTGATGAATGAAAGTATGAACACTTTAATTATTATGAGATGTGTTGGGTGTGCAGTCATGTTATGATTCTTGTGTGATGAATTATTTGAGTATGCATGAGATTAAGATGCGAGAACGGACTTAAGTGCATATGATTGTTTTATGAAAATATGTGTATGTGCACAACTCGTAATCACTGGGGTAGAATGACAAGATGTTGTTCCTAGTGGAGTAATCATTGGGGTAGAATGACAAGATGTTGTTCCTAGTGGAGTAATCACTGGGGTAGAATGACAAGATGTTGTTCCTAGTGGAGTAATCACTGGGGTAGAATGACAAGATGTTGTTCCTAGTGGAGTAATCATTGGGGTAGAATGACAAGATGTTGTTCCTAGTGGAATAATCACCGGGGTAGAATAACTGAGATGTTATTCCTGGTGGGGTATAAACAATGTACCCATAATCCCAAATAGGGATTGGTGAGAATTGATGAGTTTTATATGAGTCACATGGCATAGATATCATTGTTATATGAAAGTATGCTTGTGTACGAATTGTTGAATTGAGGATTATGGATGTGTGCATGATGAAACATGTTTGGTTATTATCCATATTTGTTTATACATATATTGTATTGTATAGGATGGATTATGAGGAATTGTGGTGAGAAATGCGGAATATGTGTATTCTATGCTTGTATATATATATATATATATATATATATATATATATATATATATATATATATATATATATATATATATATATATATATATATATATATATATATATATATATATATATATATATATATATATATATATATATATATATATATATATATATATATATATATATATATATATATATATATATATATATATATATATATATATATATATATATATATATATATATATATATATATATATATATATATATATATATATATATATATATATATATATATATATAATTATATGCATTGATTATTATGATAATATTTCTCACCCTTCTGTTGTTTTATAATGCTCTATGACGCATTGCAGAGTAGGTTGCTGGAGGTCTTTTTGTGAAGCGAGTCTTCATTATTTTGTCAGTCAGCTCTGATATGTAGCACCGGGTAGTTAGGATTGTATATCACTCTTTTGTGATACATTTGTATATGTATTCGCTAACAAATGTTTATGTAAACATGAGTGATGTGGTGAATCAAACTGAATGATATGTATTTATATGATTACATGTTTAAAGTGATTCAATGTTTAGACTTTCCGCTTTAATCCTAAATATTGAGATGTGGGTGCAAGGACTAAGTTCCTCAGTTGAAAGCTACCCCACTGTTACATGTCTTTTATAGAGCAGGTGTTGTATGTTCCAATTGCGTGTATGATGTGACATACCTCTTTTATACCATGTTTTAATTTTACTCCGATGAAATTTTAATATGTGCTTAAATGATTTATTTGACTATTTGGGGGTTAGAAGGGGGTGTTACACATTTGCCACTGATGGAATTACTTACAACAACAATTATCATTCTAGTATTGGAATGGCACCTTTTAAATCATTGTATGGTAGAAAGTGTAGGACACCTCTATGTTGGTATGAGTCGGGCGAGACTACGGTACTCGGACCCGAGATTGTGCAACAGACCATAGAGATAATCCAGATGATTAGAGAGAAAAACAAGACGACCCAGAGTAGGAGGAAAAGCTACCATGATAATAGGAGGAAAGACATGGAATTCAGCGAGGGTGACCATGTATTTCTTAGAGTTAATCCGGTGACCGGTGTTGGTTGTGCGCTGAAATCAAAGAAATTGGATCCTAAGTTCATTGGATCGTATCAGATTCTGCAGAGGGTTGGAGCTGTTGCCACCCGAACTTTCGAATTTACATGATGTGTTTCATGTATCGTAACTTCGGAAGTATGTTGATGATCCATCTCATGTGCTCCAAAGAGATGAAGTGCAAGTTCGAGATAACCTTACGGGGGAGGCGATGCTGTTGAGGATCGAAGACCGCAAGATGAAACAACTGAGAGGGAAAGATATCTTGTTGGTGAGAGTAGCTTGGGGAGGAGCTGCTGGAGGAAGTGTGACATGGGAATTGGAGAGCAAGATGCGAGAGTCGTATCCTGAATTGTTCTCATCAGGTACATTTTCGAGGACGAAAATATTTTAAGTGGAGGAGAGTTGTAACACCCCATTTAAACTATTTAGTCTCTTTTGTATTTTTCTGTGATGTGTATTGGTGTGATGTCTTTAATAAAGGAATGGGGTTAAGAGCAAGAGTGAGAAATGACCTTAGCTGGGGTAATGTGGACCTAGAATAAGGGATAATTTAATAACAAGATTAGGAGCATATGATTATTAATATTATTATTTCAATTATTATTAATTATAATATTAATAGGGTTATGGTTATTATTATTAGTATTATTATTATTAGTAATATTAATTAAATTAAACGAATTAAAATATGATTAAGAGGGTTTAGAGAGTATTAGTGGGTTTAGACAGTTAACACGTAAAAGAGGAAAAAAGCAAAGGAAGGAGAGTTAGGGCAAAGAGAACCAAATCTCCATTTTTGTCAAGAAATAGCTTCAATTCAAGGTAAAGGGGGAGAATGGATTTCAATATGGGAGACTTAACATGAGAGGGTAGTGAGAGGTCCTTTCTCTCATAGGAATTTTGTCTGTTCTCACCTTTTCGTTTGATTTTCGTGATATTATGATTTCTCTGTGATTGCTGCTATCGTTGAATGATCATTGTATGATGTTGTATGTATGATTTTGGTATAAATATGAAAAGTCGTGTGGAAATTCCCTGAATCTGTGATGGAATGTTGTGGTTTAACAGATCTGAAACTAAGGGTTTAACTGTAATCGAAACTAGATCTAATAATTAGAATCTTGACAAAATAGAAGATAGGATTCATTGGAATCGATTAAAATCTGAGTTTTAGAATGAATCGGAAGATAGAACGATGAATCTAGAGGGGAAACTCGTGAGAATAATGAGATCTGAGTTTTTTGACAGATCTGCTGGTCATACGTGTATTGGGGGTGTCAATATGCGTATGGGGGACTTCCCAAGGGCTGTACACGTAGCATAGTACCCTGTCCCTAATGCCAGCACGACCATCTAGTGATACGCGTATGGTACGCATATGAGCTTGGGTAATACGCGTATGAAGGTAGTCATACGCGTAAGGAGTGTCTCTGAGGGGTTTTTGTGAAGGACAACCTCTGGTCGTACGCGTATGGTAGGTCTGATACAGGTACGGCAGCAGACAATACGCGTATGGACAGTCTAGGATGACTTTTTCCCCGTTTTGGTGATATTTTTCCAGTTTCTGTTTAGAATGCAATTCCGTTTAATCGGTAGGATTAATGTGATTAAAATGAACTTAAGGAAGATTAGTAATGAATTAAATCGAGGGAATATGGAATGTTATGTGTGTGCCCTTATGGGTGTGTTATGACGAAGGTGGGCCATGATTATCGAATGTGGATAATCTTGTGCGATTGTGGTAATTCCCGAGAGGATTACGGTGAGCGGATGGCTCGTGTGGATCCTTAATGATCGTGGATTATGCTTGAACTATTATATTGCATAATTGTGTTGTCATGCATTTCATGTCATGTGTCTTGTGGAGATGGCTAGGTGGGAATCCATGATCGGTGCCTAGTTTCATCCGGACTTCATGTGGAAGTTATTGTGGAGATAAGTTGTAGTTCAGAGGAACGTATATGACTTATCCAGATTCCGACGGGAATCGGGTTCTAGGGTGAACCATATGTGATTGTGTTGGTACCATATGCATTGTGTCGAGTCAGCGAGTCACATTGCATAATTGTAATTGAATATAGGCTATTGATGCCGAGTAATTGATATGGCACGTGTATGTGCGTTATATGTATATGATTGTATGTATAGTGTGTAACTACTCCTTAGCATGTGTATTTCACCACTTGTTTATTAAATGTAATTCTCACCCCTTTTCTGTTTTTTGCGTCTGTGCTCCTTGGGAGTGCAGATGACCAGGTACTTGAGTAGTGCTTAGAGTGTGTTTCTTTTTTGATCGAGTCCTAGGAGTCGCTCTGATACGTAACACGGGATGACGAGATTATGTTATATTTGCTTATTTCCTTGATTAATTGTTACGTATCTTTTATTTGTTGGATTAAGGATGTATGATCACCTTGTGTTAGAGAATATGTTTAAACAATTGACTTTATTCCGTTGTTTAATTGAAAGCTAAATATCATTGGTTTAATTGTGAAAAATGAAGTGACTTAGTGTGACATCCTACTTGTTTGAGAACTCTGATGCATTTTTATGTAATATTTCTGTATATGTTTTATAATACACGTATGGGGTAGAGTGAGGTGTTACAATTGGTATCAGAGCAGGTCGGTCCGTCCGGCATAGTGTCTAATGTTGGTTGTTCCCTAGTATGCGACATGTGCGTGAAAACACTGTCGGTACACGTTTGTTTTCTAACCTTTGTCTGCAGTGGTGGAAACCAATCAAGAGGGGGAGAAGCTTGTGCTTTTCCAGGATGCTTCAGGTGTGGAGTGGTGGCTCAGTATGTTGTTGAACGCTCTATAGTTTGGTAAAGATGGTTTATGCCCCATCATGATTTTTGACTGCCTATTGACAAATTGAGGAACTGATCACCCTTAATCTCTTGTTGATAGTAGATGGGATCATGTTGTATGGGATAAACGTGTATTGCAAGCTTAGATGGCGTGTGCAGTGAATTGTTTAGAGTTAAGTTAAGTGCTTGCATATTGTTTTGGTGAGTCGGTGCAGGATGGTGCCGAGATGTTTGTTTTGATGGAAACTTTGAGTATTAATAAAGTGGGGAAGTTGGTGGTGTGCCAGTTATTTGTGATTGTCCAGAAGTTTTCCTAATGAGGTAAGTGATTTACCTCCGGGACGTGTAGTGGAGTTTGTGATCAACTTAGTTCCTGGAATCCGATATCGATGACACCATGTCGTATGTCTACATTGGGATTGAAAGAGTTGAAGAGTCAACTTGAAGATTTGCTTTGAAGAGATTCATTCATTCGAGGGTGTCACCGTGGGGTGCACCAGTTTTGTTAATTAAGAAGAATAATTGTTGTATAGTGTAATGCTTCATTGATGGGATTAGGAGGTGTATTAATGCAACATCAACAAGTGTTAGCTTATGCTTCAAGACAACTTAAAGTGCATAAGAGGAATTATCTGACGCATGATTTAGGGTTGGTTGTTGTTGTGTTTGTGTCGAAGCTTTGGAGGCATTATTTGTTTGGTTCAAAATTTGAGGTGTTTAGTGATCATAAGAGTTTGAAGTATTTCTTTGATCAGAAAGAATTGAATGCGAGGTAGAGGGGATGATTGGGACTTCTGATTATTATGGTTTTGGTTTGAACTACCATTCGGGTAAAGCGAGCGTAGTAGTTGATGCATCGAGTAGGAAATATTCGTATATACCGATGATGATGGTAAAAGAGTTAGAGCTGATTGAGCAATTGCGTGATATTAGTTTGGTTTGTGAAGAGACTTCTTATGAAGGTAAGCTTAGTATGTTGAAGCTTACTAGTGGTATTCCTGATGAGATTCGAGAAGGTCAGAAATCTGAATTAAGTTTGGTAGATCGGTTGAATTTGATGAATCAAAGTCGAAGAGCTAATTTTCGGATTAATGGAAATGGTATCATGGGATGTCACGATGAACATCAAAGACCGTTGGGTCTGATGCAACCGTTGAATATACTGGAGTGGAAATGGGATAGTATTGCAATGGATTTTGTGACTGGATTTCCGAATACGGCAAGAGGCTTGGATACAGTTTGGGTAATTATGGATAGATTGACAAAGTCGGCGCATTTTATACCAATTAACATCAAGTTTCCTTTGACGAAGTTAGCAGAAATTTACGTCAGAGTGATAATGAAGTTACATGGGGTTCCGTCGAGCATTGTATCTGATAGAGACCTGAGGTTTACTTCTGGATTTTGGAAAAGCTTGCAAGAAGTGTTGCACCCCAAATTTTGACCCCTTAGAACTTCATCATCATTATAGGTTTATCTTCATCTGTTTATCTAACCTTAACCTATTTCAAGTTTGTCTTTGTTAAGTTACAGGTGAATTAGGGTTCTGTATAATCAGGAATCGAGGTTTCAATGGTTTAATCAGTCAATGTATTGGATTGGTTCTCCATGAAACAAGTCCCAACATCATCAAGAATACTACATTGGATCAAGTATGAATCCAATTTGAGGTTGTCATGGATCAATTATGAATCCAATTTGAGATTGGTTCTCCTTTGGGACCTTCCCTAAGAAGAAATAAGATCAAACCAACTCTGTCATGGATGAAGTGAGAAATCCTTGTCCCCAACCAAGGTATAATCACCCTGCTATTGTTGCCGTTACTCCTACTATTGCTGATGTCACTGCTCCACGACTAGCTCAGATTCCTCAACATCCAACTGTTGGACAGAACCAGTATCGAGATAGGAATCAATTTGATCCTATTTCCATGACATACACAGAACTTTATCCTGACCTAGTTCAACAAGGGTTGATCACTACAAAGACTTTGCAACCTCCTCCTAATCCTCCTCCAGCGGGATTTAGAGCTGATCTCCATTGTGATTTTCATGAGGGTGCCCCAGGCCATGACTTGGAGCATTGTTATGCACTGAAAGCCAGAGTACGTGAGTTGATTAGAACTAGAATCCTTGATTTTAAGGATAATCATCCGAATGTCCAGAACAATCCCTTGCCAGTGCATCAAAAGTGAAGCTTCAGACTGACTTCAGCAGGTTGTCTTCCTAAACGCTAGTGTTTCAGACAAGACGGCTCATCCTTGTTTTGATTTAGTCACTAGGCCTTTTCTTCTCGTTGTTTGTACTTTCCTTCATTTTGTTTAAGCTGTTTGCCTTCAAATTATGTTTGTACTTTTGTGTTAATGAAATGAGCATTGCAACTTTTGATTCAATTCATTTTGTCTAGTATCTGCATCTTTATGCTTTATCTTTTAAATTATGCACCTTTTGTTCAAACTTTTGATATGCAAATATTTGAGGGAGGATGATGAAAACGTTATACCCATAACTGCTGTCAGTATGCTTTCAATCTAACTTTTGTTGACGATGTAAGGCATTATTTCAACTCCCAAACACTGGAGTAATACGGAAGATAATCCCTTGTTAACCCTGTTGTACCCCAAAATTTGCCCAACCATCTCTTTACCTGGCTTATGTTTTCACTGCATTATTCTAGCATTTTTTCTCTGCATTTTTTGCATTTCTACATATCATAGCATTTGTTCTTGAGGCATGGGATCAAGGCGTTTTCGTGGCTCAAGGCTCTTTTAGTGCAAGAGACTGAACAACGAGCATCGGAGGCTCCGACACTTATTTTTCCTAGCGATCGAGCGGTCGATTTTATTTTGTAGGATATTTTAGCTCAGGAAGCAGCATTCATCCATCTCAAGCATTCTCAGGGTTATAGCATTCAAAGGCAAGTTTCAGAGGCTTATCAGGACCTAGAACGGTTGAAAACGGGCAAATGTGCAGATTTCTCTCCAAAAGGCGCCAAAATTCAAAATTTGAAGGTGTTAATCGATTAACCAACTGGTTAACCGATTAACCAAGTCAAAATCAGGCCAAATTCAAATATTTAAAGGTGTTAATCGATTAACCATATGGTTAACCGATTAATCAATGCAGATTTTTCCTCTGTACGTGATTTATCAAGTGAAGCCACTTTGGGGTCCAATTTTGATCACTCGTGAGTTGATTTTTCACCAAGAGAAGGATCTAGAACCATTTTGAATTTTGGTTAACTTTCAAATCATTTCAAATTCCCTCCCAAAATTTCCACTCCTCACTCCAAAGCAATTTTCACAAACCACATTCCAAGCCTCATTTGGATCCAAGCCTAAGGGGTATTTAATTGATCTACTCCAAACCTCACACATCTAATCCTCATAATTTCCATTTTCATTTTCAGAATTCACTCTCATTTCTCTCAATTCTCTCTCAATTTCTCCATTCCCAAACCTTCACCAAAGCTCTTCTCACATTGAAATCCTTGATTCTCCATTGGAATCAATGATTTCTAAGAGCTAAACCTTCATCCTTGATCCTCATCATCTCAATTTCTTCATCCAATTTTCGTGCAAGATGGATCTAAATTTTGAAGTTGCTTGGAAGGAGCTTATTTGGATTATTTTGGCTTAATTTTGGTGGATCTTCATTTATACTACAAGCAATCACTTGGATCTTGAAGGATCTCCTGGCTTCTTGCTTGGATCTGCATAATTGGAGTAAATCAACACTAACCGAAGCAATTCTCCGCTTCGTAGGTTGGAATTCTTGATCCAATTTTGATTTTGAGCTTATTTGCATAATTAGCATGTGGATCTTCATTTTCGATTGATTTTGCTATTTTGATTCTTATGATATGTGATCTTGCTGGTTTAATGTGTTTATATGCTGATTGGATCGCTATTTGTTGGTTTAAATTCGTGCATAATTGATTATGTGATAATCCAGATCATTGGATAAGTGTTTATGTGCTGAAATTGTTGTTCTGTTGTTGTTTTTCTGATACTGGTACAAGGTTAACCGATTAACCTAGGGTCTTAACTGATTAACCGTTGCGCATTTTCAAATTTTCAAGCATTTTTCAATGGTTAACCGATTAACCCCTGGTGTTAATTGATTAACAATGTGCCAACAGGCCTGTTTTGCTGTTTTTTCTTGTTTGTTTTGGTGCTCACTCACTTCGAATCTTCATAGATCCTTGTGATGCATTAGGAGTGAGATGTTTTGGATATATGTCGTTGTTCTTGATTGTTTAATCATGATTTTGTCGACATGCGTTTCGTTTTGCACTTGAATGCATACTCTCGTATATGTTGTTCAATGTGATGTTTATCATTTGTTTTTTGCATGAGTTCGAAGAATGATTCGGTTGAGACGCGCTTGTGGCGGCTGCTGTCCCACACTTTTCCTCCCGTTTTTCTTCGGTGATTGATGCTTGAATGGTTGTAGGAGTCATGACTTCTCCCATTGCATCTCACTTTTGGCTTGAACTTGTTTGAGCTCATTTTGGCTTGCTTATGTGTGCATTTTGTTTTGGTTCTTGCATTTCCATTTGCATGCTTGAGGTTGAGATGTGCTTGGGGTGGTGTTTTTCCCACACTTTGTTCCTCCCTCACTTTTATTCTAATTGTGCATTACATGTTTATATATTGCATTTTTCTTATGCTTTCTTTTTCTTCTTCTTTTGTCTTCCTTTGCCATGTTCCCTTAGCACCTCTAATTTCTCTTGTTCAAGAGAGATTATGATAGACATTAGGATTGAAACCATGCATGATAACATTAGGTAGCATTCCCTTACATCTCAATCATAGGTGCATTTTGTATGAGAACATTAGGTTGAGCCTTAGTCTCCCTTTAGAGTGTGTCTTTCTTCTCATCTTCAAACATCTTCAAAACACTTAATAAAGGTTAAGGATTGTTGTGCGTTACGAGCCTTAAGTACTTGGGAAATGGTGATTGGGGGGCCTCCTCTCAATTATCTAGAGTGTTTAGCATATGTCCTTTGGACGATATGCAACGCATTCGCTCCTAGGTCATAGTCTTTAGTGCAACATGAATTATAAACAATAAACTTCAAATCTTTTTATCCTTCGGGATCGTAATTCTGAAAACCTTTTTCATAAGGAGAGTTTTTTTAACTCTTGGTTCTACCGCAAACAGGTAACGCCTAAGTCTTCAATGGTCGAGCTGCATACACCTAACTGCTAGAACTAAGGTTTAACCCTACTCAGGCCTAAAACATTTGAACCAACCGGTGTTCTTGTTAGCCCGAACTACATTTGCTCTGATTTCTCATATCAGATGAGAATACGTAGGCACAAGACGATGATGTCTTGGCGAGTAACCTTCCCCACCTTTCACCCATAGTTAGCCGAATTACGTTGACTCTAACTTTCCCATTGCACGAGGGAATACGTAGGCATAGAGCGGCGATGCTCTATCGAGTCTCTTTTCTTTTCTTTTGTCCCTGAGCCGTAGCTAGATAGTAAACACCCTTTTAGATAGACAACAAAGCATGGATCCCGTCGAGTAAGACGGACGTGAGGGGTGCTAATATCTTCCCCTCGCGTAACCGACTCCCGAACCCGAGATATGGTTGCGATGACCTGTCTTCTCCCGTTTTCGTTAGGTTTTCTCTGATTGTTTCCTTTCCCTTTTTTGGGATAAATAACGAACGGTGGCGACTCTTCTGTCCTTGCCGGCCCTCTTCGCAGCGATGCGACAACTGGCGACTCTGCTGGGGATATCTTTGGGTGTTATATATATGTGTTGTACTTTATTTTTCCCGCATTTACTTTCAGCATTGTACATATCAGTTTTGCTATGCTGTTGGGGGGGAATGTTCCATTGAGAGATAAGTCGGACCTGGGCTTGAGTATAAACATAGTATTATAAGTGGAAACTAGTGGTGAACCTGTATGTTTGGCATGCACTAGTTCCCATGAAATTCGCGCTCAGACGAGATTCTCTTTGATGATTTCCACTCTGGCCCATTGGGCTCGACGGGATTTTGGGTCTGAGGATTGTGGACTCTGGGAACCGATCATTTGTGATTCAGCTAAGTGAGGCCGCTTCGTTAGACTATGATGCCAAACTAGAAATGGTGAACGTATCATCGTTTCTCGAAAGTCTGTGACGCTGATGAACGCATAGGATGTCGAACCTTGTCAGTGGATAGGTCCATACCTGTGAGAGGGATTGGGTTATGCAGGAAACCTTGACTTTCAGACTACCCGGTTTTCTCTGCAATATGAGTCTTGATACAAGGGGTTCTTATCAGTGACAGTGTTATGTTCTGGTCAAAGCGGAGCGCTGGTTCTTCTCAATCAACAGCACAACAGTCTTGATCCCTTGTTTGCATTTGCATTTGCATTTTCATATTGCCTATTCATTGACATGTATTTATGCTGCAGGTGTACATGTCCCCTTGATTATAGTGTTCTTATTTCTCTGACATGGAGTCTAGCCTGAGGAAGGCCGTGATATACAAGTTTCCAACACCGGACATTAGATCTCTGCTGGGTTTGATTTCTGTTGCTGACAGAAAAGTGATGGAAGACTTCAACGGATCTTATGGGAAGCTTCTAAGTGTTGTCTGCAAGCCATCAGTGTATGAGTTGAGTGGAATGTGTGCTCTCTTGCAGTTTTATGACCCGCAGCTGCGGTGCTTTACTTTCCCTGGTTATATTCTGGCGCCTACCTTAGAAGAGTTATCTATGCTGTTAGGAGTGCATATTCTTGATCAGATGCCATTTTATCACACTGAAGCTGAGCCTGATCTGGCTAAGCTTGCTGCTGCTTTACATCTGGATGTTTCGGAGCTGAAGGGGCATTTGGCTAAGAGGAGTGGAATGCTTGGCTTCCCTTTATCCTTTCTGATTGAGAAGGCTCAACAGTTTGCCAAAGATGGTTGTTGGGTGGTGTTTAATGCTATCTTAGCACTTTGTATCTATGGTATCATGTTATTTCCTAACATTCCAAATTTTGTAGATTTGGATGCATTCCATATCTTTGCTCAAGGGAATCCTATACCTACACTGCTAGGTGACGTCTATCATTCCATACACTACAAGAATGAAAACAGAAGAGGGAAGAATGTATATTGTTGCGTGCCTTTGTTGTATATGTGGTTTGCTAGTCATCTCCTCAAGTATGGTCCTTTCATTACTACTACAGGTACTTCAAAATGGTCTGAGACGTTGATGGGGTTGTCTGCTGAGAACATTATTTGGTTTAACAAGGATATGCTTAGTACTGAGATCATTTATAGTTGCAGAGATTTTCCTAACGTCCCGTTGGTCGGAAGGAAAGGATGCATCAACTATAATCCATCCTTGTTGGTCAGACAGTTTGGGTACGCCTTAAGAGATCCTCCTAAGGAAGAGGAGATACAGGAATCTCTGTATCTCACTGGATTGTTGGTGGGAGATACTTTGCTTAGAGTTGAGGATGCTTGGAGAAGAATTCACAGGAAGGGGAAATTATCTCTAGGGAAGAGTAACAGTAGAGCCTACGACCCTTATTTGAGTTGGATCCAGGATAGAGCAAAGAGGTTACTAATGCTTTTCCCATCTGTTGTGCCATTGTATCCTCTCATGATTGAGGAACCTACCACTATGGATATCCAGAAGTACAACCAGTTGTGATTTGAGAAAGAGGAGCTTCGGAAAGCTAATGAAGAGTCAGAGAAAGAGATCATTCAGCTTCGGAGTGAGAAAATTGAAGCTGTGCACTCTTTCAGGAGGCAGACTGAGCTTGTGAACCGGTCGGGTACAGATTTGACCAAGCAAACTAGTGCTCAGGAACATTTGGGTTTGGATCTAAAAGTTGTCAGTGATGTTCTCGCTTCTAAGAAGAAGGACTTGGATAGGGCTTATCTGGAGGTTTCCAAGTTCAATGATCAGTGGAATGCTACTCTTTCCAACAACAAGGAGCGTGAGGATAAGTTGAAGCAGCAGATTACTAGACTGAAGACTCAACTCAGGGCGAAGGATGAGAGGATTGCAGATGCAGCGTCACTCAGATGTGACAGTGACTGCAGATTGAACGAAGCTTTGACTACCTTGGAGGATTACAAGCTGAGGGTTGATTCAAAGAGGTACAGGCTAGAGGAAGTCTTTGGTGAGGGAGCCTGGGAAGACTATGCTGAGGATTTACAGACTACTATCAGACAGCGAGAGACACTCATTCAGGGGTTACTCTTCAGACCAGACCATCCTGAGACACAAGAGCTGTTGGAGGAGTTTCATGCTCATTGCCATACTTGATGTCTTTCATTTCCTTTGTAGTCTGTTGCTTATGTTTGTATTGACCATCACCAGACTTGTTGGCTGAGGTCACCTTCTTTGTACTCAGTTGTATGCTTGTACATTGCCTATTGGCCTTTTCTTGTACGTATGAGGAGGTTGGCTCTATGCTTGTCTATGGGTTCTCCATTATCGTGTTGTTATTATTGGAACTAGAATCGAGGGGAAATTTCCCTGTTGCGTATATACATGTCTGCATTTTGCATAGCATTTTTGCATGGCAGGTGCAGCGGAACCATTTTTCTTACCCCTGTTGGTTTGTTAGATTGTTTCAGGATAGACGGCCAGACTACTCACCAATACGCCACCAGAGGTAATCAGCGCAGAGTTATGGAACAAGTGCAAGCTGAGATGCAGGAGATGAGGGATAGGATGGCCCAGTTTATAAAGCTGATGCAGGGTGTGGCAAATGGCCAAGAGCAGCTGAGGACTCTGGTCCAGCCATTGGTTTCCCGTGTTGACAATAATGGTGTTCTTCATGGAGGTACTGCTGTTATTCCTCCTCGTGGTGATGGTCCGCCACATGCTCATGTTGTTCCTACAACAGTTATCCCTCCGGGCGAAGGCAACGTGGGTTGAATCCCTGAAGTGGTGTGCGTTGTGCATGGCAAAAATGTTTCTCAATGGGATGAGGACCAGCAGGAGGATGCATTTTCAATACGAGATATTGGTGTTGGACTACCATCTGAGGCTGACAAAAGGTTCTGGCTGATTGAAGAAAAGATGAGATCTTTTGAAAATCAGAATTCCATGGGGCTAGACATGGTCAATCTGGGGCTGATCCCAGATCTGAAAGTTCCGTTGAAGTTCAAAGTCCCTGACTTTGACAAGTATAAGGGAACTACTTTCCCGAGGGTCCACTTGTGTTCTTATTACCGCAAGATGTCTGCTTACTCGGATGACGAAAAATTGCTCATGCACTTTTTTCAAGACAGTTTGTCTGGACCATCGCTTAAGTGGTATATGGGACTGGAGCCTGTTAATATTCGCAGTTGGAGAGACTTAGCTGAAGCCTTTGTGAAGCACTATCAGTATAATAACGACCTTGCTCCTAACAGGGTCCAACTCTAGAATTTGTCTCAAAATACCGGTGAATGCTTTAAAGAATACGCCCAGAGGTGGCGCAAACTAGCAGCAAGAGTGCAGCCTCCGATGGTGGAGCGTGAATTGATTGATATGTTCGTGGCCACTTTTCCTGGTGTCTATTATGAGAAGCTTATCGGTAGCATGTTTGGTAGCTTTTCCGACTTGATCATCACCGGAGAGAGGGTAGAGAATGGGATAAAGTTGGGAAAGATCTAATCTGGTGAAGTGCCCTCAGCTGGAGGAGGAGGTAAAAAGGTTTTCGGAAATAAGAAGCGTGAAGGTGAGAATAATGCAGTGTCTAGCTCTCGTGGTAGAGGTAGAAATCAGCGTCCATCTTATCGTCAGCAGCAGCAGGTTGCTAGTATCACAATTCCAACCGTTCCTCAACATCAACAACAACAACCACAACAGTAACAACAGTATAATTAACAAGGTTATAGAAGATTTCAAGATCAGAGTCGAACGGCAAATAGACAATTTGACGCACCTCCGATGCCGTATTCCCAACTGCTTCAACATCTGCTACAACTACAGTTAGTATAGAAGAGAACTTTAGCTCCTCTGACAGGTGTACCACCACCGGGGTACGATGTCAACGCTCGTTGTGAGTTCCATTCTGGGGCACCTGGGCACAACATTGATAATTGCAAGGCCTTTAAACACAAAGTCTAAGATTTGATGGATAGTAAGGCCATAAATTTTTCTCACGACGCTCCCAACGTCGTGCAGAACCCCATGCCCAACCATGGGACCGCCGGAGTCAATGCAATCATTGAAGACGAGAGTTTAGATCTGATAACTGATGTCAATGATTTGAAGACGTCGTTGGGCTTGGTGAAGGAGAAGTTATTGAAGGGAGGGATATTCCCGGGCTGTAATGAATTGTGTGCAGAATGTTTAAGTCATCCTGAGGGATGTACAGAGTTGAAGAGTTGTATTCAGGGTATGATGAATGACGAAATGTTGCAGTTTGACCGAATCATTGAGAAGAAGTCCGAAGAGATAATGGTTGAGAAAAGGAATGAGGTTGCAACGATCGAGATCCCGTATAAAACTATAACTATTTCTGCGCCAAAGCCGCCAACCGTTATCATCACCAAAGCCGGCCCTGTGCCGTATGAGAGTACCAATGCGATTCTGTGGAATTACGGAGCGGAGGTATATTGTAATGGGAAAAAACAGGAATTGAAGAGCTTGCCGAATGATTCTGTGGATAATCTAGTTGGAGCTGGGGGAATCACTCGAAGCAGAAGAGTGTTCTCATCACCTGAAGTGGTTGCTGACAAAGTTGATAAGGGGAAGAAGGCTGTGGTGGAAGAAACTTCTCAGGCTGGAGAGAGGAGTTCTTTGGAGAAGGAAGCGAAGGAATTCATGAGATTGATAAGAAAGAGTGACTACAAGATAGTAGATCACTTGCAACAGACTCCTTCCAAAATCTCTATTTTTTCGTTGTTGCTATGTTCAGAAGCGCACCAGAATGCTTTGTTGAGGATATTAAATACTGCTTACGTGCCGCAAGAGATATCAGTTAACCAACTTGAAGGGGTTGTAGTGCACGTCAACGCAGAAAATGGGCTAGATTTCACGGACTTGGATTTAACCCCAAGGGGCAGGAATCATAATTGTGCGTTGCACATTTCAATTGAATGTCGTGGATCTGTCCTGTCCCATGTGCTGGTAGATACAGGATCGTCTTTGAATGTGCTTCTAAAGAAGTCCCTGATGAAGTTGGACATGAAAGGGTTAATCTGTACACCAAGTGACCTGGTAGTGCGTGCTTTTGACGGCACCAGAAGGTCTGTATTTGGGGAGGTGACGCTGCCAATCCAAGTTGGTCCCAAAGTATTTGATGCGGTATTCTATATTATGGACATCCAGCCTACCTATAGCTATTTGTTGGGTCATCCATGGATCCACTCAGCAGGAGCTATAACTTCTACGCTGCACCAGAAGCTCAAGTACATGGTGGGTGGCAGCGTTGTCACGGTATGTAGAGAGGAAGATATAATGATCAGTCATTTATCTTTGTTTAAATACGTTGAGGTGGATGGTGAAATCCATGAGACTCTTTGTCAAGCCTTTGAGACAGTAGAGATTAAGGACAAGGTGTCTGCTGTGAGCAAAGCGACCAAAGTGGCCATGTCATTCTTCAAGGAGGCTCAGGCAGTGGTACAGGCTGGGGCAGCATCGGGTTGGGGTCAAGTGTTGGGTATTCCCCATAAGCAAAATAAGTTTGGTCTGGGGTACCGCCCATCTTCTTCGTCATCCTCACAGAGCGCGCCGCGCTACAAGGGGCCGGTATAGTTTACCAAAGGCGGGGTTATCTTCAAGCGGATCAACGTTGTTTCAGATGAAGACGAGGATAGCGACTGTGATATGGACTCGTGGATTCGGCCGTGCGTTCTAGGACAAAGCCTCAACAATTGGACTATCGAGGAATTCATCCAAGTGACAACAGAAGAGTAATACATTGTTTTTCTGATTATTGTACAACCCTATGCTCTACCCGGAGCATAGTGGTTTTTATCTTCAGGGCCTTATTGTTTATGCTTGCACAATCTTTTTCAATTAATCAAAGGGCATTTTTTATGCATTCAAATATTTTGATTCTTGTTTTTCATGTTTTATGTTTAACAATAAAATGGAAATGTGGCTTTGTGCTTGTTTTGCATATCATTTTAAGCATTTAACCATTATCATTGCAGGATTCACATTGCAGATGACACCATGCCAGAGACATCTATGACTCGCTTCGACTTTGACAATCCGATATTTCAAGCGGAAGAAGATATTGATGAAGATGAAGACCTACCAGAAGAGCTAGCTAGACTCTTGAAACAGGAAGAAAATTTCATTCTGCCTCATCAGGAGGAAATCAAGGTTATTAACGTGGGTTCTGAAGAAGTTGTGAGGAATGTTCGGATAGGGCCTGCGCTGCAAAGTGACATCAAGAAAAGATTGGTTGAGATGCTCCGTGAGTATAGTGATATCTTTGCTTGGTCATACGAAGACATGCCCGGGCTTGACAGAGACATTGTGGTTCACCACTTGCCGTTGCGTGAAGAGTGTTCACCAGTCAAGCAGAAGCTCAGGCACACGAGACCAGATATGGCTATGAAAATCAAGGAAGAAATCCAGAAGCAGTTGGACGCAGGATTTTTAGCCGTAACAACTTACCCTCCATGGGTCGCCAATATCGTGCCTGTGCCTAAGAAGGATGGCAAGGTACGAGTGTGTGTTGATTATAGAGATTTGAATAAGGCGAGCCCGAAGGACGATTTCCCGCTCTCCCACATTGACATATTGGTTGATAATACTGCTCAATATTCCGTGTTTTCCTTCATGGACGGTTTTTCCAGTTATAACCAGATCAAGATGGCACCGGAGGATATGGATAAAACAACGTTCATCACACCGTGGGGGACTTTCTGTTATAAGGTAATGCCTTTTGGGTTGAAAAATGCAGGGGCAACCTATCAGCGGGCTATGGTCACTTTGTTTCATGATATGATTCATCATGAAATTGAGGTCAATGTTGATGACATGATAGCAAAGTCGCAAACAGAGGGGGAACATCTGGTCAATTTGTTGAAGTTGTTTGAGAGGCTCAAGAGATTCAGATTGGGGTTGAACCCTAACAAGTGTACTTTCGGGGTCAGGTCAGGAAAGCTACTGGGATTCATTGTTAGTGAAAAAGAAATCAAGGTCGATCCTGCAAAAATAAAAGCTATTCAAGATATGCCAGCACCGAAAACGGAAAAAGAGGTTCGTGGTTTCTTGGGGAGATTGAACTACATTGCTCGGTTCATATCTCATCTCACAGCCACGTGCGAACCAATGTTCAAATTGCTAAAGAAAGATCAGGCGGTTGTCTGGAATGAAAATTGCCAAAGGGCATTTGATAAGATAAAAGAATATTTGCAGGAACCTCCGATAATGATACCTCTAGTTGCTGGAAGACCTTTGATCATGTATTTAACGGTTCTTGAGAACAGTATGGGTTGTTTTCTCAGTCAACACGACGAGACTGGAAGAAAAGAGCATGCAATATACTATCTGAGTAAAAAGTTCACAGACTGTGAGTCTCGGTACTCGATGTTGGAGAAAACATGTTGCGCACTCGCGTGGGCTACCAAACGTTTGAGACAGTATATGCTTAACCATACAACCATGCTGATTTCAAAGATGGATCCGATTAAATACGTCTTCAAAAAACAAGCACTTTCCGAAAGAATTGCCAGGTGGCAGATGGTACTGACAGAGTACGACATTCAATATGTCTCCCAGAAAGCTATCAAGGGGAGTATTCTGTCAGAGTATCTCGCCGAACAGCCGGTCGAAGACTATCAGCCTATGAAATTTGAATTTTCTGACGAAGACATCATGTATCTGAAGATGAAAGATTGTGATGATTTGTTGCCTAACGAGGGTCCTGAGCCGGGCTCCCAATGGAAAATGATATTTGATGGTGCTGTTAACTCTTACGATAGTGGAATTGGGGCAATCATCACGACTCCACAGGGTTCTCATATACCGTTCATGGCCAGGTTGACATTTCCTTGCACCAACAATGAAGCGGAGTATGAAGCGTGCATCATGGGGTTGGAAGAATCCATTAATTTGAGGATCAAGAACCTAGATGGGTACGACGATTCAGCGCTAGTTATAAACCAAATCAAAGGAGAATGGGAGACCAGGCAGCCTAATCTGGTATCTTACAAGGACTATGCAAGGAGGCTGTTGCCTTTCTTTTATCGGGTAAAGTTCCATCACGTGCCGAGAGTGGAGAATCAGATGGTCGACGCTCTAGAGATGTTACCCTCCATGTATAAGGTGAACTATTGGAATGATGCTCCAAGAATAGTCATCTCTCGCCTGGATAGGCCAGCATTCGTATTCACCATTGATGAAGCTTCTGATGGCAAGCCGTGGTTTTACGACATCCAGAACTTTCTTAAGAAACAAGAGTATCCGCCAGGGGTGTCGACCCGGGATAAGAAGACTCTGAGAAGGTTGTCTGGAAACTTTTATTTGAACCAAGATGGTGTACTCTACAGGAGGAACTATGATTTGGTGCTATTAAGATGCGTGGATGAGAAAGAAGCAAAGCTACTTATGGAAGAGGTCCACGAGGGTACTTTTGGTACACATGCAGGTGGGCATGCCATGTCTCAGAAGTTGCTAAGAGCAGGGTATTATTGGCTAACTATGGAGTCCGATTGCCTCAAGTTTGCAAAGAAGTGCCATAAATGTCAGATTTATGCAGACAAGATTCATGTACCGCCGAGTCCGTTAAACGTCATGGCATCTCCTTGGCCCTTTTCCATGTGGGGCATCGACATGATCGACAAGATTGAGCCCACCGCATCCAACGGACATCGATTCATCCTGGTAGCCATTGACTACTTTACCAAGTGGGTGGAAGCAACCTCCTATGCAAATGTCATGAAGCAAGTCGTAGCCAGATTTATCAAGAAGGACATCATCTGTAGATATGGAGTGCCCGAAAGAATCATTACTGATAATGGTTCAAATCTGAACAACAAGGTGATAAAGGAACTGTGCCAGAGTTTCGAAAGCGAGCATTACAACTCATCTCCCTATCGTCCGAAGATGAACGGCGTTGTTGAAGTGGCCAATAAAAACATCAAGAAGATAGTGCAGAAGATGGTTGTAAACTATAAAGATTGGCATGAGATGTTGCCCTTCGCTTTGCACGGATATCGTACTACGGTACGCACCTCAATTGGGGAAACTCCTTTCTCGCTAGTGTATGGTATGGAAGTTGTCCTACCATTAAAGGTCGAGATTCCTTCTTTGAGAGTTTTGGTCGATGTTAAGCTCGATGAGGCAGAATGGATAAAGAACAGATTGAATCAGCTTAGCCTGATGGATGAGAAAAGGCTAGCGTCTATTGCATATGGTCCGTTGTATCAGAGCCGGATGAGGAAAGCTTTCTACAAGAAGGTGCGCCCTCGAAGCTTTCAGACGGGCGATCTTATGCTGAAAAAGATTCTCCCTCCACAAACAGATCACAGGGGAAAATGGACTCCTAACTATGAAGGTCCATACATCGTGCAAAAGGTCTTCTCTAGAGGAGCCTTGCTGTTATCCACCATGGATGGTGAGGATTTTACATCCCCTGTGAACGCAGACGCAGTTAAAAAATACTTTGCTTAAAGGGACCTGCTGAAGAAAAAAAAGGGAATATCCAGGCAAAAACGGGGCATCCCGGCGAACCATAAAAAGAATGGGTTCAGGAAAAAGTTAGGGATATAAAAGAAAAAAGATGTAAACCTGCAAAGTTGAAAACCTGAAAGGGTGACTTTGGCAAAAATGGGTATCCCGGTGAATTGAAAACCCGCAAGGGCGATTCAGGAAAAAGTTAGGGATTTAAAAAGCAAATGACTGTAGTCTGCGTTTGATCTTTAGAGCTTAGTGGATTGAGGGAGGACCTAAGGGTCATTTATTTGAATCAATATCTTCTGAAGACGAAGCGTCGGTGAAGCATCGGAGTCATACGGGTCATAGATGGATCAACTTATGGTGTTCGTCTGTGCCACATTGCCGATATTCTGTATATTTTTGTGCATTTCTGTATATTTTTGCGCAACTTCCTCTTTCCAGGGGTTGCATCTGTTGTAAATCTTGCCTATTTACAGGCCCATTTGTCAATAAAACATATACTATTCAGTAATTGTTTGTTTTGCTTTAGCCTTACTGTTTTGTTTGCAAAAATCGATTGATGTTTTTGATAAAATTGTGCATACATAAACTTGCAGGCTTTGCCAATAGTCGTTAAAACTTTGAGTTATTTGAACAACGTCACGGATGATGACCGAGAAAGTTCCTTTGTACAAGATATCTTGTCTGTTTGTTCATTTTTTGCAGGGTCGTTACCCTTGGGGCAATTCGTCAGAGGTGTATCTCCGGTATGATCACCATTTCCCTCTGGTTATTGAAGTGAACATCTCTACCCCCGGTAGATCTATATGCAGGTGGACCAAGCAGTTAAGTGTTCGCTTATCCCCAGAAGTTGGTCGGTACTCGTCTAGCTCTTCGCAGTTCGAGACCGAAGTCTCCAGTAGAGTAAGGATATTCCTAGAAGGTCGAGATTGATATTCCCAGCAGATTAAGTGTGCTCACTTATTCCCGACGGTTGGTCCGTACACATTTAACCCCTGCAGGTTGTGGTGCACCTATACTCCCCAGCGAGTCGAGATGGGATTTCTCCCCACAGAACCTGAGCAGGTGATTTCGTATCCCCTCGGAGTTCAGTTTTTTGAATCATCCCCAAGAAGAGGTCGATGATGTTCCCTCGTTGGGAGATCCCCAGTAGAGTTGGCATTTCTCCCTTGCAAGATCATAGAGTTGTTTCTATCCTCAGCAAAATCAGCATGAAGTGGTTCTATTTCCCCGCAGAGATAGACCATGTCCCAATGAAGTCAGTAAGTTTGTGATTCCCTGGAAGAGTGTGTTGCACCCTAAAATTTGACCAACTTGTTTTACCTGATTTGTGTTTTCATAGCTTTATCATTTGCATAGTAGATCATATACATAGTTCATTCATTTGCATAGCATAGCATGGGCAAGTCATCCAACAAGGGATCAAGTGCTATTTTTCATCTCAAGGAGTATATCCAAAAGGTTCTTATCAAGATTCAAGCCTATTCAAGTCACCAAGAAAGAAGGTGAAGCTTTGAGAAATTAATAGATCAAGCAGTGGATTTATAGCCTATCTGGGGAGTATTTGAAGATCATCATAGAGGGTGTGAGCTATGGACTGAGGCATGGAATGTGTGTAGAAATCATGGAAGACCTAGAGGGTCATTTTGAAAGTAAGACAAGTTATTGGTGTGGTTGCAAGAGCTACAGTTGAAGACAGTCAACCAGGGTTTCACCTGGGTCAACTCTAGGTCTAATGCTTGATTGAAGGGCATCAAGGCCTATTTGAAGGATGTGGGATTCATCATTGGATATGTGGATAGGGATGTGGTGTTGAGTCAAAGAGAAATCAAGAAAAATCAAGAAGAAAAGAAGATTCTAAATTAGGGTTTCTGTGTAAGATTCCCTGATTTAGGTCAAACTTCCAAGCAGAATAATTCAAAATGAAAGTCTCAAATTGATCTTTGTCCAACATGAAACTTGTATATCATCTCAAGACCTTTAATTTGAGTGGTGGAAGGCATCAAGGAGATTTATAGAGCTCAAGTTATGGTTCTTGCAAGTTACAGGTCATCTGAGGACACTGAAATTTATCTGTAAAAGTTACTTGACTTCCAAGCAACCTTTGCCCCACAAGGAGTTCTCAAATGGATTTTTGGTGAACATGAAAGTTGTTCCTCATGATCTTAGATTTCTATAAAGGTATGGTGTGCATCATTATGATTTGTGGAACTCTACTTATGATCTTGACAAGCCAGGGGTATTTTGGGAAAGTAAGATTATAGGTCATTTCAAGCATATGCCTAAAACTCCTACTTGCAAGCTTCAAATGGAAAAATGTTCAACATAAAACTTGCTCAAAATGATGTTTTAAGTCTAGGAAAGAGGTCATGATGGCTTGGAAATGCATGAAACTCAAAATGATAAAATTGACCAAATATGGAAGGTAAAAGTCCATTTTCAAGTGACCAAATTTGGGATTTTTTGATCCAAAGCCAAAATACATCATGTGATATACCAAATTGAAGGGAAAACATGTTTTGAGATCATTGACACCATTGGATTTTGAATTTGAGGTCAAGAACTTGGACTTATCATTGGTTACTTATATGAGAAGCTACACTTGCCAAACCAAGCTAGAAGTGGATTACAATGCAAGGAACCATCCAAGCACATTCTAGTTCTCATTTAGAGAGAAATTCAAGCCTTGTTCATGTGCTGTAATAGGCCAAACTCCAACTGGTTTTTTGAAACTCATTAAAGGATTTACCATGACATGAGATACTCAATTTCTCATAGGATCATTCCAGCACTTTCTAGATCCTTCCTACACTGCCTATATATGAATTTGAGTGGATCAAGATCAGTTTTGGGTGTCATTTGGTGCAGAGAAGCAATATTGAGTTTCAATTCCCTCCATTGCAATTCATCATTGAGTTCTTCATTTTCTTCACAATCAATCCAAGTTTTTGATTCAATTCAATTCAATAACCATCACTGAGTGTGTAGAGATCAAAATCAGAGTGAACCCATGGTTGAATCGAGTTCTTGAAGTTGAACTTTCACACCTGCAATTGAAATTCTGTTTCAAGAATCCAAGTTGTTAGAGGAGGATCTAGTGCATACAGAAGCAAGCAAGCATCATACTGAAGGAATTTGGAGCAGGACAAGCATTGATTTGGAGGTTTTCACCATCTATTTTCCTCATTTCATCAGGTTAGTTAGTTTCGAATTATGGCTCGATTTAGGCATAATTAGGTTGATTTGTTAAGTTAGAGTGTTAGTATGTGGCTAGGTGAAACTTTCTGGAGAGTCTGAGAAGAGTTGGTGATGGTTCACATAGCAACACACTTTCTGTTTGGATCAAGAACTGAGTGGATATTGAGGATTAGAGTGAGTTCTATAGCATTATTTGATCAGTATTAGGTGATAAAGAAATTAGGACACTTAATTTGATGAATGGTGAATATTGAGTTTCTGATCAATTTTGGAGATGGAATCGTGTTTGCTGTTAGAGATGATATAAATTGATGATGATGTCATAGATGGAATCAGGGTGAAAAATAGAGCATGTTAGGGCTTTACAATTTGATTTTTGATCAAGGATTGATGGAGTTCGTGTGTGGATCAGAGGTTTTTCTTGCTTGTTCATCAATGGAGTTTGGCTCCAATTTTCATTCAAATGAAGAAGACGAGTTTTAGACCCTTGGATCATGGTGGAAATGTTGACTGAGTGCCCATCGTGTGGCTCTGATTGTGTTTCAATTTGTGAAGGGGCTTGCTGATGCTGAAACGCATCGTTTCATTTAATAGAAGCATTGGGCTTAAGTTGATTTGTGTTGTTGACACCCCCCTTTCATGGCCCATCCAATATTGCACGCGTTTTGGCTGCTATTTGCACCGTTTTGTTTTCTTTTTTTTCTTTGATTTTCCTTTTTATTTTCTGACATATATTTGGGCCCAAGTGTCGCTACTGCGAAAATCGGCGCCGGCTGAATAGAAGAGTCGCCACCGTGCGTTATTTATCCCAACGGAGGGAAAGGAAACGCTCAGAGTAAACCTCACGCAAAGACGGGAAAGGAATGGTCATCGCAACCAAATCCTGGATTCGGGAGTCGGTTACGCAAGGGGAAGGTATTAGCACCCCTCACGTCCGTCGTACTCGACGGGATCCACGCTTGTTGGTTTGTCTAAAAGATGCAAAAACAATCTATCTAAGGCTGCTAAATCTAAACGGAAGGGAATTGACTCGATAGAGTATCGCACTCTAGGCCTACGTATTCTCAAGAGAGAAAGTCAGAGTCAACGTAGTTCGGGACAACGGTGAAGGTGAGAAAATACTTAGAAGGGGGGTTGAATAAGTATGACAGAAAATAATCAAAGATAAATACTCAAGTATTTTTATCCTGGTTCGTTGAACTCAACTACTCCAGTCCACCCTTTTCAAGAGTGATTTGCCTTTCTCAACAAGGACTTAATCCACTATTCAAATCAACTGATTACAAATAGCAACACCTAAGAACAACTGTTCTTAGTCTTCTCAAGAGCTACTGATCTAACCTAGATCCTCTTAAGGAAAACTTCCTTTACAAATTAATGTAATACAATGTAAGAGTAATAAATTGCTTCTATGAAAGCTATAAACACAACTGTGTTATTTCTCTAAGTTTAGAACAAAGTATGAACTATAAAGAATATGAGAGCTTGAGAGTTTCTTCGCTTGAGAGTAAGTTTGTCAAAATTCGTCACTGAAGAAAGTGCTATGATATCCTTTATATAGCCACTTGAATATTGGAGAGAATATAATACCGTTGGAGAAGATATTTCCAATATCAAATAGTACTGTCCTTTGTACTATTGCAGCAGAGAGACGGCGCACAAAATGTGGGTGTAGCAATTGTCTGCTGAGCTGTGAATTTACCATATATGGAATGTATCAGAGGAATAATCTTCTTGCAGAGATTTATGTCTATCCCAATTAAGGAAAGATTTGCTGGCATATTCCAACGGATATATTAAAATAATCTTCTTCAAATAATTCTTCAGATAGTTCAGATCAACAATCAATATCAGAGTCTTCAGTCTTCAGAATCTTCTGGAAACTTCAGAGCCTAAGATGTTCTTCAGATGTTGCTGAATCAGAGTCTGGTGCAGCTGTGTGCTTGAAGCGTAACATGCTCTTAGATCAGAGTCTTCACTCAGATCAGAGTCTTCTCTCATTCAGAGTCTCTTCACTCAGAGTCTTCTTTCATTCAGATTCTTGATAATATATGCAGCGTGTTGTATCTTCAGAATCTTGATGACTAAGCTCTTATACTTCAGATTCTTCTAATCTTCAGATGCTCTTGAGCCATTCAGAATTTATTGTTCACATCAAATTTGCTCTTTAAGATTAAAATCTTTTGTGCCTGTAGAAAACAGTTTAGAACAAATTTAGAGAGTATAATTCTTGTATACAAATTATCATTAATGTTATCATCAAAACATAGAGATATTACTAAGACACAATCTGTGCTCTTACAATCTCCCCCTTTTTGATGATGACAAAACATGAGAAATTTGTTCAATAAAAATATGAATTAAAATTACTCCCCCTGAGATTTACAATCTCCCCCTGAAATGAATACTCTAATGGAATTAGATACTTCCCTTTCTGGTTGAGTACATTTCAGATTCAGAGCCTGATTGAAGCCTGGTTGACATATGTTTGACTTCTAGAGTCAAAGCTTGATGCCATATTAAAGCTTGATGCCAGATGAACAACTTCAGAACACCTGGTTGTTTATCTTGCCATTTCCTGTCTTGAGTTATCTTTTAGATCATAGTACTCAAGGTTAGATATCAGAGTCTGGTCTACTCAGATTTAGCTATTTTTGATCAGGTTCTGAAAAGATAGATCTCAGGAAAAACTTCAATGAAATTTGTCAGATTTTTTAATAATATCTGGGACACTTAAATTCAAAGAATGTTAGTAACATGTCTGACTTAGTTCAGATAATTGCTTATAGATTTGAACAATCAGATTCTATTTTGTTTCTCCCCCTTTTTGTCATAATCAAAAAGAATTTTAAAAGACAGTAAAGATGCAGAAGAAACACATATCCAGATAAGCAAAAAGATCATTGTCATTAAGTCAAGAGAACATCCAGATTCAGATAAAAGCATACAAAACATATCAGAAGAAAATCAAAACAAAGCAAAACATGAAAAACTTGTGCAAAACATCAAGTAGGTTTAGCAGATGAGGCTTGTTGAGAAGCAACGAGTTGCAGCAGTGCTGTAATCCTTTCTGAATTTTCATCTTGCTTAGCCATCCAAGTTTTCATTTCTTCATTTGTTTTCTTTTGATCAACCATAAAATCCTTAAGTTCTTTGACATCCTTCTGAAGATCTGTAGATTCTGAAACAGTAGATTCTGAAACAGTCTGAGTAACATCAGGTGCAGGAATTTCTGGAGGTGGAGGAGCTTCTAGAAGAAGAATAGGAGGAGTGTTTCTCTTAATCCGTTTTTGATAAGCAGCAAACCTTACTTTTGACAATCTAAGACATTGAGTTCTGATTTTCAAAGCCTCCCTATTCAGTCTGTAAAGATATTTCTTCCAAACAGCGTCAGCAGCCTCTTTGTCCATAGTAGTCATGCAAACATCCATAATGTCAGCAAAGTCTGAGACATTATCCTTATCAAAATCTCTTAACAGAGTATAAACACGTGATCCCAATTCTGCTTCATCAGGGATTCTGGGTTTTCTTGGTTGGGTTAGTTGTGTTTGTGGTGTTTGTTCAGAAGGTTGAGGTTGTGAAGATGGATGTTCAGATGTTTGTGGTTCAGAAGGTTGAGGATTGATTTGTGGTTCAGATGTTGGTTGGTTGGTTTGTGGTTCAGATGTTTGTTGGTCAGAATGTTGTGGTTGAGGTATTGAGGGAATTGGTTGGGTTTCTGTTGGTTGTGGAGTGTTTTGGATTTCAAGAGGTTGTGGAGTGAGAGTTTGAGTTGGGGAATTTTGTGGAGAAGGTGGATGTTCAGAAGTTGGAGATTTAAACAGCTGTTTCCAAACACTCTCAGAACGAGGTTGTTTGAGATCATTCAAGCATTCATTAATGTAACCAGATGATTCATCATCAGATGATGCATCAGAGTGGTTAGATTTTTCAGAAGTTGAAGATAAATTGACAGACTGGTTTAAAGGTGTGACATCTAATATCTCATCAGGATCAATGAGATATTCAGGTTGGTCAGAGTGTTCAGGGTGAACATCCTCTGGAATGGTATATTCTGGGATAGTGTTTTGTGGTTGTGGTGTTGTTTGTTGAGTTTGTTGTGGAATTTCTGTTTGTATGTTTGTTGGTTGCTTGGATTGTGGTGTATGAGGGGGGACAAAAGATGGTTTAGAGATAATAGTTTTAGAAGGTCTGGATCTTCTAAATCTAAGTGGGGAGTCAGAGGGTGTGGGGGTATCAGAATGATGAACAGGATTAGAATCAGTGTTAAATACCTGTTTCAGAGTATCTCTAATTTCTTCAAAAGTTGCTGCAGGAGGATTTGGTTGAACCTTCTTCAGCTTCTTCCTTTTCTTCTTCTTTTCAGCATCTGAATGCTTCCTTTTCTTCTGATGACCTTCACTATCAACTTTTCTCTTACGTCTTCTTTCCCTTGTCAAATCAGGAAGAACTTGGCCTTCCTTCTGCAAAAGATTGGCAGGAATCTCATCACCATCTCTTAGGCAGCGAGCAACATACTCAGCAATAACTTCTCTAAGTTCATCTGAGGTGAATAAAGGAAAATCCTTAACAGGAATCCTTCTTCCCCTAACTTCTTCAGAGTTAGTTTTCCTTGGTTTCTCAGATAAATCATCAACCAGTTTCATCCTTCTCAGAGTTAAACCGTTTATTTCAGAGCCAATGATATAAGTCAGATCTTCTGTCAACCCAGCCTCTTGCAGATGCGCCACAAGTTGGTTTTCTATCAGAATATCTGAAATCAGCCTTCCCATAGGGATCCATGTTCTGACTTTTCCAGATTTATCTCTGGCTGTTTCCCTTGTTTCCTTGACGTGAGACACCAGATGATTAAACAACAAATATGGAAGATCAATCTGAATGTTTTGGTGTAAACAATACATGAAGTAAAGTTGTTCAGCATTAACATAATCAGAAGAGTTTGAAGAGGGTCTGTGAAAGATGGTGCTCATGAAAATCTTAGCCCATATCTTGTAAGTGGGTTTCAAGAACTTAACCTTCTTACAAGGTTCACCAGTAGTACAGATTTCTTGACATACATCTTTCAGGTCTTCACGCGCAGAAGACAGAGAGGTTACTCCATCAGTTGCCTTAAAACCTATGAGTTTCCTTATCAGGTTTTCAGTGATAACTATCTTTTTTCCCAGCACAGAGGAGTGAATGAACTTTGGAGTAGTATATGCATGGATCCAGAACTCCTTCACTAACGTTGGATACACAGGACCCATAAGCCTGTCAAAGTAACCGTCCCAGCCTTGTGCTTTGATTGAAGAAATCAGATCAAACCCATTTTCAGCAAGATCTTCTAAGTCCACGAAACTTTCACACAGAACTTCTAGTGAATCAACAGCAGTTAGGAGAGTGCGTACTGGTTCTTTGAAAGTGGTAGCATTCTTGGTAGTAACAGCGTTTGAAGTAGATGCCATTGTTGACGATGATGAAGAAGATGAAGGTTTCTGAGATCTTTTAGGGTTTGCAAAGAGAGAGAACAACAAACAAAAGCGCATATGTGTTTGAGAATGTGAAAAGTGTGAATGTGTTATGAGAATGGTTTATATAGACAAATAAAGCAAGCATGGGAAACACAACAGACACACATAGGACACATACGCACGTTTGCATTAAATGAAAAGTAATCATTTTTAATTATGATATGACATTTGGGGGAAAATCAAGACAGATTGAGATTTTCAAAGCAATACCTTAAACGTCATAATCAGTAGGTGTACTCCATCTTTTCAGATTCTGAGTGACACGTGTTTGCTTGCATGTGATTCTATAACTCTTAAGAAATGAAACGTTTTCAACTTTCAGATCCTTTGAGATGGTCAGTTCAGAGTTTCACACAAAAAAAAATAATTCACAGATAAATTAAACAAGCAAGACAGATGAAATACTTCAGAGTGTTAAACACTTAGCATCTGAGAAGTTGACTCTGAGAAATATTACTCTGGACAAAAATCCATACAAATATTTTTCAGAATAAACTTAAACCTATCTTCAGCAAGGGGTTTTGTGAAAATATCTGCCCATTGATGATCTGTATCAACAAAGGCTAAATTTATTACACCCTTCTGAACATAGTCTCTGATGAAATGATGTTTAATCTCTATATGTTTGGCCTTAGAGTGTAAAATTGGATTTTTGGATAAACATATAGCAGAAGTATTATCACAGAAGATAGAAAGATTACTCTCATAGATTTGATAATCTTCTAGTTGACTCTTCATCCAGAGCATCTGAGTGGAACATCCAGCAGCAGCAATGTATTCTGCCTCTGTGGTTGATAGTGCAATTGTTGGTTGCTTCTTGCTGTACCACGAGATCAGATGACTTCCAAGAAACTGACAGCTTCCAGAAGTACTTTTGCGCTCAACTCTATCTCCAGCATAGTCAGCATCACAGAATCCAACTAGTGAATATTCGTCAGATCTTCTCTTCCTTACCTAGAGTGCTTGTAGGATGCATTGGAGTCTTTGCCATTTTGCTATCCAGCATGTTAAACTTCTTCAGAAGCTCTTTAACATACTTGGTCTGATGTATGTAGGTGCACTCTGGAGTCTGATTTACTTGGATTCCCAGAAAGAATCTCAGTTCTCCCATCATGCTCATCTCAAATTCTGCCTGCATACATTTAGCAAACTCCTTTCCAAGCATAATATTTGTTGATCCAAAAATAATATCATCTACATAAATTTGACAAATCAACAAATCTTTCTTAATGGTTTTACAAAATAGTGTGGTATCCACTTTTCCTCTGATGAAATTTTTCTTCAGAAGAAAATTACTCAACCTCTCATACCAAGCTCTGGGAGCTTGTTTTAGTCCATAAAGAGATTTTTTCAGTTTGTAAACATGATCTGGAAAATTTTCATTTTCAAAACCAGGAGGTTGGTGGACATACACTTCCTCTTCTATAATTCCATTAAGAAAAGCACTTTTAACATCCATCTGATAAAGAGTGATGTTATGTTGTGCAGCAAATGAAATAAGCAAGCGTATAGACTCTAACCTTGCAACAGGAGCATATGTTTCTGTGTAGTCTATGCCTTCTTGTTGACTGTAGCCTTGAGCAACCAGTCTTGCTTTGTTCCTTTCAACTTCTCCTTTCTCATTAAGTTTATTTCTGAAAACCCATTTTGTTCCAATGACATTGAAACCTTTAGGTCTTGGAACCAGATCCCAGACTTCATTCCTTGTGAATTGATTCAGCTCCTCTTGCATAGCTAAAATCCATTCATTATCTTCCAGAGCCTCATCAACAGATGTTGGTTCTATAATTGACACTAAGCCACAGAAGGAAGATTCAGAAGTTCTGATAAATGCTCTTGTCCTTATTGGATCATCTTTCTTTCCAATTATCACATCCTCTGGATGAGAAGCTTTCATTCTGGAAGAAGATCCTCTGACTGTTGGTCTTTCAGAAATATGCAGATTGTCAAGTTGGGAAGTTAGAGGCGTAGCATCTGGGTTTGCTTCAGAGTCTTTGTCTTCAGTCTTGTCTGCCTCTGAGCCTTCAGAGTCTGTGAGAATAACTTCTCTATCTGCAGAACTTTCAACTTGCTTTGGCTTTTCAGAGCCAAGCTTATCATCAAATCTAACATGAATAGATTCTTCCACAATCTGTGTTTCAGTATTGAATACTCTGTAGCCTTTAGAGCGTTCAGAATAACCAAGCATGAAACACTTCTGTGCTTTGGAATCAAACTTGTTCAGATGATCTTTAGTGTTAAGCATATAACAAATACATCCAAATGGATGAAAATAAGCAATGTTGGGCTTTCTGTTTCTCCACAATTCATAGGGAGTCTTTTCCAGAAGAGGTCTTACAGACACTCTGTTCTGAATATAACATGCTGTATTTATTGCTTCTGCCCAAAAGTATTTTGCCAGATTTGTCTCGTTGATCATGGTTCTGGCCATTTCTTGCAATGTTCTATTTTTCCTCTCTACAACTCCATTTTGTTGTGGAGTTCTAGGACAGGAGAAATCATGTGCAATTCCTTTTTCAGAAAAATATTTTTCAAAATATTTGTTTTCAAATTCACCACCATGATCACTTCTGACTTTAATAATTTTGCATTCTTTTTCAGTCTGGACTTGATTGCAGAAGTCAATGAACACAGAATGAGACTCATCCTTGTGTTTTAGAAACTTTACCCATGTCCATCTGCTGTAGTCATCTACAATGACTAACCCATACTTCTTGCCTCTGATGGATGCAGTTTTCACTGGTCCAAACAGATCAATATGAAGTAATTCCAATAGTCTAGAAGTGGAAACAACATTTTTTGGTTTAAAATGAGATTTTGAAAATTTACCCTTTTGACATGCGCCACACAGAGCATCTGAATTGAACTTCAGATTAGGGAGTCCTCTGACCAGATTGAGTTTATTAATCTGAGATATACGTCTCATATTAATATGTCCCAATCTTCTATGCCAGACCCATTGCTCATCATTCACAGATAAAAGGCATTTTACATTTTGAACTTTAAGTTCTGAAAGGTTAATTTTGTAAATGTTGTTTTTCCTCTTTCCACTGAATAGGATTGAACCATTCTTTTGACATACAGCTTTGCAACATTTTTGATTAAAGATGATATCATAACCACTGTCACTTAATTGACTTATGGACAATAGATTATGTTTCAATCCTTCAACTAACAGAACATTAGAAATAGAGGGTAGGTTACCATTACCTATTGTACCAGAGCCAATGATCTTGCCCTTCTGGTTCCCTCCAAATTTCACGTCCCCTCCAGATCTAAGTTCCAGGCTTTGGAACATAGACCTTTCGCCCGTCATATGTCGTGAGCATCCAGAGTCCAGGTACCATGATTGGTGTCTGGATTTTGCTGCTAAGAACATCTGCAACAGGTATTATTTTACTTTTAGGTACCCAGATCTTCTTGGGTCCTTTGGGGTTAGATGTTCTGTGGTTTTGCCTAAACTTCTGTTTTTCAACATAGTGTTTATTCTGGCTAGCCCTTGGCTTAAACACATAAGTACTCTTTTCAGAGCTTGTATGTTTAATATCATTCAGATGACCAAACTTAAAATGAGAATACAGAGGAGTCTTCTTGATGAAGAGTTTATCAACAGATTTTGGATTGCTTTCAGAGGAAGATTCACATCCAATGCCTCTTCTGTTGTTCCCACTAACACCATAGATCATAGAAGCCATTTTGCTTCTGTCTATGCTTTTAGTGAGGAATCTTTTAAAACTGGAGTCATATTTTTCTAAAATATTTTCACTTGACTCTGTTTCAGTATCAGATTCTTGTTGAGTTGTTTCTAAATCATTTTTGAGTTTTAAATTTATTTCTTTCTGCTCAACAAGTTCTGTTCTCAGAAGATCAATCTCAGATTCAAGATTGCTTTTCAGCTTCTTGTATTTGAGTTTAATCTTGCTGTAGCTTTCCAACATGTCAGATAAACTTTCAACAAGTTCAGCTCTGGAGAGTTCAGAAAATACCTCTTCAGAGTCAAAGTCTGATTCTGACTCAGATTCAGATGATGACGTTCCTTCATCTTGATCATTTGTGTTGGCCATCAGCGCAACATTTGCACATTCTTCCTCAGATTCAGAAGATGATTCAGATTCATCTGAGTCATCCCATGTAGCCATCAGAACCTTTTTCTTTTTATCAAACTTCCTTTTGGGTTTTTCCTTTTGAAGTTTGGGACATTCACTCTTGTAGTGTCCAGGTTCTTTACATTCATAGCAAGTGACCTCTTTCTTGCCAGATCTTCTGTGTCCAGAAGATTCTCTCTTTTGATCAGATCTTCTGAAGTTGTTGAACTTCTTCCCTTTGTGCTTCCAGAGTTTGTTGATCCTTCTGGACAGCATGGATAGTTCATCTTCTTCTTCAGAAGAAGATTCCTCAGAGCTTTCTTCATTTACCTGCAAAGCTTTAACAGATTTGTTAGATTTAAAAGCTAAGGATTTACCTTTATCTTTCTTCTGGGGTTCATCTTCCTCCAGCTCAATCTCATGACTTCTCAAAGAACTGATGAGTTCTTCTAATGAGATTTTGTTCAGATCCTTGGCCAGCTTCAATGCAGTCACCATAGGTCTCCATCTGGTAGGAAGACTTCTGATGATCTTCTTGACATGATCAGATGTTGAGTAGCCCTTGTCCAGAACTTTCAACCCAGCTGTTAGAATCTGAAATCTGGAAAACATAGTCTCAATGTTCTCAGATTCTTCCATCTTGAACGCTTCATACTTCTGTATCAGCGCCAGAGCCTTTGTTTCTTTCACCTGAGAGTTTCCCTCATGAGTCATTTTGAGAGACTCAAACATATCATGAGCAGTGTCTCTGTTGGTAATCTTCTCATACTCTGTATGAGAGATTGCATTAAGAAGTATGGTTCTGGCTTTGTGATGATTCTTGAATTCTTTCTTCTGCTCCTCAGTCATTGATTTTCTATCAATCTTTTTGCCATCCTTAGTAGGATGTTCATATCCATCAATGACTAAATCCCAGAGATCAGCATCATACCCCAAGAAAAAACTTTCAAGTCTATCTTTCCAATAATCAAATTTTTCTCCATCAAACATTGGAGGTTTGGTGCTGATTCTGTCTCCTTCATATTTGTTGCTTGATGTAGGAATATCACCCATATTAGCAACCAAATAAATAACAGAGTATTCTTCTCACTGGATCTTTATCTGTCACGGTTAAGTGAATGCACACGCAGAACCGGAGCTCTGATGCCAACTGAAGGTGAGAAAATACTTAGAAGGGGGGTTGAATAAGTATGACAGAAAATAATCAAAGATAAATACTCAAGTATTTTTATCCTGGTTCGTTGAACTCAACTACTCCAGTCCACCCTTTTCAAGAGTGATTTGCCTTTCTCAACAAGGACTTAATCCACTATTCAAATCAACTGATTACAAATAGCAACACCTAAGAACAACTGTTCTTAGTCTTCTCAAGAGCTACTGATCTAACCTAGATCCTCTTAAGGAAAACTTCCTTTACAAATTAATGTAATACAATGTAAGAGTAATAAATTGCTTCTATGAAAGCTATAAACACAACTGTGTTATTTCTCTAAGTTTAGAACAAAGTATGAACTATAAAGAATATGAGAGCTTGAGAGTTTCTTCGCTTGAGAGTAAGTTTGTCAAAATTCGTCACTGAAGAAAGTGCTATGATATCCTTTATATAGCCACTTGAATATTGGAGAGAATATAATACCGTTGGAGAAGATATTTCCAATATCAAATAGTACTGTCCTTTGTACTATTGCAGCAGAGAGACGGCGCACAAAATGTGGGTGTAGCAATTGTCTGCTGAGCTGTGAATTTACCATATATGGAATGTATCAGAGGAATAATCTTCTTGCAGAGATTTATGTCTATCCCAATTAAGGAAAGATTTGCTGGCATATTCCAACGGATATATTAAAATAATCTTCTTCAAATAATTCTTCAGATAGTTCAGATCAACAATCAATATCAGAGTCTTCAGTCTTCAGAATCTTCTGGAAACTTCAGAGCCTAAGATGTTCTTCAGATGTTGCTGAATCAGAGTCTGGTGCAGCTGTGTGCTTGAAGCGTAACATGCTCTTAGATCAGAGTCTTCACTCAGATCAGAGTCTTCTCTCATTCAGAGTCTCTTCACTCAGAGTCTTCTTTCATTCAGATTCTTGATAATATATGCAGCGTGTTGTATCTTCAGAATCTTGATGACTAAGCTCTTATACTTCAGATTCTTCTAATCTTCAGATGCTCTTGAGCCATTCAGAATTTATTGTTCACATCAAATTTGCTCTTTAAGATTAAAATCTTTTGTGCCTGTAGAAAACAGTTTAGAACAAATTTAGAGAGTATAATTCTTGTATACAAATTATCATTAATGTTATCATCAAAACATAGAGATATTACTAAGACACAATCTCTGCTCTTACAAACGGGGGAAGTTTGCTCGCCAAGACTTCGCGTCTTGTGCCTACGTACTCTCAACAAGTATGAGAGATCCGAGCAGTCGTAGTTCGACCTAACTACGGCTAGACAGAGTGTTCTCACACAGGAGTGAGATATTTAGATTGCTTTGAGAGGTACGGGAACCTACGGGAACTAGAGCTACAGTCTGGTCTCACATGCGCAAGGGCAAGAGAAAAGGATAACATCAGTCGTCAGCGGGAAAGTCTCAATCGCACAGCAGCGAGAGAACAGAAGAGTTAGTTGTTAGTGTGCTCGCTAGGATATCACATCCTATGCCTACATATTCTCGCTCAGTACGAGAAATCAGAGCAGCTGTAGTTCAGCTAACTACGGGTAGAACGGAGACCACAACACAAATCTCATTTTATTAATATTCTAAAAAATTACAATGATTGAGTAATGGGAAAATAAACTCCTAAAAATCCTATCCATCTATTATGGAAAGTCTAATGGAAAATAGTCCCCTAACAAGTGGACTTTTAAATCTATTCCTAAAAATGTAAAAAGTCCCCTAACAAATGGACATTTAAAACTACTTCTAAGAATGCGTAAAATAAAATCTATGAGAAATTATATCCTAAAAAGAAAATATTAAAAATCTATTATTTTCTATAATATTTCTTTACATGTGTTTTTATCACATATTCTTTTCTTTTAAAATCTCTAAACAAAAGAAATAAAAGAAAATAATAATAAAAGAAGGGGGGTTGCAAAACTGTAGCAGGAGATGAGGTGCAGCAAAAAAACCAGAACAGAACTGGGCCCAGCCCAATAAGAAATTCAGAAAAAACAAATAAAAGAGCAGGGGGGTGAGTTGAGAAAAACGGAGGCGTAACCAGTAATGGGTTCGTTGGGCTTGGCCCAACAGCCAATCCAAAAAAAAAAGACAAAAACGGAAGGGTGTGTCCAAAACGGGGGGGGGGGGGGGGGGGGGGGGGGCGGTGTACGGACGAAAGCGAACGAGCCCGGCCCAATCCACACGCGGACTCCCTTCTCTCTTTCTCGTTCCACTCTCAGAACCCTAATTCCTCTTCTCCTTCTCCCTTTCACTGTTCACACGCCGCCCCAACTTCCCCAGACGCTCTCTCCACCTTTGTTCAATCCCTCTCCCCTCGGCTCCGATTCAAACACCATCTTCCTCCTTACTTCAAAACCTCTATACTCCAATCTCTGTTTTCCTTTACAAACCTTAATATCACAAACAACGCCATTTCCTTGACGTTCCTCAAACGTTCTTAATGAAAAGATCTCGTAACCTTCTAGAAAGGCGATAAGGGGAAACTAACGTGAATAAAAAAAAACCTGAGGAACGCCGGAGTTATGGAAGATCACCGGTGAAGATCTATCGTCGTTTGTTGAAGAACGAAGGAATTTGAAGGAGTCTCACTGAAAATCATAAAGACGATGAATATCCGCTGACGCACGTTCTTGAAGCGATGTTGAAAGGAGATACTGATGATCCACAAAGTGAGGTGATGACGAATATCATGAAGATCTTCTGGAGCATGTCGAAGATTGATGAAGAAGTCGTCGAATCGTTAATGAACTCGGTAGAGATCTGGGGAGGATTTTCTGGGAATTGATGAAGCTGGATGAATGTCCTTCGTTGCTGACGGTGGAGTTGTGAAGATTCTGGGGAAACAATTTGAAGATGAATCCTGGATCGGAGTTGTGGAGCAATTGATGAAGGTTTTGCTGGAGAAAATTGGTTGATGGTGAATCTAATGATGTTGATGAAGATGATCTGGTTGAAGGTTAGAGAAGAAAGATGAAGATCTGGTGATTGAAGGATTTCTGGGAAGTTATTGAAGAATATTGTTGTTGAACGATGATGATGGAGGGCGAATGATGAAGAACACATGAAGATCCTCTGGAAAAAACTGGAAAACTGATGAGGATGATGCGTTTCTGGTGAGATGATGAAGTTTCCGGTGGATTTGGCTTTTTCCGGCGAGCTAGACGGTGGTCGGAGGAGGTTAGGAGTTTGTTAGGGTTGCCGGAAGAAGTTGGTGGCGGTGGTTGCATGGCCGGCGGCCATGCAACCGGTGAAGCTCAGGGGAGGACGCGTGGCAGTGTTGGTGGCAGAGGGAGAAGCTGCATGAATTACACGTGGCAGAAAAATGGAGAATGAAGTGGGACGAAACTGGGACGAAACGTGGATGGACGTGGGGTCTCAGAGGTGAAAACGTGGAGTGCTGGAGTGAACACGCATGACATTATTTATAGATTGACACATGGCACTGAGCACTTGGACTGGCTGGGCCTCCACAACAAATGGGCCCATGAAATTCAGACTGTGATGAAGGATTTGGACTGAATGATTAATGACCAATTAGACCTGGAATTAACACTGATTAAAAGCTAATTAAGACTTAAAACTGAAATTAAGACTTAAAACTGAAATTAAGACTTAAACGAAAATTAAAAACAGTAATGAAACTAAATGAAAACAAATCTAATCTAATTAATCCTGATAAACTCTAATTAAAACCTAAACAAATGATTAAGACTTAATTAATCTACTAAATCCTAATTAAATCTAAAAAGAGGATTAACCTAAAGAAAAACTCTATTAATTCTAATTAATCTCTAAACTAATAAAAATATGGAAAAAACTCTAATAATTTCTATTAAAAAATCCTAATAAAAGAAATACCCTATTAAAAAACATTTAAAAAAACTCTACTTAATATCTAAAGAAATGATTCTCAAAAAAGAAATTAAACTAACAACTATTTAAAAAAAAACTATTAAAACTTATTTAAAAGAAATCCATAAATTCTAAAAAAGATTTAAAACTATTAAAATATTAAAAAAAATATCTATTTAAATTCTAGAAAATCTATATTAAAATCCGTAAAAGGCTATTAAACCCTAAAAATGCAAACAAAGGCAAATAACCAACATAAAAGAGAGCGTGAGACCAGATCGAAGCAAACAGTAAACCCCGACACCAAGAACCTCCAAAATCACTGCGTAAGCTGAAAACACCCAGGAAGCGCGTGACTTCTTAAAATAACCTTCGATTATCCAAACCGGTCTGAGATACCCGAAATGCGACAGCAGGGCTGTAATCCCGATAAAATCACCATGATTGAGGAAATTCACTATATGCAGTATGTAAATGCGAATGCAAAATGCGTCGAAATATCGAGCCAGATACGGGACCCGGTTGGTCAAATTTTAGGGTGCAACAGCTGCCCCTATTCAAGCAGCTTGGACCTGAATGGTTGAAGAGCGCCCAGCCTTTAATCATTCAAAGGTAGAAGATGGTTGAATACAAATGACCCCTGAAATTTGTCAACCGCAAAATAAACTGCAAAACTGCTTGAGAATAGCGTCTAATAAACTGAAGTCTGGTTGTCACGGCAACAACTGGTCAATTATCTGATAAATTTTCTGCTATTTTTTTTCAACATCAATCACCTGCGTGACGCCACAGGCACTGGTTCTTCGGAATAATGCTTCAAAAAAGCAAACACCTTCCCATCTACTATGGGATCTTTTCTGTCGACTCATGGTTCCAGCGAACCTGAGGAAACTCTCCTGGGGAATTCTGAATTGAACTGCCTGGCACCTATTTCGACGAAGGCGGCAGCTTCAGAAGTTTGATATATGTCAATCTTTCTTTCTTTTTTCGGTGCCGACGTAACAACCAGATGTGAAGAATCACTCCGTTGGGGGAGTAGAGAAGCTTAACCAAACAACTCTGCAGGGGAACAGATTCGAAATCCAATGGGTAACCACCCTGGTCTATGTTTCGACATGCGGATGTCTGAAATGATGCAATGCCCTATATGACATGTAAATGTTATGCGTTTGTAACTGCAAATCTGACGATATATGCAAATGCTAATGTAAGCTCGAGCTGCCAGAGAACACCAGGTCTAAAAACCACTTTGGCAAAATAAATGTCGGAGGCGAAGTCATCTCCACTGAAGGTAACTGGTTATCACATAATCATCTGGGCGATATTTGCTGGAAAAGGGAAGGACGGCCCTGCACGAGAATACTCTTTCTAAATCACTAGCAATTGGATCGTACTCTGTGGGGATTGACCAAACTGGGGTTGATTGTAAACAGCTCACTGCTAGAGAATGCCCCTTCTGTCAAGGATATCAATCTTAATCGGCTGGGGATACTCCTGATCCTACTCAGATGCGGGATAACAATACAATCTCAACTCTTCCGAGAATAATACGCAACTTTCATCTGCTGAAGAGGAGTAATTCTGATTTTAACAACACCTCACACGACGTTCAACATTAATCGGGAACTGATATCAATTAAGCTTCGTATCGGGAAACGTGACAATATTATTGTATCGGGTATTTACATTTTTTTTTGGTTTTTCTAGTTTAAAAGATAAAAACGGGTTATTAACAAGATGGAAAATACTAGACGAGAACTAGCATTCAAAGGTAGACTACCAGGCGAGAACTGATAGCAAAATAGGTTAGGTTATCGAACGAAAAAATTGTTTTAGGTTTTGAACGTCAGACGGGGCTGACTGGATAATAGGCAAAGGAAAAGACAAACAGACGAGAACTGGCTGAAAGCTGACGTGTACCAGGCGAGGACTGATACAACAATAGGTTAAAGAAAAGAAAACAACCAGACGAGAACTGGTTGGAAGTTGACATGCATCAGGCGAGAACTGATGTTTACGGAAAAAGATCTACGATACGATAACTGGTCAAACGAAGACAGGTACCAGGCGAGAACTGGTATTTACGGAAGCATGGGCCAGACGAGAACTGGTTACCGGTTTTCCAGGCGAGACCTGGGCTTTGGAAACGGCTTGGTTCTGACAGGTAACAGATTTAAACTGTAGGATAACAATCCACCGACAACACGGCTCTTCTTATTTGGAAGGTTCAGTTTTTTTTTTTTTTGATAAGGGTATTGACATGATCCCCCGATACTCAACTCCTGCTGGGGATAAACAGACTTGCTCGAATAACTTGCCCCAGTACGACTCAACTTGCCCTAATCCAACTTTTGGGAATACTAGCTCTGAACAGCTTGCTACGAGATGACCTCGAGATTACTTGCCTCGGTATCTGTACGACAAAATAATTCAATCTCCATTAAACACCTATCACCATGACTGGTTTCAACATTTCTAAACTGACTTGCCCCGTAATGAGCGTATGAGCGACTTAATCTGATCTGATTATCCACCCGAAGTATCTATTTTAAAACTCAGCATTCTGTATAACTGCCCCTGATTGGCTCTCGGAAGACTCACTTCTGATCAGCTGCTTCTCAAACAAACTGCCCCATAATCAACTGATGCTTCGGGCCTTGTCCTCAGACTAACTGATTCTGAACTTACTGGAAATTAATGCCCCTGATTCATAGGGTTTCACGACATACACCATTTTGATCCAGACTGCTGAATTATTCATTCCTATTCGATTATTCCCTGTTGGAATTTCCTTCGTGTCAACTGCTAGCCTGCAAGTAAAATTGTCTATTCCCGAATGGTAATTTTAATGCAATGTTTATGAAGATTTTGAAAAATTTTGTGTTGTCCCTCCTTTACGTGTCATGATTGTGAGTGACGTATGAACCAAAGTTCAAACGCAGTGCTGATTTGATCAGTGAAAAATACAACAAGGATATGATTAGCAAATCAAGAAGGAGTCAGGTTACTCAACCTTATTGTAATGCGCTTTCAGAATAAACCCTACCTCAATTAGGTCTTTTAAGGGTTGTATCGTGGTCAGGTTCACGGTTCTTGAAACAAAGGATATTTGGCTCAAATTTTGATTTGTACCCACCCCTTCTACGTGATGATCTCCGATCCTAAAGTTCAGTTAACTTAGCACGAGCGCTCGCCTCTTCGAGAGGTATGTTGAATGGTAAGAACCATAACTAAGGAATTCACAAGGTTTTTCGGAGTGACAGTTACTCCTTCTTCGTTTTCGGTGTCTGTATACACGACTTTGTCTTTCACTGGGGATCTATATTTTTTTCTATCCCTTCTTTTTCATTCTTTTTGATTCCCTAATTTTTGCCTGGACTGACTCCTTTTGAGTTCTTTTCGATTTTTCTTTCCGTTTTCTTTTGAAGTCCAGCGGGATGCCCTGATTTTTTCCTAAGTATTAGCTTTCCAGCTTTTTCATTTCTTTTTACTTAGCGGGCTTTCTCATTTCTTTCTTTTTCTTTGTAACAAAGTCGTGTGACCCTGGTTGTCTTGATTGCTCCGAAAGGTTTACAACTGTCTCACTCCTGATTGGTGAGATTTAACCATTGTGGTTGATGAGATACGACCTCTTGAGAGGTATAAACTGTTATTGGTCCTCGAATGGAAACACTCCTCTGTAAGACTTGAACGCTCGGTCAAGCTAACTGACAACTACCCTGCCCCGGGTTAAGATGTGAGGATTAAAAAGTCCGAAAAAAACATCTACTTCCTGGCTCGAAGTGGTTAACAAGGGACTAACTCCTTATATCTCCAGTGTTTAGGGGATTTGAAACAATGCCTTGTACGTCATCGGCAAGGTTTTATCTGAAAGCATATGATCATCGGTCATGAGTTTATTTCGTCATCCTCCCTCCAATCCTTGCTAATCATGTGACAAAGTGGAGTGAATAAAATGCAATAAATGAGCGACTGCGACATGATTAATTCAGAAAAATGCATAGTCACCTTATTAATATCACCATTCGAAACATAGAATATTTACAGCAAATAGTAACTGACAGAAAGAAAACTACAAATGCAAATGATATAAAAGTCTGAGGACTGCCAATGTCGAGGCACCCGCCTGTCTGAATCACTGGCTCCTTTGAAAACAACCTTCTGAATCTACGAGCTTAGACAGCTGAGCGGTTGGTATGAACAAACAGAAATCCTTATCGAAAGGAAATGCGATCTTGGTCGATCAACTGTTGTACTTTTGCCTGAAACGCTTTACAATCTTTCGTCGAATGTCCGGGGGAGCCACCATGGTAACCACACTGAACGTGGGGATTGTACCCAGGAGGGTAAGGTTCTGGAACTGGCTTAAGAGCTTTAGGTTCCACCAAAGAACTCTGGATCAAAGATGGTAGCAGCTGGCTATACGGCATAGGCACTGGGTGAGAAGGAGCTTTCCTTCGTTCCAAATTGTTGCGAGGTTGATTCTGATTCTGACGCTGATCCTGATAACCTCGACCACGAGTTCGCTGCTTTACAATGGAAGCGACATAAGGTTCCTGATAGGGTGCCTGAGGCACAGTTGTCTGTTCAGTATAACAAGTCACCGGAGGTACTGGTCTCTGATAAGATGAAGAACCAACAAAATTCACTGATTCGTCTCGAGGATATTCAACATCTGGCATGGCTGCATTGATTACAACTTCTTCTTTGTTCTGATAGTCACAAGGATATTCAGTTTCACCAGCTTGATCGTTCGAAATAATCTGGATTTTCCCAATTCTTATGGCATACTCAAGGCGTTCTCCTAATGTTACCAAGTCAGAGAAACTTAACGGAAGTCCAAGCAATCTTTCGAAGTACGGATCCTGCAGCGAGTCTACAAACATGCTCGTCAGCTCTCGGTCTAAAAGCGGTGGGTGCACTCTAGCAGCAAATTCTCTCCATCTCTGAGCATACTTTCTGATGGGTTCAACATTCTTTTGGGACAATTCTTGCAACTGCATGCGATGGGGAGCTATGTCTAAATTATATTCGTACTGCTTCAGAAAAGCTCTGGCTAAATCCACCCATGATCGAATCTGATTTTTCTCTAACTGCATATACCACCTCAAAGATGCCCCAGTCAGACTATCTTGAAAGCAATGGATCATTAATTTGTCGTTTTGCACAAACGAAGTCATTCTACGACAGAACATCACCAAATGTTGCTTCGGACAGCTATCTCCCGTGTACTTCTCAAATTTCGGCACTTTGAACTTATAAGGCAACACCAGGCCAGGAACCAAACACATGTCTGCAGCATTCAGGTTAACAACATCTTTCATTTTCAAAGCTTTAACTCCTTCTTCCAATGCTCGGAGTTTTCTATCCATCTCAAGAGCTCTTGGGTCTACCGTCCTGGTTATCGGGATATCTCTTCGAGGATTCATCGCAGGGAA
Organism: Lathyrus sativus; assembly: GCA_963859935.3. Lineage (NCBI taxonomy): Eukaryota > Viridiplantae > Streptophyta > Magnoliopsida > Fabales > Fabaceae > Lathyrus > Lathyrus sativus. The sequence goes on along the minus strand of OZ012740.1, from coordinate 320,604,805 downwards.
AACAACACCTTGATTGTTAACAGGAGGAGGACGTTCATTTCGGGCAACGAATTGCTCAGGTCGATCTCGGTTCTCAACAGAAGGCTGTACAACTTGGTCTGCAGTAACGTTGTTCACTTGCGAAAAGTCTTCCATAGAATCATACAGAGGGTTGGACGTCATAGTGAACCCTAACAAGGCGTTAGCAGACTGGGACTTGTTCTCTAACATAGCTACCAATAATCTTCAGCTGACTTCGCTGCTCGATTCTGCTCAAATCTACTCAAATCTACTCAAATCTGTTCAAATCTACTCAAATCTGTTTCAAACCCCTTGGTCGTCTCTTAACAATCAATAGCTGCTCAATCCAAACTCCGGGTAATCACCTTCAGGAAACAAAGGCTGGATCAGAACTCTGGCTAGCTGGAGTATGATATGCAATATGATGCAACATTGTATGCACATGATATGCAAGATGCAGCAAACAACGGGATCACAGCCCCCACACAATCTGAACACTGCTGCGCTGCTGACGGAGTATGTTCGCTCTGAAGAGAGATGCCAAAATAACGGGTAGGCTGGAAGTCAAGGTTCCTGCAAAAACCCTCCCGCTCACGGGTAATGGACCTAGATCTGTCAAGGTACGATATCCTATGCGGTCGTCAGCGTCACAGACTTTCAAAACTGACGATACGATTCCCAGAAGGAGTGGCATCATCAAGTCTTGAAGAGGCCTCACTTAGCTAACTTCCAATTGATCGGTTCCCGGAGTCGACAATTCAACTAACCAGCAACCCATGCCACCCAAAGGGTGGGACAAGAGGCCAACCAGAAGAACCTCGTCCGAGTGTGGATTTTGCGGGACACTAGGACATGCAAAGCATGTGCGCGCCCGCTACTTTCCACTCTAATTCTAATGTACACTCAAGCCTGGGTCTGGCTTCTCACTCAAAGGAACATCCCCACCCAACAGCACAACAGCAACAGATAATATCAAAATGCGAAACTTGTAAATACAGTAAAAATACAACATACAACGTACGAAAGTAAACATCCAAAAGACAAGCAAACAAGCGCTAGGATTGACTCTCTTAGGGGACGTTGGATCCCACATGCATAAGGAACCATCGCGGTCCCCAGCAGAGTCGCCAGCTGTCGCTACTGCGAAAATCGGCACCGACTGAACAGAAGAGTCGCCACCGTGCGTTATTTATCCCAACGGAGGGAAAGGAAACGCTCAGAGTAAACCTCACGCAAAGACGGGAAAGGAATGGTCATCGCAACCAAATCCTAGATTCGGGAGTCGGTTACGCAAGGGGAAGGTATTAGCACCCCTCACGTCCGTCGTACTCGACGGGATCCACGCTTGTTGGTTCATCTAAAGGATGCAAAAACAATCTATCTAAGGCTGCTAAATCTAAACGGAAGGGAATTGACTCGATAGAGTATCGCACTCTAGGCCTACGTATTCTCAAGAGAGAAAGTCAGAGTCAATGTAGTTCGGGACTACGGGGGAAGTTTGCTCGCCAAGACTTCGCGTCTTGTGCCTACGTACTCTCAACAAGTATGAGAGATCAGAGCAGCCGTAGTTCGGCCTAACTACGGCTAGACAGAGTGTTCTCACACAGGAGTGAGATATTTAGATTGCTTTGAGAGGTACGGGAACCTACGGGAACTAGAGCTACGGTCTGGTCTCACATGCGCAAGGGCAAGAGAAAAGGATAACATCAGTCGTCAGCGGGAAAGTCTCAATCGCACAGCAGCGAGAGAACAAAAGAGTTAGTTGTTAGTGTGCTCGCTAGGATATCGCATCCTATGCCTACATATTCTCGCTCAGTACGAGAAATCAGAGCAGCTGTAGTTCAGCTAACTACGGGTAGAACGGAGACCACAGCACAAATCTCATTTTATTAATATTCTAAAAAATTACAATGATTGAGTAATGGGAAAATAAACTCCTAAAAATCCTATCCATCTATTATGGAAAGTCTAATGGAAAATAGTCCCCTAACAAGTGGACTTTTAAATCTATTTCTAAAAATGTAAAAAGTCCCCTAACAAATGGACATTTAAAACTACTTCTAAGAATGCGTAAAATAAAATCTATGAGAAATTATATCCTAAAAAGAAAATATTAAAAATCTATTATTTTCTATAATATTTCTTTACATGTTTTTTATCACATATTCTTTTTCTTTTAAAATCTCTAAACAAAAGAAATAAAAGAAAATAATAATAAAAGAAGGGGGGGTTGCAAAACTGTAGCAGGAGGTGAGGTGCAGCAAAAAAACCAGAACAAAACTGGGCCCAACCCAATAAGAAATTCAGAAAAAACAAATAAAAGAGCAGGGGGTGAGTTGAGAAAAACGGAGGCGTAACCAGTAATGGGTTCGTTGGGCTTGGCCCAACAGCCAATCCAAAAACAAAGACAAAAACGGAAGGGTGTGTCCAAAACGGGGGGGGGGGGGGGGTGTACGGACGAAAGCGAACGGGCCCGGCCCAATCCACACGCGGACTCCCTTCTCTCTTTCTCGCTCCACTCTCAAAACCCTAATTCCTCTTCTCCTTCTCCCTTTCACTGTTCACACGCCGCCCCAACTTACCCAGACGCTCTCTCCACCTTCGTTCAATCCCTCTCCCCTCGGCTCCGATTCAAACACCATCTTCCTCCTTACTTCAAAACCTCTATACTCCAATCTCCGTTTTCCTTTACAAACCTTAATATCACAAACAACGCCATTTCCTTGACGTTCCTCAAACGTTCTTGATGAAAAGATCTCGTAACCTTCTAGAAAGGCGATAAGGGGAAACTAACGTGAATAAAAAAAACCTGAGGAACGTCGGAGTTATGGAAGATCACCGGTGAAGATCTATCGCCGTTTGTTGAAGAACGAAGGAATTTGAAGGAGTCTCACTGAAAATCATAAAGACGATGAATATCCGCTGACGCACGTTCTTGAAGCGATGTTGAAAGGAGATACTGATGATCCACAAAGTGAGGTGATGACGAATATCATGAAGATCTTCTGGAGCATGTCGAAGATTGATGAAGAAGTCGTCGAATCGTTAATGAACTGGGTAGAGATCTGGGGAGGATTTTCTGGGAATTGATGAAGCTGGATGAATGTGCTTCGTTGCTGACGGTGGAGTTGTGAAGATTCTGGGGAAACAATTTGAAGATGAATCTTGGATCGGAGTTGTGGAGCAATTGATGAAGGTTTTGCTGGAGAAAATTGGTTGATGGTGAATCTAATGATGTTGATGAAGATGATCTGGTTGAAGGTTAGAGAAGAAAGATGAAGATCTGGTGATTGAAGGATTTCTGGGAAGTTATTGAAGAATATTGTTGTTGAACGATGATGATGGAGGGCGAATGATGAAGAACACATGAAGATCCTCTGGAAAAAACTGGAAAACTGATGAGGATGATGCGTTTCTGGTGAGATGATGAAGTTTCCGGTGGATTTGGCTTTTTCCGGCGAGCTAGACGGTGGTCGGAGGAGGTTAGGAGTTTGTTAGGGTTGCCGGAAGAAGTTGGTGGCGGTGGTTGCATGGCCGGCGGCCATGCAACCGGTGAAGCTCAGGGGAGGACGCGTGGCAGTGTTGGTGGCAGAGGGAGAAGCTGCATGAATTACACGTGGCAGAAAAATGGAGAATGAAGTGGGACGAAACTGGGACAAAACGTGGATGGACGTGGGGTCTCAGAGGTGAAAACGTGGAGTGCTGGAGTGAACACGCATGGCATTATTTATAGATTGACACATGGCACTGAGCACTTGGACTGGCTGGGCCTCCACAACAAATGGGCCCACGAAATTCAGACTGTGATGAAGGATTTGGACTGAATGATTAATGACCAATTAGACCTGGAATTAACACTGATTAAAAGCTAATTAAGACTTAAAACTGAAATTAAGACTTAAACAAAAATTAAAAACAGTAATGAAACTAAATGAAAACAAATCTAATCTAATTAATCCTGATAAACTCTAATTAAAACCTAAACAAATGATTAAGACTTAATTAATCTACTAAATCCTAATTAAATCTAAAAAGAGGATTAACCTAAAGAAAAACTCTATTAATTCTAATTAATCTCTAAACTAATAAAAATATGGAAAAAACTCTAATAATTTCTATTATAAAATCCTAATAAAAGAAATACCCTATTAAAAAACATTTAAAAAAAAACTCTACTTAATATCTAAAGAAATGATTCTCAAAAAAGAAATTAAACTAACAACTATTTAAAAAAAAAAACTATTAAAACCTATTTAAAAGAAATCCATAAATTCTAAAAAAGATTTAAAACTATTAAAATATTTAAAGAATCTATTTAAATTCTAGAAAATCTATATTAAACTCCGTAAAAGGCTATTAAACCCTAAAAAATGCAAACAAAGGCAAATAACCAACATAAAAGAGAACGTGAGACCAGATCGAAGCAAACAGTAAACCCCGACACCAAGAACCTCCAAAATCACTGCGTAAGCTGAAAACACCCAGGAAGCGCGTGACTTCTCAAAATAACCTCCGATTATCCGAACCGGTCTGAGATACCCGAAATGCGACAGCAGGGCTGTAATCCCGATAAAATCACCATGATTGAGGAAATGCACTATATGCAGTATGTAAATGCGAGTGCAAAATGCGTCGAAATATCGAGCCAGATACGGGACCCGGTTGGTCAAATTTTAGGGTGCAACACCAAGGCGCTTTGATACGCGCACCCCCCAGTTGGGCCCAGTTGATTCACGTGTCTTAATTTCTTGCTATCTGCACCAAAGTATTTTCTTTTTTTAATGCATTTTATTCATTTTATTTTACAACTTTGAAAAATCATAACAAATTGAAAAAGAGTTATTTTGACATGGGAATTTTTGCTACATATTGAAAATGGTTTCAAGAAAATTATGAATAAATAAAAATATTAGTTTAGGTATTTTCTTTATTTTTTGTGAATATTTTTCATTTAGTTGTTTTTTATTGAATTTAGTTTGTACATAATTTTGTAGATTTTTGTTTAGCTAGCTCCCTTTACATTTTAGTGCTATTCTTTTTAGAGTAATTAGATATAAACTTGAGCCTACCCCTGGATTTATTCCATGATTTTATAATTAGGTTTTGATTGGTTTTGATTAGATGATATTAGGATGGTTAGATTAGGGTTTATACACAACATATGTGCACTTGAACATTTTATTTTTGGGTTTTCAGATTGAATTAGAGTATGGGACCTATGGGGTATATAGGGTAGATATAGCATTTCCCTTAGAATTAATATTAGGATTATAAATACTATTTTACTATTTTTAGTATATGTTGCAATTGTATGATTGTTTGGTTTGCCCATTTTTGGGGTTTACTTTGTTGTGAGGGCTTTTTGGGCATTTGCTTGGGGTGTGGGCTTAGTTGGAGCTTGTGGAGCTTGGCAAGGGTTAAGAATGAAGAATGAAGATCAAAATCAAGGCTTGATGAGGGTTGCTTGGCTTGCTTGGAGTTGTTTGAAGACCATAGGACATAGGGTATATGTAGAGCCTTAGAATAGAAATTCTTTCATAAACATGGATAGCTTCTTTTGCTTCCATTCTTCTCTATGACATAGAGTCCCTTTATGGTATTCACCTCTCTCCTTAGGAGGGATCAGTGGCCATACCTTAGAGGTAGAACTTTGAGAGAACCACTCTGTTATAATGTCAACTATCCATAGACTTCCTTTGGTCGTCAATGAATTGTTTGACATTCATTTTCTTCTGATAACCATTTCTCTGTTGGAGGGCTTGCTTTGAAGAATCCCTTGGAGATTGAAGATGAAGTTCATTACCTTGAAGACTGTTAGAGAGAGGAGTTGGTGCTGTCAGAGCTGTGCAACTGTTTGATGTTGTCCACTGTTTAGAGTTTCTGCTTGTTGTAGCTTGCTGTTGATCTTGAAGCTTGGATGCTTATTGGGAGCTTGTAGATGGATGGAGACCTTGCTTGAGGGTGTTGGTGACTTGTTGCTTATCAGATTTTGCTGCTTAGGGTTGTTGGTGCTGTTTAGAGCTGTTGATGTATTGTTTGAGTTTCCTGACTGTAGTGTTTGATAATTACCCTGTTAGGTTTAAAGTGAATTTTGTTCACTTTTGCCTGTTGTTTTCTAGGTTCGAGGTTGAGTGGGACTTCCTTGCCTCGCTTGTACTGCTGCCTTCATGCATTTTACTGTATATATGCTGTTGCTTTTCCGTTTATCCCCTAGGATCTCTGTTTCTCTTTGGGCAAGAGAGAAATATGACAGACATTAGGCTTTCATCCATGCATGACAACATTAGGGTAGATTTTGCTTCCCTTTTCAACCAATGGCTTTTTAGAGCTCCTTTCTCTTCTCATCTCAGAGTAATTCAAAAACACAGTAATAAGGTTAATCAATGTCGTACGTTACGAACCTTAAGCTATTTGAGAAAAGGTTGCTGGAGGGTCACTCTTCAGTAATCTGATTGCTTAGTGTGTTACCCTTAGGGTGACATACGACGTAGTCACTCTCAAATCATAGTCTCTAGTGCGTCAGAGATTGCAAACATACTAAAAAATACTTCTTGCGTAAAAGACTGTAAACCAATCAAAAGTGTCATTTTTGTCCGCTTGGACCCATAAGCAGGAGAAAACCTTTTTCAGAAGGATAAAAACAATCAAGACAGACTTGTGTCGTACGTGGCCCGAACTACGTTTGCTCTGATCTTTCATGCTGTATGAAAGTACGTAGGCATAGGATGCGATATCCTAGCGAGCAACCTTCCCCTCCTTTCCAGTAGGTAGGCGAACTACATTGACTCTGATTTCTCGTTCCAGACGGGAATACGTAGGCATAAAGTGCGATACTTTGCCGAGTCATTTTATTTTCTTTTAACCCCATACCTGTAGAATAGATAGAATAACAATCCGTACTAGAAAACAAGCGTGGATCCCGTCGAGTACGAGGGACGTGAGGGGTGCTAATACCTTCCCCTTGCGTAACCGACTCCCGAATCCAGGATTTGGTTGCGATGACCATTCCTTTCCCGTCTTTGCGGTAGGTTTACTCTGAGCGTTTCCTTTCCCTCTGTTAGGATAAATAACACACGGTGGCGACTCTTTTGTTCAGCCGGCGCCGATTTTCGCAGTAGCGACAGCTGGCGACTCTGCTGGGGATTCCAACGGTTCCCTACGCGAGTCAATCCTAGCGCTTGTTTTCCCGTCGAGGATTTTGTATGGATTTACGTTTCTGTATTTTACTTTCAGCATTATTTTATTGTGATTATTGCTGTGGGTATGAGGGGGTAATCTGTTGAGAGATAAGCCAAACCCAGGCTTGAGTACACCTATAGACTTAAAGAGAGAGTAGTGGTTAGCCTGCTTGCTTAGCTCGCACCAGCTAGCCACGAAATCTCACTCGGACGAGATTCTCTTTGATGCTTCTTACCTGGCCCTTAGGGCTCGACAAGTTGTCTGACCCGAGGATTGTCGACTCTGGGAACCTATCAATTGGGATTCAATTAAGTGAGGCCGCTTCAAGGGATGATGATGCCACACCTTCTGGGTATCGTATCATCGCTCTTGAAAGTCTGTGACGTTGAACCCGCATAGGATGTCGTACCTCGTATGCGAGTTAAGTACACACCTGTGAGGGGTAGAAGGGTCTGTTTGCAGGGAACCTTTGACCTCAGAATCTCTTGTTTACCTCTACCAGTGGGATGTGGTTACAGGTTTCTTTTGAGTGGTTGGTTTGGTTTGAAATAAAGAATGATTGGTTCTCAAGGATTCAATACAGAGCAACCCAGTCTATCAGCATGGCACTTGATCCCATGTTTGCATATGCATGTGCATTTTCATGTTTGCATTTCATTAACATGTATTTATGTTGCAGGTGATTATTCCCCTCTGATTCTAGGACATCTTCTAGCCAGGCATGGAGTCCCTGAAGAAGACGGTTGCTTACAGGTTGCAGTCACCAGACATCAGTTCATTACTGGGTTTAGTTGCTTTGACAGATGAGAGTGTGAGGGCTGGGTTCAGAGTATCCTATGGGAGGCTTCTTAGTTTGTTGTACACACCTTCGGCTTTCGAGATTACTGGGGTGTATACTTTGATGCAGTTTTATGAGCCGCAGCTGAGATGTTTCTTGTTTCCAGACTACATTCTTGCACCCACTTTGGAAGAGTATCATGTCATGTTGGATATTCCCGTGCTAGACCAGATGCCCTTTGTACACAGTGATACCGAGCCTGAATTAGCTACACTCACCGAGATTGTCAGTCTGGACGCTTCTGAATTTCCAGGAGGCTTAGTCAAGCTGAATGGAGCTTATGGTTTTCACTTATCTGTCCTGGTTGAGAAGGCCGTACAGTGCGCGAAGAATGGGTGTTGGATTGCCTTTAGTGCTATTCTGGCTGTCTGCATTTACGGGATTGTCTTGTTTCCTAATGTGCCAGACTTTGTTGATTCAGATGCCTTCCTGATTCTCGCCTCGAAGAATCCCGTGCCTACTCTCTTGGGCGATGTTTATCATTCTATCCACTACAAGAATGAGAAACGTCGTGGCAAGAACGTATCCTGCTGTCTTCCTCTCCTGTACAGGTGGTTCCAGAGGCACCTTCCGAAGACCGGGCCGTTTGTTGATACTGTTGATACTCTGGATTGGCCGTCCCAGTTGATGGGGCTATCTGCCGAGAATATCAACTGGTTTGATCGGGGTATGCTTGGTACTGACATTATATATAGTTGCAACGGCTTTCCAAATGTTCCCCTGATTGGACGGAAAGGATGTATCAACTATAATCCTTCACTATTGGTACGACAGTTTGGTTATGCCTTGAGAGATGCTCCTATTGAGGTCGAGATACAGGAATCTCTGTATCTCACAGGCTCCTTAGACGAGACCACTTTGATCAGGTTGAGGCACACGTGGGCTAGCATCCACAAGAGGGGGAACGCTTCGCTCGGTAAGAGCAACAGCAGAGCTTATGATCCTTATTTGGCGTGGGTCCGTGAGAGAGCTCGTATGTCTTTGATGCCTTATCCTGCTGTGGAACCACTGTATCTTCCATTGATTGAAGTACCTCATGCAGAGGAGAGCGAGAAATATAACAAGTTGTTGGCTGCAAATGAGGAATTGAAGAAAGCTAACGAGGAGTTAGAGAAGGAGATCTTCCAATTACGACGAGAGAAGAAGGAAGCCACCTTCACGGTGAAGGAACAGACCGAATTGATTAACAGGTTGGGATCAGAGCTGACAGAAGCGACCAACAAGAAAGAAAGAGTAGGGATAGCTTTGAACGAGGTTAGAAAAGTGCTTACGTCCAAGAAGGAACTTCTAAGCAAGGCTTATGCTCGTATCAGCAATTGGGAGGCTTTGTGGGAGGCCACGCTCGCCAAGCGGAAAGAGCGCGAAGACAAACTGAAAATGCAGATTACCACGCTGGAGGCACAGGTTAAAGCCCAGGAAGCAAGGATTGTTGAAGTAACATCCCTTAGAAGTACTGCTAATCTCAGAGTCAGTGACAGTAACGAGAAGTCGAGAGGCTACGAGGAGAAGGCCGGTTCCAAGAGGTACAGATCTGACGAGGGTTCGAGCAAAGGAGCCTCCAGGGACGATGCTGCGAAGCTGAGATCCATTACTGAGCGGCATGCTTTATTGGTGCAGGAGTTAATCTCCCGACTAGGACATCCAGAGACGATGAGGATATTGGAGGACGTCCGAGCGTGCCACTTGGCCTGACGTATCTTTGCCTTACCTTTGTTATTTATACTCATATTTGGGCCATCGCCAGACTTGTTGGCCGAGGTCTCTTCGGTTGTATTCAGTACTCAGCCTCTTGGCATTTTTTATATATGAGGATTTTCTGGTTTATTGCTTGCTGAACAAGGACTCCATTGCCATAATGGCTTTCTCTTTGGAACTAGAATCGGGGGAATATGACCTGCAGCATATTTACATAATCACATTCGCATTCATACTGCATTACAGGTAATTATTGAATTGTATCTCATCTCCTGCATTCATCAGGTCTTTTCAGGATTGAAAGTCAACGCCCGCACCGATACTCTACTCGTACCAACTGCAAAAGAGTTATGGATCAGATGCAGAGTAAGATGCAGGAAATGCGTGAGAAGATGGCGCTGTTCATGCAGACGATGGAGACAATTGTGAAGGGACAGGAAAACTTGCAAACTCTGGTGCAGCCATTGCTAGCAAGAAATGTCGGGAACGGAAATGAAGACCACAATTTTGTGCGTGTTGACACCATTCATGGGGATGGTACTCCTACACCAGTAGCTCCACCTGTGACAAACATACCTGCTGTGAATGTGAACAACGGCGCTGGCGTTGGCGCTGGGAACGGTAATACAGGAATCGGTAATGAGACTGTCACTAACAACGTTGGATTCGGAGATGCCAATCTGGGCGGTGACAGTATTGGAGGTAATGGCTTCGGTAACAACGGATTTGGCTATAACGACCAGGGGTTTGATTATGCTAACCAGGATGGGAAGTTCGGCTTCAATGCTCAGGGCTTCGGACAGGATGGATTTGGTAATACCAATCATGGCTATGGTGGACTCGGTAACGAAAATGGTGCTGGAATGATGCCTTTTGGACTTGTCGGGATCGCTCAAAGGTATGGAAATAGAGGACGAGGCCCTGCGATGAATCAAACTAGAGTTGGTCGTAACAATGGGTATGATGGATACAAAAATGGGAACGGTAATTGGATAGAAGACCAACAAGAAGATGCTTTCTCTGGTGGAGGTTTTGAAGGTCCTGTAGACAACACTCAGCGAATCAAGATGCTCGAGGAGCAGATGAAAGGTGTTGTGAATCAAAGTGCTGTTGGTTTAGATATGACCACAATGGGTTTGGTGCCTGGCCTGAGGGTACCGTTGAAGTTTAAGGCTCCCACATTTGACAAATATAAGGGAGATACTTGCCCGAAGGTGCATGTGCGGTCATACTATAGACGAATGTCCGCTTACTCGAACGATGAAAGAATGCTGATGCATTTCTTTCAAGATAGCTTGTCTGGTCCTTCCCTTGAATGGTACATGGGGTTGGAGCCTGCTCAGATAAAGACTTGGAAGCAGTTGGATGAAGCGTTTGTGGCTCATTATAAGTACAATAGTGACTTGGCACCGAATAGGGTCCAGTTACAAGGGCTGTCACAGAAGAAAGATGAGAGTTTCAAAGAATATGCACAGAGGTGGCGCGACATGGCTGCAAGGGTCCATCCTCTGTTGGTTGAGAAGGAAATGAATGATATGTTCATAGGAACGTTCACTGGTATGTTTTATGATAAGTTGTTTCCCGCTTCTTTGGGCAGTTTCTCGGATCTAGTCTTGATGGGAGAGAAGGTTGAGAGTAATATTAAAATGGGGAGATTCCAAGCTGAGGAACCTACTCCAGTTGGCAGTAACAGAAGAGCTTTTGGTGGTCGCCGTCAGGGTGACTCAAGTGCAGTATTCGGGGGCCGAGGCCGAGGCTGGGGCAGAGAACAGAATCAGTACAATCATCCGCAACAGGTGGCAAGTGTCACAATTCCACTTCCTCAACAACCAATACCACTACAGCAGATACCACCACAGCAGCAGCAGCAACAACAGAGGCCAAATCAGGGACAGAGGAGGTTTCCTAACGCGAGGCCGAAAAGAGTATTCGATGTACCTCCTTATACGTATGCAGAGTTACTCCAAACATTACTGGGTTTGAATTTGGTGGAAAAGAGGACTATGGCGCCAATGACGGGCACTCCTCCGTTTGGTTTTGATACGAACAAACACTGCGAGTTCCACTCCGGGGCTCCGGGCCATGACATAGAGAATTGCCACGCGTTCAAGCATGTGGTGCAAGATCTGTTGGATAGCAAGGCCATAAATTTTGGACAAGCAGGTCCGAACATAATACAGCAGCCCATGCCCAACCATGGGGCAAATGCTATTTTGACCGAGGAGAGTTTGAACTTGATCATGAATGTTGATAAACTAAAAACACCGTTGCGTGAGATAAATAGCAGGTTATTGAAAGGAGGTGTGTATCCGGGCTGCGATGAGTTTTGTCTGGAGTGTTGGACCCTAGCTAGGGGTTGTGCTGAATTGAAGAAGGGTATTCAGACCTTGATAGATGAAGGCACGTTGCAATTCGACAGAACAGCAGTTGAGAAACCAGCAGAAATATTAGATGATGAGCAAAGTGATGTAGCTACGGTGACAATCCCCCGAAAAACGATAACTATAACGGCGCCAGCCAGGCGACCGCCGATCACCATCACCAAGGCAGGGCCAACACCTTATGAGAGCACTAAGGCGGTACCTTGGACTTATGGGCTGGAAGCCTATTATGATGGGGTGAAAATCGATATCGGTAAACAGTCAGCTGGGGTTGTGGACAATGTCGTCGGAACCGGAGGGATGACAAGAAGTGGGAGAATTTTTATATCGCCTGAAGTAGAGGCTGAACGATTGGCGAAAGGAAAAGGAAAAATGAATGAGGATATCCCTGTGCAGAGGAACGAAAAGGAAACATCACTGAAAGATGTAGAAGAGTTTATGCGCCTTATCCGTAAGAGTGACTATAAGATTGTTGAGCACCTTCAACAAACGCCGTCGAAGATATCCATATTATCGCTGTTATTGTGTTTCGAAGCCCATAGGAATGCATTATTGAAAATTCTGGACACGTCGTTTGTACCCCAAGATGTTTCTGTGAATCAGTTGGAGGGGGTGATGGCGCACGTGAATGCAGGCCATAGTTTGGGGTTTACGGATTTTGATTTGACCCCGAGGGGAAGAGAGCATAACATGGCGTTGCATGTCTCAGTTGAATGCAGGGGCACAGTCATGTCCCACGTGCTGGTAGATACCGGATCTTCCTTGAACGTGCTGCCAAAGAAAGCAATGATGAAATTAGACATCAGGGGGATCATTTGTACGCCTAGTGACTTGGTGGTCAGGGCATTTGATGGTACACGGAGGTCGGTCTTTGGATCCATAACGGTACCTCTGCAGGTGGGGCCAGAGATTTTCGAAACTGAATTTTACATTATGGACATCCAGCCAGCATACAGCTGTCTACTCGGACGACCATGGATCCATGGTGCTGGGGCAGTCACGTCTACCCTGCACCAAAAGCTCAAATACATGGTGGGGGACAGTGTGGTTACAGTTTGCGGGGAGGAAGATATATTGGTCAGCCATCTGTCGTCATTTAAGTACGTAGAAGTCGACGGCGAGATTCATGAGACACCCTGTCAAGCCTTTGAAGGGTTGCGTATTAAGGACAAGGTTCCAGGGCCGAGTAAAGCATCGGAGGTGGCAGTCTCATCATACAAGGAGGCTCAGGCTCTAGTGAAGAATGGTGAGACAAAAGGCTGGGGCAAGGTTCTGGATATTCCCGTAAAGATGGACAGATTTGGGCTGGGATATCAACCGTCATCATCAACTCCTGCTGCAGGGGCACCCCGTTTCAAAGGACCAATCACAATCACGGCTAGTGGAGTATATCACGAGACTATCAACGCTGTTTCAGATTCCGAAGAAGGAGACAACGACTGCGACATGGACGCCTGGATTCAGCCGAGCGTGCCAGGACAAGGGCTTTGCAACTGGTCTATTCAGGAGACTGTTTCTGTGACCACCAAACAGTAATACTTTGTTTTCTTAATTGTTGAACAATCCGGTGTCCTACCCGGGGCATCGTGGTTTTGCTTGGGGCCGTTCTGTTATGTACATTGCACTGTTTAATCGTTAAATAAAAAGGCGTTTTTCATGTACAAATATTGTGATCTCTGTTTTTCCTGTTTTTAGGTTTTACAATAAAATGGCAACGTGGTTATTCACTTTATACACATTTTGAAGCATTTAACCATTCCTTTTGCAGGATAACATTTTCAGATGACATCATTGAACCGCCTATGACTCACTTCGACTTTGAGCACCCGGTATTTCAAGCCGAACAAGAGATTGTTGAAGATGGCGACGTTCCAGAAGAGTTGTCTTGGTTGGTAAAGCAAGTAGAACGAATCATTCTGCCCCATGAGGAGGTCATTGAAATCATTAATCTGGGGTCGGAAGGGGTTGAAAGGAACATCCGTATAGGGGCCGCGCTGCAGAGCGACGTCAAGCGAAGCTTGGTTGAAATGCTCAAGGAGTACAGCGATATTTTTGCTTGGTCGTATGAGGACATGCCTGGGCTGGATACGATTATGGTTGTGCACCGTCTGCCGCTAAAAGAAGAATGCCCGCCGGTTAAGCAGAAGCTTCGAAGAACTAGACCGGACATGGTTGTGAAGATTAAGGAGGAGGTTCAAAAGCAGTGGGATGCTGGTTCCCTAGCTGTTACCAAATATCCCTCATGGGTCGCTAACATTGTGCCAGTGCCAAAAAAGGACGGTAAAGTGAGAATGTGCGTAGATTACCGTGATTTAAACAGAGCGAGCCCGAAAGATGACTTTCCACTTCCTCACATCGATGTGCTGGTCGACAATACCGCTCAATTCTCCGTATTCTCCTTCATGGATGGCTTCGCGGGTTACAATCAGATTAAGATGGCGCCAGAAGACATGGAGAAGACTACCTTCATTACACCTTGGGGAACATTTTGCTACAAAGTGATGCCCTTCGGATTAAAGAATGCTGGGGCAACGTATCAGCGTGCGATGACGACTCTCTTTCATGACATGATGCATAAAGAGATCGAGGTTTATGTCGATGATATGATTGCCAAATCCCAGACGGAGGAAGAACATTTGATCAATTTGCTGAAGTTATTAAAAAGGCTTAGGAAGTTCAGGCTGAGACTGAACCCTAACAAATGCACCTTCGGGGTGAGATCGGGTAAACTACTGGGGTTTATCGTGAGTGAAAGAGGAATAGAGGTTGACCCTGCAAAAATAAAAGCCATACAAGAGATGCCGACGCCTAAAACAAAAAAAGAGGTGCGCGGGTTTTTAGGGAGGTTGAACTACATCGCTCGGTTCATATCTCACCTAACAGCAACGTGTGAGCCATTATTCAAGCTGTTGAAAAAAGACCAGGTTGTAACATGGAATGAAAATTGTCAAAAGGCGTTCAATAAAATAAAGCAGTATTTGCAGGAGCCTCCTATTTTGATACCTCCAGTGGCAGGGAGACCCTTGATTATGTATTTGACGGTTCTTGAGGGAAGTATGGGTTGTATTCTCGGTCAACATGACGAGACAGGGCGTAAAGAGCATGCGATATACTACTTGAGTAAGAAGTTTACTGAATGTGAATCTCGATACTCAATGCTCGAAAAAACTTGTTGTGCGCTAGCCTGGGCCGCCAAGCGTTTGAGGCAGTACATGCTAAATCATACAACCATGCTCATCTCAAAGATGGATCCTATCAAATACGTATTTGAAAAGCAGGCACTATCGGGGAGAATTGCCCGTTGGCAGATGGTTTTGACCGAATATGACATCCAGCATGTCTCACAGAAGGCTATAAAAGGGAGCGTGTTATCAGAGTATCTTGCTGAGCAGCCCATTGAGGACTACCAATCGATGAGGTTTGATTTTCCTGACGAGGATATCATGTACCTAAAGATGAAAGATTGTGAAGAACCGTTGCCGGACGAAGGACCAGAATTGGGTTCCAAATGGCAGTTGATCTTTGACGGAGCTGTAAACTCCTATGGTAGCGGAATAGGGGCAATCATCACTACTCCACATGGGTCGCACATCCCATTTACTGCTCGATTGACCTTTCCGGTTACCAATAATGAAGCCGAATACGAAGCTTGCATCATGGGGCTTGAAGAAGCCATTGATTTGCGAATCAAAAACCTGGATGTATATGGAGACTCAGCTCTGGTAGTGAATCAAATAAAAGGAGAATGGGAGACACGTCAGCCCAACTTGATACCGTACATGAATTACGCAAGGAGATTGTTGCCTTTCTTTGACAAAGTTGAATTGCATCATGTGCCGCGAGCGGAAAATCAAATGGCTGACGCCCTGGCGACATTGTCTTCCATGTATAAAGTTAACTTCTGGAATGAGGCTCCCAGAATTGTTATCTCTCGGCTTGACAGACCCGCCTTCCTATTTGCCATCGACGAAGTATCTGATGATAAACCCTGGTATTTTGACATCCATAATTTCCTGAAGTACAAAGAGTATCCGGCTGGGGCATCCAGTCACGATCAAAAGACTCTCAGGAGATTGTCTGGTAATTTCTATCTGAATCCGGACGGTGTCCTGTATAAGAGAAACCACGACTTGGTGCTGCTACGTTGTGTAGACGAGAAAAAGGCGAAGTTGCTGATGGAGGAAATACATGAGGGTACATTCGGTACACATGCTGGTGGGCATGCTATGGCAAGAAAGCTGCTGCGGGCAGGTTATTACTGGCTAACTATGGAAACTGACTGTTTCAAGTTTGCGAAGAGGTGTCATAAGTGCCAGATCTATGCGGATAAGATCCATGTGCCTCCGAGTCCACTGAACGTGATGTCATCACCGTGGCCATTCTCGATGTGGGGAATTGATATGATTGGAAAGATTGAGCCGACGGCATCTAACGGACACCGTTTCATTTTGGTAACAATCGATTATTTTACCAAGTGGGTGGAAGCGGCATCATATGCAAATGTGACCAAGCAGGTGGTAGCCAGGTTTACCAAACGAGATATCATTTGCAGATATGGAATCCCTGAGCGGATTATTACCGACAACGGTTCGAACTTAAATAACAAGATGATGAAAGAGCTGTGTCAGAGTTTTAAGATCGAACATCACAACTCTTCTCCTTATCGACCCAAGATGAATGGCGCTGTTGAGGCGGCCAATAAGAACATAAAGAAGATTGTTCAGAAGATGGTGGTGACCTATAAAGACTGGCATGAGATGCTACCTTTTGCTTTGCACGGTTATCGTACGACGGTACACACATCAACCGGGGAAACCCCGTTCTCGTTGGTATACGGAATGGAAGCAGTGTTACCACTGGAAGTTGAGATCCCTTCCCTGAGGGTATTACGAGATGTCCAACTTGACGAGGCAGAATGGGTGAAAGACGGGTTGAACCAGCTGAGTTTAATGGATGAGAAGAGGTTAGCTTCTCTAGCATATGGTCGGTTGTACCAGAGCCGAATGAAGAAAGCGTATGATAAGAAGATACATCCTCGGAGCTTTCAGACGAGCGACCTGGTGCTAAAGAGGATTCTCCCGCCACATGCAGATCACAGGGGCAAGTGGACCCCCAACAATGAAGGTCCATACGTTGTCAGAAAAGTCTTTTCAGGAGGAGCTTTATTGTTGTCCACCATGGACGGTGAAGACTTTACGTCGCCTGTGAATTCGGACGCAGTTAAAAAATACTTTGCTTGAAATTGACCCGCTGGACATTAAAAAGAGAGTCCAGGCAAAAATGGGGCATCCTGGCGAACCAAAAACAGAATGAAAGGTTCGGGCAAAAATTAGGGATAGAATCGAAAAAATGTACACCCGCGAAGTTGAAAACCTACACTGGGCGGCTTCGGCAAAAAAGGGTATCCCGGTGAACTGAAAACCCGTAAAGGGAGGTTCACGCAAAAGTTAGGGATTTGAAAGGAAAATAACTGCGGTCTGAATTTGATACTACGGTGCATGTTGGTGCGGGAGAATATACCTGAGAGTTAGATTATCAGATACAATCTCTTCAGAAATTTGAATACCGGGAAAGCGCCAGAGTCAGGCGAGTCATAGGAGGATCAGCTCATGATGTTCGTCTGCATCACGTTGCCGACATATGTGCAAATTTGATTTGTCATTATATTTATGCTTCCTATGCATACTTGTATATTTGTTATGCGTAACTTCCTCTTTTCAGGAGTTACATCCAGTGTACAAAACTCTGCCCATTCAGGGGCCCAATCAATAAAACATGTTATTCAGTTTGATGCTTGTTCTTTACTATTTTATATGTGAAAAGCGCCAATGTTAATAAAACTAGCAAGTACATAACATTGCTGGCCCTTGCCAATAATTGCTAAAACTTTGAATTGACTGAAAATGATGTCGCTAACGCTAACCTGAATAGATTTGGTTGTATAGCCTTGTCTTGTCACGTTTGTAGTGTTGCAGGGTTCTTGACCATACGAAGTGGGCGATCGGAAGACTGCAGTCCTAACCAGAGGCTCGTGGCGAAAAGGCTTGATCATTATGTGAAGTGAATCCCCATGCAGGTCGCGACAATGTTCCTTATTGAAGAAGGATCAAATTCCCCAGCTAGTCGTAGCTTATCCGAAGGACATTCTCCAGCAGGGTCGTTTACCCTCAGCAGAGTTTGGTGATTCCAAGATTATAGGAGGTGTTCAGACGGTGTGGTGTCCCCCAAAAGGATTCCCTATCCCGAGCAGAGTTGTTTAGCCTCAGAAGATTAATAGTTCCCAAACTTGTGAGCTGCACCCAGACAGTATACTCTCCCCAGTAGAGATTCCCTTCCCAGTAGGGTCATTTATTCTCCCCAGCGGAGTTAGTTTATTTTCCCCAAGAGAGTTGTTTAGTCCCCAGCGGAGTTCTCTCTTTTCAGCAAGTGTTTTCTTCCTTCCCCAGTGGAAATCGAAGATTAAAGCTCTCCCCAGCAGGGTGATATTTGTCCTCGATGGCAGATTTGATGAAGCGAGCTTGTTATAGCTATCTCAGCAGTTCGAGCCTGCATTTGCGTCGGCATATAATGTCATATTTGCATCTACCAAATAAAAAACGCGTAGCATTTCCATGTTGTATGGAGCATTACACCATTATCAAACATACGCATTATGAAACATAGATCAGGTTGGTTAACCTTTTGCTTTCAGGTGTGCTCTCTCAATAAGAGTACGGAGTTCTAAAGCTCAGATATTACCAGACAATCGAGGTCTCGCCAGGAGACGCGTGATGACATAGTCCAGTTTATCATTTTCCCCACCAGAGTTGCCAATTGAGGCGTTGTTGTATCTGGCCAGCGGAATGTTTTCTTCAAGATTTGTTGCTGCGGCAGCGTTTCAGGTTTTTATAAAATCAAAGTTTAGAAGTAGCCACTTGTTATCGAGACGAGTGTTTGACAGTTGTTTTTCGGAATCTCCCCCAGTGGAGTTAGTTAATGCAAAGAATAGGCAAAGAAACTATGTCCGAGAATAATTTTCCTGTGTGATGGGCAGAAGTGTAATTTTCTTGTGTGATGGGCAGAAGAATAATTTTCCTGTGTGATGGGCAGAAGAATAATTTTCCTGCGTGACGGGCAGAAGAATAATTTTCCTGTGTGATGGGCAGAAGAATAATTTTCCTGCGTGATGGGCAGAAGAATAATTTTCCTGTGTGATGGGCAGAAGTGTAAATTTCCTGTGTGATGGGCAGAAGAATAATTTTCCTGCGTGATGGGCAGAAGAATAATTTTCCTGCGTGATGGGAAGAAGAATAATTTTCCTGTGTGATGGGCAGAAGTGTAATTTTCCTGTGTGATGGGCAGACGAATAATTTTCCTGCGTGATGGGCAGAAGAATAATTTTCCTGTGTGATGGGCAGAAGAATAATTTTCCTGCGTGATGGGCAGAAGAATAATTTTCCTGTGTGATGGGCAGAAGTGTAAATTTCCTGTGTGATGGGCAGAAGAATAATTTTCCTGTGTGATGGGCAGAAGAATAATTTTCCTGTGTGATGGGCAGAAGTGTAATTTTCCTGTGTGATGGGCAGAAGGATAATTTTCCTGCGTGATAGGCAGAAGAATAATTTTCCTGTGTGATGGGCAGAAGTGTATTTTCCTGTATGATGGGCAGAAGAAAATTTTCCTATGATGTAAACAGAATAGTGTTCCCATATTGGATGGGTGGATGAAGTGTTACTAAATCGATGCGTGTTTCCCGTGAGAGATAGCGGATGAACTCCTCTGTATCTAGACGAATGATTTCCCCGTAAGGAACATAGTATGTGTCCCATGACAAGACAGAATTGCATTCTTATATTCAACAAAAGTACTTCTCCCAGTGAAGTCAATTCCGGTATTGACAAGATAGTGTTAAAATCAGATTTGTAAATAGTGTTCCCTAGATAGTGGTGCAGTTTATTTCACAATTTATTTTTTGCAGTTGGCAAATTTCCGGGTTTATTGGTATTCAACCGTCTCGTACCTCGATTGTCTGAAGGCTCCGGGCGTTTCACCCAGTCGGGTCCAAGCCGTTTGAATAGGGGCAGCTGTTGCACCCTAAAATTTGACCAACTTGTTTTACCTAATTTGTGTTTTCATAGCTTTATCATTTGCATAGTAGATCATATACATAGTTCATTCATTTGCATAGCATAGCATGGGCAAGTCATCCAACAAGGGATCAAGTGCTATTTTTCATCTCAAGGAGTATATCCAAAAGGTTCTTATCAAGATTCAAGCCTATTCAAGTCACCAAGAAAGAAGGTGAAGCTTTGAGAAATTAATAGATCAAGCAGTGGATTTATAGCCTATCTGGGGAGTATTTGAAGATCATCATAGAGGGTGTGAGCTATGGACTGAGGCATGGAATGTGTGTAGAAATCATGGAAGACCTAGAGGGTCATTTTGAAAGTAAGACAAGTTATTGGTGTGGTTGCAAGAGCTACAGTTGAAGACAGTCAACCAGGGTTTCACCTGGGTCAACCCTAGGTCTAATGCTTGATTGAAGGGCATCAAGGCCTATTTGAAGGATGTGGGATTCATCATTGGATATGTGTATAGGGATGTGGTGTTGAGCCAAAGAGAAATCAAGAAAAATCAAGAAGAAAAGAAGATTCTAAATTAGGGTTTCTGTGTAAGATTCCCTGATTTAGGTCAAACTTCCAAGCAGAATAATTCAAAATTCAAGTCTCAAATGGATCTTTGGCCAACATGAAACTTGTAGAGCATCTCAAGACCTTTAATTTGAGTGGTGGAAGGCATCAAGGATATTTATAGAGCTCAAGTTATGGTTCTTGCAAGTTACAGGTCATCTGAGGACACTGAAATTTATCTGTAAAAGTTACTTGACTTCCAAGCAACTTTTGCCCCACAAGGATTCTCAAATGGATTTTTGGTGAACATGAAAGTTGTTCCTCATGATCTTAGCTTTCTAGAAAGGTATGGTGTGCCTCATTATGATTTGTGGAACTCTACTTATGATCTTGACAAGCCAGGGGTATTTTGGGAAAGTAAGATTATAGGTCATTTCAAGCATATGCCTAAAACTCCTACTTGCAAGCTTCAAATGGAAAAATGTTCAACATCAAACTTGCTCAAAATGATGTTTTGAGTCTAGGAAAGAGGTCATGATGGCTTGGAAATGCATGGAACTCAAAATGATAAAATTGACCAAATATGGAAGGTAAAAGTCCATTTTCAAGTGACCAAATTTGGGATTTTTTGATCCAAAGCCAAAATACATCATGTGATATACCAAATTGAAGGGAAAACATGTTTTGAGATCATTGACACCATTGGATTTTGAATTTGAGGTCAAGAACTTGGACTTATCATTGGTTACTTATATGAGAAGCTACACTTGCCAAACCAAGCTAGAAGTGGATTACAATGCAAGGAACCATCCAAGCACATTCTAGTTCTCATTTAGAGAGAAATTCAAGCCTTGTTCATGTGCTGTAATAGGCCAAACTCCAACTGGTTTTTTGAAACTCATTAAAGGATTTACCATGACATGAGATACTCAATTTCTCATAGGATCATTCCAGCACTTTCTAGATCCTTCCTACACTGCCTATATATGAATTTGAGTGGATCAAGATCAGTTTTGGGTGTCATTTGGTGCAGAGAAGCAATATTGAGTTTCAATTCCCTCCATTGCAATTCATCGTCGAGTTCTTCATTTTCTTCACAATCAATCCAAGTTTTTGATTCAATTCAATTCAATAACCATCACTGAGTGTGTAGAGATCAAAATCAGAGTGAACCCATGGTTGAATCGAGTTCTTGAAGTTGAAATTTCACACCTGCAATTGAAATTCTGTTTCAAGAATCCAAGCTGTTAGAGGAGGATCTAGTGCATACAGAAGCAAGCAAGCATCATACTGAAGGAATTTGGAGCAGGACAAGCATTGATTTAGAGGTTTTCACCATCTGTTTTCCTCATTTCATCAGGTTAGTAAGTTTCGAATTATGGCTCGATTTAGGCATGATTAGGTTGATTTGTTAAGTTAGAGTGTTAGTATGTGGCTAGGTGAAACTTTCTGGAGAGTCTGAGAAGAGTTGGTGATGGTTCACATAGCAACACACTTTCTGTTTGGATCAAGAACTGAGTGGATATTGAGGATTAGAGTGAGTTCTATAGCATTATTTGATCAGTATTAGGTGATGAAGAAATCAGGACACTTAATTTGATGAATGGTGAATATTGAGTTTCTGATCAATTTTGGAGATGGAATCGTGTTTGCTGTTAGAGATGATATAAATTGATGATGATGTCATAGATGGAATCAGGGTGAAAAATAGAGCATGTTAGGGCTTTACAATTTGATTTTTGATCAAGGATTGATGGAGTTCGTGTGTGGATCAGAGGTTGTTCTTGCTTGTTCATCAATGGAGTTTGGCTCCAATTTTCATTCAAATGAAGAAGATGAGTTTTAGACCCTTGGATCATGGTGGAAATGTTGACTGAGTGCCCATCGTGTGGCTCTGATTGTGTTTCAATTTGTGAAGGGGATTGCTGATGCTGAAACGCATCGTTTCATTTAATAGAAGCATTGGGCTTAAGTTGATTTGTGTTGTTGACACCCCCCTTTCATGGCCCATCCAATATTGCACGCGTTTTGGCTGCTATTTGCACCGTTTTGTTTTCTTTTTTTTCTTTGATTTTCCTTTTTATTTTCTGACATATATTTGGGCCCAAGGCGCTTTGATACGCGCACCCCCCAGTTGGGCCCAGTTGATTCACGTGTCTTAATTTCTTGCTATCTGCACCAAAGTATTTTCTTTTTTTAATGCATTTTATTCATTTTATTTTACAACTTTGAAAAATCATAACAAATTGAAAAAGAGTTATTTTGACATGGGAATTTTTGCTACATATTGAAAATGGTTTCAAGAAAATTATGAATAAATAAAAATATTAGTTTAGGTATTTTCTTTATTTTTTGTGAATATTTTGCATTTAGTTGTTTTTTATTGAATTTAGTTTGTACATAATTTTGTAGATTTTTGTTTAGCTAGCTCCCTTTACATTTTAGTGCTATTCTTTTTAGAGTAATTAGATATAAACTTGAGCCTACCCCTGGATTTATTCCATGATTTTATAATTAGGTTTTGATTGGTTTTGATTAGATGATATTAGGATGGTTAGATTAGGGTTTATACACAACATAGGTGCACTTGAACATTTTATTTTTGGGTTTTCAGATTGAATTAGAGTATGGGACCTATGGGGTATATAGGGTAGATATAGAATTTCCCTTAGAATTAATATTAGGATTGTAAATACTATTTTACTATTTTTAGTATATTTTGCAATTGTATGATTGTTTGGTTTACCCATTTTTGGGGTTTACTTTGTTGTGAGGGCTTTTTGGGCATTTGCTTGGGGTGTGGGATTAGTTGGAGCTTGTGGAGCTTGGCAAGGGTTAAGAATGAAGAATGAAGATCAAAATCAAGGCTTGATGAGGGTTGCTTGGCTTGCTTGGAGTTGTTTGAAGACCATAGGACATAGGGTATAGGTAGAGCCTTAGAATAGAAATTCTTTCATAAACATGGATAGCTTCTTTTGCTTCCATTCTTCTCTATGACATAGAGTACCTTTATGGTATTCACCTCTCTCCTTAGGAGGGATCAGTGGCCATACCTTAGAGGTAGAACTTTGAGAGAACCACTCTGTTATAATGTCAACTATCCATAGACTTCCTTTGGTCGTCAATGAATTGTTTGACATTCATTTTCTTCTGATAACCATTTCTCTGTTGGAGGGATTTCTTTGAAGAATCCCTTGGAGATTGAAGATGAAGTTCATTACCTTGAAGACTGTTAGAGAGAGGAGTTGGTGATGTCAGAGTTGTGCAACTGTTTGATGTTGTCCACTGTTTAGAGTTTCTGCTTGTTGTAGCTTGCTGTTGATCTTGAAGCTTGGATGCTTATTGGGAGCTTGTAGATGGATGGAGACCTTGATTGAGGGTGTTGGTGACTTGTTGTTGTTTCTATCAGATTTTGCTGCTTAGGGCTGTTGGTGTTGTTTAGAGCTGTTGATGTATTGTTTGAGTTTCCTGACTGTAGTGTTTGATAATTACCCTGTTAGGTTTAAAGTGAATTTTGTTCACTTTTGCCTGTTGTTTTCTAGGTTCGAGGTTGAGTGGGACTTCCTTGCATCGCTTGTACTGCTGCCTTCATGCATTTTACTGTATATATGCTGTTGCTTTTCCGTTTATCCCCTAGGATCTCTGTTTCTCTCTGGGCAAGAGAGAAATATGACAGACATTAGGCTTTCATCCATGCATGACAACATTAGGGTAGATTTTGCTTCCCTTTTCAACCATAGACTTTTTAGAGCTCCTTTCTCTTCTCATCTCAGAGTAATTCAAAAACACAGTAATAAGGTTAATCAATGTCGTACGTTACGAACCTTAAGCTATTTGAGAAAAGGTTGCTGGAGGGTCACTCTTCAGTAATTTGATTGCTTAGTGTGTTACCCTTAGGGTGACATACGACGTAGTCACTCTCAAATCATAGTCTCTAGTGCGTCAGAGATTGCAAACATACTAAAAAATACTTCTTGCGTAAA
The DNA here is from genome assembly GCA_963859935.3 of Lathyrus sativus. Classification (NCBI taxonomy): domain Eukaryota; kingdom Viridiplantae; phylum Streptophyta; class Magnoliopsida; order Fabales; family Fabaceae; genus Lathyrus; species Lathyrus sativus. The sequence goes on along the minus strand of OZ012740.1, from coordinate 320,580,120 downwards.
AGACTGTAAACCAATCAAAAGTGTCATTTTTGTCCGCTTGGACCCATAAGCAGGAGAAAACCTTTTTCAGAAGGATAAAAACAATCAAAACAGACTTGTGTCGTACGTGGCCCGAACTACGTTTGCTCTGATCTTTCATGCTGTATGAAAGTACGTAGGCATAGGATGCGATATCCTAGCGAGCAACCTTCCCCTCCTTTCCAGTAGGTAGGCGAACTACGTTGACCTGATTTCTCGTTCCAGACGGGAATACGTAGGCATAAAGTGTGATACTTTGCCGAGTCATTTTATTTTCTTTTAACCCCAGACCTGTAGAATAGATTGAATAACAATCCGTACTAGAAAACAAGCGTGGATCCCGTCGAGTACGACGGACGTGAGGGGTGCTAATACCTTCCCCTTGCGTAACCGACTCCCGAATCCAGGATTTGGTTGCGATGACCATTCCTTTCCCGTCTTTGCGGTAGGTTTACTCTGAGCGTTTCCTTTCCCTCTGTTGGGATAAATAACGCACAGTGGCGACTCTTCTGTTCAGCCGACACCGATTTTCGCAGTAGCGACAGAGTGGATCTATAGCAGATATGGTTTGTGCCTCAGGTGAGCAATTCCTGGCAGGTTGAATTTTGACTGCTTCTCCAGTAAGTCGTCACTTTCAGGTGAGTATTGGTGATCCGTTCAGGACATTTTCCTCAGCAGATTTTGATATGAATCCCCAGCTGAGTTTGAACTTCTCGTTCTTGTAAGAACTTTGTCCCCAGTAAGGAAGCCGTCTGAGGCTCGTTTCCTAGTCCAATTATGATTGGCATGGGTTAACCTTTTCCCCAGCAGGTTGGAGTTGGTTTCGTCTCTTCAACATTTATGTTGCTGGTTTGGTTCTGTTGCATCTTGCATTCTGTGCATAGCATCCCCCAAACGCGTAGCATTTCCATTTCGTATGGAGCATTACGCCATATTCAAACAGGCACATGTAAAACATAAGCCAGGTTATTACCTCTCTGTTTGCAGGTGTATTTCCAACAGATGATTTATTTACTTTGCCCGCATGGTGTTCAGACCTGGAAAGTTTTGACTGATATCTTATGCCCGTATGGTATCCAGGCCATGGCGATTTCCGATTTGTTTACGTCCGTTGAGTATTCAGGTTCCGGTTTATCCCCGTTGAGTGTCCAGACTCCGGTTATTACGTTGAGTATCCAGAATCCAGCTATTCCGTTAAGTATTCAGGCTCCGGTCTATTTTCTTTGAGTATTCAGACTCCGACCATTTGAAAGATTGCTTCTTCTGCTCGTATGGTAGCCACTATGCAGGCGTGGTATCTAGACCCCGACTTGCGTTTTCCCCAGCGGTGTCGCCAGACCTCAGCTGTTGTTATAAACCCATGTGGTATTCAGATCTTGATAAGTACATTTGTGGTGTATCCCTTTATTACGTTGAGCATTCAGGCTCCGGTTATTATGTTGAGCGTTCAGGCTCCGGTTATTTCGTTGAGCAGTCAGGCTCCGGTTATTACGTTGAGTGTTCAGACTCCGGCCTTTTTTGTTGAGTGTTCAGACTCCGACAATTTGACATATGGTGCCAGACCATGACAAGTTTAAATGTGATTTCTCCGGATCGTATGGCAAATTATATATTTTATTTAATCCTTGTGGTATCCAGACCACGACAATTGGTGTTATTGTGCTTTGTCCGTCGAGTATTCAGACTCCGGTTAAGTCAGTTGGGTATCCAGACTCTGATGAATATATTTGTGATGTATTTCCTCGTCTGTTGAGCATTCAGGCTCTAGTTATTTTGTTGAGCAGTAAGGCTCTGGTTATTTTGTTGAGTATCCAGACTCCGGTTATTTCGTCGAGCAGTCAGGCTCCGGTTATTTCGTTGAGTATCCAGACTCCGGTTATTTCGTTGAGCATTCTGGCTCCGGTTATTTCGTCGAGCCGTCAGACTCCGGTTATTTTGTTGAGCATTCAAGCTCCGGTTATTTCTTCGAGCAGTCAGGCTCCGGTTATTTCATTGAGTATCCAGACTCCGGTTATTTCGTCGAGCAGTCAGGCTCTGGTTATTTCGTTGAGCATTCAGGCTCCGGTTATTTCGTTGAGCATTCAGGCTCCGGTTGTTTCATCGAGCAGTCAGGCTCCGGTTATTTCGTTGAGTATCCAGACTCCGGTTATTTCGTTGAGCATTCAGGCTCCGGTTATTTCATTGAGCATTCAGTGTAACACCCTTCTAAACCCCACGGAAAATATAAGCATAATCAGAGTAAAATTAACATGCATTCACAAAGGGCGTCACACATACACTTCCAAATTACTAAAAAAAACATATGTCATGCTCATTAACACTGAAATAAATAATCATACTTTACAAAATTTCATTTGTATGTAGCAGCGGATTCATTTATATCAGAATTTTTTTATAAAAGAAATATTTGTGTTTATCACATAAATCAACATCACTTAGGCACTGAGGCCAACATCACAATATACATCTGAAACGTAACCCAAACGATCCCAGTGTTACATGACCAGAGCATGACTTGACCCAATATAATTAAATCACTAAATAGCTACACCAATAGCGACCTCGCAACTACGAGCAGTACTACACCTTAATACCTGAACGATGTCATGTAGGACATCATTCCAGCAGAAGGGTGAGAAGTATTATCATAATAACAATGCATATAATCATATATAAGTGCACAAGTACAAAATACATATATATTCCACATTTTCTCACCACAATTCACTATAATCGTCATATATGTCACAATATATATTTACCTAATTAAGCACATTCATTAATCATATTTTTACGAGTCATGTCCTTTCCACAAAAACATTTACAATGATAATTACTTCACCAATTCACATAAACATACATAACATGTTTATTTCACCAATTCACATAAACATACACAACATGTTTATTTCACCAATTCACATATAAGGATGATAAATGCAACTCATAGAGACCGACTCACTACTTTATGCAGATGCAAATGCGGCACCGACTCATTCAGCAGGTTCAATTGAAGAACCAAATGGAACCATCGCGCGTTACTGAAGTAACTCCCTGTCGGGCCTACGATGTTCACCCATCGCTCACACCCCACATTGGGCACACGATGTTTCAGGATTGCTCACACCCCACACGGGCACACAATCCAATTGCTCACACCCCACAAGGGCACACAATCGTTCTGCAGATTCTCCACGAAATCAAATATAAACCATCGCTCACACTCCACAAGGGCACACGATCGTTTCTGCAGATCCTCCTAGGGATCAAAAATAAACCATCGCTCACACCCCACAAGGGGGCACGAGGTTTCTGCAGATCCTACGCGGGATCAAGACACAAGAATGCAATCATGATGCTTCACATGCAAAAAGACTCCACACGCTCTTAAAATGCATACATATTCACAAATATATACAATTACGCATTTCACCTCATACAAGTACATACCATATAACTCATAATTGCCAAACGACCACATCTCACATTTTCATACAACAATCACATATACATACCACATAACTCATATAAACTTATCAACTCTCACAAATCCTCATTTGGGATTATAGGTACATCGCTTATACCCCACCAGGAACAACATCACAGTTATTCTACCACGGTGATCACTACACTAGGAACGACACCTTGTCATTCTACCCCAGTGATTACTACACTAGGAACGACACCTTGTCATTCTACCCCAGTGAGTAAGAATCTCGCACGTTTACTTATTCTCAACATCATTATCACATCACCAAGCAATGCACATATATTCACTATATATATATATATATATATATATATATATATATATATATATATATATATATATATATATATATATATATATATATATATATATATATATATATATTCTCATGCATTCTTCACACATTATCACATAAAATCAATATGCACTCACAAGGTCGTGCCAACTGCAACGAACTCAATCACATTCATCATGCATTCACGTTTAATTAAAATAATGCATTCAATTGCCAAAATGCCATAATTCACAATCTAGGATTCACGCCATAAGGCTACCCACAACACGTCTCATCTCAATAATACACAAACTATTCATATTATATAAGGATTAACATAATTGAACCAAACAAATAACCATTAGATGGAAAACACAAGAAAACAACATGCTGGCATGCTCGCTACCTTGCTCTCCTAGAGAGCTCCTAGCGAGTGCTCGCTACCTGTTCGCCTAGCGAACAAGCTCGCGAAGGCAAACAGAAGCCACTGACTTGATTCGCTACCTCACTCGCTCAGCGAAGGCCTAGCGAATGCTCGCCACCCCCTTCACTACCAGCGAAGAACACCAAAATCATTCTGCCCAAGTCTGGGACCGTTCGCTACTAGCTCACCACAGTGAATGCTCGGCGAATGCTCGCGACCTGCTCGCCTAGTGAACTTGCCAACGAGGGTCTGCACACTTAGAATTTCCCACTGTCCAAAACTCCGAAACTCCTCAAAATCCACCCGATTCAATTCCAACTCGTTCTAGTATCCTTAGCCCAACATTCCTCGACTAAACTTAACCACTTATCCTCATTTTTAACCATTAAAACTCGGTTTCTACCGATTCAACTCATTTATGCCCTAGAATGGAAAATGAGGAAAAACAACCAAACAATCCATACATAATCACATACATTGGTAAGATAACAATGTTTCACACCCTTACCTCGATTAATCGGAAGCTAAAAGTCGTTCTTGATGATTTCCAAGCTTTTCCATTTTTCTTCCTCTTTTCTCCTCTTCCTCTTTCTTTCTCTCCTTTTCCTTCTTTCTTTCTATCCCTTTCTTTTTCTCTCTTCTTTCTTTTATATATCCTTCTCTTTTATTTCTCCTCAATATCTCATCTCTCAAAAATATCTATCAATTCCTTTTCTCACCAAAATATCTCATCTTATTATTAATTAGAGAATATCTAGTAAATCCATATTATTCTACCAAATAGAATAAATCAGTTAAATCCAATAATTCACTTAAATCAGATAAATCACACAAACCAATTAATTAGTACCATTAATCAGTTATTGAAAATTGGGCTGTTACATTCAGCCTCCGGTTATTTCGTCGAGCATTTAGGCTCCGGTTATTTCGTCGAGAAGTCAGGCTCCGGTTATTTTGTTGAGTATCCAGACTCCGGTTATTTCGTTGAGCGTTCAGGCTCCGGTTATTTCATCGAGCGTTCAGGCTCCAGTTATTTCATCGAGCAGTCAGGCTCCGGCTATTCCGTTGAGTATTCAGGCTTCGGTCTATTTTTGTTGAGTATTCAGACTCCGACATTTTGAAATGGCATTCTTAAGCCTGTATGATATCTAGATCATGGCGCAATTTTTGATGGATGTGTTCATCGTATCAGGTGTTATCTAATAGAGTTACTTGTTTAAGTTCCTCTTCTTTCCCCAGTGGGATTGCCAACAGAGTTACTTGGTTAAGTTTCTCTTAATTCCCCAGTCGAGTTACTTGGTTAAGTTCTTTGCGCTCCCCAAGTAAAGTTATTTGGTTAAATTTCTCGCTTTCTCCCTGCTAGAGTTGCTTGGTTAAGTTGTTCTGTTCCCCAGCGGAGTATTCGTGGGATTTATCCAGATGTTTATTATAATCGATTATTTTCTAGAGTTTTTTGTCCCCAATTAGAGTTTGTAGTTTATTTCTGCGATTGGCAAATTTTCGGGTTCGTCGGTATTCAACCGTCTTTTACCTTGATTGTTTGAAAGTCGTTCGCTTTTCACCCAGTCAGGTCCAAGTCGCTTGAATAGGGGCAGATGTTGTACCCCAAAATTTGCCCAACCATCTCTTTACCTGGCTTATGTTTTCACTGCATTGTTCTAGCATTTGTTCTCTGCATTTTTGCATTTCTGCATATCATAACATTTGTTCTTGAGGCATGGGATCAAGGCATTTCCGTGGCTCAGGGCTCTTTTAGTGCAAGAAACTGAACAGCGAGCATCGGAGGCTCCGACATTTATTTTGCCCAGCGATCGAGCGATCGATTTTATTTTTCAGGATATTTCAGCTCAGGAAGCAGCATTCAGCCATCTCAAGCATTCTCAGGGTTATAACATTCAAAGGCAAATTTCAAAGGCTTATCAGGACCTAGAACGGTTGAAAACGGGCAAATGTGCAAATTTCCCTCCAAAAGGCGCCAAAATTCAAAATATGAAGGTGTTAATCAATTAACCAAATGGTTAACCAATTAACCAAGTCAAAATCAGTCCAAATTCAAATATTCAAAGGTGTTAATCGATTAACCATATGGCTAACCGATTAACCAGTGCAGATTTTGCCTCTGTACGTGATTTTTCAAGTGAAGCCACTTTGGGGTCCAATTTTGATCACTTGTGAGTTGATTTTTCACCAAGGGAAGGATCTAGAACCATTTTGAATTTTGGTTAACTTTCAAATCATTTCAAATTCCCTCCCAAAATTTCCACTCCTCACTCCAAAGCAATTTTCACAAACCACATTCCAAGCCTCATTTGGATCGAAGCCTAAGGGGTATTTAATTGATCTACTCCAAACCTCACACATCTAATCCTCATAATTTCCATTTTCATTTTCAGAATTCACTCTCATTTCTCTCAATTCTCTCTCAATTTCTCCATTCCCAAACCTTCACCAAAGCTCTTCTCACATTGAAATCCTTGATTCTCGATTGGAATCATTGATTTCTAAGAGCTAAACCTTCATCCTTGATCCTCATCGTCTCAATTTCTTCATCCAATTTTTGTGCAAGTTTGAATCTGAATTTTGAAGTTGCTTGGAAGGAGCTTATTTGGATTATTTTGGCTTAATTTTGGTGGATCTTCATTTCTACTACAAGCAATCACTTGGATCTTGAAGGATCTCCGGGTTTCTTGCTTGGATCTGCATAATTGGAGTAAATCAGCACTAACCGAAGCAATTCTCCGCTTCGTAGGTTGGAACTCTTGATCCAATTTTGATTTTGAGCTTATTTGCATAATTAGCATGTGGATCTTCATTTTTGATTGATTTTGCTATTTTGTTTCATATGATATGTGATCTTGCTGGTTTAATGTGTTTATATGCTAATTGGATCGCTATTTGCTGGTTTAAATTCGTGCATAATTGATTATGTGATCATCCAGATCATTAGATAAGTGCTTATATGCTGAAATTGTTGTTCTGTTGTTGTTTTTTTTATACTGGTACAGGGTTAACCGATTAACCAAGGGTGTTAACCGATTAACCGTTGCGCATTTTCAAATTTTCAAGCATTTTTCAATGGTTAACCGATTAACCCATGGTGTTAATCGATTAACACTGTGCCAACAAGCATGTTTTGCTATTTTTTCTTGTTTGTTTTGGTGCTCACTCACTTCGAATCTTCATAGATCAGTGTGATGCATTAGGAGTGAGATGTTTTGGATATATGTCATTGTTCTTGATTGTTTAATCATGATTTTTTCGACATGCGTTTCGTTTTCCACTTGAAAGCATACTCTCGTATATGTTGTTCAATGTGATGTTTATCATTTGGTTTTTGCATGAGTTCGAAGAATGATTCGGTTGAGACACGCTTGTGGCGGCTGCTGTCCCACACTTTTTCCTCCCTTTTTTCTTCGGAGATTGATGCTTGAATGGTTGTAGGAGTCATGACTTCTCCCATTGCATCTCACTTTTGGCTTGAACTTATTTGAGCTCATTTTGGCTTGCTTATGTATGCATTTTCTTTTGGTTCTTGCATTTCCATTTGCATGCTTGAGGTTGAGATGTGCTTGTGGTGGTGTTTACCCCACACTTTCTTCCTCCCTCACTTTCATTCTAATTGTGCGTTACATGTTTGCATATTGCATTTTTCTTATGCTTTCTTTTTCTTCTTCTTTTGTCTTCCTTTGCCATGTTCCCTTAGGACCTCTAATTTCTCTTGTTCAAGAGAGATTATGATAGACATTAGGATTGAAACCATGCATGATAACATTAGGTAGCATTCCCTTACATCTCAACCATAGGTGCATTTTGTATGAGGACATTAGGTTGAGTCTTAGTCTCCCTTTAGAGTGTGTCTCTCTTCTCATCTTCAAACATCTTCAAAACACTTAATAAAGGTTAAGGATTGTTGTGCGTTACGAGCCTTAAGTACTTGGGAAATGGTGATTGGGGGGCCCCCTCTCAATTATCTAGAATGGTTAGCGTATGTCCTTTGGACGATATGCGACGCATTCACTCTTAGGTCATAGTCTTTAGTGAAACATGAATTACAAACAATAATCAATGCGCTTCTTCTCTAAAAAATACAAAAACAAACTTCAAATCTTTTTATCCTTCGGGATCGTAATTTTGAAAACTTTTTTCATAAGGAGAGTTTTGTTAACTCTTGGTTCTACCGCAAACAGGTAACGCCTAAGTCTCCAATGGTCAAGCTGCATACACCTAACTGCTAGAACTAAGGTTTAACCCTTCTCGGGCCTAAAACATTTGAACCAACCGGTGTTCTTGTTAGCCCGAACTACATTTACTCTGATTTCTCATATCAGATGAAAATACATAGGCACAAGACGACAATGTCTTGGCGAGCAACCTTCCCCACCTTTCACCCGTAGTTAGCCGAACTACGTTGACTCTGACTTTCCCATTGCACTAGGGAATATGTAGGCATAGAGCGGCGATGCTCTATCGAGTCTCTTTTCTTTTCTTTTGTCTCTGAGCCATAGCTAGATAGTAAACACCCATTTAGATAGACAACAAAGCATGGATTTCGTCGAGTACAACGAACGTGAGGGGTGCTAATACATTCCCCTCACGTAACCGACTCCCGAACCCGAGATATGGTTGCGATGACCTGTCTTCTCCTGTTTTCGTTAGGTTTTCTCTTATTGTTTCCTTTCCCTCTTTTGGGATAATTAACCAACGGTGGCGACTCTTATGTCCTTGCCGGCCCTCTTCGCAGCGATGCGACAAACCCCTTCCAGCCTAGAAGTTGAAGTTTCTTTCTTTACAAAAAAAATCCCGCAATTTTAACCTTGGGGTGGGTAGTTCTCAGTTAACTCGGTTGTATGTTCATGCGAGACACCTTTCATATAAAGATTGCAACCATAATTTATTTTCCTTCGCACACAACAAACAAGTGTCGAAGATGTTTTTCAAGCCAAAAAGCCGATGATGGTTCACCGTAATCATTAAAGTCAGACAGTCACTCTCTTTCTTTCAAAAAAATAAAAAGAAATCAATCAAAAGAAAAGCCCGCTAAGTCAAAACCTACAAAGGAGACTTAGGCAAAACTGGGGCATCCCGCTGACTGTAATCTTCGCAAGAAACAGTTCAAGCAAAAGTTAGGGATAATAAAAGAGGAGATCTTTAAGCCCTTACCCTGAAAATCCTCAATGTCAAAACAACCAAATGTTATAAGGAAGTAGTGACTGCCTTCTCAAGAGTCCTTGGACTTCTGAACCATCACCATGGCTATAATTAGTGCAATTCCTATAGGAACCTGAGTGTATATTCTGAGTTAGTTGAGTGTAGGACTGAAGATCATCACGTAGATTGGGTGGGCACAAATAAACTTTGAGCCTTTATCCTTTGTTTCTTAAATCGTGAACCAGACCACATTACAACCCTCAAAAGACCTAACTGAAGCAAGGTGATTTTGAAAGCATACTACAACAAGATTGCGTAAACTGACTCCAAAAGATCTTTGCAAATCAATTATTTTGGCATTACACCTTTGCTTTACACTTTTAAATGTTTCGAACCACTGTGTCCTGACTAATGACTCATTTATTTTGCATCTTTCAAAAATGATTTTGATTTCAAAAATTGCATGAACTTTGCATTACCATGTTTGTATGAATACTTTTGTTTGCAAACTGGCTTTCCTCTCAAGGAATTTTCAAACAATTGCGAAACTTGGTCGGTGATCCTATCAGGGGCAAGTTCCTTATAAATCTTATTGAGAATCAGCTCATAATTTGTTGCTCAATGCAAGTCCTTCTCAGAATTGATTTACCTAGAAGATTTTTTTTAAGACTCAGATTGGGGAAAGCTTTCCAAGCACACAGTAACACAATCATCTACAAAATCATTCAAGCTGAAGCAATGACCAGTCCATCTAAAACAGTCAGCTAAACTGGAGCAGTTTACTTGAAGAATCCTCAAGCAACTGTTCATCCTTCCTACAAGGATCATCAACTTGACACAGTTTACCATTGTGGCAAGGATGTGCCCAGCAGTAGCACCTTTAGTCCCCAAGCAGAATGGTAGTGATATTCATGTTGAGGAATCAGTTCTCCAGTCTTGTCATCTCACCAAAAGAGTCAAGCCTTGTCGTTGGCACCTGCGTTTGCATTCGATCATATATCATCTGCATAAGTCATATACATATGCATAACCTGAGTGTTTCATCCTCATTTGCATTTCTTCCGAGGTTGTGTCGTTAACAAACTCTTACCTTGTGGTCAAAGTCCAACTCACTTGGCACCTATCAAACAGTTCTTGTCGTGTCTATCTGACATTCTTCCAGATATGACATTATTCTTATTCGATTGTTCTTCCGGATATGTTTGTTCCTATATACATACAATACTATTTATTATGATTATACCTTTCATTCAAAGCCATTATTGGAGGGCAGGTATTCCTTTTATCCAACGCCATTCTTGGATGTCACCTTTGTTTGTCTCTCTCTGATGTTTTCCCAGATGGAGTCTTTGTTCTGATGTTCTTATAGAACTTATCTGATGTTCTTCCAGATATTCCCTTTGATTCTGATGTTTTTCCAGAATCTATCCAATGTTTTTCCGGATACGTTTCTCTCTCTGATGTTTTTCCAAATGGAATCTTTGTTCTGATGTTCTTCCCGAACTTATCTGATGTTCTTCCAGATATTCCCTTTGATTCTGATGTTTTTCCAGAATCTATCCGATGTTTTTCCGATATGTTTCTCTCTCTGATGTTTTTCCAGATTGAGTCTTTGTTCAGATGTTCTTCCAGAACTTATCTGATGTTTTTCCATATATTTCCTTTGATTCTGATGTTTTTCTAGAATCTATCCGATGTTTTTCTGGATATGTTTCTCTCTCTGATGTTTTTCCAGATTGAGTCTTTGTTCTGATGTTCTTCCAGAACTTATTTGATGTTTTTCCAGATATTTCCTTTGATTCTGATGTTTTTCCATAATCTATCTGATGTTTTTCTAGATATGTATTTTTGTTCTGATGTTCTTCCAGAACTCCTTTGTTGCTTATCTGATGTTCTTCCAGATATGTCTCCAAATCTTTTCCCGTACATTTAATGCTTTTCTAAAATGTTTCGGATGTACCTTCAGAATATATGGCTTCAATTTGCTTTTCTGGATATGTCCCGGAGTTTATTCGATGTTTTTCTGAGTATCTCTGGTGTGTTTCAGAGTTCATTCGATGTTCTTCCAAATGTCTCTGATGTTTGTTTATGTGTCCCTGTTATATTTCCCAGATTCTTCTCACCTCATTCAATGATCTTCTGAATGCTGTGACTATTTTCCATCCAGTTCCGTTCATGGATGATGACTGTTACCTCCCCGGTGTTGTTGTCTTTCCCCAATGAGTATTTACTCGTTGTTATGCCGTTATTTTTCTTTTGCTCGTGTGTTTGCATCTGTCTTGCATCATAAAGCATAATTTAGAATTCATGGCATGTTCGCATTCGTCCTTTTGCATAGCATCCGATCTAAGGGACAAAATTTCTGGTTTGATATATTTAAATACCTTTCACTATGATTCTATGAGGATTATCATCTCTCATTGCCATCTGGTGAAGATATTTAAATAGGGGCATCTGTGGCACCCTAAATTTTGACCCCTTAGATCTACATCATCATTCTAGGTTCATCTTCATCTGTTTATCTAACCTTAACCTATTTCAAGTTTGTCTTTGTTAAGTTATAGGTGAATTAGGGTTCCGTACAATTAGGAATCGAGGTTTCAATAGTTTAATCAGTCAATGTATTGGATTGGTTCTCCATGAAACAAGTCCCCACATCATCAGGAATACTACATTGGATCAAGTATGAATCCAATTTGAGGTTGTCACCAAGAGAAAGGAAGTAATGCAGTGCAAAAACCCTGATTAGGGTTTCCAATTGGAAAAGTCAACTGTAGTTTGACTTTTGGTTTAAATGGTTTTCTAAGGCATGAGTCATGATCCATGAGGCTCATATAGTCCTATGAAGTCTACCCTAGAAGTTTCAAGGCCTCAGGGAACCCAGGACACCAACAGTCGATTCAGAGGTTTTCGATCGTTCGGTTCGTCTGACTGAAAAGTCAACCCGTTGACCAACAGGGTGTTAACCCAAAATTGAAGCCAAATATCTTCCCAACATCATTTAATATCTAATAATGAATTTTTGTGACCAATTGATCAAGAATTGAGAAGTAATAAAAAAGATGGGGAATTAAGGTTTTGAAAAGGGCAAAGCCATAACTCTTTAACCACACAAGGGTTTTTGACCTAGTTTCAATAGGAATGAGTTCCTAACACAAAACATCAATATTGTATTACCTAATTGGGTCTTTCTAAAAAGTACAAGTGGGTTCCATAACTCTTCCTGGTTAGAGAGAACCAAGGTCCACAAGTTGGCAAAAACTCACATTGGCAAAACCAAGTCAGCATGAGTTTTTTGATTCCAAAACCTCTCCAAATCGATGCTAATCAAAGAATAAGCCTCATTTATGATGTTTATATTGATAATAAACATTTGTACATCAATTACCACGAAAATGGCACAAATATCAAAGGAAATCATTATTTAATGCAAGTTGCAAAAGTGAATAGTGAAGAAAGAGAAAAAAGGTGGCTACCCTTGTCAAATCATCAACTTTAATTCAACAAGTCACCTCTTATCCTATCAAGAATGATGAAAAAAATATATGGGGCATGGACAATATCTTAGTAGAGTGGCTTAAAGGCAAAGATGAAGATTGCATTGGAAAACTCAAAGATTTTCATGATGGAAGGTTAAAATTGGCAATTTGCTTCACTTTTGCCCATACCTTGATCCAAGGCCTTTGGCTATATATAGAACTCACTTCCTACATCATAAACACACAAGTTACATGCTAGAAACCAGCTAGAACTCCCTTCCTTACACAATCATAAGTTCTTGCAAAATCTCATTAAGTTTCCAAAATCCCTCAAAATCTGCTTTTGCAAAACACCTTTCAAAACCATTTTCAAACTTCTTCCAACTCAAGAAACACTTCAAGCATATCAAATATGATGTATTGAAGCTATCCAAATCACTTCCACGCTTATGTAACAAGGTTCTAGTGAGTTGTTCTTTGAAATCTTTGGATGTTGGAGATTTTCCTTCATTTACAAGGCATTTCGTCCACTAGCTTGCTTGGAGGTTGTTTGGAGCATCTATTCATCATCCTAGGAACATTTGCAGATCTTGGAAGAGCTCTCAAGATCTCCGGTTTTCTTATTGCTTAAGCTTTCTTCAATAGGTAAACCTAAAACTCATAAATGTGAACTTTCCATTTGCATTTCACATGTTACCATGACTGTTTTTAGGGTTTTTACCATGATGTTCTTAAACTTTTTCAACTTGTAACTTGATTTTTCTTGTGAGGTTGATCTTGTATTATTCATACATGTTTGTTAACATGTTTAAATAATCAAATTTGTTTGATTCATTGTCTTACCATGTGCATTTTATTCTTTTTATCATTTAGATTTTTATGTTTTGTTCGCAAACTTAAAAACCACATAACTTCTCCATTTTAAATCATTTTTAATTGGTTCTTTTTGCAAAATTCTTGTGTTGTAACATATTTCCATATGATGTTTAAAGAATTCTAAAAATACTATTTTAGAAACACTTTGCATTATGAGTAAGTTATAACCCATTTTAGGGTTTTCACCCTCCTATCTCTCATTCTTCATTTCAAAACTTTATTTCCATTTGAGTTTAATTTGAAATTGACATGAACTTGGATTGTTAGCTTCCTTGTGCATTTAAGTTTGAAATATCAACTTTTCTTGTACGCATTTAAGTGGTTCACCTTTTAAAAAACTTTTGATTGTTCCCATGGTTTTGAACCTTTTGTTTACATTATTGTGACATTATGGTTACATATGATATCCTTTACGTTTACCCTTTATCCTAACCTTAGGATTTGAGTCTCCGTACTCACATTTAGCATCCCACCGTGGACATACTTTATCCTTTATACTCACCTTAGGATCCGAGTCGCCATACTCATGTTTAGCGTCCCGCCGCTGACATTCTCTACCATAACAATCTCAACATAGATTCAGGAGTCACCACACTCCATGTAAGTACTTCCCTATGAATTCTTACATCCCCTGGAACCTTAACCACAATCAATAGTTCCTCACCCCTAGTTAGGGGAACTACGATTGCTCTGATTCCATTTCCGTCAGGATACGTAGGCACGAGATGCGATTTCTTGGCGAGCATACTTTATATCTTTACCCTTAGCACTTTTCCTTTAGCAAGAAACTTTAGCATAACACAAATACTAACAAGAGGTTCCTGTAGAGTAATACAGATGTTTAGGATGTGAAATACCTACCCTAGGCATAACCAACCCCCGAACCTTTAGATCTCTTAGCTTCGTTCTTACGTAGCGCAAAAGGTTTTTCTTTCTTTAAACCTTTCCTTTGGATAAATTAAAGCCCAATAATGAATTTTAAGAATTAAGATTCAAGTTAATCAATAGCTTTGTATCACGATTCTCACTGCAACAAGAAGCTTTGGGTTCAAGTTTGAAATTGAGTTCTGCTTATCACCCACAGGCCGATGGTCAATCTGAGAGGACTATTCAGTCGTTGGATGATTTGTTGAGAGCTTTTATACTCGAGCGGGGAGGCGCTTAGGATACTTATTTACCGCTGATGGAATTACTTACAACAACAGTTATCGTTCTAGTATTGGAATGACACATTTTGCAGCATTGAATGGTAGAAGGTGTAGGACACCTCTATGTTGGTATGAGTCGGGAGAGAGTACGATACTCGGACCCAAGATTGTGCAACAGACCACGAAGATAATCCAGATGATTAGAGAGAAAAAGAAGATGGCCCAGAGTAGGCGGAAAAGCTATCATGGTAATAGTAAGAAAGACTTAGAATTCAGCGAGGGTGACCATGTATTTCTTAGAGTCAATCTGATGACCGGTGTTGGTCGTGCGCTGAAATCAAAGAAATTGGATCCTAAGTTCATTGGACCGTATCAGATTCTGCAGAGGGTTGGAGTTGTTGCTTATAGAGTGGCGTTGCCACCCGAACATTCAAATTTATTGTGAAATCAAGATTCTCAGAGATCAACCTATGTTTTGATGAAGACAAATCACTTGACAAAGAAGGCAAAGATGATCAACCATTTCAAGACATCAAGAAGCAAGACAAAGACTTGACATGAAGAATATTTCACTCAGAAGGTATAATGAGAATTCTCATCAAGTGTTTAAGTCCTGATTGCTCAAAACATTAAAAAATCTTTTACATTACTTTTCACACTAACACAAGCTTTTTAAAACATAATTTTTCTAAGTTTTTGTAAGTGCAACCGACTGCACTCTTAGAGCAATCGATTGCATGATCAAATTTTAAATCATTTTTGCTTCTATTTCAGTAAGCAATCGATTGGTGCCTTGGTGCAATCAATTGCATGCTTAAAAATCTCTCTTTTTTCACTTCTGTTTTAGTGTGCAATCGATTGGTCCTTTTGGTGCAATCGATTACTCTTTTAAAATTTTGAATTTTCAAGGGTTTTTGTGAAGGTGCAATCGATTTTTCTATATGTGCAATCGATTGCTCACTGAACATTTTTGAAAAATCATTCTGAAAAATTGCATCTCTTCAACCAATCTTCCATGAAATGTTTCCTTTGAAACATGGCAATTGTTCATCAATTTTTCTGAAGATTTGCATGATTTTTTCAAGAGGTGTTTGTGTAATATAAATACCCAAATCTTTCAAATTCAAAACACATCTCTTTCAATTCTCTTTAAAAATCTCTATCACAATTTCATCTTTCCACATCTAAGTAAAATCACTTTTACAGAGAATTTTCTGCATAATTTTCATATCCTTTGAAAGAAAATTCTTGAGCAATAAGTCTTAGATACTTGTGAAAACTCTCATTGAAAGAGAAGATCAATCTACAGCATTGATAAACATTGTATACATTGTTGCAAACTCATTACAAAATCAGACTGTATTATTTCCCCTTGTTGTTCAGGATTGTTGAAAGCAAGTGTGTGCATTGAAGAGGATTGTTCTTCCTGTACTTAGTGTTTTAGATCTTAAAGGTGTTTAAGAGCCTTTAATCTACCTATAGGTTAGAAAGAATTATACACTGATCCTAACTATAGTGAAATCTCTTTCATGTTGAAAGGGGACTGGAGTACCTTCGGAGTGTGAAGGGAACCAGGATATTTCTTGGTGTTCTTTAATTCCTGCACTTTACTGCTTTCATACCATCATCATATCTCAAGAAAGTAATAAATCAGTCTCTAAAAATCATAAAATTTCAAAGAACCTAATTCACCCCCCCCCCCCTCTTAGGTGCAACTCAGTGTGACATCCTACTTGTTTGAGAACTCTGATGTATTTTTATGTAATATTTCAGTATATGTTTTATAATACGCGTACGGGGTAGAGTGGGGTGTTAAAATTGGTATCAGAGCAGGTCGGTCCGTCCAGCCAAGTGTCTAATGTTGGTTGTTCCCTAGTATGCGACATGTGCATGAAAACACTATCGGTACACGTTTGCTTTCTAACCTTTGTCTGCAGTGGTGGAAACGAAACAAGTGGGGAAGAAGCTTGTGCTTCTCCAGGATGCTTCAGGTGTGGAGTGGTGGCTCAGTGTGTTGTTGAACGCTCTATAGTTTGGTAAAGATAGTTTATGCCCCCATCATGATTTTTGACTGTCTATTGACAAATTGAGGAACTGATCACCCTTAATCTCTTGTTGATAGTAGATGGGATCATGTTGGATGGGATAAAAATGTCTTGCAAGATTAGATGGCGTGTGCAGTGAATTGTTTGGAGTTAAGCTAAGTGCTTGCAGATTATTTTTGTGAGTCGGTGCAGGATGGTGCCGAGATGTTTGTTTTGATGGAAACTTTGAGTATTAATAAAGTGAGGAAGTTGGTGGTGTGCCAGTTATTTGTGATTGTCCAGAAGTTTTCCTAATGAGGTAAGTGATTTACCACCAGAACGTGTGGTGGAGTTTGCGATCGACTTAGTTCCTGGAACTAGTCCGATATTGATGACACCATGTCGTATGTCTGCATTAGGATTGAAAGAGTTGAAGAGTCAACTTGAAGATTTGCTTGAGAAGAGATTCATTCATTCGAGTGTGTAACACCCCAAATTTAATTGGAATATTTTAATTTATTTATTTAATTGAGAATATTCGTATTTTGGTGGTTTTCGGTGGTTTTGTGGATTATTAGGAATTATGGATTTTTGGATTATTTATTTAATTAATAGTATACAATATGGAAATATTAGTATTATTATTAGTTAAAATAAATATAAGTAAAATAAGGGTAATTTGGGCATTAAGAGGAGTTAGTAAGGGTGTTATGGGAAAAGCCCAATTGTGTGGCCCAAGACTAGGTTTGACAAAAAGGAATTCTGAAGGAAATTAGGATTTATTTTGTTAACCGTGAAAAGTATTGAGGTCAGAGCTCTGGGGAGAAGATTGGAGGCAGAAGCTTCAAGAGATTCTCTGAAAGATTGAAAAGGATTTGATCGACAACTAAGTGTCGCTACTGCGAAAATCGGCGCCGGCTGAACAGAAGAGTCGCCACCGTGCGTTATTTATCCCACGGGAGGGAAAGGAAACGCTCAGAGTAAACCTACGGCAAAGACGGGAAAAGGTATGGTCATCGCAACCAAAACCTGGATTCGGGAGTCGGTTACGCAAGGGGAAGGTATTAGCACCCCTCACGTCCATCGTACTCGACGGAATCCACGCTTGTTTTCGGGTACGGATTGTTATTTCTATCTAAACTACAGGTCTGGGGTTAAAAGAAAAAGAAACTGACTCGGCAAAGTATCGCACTTTATGCCTACGTATTCCCGTCTGGAACGAGAAATCAGAGTCAACGTAGTTCGCCTACCTACTGGAAAGGAGGGGAAGGTTGCTCGCTAGGATATCGCATCCTATGCCTACGTACTTTCATACAGCATGAAAGATCAGAGCAAACGTAGTTCGGGTTAACTACGGCTAGGCTGGGTATTCTCACACAGCAGTGAGAAATCAAACTGGTTTTACAGGTACGGGAACCTATGGGAAAAACTACGGTCTGGTCTCAAATGCACTCGGGCAAGAGAGAAAAAAGGGTAACATCAGTCGTCAGCGGGAAAGTCTCGATCGCACAGCAGCGAGAGAACAAAAGATTAGTTGTTAGTGTGCTCGCTAGGATATCGCATCCTATGCCTACATATTCTCGTCTGGTACGAGAAATCAGAGCAGCTGTAGTTCGGCTACTTTCGGGACCACAGCTTAAATCTCGTTTTATTAACATTATGAAAAATGATTACAATGATTGCATACTGAAAAATAAACCCCTAGGAAATACTATCCTATCCTATCCTGAAAAATCGAACGAAAAATAGTCCCCTAACAAGTGGACTTTTAACACTATCTCTAAAAGGAAAATAAACTCTATGAAAAAATGTACTCTAAAAAATATTAAATCTACCTTAATATTTTTTCTCAATATTTCTTTTCCCTTTTCTTTTTCTTTTTTCTCAAATATCCTTTTTTCACTTCTTTTTATTCAAATATTCTTTTCTTTTATATATTTTTTCATATTTTCCAATATTCTTTTTCAATATTTTTCACTATTATTTTTCTCTTTCTTTTCTCTATCTCTTTTCTCTTTTTCATATTTCTTTTTTTTTTCAATATATTCTTTTTTCAAAATATTTTCTCTTTTTTTCATATATTTTCAAATATTTTTTCTCTTTTTCATATTTCTTTTCTTTTCAAATATATTTTTTCTTTGTTATTTTTTTTCTAAACAACATAAAATAAAGAAAACAAAGAAGGGGGGTGTATGGCAGTTACAGGGGTGTATCCAGCAGTAACACATTGGGACTGGGCCCAGCCCAATAGGGAATTCAGAAAGAAAGAAAAAAAACAACTGGGAGGGGGGTACTGTGAGCAAAACGCAGGGTGTTAGCTGAGATTAGCTCGTTGGGCCCAGGCCCATCAAAGGCAAAAACGGAGGGTTCAAAAACAACCAAAAAAACAATGGGCCTCTCGGCCCAGTCAACCACAATGGCCCTCCTCCTTCCTCGTTCCCCCTTCTGAAACCCTAGAGAGAATCTCCCTCCCTTCGCAGCGCCGTCACCACCATCCTTTCTCCGTCTCCGACCTCTCTCTATTCGTTCCTCACCTGGCCAAAACAAATC
Organism: Lathyrus sativus; assembly: GCA_963859935.3. Lineage (NCBI taxonomy): Eukaryota > Viridiplantae > Streptophyta > Magnoliopsida > Fabales > Fabaceae > Lathyrus > Lathyrus sativus. Next base: position 320,560,689 of record OZ012740.1, on the reverse strand, counting down.
CCCTAATATCTTCTTCTTTAACCTCGAACTCTCCTCCTCTCTACTTCACTTTCTTTGAACACCACCATCACCGATGATTAACCTACGAACACAAATCACAACAACAGACAATCCAAACGAATCTTCAATTTCCTATGGAATGTTGTGGAGATAATGATTGAAGATAGGCGTGAGTTTGGGATCGAAGTGAGCTTGTTGATCTTGTTGGAATCGCTTGCAAATCCGAAGTTGACGTTGGTGTTGATTTGAGGACGAGATGAATCTGGAAACTAGTTGAAGAACACTTGAAGGTTCTTGAAGAACTGGAAAACATGGATGATTTCTGGTGAACTTTCTTGAATCGTCTGATTGAAGATCGTTGGAGTTCGTTGAGGATCTATTGCTCGCGATGAACCTGGTGAAACTTTCTTGAAAAAGATATTGATGATCCTGAAGGTGATGAAGAACTTGTTGAGGTGCGCGTGGATCTGTAATCTGGAAACGTCTTGAAGGTAGCGAATATCTTGCATGAAGATCTGGAAAAAGTTTGAAGATGTGATGAACGGATGATAATCTCCGGGGAGGATCTTGGATACTTTCTGGAGATTGAAGAACGATGATGAGTGGTTCCATGAAGATCGCTGGAAAAACCATGCCGGTTGTTGATGAAGATCGATTCTAGTGATGATCGGAGAAGGAAGATGAAGACGAAGGGATGAATTTGGTGTTTTCTGAGTTTTCTAGTTTTCCGGCGAAGTTCACGGCGGAGGGAGTTGGTTAGGGAGGCCGGCGGCGGGTAGTTGTGGTGGCCGGAAATGGTGGGGGCGGTGGTTGCATGGCCGCCGGCCATGCAACCGGTGAGTCTCCGGTGGTTGCCAAGTGTCCTGGTTAGTGGAGAGAGAGGGTCTGCATGTGAGACGCGTGTGATGTGGCGTGGCAGAGTGAGGGAAAAAATTGTGATGTGGCGTGATGAGGGTTGTGATATGTGGCTTCCTCTATTGATTACACGTGTAGCTCAGACTATATAGTAGATAATGGAAAATTCTGAACTTTGGCGAAATGGGCTTTACGAATTTGGATATTGGGCCCAAAATGAAATCTGAAAAATTAAAATGAATAATGATGGATTAAATGAATAATATGGAATTAATTGGTAAGACTAATGCAATTAGTAGATTTAACCTGACTATTGAAACGAAAGTGATTAATGCTCAACAATTAATGAAAGATTAAAGCTAAACCCAATTAAAGCTAATTAACAAGACTATTCAATTAACACCCTAAACTATCTAATTTCTACAAAGAAACTATTAATATCTAATATTCTAAAACTCTATTAAAATCTACTAAACTAATTAATATCTATTATTCTAAAAAATGATTAAAATCTGATTTAAAGCTATTAAAACTATAAAAAAACAAACTATTAATATTCTAAAATGATTAAACTCTATCTAATATATTCTAAAAAGAATTACAATTATTAAAAATATTAAAAACCTATTAATATTCTATATTATCCTAAAATGATTAAAAAATCTATTAAAACCCTAAAAATGGTAAAAAAAAAATGACTTAAAGCTATTTAAAAATATTAGGAAAATCTATTTAAATTCTAGAAAAATCTACAAAGCCTATTTAAAATCTACAAGAAGCTATTAAATTCTAAAAATGCAAACAAAGGCAAATAATCAATATAAAAGAGAGCGCAAGACCAGTTCGAAGCAAAACGATAACCAGATACCCAAAATCTCAAAAATCACTGCATAAACTGAAAACACCCAGGAAGCGCGCAACTTCTCAAAATAAACTCCGATTATCCGAACTGGTCTGAGATACCCGAAAAGCGACGGCAGGGCTGTAATCCCGATAAACTCACCATGATTAAGAAAATGCACTACATGCAGTATGCAAATGCTAATGCATCGAAACATCGAGCCAGATACGGGACCCGGTTGGTCAAATTTTAGGGTTCAACACTAAGGTATGGGGAGTATAGCCTTTCATAATTTTTCATGTGTGACTTTCAGTGTATTTAAGGTTGATTTAAGGGGTTGAAGAGTTTTGAGGCGAATAATGAGAAAAATGGATTTTTGGCCTTTGTGGCCTAAATCGATTATTGAGAATTTTAACCATAGGGATTTATTTGGGAAAAAAGGAAACTAGGCCTTTATGGCCAAAAACTATGATTTGACTCTAACCCTATAGGAAAATTTAATAGTGAGAACCCTGATGATTATGGTGTAGTGGTAAGTATTCCTGACTGTTAGACTATAGATATGAGAAATAGTGATCTTTGCCCTTCGTGGCATAAACCTATTAGTGTGAATCTAACCTTAATCCGCTGGGGAAAAGGGAAAGGTAGGCCTTCGTGGCCAAAACCTTAAATTGGTATATGTCTAACCCTGAAGGGATAGGAATATTTGATAGTGAGTAACTCTGATGCCTTAGGGGTTAATTGAAGGAAAAATTGTGATTTAGGGCGTGAATATGTTACGGGATTGGCCTAGTAAACCTTAGGTTTTGTGCCTTTATCACCGTAAGACTTTAGGGATGATTTAGAGATGTTTTGGGGGCATTTGGGAATTGAATCGTGTGGACTTTTGGGTTGATTTAGGTTCTGCAGCGTAATAGCGTTTTGCTGTCCGTCACGACTGTTCATGTTTTCGGTCGAAATCATTTTGGATGTAAATTTTAATCCGTAAGTCCGTTTTGGCCCCCGTTCGAAGTGTTGAAAAGCTAATGAATAGGGCTATAACATAGTATAGATAAGGGAATTTGTTTCCCAATATTTTTATATCTAATTATGTTTGAGAAGTCAATTATGTATATGTTCTATTAATGAATCATGTTCTGGTTCAGTGATGTCTTGATGTTTTGATGCTGCAATTTTCCTGATGAATTACCATGAGGGTAACTATGATAATATGTGATAATACGGTGAATTAATATGAGTAGAATTTTTAAGTTTATGTGATTAATAGGCGATAGTATGAGAATTACCGCGAGTATAATTATGAATTAGTATGTAATAATATGTGATAATATGTGATAATATGATGAATTAATATGAGTATGACTGTGAGCGCTATGTGATTTTTATATTATTGTATGATGATTTCTATGATGTATGATGATGATTATTATGATTATATGATGACATGATGTATGATGATGATTATTATGATGAACTATGATGACATGACGTATGATGATGATTATGATGATGAGCTATGACGTTTGATGATGATGAATATGATGAATGATGATGCACCTATGATGTTATTGTGAGGATGATTTGTGACGTGTGCATCATGCATTCATGTGCATCCAGACTTCGGTTTAGGAGCTCGATTACTTTGGCTTCAATCTCATTGTGTGGATGTGAAGTGTTTTGATGTGCTCCAGGTCTCAAGTAGAATCGATCTTATTGATGGGGATCTATGGGGGGTTGATGGCCCAATGTCAATCATGCTGTGATGATTGGTACCACATGCATTGAGTCTTGTTGCATTTACATTTATGGGTCCTTTTGTATGAATTATAATGTTGTGGCCTTTGAGACATATTGAAGGATATGAATGTGTTGAATATGATTATGATGCCATTTATATGTTGATTTTTATACATTGATTATTATGAATCGTTTTACTCACCCTCCCTGTTTGAATGTTACCTCCACGTGGGTAACGTGCAGATGATCAGGTTTAGCCATAGACGCTGTTGAGGATTTTTGAAGTCTTTGAGTTGTTAGCCTTTTGGTTAACTTAGAGGGTCTTGCTCTGATATATAACATCGGGTTGGGTTCTTTTGAGTTAAATTATATACTGTTGAGTTATTTTGCTTATCTTCCCGTATGAGGAAAACCTTGATTTATACCTTTTGAGTTCCGCTGCTTTGTGTAATTTGATATATTTTGAGAAAAACCCGTTGTACACGGAGCATTGACTTATTTTGAGCTATTGAGAAATGTACACCCTTTGAGGTGATTTTTATTGAGTTAAATATCTTACTCTGATATCTGTGTTATTTTGCCTTAATAATTGTGGGGTAAAAAGGGTGTTACAGAGTGTGTCACCGTGGGGTGTGTAACACCCCACTTCCCAAATTAAATAAAATGCAAGTAAATCAATTAAATTATCAGAGTTTCTCTTCCAACAGCGGGATATTACTTTTCACAAAAATTTCCACAAAACATCTCATTAAAAGATTTTCAAAATAAGCAGCGGAAAAGAAATATGTCACAACATATATACATATATGTACATCATCTCATACATCATGTTCGGCCATCTGTCCAAAACATCATCAAAACATGATACGACATGGAGTATAAACAAAATCACCAGATAGGCAATGAACTCCCCAAAGCCCCGTGTTACGTATAAGAGCATCCTAGACTCGATCAGCACACCGCTATCCAACTAGCTAAACACCTGGATTATCTGTACTTCCGAAGAAGCACAGACCACAACAACAGCAAAGGGGTGAGAAAACATGATCGAAATATAACGGTAAATATTTACATGAAATAAAGACAGTAAATAAATACATTGTCACCCCACAAATCATCATACACGACCTACTGTCAAATCATCAATCACAACATACAATAATGCATAAATGCAACTTAACACAAGCATGCGGTATGTAACACCCCACTCTAAACTCCCGCGAAAAAATAAGAGAAACAACAGAAAGAACAGTTCAGAGTGCAGCAGAAAAAGGTTTCATGACGATCGTAAAGGTCTATCACGACCGTGACGGTCATGACGAGCGTCAGGGAGTGTTGACGGCCGTCACACTCCCAAAATATGAGACGCATCAGAGGTGTCACATTTCAACTCTTAACCAAAACATATACACCTGCAAAAGATCATTTGCTAACATACGTAGCACGAAATTCGGATGAACAAACAACGATAATTTGTTTAACAATGTAATCATGAAACAACATGTTATAATACACTTCCAACGATTCGTAATAATTCAATTCCATTAAAATTCAGCAAGTCATTATCTTGCATCAATTCACTAAAACAACTATGCATCCAAGCAACATTTGGCATTATCAGAAACAACCAATCTATTTGCCATAGTACTTAATAAAATTCAGCAACAAGGAATTCAATTAAAACAATAACATTAATCGTTCATCCCCCCCAGAGTGCTATGTATTAGAGCGACCAACGACCTTAAACATAAAGCGACACTTTCTTCCGAGTTACCTGCAAATTACCACCAACGGAGGTAACATACAACGTAAAGGGTGAGATATCAACAACATAACATAAGGCATGATAAAAGTCATGTTAGAATTATATCACAGCAATTAAGATTCTCGTGGCTTTATAAATATCATAAACCACCACTACCCCGATTCATCGCTCATATATATATACTACAAAAATCAAGATATCTCTTCAACACGCCATCACGGGAAACACAACTCAATGCGGCTCTATGCAACTCAACTATGCATATGCATGTGGTACCATTTTGGGAGACAACACTCCACAATTATTTGAGAGACTCACTCCACAATTATCCGGGAGACTCACTCCATAATCATCCGGGAGACTCACTCCAAAATTATCCGGGAGACTCACCCCACAATTATCCGGGAGACTCACTCCACAATTATTTTATTTTGTCATTAAAGACACATCCGTCGCCAATCCAGGCCAAATGATATGCTATGAGATGCAACTATTATGGACTATAACCCAACAACAACAACTGTGCAACAAACGTGCAACAAGGCATCAAGCCTACAATCAATTATTCATAACAGAAACATCACATTTCGCATACATCATGTACTCACCACTTCAACCTGTTCATGTCAGAGAACAAGTAACAATATCGTTACTACAAATAAGAACTCAACACATTTTCATATACTTTCATACGGGTAACATAACTACAACTTCTAATTTAATTAAATAGGGACATAATAACAACACCTTCTTAATAAATGGGAAAATAGCGCGTGTCGGTACCGTTTCCCAATTTCCCCCAAAACTAATGACATAACACATTCATACACAGACAGTCATTAACCCTCAGTATTTCTCAGGCACAGGTAAACATTAACCCTTAATATTTCTTCAACCTACGGGAACTATATCTATGACTCGATTCCCTACCTGAAGTCGATCAAGTAAGAGCATAATAACAACCTTTTCTCAACAAATGGGAACTTAGCGCGTGTTGGCGCCGATTCCCAACATCACTAAATAGAACTAATGACATAAACACTAATTCAGGCGTAGACAAACATTAACCCTTAATATTTCTCAACCTACGGGAACATTTACTACGGGAACATTACCACGGGAACATCACTACAGGAACATTACTACGGGAACGTTACCACGGGAATATTACTACGGGAACGTTACTACGGGAATGTTACCACGAGAATATTACTACGGGAACATTGCTACGGGAATATTACCACGAGAATATTACTACGGGAATATTAACCCTATGATTCCATACCCTTCATGAAATCCATCATACCCACAGTTATAGAATTGAACCCCACCCTTACCTTTGGATTGAGTGCAACTCTAAACTTCCGGTTCCCGTTTGCCCTCCGGCGACTCTTCTGCAACTACCGTGAATTCTCTCCGGTGGTTAATTCTCCTCTTCTCAACTTCTCTCGGTTACGATCTCTTTTTCCTTTGATTTTGGTTCTGAGCAGTTTAACGTGTTTTCTCTTTCTCCCAAAATCCCTCTTTTATATTTACTCCAATAATAATAATAATAATAGTAATAATAATAATAATAGTAGTAATAATAATAATAATAATAACATTACTATTAATTATTAAATTATCACCAATTATTAATTATATTATATTAATATTAAACTCCAATCGTTCTTAAAATAACTCTTACAGTCTAAGGGCATCCACCAACGCCACTCAGACACACCTCCGTAAGGACACACCAACATAAAAAAATAACGCCAAGGAGACTAAATAGTTAAAAAGGGGTGTTACACGGTACCGACTTAAACTCAAGATAGATCGCATACACTCCATCCGAGCAACGATCTATCCCTACCACGCTCCTCCTGAGCACATATAATCAAATCTCAGGATAGATCGCATACACTCCATCCGAGCAACGATCTATACCTACCACGATTACGGGTGAATCGCATACACTCCATCCGAGCAACAATTCAACTCCGCAATCGCCGATAGACACTTGGCCATCAACCCTCCTCCAGGAGAAACACGATCCTACTGATCACATCATGCATCATGCTATGCATACACAAACATTAAGCACAATAGGTGCACACGATCCTACTGATCCATCATCATACAACACATAATCATCAAGCACACAAGGTGCACATGATCCTACTGATCTATCATCATACAACATACAATCATCAAGCACACAAGGTGCACACGATCCTACTGATCTATCATCATACATAGCATATATATATATATATATATATATATATATATATATATATATATATATATATATATATATATATATATATATCACACAATCAATCAATCGAATTAATCACATTAGACATCGGCGAAACAGCCCTATAACATTCAACATACACCCAACATCCTTGCACCGTCTCTGTAGATCAAACAGATCACAATCATCAACATCAGATGAACACAGCTCAAATAGAACAAACTCTTGCTACGTTCGCTACCCTGCTCGCTACGCGAGCTTCTAGCGAACGCTCGCTACACGTTCGCCAAGCGAACCTACTCGCGAGTCACACTTCTGAGCTACTGGAAGTGTTCGCTACCACCTCGCTGGTACTTCGCCTCGCGAATCCTTCACTACACCACTCGCCTAGCGAACATGCTAGCGAGTACAGAAAAATGGCCACTGGAATGGCTCGCGACCTAGCTTACCTAGCGAGCACCTAGCGAATGCTCGCTACCCACTCGCCTAGCGAACCTGCTAGCGAGTGTCTGCGATTTCAAAAAAATCCCACTGTGCGGAATCTCAATAGCAGCTCAAAAACCCAACGGTTCTCTCTAGATCAGTACTAACAACCTCAACTTAGCATTCTACATAAATTCTACCCAACTAAGTCTAAAATCATCCGATAAAACATCAACTTTTGCCGATTAATCCACTTTTGGCTTAAAACCTTAATCTACTCTGAAATACCCAATTCACCCAAACAATCATCAAACATAACATGCAATGGTTCCACCATGAACAACAAAAATCAGAAACTTAATCAACCATATGCAATCATCATCATGCAATTCATCATCATCAAAACCTATGGGGTTAAGGACTCCCCAACTACCCTTATTCATGCATTACCAATTTCCCATCTATTTTCTCCCCCCTTACCTCAATAAGCAGCTTTGATTGCCCAAGAACTTCTAAAATCTGATGACTTTGATCTTCTTCTTCCTCTTGCTCAAGCTTGCTTCCTTCACTCTTACTCCTCTTGATCGCTTCTACCGTGTTCTTCTCTTCTCCCTATTTCCAAAAATACCACTTATGCCCTTAATCCCAAATAATAAAGGAATTCTTATTTTCTTGCATTCCAAATAATTCCAATAATAATATTTCCTCATTTTCTTAATTCCAAATTAATATTTTCAATAATATTATTAAATATAATAATAATAACAATAATAATAATAATAGTAACAACACTACTAATTATCATATTATTTTTATTATCAATTATATTATTTTAATATTATGGACCATAATTTCTCCAACAATTCCCACACAAGCACGCCGAAAATAAAATAGCACTGGAAAACTTAAATAATTAAAATGGGTGTTACAACTCTCCCCCCCTTTAATTATTTTCGTCCTCGAAAATACCTGATGGAAACAACTTTGGATACGCTTCCTGCATCCTTCTTTCCAATTCCCTGGTCACACTGCCTCCTGCAGCACCTCCCCAAGCTACTCTCACCAAAGGTATCTCCTTCCCTCGGAGTCGCTTCATCTTACGATCCTCAATCCTCAATGGAATCGTCTCAACGATCAGATTCTCTATCACTTGAACTTCATCTCTCTGAAGCACGTGAGACGGATCCGATACATACTTCCGAAGTTGCGACACATGAAACATGTCATGCAAGTTTGAAATTTCCGGCGGCAACGCCACCCTATAAGCCACAGCACCAATCCTCTGCAAAATCTGATACGGCCTAATAAACTTCAGATCCAGCTTCTTGGACTTCAATGCACGACCCACACCAGTCACTGGGTTAACCCTCAAGAACACGTGATCACCTTCACTGAATTCCAACTCTTTTCTTCGGTTATCATAATAACTCTTCTTCCTGCTTTAAGACGCTTTCATCTTCTCACGAATCATCTAAACGGTCTCAGTAGTCTGCTACACAATTTTTGGTCCCAAAACTACACTCTCACCCGTTTCATACCAACACAGAGGAGTTCTGCACCTCCTACCATAAAGGGGCCTCAAACGGTGTCATTCCGATACTAGAATGGTAGTTGTTGTTGTACGTGAACTTTACCAACGGAAAATGAGTATCCCACGCACCACCGTTTTCCAATACACAAGCTCTTAACAAGTCCTCCAACGAATGAATAGTCCTCTCTGACTGACCATCAGTTTGTGGATGATAAGCTGAACTCAACTTCAACTTAGTACCCAAAGCTTCCTGTAAACTCTTCTAAAATTCTGAAGTGAACCTCCGATCTCTATCCGACACAATACTCGACGGCACGCCATGCAACTTCACAATCACCCGAACATAAATCTCTGCCAGCTTCTCCAACGGAAAACTGATGTTAATCGGCACAAAATGTGCAGACTTCGTAAGCCGATCCACAATCACCCAAATGGCATCAAATCCTCTTGTCGTGTTCGGCAATCCCGTAATGAAATCCATGGTTATACAATCCCATTTCCAAACTGGAATTTCCAATGGTTGCATCAAACCAGATGGTTTCTGATGTTCCACTTTCGATTTCTGACATGTCAAACAAGCATAAACAAAACGAGCGATGTCTCTTTTCACACCTGACCACCAAAACAACTTTTTCAAATCCTGATACATCTTCGTAGCTCCTGGATGGATACTCAGGTTACTACGATGTCCTTCGTCCAAAATTGACTTCTTCAGCTCGTTATTATCCAACACACAAATTTTTCCCTGAAATCTCAACACACCTGCATTATCCAACTTGAATTCACTACCGGAGTCACTTCTTGCTTCTCGCATCAAATCCACAAATTTCACATCCAACTTTTGATTTTCTCTAATCATATCTAAGAAATCATTCCTCACTTGCAACTTGCCCAACATCACACCATCTGTCGTAACCTCACATACCATGCTCAAATCTCTGAACTGCTCAATTAGCTCCATCTCTTTCACCATCAAAGCTGACTTATGAATTGTCTTCCTGCTCAAAGCATCCGCAACCACATTCGCTTTTCCTGGATGATAGCTTAGACTGAAATCGTAACCCTTCAAGAATTCCAACCATCTTCTTTGCCGCATATTCAGCTCCTTCTGGTCAAACAGATACTTCAAGCTCTTATGATCGCTGAATAACTCAAATCTCGAACCATACAAATAGTGCCTCCAGATCTTCAACACAAAGACCACCGCAGCCAAATCAAGGTCATGAGTAGGATAATTCCTTTCATGCACCCTTAATTGTCGTGAAGCATAAGCTACTATTTTCCTATTCTGCATAAGAACTCCGCCTAATCCCATCTTAGACGCATCACAATACACTACAAAAGGCTCACTCGTATTTGGCAAAACCAACACTGGTGCTGAAGTCAATCTCTTTTTCAGCTCCTCAAAACTTTCTTCACAAGCTGCATCCCACACAAAAACTTGATCTTTTCGTGTCAACTAAGTCAATGGCAACGCCAATCTGGAAAATCCTTCAATAAACCTCCGGTAATACCCTGCCAACCCCAGAAAGCTTCTAACTTCCGTTACCGACTTCGGTGGTTCCCACTGTAACACCGCACTCACCTTTGATTGGTCTACTGCCACACTGTCACTAGAAATCACATGCCCCAAGAAACTCACAGTCTTCATCCAGAACTCACACTTCGACAACTTGGCAAACAACTTGTTATCTTTCAACACCTGCAAAGCGATCCTCAAATGTTCTGCATGCTCTTCTTCCGACTTAGAATAAATCAATATATCATCAATGAACACAACAACAAACTGATCCAAATAAGAATGGAAGATTCGATTCATATATTCCATAAATACTCCTGGCGCATTAGACACTCCAAAAGGCATCACCGTATACTCGTAATGTCCATATCAAGTTCTAAACGTCGTCTTCTGAATATCACCTTCTCTCACTCTGATCTCATGATAACCCGACCTCAAATCAATCTTACTGAACACACGAGCTCCCACCAACTGATCCATTAAATCATCAATCCTTGGAAGAGGATATTTGTTCTTAATGGTCACTTTATTCAAATTACAGTAATCGATGCACAAACGCATACTACCATCCTTCTTTTTCACCAACAACACTGGAGTTCCCCACGGCGACACACTCGGTCTGATAAACTTTCTATCCAACAACTATCCAATCTGAGACTTCAACTCGGCCAGTTCCATTGCCGACATGCTGTACGGTGCCATAGAAATAAGCCTCGTACCAGGAACAAGATCAATTCTAAACTCAACTTCTCTCTTCGGAGGTAATTCCATAATATCATCAGGAAGCACTTCCGAAAATTCATTCGCCACTGCCAACTCTTCCAACAACGTCTTGCTGTCAACAGGTAACAACGCAAACAAAGCAAACACCTTAGCTTCATCTTCCAATAAGACCCTCAATTCCTTATTAGACAAGGAATCTGCCATTGCTTCCTCTTCTGGAGTAATAAACAACAACACCTTCCGTAAACAGTCGATGTAGACTCGGTTGAACTCCAACCAGTTCATACCCAGAATAACATCCAAACCACCAAGTGGTAGACAAATCAGATCTACCCCAAAATCTCTACCGAAAATAGTTAGTGGACACTTCAAGCTCACCAAAGAAGTAGTCACTGAACCAATAGAGGGAGTTTCAATAGTCATTCGTCGCTCAAGAGTGGACGGCACCAAACCTAACCTCTTCACACACTCAACAGAAATGAACGAGTGAGTTGCACCCGTATCAATCGTAGCAGTCAAAGGAACATTATTGATAAAATAAGTACCTTTGATAGCATGCTTCTCGTCCATCAATTGAGTTCCTACCACAGCAAACACTTTACCACTGACTTGAGGCGCCTGAGTCCTCCTCGGCTTCTCACAATGAGTACTAATATGACCTTTCTCACCGCAGTTATAGCAAGTAGGCATATTAGTCTTGCACTCCGCCATCACGTGGCCCGACTTCCCACACTTGAAGCACTTCTTCATCTCATGAGGACAATCACTAACACGATGCCCCGCGGCACCGCACTGAAAACATTTCAAATCCATCGATGCTCTCCGCCCTCTGAACATCTTATCAGCAACAGCCTTCTGTTTTCCCTTATCAGCCGGTACGCTGTAAGGAGTACCTCCAAACCTCTGCTTACCCTTACGATCATTCGCAGCCTTATAGTGTGCAATCCTTGCCCGATTGTCATTATCATAAATTCGGCTTCTACTCACCAACTCAGGATAGCTCCTGATCTTCTGACAAGCTATCCCCATCTTGATCTCTGGATGCAATCCGTTCTCAAACTTCAAGCACTTAGAAGTCATTGCCTCATCAGTATTGTAATGGGGACAATACTGAGCTAGCTCTTCAAATCTAGCAGCATACTCTGCTACAGACAGGTTACCCTACTTCAGCTCCAGAAACTCAATCTCCTTAGCACTTCTGATATCCTCCGGAAAATACTTCTCCAGAAAAATCGTCCGAACCACCTCCCAAGTAATGGCAGTTCCCGCAGCCTCCAATCTCTGGCGATTGTTGTCCCACCAAGCCTCAGCTTCACCCTCCAACATGTTGGTACCAAACCTCACCTTCTGCTCATCACTACAACTCATAGTCCTGAAAATCTTCTCAATTGCTTTCAGCCATTTCTGTGCGGCTTCCGGATCTAAAATTCCTCCTTCAAACTTTGGTGGCTTATTACTCTGGAAATGCGTCAAATCTCTGAATTGCGCACCCGCAGCCAGATTCTGATTGGCAACCACTTGCGTCATTGCTTGTATAGCTGCAGCCAGAGTAGCATCATTCCTTCCTGCCATACTGCTCAACCAAAACAACACAGGGTCAAAAGACACACAACCTCTATCCTAAGGACAGACTCAAAACACGACACTGGCCGGAAGGACCGACCTGCTCTGATACCAACTTGTAACACCCCACTTCCCAAATTAAATAAAATGCAAGTAAATCAATTAAATTATCAGAGTTTCTCTTCCAAAAGTGGGATATTACTTTTCACAAAAATTTCCATAAAACATCTCATTAAAAGATTTTCAAAATAAACAGCGGAAAAGAAATATGTCACAACATATATACATATATGTACATCATCTCATACATCATGTTCGGCCATCTGCCCAAAACATACAAAACATCATCAAAAAATGATACGACACAGAGTATAAACAAAATCATAAGATAGGCAATGAACTCCCCAAAGACCCGTGTTACGTATCAGAGCATCCTAGACTCGATCAGCACACCGCTATTCAACTAGCTAAACACCTGGATTATTTGTACTTCCGAAGAAGCACATACCACAACAACAGCAAAAGGGTGAGAAAACATGATCGAAATATAACGGTAAATATTTACATGAAATAAAGGCAGTAAATAAATACATCGTCACCCCACAAATCATCATACATGAACTACTGTCAAATCATCAATCACAGCATACAATAATGCACAAATGCAACTCAACACATGCATGTGGTACCGACTTAAACTCAGGATAGATCGCATACACTCCATCCGAGCAACGATCTATCCCTACCATGCTCCTCCTGAGCACATATAATCAAATCTCAGGATAGATCGCATACACTCCATCCGAGCAACGATCTATCCCTACCACGATTACGGGTGAATCGCATACATTCCATCCGAGAAATGATTCAACTCCGCAATCACCGATGGACACTTGGCCATCAACCCTCCTCCAGGAGCAACACGATCCTACTAATCCCATCATGCATCATGCTATGCATACACCAACATCAAGCACAATAGATGCACACGATCCTACTGATCCATCATCATACAACACACAATCATCAAGCACACAAGGTGCACACGATCCTACTGATCCATCATCATACAACATACAATCATCAAGCACACAAGGTGCACATGATCCTACTGATCCATCATCATACATAGCATGTATATATATATATATATATATATATATATATATATATATCACACAATCAATCAATCGAATTAATCACATTAGACATCGGCGAAACAGCCCTATAACATTCAACATACGCCCAACATCCTTGCACCGTCTCTGTACATCAAACAGATCACAATCATCAACATCAGATGAACACAGCTCAAATAGAACAAAATCCTGCTACGTTCGCTACCCTGCTCGCTACACGAGCTTCTAGTGAACGCTCGCTACACGTTCGCCAAGCGAACCTACTCGCGAGTCACACTTCTAAGCTACTGGAAGTGTTTGCTACCACCTCGCTGGTACTTCGCCTCGCGAATCCTTCACTACACCACTCGCCTAGCGAACCTTCTAGCGAGTACAAAAAAATTGCCACTAGAATGGCTCGCGACCTAGCTCGCCTAGCGAGCATCTAGCGAATGCTCGCTACCCACTCGCCTAGCGAACCTGCTAGCGAGTGTCTACGATTTCAGAAAAATCCCATTGTGCAGAATCTTAATAGCAGCTCAAAAACCCAACAGTTCTCTCTAGATCAGTACCAACAACCTCAACTTAGCATTCTACATAAATTCTACCCAACTAAGTCTAAAATCATCCGATAAAACATCAACTTCTGCCGATTAATCCACTTTCGGCTTAAAACCTTAATCTACTCCAAAATACCCAATTCACCCAAACAATCATCAAACATAACATGCAATGGTTCCACCATGAACAACAAAAATCAGAAACTTAATCAACCACGTGCAATCATCATCATGCAGTTCATAATCATCAAAACCTATGGGGTTAAGGACTCCCCAACTATCCTTATTCATGCATTACCAATTTCCCATCTATTTTCTCCCCCTTACCTCAATAAGCAGCTTTGATTGCCCAAGAACTTCCAAAATCTGATGACTTTGATCTTCTTCTTCCTCTTGCTCAAGCTTGCTTCCTTCACTCTTACTCCTCTTGATCGCTT
Organism: Lathyrus sativus; assembly: GCA_963859935.3. Taxonomy (NCBI): domain Eukaryota; kingdom Viridiplantae; phylum Streptophyta; class Magnoliopsida; order Fabales; family Fabaceae; genus Lathyrus; species Lathyrus sativus. The sequence goes on along the minus strand of OZ012740.1, from coordinate 320,545,375 downwards.
CTACCGTGTTCTTCTCTTCTCCCTATTTCCAAAAATACCACTTATGCCCTTAATCCAAATAATAAAGGAATTCTTATTTTCTTGCATTCCAAATAATTCCAATAATAATATTTCCTCATTTTCTTAATTCCAAATTAATATTTCCAATAATATTACTAAATATAATAATAATAACAATAATAATAATAATAATAGTAACAACACTACTAATTATCATATTATTTTTATTATCAATTATATTATTTTAATATTATGGACCATAGTTTCTCCAAAAATTCCCACACAAGCACGCCGAAAATAAAATAGCACTGGAAAACTTAAATAATTAAAATGGGTGTTACAGGGTGCAGCAGTTTTGTTGATTAAGAAGAAAGAAGGTTCCGTGAGGCTTTGTGTGGATTATAGACAATGGAGCAAGGTGACTATCAAGAACAAGTGTCCACTTCTAAGGATTGATGATTTGATAGATCAGTTGGTTGGTGCAAGTGTGTTTGGTAAGATAGATTTGTGGTCTGGGTATCGTCAGATTTGTGTGAAGCTTGATGATATTCTGAAGACAACTTTTAAAACAAGGTATGGACATTAGGAGCATTTCGTGATGCCATTTGGTGTGACTAATGCACCATGTGTATTTATGGAGTACACAAACAAGACTTTCCATCCTTATTTGGACAAGTTTGTGGTTGTGTTCATTGATGATATTTTGATATATTCGAAGAGTAAAGAGGATCATGTTGAGCATCTGAAAAATTGTGTTATCAACATTGAAAGAGAAGCAGTTGTATGCAAAATTGTCAAAGTGTGAGTTTTGGTTAAAGGAAGTGAGTTTCCTTGGTCATGTTGATCCCGAGTAGAGTTATTGCGGTTGATATGTTGAAGGTTGAAGCTGTATTGCAATGGGAAGCTCTGAAACCTGTTTTTTGAGGTTAGAAGTATTCTTGGGCTGGCTTATTATCGAAAATTCATTGACGAATTTTTCCAAGTTATCTTTGCCATTGACGCAGTGGACTAGGAAGGTTCAAGCTTTTTGTTTTGGATGCAAAATGTGAAGAAAGTTTCAAGAGCTTTTAAGGAGGTTGACAGCAGCTCATGTTTTGATTTTGCCGAATCCGGCAGAATAATTGTTGTATAGTGTGATGCTTCGTTGATGGGATTGAGAGGTATATTAATGCAACATTGTCACACCCTAATTTTTGACCATAAGATCCCATCTCTTTTGTACTCTTTTTCTCGCTTGTTTTTTACATGCGTATTTATTATGACTAACTAGTGGGTGCAGCTGCAGTAATTCCAAGTGGAGATAGCTTTCATGCCTGTTAGTAAAATTATAAAGAGGATTCCAGGACAGTTAAAAACATCTCATATCTTTCTCAATGGTACTTCAAGAACAGGATACCGTGACATTTGATTATTTTCGGAAGCGAGTTATGACACAAAATATGGAGTCGTGATCAAGGTGAGTTATGTGTGTTTGGAATACTCAAAATTGGAAGTTTCATCATTTTTTTTTGGAGAAGAACACAAATAATATCATTGGATTTCATTGTGATTAATAAGCAAGGTCTTAATCATACGGAGATGAAGGTCATGCTCCTCCTTGTGAATCATTTGGAATCCAAAGTGTTTTTCCTTAGGAGCATTTACGTTGTGAAGACTAAGGATGAGTGGAGGGTGCAAGTTAGCTTGGAATTTCGGTCATCTTTTCGTAGGACCAAGTGTCTTCTTTGGCAAGCCCATGATTTTATTTCTAAATGCATACAAAGAGCAAATCTCCATGTAAGGCATTTGTTTCTTTACAATGCGTATGACTTAAGAAACATGGATAAAATTGCAGTTGTTCACAACTTTTCCAGCAAATTCAGAGCTCTAGATTCAAGAGGATACAGGATCCTTCGCGTTTCTTACAAGAGACCTATTTCATTACATTGAACTAAATTTCTAAATACATTTTGAACACCATTTACAAGGCAATTATAAGAATCCCGATCCTGATACAAAACATATTTAGTTCTCCTTTTCAAAAGGAGGCTATCCCAAATAAGATAAATAAAGCAACGTGACAGTAAGCTGCTCCTGGTTCTTCATAGCATCATCCGTGGCCAGTTTCTTCACAGCAAGCAACCGTAACGGTTTCGACCCTATGACAGCATCCCACCATCCAAATCCGGCTGCTAAAAAAAAGGGGGGAGATTGAGATTAGTAGAAGTCAACGTGACCGACACCGAATCCAAGTAATTTTTAGAGGTTTTGTTTTGAGATGCCTTACGGTAAACGGATGCCGTGGAACTCTGAAATTTCGGAGCATCGAGTATATTTCCATCACAGCCAACAAGCTTTGAAGTTGTCATTATCAAGCTGATGCTCAAAAGCATTCTACGGAAGAAGAAGCGGGTGAAAAAGATTAGATTACGACATGAGTGGTTGGAAAGCAATCAAAATAGAATACAACAAAGACTCACGATGGCCATGGCAGCAGGTTAAAAGTAACCGTCAAAACTGCAATTAAGCGACAATGATGAACAGTTCGAACTGCACTGCATCTGGAATATCTTCACCTGCAGATTGACACAACAACTCCATTTAACCCACAAAATAGCTGTACAAATCGCACGGTAAAAGAATGAGGAAGTATAGATAACCATCATGATATTACAAGCGAAATTACCTCGGAATGGCACTTTAGCCGTCACCATGATGCCGCTGATCCTCATAAGCTGGAAACTAATCACTGTTGCAGTTGTCTTAAAATCAAGGTTATGTTTCAGGCGCAATCAAAATTTTCTTACCTCTACCAAATTCACACGCGTTGAGGATACCACAACTATAATCAGACACCAACATGGGTTTCTGTTTTTGTTCGCACTATTTTCATCTTGATTGGAATGCGGATGGGAGGAAGACAGTAGAGGGCTTTGCTTGAAGCTTTGGAAAAGATTTTTGTCGGAAGATGCTACCTCTGTCCGATGCAGGGAAGCGCGGCCTCATTTACTTCTCCATCTTATACATTTCTCCCTGCTTCAGAATGCCTTTCAAATAACATATATCTTGTGGACTTGGTACTTTTTGGGCGGAAAATTGTTTCCATGCAACATCAAAGAATTTCTCCAATTGGTAGCTCCGTTTCTTTTTTGGTCTACTCCAATACTGCAATTCAAATGAGAATTGAGGATTTCCGTTAGTACTATCTTCCAAACAAATAATAATTTTGAAGGAGAACAAGGAGCATTCGAATAACTTAACTTTCGGAATCTCCTATCAGTCTTATCGAAGCAACCACCAGCCTTCTCCCATTCTGTTGAAGATACGTAAACCTGCTGCAAATAAACATCATCATTTTTTAAAACATCTCCCAAGCCATGTTAAAGCCAAAATAGATGCAATTTTATCGCTACAAGGGTGCGTTAACAACGGGCAGATTGGTGTGCTTGAAGATACTAGAAATCATACCCTTCATGGCGTATTACACGTGCAAAGTTGTTTTAGGGGTCACCAAGTTCGTCATTCCTCAAGAAGGCGAAGCAAATATTTCCTTCGATTTCTCGAACAACATCAAGGCAGCAATAGCATTTTCAAATCCCTCTTCAGTTCGGACTTTTGTGTTCATCATTACCGGATGTGAATCTTTCTCGACCTGCATTTCAACAACAAGACTTGATTTAGAACACGCTCCTGAGTGTTGTTAAATAGAAAGGAATTTAAAGCATACCCAACAGACATCACACTCCAATAGTATTTCTACTCCAGATTAATTTGGAAAACCCTTTACACTTATGCACTGCCTTGGTGTTGGAGATTTTGGGCACGGTCATCGGGCATACACAACGTCAGCACTTTAAACCTTCATTTATCCCATAACATCGCGGGCCTCAGAATGATTATGATAGTGTTTGTCCCTGCATAAAGTTGAAGTTAAACCAGAATTCAATGCAGCAAAGGCTCAAATGACATGTTAAATTTCATGGTTTCGTTTTGAAATTCAACCTACAAACTAACACTGTCAAGTTCAGAACATGCCTAAAAAGAAAGATGGGAAAGCTTATCAGGAACTTACGATTGAGTTACCGGCATCGTTCTATGACTCCTCAAAATATGTTGAAAACGCAGGGCTTCGCAAACGAATCCTGAGATTTAGCACAATATTCAAGAGATTAAATTTGGGCCATTATAAGAGAAGTTTCCACTAAATTAAGTACCCGAACAAACAATTTACCGTATCATTATTTTGGGTTGACCGGGCTTATTTCAAGTCCTGCTTATTTTCATAGCAGAGTCTCCAAAAAGCCGCAAGAAAGATCAACATCAGACATCTTCATATGCTACCACAACATCTGGACCCGGAGTTGTATCATGGATTGTTCAGAACTCCACGACAAATGGAGTTTATTCTAATCCAACCTACCAGTATGATCAGCATCCGCAGCCACCTGAAAAACGTTCAAGAAAGGTCAAAATGTATCATCAGTTGCCGGTAATACGTCAAATTTGGGAACAGCTAATACACTGCAAGATTACAATGCATACACATCATATGCGAATTCTTCTAATCCATATAGTTATAGCAGCAGTACGGGATACTCAGGCTACTATAACAGATATCAACAACAACAATTTTCACATGAGCAGCAACTGCTGCAACTTCATCATACCGGAGGTTTCGTCATGCCGCCACCAGGGTATCTGCGAGTTACCGGTTATTCAGTAGATCATCTGTAACCAAAATAAGTTGTTGAATTCTAATATATAAGCACACCAAGACTTTGGATTTGAATACCTTTTCTGATTATATGAAAACGCAAAAAAGCATCAGCATTACGCCAGAGATTGGGGATGATATCGTATGGGCCGTACGGGCAATCAGTGAAACACTTAAGCAAAATCAATCTTCTGAGAGAGCGAGTGGATAATAATTCATTGCCCCATTCTACAAAAAATCTTCAGAAAAAGTGTCAGATTTCCATCATGATGGTCATGATGAAAGGCCTGGCTTATATTCTTTTCAGCGTGACCAAGTAACATCACAAAAGGCAATCTCATTACCATCTTCACCACATGACTATAGAAGTCAATCTTCTGAGAGAAGCGAGTTATCAAGATATGGAGTTAATGATGTAACAGAATCCACACCTAATAGAGGAAGAATTATGATTACGAAAACAGAACAAGGATCATTTTTCATTGAAACCAGGATTTAATTTCTAGGTTGAGAGCTAGAAAGAACTTATCTTTCTTTCCCGTTAGGTTTCAATTCGCCAAAAGAAGAAGATTCGCCGACATGATCCAATATGTCATAATTACCATTCATGTTGTTTTCTGCAAAATCAAAACAATTCATTAGTTTCCAAAACTAATCAAGACAGTTTTACATGAAATTGGAAAGAGTATTAATGGAAAATCACGAAATTGATTAGGAGAAAGGGTCATGAAGCTATAAAAGGAGGAGGAACCATTGTAAAAAAAAAAAGACATCAGAAGCGAAATCCCCAACAGTTCACAAAAAAAACCCAAATCTTGAAACCCCAAAGTGGTAAAGAGAAAAATAGGAGAACTTATCTCTGTTTATGTTCGAATCCATTGCTGACAAACCACGAATCGCCACAATAGTATCCGTCACAAAAACCTCGTCATCGCAAATCACCCATAGTCAGAACCTGCGAAGCCGCTTTAAACCGTAGGTTGCTTTGTTTAACTAATATCGTTGTTCTTTTGTGTTGTTGATAATTTTATGTAGGGAATCAAGATGAAAGAAGAAGAAGCTAGTCAACCGAAGGGAGAAGAATCGAAGGAGAAGAATAAAAAATGAGGAGAAAGAGAATAAGAAACGATGATCGGAGACGGGAGAGAAGGACGGAGAAGATCGGCGGACATGGAATTGGGAACAAGGATTAGGGTTCCTCTCGCAATTTGGAGGAGGAGCTCTCTCTGCGTTTTTTTCCTTTTTGTGTTTTGTTTCTGTCTTGTATTTTGTTACGATTACGTATGTGCACGACCACAGTAGTACTGTGGTCCTTTCTCACCAACACCACACACTTTCCATCTCACGAATCATGTTTACACACCCACCGTATGCCCTCACGACTGCACACACATACAACCATACGCCTCTCTTAACCTTTCCCTTAATCACCTCATCAACATAGTTAATTAACCCACTTAACTCTAATTAACAATTTTTTTTAAAATCTGTTTTTAATTAAAACAATCATTTATAATAATTTAATTAATTAATCATTTGCTTCAATTTATTTAACTAGTATTTAAATCTTTTTTAATAAACCACTAATTAATTAATCTTTTTTTACTAATATAACCATTTATTTAATGTCATTTAACTAATAGGCTTTAACTAACCTTTTAATTAAACAACTAGTAAACCTTTTTAAAAAATCTATTCTATTCATCAAATTTTATCTATTTTTAAAAAATCATGTCATATTTTAAAATAACTTTATTCAATAAAACAAAAAACAAAAAAACTCAAACTATTTTATAATTAACTTGTTTTTATTAAAACCTTTCTTCTAATTAAATTTAACTTTAATAATAACCTTCCTTTTTTACAATTAAAAAAAACTAATCTCACATATTCCTCCTAATGATTTCTCGAAATTAATCTTCTTAAAATAATCAAATAAATTCTATAAAAAAAATCAAATTCACTTAATCTAATAATATAATTTCTCATAAAGTCAACCTCACCTAAAATCAATTAACCATACCAATTCAAACATTTCCTTAAAATAATCAAAATCAATTCAATTAAACAACATCGCAATTCATTCAATCGTGCACCCCACGACACATTCACCTACACCTTAGCGCTTTCATGCGTGTGTATGGTTTTACTTTCCGCAATTTATCTTCTGCAATTTAATATTATCGCATTTACTTTATCGCACTGCATTCCGTCCAAAGGAAAACCCTACACATGATTCAACAATTGTGTGTAGTGCACATCATTTGCATCATTCTCCCACATGATCCTTGATCCCATTCAAGTCGATCTTTAAGATAGATCCTACCCCATAGGAAGGACCATTATCTTTACAACTTAGAACAAACAAAACAATTCAACTCAAAATAATATTCAAATATTCAAACACAATAGAGAAATAGATGTTAATCATCTTAGGCGAGATAGAATCTCCACCCCACATCACTACAATCAACATGTAGGGACTTTGCCTTAAGAGAGATAGAGGCGTACCTCGTTGATCCCTATCTGAGTACTTGAGCCCTTCTCTTAAGATGATGCAAAAACTACATTCCTACAACTTGTGGCGGTTAAATCTCCCTTAAAATGAAGACACATCTCTTCTCCTAAACTCAATCAATCAACCACCCTAAACCCGTAGGAACTTTGACCACAGTCAAAGAACTCCTCAAACCCTTTAGGGGAACTACAAACACTCTGATTCCACTCCCGTAAGGATATGTAGGCATAAGATGCAATATCTTATCGAGTATACTTAGAAATAAACCCCTAGGTCTGTTATACCTTAAGCAGATAACACTTAGTAATAAACAAACATAAAACAAAAGGTTCCTGTAGAGTACTATAGAAACTTAGGATGATAGTACCTTCCCTAAGTTTAACCAACCCCCGAACCTATAACTCTCTAGCTTGCATTTGCATTGCATTGTGGGAATTTCGATCTTTATCCCTTCCTTTGGACAAATCAAAGTTCGGTTTCAAATGAATAAAGATTCAAACTAATTAATAGTTTGGTATCCAAATTTCACCGCGACAGAAATGGCGACTTCACTAGGGATCTCTCTAGTGGGTTTCCCTACCTTATTTTATTTGTTTACTGCTTTATATATCTGCTTACTTGATTAATTGTTTATTTGTATACTTTCTCTTGTGTCTTTTTGGGTTGTTATCCTTGAGAGGTGAGATAAAGTTCTACACCCGAACTTGAGAGAAATTAAGATAGGATGGTGATATATTCGAGGAGGCTTATAGGGAGTTGAATCCCGACTAAGTTAAATCGAGAATCCCGCTCAATTGAGGCCCTCTCGAGATAGTACTGTTGAACGAGTAATCGTGAAGACACTCACTATTTTCGACCTTGGAGCCTATGATATTGAGGACCATAGTTACCTTAACCCAACTTTGGCCTTTATTAGGACGTAGTGCGGGACTATGAGGGAGTACTCCCAAAATAGTGCTACGCAAAGCTACACTCAAAAGAAGTTCTCTTGAGAATATTATTAATCCTCAAGTAATTGGGAAATTGATAATATTCAAAAGATAGGCTGATGATTTTGAGTCCCCTTAGAACCTTGTTCTGCAGGTACAAACAACCTTTAGTCCACAACCTTTGGGAATGGGTATACCTTGGCTCCATGCTCGTTACAAACCTAGGGTTCCCTTTTGTTTGTTTATCTTTGTGTCCTTATGTGCCTACTTGTGTTTGTTGCATTCATACAGCATCACATTGCATTGGTTTCATGGGATTCTTAGTTTATTTATAAACATTACAGAAACCAATAGGAATTACAAAAGAAAATATTTTGAAATATTATTTTAAAGAGTCCTAACTTGGATGACCTAAGGAAGTAGGAACTCAGATTGAAGAAAACTCAAAAGACAAATACAAGAATCTCCCTTTATCATGGAGGATCATTAGAAGTTCAAGGGACTCTCATTATCATTGAAGATCCAAATAAACAAGGGATTCATTTCTCACTTTCCAACAAGAACAAAAGAAGGGATGGAGGATTTATTTTCCTCTATCAAACTAATCTTTAGACGTTGATCATGGAAAATTTATCTTCAAGAAGATCCGGTTAGAGAAAAAAGCATGATGAAGGACTTCCTTAGGACTTTTTCTAGCTTTTATTTAGCTATTATGTTAGGACTCTTATAAGAATGTTTCCCTGTAATCCATTATCAAAAAACAACAAATGAACTTTCTATGGTATTTTGTAACGTTTATAAGAACTTGAGTTCCATGAAACCTTTCATTTCTACATTCTTGCATTATCATCCTTCATTTAGCATTCTGCATATGCATGTGTCTCGCCTCTTCTGTGGCTCATGCGGTCTTCTATCTTTGTCTTCCAGCTGACATATCGACCGTCTGACCAAGCTCGAAGTATTACTGAAGGATAGTAAAGAGAATAAAGAATATGGATTCCATGACTGGCTTCAGAGTAATGAATAATCCGTTATTTGATCTCCCCTCTGACAATGTTCAACAAGTGGATGTTTCTACACAACCTCAGCCTGTGCAAGACAACTTGGTTGTTCAAGCTTCCCAGCCTCTACAGCCTGTACCTAATCTTCAGAATATCCGTATTGATAAAAATATGGATAATCCTAGATTTATAGCAATGGAGAAAGAATTTCGTGATTTCAAAGAACAATTGAAAATAGTAAAAGAAGCTAATGCATCTGATCTTGATGCTCGTGACCTATGTCTGGTTCCAGGTGTAATCATTCCTCCGAAGTTCAAGATGCCTGTCTTTGAAGTGTACAAGGGTGTTAGTTGTCCCAGATACCATTTGACGATGTTTTGTCGAAAAATGGCCGCTTATGTTGACGATGACGAATTGATGATGCACTGCTTTCAAGAGAGCTTATCTAGTGCATCCTTGTTATGGTACATGAAGCTACAAAGGAATCGAATCTAGTCTTGGAGAAATTTAGCTGATGCTTTTGTGAAGCAATACAATTACAATTTGGATATCGCTCCAGACAGTGATCAACTAGAAGGAATGAGTAAGAATAATGATGAATCTTTCAGGGAATATGCTCAACGATGGAAAGAGTTGGCAGCCCAGGTTCGTCCACCGCTTCCAGATAAAGATTTAACCAAGATGTTTCTAAGGACACTGCCAGACTCTTATTATGTTAGGATGGTAGGTGTTGTGCCATTAGATTTCTCCAAAATTATAGAAGTAGGAGTAAACATTGAAAATGCGCTCAAAAGTGGGAGAATTCAAGATAACTTGAATGGCCAAGCTCATGAAGAAGTTTTAGTTGATGATCCCCTAGAGGAAAGAAGCGTGGATGTTAATGAAATTCGGGATTCCCCTCAAATCCTGTCAGATCCAGTTCTAGTACCTTATCCCCAACATCAGTATGCGGTGCCTGCTCAGTGTAGACGACGACTACCTCATAAATGAAGATTAACTTCTCCAAATCAGCATCAGAATCGACAGGTTCGAAGACGGTTTCAGAATCAGGAGACACCTCTGAGTGTTCCGAAAGAAGAAACTCGTTGGTTTGATCTTATCCCAATGACTTACAGTCAACTATGGTCTTGTTTTGCTAGAAACTCGGTAATGACACCCATAAAGACTAGAATCATGAAGTCTCGTCCATCGTGGTTCAACTTTAACGCCAATTGTGAATTTCATGATGGAGTGTTGGGGCATTCGATTGAAGAGTGCAAAGTTTTTCAAGAGAAAGTTCAAGAAATGATAGATGATGAAGTGCTAACCTTCAAGGGAGGAAACCCGGTCATGAATGGAATACCGTTACGCTAATATAAGTGAAAACTCCAGAAGATACTGAGAAGGGCTCTCATCATATTGTTTATTTTGTTCGCTCATATTTACTTTTGTTTCTTTGATTAAGAGCATAATTGGCATGTAAGAACATGTTATTTTGAATAAAGTAGTGCAATAAGTGTTTGTCTTGAAGAAATCCATTCGTATTCACTCCTAAAAAAAATATAAAAAAAATAAAACTTTCTTCATAATTTTATAATGCCAACTTTTACCCAATCTTTCCTCACTTTGGTGAAGAATTGGAAGGAGGATGACGAAGTAAAACGCAAGGTCTCTTGTTGTATGCTTTCGAGTAAAACCTGCTGATGATGTAAGGCACTATTTCAAAAACCTCTTGACACCAAAGATATAAAGCGGTTAATTCCCTTTTAACCATTTTTCAACCTCATTCTCAACCTGGGGCAATTTTTAATCAGCTCGATTGAATACTTAAAACCTTTCAAAAAGTGAACATTTTTCAAAAATGGGCGGGTACATAAGCTTTGACCTTTATTTCCTTTGTTTTACCAATCGTAAACTAAGCCCAGATACATCCTTTCTAAAGTCCTAATTGAAGTAAGGTTTACTTCGAAAGCATACTCAGTGAGATAACGTTTCCTGACTCCTATTGAGTTATGCTCGATTTTCGTTGGCTTTATAAAAATTAATTTATATCCTAACTAGTGATTTTGGTCACAAGTTATTGCGATATCTCCTTTTCAAAACTTCAAGACAAACATATATGTTGCATTAACGGTTTCAGAATTAACATTTCATACGTGTCGATCTTTGCCGAGATCATAGAAAGTTTTGTATGCGAGCATCAACATTAAGTTTATTCTATTGGAACTTGAAGATCCTGCTGACCTGGGGCAAGTTATTTCCAAATGATTATCTTGTGCAGATTTGAATTCGCTTAAAAGAGCTATGTTTAAAGATTCAGTTATAACACCGTCAATCAGAGCCAGTTACGTTGAGATTCGGCGAATCTCTCGAAGAGTTTGAAAACAATGGGACGCCATGTTTTCTGTAAAATCCTCTTAGAATGACTTCTTCTCATAACCATGTGACTTGGGGCATCTGAGAAACGAAAATTATCTTATCCACTCATAACAAACTTGTTGTTCAAATGGTGACTATTACGCAGTTCATCAAGGCAGAATTACCTTGTTCTCACGACATTCTTCCTCATGTCCCCAATAAATTTTATTTTTGGTGGTCATGACAATTCTTCGATGAAGCTTTTCGATACAGAATTTCCAGTAATTGGCTTAAAACTTCATTTCCCCAATGAAGTGGATGTTATCTTAATCCTCAGTGAATCTTCTCCAACTTCACCTTCCCAGTGAAGTGGACTTGTTTCACTCCTCAGTAGATTTTCTATAACGCCAATCTTCCCTAGTGAAGCGGATGTTTATTTCATTCCCATTGAATTTTCAACTTTGACATTGCTCAACAACTATTTTATCCAGGTTTCCTCAGTTGAAGTGGATATTTATTTTATCCCCTGTGAAGCTTCATTTTGGGTACCTCCGTCTACAAAGAAATCTCTCCAGTGAAATGGATATTTATTTTATCCATGGAGTGCTCCAGTTATGAGTTTGATCCGCTCCTAGCAGATCTTTACACTCATCTTCAACCAAACAATTCTTCAAGGAAGATCAAGACATTACACCCCCATGTGGAATGTTCTCTATGCCCCATAAGAAGTTTTGAAGCCTTGAAGCAGGAGAGCGATCCCGTATTTAGTTCTCCACCCATCCCCAGTGGTACTTCTATCTTTGAATATTGGTCGGATGTTTGCTTCGAGATGTTTATTTCGTCTCTGCTTGCCTTTGTTCTTTTGTTTTGCCAGCATAGCATATGCATAGCATATAAATAGATAGCATGGCATATGCATTTTGCATCTTTGTGTTGGTTTGTTCTGTCTCTTTGGTCGTGTTTATCCCCGAGTAGTTGGGCGCGTCTTCTCCTTCTAAACAGAGTTGTCAGCCCTAGGCAGAAAGAGCACAATGTTTCCATTTCCCCGCGAAGCTTGATCCTCGTGGAAGACGGTTGTTTTAGTACATCCCATTTGAGTTCATACCTCAACGGTCGAGTCTTGTTTGACGGTTTCTCTTCAGTTATTTCCTGAATTGAATTGCAGTCTCTGGAAATCACATTGTGGATATCTCCGGGCTTTTGAATATGGATTCAACATGCATTTATTTTGCACTCGGCTCCCCAAGAAAGGGTTTTCTTTATGAAGATAACTATTGAAGATGCATTTCTCCAACAGTGTTATCAGAATTCCTCAACAATTTACATCTGGAATGCAAATAATCTTTTTATTTGAGCAACTCGTTTTGACTAAGGTCTTATTCAAAACAACAAATGACAATCTCCTCAAGACAGTTCATCCATCCCCAGTGATTATCGACTTGGTAAATAGAAAACATTACAGATATTTCTCTTTACTTGAGAATTCACATTTTTGCAACAGCAAGGATGCTCCTCAGGAATGTATTCCCCAGCGAGTTCATCACACAAGTTACTTCCATCAAGCGACATCTCCCCAGGGAAGTCGAAGAAGTTCATCACATTAGTCTCTTTATTTAAGAAGACATGCTTTACAATTCAACTAGCTCACATCTCTCCTGAAGATCCCCAGTGAAGTTTTGCAACCTCTAGTACATTACGGCTTACAGCCAAAGTTTTACAAGAACATCTACAATCTACCATGACTCTACAATCCCCTGTGAAGATGCTCGCACGATTTTTCATCATTTCGGGCAGAGACTGAGACCAGCTCATGATTCCCATATCATGACGCTCGGGGAGGTCATTCATCAGAGACTGAGACCAGCTCATGATTCCCATATCATGACGCTCGGGGAAGTCATTCATCAGAAACTAAGACCCGTTCATGGCACACAAACCATGAGGCGTGGGGAGGTTATTACAAGAAACTGAGACCAGCTCATGGTTCCCATACCATGACACTCGGGGAGGTTCATTTCAAGGACATCTCTCTTTTCTTGGCTAATCTCGGCAGTAGATTACCAGTAGACCTCGGCAGTAGGTATTTCGATTTTATTTCCTGGCTAATCTCGGCAGTAGATTCCCAGAAGACCTCGACAGTAGGTATCCTTTTATTTCCTGGCTCATCTCGGCAGTAGATTTCCAGAAGACTTCGACAGAAGTATCTCTCTAGCAGCCTTCAACATAGAATTTCGGTAGTAGATTCCATAAAAGTTTTTGACAGTAGATACTTTGGCAAAAGTATTCTCCATTAAAGTTACAAGTCTCGACAGTAGACTTCTCCAGCTGGTATCTTGAAATCATTATATTTTGACCTATGTAGTAGGTTCTTCAAGTGGTTTTCTCACCAAATTCTCTGTGATTTGTCTGTAGACACTTTGTGATTGTCAATCTTTGCCCGTGGAGTCTCGCTCTGTTGGGCCTGTTCTTCCCGTGTGTCGTGTCTAGTTCATCCCCTGTGGCATCTTTGCTCCACAGGACCCCTCTGTCTTGCATTTTTCATATCATTGCATATCATTTGCATTCGGTGGCTTCTTAGGGCCAAAAATTTGTGCAATGTTTATATTTAAGTCCCTCCTATCACGTCGAGACGGAAATTTCATTCTCCATATCTCCGGATAGAAGTAACTTAAATAGGGGCATCTGTCACACCCTAATTTTTGACCATAAGATCCCATCTCTTTTGCACTCTTTTTCTCGCTTGTTTTTTACATGCGTATTTATTATGACTAACTAGTGGGTGCAGCTGCAGTAATTCCAAGTGGAGATAGCTTTCATGCCTGTTAGTAAAATTATAAAGAGGATTCCAGGACAGTTAAAAAAATCTCATATCTTTCTCAATGGTACTTCAAGAACAGGATACCGTGACATTTGATTATTTTCGGAAGCGAGTTATGACACAAAATATGGAGTCGTGATCAAGGCGAGTTATGTGTGTTTGGAATACTCAAAATTGGAAGTTTCGTCATTTGTTTTTTGGAGAAGCACACAAATAATATCATTGGATTTCATTGTGATTAATAAGCAAGGTCTTAATCATACGGAGATGAAGGTCATGCTCCTCCTTGTGAATCATTTGGAATCCAAAGTGTTTTTCCTTAGGAGCATTTACGTTGTGAAGACTAAGGATGAGTGGAGGGTGCAAGTTAGCTTGGAATTTCGGTCATCTTTTCGTCGGACCAAGTGTCTTCTTTGGAAAGCCCATGATTTCATTTCTAAATGCATACAAGGAGCAAATCTCCATGTAAGGCATTTGTTTCTTTACAATGCGTATGAATTAAGAAACATGGATAAAATTGCAGTTGTTCACAACTTTTCCAACAAATTCAGAGCTCTAGATTCAAGAGGATACAGGATCCTTCGCATTTCTTACAAGAGACCAATTTCATTTCATTGAAATAAATTTCTAAATACATTTTGAACACCATTTACAAGGCAATTATAAGAATCCCAATCCTGATACAAAACATATTTAGTTCTCCTTTTCAAAAGGAGGCTATCCCAAATAAGATAAATAAAGCAACGTGACAGTAAGCTGCTCCTGGTTCTTCATAGCATCATCCGTGGCTAGTTTCTTCACAGCAAGCAACCGTAACGGTTTCAACCCTATGACAGCATCCCACCATCCAAATCCGGCTGCTAAAAAAAAGGGGGGGGGGGGAGATTGAGATTAGTAGAAGTCAACGTGACCGACACCGAATCCAAGTAATTTTTAGAGGTTTTGTTTTGAGATGCCTTACGGTAAACAGATGTCGTGGAACCCTGAAATTTCGGAGCATCGAGTATATTTCCATCACAGCCAACAAGCTTTGAAGTTGTCATTATCAAGCTAATGCTCGAAAGCATTCTACGAAAGAAGAAGCGAGTTAAAAAGATTAGATTACGACATGAGTGGTTGGAAAGCAATCAAAATAGAATACAACAAAGACTCACGATGGCCATGGCAGCAGGTTAAAAGTAACCGTCAAAATTGCAATTAAGCGACAATGATGAACAGTTCGAACCGCACTGCACCTGGAATATCTTCACCTGCAGATTGACACAACAACTCCATTTAACCGACAAAACAGCTGTACAAATCGCACGGTAAAAGAATGAGTAAGTATACATAACCATCATGATATTACAAGCGAAATTACCTCGGAATGGCACTTTAGCCGTCACCATGATGTCGCTGATCCTCATAAGCTGGAAACTAATCACTACTGCAGTTGTCTTAAAATCAAGGTTATGTTTCAGGCGCAATCAACATTTTCTTCCCTCTACCAAATTCACACGCGTTGAGGATACCACAACTATAATCAGACACCAACATGGGTTGCTGTTTTTGTTCGCACTATTTTCATCTTGATTGGAATGCGGATGGGAGGAAGACAGAAGAGGGCTTTGCTTGAAGCTTTGGAAAAGATTTTTGTCGGAAGATGCTACCTCTGTCCGATGCAGGGAAGTGCGGCCTCATTTACTTCTCCATCTTATACATTTCTCCCTGCTTCAGAATGCCTTTCAAATAACATATATCTTGTGGACTTGGTACTTTTTGGGCGGAAAATTGTTTCCATGCAACATCAAAGAATTTCTCCAATTGGTAGCTCCGTTTCTTTTTTGGTCTACTCCAATACTGCAATTCAAATGAGAATTGAGGATTTCTGTTAGTACTATCTTCCAAACAAATAATAATTTTGAAGGAGAACAAGGAGCATTCGAATAACTTAACTTTCGGCATCTCCTATCAGTCTTATCGAAGCAACCGCCAGCCTTCTCCCATTCCGTTGAAGATACGTAAACCTGCTGCAAATAAACATCATCATTTTTTAAAACATCTCCCAAGCCATGTTAAATCCAAAATAGATGCAATTTTATCGCTACAAGGGTGCGTTAACAACGGGCAGATTGGTGTGCTTGAAGATACTAGAAATCATACCCTTCATGGCGTATTACACGTGCAAAGTTGTTTTAGGGGTCACCAAGTTCGTCATTGCTCAAGAAGGCGAAGCAAATATTTCCTTTGATTTCTCGAACAACATCAAGGTAGCAGTAGCATTTTCAAATCCCTCTTCGGTTCGTACTTTTGTGTTCATCATTACCGGATGTGAATCTTTCTCGACCTGCATTTCAACAACAAGACTTGATTTAGAACACGCTCCTGAGTGTTGTTAAATAGAAAGGAATTTAAAGCATACCCAGCAGACATCACACTCTAATAGGATTTCTACTCCAGATTAATTTGGAAAACCCTTTACACTTATGCACTGCCTTGGTGTTGGAGATTTTGGGCACGGTCATCGGGCATACACGGCGTCAGCACTTTAAACCTTCATTTATCCCATAACGTCGCCGACCTAAGAACGGTTATGATATTGTTTGTCCCTGCATAAAGTTGAAGTTAAACCAGAATTCAATGCAGCTAAGGCTCAAATGACATGTTAAATTTCATGGTTTCGTTTTGAAATTCAACCTACAAACTAACACTGTCAAGTTCAGAACATGCCTAAAAAGAAAGATGGGAAAGCTTATCAGGAACTTATGATTGAGTTACCGACATCGTTCTATGACTCCTCAAAATATGTTGAAAACGCAGGGCTTCCCAAACGAATCCTGAGATTTAGCACAATACTCAAGAGATTAAATTTGGGCCATTTTAAGAGAAGTTTCCACTAAATTAAGTACCCGAACAAACAATTTACCGTATCATCATTTCGGGTTGACCGGGCTTATTTCAAGTCCTGCTTATTTTCATAGCAGAGTCTCCAAAAAGCCGCAAGAAAGATCAACACCAGACATCTTCATATGCTACCACAACATCTGGACCCGGAGTTGTATCATGGATTGTTCAGAACTCCACGGCAAATGGAGTTTATTCTAATCCAACCTACCAGTATGATCAGCATCCGCAGCCACCTGAAAAACGTTCAAGAAAGGTCAAAATGTATCATCAGTTGCCGGTAATACGTCAAATTTGGGAACAGCTAATACACCGCAAGATTACAATGCATACACATCATATGCGAATTCTTCTAATCCATATAGTTATAGCAGCAGTACGGGATACTCAGGCTACTATAACAGATATCAACAACAACAATTTTCACATGAGCAGCAACTGCTGCAACTTCATCATACCGGAGGTTTCGTCATGCCGCCACCAGGGTACCTGCGAGTTACCGGTTATTCAGTAGATCATCTGTAACCAAAATAAGTTGTTGACTTCTAAAATATAAGCACACCAAGACTTTGGATTTAAATACCTTTTCTGATTATATGAAAACGCAAAGAAGCATCAGCATTACGCCAGAGATTGGGGATGATATCGTATGGGCCGTACGGGCAATCAGTGAAACACTTAAGCAAAATCAATCTTCTGAGAGAGCGAGTGGATAATAATTCATTGCCCCATTCTACAAAAAATCTTCAGAAAAAGTGTCAGATTTCCATCTTGATGGTCATGATGAAAGGCCTAGCTTATATTCTTTTCAGCGTGACCAAGTAACATCACAAAAGGCAATCTCATTACCATCTTCACCACATGACTATAGAAGTCAATCTTCTGAGAGAAGCGAGTTATCAAGATATGGAGTTAATGATGAAACAGAATCCACACCTAATAGAGGAAGAATTATGATTACGAAAACAGAACAAGGATCATTTTTCATTGAAACCAGGATTTAATTTCTAGGTTGAGAGCTAGAAAGAACTTATCTTTCTTTCCCGTTAGGTTTCAATTCGCCAAAAGAAGAAGATTCGCCGACATGATCCAGTATGTCATAATTACCATTCATGTTGTTTTCTGCAAAATCAAAATAATTCATTAGTTTCCAAAACTAATCAAGACAGTTTTACACGAAATTGGAAAGAGTATTAATGGAAATCACGAAATTGATTAGGAGAAAGGGTCATGAAGCTATAAAAGGAGGAGGAACCATTGTAAAAAAAAAAAGACATCAAAAGCGAAATCCCCAACAGTTCACAAAAAAAAACCCAAATCTTGAAAACCCCAAATCTTGAAACCCCAAAGTGGTAAAGAGAAAAATAGGAGAACTTATCTCTGTTTATGTTCGAATCCATTGCTGACAAACCACGAATCGCCACAATAGTATCCGTCACAAAAACCTCGTCATCGCAAATCACCCATAGTCAGAACCTGCGAAGCCGCTTTAAACCGTAGGTTGCTTTGTTTAACTAATATCGATGTTCTTTTGTGTTGTTGATCATTTTATGTAGGGAATCAAGATGAAAGAAGAAGAAGCTAGTCAACCGAAGGGAGAAGAATCGAAGGAGAAGAATAAAAAATGAGGAGAAATAGAATAAGAAACGATGATCGGAGATGGGAGAGAAAGACGGAGAAGATCAGCGGACATGGAATTGGGAACAAGGATTAGGGTTCCTCTCGCAATTTGGAGGAGGAGCTCTCTCTGCGTTTTTTTCCTTTTTGTGTTTTGTTTCTGTCTTGTATTTTGTTACGATTACGTATGTGCACGACCACAGTAGTACTGTGGTCCTTTCTAACCAACACCACACACTTTCCATCTCGCGAATCATGTTTACACACCCACCGTATGCCCTCACGACTGCACACACATACAACAATACGCCTCTCTTAACCTTTCCCTTAATCACCTCATCAACATAGTTAATTAACCCACTTAACTCTAATTAACAATTTTTTTAAAATCTGTTTTTAATTAAAACAACCATTTATAATAATTTAATTAATTAATCATTTGTTTCAATTTATTTAACTAGTATTTAAATTTTTTTTAATAAACCACTAATTAATTAATCTTTTTTTTACTAATATAACCATTTATTTAATGTGATTTAACTAATAGGCTTTGACTAACCTTTTAATTAAACAACTAGTAAACCTTTTTAAAAAATCTATTCTATTCATCAAATTTTATCTATTTTTAAAAAATCATGTCATATTTTAAAATAACTTTATTCAATAAAACAAAAAACAAAAAAACTCAAACTACTTTATAATTAACTTGTTTTTATTAAAACCTTTCTTCTAATTAAATTTAACTTTAATAATAACCTTCCTTTTTTGCAATAAAAAAAACTAACTCACATATTCCTCCTAATGATTTCTCGAAATTAATCTTCTTAAAATAATCAAATAAATTCTAAAAAAAATCAAATTCACTTAATCTAATAATATAATTTCTCATAAAGTCAACCTCACCTAAAATAATCTTCAGATAAGTGTAATTCAATTAAAATCAATTAACCACACCAATTCAAACATTTCCTTAAAATAATCAAAATCAATTCGTCTAAATTCAATTCAATTAAACAACATCGCAACTCATTCAATCGTGCACACCACGACACATTCACCTACACCTTAGCGCTTTCATGCGTGTGTATGGTTTACTTTCCGCAATTTATCTTCTGCAATTTAATATTATCGCATTTACTTTATCGCACTGCATTTCGTCCAAAGGAAAACCCTACACATGATTCAACAATTGTGTGTAGTGCACATCATTTGCATCATTCTCCCACATGATCCTTGATCCCATTCAAGTCGATCTTTAAGATAGATCCTACCCCATAGGAAGGACCTTATCTTTACAACTTAGAACAAACAAAACAATTCAACTCAAAATAATATTCAAATATTCAAACACAATAGAGAAATAGATTTTAATCATCTTAGGCGAGATAGAATCTCCACCCCACATCACTACAATCAACATGTAGGGACTTTGCCTTAAGAGAGATAGAGGCGTACCTCGTTGATCCCTATCCGAGTACTTGAGCCCTTCTCTTAAGATGATGCAAAAACTACATTCCTACAACTTGTGGCGGTTAAATCTCCCTTAAAATGAAGACACATCTCTTCTCCTAAACTCAATAAATCAACCACCCTAAACCCGTAGGAACTTTGACCACAGTCAAAGAACTCCTCAAACCCTTTAGGGGAACTACAAACACTCTGATTCCACTCCCGTAAGGATATGTAGGCATAAGATGCAATATCTTATCGAGTATACTTAGAAATAAACCCCCTAGGTCTTTTATACCTTAAGCAGATAACACTTAGTAATAAACAAACATAAAACAAAAGGTTCCTGTAGAGTACTATAGAAACTTAGGATGATAGTACCTTCCCTAAGTTTAACCAACCCCCGAACCTATAACTCTCTAGCTTGCATTTGCATTGCATTGTGGGAATTTCAATCTTTATCCCTTCCTTTGGACAAATCAAAGTTCGGTTGCAAATGAATAAAGATTCAAACTAAATAATAGTTTGGTATCCAAATTTCACCGCGACAAACATCAACAAGTTTTAGCTTATGCTTCAAGACAACTTAAAGTGCATAAGAGGAATTATCTGACGCATGATTTAGAGTTGGTTGTTGTTGTGTTTGTGTCGAAGCTTTGGAGGCATTATTTGTTTGGTTCGAGATTTGAGGTGTTTAGTGATCATAAGAGTTTGAAGTATTTCTTTGATCAAAAAGAATTGAATACGAGGCAGAGGGGATGATTGGGACTTCTGAATATTATGGTTTTGGTTTGAACTACCATTCGGGTAAAGCGAGCGTGGTAGCTGATACATCGAGTAGGAAATATTCGCATATACCGATGATGATGGTAAAAGAGTTAGACATGATTGAGAAATTGTATGATATGAGTTTGGTTTGTGAAGAGACTTCTTATGGAGGTAAGCTTGGTATGTTGAAGCTTACTATTGGTATTCTTGATGAGATTCGAGAAGGTCAGAAATCTGAATTGAGTTTGGTAGATCGATTGAATTTGATAAATCAAAGTCGAAGAGCTAATTTTCGGATTAATGGAAATGGTATCATGGGATGTCGCGATAAACATCAAAGACCGTTGGGTATGATGCAACCGTTGAATATACTGGAGTGGAAATGGGATATTATTGCAATGGATTTTGTGACTGGATTACCAAATACAGCAAGAGGATTGGATGCAATTTGGGTAGTTGTGGATAGATTGATGAAGTCGGCGCATTTTATACCGATTAACATCAGTTTTCCTTTGACGAAGTTAGTAGAAATTTACATCAGAGTGATAATGAAGTTACACGGGGTTCCATCGAGCATTATATCTGACAGAGACCTGAGGTTTACTTCTGGATTTTGGAAAAGCTTGCAAGAAGCTTCGGGTTCCAGTTTGAAATTGATTTCTGCTTATCACCCACAGACCGATGGTCAATCTGAGAGGACTATTCAGTCATTGGAAGGTTTGTTGAGAGCTTGTATACTCGAGCGGGGAGGCACTTGGGATACTCATTTACTAGCTGATGGAATTACTTACAACAATAGTTATCATTCTAGGATTGGAATGGCACCTTTTGAAGCATTGTATGGTAGAAGGTGTAGGACACCTCTATGTTGGTATGAGTTGGGTGAGAGTACGATACTCAGACCCGAGATTGTGCAACAGACCACGAAGATAATCCAGATGATTAGAGAGAAAAAGAAGACGGCCCAGAGTAGGCGGAAAAGCTACCATGATAATAGGAGGAAAGACTTGGAATTCAGCGAGGGTGACCATGTATTTCTTAGAGTCAATCTGGTGACCGGTGTTGGTCGTGCGCTGAAATCAAAGAAATTGGATCCTAAGTTCATTGGACCGTATCAGATTCTGCAGAGGGTTGGAGTTGTTTCCTATAGAGTGGCGTTGCCACTCGAACTTTCGAATTTACATGATGTATTTCATGTATCGCAACTTCGGAGGTATGTTGCTGATCTATCTCATGTGCTTCAGAGAGATGAAGTGCAAGTTCGAGATAACCTTGCGGTGGAGGCGATGCCGTTGAGGATCGAAGACCGCAAGGTGAAACAACTCAGAGGGAAAAATATCCCGTTATTGAGAGTAGCTTAGGGAGGAGCTGCTGGAGGAAGTGTGACCTGGGAATTAGAGAGCAAGATGCGAGAGTCGTATCTGGAATTGTTCTCATCAGGTACATTTTCGAGGACGAAAATATTTTAAGTGGGGGAGAGTTGTAACACCCTATTTAAACTATTTAGTCACTTTTGTATTTTTCTGTGATGTGTATTGGCGTGATGTCTTTTATAAGGGTATGAGGTTAAGAGCGAGAGTGAAAGTTAACCTTAGCTGGGGTAATGTGGACCTAGAATAAGGGATAATTTAATAACAAGATTAGGAGCATATGATTATTAATATTATTATTTCAATTATTATTAATTATAATATTAATAGGATTATGGTTATTATTATTGTTATTATTAGTATTTTATTAGTATTATTAGTAATATTAATTAAATTAAATGAATTGAAATATGATTAAGAGGGTTTAGAGAGTATTAGTGGATTTAGACAGTTAACACGTGAAAGAGGAAAAAAGCAGAGGAAGGAGAGCTAGGGCAAAGAGAACCAAATCTCCATTTTTGTCAAGGAAAAGCTTCAATTCAAGGTAAGGGAGGAGAATGGATTTCAATATGGGTGAGTTAACATGAGAGGGTAGTGAGAGGTCCTTTCTCTCGTAGGAATTTTGTCTGTTCTCACCTTTTCGTTTGATTTTCGTGATATTATGATTTCTCTATGATTGTTGCTATCATTGAATGATCATTGTATGATGTTGTATGTATGATTTTGGTATGAATATGAAAATTCGTGTGGAAATTCCCTGAATCTGTGATGGAATGTTGTGGTTTAACAGATCTGAAACTAAGGGTTTAACTATAATCGAAACTAGATCTAATAAATAGAATCTTGACAGAATAGAAGATATTATTCATTGGAATCGATTAAAATCTGAGTTTTAGAATGAATGGGAAGATAGAATAATGAATCTAGAGGGGAAACTCGTGAGAATGATGAGATCTGAGTTTTTTGACAAATCTGTTGGTCATACGCGTATTAGGGGTGTCAATACGCGTATGGGGGACTTCCCAAGGGCTGTACGCGTAGCATACGTGCCCTGTCCCTAGTGTCGGCACGGCCATCTGGTGATACGCGTATGGTACGTGTATGAGCTTGGGTAATACGCTTATGACAGCAGTCATACGCGTAAGGAGTGTCTCTGAGGGGTTTTTGTGAAGGACAGCCTCTGGTCGTACGCGTATGGCAGCAGGCAATACGCGTATGGACCCTGTTGGTACGCGTATGAACAGTCTGGGATGACTTTTTCCCTGTTTCGGTGATTTCTGTCCAGTTTCCGTTTAGAATGCAATTTCGTTTAATCGGTAGGATTAATGTGATTAAAATGAACTTAAGGAAGATTAGTAATGAATTAAATCTAGGGAATATGGAATGTTATGTGTATGCCTATATGGGTGTGTTATGACGAAGGATGAGCCATGATTATCGAATGTGGATAATCCTGTGCGATTATGGTAATTCCCGAGAGGATTACGGTGAGCGGATGGCTCGTGTGGATCTTTAATGATCGTGATTATGCTTGAATTATCATATTGCATAATTGTGTTGTCATGCATTTCATGTCATGTGTCTTGTGGAGATGGCTAGGTAAGAATCCATGATGGGTGCCTAGTTTCATTAGGATTTCATGTGGAAGTCGTTGTGGAGATAAGTTGTAGTTCAGAGGAACGTATACGAATTATCCGGATTCCGACAGCAGTCGGGTTCTAGGGTGAACTGTATGTGATTGTGTTGGCACCATATGTGTAACAGCCCAATTTTTCAATAATTAATTATTCATGTTAATTAATTGATTTATTTGGATGATTTTAATTATTGGAATTATTGGTAGATATTTGAAAGGAGAATATATGGAAGGAAATAGAATGGAAAGACTTATAAAGGAAAAATGAAAAGAAAAGGAAACATAAGAGAAAGAAGGAGAAAGAGGAGAAAAGAGAAGGAGAAGAAGGAAAAGTTGGAAAAGCTCAAGAATAACTCTCAAGCATCGATTTAATCGAGGTAAGGGTGTGAAATATCATTATCTTGTCAATGTATATGATTATGTATGCTTGGGTTAGATTGTTGGATGTTTTTCTACTACTTCCATTTTAGGGCAAAGTGGATTAACCGATAGAAACCAAGTTTTAACGGTCAAAAATGAGAATAAGTGGTATAATTTAGTCGAGGGAGGTTAGACTAAGGCTATGGAACTTGTTTGGTGAGAATCGGTCGGTTTTGTGAAGAGTTGGGGACTTGATGACAGTGAGGAATTCTGAGTTAGCAGACGTTCGCTGGCACCTTTGCTAGGCGAATAGGTCGCGAACATTCGCTAGCAACTCGCTAGGCGAGCAAGTTAACGAGAGGTCCCAGACTTGGGCAGAATGCATTTGATCTGGTTCGCTGGTAGCGAGTGAGGTGGCGAAGGATTCGCTAGGGCCTCGCTGCAGCGAGTAGGTGGCGAGCAAAGTCAGTAGCTTCTGTTTGCCTTCGCGAGCTTTTTTGTTAGGCGAACAGATAGTGAGTATTCGCTAGAGACTCGGTAGGCGAGCAAGCCAGCGAGCGTGACAGCATTTGGTTTTCTTGTGATTCCATTCCATGTTGATTTCTTTGTTCGATTGTTTAGATCCTTGTTGGAAATAAGTAATCGTATACTGTGAAATATATGTTGTGGGTAGTCGTATGGCGTGAATCCTAGATTGTGGAATTGATTATGAAATGTGGTCTTTTGACAAATATAATGCATTGTTTTAATTGATTAAAATACATGATGAATGTTATTGAATTCGTTGCCGTGAGCACTATGTGGTGAATGCATATTATTTGTATGTGATGTTGTGTTTGAGAATGCATGGGAACATATTGTGGATATGTGTGCATTGCTTGGTAAATATATTGATGATATTGAATATGAATATGTTGTGTGTGCAATCATGTTATAATTCTTGAGTGATGAATTATTTGAATGCATGGGATTAAGATGCGAGAACGGTCTTAAGTGCATTTGGTGGTTGATTGCATATACATCATTTAGTCAAGAGGCAATGTTTGCTAGTTTCGTGGAGACTAGTGACTTGTCCCAAACCTAGAAGGGTGGGTTTGAAAGCTTAGGGAACGGGCTTTTGTTGTTATCGGTCTAGAAGGGTGGACCCGGTTTAAGTGTAAAAACCGAAAAATGATAACAAGTGTTGGTACCACATGGCATGAGTTGCATTTGAGTTGCATTGAGTCACATGATTAATGTGTAATGTTGTATGAAAGTATACTCGTATGTGAAGTATTGAATTGAGAATTATGGATGTATGAATGGTGAAATGTGTTTGGTAATTATCCGTATTTGTTTGTACATATGTTGTGATTTATATGATGATTAAAATGAATTGTGGTGAGAAATGTGGAATGTATGTGTGCTATACTTGTGTATGTATATATATAGTTATATGCATTGATTATTATGATAATATTTCTCACCCTTTTGTTGTTTTATAATGCTCTATGAGGCATTGCAGATTAGCTTTGCTGGAGGTCTTTTGTGAAGTTTAGCTTCATTCTTTTAGTCGGTTATGCTCTGATATGTAGCACCGGGTAGTTAGGCTTGTATAGTATTCTTTTGGGATACATTTTGTATATGTATCTGATGGTAAATGTTTATGTAAACATGAATGTTGTGATGAAACAAACTGAATGATATGTATTTATATGATTACATGTTTTAAGTGATGCAATGTTTAGATTTCCGCTTTAATTCTAAATATTTCGATGTGGGTGTAAGGACTAAGTTCCTCTGTTGAACTACCCCACTGTTGCATGTCTTTTATAGAGCAGGTGTTGTATGTTATTTTGGTGAATGATGTGGCATACTTCTTTTATACCATGTTTCAAATTACTCTGATGAAATTTTATTATGTGCTTATGTGATTTATATGAGGGTATAGAAGGGGGTGTTACAATATGCATTGTGTCGAGTCATTGAGTCACATTGCATAATTGTAATTGAATATGGGCTATTGATGCCGAGTAATTGATGTGGCACGTGTATGTGCGTTATATGTGTATGATTGTATGTGTGGTGTGTAACTACTCCTTAGCATGTGTATTTCACCGCTTATTTATTGAATGTAGTTCTCACCCCTTTTCTGTTTGTTGCGTCTGTGCTCCTTGGGGAGTGCAGATGACCAGGTACCTGAGTAGTGCTTGGAGTGTGTTGCTTTTTTGATCGAGTCCTAGGAGTCGCTCTGATACGTAACACGGGATGACGTGATTACGTTATATTTGCTTATTTCCTTGATTTATTGTTATGTATCTTTTATTTGTTGGATTAAGGATGTATGATCACCTTGTGGTGGAGATTATGTTTAAACAATTGACTTTATTCTGCTATTTAATTGAAAGCCAAATACCATTGGTATAATTGGGAAAAATGAAGTGACTTAGTGTGACATCCTACTTGTTTGAGAACTCTGATGTATTTTTATGTAATATTTTCGTATATGTTTTATAATACGCGTACGGGGTAGAGTGGGGTGTTACAATTGGTATCAGAGCAGGTCGGTCCGTCCAGCCAAGTGTCTAATGTTGGTTGTTCCCTAGTATGCGACATGTGTGTGAAAACACTGTCGGTACACGTTTTGTTTCTAACCTTTGTCTGCAGTGGTGGAAACGAAACAAGTGGGGGAGAAGCTTGTGCTTCTCCAGGATGCTTCAGGTGTGGAGTGGTGGCTCAGTGTGTTGTTGAATGCTCTATAGTTTGGTAAAGATGGTTAATGCCCCATCATGATTTTTTACTGTCTATTTATAAATTGAGGAACTGATCACCCTTAATCTCTTGTCGATAGTAGATGGGACCATGTGGGGTGGGATAAACGTGTCTTGCAAGCTTAGATGGCGTGTGCAGTGATTTGTTTGGAGTTAAGCTAAGTGCTTGAAGATTGTTTTGGCGAGTCGGTGCATGATGGTGCCGAAATGTTTGTTTTGATGGAAACTTTGAGTATTAATAAAGTGGGGAAGTTGGTGGTGTGCCAGTTATTTGTGATTGTCCAGAAGTTTTCCTAATGAGGTAAGTGATTTACCGCTGGAACATGAAGTGGAGTTTGCGATCGACTTAGTTCCTAGAACTAGTCCGATATCGATGACACCATGTCGTATGTCTGCGTTGGGATTGAAAGAGTTGAAGAGTCAACTTGAAGATTTACTTGAGAAGAGGTTCATTCATTAGAGTGTGTTACCGTGGGGTGAACCAGTTTTGTTGATTAAGAAGAAAGAAGGTTCTGTGAGGCTTTGTGTGGATTATAGACAATGGACCAAGGTGACTATCAAGAATAAGTGTAAAATTCTAAGGATTGATGATTTGATAGATCAGTTGGTTGTTGCAATTGTGTTCAGTAAGATAGATTTGAGGTTTGGGTATCGTTAGATTTGTGTGAAGCTTGATGATATTCTAAAGACAACTTTTAAAACAAGGTATGGACATTAAAAGCATTTCATAGTTCCATTTGGTGTGACTAAAGCACCATGTGTATTTATGTAGTACACAAACAAGACTTTCCATCCTTATTTGGACAAGTTTGTGGTTGTGTTCATTGATGATATTTTGATATATTCGAAGAGTAAAGAGGATCATGTTGAGCATTTTAAAAATTGTGTTATCAACATTGAAAGAGAAGCAGTTGTATGAAAAATTGTCAAAGTGTGAGTTTTGGTTGAAGGAAGTGAGTTTCCTTGGTCATGTTGATCCGAGTAGAGTTATATCGGTTGGTATGTCGAAGGTTGAAGCTGTATTGCAATGGGAAGCTTGGAAACCTGTTTTTGGAGGTTAGTAGTATTCTTAGGCTGGCAGATTATTATCGAAAATTCATTGACGGATTTTTCCAAGTTATCTTTGCCATTGACGCAGTGGACTAGGAAGGTTCAAGATTTTGTTTTGGATGCAAAGTGTGAAGAAAGTTTCAAGAGCTTTTGAGGAGGCTGACAGCAGCTCATGTTTTGATTTTGCCGAATCCAGCAGAATAATTGTTGTATAGTGTGATGCTTTGTTGATGGGATTGGGATGTGTATTAATGCAACATCAACAAGTTTTAGCTTATGCTTTAAGACAACTTAAAGTGCATAAGAGGAATCATCTGACGCATGATTTAGAGTTGGTTGTTATTGTGTTTGTGTCGAAGCTTTGGAGGCATTATTTGTTTGGTTTGAGATTTGAGGTGTTTAGTGATCATAAGAGTTTGAAGTATTTATTTGATCAAAAAGAATTGAATGCGAGGCAGAGGGGATGATTGGGACTTCTAAATATTATGGTTTTGGTTTGAACTACCATTTGGGTAAAGCGAGCGTGGTAGCTAATGCATCGAGTAGGAAATATTCGCATATACCGGTGATGATGGTAAAAGAGTTAGAGATGATTGAGCAATTGTGTGATATGAGTTTGGTTTGTGAAGAGACAACTTATGGAGGTAAGCTTGGTATGTTGAAGCTTACTAGTGGTATTCTTGATGTGATTCAAGAAGGTCAGAAATCTGAATTGAGTTTGGTAGATAGGTTGAATTTGATGAATCAAAGTCGAAGAGATAATTTTTGGATTAATGGAAATGGTATCATGGGATGTCGTGATGAACATCAAATACCGTTGGGTCTGATGCAACCGTTGAATATACTGGAGTGGAAATGGGATAGTATTACAATGGATTTTGTGACTGGATTGTCGAATACGGTAAGAGGCTTGGATTCAATTTGGGTAATTGTGGATAGATTGTCGAAGTCGACGCATTTTATACAAATTAGCTGTTGTACCCCAAAATTTGCCCAACCTTTTTCTTTACTTGGCTTATGTTTCATTTCATTCTTTAGCATTTGCATTTGCATAGCATGTCTTTTGCAGGGGATCAAGGGAGGTGTGCCATTCAAGATAAGGTTATCAAGGGTATCAAGCTCAGTCAAGAGTGATTATTCAAGTTATCTAGTGCTTACAATCATCAAGAAGTGGTCAAATCTCTCTGAGAGAGAAGATTGACAAGTATTGCCTACCTCCTATCTTGGAGGGCAATTGAGGATCATCAGGGGTCCACAAGTTCATGGTTATGAACAAGAGGTGTTTGAGAAGCTCATTGAGTCCTTGGAAGTCATTGTGGAGTTTGTCTAGGCATTCATTTCACTTGCAAGAGGGCACAGTCAAAAGGTGTGCCCCTAGGGTTTCATCTGCTTAGTTCAGGGTCAACTATGGACTTGAAGGAGTTTGAGATTTAGTTTTAAGTCACGGGAGTCATGTTGAGACATCTAGGATGTCATATCAAGTTCAAATCAAGGAGAATCAAGAGTTTAAGAAGTTACTAAATTAGGGTTTCAGAGGGTTTCGGTGTAAAATCCCCTTCTTTAGTGTCCAACTTCAAGGACCATTTACCTCAAGATACAAGTTCAATATCATTTTCATGTAAACATGAGACTTATATGGCATGTTATAAGCTTTATTGTAAGTACTATAACTCATCCATTGGGTTTGCGGAACTCAAGTTATGATGCCATCAAGTTATAGGTCTCAGATGAACATAGTTTTTAGTCAACAAAAGTCAACTCACTTCCAAGGCACTTTTGACCTAGAATCATGTTTCTCCTCAACTTTTGATGAACATGAAAGTTATTCCTTATGATCTTATATTTCTAAAAAGTCCTAGAAGTCCTTGATATCATTTGTGGAACTCAAGTTATGGATCTTGCAAGGCAGAGGTATTTTGGGAAACTTTGATTATAGGCCATTTTGATTATGGGTCATCTTCATGCACTTAAGTACTTCAAATGAAACTTCAACCAACATGAAAGTTGCTCCAAATGACCTCATTTACACTATAGAACTCAATTTTGGTGTGAATTATGCTTGGTTATGGACATTGGGTGGAAAAGTTTAAGTGAAAATGGACTTTTAAAGATGATTTCATTTGAATTGGTTATAGGCCATTTACATGTTTTGTTTTGACTCAATTTTGTTCACAAGGCATCAACAAGTAAAATGTACAAATTCATTTTGGTCCATGCTAGCATTTACACGTGCATTTCAAGTTTCCTTCACAAAGAAGTTTCTCATTCAAACTTCAAAATTGGACCACATCAAAGGCCCATTCCAATTCCATTATGAAATTCAATTCCTCAGCTGAAGAATCAGGCAATTTCCATGTGTATATGCAACTGTTTTCACGTGTGCATGAGAAAACTTCATTATTGGGCATTTTTCAAATTCAGCCAAATGAGGCTTCATGGGCCTCCAATTCCATTGCAAACCCAACATATATAAGTTCACATTTCATTTTGAGAGCTCAGAAGTGCGTTTTGGATCCAGAAGAAGCAACTTCCATTTTCAAGCTCTCAAGAAAAATCTCAAATCGTGAATCAAATTTTAGAGAATTTCAAAGCCAATTGAAGTGAGATTCTTCTTCCTTGAGCTAATTGGAGTGAATCTGCACGTTTTCAAGCAAGGAATCAGGTTGTTAAAGCACCAACAGAGTGTCTCCGTTAAGTAAGTTTCCATTCAACTTTTCTCTCATTCTAAAGCATGATCTAGGTCATTACTGGTTGTGTTTAAAGCCCTACCTCGTGTAGGCCATATTTGAGTGCTTAATTTCCATGTTTGATGAAGATCTCAGATGTGTATTCCAAATTTGATCCGTTTGAATCTCTTTATTTACGCATGATTAAAACCAATAGAGCTTGGATTTGCAATGTATGTGAGTTCAGCTTCATTTTGATATGCATTTTGCTAGGTTTGGTTAAGTTTTGTTGATCTGATCTCCAGCCAGTCCGCCGGAGAAGACGACCGGAGCTAGGGCTTCGGCGTCTGGTCTTTAAGACCTCAGATCTGACGTGTTGTCATTGGACTCTTTGACCGGTTGAAATGTGTGGCTAGGATCTGCTTGGCTTGCACGCGTGGATATTGACTTCCACGTCAATAAATGAAAAGATGTGTTTTGTTTTACTGAGTGTGGATCTGGGCCTCGTTTGCTCTTCACACCTCCCATTTTTGGAGCCCAATGCCATGTGAACGTGATTCCTTTGTTTTTTTGTTTACTTGTTGCACCCTGTTGCACCCCAAATTTTGACCCCTTAGATCATCATCATCATTTTAGGATCATATTCAGTTGATTAACTAACCTTAACCCATTTCCAGTTTATCTTTGTTAAGATGCAGATGAATTAGGGTTCCGTACCGTCAAAACCGGGATTTCAATGGTCTGACCAATCAATGTTTTGGATTGATTCAACTATAAACAAGATCAAGAATACTACATTGGATCAAGTATGAATCCAATTCGAGGTTGTCACCCAGGAATTAAGAACAGTGCAGTTCAGGATACCCGATTAGGGTTTTCGATCAGGAAAAGTCAATTGTAGTTTGACTTTTAATTTAAAAGGTGTTCCAATGGTGGGATCATGGTCCATGAAGTTCCTATGGCTTAGTAAAGTCTACTCAAGAAGTTTCAAGGCCTCAAAATACCCGGAACATCAACAGTCGACTCGGTAGCCACCGATTGATCGAACGGTTGACTGAAAAGTCAACTCTTCAACAATAAGGAATTTGACTTTAAGATGTGAATCAAAAACCTTATTTCATATTACACCTTCCCATAAAATTTCATGACCATTGGATCAAGGGTTAGGAAGTAATTGCAAATATCGGGAATTAGGGTTTCAAAAGGGGCAAAGCCATAACTCCTTAACCACACAAGGGTTTTTGACCTAGTTTCAAGGGGAATGAGTTCCTAACACAAGCATAAATGTTTTAGTACCTAATTGGGGCTTTCTAAAAAGTACAAGTGGGTTCCATAACTCTTCCTGGTTAGAGAGAACCGAGGTCCACAAGTTGGCAAAAACTCACATTGGCAAAACCAAGTCAACATGAGTTTTTTTATTCCAAAACCTCTCCAAATTGATGCTAATCAAAGACTAAGCCTCATTTATGATGTTTACATTGTTAATAAACATGTTTAACATCAATTCCCACGAAAATGTACCAAAGATCAAAGGAAATTATTATTTAATGCAAGTTGTAAAAGTGAATAGTGAAGAAAGAGAAAAAAGGTGGCTACCCTTGTCAAATCATCAACTTTAATTCAACAAGTCACCTTCTATCCTATCAAGCATGATGAAAAAAAATATATGGGGCATGGAGAATATCTTATTAGAGTGTCTTAAAGACAAAGATGAAGATTGCATTGGAAAACTCAAAGATTTTCATGATGGAAGGTTAAAATTGGCAATTTGCTTCACTTTTGCCCATACCTTGATCCAAGGCCTTTGGCTATAAATAGAACTCACTTACTATATCACAAACACACAAGTTCCATGCTAGAAACCAGCTAGAACTTTATTTCTTACACAATCACAAGTTCTTACAAAATCTCATTAAGTTTCCAAAATCCCTCAAAATTTGCTTTTGAAAAACACCTTTCAAAACCATTTCCAAACTTCTTCCAACTCAAGAAACACTTCAAACACATAAAGTATGATATATTGAAGCTATCCAAGTCACTTCCACACTTATGTAACAAGATCTTGGAAGAGCTCTCAAGATCTCTGGTTTTCTTATTGCTTAAGCTTGCTTCAAGAGGTAAACCTAAAACTCATAAATGTGAACTTTCCACTTGCATTCCACATGTTACCATGACTGTTTTTTACCATGATGATCTTGAAAATTTTCAACTTGTAACTTGATTTTTCTTGTGAGATTGATCTTGTATTATTCTTAAAATTTTGTTAACATGTTTAAATAATCAAATTTGTTTGATTCATTGTCTTACCATGTGCATTTTATTCCTTTTATCATTTAGATTTTCATGTTTTGTTCATCCAAACTTCAAAAAATCATAACTCATCCATTTTTCATCATTTTGAACCCATTATTTTTGCATTGTGTTTGTATTGATGCCTACTTTCATGTGATATTTTTTAATTCCATGTTTGTTCATATTTTCATGCCTTTTGGTTGCTTGCAAGTTGCCTTTATATTGAGATCGTTATCTCGCGTATGCAGATGAATTTCTTTTTCACCGTGATCATTTGTGTTATGATATTCACTCATTCTCATTTATACTATGTTAGTTAACATGTTAGGGTACTCTCCCTTGGTTGTTACCATTATTTCATATTGCTTTCCTCCTAAATTATGAGGTTAAACTAATTTGCTTGTATTTGATTGTCATCGATACATGTGGTTGTTACCTTCAATCTTTGTTAAGATATACCTTTAATCTTTGTTAATATATGCTTTCATCTTTGTTAAGATACATGATATTTGGTTGTAACCATGCCCCTTTTGTTTAAAGTATTGATTACTTTGTTAATTATTTCTTCCCCAAGTGATGGAACTTTTTTAGTTCTCATCCAAGTTGCCTCATCTCCTCCCTTCCAAAGGAAAGTCTCTCTATTGACCCTTGGGTCATAGATAGCTCAATACCCTCATTGGCCTCGAAAAAGCCTTAACCCCCTTTTTAGTCTGGATAGAACCAATAGGATATAAACTCATAGGTCTGGATAGAACCTTCCCCTCTTTTGGTCTGGAAAGAACCAATTGATTCCTTAGTTCGAGCCCGAACTACGACCGCTCTGATTTCTCATTGGACAATGAGAATACGTAGGCACAAGATGCGATATCTTGACGAGAAACCTTCCCCCTCACTAGGAGTGTTTACAACTAGAACCCTAGGATAGAGTTGTTAACTCTATGTAAGGATCATGGATATGATCACTTACTTCCCCCTTTGAGTGTTACAACATAGACATAGAGAGTTTTGTGAAACTCTACACAAACATTATTATGTTTGTTCCCCTTTGAACCTTGATCGCAATCAAGCGTTCTTCAACCCTAGTGAGGTGAACTACGATTGCTCTGATTCTATCCTAGTTAGGATACGTAGGCAGAGGACGCGATGTCTTTGCGAGCAAACTTAGAAACAATCTTAGGTCTTCATCTATCATAACCTTCACCTTTTTACCCAATACTCAAACCTTAGCAAATATTTAACAAACTTAGCATACAAATAAACAAAAGGTTCCTGTAGAGTACTACAGATGTTTAGGATGTGAAATACCTACCCTATGCATAACCAACCCCCGATCCCCGAATCTCTTAGCGTTGTGGTAACATCGCGCAAAAGGTTCTTTCTTTCTTTAGACCTTTCCTTTGGATAAATTAAAGTCCGATTGTAAAAGAATTAAGATTCAAGTTAATTCAATAGCTTGATATCCGATTTTCACCGCAACAGAAATGGCGACTTCACTGGGGACGACTTAAACTTGAGGGTTTAGCCAATTTTGTTTAATTGTATGCTATATTTGTGAATATTTGCTTAACATGTATATTTGTCAATATATTTGTTTGTGTGTTGGGTATTGGGTGCTTTGAGTAGTGAGGCGGTCCTACACCCGGACTTGAGTGCACTTATGATAGGATGGTGGTATATTCAAGAAGGCTTATAGGGAGTTGATTCCCGACCAAGCTAACTTGAGAAACCACCACTCAGTATAGGCCCTCTTGAAAGTTTAGTATTGTTGATCGAGTATTCGTGGAAACAATGCTACTTTCAACGAAGGAGCCCATGACACTGTGGACTTTTAGATTACATTCTACCCCACTTTGGCCTTATTAGGATGTAGTGCGATGGCTATAAGGAAGTATTTCCAAAGTAGTTGATACGCGATACTACACTCAGACGAGATTCTCTTGAGAATATTATCGATTACCAAGTAATTTGGGAAATTGATAATATTTGAAAGATGGGTTGATGACTCTGGGAACTTTGTAGAACCCGTTCGGCAGGTACAAATTAACCCATAGTACAAATCCTTGGGTATAGGTAGACCTTTGACTCTTTGCTCTTGAGCCTAGGAGGTCTTTGTGTATGCATTGTATTTGTGAATACTTGCCTTTGTGTTATGTGTGCATCATCACATCATATCACCATAAACATATCATGTCGCAACTAGTTTTAACTTTTTCCAATGATAAATGAAATGGGTTTTTTAACCTAATCAAACTTCTGAGTTTTGTAAAACCAGTTGCGTTTTTGCACTTGCATCAACATTTTACATATCATACTTCGTTGCATTGGTTTTTTGGTTCATTTTGTGTTCCGTTGACATCATAAGGGGGATATCTAGCACAAATAGGCAACAATGGAAGGACTTTTGAAAGCTCAGGAAATGCTGAAAGAGGACATCAGAATTCTCAAGTGTCAGATGAATTGGGTACTTGAGACATTGCAGAATATGATGAAGAAAGAGGGTCACTCTGACCATGTTGCGTCCAGAGAAACGAGGGATGCATTATCTCCGATGATTCCTCCGACTCAAGGACATTCTCGGTATCAACGAACAAATAACCATCAATCACGTCAGTACGCCCAACATTTAGTGTTTGTTCCTCCTCAAGCTTCTCAAAGCCGAAAATTGAACAAGAAGGATCATGTCAGGAAAGATAAGACTTGCGGTAGACAAAGTCCAGTACCGTTAAGCAAGCTTTACCCGCTACTGATTCAGAACTCACTAGTGACTTCACGATTATCCAATCCGGTGCCAGGACCATGGCATAATGCGAACCTAAACTGTGAATTTCACAAAGGAGCCGAAGGACACAACTTAGATGCATGTATAACATTGGGTTATCTTGTACAAGAGCTAATCATTGACAAACACTTGATCCTCGAGGAAGACCCCCCAGAAGTAGAATGTGGATATCATACTGGGACAAAAGGGCACCTAGTTGAAGAGTGTGAAGGTTTTAAACTGAGACTGCAAGAGTTGCTGAAACCTCGGGAGGATAAATCAAATGACAATGCTGCGATTCCTAAATCCAAAGGCAAAGGACCCGTGAGACCCCTCATAATTCTATATCACAAGGAGAAAGTGGTGGTTGAAGGTGTTTCCCCACATGGGCCTAAAATTTGAATTTTAATTCCCTAAGGCTGGCAGCTGTAGACTGTTTCAGCATGTGTTGTAACTTCTTTGCATTTGAATTGCTCGTAAGCTGTTGTTTATTTGAATTTGGCAATATTAATGAAATGTTTGTGCATCTTTTGATTAAGTCCATTTGTTTCACTCTTTCTTTTTCCTTTCATTGTTATGAAATACGAAAAATGCAAAATTTTCTTTTCTTTACTAAACTGTTGTTTAAAGCAAAGATTGGGGAGGATGATGAAAATTATATCCATAACTGCTGTTGATATGCTTTCAATTTAACTTTGCCGATGATGTAAGGCATTGTTTCAATCCCTAAACACTGGAGAAATAAGGAAGATAATCCCTCGTTAACCCCTTCGAGCCTAGAAGTAGGAGTTTTTCCTTCTTTACAAAAACAAAACCTTAAATCTCGAACCTGGGGCGGGTAGTTCTTGGTTAAATCGAAGATATGTGCATACAAGACACTTTTCATATAAAGGTGGTGCACTCAGGTTTTCCTTCGTGCACAACAAGAAAGTGTCGAAGATGCTTTTCAGCATAAAAGGCGATGATGGTTTACCATATCCATTAAATTAGGTAGTCACCTCCTTTCCCAAAAGAAAAAAAAGGAAAAGTGAAAAAAAAAAGCCCGCTAAGTCGAAACCTATGAAGGAGACTTAGGCAAAAATGGGGCATCCCATTGACTATATATTCGAACAAAACAGTTCAAACAAAAGTCAGGGATAACAAAAGAGAGGAATTCTGTAAGAGTTATCACTCTTAAAAATCCTCAAATAGCAAAAAGCTATCAAATACTGTAAGAGAGTTGTGACTACCCTAGGTTCGTAAACCATCACCAACTATCGTCAGTTCAATTCTTAAGTCTGTGGGAACCTGAGTGTATAGTTTGAGTTAACTGAGCGTAGGATTGAAGTTCATCATGGAGAGTGGGTGGGACCAAATAACTTTGAGCTTTTATCCTTTATTTCATGAACCATGAACCAAGCCACGTTACAGCCCTTGAAAGACCTAATTGAGGTAAGGTTGTTTTGAAAGCATATTACAGTAAGGTTGAATAACCTGACTCCTAATGATCTTTGATGTTTATGTGTGTTAATCACTTTACCCATCATTTGTAAATGATTGGATCACTTGATCACTCCGCTGTATGTGTTTCATCAAAAAATGTTTTCAAAAGATTGCATGAATTTTACATTGAAAATTTCCAATTTTAATGAATAATATTGCGTGCAAGACGATCTAATGTGAAAGGAATCCCAACAAAGCGCTGTCAGCTAGGGAATTTGACTTTATAAAGGAAGCTCAGCCTGAGGCAACCAATTTGAAGGATTTGTTAATCATTTGTTACAACGTTCAGCTAATCAGAGCCGACCAGGTTAAGATCAGATAAAGCTCTCAATGAACAGTTTAGTCTGGGGCAGATTTTTTACAGTTACCAGCTAGCAGGGGCAAGTTTGTTCCCCAGTCGTTACTTCCACAGTCCGAGACTTTGTTGTGCAAGCACCGTTAAACTGGGGCAATCACGTCGAGATTTGTAAATCTCTCTCTATAAGAGTTTGAAGACATTGAAGCATCTTTATGCTAGTTCTCTCGATGGTATCTTCCCACAGACCATGTAATCTGGGGCAGAAAAGGTTAAAGATTGTTTGTCGCAAGAGTCGTTGCTCACTGAAAGAGGATTGTTATACTATCAATGGGGCATAAAGATTTTGGTCTCATGATACCCTTTGTCAGCTCTCCGATTAAGTTGTTACTTCGGTTGATCTTGGAACTTCCCTTGGTGATTTTCCTTCAACAAAGAATTCAAACTCATTATGGAAATCCAAGTAAAGTTCTGACGTTTCGGCCTAAGAAGATTACTCTCTCCCAAAGAAGGTGGTAACCTTGAAGTGGAATTATTGTTCTTCATGATCATCCCTTTGATGTCCAATTTTGGTGAAGTTGGTTAGGTCTCCGTGTCGAGATGTTTATTTCATCTCCTGTTTTGTTTTGTCTGTTTCGTCAGCATAAACATAAGCATATGCATAGCATCCGTGCATTTTTGCTATCTCTGGTTGTTACCTGTTCCTGTTTCACTTTGGTACCCTCCTCAGTGATTGGGTATGTTGTCTCTCTCTAATAGAGTTGTCAACCCTTAAGCATAAAATGTCCATCCTTTCTCAATTCCCCACAGAGTTTAATCCTCGTGGATGATGGTTGTTTCAGTTATCTTTTTCCATGATTGGATAAGGTAAGTCACCATTCGAGTTCATTTCTCAATGGTTGGAGTCTTGTTTGACAGTTTCTTTCTAGCTATATTCTAGATTGAACTTTGGTCCCTGTCGGTCGCCAAACCTACCTGGACGTGCATTTATTTTGCACTATCTATCAAAAAGAACATTTTACATTGTGATACAGATAAGTGGCAATCTTTGGCAAGAAGCTTATTCATCTCAGCGATAAGTGGCAGTCTCTGTAGAGAAGCTTATCAATAAGTGACAGTCTCTGTAGAGAAGCTTATCCATAAGTGGAAGTCTATGTAAAGAAGCTTATCCATAAGTGGAAATCTATGTAGAGAAGCTTATTCGTCTTCGGTGATAAATGGCAGTCTCTTCGGAGAAGTTTAATCGTCATCAACAGGTGAGTGGCAGTCTCTTGGGAGAAGTTTAACCTTCATCAACGATAAATGGCAGTCTCTTCGGAGAAGTTTAATCGTCTTCAGCGATAAATGGCAGTCTCTTCGGAGAAGTTTAATCGTCTTCAGCGGTGAGTGGCAATCTCTTGGGAGAAGCTTAACCTTCATCAACGATAAATGGCAGTCTCTTTGAAGAAGTTTAATCGTCTTCAGTGGTGAGTGGCAATCTCTTGGGAGAAGCTTAATTTTCATCAACGATAAATGGCAGTCTCTTCAAAGAAGTTTAATCGTCTTCAGTGGTGAGTGGCAATCTCTTAGGATAAGCTTAACCTTCATCAGCGATAAATGGCAGTCTCTTCGGAGAAGTTTAATCGTCTTCAGTGGTGAGTGGCAATCTCTTAGGAGAAGCTTAACCATATTCAACGATAAATGGCAGTCTCTTCGGAGAAGTTTAATCGTCTTCAGCGATAAATGGCAGTCTCTTCGGAGAAGTTTAATCGTCTTTAGCGGTGAGTGGCAATCTCTTGGGAGAAGCTTAACCTTCATCAATGATAAATGGCAGTCTCTTCGAAGAAGTTTAATCGTCTTCAGCGGTTTGTGGCAATCTCTTAGGAGAAGCTTAACCATATTCAACGATAAATGGCATTCTTTTCGGAGAAGTTTAATCGTTTTCAGCGATAAATGGCAGTCTCTTCGGAGAAGTTTAATCGTCTTCAGCGGTGAGTGGCAATCTCTTGGGAGAAGCTTAACCATATTCAACGATAAATGGCATTCTTTTCGGAGAAGTTTAATCGTTTTCAGCGATAAATGGCAGTCTCTTCGGAGAAGTTTAATCGTCTTCAACAAATAAGTGGAAATCTCTGAGGAGAAGTTTATCATCATCAAAAATAAGCGGCAGTCTCTTTAGAGAAGCTTATCATCCCAGCGATGAATGGCAGTCAAATTTGAGAAGTTTATCTTAAGGATGTCGACGCACAGTTGTGACTAGCATTGTTTGAAAATCTAGTGGATACCGATATAAATAATTTGGTGGTAACCAATCATATTTCAAGTAAGGCCCGTTGGTAATTGACATTATGAAAATCCATGGACAACAAATACTGACAATTTGGTTGTGTATCAGTCCAAACTAGTCACGATGGTTTCCATCCCAAGCTCAGGTTTCGTACCTTTGGAGATGTATTATACCAAGCTCAGGTTTCGTACCTTTGGAGAGGTATTGTTTGATTCCAAGCACAGGTTTTGTACCTTTGGAGATGTTTGTTTCTATCCTGAGCACATGTTGTGTACCTTTGGAGATAGATGTATTGTTTGATTCCAAGCACAGGTTTTGTACCTTTGGAAGAGGTTTGCTTCTGTCCCGAGCACAGGTTGTGTACCTTTGGAGATAGATGTATTGTTTGATTCCAAGCATAGGTTTTGTACCTTTGGAAGATGTTTGTTGCTATCCCAAGCACATGTTGAGTACCTTTGGAGATAGATGAATTGTTTGATCCCAAGCTCAGGTTTCGTACCTTTGGAGATGTATTGTTTAACTCCAAGCACAGGTTTTGTACCTTTGGAAGAGGCTTGTTTCTATCCCGAGCACAGGTTGTGTACCTTTGGAGATAGATGTATTGTTTGATTCCAAGCACAGGTTTCGTACCTTTGGAAAATGTTTGTTGCCATCCCAAGCACAGGTTGTGTACCTTTGGAGATGTATACTTTGGATCCCGAGTTCAGAAGTTCCCAGAGACTAAAGTGGTTGCGTTTGCATGAAGTGTTTCATATCCTAATGTATTGAGGATGTTCATCTTTCATATCCTAATGTATTAAGGATGTGCAGCTTTCTGTATCCTAATGTATTGAGGATGTTTCAACTTTCCTTCCTAATGTTTTGAGGATCTTCGTCCAATCCTAATGTGTTGAGGGTTGTATCTCTTCTATATCCTAATGTATTAAGGATGTTTAGCTTTTGTTCCTAAGATATTGAGGGACATATTTGAGCTTCCTGGTCGTCACCAAAACTCTTTGAAAATCCAGTT
Source organism: Lathyrus sativus (assembly GCA_963859935.3). Taxonomy (NCBI): domain Eukaryota; kingdom Viridiplantae; phylum Streptophyta; class Magnoliopsida; order Fabales; family Fabaceae; genus Lathyrus; species Lathyrus sativus. The sequence goes on along the minus strand of OZ012740.1, from coordinate 320,504,428 downwards.
CTTTCTAAATCCAGTGGTTACTAGCATTGTTTGAAAACTAATCGTTATTAGTACCAAAAGTTGATTGTTACCAACTTCACCAACCGAAGTCCTGTGTTTTACCAATATTGTTTGGAAATGCCCAATTGTAATTGGAACTTTGATTTGGTCGTCACCATATCCCCAGGAAGTCTAAGTGGTATTTAGCACTTCTTGGAAACCATTGTTGATTCGGTCGTCACCATCATCCCCAGTAAGTCTAGTGGAAACTAGCACTATTTGAAACTATTTGTTGTTCTGGTCATCACCAGTCTCCCCAGTTGAAGCTTTTGATTTTCCAGTCGAGTCTCGGAGAACTAGTGGATACTAGTTTCCCCGGCGCGTCCGGTCTTGTTTCTAACCTTTCCCTGAAGATCCCGTTTGAACTCTTCGTTATAGGAATTTTCTCATCTGGTTATCCCCAGTGAGATTCGTGTCTTTGTTCCGTCTTTTCCCCGGTGAAGCTTCGCTTCCCCAGTGGATTTTGTTCCCAAGCAAGTTTTCCCCAGTGGGTTCCTTCCCCAGTGAATTTTGCGCTTCTTTTCTTTCGTATCCCCAGTGAAGAATTGTGATCTTCCTCGGTGGACTTCCTCATCTGGTTATCCCCAGTGAGGTTCGTATCTCCTCTCCCCAATGAAGATGTGTCTTCCCTGGTGGAATTTGTGTCCCCTGCGTGAAAGATTCCCTTGAACAAACATCATTAGTCATGTCTGAACTATCTTGCTTACTTCGCTCGGAATCTTTCCCCAGTGTGTTGGGTCCTCGTGAGTGGTTACTCGTCGTTTCGCCGTTCTTTTATATTTGCTCGTGTGTCCGCATCTGTCTTGCATTCAAGCATCATATAGCATCATTTAGATTCATGGAATATTTGCGTTCATCCTTTTTGCATACCATCGGATCTAAGGGACAAAATTTCTTGTTTACTATATTTAAATACCTTTCACTGCGATTCTATGAGGATTGTCATCTCTCATCACCATCTAGTGAAGATATTTAAATAGGGGCAACTGTTGCACCCCAAATTTTGACCCCTTAGATCCTCATCATCATTTTAGGATCATATTCAGTTGATTAACTAACCTTAACCCATTTCCAGTTTATCTTTGTTAAGATGCAGATGAATTAGGGTTCCGTACCGTCAAAACCGGGATTTCAATGGTCTGACCAATCAATGTTTTGGATTGATTCAACTATAAACAAGATCAAGAATACTACATTGGATCAAGTATGAATCCAATTTGAGGTTGTCACCCAGGAATTAAGAACAGTGCAGTTCAGGATACCCGATTAGGGTTTTCGATCAGGAAAAGTCAATTGTAGTTTGACTTTTAATTTAAAAGGTGTTCCAATGGTGGGATCATGGTCCATGAATTTCCTATGGCTTAGTAAAGTCTACTCAAGAAGTTTCAAGGCCTCAAAATACCCGGAACATCAACAGTCGACTCGGTAGCCACCGATTGATCGAACGGTTGACTGAAAAGTCAACTCTTCAACAATAAGGAATTTGACTTTAAGATGTGAATCAAAAACCTTATTTCATATTACACCTTCCCATAAAATTTCATGACCATTGGATCAAGGGTTAGGAAGTAATTGCAAATATCGGGAATTAGGGTTTCAAAAGGGGCAAAGCCATAACTCCTTAACCACACAAGGGTTTTTGACCTAGTTTCAAGGGGAATGAGTTCCTAACACAAGCATAAATGTTTTAGTACCTAATTGGGGCTTTCTAAAAAGTACAAGTGGGTTCCATAACTCTTCCTGGTTAGAGAGAACCGAGGTCCACAAGTTGGCAAAAACTCACATTGGCAAAACCAGGTCAACATGAGTTTTTTTATTCCAAAACCTCTCCAAATTGATGCTAATCAAAGACTAAGCCTCATTTATGATGTTTACATTGTTAATAAACATGTTTAACATCAATTCCCACGAAAATGTACCAAAGATCAAAGGAAATTATTATTTAATGCAAGTTGTAAAAGTGAATAGTGAAGAAAGAGAAAAAAGGTGGCTACCCTTGTCAAATCATCAACTTTAATTCAACAAGTCACCTTCTATCCTATCAAGCATGATGAAAAAATATATATGGGGCATGGAGAATATCTTATTAGAGTGTCTTAAAGACAAAGATGAAGATTGCATTGGAAAACTCAAAGATTTTCATGATGGAAGGTTAAAATTGGCAATTTGCTTCACTTTTGCCCATACCTTGATCCAAGGCCTTTGGCTATAAATAGAACTCACTTACTATATCACAAACACACAAGTTCCATGCTAGAAACCAGCTAGAACTTTATTTCTTACACAATCACAAGTTCTTACAAAATCTCATTAAGTTTCCAAAATCCCTCAAAATTTGCTTTTGAAAAACACCTTTCAAAACCATTTCCAAACTTCTTCCAACTCAAGAAACACTTCAAACACATAAAGTATGATATATTGAAGCTATCCAAGTCACTTCCACACTTATGTAACAAGATCTTGGAAGAGCTCTCAAGATCTCTGGTTTTCTTATTGCTTAAGCTTGCTTCAAGAGGTAAACCTAAAACTCATAAATGTGAACTTTCCACTTGCATTCCACATGTTACCATGACTGTTTTTTACCATGATGATCTTGAAAATTTTCAACTTGTAACTTGATTTTTCTTGTGAGATTTATCTTGTATTATTCTTAAAATTTTGTTAACATGTTTAAATAATCAAATTTGTTTGATTCATTGTCTTACCATGTGCATTTTATTCCTTTTATCATTTAGATTTTCATGTTTTGTTCATCCAAACTTCAAAAAATCATAACTCATCCATTTTTCATCATTTTGAACCCATTCTTTTTGAATTGTGTTTGTCTTGATGCCTACTTTCATGTGATATTTTTTAATTCCATGTTTGTTCATATTTTCATGCCTTTTGGTTGCTTGCAAGTTGCCTTTATATTGAGATCGTTATCTCGCGTATGCAGATGAATTTCTTTTTCACCGTGATCATTTGTGTTATGATATTCACTCATTCTCATTTATACTATGTTAGTTAACATGTTAGGGTACTCTCCCTTGGTTGTTACCATTATTTCATATTGCTTTCCTCCTAAATTATGAGGTTAAACTAATTTGCTTGTATTTGATTGTCATCGATACATGTGGTTGTTACCTTCAATCTTTGTTAAGATATACCTTTAATCTTTGTTAAGATATGCTTTCATCTTTGTTAAGATACATGATCTTTGGTTGTAACCATGCCCCTTTTGTTTAAAGTATTGATTACTTTGTTAATTATTTCTTCCCCAAGTGATGGAACTTTTTTAGTTCTCATCCAAGTTGCCTCATCTCCTCCCTTCCAAAGGAAAGTCTCTCTATTGACCCTTGGGTCATAGATAGCTCAATACCCTCATTGGCCTCGAAAAAGCCTTAACCCCCTTTTTAGTCTGGATAGAACCAATAGGATATAAACTCATAGGTCTGGATAGAACCTTCCCCTCTTTTGGTCTGGAAAGAACCAATTGATTCCTTAGTTCGAGCCCGAACTACGACCGCTCTGATTTCTCATTGGACAATGAGAATACGTAGGCACAAGATGCGATATCTTGACGAGCAACCTTCCCCCTCACTAGGAGTGTTTACAACTAGAACCCTAGGATAGAGTTGTTAACTCTATGTAAGGATCATGGATATGATCACTTACTTCCCCCTTTGAGTGTTACAACATAGACATAGAGAGTTTTGTGAAACTCTACACAAACATTATTATGTTTGTTCCCCTTTGAACCTTGATCGCAATCAAGCGTTCTTCAACCCTAGTGAGGTGAACTACGATTGCTCTGATTCTATCCTAGTTAGGATACGTAGGCAGAGGACGCGATGTCTTTGCGAGCAAACTTAGAAACAATCTTAGGTCTTCATCTATCATAACCTTCACCTTTTTACCCAATACTCAAACCTTAGCAAATATTTAACAAACTTAGCATACAAATAAACAAAAGGTTCCTGTAGAGTACTACAGATGTTTAGGATGTGAAATACCTACCCTATGCATAACCAACCCCCGATCCCCGAATCTCTTAGCGTTGTGGTAACATCGCGCAAAAGGTTCTTTCTTTCTTTAGACCTTTCCTTTGGATAAATTAAAGTCCGATTGTAAAAGAATTAAGATTCAAGTTAATTCAATAGCTTGATATCCGATTTTCACCGCAACACACCCTCCTTTGTTTTATTTTATTTTCTTTTTATTTTAATTTCTGTTTTGGTTTTTAATTGTTAAAAATACCTCCAATGTTCATAAAATTCAAATAAAAATATTTTCAGATACCTTGAAATGTTAACTAATTTTTCATAATATTTATTTTGAATTTCCATTTATTTTTCATTTTCATTTGAATTTAATGAATGGAGGTGCTTTTAACATAGTTCTCTTTTGTTCATGCTTGGTTGATTGACCAATTGAAACCACCAATGAGTGAGACTTCCTCCTCATTTTGATGATGAGTTGAGGTGTCTTTGAGGCTGGTTTTGGTCAAGGTTTGACCTATTTTTGTTTGACTTTCATTTGCTTTTGTTTGACCCTCGATGAATCTCTTTCAAAGTGGAGCACCCTAGTGGATCAATTCCTTTGGTGATTCTTTGATTGGATTTTGGCTTTGATGTTTTGGCCTCTGGTTTCCAACTTATTTCTGAGCTTTGTGCATTTTATTTGGAATTTATTGAACTATTTTCCTATTTTTGGTGAACCTTGCAAGTAAAGTCACCCTAATGGAGGTTCGTATAAACTAGTTGACCTAGTTCTATTGGGAAATGACCCTTGTGGATCCCATATGCTTCCAACACCTCTTGATTCACATTCTTAACATGTTGAAGTTGCTGATTGTAAGTTTATAGGTCCTACATTTGTTTGGTTTATGCTACAAGTTGCTCCTAATTATGGCTTTCCATTTGTCTTTAATGTTGAAAGTGGTTTGAACTTAGGTTCTTTCCCATGCCTTATCTTGCAACTTGTCTTGTTTCCTCTTCTCCTTTCATTTTTGCATCTTCTTCCCTTGTTCTCACTTCTATCCTTGGAACTTTGGAACGCATTCAAGTTGATTTGGTGCTCTTTGTTTGCACTTTGAGTTTGACTTGGATGAGATGCCACTTTGAGAACCTTTTGTTGTTTTCCTTTTGCATGATCATTGTGATGCTTATGGTTGAGATTTAATTTGATGTTGCTTGCTTACCAAGCCTATTCTCCCATCCTCATCTTGATCATGCCGTCTTCTCTTTCTTATTTGTTTGCCTTTTGGTTTAGTGATTGATGCTTGAATGGTTGTAGGAGTTGTGTCTTCTCCCATTGCATCTCACTTTTGCTTGGACTTGTTCAAGTCTTCTTGCTTGCATTTCTTTTGTGTTTTGCATCCCTTTTCTTATGTTCAAGAGGTTCAGATGTGCTTGTGGTGGTTGCTTCCCCACACTTTTTTCCTTCCTCTTTTCTTTGTGTTGCATTTCATGTTTGCATCCCTTTCTTCCTCTTCATTTGTGATTGATTTATCTTGTGTTTACTTGGTTCCTTTGCCATAATCCCTTAGGATTCCTAGTCCCATTTGTTTAAGATGGGAGTAGGAGAGACATTAAGTGTTCAATCTAAACATAATAACATTAGGATAGTCTTTTCCCTCTTAATCTCAATCACAAGAGCACATTTCATGATAACATTAGGGTTGAGTTAGCATCCCCTTAGTTGTGTCTTCTCTCTTCTCATCTTCAAACTTATTCAAAACATGTAATAAAGGATAATGAGTGTTGTACGCTACGAGCCTTAAGCATTTGGGAAATGATGATTGGGGGGCCTCCTCTCAATTGTCTAGAGTGTTTAGCGTATGCCCTTTGGGCGATATGTGATGCATTCGCTCCTAAGTCATAGTCTTTAGTGCAACATGAATTACAAACACAATGTAATTCACTTATTCTTTATAAAAAACTCAAAAACAAACATCACATCCTTTTATCCTTCGGGATTAATTGAAAACCATTTTCATAAAAGAGTGTTGTTAACTCTTGGTTCTACCGCAAACAGGTAACGCCTAAGTCTCCAATGGTCGAGTAGCAATACACCTAACTGCTAGAACTAAGGTTTAACCCTACTCGGTTAAAACACTTGAACCACCCTGTGGTCTTGTCAGCCTTAACTATGTTTGCTCTGATTTCTCGTACCAGGCGAGGATACATAGGCACAAGACGGCGATGTCTTAGCGAGAAACCTTCCCCACCTTCACCCATAGTTTCCCAAACTACGTTGACTCTGACTTTCCCATTGCATGAGGGAGTACGTAGGCATAGAGCGTCGATGCTCTGTCGAGTCTCTTTTATTTTCTTTTGTCCCTATGGCATGTAGCTTAGATAGATTAACACCCTTTTAGATAGATAACAAGCGTGGATCCCATCGAGTACGACGGACGTGAGGGGTGCTAATACCTTCCCCTTGCGTAACCGACTCCCGAACCCAAGATTTGGTTACGATGACCTGTCTTTTCCCTTTTTCGTAGGTTTTCTCTGACCGTTTCCTTTCCCTCTTTTGGAATAAATAACGAACGGTGGAAACTCTTCTATCCTTGACGGCCCCTCTTTGCAGCGATGCGATAGCTGGCGACTCTGCTGGGGACTTTTCCCATCCCCTATGCGAGTCAATCCTAGCGCTTGTTTATTTATCTCAGGGTGTGTATATATGTGTTGTACTTAATATGCATTTGTATTTTACTTTCCCACATTGTATATTATCATTGTTGCTATGCTTTTGGGGGGATGTTCCACTGTGAGATAAGCCAAAACCCAGGCTTGAGTATAACCCTAGCATTAGAAGTGGAAAGTAGTGGTGAACCTGTATGTTTGGCATGCACTAGTTCCTACGAAATTCGCGCTCAGACGAGATTCTCTTTGATGACTACCTTTCCAATCTGTTTCGGACAGTTGAAAGGATGTTGGATCTGAGGATTTTCGACTCTAGGGACCGATCATTTGGAAATCAGCTAAGTGAGGCCGCTTCGTTAGACTATGATGCCAAACCAAAAATAGTGAACGTATCATTGTTTCTTGAAAGTCTTTGACGCTGATGACCGCATAGGATGCCAGACCTTATCAGTGATAGGTTCATACCTGTGAGTGGGGAGGGTTATGCATGAAACTTTGACCTTCAACCTACCCGGTTTTCTCGTTAGTATGAACTTGTGTTCTTGATACAATGGGTCCTTATGGCAGCGTTATGTTCTTGCCAAAGTGAAGCGCTGGTTCTTCTCAGTCAACATCACAACAACTTTGATCCCCTATTGCATTTGCATTTTGCATTTGCATATTAACATTAACATGTATTTATGTTGCAGGTGTATATTTTCCTCTTGGTTCTAGTGATTTATTCCATTTCTGACATGGAGCCTAGCTTGAAGAAGACTGTTGTGTATAAGTTCCCTACTCCTGACATAGGATCTCTACTCAGTTTGATTTCTGTTGCCGATCGTACTGTAATGGAGGATTTCAATAAGTCATATGGGAAGATTTTGGGATGTGTCTGCAAAGCCTTAGCATATGAGTTGGGAGGTCTCCACACTTTGCTCTAGTTCTATGATCCGCAGTTACGGTGTTTCACTTTTCCGGGTTATGTGTTACTGCCTACTTTGGAGGAGTTCGCTATGCTGCTTGGAGTTCCTATCCTGGATCAGATGCCTTTTTATCATACTGGCACTGAGCCTGATTTGACTAAGCTTGCTAATTCCCTTCATTTGGATGCTTCTGAGCTAAAAGGGAAGTTGGTTAAGAGAAATGGGATGCTTGGATTTCCACTATCTTTCTTGGTTGGTAAGGCTCAACAGTTTGCAAAGGATGGTTGTTAGGTTGTCTTTAGTAAGTTTTTAGCCATAGAATTAATTAGAATTTTAATTAGATTTTAGAATTAGGATTATTGATGAATTAGAAATAGAATTAGAATTTAGAGTTTAGGATAGAATTAGAAGTTAGATTAATTATTTAGTTTTGAATTAATTAATTAATTAGCATAGAATTTTAATTATTTTAGAATAGATTTTTTATTATTAGATTAAGATTAGATTTATTAGAGTTTTTTTTCGAAAAAAAAAACAGAAAAATTAAAAAGAAAAAGAAAATTTAAAAAGGAAAACACGGGTGGCTGAAGAGGATTAGGGAATTTAAAGCCTGACACTATTCATCTTCTTCTTCAAGGAGAAACCCTAGACGGCCGCCCCAGATTCACAGTCCTCACAAAAATAACCTAGCCACCAGACTAACCCTAATCTCATCTTCAACAATTTCGCCGGCCATACCCTTCAACTCTCAACCTTCCTCCCTCAATCCTTTTGCGACCCCTCGCCTCACTTCTTCTTCGCCGTAAAAAAACCGGCCAAAACTCAACCCTCTTCTTCTCCCTGAAATCGCAACCCATTTTCTTCTTCTCCTTAACTTACCCTTCAATAAATCTTCTCATATCTTCATAAACACAAACCAACCTTCAAAACCCACCACAGAGCTCCTTCAACCACATCAACAGCCTTTAATAAATTTTCAACAACCCATAACTCCATTCACGAACAGAAACAGAGCAGAAGGAGATGGATATAGAAGAGGGACAAATCGAAGAAAATCTGAAATGAACCCAAAACTTGAAGCGTTGCGTGTGTTGCCGTTTTTTGTTAAACGGAAATGTTGGAGTTTTGTCACAAAGGCGGTTAAACCTTCAATCCAACAATTCGGACCCTTTGAACCAACAACTCAAAACCAATCAACATTTTATCAAACCCGTTTTGAAGTAGAACAGAAGAAGAGAAGAAATAGAGAGATGAGTTGAGAATGGTAAATCGTTGAGAATACGTGTTTCTCCTTTGTATTGCAACGGTGGCGCGTTAGCTCTAAAGTTGAGAGGAGAAGAGGGTCACAGCTGGGGAAATTGAGAGAGACATTTGTGTCTCAGCCCTTTTAGGGTTAATGATAACTTGGACTGGGTCTTTGGGCCCAATTAAATTTCTCTTCACCACCCCTTTTTTCATATACACCCCTCTTGTTTTTAATTATTAATATATTTTCTAAAACCAGTTTTTTTTAATTATTCATATTTTTCTAAACTTTTCTTTTAGATTGATTAGCATGTTTTTTTTTAATAAGTTTTGTTTATAATAACTTTTTCTAATCAAGTTTAGAATCTTATAATATTTTTTAAAATGAATTTTTAGAACTTTTTTTCTTTTTTTCTATTTTTAGTTTTAAAGTTTGTAATAACCTTTTTTAATCAAATTTAGAATCTATAATGTTTTTCCTAAGTAAATTTTTAGAGTATTCTTCTAATTTTGATTTTTAAAGGAATTTTTAATATATTTTTCTAAAGTTAGATTTTAGTATTTTTATTTATCTTTGAGTTTTTAGTTTCGTATTATTCGTTGCAGTCGATGAAGAGACCTCCAAGTTGTAGTTTGTCAAATTATTGACGAATAGCAACAAGTCCGAGACCAATTTTCTTTACAACTTTTCATTTTTTCGATTTTTATTCATTTTATCTTTCTTTCCAGTCGATGACGAGACCTCCGAAAATCGTTACGAGTCAAACTATTGATAAATAATGATGGATCTGAGACCTACTTCTTTCTCTCCACATTTCTTCTACATTTTCGGTTTTATTTAAATTTTCTCGACCTATGGTGTCTTTCAATTCGTAGGCGTCAGATTATCGAAGTCGATAACCTTCTCGATTCCAAATCTATGGAAAATGACCATTTGGGTCATTTTATTTACTTTGGGATCGTGAGAGGCTACCTTCGATTAATCGACATAATGTTTGCGATTAAGACGAGATCCCACTTCTTTGGTCCGCGCGACATGATCTAATCGGAGAATGATCCTCAATATCATTTCTCTATCTTGTCCATAGCACGGATATTTACGCGACCTCCTATAGTTCGACTTTCATCATAAGTCGAGCTACGATGGTTTAGCATTACATTTTGTCCCAATTCAATTCACTAACAAACTAACGACTAACTTTACTTTCTGTCAAATATACGCTGCTTTATTTTTTAGTCAATATTATCCTGTCCATATACTTGTCAATATTTCTCTTGATATATTCTTGTACATATTGTTATATATCCTGTATATTGTCTATATCCTGTATATTGTTCATATCATATATATATATATTCATATTCACTTGTACATTCTTTCAAAATACTTAATAAATATTGAAACCATAAAATCTTAAATTGGTGGACTGTTGTTTGTTTGTCCGAGTGACGGATCTTTGGACATTTTCAGGAACTCAAGCATGGAGTTGTGGCCGACTTTTTCTCAAAGGCGTAGCTTAGAACACATTTCACACACACGACTTCCTCTTGGGCTACCTGACAATGAGGCTTTTTATTTCGTGCAATCCCGTGTAATTTGCATGTACCCCTCTCCCATTTCCGATGTACGTATTTCGTATTTCTTTTACTGTGGATTATCGTCTAGGAGCACCCCCAGGGACTAGAATATCCGTTTTCAAACTAATTCTCGATTCGTCATCGAGCCATTTTCAAACTCACTTCCATTCCACCATGTTTTTGCACGCAAGTACAAGTCAAACATTTGATCCAACGTCAAACGGACTTTCTCAACCAACTTTCAAACCAACTCACCATTTCTTCTTCTACAACCTTTTCTATTCAAACCTTGGCCTCGTGCCAAGCGCATTTTCAAAACTCTTTCCTCAATAAAACTTGGATGGTCATGGAGTGGTTAGGCGTAGGCCTTCTCCTATCCCAAGTGCTTGACATTACCTTTAGGGTTCACTGTCGCAAAGCACTTACCATTCAAGATCGAAAACACTTTTAGTAAGAGAATAAAGTCCTTTTTGTATTGAACTAAAGAGAGAGGATTGAGTGTAGACTTCTTCCTCTCTGAGTGTCAGGATACTCACTGTATAGTGTGTGGTCTCGATACTCGTATTTCAATATGAAGACGTGACTATGTTCGCCGCACCTTTTTATAATAATTCTTTTGAGATAAAGAATTGGGTACTACTCGTAAGGGGTTACTATCCGAGGACCTATTTCACTCATAAAAATAACCTCCTTTTCACAATAATTTGTTTCGAGATAAAAGAATTGGGTACTACCCGCAAGGGGTTACTATCCGAGGACCTATTTCACCCCTAAAAACAATTCCCACCAATCAAACGTGACATCTTGCCTCGAATGGAAAAAATTAATCTTTTCAAAAAGGATATGTTACGTCCGTTCTACCGCAAACAGGTAACACCTAAGACTCCACGAGCGAGCAGAAATCCACCTAACTGTTAGAATGCGCACGTTAGCATCATCCACAAAAACACCGGTTAACAGTATACTGAACTACGTTTGCTCTGATTTCTCATACCAGATGTGAATACGTAGGCACAAGACGACGATGTCTTGGCGAGCGCATTTTCCCACCAGTCAACCGTAGGCCGAACTACGACTGCTCTCATGGAACAACCCACTCAACAGCACACCAACAGCAGCACAATATGATAATAATGCAGATGCAATAATATACAACAAATAATATACATAAAAACAAATAACTTCATAAAAGTAAACACCCCAAAGACATAACATAGACAAGCACTAGGATTGACTCGCATAGGGAACCAGAATCCCTAGCAGAGTCGCCAACTGTCGCAACCGCGAAAAGGGCCGGCAGAAACAAACAGAAGAGTCGCCACCAAACATTATTTATCCCAAAGAGAGGGAAAGATAATGATCGAAGAAAACCTAAAAGAACGGGAAAAGACAAGGTCATCGCAACCAAATATTGGGTTTAGGAGTCGGTTACGCATGGGGAAGGTATGAGCACCCCTCACGTCTATTATACTCAACGAGATCTACGCTTATTGTCTAACCAAAGGGGTGAGTTATCTAAAAGCTATTGCTAAACGGGGGAAGGAAAAGAAAAAGGTGACTCGATAGGACATCGACGCCTTATGCTTACGTATTCCCTTGTGCAATGGGAAAGTTATAGTCAACGTAGTTCAGAAAATTATGAGTGATGGGGGAAGGTTGCTCGCCAAGACATCACCTCTTTGTGCTTACGTATCCTCATCTGGCATGAGAAATCAGAGCAAACGTAGTTCGGGTAAATAAACCACTAGTTGGTTAAGTTTTTTTTATGAGTGACTGTCGTACCTCAAAAAATACGATCCTCGCGATGGACGCGGAAAAAACGTTCGAACAGAGTCGCCACCGAACTTTATTCATTCCAAGGGAGGAATAGGAAAATATCGATAAAACCTTTAAAGAGATAAGAACATGGTTATTGCAACCAAATTCTAGGTTCGGAAGTCGATTACGCAAAGGGAAGGTATTATCACCCTCTACGTCCATTGTACTCAAAGGGAACCTCTTGATTCGATTCGAGAGTAAAGTTAGCTACGTTTGTTTGTTTTCTTCTAAGGATTTTCTTCTAGGGGAAATGGGTGGTTTTATATTAGGGTGCTCACCAAGGATTGGGGCCCTTGTGCCTACGTACTCCCTTGTGCAATGGAAAAGTCAGAGCATCGTAGTTCGTGGTACTACGGGTAAAAGAAGGAATTGTGCTTGCCAAGATCATCGCAATCTTGTGCCTACGTATCTTACATTCAGACAAGAATGAAGAATCAGAGCATCTGTAGTTCGGAAAACTATGGTTGGTTGGTTTGTAAACGAACGAGTATTTAGGTCACATTGTAACTGCTAAATATTGGCTTGTCTGCTCGCTAGAGGAGGCGGAAGCACGAGTTCATATGCGTGAAAGAAGGGACTAAACCATGTTCTACGGTTTACTGGTTTATGTATTAAGCGAACGGGAGTTTAGGTCGCATTCTAACTGCTAAACATTGGCTTGTCTGCTCGCTAGGGGAGGCTGAAGCATGAGTTTGTATGCGCGGAAGAAGGGACTAAATAATGTTCTTTGCAAAAGATGTTTGAGTTGTGGATCGCGCGGGGGCGAAGAATTAGTGTTTGAGAAGTTTTAATCGCACGGAGGCGAGAAAAGATAGTTTGGTTAGATATCTTGGTAGAGAATGACGACTATTCGATAAACGAGACGTCAGTCTCGCAACCAATTAATCGGGATATCATTGGAATGCTAGATTCCAACGACACCTTTTTCATTCCATTACACAATTTGTGTTTGATGGACAATGTAAGTACCATATAGAATGCTAGACTCCAATGGCATTTCTTTGTCCAAATAATTAAGGCAAGTATTTTAGGGGCGAAAGGTCGAATGACACGCTACCTAAGGCGTGCACCTCAATAGTGATCACTCAATAATTCAAGGAATGCGAGACTCCAAGAACTCAATTCTTTCGTAATTTAGTTAGGAAAACTATTTGAATATGATGGCGTATTTGGTTTAGACGCGTTAACTATTTTTAACGAATTGAGCATTTTAAATTATCGAAATGATCACAACTTGAGGCGTGCGCCTCAAGAGCAATCTTTTCGAGAATTCAAGGAAGGAGAGATCAAAGAATTCAATTTTTTCGAAATTTGTTTTTTAAGAAGATAGTTTAATTTGGTTAAGAAAAATAGTTTTAATTTTCGTATATAAATAAATTAATTAATCAATTATAAAAAGCTTGAGAAAAGCTAATCATAATGAATATGATTTTAATTTAATTAATTATTTTGAGAAAAGTTTAATTCTTAGAAAAAATATTTTAACTTAATTAATAAAGTATAATTTTCTAAAGATTTAATAATTTAGTTTGAGAAAAGATCCGAATTAATTAAAAAATTTCAGAGATAAAGACGGAGCGAACACAACCCGAAGCGTGCGCTTCAAGAGCATTCGTTCAAAAGTCCAAGGAGTGCTAGACTCCAAAGATTCGCTACTTTTGTTATTTAATTAAGAAATTTCTTTTTAAGTTAAATTGTGAAAGTTGTCAGCTCATCTCCTAAACATGTAGGAATTAATTTAAAGTAAAGTCATGCTCCAATTGATCACCTTAGTACAACTTTATTAACTTTTTTAAATACTAAGGCGTCAATTATTCAAATGCCTAAACAATGGACAAACTTTAAAAGTCACCCTTAGAGCATCCACACTCATTATCCACATTTTGGTTCTTTAGATGGGGTCCACGCATTTTTTTATATTATATTCCACTTCAATATTTTCTAAACAACCCAACTACATTTTTCAAATATCCATACAATCCATCAAAAACTCTAAAATGGGTCCCACCAAATCTCACAATATATTCAACATTTTAATTATATAAATAAATAATTGAAACAATTTAATTCAAATATATCAAAATACATTAAAAAAATTATATATATATATATATATATATATATATATATATATATATATATATATATATATATATATATATATATATATATATATATATATATATATATATATATATATATATATATATATATATATATATATATATATATATATATATATATATATATATATATATATATATATATATATATATATATATATATATATATATATATATATATATATATATATATATATATATATATATATATATATATATATATATTAAAAAACACAATACATCACACAAATAATTAATTAAAAAATACATTATTAAAATAAGTTACTAGCACAAAATACAATAAAAATATATATTTAAAATATCTTTCAATTGTTGTTATTCTCATGTCCATAACGTAGCCATATATGTTCTATCAAGTCTTGTTGAAGGTGTCGATGAACTTGTTTATCACGAATATCAAATCTTCTACGCATGAACTCTTGAAAATCAATATTAGAATCATTCGACAATATTGTCGCATCATTACTCAAATGATCATAAGAAAAATCAAAATTTCCACCATATGTTGCACGTTCATCTTCAACAATCATGTTGTATAATATGATGCATGTATTCATTATGCGCTGGAGTGTGTCTAAGTGCTAAGATCGTGCTGGATTACATATGATCGCAAATCGGGATTGAAGAACTCCAAATGCTCGTTCAATATCCTTTCTTGCCCCTTCTTGATGTTGGGAAAACAATTTTCTCTTATCCCCTTGTGGCATCGGGATACTTTTTACAAACGTGGCCCATTCAGGATAAATACCATCTGATAGATAATAGCCCTTGTTGTATTCAGTACGATTGATTGTATAATGAACCTCGGGAGCTCGTCCTTGCAAAACATCGTCGAAGACATTGGATTGGTTCAACACATTAATATCGTTGTTTAAACCCGCTACCCCAAAGAATGCATGCCAAATCCATAAGTCTTGTGAAGCCACTGCTTCAAGCATAACAGTTGGTTTCCCATGATCGCCTCGAACATATTGTCCTTTCAATGCAACAGGACAAATTTTCCATTCCCAATGCATGCAGTCAATGCTCCCTAACATACCTGGAAATCCCCGTGCCTCTCCCATCTGCATTAAGCGTTCAATGTCTTCGGCGTTTGGCCTTCGCAAATATTATGTACCAAAGATGTTGATCACTCCTCGTGTAAACTTATCAACACATTTTAGTGTCGTGGTTTCACCAATTCTCAAATAGTCATCCACACTATCAGCAGATGTTCCATATGCCAACATACGGATAACAACAGTGCATTTTTGTAATGGTGAAAGACTTACCCTACCTGTTGCATCAACCATCATTTGAAAATACTCATCATGTTGACCTAGAGCTTCAACAATACGAAGGAACACATGTTTATGCATTCGGTACCTTCTACGAAACTGCTCATTTGTGTATACCGGAGTTTCTGAAAAATAATCTTTGAACAATCGTTCATGTCCCTCTTCACGATTCCTCTCTATATTCCTTCTTTGACGCCTAGGCCTTCTAGAGCTCGGGACTTCTTCTTCCATAAACAACCTCACAAGTTCTTCATCCATGCCATCATTCATATAATCCATAAACATTTTTGCAATGTGGGAAGGATTGGAAGGATCCATGTGAAAAGAAGTTTGATATTTAGTATAAGATGATAACAAATTGTAAAAAATGCAAGATGTTAATACTATTTATAAGACTACTTTGAATAACGACTAGTTTGAATAACGGCTAGTTGGACTTTGAATAACGGCTAGTTTGACTTTGAATAACGGCTAGTTTGAATAACGGCTAATTTGATTTTGAATACGTAATCATACTAATTAAGTCCATATTAATTAATTCCAAAATACATAATCTTACTAATTAAGCCCAAAATACATAATCTTACTAATTAAGCCCAAAATACATAATCTTACTAATTAAGTCCATATTTTTCTCTAATCATGTCGCACAACATATCATGAGCTTGTAGTTTTCTTGTATCCATATTTGATGTATCTTTTGAGAGTATTTGTAGATCATTCATCTTCAATCTCTCCTCAGCACTCTCAGCCTTCTTAATCTTTGCATCAACCTTTTTTCTCTCTATCTCAACTTTTTCACCCTCGATGCGTGCATAGTCCCGTGCAAACATTGACATCAGATCAAATTTTTTTTTAAAGTCATCTTTCAAAGAATCATATTTGACATTGGGAGTAGAAGACATTTCCATAAGCTTTTCTTTCTCCTTCCTTTTGGCTGCCTTTTGACCGATTGGACGGCGAGACAAAGTAGGTGATGATGGATCGTGTTCGCTGCTCATTTGTGGATTAGAAGATGAAGAATATGCTCCTGAAGCTGAATTCTTTGTTCTTTTTGTAGAAGCTTCTGATGAACCTGCGAGCCATTTAGGTTCATCTTTCAATAATCTCCATGCAGCTTCAAAAGTAAACTTTTCACCTTCATCTTGGAAATAGATTCTTTATGCAGCTTGCATGATATTACTCTCGGAACTCCCACTTTGTTGTGTAAACACAGCTTGTTTGTAGCATCCAACAAACTTTTGAACAGATGGATTGATTTTATGCCATCGACATTTTAGTTGCGTCGGTTTCCTCTCTTTGTAGTTAATGTCACGATGCTTGTTGTAAGCTTCACCGATTCGCTTCCAAAAACTATCTCCTTTTTTATCAACCCCAACAATTGAATCTTTTGAAACGTTGAGTCATGATTAAATGAGAATTTCATCCTCTTTTTGTTGGAACCTTTGTTTATGCGTATTTACAGCACGTACGGATGCAACTTCTTCACCAAGGTTAACCGTTTCTAAGCTACCTTGACTGCAAAATTGTGGTGTTTCATCTTCTTGATCATTTGATTGCGCACCACTACTGCCTATTTGAGCCCCATGAGGCATAGTGGGGTTAGTTGATTGAGATGTAAATTGTTGATATTGATATGGATAAGGTGGTGGATGATATGAGTAATTTCCAAAGTGTGGATTATTTTGTGGATTTAGGATGAAAGGTGAGTTTTGAAAATTTGGATTATGGCGTGGATTTGAGATAAAAGGTGTATTTCTAAAATATGGATTACTTTGTTGATTTGGAATAGAAGGAGGACTACCACCATTTTGCATAAAATTAAACCAAGAATTATGTTGATTGGGATCCATTGACAAGCATAAAATTAAACCAAGAATTATGTTGATTGGGATCCATTGGCAAACAAATGTGTAGAAGAAAAAAATTTAAGATGAGATAGAATCAATAGTTCAAAATTAGACTAGTTGTAAATGAAAATTGTAGTAAAATTAATAACCTATTTATAAGAATGAAAAATATTACCGTTAGTTTATTAATAAATTAAAATATTGTTCACTTTAATTTTTAGTCATTAATTTAATAGTGTCATTAATTTAATTTTTAGTCATTAATTTAATTTTTAGTCTAATTTATAGCCGTTACAATTTAATATTGGCCTGCAATTGGAATATTAACGTTGAATTATTCTATAAAAAAAATATTACCGTTACATTTATTATAGTGGTTTTATCATTAATATTAATTTTGTCATCAATACTACATTTATTATTATCCCTTGTAGAAGGGTTGTTTAGTTAGAATATGTTGTTTAGTTGTTTAATTAGATGTTTAGTTTGAATACGTTGTTTAATTAGAAAACGCATTGAAGAATAAATTATCCATCTTCTTCTGACATCGTTACTTTGAAATCCGTGTAGCAATGTCATTTAAGCGCCGATAATCATGCTCTTAGTTGAAACAAATGAATAAAATCTTATAACTTTAAAGAATTGATAGTAAAATCAAATTACACCCATTATTACTAATATTTCAGTAGAACTATCCACAAAGATTTCCGCAATGCCTTTTAAAATATTCTCAAGGATACTAGAACATACTCATGGAATTGTCAATTTCTTTTATTAATACACATCAGCAAATCCAAATATTAATTAAAACATAAATGAGGCATTAGTTTATTATTTTATTGAATCGCAATAAATTAGAAAAAAAATGAAATATTACCAGTGCAACAATTACAAATGAATTGAAGAAGATATGATAACAAACTGAACCATAACATATACTCTGTGAAGGCAGGGCAGCAACCTTTACAAACAAATGATAAGAAGAATTGAGCACTAAAAAGATTTGGAACTGATAAAAACTTTAAGCCTAGCAGTACAATGCCATTTTAAAAATAAAACATCAACACAAGAATTTTCAAGGATTTGAGTGACTCTTGCCTCTCCAAATCACGACGGAAGCACAAACATATCAAGTTGTAGCAACCATGTCACTAATGCAAACTAGTCATGAATAACGGACTAAAAAATGGAAAGAGCTATCAACAGAAGAATCAATACTTGAATCTCCGCAAAACAAATATCAACAACAGAGATATCAATAGCAGAAGAAAATATGACCTCCAAATTGAACGAGTTAAAGAAAATCGACACAAAATCTCAAAACGCAAACCGACCCAAAATGCAATCACCGTCAGAAGTTTATACTGCTGAAACCGTGTTGTTTTTTATGTTAAGTTGTTGTCGACTTATTGTTGCGGTGCACTGCGGGATATATTGTTGTTGTTGAGAAATGAAGAACTGAGATACACTTACGGGGGGAGCCTGAAACCATCTGCTACGAGTTATTTCCACTTACACCCAACGTTTTCTTATGACTTCAAAACCGACGACAATACATCCGAAAAGATTCAAAGCAAGGGAACTCATCAGACTTCGGCGCCAAACATCACAAAATTCTAAAACATTTCACAATCTGCATCTGTTGCAAACCATATGTGGTGGAGAATCGAAGCTCTCATGAAATTTGTGGTTATTAAAAAGGCGTCCGTGAGGTAACGGAAGTGAATCGGCAGCGACGAGGGAGTATGAATGGGAGGAGAAGGAAAGTTGATGAGCTACGGTGTATCGATGGTGATGATATTATTTTGAAGGTGGTGAGAGTTGTCAGGAGAGGAAGACGAAAGGGTTTTTTCGGTGGCGGCGGAAACAGAAGGATAGGGTTGAGATGGTGTGAAGAGTTCGGCGGTCTTTTGCAATGAAGATGATGATGATTTAGGGTGAAATGAAAGTTTAAGGGAGGTTGTCAGAGAAAATGATGATGAAGGTGAGGGATTCGAAGGAAGACGGAAATGGTGGTAATGGTGAGGAACGAGCACGAAAAAGACAGCGGCGAGGAGAATAAAAAGAAGGGTTTTGTGGCGTCATGAGGAAGACGAAGGTGATGGTGGCCGGTTGTGCGTGGAGAATCTTACGGTGGCTGTGTAGGAGAGGACGGGTGAGTTGCGGCAGCTAGGTTATCATCTGGGAAGAAGAAGACCTTTTTTAAAACCCTAAAATCCCCCCTCCCTTTTATTATCCACCCGTTCCTTTTCTTTTTTCGTTTCTTTTTTTTTTATTTTTTTATTATTAATTAACTATTATTATTATATTATATTATTACTATAATATGTATCATATTAAAATAAATTATTAAATGAAATTGTAAAAAAAAATAAAATTAAACAAAAGACACCACCACATGCCATGTGTCACTTTTTTATTGGACAGAAAGACAAAATTTTGAAAATTCACCATTTAGGGAAGGCCATGTGGCTTTGTGACATAAAAAAAGATTTATATACAATTTTTGATTTTATTATTAATTAATTCAAAATAAAACAAAATGCTAAAATTATGATTAGTTAATGGCAAAAAGTGAGGATCACAAATGTGCACCTTTGATTATATTTCTATCTGACGATCCAAATTTAATCAAGGAAACACACTTAAATAAAAATGCCAAAATTGCCCTTTTTAGAAGCTTAATTAATTTAATAGAATTAAATTAATTAAAAACTACTGGAAAATTCGCAACTTATTAAATAAATATGCTAAAAAAATGTAATGCAAGCACGAAAAATTCAAATAATTATTCTGGACATTTTGATGAAAATATAAAAATCAATCGGATGTAAATGAACAAAGATCAGGCGACTAAGGTGCCTGAAAAATTACTTTATTTTGCTGGAAAAAAATACGTTACGCTGTACAAGCGATGCAAATTGAAAAATAAAGTCAGACGAGTGAAAATTAAAAACAGGTAGGACAATTTTGGGGTATGACAGATGCCCCTATCTAATTGCCTTGAACCTGAGAGAATGAACAGCTGCATGGCGTTCATTTTTAGGATGGAAGTCAATTAGATACAAGAAGACCCCGAAATTTGTCCGATAAGCAAGAAAAATGCAGGAAGATATCAACAAAAGCTCATAAGAAACTCTTAAAATAAAACCCTGCTTGGGGAGAGATCAAAGTAACAAGCTGCTGAGGATCATCATTATCAACTGCATGTTTGAAGAATGACTTGCTGGGGAATAGAATTCCATGAGCACGTGCGGGGTATCAACCCTTTCTAGAGAAATACTTTCGACTTCACTGGAGGACTGACCAAGATGCTTGCAAACTGATCCTGGATCCTGTTATGCTGCCATGTTATGCATTATGATGCACAAACATGCAAACAAGATGCAACTGCTAGGGAAATAAGATGCATATGCAAATTATTGATATGCAATGCGCATGAGGATGCAACCAGGTAATTGGACCTTTGGTAAGGCTTTATTTATGTTTCCCATGAGGGATTTTTGGGAATATGCGAAGCAAATGGTGAAAATATTTATGGGGTATATTGGTATATCAACTCGGGGGTTGAGAAAAAAACAAATATAATATTGACTCGAAGGTCGAGGATAAATCAGAACAACAAGTCAACTCGGGGTTGAATAATGATATCGACTTAGGGGTCAAGAAAATAAAGGTAATATTGACTCGGGGGTCGAGAAAGTAAAGGTAATATCGACTCGGGGGTCGAGAAAATAAAATATCAACGCGGGGGTTGAAGAAATAACAACATATCAACTCGAGGTTTGAAAAAAGACGTATTATCGACTCAGGGGTCGAGAACAAATCAATATATCAACGTGGGGGTTGAAGGAGGGTAAAGGCAAATATCGACTCGGGGTCGAGAAAATAAAGACATATCAACTCGGGGGTTGAAGAAAGGTAAAGACAACAGAATAGACTCGGGGGTCGAGAAAGTAACAAGATATCAACTCAGGGGTTCAAGAAAGGTAAATATCGACTCGGGGTCGAGAAAATAAAGACATCAACTCAGGGGTCGGAAAAGCACAAGTGATATCGACTCGGGGGTCGAAAAACAATCAAAATATCAACACGGGGGTTGAAGGTAAAGGGAAAATATCGACTCGAGGGTCGAGAACAGAAAAACAATGACTCAGGGGTCAAGATTTGTAATAGGATGTCAACTCGGGGGTTGAAGGTAAAGGAAATGATTATGCTATGTATGTGTATGATACATGTTAATTATATGTGATGCATATGTGAGTGCAAGCAGAGGATTTTTTTTATGAAGGTGCCAAGGGAGTGTACTTTGGTAGTTGTCAAGCAAGGTTGGACTTTATGAGGTGCCAAGCGGGGTTGGACTTTTAGGGGTGCTAAGTAGGATTGGACTTTTGGGAGGTGCCAAGTGTAACGCCCCGTTTTATTTAATATTATATTAATACTTTCGAGTTACCGTTTGACGTTTATTTTGCGACGAGAATATTTATACTAACCGATATATCTGTTAATATATTTGGCGACGTATTATTCTGTCTGGTATTTATTTTGAGAGACCGGTAATTATTTTATTCGGTACGGTATTTATTTTGAGGGACCGGTAATTATTTTATTCGGTCCGGTATTTATTTTGAGGGACCGGTAATTATTTTGTTCGGTCCGGTTTTCATTCCGTTCGGTTCGGTAAAATATTATTCGGACTGATACTTAATTATTTGGAGTTATTTTAATTATTTAGGTTAATAATATTATTTAGTGTTATGAGTAGTATATTTTAAGAAGGGCTAGTTGGTAATTTGAATTATGTCTTGCTACTAAACAAAACCAAATACCCCTTGTTTTATGTCATAACTCACAAAACACACTTAGAGGCATTAGAGAGAGCTAGAGGGTCTTGGAGAAGAGAAAAAGAACAAGAACACAGAGCTTGGGTTTTGGGTTGGTTGAATCATCAAGAATCATTTCAAGTATATAAGGTAAGGGGTTTGATTTTCCAATGCCTATAGTTAGAGTTTGATTTGGTATATTTTGATTTGGGATAAAATTGATTTTTAGGGTTTATGAATTGTGTTGGGTGATTTTGATAGAGGTTAGAGGAATTGATTTAGGTGTTATTGTTGTTGTTGGATTGTTATTGAATTAATTAAGAAGAATTAAATTAGAAAAAAAAACTAATTATATTAAAGTTATAAAAAAAAATTATGCAGTAAAACTTATGCAGAAACTATGTTTCTGTTAAAGTTCTATTTATATTATTTAATATATTAAATAATTATATTAATTAGATACAAATATGACATAAGTTAGCCAATTTAATTTGGAACCCGATTATGTTCTGATTTCTCGATTTCGGCAATTTCGGCGACGGAGCTAGTTACTCCGAATTGGACGAAAATTGATGTGCTAGCTAACTTTGACGTGTAGAACGTCGTGGTGAGGTTAGTTTTTAGAGATTACGAGTTTTTAACGGAGTGACCCGAAATAGGCCAATTTAAGGTTAATTCTAAACAGGTTGCTTTTTAGTCGGTTTAAGTCGCGTATGGACAATCCGATTGCGATGTTGATAATTATGATTGATGCCGATTATTATGAATGACTTTTGCGACGATTATTGATGTTTGATTATTTTTCCATGTTTGGAATGAAGTGAATTATTTGATAATGATGTGGTGTGATTAAACATGATGTTTGCGACAGTTTATTTATAATGAATACTTGATGATATGCGATGCGATGATATGTTTATCTTGATGTGGATAAGTATGGAGACGTGGGCTTTATGCCAATCTTGATGCGCAATGATGATGTTTTTGTGTTGTCGTGTTTGTGATGTCGTGTTGTCAAGTCACATACATTGCATTGGCGACGAGGGCTTTTATGCCAAGCGACGAGGGCTTTTATGCCAAAGCAACGATGGGCTTTATGCCAAATGTCCCTAATTATGGACAAAGCGACGGGTACCACATGCATAACATAGTCGTGTCTCATGGAGTCGGTTATGTTTATTTTTGAGTCTTTTGGCATTGAGTTTTATTTGATGACTTATGATGAATTGTGATGTTGTATGATACTTTGGTTTGTGATGATTTTTATGTTAAACATAAAGTGATTATGATGTGATAAATTCATGAGGATTATACGATGAATATAACATGACGGTAAAGCGACGATATGAGTTTATGGCGATGGAGTTTATATCTTGCTTTGATATGATTATGGTGATTATGTGAAGAAATTAAAGTGTTGATTCTATACACTAAATGATGATTTAAAGTGTGTGAGATTTGAATATGTGTTAATATATTCTTATTAATCCTATATCATTTATGATTCCAAACTATTCATATATTTCATCATGCCTTTAATTGTATGTTTTGGAGTATCTCACCCTTTACTTGTTTCGTCGTTGCCTTTATATTGGTAACGTGCAGGTGATCCGCGAGGATGATGTGGATTAGCTCGAGTCTCTTTATTTTGAGTCGCTCTGCTCTGATAGTAGTAACACTTGGGATTTGGGCGACGTTATTATTTTGGATATTATAGTTTATGTATACTATTTTATGACTTTATGAATTTATGTATTGATGATAACTTGTTGATGCGTATATTGTGTGAATATTCATATGGTTATATGATGTTAATGATATGAATCGGTATATCCGAATTTTGATTTTTGTGATGTGCATTATAATGCAAAGTGATGAAAATGAATATGTGATACCTCAATTTATGTTTGGATGAAATTTTGAAACTCTGATTTTATTATTTATTACGAGGGGTTGAATTGGGGTGTTACATTAGTGGTATCAGAGCAGGTCGGTCTGTCCGACCAAGTTGTTGAGTCTTTAGTTGTTTAACAATCAAGTATTGTTAATTGTTGATTCTAATCCTTGTTTATGTGGTGAGCAGAAGTGTGATGGCCAGGAGAAATGCTGGAAGAAACGATGAGGCACTTGCTGCAGCTATGCATGCAATGGCTCAGGCGTACCAGAATCCGCCGAACGCTGACGAGAACATAGGGTCTCGTAGTTTGGCAACCTTTCAGAGGGAGAACCCTCCTACTTTTGAAGGAAAGTATGATCCCGAAGGAGCACTGGCGTGGCTGAAAGAGATAGAGAGGATATTCAGGGTGATGGATTGTACCCTTGCTCAGAAAATCCGCTATGGTACACATAAGTTGACATTGGAAGCTGACGACTGGTGGGTCGAGACCCGTCAAAGTCTAGAGCTTGCTGGAGAAGAGATCTTGTGGGAGGTATTCCGAAGGGAATTCTTGAGAAAGTATTACCCGGAGGATGTAAGATGAAAAAAGGAGATCGAATTCCTTGAGCTAAAGCAAGGAAACATGTCGATCACTGATTATGCGGCGAAGTTCACCAAGCTGGCTAAGTTCTATCCGCATTATGATGGACCCAATGCTGAGTTCTCTAAATGCATTAAGTTTGAAAATGGCTTACGTCCTGAGATTAAGAAAGCGGTGGGTTATCAAAAGATTCGCGTCTTTGCGGATTTGATTGATAGTTGCAGGATCTTTGAAGAGGATAGTAATGCCCATTATAAAATCATGTCTGAAAAGAGAAACAAAGTTCAACAAAATCGTGGGAAGCCGTATGATGCCTCGGTTGGAAAAGGGAAGCAAAAACTAGTCCAAGGGCGAAGGACTAGTGGGGGAGATGCCCCTGCTGGTATTGTTTGTTACAAATGTGGGAAGGCAGGACATAAAAGTAATGTTTGTAGAAGTGATGCGAGGGTTAAGGAGAATGAAGTGAGATGTTTCCGATGTGGAGAAGTGGGGCATATGACCCGTGGTTGCAAGCATAAGGATGTGGTTTGTTTTAATTGCGGCGAGGGGGGTCACATTAGTTCTCAATGTAAGAAGCCTAAGAGGACTCATGATTCGGGAAAAGTGTTTGCTTTATCGGTGTCATACCCTAAATTTGTCCTACCTTTTTGTAAATATTTTCGCATTTATTATTTCAAGCCGTTTAGACACGTGTCCACCCGGAATTGGGCGTTTTTAAAAAAAAAATGTTCTTTCTGACCAATTAAGGTGTGACACGTGGCTTAAGAGCATTTTTGTGAATAATAATTCTTTCCTTAAATTCCTAACCCTTTTGTTTTCTCTTAAAATATTATTAATGACAATTTTTTTTTATTCTTAAATATCAATTTTTGTTTTTTTTTTTATGTTTGTTTTACTTATATATTTGTCAATATCTGTGTTTTTATATTTAGTATTTATATATTTAAATAGTTCTTAATTTAGTGTAAACTAACTATTAAGTATTATGTTGTTAATGATAATTAAAAAAAAAAAGAAAAAAAACAAGTTGGGGGAGGGGCCCAATTGCATCGACCCGTTAGGGTTATCTTTAGGTGTGTTCTTAAAAGAGGGAAACTTGGTGGAGGAGCAGCGCAGATCACTGTTCATCTCCCCTCTCAAAGCGAAAACGGCGCCGCTAGAAATCCTAATGGTCTAACTCACTGTTTCCTTCCTCCCCTAAACCGTTCCTCTTCACGAAGCCCCTACCATGATTCTCTTCTTCTTCGTATGACCGTCACCATTTCCAAGTTTCAATCACAAATCGTTCACCGCCACTATCATAAAAACCTCAAATCCCTCATCGAATCGCCGGCTAAATCCCTTGTTCTCTTCTCACAGAACCTTAATCATCATCGCTTTACAAACCCTTACCGAATATCACCTCAGCCCCAAAACCCTCAACCCCGCCGCGATAACCTCATCAACAACAACGGCGCCTAGCTCTGTAACACGAATTCGGCGATGTCATCTTTATCGAGTCCAATCACAGCTACAGCAGGAGCTCTAATTTGTTTTTTTAGCTTCAAATTCGTAAAGGCGACGATGCTTTCATATACAGGTTCAACGACAAAGCATGTTCGGTGGTTCTTAACTTTGTCTTCAGACACTTGACTTTATCTTTTTTTCCGTTTTCAATTTGTGTACTGGTGTCCTTCTATTTCTGTACTGGTTTCCCTTTTGTTTGATTGTATTTATCGCAGATAGGATATGGTAGAAGCTGATACAGGGATAACGTCGTTTCGCGAAGAGTTCTGTCTTTATCTGTGATTTGGCTATTATGCAGGTGTGAAGGTTATGCATTTAAGATAAGCTTTGGATTGAAACGTGTTCTCGGTGCGTCGCCGAACTTATATTCCAATACCAAGATAACAACATATAGCAGAGATGCATACCGCAACGATCTTGTTCTGCTATGGAAACATGAGCTTGCAGCTAACACTAATCGCGCTTATCACGGTGGATTGAGGACAGTCGAACCAAAAGCGAATTGTGTTGTTAAAGCTTTGATTTAGATTCTGTTGTGTTACTTCGACAACAGTCGCGACATATCAAGTGCAGCAGCCGCGACTTCAGAATCCTACCCGGTTTGACAACAACGTGACTCGATGGCAGCGGGATTCACAGACTCAACCTCGCGCTGACACCATTCAACAACTCTACACAACCTTGACTTATGTTGTGGTAAAAATCTTCAATTTTAAGATTGCTATCACATTGCATACCGTATTGCTCATGTCTGTTTGTTGCTTTATGTTGTTTTTGCAAATGACTCAATTCACGTAAACCTCGGTTTTGTTTTTGTTCTTGTTGGTTGAGGATGACAGGTTATATTTTCTTGTGATTTAATAAGAATCTGTAACATAATTGTAAGCATTGTATGGGTTGTTTTTCATCGGTTGCAAATTCGCTGCGTTTACGTTAAAGTTGTGACTTATTTGTCTAAATTTTGGACGTTGCTGCTATTATATGTCGCCACTGGGTTCTATCACTTATGATATGTTGATGCGGTACACCGTTATTTCAAAGCACTTATACCCAACAGCCTCCATAACAGGATTTCATCATGTTGTTTCACACCATTTTGGTAATGTTTTTGTTTCTGCATTTTGAATTTAAACTTTTACGGTGAATATGTACATACTGAAGGTTTCGTTTCAAATCCCTTGGTTTCGTTTTCAAAGAGTAAATATATATACTTCAGTTTATACTGTTAGTTTAGTTTTTTTCCTAAAAGTAAAAATAAGTTTTAATTTTAATTTGTAATGTTTGTTCAGTTTTTTTCTTAAAAGTAAATATATGTATTTTAGTTGTAGATCAAGGTTTAGATAATAATTTGTTTGTTCTTCACGTATATACATACCGCGCGCCGTGCCATAACGCGCACCCATTTGAGTAAATTCAGTTTATCTGTTTCGCTATATTCTATCCTCATTCGATAACAATGTACCCCAACTCCCTCAAATGTAATAGTTTTATAGCTTTTTCCTTAATCATGTTTTAATGCCTCAAAACCTTTTTCGTTAAAAAATAATAAATTCTCGATTTATCGAGTCCCTTTCCACCCATGTAAGTCGAGTGCTATCAAAATCTCGCCATCGACCTTTGATCACCATACACAATATTTTAAAAGCTTAATCCTGGGCTTCCTTACAGTGATACCTATTTGATCAACTACTTCTAGTTGATCACTTAGAAGACTAGCCCACTCTGCTAGTGTACACGTTTAAAATTCAAATTCAAACCTCGACTCACCTTGAGTATTTTCTTTCAAAGAAAATTAAATCTTTGAAGTCTAGTACTTCTGGGATTTTTGGACGAACATTATTGAGGTGTACACCTTAAATAATATGTCGTTCTATTTTTTGTTTAGTACGCTATTTTGGACAAAGAAATATCATAGGAATTTAGCATTCTGTGTGATATTGTTGTTGTTTATCCAAACATTTTCAAATAAAAATGGTGTTATCGAGATCTAGCATCTCGATAATACTCCGATTAATTGATTGTGAGGCCGACGTCTCATTTATCAGATAATTATCACTTCTCCTAAAATTATTTTCACACCTCATTTCACTGCAAACTATTTCAAAACTTTCTCTCAACTTTTTTTCTCGATTAAAACTCCAAAAGAGGGAGATTCTTGAAATCTAGCATTTCTTGGATCTTCGAGTGAACAATTCTCGAGGCACGCCCTTGAGCTGTTATTCATTCAATCTTTTGATTTTCTCAAACACATCCTCAACGTCTTCTTTCTCAATTAAAACCTTGAAAGAAGGAGGTTCTTGGAATCCAGCATTCTTTGAATCTTCGAGTGAATAATTCTCGAGGCACGCCCTTTGAGTGGTTATTCACTCAGCCTTTCAACTTTTTCAACCTCAATCTTTTTTTAAGCGTTCTCCTAAGTCGAGCACTCGTACGCATTCGCAACCCACATATTCACAATTCATCGTGGTTTCGATATTAGGGGCACCCTCAGGGACTAATATCGTTTTCTCACAATCCTAACACTTGACACGTCGTCAAGTCGGTTCCATTTCCGATCAAATCCTCGATACGTCATCGAGCTACTTCAAAACAACTTCCTTTTGGCCTCGCATGCCATTTTTTTTCGATTCGATCCTTTCACAACATTTTTAAAACTTACGAAAGAGGGATATTCTCAGAATCAAGCATTCTTTGAATATTCGAATGAGTAACTCTCGAGGCGCGCCCTTGAGTTGTTATTAGTTCATTCTTTCGATTTCAAAACGTCCAACTCTTTATCTTCAACTTATTCAGTCAATTCTCGAAAGAACTGAGTTCTTGGAATCTCGCATTCCTTGAATTCTTGAGTGACAAGCTCTTGAGGCACGCTCTTGGGTTGCTTGTCAGTCACTCTTTCCCTTCTTTCTCAAACTACCTCCCCTCCATTTTCCATTTCCCCGTATCCATTTCGTGGTCGTTACCAGGAACTACGGACGCTCTGATTCTTTATTCATTCTTGAATATAAGATACGTAGGCACAAGATTGCGATGATCTTGGCGAGCACACTTTTATCTTCCTCCATTATTCCGTCCACACCTTTCACATCCTTTCCTGTAGTCTAACTACGACGCTCTGATTTCTCATTCTCGTCCGAATGAGCATACGTAGGCACAAGGGCCCCAATCCTTGGCGTGCACCCTATCATTTAACCACCCATCTCTCCTTTACGTCTTTAAATTTTTACCCTACCAATTCTACCTTTAATAACGAGAAGAAAACAAGTAAGCATAAAACAACACTCCCCATATTTACCTTAAGAGGTTCCCGTCGAGTACGACGGACGTGAGGGGTGCTAATACCTTCCCCTCACGTAACTGACTCCCGAACCCGGAACTTGGTTGCGACAGCCCTGTTCCTATCCTTTTCGTTTTTTAAGAGGTTTTCTCGATATTTTCCTCTCCCGTTTATTCGGGAAAAATAAAGTTCGGTGGCGACTCTGTCGAACCGCATTTTCGCGCCTTTCGCGCGAGGGTCGTCTCTCCGAAATGTCTCTGTGATTTTTCGAGGTGCGACAGGTGGCGACTCTGCTGGGGACATTTGCTCCATGCAAAGAGAGAGTTGAGCCTATCTTTTGGTTCGTGAGGAGTGTTTGTTTTTATTTGTTTTCTTCTTGTTTACATTTTCGTTCTCTTGTGGATCTTTATCTGTGCTTGTTATCTTGGTTGCCAGTTGGTTCTTGGGATGGCATCATGAGTAAAGCTCTACACCCGAGCTTTGGTAAAAGCAGAGAGAACACTTAGTTTAGAATTGGTAGTCGAGTAGTGTTAGTCACCGAGGATTCGCTCCTTGTGTGCCTAGCATGAAAGCTCCTCCAGAGGAGACCTATTCGTAGATCTTGTTGTAACACAGCTAGCCTGTTGCACGACTTGATTAATGAAGGGTCCGTGATTCTGGGAACCTTTTGTTAGCACCAGTTCCGATATTGGTGGTCGTGTAGTGTTAGTCTCCAAGGACTCGCTCCTTGTGCGCCTAGCATGAGGACCCCACTCAGGAGAGACCTTATCGTCATTATCTTCATAATACGGCTAGCCTGTTGCATGACGCTAATACGACTAGTGTCTGTGATCCTGGGAACCAAACATAGAAACCATCCTGTAAGTGGGTTTATGGGTAGAATGTTTAGATCTTCCCGCATAGGTCATACCTGTCAATGTTCTTTGAGCAGGAATTATGGTTACTTATCTATCACAGTTATCAGCTTCAGGAGCTGTTTGAACTATGATCCTGTGATCCTGGATCTTGTATCTTGCATTGCATCTTGCATATCATCTGCATTGCATTTCATATGTTGTGCATTTTGCATTTCCAGTCCTTCAACAAAATCTTATGTCTTCGTTCCTTCCTCTCCAGTAAATCAAGCTGATTCCCTGACACCAGTACGCAACTAGAGCCAATACCAGACATATGATGAAGCAGATTCAGCAGGAGCAAGCTTCCTTCAGGGAAGAGTTGGATTCTATGAAAGGAAAGATTGACCAGATCCTCGAAGCCATCCTCGCAGCCAGGAGAGAGGAAGAACAGCATGAAGTCGCCGCTGTCGTCAACAACAATGGTCAAGGATAGGGGTCTACTGCCATTCCTTTGGTTCCAATTCCAAATCCTCATGGAATGCCGTTGAACTTCAATAACGCAGCCGAAGGAAACACTTCTCAGCCAATCCCAGCGCCTGCGGTTACCGTTGGAGCTATCCCGCAGGCTCAGCCTACTATTGTGCAAATCCCAGCTCCCCATATCGAAGATACTCTAATGGATCAGTATGACGATGTTCAGAACTATCATGCTGCTATCCCCATTGCCAGTCCTGTTGCTGCTCAGGATTCTGAAGCCATGAAAATGTGCCGAGATCTAGCCGAGAAACTCCGAGCCATGGAGGGGCATAACTCAAACTCTTTCAATGCTTTGGCATTGTGCTTGGTGCCTGATGTTGTCATTCCTCCCAAGTTCAAGGCGCCCGAATTTTTGAAGTACAAGGGTCTCAGTTGCCCAAACATTCATCTGAAGATGTACTGTCGCAAGATGGCTGCCTATGCCAGAGATGAAAAGCTCATGATTCATTGCTTTCAAGACAGTTTGTCTGGGGCATCGCTCAAATGGTACATGCAGCTGGAGCGTAACAATGTGCGCACTTGGGCCGAGCTAGCCGATGCATTTGTCAAACAGTATAAGTACAACACCGATCTTGCTCCGAATCGTACTCAACTTCAAAGTATGACTCAGAAGGATGGCGAATCTTTCAAGGAGTACGCGCAACGATGGAGAGAGCTAGCCGCAAGGGTGCATCCACCTCTTGTTGACCGTGAACTGATTGACATCTTCATGGGTACTTTACAAGGCCAGTATTACGAAAAGCTGATCGGTAGTGTCTCCGCTGGATTCTCTGACTTGGTGATCGTCGGTGAGAGAATTGAAGAAGGGCTGAAGAACGGAAAGATCTCAGGAGGTCCTAACAGCCAGGCTAATGTCAAGAAGCCTTTCAACGGATACAAGAAGAAGGAGGGCGAAACAAATGCCATCTTTTTGCAGAAAGGGCAAGCTTCTCAACAAGCCCCCGCTCCTATGCCTTATCAAGTTCCCTATTATCAGTATCCGTATGTTGCTGCCGCGCAATGTGCTCCTATGCCTTATCAGCCAGCTGTTCAAGCAGTGCAGGCTCAGATGCCACAACAACAGGCTCCTCAGCAACAAGCCTACAACCAGCAAGGATATCAGTATCCTCCTCAGCAACAGCAGATGCAAGCTACTCAGCAACGACAAGGTGCTCGCCCACAGCGTCCGCAGAGAACATGGAGACCAGATAGAGTCTTTGATCGTCTACCAATGACATATGCCAAAATCTTTGCTCAGTTGATGGAGAAGAAAGCTGTTGTTCCGAGAGATTTGGCTCCTCCAACTGTCATTCCTGCCGATTACGATGCAAATGCTCATTGTGAGTTTCATAAGGGCGCTCCAGGTCATACCATTGAGGACTGCAGGGCTTTCAAGCACATAATTCAAGACATGATCGACAGGGATGCTATCAACTTCAATGGGAAGTCCCCAAATATCATCAACAATCCGATGCCACCAGTCAACTAGTGCCAACATCAGATCAATTCCAGTCAAGTTCATTCCCCGAAGAAGGCAGTCATGTTGCCATTTCATTATTCGCAGTTCTTATATTTTGTCTTTGTTTGTTTAAGTATTGTATGCTTTGAACAATTGCCATTCGTATTTGGTTTTCATTAATGTATTGTTTATGCATGTTTTGAATTAGTTATGTCGTATTCACTCATTTTCACTTATCACCGACACATTTATTCACTCCACTATGTTCACTGTTGTTTAGCTTGATTTGAGGGAGGATGATGAAAACGAGATACCCATAATTGCAAACTGTATGCTTTCAGACCGAATCTCGTCAATGATGTACAAGCATTGTTTCAATTCCCCAAACACCGGAGATATAAGGAGTTAATCCCTAGTAAACCACTTCGAGCCTAGAAGTAGTAGTTTCCGTTGGATATTCAAACCTTTACACTCAACCTGGGGCAGGGTAGTGTTCAGTTAATCCAACTCCGCACTCGAATCAACAAAGCAAAAATTCAGAAGGCGGTTGTTCAATGACCCATGCTATGGCAGTCACAACATAATAAAGGAAACATCAAAAGCCTGTTAAGTCATACACCTCAGAGGGGATTTAGGCAAAATCAAGGTAATCCCGATGGATCTGACAAACAAAGTCAATCCATGCAAAAGTTAGGGATCAAAACAAAAGCAAGAGAGGGCCCCGAAATCCTCAACAAAAACAAAAAGGATTCAGTGGCCACCCGGATCAAAGGGGCACTAGCATCCATTAAAATAAGGTGACTGCCACGTCGAGCAAACCCTGAACCATCAAGTTTATACCGTCAAGACAAGTGTAGGATTAACTGAGCGTAGGACTGGAGATCATTAAGAAGAATGGGTGGGTACAAATCATACTTTGAGCCTAACATCCTTTGTTTCACAACCATGAACCAGACCACGTTACAGCCCTCGAAAGACCTAACTGAGGCGAGGTTTATTCTGAAAGCATACTATCGCAAGGTTGCGTAACCTGACTCCTCATATGATTGATAACCATCAGCATTGGTATCATTTCTCTTGATATATTTTTCGCACCAATCAAATAACACAACGTTTGGGCTGATGATCCATTCGTCTCACTATCACGACACTTCAATAAAAGACACTTTTTCAAATCCTGCATCAAACTTTGCATTAATATTACCATTTATGAATGTACAATTTTAATTGCAAATTAGTGCTAGGTATTCAAAGACACTCCAACAAGGGGCAATCAAGGAAGAACTTGACTTCCAGTGGCTGTCACGAAGCAAGGCAACCTTAAAGACCCATAAGTTAGGGCAAATCAATCAAGAGCTCGAGCAGGGGCAGGCCATTACCATGTTCAGGTTGGGGCAAACCATTCAATCGCTCGAGCAGGAGCAAGCCATCTCAAGCATCAAAGTTCAGTTTCAACTACAGAGCTGGTTAATCTAGGGCATACCATTAACGAGTTCAGACTGGGGCAAGACCAGGTTGTCCTGACCATCAAGCAAAGCTGCAACCTTCTCTGAAGGAAATTCACAACAAATCACCAAGTACCCAGACTTGGGGCATCCAGAGCGTTATCTTTTTCTTCAATCGTGGCGTCTTCAATAAATTGCGTGTCGAGGAAATCAATCCCTCCCACCACCCAAAGTCCAACTCACATTGGCAACTACCAGAGGCCACCACGCTGGCATCTCCCTGCATTTCCAATTACCTGTCTGCAATCATATGCATCATACGCATCGCATTCGACCTCATAAATATCTTACATCATATGCATACTCCAATCATACCATACTTCCTCAGCTCTTGCATCTCCGCGCGTCAGCATTTGCATTCGCACTTCCACTCATATGGAATATCATTTATCATCCAGCATTCATATATGCAAG
Organism: Lathyrus sativus; assembly: GCA_963859935.3. Taxonomy (NCBI): domain Eukaryota; kingdom Viridiplantae; phylum Streptophyta; class Magnoliopsida; order Fabales; family Fabaceae; genus Lathyrus; species Lathyrus sativus. The sequence continues at coordinate 320,470,133 of OZ012740.1, read as the reverse complement.
TCAAGGTCCAGGATCAACCTCGAAGATTTCTAAGACTGTCATCAGCCCAGTCAGGGGCATCCTCCGCAGGATTGTGAGTTTGTCCCATGATTTTCAAGAGCTTCAAGGCAATCATCAGCCCAGTCAAGGGCAATCTTCTCCAATTGCGGGTGTCTCCCATCAAAATTCGAAGTTGTTCAAAGCAAGATTCAGCCCAGTCAGGGGCATTTTTCAAAGACCATGGGCGTCTCCCACGACGTATTTCAACCTCGTGGTTGATCAGATATGCAAATCAACATTCAGCCTAGTCAGGGGCATACCGTTCAAGACCGTGGGCATTCTCCACGAAATTGTTCAAACTTTTGTTGGGCAAATCCAAGAAGTTTAATGCAAGATCCAGCCCGAGCAGGGGCATCTTCAGCAAAACCGTGAGCGTACCTCATGAAGTTGTTCAGCCTTTTGTTGAGCAAGACAAGACAAAATTCCAAGACAAACTCAGCCGAGTCAGGGGCATCCTCTTCAGAATTCATGAGCGTAACCATGAAATAATTTCAGCAAAACTATGATCTCCAAACAAAGACGGTGGGCGTACCCCGTTGACTCATTTCAATCCAATCTTCCTCTTGGGGTGTCCCCAATGAGTTGTACCCAGCAAGCGTGACCGTTGTCAATTGCCTTAATATCATCCTTTTGGTGATAGCCGAACTTCGTCAGTTCAACCTAGCCTGCATCCTTTTGGTGTTGGTAAACTTCAAATCGGTTTTGTCCTATCATCCTTTTGGTGATAGCGACCTGTGTGTGTGAGTTTCGCTCCGTCATCCTTTTGGTGGTGGGTCTGGTATTTCGTCGATGTCAGATCGTGTGATTGTGTTTGCCCTATCATCCTTTTGGTGGTGGTGGCTGGTGAGAGTTTCGCTCCGTCATCCTTTTGGTGGGGGTCTATCATGGTCATTAATGATAGATTGTGCGATGTGTTTGTGTTTCGCTCCATCATCCTTTTGGTGGTGGGTCTGGCATTTCGTCGATGTCAGATTGTGCGATATTTTGTTTGTGTTTCGCTTCATCATCCTTTTGGTGGTGGGTCTGGCATTTCGTTGATGTCAGATTGTGCGATATTTTGTTTGTGTTTCGCTCCATCATCCTTTTGGTGGTGGGTCTGGAATTTCATCGATGTCAGATTGTGCGATGTGTGTTGTGTTTCGCTCTGCCATCCTTTTGGTGGTGGGTCTGACATTTCGTCGATGTCAGATTGCGCGATTGTGTTTTCCCTATCATCCTTTTGGTGGTAGTGGCTGGTGTGAGTTTCGCTCCGTCATCCTTTTGGTGGGGGGTCTATCATGGTCATTAATGGTAGATTGTGCGGTAGTTTGTTTGTGTTTCGCTCCGTCACCCTTTTGGTGGGGGGTCTATCATGGTCATTAATGATAGATTGTGCGATGTGTTTTGTGTCCCGCTCCGTCATCCTTTTGATGAGGGGTCTATCATGGTCATTAATGATAGATTGTGCGATGTGTTTTGTGTTTCGCTCCGTCATCCTTTTGGGGAGGGGTCTATCATGGTCATTAATGATAGATTGTGCGATGGTAGCCGTGTGTGTTTCTTCCCATCATCTTTCTGGTGATGTTGACCTTTTCCCAAGCGTTCTTTCTTTCTTTCGGACAAATTCAGGGTCTTCTTTATATCTAATTGACTTCTACCTCAGGAAAGCGAATGCTATAGCAGTTTATTTCCTTAGGTTTAAGCCCATTAGATAGGGGCATCTGTCATACCCTAAATTTGTCCTACCTTTTTGTAAATATTTTCGCATTTATTGTTTCAAGCCGTTTAGACACGTGTCCACCCGGAATTGGGCGTTTTTCAAAAAAAAAAGTTCTTTCTGACCAATTAAGGTGTGACACGTGGCTTAAGAGCATTTTTGTGAATAATAATTCTTTCCTTAAATTCCTAACCCTTTTGTTTTCTCTTAAAATATTATTAATGACAATTTTTTTTTATTCTTAAATATCAATTTTTGTTTTTTTTTAAGTTTGTTTTACTTATATATTTGTCAATATCTGTGTTTTTATATTTAGTATTTATATATTTAAATAATTCTTAATTTAGTGTAAACTAACTATTAAGTATTATGTTGTTAATGATAATTAAAAAAAAAAAGAAAAAAAACAAGTTGGGGGAGGGGCCCAATTGCATCGGCCCGTTAGGGTTATCTTTAGGTGTGTTCTTAAAAGAGGGAAAATTGGTGGAGGAGCAGCGCAAATCACTATTCATCTCCCCTATCAAAGCGAAAACGGCGCCGCTAGAAATCCTAATGGTCTAACTCACTGTTTCCTTCCTCCCCTAAACCGTTCCTCTTCACGAAGCCCCTACCATGATTCTCTTCTTCTTCGTATGACCGTCACCATTTCCAAGTTTCAATCACAAATCGTTCACCGCCACTATCATAAAAACCTCAAATCCCTCATCGAATCGCCGGCTAAATCCCTTGTTCTCTTCTCACAGAACCTTAATCATCATCGCTTTACAAACCCTTACCGAATATCACCTCAGCCCCAAAACCCTCAACCCCGCCGCGATAACCTCATCAACAACAACGGCGCCTAGCTCTGTAACACGAATTCGGCGATGTCATCTTTATCGAGTCCAATCACAGCTACAGCAGGAGCTCTAATTTGTTTTTTTAGCTTCAAATTCGTAAAGGCGACGATGCTTTCATATACAGGTTCAACGACAAAGCATGTTCGGTGGTTCTTAACTTTGTCTTCAGACACTTGACTTTATCTTTTTTTCCGTTTTCAATTTGTGTACTGGTGTCCTTCTATTTCTGTACTGGTTTCCCTTTTGTTTGATTGTATTTATCGCAGATAGGATATGGTAGAAGCTGATACAGGGATAACGTCGTTTCGCGAAGAGTTCTGTCTTTATCTGTGATTTGGCTATTATGCAGGTGTGAAGGTTATGCATTTAAGATAAGCTTTGGATTGAAACGTGTTCTCGGTGCGTCGCCGAACTTATATTCCAATACCAAGATAACAACATATAGCAGAGATGCATACCGCAACGATCTTGTTCTGCTATGGAAACATGAGCTTGCAGCTAACACTAATCGCGCTTATCACGGTGGATTGAGGACAGTCGAACCAAAAGCGAATTGTGTTGTTAAAGCTCTGATTTAGATTCTGTTGTGTTACTTCGACAACAGTCGCGACATATCAAGTGCAGCAGCCGCGACTTCAGAATCCTACCCGGTTTGACAACAACGTGACTCGATGGCAGCGGGATTCACAGACTCAACCTCGCGCTGACACCATTCAACAACTCTACACAGCCTTGACTTATGTTGTGGTAAAAATCTTCAATTTTAAGATTACTATCACATTGCATACCGTATTGCTCATGTCTGTTTGTTGCTTTATGTTGTTTTTGCAAATGACTCAATTCACGTAAACCTCAGTTTTGTTTTTGTTCTTGTTGGTTGAGGATGACAGGTTATATTTTCTTGTGATTTAATAAGAATCTGTAACATAATTGTAAGCATTGTATGGGTTGTTTTTCATCGGTTGCAAATTCGCTGCGTTTATGTTAAAGTTGTGACTTATTTGTCTAAATTTTGGACGTTGCTGCTATTATATGTCTGTCGCTACTGCGAAAATCGGCGCCGGCTGAACAGAAGAGTCGCCACCGTGCGTTATTTATCCCAAAGGAGGGAAAGGAAACGCTCGAAGTAAACCTCACGCAAAGACGGGAAAGGAATGGTCATCGCAACCAAATCCTGGATTCGGGAGTCGGTTACGCAAGGGGAAGGTATTAGCACCCCTCACGTCCGTTGTACTCGACGGGATCCACGCTTGTTGGTTTGTCTAAAGGATGCAAAACAATCTATCTACGACTGCTAAATCTAAACGGAAGGGAATTGACTCGATAGAGCGTCGCACTCTATGCCTACGTATTCTTAAGAGAGAAAGTCAAAGTCAACGTAGTTCGGGAAACTACAAGGAATTGGCTCGCCAAGACCTCGCGTCTTGTGCCTACGTACTTCCACACAGCATGGAAGATCAGAGCTTTCGTAGTTCAGGCTAACTAAGGCTAGGCAAGGTGTTCTCGATCACACAGGAAGTGAGAGATTAAGCTGGTTTTAAAGGCACGGGAACCTATGGGAACTAAAACTACGGTCTGGTCTCAAATGCGCAAGGGCAAGAGAAAGGGGAAAACAATCAGTCGTCAGCGGGAAAGTCTCGATCACACAGCAGCGAGAGAACAAAAGGTTAATTGTTAGTGTGCTCGCTAGGATATCGCATCCTATGCCTACATATTCTCGCTCAGTACGAGAAATCATAGCAGTTGTAGTTCAGCTACTTTCGGGACCACAACTCAAATCTCGTTTTATTGATATTCGGAAAATGGTTACAATGATTGAATACGGGAAATAAACTCCTAGAAAATACTATCCTATCCATCTATAATGGAAAATCAAGTGGAAAATAGTCCCCTAACAAGTGGACTTCTAAAACTACCTCTAAAAAGGTAAAATAAACTCCTATGAAGAAAATATCTATTCTAAAGAAAATATTAAATCTACAAACTAATATTTTTATATTCTTTTTTTACTATTTTTTCTTCTATTCTTTTCATATATTCTTTTTTTTTTCTCAAATATTTTCTTTTCCTCATATTCTTCTCTATTATTCTTCTTCATTCTATAGAAATAAAAATAATGCTATAAAAGAATAAAAAAGGAAAATAAGGGGCATGGGGTGTACATAGTTACAGGGGTACATCAGCAGAAAAAATAAAACACAAAATGAGGGCCCAGCCCAATACTCCAAAACGGAAAAGGGAGTGTGGAAACGAAAAACTGGAGGCATAGTCAGCAAAAAAACATTAGGCTTCGAGGCCCAATCCACACGGTCCACTCCACTCTCCTCAGAAACCCTAATCCACCCTCTCCACTCCAATTCACTATTCATTGCGCCGTTTCTCAACCTTCAGACTCTCTCTCTCTCTCTCTCGTTCACCTCTCAATCCAATCCTCTTCTCCGTTTGCTTCAAACCAATCCACCAAAATAAACCAACAGAGATAGTCTTCTACCTTTAATCTTCCCCAAAAGACGTTATTGAAAGAAAAAATGAAAACGGAGATGTAGATCAGTGAAGTTGATGGTGCGTTCGTGAATGTTGATGGTAGGAGACGAAAAAACAGTTTAGTGTATGTTCGTTGGGTTGATGACGATGAACAACTCAAAGGAAATCTGGATTTGAAGCGTGCGACGATTTCTTGCTCAGATCTGATGAATGTCTGGTGAATCTCAAGACGAACACTTGAAGCTTTTCTGGAACGCTTCTTGGACGTTCTTGATGAAGACTATTGCAACTTTCTAGAAACGGCTTGAAGATCTTGATGACTTTTTTGTTTGCAAATCTTGATGAATTTGTTGAAGATACAGACGAAGGTCTTGCATCTGAAGAGTTCTGGATCTGGATGATTGATGTACGAAGATCATAAAGAACGAGGAAGATCTTGCCATTTTCTAGAAAACTATGGAGGACCGATGAATGATGTTGATGAACAATGGTTTTGATGATTATTGACGATGTGGATTTTCTGGAACCGATATGAACACGATGAATCTAATGCCGAATTCTGGAAAATTAGGATGAGTGTCTGATGAAGGTTAAAAAAATCTGGGCAACTTAATGATGAACACGCATGGAGGATTGTTGCATCTGGGAAGAAAGATGAAGACTGGTGATTCTTTGATGATTCTGAGAAGTTTTGTTGATGATTATTCATCGCTGATGAGTATGGGCGAAGAACACAGGTTGAGGATTGGAGGAGAAAGATGAAGAATTCTGAGTTTTTCATGTTTTCCAGTGGTTTTTTGTGGTTCCGGCGAGGTGGTTAGGGCGGAGGGAGTTTTGTTACGGTGGCCAGAGTTTGGTGGAGGGGGGGGGGTTGCATGGCCGGCGGCCATGCATCTGGCGAGACTTCGGTGAGGGATGGTGTGAAGACAGGTGGAGGCTGGAGGCGTGAGGGAGTGACACGCGTGTGGTTGTGTGGCAGCAGAAGAGAGAATGGAAGGGTGAGGTGTCAGCCTCGTGAGTGAAGGTGAAAAATGAAGTGGCACCCCCGTTTGTTTACACGTGGCGAGGACTTATATATGGACACACGCTGGACTGAGCCTTTCTGATATTTCTGGATAATGGTGATAACGGCCCAATAGTAATAAGACTGAGACTAATATTGCTTAGCATGAGGTTAACGTGAATAACGAAATGAAAATGGATTAACGTGAATTAATGGAGTCAATTAAATGGTAAACGAAAAGGTAGGCTACCTAATGGTGATTAATGACATGGCTTAATGGAAAACGAAAATGGGTTAATGACAATAATGATCAAAACTAATTAATAAGCTGTACAATTAAAGCTCTAATTAATCTAAAACTAATTAAATTCTACAATATCTATGAAAAACTATTATTCTATTTAAAAAAAAAATCTATTTAAATTCTAGAAAATCTATATTAAAATTCGTAAAAGGCTATTAAACCCTAAAAAATGCAAACAAAGGCAACTAACCAACATAAAAGAGAGCGTGAGACCAGATCGAAGCAAACAGTAAACCCCGACACCAAGAACCTCCAAAATCACTGCGTAAGCTGAAAACACCCAGGAAGCGCGTGACTTCTCAAAATAACCTCCGATTATCCGAACCGGTCTGAGATACCCGAAATGCGACAGCAGGGCTGTAATCCCGATAAAATCACCATGATTGAGAAAATGCACTATATGCAGTATGTAAATGTGAATGCAAAATGCGTCGAAACATTGAGCCAGATACGGGTCCCAGTTGGTCAAATTTTAGGGTGCAACAGCTGCCCCTATTCAAGCGGCTTGGACCTGAATGGTTGAAGAGCGCCCAGCCTTTAATCATTCAAAGGTAGAAGATGGTTGAATACAAATGAATCCTGAAATTTGCCAACCGCCAAATAAACTGCAAAACTGCTTGAGAAATAGCGTCTAACGAACTGAAGTCTGGTTGTCACGGCAACAACTGTCAATTATCTGATAAATTTTCTGCTGTTTTCTTTTTTCAACATCAATCACCTGCGTGACGCCACAGGCACTGATTCTTCAGAATAATGCTTCAAAAAAGCAAACACCTTCCCATCTACTATGGGATCTTTTCTGTCGACTCATGGTTCCAGCGAACCTGAGGAAAACTCCTGGGGAATTCTGAATTGAACTGCCTGGCACCTATTTCGACGAAGGCGGCAACTTCAGAAGTTTGATATATGTTAATCTTTCTTTTTTTCAGTGCTGACGTAATAACCAAATATGAAGAAATACTCCGCTGGGGGAGTAGAGAAGCTTAACCAAACAACTCTGCAGGGGAACAGATTCGAAATCCAATGGGTAACCACCCTGGTCTAGGTTTCGACATGCGAATGTCTGAAATGATGCAATGCCTTATATGACATGTAAATGTTATGCGTTTGTAACTGCAATACCCTATACGGCATGAATATGCTATGTATTTGTAAATGCAATGCCCCATACGACATGAATATGCTATGCGTTTTGATAGATGCACACATGACAATATATGCAAATGCTAATATAAGCTCTAGTTGCCAGAGAACACCAGGTCTACAAACCACTTTGGAAAAATAAATGCCGGAGGCAAAGTCGATTCCACTGAAAGTAATCAGTTATCACAAAATCATCTCGACGATATTCTTTCTAACCACTGTCAAACTGTATTCTATGGGGAATAACCCAATAGGGGTTGATTGTAAATAGCTCACTGCTAGAGAATGCCCCTTCTGTCAAGGATATCAATCTTAATCAGCTGGGGATACTCCTGATCCTACTCTGATGCGGGATAACATACAATCTCAATTCTTCCGGGAACAATACACAACTTTCAACTGCTGAAGAGGAGTAATTCTGATTTAATAACGTCCATGCGGTATTCAACATTAATAAGGGAACTGGCATCCATTATGCTTCGTATCGGGGAACCTGACAAATTATTGTATCGGGTATTTACATTTTTTTTTTTGGTTTTTTAGGATAAAAACGGGTTATTAACAAGATGGAAAATACTAGACGAGAACTAGCATTCAAGGTAGACTACCAGGCGAGAACTGATAGCAAAATAGATTAGGTTATCGAACGAAAAAATTGATTTTAGGTTTTGAGCGTCAGACGGGGCTGACTGGGTAATAGGCTAAGAAAAAGACAACCAGGCATCGAACTGGCTGAAAGCTGACATGTACCAGACGAGAACTGATACAACAATAGGTTAAAGAAAAGAAAACAACCAGACGAGAACTGGTTGGAAGTTGACATGCATCAGGCGAGAACTGATGTTTACGGAAAAAGATCGACGATACAATAACTGGTTAAACGACGACAGGTACCAGGCGAGAACTGGTATTTACGGAAGCATGGGCCAGACGAGAACTGGTTACCGGTCTTCCAGACGAGACCTGGGCTTTGGAAATGGCTTGGTTCCGACAGGTAACAGATTTAAACTGTAGGATAACAATCCACCGACAACACGGCTCTTCTTATTTGGAAGGTTCAGTTTTTTTTTTGATAAAGGTAATGGCACGATTCCCCGATACTCAACTCTGGCTGGGGATAAACAGGCTTGCTTGAACAACTTGCCCCAGTACATTTAACTTTCCCCAATCCGACTTTTGGGAATACTCTGAACAGCTTGCTATGAGACCACCTCGAGATTGCTTGCCCCGGTATCTGTGCGACAACAGAATTCAACCTTAATTAAACACCTATCACCATAATTGGTTTCAACATTTCCGAACTGAGTTGCCCCGGAATGAGCGTATAAGCGACATAACCTGATCTGATTATCCACCTGAAGTATCTGTTTTCAAATCATAACATTCTGTATAATTGCCCCTGATTGGCTCTCGAGAAGGTTCACCTCTGGTCAACTGCCTCTCAAACGAACTGCCCCACAATCAACCGATGCTTCGGGACTTATCCTCAGACTACCTGATTCTGAACTTATTGGAAGTCAATGCCCCGGATCCACAGGGTTTCCAACATACACCATTCTGATCCAAACTGCTGTATTATTCAATTCCGTTCGATTATTCCCTGTTGGAATTTCCTTCGTGTCAACTACTATCCTGCAAGTAAAAATCGTCTATTCGCGAATGGTAATCTTAATGCAATGTTTATGCAGATTTTGAAAATTTTTGTGCTGTCACTCATTTATATGATTGTGAGTGACGAATGAAACTAAGTTCAAACGTAGTGCTGATTTGATCAGTGAAAAAAACAACAAGGAAATGACTAGCGAATCAAGAAGGAGTCAGGTTACTCAACCTTATCGTAATGCGCTTTCAGAATAAACCCTACCTCAATTAGGTCTTTTAAGGGTTGTATCGTGGTCGGGTTCACGGTTCGTGAAACAAAGAATATTTGGCTCAAATTTTGATTTATACCCACCCCTTCTACGTGATGATCTCCGATCCTAAAGTTCAGTTAACTTAGCACGAGCGCTCGCCTCTTCGAGAGGTATGTTGAATGGTAAGAACCATAGTTAGGAAATTCACACAAGGTTTTTTCGGAGTGACAGTTACTCCTTTTTCGTTTTCAGTGTCTGTATACACGACTTTATTCTTCGCTGGGGATCTATTTCCTCTTTCTTTCTTTTTTCTATCCCTTCTTTTCCATTCTTTTTTATTCCCTAATTTTTTTGCCTGGACCGACTCCTTTTGAGTTCTTTTTCGATTTTTTTCGTTTTCTTTTGAAGTCCAGCGGGATGCCCTGATTTTTGCCTAAGTATTAGCTTTCCAGCTTTTTCATTTCTTTTTACTTAGCGGGCTTTCTTATTATTTCTTTTTCTTTTTGGAACAAAGTCGTGTGACACTGATTGTCTTGATTGCTCCGAAAGGATGGTAACTGTCTCACTCCTGATTGGTGAGGTTTAGCCATTGTGGTTGGCGAGACGCGACCTTTTGAGAGGCGTAAACTGTGATTGGTTCTTGGAAGGCAACACTCCTCTATAAGACTTGAACGCTCGGTCAAGCTAACTGACAACTACCCTGCCTCGGGTTAAGATGTGAGGGTTAAAAAGTTCGAAAAAACTTCTACTTCCTGGCTCGAAGTGGTTAACAAGGGACTAACTCCTTATATCTCCAGTGTTTAGGGGATTTGAAACAATGCCTTGTACGTCATCGGCAAGGTTTTATCTGAAAGCGTACGATCATCGGTTATGAGTTTAGTTTCGTCATCCTCCCTCCAATCTTTTCTAATCATGTGACAAAGTGGAGTGAATAAAATGCGAGTGTTAGTGAAATGCAATAAATGAGCGACAACGACATGATTAATTCAAAAAATGCATAGTCACCTTATTAATATCACCATTCGAAACATAGAATATTTACAGCAAATAGTAACTGACAGAAAGAAAACTACAAATGCAAATGATATAAAAGTCTGAGGACTGCCAATGTCGAGGCGCCCGCCTGTCTGAATCACTGGCTCCTTTGAAAACAACCTTCTGAATCTACGAGCTTAGACAGCTGAGCGGTTAGTATGAACAAATAGAAATCCTTCTCGAAAGGAAATGCGATCTTGGTCGATCAACTGTTGTACTTTTGCCTGAAACGCTTTGCAATCTTCAGTTGAGTGCCCCAGGGATCCGCCATGGTAACTACACTGGACGTGGGGATTGTACCCTGGAGGGTAAGGTTCTGGAACTGGCTTAAGAGCTTTAGGTTCCACCAAAGAACTCTGGATCAAAGATGGTAGCAGCTGGCTATACGGCATAGGCACTGAGTGAGAAGGAGCTTTCCTTTGTTCCAAATTGTTGCGAGGTCGATTCTGATTCTGACTTTGATTCTGATAACCTCGACCACGAGTTCGCTGATTTGCCAGAGGAGCGACATAAGGTTCTTGATAGGGTGCCCCAGGCACGACTGTCTGTTCAGTATAACAAGTCACAGGAGGTACTGATCTCTGATAAGATGGAGAACCAACAAAATTCATCGATTCGTCTCGAGGATATTCAACATTTGGCATGACTGCATTGATCGCAACTCCTTCTTCATTCTGATAGTCATAAAGAGATTCAGCTTCATTAGCCTGATTATCCGGAATAATCTGAATTTTCCCAATTCTTATGGCATACTCAAGGCGTTCTCCTAATGTTACCAAGTCAGAGAAATTTAACGGAAGTCCAAGCAATCTTTCGAAGTACGGATCCTGTAGCGAATCTACAAACATGCTCGTTAACTCTCGGTCCAAAAGCGGTGGGTGCACTCTAGCAGCAAATTCTCTCCATCTCTGAGCATACTTTCTGATGGGTTCATTGTTCTCTTGAGACAATTCTTGCAACTGCATGCGATGGGGAGCTATGTCTAAATTATAATCGTACTGCTTCAGAAAAGCTCTGGCTAAATCCACCCATGATTGGATCTGATTTCTCTCTAACTGCATATACCACCTCAAAGATGCCCCAGTCAGACTATCTTGAAAGCAATGGATCATCAATTTGTCGTTTTGCACAAACGAAGTCATTCTACGACAGAACATCACCAAATGTTGCTTCGGACAGCTATCTCCCGTGTACTTCTCAAACTTCGGCACTTTGAACTTATAAGGCAACACCAGGCCAGGAACCAAACACATGTCTGCAGCATTCAGGTTAACAGCATCTTTCATTCTCAAAGCTTTAACTCCTTCTTCCAACGCTCGGAGTTTTCTATCCATCTCAAGAGCTCTTGGGTCTACCGTCCTGGCTACTGGGATCTCTCTTCGGATACTCGGCACAGGGAAAACAACACCTTGACTGTTGATAAGAGGAGGTTGTTCATTGCGGACAACAAATTGCTCGGGTCGATCTCGGTTCTCAACAGAAGGATGTACAACTTGGTCTGCAGTAACGTTGTTCACTTCCGGAAAGTCTTCCATAGAATCATACAGAGGGTTGGGCGTCATAGTGAACCCTGACAAGGCGTTAGCAGACTGGAACTTGTTCTCCAACATAGCTACCAATAATCTTCAGCTGACTTCGCTGCTCGATTCTGCTCAAATCTACTCAAATCTACTCAACCCCTTGGTCGTCTTCTAACAATCAACAGTCACTCAATCCAAACTCCGGGTAATCACCTTCAGGAAACAAAGGCTGGATCAGAACTCTGGCTAGCTGGAGTATGACATGCAATATGATGCAACACGTTTATGCAAATGCAAATACAATATGCAGCAAACACGGGATCACAGCCCCCCACACAATCTCTGAATACTGCTGCGCTGCTGACGGAGTACGTTTGCTCTGAAGAGAAGATGCCAAGATAACCGGTAGGCTGGAAGTCAAGGTTCCTGCAAAAACCCTCCCACTCACGGGTAATGGACCTAGATCTGTCAAGGTACGGCATCCTATGCGGTCGTCAGCGTCACAGACTTTCAAAACTGACGATACGATTCCCAGAAGGAGTGGCATCATCAAGTATTGAAGAGGCCTTACTTAGCTAACTTCCAATTGACCGGTTCCCAGAGTCGACAATTCAACTAACCAGCAACCCATGCCACCCAAAGGGTGGGACAAGAGGCCAACCCGAAGAACCTCGTCCGAGTGTGAATTTCGCGGGACACTAGGACATGCAAAGCATGCACGCGCCCACTACTTTCCACTCTAATTCTAATGTACACTCAAGCCTGGGTCTGGCTTCTCACTCAAAGGAACATCCCCACCCAACAACACAACAGCAACAGATAATATCAAAATGCGAAACTTGTAAATACAGTAAAAATACAACATACAACATACGAAAGTAAACATCCAAAAGACAAGCAAACAAGCGCTAGGATTGACTCTCTTAGAGGAAGTTGGATCCCACACACATAAGGAACCATCACATTCCTTAGCAGCCAGGGGACGTTGGATCCCCAGCAGAGTCGCCAGCTGTTGGGGATGACCCAGGCAGCTAGGAAGAAAATCCAAGGCGAGACTCGCATAGGGAACCATCGCAGTCCCCAGCAGAGTCGCCAGCTGTCGCTACTGCGAAAATCGGCACCGGCTGAACAGAAGAGTCGCCACCGTGCGTTATTTATCCCAAAGGAGGGAAAGGAAACGCTCGAAGTAAACCTCACGCAAAGACGGGAAAGGAATGGTCATCGCAACCAAATCCTGGATTCGGGAGTCGATTACGCAAGGGGAAGGTATTAGCACCCCTCACGTCCGTCGTACTCGACGGGATCCACGCTTGTTGGTTTGTCTAAAGGATGCAAAACAATATATCTACGGCTGCTAAATCTAAACGGAAGGGAATTGACTCGATAGAGCGTCGCACTCTATGCCTACGTATTCTCAAGAGAGAAAGTCAGAGTCAACGTAGTTCGGGAAACTACAGGGAATTGGCTCGCCAAGACCTCACGTCTTGTGCCTACGTACTTCCACACAGCATGGAAGATCAGAGCTTTCGTAGTTCAGGCTAACTACGGCTAGGCAAGGTGTTCTCGATCACACAGGAAGTGAGAGATTAAGCTGGTTTTAAAGGTACGGGAACCTATGGGAACTAAAACTACGGTCTGGTCTCAAATGCGCAAGGGCAAGAGAAGGGGGAAAACAATCAGTCGTCAGCGGGAAAGTCTCGATCGCACAGCAGCGAGAGAACAAAAGGTTAATTGTTAGTGTGCTCGCTAGGATATCGCATCCTATGCCTACATATTCTCGCTCAGTACGAGAAATCAGAGCAGCTGTAGTTCAGCTACGTTCGGGACCACAGCTCAAATCTCGTTTTATTGATATTCGGAAAATGGTTACAATGATTGAATACGGGAAATAAACTCCTAGAAAATACTATCCTATCCATCTATAATGGAAAATCAAGTGGAAAATAGTCCCCTAACAAGTGGACTTCTAAAACTACCTCTAAAAAGGTAAAATAAACTCCTATGAAAAAAATATCTATTCAAAAGAAAATATTAAATCTACAAATTAATATTTTTATATTCTTTTTTTACTATTTTTTCTTCTATTCTTTTCATATATTCTTTTTTTTTTCTCAAATATTTTCTTTTCCTCATATTCTTCTCTATTATTCTTCTTCATTCTATAGAAATAAAAAGAATGCTATAAAAGAATAAAAAAGGAAAATAAGGGGCATGGGGTGTACATAGTTACAGGGGTACATCAGCAGAAAAAATAAAACACAAAATGAGGGCCCAGCCCAATACTCCAAAACAGAAAAGGGAGTGTGGAAACGAAAAACTGGAGGCATAGTCAGCAAAAAAACATTGGGCTTCGAGGCCCAATCCACACGGTCCACTCCACTCTCCTCAGAAACCCTAATCCACCCTCTCCACTCCAATTCACTGTTCATTGCACCGTTTCTCAACCTTCAGACTCTCTCTCTCTCGTTCACCTCTCAATCCAATCCTCTTCTCCGTTTGCTTCAAACTAATCCACCAAAATAAACCAACAGAGATAGTCTTCTACCTTTAATCTTCCCCAAAAGACGTTATTGAAAGAAAAAATGAAAACGGAGATGTAGATCAGTGAAGTTGATGGTGCGTTCGTGAATGTTGATGGTAGGAGACGAAAAAACAGTTTAGTGTATGTTCGTTGGGTTGATGACGATGAACAACTCAAAGGAAATCTGGATTTGAAGCGTGCGACGATTTCTTGCTCAGATCTGATGTATGTCTGGTGAATCTCAAGACGAACACTTGAAGCTTTTCTGGAACGCTTCTTGGACGTTCTTGATGAAGACTATTGCTAATTTCTGGAAACGGCTTGAAGATCTTGATGACTTTGTTGTTTGCAAATCTTGATGAATTTGTTGAAGATACAGACGAAGGTCTTGCATCTGAAGAGTTCTGGATCTGGATGATTGATGTACGAAGATCATAAAGAACGAGGAAGATCTTGCCATTTTCTAGAAAACTATGGAGGACCGATGAATGATGTTGATGAACAATGGTTTTGATGATTATTGACGATGTGGATTTTCTGGAACCGATATGAACACGATGAATCTAATGACGAATTCTGGAAAATTAGGATGAGTGTCTGATGAAGGTTAAAAAAATCTTGGCAACTTGATGATGAGCACGCATGGAGGATTGTTGCATCTGGGAAGAAAGATGAAGACTGGTGATTCTTTGATGATTCTGAGAAGTTTTGTTGATGATTATTCCTCGCTGATGAGTATGGGCGAAGAACACAGGTTGAGGATTGGAGGAGAAAGATGAAGAATTCTGAGTTTTTCATGTTTTCCGGTGGTTTTTTGTGGTTCCGGCGAGGTGGTTAGGGCGGAGGGAGTTTTGTTACGGTGGTCAGAGTTTGGTGGAGGGGGAGGTTGCATGGCCGGCGGCCATGCATCTGGCGAGACTTCGGTGAGGGATGGTGTGAAGACAGGTGGAGGCTGGAGGCGTGAGGGAGTGACACGCGTGTGGTTGTGTGGCAGCAGAAGAGAGAATGGAAGGGTGAGGTGTCAGCCTCGTGAGTGAAGGTGAAAAATGAAGTGGCACCCCCGTTTGTTTACACGTGGCGAGGACTTATATATGGACACACGCTGGACTGGGTCTTTCTGATATTTCTGGATAATGGTGATAACGGCCCAATAGTAATAAGACTGAGACTAATATTGCTTAGCATGAGGTTAACGTGAATAACGAAATGAAAATGGATTAACGTGAATTAATGGAGTCAATTAAATGGTAAACGAAAAGGTAGGCTACCTAATGATGATTAATGACATGGCTTAATGGAGAACGAAAATGGGTTAATGACAATAATGATCAAAACTAATTAATAAGCTGTACAATTAAAGCTCTAATTAATCTAAAACTAATTAAATTCTACAATATCTATGAAAAACTATTATTCTATTTAAAAAGAAATCTATTTAAATTCTAGAAAATCTATATTAAAATCCGTAAAAGGCTATTAAACCCTAAAAAATGCAAACAAAGGCAACTAACCAACATAAAAGAGAGCGTGAGACCAGATCGAAGCAAACAGTAAACCCCGACACCAAGAACCTCCAAAATCACTGCGTAAGCTGAAAACACCCAGGAAGCGCGTGACTTCTCAAAATAACCTCCGATTATCCGAACCGGACTGAGATACCCGAAATGCGACAGCAGGGCTGTAATCCCGATAAAATCACCATGATTGAGAAAATGCACTATATGCAGTATGTAAATGTGAATGCGAAATGCATCGAAACATCGAGCCAGATACGGGTCCCAGTTGGTCAAATTTTAGGGTGCAACAATGTCGCCACTGAGTTCTATCACTTATGATATGTTGATGCGGTGCACCGTTATTTCAAAGCACTTATACCCAACAACCTCCATAACAGGATTTCATCATGTTGTTTCACACCATTTTGGTAATGTTTTTGTTTCTGCATTTTGAATTTAAACTTTTGCGGTGAATATGTACATACTGAAGGTTTCGTTTCAAATCCCTTGGTTTCGTTTTCAAAGAGTAAATATATATAATTCAGTTTATACTGTTAGTTTAGTTTTTTTTCCTAAAAGTAAAAATAAGTTTTAATTTTAATTTGTAATGTTTGTTCAGTTTTTTTCTTAAAAGTAAATATATGTATTTTAGTTGTAGATCAAGGTTTAGATAATAATTTGTTTGTTCTTCACGTATATAAATACCGCGCGTCGTGCCATAACGCGCACCCATTTGAGTAAATTCAGTTTATCTGTTTCACTATATTCTATCCTCATTCGATAACAATGTACCCCAACTCCCTCAAATTTAATAGTTTTATAGCTTTTTCCTTAATCATGTTTTAATGCCTCAAAACCTTTTTCGTTAAAAAATAATAAATTCTCGATTTATCGAGTCCTTTTCCACCCATGTAAGTCGAGTGCTTTCAAAATCTCGCCATCGACCTTTGATCACCATACACAATATTTTAAAAGCTTAATCCTGGGCTTCCTTACAGTGATACCTATTTGATCAACTACTTCTAGTTGATCACTTAGAAGACTAGCCCACTCTGCTAGTGTACACGTTTAAAATTCAAATTCAAACCTCGACTCACCTTGAGTATTTTCTTTCAAAGCAAATTAAATCTTTGAAGTCTAGCACTTCTGGGATTTTTGGACGAACATTATTGAGGTGTACACCTGAAATAATATGTCGTTCTATTTTTTGTTTAGTACGCTATTTTGGAGAAAGAAATATCATAGGAATTTAGCATTCTGTGTGATATTTTTGTTGTTTATCCAAACATTTTCAAATAAAAATGGTGTTATCGAGATATAACATCTCGATAATACTCCGATTAATTGATTGTGAGGCCGACGTCTCATTTATCAGATAATTATCACTTCTCCTAAAATTATTTTCACACCTCATTTCACTGCAAACTATTTCAAAACTTTCTCTCAACTTTTTTTCTCGATTAAAACTCCAAAAGAGGGAGATTCTTGAAATCTAGCATTTCTTGGATCTTCGAGTGAATAATTCTCAAGGCACGCCCTTGAGTTGTTATTCATTCAATCTTTTGATTTTCTCAAACACATCCTCAACGTCTTCTTTCTCAATTAAAACCTTGAAAGAAGGAGGTTCTTGGAATCCAGCATTCTTTGAATCTTTGAGTGAATAATTCTCGAGGCACGCCCTTTGAGTGGTTATTCACTCAGCCTTTCAACTTTTTCAAACTCAATCTTTTTTTAAGCGTTCTCCTAAGTCGAGTGCTCGTACGCATTTGCAACCCACATATTCACAATTCATCGTGGTTTCGATATTAGGGGCACCCTCAGGGACTAATATCGTTTTCTCACAATCCTAACACTTGACACGTCGTCAAGTTGGTTCCATTTCCGATCAAATCCTCGATACGTCGTCGAGCTACTTCAAAACAACTTCCTTTTGGCCTCGCATGCCATTTTTTTTATTCGATCCTTTCACAACATTTTCAAAACTTACGAAAGAGGGATATTCTCAGAATCAAGCATTCTTTGAATATTCGAATGAGTAACTCTCGAGGCGCGCCCTTGAGTTGTTATTAGTTCATTCTTTCGATTTCAAAACGTCCAACTCTTTATCTTCAACTTATTCAGTCAATTCCCGAAAGAACTGAGTTCTTGGAATCTCGCATTCCTTGAATTCTTGAGTGACAAGATCTTGAGGCGCGCTCTTGGGTTGCTTGTCAGTCACTCTTTCGCTTCTTTCTCAAACTACCTCCCCTCCATTTTCCATTTCCCCGTATCCATTTCGTGGTCGTTACCACGAACTACGGACGCTCTGATTCTTTATTCATTCTTGAATATAAGATACGTAGGCACAAGATTGCGATGATCTTGGCGAGCACACTTTTATCTTCCTCCATTATTCCGTCCACACCTTTCACATCCTTTCCTGTAGTCGAACTACGACGCTCTGACTTCTCATTCTCGTCCGAATGAGCATACGTAGGCACAAGGGCCCCAATCCTTGGCGAGCACCCTATCATTTAACCACCCATCTCTCCTTTACGTCTTTAACTTTTTACCCTACCAATTCTACCTTTAATAACGAGAAGAAAACAAGTAAGCATAAAACAACACTCCCCATATTTACCTTAAGAGGTTCCCGTCGAGTACGACGGACGTGAGGGGTGCTAATACCTTCCCCTCACGTAACCGACTCCCGAACCCGGAACTTGGTTGCGACAGCCCTGTTCCTATCCTTTTCGTTTTTTAAGAGGTTTTCTCGATATTTTCCTCTCCCGTTTATTCGGGAAAAATAAAGTTCGGTGGCGACTCTGTCGAACCGCATTTTCGCGCCTTTCGCGCGAGGGTCGTCTCTCCAAAATGTCTCCGTGATTTTTCGAGGTGCGATAATCGGGAGCTCCGACGACAAACGAGGATGGACTTGTTCGAGGTACTAGTTTCATTAATAGCTTTCCTCTTATTATTATTATTGATACTGGTGCTACTCATAGTTTTATTGCTGCTGATTGTGTTAAGAGATTGGGTCTTACTTTATCCTCCTTGAATAGAGATATGATTGTAGAAGTTCCAGCTAAGGGAACGGTTACTACCTCCTTTGTGTGTTCAGATTGTCCTTTATCAATCTTTGATCGAGATTTCCTTGTGAATCTTATTTGGTTGCCGCTTGTCGGAATGGATGTGGTCTTAGGTATGGACTGGTTGAAATCTAATTATGTTCATATCAATTGCTATAACAACTCGGTGATGTTTTCTTCCTTAGAAGAAGAAGAACGAGCTACTTTGGTAACAATGAAGCTGTTGAACGAGTTTATGAAGGAAGAGGCGTTAATGTTTTTGTTGATGGAGACTCTGTCTGTTGAGAGTCAGGCTGTGATTGCAAACTTTCCGGTGGTATGCGACTTTTCCGAAGTATTCCCTGATGAGATTCCTAGTGCACCGCCAGAAAGAGAAGTTGAATTTTCTGTGGACCTTGTCCCTGGTACCAGACCTATCTCTATGGCACCATACAGGATGTCCGCATCCGAGTTATCAGAATTGAAGAGCCAATTAGAAGATTTGCTCGAGAAGAAGTTTGTTAGGCCAAGTGTGTCGCCGTGGGGAGCTCCTGTGTTATTGGTGAAGAAGAAGGATGGTAGCATGAGACTTTGCATCGACTACCGTCAGTTGAACAAAGTAACGATCAAGAATAGATATCCGCTTCCAAGAATTGATGATTTGATGGATCGATTGGTTGGCGCTCGCATGTTTAGTAAGATTGATTTGAGATCGGGTTACCATCAAATAAGGGTGAAAGAAGAAAATGTTCAGAAAACTGCTTTCAGGACGAGGTATAGACATTACGAGTATTCGGTGATGCCTTTCGGTGTCACTAACGCACCTGGAGTATTCATGGAATACATGAATCGTATTTTCCATCCTTACTTGGATCGTTTTGTGGTGGTTTTTATTGATGACATTCTGATTTTTTCTAAATCGGAAGAAGCACATGCGGAGGATTTGCGCATTGTGTTAGAAGTTCTGAAAGAGAAGAAGCTTTATGCTAAGTTGTCAAAGTGCGAGTTCTGGTTAAGTGAAGTTAGCTTTTTAGGCCATGTCATTTCTGGTAATGGCATTGCGGTGGATCCTTCAAAAGTTGATGCGGTGTTGAGATGGGAAACTCCTAAGTCGGTTACCGAGATTAGAAGTTTCTTAGGCTTGGCTGGCTATTATAGAAGATTCATTGAAGGCTTTTCAAAGTTGGCACTTCCTTTGACAAAGTTGACTCGCAAAGGAGCTGCATTTGTGTGGGATGTCAAGTGTGAAGAAAGTTTCATGGAATTGAAGAAAAGGTTGACGACGACTCCGATCTTGATTTTGCCTAATCCGGAGAAACTGTTTGTCGTTTATTGTGATGCTTCTAAGATGGGTTTAGGTGGTGTGCTCATGCAGAATGGAAAGGTGGTTGCTTATGCTTCTAGGCAATTGAAGATTCATGAGAAGAATTATCCTACTCACGATTTGGAACTTGCGGCAGTTGTTTTTGTGCTTAAGATTTGGAGGCATTATCTTTATGGTTCTAGATTTGAAGTATTTAGTGACCATAAAAGTTTGAAGTACTTGTTCGAGCAGAAAGAGCTTAATATGAGACAAAGGCGGTGGCTTGAATTGTTGAAAGATTATGACTTTGGATTGAATTACCATCCTGGTAAAGCGAATGTGGTGGCCGATGCCTTAAGTTGCAAGACTTTGCATATGTCACTTTTGATGGTGAAAGAGTTGGAAATGATTGAGCAATTTAGAGATATGAGTCTTGTGATCGAGGTGACGCCAAAGAGTTTTATCCTGGGGATGTTAAAGATCAACAATGATTTCCTTGATAACATTAGAGAAGCTCAGAATTTAGATGCGAAGTTTGTTGACTTAATGGTTAGTATTGGACAAACCGAGAATGATGATTTCAAGTTGGATGCGAATGGTGTGTTGAGGTTCTGTGACAGGATTTGTATTCCTGATGA
Source organism: Lathyrus sativus (assembly GCA_963859935.3). Taxonomy (NCBI): domain Eukaryota; kingdom Viridiplantae; phylum Streptophyta; class Magnoliopsida; order Fabales; family Fabaceae; genus Lathyrus; species Lathyrus sativus. The sequence goes on along the minus strand of OZ012740.1, from coordinate 320,449,212 downwards.
TGTGGATTTGAAGAGAATGATATTAGAAGAAAGTCACCGAAGTAATTTGAGTATTCATCCCGGAGCGACCAAAATGTACCAAGATTTGAAGAAGTTATTTTGGTGGTCTGGTATGAAAAGAGAAGTAGCTCAGTTTGTTTATGTTTGTTTGACTTGTCAGAAGTTGAAAGTGGAGCATCAGAAACCTGCTGGGCTGATGCAACCGTTAGAGATTCCGGAATGGAAATGGGATAGCATTTCTATGGATTTCGTGACGGGGTTACCGAATACACCAAGAGGACATGATGAGATATGGGTGATCGTTGATAGGCTCACAAAGTCGACTCACTTTATTCCTATTAACATCACTTATCCCGTATCAAAGTTGGCGGAAATTTATACGCATGTGATAGTGAGATTACATGGTATTCCTCTTTGTATCGTTTCAGATAGAGATCCGAGGTTCACTTCAGATTTTTGGAAAAGCTTGCAAGAAACTTTGGGTTCTAAGTTGAGGTTAAGTTCAACTTATCATCCTCAAACCGATGGTCAGACGGAGAGAACAATTCAATATTTAGAAGATTTGTTGCGGGCTTGTATTCTTGAACACAGTGGTTCATGGGATACTTATATTCCTTTGATTGAGTTCACTTATAACAACAGTTTTCACTCGAGTATTGGAATGGCACCTTTCGAGGCTTTGTATGGTCGGAGGTGTAGAACTCCTTTGTGTTGGCATGAGTCGGGTGAAAGTGTGGTGCTTGGACCGGAGTTGGTTAGAGAGACAACCAAGGCGGTTAAAATGATTAGAGAAAAGATGAGAATTTCGCAAAGTAGGCAAAAGAGTTACCATGATAAAAGAAGGAAAGATTTGGAATTTCAATTGGGTGATCATGTGTTTCTACGAGTTACTCCTACAACCGGTGTTGGAAGAGCTTTGAAATCGAAGAAGTTAACTCCTCACTTTATTGGTCCTTACCAAATCACTAGTAAAGTGGGAAAAGTGGCTTATCGAGTGGCGTTACCGCCGAATCTTTCGAACTTGCACGATGTATTTCATGTGTCGCAACTTCGGAAGTATGTTCCGGATCCTTCACATGTGATTGAGATGGATGATATTCAAGTTTGAGACAATCTTACGGTGGAGACGATGCCGTTGAGGATTGAAGATCGAGAGATAAAGACCCTTCATGGTAAGGAGATCTCTTTGGTCAAGGTTGTGTGGATAGGAGCAGCTGGTGAAAGCGCAACGTGGGAGTTGGAAAGCAAGATGCATGATTCATATCCCAAGCTTTTCGAGTCAGGTAAATTTTCGAGGACGAAATTCTTTTAAGTGGGGGAGAGTTGTAACGCCCCGTTTTATTTAATATTATATTAATACTTTCGAGTTACCGTTTGACGTTTATTTTGCGACGAGAATATTTATACTAACCGATATATCTGTTAATATATTTGGCGACGTATTATTCGGTCTGGTATTTATTTTGAGGGACCGGTAATTATTTTATTCGGTACGGTATTTATTTTGAGGGACCGGTAATTATTTTATTCGGTCCGGTATTTATTTTGAGGGACCGGTAATTATTTTGTTCGGTCCGGTTTTCATTCCATTCGGTTCGGTAAAATATTATTCGGACTGATACTTAATTATTTGGAGTTATTTTAATTATTTAGGTTAATAATATTATTTAGTGTTATGAGTAGTATATTTTAAGAAGGGCTAGTTAGTAATTTGAATTATGTCTTGCTACTAAACAAAACCAAATACCCCTTGTTTTATGTCATAACTCACAAAACACACTTAGAGGCATTAAAGAGAGCTAGAGGGTCTTAGAGAAGAGAAGAAGAACAAGAATACAGAGCTTGGGTTTTGGGTTGGTTGAATCATCAAGAATCATTTCAAGTATATAAGGTAAGGAGTTTGATTTTCCAATGCCTATAGTTAGAGTTTGATTTGGTATATTTTGATTTGGGATAAAATTGATTTTTAGGGTTTATGAGTTGTGTTGAGTGATTTTGATAGAGGTTAGAGGAATTGATTTAGGTGTTATTGTTGTTGTTGGATTGTTATTGAATTAATTAAGAAGAATTAAATTAGAAAAAAAAACTAATTATATTAAAGTTATAAAAAAAAATTATGCAGTAAAACTTATGCAGAAACTATGTTTCTGTTAAAGTTCTATTTATATTATTTAATATATTAAATAATTATATTAATTAGATACAAATATGACATAAGTTAGCCAATTTAATTTGGAACCCGATTATGTTCTGATTTCTCGATTTCGGCAATTTCGGCGACGGAGCTAGTTACTCCGAATTGGACGAAAATTGACGTGCTAGCTAACTTTGACGTGTAGAACGTCGTGGTGAGGTTAGTTTTTAGAGATTACGAGTTTTTAACGGAGTGACCCGAAATAGGCCAATTTACGGTTAATTCTAAACGGGTTGCGTTTTAGTCGGTTTAAGTCGCGTATGGACAATCCGATTGCGATGTTGATAATTATGATTGATTCCGATTATTATGAATGACTTTTGCGACGATTATTGATGTTTGATTATTTTTCCATGTTTGGAATGAAGTGAATTATTTGATAATGATGTGGTGTGATTAAACATGATGTTTGCGACGGTTTATTTATAATGAGTAGTTGATGATATGCGATGCGATGATATGTTTATCTTGATGTGGATAAGTATGGTGACGTGGGCTTTATGCCAATCTTGATGCGCAATGATGATGTTTTTGTTGTGTCGTGTTTGTGATGTCGTGTTGTCAAGTCACATACATTGCATTGGCGACGAGGGCTTTTATGCCAAGCGACAAGGGCTTTTATGCCAAAGCGACGATGGGCTTTATGCCAAATGTCCCTAATTATGGACAAAGCGACGGGTACCACATGCATAACATAGTCGTGTCTCATGGAGTCGGTTATGTTTATTTTTGAGTCTTTTGGCATTGAGTTTTATTTGATGACTTATGATGAATTGTGATGTTGTATGATACTTTGTTTTGTGATGATTTTTATGTTAAACATAAAGTGATTATGATGTGATAAATTCATGAGGATTATGCGATGAATATAACATGACGGTAAAGCGACGATATGAGTTTATGGCGATGGAGTTTATATCTTGCTTTGATATGATTATGGCGATTATGTGACAAAATTAAAGTGTTGATTCTATACACTAAATGATGATTTAAAGTGTTTGAGATTTGAATATGTGTTAATATATTCTTATTAATCCTATATCATTTATGATTCCAAACTATTCATATATTTCATCATGCCTTTAATTATATGTTTTGGAGTATCTCACCCTTTACTTGTTTCGCCGTTGCCTTTATATTGGTAACGTGCAGGTGATCCGCGAGGATGATGTGGATTAGCTCGAGTCTCTTTATTTTGAGTCGCTCTGCTCTGATAGTAGTAACACTCGGGATTTGGGCGAAGTTATTATTTTGGATATGATAGTTTATGTATACTATTTTATGACTTTATGAATTTATGTATTGATGATAACTTGTTGATGCGTATATTGTGTGAATATTCATATGGTTATATGATGTTAATGATATGAATCGGTATATCCGACTTTTGATTTTTGTGATGTGGATTATAATGCAAAGTGATGAAAATGAATATGTGATACCTCAATTTATGTTTGGATGAAATTTTGAAACTCTGATTTTATTATTTATTACGAGGGGTTGAATTGGGGTGTTACACCAAGCGGGGTTGGACTTTTGGTTATGATGATGCCAGCCAGGTGGACTTTATGTAGTTGCCAACAAAACTGAACTTTTAGGTTTTATGGGATGCCAACAGAAGTGGACTTTATTTGGTGAAAGTATTTGACTTCCCAACACTCAGTATCTGATAATGCTATGGTCAGAAGATAGATATGGATGTTCTTGATGCCCCAAGTTGGATCCTTTGCAGAAGTTGTGTACTCGTTCTTGAAAGCACCTCACTTCTAGTTGATATGCCATGATGGCTTACAAATATTGAGCGTAGCAACGTAACCAAAGCATGTTAAATATGCGAGCATGGCGACTTAACTAATGCATGTTGATCATGCTTTTGCTCTGCCCCAAGGCTCTTGACGCTTGTTGACCTCAACAATTACTAATGTCTGGTACAATCAACTTGACCAACTTGAAAGCATGGAGGGAAACGTCCCCTGTTCAACTAGTATGCCCCAGTCTGCAGGGTATTTGATGAGTTTCTTCTGGATTATGATTACGCCATGACATGATCTGAGATGATTTGCCCCAATGTCGGGATTTTGCAGCGGTCAGCCTGTGTTTGAACCTCAGAAGGATTTACCCCATATTCACGAAATTATGAGGTAGACTTGATTAAGCCAGTATCAGTGAAATATCATGTTACTCTTTGATGTCTCTTTATTGGAATCTCTTTGACGTTAAGTACTGACTTACAATTAAAATTGTTCATTCAAAAAATGGTAATTTTAATGCGACATTCATGCAAGGTTTGAAAATGTTATTGGAATGATGTGAAAGTGTGTGACAAGTTGGACCATTAGTCCAAACCCAGTGCTAATTTACTGGTGTGTGAAAGATATAGCAATAATATGACATCAATATAGAAGATTAGTAAATATGTAGGAGTCAGTTCACACAACCTTGTTGTGGTATGCTTTTAGAATAAATCTCACCTCAATTAGGTCTTTTGAGGGTTATAACACCGTCAGGTTCACGGTTATAGAAACAAAGGATATAAGGCTCAAAATTTAATTTTAACCCACCCCTTCTTCGTGATGAACTTCAGTCCTACATTTAGTTAATTCTGCGCACGCACTTAGATTTGACGGTGTAAGAGTGAAGATAAAGATTCTAGACTTTCTTGAAATGGCAGTCACTTTATTTTGCTTTGGATGTTGGTGACCCTTTTGATTCTGACATAGTGGTCACCAGATCTTATTTTGTTTTTGTTGAGGACTTGATGACCTCTTTTGATTTTTATTTTGATCCCTAACTTTTGCATGGACTGATTTTTCTCTTTGAGTCCATCGGAATTTCCTAAGTCTCCTTTTGAGGTGTTCGACTTAGCAGGATTTTTTTTTTGAATTTGTTAGAGGATTGTGACTGCCAAGTCATTGGTCATTGAAGAACAACCATCATGTCTTTTTGGATTTTGTCTCGTGATTCGAGTGCATAATCAGGTTAAGTGTAAGGGTTTAGAAATCCGGAGGAAACTCCTACTTCTAGGCTCGAAGTGGTTAACTAGGGACTAACTCCTTATCTCTCTAGTGTATGGGGGATTTAAAACAATGTCTGTACATCATTAGCAGGATTTTATCCACAAGCATACTATCAGCAATTATGGGTATTTAGTTTTTTTCATCCTCCCTCTAATTTTTGTTAAACAACAATGCGATAAAGGAAATGAAGTAATATTTTTGTGATTTTTTGCAATAAGTGAGTAGAAAGCGAGTGAATACGAATGAACTTGTTCAAAACATGCATAATTATCACATTAACAATGTCTAAAGGCAAGTAGTACTTAAAATAAAAGAAATTACAAATGCGCAAAAATGATATGGAAACTGCCAGCATTGAGGAACTGGGCTTTTCTTTCACACTTGAGCTACCCTTCTTGCTCATTGAGACCGATATGATAACCTTCTTCATATCTACTCTCTGCAACTTTTTCCATGTCATAGACTGATAGGCCCACCTGATCATATGAAGGTGTGATATGGATATGAAGACCTTGAGGCGTAAATGAGATTAGCTTGGAATCAATCAGATCTTGAACCTTGCTCTTGATATATTTGCAATCTTCGGTTGAATGCCCCATGGCACCAGCATGGTAGCCGCATCGTGCATTGGTGTCAAAGCCTGTTGGGTATGGCAGAATCACAAGTCCCAAGCCCTTAAGCACTATTAGTCCACTACTAATCAAACGTGGTAACATGTGACTGTATGGCATTGGTAATGGATCAAAGTGTCTCTTTGGTCTTTGATTATAGTAATGTCGTCGTTGTGGAGCATGCTACTGTGTGACCCATTTTTTTGGTAAAGGGGGCCTCTATTGATAAGAGGATATTGACCATGTGAAGAGACCGGAGTCACACAGGTAGACCCATATGATTGCTGACTTTGAACAATTGAGATGCTTGGGTACAGAAGATAAGGTACTGAAGATGGAGCTTATGGAGTGTCTGATCAGTGCATTTTGATACACCTTCATCTATGTTTACACTTAGGCATTTCTATAGTTTAGTTTGTTTAATTTCCTATTTTATGATGTTTTTACAATTTAATTTATTTTCAGCTTTATTTGATTTTCGTTTGTTATTTTCAGCATTAGCAGCTTTTAATAAAAAAATCATAACTGGAGCTACAGGAATCGGATCGAGGCATTCTACCAGTCGTTGGAAAGATAAGGAAATAATATAAAACTTTCATGTTGCACGAAGAAGCTGATTCGGAATGCTTAAGTCATGAATAATTCGTTGAAGTTTCTAACTTGTGATAACGTAGTTGTTTGTCCCTTTTCGGTCTGATTTAGGTTTCCGACCCTGTTGAGTGTGTAATGCAAACCTTATTCTGTTTATAAGATTGATGTTGTGATGCAAAACGACTACCCTAGTTTATTTCCAAATTTTATTTTGTTTTTCATAATTTCCATGGTGAACTAATCCTGAGGGAAAATCTGCCGGTTTCGAATCCCGTAACTCTTTGAGGTTTATTTCAATTTCGATTTATTTAATTCTGTTCCAATTCGTTTTATAACTTCGTTTTCTTAATTCGTTATTATAACATAAATTGGATTTAATTCGATCGATCAATGTTACTTGACTTAATCGCAGATTAACTTAGCTTTTTCGTTAATTTGCGCCATCTTTAACCGTCTGCTTAATTCGGTAATTAGGAATATAATTCGTGCAATATTGTCGATGCTTGTTCGTCAATATAGAAATCGAATAGGAATTGGAACCGCTTGGGAATTGGAATTATAATGACTGATGATAAGTTGGGAGTCGAACCGGTAGATTTACCTATTTTAATCACTTATTTCAAAATCACTTATTTTTACCATTTACTTTCTTTAATCGAATCCTAATCAAAACAACCCCCCCCCCCCCCCCCCCAAAATTGTTTTAATTGGTTATTTTATAAATAAGAATCCTTGTGAATCGACATCCGAGTTACCGTCGCTTTTACTACGTTTAATTAAAATCACTCGATTTTGATCCGCGCGTGACAGCGGATCAGTGTCCCAGACCGTATTATTTTCATCCTCTTATGCCTCTTGGGAGCTAACAAGTGATTTACCTTCACTAGCTGGGATGTTTGAGGTGTCTTGGATATTTCCACTCTTGAGATGACTCTCGATGCGCTCTCCTACTGAAACCAAGTCAGAGAAGTTGGATGTCCCATTGCCTATCATCTTTTCCAAGTATGGTTCTTGCAACGATTCTATGAACATGTCAACCAATTCTCTGTCTAAAAGTGGCGGTTAAACGCGAGCAGCCACCTCTCTCCATCTCTGAGCATACCCTCTGAAAGACTCGTTTTCCTCTTGAGATAAGCCTTGCAACTGTATGCGGGTAGGAGCCACACCAAGATTATACTGGTATTGCTTCACAAAGGCGTTGGCTAAGTCTAACCATGACTGAATATAGCTACTCTCTAGCTACATGTACCAACTCAATGATGCCCCACTTAAACTGTCTTGAAAACAGTGAATCATAAGTTTGTCATTGTGAACATATGAGTTCATCTTCCTGCAAAACATCACCAAATGTTGCTTTGGACAACTATCTCCTTTGTACTTCTCAAAATTTGGCATCCTGAACTTTGGAAGTATTACAAGCCCGGGTACCAAACACATATTCAAAGCATTTAGATCAGAAGTATCACGCCCCTTCATGGTTTCAATTTTCTCTTCCAACACACGACACCTTTCAGCAAACTCAACATATTGAGGTCGTTCAGTGTTCCCCACCCGGCTTTCCCTTTGGGAATTCAACATAGTGAATGCAAAGTTATGGTACTCAACAACATCATGAGACGAGGCATGTTCATCTCGAATAGTGTGACGCTCTTGTATAATCTGGTATTCAACAGGAATCCGCACAGGCTGAGGTATGAGGTCCTCAGTGACTATAGGTCGTTGAGGTTTGTTCTCTCTCCTTGTCAAGGCTAACATAGCTTCCACAAGTTGGTCCAACTGGTTCTTCATCAAGTCAACATCTGCTCTTGAGGAAAACTGATTCTGCTCTTTTGAGCTCATGATTCTTCCTAAAGCTGCTTCAAGTCCAATACAGGTGTCGGGAAATCAACTGTGAATTATGGACAAAGGATGGATAAGATTTTTGGTTTAGGAAGATGAAATGCGATGCTGATAAATGCAAATGCAGTGGTATGCAAAGGAATGCAATGCAGGCACAAATAGGATCCAGGGTAGCATAAGCGGGTCAAAGTTCCCTAACAGGTAAATTTTAAGGAAAGTTATAGATTCTTTACCCACAGACCTACTCACGGGATAAATTCTATGTTGACGGACAAGGTTCCTAGGATCATGGAAACCAACCACATCAACACCATGCAATAGGCTAGCTGCATTATGAAGAGAGTACAAGAAGGTCTCTCCTGAGCAGAGTCCTCATGCTAGGCACACGAGAAGCGAGTCCTCGAAGACTAACACTACACAATGTAAGAGCACAGATTGTGTCTTAGTAATATCTCTATGTTTTGATGATAACATTAATGATAATTTGTATACAAGAATTATACTCTCTAAATTTGTTCTAAACTGTTTTCTACAGGCACAAAAGATTTTTATCTTAAAGAGCAAATTTGATGTGAACAATAAATTCTGAATGGCTCAAGAGCATCTGAAGATTAGAAGAATCTGAAGTATAAGAGCTTAGTCATCAAGATTCTGAAGATACAACACGCTGCATATATTATCAAGAATCTGAATGAAAGAAGACTCTGAGTAAAGAGACTCTGAATGAGAGAAGACTCTGATCTGAGTGAAGACTCTGATCTAAGAGCATGTTACGCTTCAAGCACACAGCTGCACCAGACTCTGATTCAGCAACATCTGAAGAACATCTTAGGCTCTGAAGTTTCCAGAAGATTCTGAAGACTGAAGACTCTGATATTGATTGTTGATCTGAACTATCTGAAGAATTATTTGAAGAAGATTATTTTAATATATCCGTTGGAATATGCCAGCAAATCTTTCATTAATTGGGATAGACATAAATCTCTGCAAGAAGATTATTCCTCTGATACATTCCATATATGGTAAATTCACAGCTCAGCAGACAATTGCTACACCCACATTTTGTGCGCCGTCTCTCTGCTGCAATAGTACAAAGGACAGTACTATTTGATATTGGAAATATCTTCTCCAACGGTATTATATTCTCTCCAATATTCAAGTGGCTATATAAAGGATATCATAGCACTTTCTTCAAAAAGACAAATTTTGAAAAACTTACTCTCAAGCGAAGAAACTCTCAAGCTCTCATATTCTTTATACTTTGTTCATACTTTGTTCTAAACTTAGAGAAATAACACAGTTGTGTTTATAGCTTTCATAGAAGCAATTTATTACTCTTACATTGTATTACATTAATTTGTAAAGGAAGTTTTCCTTAAGAGGATCTAGGTTAGATCAGTAGCTCTTGAGAAGACTAAGAACAGTTGTTCTTAGGTGTTGCTATTTGTAATCAGTTGATTTGAATAGTGGATTAAGTCCTTGTTGAGAAAGGCAAATCACTCTTGAAAAGGGTGGACTGGAGTAGTTGAGTTCAACGAACCAGGATAAAAATACTTGAGTTTTTATCTTTGATTATTTTCTGTCATACTTATTCAACCCCCCTTCTAAGTATTTTCTCACCTTCAGTTGGCATCAGAGCTCCGGTTCTGAGTGTGCATTCACTTAACCGTGACAGATAAAGATCCAGTGAGAAGAATACTCTGTTATTTATTTGGTTGCTAATATGGGTGATATTCCTACATCAAGCAACAAATATGAAGGAGACAGAATCAGCACCAAACCTCCAATGTTTGATGGAGAAAAATTTGATTATTGGAAAGATAGACTTGAAAGTTTTTTCTTGGGGTATGATGCTGATCTCTGGGATTTAGTCATTGATGGATATGAACATCCTACTAAGGATGGCAAAAAGATTGATAGAAAATCAATGACTGAGGAGCAGAAGAAAGAATTCAAGAATCATCACAAAGCCAGAACCATACTTCTTAATGCAATCTCTCATACAGAGTATGAGAAGATTACCAACAGAGACACTGCTCATGATATGTTTGAGTCTCTCAAAATGACTCATGAGGGAAACTCTCAGGTGAAAGAAACAAAGGCTCTGGCGCTGATACAGAAGTATGAAGCGTTCAAGATGGAAGAATCTGAGAACATTGAGACTATGTTTTCCAGATTTCAGATTCTAACAGCTGGGTTGAAAGTTCTGGACAAGGGCTACTCAACATCTGATCATGTCAAGAAGATCATCAGAAGTCTTCCTACCAGATGGAGACCTATGGTGACTGCATTGAAGCTGGCCAAGGATCTGAACAAAATCTCATTAGAAGAACTCATCAGTTCTTTGAGAAGTCATGAGATTGAGCTGGAGGAAGATGAACCCCAGAAGAAAGATAAAGGTAAATCCTTAGCTTTTAAATCTAACAAATCTGTTAAAGCTTTGCAGGTAAATGAAGAAAGCTCTGAGGAATCTTCTTCTGAAGAAGAAGATGAACTATCCATGCTGTCCAGAAGGATCAACAAACTCTGGAAGCACAAAGGGAAGAAGTTCAACAACTTCAGAAGATCTGATCAAAAGAGAGAATCTTCTGGACACAGAAGATCTGGCAAGAAAGAGGTCACTTGCTATGAATGTAAAGAACCTGGACACTACAAGAGTGAATGTCCCAAACTTCAAAAGGAAAAACCCAAAAGGAAGTTTGATAAAAAGAAAAAGGTTCTCATGGCTACATGGGATGACTCAGATGAATCTGAATCATCTTTTGAATCAGAGGAAGAATGTGCAAATGTTGCGCTGATGGCCAACACAAATGATCAAGATGAAGGAACGTCATCATCTGAATCTGAGTCAGAATCAGACTCTGACTCTGAAGAGGTATTTTCTGAACTCTCCAGAGCTGAACTTGTTGAAAGTTTATCTGACATGTTGGAAAGCTACAGCAAGATTAAACTCAAATACAAGAAGCTGAAAAGCAATCTTGAATCTGAGATTGATCTTCTGAGAACAGAACTTGTTGAGCAGAAAGAAATAAATTTAAAACTCAAAAATGATTTAGAAACAACTCAACAAGAATCTGATACTGAAACAGAGTCAAGTGAAAATATTTTAGAAAAATATGACTCCAGTTTTAAAAGATTCCTCACTAAAAGCATAGACAGAAGCAAAATGGCTTCTATGATCTATGGTGTTAGTGGGAACAACAGAAGAGGCATTGGATGTGAATCTTCCTCTGGAAGCAATCCAAAATCTGTTGATAAACTCTTCATCAAGAAGACTCCTCTGTATTCTCATTTTAAGTTTGGTCATCTGAATGATATTAAACATACAAGCTCTGAAAAGAGTACTTATGTGTTTAAGCCAAGGGCTAGCCAGAATAAACACTATGTTGAAAAACAGAAGTTTAGGCAAAACCACAGAACATCTAACCCCAAAGGACCCAAGAAGATCTGGGTACCTAAAAGTAAAATAATACCTGTTGCAGATGTTCTTAGCAGCAAAATCCAGACACCAATCATGGTACCTGGACTCTGGATGCTCACGACATATGACGGGCGAAAGGTCTATGTTCCAAAGCCTGGAACTTAGATCTGGAGGGGACGTGAAATTTGGAGGGAACCAGAAGGGCAAGATCATTGGCTCTGGTACAATAGGTAATGGTAACCTACCCTCTATTTCTAATGTTCTGTTAGTTGAAGGATTGAAACATAATCTATTGTCCATAAGTCAATTAAGTGACAGTGGTTATGATATCATCTTTAATCAAAAATGTTGCAAAGCTGTATGTCAAAAGAATGGTTCAATCCTATTCAGTGGAAAGAGGAAAAACAACATTTACAAAATTAACCTTTCAGAACTTAAAGTTCAAAATGTAAAATGCCTTTTATCTGTGAATGATGAGCAATGGGTCTGGCATAGAAGATTGGGACATATTAATATGAGACGTATATCTCAGATTAATAAACTCAATCTGGTCAGAGGACTCCCTAATCTGAAGTTCAATTCAGATGCTCTGTGTGGCGCATGTCAAAAGGGTAAATTTTCAAAATCTCATTTTAAACCAAAAAATGTTGTTTCCACTTCTAGACTATTGGAATTACTTCATATTGATCTGTTTGGACCAGTGAAAACTGCATCCATCAGAGGCAAGAAGTATGGGTTAGTCATTGTAGATGACTACAGCAGATGGACATGGGTAAAGTTTCTAAAACACAAGGATGAGTCTCATTCTGTGTTCATTGACTTCTGCAATCAAGTCCAGACTGAAAAAGAATGCAAAATTATTAAAGTCAGAAGTGATCATGGTGGTGAATTTGAAAACAAATATTTTGAAAAATATTTTTCTGAAAAAGGAATTGCACATGATTTCTCCTGTCCTAGAACTCCACAACAAAATGGAGTTGTAGAGAGGAAAAATAGAACATTGCAAGAAATGGCCAGAACCATGATCAACGAGACAAATCTGGCAAAATACTTTTGGGCAGAAGCAATAAATACAGCATGTTATATTCAGAACAGAGTGTCTGTAAGACCTCTTCTGGAAAAGACTCCCTATGAATTGTGGAGAAACAGAAAGCCCAACATTGCTTATTTTCATCCATTTGGATGTATTTGTTATATGCTTAACACTAAAGATCATCTGAACAAGTTTGATTCCAAAGCACAGAAGTGTTTCATGCTTGGTTATTCTGAACGCTCTAAAGGCTACAGAGTATTCAATACTGAAACACAGATTGTGGAAGAATCTATTCATGTTAGATTTGATGATAAGCTTGGCTCTGAAAAGCCAAAGCAAGTTGAAAGTTCTGCAGATAGAGAAGTTATTCTCACAGACTCTGAAGGCTCAGAGGCAGACAAGACTGAAGACAAAGACTCTGAAGCAAACCCAGATGCTACGCCTCTAACTTCCCAACTTGACAATCTGCATATTTCTGAAAGACCAACAGTCAGAGGATCTTCTTCCAGAATGAAAGCTTCTCATCCAGAGGATGTGATAATTGGAAAGAAAGATGATCCAATAAGGACAAGAGCATTTCTCAGAACTTCTGAATCTTCCTTCTGTGGCTTAGTGTCAATTATAGAACCAACATCTGTTGATGAGGCTCTGGAAGATAATGAATGGATTTTAGCTATGCAAGAGGAGCTGAATCAATTCACAAGGAATGAAGTCTGGGATCTGGTTCCAAGACCTAAAGGTTTCAATGTCATTGGAACAAAATGGGTTTTCAGAAATAAACTTAATGAGAAAGGAAAAGTTGAAAGGAACAAAGCAAGACTGGTTGCTCAAGGCTACAGTCAACAAGAAGGCATAGACTACACAGAAACATATGCTCCTGTTGCAAGGTTAGAGTCTATACGCTTGCTTATTTCATTTGCTGCACAACATAACATCACTCTTTATCAGATGGATGTTAAAAGTGCTTTTCTTAATGGAATTATAGAAGAGGAAGTGTATGTCCACCAACCTCCTGGTTTTGAAAATGAAAATTTTCCAGATCATGTTTACAAACTGAAAAAATCTCTTTATGGACTAAAACAAGCTCCCAGAGCTTGGTATGAGAGGTTGAGTAATTTTCTTCTGAAGAAAAATTTCATCAGAGGAAAAGTGGATACCACACTATTTTGTAAAACCATTAAGAAAGATTTGTTGATTTGTCAAATTTATGTAGATGATATTATTTTTGGATCAACAAATATTATGCTTGGAAAGGAGTTTGCTAAATGTATGCAGGCAGAATTTGAGATGAGCATGATGGGAGAACTGAGATTCTTTCTGGGAATCCAAGTAAATCAGACTCCAGAGTGCACCTACATACATCAGACCAAGTATGTTAAAGAGCTTCTGAAGAAGTTTAACATGCTGGATAGCAAAATGGCAAAGACTCCAATGCATCCTACAAGCACTCTAGGTAAGGAAGAGGTAAGTAAGAAGGTAGATCAGAAACTCTACAGAGGTATGATAGGATCTCTTCTTTATTTGACTGCTTCTAGACCAGACATTCTGTTTAGTGTTTGTTTATGTGCTAGATTCCAATCAGATCCTAGAGAATCACACTTAACTGCTGTTAAGAGGATTCTAAGGTATCTGAAAGGTACTGCTAATGTTGGTTTGTGTTACAGAAGATCTGACGAATATTCACTAGTTGGATTCTGTGATGCTGACTATGCTGGAGATAGAGTTGAGCGCAAAAGTACTTCTGGAAGCTGTCAGTTTCTTGGAAGTCATCTGATCTCGTGGTACAGCAAGAAGCAACCAACAATTGCACTATCAACCACAGAGGCAGAATACATTGCTACTGCTGGATGTTCCACTCAGATGCTCTGGATGAAGAGTCAACTAGAAGATTATCAAATCTATGAGAGTAATCTTTCTATCTTCTGTGATAATACTTCTGCTATATGTTTATCCAAAAATCCAATTTTACACTCTAAGGCCAAACATATAGAGATTAAACATCATTTCATCAGAGACTATGTTCAGAAGGGTGTAATAAATTTAGCCTTTGTTGATACAGATCATCAATGGGCAGATATTTTCACAAAACCCCTTGCTGAAGATAGGTTTAAGTTTATTCTGAAAAATATTTGTATGGATTTTTGTCCAGAGTAATATTTCTCAGAGTCAACTTCTCAGATGCTAAGTGTTTAACACTCTGAAGTATTTCATCTGTCTTGCTTGTTTAATTTATCTGTGAATTATTTTTTTTGTGTGAAACTCTGAACTGACCATCTCAGAGGATCTGAAAGTTGAAAACGTTTCATTTCTTAAGAGTTATAGAATCACATGCAAGCAAACACGTGTCACTCAGAATCTGAAAAGATGGAGTACACCTACTGATTATGACGTTTAAGGTATTGCTTTGAAAATCTCAATCTGTCTTGATTTTCCCCCAAATGTCATATCATAATTAAAAATGATTACTTTTCATTTAATGCAAACGTGCGTATGTGTCCTATGTGTGTCTGTTGTGTTTCCCATGCTTGCTTTATTTGTCTATATAAACCATTCTCATAACACATTCACACTTTTCACATTCTCAAACACATATGCGCTTTTGTTTGTTGTTCTCTCTCTTTGCAAACCCTAAAAGAACTCAGAAACCTTCATCTTCTTCATCATCGTCAACAATGGCATCTACTTCAAACGCTGTTACTACCAAAAATGCTACCACTGTCGAAGAACCAGTACGCACTCTCCTAACTGCTGTTGATTCACTAGAAGTACTGTGTGAAAGTTTCGTGGACTTAGAAGATCTTGCTGAAAATGGGTTTGATCTGATTTCTTCAATCAAAGCACAAGGCTGGGACGGTTACTTTGACAGGCTTATGGGTCCTGTGTATCCAACGTTAGTGAAGGAGTTCTGGATCCATGCATATGCTACTCCAAAGTTCATTCACTCCTCTGTGCTGGGAAAAAAGATAGTTATCACTGAAAACCTGATAAGGAAACTCATAGGTTTTAAGGCAACTGATGGAGTAACCTCTCTGTCTTCTGCGCGTGAAGACCTGAAAGATGTATGTCAAGAAATCTGTACTACTGGTGAACCTTGTAAGAAGGTTAAGTTCTTGAAACCCACTTACAAGATATGGGCTAAGATTTTCATGAGCACCATCTTTCATAGACCCTCTTCAAACTCTTCTGATTATGTTAATGCTGAACAACTTTACTTCATGTATTGTTTACACCAAAACATTCAGATTGATCTTCCATATTTGTTGTTTAATCATCTGGTGTCTCACGTCAAGGAAACAAGGGAAACAGCCAGAGATAAATCTGGAAAAGTCAGAACATGGATCCCTATGGGAAGGCTGATTTCAGATATTCTGATAGAAAACCAACTTGTGGCGCATCTGCAAGAGGCTGGGTTGACAAAAGATCTGACTTATATCATTGGCTCTGAAATAAACGGTTTAACTTTGAGAAGGATGAAACTGGTTGATGATTTATCTGAGAAACCAAGGAAAACTAACTCTGAAGAAGTTAGGGGAAGAAGGATTCCTGTTAAGGATTTTCCTTTATTCACCTCAGATGAACCTAGAGAAATTATTGCTGAGTATGTTGCTCGCTGCCTAAGAGATGGTGATGAGATTCCTGCCAATCTTTTGCAGAAGGAAGGCCAAGTTCTTCCTGATTTGACAAGGGAAAGAAGACGTAAGAGAAAAGTTGATAGTGAAGGTCATCAGAAGAAAAGGAAGCATTCAGATGCTGAAAAGAAGAAGAAAAGGAAGAAGCTGAAGAAGGTTCAACCAAATCCTCCTGCAGCAACTTTTGAAGAAATTAGAGATACTCTGAAACAGGTATTTAACACTGATTCTAATCCTGTTCATCATTCTGATACCCCCACACCCTCTGACTCCCCACTTAGATTTAGAAGATCCAGACCTTCTAAAACTTTTATCTCTAAACCATCTTCTGTCCCCCCTCATACACCACAATCCAAGCAACCAACAAACATACATACAGAAATTCCACAACAAACTCAACAAACAACACCACAACCACAAAACACTATCCCAGAATATACCATTCCAGAGGATGTTCACCCTGAACACTCTGACCAACCTGAATATCTCATTGATCCTGATGAGATATTAGATGTCACACCTTTAAACCAGTCTGTCAATTTATCTTCAACTTCTGAAAAATCTAACCACTCTGATGCATCATCTGATGATGAATCATCTGGTTACATTAATGAATGCTTGAATGATCTCAAACAACCTCGTTCTGAGAGTGTTTGGAAACAGCTGTTTAAATCTCCAACTTCTGAACATCCACCTTCTCCACAAAATTCCCCAACTCAAACTCTCACTCCACAACCTCTTGAAATCCAAAACACTCCACAACCAACAGAAACCCAACCAATTCCCTCAATACCTCAACCACAACATTCTGACCAACAAACATCTGAACCACAAACCAACCAACCAACATCTGAACCACAAATCAATCCTCAACCTTCTGAACCACAAACATCTGAACATCCATCTTCACAACCTCAACCTTCTGAACAAACACCACAAACACAACTAACCCAACCAAGAAAACCCAGAATCCCTGATGAAGCAGAATTGGGATCACGTGTTTATACTCTGTTAAGAGATTTTGATAAGGATAATGTCTCAGACTTTGCTGACATTATGGATGTTTGCATGACTACTATGGACAAAGAGGCTGCTGACGCTGTTTGGAAGAAATATCTTTACAGACTGAATAGGGAGGCTTTGAAAATCAGGACTCAATGTCTTAGATTGTCAAAAGTAAGGTTTGCTGCTTATCAAAAACGGATTAAGAGAAACACTCCTCCTATTCTTCTTCTAGAAGCTCCTCCACCTCCAGAAATTCCTGCACCTGATGTTACTCAGACTGTTTCAGAATCTACTGTTTCAGAATCTACAGATCTTCAGAAGGATGTCAAAGAACTTAAGGATTTTATGGTTGATCAAAAGAAAACAAATGAAGAAATGAAAACTTGGATGGCTAAGCAAGATGAAAATTCAGAAAGGATTACAGCACTGCTGCAACTCATTGCTTCTCAACAAGCCTCATCTGCTAAACCTACTTGATGTTTTGCACAAGTTTTTCATGTTTTGCTTTGTTTTGATTTTCTTCTGATATGTTTTGCATGCTTTTATCTGAATCTGGATGTTCTCTTGACTTAATGACAATGATCTTTTTGCTTATCTGGATATGTGTTTCTTCTGCATCTTTACTGTCTTTTAAAATTCTTTTTGATTATGACAAAAAGGGGGAGAAACAAAATAGAATCTGATTGTTCAAATCTATAATCAATTATCTGAACTAAGTCAGACATGTTACTAACATTCTTTGAATTTAAGTGTCCCAGATATTATTAAAAAATCTGACAAATTTCATTGAAGTTTTTCCTGAGATCTATCTTTTCAGAACCTGATCAAAAATAGCTAAATCTGAGTAGACCAGACTCTGATATCTAACCTTGAGTACTATGATCTAAAAGATAACTCAAGACAGGAAATGGCAAGATAAACAACCAGGTGTTCTGAAGTTGTTCATCTGGCATCAAGCTTTAATATGGCATCAAGCTTTGACTCTAGAAGTCAAACATATGTCAACCAAGCTTCAATCAGGCTCTGAATCTGAAATGTACTCAACCAGAAAGGGAAGTATCTAATTCCATTAGAGTATTCATTTCAGGGGGAGATTGTAAATCTCAGGGGGAGTAATTTTAATTCATATTTTTATTGAACAAATTTCTCATGTTTTGTCATCATCAAAAAGGGGGAGATTGTAAGAGCACAGATTGTGTCTTAGTAATATCTCTATGTTTTGATGATAACATTAATGATAATTTGTATACAAGAATTATACTCTCTAAATTTGTTCTAAACTGTTTTCTACAGGCACAAAAGATTTTTATCTTAAAGAGCAAATTTGATGTGAACAATAAATTCTGAATGGCTCAAGAGCATCTGAAGATTAGAAGAATCTGAAGTATAAGAGCTTAGTCATCAAGATTCTGAAGATACAACACGCTGCATATATTATCAAAAATCTGAATGAAAGAAGACTCTGAATGAGAGAAGACTCTGATCTGAGTGAAGACTCTGATCTAAGAGCATGTTACGCTTCAAGCACACAGCTGCACCAGACTCTGATTCAGCAACATCTGAAGAACATCTTAGGCTCTGAAGTTTCCAGAAGATTCTGAAGACTGAAGACTCTGATATTGATTGTTGATCTGAACTATCTGAAGAATTATTTGAAGAAGATTATTTTAATATATCCGTTGGAATATGCCAGCAAATCTTTCATTAATTGGGATAGACATAAATCTCTGCAAGAAGATTATTCCTCTGATACATTCCATATATGGTAAATTCACAGCTCAGCAGACAATTGCTACACCCACATTTTGTGCGCCGTCTCTCTGCTGCAATAGTACAAAGGACAATACTATTTGATATTGGAAATATCTTCTCCAACGGTATTATATTCTCTCCAATATTCAAGTGGCTATATAAAGGATATCATAGCACTTTCTTCAAAAAGACAAATTTTGAAAAACTTACTCTCAAGCGAAGAAACTCTCAAGCTCTCATATTCTTTATAGTTCATACTTTGTTCTAAACTTAGAGAAATAACACAGTTGTGTTTATAGCTTTCATAGAAGCAATTTATTACTCTTACATTGTATTACATTAATTTGTAAAGGAAGTTTTCCTTAAGAGGATCTAGGTTAGATCAGTAGCTCTTGAGAAGACTAAGAACAGTTGTTCTTAGGTGTTGCTATTTGTAATCAGTTGATTTGAATAGTGGATTAAGTCCTTGTTGAGAAAGGCAAATCACTCTTGAAAAGGGTGGACTGGAGTAGTTGAGTTCAACGAACCAGGATAAAAATACTTGAGTTTTTATCTTTGATTATTTTCTGTCATACTTATTCAACCCCCCTTCTAAGTATTTTCTCACCTTCACACAACTGCCAATATAGAAACTGGTTCTAAGAGTGGTTCCCAGAGTCATGGACCCTTCATAAATCAAGTCATGTAACAGGCTAGTTGTGTTACAACAAGATCTACGAAAAGGTCTACTCTTAGGGGAAGCTTTCATGCTAGGAACACAAGGAGCAAGTCCTTGGGGACTAACACCAATTACTTCCAAAATCTAAACTAAGTGTTCTCTCTTCTTTTTCCAAAGCTCGGGTGTAGAGCTTTACTTGCAATGCTACCCCCGAATCCAGCAGGCAGGTATAATAAACAACATACAATAAAAAGCGAAAGCAATAAATAAACAATAGGAGAAAATCATCATAAAGAAAATAGATAAAAGAAGTTAGCACTCTCAAATCGAGTCAAGTTAGGTTTGACTCTCTCTCGCATAGGGCAATTCATAGTCCCCAGCAGAGTCGTCATCTGTCGTACCTCGAAAAATACGATCCTCGCGATGGACACGGAAAAAAACGTTCAGAGTTTCCACCGAACTTTATTCATTCGAAGCTCTCAGATGAAATTTGTGGTTATTAAAAAGGCGTCCGTGAGGTAACGGAAGTGAATTTGGCAGCGACGAGGGAGTATGAATGGGAGGAGAAGGAAAATTGATGAGTTGCGGTGTATCGATGGTGATGATATTGTTTTGAAGGTGGTGAGAGTTGTCATGAGAGGAAGACGAAAGGGTTTTTTTGGTGGCGGCGGAAACAGAAGGATAGGGTTGAGGTGGTTGAAGAGTTCGGCAGTCTTTTGTGATGAAGATGATGATGATTTAGGGTGAAATGAAAGGTTAAGGGAGGTTGTCAGAGAAAATGATGATGAAGGTGAGGGATTCGAAGGAAGACGGAAATGGTGGTGATGGTGAGGAACGAGCAAGAGAGAGACGGCGGCGGGGAAAAGAAAAAGAAGGGTTTTGTGGCGTCGTGAGGAAGATGAAGGTGATGGTGGCCGGTTGTGCATGGAGAATTTCGCGGCGACTGTGTAGGAGAGGACGGATGAGTTGCGGCAGCTAGGTTATCATCTGGGAAGAAGAAGACCTTTTTTAAAACCATAAACCCCGCCCTTTTATTATCCACCTGTTCCTTTTCTTTTTTCGTTTCTTTTTTTTTTTTCTTTTTTTAATTATTAATTAACTATTATTATATTATTATATTATTATATAATATGTATCATATTAAAATAAATTATTAAATGAAATTGTAAAAAAACAAAATTAAACCAAAGACACCACCACATGCCACGTATCACTTTCTTATTGGACAGAAATACAAAATTTTGAAAATTCACCATTTAGGGAAGGCCATGTGGCTTTGTGACATAAAAAAGGATTTATACACAATTTCTGATTTTATTATCAATTAATTCAAAATAAAACAAAATGCTAAAATTGTGATTGGTTGATGGCAAAAAGTGAGGATCACACATGTGTACCTTTGATTAAAGTTTAATCTGACGATCCATATTTAATCAAGGAAGCACACCTATATTATCCAAAATTTCCCTTTCTAGAAGCTTAATTAATTTAATAGAATTAAATTAATTAAAAACCACTAGAAAATTCGCAACTTATTAAATAAAAATGCTAAAAAATGTAATGCAAGCACGAAAAATTCAAATAATTATTTTGGACATTTTGATGAAAATATATAAATAAATCGGATGTAAATGAACAAAGATCGAGCGACAAAGGTGCCTGAAAAATTACTTTATTTTGTTGAAAAATACGTTACGCTGTACAAGTGATGGAAATTGAAAAATAAAGTCAGAAAAGTGAAAATTTAAAACAGGTAGGACAAATTTGGGGTATGACAGTGACGTTAAGCTTCCACTCCAGGAGTTAGGGTCGGTGCCTGTTTGCGGTAGAACGGAAAAGTAACGCACTCTTTTCTAAAAATGATTTTGAAACAAATCCCGAAGGATAAAAAAGGTTTGAATTTGGTTTAAGAGTTTTAGTGAAGTGAATTGATTTTGGTTGAGATTCACGTTGCACTAAAGACTATGACATAGGAGCGCATGCGTCGCATATCGTCCAAAGGGCATACATTAAACACTCTAGACAAGTGAGGAAAAAACCCCCACTCACCGTTTCCCATTACTTAAGGCTCGTGGCGCACAACGTTCATCATTCTTTATTAGGTGTCTTAAAGATTGTTTGAGGTGAGATAAGAAGACACAAAAGAATACTAAAGGGAAACTGAAAACTGTAATGTTGTCATACAAGATGGTTCTAAGGTTAGGATGGAAAGGAAGTCTACCTAATGTTATCATACAAATGATGGACCTAAAGTTGAGGTAAAAGGGACTATCCTAATTGTTATCATGCAAAGAATTGAAATTCTAATGTCTCTCCTACTCCCATCTTAATCAGAGATTAAGAGGGACTAGGAATCCTAAAGAATCATGTGAGTAAGCACAAGTAAACACCAATCAATTCAATCACAAATGACAACAAGAAGAGAAAAGAGGTGAAGAAGAAAGAAAGAATGCAAGATGAAATGAGATCAAAAGGCACAAGAAACATGGTAGGACAGTAGCACAACACATCAAACTCACATCATACCAATGATCAAAGAGAGAACATCAAGAAATAAGCCATGCATACAATTCAAAAGCAAACTACAAGCTAACACAAAACAAGTGTGCAAAGCAAACATCCCAAAGGCAAAGGCATGAGAACTTGACATGAAACCAAAGTGAAGCCACACATCAACATGATCAACAAGTTTGATATCTAACCATGAAGACATAAGGAAGATCATACAAGTTGAAACCAGTGACATACCTTAAGAAGAATCCAACAACCAAAACAATCACAAAAGGGAAATAACCATCAAACAAACATCAAAGTCTCAAATGACTTGAGGAAAAACAGAAAGGCACCCAAACATGGACTAAAAGCAATATCACATCATTTTGCAATTTGAAAATTAATTAAAAATCAAATAAAAGGCAAATAAAACACACAAAAAGGATGGAAATTAGTTAAACCACAAACAAAAATCCAAGAAAACCACCATAGGTCAGAAACCATCATAGGGTCATGTACTAATTTTCTCATAATTTTAAATGGCTCAAAGATAATTTTAAACTAATTAAAATGAACCAAATACTCCAAAAATACATGAAAAATAGCAAAACCAAAAATAAAAACCATATAAAATCACCATAGGTCCAAGACCATCATAGGATCATATAATAATTTTATCATAATTTTAAAATGTCTAAAAACAATTTTAATCTAATTAAAGTTGGCTCAAACAAATTAAAATTTAAGAAAAAAAGCAAACTGAAAAATAAAAAAGCACAAAAACAAAAAATAGAAAGAGAAAAAATAAAAGGAAAATTTAGAAAATATTTTGGTATTTTTCTAATTAAAAATGAATTTTCTATGAATTTCTGAAAATAAAATGAATTTAAAAACAAGTTAGAAAAAGAAAATAAAACAGAAAAAACAAAATGCATTGGATCTCACTTCATTAAATGACATGGCTAATCCAAATGCCAGAAAATGCGCATCCACGGTGGGTCTGAGTCAACCTCATCATTTCCACACAAAAAAAGGTCAAACACACAGGATTAGAACAAGTGGCATGATAGATGGCGAGATCATCATCTTCAATCTCCAGCCATTTGAGATTTTAAGAGAAATGCATAAATACGAAGATCCATCAAACCATGACCATTGGAACTCATAATAGTTTCATCTGATGCATCTTTTCAAGACAATCTCAACCATATCATCGCGCCATATTTCTTTAAATCACAGCTCACTCGATTTGAAAAAAAACCAGAAGAAAAAGAAAACACGGATTTGAAAATTCAACAACAAAACTCAACCAAAACTAAAATCTAACAATCCTAACAGCATCAGCACATCAAGGACTACATCTTAGCAACAAATTTGAGTAAAAATGGTTGAGAATTGTACCTGTTGAAGTTCAACTTTGAAGCTCTGAAAATGGAGTCCTCAGGCTTGACTCAGGCCACGATTCTTCAAGTTCTTGAGCTAGTTAGCTTCACTGAATGTTGGTGAAGCTAACTGAATGGAGAATTTGAGTGATTAAGGTGTGGAAATGAAAATACGAAGTTTAAACTTAAGAGTTCAAATGAGATCTCAACAGGGTGATTCTGGCTATCAAAGCTTGTGAAAATGAGTGGAATGAGTCCCTTATTTATAGGAGAAGCTTTCTGAATGCTTAGGGAGGGTGAATGATGCAAATTTTAGCAAATTCATGCACACCTGCAGCATGAGCAAAGTGTGACTTGAAACTTGTCAAAACTCACTCAAAACTTGTGTTTCAATGCTCTAATCAACCTAGGCAAGTTTGTTAATCATGTTTAGAATGAATCCATGGATTAATTTGATAATTAGAAACCATTTCAACCAAATTCAATTCTGACTTGAAGTGGAATTTCAGCTTTGAAATCCAATTTTTGCCACCATGGTTCTCACAATGTAGGAGGCTTTATGAGATGATTCTTCTTGCATTGGATAGAGGATGATACAATCTTTGCAATGTGAAAAGAAAGTATTGATTTATAAATCTGAGTTGAGAGATATGATCCTTTAAAGTAGCTTGCATGAAAAGATTCAAAATTGCAAAACACTTAGAAAAATGTCAAGTCTTTTAGGGACCAAAAATGACCTATAATGTTTTGATAAAATTCAAGGCCTTCTGTTGCAGCCTAAAATTTGCTCAACTTATCTCACTTGGTTTATGTTTCAATTGCATTGTCATTTGCATAAAAAGTCATGTACATAGTCTAATCATTTGCATAGCATAGCATAGCAAGCCATCCAACAAGGGACCAAGTACTATTCTCATCTCTATGAGCCTATCAATAAGTTCTTATTCAAATTCAAGCCTATCCAAGCCATCAGAAAGAAATTGAAATCTAAGAAGTCAGTGGATCAAGCAGTGGATGTCTCTCCTATCTTGAGTATATTTGAAGATCATCAAAGAAGTTGTGAGCTGTGAATTGAGCATGGAGGGTATATAGACATCATGGAGGACCTATAAGGCCATTTTGAAAGTGAGACAAGGCATTGATGTGATCACAAGAGCTGCAGTTGAAGACAGTCAACTAGGGTTTCATCTGGGTCAACCCTAGGTCAAATGCTTGATTGAAGGGCATCAAGGCCTGTTTGAAAGATGTGGGATGCTTCATTTGACATGTAAATATGGATGTGGTGTTGTTCCAAGGAGTAATAAAGAGAAATCAAGAAGAAGAGGAGTTTCTAAATTAGGGTTTCTGTGTAAAATCCCCTGGTTTAGGTCAAACTTCCAAGCAAGATAATTCAAAATGCAAGCTTCAAATGGATCCTTGGACAACATGAAACTTGTAGAGGATTTCAAGACCTTTAATTTGAGTGGTGGAAGACATCAAGGAGATTTATAGAACTCAAGTTATAGTCCTTGCAAGTTACAGGTCATCTGAGGCATCTGAAATTTTGTCTGTGAAAGTTACTTGTCTTCCAAGAAACGTTTACCCCTCAAGGAGCTTTCAAATGGATTTTCTGCTCAACATGAGAGTTGTTCCTCATGATCTTAGCTTTCTAGAAAGGTATAGCATGCCTTCATCTGATTTGTGGAACTCTACTTATGACCTTGGCAAGCAAAGGGTATTTTGGTCATTTGAGAATTACAGGTCATTTCAAGCATATGCCCAAAACTCATACAAGGAAGCTTCAAATGAAAAACTTCACAACATCAAAGTTGTTCCAAATGACATTTTGAGTCTAGAAAAGTGGTCATGGAAGTTGGAAAATGCTCATAGCTCAAGTTTGCAAATTTGGTCAATTAAAAGGTGAATTTAATGAATAAAAGTGACCTAAAAATGAGATTTTTCATAACATGTCCAAATGGGATGAAATTATAGGTCATTTTGATTGGAAAGAATGTTTTGAGACCATTGGAAATAGTGGATTTTTGAGTTTAGTTCAAAATTTGAGAGATATCATGGCTTGCTTATGGTTAAAGTAACACATGCCAAAACACAAGGGATTTGTGTACAAGAAGTTTCCAGCAAGTTCTAGATGGTTCCATGGGCATCTATATAAACCCTAGAGCTGATCCATGAAGGGGTTGCACTTCATTTTGATCCAAAACACCAAGTTTCACTCCATTTTGCATTTTTGCAAATTCATTCAAAACTTCTCAAGTCTTCATCATTCATTCAATGTTATGATCCAATTCCATTCAAGAATCATCCCTGAGTACATTGCAAGCAATATCTGAAGAAGAAATCACAAGAATCGTGCTATACAAGTTCATCCTCCAAATTGCAAAAAGAATTGGTTATGGCAATCCAAAGCATTTGAGCAAGAGTTGCTGCATACAGTATCAAGATCCACCTCCATTGATCAAGTCCAAAGCATTGCAAGCTGTGAATCCAAGAGATCATCCTTCTGTTTTCAATTTTGCACCAGGTTAGTATTTCTATCGAATTAGCTTGATTTAGATGGTATGATGTAGAATCATTAGGTTAGAACTGTTAGGAATAGGTAGATGATCAATTCCATTGAGTTTGAGAGCTTTCCATGGAGTTTGACATTGAAGCATACCAACTGTTTGGACTTAGAACTCTCTTGATATGGAGTGTTAGCACTAGTTCTTTAGCTTAGGTTAATCAGTGATGCAAGGTGGTTATTTTGATGACAAGAAATTGGAAAAAGAAGAAGTTGGAAGTTTGAGTATCCATGGATGTAAAGCTATCGGGTTTTGCTTTTTAGAGCATGTTAGGGCAAACTGGATCCATGGTTGTGTTCATGGAGGAAAGTAGATCAATTTCGCCTTTGGAAGTTTTGAGTTTCATGGAGAAACGAGGGAGCAAGAGCCACTGGAAGATTCACGTGTGGAGGTTGCTTTTCATGGAAGGTTCACAAACCCTAGGGCTGGAGGTAGGAGACGACCTCCCAGCCGTTAGATGGACACAAGACTTTGACTCAGAAAACGCATCCAATGGCCTGTGTTTGAAGTTGAAACGAGAGGGAATCTGAGGCCATGAAACGCCTCGTTTCATTGAAGTCCTCTGGTGGGCTTAAAGTGCAATTGCTAGCCACACCCCCAATATCCAGGAACATATGAATTGAACTGCATTTCTTGCTTTGTACACCGTTTTCGTTTTTATTTTTTCTTTTGCATTTTCTGATTAAACTGGGCCCAGGCGCGCCTTGCTACGCGCACCCCCAGTCTGGGCCCATCATCCATGTTTCAACGCGTTTTCCTACTAATTGCACCCCTAACTCATTTTAAGTCATTTTAATTTCCTTTATTTTTCTTAATTGTTTGAAAAATCATAACAAATTGAAAATTCCATATTCTTGATTGGTTGTTTTTTTACCATTTTCATATTTCTGTGTAGAAAAATATCATGTAATAAAATTTCCATTTTATTTTATTTTAATATTTTTTGCACATTTTTTCTTTTAATGCCTTTTTAAATAGATTTAATTTGTATATAGTTTTGTAGAATTTCTTTTAGGTGGTTCTCATAATCTTTTTAGGCCAATTTTTTTAGTATAACTAGATACATATATTAGGTGCCCCCTTGATTTTTATACTAATGTTTTTGGATTTATTTTAGGTAGTTTAGTTAGAAACCATTAGGCTAATCATTTAGGGTTGTGAATATAATGTAGGTATGCAAAACAAATTTTCTTTTGGGTTTTCTTTAAGACAAATTAAATGATGGGACTATAGGGGTATTATGGATAAATAATAGATCCCTTAGCAAATGTTAGACTTCCCATATTCTATTATTACTATTAGTATATTGCTTGTATTTGCTTGATTGTGTGGTGTGCCCTCCCTAGGGTTATTATTTGACTGCGTGGGGTATTGGGCCTGCTTGGGGTTTGGAGTTGAGTGGAAGACCTTGCTGATGAAGCCCATTGATGACAAAAGGAAGGAAGACCCATTTCCAGAGTTGATGAAGAGTATCTCTTGCTGGCAGCTGTTGAGGTTATAGGATCTAGGAGTTAGGTAGAGCTCTAGAATAGGAACTTGATTCACAAACATGGAAGGTCTTGTTTGCCTCCATTCTTTCTCTATGATTCAAAGTCTCTTTTAAATATCCAACTCCTTCCTTTGGAAGGATTAGTGAATGTATTTAAAAGATAGAACTTTTGAGAGAAAACTGTCTGTATCATGTTAACAGTCAGTAGGCCACCCTTGGTAGGCAACCGACTGCTTAGCATCCAATTCATCTTGTTGACTGCTACTCATCTTGGAAAGTGAGACTTGAAGAAAAGCCCTGAAAGATTGAAGATAGAGACCTTGCTTGAAGGCTTGAAGATGAAGATTGATGCTTGCTTGGAGCTTATAGATAGTTGAAGATGACTTGAAGACAGCTGTTGATGAAGACTGCTGTTTGCTGTTAATTTTTGATGTATTGTTTGAATTTCTCTGACTGTATTGTTTGATAAATTTTCCCATAGGGTTGAAGTGAAGTTGTTTCACTTTGCCCATTGTTTTCTAGGTTCGAGGTTGAGTGGGACTCCCTTTCCTCGCTTGTATTGCTGCATCCATGCATTTTACTGCTTTATTGTATATATGCTATTGTTTCTGTTTCCGTTTATCCCTCAGGATCTCTGTTTCTCTCTGCGCAAGAGAGGAGCATGATAGACATTAGGTCTTAACCCATGCATGATAACATTAGGTTAGTGTGATTCCCTTTTCAACCATAGGTTAGAGTTCTGTCTCTTCTTTCTTAAAACAAACAGAAAAACACAATAAATATTTCAAACACAATAAAAGACACTTCTTCCGTGAAAGAATGTGAACTCATCAAAACGTCAATTTTTGTCCGCTTGGACCAGTAATCAGAAAAACCCTTTTTTTAGAAGGAGATAAAAACAATCAAGACAGACTTGTGTCGTACGTGGCCCGAACTACGTTTGCTCTGATCTTTCATGCTGTATGAAAGTACGTAGGCATAGGATGCGATATCCTAACGAGCAACCTTCCCCTCCTTTCCCGTAGGTAGGTGAACTACATTGACTCTGATTTCTCGTTCCAGACGGGAATACGTAGGCATAAAGTGCGATACTTTGCCGAGTCATTTTATTTTATTTTTAACCCCAGACCTTTAGAGTAGATAGAATAACAACCCGTACCAGAAAACAAGCGTGGATCCCGTCGAGTACGACGGACGTGAGGGGTGCTAATACCTTCCCCTTGTGTAACCGACTCCCGAACCCAGGATTTGGTTGCGATGACCATTCCTTTCCCGTCTTTGCGGTAGGTTTACATCGAGCGTTTCCTTTCCCTCCGTTGGGATAAATAACGCACGGTGGCGGCTCTTCTGTTCAGCCGGCGCCGATTTTCGCAGTAGCGACAGCTGGCGACTCTGCTGGGGATCCAACGTCCCCTGGCTGCTAAGGACTGCGATAGTTCCTTATGCATTTGGGATCCAACGTCCCTTAAGCGAGTCAATCCTAACACTTGTTTTCCCGTCGAGGATTTTGTATGGATTTACTTTTTCTGTCATTTACTCTCAGCATTATATTATTGTTATTATTGCTGTATTGGGGTGTGACGGGTGTTCTATGATTGAGAGATAAGTCGGACCTGGGTTTAGTGCACTTAGAATTAGAGTAGAAAGTAGTGGGCGCGTGCCGGCTTTGCTTGCATTAGTGTCCCACAAAATCTACACTCGGACGAGGTTCTTCTGGTTGACTTCTTTTTCTACCCTTTGGGTCGAAGGGGTTGTTGGTTAGTTGGATTGTCGACTCCGGGAACCGATCATTTGGAAGTTGGCTAAGTGAGGCCTCTTTAGGATTTGATGATGCCACTCCTTCTGGGAATCGTATCATTAACCCTGAAAGTCTGTGACGCCGACGACCGCATAGGATGCCATACCATTGTCAGTTACTAGGACACCTACCTGTGAGAGGGTTTGGGGTTATGCAGGTAACTAGACCTTCAGATACCGGTTTGTTTCTTGATCTGAGATTCGGGGTATTTATGGACAACTGTGAGGTCTATCAGAGACCAGTTGGAGTTATGATATGGGGTCTGTCAGAGACCAGTCAGAGTTATGTTATGGGGTCTGTCAGAGACCAGTGTTGGAGCTTTGTATTGGGTTTGTCCAAGACCAGGGTTTGAGGAATTCTAGAGGGTCTATCTGAGACTTTTGATATGGTTCAGGCTTCTCAGCCATGGCATTTGGTCCCTGTTGCATCTATTTGCATTGCATTGCTCGCATAACCATTATCATGTGCATTTCATTAACGTGTGTCTATGCTGCAGGTGCATTTGCATATTCCCTGATTCTAAGTGCCCGGACTTCTGCTTATTGATCATGGCTGGTTTGAGAAAGACAGTTGCGTACAAGTTACCTACACCTGACATTACTCCCCTACTTGGACTGATGTCCCTTGCTGATGAGGAGGTTAGGAGAAGTTTCAGGATGAGTCATGGAAGATTGTTGAGATTGGTCTGCAAGCCAACTGCTGTTGAGATGAATGGGTTGTACACCTTGATGCAATTCTATGACCCTGCATTGAGATGTTTCACGTTTGCTGACTTTATTTTGGGGGCTACCATGGAAGAATACGCAGAGTTTGTCGAGCTGCCGGTGCAAAATAAGGTTCCTTTCATCCATCGTGACGCTAAGCCCCAGCTGGAGGACTTAGTTAAGGCCTTGCACATGAACGCTTCTGAACTGTTAGTGACTTCTTGGCTCGGGGTTCCAGGTTTCTCCCTCGATTTTATGGTTGGCAAAGCTCAAGAATACGCCAAGAGCGGGTGCTGGATAGTCTTTAATGCTATCTTGGCTCTGTGCATCTACGGAATAGTGTTGTTTCCCAATTTACCCAATTTTGTGGACTTGGACGCTTTTCATCTGTTTGCTGCTGGCAACCCGGTACCCACTTTGATTGGAGATCTCTATCATTCATTGCACTACAAAAATGAAAACAGAAGAGGAAAGACTGTTTACTGTTGTGCGCCGCTGTTGAACATGTGGTTTAAGAGCCATCTCCCCCTGAAGGGACCTTTTGTAGATAGTGCAACTACAGCTGAGTGGCCAGAGCGCCTGATGAGGCTATCTTCTGAAGACATTGAGTGGTTTGACCGAGACTTGTTGGGGTCTGAGCTTATTTTCAGTTGTTCGGGGTATCCTAATGTTCCTTTGATAGGAAGAAAAGGGTGTATCAATTATAACCCATCTCTGTTCGTTCGCTAGTTTGGATACGCGTTGAAGAACCCACCTAAGGAGGAAGAAGTACAGGAATCTCTGTACTTCACCGGTGATTTGAATGGAGAGTTACTAGCCAAGCTTCAGCACGCCTGGATGCGTATCAACAGAAGAGGGAAACCATTATTGGGGAAGAATGATTGTCAGGCTTATGTACCATACAAAGTTTGGATCCAAGAGAGAGCAAGACAGTTGCTGATGACATTTCCGGCTGCACCAGTCCCTGTTCATATTCCGGCGGAAGAACCAACCACTGTTACTATGGAGGTCTACGAGCGAGTTGTAAGAGAAAAAGAAGCCTTGATGAAGATCAATGAAGGGTTAGAAAAGGAACTGGCTCAGATGCGTAGCGAGAAGAACAAGGCTGTGCATTCTTTCCAACAGCAGATCGAGTTAGTAAACAGGCTAGGGGCTGAATTGACTGAAGAGAAAAAGAAGCGCGAACGCCTGGGGAAAGAGTTCAGAAGCTCTCATGACATGTTGGAGTCCAAAAAGAAAGCACTCGATGCCGCCTACCGGGAAATCTCTTCTTGTAACAAAACGTGGAATGCTACGCTAACCAACAACAAAAAGAGGGAAGATAAATTGAAGCAGCAAATTTCTGAACTCGATGAACAGTTGAAGGCTAGCACTAAGAAGTATGAAGAGGAGGTAATGGCCAGATATAGTCTCCAGAATGCATTGAACAAGGCCATCGAGGGCAAGAAAGAAGCTGTGTCTCAGAAGCGGAAGCTAGAGGATCGCTTCGGAGAAGGGGCATGGGAGGAATCCGCTGGTGATTTGCGACATGTTCTCAAGCGAAGAGATCTACTTGTTGAGGGTCTGCTTTCCCGACCAAGCCATCCAGAGACTAAGAAGTTACTAGAGGAGTACCAGGCCTATGGGAGCACTTGACCGTTTCATGTATTAATGTATATGCTTTATTTGCATAGCGCTAACCATCACCAGGATTGTTGGTTGAGGTCATGCCTTCTTATTGTATGCATTGATACTGTATTCTTGGCTTAATGGATTTCTCTGCAATATATGAGGTGTTTTCTATGATTCGGCTCCAAACTTCGTATTGCTGTCACTGTCACCGCACTGGCACATTCGCACTAGAATCAGGGAATGATATTCCCTAATGCACAGACACATATTGCATTGCATTCCCATTCATATTGCATTACAGGTGATTATTGAACTGTACCTCATTTCTTGCACTGTACCAGGTCTTTTCAGGATTGAAAGTCAGCGCCCGCACCGATATTCCACTCGTACCAACTGCCGAAGAATTATGGATCAGATGCAGAATGAAATGCAGGACATGCGTGAGAAGCTGGCGCTCTTCATGCAGACAATGGAGACCATTGCGAAGGGCCAGGAGAATTTGCAAGCTTTGGTGCAGCCTTTGTTGGTAAGAAACGCTGGGCACGAAAATGAAGACCATAATTCTGTGCGAGTCGACACTATTCACGGGGATGGTACCCCCACACCGGTAGCTCCACCTGTGGTAAACATGCCTGCTGTCAATGTGAACAACGGCGCTGCCGCCGGGAACGGTAACATTGGAATCGGTAACGAGACTGTCATCAACAACGTTGGGCTCGGGGATGTCAACCTGGGTGATAATCTGGGAGGTAATGGCTTCGGTAATAATGGATTTGGCTTCAATGACCAGGGGTTTGATCATGCTGGGAAGTACGGCTTCAACGCTCAGGGCTTCGGACAGGACGGATTTGGTATGACTAATCAGGGTTATGGCGGATTCGGAAACGGAAATGGCGATGGGTTCATGGCTTTTGGACCTGCAGGAGTCGCTTCGGGATATGGTAACAGGGGGCGAGGCCCTGTGATGAATCAGACTAGAGTTGGCCGTAACAACGGGTACGATGGATAAGGAACTGGGAACGGTAATTGGCAAGAAGACCAGCAAGAGGATGCTTTCTCCGGTGGAGGTTTCGAAGGTCCTATGGATGACTCTCAGAGAATCAAGATGCTCGAGGAGCAGATGAAGGGGGTCGTAAATCAAAGTGTTGTTGGCTTAGATATGACAACAATGGGTCTGGTGCCTGGCCTGAGGGTACCAATAAAATTCAAAGCTCCCACATTTGACAAATATAAGGGGGATACCTGTCCAAAAGTGCACGTGCGGTCATACTACCGAAGGATGTCGGCGTATTCAAACGATGAGAGGATGCTGATGCATTTCTTTCAAGATAGCTTGTCTGGTCCTTCCCTTGAGTGGTATATGGGATTGGAACCAACTCAGATAAAGACATGGAAGCAGCTGGCTGAAGTGTTTGTGGCTCACTATAAGTACAACAGTGACTTGGCACCCAATCGGGTCCAATTGCAGGGGTTGTCCCAGAAGAAGGGCGAGAGCTTCAAAGAGTATGCGCAGAGATGGCGCGACATGGCTGCTAGGGTTCATCCTCCTTTAGAGGACAAAGAAATTAATGATATGTTCATAGGAACATTTACCGGTATGTTTTATGACAAGTTGTTTCACACTTCTTTGGGCAGTTTCTCAGACTTAATCCTGATGGGAGAGAAGATTGAAAGCAACATTAAACAGGGAAGATTCCAAGCTGAGGAATCCACTTCAGCGGGCAGTAACAGAAGGGCTTTCGGTGGGCGCCGTCAAGGTGATGCAAGCGCAGTGTTTGGGGGCCGAGGCCGAGGCCGGGGCAGAGGTCGAAACCAGTACAATCAGCCGCAGCAGGTGGCAAGTGTTACTATCCCATTTCAGCAACAACTAATACAACAACAACAACAGCAACAGCAGCCACAACAGGGGGCACATACTGCCCAGCGCAGAGGCCAGGGGGGCAGACCAAGGAGGGTGTTTGAAACGCCTCCTTCAACGTATGCAGAATTGCTACAGACGTTACTGGGTTTGAACTTGGTGGAAAAGAGAACTATGGCGCCGGTAACAGGTACTCCTCCGTACGGCTTTGACGCAAGCAAGCACTGTGAATTCCACTCCGGGGCTCCGGGCCATGATGTAGAGAGTTGCCACGCGTTCAAGCATGTGGTACAGGATCTATTGGATAGTAAGGCTATCAATTTTGGACAGGAGGGTCCGAACATAGTACAAAAGCCCATGCCCAACCATGGGGCAAATGCCATTTTAACTGAGGAGGGCTTGAACTTGATTATGAATGTTGAAGACCTCAAGACACCGTTGTGCGAGATAAAGAGCAGATTATTGCAAGGAGGTGTGTATCCAGGCTGCGACGAGTATTATTTAGAGTGGTGGACCCAAGCTGGGGGGTGTGATGAATTGAAGAAGGGTATTCAGACCTTAATAGATGGAGGCACATTATAATTCGACCGAACGACAGTTGAAGAACCTGCAGGGGTATTAGCAGATAAGCAAAGTGATGTAGCTACTGTGACGATTCCCCGAAAAACGATAACTATAACGGCGCCGGCCAAGCGACCGCCGATCACTATCACCAAGGCAGGACCAATCCCTTATGAGAGCACTAAGGCAGTCCCCTGGACCTATGGGTTGGAAGTATACTGTGATGGGGTGAAAATTGATGTTAATAAACAGCCAGTTGAGGTTGTAGACAACGTCGTCGGTACTGGAGGTATGACAAGAAGTGGGAGAATCTTCATATCGCCTGAGGTAGAGGCTGAACGACTGGCGAAAGGAAAAGGAAAGATGAATGAGACTGTCCCTGTGCAGAGGAACGACAAAGAAACGTCATCGAAGGATGTGGAAGAGTTCATGCGCCTTATTCGTAAGAGCGATTATAAGATTGTTGAGCACCTTCAACAGACGCCGTCAAAGATATCCATACTGTCGTTGCTATTGTGTTCCGAAGCTCACAGAAATGCATTGTTGAAAGTGCTGGATACATCCTTCGTACCCCAAGATGTTTCCGTGAATCAGCTGGAGGGGGTGTTGGCGCATGTGAATGCAGGCCATAGCTTGGGGTTTACAGACTTCGATTTGACCCCGAAGGGGAGAGAACATAACATGGCGTTGCATGTCTCAGTTGAGTGTAGGGGCTCAGTCATGTCTCATGTACTGGTAGACACCGGATCTTCCTTGAACGTGCTGCCCAAGAAAGCAATGATGAAACTGGACGTCAGAGGAATCCTTTGTACGCCTAGTGACTTGGTGGTCAGGGCATTTGATGGTACACGAAGAATAGTCTTTGGATCCATAACATTACCTCTACAGGTGGGGCCGGAGGTTTTCGCAACTGAATTTTATATTATGGACATCCAGCCAGCATATAGCTGCCTTCTCGGACGACCCTGGATCCATGGTGCTGGGGCAGTCACATCTACCTTGCACCAAAAGTTGAAATACATGGTAGGGGACAGTTTGGTCACAGTCTGTGGGGAAGAAGATATACTGGTTAGCCATCTGTCATCATTCAAGTATGTAGAAGTCAACGGCGAGATTCATGAAACACCCTGTCAAGCCTTTGAAGGGTTACGCATCAAAGACAAAGGTCCCGGGCCGAGTAAAGCGTCAGAGGTAGCCGTCTCGTCATATAAGGAAGCCCAAGCTCTAGTGAAGACTGGTGAGACAAAAGGCTAGGGCAAGTTTCTGGATATTCCCGTGAAGATGGACCGATTTGGGCTAGGATATCAACCGTCATCATCAACGCCTGCTGCAGAGGCACCCCGTTTCAGAGGACCGATAACAATCACCACTAGTGGAGTGTGTCACGAGGCCATCAACGTTGTTTCAGATTCTGAAGAAGGAGACAGTGATTGCGACATGGACGCCTGGATTCAGCCGAGCGTGGCAGGACAAGGATTATGCAATTGGTCTATTCAGGAGATTGTTCCTGTGACTCTCAAACAGTAATACTTTGTTTTCTTAATTGTTGAACAATCTGGTGTCTTACCCGAGGCATCATGATTTTGCTTAGGGCCGTGCTGTTATGTACACTGCGTTGTTTAATCCTTGAATAAAAGGCGTTTTTTCATGTACAAATATTGCGATCTCTGTTTTTCCTGTTTTGTGCTTTACGATAAAATGGCAACGTGGTTATTCGCTTTATACGCATTTTGAAGCATTTAACCATTCCTTTTGCAGGATAACATTTTCAGATGACATCATTGAACCGCCTATGACTCGTCTCGACTTTGAACACCCGGTATTTCAGGCCGAAGAAGAGATTGTTAAAGATGGCGACGTTCCCGAAGAATTGTCTTGGTTGGTAAAGCAAGAAGAACGAGTCATTCTGCCTCATGAGGAGGTCATCGAAATTATTAACCTGGGGTCGGAAGGGGTTGAAAAGAACATCCGTATAGGAGCCGCGCTGCAGAGCGACGTCAAGCGAAGACTGGTTGAAATGCTCAGAGAGTACAGTGATGTGTTCGCTTGGTCGTACGAAGACATGCCTGGGCTCGATACAGATATGGTTGTGCACCGTCTGCCGTTAAAAGAAGAATGCCCGCCAGTCAAGCAAAAGCTTCGCAGAACTAGACCTGATATAGCAGTGAAAATTAAGGAGGAGGTTCAAAAGCAGTGGGATGCTGGTTTCCTAGCTGTTACAAAATATCCCTCATGGGTCGCTAATATTGTACCAGTGCCAAAGAAAGACGGTAAAGTGAGAATGTGCGTAGATTACCGTGATTTGAACAAAGCGAGCCCAAAAGATGATTTCCCGCTTCCTCACAACGACGTGCTGGTTGACAACACTGCTCAATTCTCCGTATTCTCCTTCATGGATGGCTTCTCGGGCTATAATCAGATTAAAATGGCGCCAGAAGACATGGAGAAGACTACTTTCATAACACCTTGGGGAACATTTTGTTATAAAGTGATGCCCTTCGGACTGAAGAATGTTGGGGCAACGTATCAGCGTGCAATGACGACTCTTTTTCATGATATGATGCATAAAGAGATCGAGGTTTATGTCGATGATATGATTGCCAAATCCCAGACGGAGGAAGAGCATTTGGTGAATCTGCTGAAGTTATTCAAAAGGCTTAGGAAGTTCAGGCTGAGACTGAACCCTAACAAGTGCACCTTCGGGGTGAGATCGGGTAAACTGCTGGGGTTTATCGTGAGCGAAAAAGGAATAGAGGTTGATCCTGCAAAAATAAAAGCAATACAAGAGATGCCGACGCCTAGAACAGAAAAGGAGGTGCACAGGTTTTTAGGGAGGTTGAACTACATCGCCCGGTTCATATCTCACCTAACAGCTACGTGTGAGTCGTTATTCAAGCTGTTGAAAAAAGACCAAGCTGTAACGTGGAACGAAAATTGTCAAAAGGCGTTCGATAAAATAAAGCAGTATTTGCAGGAGCCTCCTATTTTGATACCCCCAGTGGCGGGGAGACCCTTGATTATGTATTTGACAGTTCTTGAGGGAAGTATGGGTTGTGTTCTCGGTCAACACGACGAGACAAGAAGAAAAGAGCATGCGATCTACTACTTGAGTAAGAAGTTTACTGAATGTGAATCTCGATATTCAATGCTCGAAAAAACTTGTTGCGCGCTAGCCTGGGCCGCCAAGCGTTTGAGGCAATACATGCTGAATCATACAACCATGCTTATCTCGAAGATGGATCCTATCAAATATGTATTCGAAAAGCAGGCATTATCGGGGAAAATTGCCCGTTGGCAGATGGTTTTGACTGAATACGACATCCAGTATGTCTCGCAGAAGGCTATAAAGAGGAGCGTATTGTCTGAGTACTTGGCAGAGCAGCCTATTGAGGACTACCAATCGATGAGGTTTGATTTTCCTGACGAGGATATCATGTACCTAAAGATGAAAGATTGTGAAGAGCCGTTGCCAGACGAAGGACCGAAATTGGGTTCCAAATGGAAGTTGATCTTTGACGGAGCTGTAAACGCCTATGGTAGCGGAATAGGGGCAATCATCACTACTCCACACGGGTCGCACATCCCGTTTACTGCTCGATTGACCTTTCCAGTTACCAATAATGAAGCCGAATACGAAGCTTGTATCATGGGGCTTGAGGAAGCTATTGATTTGCGAATCAAGAATCTGGATGTATACGGAGACTCAGCTCTGGTGGTGAATCAAATAAAGGGCGAATGGGAGACACGTCAGCCTAATTTGGTACCATACATGAATTACGCGAGGAGATTGTTGCCTTTCTTCGACAAGGTTGAATTGCATCATGTACCGCGAGCAGAGAATCAGATGGCTGACGCCCTGGCCACTTTGTCTTCCATGTACAAAGTCAACTTCTGGAATGAGGCTCCCAGAATTGTTATCTCTCGGCTTGACAGACCTGCCTTCATATTTGCCATTGACGAAGCATCCGATGATAAACCGTGGTATTTTGATATCCTTAATTTCCTGAAGAACAAAGAGTATCTGGCTGGGGCATCCAGTCACGATCAGAAGACTCTCAGGAGATTGGCGGGTAATTTCTATTTGAATCCGGGCGGTGTCCTATACAGAAGAAATCACGACTTGGTGCTACTACGTTGTATAGATGAGAAAGAGGCGAAGTTGCTCATGGAGGAAATACATGAGGGTACATTTGGTACACACGCTGGGGGGCATGCTATGACGAGGAAGCTGCTGCGGGCAGGTTATTATTGGCTAACTATGGAAACTGGTTATTTCAAGTTTGCGAGGAAATGTCACAAGTGCCAAATCTATGCAGATAAGATCCATGTGCCTCCGAGTCCTCTGAACGTGATGTCATCGCCATGGCCGTTCTCGATGTGGGGAATCGATATGATTGGAAAGATCGAGCCGACGGCTTCTAACGGACACCGGTTCATTCTGGTAGCAATCGATTACTTCACCAAGTGGGTAGAAGCGGCATCTTACGCAAATGTGACTAAGCAGGTGGTAGCCAGATTCATCAAGAGAGATATCATTTGCAGATATGGAATCCCCGAGCGGATAATTACTGACAACGGTTCAAACCTGAATAACAAAATGATGAAGGAGCTGTGTCAGAATTTTAAGATCGAGCATCACAACTCCTCCCCTTACCGACCCAAGATGAATGGCGCTGTTGAAGCGGCCAATAAGAATATAAAGAAGATCGTCCAGAAGATGGTGGTGACCTATAAGGATTGGCATGAGATGCTACCTTTTGCTTTGCACGGTTATCGTACGACGGTACGCACATCAACCGGGGCAACCCCATTCTCATTGGTATATGGAATGGAAGCAGTATTACCACTGGAAGTTGAGATTCCTTCCCTGAGAGTATTACGAGATGTCCAACTAGACGAGGCAGAATGGGTGAAAGACAGGTTGAATCAGCTGAGTTTAATGGATGAGAAAAGACTAGCTTCTCTAGCATACGGTCGTTTGTACCAGAGCCGAATGAAGAAAGCATATGATAAGAAGATACATCCTCGGAGCTTTCAGACGGGCAACCTTGTGCTGAAAAGGATTCTCTCGCCACAGGCAGATCACAGGGGCAAGTGGACCCCCAACTACGAAGGGCCATACGTTGTCAGAAAAGTCTTTTCAGGAGGAGCTTTGTTGTTGTCCACCATG
Organism: Lathyrus sativus; assembly: GCA_963859935.3. Lineage (NCBI taxonomy): Eukaryota > Viridiplantae > Streptophyta > Magnoliopsida > Fabales > Fabaceae > Lathyrus > Lathyrus sativus. The sequence goes on along the minus strand of OZ012740.1, from coordinate 320,409,835 downwards.
GACGGTGAAGACTTTACGTCGCCTGTGAATTCGGACGCAATTAAAAAATATTTTGCTTAAAATTGACCCGCTGGACAGAAAAAAGAGAGTCCAGGCAAAAATGGGGCATCCTGGCGAACCAAAAACAGAATGAAAGGTTCGGGCAAAAGTTAGGGATAAAATTGAAAAAATGTACACCCGCGAAGTTGAAAACCTACACTGGGCGGCTTCGGCAAAAAAGGGTATCCCGGTGAACCGAAAACCCGTAAAGGGCGGTTCACGCAAAAGTTAGGGATTTGAAAAGCAAATGACTGCGGTCCGAATTTGATACTGCGGTGCGCATTGGTACGGGAGAATATACTTGAGGGGTCGATTATCAGATACAATCTCTTCGGAAGTGTGAATACCGGGAAAGCATTAGAGTCGGGCGAGTCATAGGAGGATCAGCTCATGATGTTCGTCTACATCCCGTTGCCGACATGTGTACAAATTTGATTTGTCATTATATTTATGCTTCTTGTGCATACTTGTATATTTGTTGTGCGTAGCTTCCTCTTTTCAGGAGTTACATCCCGTGTACAAAACTCTGCCCATTTAGGGGCCCAATCAATAAAGCATGTTATTCAGTATTTGATGCTGGTTCTTTACTGTTTTGTACATGATAAACGCCTAGGTTTAATAAAACTAGTAAGTGTATAACGTCGTTGGCCCTTGCCAATAATTGCTAAAGCTTTGAATTAACTGAAAATAATGTCAAGAACACTAACCTGAATAGATTTGGTTGCATAGACTCGTCTTGTTTCGTTTGTGGTGTTGCAGGGTTCTTGACCATATGAAGCGGACGATCCAAAGACTGCAGTACTGACTAGAAGCTTGTAACGGAAAGATTCGATCCCCACGCAGGTCGCGCTTCCAAGATAACATTGTTCCTTACTGAAGAAGGATCGAATTCCCCAGCTAGTCGCAGCTTAGCCGGAAGACATTCTCCAGCAAAGTCGTTTACTCTCAGCATAATTGACGATTCCCAGATCGAAGGCTGTATTCAGACAGTGTGGTGTCCCCCAAAAGGATCCCCCATCCCGAGCAGAGTGGCTTAGCCTCAGAAGATTAATATTCCCAACTCGTGAGCTGTACTCAGACAGTTTACCCTTCCCAGTAGGGTCATTTACTCTCCCCCAGCGAAGTCAGTTGAGTTTCCCCAAGAGAATCGTTTCGTCCCCAGCGAAGTTCTCTTTCCAGCAAGTGTTTTCTTTCCTCCCGGTGGAACTCAAAGATTAAAAAAAAAGAGAGAAAACTCTCCCCGGCAGAGTTGGTGGTGTATCCTGGCATTTATTTTGTCGGAATACCGTGTGATACCCGTTCACTCCCCAGCAGAAGTCCAATCATGATTGGCGCATTCGGTTATTCCTCAGCGAAGTTGGCTTCACTCTTCCAGCATTTATTTTGCTGGAATAATTCTGTGACACCTGGTTACCCCCAGCGGAGTTGGCGTTGTCTTCAGCATTTATTTTGCTGAAGCAGTTCCTGTATCCCAGCAGTTCGAGCTTGCATCTGCATTGGCATATAGTGTCATATTTGTATCTACCAAATAAAAAACGCGTAGCATTTCCATGTCGAATGGAGCATTGCGTCATTGTCAAACATATGCATTTTGAAACATAAACTAGATTGGTTGACCGTTTGTTTCTAGTATTGTTTCCCATGCAGGTGGAGAGAGCTCTTGCTCAAATGAATTACCAAAAATTCAAGATCTCAGCGTGAGACATTCAACGATAATGTCAGTTTTGGCATTATTCCCCACAGAGTTGCTTGTTTAAAGTTTCTCTTACCCCTCCAGCGGAGTATGTCTTCAAGGACGTTGTTGTGACAGCATCAGAAGATTTCGTGAATCGATCTTTCGAAGTTGTCTGGCAGTGTGGATTCAGAAAATCCCCACTAGAGTCCTTCTTAGATTTGCTATCATGTCAGCACTGAAAATTGAAGACTGGACTCATATTGTGTTACCCATGTGATTGATGGAGCTAGTTGCTGCAAAGATAGGCAGAAAACCTGTATTTGGCAGAGTATTACCCGTATGGATAGACTGATGAAGTTTCCTGTGTTTAGGCAGATGATTTTCTCGTATGGATAGGCGGATGAAGTTTTCCTGTGTTTAGACAGATGATTTTCCCGTATGGATAGGCGGATGAAGTTTCCTGTGTTTAGACAGATGATTTTCCCGTATGGATAGGCGGATGAAGTTTTCCTGTGTTTAGGCAGATGATTTTCCCGTATGGATAGACGGATGAAGTTTCCTGTGTTTAGGCAGATGATTTTCCCGTATGGATAGGCGGATGAAGTTTTCCTGTGTTTAGACAGATGATTTTCCCGTATGGATAGGCGGATGAAGTTTTCCTGTGTTTAGACAGATGATTTTCCCGTATGGATAGGCGGATGAAGTTTCCTGTGTTTAGACAGATGATTTTCCCGTATGGATAGGCGGATGAAGTTTCCTGTGTTTAGGCAGATGATTTTCCCGTATGGATAGGCGGATGAAGTTTTCCTGTGTTTAGACAGATGATTTTCCCGTATGGATAGGCGGATGAAGTTTCCTGTGTTTAGATAGATGATTTTCCCGTATGGATAGGCGGATGAAGTTTTCCTGTGTTTAGACAGATGATTTTCCCGTATGGATAGGCGGATGAAGTTTCCTGTGTTTAGACAGATGATTTTCCCGTATGGATAGGCGGATGAAGTTTTCCTGTGTTTAGGCAGATGATTTTCCCGTATGGATAGACGGATGAAGTTTCCTGTGTTTAGGCAGATGATTTTCCCGTATGGATAGGCGGATGAAGTTTTCCTGTGTTTAGACAGATGATTTTCCCGTATGGATAGGCGGATGAAGTTTCCTGTGTTTAGACAGATGTTTTTCCCGTATGGATAGGCGGATGAAGTTTCCTGTGTTCAGGCAGATGATGTTCCCGTATGGATAGGCGGATGAAGTTTCCTGTGTTTAGGCAGATGATGTTCCCGTATGGATAGGCGGATGAAGGTTCCTGTGTTCAGGCAGATGATGTTCCCGTATGGATAGGCGGATGAAGTTTCCTGTGTTTAGGCAGATGATTTTCCCGTATGGATAGGCGGATGAAGTTTCCTGTGTTTAGGCAGATGATGTTCCCGTATGAATAGGCGGATGAAGTTTCCTGTGTTCAGGCAGATGATGTGCCCGTATGGATAGGCGGGTGAAGTTCCCTGTGTTTAGGCAGATGATGTTCCCGTATGGATAGGCGGATGAAGTTTCCTGTGTTTAGGCAGATGATGTTCCCGTATGAATAGGCGGATGAAGTTTCCTGTGTTCAGGCAGATGATGTGCCCGTATGGATAGGCGGATGAAGTTCCCTGTGTTTAGGCAGATGATGTTCCCGTATGGATAGGCGGATGAAGTTTCCTGTGTTTAGGCAGATGATTTTCCCGTATGGATAGGCGGATGAAGTTTCCTGTGTTTAGGCAGATGATTTTCCCGTATGCAAAGACAGGGTATTTTCTTGTATTTGGCAGAGTACGTACCTGCGGTGAGGGCGGAGTAATTTCCCATAGTGATGGCGGAGTAATTTCCCGTAGTGATGACGGAGTTATTTTCCTGTATCAGTGGCAGTATCCTGTTTTGTTGACAGAAGTACTTCTCCTAGCGAAGTCGATAAGTTCGTTCCAGTATTGACAAGATAATGATGAAATCAGATTTGTAGATAGCGTTCCCCAAACAATCGTGCAGTTCATTTCTGCGGTTGGCAAATTTCCGGGTTCTTAGTATTCAACCGTCTCGTACCTCGAATGTTTGAAGCCCGTTCGCGCTTCACACAGTCGGGTCCCAGTCGCTTGAATAGGGGCAGCTGTTGCACCCTAAAATTTGCTCAACTTATCTCACTTGGTTTATGTTTCAATTGCATTGTCATTTGCATAAAAAGTCATGTACATAGTCTAATCATTTGCATAGCATAGCATAGCAAGCCATCCAACAAGGGACCAAGTACTATTCTCATCTCTATGAGCCTATCAAGAGGTTCTTATTCAAATTCAAGCCTATCCAAGCCATCAGAAAGAAATAGAAATCTAAGAAGTCAGTGGATCAAGCCGTGGATCTCTCTCCTATCTTGAGTATATTTGAAGATCATCAAAGAAGTTGTGAGCTGTGAATTGAGCATGGAGGGTATATAGACATCATGGAGGACCTATAAGGCCATTTTGAAAGTGAGACAAGGCATTGATGTGATCACAAGAGCTGCAGTTGAAGACAGTCAACTAGGGTTTCATCTGGGTCAACCCTAGGTCAAATGCTTGATTGAAGGGCATCAAGGCCTGTTTGAAAGATGTGGGATGCTTCATTTGACATGTAAATATGGATGTGGTGTTGTGCCAAGGAGGAATCAAGAGAAATCAAGAAGAAGAGGAGTTTCTAAATTAGGGTTTCTGTGTAAAATCTCCTGGTTTAGGTCAAACTTCCAAGCAAGATAATTCAAAATGAAAGCTTCAAATGGATCCTTGAAAAACATGAAACTTGTAGAGGATTTCAAGACCTTTAATTTGAGTGGTGGAAGACATCAAGGAGATTTATAGAACTCAAGTTATAGTCCTTGCAAGTTACAGGTCATCTGAGGCATCTGAAATTTTGTCTGTGAAAGTTACTTGTCTTCCAAGAAACCTTTACCCCTCAAGGAGCTTTCAAATGGATTTCTGGTAAACATGAGAGTTGTTCCTCATGATCTTAGCTTTCTAGAAAGGTATGGAATGCTTTCATCTGATTTGTGGAACTCTACTTATGACCTTGGCAAGAAAAGGGTATTTTGGTCATTTGAGAATTACAGGTCATTTCAAGCATATGCCCAAAACTCATACAAGGAAGCTTCAAATGAAAAACTTCACAACATCAAAGTTGTTCCAAATGAAATTTTGAGTCTAGAAAAGTGGTCATGGAAGTTGGAAAATTCTCATAGCTCAAGTTTGCAAATTTGGTCAATTAAAAGGTGAATTTAATGAATAAAAGTGACCTAAAAATGAGATTTTTCATAACATGTCCAAATGGGATGAAATTATAGGTCATTTTGATTGGAAAGAATGTTTTGAGACCATTGGAAATAGTGGATTTTTGAGTTTAGTTCAAAATTTGAGAGATATCATGGCTTGCTTATGGTTAAAGTAACACATGCCAAAACACAAGGGATTTGTGTACAAGAAGTTTCCAGCAAGTTCTAGATGGTTCCATGGGCATCTATATAAACCCTAGAGCTGATCCATGAAAGGGTTGCACTTCATTTTGATCCAAAACACCAAGTTTCACTCCATTTTGCATTTTTGCAAATTCATTCAAAACTTCTCAAGTCTTCATCATTCATTCAATGTTATGATCCAATTCCATTCAAGAATCATCCCTGAGTACATTGCAAGCAAGATCTGAAGAAGAAATCACAAGAATCGTGCTATACAAGTTCATCCTCCAAATTGCAAAAAGAATTGGTTATGGCAATCCAAAGCATTTGAGCAAGAGTTGCTGCATACAGTATCAAAATCCACCTCCATTGATCAAGTCCAAAGCATTGCAAGCTGTGAATCCAAGAGATCATCCATCTGTTTTCAATTTTGCACCAGGTTAGTATTTCTATCGAATTAGCTTGATTTAGATGGTATGATGTAGAATCATTAGGTTAGAACTGTTAGGAATAGGTAGATGATCAATTCCATTGAGTTTGAGAGCTTTCCATGGAGTTTGACATTGAAGCACACCAACTGTTTGGACTTAGAACTCTCTTGATATGGAGTGTTAGCACTAGTTCTTTAGCTTAGGTTAATCAGTGATGCAAGGTGGTTATTTTGATGACAAGAAATTGGAAAAAGAAGAAGTTGGAAGTTTGAGTATCCATGGATGTAAAGCTATCGGGTTTGGCTTTTTAGAGCATGTTAGGGCAAACTGGATCCATGGCTGTGTTCATGGAGGAAAGTAGATCAATTTCGCCTTTGGAAGCTTTGAGTTTCATGGAGAAACGAGGGAGCAAGAGCCACTGGAAGATTCACGTGTGGAGGTTGCTTTTCATGGAAGGTTCACAAACCCTAGGGCTGGAGGTAGGAGACGACCTCCCAGCCGTTAGATGGACACAAGACTTTGACTCAGAAAACGCATCCAATGGCCTGTGTTTGAAGTTGAAACGAGAGGGAATCTGAGGCCATGAAACGCCTCGTTTCATTAAAGTCCTCTGGTGGGCTTAAAGTGAAATTGCTAGCCACACCCCCAATATCCAGGCCCATATGAATGGAACTGCATTTCTTGCTTTTTACACCGTTTTCGTTTTTATTTTTTCTTTTGCATTTTATGATTAAACTGGGCCCAGGCGCGCTTTGCTACGCGCACCCCCAGTCTGGGCCCATCATCCATGTTTCAACGTGTTTTCCTACTAATTGCACCCCTAACTCATTTTAAATCATTTTAATTTCCTTTATTTTTCTTAATTGTTTGAAAAATCATAACAAATTGAAAATTCCATATTCTTGATTGGTTTTTTTTTTACCATTTTCATATTTCTGTGTAGAAAAATATCATGTAATAAAATTTCCATTTTATTTTCTTTTAATATTTTTTGCACATTTTTTCTTTTAATGCCTTTTTAAATAGATTTAATTTGTATATAGTTTTGTAGAATTTCTTTTAGGTGGTTCTCATAATCTTTTTAGGCCAATTTTTTTAGTATAACTAGATACATATATTAGGTGCCCCCTTGATTTTTATACTAATTTTTTTGGATTTATTTTAGGTAGTTTAGTTAGAAACCATTAGGCTAATCATTTAGGGTTGTTAATATAATGTAGGTATGCAAAACAAATTTTCTTTTGGGTTTTCTTTAAGACAAATTAAATGATGGGACTATAGGGGTATTATGGGTAAATAATAGATCCCTTAGCAAATGTTAGACTTCCCCTATTCTATTATTACTATTAGTATATTGCTTGTATTTGCTTGATTGTGTGGTGTGCCCTCCCTAGGGTTATTATTTGACTGCGTGGGGTATTGGGTCTGCTTGGGGTTTGGGGTTGAGTGGAAGACCTTGCTGATGAAGCCCATTGATGACAAAAGGAAGGAAGACCCATTTCCAAAGTTGATGAAGAGTATCTCTTGCTGGCAGCTGTTGAGGTTATAGGATCTAGGAGTTAGGTAGAGCTCTAGAATAGGAACTTGATTCACAAACATGGAAGGTCTTGTTTGCCTCCATTCTTTCTCTATGATTCAAAGTCTCTTTTAAATATCCACCTCCTTCCTTTGGAAGGATTAGTGAATGTATTTAAAAGATATAACTTTTGAGAGAAAACTGTCTGTATCATGTTAACAGTCAGTAGGCCACCCTTGGTAGGCAACCGACTGCTTAGCATCCAATTAATCTTGTTGACTGCTACTCATCTTGGAAAGTGAGACTTGAAGAAAAGCCCTGAAAGATTGAAGATAGAGACCTTGCTTGAAGGCTTGAAGATGAAGACTGATGCTTGCTTGGAGCTTGTAGATAGTTGAAGATGACTTGAAGACAAATGTTGATGAAGACTGCTGTTTGCTGTTAATTTTTGATGTATTGTTTGAATTTCTCTGACTGTATTGTTTGATAAATTTTCCCATAGGGTTGAAGTGAAGTTGTTTCACTTTTCCCATTGTTTTCTAGGTTCGAGGTTGAGTGGGACTCCCTTGCCTCGCTTGTATTGCTGCATCCATGCATTTTACTGCTTTATTGTATATATGCTATTGTTTCTGTTTCCGTTTATCCCTCAGGATCTCTGTTTCTCTCTGCGCAAGAGAGGAGCATGATAGACATTAGGTCTTAACCCATGCATGATAACATTAGGTTAGTGTGATTCCCTTTTCAACCATAGGTTAGAGTTTTGTCTCTTCTTTCTCAAAACAAACAGAAAAACACAATAAATATTTCAAACACAATAAAAGACACTTCTTCCGTAAAAGAATGTGAACTCATCAAAATGTCAATTTTTGTCCGCTTGGACCAGTAATCAGAAAAACCCTTTTTTTAGAAGGAGATAAAAACAATCAAGACAGACTTGTGTCATACGTGGCCCGAACTACGTTTGCTCTGATCTTTCATGCTGTATGAAAGTACGTAGGCATAGGATGCGATATCCTAGCGAGCAACCTTCCCCTCCTTTCCCGTAGGTAGGCGAACTACGTTGACTCTGATTTCTCGTTCCAGACGGGAATACGTAGGCATAAAGTGCGATACTTTGCCGAGTCATTTTATTTTCTTTTTAACCCCAGACCTTTAGAGTAGATAGAATAACAACCCGTACCAGAAAACAAGCGTGGATCCCGTCGAGTACGACGGACGTGAGGGGTGCTAATACCTTCCCCTTGCGTAACCGACTCCCGAACCCAGGATTTGGTTGCGATAACCATTCCTTTCCCGTCTTCGCGGTAGGTTTACGTCGAGCGTTTCCTTTCCCTCCGTTGGGATAAATAACGCACGGTGGCGACTCTTCTGTTCAGCCGACGCCGATTTTCGCAGTAGCGACACCTTCCACATGTTTTTTGCACTTCCACATTTAATAAAAGTTGTAGGGGAAATCTTTAAGTTCATTTTAGAAAAAGAATGGGCTCCAAATGATGAAAATTGAACAAGTTATTACCTTTTGGAGTTGACAAGAAAATCCTTCCAAAACTCAAAATGACCTATAATGTCTTCAAACTTTTGATGACTTTCCAAGCATAATTGAATCCTTCCTTGCAAATAGAACTTATTGAGGATGATGAAAGAGTTCATTAGAAAAAGAACCACCTCAAGATGTTGAAAATTGAAGAAGTTGTTCCCATTTAATCATAGCATCCATAAATTGCTAAATTAGGTCAACCATCTGAAGGTGTGAGAAATACACAAGAAAGGGGGGTTTGAATTGGGTATTCACTTCATTAATACTTTTTTCTCATTTCTTCACTTATTGCTTCCTATAGAGTTCTTTAAGATGCATTGCGGAAGCATATATAATAAGGCATAACACAAGTAAAGAACACATGATATATCCTGGTTCACTTGAGCAACTCTCAAGCTAATCCAGTCCACCCTTCCAAGGTGATTTCGCCTCACTCAAGCAAGGACTTAATCCACTATAACCAAAATGATTACAGTTGCACAAGCTAACTGCAGGTGACTAACAAATAGACAATGACACATTCAGGGATCCCTTAGGATATAACGTTCATTGACATCTAATAGAATCCGATCACAAAAGATCTCCTATTAGAATTCCACAAATGACTACAGTCACTTGTCATCTCAAGTATTCCAATCTTCACAAGATCACTTGAAGAACCACTAATTCAAAATTGAATTTGTGTTGTCCAAGATTACATGAGTGCTTCTTATCAAGCAGATTACTCCTAATTAAAGTACATGGCAAGTATTGAGCAACAGCTCCTTGCATACTAATACAAAAACTAATCTAAAGATAAATATCTATGAGATTATTAGAACATTAGTTTCCATATTGCTTAAAAGCTTTCTTATGTGAGCACTGCGACTTCTTAGCATAAAGCTTTTCTTGTTAATCAACTATAATGCTAACTTCACTCGTCAGCATCATTTCTTTGTAACAAGTTGGCTTTCTTTGTAATAAGAAAACATTTGAATGAATCAAATGTTCTTCTTTTATAATGCATTCAAAAGAGACGTTGTAAGGGTAGAGATGTCCATTCAAATATTCCAACGGTCATTTCCCAACGGATAAAATACTCATGTGTTGTATAGTACTGACATCACTTTCTTTTCCTTTTCTTGCAACGTTAATATATTATTGTGTGAGACAGCTCTTATCCACAAATGATGTGATCTTCATTTATCAGTTTGGACAGATCAGCTTCTGGATTTGTTTCTTCTGATAATGTATCTGATGAGTAGTTCAGAAACTACTTTAGTATGATAGCGTAATAACATCAGAGTCTGACTTCAGCACCTTGTTTATCAGATTTGATAGCAACAACTTATCTGATTAACACGTCTTTATCTGGGTAAAGCTACATAATCTTCAACTTCAGAATCTAGTCTTCAGAGTCTTTCTGCACTTGGTCTTCAGAGCCTTCAGCCTTCAGAGCTTCAGGTCATCAGAGTCTTCAGTACGTAATTCTTCAGATGATTATATCTTCAGAGTCTTGATCTTCAGAACCCTTAAGTCTTCAAAGTCTTTCTGCACTTGGCCTTCAGAGCATTCAAACTTCAGAGCTTCAAGTCATCAGAGTCTTCAGAGCTTGGTTCTTCAGAGGACTATATCTCAGATGCGTTGATAACTTCCAGATCAGATACACTTCTCAGAGCAGAATCCACAAGAGCATTGCAACTGCAATATACAACATCTTTGGATCTTTCTGATTATGATCAGATATAGAGCCATACTTGCTTCTTCAATATGCTTTGATTGCTTTCAGATCAGATGCACTTCACAGAACAGAATCCACAAGAGCATTGCAACTGCAATATACAACATCCTTGGATGTTTCTGATTGTGAACAGATATAGAGGCAAACTTGCTTCTTTAATAAGTGCTTTATGTCACGTCACACAAAGTAACTCCATATTGAATTTAATGCACTTCTTGATATTGTTTGTTGATTTGATATCTTTATTTAACGATCTGCACACAACAAACATTAGAACATAAAATGGTTCTTTCACAAATACTTAATTGTTATCATCAAAACATAGAGATAACATGTAGAGACAATTCTTGCTCTTACAATCTCCCCCTTTTTGATGATGACAAAACATGTATTTTGATAGAACATTTTATACAGGGTAATCACCAAGCATTAACATATTCAGAGTTTCAAGCAACAGCTCCCCCTGAATGTGTTAACCTTAAAAATTCTTTTTATGCTTGTTCAGAAACTTTCTCTGATCCTAAGACTCAAAAAATAGAAATATTTAAAAAACAAAAAACAAATAGAAGATAAGGAATACTTCACTACGATATAAGAGAGCATAAGTCTTTAGCATCTGGACTAGTTCAACAGAACTTCCATCTTCAGATCTTTAGAACTTGTTTTCTCTAAACATCGTATCAAAGTCGTATATCTTCAGAGTCTTCTAGAGCATTTGCACATCTTTCTGGGTGAACTCCCCCTGGCTACAATAGGTCAGATATTTAGATCTTCAGAACTCACCCTGAATATGATACTAGTTCTTGATTCTGAGTCTGAGACCAATTCTTGCTTTTATGAAGATTTTTGTTTCTTATGCTCTGATTATCATATTCACAAACAGTTTACATATTCTGAACATTATGATACAAAAATCAAGATGACTTTAACTTTCTCTTGAACAATATTGGGTCCATCTAATTCTGAACATATATGTTCACGAAGTGTATAACTTCGATTATATGAACAACCAGTTCATTTGAACTCATAGTTCATTCATTTACATGTCTTTAGAATGCCTAGTGAACTTGTTCAGAGTTCCTCAGTAAAACATCAAACATACAGTTAGTAATAAACGCAGTTTATATCAGAGTTGATGTTTTGCATTCTCTTTAGGTTATATCAGATTATATTCTATTTCTTCAGATTATATCAAAATCATATTCTATTTCTCCCCCTTTTTGACATCATCAAAAATGTGAGTTTTCATTAAAAACAAGATTTAAAATATATTCTATTTCTCCCTCTTTTATATTAGAATAAAAAAAATTAAATTAATAGAGTCAAGAAATAAAACCTGAGTGCCTAATTCTTATAGTTTGACATATTTTCCAGAATTTGTTGAAGCATGCACAGAAGAGAGTTGTGACAAGTTTCTGTTTAGCAAAGCTTTCTCTGAAAACTTGTTGTTCTTTCTTCATAGCTTGTTGATCTTCAATCTCACTAACGTCACATTCTCAACGTATAAGAGTAGTTTCAGAAGAAGAACCAACTACAGCAACTTGCTTAGCCTTCTCAACATCTACAGCTTCTTGTGTCAATCTGACAGTTTCTTTTCTGGAATCTTCCTATGCTAAAATTCTCGCTTCTTCATCAGCTCTTTCTTCAGCTTCTTTTTGCTTCTAAGCAAGAAGTTTGAAGTTTCTTATCCTTTCTAGCTTGTCTTCTTTTTCCTTAACCAGTTGAACTTCAGCTTCTAGTGACTTGAAAAGCGTCCAGATTCAAAGTTCAACCACTTTTGAAAGACGTTCCAAAAAGTCTCAAACTCCAGAGGATGAAGGTTTATTGAGTGTGAGGAGAGGTTTCAGAAACATGAACATACTCAGATAAATGAATAGTGCTCAGAGGTGTGAATGGTACCAAATGAAGGTGTGAATGGTAAAGTGATGAGGGGACAGAGGATAAGGTTCAGATGTGATAAAGGTTTCAGAAGGAAGATGGGGTTTAGCATCTGATTTATCATAAGAGGAATCAGATGAGTCAGATGAGATAGGAAAACCAGTTAGACTGTGAGGAATGAAACATTTTCAGGTTCAAAGGGGTTTGCATCATCTGTTCTTTTTGAGGATGGGACTTCATCAGAATTGGTTTCCTGAGGAATACCAATTGAAGGAGGTGTAGGAATTGTTGAAAACATATTCTCTTTTAATGGAGCAGACGCAGATGATGAGAGGAGCTCTCAGAGTCAAAACTTTCATTTTTCAGAAAGCTCATATATCTTTGAGATTTTGAGATCTTCAGAGTTATTCTTTCTCTGAGTGCATTCCATTTTGACTTTTATCTTTCTTCATCTTGTTTCTTCAACATCAAAACACTATACTTCAGAAGTATTAGAGTTTGATTTGACATAACTTCTTCTAATTAAATCTTTTATCTAGATATTCAGATAATCGAAATCTTTAGATGATCTGCGACTTCAGATTTGCTCAGATCTTTAGAAGAGCATCTTTGACACCAATAGAAGGTAATGTGCGAAAAATGTGTTATGATTCTTCTGTCTTATGCATATGATAGTTCTTCAGCTGATACTTCATCCAGAGCATCTGATACTTCAACAAGCAGCAACAACATATTCTGCTTCTGCAGTAGAGAGTGCTATTTTGAGTTGCTTCTTGCTGTAACAAGGATCAGATTGTCTGACAGCTTCTAGATGTCCTCTTGCGTTCAACTCTGTCTTCAGCAAAATCAGCATCACAGAAACCTACTAAATTATATTCAACTGATTTTCTGTAACACAGAGCCACGTTAATAGTACCTTTCAGATACCTTAGAAATCTCTTAACAATTGTTAAGTGAGATTCTCTAAGATCTGATTGGGATCAAGCACATAAACATATACTAAAAAGAATGTTAGGTCTAGAAGCAGTAAAATACAGAAGAGAACAACTCATACCTCTGTACATCTTTTCATCTACCTTATTACTAACCTCTTCTTTTCCCAGAGTGTACGTTGAATGCATGAGAGTCTTAGCTGGCTACTCTCTGACAGATTAATCTTCCTTCTGCTACATTCTTCTTTTGAATCATAATGACTTCTTCAACTTCCTTTCTTTTGAATAGAAACATATCTCCTCTGATGTTTGTATCATCTTGAACAATAGTTATGAATTCCAGATTCTTCCTTTGGTCTTCATCTTCTGATCATCCATCTTCTCATACCAATGATCACGCCTCTTAATCTTCTTCCAGACAACTTGTTTTCAGATGAACGCTAGTTTCTCATAATAAGCATAAGCTTCAAAAAAGGTTATGAGCTGAGGAAACTTGCTGACTTCTTGCATCATAAGAACTTATCCTTTGAATAGACGTAGTTGATCATCACAAACTATCATCAAACCAAGATGTATTTCTAGCATCTATTTGAATGACAATCTTGCTCTTTATCAACCAGCATCAGATCATCTGATGGTGATTTCTTCTGCTAAGCCGCCTTTGGTTTCTAATTCCAAGCTTATTATCAAATTCAATATCAAGTTCATACTTCTACTCAATCCTAAGAGTTCAGAAGAAGGTGAACATCAAAAAATACATTCATGTATCAACAACTTTACTGAACAAATTTCCTTTTTAATATTTCTTCAGAAACTATCAAAGCTTCTGCTTTATCTTCTGAGAGATTCTCTATACCAAACTTTCTAACCATAACTATTAGAGTTATATTAGTTAGTCCTTCTTGTCATTGACATTTAGTCTTTGCCCAGAATATCTTCATCAATAGATGATAGCTCAATCAATGACATCAAGCCCAGAAGTGTTTCTTCATAAGGTTTGATACTGATATGGTTCAGATACTATATTTCATTAATTTCCATAATAGATTCTTCTGACTATGAAGCTGCAATTCTACTTATCTTGATCAGCATCTATTGAGTGAACAAATATGGAAATGTTTCCTTGCATCAGATCCTATGATGAAGTTCTGTCTTCTTCTTATCAGAGTAAGCTTCAAATCCTCTAATGAAGTTCCAGAGTAAGCTTCAGATCTATGTAGCTTAGCTCTAGCGAATGTTTCAGTAAACTGTTCATCCAGAGTGTCGCTACGCGAAAAATGACACAGAATCGCCACCGGATTTTATTTATCCCAAGGAGGGAAAGGGAAATAACGATAAAACCTTTGGTAAAAGAGCATGGTCATCGCAACCAAGTCTTAGGGTTCGGGAGTCGGTTATGCAAGGGGAAAGTATTAGCACCCCCTCACATCCATCGTACTCGATGGGAACCTCCTAGGTTGTTTAGCGTGAATGGGTGTTTTTATTAAGAGTTTGCTTGCTTAAGGAAAAGAGGGGTTGGTTTATTTTAATGCTCGCCAAGGATTGTGGCCCTTGTGCCTACGTATCCTCACTTAAAAGAAGTGAAGAATCAGAGCTCTGTAGTTCGGAGGCTTATGAAATAGTTGTTTGTTGGTTGATTTTATACCTTGAAAAAGGGTTTCCGGATTGATGCCCTAAGGCAAAAAATAGTTTGATGAGTTGATGTTATTTTTAGGTTTTTTTTAGGGAAGAATTTATTCTTGACTAGGATTATACAAAAGACTTTGGATAGAGATGAATGTCTCGAATAGCCAAGTCGAGCGCCTTGTATTCAAAACATTCAGAATGAGTGTAGGAGGATTCCATTCTCATTCCTTCTCCACCACTTTAAAGTTCATGGTGCATAATTCTGATCGTATATTTTATTGTGTTTTGGGTTTTTTATAAGAAAAAGGATCACTTGATGTTGGATCAAGGTTTATTTTTTGTAAAGATGATTGAAGCGATACAGACAAGGTCGATTGCGATGCGCAAGGCAATCGACTTACAAGGTTGAAAATGGCTCGATAAAATCGAGAGTTTGTTTTTGAAAATGGTTTTTGGAATCAAAAGTCAACAAGGATAATAACAATATTCACATTAAAATCATACAAATATATGGGGTTATTCGGCTAAAAAAAATCGAGACAAATTTTTTTAAGGTAAAAAACAGCAAAAAAACATAAATAAACTGATCAGTTCGCGCCGCAAACTGAGAAAAGTGAACATTCTGATTTTTGCATGTTCGCGCCGCGAAGGGTGTTCGTGCCGCGAACTGGGAAAGTTTTCATTCTGATTTTGGCATGTTCGTGTTAGACTATGGCACGGATCTAGAAGGGGGGGTTGAATAGATCCCCGATTAAAATTTGAGTCGGCGCTACCAATTTAAAATTGGTTTCTAAAAATGTTTTAAGTGCGGAAGCGGCCGAGGAAAATTATAGTCTAAAACGAACGGTTATTGGAAAACCAGATATACGTAAGCCTATGGATTTATGACAATTCGGAAAAAATAAAATCACAACACAAACTATGCTTATCAATTGTTTACTTCAATTTGCAAGGTTACCTAGTTCCAATGAAAAACAGGGCACACAAAAACTAGAAGCAAAATAAGACAATTTTAGTTCAGGACTTTTGTCGAACAGTTTGTGTGCACAAATATCACAAAGGATATTTATGTTGAGTAAGAGATTGGAAATGCCTTAGTACAATATTCTTATTGTACTTAGTAGTTAAAACAGAGTTTCAACACCTTACTCAATTAGTATCACAGTTTGACAATAATCACTTAAGCTAGAATCAATTATTTTATAAGCTGAATTGAAAATGACAGAAAATGAAGAACACACGATTTGATGAGGCAGTTCCCCCGTCGTCCTCGCTTCGGGGTACGTCTGCCCTCAATTCTAAAATTAGAATTGAGATTATATTGAATATATATCACCTGTTGGAATGAACAGTTTACACAAGAGTTGATAGATAATGATACAAACAATCTCAAATGTTGTTGATGCTTGCTATCTCTTCTTGCACCTTGATTCAAGATGAATCAAGCCCTTCAATTTGTTGTGAATGACCTCCGGTTCTAGCCACCTTAATGAAAAACCTTCCGTTGTTCAAACCTGCGGCTCGGCTGATCTTAGACACCAACAAATCAAACCCGGAAAGTCTTCAACACTTCAACGCCCTTGCTACTAAATTGATGAACCTTCCGTTGATCAATTACCTTCGCACCTGCTTGAATGTTGAACGAACTATTCCATAGCAAAAAACCCTCAAAACCTTCTAGTCTTGATGGGTAAAACCCTCAAGGTTTTCTGCAAGAAACACCTGCCCCAATTTCCACTCGAACCGGATCTTCAATCAACGCGTTCGAACCTTATCACCCTTTGAACAAGACACTAATCACAGCAAAAATGATTGTGTGTATTTGTGGATTTGTGTGTTGTGTGAGGGATGAAGATGAAGAAATTTGTTGCACCTATTTCACGTTTCTTGCCCTGACAATTTACTCAAGATTTTCAATTGTTAGTCGTTAAAAAATGAACAAAACTCTATTTATAGTAATAACCAAAACAGCCAACAAAACAGATTTTTAAACACAGCAAGAAAGATAGCACAACGCGTGAACGGTCGACGCATAGCTTCCATGCGTTGAGCCGTGAGAAATGTCAGGCTTCATGCGCCGACTGTATGGTCGACTCACTGCTTAGAAACCTGCAAAATTAACAGCTTTTTCCATTTTGCATATCCTGCTACATTCAGTAATGACACATATTAGGGTATAACGATTTAACACCGAAACAAGAGGTATAGTAATGAAAACAGACATATAGCATGATGCTTCTAATTTGTTTTGTCATCATCGAAAAACTCGGAGGCCTGTATTGTGAGACAGCTTGCCCTCACATTTTCCCCCTTTTTGATGATGACAACCTGTTGAACACAACATGCGATGTCTACGCTCTCCCCCTTTCTTTTTCAGTCAAAGCAGTTGTGGTGGTTGACGCTTTCCTCCCCCTTTGACAACATCAAAAAGAAAACGAGAGCTATAAAGTCTTGACGGATTAACAATATAACAAACATAAAATCAAGAGAAAAGCCAATACAATATAGCCAACAGATGATAATTAAACAGACACCAAGATTAATACATAAGATTGATACGAAACATAAAGTAGTAGCACATAAAGTCTGGACAGAAATTAGGAATTAAACCAAACACCATAACAAAGTTTGCAACAAAAAAAAAACAACGAAAGAGACTATGATGCATGAACTCAAAACAGCAAATGAAAGCATAATACGGCGAACACAAGCTAATAACCCCGTCCACGTCCACGACCACGGCCACGCCTCTCATAGAAATAGGGGTGACGTTGAGGATGAGCTAAGTCAGTGAATTCTTCAGTGATGTTGTTCAGGAAATCCAGACTCTCAGTAATTGCCCGTTCTTCAGCTTGATGGGAGTGAACGAGAATCTCAAAGCGAGCATCCAGCTGTGTGGAGATTCCACTGATCCGTTCATTTTGAGTTTTCAGCTCAGAGCAGACTTGTGCCATCCGTTCATCCTGACTTCTCATAAAGTTCTGTTGTTGTTCCTGCATAGTGGTCATGAAATTACGTTGGTCTAATTGCATGGACTGCATCATTTCCAGAATGTCGGAGTTGTTGGATGGCTGTTGAGGAGATGGAGGTGCCTCAGAGCTATATTGATAGGGCTGATAGAATCTCCCAAGTGTGGTCCACCCAGTGTATTGTCATTCACCCCAGCCTTGGTTGTTTTCCTCACTGTCAGTTTCTTGTTGACCCGTGTAAGCAGTCCAGTCATTATTGAGATTGGAATTTGGTGGCGGCTCTTGATAGTTGAGGTTGAAACTTGGTGGCGGCTCTTGATAGTTGTTTGGAGGCTCATATGTTTGACGCTCTGTATGATCAGTTTGGTCTGGTTGCATTGTGTCAGCAGCCTGTGTATCATGTTCTTGGTCTTCTTCACTTTCATCTGAACCATCTGCACTTGCTTCATTCTCTTCACCTTCGGACTCATCTGCACTCGCTTCACTCGATGATTCTGACTGAGACATATTTGCGCGGCGATAGAACTTGTATTTCTGGTATTTACGAATCCAGACGTATCCCATCATTGAGAAAACTTTTGGAATGAATTCTTTGTCAGCGGAAATGGAAGTGTATGCAAAGGAGGGGTAGTTCACATTTGCAGAATTCAGGACTTCTTGGATGAAGGATCCATAGGCAAGTGTCGTACTTCGTTTGGAGTCACGTAATTCATACACACGACTCGCAATGTAATACAGCCAGTTGATTTTGATGTCGTGACCCAGAATATGTATGAGATGAACTTCAGCCTGTTCCACCCTCGATAATCCACCCTGTTTGGGCCGCAGAATGCGCGCCACAATCCATTGAAGAATTCTTGCTGAGGTTTTGAGTTTACCTGAAGTGACAGATCATGGGAAAGCAGCACTGTTCACAATGTGGTCAGGATAGGGTCGCTTAAGCATACCATTCAGAGCAGTTTTGAACTCATAACCTTCAATAGTGCGTGAATCAGTTAATTCAGCCAGAGGAGGTTCATTTTCCTCAACAGTCATATCAAAATATTTGGTCCAAATTTCAGAATTTAGAGATACCTGAGTGGGTCCTATAACAGAGTGGAAGTTTTCACCATGAAATTTATCATTGAGACCAGTATAGAAAATACGTACCAGGTCTTCACTGTACTTGGCATTACATTCAAGAAATCTCTCAATGCCGTGATATGTGAGATAGGTCATGATTTCTCCAAGATGCATGCGTTCGGCGACAAGTTCATAGAATGCATGTTGTCGTACAACCTTTCTTCGACCAATGTCCTTGTTGAAGTTCTCTCGGAGAGATGGATGAACAAGAGATTCGGGGATAATGGGTATTGAAGCAGAAGTTGACCCTCTTGACCTCTTTTTAGTGGGTATGTGAGAAGATGAAGCCATGGGTAGAGATTTTTGGTGAATAATGAGAAGTTGGAGAATTCTGAAATGAGAGGTTTTTGCTGTGGGTTTAGACCAATAATTTCACCCTTTTTAAGAGAAAACCTAGGGTTTGTTGGAAAGTGGAAGAGACAGAAAAAAGTAGTGGAGAGAATAGATGCAACTCCCTAGGAAGATGAGTGGATGCATGTAACTACCATTTATGAGGAGACTGAAACGAACAGCCAGAAAAACTGAATTTTTCAGCAAGCCGTCGACCATAGCTCTGCATGCGTCGACGCGTGCTTTAAAAATTTCAATAATTTTAAAAGTTTAACAGCGTGCGTCGACCTATGTTCTGGTATGGTTGACTCAAGACCTGAAAATGCAGAATTTTGCCTGGTTTCATATTACATGATGATTAATGAATGCAGACAATAGTGCCACAACAAAAATGTTCAATCAAACAATTTAGATACACAACAGATGATTCACATATGCACCATAGTTAATATATTTTACTTTGAGATCACAAATAACACTTGTATGTATAAAAAGAGAGGGAAGAGGAACAATATCACCTCAATGCCGGATAAGCTTGATAAACACCATACTTGTACTTGCAAAAACATCAAACTTGTTAGAAGTACAAAATATAGATGTGAATGAAATAAGCTGAAATGAGTAAATTATGATTCCCGTTCCGAAATGTCGAGAATACCGAGTTCTCGGCGAATATGAAAGAAAGGTTCGGTGGCTAGCGGCTTAGTAAAAATATCCGCTAGTTGATTCTTAGTATCAACATGTTCAAATACAACGTCGCCTTTCTCAACATGATCACGAAGAAAATGGTGTCGAATTTCGATATGTTTAGTGCGAGAGTGCAATACCGGATTCTTTGTGAGATTAATAGCACTGGTATTGTCACATAGGATTGGGATACGTTCAAGTTTGAGGTTAAAATCCAATAGTTGTTGCTTAATCCACAGGATTTGAGCACAGCAACTACCGGCGGCAACGTATTCCGCTTCGGCGGTTGACAAAGCAACTGAAACTTGCTTTTTGCTATGCCAACTAACCAAAAAATTTGAAAACAAGTGACACGTACCACTAGTGCTTTTTCTATCCAACTTGCAACCCGCAAAGTCGGAGTCGGAATAACCTAACAACGAACAATCACTACCTTTGGAATACCACAACCCATACTTTGGAGTACCGGATAGGTATCGAAGTATTCTTTTAACCGCTTTTAGGTGGGATTCCTTAGGACATGATTGGTATCTTGCGCACATACACACGCTAAACATAATATCAGGACGCGACGCAGTGAGATAGAGAAGTGATCCAATCATACCTCTATACCTTTTTACCTCTACGTCCTTACCGCTTTCATCCTTATTCAAATTTGCACATGTAGGCATGGGGGTGTCTATGGCCTTGGATTTTGCCATGTCAAATTTCTTGAGAAGGTCCAAACAATACTTTGTTTGACTCACGAAAGTTCCTTCCTTGAATTGTTTAATCTGCAAGCTGAGAAAGTATGTGAGCTCTCCCATCATACTCATCTCGAATTCACCCTGCATAAGAACAGAAAACTCTCTCACGAGATTCATGTTAGTCGATCCAAAGATTATATCATCAACGTAGATTTGAACTAATATCAAGTGCTTTCCTTGACGTTTAATAAAGAGGGTCGTGTCAACCTTTCCTCTTGAGTAACCTTGATCAAGTAGAAATTTACTTAGGCGTTCATACCAAGCTCTAGGAGCTTGTTTGAGACCATGCAACGCCCGTTTTAGTTTATAAACATGATCGGGATACTCATGAGATTCAAAACCCGGAGGTTGTGCCACGTAAGCCTCTTCATTTATGTATCCGTTAAGGAACGCACTTTTGACATCCATTTGGAATAACTTAAAATCTTTCGCACATGCGAAAGCAAGAAGAAGGCGTATAGCCTCGAGTCGGGCAACCGGAGCGTAAGTTTCCTCATAGTCGATGCCCTCCTCTTGGTTATACCCCTGCGCGACCAAACGCGCCTTATTACGAGTTATTACCCTGTTTTCGTCCAGCTTGTTCCTAAACACCCATCGGGTGCCGATTACTCGATGACCTCGCGGAGGAGGGACAAGGTCCCAAACCTCATTTCTAGTAAACTGATTTAGTTCCTCCTGCATTGACAGAAACCAATGTTCATCGAGTAGGGCTTCCTTAGGATTTTTAGGTTCCATTTGTGACACGAAAGCGAAGTGATAACAGAAGTTACTTAGCTTCGATCGAGTAGTGACTCCCTTTGTGATGTCTCCGAGAATGTTGTCGATTGGATGATCTTTAGAAGATTTCCAGGCTTGAGGGAGATCATCGTTTGTAGGCGGATGAGCTTCCTCGTTTGCTTCATGATATACATCCTTATCCTCCTCAACTTTGACTTTGTCAGGTTGATCAGTCCCTGTTTCGCCATCTTTGAGTATGTCTTCTATGGATGTACCTGCACCATGAACAAACCTATCCTTTCCGACATTTCTCGGATAGGACTCATCAAAAGTAACATGCACAGACTCTTCTGCAGCAAGTAATCGTTTATTATATATTCTATATGCTTTACTCGAGTGAGAGTATCCAAGAAAGATACCTTCATCGGCTTTGGAATCAAATTTGCCCAAGTTTTCCTTACCATTATTTAATACAAAACATTTACATCCAAACACGTGCAAGTGAGAGACATTTGGCTTCCGCCCTTTTAAGAGTTCGTACGGTGTTTTGTTTAGAATGGGGCGAATAAGTACCCTATTCAAAACATAGCATGTCGTACTAATGGCGTCGGCCCAAAAATATTTAGGTAAACCACTCTCATTAATCATTGTTCTTCCCAATTCTTCTAAAATACGGTTTTTGCGCTCCACAACCCCGTTTTGTTGAGGAGTGCGTGGAGCGGAGAAGTTATGATCAATACCATGGTTACCACAATATTATTCAAACAAATGATTTTCAAACTCACCTCCATGGTCACTCCTTATGGACACTATGTTTGTATTTAACTTGTTTTGGGAAAGCTTAGCAAACTTTTCAAAAGCGGCAAATGTATCACTTTTACTTACTAAGAAGATGGTCCAACAAAACCTAGAAAAGTCGTCCACTATTACGAACCCGTAATAGTTTCCTCCGAGACTTTTGATCCTAGACGGCCCAAACAAGTCCATGTGTAGAAGTTCAAGAGGTCTCGTTGTTGAAATTATCTTTTTAGATTTAAATGAGATCCTCGTTTGCTTCCCTTTTTGACAAGCATCACAAAGGTGATCCTTGGTGAACTTTATTTTGGGAAGTCCTAAGACTAGGTCTTTTGAGACTACCTTATTGAGTAAATCAAAATTAACATGCGCTAAACGCCTATGCCATAGCCATGAGTCTTCACTCATAGTTACGAGGCATTTGTCGCTTGTTAATGATACTTCATTTAAGTCAAGCATATATACATTGTTTACTCTAAAACCATTGAACATATTCTTCTTATCATTTTCATGCACAATTTTGCAACAATCTTTTGAAAAGGATACATTGTATCCTTTGTCGCACAATTGGCTAATGCTAAGTAGATTATGTTTAAGGTTTTCGACAAGCAATACATCAGAAATCATAGCAGAGGCGGAATTACCTACACTACCTTTACCTAGTATTGCTCCGCGGTTGTTATCACCATAAGTTACAAACCCTTTCTTCTTAGCCACAAAGTCTATGAATAAGGATATGTCTCCAGACATGTGTCTTGAGCACCCACTATCGAGAACCCATCTTCTCTCGGTGGTCTCGACACATTTCACCTGTCAAAACATAATTAGCACAAGGAGGTACCCAATGGCATATTGGGTCCTAATAGGTTAGCGACAAAATGGTTGCGTTTGGGCAACCATTGGTAGATGCCTTTAGGAACAAGAAACCTTCTAAAACGGCATTTACCAATGGAGTGGCCTTTCCTGCAATAGTATAAGCAAGCAAAATCAACTTTAGAGACACTTTCACTTGCTTGATCCCTAATTACATATGCATATTTTTGGTATGGGTTAATCATACTTTTTCTAAAATCCTTTTTATCAATAGCATATGTAATTTTAGGCTCGAGTGCCTTGTTTAATTTGGCCTTGAGGTGTCTTACCTCACCTTGCCAAATATGACAAGTGCCACACCCGAAGTTGAAAGGGTTTCTATCGTCCTTACTATCCGATTCATTGCCTTTCACAATGGAAGCCTTTAGGTCCTCTAATTTCTTTTTGGACTCTTTAACCTTATGCTCTAAATGCGTAAAGATTTTCTTATTAGAAGCAAGTTTCTTAAAGGCTTCAACTGCTTCATTATGTAAGGCATGAAATGCGGCTAGTAATTCCGAATGCGACATATTGGATGACTCATCATATTTAGAGTTACGTACCTATTTTTTCTTATTTTTCTGATTTGCGGAGAGGCATAGATTTACGGACTCTTCTTCATCACTATAACTTTCATCATAGGAGGAAGAGTTGTTGTCACTTTCCCATGCTATGTATGCTCTCCTAGGCTTCGATGATTTCTTGTGTGATTTTGAGGATTCCTTATCCTTTCCCTTTTTATTCATTGGACAGTCCGGTTTATAGTGACCGGGCTTTCCACACTTGTAGCACGTCCCTCTGGTCTTTTTACCTTTCGAGTCATCATCCTTGGAGTGTCTTGATTATTTCCGGAAGTTTACCAAATTCTTCTCAGAATTTTGTATGCCGTTCTTTCTCACGTAACGGTTATACCTTTTAACAAACAACCCCATATCTTCGCTTGTGTCTTATTCTTCTTCCTCGCTCGAGGAATAATCATTTTGCTCTTTTACTTGAGACTTCGAAGAGGAAGTCTTGAGAGCTATCGATTTCTTTTCACTCACCTTCGCTTTGTCTTTCTTTTCCATTTTCTCACATTGATCTAGGCTCAAGAGTACCTGTTCATGTTCTTGCAATTTGCCAAACAATGTTGTCAAATCTAATATGGTAAGATCATTTGCCTCTTTGATGGCGTTACTTTTGGCTGCCACTCCCTGTTAAGACATCTCAACACTTTATTAGTAGCAACATCATTGGAAATAGGCCTACCTAGTGAATGTAAGCGATTGATAAGATGAGTGAATCTCTTTTGCATGTCAGCAATGGTTTCCCCTTGCTCCATGAAAAAGAGATCGAACTCTTGTATAAGAGTGTTGATCCTAGCTAACTTAACATCGGTTGTCCCCTCATGGGATATTTGTAGTGAATCCCACATGGCCTTAGCAGTAGGACAATGGGATACACGGTAATACTCATCTACACCTAATGAGGAGATTAAGATGTTTTTAGCTTTCCAATCATAATTGTATTTTTTCTCATTGTCATCGGTCCATTGCGCTTCAGGCTTTGGCACAACTACATTATCCGCATTGGTCATAGTAATTTCTATTGGACCATTAAGGATAACGTTCCATATTTTTCTATCTATGGAGTTGATATGCACACGCATACAGTCTTTCCAATAACTGTAATTTTCACCGTTGAAAACAGGAGCCCTATTGTACGCCCCTTTAGGTTCGTTTGCCATTTTCTATCTCGTTGTATTTGAAGCACCGAATAACCGGAGCTCTGGATACCACTTGTTAGACTATGGCACGGATCTAGAAGGGGGGGTTGAATAGATCCCCGATTAAAATTTGAGTCGGCGCTACCAATTTAAAATTGGTTTTTAAAAATGTTTTAAGTGCGGAAGCGGCCGAGGAAAATTATAGTCTAAAACGAACGGTTATTGGAAAACCGGATATACGTAAGCCTATGGATTTATGACAATTCGGAAAAAATAAAATCACAACACAAACTATGCTTATCAATTGTTTACTTCAATTTGCAAGGTTACCTAGTTCCAATGAAAAACAGGGCACACAAAAACTAGAAGCAAAATAAGACAATTTTAGTTCAGGACTTTTGTCGAACAGTTTGTGTGCACAAATATCACAAAGGATATTTATGTTGAGTAAGAGATTGGAAATGCCTTAGTATAATATTCTTATTGTACTTAGTAGTTAAAACAGAGTTTCAACACCTTACTCAATTAGTATCACAGTTTGACAATAATCACTTAAGCTAGAATCACTTATTTTATAAGCTGAATTGAAAATGACAGAAAATGAAGAACACACGATTTGATGAGGCAGTTCCCCCGTCGTCCTCGCTTCGGGGTACGTCTGCCCTCAATTCTAAAATTAGAATTGAGATTATATTGAATATATATCACCTGTTGGAATGAACAGTTTACACAAGAGTTGATAGACAATGATACAAACAATCTCAAATGTTGTTGATGCTTGCTATCTCTTCTTGCACCTTGATTCAAGATGAATCAAGCCCTTCAATTTGTTGTGAATGACCTCCGGTTCCAGCCACCTTAATGAAAAACCTTCCGTTGTTCAAACCTTCGGCTCGGCTGATCTTAGACACCAACAAATCAAACCCGGAAAGTCTTCAACACTTCAACGCCCTTGCTACTAAATTGATGAACCTTCCGTTGATCAATTACCTTCGCACCTGCTTGAATGTTGAATGAACTATTCCGTAGCAAAAAACCCTCAAAACCTTCTAGTCTTGATGGGTAAAACCCTCAAGGTTTTCTGCAAGAAACACCTGCCCCAATTTCCACTCGAACCGGATCTTCAATCAACGCGTTCGAACCTTATCACCCTTTGAACAAGACACTAATCACAGCAAAAATGATTGTGTGTATTTGTGGATTTGTGTGTTGTGTGAGGGATGAAGATGAAGAAATTTGTTGCACCTATTTCACGTTTCTTGCCCTGACAATTTACTCAAGATTTTCAATTGTTAGTCGTTAAAAAATGAACAAAACTTTATTTATAGTAATAATCAAAACAGCCAACAAAACAGATTTTTAAACACAGCAAGAAAGACAGCACAGCGCGCGAACGGTCGACCATAGGGTCGGCGTGCGCTGACCTGTGGGAAATCCTCAGCACCATGCGCTGAGTGGCACGGTCGACGCATGTCTTTATGCGCTGAACCGTGGAAAATCAAAATACTCATGCGCCGACTGTACGGTCGATGCATAGCTTCCATGCGCTGAGCCGTGAGAAATGTCAGGCTTCATGCGCCGACTGTATGGTCGACTCACTGCTTAGAAACCTGCAAAATTAACAGCTTTTTCCATTTTGCATATCCTGCTACATTCAGTAATGACATATATTAGGGTATAATGATTTAACACCGAAACAAGAGGTATAGTAATGAAAACAGAGATATAGCATGATGCTTCTAATTTGTTTTGTCATCATCGAAAAACTCGGAGGCCTGTATTGTGAGACAGCTTGCCCTCACAGTTCGCGCCGCGAACATGGGTTGCGTCGCGACCTGAAGCGAAAAATGTAATATTTGCTGTTTTTTTGCTGTCTTTTATGGTTTTCTTTCCATTCTATTGGTTCTCAAAAATGGTTTTTGGGTCCCCTTAGAACCTTACATGATATACTCAGTACAACAACACATAAAAGAGGAAGTAAAATGAATATAAAAGCAAAAAGTAAAGAGAGAAAGGTTTGAAATGGATACCCAAGAGCTTTCTATCTTTCTTGCAAGTCCTCCACTGATTTTTGTTGGAGGTGCTCTCCACTCTTCACTCTATGTTGTGAAGGTTCTGTTTCTCAATGGTCCTCTTGTGCTTCTATGTCACTCTCTTTTTTCTGGTTTTTCTTCCTTTCAATTTTTCTGGTTTTTTGAGGTTTCTCTTGCTCTCTCTATTTTTCTGGTTTTTCTCATGCCACTCTCTTTCAATTTCCATGCAAGATGCTATGCTGTATTTTTGCTGTTGCACTTTGCTTATGCTGTTTTTTCTGCAGCACTTTATGCCTTGCACCCATTTTGTTGGCTTGTGCTTGGACAACTCCTCTTGGTCAATGCTACTACTTTTTGACAGCATTTTGAAAATCTGATATTTAGATGTATTATTATATGTTACTCTCTTAATTTTGTGACATGTAGATTTTGTGACATGAGGTAATTTGCCACCTCTTGCATGGGGTTGTTTTGCCCATGATTAAACATGCATATTCTTGGTCTTACAACATTTCAACGTTGATTTAATTCTTGCATATTCTTGGATGTTTGTAAGCATAATGTGGACTTGGTGTGACATTACCATAACATGAATTTGATTAGAGACTTGAATGAAGAATAGAAATAAATTAATTTCTAAACATTACTTAGAGTTGGAAATCTTGCAACAAATGACATTCTTGTAATGTCATAAAATTTCTCTTTGTAATATTCTTGCCTCTAATTCATGAATTTATGATGGATTTCCCTATAACCATTAAACTTGAAATGGATGAAGTCTTGAATTATGAACTTGTGATCTTGACTCATGCTTTGCGAATTTGGACTCCACTTGACCAAGAATTTGAAACAAAATTGGATGAAGCAAACTTGAATTTAGGCCTTGAATTTCATGTTTATTATGAATATTTATCTTGAATATCCTAATATTTTTCAAGTAACTTCCTCTTGAAGTAATCTACATGAATAGACTTTCCAGCTTAGATCAAGCCTTAGGTGATGAACCTTTCTCTTCCATGTATTCCATGATAGGCAATCTATCTCATTTGAAATGGATAATAACAAATCGACCCAATCTATACCTTATGAACCCACACGCTTGGTATGCAATAGAACGATGTATGATATGGCAAATGTAGGGTATAAAGGCTAAAGGTGAAAATGAGGGTGTGACAGTTGCCCCTATTTAATCCTCTTGGACCTGAATGTCTGGAGGGTAAAGGTGCTCGAACATTCATGGTAGAAGAGAATTAAATACTAGAATACCCGGGATTTTCAACTGGAGAGGTATGGGGTGAAAGTAGACAGTCAATGAGATGGCTTGAAAAAGGTGTCTTGTTATTGAAGAAGGGGTATGAGGGATATGATGATATGCTTGAGATGCAATGCGGAATGAAAATGAGTGCTTTGCCAGCCGGAAGAGGAGGCACCTCGTAATATGGAAACATAATTGGCCAAGAGATATTCCTTCTATAAAAGATAGAGAGGACTCAAGAAATAGAAATGTGAGATATTCCTTCCACGAAAGGGAGAAAGGACTCTAGAAATAACAATGAGATATTCCTTCTACGAAAGGTAGAGAGGACTCTAGAAATAACAATGAGATATTCTTTCTACAAAAGGTAGAGAGGACTCCAAAACAAAAGGTTAGGAGAAAATGTTCCTTCTGCAAAAGGTAGAGAGGATTCCTGAACAAAAGGTTAGGAGAAAATGTTCCTTCTACAAAAGGTAGAGAGGATTCCTGAACAAAAGGTTAGGAGAAAATGTTCCTTCTACAAAAGGTAGAGAGGATTCCTGAACAAAAGGTTAGGAGAAATATTCCTTCTACAAAAGGTAGATAGGAAACTCCCTTAGGAGGGTGCGATCGTATTTTCTTCTGTTACGACAGAAAGGACTCCAGAACGAAAGGTTAGGAGAAAATGTTCCTTCTACAAAAGGTAGAGAGTATTCCTGAACAAAAGGTTAGGAGAAAATTTTCCTTCTACAAAAGGTAGATAGGAAACTCCCTTACGATAGGATGATCGTATTTTCTTCTGCGAAAAGCAAAAAATATTCCTGAACAAAAGGTTAGGAGAAAATGTTCCCTCTACAAAAGGTATACAGGATACTTACGAAAGGTAAGCTGACAAGAACCTGTACAAAAGGTACGAGAGGTCTTATTAAAGGTAAGTTGAATCTGTTGCGAAAGGCAAGGCAGGGATATTTCGAAAAGACTCACAAAAGGTAAGTTGAGGGCAATAACCATCCTCCTGCAAAAGGTAAAGGAAATTGTATAGGGTATTAGAACATCATTTTATCTCACAGGTACAACGGCGAAGATGATATTCCTTAAGTATGGTGACCATTCAGTTCTTGGCCACACAGGCATCAAGCGTCCAAATTGATCGAAGATACCCAAAACAATGTTTTTGTCGCATGTAAAAGACAGCGAGAAACGCTTACAAAAGGGAAGCGAAGGGAAAAGATTTCTTGCAAAAGGCAATGAAATCCCTTACAAAAGGTAAGGTGAGAAAATATCTCGTGTAAAAGGCTCCAAAGGACTTACAAAAGGTAAGTGACTGGATAAACACTCCAAAAGGATCCTGCCAGGATTTCCACAGGAAATTCGCATCTTTGAGAAGGACTGGCTAAGCACATGTAATGATGCAGTATGTATGCAAAAATGTCAGGGGCGTAAGGACATGAAGGTCAGGGGTGATAATTTATGCCAAGTGATTGGGCTTTGGTTTGGGGCGTCAATTTTGACTTCCCAACATCCTCGTGACAAAATTTGGATCATCTTCAGATGGTTTTATCAGACAAGCTGTGCTGGCCAGTCAGGTTGCCCCTGATTTGCTCAAGTCCCTGGCGAACTTTATGATCAGACAATGCTTAGTGTACACGTGCGCCTACTAAAGATCGCTTTTATCCTTCATACACCTAGGTCGAAGAGCAACTTTACGCTTTCCTTTGTTATTATTATCGTTATCCCATAATTTCCAATGCAATATTTATTAAGAATGAAAATTCCACTTTTTGCAAACATAACAGAAAATAAATGTGACACACGAATTGATGAAAGAGATTTTTATTGATGATAAAGTGACCCATAAATGGGTAATTTTACATAAGGATACAATTCCTAAAAGAGGTAATTGCAAAAAAATTGACAAAAAGCACAGTGGCAATGTGAAAAAGGATCGGATTTCCATTGAGTTCCAATTCTGCTATGATCCATATGGCCTTGAGGCTTCTCATACATTGCCTCAGAAGAAGGTGGATGGATTGATCTTCCCCATGTGTGATTCTATTTATTCTGATGAAGAGCTCACAAACCTTTCGCAGACCTCAGTCTTTTCTCTCTTTTTTTTAGGTCCCTAACTTTTGCCTAGACCGACCTTTCGAGTTTTCAGTCTACCGGGATACCCCCTTTTTTTTTGCCTAAGTTTCCCCTAAGGGTTTTCAACTTATCAGGTGTTATTTTTTATTTTAACCCTAACTTTTACCTGGACTTTCCCTTTTATTGTCCATTGAGTCTGCTCTCAAGCGTAGTATTTTTTGACTGTGTCTGCGTTTACAGGGGATGACAGATCTTCACCGTCCATGTTGGATAATATCATGGCCCCTCCGGAGAAAACCTTCTTTACAACATATGGACCCTCATAGTTAGGTGTCCATTTTCCCCTTGGGTCTGTGTGGATTGGCAGAATCTTTCTCAATACCAAGTCTCCCACTTCGAAATCTCGAGGGCCAACCTTATTGTCAAACGCCCTTTTCAACCGCTTTTGGTAAAGCTGGCCATGACAGATGGCTGCCATGCGTTTTTCATCAATGAAATTAAGTTGATCAAATCTCGCCTGCACCCATTCTGCTTCGTCAAGCTTGACATCAGTCAGAATTTTCAAGGAAGGGATTTCTACCTCAACAGGGAGTACCGCATCCATTCCATACACAAGAGAAAATGGAGTTGCCCCAGTAGAAGTGCGCACTAAAGTGTGATAGCCATGCAAAGCAAATGGTAGCATTTCATGCCAATCTTTATATGTTTTCACCATTTTCTGAACAATCTTCTTGATGTTTTTGTTCGCTGCTTCAACGACACCATTCATCTTCGGGCGATATAGTGATGAGTTATGATGCTCGATCTTGAAGCTTTCACACAATTCCTTCATCATCTTGTTATTGAGGTTTGAACCATTGTCAGTAATGATTTTATTTGGGACCCCATAATGACAAATGGTTTCCTTTTTGATGAAGCGGGTGACCACTTGCTTGGTGATATTGGCATAAGATGCGGCTTCCACCCATTTAGTAAAGTAGTCAATGGCTACCAAGATGAAACGATGACCGTTTGAAGCAGTTGGCTCAATGCGTCCAATCACATATATCCCCCACATGGCGAAAGGCCAAGGCGATGTCAAGACATTTAGAGGAATCGGCGGCACATGTATCATATCTGCATAGATTTGACATTTGTGGCATGTTTACACATGACGATAACAATCAGTTTCCATCGTCAAATTTCCGGGTTTGTTGGTATTCAACCGTCTTTTACCTTAATTGTTTGAGATTCGTTCGCTTCTCACCCAGTCAGGTTCAAGCCGTTTGAATAGGGGCAGCTGTTGCACCCCAAAATTTGCCCAACCTTTTCTTTACCTAGCTTGTGTCTTGTTGCATTCATATTAGCATTATCATCTGCATTTCATTGACATGTGTGCAGGAGATCAAGAGGTATGACTACCAACAAAGGGCTACACAAGGTTATGGAGCTAGCCAAGAGGTTTATTCAAGTGTGCAAGGATTGACATCCTCACCAGAGAAGTCTAAGATCCTCAGAGAGAGTGGCTGAAGCCAAGAGTATACATCTCCTAACTTGAGAGTTGTGGGAAGTCATCAGATGATTCTGAAGCCATGAAGTTGGACCTAGAGCCTTGAGAGAGCTCATAAGAAGTGTTGAAGTTCATTTTTAAGCCTAGACAGGTCATTATGCAAAGGATATGAAGAATTACCCAAGATTGGTACACCTAGGGTTTCATCTAGTCAACCCTAGGATAACTGATGATTTGAAGAAGGTTGAGACCTAATTCAAGAGCCATGTAATCATGGATTGATGTATTGAGATGCCTAAGGGATGATTCCAAGGTCAACTTATCATGAATCAAGAGTGTGAGGAGTTCCTAGGCTAGGGTTGCTATGCTTGACAGTGTAAAATTCCCTGGTTTGGTGCCTAACTTCAAGACCACTTAACTCAAGATGTGATTTTCATCTCACCTTGACCCCAACATGATTATTTTAGAGGATGATCTTAGCTTTAATTTTAGTACTAGAAGTACTTGATAGGGTTTATAGAACTCAAGTTATGAGCCAGACAAGTTATAGGTCATTTGAGGCATGTGAATTTGGAGCTTGAAAGTCAACCAACTTGCATGACATTTTAGACCTAGAAGGATGATTCTCATGAACTTTTGGCTAACATGAATGTTGTTCCTTATTTTCTTAGCTTTCTAGAAAGTACTAGAAGTCTATGATTGGATTTGTAGAACTCAAGTTACAAGCTTTGCAAGATAAGGGTATTTTGGGAATTTGGAATTACAGGTCATATTTGGTTATAGGCCAATTTCATCAACTTAGACACCTCAAATGAACTTTTGATCAACTTGAAAGTTGTTCAAAATGGTGTTATTTGTCTAACCATGACCCAAACATCCATTGATATGGATTGAATATGGAAGTGTATGAAGAAATTTGAAAAAAAGGATAATTAAAAGGCATGAAAAGTGAAAATTCCATTTTAATTCATTTTTGTGCCAAACTTCACAAGTTTGTGCATATTTTGATTGCAAATGGTATTTTGAAGAGATTGGCAATGTCACATTTTTGGTTTAAGGCTTGCTTCATGGACTTTGTTTGGATTACTTAGAATTGAAGTAACATAACCAATGTTGACCATATGATCAAATCAAGCCTTTAATCTGGTCCATTCACATTCAAGGGATGTCATGCAAGCCATTTGAGTGAAGTTTGAGCTGAAACTGAGCCAGAATACACAATTACCATGGTTGTTCATTGAAGGAAAATTGAATTTTGGATTAATCAAATTGGGCCATGATTGGGCCATGTTACGATCCAAATAGCTTCTATTTAAGTTCAATATCAGGTTCATATCGTTTTTTTGGATTGCATTTGGAGAGAAAACGGTTATTGCAGTTGGAGTTTTGGAGCTTTCGAGCAAGAATTGGTTTTGGAGTTTGAGGAAGATTCAAGAGCTTCTGAGTATCAAGAATCGTCCAGGATCATTCAGTGAAGAAATCTGCATGTTTTGGTGTCAAGATTTGCACGCGAAGACCTCCAATTTCAAGCTTCAGAACAAGTTTTTACTTCTCCCAATTCCTCTTGATTTAAGCATGTTTAGACTGAATTTGGCATGTGGTTAGGTTGTAGATACAACATAGATCGTTTTAGGATTGGAATTGTGAAGATTAGTGATGATTCATGATGTGATGCAAATTCTGTTTGGATGCGTGTTGGCTTGATTCTTGAGAGTTAAGATGAATTGGATAGTGGTTTTTTATCCTTGAGAGGTGAGGAAGACATCTGTATAGTTAATTTTAAGTTTGATGACAATTTTGGAATTGAGGATTTTTCTATTCATCGTCGTGTTAGATTATTCGTGGAGAATTAATAAAAATGGAAGGGATCTTGATGTTCAGGGAGAAGAGACGAGTGGTTTCATGTAATTTCCATTGAGTTTGGTTGAATTTGATCACAGAGCATGATTGCTCTCACTGGAGAAGACGGTGGAGCTCTTCTCCGGCCACCGTGGTTGAGTTTCCCTCCTTTGTGCAGTTCAAACAAAGACGATGAGGGAGGGCCGTTGGATCTGATTGAATTCATTGACTTGGTCTTGGCATCTGATGGATGAGGTTTAGTTGGACTAGGGTTTGGTGAGTTGGCACAATTTGGAGCGTAGGATTAGAGTACTTTTTCATTGGATGGATGTGATTAGGGAGTACCATAGGACTTAGTCAACTGAACCACACCATGCTTACTAATCAAAACACATAGTTTCATTAAATGATGTGGCACGCGCGTGGCTGTTGGATGAGTTGACTAGTAGTGTGATCTAATGGCTTTGATATTTTCTGATTCTTTTAATTTCTTTAATTGATTTTCTATTTTCTTTTAATTGATTTTTCATGTTTAATTCATATTAATTAGAATAATGATCAGAAAATTATGGAAAAAATATGCGGGTGATCCTTGTTTAATTTCTGATTTTTCCATGCCTTTGGATTTTATTTTGGTGTTGTTTTCAATTTAATGTCCATTTTTCTATTTTTAATATTTGATTAAAAATGCATAATATGACTAGTTTGCTTACTGATTTTATTACTAGTTCATGATTGGGAATTTGAGGCTGAAACTTTTCATGCTTGTTACAGACTCCTTGATAGGTTTGGGTGATTTTTGTTGTAATTTTTAGATGATTCTATATAGGAGTTTGAGATAGATGTTTAGGAGCCTTCCTTGATGGATCCCCTTTAGCACACCCTTGGAATTTAGATTTTATTTGAACCTTTAGGATTAGGTTTGGCCCCTGGTTTTTGTACCGTAGATCCCTAACTCATGTAGGATAATGTAGGATTTTCCTTGAGATTTGTAGAATTTATTTTCTATTAGTTCCCCATTTTACAAGTTAGCTTTGGTTTAGGTGACCTTAACTAGGATAACTTCATAGATTAGTCTTGTAAGTGACCATTAGATGATTCTAAGTTTCATATCCTTTCTTGATAGAATAGTACTTAGGTAGATGCCTCATTAGAACCTTGTTGAAGCCTTGATAGAGCTTTAGATTCCCCTAGTCTAGGTGATCCTTATGGCTAGTCTTTAGGGTTCTCTTAGAAGTTGTTGTGTTGCCTTCTGTCCCCTATGTGATTTCTTCCTTGGGCTTTGCCCTACCCTCTTTCTCCAAGTCTTGACGAGGAGCCCTCCTGGGAGAGCCTAATCCTTACTTTGGTTGGATTCGATTCATTCCTCAGGAGGTTGAGCCTTGAATTGACATTCCCCAGTATAGTACATTCCTTTGGTTTGTATTATCTTTCCCTTCAAAGTCTTGATGAGGAGCCCTCCTGGGAGAGCCTAATCCTTCCTTTGGTTGGATTCTGAGCATTCCTCAGGAGGTTAAGCCTTGGATTGACATTCTTGGCATGGTATATTCCCTTGGTTTATATACTGTCATCCATCTCAAAGTCCTTTTCTTAGGATCCCTCTTAGGAGAGCCTAATCCTTCCCTTGGTTGGATTTTGTGCATTCCTCAACAGGTTGAGCCTGAGATGGACATTCTATGTTGATACACTTTAAACTGATTACCTTAGATTGATATCTAGGACTAATACCCAGTTTTCTGTCCTATTGACATAGGATCCCTCTTGGGAGAGCCTAATCCTTCCTTTGGTTGGATTCTGTGCATTCCTCAAGAGGTTGAGCCCATGATGGTCTTTGGTGTTGATACACCTCCAACCTGATGTAGCCTGGGATGACTTCCATGTTGCTCATTTTGGTTTCTCCCCCTTGTTTGACTTGCTTGATGCATTAGAATAAGTTCATATTTAGAATACTTTAGGCTAGGAGCATGACTGCTTAGAGGTTGAGTGAGTCTCCCTCTGCTTGTTTGCATTAAGGGTTGAGGTGATCCTCCCCTTGCTTGTGTGTTGTTTTTCTTTTTATCTGTGTGTGTGCATTAGAGGTTAAGTCTGTCTCCCTCTGCTTGTCTGTTTTTTATTGTTTTCTTTGCTTGATCGCTTAGAGGTTAAGTGAGTCTCCCTCTGCTTGTATTGCTGCATTGCATTTGCATCTTTACTGTTTTCTTCTGTTTATCTGTTTAGCTGATGCTTTATTTGTTCATGTATCCCATTGACATGATCCCCTAGGACTCTCACCTCCTTTGATGAGGAAGTGATGATAGAACTTTAGGTTGAAACCTATGCATGATAACATATAGGAGTTCCCTGTTTCAAACCTCAAACATATGATGAATCATTGGCATGACATTTGGGCTTGACAGTTTCCCTGTAGAGTTTGTTCTCTTCTCTCTCTAAAAACAACAGTAAAAAATGTAATAAAGGCAAGTCGGTACAAGCGCGTTACGAGCCTTAAGCTACTTGGGTAATGATAATTGAGCGGCCTCCTCTCAATCGTCTAGAGTGTTTAGTATACGTCCTTTGAACGATATGCGACGCATTCGTTCCTAGGTCATAGTCTCTAGAGCTGTACAAACTATAGACAACCATAAAAAACACTTCTTCCGTAAAAGATAGAAAACAAACTTCAAACCTTTTTGCCTCGTGGACCCATACTCAAGGAAAACTTTTATGAGGAAAAGAGTGTCGTTAACTCTCAGTTCTACCGCAAACGGTAACACACGAGTCTCTGACGAGCAAGCTGCATACACCAAACTGCTAGAACTGTTTATTAACCCTACTCGGAAAAACAAATGAATCTGAACCCCCGTAATCTGTATTATCCCGAACTACGTAAGCTCTAATCCACACTCAGATGAGGTTCTCTTTGATGACTTTCCATCGGTCCTTTGGACTCGAGGGGATTTTGGATCTGAGGATTGTCGACTCTGGGGACCGATCATTTGTGACTCAGCTAAGTGAGGCCTCTTCAAGGAGTGATGATGCCGAACCAGAAATGGTGAACGTATCATCATTTCGTGAAAGTCTATGATGCTGGGAAACGCATAGGATGTCGAACCTTTTCCGTGATTAGGTCCATACCTGTGAGCAGGGTCGGGTTATTGCAGGAAACCTTTACCTCCAGACAACCTGGTTTTCTTGACAGTGAATCAGTATTGTGGGTATCAGAGGGTTCTTATCATCAGAGATGTGTTTGTTCTTGACAGAGCAGAGTTTTGGTCCTTCTCCTCAACAACACAGTCATCTTGATCTCCTGCTGCATGATCGCATTTTGCATTCTTTGCATCCTCATTTGCATATCATTAACGTGTTTCTGTGTTGCAGGTGCATATTTCTCCCCTGGTTCTAGTGATCTTGATCCTTATGGCTGATATGGCATCTCTGAAGAAGACTGTGGCTTACAAGTTACCAACACCTGACATCCGAGAGTTACGGGATTTGATTTCTTTGGCTGATAAGAATGTGATGGAGGATTTCAGAAAGAGTTATGGGAGACTTCTGGGTATTGTGTGTAAGCTTTCTATGTACGAGTTGAACGGCCTCTACGCTCTTCTGCAGTTTTACGACCCGCAGCTCAGATGCTTCGTTTTTCCAGACTATGTCATATCTCCGACCTTGGAAGAGTATTCTGACTTGCTAGGGGTACCTTTGTTGAATCAGATGCCCTATTACCGCGTTGATGGTGAACCTGACTTGGGTAAGTTGACTACCGCTCTTCATGTAGATGATTCAGAGTTGAAGGGGATGTTGTTCAGAAAGATTAGAGTTTATGGTTTCTCTTTACCTTTCCTGATGGAAAAGGCCCGAAAGTTTGCTAAGAAGGGTCGCTGGGATGTATTCAATGCCATCTTAGCCCTTTGCATTTATAGGATCGTGATATTCCCAAGTCATCCGGACTTCATAGGTATGGATGCCTACCACAGATTTGCTTCCGGGAATCCAGTGCCCACTCTCCTCAGAGACGTCTACCATTCAGTTCACAGCAAGAATGAAAACAGAAAGGGGAAGAACGTGGCATGTTGTGCTCCTTTACTGTATAAGTGGTTTTCTAGCCATCTTCCTAAGACGGGCCTGTTCATTGATTCTGCTGAGTCTTCACCCTGGTCTGCACGTTTGATGGGTTTGTTTGTTGAAAATATTATCTGGTTTGATAGAGATCTACTGGGCAAAGAGATTGTGCATAGTTGTGGTGGCTTTCCTAACGTCCCCCTGGTCGGAAGGAATGGATGTATTAATTAAAATCCCTCTCTGCTAGTACGACAATTCGGGTATGTACTACGAGGTCCTCCTGAAGAGGAAGAGATACAGGAATCTCTGTATCTCACAGGGTTGCTTGAAGGTGACACTTTGGCTAAAGTAGAGAATGCTTGGAGAAAAATCCGCCGAAAGGTAAAAGTTTTGCTAGGAAAAAGCAATAACAAGTCCTTTGATCCATATGTGGCCTGGGTCCGAGAAAGAGCCGCCAAGTTTCTAATGTCGTTTCCTGCAGTGGAAACATTGTATCCCCCCGTGTACAAAGAGCCTACCACAGTTGATATTCAGAAGTTCAACCAGGTACTCCGAGAGAAAGA
Source organism: Lathyrus sativus (assembly GCA_963859935.3). Lineage (NCBI taxonomy): Eukaryota > Viridiplantae > Streptophyta > Magnoliopsida > Fabales > Fabaceae > Lathyrus > Lathyrus sativus. The sequence goes on along the minus strand of OZ012740.1, from coordinate 320,371,826 downwards.
AGAGCTATGAAAAGCTAACGAAGAGTTGGAGAAAGAGATTGCTCAGCTCCGGAGCGAGAAAAACGAAGCCGTATACACCTGCAAGAAGCAGAAAAAGTTGATCAACCACTTGGGTGCTAATTTGACCAAAGAGACTGACTCTAGAGAACGCCTTGGGTTAGACCTGAAGGCAGTACACAACATGTTGACCACCAAGAAACAAGATCTGGATAGGGTGTACCGGGAGTTATCCAAGTACGAGACGTTGTGGAGCAACACCCTAGCCAAGTACAAAGAACAAGAAGAAAAGCTGAAGCAGCAAGTAGCCGAGCTAGAAGTCCAGATTGAAATCAAGGACAAGAAAATATAGGCCAAAGCCTCACTTCGACGAGACGTCCAGTATAGATTGGTTGAGACCAAGGTGAATTTACAGGATTGTCAACTCTGAGCTGACGCTAAGAGGAGTAGGGTGGAAAACCGTTCTGAAGAAGGCGTTTATAGGGGCGTTGCCGAGAACCTCCCAGATACCATCAGGCAGAGGGATTTGCTGATCCAGAGTCTGCTCACCCAGCCTGGTCATCCCACTACGAAGAAGTTACTAGAAGATTTATGTGCCCGTAGCCGCACTTGATTTCTTTGTGTTTCTTTGTATCTTTTACGCATTGATATGCTGACCACCACCAGGCCTGTTGGTTGGGGTCATGCCTTGTTGCTTTAGTTGTATGTGATTACAGTTGTACGCTGCCTGCGCGGGTTTTTCAGATAAATATATGAGGATTTCTTTCCATGATTGGATGTTGGACTTTATTTGTCTTGGAAACTAGGATCGAGGGGGGGGGGGGGGGAATCTCCCTAAGGCACAGACACACGATTGCATTTGCATGAATCATTTGCATAACAGGTACCTCGAGCTGTTTTTCTAACCCCTTGTCTTGTAGGTTATTTCAGGATTGACCGAAGACAGATTCACCGATACTCTACCAGAGCAAATCAAGCCAGAGCAATGGAACGGGTTCATACTGACATCCAAGAGCTCAGAGAGAGGATGGATCACTTCATGGATCTCATGCAAGTGGTCACTAACGGCCAGGACCAGCTTAGAACTCTGGTTCAACCTCTGATTGCACGCGCCGACAGCAACGGCGTGCTACATGGTGGGAATATGGTGAACCCTCCGCTTGTTGAGACCCCCCATGCTGGCATTCCGGTGACTGGAGGGAATGGAAGTGGCAATGGTAATGTTGTCACTAATATTGGAGCTAATGGGAATACGACTAGCGTCGGGAATGGCAACTTTGAGGCCAATGACAATGCTGGTATAGGCCATAGCAATACTGGAGGAACTGGTAATGCGGGGAACGCTGGTGCTGGTAATCTGTATGGTATTGATGCTGCTGGGTTTACTGCTGGCAATGGCCATCAACCATGGCAAGAGGATCGTCAAGAGGACTTGTTCTCGATGAAGGGAGCTGAGGGTGAATTGAACTCTTAAGCCCGTTTAAGGTTCAAAGCCCTCGAGGACAAGATGAAGAGTTTTGAGAACTTGAATACTATGGGTGTTGACGTGACCAAGCTGGGACTAATCTCAGACTTCAAGGTACCTCCCAAGTTTAAGGTACCCGACTTCGAGAAGTACAAGGGCACCAGTTGCCCCCATGTCCATCTGAGGTCGTACTACCGAAAGATGTCCGCACATTTTAAAGATGAGAAGTTGCTGATGCACTTCTTCCAGGACAGCCTGTCCGGCCCCTCGTTGGAGTGGTATATGGGTTTGGAACCCACCAGTGTATGTACATGGAAATACCTTGCTGAAGCATTCGTACGCCATTATCAGTATAACAACGATCTGGCTCCCAACCGGGTTCAGCTACAAAATTTGTCTCAGAAGAACAACGAAGGATTTAAAGAGTACACCCAGAGGTGCCGTGAACTGGCAGCAAGAGTTCAACCACCGATGGTTGAGCGGGAACTTGTTGAGATGTTCGTAGCTACTCTTCCAGGGGTTTATTATGAGAAGCTTGTCAGTGGTATGTCGGGAAGTTTCTCAGACCTCATCATCACTGGAGAGCATGTAGAAAATGGCATCAAACTCGAAAAGATTCAGGGTGTAGATGTATCCTCAGCTGGAGGGGGAAAGAAGCCTTACAGTGGTAAGAGAAGTGAAGGTGAGGCGACCTCGGTGTCTAATGCTCGCGGAAAAGGTAAAGGCCAGTGCCAGCAGGTCGCTAGCATTACTATTCCTGCTGTCCAGCAACCGCAGCAGCAACAACAGCAGAACCAGCAAGGGTACCAGAGGTACCAGAAAAAAGCACCGTTATCAAGTCGTCATCTTGAAACCCCACCTATGTCATATGCTCAGCTTTTTTAGACATTGCTTCAGTTACAGCTAGTTCAGAAGAGAAATTTGGCTCCCTTGACAGGGACACCTCCACCGGGCTACGATGCGAATGCGAGATGTGAGTTTCATTCGGGGGCACCTGGCCACTCGATTGACAACTGTAAAGCATTCAAGCACAAAGTGCAAGATATGGTTGATGCCAAGATAATCAACTTTTCTGATAATGTTCCGAATGTTACAAAGAACCCTATGCCTAACCATGGGGGAGATGGGGTTAGCGCCATCCTTGAAGAGGAAGATTCGAACTTATTGACTGATGTCAAGGACCTAAAAACACCACTTGGTTTCGTTAAAGCCATGTTGATGAAGAAAGGTATTTTCCCGGGCTGTGGGGAATTGTGTATGGATTGTGCGAATCATTCAGACGGATGTGATCAGTTGGTAGCAGGGATTCAGAGTTTGATGACCGAAGGAATTCTGCAGTTTAGTCGGAAGGCTGAGAACAGATCAGGGGAAGTAATGCTGAAGCAGAATGATGAAGTTGCCACTATCACCATACCTCGTAAGACAATCACCATTTCTGCATCAAGGCCACCTACGATCACCATCACGAAGGCTGGGCCTATACCATTCGAGAGCACTAATGCTGTTCCATGGCACTATGGGGCAGATGTCTATTGCAATGGACAAAAATTGGAGTTGGAGCCATCTGGGCAATCTGTTGACAACCTAGTGGGAACTGGGGGAATAACACGTAGCGGAAGAGTGTTCGCTCCACCTGAGACTGTGGTTGAAAAAGCCGACAAAGCTGAGAAATCCGACAGAGGTAAGAGTAAGGTCGTCGAAGAAACCTCCCGTGAGGTAGGGAAGGACCTGCTTGTGAAAGACGCCGAAGAATTTGTGAGACTGATCAAGAAAAGTGATTATAAGATCGTTGATCATCTTTATCAGACGCCGTCTAAGATCTCTATTCTGAATCTGTTGTTGTGTTCTGAGGCACACCGCAATGCTCTGCTGAAGGTTCTGAATGCAACATATGTACCGCAAGAGATCTCCGTCAACCAGCTAGAGGGAGTAGTTGCTCATGTGAATGCTGGGAACAGATTAGGGTTTACTGACCTAGAGCTGACGCCGAAGGGAAGGAACCACAATAGTGCCTTGCATATCTCGATAGAATGCTGAGGAACAGCTATGTCCCATGTGTTGGTGGACACGGGATCATCTCTGAATGTTCTCCCAAAGAAAGCTCTGATGTGGTTGGATACGAGAGGGTTGATTTGTACACCCAGTGATCTGGTTGTGAAAGCTTTTGACGGAACTAAGCGTCACGTCTTTGGAGAGGTAACTTTGCCCATTCAAGTTGGGCCAGAAACCTTTGATGCGGTCTTTTATATCATGGATATCATGCCCGCCTATAGCTATCTATTGGGCCGGCCTTGGATCCACTCTGCGGGCGCAATGACTTCCACATTGCACCAGAAGCTGAAGTATGCTGTGGGAGGCAACATCGTGACCGTCTGTGGTGAAGATGACATAATGATGAGCCATTTGTCATCTTTTAAATATGTTGAGGTGGATGGCGAGATCCACGAAACTTTGTGCCAGGCGTTTGAGACCGTCAAAGTCAAAGATGCGATCCGGTGATGATCGAGAAACCTGAGATGACTCTCTCTTCCTTCAAGGAGGCTCAAGCTGTTGTTCAAGCTAGCTCTGCCCCAGGCTGGGGGCAAGTTCTGGAAATCCCTAACAAGCAAGATAAGTTTAGGTTAGGGTATTCTCCTTCTGCTGATGCTTCCTTCTCTCGCAGTACGCCGTGCGTCAAAGGTCCGATTCAGTTCACAAGAGGTGGAGTGATATTTGAGAATGTCAACGCCATGTCTGAAGACGACGAAGATAGTGATTGCGACCTAGACTTCTGGATTCAGCCGTGCAAACCAGGCCAGATCCTCAGCAAATGGTCCGTCTAGGATATCATCCAAGTGACGCGCAAAGAGTAATGCTTTGTCTTTTCCAATTATTGTACAACCTTATGCTCTACCCGGGGCATAACAATTTTATTGTCAGGGCCTTGATAGCTTATGCATGTGCATATTATTAATAAATCAAAGGGCGTTTTCTTTGCATTCAAATTTTGTGATCTCTGTTATTCCTGTTTTACTTTTGTTTTGAAAAACAATAAAATGGCAATACGGTTTGTGCTAACCTGCATATCCTTGTTTTAAGCTTAACCCTTGTTATTGCAGGATTCACATTACAAATGACATTGACTCTGAACCTTCTACGACTCACTTCGACTTTGATTTCCCGGTATATCAAGCTGAAGAAGAGATTGATGAAGACGAAGACCTTCCCGAAGAGTTGGCCCGTTTGTTGAAACAAGAAGATAAGATCATTCTTCCTCACGAGGAAGAGATTGAGATTGTTAATCTGGGTTTTGAAGAACTTGTCAGGAATGTCAGGATAGGGGCTGCATTACAGAGTGACGTCAAGCGAAGATTGATCGAGATGCTTCGAGAGTATAGTGACATCTTTGCTTGGTCGTATAAAGATATGCCCGGACTCGACACTGACATAGTGGTCCATCATCTACCACTGCGAGAAGATTGTCCTCCCGTTAAGTAGAAGCTTAGAAGGACACGACCAAATATGGCCGTTAAGATCAAAGAAGAAGTGCAAAAGCAGCTGGATGCTGGCTTTTTAGCGGTCACTACTTATCCTCCATGGGTCGCCAACATAGTACCTGTACCGAAGAAGGACGGTAAGGTGCGGATGTGCGTTGATTATTGAGATTTAAATAAGGCGAGCCCTAAAGATGATTTCCCGCTCCCTCATATTGATGTGTTGGTCGATAATATAGCTCAATTTTCCGTGTTTTCGTTCATGGATGGCTTCTCCGGCTATAACCAAATCAAGATGGCGCCGGAAGACATGGAGAAAACCACGTTCATTACACCTTGGGGAACGTTTTTCTACAAGGTAATACCCTTCGGTCTGAAGAACGCAAGGGCCACTTACCAGCGAGCGATGGTCACTTTGTTTTATGACATGATTCACCATGAGATTGAAGTCTAAGTTGATGACATGATTGCAAAGTCCCAAATGGAGGAGGGACATCTGGTCAATTTGCTGAAGCTTTTTGAGGGGCTTAGGAAGTTCAGGTTGAGGCTGAATCCTAACAAGTGTACTTTCGGAGTACGGTCTGGAAAACTACTGGGGTTTATTGTGAGTGAAAAAGGCATTGAGGTTGATCCTGCGAAGATAAAATTAATACAAGATATGCCAGCGCCAAAGATTGAAAAAGAAGTTCGTGGTTCCTGGGCAGAATAAACTACATTGCAAGGTTTATATCTCAGCTCACGGCCACGTGTGAACCGATGTTCAAGCTACTGAAAAAAGATCAGGCGATTATCTGGAACGAGGATTGCCAGAAGGCATTCGATAAGATAAAACAGTATCTGCAGGAACCTCCGATTTTGATACTCCCAGTGGCCGGAAGACCCTTAATCATGTACTTGACAGTTCTTGAGAATAGCATGGGTTGCATCCTCAGTCAGCACGACGAGACTGGCAAAAAGGAGCATACCATTTATTACTTGAGTAAAAAGTTCACAGATTATGAGTCCCATTACTCAATGCTGGAAAAAACGTGTTGCGCACTCGCATGGGCTGCCAAACGTTTACGACAGTATATGCTCAATCACACGACCATGCTAATTTCGAAAATGGATCCGATCAAGTACGTCTTCGAGAAGCAAGCGCTTTCAGGCAGGATTTCCAGATGGTAAATGGTGTTGACGGAGTATGACATTCAGTATGTTTCCCAGAAGGCCATCAAGGGAAGTGTATTATCTGAATACCTTGCCGAACAGCCTATCGAAGATTATCAGCCAATGAAATTTGAATTCCCTGACGAGGATATCATGTTTCTCAAAGTGAAAGATTGTGATGAACCGTTGCCCGACGAGGGGCCAGATAGGAAGTCCTAGTGGAAATTGATATTCGACAGTGCGGTTAATTCGTACGGAAGTGGTATTGGGGCCATCATCACGACTCCCCAGGGATCCCACATCCCGTTTACTGCCAGATTGACTTTTCCGGTCACCAACAATGAAGCAGAATATGAAGCATGCATCATGGGCTTAGAAGAAGCTATTGATTTGAGAATAAAAAACCTGGATGTATACGGTGACTCGACACTCGTTGTTAACCAAATTAAAGGGGAGTGGGAGACTCGTCAGTCGAATTTGGTCCCGTACATGAATTATGCCAGAAGGCTGCTTCTGTTCTTCGATCGAGTGGAACTCCATCATGTGCCCAGAGCTGAAAATCAGATGGTTGATGCCTTAGCCACGTTGGCTTCGATGTACAAAGTCAATTTTTGGAATGAAGCCCCGAGAATTGTCATTTCCCGTCTTAATAGACCTGCATTCGTTTTTGCAATTGAGGAAGCCTCCAATGGCAAGCCATGGTTCCATGATATCCAGACTTTCCTTATGACTAAGGAGTATCCTGTTGGAGCGTCAACCCAGGATAAGAAGACTCTGAGGAGGCTGTCTGGAAATTTCTATCTCAATCCTTATGGAGTTCTATATAAGAGAAATCACGATCTCGTGCTACTCAGATGTGTAGATGAGAAAGAAGCGAGTGTGCTTATGGAAGAAGTCCATGAAGGCACATTTGGTACACACGCCGGCGGACGTGCTATGACAAGAAAAATCCTACGAGCAGGATATTACTGGCTAACGATGGAGTCAGATTGTTTCAAATTTGCGAAGAGATGTCATAAATGCCAGATTTATGCTGATAAAATTCATGTGTCGCTGTGCCCGTTGAATGTCATGTCATCCCCGTTGTCGTTCTCCATGTGGGGCATTAATATGATAGGCAAGATCGAGCCCACTGCATCTAACGGTCATCGCTTCATTTTGGTAGCCATCGACTACTTCACCAAGTGGGTGGAAGCAGCCTCGTACGCTAATGTGACCAAGCAAGTGGTAGCTAGATTCATAAAGAAGGACATCATCTGTCGATACGGAGTTCCCGAGCGGATCATTACTAACTATGGTTCGAATCTGAATAATAAGTCGATGAAGGAGTTATGCCAGAGCTTCAAGATTGAACATCACAACTCATCACCTTACCGGTCGAAGATGAATGGTGCAGTTGAAGCGGCCAACAAGAACATTAAAAAGATAGTACAAAAGATGGTTGTGACCTACAAAGATTGGCATGAGATGTTGCCATTTGCATTGCACGGTTATCGTACGAAGGTACGCACATCAACCGAGGCAACTCCTTTCTCACTAGTGTACGGTATGGAAGTTGTCCTACCGCTGGAAGTTGAGATTCCTTCTTTGCGAGTTTTAGTTGACGTGAAACTCGATGAGGCAGAATGCATTAAAAACCGTTTAAATCAACTCAGTCTGATGGATGAGAAGAGATTATCATCGATTGCATATGGTCGTCTGTACCAGAGCCGAATGAAGAAAGCTTATGATAAGAAGGTGCGTCCCAAAAGCTTTTAGACGGGTGACCTCGTCTTGAAGAAGATTCTTCCACCACATTCCGATCACAGGGGCAAGTGGACTCCTAACTACGAAGGGCCGTATGTCGTCAGCAAGGTCTTCTCGGGAGGAGCCTTGTTATTATCCACGATGGATGGCGAAGATTTTTCATTCCCTGTGAATGCGGACGCAGTTAAAAAACACTTTGCTTAAAAATGACCCGCTGGAAAGAAAAAGAATATCCAGGCAAAAATAGGGCATCCCGACGAACCATAAAAAAGGAAAAAGGTTCGAGCAAAAATTAGGGATATAAATGAAAAATGTACACCCGCAAAGTCGAAAACCTGAAAGGGCGGATTTGGCAAAAAAGGGTATCCCGGTGAATCGAAAACCCGAAAAGGGCGATTCAGGCAAAAGTTAGGGATAAAAAAGCAAATGACTGCGTTCTACGTATGGACTTTCATTGTTTAGTGGTTTGGGAAGACCTGAGGATCATTTATCCGAATCAATATCTTCTGAAGCTGAAGCATCGAAGAAGTATCGAAGTCGAGTGGGTCATAGAGGGATCAACTCATGGTGTTCGTCTACGCCACATTGCCAACATTTGTATATACTGATGTATATTTATGTTATTATGCTTGCGCAGCTTCCTCATTTCAGGAGCTTGCATCTGTTGTAAAACATTTTGCTCATTCAGGGGCTCGTTATCAATAAACATATAATATTCAGTATTTTTGTTTGTTTGTTTAGCTTTTATCTGTTTTGTTTGCGAAAAAGAACGCCCGATGTTTTTTGATAGAATGCGCATACATAAACTTGCTGGCCTAGGCCGATAATTGTTGAAACATTGAATTACCTGAACATTGTCACAGGATGATAACCTTGATAGGTCCCTTTGAGAAGGGTATCTTGTCTATTTGTTCATGTTGTTGCAGGGACATCACCCTCCAGGAAGTACGCCAGATGTTTTCCAAGCAGGATGATTCCTTCTTCCCCAGCGAGTTCAGCAGTGTTTCCCCACAAAATCTGAACATGGGACCGTGAGCATTGATATGTCTTCCCTAGCAGAGATAGATTCTCCGCCACCAGATGTATCCTAGGCCGGATCATCATTTCCCCAGCTGAGTCATACGCTGAAGTGTATACTCGTTCCCAGCACTGGATCAATGTGCAGTTTTCTCGTAGAAGACTATCCGTAAGTGTTCGGCTCTCGCTGATTCAGACTGAAGTCTCCAGGAGAATTGAAATTCCCCACAGAGTTGTATTCCCCCCGGCAGGTAGGAGTTATTCCAGCGTCTGGTTGCCTATTCTCAGCCGAGTTTGCAGTTCTCCAAGAGAGTCGAATCCTTGGAAGCCGTTCAGGGAATTATTGGTTTTCCCCAGGAGAGTGTTGAATAGCTGTTGTTGTACTTCCCCATCGGAGTCCGTATCTCCAGGAAGATTCTATCTGCGAAGGTCGTGTAGTTTATTTCTGCGATTGACATCGTTTTCCTCAGCAGTTTGTGGTTCGTATACCTAGTTGAACAAGTACAGGTTCTCGTAGAACTTTGTCCCATGCAGAAAGTCGTCTGGAGTTCGTTTCCCCAGGTTAAGTCCAATTGAGATTGGTGTGAATTCTTCTCCTCGGCAGGATGATTCCTCCCCGCCAGAGTGGCTCTTTCTCCTTGACAGGAGGTTTTTCCCTTCAACATTTATTTTGTTGATGGGATCGTAGCATTTTGCATGATTTTATGGCATTCACCTTAAACGCGTAGCATTTCCATCGTGTGGAGCATTGCGCCATTGTCAAGCATATGCATACGAAACATGAGCTAGGTCGTTACTGTTCTTGTTTTGCAGGTGTTCCTCCATATAATGGTTTGTTCAGGATGATTCTTGAATTCCCCGGGGAAGTTGTTCGCTTAAGAGGATTCTTAAAATCTCCACTGAAGTCTCCAGAGTTGTTTGCTCAGGATGATTCTTGAAGTCCCCGGCGAAGTTGTTTGTTCAGGATGATTCTTGATTTCCTCAGCAGAGTTTATTCGTCCAGGATGATTCCTGAATCCCCGAAGCAGAGTTACTTGATAGTTCTCCAGAATCCCCAGCGGAGATGTGTCATCCCCAGCAGGTTTTGAACAGAGAAGTTGAGATTTCCCTTGAAGACTTACTGGTGAGGTCTGACTGCGATGTCGAAGCAGTTCTCCTAGCTGACGCGGAGTGCCTGACGGCAGAAGTTTAGGTATCCCTATTGGTTCATGATTAATTGAGGATTCTATTTTCGACTTACTGACGAAGTCCGGCTGACGCCCGAGAATTTCTTTGAGTACCCGACGGCATAATTATAGAGATTGTCAAAAGTTCCTAATGACCTGATGAGTCTCGAGGAATTCTTCTGCTGCCGTGCCGCAGAATGCTTGACAGCAATATCAACTATGTATAACCAGTTACCGTGTAACCAGTGATCCCTTGATGACTTGAGGAAGAAGCTGCAGCGAAATTTGATGATCATCCTGACGGAGATTTGGGCCAGTTGTCGTGCAACTGCCATTTCAGACTTCAAAGATTGTCCTACCCATCAGAGTATCGTTTACTTGTGCGGTTGGCAAATTTTCGGTTACCGTGTAACCAATTCCCCAGCAAGTTGTCGTGCAACTGTCATTTCCGAGTTCGAAGATGTTCCTACCAATCAGAGTATCGTTTACCTGTGCGGTTGGCAAATCCCCAGTTACCGTGTAACCAGTAATTCCTTGATGACTCGAGGACGTAGATGATCATCCTGACGGAGATTTGGAGTTAATCATCCACCAGTGAGTTGTCGTGCAACAATCAATATCAGTCCCCAACCAGTTACTGTGTAACCGGTGATTTCTTGATGACTTGAGGACGAAGATCTACAGCAAAATCAGATGATTATCCTGACGGAGATTTGAAGTTAATCAGTCGCCTCAATTTCCGAAGATTTGTCCCCATCAGAGTACCGTGTACTTGTGCGGTTGGCAAATTTCCGGGTTTTTTAGTATTCAACTGTCTTTTACCTTAATTGTTTGAGAGTCGTTCGCTTCTCACTCAGTCAGGTCCAAGCCGTTTGAATAGGGGCAGCTGTTGCACCCTAAAATTTGCCCAACCTTTTCTTTACCTAGCTTGTGTCTTATTGCATTCATATTAGCATTATCATCTGCATTTCATTGACATGTGTGCAGGAGATCAAGAGGTATGACTACCAACAAAGGGCTACACAAGGTTATGGAGCTAGCCAAGAGGTTTATTCAAGTGTGCAAGGATTGACATCCTCACCAGAGAAGTCTAAGATCCTCAAAGAGAGTGGCTGAAGCCAAGAGTATACATCTCCTAACTTGAGAGTTGTGGGAAGTCATCAGATGATTCTGAAGCCATGAAGTTGGACCTAGAGCCTTGAGAGAGCTCATGAGAAGTGTTGAAGTTCATTTTGAAGCCTAGACAGGTCATTGTGCAAAGGATATGAAGATATACCCAAGATTGGTACAACTAGGGTTTCATCTGGTCAACCCTAGGATAACTGATGATTTGAAGAAGGTTGAGACCTAATTCAAGAGCCATGTAATCATGGATTGATGTATTGATATGGCTAAGGGATGATTCCAAGGTCAACTTATCATGAATCAAGAGTGTGAGGAGTTCCTAGGCTAGGGTTGCTATGCTTGACAGTGTAAAATCCCCTAGTTTAGTGCCTAACTTCAACACCACTTAACTCAAGATGTGATTTTCATATCACCTTGACCCCAACATGATTGTTTTATAGCATGATCTTAGCTTTAATTTGAGTACTAGAAGTCCTTGATAGGGTTTATATAACTCAAGTTATGAACCAGACAAGTTATAGGTCATCTGAGGCATGTGAATTTGGAGCTTGAAAGTCAACCAACTTGCATGACATTTTTGACCTAGACGGATGATTCTCATGAACTTTTGGCCAACATGAATGTTGTTCCTTATCTTCTTAGCTTTCTAGAAAGTACTAGAAGTCCATGATTGGATTTGTAGAACTCAAGTTACAAGCTTTGCAAGATAAGGGTATTTTGGGAATTTGGAATTACAGGTCATATTTGGTTATAGGCCAATTTCATCAACTTAGACACCTCAAATGGACTTTTGATCAACTTGAAAGTTGTTCAAAATAGTGTTATTTGTCTAACCATGACCTAAACATCCATTGATATGGATTGAATATGGAAGTGTATGAAGAAATTTGAAAAAAAGGATAATTAAAAGGCATGAAAAGTGAAAATTCCATTTTAATTCATTTTTGTGCCAAACTTCACAAGTTTGTGCATATTTTGATTGAAAATGGTATTTTGAAGAGATTGGCAATGCCATATTTTTGGTTTAAGGCTTGCTTCATGGACTTTGTTTGGATTACTTAGAATTGAAGTAACATAGCCAATGTTGACCATAGGATCAAATCAAGCCTTTAATCTGGTCCATTCACATTCAAGGGATGTCATGCAAGCCATTTGATTGAAGTTTGAGCTGAAACTGAGCCAGAATACACGATTACCATGGTTGTTCATTGAAGGAAAATTGAATTTTGGATTAATCAAATTGGGTCATGTTACGATCCAAATAGCTTCTATTTAAGTTCAATATCAGGTTCAGATCGTTTTTTTGGATTGCATTTGGAGAGAAAACGGTTATTGTAGTTGGAGTTTTGGAGCTTTCGAGCAAGAATTGGTTTTGGAGTTTGAGGAAGATTCAAGAGCTTCTGAGTATTAAGAATCGTCCAGGATCATTCAGTGAAGAAATCTGCATGTTTTGGTGTCAAGATTTGCACGCGAAGACCTCCAATTTCAAGCTTCAGAACAAGTTTTTACTTCTCCCAATTCCTCTTGATTTAAGCATGTTTAGACTGAATTTGGCATGTGGTTAGGTTGTAGATACAACATAGATCGTTTTAGGCTTGGAATTGTGAAGATTAGTGATGATTCATGATGTGATGCAAATTCTGTTTGGATGCGTGTTGGCTTGATTCTTGAGAGTTAAGATGAATTGGATAGTGGTTTTTGATCCTTGAGATGTGAGGAAGACATCTGTATAGTTAATTTTGAGTTTGATGACAATTTTGGAATTGAGGATTTTTCTGTTCATCGTCGTGTTAGATTATTCGTGGAGAATTAATAAAAATGGAAGGGATCTTGATGTTCAGGGAGAAGAGTGAAGTGATTCATGTAATTTTCATTGAGTTTGGTTGAATTTGATCACAGAGCATGATTGCTCTCGCCGGAGAAGACGGTGGAGCTCTTCTCCGGCCACCATGGTTGAGTTTCCCTCCTTTGTTTAGTTCAAACGAAGACGATGAGGGAGGGCCGTTGGATCTGATTGAATTCATTGACTGGTCTTGGCATCTGATGGATGAGGTTTAGTTGGACTAGGGTTTGGTGAGTTGGCACAATCTGGAGCGTAGGATTAGAGTACTTTTTCATTGGATGGATGTGATTAGGGAGTACCATAGGACTTAGTCAACTGAACCACACCCTGCTTACTAATCAAAACGCATAGTTTCATTAAATGATGTGGCACGCGCGTAGCTGTTGGATGAGTTGACTAGTAGTGTGATCTAATGGCTCTGGTATTTTCTGATTCTTTTAATTTCTTTAATTGATTTTCTATTTTCTTTTAATTAATTTTTCATGTTTAATTTATATTAATTAGAATAATGATCAGAAAATTATGGAAAAAATATGCGGGTGATCCTTGTTTAATTTCTGATTTTTCCATGCCTTTGGATTTTACTTTGGTGTTGTTTTCAATTTAATGTCCATTTTTCTATTTTTAATATTTGATTAAAAATGCATAATATGACTAGTTTGCTTGCTGATTTTATTACTAGTTCATGATTGGGAATTTGAGGCTGAAACTTTTCATGCTTGTTATAGACTTCTTGATAGGTTTGGGTGATCTTTGTTGTAATTTTTAGATGATTCTAAATAGGAGTCTGAGATAGATGTTTAGGAGCCTTCCTTGATGGATCCCCTTTAGCACACCCTTGGAATTTAGATTTTATTTGAACCTTTAGGATTAGGTTTGGCCCCTGGTTTTTGTACCGTAGATCCCTAACTCATGTAAGATAATGTAGGATTTTCCTTGAGATTTGTAGAATTGATTTTCTATTAGTTCCCCATTTTACAAGTTAGCTTTGGTTTAGGTGACCTTAACTAGGATAACTTCATAGATTAGTCTTGTAAGTGACCATTAGATGATTCTAAGTTTCATATCCTTTATTGATAGAATAGTACTTAGGTAGATGCCTGTTGCACCCCAAAATTTGACCAACCGGTTCCCACACCTGGTTTATGTTTCGGCTCATTTTGCATTCGCATTCGCATACCGCATACCTTGCATTGTTTCAATCATGTTGATGTTATCGGGATCATAGACCTGGTTTCACATTTCGGACGTTTCAGACCAGTCCGGATGATCGGAGTTTCATTTTGGGGAAATCGCGCTTCCCGGTATTTTCAGCTTACAGTGTTGTTTTTGGAGGATATTTTGGTGTCCGGGTTTACCGTTTATTTCGATTGGGTCTCTCTTCCTCTTTTATTGAGTTTAATTGCTTTAATAGCATTTTTTTTAGAATTTTATAGATTTTTCTAGATATTAAATAGGTTTTATTAGTATTTTAGATAATAATTCTTTTTTTAAATAAAATAATATAGAATAGTGTAGATTTTAATAGTTTGTTTTAATATAGAGTTTAATAGATTTTTAATATAGATTTATTAGAGTTTATAGAATTTAATAGGTTTATTAATATAGTTTTTAGATTTAATTAGCTTAATAGAATAATAGACCCTCATTTTCCTTTTAATAAATTTTAATGTAGGTGTTAATAGATTTTAATAAATTTTTAATATAGATTTTAGTCAGATTTTAAGTGTATAGATTTATTAATAGTTTTAATTAGATAGTCATTAATCATTTTCATTAGTTAATTAGCATATTAATCATCATTTTCGTTTTTTATTATTAAGTCTGCTTAGCCACTTAATTAGTTCTTTAACCCAACATTAATCACGTTTTAATCAATCCATTAAGTCCAGTTTAATTCATATTAAGTCTGAGTTTAGTCTAAGTGGGCCACATGTCCGTTTTTGGGGGCCCAGAGTCCAAGTCCATGCGCCAGGTGTCCTATAAAGGCAAGCCACACGTGTTCTCTCATTTTTCGGCCACCTCACATTTCACTCTCTCTCTCTGCCACTTGGCACTCTCCACTGACTCTCTCCTCTCACACGCGTCTTGCTCTCTCTGCTCCCTCACGCCACGTTTCATCACCACACACCTCCTTGTGCCACGCGTCCACAGCCACTATTCCCCACCGCCGCCCATGCAACCACCGCCGGAGTCACCCTAACAGTCGCCGGAAATCTCCTAACCGTCGCCGGAACTTGAAAATCCGCCTGAAACTGCAATTTCTCCCAGAGCTTCAGCGTTCTTCATCCTAATCTTCATCAGATCCATCGTTCATCCAAATCCTTCCGATCTTCATCGTTTTGCTTCAACATCATTCATCGGTTCATCACCGATTTTCTCCAGATTCGATATTCATCTTCAAAGATCTATCAACACACTCATCAGATTTTCTCAGATTCGTCCGTTCTTCATCAATCCTCATACCTTTTTCTGGATTCACGCCTTCACCAACACTCGTCACCAGGTTCCTACGCCTTTTTCCAGAAATCAATCAAGAGCTTTCAACGCCTTCATCGACCTCCCAGAATCTTCGCCCAGAAACTCATCAAGATTCATCCAGATTGTAGATTTTTTAAGCTCTCCACGAATCTTCAAGCATCTTCGACAACGATCATCAACGAGCGTCATCAGTCTTCAACCAGTTCTCCAGATCTTCGTCCGATTTGCAAGAATCTTCATCACGTTGTTGATCTTCACCAGTTTCTTCAAGTCATCTATAGCTTCCTCAAACTTCAGCACGTTCGTCAGCAAGAACACCCATTTTCAAAGATTCCTCGGTCATCAGCGTTTCCAGAAAGCTCCATCACCTTCATCGCACCTCCAGGTTTTGCTTTGAACTGCTTAAACTTGTTAGTTTGTTGTTGTTTAGTTGTAGAACTAGGTGTTGTTTAGGTAAGCCAAGGAAATCTGGTGAGAGTTTGAACGATAGAGTCTTGTGAAACAAGATTAGGTTGTGATGGATATTGATGAGCATTTTGTGGTGAGGGAGTTTGAATGGAAGTTGGTGAAGAGCTCGTGTGATAGAGAGAGGTTTGAGAGGGGGAAAGAGGGCGCCGTTAGGTTCCTCGGGGAGTTTGGTGAACAGTAGAAAGGGGGATTGAGGGGATTAGGGTTTTGTGTACTGATAGTGAGGGTTGATGTTGGACTCGGGCCTTAGGCCCATTGATTACTTTTGCCAAGCATCTCCATGGTTTCCCCGTTACACCCTCCCCCTCCGTTTGAATGTTGGTTTGGGCTTAGGAGAATTTGATAAGCGCACCCCCACCTTAGCCCAGTCTGGAGAAATAACTAGGGAATATTGCTAATCACCACGCCAGTTTGTTATTTTTAGTTGATTTTCTTTTATTTTCATGTTTTACCTAGGGTTAGAAATTAATTCATAACAATTTGAAAAATAATCATTTTAGGATGGGATTTTTTCCCCTAGTTCCCTTAGGACCTCTAGAAAATTATGAAACTAAAAAATATTAATTTCATGCATTTTATATTTTTTGGTATATTTTACAATATTATTGCTTTTATTTTACATTTGTTTGATACTTCATCTTTCTGAATTTAGTATGAGAGATTGGTGCATGATTTTTGATTGATTATTGTGAGGTTGATTAGATTAGGGAAGCATGTACCGTTAGGAATTTTTTCATATTTTTGTTACTAAAACTTAGATTAGTTTGAGAGGTAAATAGGAGAGGTATTAGAATTAGGGTTTCACAACACTTAGGTGTAGTTTAGGGCATAGTTTGGGGACCTAGGGTTTGATTTAGGCCTTGGGGTTTACATGGGGTATAGGGTATATATTTAGGTTCCCTTAGAAATTAATCTAGGATTTTATAATGAGTATTACTATTTTACTTGATTTTTGCAATTTGAGTGGTGATTGAGTGTTTTCCCTCTTGGGCATTTTGCTTGTTTGTTTGGTTTGGGTTATTTCAATTGGGCTTGGGGCTTGAGTTTTGCTTGTTGGAGCTTATGAAGACATTGAAGATGATTGGAAACAAAGGATGGAGCTTGGAGCATGAAGATTCTTCTCCTTGAAGGGGGCTTAAGAGATAGGAAATATAGGGAGAGCTTTAGATTAGATTGATTTCTTCTTGCAAACATAGAAAGCATCTTGTGCTTCTATTCCTCCCTATGACATAAAGTCCTTTTAAAGTATTCACATCCTTCCTTTGGAGGGATAAGTGACATACTTTAGAAGTAGAACTTTGAGGGAACCTTTCCCCTATAATGCTAAGTGCTTATAGGCTTCCTTTGGTTGTCAATAAGCTGTTTAGCATTTCAACTTAATCTGATAATTGATTCTCTTATGGAGTGAGTGCATTGAAGATGGAAGCCTATTGAAAATATGAAGTCCATTGAAGATTGATAAAGATAAAGCCTGTGCCTGTCAAAGAGAGTTATCTGTTGAAGCTAGGGTTTTGCTGCTGTTTGAAGCTGTTTATTTGTTGGGGTTCAGTGCTTGCTAGAGCTTGGAGATTTTTGGAGACAGGAGCTTATCTAGAGCTTGGGGATCATTGAAGAGTGAAGATGGGGTCTTACTTGAAGGTGTTACTGTCAACTTTTTTTTGCTGTTAATCAACTGTAGCTGACAGAGCTGTTGTTGTTTGAGCTGCTTACTGTAGGAGCTGGTGTTGCTGTCAGAGCTGATGTTGGGTTTTATTCCTTTTTCTGTATTGATTGTTGGCTGGTACTGCTTGCCCCCAAAGGTTTGAAGTGAATACTGTTCACTTTGCCTGTTGTTTTCCCAGGTTTGAGGTTGAGTGGGACTCCCTTGCCTCGCTTGTACTGCTGCATCTCATGCATGTTTACTGTTTACTATATATATCTATTTCTTTTCCGTTTATCCCCTAGGATCTCTGTTTCCCTCTGGGCAAGAGGGAAATATGACAGACATTAGGATTCTTATCCATGCATGACAACATTAGGTTAGTTTTTATTCCCTTTCAACCCTAGGCTTTTAGAGCGTCTTTTCTCTTCTTATCTCGAAACAACTCAAAGATACAGTAATAAGGTTAATCGATGTCGTACGTTACAAGCCTTAAGCTATTTGAGAAAGGGTTGCTGGAGAGTTTCTTTCCAGTAGTCTGGTTGCTTAGTGTGGCACCCTTTGGGTGACACGCGACGTAGTCACTCTCAGATCATAGTCTCTAGTGCAACAGAGATTGCGAACATCATAAAAAACAGTTCTTGCGTAAAAGACTGAAAACAAACATCAAAGTGTCATTTTTGTCCGCTTGGACTCTTAATCAGAAGAAACCTCTTTTCAGAAAGATAAAAAACAGTCAGACAAATATGTGTCTTCCGCAGCCCGAACTACGTTTGCTCTGATCTTTCATGCTGTATGAAAGTACGTAGGCATAGGATGCCGTATCCTAGCGAGCAACCTTCCCCTCCTTTCCCGTAGGTAGGCGAACTACGTTGACTCTGATTTCTCGTTCCAGACGGGAATACGTAGGCATAAAGTGCGATACTTTGCCGAGTCATTGTATTTTCTTTTAACCCAGACCTGTAGAGTAGATAGAATAACAATCCGTACTAGAAAACAAGCGTGGATCCCGTCGAGTACGGCGGACGTGAGGGGTGCTAATACCTTCCCCTTGTGTAATCGACTCCCGAATCCAGGACTTGGTTGCGATGGCCATTCCTTTTCCCTCTTTTCGTTAGGTTTTCTATGAGCGTTTCCTTTCCCTCCTTTGGGATAAATAACGCACGGTGGCGACTCTTCTGTCATAGCCGGCGCCGATTTTCGCAGTAGCGACAGCTGGCGACTCTGCTGGGGACTCTAACAGTTCCCTACGCGAGTCAGTTCTAGCGCTTGTTTTCCCGTCGTGGGTTTTGTATGGATTTACATTTCTGTCTTTACTTTCCGCATTTTATTGTCAGCTTTATATTGTTATTGCTGTTTTAGGGATGGGGTGATCTATTGAGAGATAAGCCGGACCTGGGCTTAAGTGCACCTAGAATTAGTTGTGGAAAGTAGTGGGCGCGTGCATGCTTTGCATGTACCAGTGTCCCGCAAAATCCATGCTCGGACGAGGTTCTTCTGGTTGACTTCTTTTTCAACCCTTTGGGTTGAGGGGGTTGTTGGTTAGTTGGATTGTCGACTCCGGGGACCGATCATTTGGAAGTTGGCTAAGTGAGGCCTCTTCAGGACATGATGATGCCACACCTTCTGGGTATTGTATCATCAGTCTTGAAAGTCTGTGACGCCGACGACCGCATAGGATTCTGTACCTTGTGTCAGTTGATAGGACACCTACTTGTGAGAGGGATTGGGGCATGCAGGAAACTTGACCTCCAGACTACCCCGTCTTCTTGATATTGGATCAGTATGTGTGGTTACTTGAGGTTCTTCACCAAAGTAGTGTTATAGGTCTATCGAGACCAGATTGGAGCATTGTTTTGAGCCTGTTGAGGCAAAGTGGAGCATTGTTACGGGTCTGTTGAGACCACGTTTGAGCAGTATTGTGGGACTGTTGAGACAGATATTGTGGATGGATCTCTTCAGCAATATATCACTTGATCCCTGTTGCATGTTGCATATTGCATTGTTGCATACTCATTTTGCATATCATTAACGTGTGTCTGTGCTGCAGGTGCATTTTCATACCTCTGGTTCTAGTTGCCCGGATTTCTGTCTGCCGATATTATGGATACTCTGAAGAAGACTGTGGCGTACAAGTTGCCTACTCCAGATGTTTCTTCTTTGCTGGGTTTGATATCCTTAGCTAATGATGATGTGAAGACAAGCTTCAGGAAGAGTTATGGGAAATTACTTAGATTGGTGTATAAACCATCCATGTATGAGCGTAACGGATTATACACGCTAATGCAGTTCTACGATCCCCCGTTGAGGTGTTTTACTTTCCCTGACTTCATTCTGGCTCCGACCATGGAGGAATATGCTGAGATCTTAGAGTTGACCATTCAGAACAGGGTACCTTTCATTCATATGGATGTTGAGCCCAAACTGGAGGATTTGGCTGTTGCCTTGCATTTAGACTCCTCAGAGTTGCTGTTAACCTCGTGGAACAGAGTGCCTGGTTTTTCTCTCAAATTCTTGGTTGGGAAAGCACAAGAGTATGCCAAGAGTGGATGTTGGACTGTGTTTAATGCTATTCTTGCTCTGTGTATCTATGGCATTGTACTGTTCCCAAACCTGCCTGACTTCGTTGATCTGGATGCGTTCTATATATTTGCTTCAGGCAATCCTGTGCCTACTTTGGTTGGAGATTTCTATCACTCGCTGCATTATAAGAACGAGAACAGGAGGGGCAAGAACGTCTCTTGTTGTGGGCCTTTGCTGTATATGTGGTTTGAGAGTCATCTGCCCAAGAAGGGTATCTTCGTGGAGTCTGCAGATACGGTGGATTGGTCTGAGCATCTGATAGGACTTTCTTCAGAAGAAGTTGTCTGGTTTAATAAAGATTTACTGGGATCGGTGATTATCTACAGCTGCGCCGAATATCCTAACGTTCCTCTGATTGGGAGGAAAGGGTGCATTAACTACAATCCTTCATTGTTGATCAGGAAACTCGGGTATGCTTTGAAAAGCCCGCCAAAAGAGGAGGAAGTGCGGGAATCTCTGTACTTCACAGGTGATTTGAAGGGAGAACTACTGTCCAATCTTCAGCATGCTTGGAATAACATCCACAAGAGGGGGAAAGCGTTGTTGGGTAAGAATGATTGTCAAGCCTATCCCCCGTACAAAGTCTGGATCCAAGATAGAGCAAAGCAGGTGCGGATGCCGTTTCCTGCAGTATTACCTCCTGCTCCCCTCGTGGTTGAGGAGCCAACTACTGTGCCTATTGAGAGGTATGAACAGGTTGTGAAGGAGAAAGAAGAGCTAATGAAAGCCAACGAGAAGTTGGAGGAAGAGTTAGTGCAACTTATGAGCGAAAGGAATGAGGCTGTATATTCCTTCGAGCAGCAAACAAAGTTGGTGAATCAACTAGGCACAAAATTGACTGAGCAACGAAAGAAGCGTGAGCGATTGGGGATAGATTTCAAGAGCTCTCATGATATGATGGAGTCTAAGAAGAAAGCACTTGATATAGCCTACCGGGAGATCTCTGCATTCAACAAAACCTGTAACGCCACGCTGACCGGCAATAAGGAAAGAGAAGACAAACTGAAGCTGCAGATCTCTGAGCTGGAAGGTCAGATGAAAGCTAGCCAGAAGAGGTTGGAAGAAGAGGTCACGCGGAGGTATGATGTCCAGAATGCCTTGAACAAAGTTATCAAGCGCAAGAAGGAATCTGCATCCCAGAAACGGAAGCTAGAAGATTGCTTTGGGGAAGGTGTTTGGGAGGAATCCATTGGTGATCTCCAGCGTGTTATCAGGCAAAGAGACTCGCTCGTCGAAGGGTTGCTTGCTCAGCCGAATCATCCCAAGACTAAGAGATTATTAGAGGAGTACCAGGCATATGGTCGCATTTGATTATCTCATGTATTGATGTGTATGCTTTATTTACATTGTGATGGCCATCACCAGGATTGTTGGTTGAGGTCATGCCTTCCTATTATACAATTAGTAATATTGTATTCCTGACTTGATGGGCTTTTCCGCAATATATGAGATGTTTTCTATGATGGGATTTCGAGCTTCTTATTGCTATCACTGTCACTGCACTGGCACTTTGGCACTAGAATCAGGGGTTGATCTCCCTAACGCACAGACACATATTGCATCTGCATATCCATTTTGCATTGCTAGTTACTTGTTGAATTTGTATCTCATTTCCTGCATCTCCAGGTTTTCCAGGATTGACGAGCAAAGAGTCCACAGCTACTCAACCAGAAATAACTGCAAGAAAGTAATGGATCAGGTCCAAGTCGAGATGCAGGAAATCTGCGAGAAGCTGAATCTGTTCATGCAAGCAATGGAGAACATTGCTAAGGGCCAGGAGAGCCTCCAGACTTTGATACAACCGCTGTTGACGCGGACTAATGGGAATGGCAACCATGACCACAATTCTGCACACGTTGAGACTATTCCGGAGGATGGGCCCCCACGCCTGTGGTTCCACCTGTAGTGACCCCACCTGTTGTGGTTGTAAACGATGGTGCTGGCGGTGGCAATGGCAACACAGGGAATGGAAATGAGACTGTTGTTAACAATGTTGGATTTGGGGACGCCAACTAAGGCGGTGGTAACAACAATGGTGGTAATAGTTTTGGCAATAATGGTTTCGGCTACAATGATCAGGGATTTGATTACGTCAATCAGGACGGGAAATTCGGCTTCAACACTCAGGGTTTCGGTTACGACGGTTTTGGTAACGCTAACCATGGGTATGGTGGATCTGGTAATATAAATGGTGCTGGGGTGATTCCTGTCAACACTGGGTTTGGACCTGTTAGGGTCAACCAGGGTTTCGGTAACAGGGGATGAGGTCCCATGATCAATCAGCAAGGGTTTGGTCGCAACACTGGTTACGACGGATATGGAAATGAAAATGTGAATTGGGGTGAAGACCGCTAGGAGGACGCCTTTTCTGGAAGAGGTGTGGGGTTTGAAGGACCTGTTGATCCTGTGCAGAGGATCAGAATGCTTGAAGAACAGATGAAGGGGGTAGTGAATCAGAACTCCACCGGTTTGGATATGACTACAATGGGCCTGGTACCTGGGCTGAGGGTGCCGTTGAAATTCAAGGCTCCAACATTCGACAAATACAAAGGGGATACCTGCCCTAAGGTCCATGTCCGCTCTTATTACAGAAGGATGTCCGTGTATTCAGATGATGAAAGGATGCTCATGCATTTCTTTCAGGATAGCTTATCAGGATCTTCACTTGAATGGTATATGGGGCTGGAGCCCACGCAGATTAAAACCTGGAAGCAGTTGGCTGATGCTTTCGTGACACATTACAAATACAACAGCGATCTGGCGCCAAACCGGGTCCAATTGCAGGGTTTGTCACAGAAGAACGGTGAAAGTTTTAAAGAGTATGCGCAAAGGTGGCGCGATATGGCAGCGAGGGTGCATCCTCCTTTAATTGAAAGGGAGATGAATGACATGTTCATTGGGACATTTACGGGGGTGTTCTACGAAAAATTGTTTAGTGTGTCATTGAGCAGTTTCTCAAATTTGATTCTTATGGGGGAGATGATCGAGAACAGGATTAAAGTTGGAAGGTTCCAAGCAGGTGAGTCTACTTCAGCAGGAGGTGCCAGAAAAGCATTTGGTGGTAGACGACAGGGTGATACTAGTGCCGTGTTTGGTGGCAGGGGTAGGGGCAGAGGAAGAAATCAGTATGTTCAGCCGCAACAGATAGCTAGTGTCACTATCCCTTTTCCTCAACAAGGATAGCCTCAGCAACAACAACAACAACAACCACAACAACAGCAAGGACAGAATCCTGGTCAGAGAAGGGTACAGAATGCGAGACCGAAAAGAGTGTTCGACGCACCTCCTTCCACGTATGCAAAACTCCTCCAGACCCTGCTAGGGTTGAACTTGGTCGAAAAGAGGACTTTGGCACCGCCTACAGGGACAGTACTTCCTTACGGATATGATGCCAACAAGCATTGCGAATTCCATTCCGGGGCACCCGGGCATGATGTAGAAGCTTGTCAGGCATTTAAGCACAAAGTTTAGGATTTATTGGATAGCAAAGCTATTAACTTTGGACAGGTGGGCCCAAATATCGTACAACAGCCTATGCCCAATCATGGGGCAAATGCCATCTTGACAGAAGAGAATTTGAATCTAGTGATGGATGTCAATGAGCTGAAGACTCCGTTGGGTGAGATTAAAAGCACGTTGTTAAAAGGGGGTGTATTCCCGGGTTGTGATGAATTTTGCTTGGATTGTTGGACCCATCCAGAGGGTTGTAATGAGTTGAAGCAGGGTATTCAGGCTATGATGGATGAAGGTAGCTTGCAATTTGATAGAACCGCGGTTGAAAAGCCTATAGAGGCGTTGTGTGATGAGAAGAACGATGTTGCGACAATGACGATTCCGAGGAAAATAATAACGATAACGGCGCCCGCCAGGCGGCCGACGATCACAATTACCAAAGCAGGACCAGTCCCTTTTGAGAGTACTAAAGCAGTGTCGTGGACTTACGGGTTGGAGGTATATTGCGACGATGAGAAAATTGAAGTCAATGGACAACCAGCTGGGGTTGTAGATAATGTTGTCGGAACAGGGGGTATGACCAGAAGCGGAAGAATCTTCATGTCACCCGAGGTAGAGGCAGAAAGATTAGCCAAGGGTAGAACCAAGGTAGCTGAGGGTGGTCCTTCTCAGTCGAATGAAAAGGAAACATCACTTAAGGATGTGGAGGAGTTTATTAGGCTCATTCGTAAAAGTGATTCCAAAATCGTGGAGCACCTCCAGCAAACGCCGTCAAAATTTTCCATCCTATCATTGCTGTTATGTTCCGAGGCCCATCGGAACGCTTTGCTGAAGATTCTAGACACGTCGTTCGTTCCTCAAGAAGTTTCTATTAATCAGTTAGAAGGGGTGATGGCGCATGTCAGTGCGGGGCACAGTTTGGGCTTCACAGACTTTGATTTGACTCTGAGAGGGCGAGAGCACAATATGGCATTGCATGTGTCAGTAGAATGTCGGGGCACGGTCATGTCCCATGTTTTAGTAGACACTGGATCTTCCCTAAATGTGCTACCAAAGAAAGCCATGATGAAGTTGGATATCAGGGGGATTATCTGCATGCCCAGTGATTTAGTGGTGAGGGCGTTCGATGGAACGAGGAGGTTGGTTTTCGGATCAATAACATTACCGTTGCAGGTGGGGCCTGAAATATTTGAAACTGAATTCTATATAATGGACATCCAGCCAACGTATAGTTGCCTTCTTGGGAGCCCATGGATTCATGCTGCCGGGGCAGTCACATCCACGTTGCACCAAAAGCTGAAGTATATGGTTGGGGATAGTGTCGTCACGGTTTGTGGAGAGGAAGATATTCTGGTTAGCCATTTGTCTTCGTTCAAATATGTTGAGGTCGACGGCGAAATACACGAGACACCGTGTCAAGCCTTTGAAGGGTTGCGAATTAAAGACAAAGCTCAGGGTTCCAGCAAAATATCAGATGTGGCAGTGTCCTCCTACAAAGAGGCTCAGGCTTTAGTGCAGACTGGTGAGACTAAAGGCTGGGGGCAGGTATTGGAGATTCCCGTGAAGAATGACAAGTTCGGGCTTGGATATCATCCTTTGTCGTCAACATCCTCTTCAGGAGCGCCCAGGTTCAAGGGACCAGTCACGATTACGCCAAGCAGAGTGAGCTTCGAGACTATCAATGCTATTTCCGATGCTGAAGACGGAGATAGCGACTGTGATATGGACGCGTGGATCAAGCCAAGCGTGCCAGGATAAAGTCTCTGCAATTGGTCTATCCGGGAAACTGTTCCTGTGACAACTAAACAGTAATGATTTGTTTTCTTAATTGTTGAATAATCCTGTGTCCTACCCGGGGCATAGTGATTTTGCTTAGGGCCATTTGGTTATGTACATTACATTGTTTAATCATGAAATAAAGGCGTTTTTCATATACAAATATTGTGATCCCTGTTTTTTTCCTGTTTTTGTCTTTTACAATAAAATGGCAATGTGGTTATTTGCTTTGTCTGTGTTTTGAAGCATTTAACCATTTCCTTTACAGGATTACAATTTCATATGACATCTATGAACCGCCTATGACTCACTTCGACTTTGAGCACCCGGTATTTCAGGCTGAGGAAGAGGTTGTTGAAGATGGCGACGTGCCAGAAGAGCTGACCTGGTTATTGAAACAAGAAGAAAGAATCATTCTGCCTCATGAGGAAGTCATTGAGATTATCAATTTGGGGTCGGAAGAGGTTATGAGAAACATCCGTATAGGGGCTGTACTGCAGAGCGACATCAAGCAAAAGTTGGTTGAGATGCTCAAAGAGTACACTGATATATTTGCTTGGTTGTACGAGGATATGCCTGGGTTGGATACGGATATGGTTGTTCACCGTCTGCCACTACGAGAGGAATGTCCGCCTATTAAGAAGAAACTCCGAAGAACTAGACCGGATATGGCAGTGAAGATCAAGGAGGAAGTTCAAAAACAGTGGGATGCTGGTTTCCTAGCTGTTACAAAATATCCCTCATGGGTCGCTAATATTGTGCCAGTGCCAAAGAAAGACGGTAAAGTGTGAATGTGTGTAGACTACCGTGATTTGAATAAAGCGAGCCCGAAAGATGACTTTCCACTTCCTCACATCGATGTGCTGGTTAATAACACTGCTCAGTTCTCCGTATTCTCCTTCATGGATGGCTTCTCGGGTTACAATCAGATCAAAATGGCTCTAGAAGACATGGAGAAGACTACCTTCATTACTCCCTGGGGAACATTTTGCTACAAAGTGATGCCATTCGGATTGAAGAACGCTGGGGCAACATACCAACGTGCTATGACGACTCTCTTTCATGACATGATGCACAGAGAGATCGAGGTTTATGTTGATGATATGATTGCCAAATCCCAGATGGAGGACGAACATTTGGTTAATCTGCTGAAATTGTTCAAGAGGCTCAGGAAGTTCAGGTTGAGGCTGAACCCTAATAAGTGCACCTTCGGGGTGAGATCGGGTAACCTACTGGGGTTTATCGTGAGTGAAAAAGGAATAGAGGTTGATCCTGTGAAAATAAAAGCAATATAAGAAATGCCAACGCCTAAAACAGAAAAAGAAGTGCGTGGGTTTTTAGGGAGGTTGAACTATATCGCCCGGTTCATATCTCACTTAACTGCGACATGCGAGCCGTTATTCAAGTTGTTGAAAAAGGATCAGGTGTTGATATGGAACGAAAATTGTCAAAAGGCGTTCGACAAGATAAAAGAATACTTGCAGGAACCTCCTGTTTTGATACCCCCAGTGGCCGGGAGACCGTTGATTATGTATTTGACGGTTCTTGAGGAAAGTATGGGTTGTGTTCTCGGTCAATATGACGAGACTGGACGTAAAGAGCATGCGATCTACTATTTGAGTAAGAAGTTTACCGACTGTGAGTCCAGATACTCAATGCTCGAGAAGACGTGTTGCGCGCTAGCCTGAGCCGCCAAACGTTTGAGGCAATACATGCTAAATCATACAACCCTGCTAATTTCAAAGATGGATCCAATCAAATACGTGTTTGAGAAGCAAGCACTCTCCGGAAGAATTGCCCGATGGCATATGGTGTTAACCAAATATGATATTTAGTATGTCTCGCAAAAGGCTATTAAAGGTAGCGTCCTGTCAGAGTACCTTGCGGAGCAGCCTGTTGAGGACTACCAGTCGACGAGGTTTGATTTTCCTGACGAGGATATCATGCACCTGAAGATGAAAGATTGTGACGAGCCGTTGCCAGACGAAGGACCAGAGTTGGGTTCCAAGTGGCAGTTAATATTTGACAGAGCTGTAAATTCCTACGGTAGCAGAATAGGGGCAATTATCACCACTCCTCAGGGGTCGCACATCCCCTTTACTGCCCGATTGACCTTTCCCGTTACCAATAATGAGGCTGAATACGAGGCTTGCATCATGGGGCTTGAAGAAGCTATTGATTTGCGAATCAAGCATCTGGATGTATACGGAGACTCAGCTCTAGTGGTGAATCAGATTAAAGGAGAATGGGAGACACGTCAGCCCAATTTAATACCATATATGAATTATGCAAGGAGATTGTTACCTTTCTTTGACAAGGTGGAATTGTATCATGTGCCGCGAGCAGAAAATCAAATGGCTGACGCCCTGGCGACATTGTCTTCATTGTATAAAGTTAACTTCTGGAACGAGGCTCCCCAGATTGTAATCTCTCGGCTTGATAGGCCTGCATTCATATTTGCCATTGATGAGGCTCCCGATGGTCAACCCTGGTACTTTGACATCCAGAATTTCCTGAAGAACAAGGAGTATCCGGCTGGGGCATCCAGTCGAGATCAGAAGACTCTCAGGAGATTTGCTGGCAATTTCTATTTGAATCCTGACGGTGTCCTATACAAAAGAAACCACGACTTGGTGTTGCTACGTTGTGTAGATGAGAAAGAAGCAAAGTTGCTCATGGAAGAGGTACATGAGGGTACGTTTGGTACACATGCTGGTGGGCATGCTATGACGAGAAAACTGATGCGGGCAGGTTATTACTGGCTAACTATGGAAACATACTGTTTCAAGTTTGCAAAGAGGTGTCATAAATGCCAAATTTAAGCGGACAAGGTCCATGTACCCCCAAGTCCTCTGAATGTGATGTCATCACCGTGGCCGTTCTCGATGTGGGGAATTGATATGATCGGGAAGATTGAGCCTACGGCATCCAAAGGACACCGGTTCATCTTGGTGGCAATTGATTACTTCACCAAATGGGTGGAAGCAGCATCATATGCCAATGTCACCAAACAAGTGGTCGCCAGATTTATCAAACGAGACATTATCTGCAGATATGGAATCCCTGAGCGGATTATCACCGACAACGGTTCGAATTTGAATAACAAGATGATGAAAGAGTTGTGTCAGAATTTCAAGATCGAGCATCACAACTCTTCTCCTTATCGGCCCAAGATGAATGGCGCTGTTGAAGCGGCCAATAAGAACATAAAGAAGATTGTCCAGAAGATGGTTGTGACATACAAGGACTGGCATGAGATGCTACCTTTCGCTTTGCACGGTTATCGTACGACGATACGCACATCAACCGGGGCCACCCCTTTTTCATTGGTATACGGAATGGAGGCAGTGTTACCGTTGGAGGTTGAGATTCCTTCCTTGAGGGTTTTACAAGATGTCCAACTTAAC
This sequence comes from Lathyrus sativus, assembly GCA_963859935.3. NCBI lineage: Eukaryota > Viridiplantae > Streptophyta > Magnoliopsida > Fabales > Fabaceae > Lathyrus > Lathyrus sativus. The sequence goes on along the minus strand of OZ012740.1, from coordinate 320,343,038 downwards.
GAGGCAGAATGGGTTAAAGATAGACTGAATCAGCTCAGCTTAATGGAGGAGAAGAGGCTAGCTTCTCTCGTATACGGTCGGTTGTATCAGAGCCGGATGAAGAAAGCATACGATAAGAAGATATGTCCACAAAGCTTTCAGACGGGCGACCTTGTGCTGAAGAGGATTCTCCCGCCACAAACAGATCACAGAGGCAAGTGGACCCCTAATTACGAAGGTCCCTACATTGTCAGAAAAGTCTTCTCTGGAGGAGCCTTGCTACTATCTACCATGGATGGTGAAGACTATACGTCGCCTGTGAATTCGGACGCAGTTAAAAAATACTTTGCTTGAACGTGACCCGCTGGACAGTAAAAAGAGAGTCCAGGCAAAAATGGGGCATCCTGGCGAACCGTAAAAAATGAATAAAAGGTTCGGGCAAAAGTTAGGGATAAAATTGAAAAGATGTACACCCGCGAAGTCGAAAACCCGAAAAGGGCAACTTCGGCAAAAAAGGGTATCCCGGTGAATTGAAAACCCGCAAAGGGCGATTCACGCAAAAGTTAGGGATTGAAAAAGCAAATGGCTGCGGTCCGGATTTGATACTACATTGCTTAGTGGTTTGGGAGCACCTGAGGGTTCGTTTATCCAACACAATCTCTTCCGAAAATTGAATACCAGGAAAGCGCCAGAGTCAGGCGAGTCATAGGAGGATCATCTCATGATGTTTGTCTGCACCACGTTGCCGACATGTATACAAATATTGTTTTGTATTTTTATGCTTTTTGTGCATATATGTATGTGTGTGTGTGTAACTTCCTCTTTTCACGAGTTGCATCCGATGTACAAAGCTTTGCCTATTTACAGGCTCAATCAATAAAACATGTTATTCAGTATTTGATGTTTGTGCTTTACTGTTTTGTATGTGGAAAACGCCGATGTTTTTGATAAACTTGCACTTGCATAATCTTGTTGGCCCTTGCGAATAATTGCTAAAACTTCGAATTGACTGAAGTAATGTCGCGGATGCTAACCCGAATAGATTTGGTTGTATGGATTTGTTTTGTCTCGTTTGTGTTTTGCAGGGTTCTCGCCCTTGAAGCGGACAATCAGAAAATGGTGGCCCCAGCCAGAGGCCCTGGAAGAAGGACTTGACCTTATTTCCCAGCAGGTCGCACCTCATCCCCAGAGGTTGAGACGATGATTATCCCTTACCGAAGGAAGGATTAGTTTCCCCAGAAGAGTATCCTCATGGAAGTTGTCCACAGGACATCCCCAGCAAGTCGAAATCAGTATCCCCTGCAGAGTTTATACTCCCCAGAGAGTCGAGTATGTGCATGCTCAATCCCCAGCTGGGAGGATTTCCGCGGCACGTAACCAAGTCATAGTAGGTTCAGAAGGATTATCCCCACCGAGGATGGTTTTCTTTCTCCCCACAGGTCGTCGTGCTTTCATCAGGATGATTATCCCCAGCGGAGTGGTAGCTCCGAGTTGTAAACTGTACCCAAACAGTGGTCTCCCAGAAGGGTCGCTTATTCCCCCAGCTGAGTTAATCTTCCCAGCAGGTGTTGTTCTTTCCTCCCAGTGGAAATCGATGTGTAATCTCTCCCCGACAGAGTTGGTTGTATTTTCGGCATTTATTTTTCCAGAACACTTCGCGATACCCGTTCATCCCCAACAGGATGGTATTTGTCCTCAACAGCCGTGTTGAAGCAAGCTTGTCAGAGCCTTCCCCAGCAGCCTGAACCTGCATTTGCATTTGTATACATTATCATGTTTGCATCTACCCAAAAACGTGTAGCATTTCCATGCCGTATGGAGCATTACGCCATTGCCAAACATACGCATTTTGAAATATAAATCAGGTTGGTTAACCTTTTGCTTTCAGGGGTGTTTCTCAGCAGGAGTATGAAGTTACAGTTCAGATCTATTACCAGACGATCGAGGTCTCGCCGTGAGACATATGATGATGCAGTTCTTGTTATCATTCCCCACAAAGTTACTGGTTGAAGTTTCTCTTATCCGACCAGCGGAGTGTTTTTTCTTTCGGTTTGCTGTCGCGGCGGCATTGCAGGGTTTCATGAATCAAGATTTCAGAAGTGGTCACTTGTTGTCGAAACGGGTGTCGGGCAGTTATTTTCAGAATATCCCCAGTGAAGTTAGCTACTGCAAAGAATAGGTAAAGAAGCTATATCCAAGTTAACTTTCCCGTATGAAGCATGCGGATGAACTTTCCCGTATGAAGCAGGCGGATGAATTTTCCCGTATGAAGCATGCGGATGAACTTTCCTATAAGAATCAGGTAGATGTGTTTTCCCGTGTGAAGCAGGCGGATGAACTTTCCTATAAGAAACAGGTAGATGTGTTTTCCCGTATGAAGCAGGCGGATGAACTTTCCTATAAGAATCAGGTAGATGTGTTTTCCCGTCTGAAGCAGGCGGATGAACTTTCCTATAAGAATCAGGTAGATGTGTTTTCCCGTATGAAGCAGGCGGATGAACTTTCCTATAAGAATCAGGTAGATGTGTTTTCCCATATGAAGCAGGCGGATGAACTTTCCTATAAGAATCAGGTAGATGTGTTTTCCCGTATGAAGCAGGCGGATGAGCTTTCCTATAAGAATCAGGTAGATGAGTTTTCCCGTATGAAGTAGGCGGATGAAATTTCCTATAAGAATCAGGTAGATGTGTTTTCCCGTATGAAGCAGGCGGATGGACCTTTTCCTGTATGAATCAGGCAGATGGAGTTTCCCGTATGAAGCAGGCGGATGAACCTTCCGGTATCCAGATAGATGATTCTCCCGTGATAGACAAAGTATGTGAGTTGTGTTCCAATATTTGACAAAAGTATTTTCCCTAAGGAAGTCGCCGTGATTTCCTCGTGTTACTATCCCCAGTAGAGCCCTCCTCAAAGTCGTTTGTGGGTTGGGACCAACGGAGGTAGCTACTGCAGGGGTAGGCAGAGAAACGGTATTCAGATAATTTTCCCGTATGGAGCAGGCGGATGAACTTTCCTGTGTTTAAGCAGATGGACTTTTTCCGTATGAAGCAGGCGGATGGAGTTTCCTGTAATCAGGCAGATGACTTTTCCCGTATGAAGTAGACGGATGGGGTTTCCTGTGTTTAGACAGATGATGTGCCTGTAGGGATAGGCAGATGAGTTCCCTGTGATTAAACATAAATGTTTCCCCAGCGAAGTCGTCGGGATTTTTCTGTGTTAACGGAATGTAGAGTCCTAACATGGACAAAGTTCTATCCCCGCGATGATAGAATCTTTTTCGAGTTGATGAAAATGATCCCTAGCATGGTCGCTAATTTGTTTTCTCCATATTAACAGACGACGGAGTTTTAACATGGAAAAAAGGCGGGGTGTTTTGACAAGAGGGAGTTCAAGGCCTGGGGGCGTTACACGGGCGGTTGGCATTGAAATCAGATTTTGATATCAGATGATTGATCAGTTGGTTGCCGTAACAACCGGGTTCAGTTGGCGGATGTTGTTCTCCAAGCAGTTTGTGCAGTTTATTTCTGCGGTTGGCAAATTTTTGGGTTCTTGGTATTCAACCGTCTCGTACCTCGATTGTTCAAAGACCGTCCGCTCTTCACCCAGTCAGGTCCAAGCCGTTTGAATAGGGGCAGCTGTTGCACCCCAACATTTGACCAACCGGTTCCCACACCTGGTTTATGTTTCGGCTCATTTTGCATTTGCATTCGCATACCACATACCTTGCATTTTTTCAATCATGTTGATGTTATCGGGATCATAGCCCTGGTTTCACATTTCAGACGTTTCAGACCAGTCCGGATGATCGGAGTTTCATTTTGGGGAAATCGCGCTTCCCAGTATTTTCAGCTTACACTGTTGTTTTTGGAGGATATTTTGGTGTCCGGGTTTACCGTTTATTTCGATTGGGTCTCTCTTCCTCTTTTATTGAGTTTAATTGCTTTAATAGCATTTTTTTAGAATTTTATAGATTTTTCTAGATATTAAATAGGTTTTATTAGTATTTTAGATAATAATTCTTTTTTAAAATAAAATAATATAGAATAGTGTAGATTTTAATAGTTTGTTTTAATATAGAGTTTAATAGATTTTTAGTATAGATTTATTAGAGTTTATAGAATTTAATAGGTTTATTAATATAGTTTTTAGATTTAATTAGCTTAATAGAATAATAGACCCTCATTTTCCTTTTAATAGATTTTAATGTAGGTGTTAATAGATTTTAATAAATTTTTAATATAGATTTTAGTCAGATTTTAAGTGTATAGCTTTATTAATAGTTTTAATTAGATAGTCATTAATCATTTTCATTAGTTAATTAGCATATTAATCATCATTTTCGTTTTTTATTATTAAGTCTGCTTAGCCACTTAATTCGTTCTTTAACCTAGCATTAATCACGTTTTAATCATTCCATTAAGTCCAGTTTAATTCATATTAAGTCTGAGTTTAGTCTAAGTGGGCCACATGTCCGTTTTTGGGGGGCCAGAGTCCAAGTCCGTGCTCCAGGTGTCCTATAAAGGCAAGCCACACGTGTTCTCTCATTTTTCGGCCACCTCACATTTCACTCTCTCTCACTGCCACTTGGCACTCTCCACTGACTCTCTCCTCTCACACGCGTCTTGCTCTCTCTGCTCCCTCACGCCATGTTTCATCACCACACACCTCCTTATGCCACGCGTCCACAGCCACTATTCCCCACCGCCGGCCATGCAACCACCGTCGGAGTCACCCTAACAGTCGCCGGAAATCTCCTAACCGTCGCCGGAACTTGAAAATCCGCCTGAAACTGCAATTTCGCCCAGAGCTTCACCGTTCTTCATCCTAATCTTCATCAGATCCTTCGTTCATCCAAATCCTTCTGATCTTCATCGTTTTGCTTCAACATCATTCATCGGTTCATCACCGATTTTCTCCAGATTTGATATTCATCTTCAAAGATCTATCAACACACTCATCAGATTTTCTCAGATTCGTCCGTTCTTCATTAATCCTCATACCTTTTTCTGGATTCACGCCTTCACCAACACTCGTCACCAGGTTCCTACGCCTTTTTCCAGAAATCAATCAAGAGCATTCAACGCCTTCATCGACCTCCCAGAGTCTTCGCCCAGAAACTCATCAAGATTTATCCAGATTGCAGATTTTTTAAGCTCTCCACGAATCTTCAAGCATCTTCGACAACGATCATCAACGAGCGTCATCAGTCTTCAACCAGTTCTCCAGATCTTCGTCCGATTTGCAAGAATCTTCATCACGTTGTTGATCTTCACCAGTTTCTTCAAGTCATCTATAGCTTCCTCAAACTTCAGCACGTTCGTCAGCAAGAACATCCATCTTCAAAGATTCCTCGCTCATCAGCGTTTCCAGAAAGCTCCATCACCTTCATCGCACCTCCAGGTTTTGCTTTGAACTGCTTAAACTTGTTAGTTTGTTGTTGTTGTTTAGTTGTAGAACTAGGTGTTGTTTAGGTAAGCCAAGGAAATCTGGTGAGAGTTTGAACGATAGAGTTTTGTGAAATAAGATTAGGTTGTGATGGATATTGATGAGCATTTTATGGTGAGGGAGTTTGAATGGAAGTTGGTGAAGAGCTCGTGTGATAGAGAGAGGTTTGAGAGGGGGAGAGAGGGCGCCGTTAGGTTCCTCGGGGAGTTTGGTGATTAGTAGAAAGGGGGATTGGGGGGATTAGGGTTTTGTGTACTGATAGTGAGGGTTGATGTTGGACTCGGGCCTTAGGCCCATTGATTACTTTTGCCAAGCATCTCCCTGGTTTCCCCGTTTCACCCTCCCCCTCCGTGTGAATGTTGGTTTGGGCCTAGGAGAATTTGATAATTGCACCCCCACCTTAGCCCAGTCTGGAGAAATAACTAGGGAATATTGCTATTCACCACGCCAGTTTGTTATTTTTAGTTGATTTTCTTTTATTTTCATGTTTTACCTAGGGTTAGAAATTAATTCATAACAATTTGAAAAATAATCATTTTAGGATGGGATTTTTTTCCCTAGTTCCTTTAGGACCTCTAGAAAATTATGAAACTAAAAAAATATTAATTTCATGCATTTTATACTTTTTGGTATATTTTACAATATTATTGCTTTTATTTTACATTTGTTTGATACTTCATCTTTCTGAATTTAGTATGAGAGATTGGTGCATGATTTTTGATTGATTATTGTGAGGTTGATTAGATTAGGGAAGCATGTACCCTTAGGAATTTTGTAATATTTTTATGATTAAAACTTAGATTAGTTTGAGAGGTAAATAGGAGAGGTATTAGAATTAGGGTTTCACAACACTTAGGTGTAGTTTAGGGCATAGTTTGGGGACCTAGGGTTTGATTTAGGCCTTGGGGTTTACATGGGGTATAGGGTATATATTTAGGTTCCCTTAGAAATTAATCTAGGATTTTATAATGAGTATTACTATTTTACTTGATTTTTTCAATTTGAGTGGTGATTGTGTGTTTTCCCTCTTGGGCATTTTGCTTGTTTGTTTGGTTTGGGTTATTTCAATTGGACTTGGGGCTTGAGTTTTGCTTGTTGGAGCTTATGAAGACATTGAAGATGATTGGAAACAAAGGATGGAGCTTGGAGCATGAAGATTCTTCTTCTTTAAGAGATAGGAAATATAGGGAGAGCTTTAGATTAGATTGATTTCTTCTTGCAAACATAGAAAGCATCTTGTGCTTCTATTCCTCCCTATGACATAAAGTCCTTTTAAAGTATTCACATCCTTCCTTTTGAGGGATAAGTGACATACTTTAGAAGTAGAACTTTGAGGGAACCTTTCCCCTATAATGCTAAGTGCTTATAGGCTTCCTTTAGTTGTCAATAAGCTGTTTAGCATTTCAACTTAATCTGATAATTGATTCTCTTCTGGAGTGAGTGCATTAAAGATGGAAGCCTATTGAAGATATGAAGTCCATTGAAGATTGATAAAGATAAAGCCTGTGCCTGTCAAAGAGAGTTATCTGTTGAAGCTAGGGTTTTGCTGCTGTTTGAAGCGTCTATTTGTTGGGGTTCATTGCTTGCTAGAGCTTGGAGATTTTTGGAGACAGGAGCTTATCTAGAGCTTGGGGATCATTGAAGAGTGAAGATGGGGTCTTACTTGAAGGTGTTACTGTCAACTTTTTTTTGCTGTTAATCAACTGTAGCTGACAGAGCTGTTGCTGTTTGAGCTGCTTACTGTAGGAGCTGGTGTTGCTGTCAGAGCTGATGTTGGGTTTTATTCCTTTTTCTGTATTGATTGTTGGCTGGTACTGCTTGCCCCCAAAGGTTTGAAGTGAATACTATTCACTTTGCCCGTTGTTTTCCCAGGTTCGAGGTTAAGTGGGACTCCCTTGCCTCGCTTGTACTGCTGCATCTCATGCATGTTTACTGTTTACTATATATATCTATTTCTTTTCCGTTTATCCCCTAGGATCTCTGTTTCCCTCTGGGCAAGAGGGAAATATGACAGACATTAGGATTCTTATCCATGCATGATAACATTAGGTTAGTTTTTATTCCCTTTCAACCCTAGGCTTTTAGAGCGTCTTTTCTCTTCTTATCTCGAAACAACTCAAAGATACAGTAATAAGGTTAATCGATGTCATACGTTACAAGCCTTAAGCTATTTGAGAAAGGGTTGCTGGAGAGTTTCTTTCCAGTAGTCTGGCTGCTTAGTGTGGCACCCTTTGGGTGACACGCGACGTAGTCACTCTCAGATCATAGTCTCTAGTGCGACAGAGATTGCGAACATCATAAAAAATAGTTCTTGCGTAAAAGACTGAAAACAAACATCAAAGTGTCATTTTTGTCCGCTTGGACTCTTAATCAGAAGAAACCTCTTTTCAGAAAGATAAAAAACAGTCAGACAAATTTGTGTCTTCCGCAGCCCGAACTACGTTTGCTCTGATCTTTCATGCTGTATGAAAGTACGTAGGCATATGATGCCGTATCCTAGCGAGCAACCTTCCCCTCCTTTCCTGTAGGTAGGCGAACTACGTTGACTCTGATTTCTCGTTCCAGACGGGAATACGTAGGCATAAAGTGCGATACTTTGCCGAGTCATTGTATTTTCTTTTAACCCAGACCTGTAGAGTAGATAGAATAACAATCCGTACTAGAAAACAAGCGTGGATCCCGTCGAGTACGGCGGACGTGAGGGGTGCTAATACCTTTCCCTTGCGTAATCGACTCCCGAATCCAGGACTTGGTTGCGATGGCCATTCCTTTTCCCTCTTTTCGTTAGGTTTTCTCTGAGCGTTTCCTTTCCCTCCTTTGGGATAAATAACGCACGGTAGCGACTCTTTTGTCATAATCGGCGCCGATTTTCGCAGTAGCGACAATGCCTCATTAGAACCTTGTTGAAGCCTTGATAGAGCTTTAGATTCCCCTAGTCTAGGTGACCCTTGTGGCTAGTCTTTAGGATTCTCTTAGAAGTTGTTGTGTTGCCTTTTGTCCCCTATGTGATTTCTTCCTTGGGCTTTGCCCTACCCTCTTTCTCCAAGTCTTGAAGAGGAGCCCTCCTGGGAGATCCTAATCCTTCCTTTGGTTGGATTATGTGCATTCCTCAGGAGGTTGAGCCTTGAATTGACATTCCCCAGTATAGTACATTCCTTTGGTTTGTACTATCTTTCCCTTCAAAGTCTTGATGAGGAGCCCTCTTGGGAGAGCCTAATCCTTCCTTTGGTTGGATTCTGTGTATTCCTCAGGAGGTTGAGCCTTGGATTGACATTCTTGGCATGGTATATTCCCTTGGTTTATATACTGTCATCCATCTCAAAGTCCTTTTCTTAGGATCCCTCTTGGGAGAGCCTAATCCTTACCTTGGTTGGATTTTGTGCATTCCTCAACAGGTTGAGCCTGAGATGGACATTCTGTGTTGATACACTTTAGACCAGTTACCTTAGATTGATATCTAGGACCAATACCCATTTTTCTATCCTATTGACATAGGATCCCTCTTGGGAGAGCCTAATCCTTCCTTTGGTTGGATTCTGTGCATTCCTCAAGAGGTTGAGCCCATGATGGACTCTGGTGTTGATACACCTCCAACCTGATGTAGCCTGGGATGACTTCCCTGTTGCTTATTTTGGTTTCTCTCCCTTGTTTGACTTGCTTGATGCATTAGAATAAGTTCATATTTAGAATACTTTAGGCTAGGAGCATGAATGCTTAGAGGTTGAGTGAGTCTCCCTCTGCTTGTTTGCAATAAGGGTTAAGGTGATCCTCCCCTTGCTTGTGTGTTGTTTTTCTTTTTAACTGCGTGTGTGCATTAGAGGTTGAGTCTGTCTCCCTCTGCTTGTCTGTTTTTAATTGTTTTCTTTGCTTGATTGCTTAGAGGTTGAGTGAGTCTCCCTCTGCTTGTATTGCTGCATTGCATTTGCATCTTTACTGTTTTCTTCTGTTTATCTGTTTAGCTGATGCTTTATTTGTTTTTGTATCCCATTGACATGATCCCATAGGACTCTCACCTCCTTTGATGAGGAAGTGATGATAGAACTTTAGGTTGAAACCTATGCATGATAACATATAGGAGTTTCTTGTTTCAAACCTCAACCATAGGATGAATCCTTGGCATGACAACATTTGGGCTTCACAGTTTCCCCGTAGAGTTCGTTCTCTTTTCTCTCTAAAAACAACAGTAAAAAGGTAATAAAGGCAAGTCGATACAAGCGCGTTACGAGCCTTAAGCTACTTGGGTAATGATAATTGAGCGGCCTCCTCTCAATCGTCTAGAGTGTTTAGTATACGTCCTTTGGATGATATGCGACGCATTCGTTCCCAGGTCATAATCTCTAGAGCTGTACAAACTACAGACAACCATAAAAAACACTTCTTCTGTAAAAGACAGAAAACAAACTTCAAACCTTTTTGCGCCGTGAGCCCATACTCAAGGAAAACTTTTCTGAGGAAAAGAGTGTCGTTAACTCTCAGTTATACCACAAACAGTAACGCACGAGTCTCTGACGAGCAAACTGCATACACCAAACTGCTGGAACTGTTTGTTAACCCTACTCGGAAAAACAAATGAATCTGAACCCCCGTAATCCGTATTATCCCGAACTACGTATGCTCTGATCTCTCATATCTGTTGAGAGCATGTAGGCACAATACTGACGTATTGGCGAGCCACCTTCCCCCATCCCGTTACCCATAGTTAGCCGAACTACGTTGACTCTGATTTCTCATTCTCTGACGAGAATACGTAGGCATAAAGCGCGATGTTTTGCCGAGTCATTTTCTTTTCTTTTCAGACCAGCCTTGATAGGTAGATAGTTAAACCAACCCGCCAGATAAACACAACAAGCATGGATCCCGTTGAGTACACGGACGTGAGGGGTGCTAACACCTTCCCCTTGCGTAACCGACTCCCGAACCCAGACATGGTTGTGATGACCTTGTCTTATACCTTTTTGTCAGGTTTTTCCGATCGTTTCCTTTCCCTTTCTGTGGGATAAATAACGAAAGGTGGCGATTCTTCTGTTTTGCCGGCACCTTATTTTCGTGGTAGCGACAAAGTGCACTCAGAGTCTTCTGAAACATTGCTTTATACCAACCGCTCAGAGTCTTCTGTAGATTTGCTTTCTCAAAGTCTTTTGTAGCTTTGCTTCCTTAGAGTCTTATCTTCTTTTGAGTGCTAGATGGATGCATGGGAGTATTTAGCTGGCTTTCTTTCAGTTAGATTAAACTTCTTCAGAAGCTCCTTCACATACTTCATCTGATGTATGTAGATGCCTTCTGGAGTCTGATTGACTTGAATGCTCAGAAAGAGTCTTAGCTCTCCCATCATGCTCATTTCAACCTTTTCCTGCATAGACTTAACAACCTTCTTGCCATAGGAGCATACTTTTGATGACTTCTCCTTCTTTCCGCTAATCATCTCTTCTAGATGAGAAGATTTGATTCTGGAGAATCCTTTCAGAGTTGTTTTTCCAGAAGCAGCTAAAGGAATGGCATCTGGATTTGCTTGAAAACTTTTCAGAGCTTATCTCATATTCTTCAGTTGCGTTCTGCAGCAGCTTTCACAACAGATCATCCATCTGATTTCTGAGAGATATCTTCATAGCACAGATAAACTAGTCTTCATGATTAGAGCATCTAACTTCCATCAGGCTTTATCTTCTGATTTGATTTACTAGAATCAAACGCAGATCCAGACTTAGATGCATCAAATGACACAGTCTAAATGATAATTTTGTTCTTGCAATGCTGAGCTAACTTGAATAGAGTTAGTTCAACCAGAGTTATCAGTATATTTGCTTCTGAAAAGAATGTCAACTGAGTTATTCATTATGAACAACACTAGTGACTTAAATCCCTTTTAAAAACAGATTGAATGACTTCTGTCATTGTATCTTTCTGAACAACTTGACTTCAGGATCCAAACATTATGAACTTCTGAGAAAGAATGTCTGATAACATCTGACCAATTACAGTTTGTTCAACTGAGATACAATCTCAAGTTAACAGAACTTAATTGTCCATGCTACTTCTAATAAAATGTCATAGTTCATCTTACATCATATCCATGATGAGTTAGTGAACTTCTTTACACGAAACATCTACAGATTTCTTTGAAGCTTCTCAAGGACCACAACTTTTAGATGCCTTGAATCAGAGGGATCATTTCTTCAAGATTTGAGCTTGCTCTGATCTAGCCCTTTTTCTGCAGACTTCATTCTGAAACTCTTATGAATCAAAAACATTAGCCAACAATATTTCTTTATTTACTAAAGAAAATTCCCAATGAGCTTTTCATGAGAAAATCAAGAGTGGACTAATCTGTTTCTTGAAAACATCTCATACTCACATAGAAATAATCTTCAGAAAACAAGATTTCTTGCTTTCTGATGATTTGATCTTTTTGAGCGAATACGTTGTATATCCAAACGTATTACAAGATAAGCATTCAATAGAAAACTTCTTATCTGATGAATCTCTCTTTTCAGCTGATTCTTCAATCTTCTTCCAAGCTTTAGTGGAGAAGATTTTGTTGTTGAAAACTTCAAAACTTCAAGCTTCAACTAATCACTGACTTGCTCAAGATAACCCATTTGATTACAATTTCAGTACTCATCTTCATCAAAAACTGATATTTGACTGAAATTGTAAGAGAAGTGAAAAACCACCAAGAGTATTTCTTCACACAGCTTTAGGATCTTTTTCTGACACTGTTAGGTGTTTGATATCCATCAATAACAGAACCGGAGCTCTAATACCAAATGAAGGTGTGAGAAATACACAAGAAAGGGGGGGTTTGAATTGGGTATTCACTTCATTAATACTTTTTCTCGTTTCTTCACTTGTTGCTTTCTGTAGAGTTCTTTAAGATGCATTGCGGAAGCATATATAATAAGGCATAACACAAGTAAAGAACACATGATATATCCTGGTTCACTTGAGCAACTCTCAAGCTAATCCAGTCCACCTTTCCAAGGTGATTTCGCCTCACTCAAGCAAGGACTTAATCCACTATAACCAAACGGGTTACAGTTGGACAAGCTAACTGCAGGTGACTAACAAATAGACAATGACACGTTCAGGGATCCCTTAGGATATAACATTCATTAACATCTAATAGAATCCGATCACAAAAGATCTCCTATTAGAAATCCACAAATGACTACAGCCAATTGTCATCTCAAGTATTCCGATCTTCACAAGATCACTTGAGGAACCACTAATTCAAAATTGAATTTGTGTTGTCGGAGATTACATGAGTGCTTCTTATCAAGAAGATTACTCCTAATTAAAGTACATGGCAAGTATTGAGCAACAGCTCCTTGCATACTAATACAGAAACTAATCTAAAGATAAATCTCTATGAGATTATTAGAACATTAATTTCCATATTGCTTAAAAGCTTTCTTATGTGAGCACTGCGGCTTCTTAGCATAAAGCTTTTCTTGTTAATCAACTATGTTGCTAACTTCACTCGTCAGCATCATTTCTTTGTAACAAGCTGGCTTTCTTTGTAATGAGCTAACATTTGAATGAATCAAATGTTCTTATTTTATAGTGCATTCAAAAGAGACGTTGTAAGGGTAGAGATGTCCATTCAAATATTCCAACGGTCATTTCCCAACGGATAGAATAGTCACGTGTTGTATAGTACTGACATCACTTTCTTTTCCTTTTCTTGCAACGTTAATATATCATTGTGTGAGACAGCTCTTATCCACAAATGATGTGATCTTCATTTATCAGTTTGGACAGATCAACTTCTGGATTTGTTTCTTCTGATAATGTATCTGATGAGTAGTTCAGAAACTACTTTGGTATGATAGCGTAATAACATCAGAGTCTGACTTCAGCACCTTGTTTATCAGATTTGATAGCAACAACTTATCTGATTAACACGTCTTTATCTGGGTAAAGCTGCATAATCTTCAACTTCAGAATCTAGTCTTCAGAGTCTTTCTGCACTTGGTCTTCAGAGCCTTCAGCCTTCAGAGCTTCAGGTCATCAGAGTCTTCAGTACGTAATTCTTCAGAGGATTATATCTTCAGAGTCTTGATCTTCAGAACCCTTAAGTCTTCAGAGTCTTTCTGCACTTGGTCTTCAGAGCATTCACCCTTTAGAGCTTCAAGTCATCAGAGTCTTCAGAGCTTGGTTCTTCAGAGGACTATATCTCAGATGCGTTGATAGCTTCCAGATCAAATACACTTCTCAGAGCAGAATCCACAAGAGCATTGCAACTGCAATATACATCATCTTTGGTTCTTTCTGATTGTGATCAGATACAGAGCCATACTTGTTTCTTCAATACGCTTTGATTGCTTTCAGATCAGATGCACTTCACATAACAGAATCCACAGGAGCATTGCAACTGCAATATACAGCATCCTTGGATCTTTCTGATTGTGAACAGATACAGAGGCAAACTTGCTTCTTTAATAAGCGCTTTATGTCACGTCACACAAAGTAACTCCATATTGAATTTAATGCACTTCTTGATATTGTTTGTTGATTTGATATCTTTATTTAACAATCTGCACACAACAAACATTAGAACATAAAATGGTTCTTTCACAAATACTTAATTATTATCATCAAAACATAGAGATAACATGTAGAGACAATTCTTGCTCTTACACCATCTTGAACCAACTTTGAATCTCTTGATTATTTCTTGCAAATTAAGACATGGTGAATCACATATGATCTTGAAATGATATTTCCTTGAATCATACTTGATGATGAAGGGCTTTGGAGCTTGAGAATGCCATAAAATCAAGAAGCAAACCTTGCTTGAGGTTGAAGAAATATATCCCTCTTATCTTGAGAAACAAGACATGATACCCTGATCCTTTGTCCAAAACCATGCTATGCAAAAAGGAATATGAAGATGCAATGAAACATAAGCCAAGATACAAGAAGAAAGATGGGAAAATTTTAGGGTGCTACACACGCCAAGGCTAGCCTGCCAATAGGAATCTTACCTCATTACATAATATATAAAAACAATATTTTAAAAATAAAAAATGGCGATGAACATCATCTTCTTCCTCGTGTTATTGTTACTATAATTATATTTTCCAAAAAATGCAATTTTCTCATTTTTGTACCAAGTCAAACATGTGAATATAGAATTTTGCTTAGAATTTCATGTGGAATCCAAATATAATATTAGTTTGCATTTATATTAACTTCAACTTACGAATTTTGGACATAACCAGAAGAACCCTAAACTTTCAAAATTAAATTAAATTCTATACACAGTCAACCAATGCCCATTTTTATGGGGCTTTCAATCAACAGGTTAAGGCAAGTAGAATGGTAACTTGAATGGATGAAAATAATGCCTTAAAGAGGGAGTTCTAGAAATGCCAACTTACCTCAAAATGGTGAAATCGTGTTTTGCCTTTGAGCCTTCCCAGATGCCAAACAATGATCCCTACAGCTTCTATGAACCTCGGGAATGTTTTGCAATGCTCACTTTACTTTGAAATGCTTTGAATCACTCTGGCCAAACCAAGTCACAAGTTGGAAAAATAAGGTTGTAATGAATGTGTTAGAGTTATTAGAGGTTGGTTATGATGTTTTGGATAAGTTATGTGAGGTATATGGAAGGTTTTTGGATGGATAAATGATGAGGAAAGGCTTGTGAAATTCGAATTTCACTTCAATGGAGTTTGAAAATTTGCAAGAACTTGTGATTCTAAGATTATAGAGCTCTTGAAATGTTTTTGTATGTCTTTGTTGATAAATTAGAGCTTCTATTTATAATGGAAAAGATTCAGAAGCAATGCAATGGTTAAAGACTTTTTTTGGAGGATTTTGATCAAAACCATAAAGTTGGATAACAAGTACAAAAGTTGGTATTTACTTTAGTAGCTTCTAGTTGGCCTTGCTCAAAGATTTTTCTCAACATATCCAAGTTGATTCTAGTGTTTAGGTCATGTCCTTGAATCACGGAAAAGGTTTATTGATCAAAATCAACTTTTCATGCTATGCCCAAAGTACTCTAAGATGGCATGTTGAATTAAGTTTTTCTCCCATGAAAGAAGATCAATTCTTCCAGAACTTGGTATCATTGTTGATATTTCTTGGGGAGGGACAAGTTCCTAGTTGATCACAATCTAAAAAAAGCTTGAAAAGTGCCAAAAGTACCATCCAGTTTGTACACTTGAAACTGATCCATAACTTAGTCAAATTTTGTTTGGACAATCAACTTCACCGTGGCTACTTCCCTCCTTCGAAACTTCTAGCTCAAGCAACAGAAATTTATGCTCTTGGTACCATTGGAAAGAAGACATAAAATACTACAACTTTGATGTTGATCATTTGAAGAAAATCAACTTACATCATAGAGAAAATTGGCCATCAAAATTGAAAGTTTCAGTTGTTTGGCACTTAGAAAAAATTCTAAGTATTTGGCAATTTTAACAACTTTGATGTCTCAACTTTGGCACTTCATAACTTCAAATTCCCACGAGCTTTTGATTTAATATTTCCATCATATTGAAGTATGAAATTTCATCTTTAAATATATTCTTTGGGCATGAAAAGTGGTGGCTTGAAATGATCACAAAGTCATGCACTTGACAAAGTGAAAAACTTAGAAAAATTTCCAAGTGTTTTGGATTTTCAAACAACTTGAAATTCCAACTTTGACCATCAATAACTTTCACTTCAAGAAATCTTTAAGCATGTAATTTTCATAAACTCGTAGTATCAAATTCTATTTTTAAGTGAAGCCCTCAAGTGTCTCCATTGGATGCTTGAATATAAAAAATGGTCTTGGAAAGTAGGCCACTTGATCATGCACTTTCATACTTAGAAAAATTCTAAGTTCTTCAAATTTGACAAATTTGATATTTTTTGTGATTTTATTTATCCAACTAGATTAAATTCAAACATCTTGAACATTTTCATAATTATTGACTTGAGGAAACCATATTTGACCAAAAATGTCAAAAGTCAAACTTTGACTTTGATCGTGTGTTGACTTTGTATCAAATGAATTCAAATTCTTCAACTGTCAATGAATCATACTTCTTGAGTTAATTGGATCACATGAGTGGACCGCAAATATGTATTTGAGATTCTTGAATCATGTCTTGAGGTATGATATCATGCTCAGATGAAAAAGTCAACACCAAGCTGTCTTTTGTCAAAAACCCAAATTTGGTGTATCAGATGAATTTGAGCTTGATGAACTTGAATTGATGGAATCTTACACTTAATTGTTAATTAAGGGAATCTCTTGACCATGTTGAATGAATTGGGAGTTTGAGAAATGGAGAATCAGACAAATCCTTGATTGATCATCAACTTGAACTTCTTGATGTAAAACCCTAGCTTGTAAGCAAATCACATATATTTGTATTTTCAATGGGGTTAGTAATGTATAAAAGACACACACATGAGATGCTTGATGTCATGAAAATGATGAAAGTGAGGTGGTATATTAGGGTTAAAAATTAGGGTATGACATATGCCCCTATTTAAGTTTCTTCTGTTCAGAGATATGGAG
Source organism: Lathyrus sativus (assembly GCA_963859935.3). Lineage (NCBI taxonomy): Eukaryota > Viridiplantae > Streptophyta > Magnoliopsida > Fabales > Fabaceae > Lathyrus > Lathyrus sativus. The sequence goes on along the minus strand of OZ012740.1, from coordinate 320,326,093 downwards.
ATAGAAATCTTCATCTTGACGTGATATGAGAGACTTAAATACAAACATGCACAATTTTTGGCCCTAAGATTCCATGAAGATGCTCATGATATGATATGATATAAATTCAAGATAAGGATTCTGTAGGGAATGATACCACAGGAAATGAATATACTGGGGAAAAGGTTGCAACTCCATTAGAAAGATTGACAACTACCAATCACAAGGTAGCTCCAAAAGATAGAGATATGTATTACCTACTACAAAACATATGGTAGCCTAAGAAAAGGCAATAAACTTGAATGATAGACATGTTACCTGCTACTAAGCATATGGTAACCTAAACAAAGGTAATAAACTCAAAAGGAAATATTACATATTACCAAGTATATGGTAGCCTAAACAGAGGTATCCGACTAAAAAAGATAAGTGCATTACCTACTATCAAACATATGATAGCATAAGTAAAGGAAATAAACTTGAAAGTAAAGATGACCTACTACCAAACATATGGTAGCCTAAACAAAGGTATCTGACCAATAATAAGCTTCCATGATCAGAATATGATTCAACTTCATTTTTAATTAAATAATCCATTTAGAAAAAGTAAATAAACTTCCCCAACACCATTAGTTTGTAGGCCACAAACAAGTATCAGTTTCTTTTTATCAAGTCTTTCACTTGAAAAGTTTTAAAATAAACTTCCTCAACGCTTCGAGGTTGTAGGCCACGAGCAGGTCTCAGTTTCATCTTATCAAGTCTTCCACTTGAAAAGGTTAAAATAAACTTCCCCAACGCTTCGAGGTTGTAGGCCACAAACAATTCTCAATTTCTTCTTATCAAGTCTTCCACATGAAAAGGTTAAAATTAACTTCCCCGACGCTTCGAGGTTGTAGGCCATGAACGGGTCTCAGTTTATTCTTATCAAGTCTTCCACTTGAAAAGGTTTAAAATAAACTTCCCCAACACTTCGAGGTTGTAGGACACAAGCAGGTCTCAGTTTATTCTTATCAAGTCTTCCACTTGAAAAGGTTAAAATAAACTTCCCCAACGATTCGAGGTTGTAGGCCACGAGCAGGTCTCATTTTCGTCTTATCAAGTATTCCACTTGAAAAGGTGAAAATAAACTTCCCTAACACTTCGAGGTTGTAGGCCACAAGCAGGTCTTAGTTTTATCTTATTAAGTCTTCCACTTGAAAAGGTTAAAATAAAATTCCCCAACGCTTCGAGGTTGTAGGCCACAAGCAGGTCTCAATTTCTTTCTATCAAGTCTTCCACTTGAAAAGGTTAAAATAAACTTCTCCAACGCTTCGAGGTTGTAGGCCACAAACGGGTCTCAGTTTCTTCTTATAAAGTATTCCACTTAAAAAGGTTTAAAATAAACTTCCCCAACGCTTCGAGGTTATAGGTCACGAGCATGTCTCAGTTTCTTCTTATCAAGTTTTCCACTTGAAAAGGTTAAAATAAACTTCCCTATCGCTTTGAGGTTGTAGGCCACTAACAGGTCTCAGTTTCTTCTTATCAAGTCTTCGACTTGAAAAGGTTAAAATAAACTTTCCCAACACTTTGAGGTTGTAGGCCACGAGCAGGTCTTAGTTTCTTCTTATCAATTTTTCCACTTGAAAAGGTTAAAATAAACTTCCCCAACGCTTCGAGGTTGTAGGCCACGAACAAGTCTCAATTTCTTCTTATCAAGTATTCCACTTAGAAATGATAGGCAGGTGTTATACCCCAAATTTTGACCCTTAGATCCTCATCATCATTCTAGGAGCATCAACATTTGTTTATTTAACCTTAACCTATTTCAAATTTGTCTTTGTCAAGATTCAAGTGAATTAGGGTTCTATACAATCAGTAATCGGGGTTTCGATGGTTTGATCAGTCAATGTCTTGGATTGGTTCTCCATAAAAAAGTCCCCACACCATTAAATATACTATATTGGATCAAGTATGAATCCAATTTGAGGTTTTCACCCAAAGAAGAAGAGCAGTGCAGTCTAGGACTCCCGATTAGGGTTTCTGATTAGGAAAAGTCAACTGTAGTTTGACTTTTGATTTAAATGGTACTACAATGATGGAATCATGGTCCATGAAGCTTATATGACTTGTTTAAGTCCACTCAAGAAGTTTCAAGACCTCAGGGGACCCAGAACACCAACAGTCGATTCTGAGTTCTTCGACCGATCAGTTCGTCTGACTGAAAAGTCAACTCATTGATCAACATGTTTTTGAACCAAAAGTGAAGGCAATTATGTTCCTAATGTTATATAACACATATTCATGAATTTTGGTGACCATTGGATCAAGGATTGAGGAGTAATTGAAAAATCGGGAAATTAGGGTTTTGAAAGGGGCAAGACCATAACTTCTTAACCACATATCCAAATGGAGTGGCTCAAAGCTTGTTGGAAAGGTCTTGGGGAGTCATACAAAAGAGAAAAAGTGACCTATGTGCAAAAAATGAATAGATTTGGAGTTATGATCACACAAAAATGCAATAGGGAAAAACACTTAGTGAAATTTTGTGATTTTGGCACTCTTGATGTCATGTTTTCAGCCATCTTTAAGAGGGTTTTTGACCTAGTTCCACATGGAATTTGAAAAAACTCAAAACATGAAAGTTGTAGATAATTATGAGGGCTTTCCAAAAAGTAAAATAACTCCTCCATAGCATTTGTGAGCTAGGAGTTTCGAAGGAGGGAAGTTGGGGTCCAAACACTTGAAGTGCACAATTTCAAACTTGACATAAACTAACTTGCCAACCTTATAATTGATTCTCAGCCTTTGATTAGTCTTTGGTCTGATATCTAGAGTGCGTGATGAGTGGAAATGCAGAAAAATCCAAGAGCATAGCCAAGGTTTTAGTCAAGTTGCATTATTTAATTCAAAGAAAATCCAAGAGGAAAGAGAAACATTTTGAGGAAAACCTGGAGCTGCAGGGGCCCTACTCTATTGACACACTTCAATCACTTCCTATGGCTTGCATAAGCCTATTTTATGCATCACAATGCACCAATAACACTCAAGATTTCCTACACTAAAGATCCTTGGAAGATTTGCATTTTTCTCCCTCCAAAAGACAAAGCACTTCACATTTTCAAAATCTTCCAAGACTCTCACTTTCTCTATAAATAGAGACCTTACCTAGATGACATACACACAAGAAAAATATCACAAAGCCAGAAAGAGATCATAAAAAACCTTGCCTTCCACTTTTCTTGAAAATCAAGCAAACTCACCAAAAACTACTTAAAATCTTTCTTGAGCAGTTTGCTTGCTAAAACCATTCCCATACACTAAAACTCACCAAAAACCATCTGCACAATCCACAAATGATGTGTGGAAGGTGTTCAAGCTTTTAAATCAGTCCAAAACTCCATATTCCCAAAAGTCAACTTTTAACCTAGCAAACTTTGACTTTTCATACTAAACTGAGTAATACTTTGCTCGGGCCTGTTTGACTCATCTCAACACTCCAAACACCTTTGGTTTGAGGTGTATTAGTTGTCAAAAACAACAAGGAAAATCTGCATCACTTGTTCTTGGATCTGTCACAAAGTTTCATTCATTTTCTTCAAGTACAAGAAAGTTGTTGGTTCATCAAAGCATTATTGGATATCAGCTGGGACAACTCTTCAAGGTTTTCCCTACTAAATAGCTTACTTGGAGGTCTACAAGAGGTTAGTAGTCACTACCTCATTCATGGACTGTCATGAACATGCCTAGTTTTCTTTGGTTGAAATGTGTTTTAAAAGTAAATGCAGCTCATGTATGAATCTGTTTTGCTTTGTTTGTTTTGCTCATCATGATGTTTAAACATCTTGTAAATCATCGCACAAATATTGTACTGCTATGTGTCAATTTTTAAAGCCTCTTAAACATTACCCTAAGTCATGTATGAACTTTAGGAGAATTTGCTTGCAACTGTTATGGATGGTTGGGATTTGAATGTTAAGTTGTTCCATTTACAAGTATTGTTTGATTCTGTTAAGTTCAAGTAGGATGCTAGAGATTAGTGATAGATCATTAGCACTTGAGGACTTTGATTAGTTTATGCTTGATACTTGATGTTTGAGTTTTGGTTCAGATCAGCTCATGTCTTATTGTAACAACTTAATGTATATGTGCAAACTGTCTTGGATGTGCCCACTGTTATGCATATGTCTATGTCTTGTATGCGCCAACTGTTTTGGATGTGTTTATGTTTTGTACATGCCATACTATAATGTGATGAGTATGATGAGTGAATTTCTTCCATGAATGTGGTTGATTGTTATCACATGCCTTGAAGCCTTAATGCCTTAATCCATAAACCACTCTGCATTGTTTTGCTTTGACTGAGATAAGATCATGGTTCTGATTCTGTTGTAACCTGTCATGACAACCACCTAGACTTTAAGTCCTTGGTGCTGGATGTTTAGGTTAGAGTTCTCTTTCTGTTTAATCTTTGATGTATTGTGTCTTGAATGAATGTTGATTGAATCTTTGTTTCATTTTGGATCTGTTACAACCAGTTTTGGCTGTTTTCAACTCATGTTCCACTTAGCAACTCACACACCATTTTCACTTTTAGCATAACTTTGATGCATCTTTCTGTTCAGACTTTGTCTATGACATGTTTTGATTATGTGCATACCTTTAAATCAGTACAAGCATGTTCACATCAAGCTCAAACTTTGAAAATGCATTTCAAAACCATCATTGTGCAGTTGCTGTTGTGTTTTAAGTTAAACATATAATTTGAGAAAACCAATTGCATCATCTTATTCCTTGTTAAAAATCACACAAGATAGGATTTTGGTTTGTTAAATTTGATGATGTTTTGACCTAGATTAGAGCTTCACGTTTTTGGTATGTTTCTCTTGTCTTGGCTTACCAAGAATGTTGCCTAGATCCACACATTTAGGCATATATTGCACTAGGGTGGTTTGATACAATGGATGTATCACCACCCCAGTGGTCGTGACCTATGTGCTCACGTATCTTGCCTTGCCCCTTGTCCTGAGTTCGATCTGTGTGGAGATCAACTCTTTTGGCTATTTTTTCATTTTTTATGTTTTGACATATATTCCTCTCTCTCCATGAATTTTTACACGCGCACACTAGCAAGATTGACAAAATTTTATACTGGTGGCTTAAGGGCTATGGGTTCAACATCTACCATGTGCATTTCTTCTTTTTAATCACTTGTACTTTTATGTTTTCTTCACAATTTTGAAAACCTCATAACTTCTCCATTTTTCAAAATTTTTTATCCATTCTTTTTACAAATTGCTCCTTATTATGTTTACTTTCACATAATGAGGAGAGAATTCAAGGATGTTCATCCTAGAAATACTTCAATCCACTTGAAAGTCTTGTTGCCTTTTAGGGTTTTTACCTTGCTTCTTGTTAAATTTCTCTCAACTTCTTCTTGAATTAATCTTGCGAGATTGTTTTATACTTGATTTACACATGTTTTTTAACTTGTTCAAGTGTTTGAGTTTTGTTTAAACTCAAGGTCTTGTCATATTCAGATCCTTGCTTTTGATGCATCTAATTATTGATACTGTTTGTCGCATCACTGCGAAGAGGGGCCGGCAATGACAGAAGAGTCGCCACCGTGCGTTATTTATCCCAAGAGAGGGAAAGGAAACGCTCAGAGAAAACCTAACGAAAAGAGGGATAAGATTGGTCATCGCAACCAAATCTCGGGTTTGGGAGTCGGTTACGCAAGGGGAAGGTGTTAGCACCCCTCATGTCCGTCGTACTCGATGGGATCCACGCTTGTTTTCTATCTAAAAGGGTGATTTAAACTATCTAGCTAAAGGCTCAAGGACAAAATAAAAAGAAGTGACTCGGCAAAGCAATGGCGCTTTGTGCCTACGTATCTCATCTGAAGTGAGAAGTCAGAGTCAACGTAGTTCGGTTAACTACGGGTGAAAGGGGGGAAGGTTGCTCGCCAAGACATCGCGTCTTGTGCCTACGTAGTTTCATCTGGTATGAAAGATCAGAGCAAACGTAGTTCGGGCTAAAAGGGAACACAGGTTTATTCAACAGTTTTACCCGAGTAGGGTTAACAATCAGTTCTAGCAGTTTGATGTATGCAGCTCGACCATTGGAGACTTAGGCGTTACTGTTTGCGATAGAACTAAGAGTTAACAAAACTCTCCTTATAAAAATGATTTCCAAGATTAAAGGCCCCAAAGGGCAAAAAGGGTTTGAATGATTTATTTTTGTATTTTTTAGAGAAGAAGTGTTTTTGAATGGTTTGCAATTCATATCGCACTAGAGACTATGACTTAGGAGTGAATGCGTCGCATATCACCCAAAGGGTGCTATACTAAACATCCAAGCCATTGAAGAGAAACTCCTCAACAACCCTTTACCAAGTGCTTAAGGCTCATAACGCACAATAATCATTAACCTTTATTAGGTGTTTTATGATTATTTTGAGATGAGAAGAGAAAGGACACTAAAGGGGGACTAAATCCAAACCTAAAGTTGTCATGCAATGGTGATCCTAAGATTGAGATAAAGGAATGCTACCTAATGTTATCATACATGGTTAAGATCCTAATGTCTATCATAACCTCCCTTGAATAAGAGAGATTAGAGGTCCTAAGGGAAAGGAGACAAAAGAAACAACAGGAAACAACATAAACATGCAAGAATGCAAACATGGAATGCAAATGAGGGAGGAAATTGGTGTGGGGAAGTAGCCTCCACAAGCTCATCTCAACCTCAAGCAACAATATGACAAATGCAAGAGATGGAAGGAACAAGAAATGCATCAAAAGAAACACACAAGTGCACTAAAGTGGGATGAAATGGCCCAAGCCATTCAAACATCAACCACAATGCTAAAACACAAACACAAATGAAAGGCAAAGAAGACCTAAAATAGAGTGAGGATGGGAGGCTATATGAGGATAACAAGGAACTCATAATGTGCACTCAACCATGGGCATCACAAGAAAGGTGCAAAAGAAAACACAAGGAAGTCCTCATGGATTCATCATTTTAGGCATGCTTCAAGTACCTCCAAAGGAGGGACCAAGCTACCTTAATTGAGATTCCAAATTCATTGGACAGCACGGGAAATGAAATAAAAGCGCTCAAAATCAAAAGCAAATAAACCACAAGCAAATTCCCAAAGGAAGGCAAGCATGTTTCACATAGAAACCCTAATTGGGAACTCAAAAGTAAACAATCAAATGAACAAGAAAAACACAATATAATGACCTAAAAATGAGCAAACATCATCCTTAACATGTTAGCAACATGAATCAAAAGGCATTGAGAGCTCAAAGGATCCAAAAATGTCATATCCAAGTCAAACTAGGTCAAGATGTATGTATGAACCTCCCTTTGGGTAACTTGACTTGCAAGTTACCCTAAAATTAGGAAAATGAATCAAAAATTATCAAATAAAATGCAAGGAGTTCATAAACATGTTGGCAACCAGAGGCCAAAAGATTACAATCAAAGTCACTTCACAACATCACCATAGAAATTGATTCACAAGGGTGCTCCATTGTGAAGGAGGATTGTTAAGGGTCAAATGAAGGGAATCATAAGTCAACTCAAAAGTCAACCAATCAGGGGAAAAATGGTCCTAAAAAATTAATCAACTCATCATTGATATGAGGATTGAATTTTACTCATTGGATCAAAAGGAAATGAGAGAAACAAAATGAAAACTAAAATATGTCAAGATTTAGGTCAAATAAAACACTTCCAACGTTAAATTCCATTTTTAATTGAAAAACTATTAGAAAAAATAAAATAAAAATTTCATAAAATAAAAGACATCTCAAGGAATCTAAAACATATTTTTATGGAATTTTAACACTCTTGGAAGTATTTTAAAATGATTTAAATCTAAACAGATATAAAATAAAACAAAAAGAAAAAAAATAAAATAACAAAGGGCTGGGGGTGCAGAGAGCAGCCCAGAAACGTTGGAAAATACAATGGGCCAGCTCAGGGGGGTGTGAAAAGCAAGCCCAGTCCAAGTCCAACAAAAGGGCGCTGAAGTCCAAAGGATCCAGTGTGGTAAGTCAACCCAGGCGCATGGTGGAAAGCATTCATGGCAGTTGGATCAAAAAGTATGCCAATCCAAGGGCACACGGCAACACATGTGGATCAGGCCAGGGTTTAAGTGAAACGGTGAGTTTTGATGTGGATCATGTGTGTGCAGTCAAACAAGGTGCATGGTGTGTCTTAATCAGAACCATTAAATGAAAAAGTAAGCACATCAAATGGATACGAACAACACATGTGGCTGGGAACATATTCAAACTTGGGGGGAAAACCAGATGGCCGGAACCATTATTCTGGTCGTCTTCTCCGGACCCAAGCAAACCAACCACAGCCAAGAAAATGAAGAGCTTTAAAACTTGATCAAAATAAGCAAATAAATAGACAAAATGATCTCCAGGTTACGTAGATTCCAAATCCACTACCCATTTTCATTGATCATGCTTTAATAAGACAAAACGAAAAAGAAAAGAAATGAGCTCAAAACTCAAAAACTCATGAACATCCATAAAATCAATCCAGAAACCATCTACATATCAAGAGGTTTACAAATATGCAAAAATGGCGCAATATGGATGCATAAACAGTGAGATATTTGGATTGAAAGAAAACCAAAAAGGAAGCTTCCACAGAGCTCAGTTTGTTAGTGAAGCTTACAATAAACCACCCATAAGTGTTCTATGAACCTCAAAGAACCTTTCTAAATCTTTGGTTTTGATTGAAACACAGTGAAACTTGAAAAACGATTTTGACTTTTTTCTCTCTTTCTCTCAATGTGTTCTTGTCCAATTTCTCACCAAAATCAGTTCTGAAAGCTTGTGAACAAAGCTAAGATTAAATATGATGGATTCTGATTGAAAGAAAGCCCAATTCTATGCTCCTTAAGCCCAATTGAATTTCACTTTTTCACTTTATGTCCACTCCAAAAAGTACACAAAAATCACTTTGTCAAGCTGTAAAAATGGCTCAGCTAGCTTGCATCTGAGATAGGTTGATCCAAGGGCTGAGAATGGCTCCTTAATTTGATCTTATGGCAAGGTTTGCATATGTTACTTAATCTTGAAGTAATCATGAAAATGTCCACCAAATTGAGCTCAAATTTCAAATCCAAATTTGTCATTGTGCTTGAAATGTATTTGGCACTCAAAAAATGCACAAGGTTGGTACAAAATGATCCCAAATGAATTAAATTTGATTTTTTTTTCCTTTTAAGGCCTTTTTTTTATGGAAATTCCTTTAGGGATTCTTCAATACAAGCCAAACCTTTGATGCCTTGATGTTTGGTTGAGAAAATGACCCCATTTGGAGCAAGTTTGAAGTTGGAAATATTTTCATTTGAAGTGTGCAAAATGGTGAAATGGACCTATAATGAAAATGACCTGTAATCCTGCTTTCCCAAAATACCCCTGCCTTGCAAGCCTCATAACTTGAGTTCTACAAATAATATGAAGGACTTATAGTACTATTTGGAAAGCTAAGATCATGAGGAACAACTTTCGTGTTCATCAAAAGTTGAGGAGAAACATCCTTCTAGGTCAAAAATGGCTTGGAAGTTGGTTGACTTTTGTTGACCAAAATCATATTCATCTAAGGACCTGTAACTTGTCTGCTTCATAACTTGAGTTCTAAAAATTCAATCAAGGACTTATAGAAATCAAAATAAATCTAGAAACATGAGGAACAACTTTCATGTTGGGGTCAATATGAGATGAGACTTGTATCTTGAGATAGGTGGTCTTGAAGTTAGGCACTAAATAGGGGATTTTACACTGAGAACCCTAATTTAGTAACTCTTCACACTCTTGATTCTTGATGAATTGATCTTGAAATGATATCTCATGTATCTAAACACAACATTTCATGACCATAAAGACTTGGAATTGAGTCTTAATCTCCTTCAATTTCACAGTTGACTGAAGGTTGACCAGATGAAAACCCTAATTGCACCATCTTCAACTGTAGCCACTTGCACTTGGTATAAACACTTGAATGAACTCCACAATGACCTACACGGCCTCCAATGAGCTTAAATTATAATCTCCCTCCATAACCATGGGCTTGTGATCCTCAGATGACCTTCAAATAGCCTCCTAGACAGGAGGTGAACCACATACACTTATCTGCCTATCCAAAAGGCTTTGACTTGTCTCTGATGATGATAACCCCCCTGTTGACTTGAATACAAACTCTTGATTAGGCTTAGAACCCTTGGAAATTTCCTCTTGTTGTACACACATCTCTTGATCCCCTATAAAAATGCAAAATGTTATGCAATGCAATATGCTAGAACAATGAAATGAAACATAAACCGAGTGAAGAAAAGGTTGGGCAAATTTTGGGGTACAATAGTTTCCCCTATTCAAACGGCTTATACCTGAATGGATGAAAAGTGAACGGCTATCAAATAATCAAGGTAAAAGACGGTTGAATACAAAAGAACCCGGAAATTTTCCAACCGTAGAAATAAACTGCAAACGAGAATCTCCGGAGATAACTGCTCTGATTACAAACATGCCCCGCAAGGAGAAAGAGAAACTTAACGAGTATCTCTGCTTGGGGAAAACTTCAAAAGGAACCAATGAGATCTGCCAGAGCCTAGACACTCAACGAGATGAGGAGCACATGAACAAATAAAAACTGGCCAGAGGTACGAACACTCGACGAAGCACACCAACCGAAGCCAAAATACTCCACGAAACAAACCAACTGGAGCCTAAACACTCAATGAAACAAACCAACCGGAGCCTAAACACTCAACGAAGCAAACCAACTGGAGCCTAAACACTCAACGAAGCAAACCAACCGGAGCCTAAACACTCAACGAAGCAAACTGGAGCCTAAACACAACACTCAATGAAACAAACCAACCGAGCCTAAACACTCAACGAAGAAAACCAACCGGAGCCTAAACACTCAACGAAGCAAACCAACGGGAGCCTAAACACTCAACGAAGCAAACCAACCGGAGCCTAAACACTCAACGAAGCAAACCAACCGGAGCCTAAACACTCAACGAAGCAAACCAACCGGAGCCTAAACAATCAACGAAGCGAACCAACCGGAGCCTAAACACTCAACGAAGCGAACCAACCGGAGTCTAAACACTCAACGAAGCAAACTAACCGGAGCCTAAACACTCAACGAAACCAACCGGAGCCTAAACACTCAACGAAACAAACCAGAGCCTAAACACTCAATGAAACAAACCGGAGCCTAAACACTCAACGAAGCAAACCAACCGGAGCCTAAACACTCAATGAAATAAACAGGAGCCTAAACACTCAACGAAGCAAACCAACCGGAGCCTAAACACTCAACGAAACAAATCGGAGCCTAAACACACAACGAAACCAACCGGAGCCTAAACACTCAACGAAACAAACCGGAGCCTAAACACTTAACGAAACCAACCAGAGCCTAAACACTCAACGAAACCAACCGGAGCCTAAACACTCAACGAAGCAAACTAACCGGAGCCTAAACACTCAACGAAGTAAACCAACCGGAGCCTAAACACTCAACGAAGCAAACCCTCCGAAGCCTAAACACTCAATGAAGCAAACCCACCAGAGCCTAAACACTCAACGAAGCAACCTGGAAACTGGAGTATCTGATAAACAAAGGGAATATGTCACAAACTGAGCCTTCACCGGAACTTGGATATTCAACGGAGCAAGAGATACCATCACAAAACTTAATGGGATTAATATAACCAAACGGAGTCTCGGAACTTCACGGGTAAAGCAAAACATCACAAATGTCGGAACCTAGATGTTCAATGGAGGAGCTGGAGTCTGAATGCTCGACGTAAAAAACAAAGCCTGAAGATCACCTGTAGGGGATAACCACCATCTGAAAAACCGAAAGGTAACGACTTGGTTTATGTTTCAAAATGCAAATGTTTGAAAATGGTGTAATGCTCCATACGAAATGGAAATGCTACGCGTTTGGGTAGATGCTATGCACGCATGCAAATGCAACGGAACCGATCCAACAAAATAAATGCTGGAAACAAAAGATCCTTTCTGCTGGGAAAAGAAAACTTCTCTGCCGGAGATGAACTTCGCATGCCAATATCAATTGGACTTAAATTGGAGAGATAGGCCCTAGGCGACTTCCGGGGAACCTACAATTCTGCGGGGAAATCAACTTGACTGGAGACCTCAGTCTGTCATCTTGATTTGCTGGGGAGTAAGCACGCACCTGTACTCCGTGGGGATTAGAAACGTGTATCGACCAACTGCTGGGGATATCCGTACACCTACGCGTACACCACCATGCTGGGATGAAGAAACCACTTTTAATTGCTGGGGAACAAATTCTGGCTGGGGAAAACAACTCCATCTATACCCTCTTAGAGAGATGCCCCAAGGGTAACAAACCTACAAAAACAACAGACAAGATACTACACAACATAGGCTATCTTGGTCATCATCTGTGACGTTGTTCAATTAAGTCAAAGTTTTAAGAATTATTGGCTAAGTCCTGCAAGTTTTTGTATGTGCAAGTTCATCAAAAACATCGGGCGTTTTTCACAAACAAAACAGTAAAAGTTAAAACAGAACAAACAAGATACTGAATAGCATGTTTTTATTGATAAACGGTCTGAAAATAGGCAAATTTACAAAGGATGCAACTCTTGAAATGAGAAAGTTGCGCCAAAGACAAATAAGAAATGCACAAAGATATACAAAATTTCGGCAATGTGGTACAGACAACCACCATGGGACGACTCATCTATGACTCGCATGACTTCGATGCTTTTCCGATGCTTCGTCTTCAGAAGAGATTGACTTGAACGGTTTCCCGCGGGTCCTCCCATAATCCACTATGTTCTGAAGACCAATACGCAGATCGCAGTTATTTGCTTTTCAAATCCCTAATTTTGCCTGAATCGCCCTCGCGGGTTTTCGATTCACCGGGATACCCATTTTTGCCAAAGTCGCCTTTTCAGGTTTTCAACTTTGCGGGTTTACATCTTTTCTTTTTATCCCTAATTTTTGCCCGAACCTATCCTTTTATGGTTCGCCGGGATGCCCCATTTTGCCTGGATTTTCTTTTTCTTTCCAGTGGGTCTCTTTAAGCAAAGTATTTTTTGACTGCGTCTGCATTCACAGGGGACGTGAAATCTTCATCGTCCATAGTCGAAAGTAGTAAGGCTCCTCCGGAGAAAACTTTCCTTATAACATACAGACCTTCGTAATTGGGAGTCCATTTGCCCCTGTGATCGTTCTGCGGTGGGAGAATTCGCTTCAACACTAAATCCCCTGCCTGAAAGCTTCGAGGACGTATCTTCTTATTGAAGGCTTTCTTCATTCTGCTTTGGTATAGACGACCATATGCAATGGAAACCAACCTTTTCTCATCCATCAAACTGAGCTGATTCAACCTGTTCTTCACCCATTATGCTTCATCTAGTTTGACATCAGCCAGAACTCTCAAGGAAGGTATCTCGACTTCTAGTGGCAGGACAGCTTCCATACCATATACCAACGAGAAGGGAGTTGCCCCAGTTGAAGTATGCACTGAGGTGTGATATCCATGTAAAGCAAAAGGGCAACATCTTGTGCCAATCTTGGTAGGTCACAACCATCTTCTTCACAATCTTCTTGATATTTTTGTTGGCTGCTTCGACCGCGCCATTAATCTTTGGACGATAGGGAGACGAATTGTGATGCTCAATCTTGAAGTTCTGGCACAACTCTTTCATCATCTTGTTATTCAGGTTAGATCCATTATCAGTAATGATCCTTTCAGGTATTCCATATCGGCAGATGATGTCCCTTTTGATGAATCGAGCCACAACTTGCTTGGTGACATTGGCATAAGAAGCTGCTTTGACCCATTTGGTGAAATAATCGATGGCTACTAGGATGAAACGGTGTCCATTGGATGCAGTTGGTTCGATATTTCCAATCATATCAATGCCCTACATGGAAAAGGGCCATGGAGATGACATGACATTCAAAGGACACAGCGGTACATGAATCTTGTTGGCAAGATCTGACATTTATGACATTGCTTCGTGAATTTGAAACAATCTGACTCCATCGTAAGCCAATAATACCCAGCTCGCAACAACTTTCGAGACATGGCATGCCCGTCGGAATGCGTACCGAAAGTACCCTCGTGGACTTCCTCCATAAGCAGATTCGCTTCTTTTTCATCCACGCATCTCAAGAACACCAAATCATGGTTTCTTCTATAAAGTACACCATTCTGATTTAGATAAAAATTGCCAAACAATCTCCTTAGAGTCTTCTTATCTCGACTGGATGCCCCAGTCGGATACTCCTGGTTCTTAAGGAAATTCTGGATGTCAAAATATCACGGCTTGCCATCGGAGGCCTCCTCAATGGCGAATATGAAAGCGGGTCTATCAAGGCGGGAGATAACTATTCTGGGAGCTTCATTCCAAAAATTAACCTTGTACATCGAAGACAGCGTTGCTAGAGCGTCTGCCATCTGATTCTCCGCTCGCGGCACATGGTGAAACTTCACCTTGTCGAAGAAAGGTAACAACCTCCTTGCATAATTCATGTAAGGAATCAAATTAGGTTGACGAGTTTCCCATTCTCCCTTGATTTGATTCACAACTAGCGCAGAATCACCATATACATCGAGATTCTTGATCCTCAAATCAATAGCTTCTTCGAGACCCATGATACACGCTTCAAACTCAGCCTCATTGTTGGTGACCGGAAATGTCAATCTGGAAGTGAATGGGATGTGGGACCCATGGGGTGTTGTAATGATTGCCCTAATTCCACTTCTGTATGAGTTGACTGCACCATCAAATATCAACTGCCATTGGGAGCCAAGTTCAGGACCTTCATCTGGTAGTGGTTCGTCACAATCCTTCATCTTGAGGAACATAATGTCTTCGTCAGGAAATTCAAACTTCATTGGTTGATAGTCTTCGATAGGCTGTTCGGCGAGGTACTCTGACAGAACACTTCCTTTGATGGCCTTCTGAGAAACATACTGAATTTCGTATTCTGTTAATACCATTTGCCATCTGGAAATTCTTCCTGAAAGCGCTTGCTTTTCGAAGACATATTTGATCGGATCCATCTTCGAAATCAGCATGGTTCTATGGTTAAGCATATACTGTCTTAAACGTTTGGCAGCCCAAGCAAGTGCGCAACACGTTTTCTCAACCATTGAGTAACGAGACTCACAATCTGTGAACTTTTTACTCAGATAGTAAATCGTATGCTCTTTTCTTCCAGTCTCGTCATGTTGACCGAGGACACAACCCATACTGTTCTCAAGAACTGTTAAGTACATAATCAATGGTCTTCCATCTACTGGAGGTATCAATATTGGAGGTTCCTGCAAATACTCTTTTATTTTCTCAAATGCTTTCTGACAATTCTCATTCCAAACGACCGCCTGATCTTTCTTTAATAATTTAAACAATGGCTCACAAGTGGATGTGAGGTGAGATATGAACCGAGCAATGTAGTTCAATCTACCTAAGAAACCACGAACTTGTTTCTCGGTCTTTGGTGCTGGCATTTCTTGAATTTCCTTGATCTTCGCGGGATCGACCTCAATACCTTTCTCACTAACAATAAACCCCAACAAATTTCCTGACTGTACACCGAAAGTACACTTGTTTGGATTCAGCCTAAGTTTGCACTTCCTTAATCTCTCAAACAGCTTTAGAAGATTCACCAGATGCCCTTCCTCCGTTTGGGACTTTGCGATCATATCATCGACATAAACCTCGATCTCATGATGAATCATGTCGTGAAAAAGTGTCACCATTGCTCGTTGATAAGTTGCCCCTGCGTTCTTTAAACCAAAAGGCATTACTTTATAGCAGAACGTCCCCCATGGCGTGATGAAAGTCGTTTTCTTCATATCCTTCAGTGCCATCTTAATCTGATTGTATCCGGAAAAGCCATCCATGAAGGAAAACACTGAGTATTGTGCAGTGTTATCAACAAGCACGCCAATATGGGGGAGTGGGAAATCATCCTTTGGGCTCGCTCTATTCAGGTCCCTATAGTCAACACACATCCTGACTTTACCGTCCTTCTTAGGCACAGGCACGATGTTTGCAACCCACGGAGGGTAGTTTGTCACGGCAAGAAATCCGGCGTCCAATTGCTTTCGGACTTCTTCCTTGATCTTCACTACCATATCAGGCTTAGTTCTTCTCAATTTATGTTTAACAGGAGGACACTCTTCTCGAAGAGGCAGGCAATGAACTACAATATATGTGTCGAGTCCAGGCATATCTTCATATGACCAAGCAAAGACATCCTTATACTCTTGGAGTAACTCAACCAGTCTTTGCTTGACATTATCTTGTAGCGCGGCCCCTATTCTTACTTCCTTCTTATCCTCTTCAGTTCCTAGGTTGATGATTTCAATTTCCTCCTGATAAGGCAGGATGACCTTCTCCTCTTGTCTCAACAATCTAGCAAGCTCTTTGGGTAGGTCTTTGTCTTCATCGATCTCTTCTTCTGCTTGAAAGATCGGATTGTCAAAGTCATACCGAGTCATAGACGAGTCTGAGTCGGTGGTATCTGAAATGTGTAACCTGCAATGATGATGATTTTATGCTTAAATGATATGCAAACAAAACAAACACGAACCACATTGCCATTTTAATGTTAGAAAACAAAAAATAAGAAAAACAAGGATCACAAAATTCGAATGAGAAAAACGCCTTTTGATTAATGATAAAAAGATTGTTCAAACATAAACAAGCATGCCCTGAACAAAATACTGCTATGCTCCGGGCAGAACATATGGTTACACAATAACTGAGAAAACAAAGTATTACTGTTCACGTGTCACTTGGACAAATTCCTTAATGGACCAGTTGCATAGCTTCTGTCCGGGAGCGCTTGGCTGGATCCAAGCGTCTATGTCACAATCACTGTCCTCGGCTTCATCATCAGAAACAACATTGATTTGCTCAAAAATGACACCTCCAATGGTGAACTTGACGGGCCCCTTATAGCGTGGCGCACTCTGCGAAGATGATAGGTGGTACCCCAACCCAAACTTGTCCTGCTTATGAGGTATGTCTAGCACCTTTCCCCATCCTTGCGATGCCCCAGCCTATACTGCCGCTTGAGCCTCCTTGAAAGATGACATAGCCACTTCTGGTTCTTTGTTCAAAACTGGAGATTTGTCCTTCACTTGCACAGTTTCGAAGGCTTGACACAAAGTCTCATGAATTTCTCCGTCTACTTCGACGTATTTGAAAGATGACAGATGGCTAATCATGATATCTTCTTCCCAACATACCGTCACAACACTGCCTCCGACCATACATTTCAGCTTTTGATGCAGAGTGGACATAACAGCCCCAGCAGAATGTATCCATGGACGACCCAACAGACAACTGTAAGCAGGCTGAATGTCCATGATGTAAAATACCGCCTCAAATACCTCCGGGCCCACTTGGATAGGCAGAGTTATTTCCCCAAAAACAGATCTTCGGGTTCCATCAAAGGCTCGTACAACCAAATCACTTGGTGTACAATAAAGACCCTGATGATCTATCTTCATTAACGCTTTCTTTGGAAGTATATTCAAGGACGACCATGTATCAACAAGGACGTGTGACATCATTGTTCCCCGGCATTCAATTGAAATATGCAGTGCCAAATTGTGGTTTCTGCCCTTTGGTGTCAAGTCCAAATCTGTAAACCCCAGACCGTTCCCTGCATTTACATGCGCCACAACTCCTTCGAGCTGGTTAACCGATATTTCTTGTGGTACGTAAGCAGTGCTTAAAACCTTCAACAATGCATTTCGATGCGCTTCTGAACACAACAGCAGTGATAGTATAGAAATCTTGGAAGGAGTCTTTTGCAGATGGTCGACTATCTTGTAGTCTCTTTTTCTAATCAGCTTCATGAACTCTTCCATATCCTTTTCCAGAGATTCCTTCTCTCCCACCCGGGGAATTTATTCTACCACCATCTTTCTTTTCCCTTTATCAGTTTTCTCAACCACCACTTCGGGCGATGAAAAGATTCTACCGCTTCTGGTAATTCCTCCAGCTCCGACAAGATTATCAACTGAATTAACAGGCAAGCTTTACAATTCTACCTTTTGTCCGTTACAAAACACCTCGACTTTGTAATTCCACGGGATAGCCTTAGTACTTTCGTACGACACAGGTTCTGCTTTAGTGATGATGATTGTAGGTGGCCTCGGAGGTGCTGAAATAGTGATAGTTTTATATGGGATTGAAATCGTCGCAATTTCATCCTGCTCCTCCTCTACTACTTCCACGAGTTTACTTTCAGCGGTCCGATCAAATTGTAACATTCCTTCATCCATCATGCTTTGAATATACTTTTTCAGATCATCACATCCCTCGGGATGGCTCAAATAGTTAACATAGCCTTCACTACAGCCTGGGAACACTCCCCTCTTCAGCGGCTTCTCCTTCACAAAACTTAATGGTGTTTTCAGTTCATTCACATCAGCTATCAGATCTAACCCTTCCTCTACCAGAACAGCACCAACCCTAGCCGACCCATGATTTAGCATAGGGTTTTGCACAACATTTGGTGAATCATGTGAAAAATCTATTGCTTTACTATCAATCAAATCTTGCAACTTATGTTTGAAAGCCTTGCCGTTGTTAATAGTATGGCCGGGTGCCCCTGAGTGGAACTCGCATCGTGCATTCACATCAAAGTCGGGCGGTGGTGGGCCTGTCAGAGGAGCCATAGTCCTCTTTTGGATTAACTGCAATTGCAACAAGGTTTGGAGCACTTGGGAATATGGCATCGGTGGCGGATCAAATACTCTATTTGCTGGCCGAACCGGATATCTTCGATAACCCTGCTGATTTTGTTGGGGTGGCTGCTACTGCCGTTGTTGTTATTGTTGTGGTTGTTGTGGTATAGGGATTGTAACGCTAGCGACCTCTCGTTGATGATATTGATTATGAGGCTGACTTCTCCATCTTCCTTGAAAACTAGATACTGAGTTGGTTTCTCCCTCGCGCCTTTTGTTGCCAAAGACTTTCTTTCCTCCCCCTCCAGCCGAGGATCCTCCGCCTGCTTGAATCTTCCCAATTTTGATACCATTCTCTATGCGTTCCCCGGTGATTATCATATCGAAAAAGCTGTCAGACATACAGTTGATAAGCTTCTCATAATACATGCCAGATAAAGTAGCCACGAACATGTCGATCAGCTCACGCTCCACCATCGGAGGTTGAACTCTTGCAGCCAATTCGCGCCACCTTTGGGCGTACTCTTTGAAGCATTCATTATTCCTCTGGGTAAGATTTTGCAACTGAACCCTATTTGGAGCAAGGTCACTATTGTATTGATAATGCTTCATGAAAGCCTCAGCCAAATCCTTCCAGCTACGGACATTGGTAGGCTCCAACCCTATGTACCATTCGAGGGAAGGACCGGACAAACTGTCCTGGAAAATGTGCATTAACAACTTTTCATCGTCTAAGTAGGCAGACATTTTCCTGTAATATGAGCGCAAGAGAACTCTAGGACATGTAGTACCCTTGTACTTATCAAAGTCAGGGACTTTGAATTTCTGCGGTATCCTTAGGTCAGGAATAAGTCCAAGGTTGGCCATATCAAGGCGCATAGAGTTCTGACTCTCAAAGCTCTTTATCCTGTCTTCCAACCATTTGAATCTTCTGTTAGTCTCAGAAGGCATTTCATCACCAAAATCTCTCACCGAGAAGATCTCATCCTGTCTATCCTCAAACAACTGGTGATTCAGGTTGCCATGAATAGCACTGTTAGCTTCAGGCCCATACACATTGCCCTGACCAGTAATTCCAACATTACCAACTCCAGTGTTACCAAATCCAGTGTTACCATTGCCTCAATTGGTTTCAACATTTCCATTAGCGTTCCCAATTGCGTTCCCATATCCAACACCATTGTCATTTCCATTCTCGTCGGTATTGGGGATAGCGTTATTAGCGTGCTAAGTCTCAAAAAGAGGTGGGTTGGTAGCAGTTCCTCCATGTAATACGCCGTCATTATCAACCTGTGCAATCAAAGGTTGCACTAAGGTCCTGAGTTGGTCTTGTCCACTTGCTACAATCTGCATTACTTCCATAAACTGCGCCATTCTATCTCTCATTTCCTGCATTTGCTCCTGCATCTGTTCCATGATCCTTTTCTGTCTTCCTCTAGTCGCGTACCGGTGATTTGTTTTATCAGCAATCCTGAAACATACTAAAAGGAGACAGGAGATAAGAAAACAGTTCCGATGCACCTGCAATGCGAAAAAATGCTAAATATAGACATGTATATATGCAACAGGGAGATTTCCCTCTTGATTCTAGTTTCCAGAAGAAGAAACGACCATGAAAAACCCCCCACGGACAAGCAGACAGAATAATAACTCCTCATATAATAACAAGCCAACCAACAGTGTGCATACATCAATTGAGTACAAAATAGATATGACCTCAATCAACAAGCCTGGTGATGGTCAATGCATAAACAAAACAACAAGACACAAAGAAAGTCAGTCAAGCTGAGTGTCGGGACTGGAAATCCTCTAGCAGCTTCCGCGTCTCGGGATGATCTGGTCTAGCGAGTAGACCATGTATGAGTAGCTCTCGCCGGCTAATGGTGCGTTGTAGACTATCAACAAGGTCTTCCCGGGTTCCTTCCCCAAAGCACGCCTCAAGTCTGAACCTCTTGGTGTCTGCTCTCAACCTACAATCCTCCAAGTTTACAATAACTTTGCTCAATTTGTGCTCACTACTATATCTGAGTGACTATTCCACCAAAATCTTCTCGTCCTTCGCTTTGAGCTGAATCTTCAACTTGGCGATCTGTTGTTTCAGCTTGTCCTCGCGCTCTTTGTTGGTAAGCATGGCATTCCATACTGAGTCAAACTTAGATATCTCCAAGCAAGCCTTGTCCAGATCCTTCTTCTTGGTAGCAAGCACACTACTGACAGCGTTCAAATCTCGGCCTGAGCATTCTCTGGCGCTTGTCTCCTTCGTCAAGTCTGTACCTAGCTTGTTGACAAGTTCAGTCTGTTTTTTGAAAGAGTAGACAACATCAATCTTCTCGCTTCGGAGTTGAATGATTTCTTTCTCTAATTCTTCATTTGCTTTCTTCAACTCTTCTTTCTCACGCAACAGTTGGTTGTACTTCTGAATATCCACGATAGTGGGTTCTTCAATCATGATGGGGGTACAAAGGCGCAACTGGGGGAAATGGCATCAGAGACTTAGCAGCTCTATCTTTGATCCAAACCATGTAAGAGTCATAAGCTCGATTGTTGCTCTTTCCTAGCAATGTCTTACCTCGCCTATGAATGTTACTCCATGCATACTCTATTCTAACCAAAGTATCAGCTTCCAGCAAGCCTGTGAGATACAGAGATTCCTGTATCTCTTCTTCCTTAGGAGGACTCTTCAAAGCATATCCAAATTGTCTGATCAACAAAGAGGGATTATAGTTAATACATCCCTTCCTTCCGACCAATGGGACATTCAGAAAACCACTGCAACTATATATGATTTCAGCGCCAAGTATATCCCGATCAAACCATACAATGTTTTCTGCAGATAAACCCATTAGCATAGCAGACCAATCTGAGGTACTAGCAGTAGCAATGAACGGACCTACTTTCGGAAGGTGACTGAAGAACCACCTATACAACATGGGTACACAGCAAGACACATTTTTACCCCTTTGCTTCTCATTCTTGTAATGGATAGAATGGTAAACATCCCCTAACAAGGTAGGCACTGGATTCCCTGAAGCAAGGATATAGAAGGAATTTGTATCCACAAAGTCTGGAAAGTTAGGAAACAAAATGATACCATATATGCATAGAGCGAGAATGGCATTGAATACAATCCAACAACCGTCCTTTGCAAACTGTAAAGCCTTGTCAATCAGAAAAGGTAGAGGAAACCCATACACTCCATTCAGCTTGGTCAATTTTCCTAAGAACTCTGAAGCATCAAGATGAAGAACTACAGCAAGCCTGGCTAGATCAGGCTTAGCATCATCATGGTAAAAAGGCATCTGATCTAATACTGGAACTCCTAGTAACGTCGCATACTTTTCCAAGGTCGACGTCAGGACATAGTCAGGAAAAACAAAACATCTCAACTGAGGTTTATAAAACTGTAGCAGAGCATATAAGCCATTCAACTCGAACAATGGAGGTTTGCACACCAAACTGAGCAACTTCCCATAAGATTCCTTGAACTCTCCTTTCACTTTCTGATCTTCTAGAACAACCAAACTCAATTGGGAACTGATATCAGGAGAAGGGAGCTTGTAGGCAATTGTCTTCTTCAAAGACTCCATGTCAGAAAAGGAACAAGATCACTAGAATCGGGGAGGAAATATGCACCTGCAACACAAATACATGTTAATTAAATGCAAATGAAAATGCAAAATGCACATGCAAACAGGGGATCAAGATTGATGTGCTGTAGTTTGAGAAGACCGGCTCTTTGCTTTAGTCATAACCAAACACTGATATTAGGCCCCCCTTGATATCAAGAATCCAAACTGTAAAGAATCGGGTAATCTGAAGGCTAGAGTTTCCTGCACAACCCCATCCCTCTCACATGTAAGGACCTATCCACTGACAAGGTTTGGCATCCTATGCATTCATCAGCGTCACAGACTTTCAAGAAATGATGATACATTCACCATTTTTGGTTTGGAATCATTATCTCCTGAAGAGACCTCACTTAGCTGAATCCCAAATGATCGGTTCCAAGAGTCGACAATCCTCATATCCAAGATTCCTTCAAGCCCAAAGGGCCAGAAAGAAAATCGTTAAAAAGAATCTCGTCTGAGCGCGAATTTCATGGCTAGCTGGTGCATGCAAAGCATACAGGCTCACCACTAATCTCCACTTCTAATGCTAAGTCTATGCTCAAGCCTGGGTCTGGTATCTCTCAATGGAACAATCCATTCCCACAGCACAGCAACAATGAATCATGCGGAAAGTAAAATGCGGAAAGCAAATAAAGAAAAAGCACATATGTACACACCCAAAAAATAAACAAACAAACGCTAGGATTGACTCGCATAGGGGATATTTTTGTCCCCAACAGAGTCGCCAGCTGTCGCATCGCTGCAAAGAGGGGCCGGTAATGACAGAAGAGTCGCCACCGTGCGTTATTTATCCCAAGAGAGGGAAAGGAAACACTCAGAGAAAACCTAACGAAAAGAGGGATAAGATCGGTCATCACAACCAAATCTCGGGTTCGAGAGTCAGTTACGCAAGGGGAAGGTGTTAGCACCCCTCACGCCTGTCGTACTCGACGGGATCCACGCTTGTTGTCTATCTAAAAGGGTGATTGAAACTATCTAGCTAAAGGCTCAAGGACAAAAGAAAAAGAAGTGACTCGGAAAAGCAACGACGCTTTGTGCCTACGTATCTCATCTGAAGTGAGAAGTCAGAGTCAACGTAGTTCGGCTAACTACAGGTGAAAGGGGAGAAGGTTGCTCGCCAAGACATCGCATCTTGTGCCTACGTACTTTCATCTGGTATGAAAGATCAGAGCAAATGTAGTTCGGGCTAAAAGGGAACACAGGTTTGTTCAACAGTTTTACCCGAGTAGGGTTAACAATCAGTTCTAGTAGTTTGGTGTATGCAGCTCGACCATTGGAGACTTAGGCGTTACCATTTGCGATAGAACCAAGAGTTAACAAAACTCTCCTTATGAAAATGATTTCCAAGATTAAAGGCCCCAAAGGGAAAAAAGGTTTTAAATGATTTGTTTTTGTATTTTTTTAGAGAAGAAGTGTTTTTGAATGGTTTGCAATTCATATCGCACTAGAGACTATAACTTAGGAGTGAATGCGTCGCATATCACCCAAAGGGTGCTATACTAAACATCCAAGCCATTGAAGAGAAACTCCTCAATAACCCTTTCCCAAGTGCTTAATGCTCGTAACGCACAATAATCATTAACCTTTATTAGGTGTTTTATGATTGTTTTGAGATGAGAAGAGAAAGGACACTAAAGGGGGACTAAATCCAACCTAAAGTTGTCATGCAATGGTGATCCTAAGATTGAGATCAAGGAATTCTACCTAATGTTATCATACATGGTTAAGATCCTAATGTCTATCATAACCTCCCTTGAACAAGAGAGATTAGAGGTTCTAAGGGAAAGGAGACAAAAGAAACAACATGAAACAACATAAACATGCAAGAATGCAAACATGGAATGCAAATGAGGGAGGAAATTGGTGTGGGGCAGTAGCCTTCACAAGCTCATCTTAACCTCAAGCAACAATATGACAAATGCAAGAGATGGAAGGAACAAGAAATGCATCAAAAGAAACACACAAGTGCACTAAAGTGGGATGAAATGGCCCAAGCCATTCAAACATCAACCACAATGCCAAAACACAAACACAAATGAAAGGCAAAGAAGACCTAAAACAGAGTGAGGATGGGAGGCTATATGAAGACAATAAGGAACTCATAATGTGCACTCAACCATGAGCATCACAAGAAAGGTGCAAAAGAAAGCACAAGGAAGTCCTCATGGATTCATCATTTTAGGCATGCTTCAAGTACCTCCAAAGGAGGGACCAAGCTATCTTAATTGAGATTCCAAAGTCATTGGACAGCAAGGGAAATGAAATAAAAGCGCTCAAAATCAAAAGCAAATAAACCACAAGCAAATTCCCAAAGGAAGGCAAGCATGTTTCACATAGAAACCCTAATTGGGAACTCAAAAGTAAACAATCAAATGAACAAGCAAAACACAATATAATGACCTAAAAATGAGCAAACATCATCCTTAACATGTTAGCAACATGCATCAAAAGGCATTGAGAGCTCAAAGGATCCAAAAATGTCATATCCAAGTCAAACTAGGTCAAGATGTATGTATGAACCTCCCTTTGGGTAACTTGACTTGCAAGTTACCCTAAAATTAGGAAAATGATTCAAAAATTATCAAATAAAATGCAAGGAGTTCATAAACATGTTGTCAACCAGAGGCCAAAAGATTACAATCAAAGTCACTTCACAACATCACCATAGAAATTGATTCACAAGGGTGCTCCATTGTGAAGGAGGATTGTTAAGGGTCAAATGAAGGGAATCATAAGTCAACTCAAAAGTCAACCAATCAGGGGAAAAATGGTCCTCAAAAATTAATCAACTCATCATTGATATGAGGATTGAATTTTACTCATTGGATCAAAAGGAAATGAGAGAAACAAAATGAAAACTAAAACATGTCAAGATTTAGGTCAAATAAAACACTTCCAACGTTAAATTCCATTTTTAATTGAAAAACTATTAGAAAAAATAAAATAAAAATTTCATAAAATAAAAGACATCTCAAGGAATCTAAAACATATTTTTATGGAATTTTAACACTCTTGGAAGTATTTTAAAATGATTTAAATCTAAACAGATATAAAATAAAACAAAAAGAAAAAATTAAAATAACAAAGGGCTGGGGGTGCAGAGAGCAGCCCAGAAACGTTGGAAAATACAATGGGCCAGCTCAGGGGGTGTGAAAAGCAAGCCCAGTCCAAGTCCAACAAAAGGGCGCTGAAGTCTAAAGGATCCAGTGTGGTAAGTCAACCCAGGCGCATGGTGGAAAGCATTCATGGCAGTTGGATCAAAAAGTATGCCAATCCAAGGGCACACGGCAACACACGTGGATCAGGCCAGGGTTTAAGTGAAACGGTGAGTTTTGATGTGGATCATGTGTGTGCAGTCAAACAAGGTGCATGGTGTGTCTTAATCAGAACCATTAAATGAAAAAGTAAGCGCATCAAACGGATACGAACAACACACGTGGCTGGGAACATATTCAAACTTAGGGGGAAAACCAGATGGCCGGAACCACTATTCTGGTCGTCTTCTCCGGACCCAAGCAAACCAACCACGACAAAGAAAACGCAGAGCTTCAAAACTTGATCAAAATAAGCAAATAAATAGACAAAATGATCTCCAGGTTACGTAGATTCCAAATCCACTACCCATTTTCATTGATCATGCTTTAATAAGACAAAACAAAAAAGAAAAGAAATGAGCTCAAAACTCAAAAACTCATGAACATCCATAAAATCAATCTAGAAACCATCTACATATCAAGAGGTTTACAAATATGCAAAAATGGCGCAATATGAATGCATAAACAGTGAGATATTTGGATTGAAAGAAAACCTAAAAGGAAGCTTCCAAAGAGCTCAGTTTGTTAGTGAAGCTTACAATAAACCACCCATAAATGTTCTATGAACCTCAAAGAACCTTTCTAAATCTTTGGTTTTGATTGAATCTCAGTGATACTTGAAAAACAATTTTGACTTTTTTCTCTCTTTCTCTCAATGTGTTCTTGTCCAATTTCTCACCAAAATCAGTTCTGAAAGCTTGTGAACAAAGCTAAGATTAAATATGATGGATTCTGATTGAAAGAAAGCCCAATTCTATGCTCCTTAAGCCCAATTGAATTTCACTTTTTCACTTTATGTCCACTCCAAAAAGTACACAAAAATCACCTTGTCAAGCTGTAAAAATGGCTTAGCTAGCTTGCATCTGAGATAGGTTGATCCAAGGGCTGAGAATGGCTCCTAAATTTGATCTTATGGCAAGGTTTGCATATGTTACTTAATCTTGAAGTAATCATGAAAATGTCCACCAAATTGAGCTCAAATCTAAAATTCAAAATTGTCATTATGCTTGAAATGTATTTGGCACTCAAAAAATGCACAAGGTTGGTACAAAATGATCCCAAATGAATTAAATTTGATTTTTTTTTCCTTTTAAGGCCTTTTTTATGGAAATTCCTTTAGGGATTCTTCAATACAAGCCAAACCTTTGATGCCTTGATGTTTGGTTGAGAAACTGACCCCATTTGGAGCAAGTTTGAAGTTGGAAATATTTTCATTTGAAGTGTGCAAAATGGTGAAATGGACCTATAATGAAAATGACCTGTAATCCTGCTTTCCCAAAATACCCCTGCCTTGAAAGCCTCATAACTTGAGTTCTACAAATCAGATGAAGGACTTCTAGTACTATTTGGAAAGCTAAGATCATGAGGAACAACTTTCATGTTCATCAAAAGTTGAGGAGAAACATCCTTCTAGGTCAAAAATGGCTTGGAAGTTGGTTGACTTTTGTTGACCAAAATCACATTCATCTGAGGACCTGTAACTTGTCTGCTTCATAACTTGAGTTCTATAAATCCAATCAAGGACTTATAGAAATCAAAAGAAATCTAGAAACATGAGGAACAACTTTCATGTTGGGGTCAATATGAGATGAGACTTGTATCTTGAGATAGGTGGTCTTGAAGTTAGGCATTAAACATGGAATTTTACACTGAGAACCCTAATTTAGTAACTCCTCACACTCTTGATTCTTGATGAATTGATCTTGAAATGATATCTCATGTATCTCAACACAATATTTCATGACCATAAAGACTTGGATTTGAGTCTTAATCTCCTTCAATTTCACAGTTGACTGAAGGTTGACCAGATGAAAACCTTAATTGCACCATCTTCAACTGTAGCCACTTGCACTTGGTATAAACACTTGAATGAACTCCACAATGACCTAGAAGGCCTCCAATGAGCTTAAATGATAATCTCCTTCCATAACCATGAGCTTGTGATCCTCAGGTGACTTTCAAATAGCCTCCTAGACAAGAGGTGAACCACATACACTTATCTGCCTATCCAAAAGGCTTTGACTTGTCTCTGATGATGATAACCCCCCTGTTGACTTTAATACAAACTCTTGATTAGGCTTATAACCCTTGGCAAATTCCTCTTGTTGTACACACATCTCTTGATCCCTTGTAAAAATGCAAAATTCTATGCAATGCAATATGCTAGAATAATGAAATGAAACATAAATCGAGTGAAGAAAAGGTTGGGCAAATTTTGGAGTACAACACTGTTGAATTTTGTTTGTGAATCATGATACCTCTTGATATTGTAATCTCTTGAGTGTGTCCTTCATGTATCCTCTACTTGTTTAGAAGTCTTGTTAGACCTATAACATGCTAGGATTTGTCTCATTTTGGGTGTAACCATGAACTTGTATGATCCCCCATGAAACTTTGAACTTCTTACTTGAATTGTTGTAACACTTCTTGTATGCTTACTTGTACTTGATTGTAATTAATGTATGATTGTTGATCTCATGTTGTTACATTTGATACTCTTTGAACCCTATGACATGCTTGCCTCAAGTTGTTACTTGTTTGCATGTAAACTTATTTGAATTACATGTTATGTTGTTTGTCTTGATGGTTGTTACCATGTTTTCCTTCATCTTTGTTAAGATGATTCAAGTTTATTTTACCTAATATGATTGGTTTTTTAAGAACCTCTACCATGTTCCCCTTCTAGATATTGTAATATATTTGTGCCTTTTTGGTTGTAACCATTTGATTTGATTTTAATCTTTGCTTCATGTTGTCACATACTTGCATCTCTTCCTTGGTTGTTACCTTGCTCTTTTATAAATCTTCGTCATGTTTGAATGAATGCCTATGTATTCTTTTAGCTTTGTTAAGTTATTCCCCAAGTGATGGAACTTGTTAGTTCTCATCCAGTTGCCTCATTTTTCCCCCATTCCAAAGGAAAGTCTCCCTATTGACTTCACTATCATAGATAGCTCATCACCCTCCCTTTGACTTTGTCAAGTCATTTTGAACCATAAATTATTAAGTTAGAACCTATTACCCATTAGACATTTGCTTTAAGTCTAAAAGACCTACCCCTTGTGAGGAGTATCCTTCAATTAGAACTTTTAGGTAGAGTTGGTTAACTCTACGTAAGAATCATTATCATGATTACTTACTTCCCTCTTGATTTTTGTAAAAGTCAATCCCCTTGAGTGTACAACCTAGAATAGAGAGTTTTGTTAAACTCTATACAAGCATTGTTATATTTGTTCCCCTTTGAACCTTGATCATAAACAAGTTTTCATTTATCCCTAGTGAGGCGAACTACGGTTGCTCTGATTCTATCCTAGTTAGGATAGGTAGGCAGAGGATGTGATATCTTTACGAGCAAACTTAGAAACTATCTTTAGGTCTTTAGCTCAACTTAATCGTATACCCTATCCCAAGCCATAGAAAACATTTAGCAAGCATAGCATACAAACAAACAAAAGGTTCCTGTAGAGTACTACAGATGCTTACAATGTGAGATACCTACCATAGGCATAACCAACCCCCTATCCCCGATCTCTTAGCGTTGTTGTATCAACGCGCAAAAGGTATTTCTTTATTTAACCTTTCCTTTGGATAAATTAAAGTCAGGTAGTGAATTTAATGAATTAAGGTTCAAGTTAATCCAATATCTTGGTATCACGATTCTCACCGCAACAGCAGGCAAGCTCCTAAAAAGGTAACCATTTTCTGAATTGATAACTTCACCGGGGATCTTTAAAGAGATGCGGACCAGTTAATTTACAAACAGATTTCTCAAATAAAGAGAGAATCATCTGCAAGGATCTTCACCAAGCTTCTCATCGGGACTTACTGGGGAGAAAACCATTTGATCGACTAAAATTGATAACAATCTTCATCAAACTTATCTGACTGGAATATTCTGGAGAGATAACCATCTAATGACAAGTAACTTGATAGCAGACTTACTGAGGAAATTGCTATTGGCTGTATTTAACATTACATGGAGCTAAAAAACGTTTATAATAATCTTCAATAAACTTCTCTGACGAAATCTTCCGGAGAGGTAAATATTTGATGGAGAACAACTTCATTGGGGGATATACAAACTTTTTCCGGAGGAGATTACCATTTGTCGTCCCGGAACAAAGCAATTTTCTCAAATAAAGAGCTCACCACTTATTGTCAGGTGTAGATTCCATCGGAGTGTTGTAACAACACTAATGGGGAACAAAGTTCGACTTCAATGGGGAACCTTCAATAGATTCTTCTAGAGGAGACAATATATTCAAATGGTGCAAAATAAATTCACTCTCGATCTAGGTTTTACAGCCTAGATGGATTCAATCATCAACACTAGTAAAGACCGGGTTCAATCTAGGAATAAGTTGGAGATAAATTATTAAACAAGACACTTCCCGGTGAGGAATGAACTCAAACTGGGGATTTATCCTATACAAGAGTGGAAAGGAAAGCTAAAGTAAAGTCTTCCATGGGGATTAAACTCAATTGGGAAATTAAAAAAGATATACACTTTCTGTTTAAGGTTGACGACTCTACTAGAGAGAGAAAACAATATCACTTGGGTATAAACACAACCAGAGTGAGTTAAATGAAACAACATTAATCAATGCAAAAATGAACATGAATTGAATTCAGCTACACATGATGTATGTATGTATTTTTATATGAATATGTGTTATGTTTATGCTGACAAAACAGATGCAAGAGATAAACTGATGATGAAATAAATATCATAATATAATCGGATACTCGGCTAGTCTCGATAAGATGGAAACATCACTGGAGATAAAACAAAAGCCATCGACAGAGTGAAATCTTGCTACAAGGCTCAAACCACTATGGGTAGAGAAAGATACTTTTTTTGGGGATAAATCCAAACAATCTTCTAACATCATTGATCCAACTAAGGGATAATAATTCGAGCTCCGCTTCAGTTGGGGATTCCAGGCTCGAGATTTGATTGGGGATAAAGTGAAGTATTCCGCTGGGGAAGAAACCACATTCAACTGGAGAAACTTGAATCCTTGAATCAAAGCTTAATTGGGGATTCAGGCTTAGTACTCCACTAAGGAACATTAAGTCACACATCATAGAAACTTGGAGAGGAAACCTGCCATCTGAAGACACTTGTGTGGTAGATCATAAGAAGACTCTGCTTAGGAGAACACTTAGTTCTGCACTGATGAGCTGCACGCTGATCATCACAAATGAACAACAGTTCTTGTGAATGGATAAAAGTAAACTTCAATTCACAAATGCCCCAGATTACACGGATTTGAGAAGAAATCATATCAAGAGGATTTTATAGAAAACTTGGCATCCAAAATGCCCCAACGTTTTCAAACTCTTAGAGAGATTTATCAAATCTCGACGTGACTGCCCTAGATTGACTGTATTCGGCACAACTAAATCTTCAAATTTGCCCCCTTATGGATGATCAGACTGTCAAAGTAGAAACTGAGAGAACCACTTCCTCCTATTTAATGAGTATTAAGCTCATCATTGATGCTCATATGTATCTTTCTTGATATCAAGCAATGTTAGCAAGCAAAAAATGTTAATTCTGAGACTGCTAATGCAAAACACATGTTAGTCTTAAAGTTTTTATTGAAAAGATATCACAATAACCTATGACCGAATCACTAATTAGGATATGACATTAATTTTCTTTTTAAAGCCAACACAAATTTTGAGCATAACTCATAGAAGTCGGGAAACGCTGTCTCATCGAGTAAGCTTTCAAAATAAACCCTGCTTCAATTATGTATTATAAGGGTTATAACGTGGCTTGGTTCACGGTTTATGAAATAAAGGATATAAGGCTCAAAGTTTTTTTGTACCCACCCATTCTTTGTGATGTTCTTCGGTTTTACATTCAGCTAACTTGACGCGAGCAATCATCTCTCAAGCAGAGTTTTGATATGGTTGAGAAACCACTGAGGCTTTGGACACGACAGTCACTTGCCCTTTTACTTTTGGTATTTGATCACACGACTTTGTTATTTACTGAGGATTTTTCTTTGTAATCCTTTCTTTTTGTGATCCTTTGCTGAAGACTTTGTTCTCAGACTTTTCATTTTTTCCTAACTTTTGCCTGGATTGAGTTTTTTGGTTTGACCTTGAAGTCCCGCAGGATGCCCTAATTTTTCCTAAATGTCCTTCATAGGTTTTGACTTAGTGGGCTTTTTCTTTTTTCATTTTTGATTTATGAAAAAATCGTGTCAATTTAAGTCGTTTTTGACTTGTTGAAAGGATTGTGACCGCCTCATTCCTTAGCTAGTTGAGGGATGATCATTATAAATTTGACCTCTAGCTTCTTAATGTGTGAGGGTATGGTGAATCCTCGAATTTTCACTTTTTTTTAAAGTCTGGGCGCTCGATCAGCTTAACTGAAGACTACCCCACCCTAGGTTAAAATTTGAGGTTTTTTTTATTTGTTTGGAAAATAATCTCCTACTTCAAGGCTCAAAGGGGTTAACAAGGGATTGTCTTCCTTATATTCCCGGTGTTTGGGAATTTGAAACAATTCCTTACATCATCAGCAGGGTTTTATTCAAAAGCATACAACCATAAATTTTGCATTTTTTACCTCGTCATCCTCCCTCCAATTCTCTGTCCAGGCAAAAGTTTGGACAACATTGACATTAAAAAGAAGAAAAAAAATTTATGAGTGAATACAAATGGATTATTTCAATACAAACATATTCATTGCATTAATCATTCAAAGCGAACAAGTTCTTACATGTCAAAAACAAATGCATTGGCAAACAAGGAAAGTTACACACGAAAAAGCAATAAATGTCTAAACATCTGAAGAAACATATGCTTAAAAAACAACTTTAAGATCCAGAGCATTAATCAACCATGTGCACGGAGGAACCTGTTCCACGCTCTAGCAACAAACTGACTTAAACTTTGGGATCACACATTTTGAAGGACA
Organism: Lathyrus sativus; assembly: GCA_963859935.3. Taxonomy (NCBI): domain Eukaryota; kingdom Viridiplantae; phylum Streptophyta; class Magnoliopsida; order Fabales; family Fabaceae; genus Lathyrus; species Lathyrus sativus. The sequence goes on along the minus strand of OZ012740.1, from coordinate 320,293,493 downwards.
AATTACCCTCTTGGACCAGTTTTGCACTTCCTTCTTGATACCAAAACAATATTCAATGTCGTGTCTAGGTGCACCTTGATGAAATGTATAGAAAGAATTAGCTTTGAAATACCACATATATCTATTAGGGATAGCAGGTGGCACCCTTGTCCTGACCAACCCCTTATGCACTAGAACAGGATACAACTTAGCATAAAGCACCGGAATAACATCAAACTCATCCTTCCTCTGTCTACAAGCATGCGGAATAGGCTGATGAGGTTGTTGCTGGAAATGTGGCCGATAGGTACTGGTGTTATGTTTATAACATCGTCAGCATACTGATGATTATGTCTGAAACGAGACCTTATAGGCTTCCTAAGAGGAAGAGCGACATCATCTTGATCTTGACTTTCAGGAAAACAACTTCTGGACTTCTTGACACCATTGGACGAACCAATGTCTTTGGATAGACCTCCCTGTTAGACCCCTTCTTCAGGATTTATTCCCATATCTATCATTTCAACAAGATCATGAGGTGTACTAGATGTTACCTTCTCAGGAAAGAATGAACTCAAAATCTTCAAGAGAATCTTAGTCATCTCTTCTTCTCTCATATGAGGTTTGACTTGAGTAGTGACTAAGGTTTCAACTAGAGTAATCATGCGCCCCATATTAGCCTTCAAAGTAGTTACCTCTTTTCAAAGTTCCTAGTTTTCTTATTCAAGTTTGTCCATCTTCACTTGTAGTTGGATCGAGTACCATACTTGTGATAGCTTGACTATTGGAAATAGAAGACATGAATAAGTCCCTAGAATGCAAAAATGTTTAAATGATGCATGACGTGCAAATGCAAATGAATTATTTAGTGTTCAAGGGACTTAATGGTCATATTGCAAACATCATAAATGGATAACACTTTTGAATAGCTGAAAATCTCATTTCATTAATAACTGAAGGATTACAATTGAAGTACAACTTTCAAAAATCCTAAACAAAAATATAAGATAATAGAAAACTAAAATCTAAAAATCCTATGGAATCCCATGAGAAGATCTAATCCCTCGTTGCAGCTACCTAGTGAGCTTCTTGATCTGGTCTTCCATCTGAATTTTCTCAACCACAAGCTTATCAATAATCATCCTCCAAGAAACTCAGGTAGGGGGAGTATCTGAACTCTTCTGAACAATGGGAACTGGTTGAATGCTAGAGGAAAATAAATCCTCTTGCACTTCCCCTTCTTGTTGGCAAGCTCTTCTTCATTCTTTTGCTTCAAGTGCCTTTATTGGTAAAAGGGACAAAAATATTCCATATTTATCCTTGAAATCCTCAGGATCAGCAACCAAATACCCTAGCTCTCTTAGATCTTCTAACTTAGGACTCTTGAAAGTGTACTTTTGAGTTTTCCTTCTTCCAAAGTCCATGGTGAAAATACCTATGATGTTTATGAATGCATGAATTTATGGATGCACAAACACAAACAAGATTACAAACATATGAGGTTCAAGGGTTCGACGTCACGAGCATGGGTCTAACCATCCCAACAAGGTGAGTATTAAGGTTTTTTGTACCTGTAGAACAAGGTTCTAAAAAAGTTCCCAGAGTCATTGATTCATCTTTCGAATATTACTAGCACATCGATTACTCGGAAATCAATAATATTATCAAGAGAATCTCGTCTGAGCATTGTATCGTGTATCAACTAATTCAGGTTTACACCTTCATAGCCACCGCACTACATTCTAACAAAGCTAAGTGGGGTAAATGGGATACTAAGATCCTCATCTTCTCGGGCTCCCAGGTTAAAAGTAGCAATGCTTTCATGATTACTCGTTCAAAAAATACTACCCTCAAAGGGGCATCCATTGAGTGGGGGATTCTCAAATCAACTTGTTCGAGATTACTCCACCCAAGCCTTCTTGATATATACAACCCTCCAAACTTATTTATGTTCTCAAGTTCGGGTTAGGACTCATCTCACCACATAAGAATTATCACCTTGAAAAACAGAAAAGCCCAAAAAATACAAGCAAATAATATAACAACAAATATAATAAGATATGTTTAACCCTCTTGGGGGTGTCCCCAGTGAAGTCACCATTTTTGTTAGGGGATGTGAATCAGAGACCATAACTATTGGTTAGTTAGGCTTCACAAATCTTAAGATGTCACCGCTATCTTTAATTTATCCAAGGGAAGGGGAAAAGAAAGAATAAACCCATAAATATGCAATGTAATGCAATAAAGAGATATAATGTATGGGGGTTGGTTATGTTAGATGATAGCACGGATCTAGAAGGGGGGTTGAATAGATCCCTTATTTAAAAAATGAGTTGGCGCTACCAATAAAATGGTTTTAAAAAATTTGTTTAATTTGCGGAAGCGGCCATGGAAAAATTACCGTCTATAACAAACCGTTACTAGAAGACCGGATATGCGTCTAGCTTATGGAAATTGATAATGGGAAATGAGAATCACCATGCTAGTCACACTACCAATTTTATTTAGATCACTACTTGGTATGACTAGTTCCAATGCCTTAAAATGCCAACAAAATAAATGGACAGCACACGAGAAATTTGGTTCTGACAATTTATCAAACACTTGGCGTGCGGAGCACTCCAAGTGAGTTCGGCTTTGAGTAAGTAGCTCTAGTTTCCTTGTACAATAAAATATTATGCTAGAGTCAAAATTGATTCAGCACTTACTCAAAACAATCCTAAATTCGATATAATTGTTTGTACAAAAATCTCAGAAATATTAAGCAAATGTAAAAGGCACAAGGATTTGTTGAGGCAGTTCCCCCGCCGTACTCGCTTCGGGGTACATCTTCCCTCAATTCTAACAATAGAGTTGAGCTTATATAATATAAATGTAACCTGTTGTTGAATCGTTTATACAAGAATAGAATAGCAAATGCACAAACAAACTCCCTTGTTATTGAAGATGCTTTCTCTTCTTGTCCCTTGATTCGAGTCGAATCAAGTCCTTCGATAGCTTGTGGATGAACCTCCGATTACAGCTCTTTGTTTGAACACCCTTACGTCTTCAAACCCCACCCGGATGATCTCAAACACTTGCTGATCGAACCTGAATTCCTCCATCACAATTCACTGATTACCGCTACTAGATCGACGAAACCCACTGCTCCTCGATCACCTTCGCTCAGCTGAATATATGTTGAGAAGATTCGTACCAAAAACCCCCCCCCCCAAATTCATAAAATCTTGGAGGAAAAAACCCTAAAGGTTTTATTCAAGAAAAACCTGCCAAAACCTCAACCCGAACCAGATTCCCAATCAACGGCTTCAGATGTTATCACTTCAAACAATCCATAATGCACAGCAAAGATTATTGAGTGTGATTGTTGTGGTATGAAATGTAGAAGATGAAGATGATGAGAACTAATTGGCACCTCTTTCACTTTTCTTGTTTTCTAATTGATTCAATTCATATAAAATGAAATGGGCAACTTTCTATTTATATCATTCCAAAAATAACTGACACAACCACTTTTCAAAAAAGATAGACAGACCAAAAATTATGCAGCAAACAGCGAACAGTCGACCTATGCAGAAGGCAGCGGTCGACCAGAGCTAACATGTTAAAATAGATTATGCAAAATAAACATCTATGCGTCGACCGAAACAGGACTATGCATCGACGCAAAGCCTGCATTCTTTGAAAAACAGAAATGCTAACAGTATGCATCGACCGGTAGGTCGACATGCGCCAACCCGTGGAAAATGCAAGTTAGAGACACCTTCTATGAGTCGACCAGAGCAGAGGTATGGTCGACTCAAAGACCTTTAATTTGAAAAAATGCCTAATTTGATGTTTTTGACTCTTCAAGCTGCAACTTGTAATACACCAATGATGTTTGACTCGTATGATGCTAATTTGATGACACAACATGCAAGCAAATGAAACATGAGAGATAAGATATGCTTATGCATTATGGTGATAACGCCAAATATCAATTCTTCCATGCGATTACATTTTGACATCATCGAAACACACATGTATAGTATATGAGGCTTTGCCCTCACATACTCCCCCTTTTTGATGATGGCAAAACACGTGAAACCAGTTTGTGTGATGTGCGACATTATCCTCCCCCTTGCTTAATGCCTTCATTTGCGACATCTTCATTTGGGAGTCTTTATGGTTCTACTACCATCTTGTCACATTTTTCTCCCCCTTTGACAACATCAAAAAGAAAGAAAGTTTGGTTAAGAAAAAAAGTTCATATCAAAACATGTACAACAGGTAAAAACATTAACAATTATCCACACATGACAACGTTAATGATCAAGAGACGAATAGATGAAAACAAGTATATAAGGATTAAACACATAACAATTGTTGCTAAGGGATGACATATAAATTTAAAATACAAGTCATTGGCACAATTAGAAAGTATTTAATACAACACACAAGAACATGACAACATAAAAGGATGAAATGCAAGTATGTTAAATGCACAGGCTTTAATGTCTCCTCCCCCTGAAGTGTTGGCCTCTTCCATGATACGGATATGGCGGAGGCAGTTGAGCTTCGGCCATGTCGGTAAACTCCAAAATAACACAGTTCAAGGTATTTAGGCTGTTTGAGATGACCCGGTGCTGACTCTCAGATGATTCAACTAGAGCATCGAACCGTTCATTGATATTCGAGGAGAAGGTGTTGAATTGTCCAGTCTGCGTCTCAAATTGACTTTGAAGTTTTGCGAGACGCTCATCCTGAGCATTCATGAAGGCACGTTGCTCTAAGTGCATATCCCTCATCATTTCTAGAAGTTCTGAAGAATGTTGTTACGAAGGATTTGTGAAGTGTGGTTGCTCTCCATAACCCCACTAGGGAGGTTCCTCATAACCCCAATTTTGAGATTCTTCATGACCCCACTGTGGAGTTTCCTGATACTCCGAGTATTGTGGGGGCTGATAGTTGTCACACAACGTTGTCCACCTGGTATTTTTCCATTGGCCCCAACGTTGACCATCACTATGATTTGTGGGAGGTGTATGTTCAACCTAATCCTCATTTATTTGATCGACAACGTCCATTAGTTGTCGATCATCTTGCTCTTCTTATTCGTCGTCTTCTTCATCCTCTTGATTTTCCTCATCACTCTCATCGGAGTCTTCCAACATATGATAAGTTGCCTTAGCAATAAATCGATAATGATTTTCTTCCTTGCTCCATACATAACCCATCATGGTAAGCGTCTTTTGACAAAATTCTTGATCATGTGCGAGAGATGTATATAACAGTCTCGGAAGCGTAAATTTTGCATTATTTAAGATTTCGTGGATAGCGGACCCATACGACAGAGAGGTACCACGACCCGAGTCCCTAAGGGCATAAAGTCTACTCGCAACATAGTAGGGCCAATTAATTTTAATCTTGTTTCTTAAGATGTACATCAAGTGAACTTATGCCTGATCAACGCGAGAAAAATCAGCTTTCTTAGGCCGCAGAATGCGTGCCACTATCCATTGCAAGATCTTATCATGTGGTTTCAATTTTCCTGTGGTGATAGTCTTCAGAAATAAGTCGCTTGCCACAATATCAGCATCATACAACTTTTTCAACATAGAGTTCAAAGCTGCCTTGAACTCATAGCCTTCAACCGTGTGGGTGTCAGTAACCTCAAAGAAAGGCTTGTCTGAATCAAGAGACATATCAAAGAACTTTTTCCAGACAACAGTAGTGACACTAACCTCTGTGTTGCCAACCTTAGTGTGAAATTGAGAACCCGGAAACTTACCATGAAGACATGTGTAGAAAATTCGTACAAGGTTTTCATTATACTTTTCATTACACTCCAGAAAGTTGTTAACCCCTTGAAAATCAAGAAGACTGATTATGTGAGGAATGTGCATGTGCTCCGCAGAGAGACGATAATAAGCATATTGCTTGACCACAGATCTTTTGCTAAAAAATTTGGTGAAGCTTTCGGTAAATTCAGGAGGAACTAAAGATACAGTGGAAACCGGAAGGGATACAGAGGAGGATGCCCTTGTAGACCGTTTACCTGTAACTCTTCTTGCAGCCATGGTTGTTGATTTCAAAGAGATGAAGAGAAAATGGGTTTATGAATATTGCAAATATTGAAGATGAATCTTGATGATGGAGAGAAATTGAAGATTTTGACCCTTTTTGTAATAGCCTTTAGGTTTTGGGAAGAGGAGAGTGATAGGGTAGCATACGATGTAGTGTCAAGTTACAATGCAAATGTAATGATATACATTAAATGAGTCATAGAGAAAATTGAATGGACAAGAATTTTGAACGATTTAAAAAAATTTGACAGTTTTCGCGCGATGCGTCGACCGCTCCTTGTATGCGTCGACGCATACTATGTTAAAAAAGTTCACGTTCAAAAATTAATATGTATGCGTCGACCGGTAGGTCGACCTGAGCATACCCGAACAAAATTCAATTTTGGGGACACTTTTGTGAGTCGACCGGACCTTGTTTAGGTCGACTCATGCAGGCAAAACAAGCAAATTTTCACATTTATGATCATATAGGCAACAAAAGGACATAAATAAACAGCCACAACAAATTTCAAGCATTCAAAAGGACAAGATACATATAATATGACATATATGACAAATGTAACACATAATTTGATGCATTTTATGAACATGAGAATCAAGAGAGAGAGAGAGAGAGAGAGAGAGAGAGAGAGAGAGAGAGAGAGAGAGAGAGAGAGAGAGAGAGAGAGAGAGAGAGAGAGAGAGAGAGAGAGAGAGAGAGAGAGAGAGAGAGAGAGAGAGAGAGAGTTGATGAAAGATATCACCTTCATTCCAAATGTAGCTAGATGAACACACACATATACTTTCAACATCTTCAATTTGTTAGATATCCGATAATCAAAGTAGATATAAACATAGATATAGAAAAAAGATGTGCAAGAAATTTTACTAAACATGATCCAAAATATCGAGAATATCTAGTTCCCGTCGGATATGAAAGAAAGGCTCAATAGCAAGAGGTTTTGTGAAAATATCCACTAGTTGATTTTTAGTATCAACGTGTTCAAAAACCACATCGCCTTTCTCCACATGATCCCTAAGGAAGTGGTGTCGTATTTCGATATGCTTAGTGCGTGAATGCAACACGGGATTCTTGGTAAGATTAATGGCACTTGTATTGTCACAAAAGATCGGAATATGCTTAAGTTTGAGATTAAAATCTAGAAATTGTTGCTTAAGCCATAAGACTTGAGCACAACAACTACTGACGGCATCGTATTCCGCTTCGGCGGTTGACAAAGCAACAGACACCTGTTTCTTGCTATGCCAGCTAACCAAAGAATTTGAAAATAAGTGACAAGTACCACTGGTACTTTTCCTATCCGATTTGCACACAAAAAAATCGGAATTAAGAATCCAACCAAGGAACAATCATTTCCCTTGGAATACCATAGCCCATACTTTGGAGTACTCGAAAGGTATCGAAGTATGCGCTTAACTGCTTTAAGATGGGATTCCTTAGGAGAAGATTGATATCTTGCGCACATGCTAACACTAAACATAATATCGGGTCTAGAGGCGGTAATATAAAGAAGAGAGCCGATCATACCTCAATATCTTTTTACCTCTACATCCTTACCATTTTCATCTCTACTAAGATTTGCACAAATCAGCATTGGTGTGTCAATGGCTTTGGAATTTGTCATGTCAAACCTCTTGAGAAGCTCAAGACAATATTTTGTTTGACTTACAAAGGTTCCTTCCTCAAGCTGCTTGATTTATAACCCGAGAAAATATGTGAGCTCCCTCATCATACTCATCTCGAATTCACCCTGCATTAGGTTAGAAAACTCTCTTACGAGATTCATGTTAGTTGATCCAAATATAATGTCATCAACATAAATTTGCACCAAAATTAAGTGTTTTCCTTGATGCTTAGTAAAGAGGGTTGTGTCGACCTTGCCTCTTGAATACCCTTGATTAAGTAGAAACTTGCTTAGGCGCTCATACCAAGCCCTAGGGGCTTGCTTGAGTCCATACAAGGCACATTTTAACTTGTATACGTGATCGGGATATTCATGAGACTCAAAACCCGGAGGTTGGGCAACATAAACTTCTTCACTAATATAACCGTTAAGGAATGCACTTTTTACATCCATTTGGAATAACTTAACATTTTTCGCACAAATGAAGGCAAGTAAAAGGCGTATAGCCTTGAGTCGGGCAACTGACGCATAAGTCTCCTCATAGTCGATGCCTTCCTCTTAGTTATACCCTTGCGCGACTAAACGCGCCTTATTGCGAGTTATTACCCCGTTTTCATCCAATTTGTTCCTAAACACCCATCGGGTGCCAATTACTCGATGACCTCGCGGAGGAGAGACAAGGTCCCAAACCTCATTTCTCTTGAACTGGTTAAGTTCCTCTTGCATGGATAAAAACTAGTGTTCATCGAGTAAGGCTTCTTTAGGGTTTTTAGGTTCCATCTAAGAAACGAAAGCGAAGTGATAACATAAATTACTTATCTTAGACCGAGTCGTCACCCCCTTTGATATATCACCGAGGATATTTCCGATAGGATGGTCTTTGGAAGACTTCCAAGCTGGAGGGAGATCATCTTTTGTAGACGGATGAACTTCCTCGGTTTCTTCATGGCTGTCATCTTTCTCCTCCTCAATTTTGACTTCGTCGGGTTGATCAATTCCCTACTCGGCACTATTGAGTATGTCTTTCGAAGATACACCTGCACCATGAACAACGCTACCTTTTCCGACATCTCTCGGATAAGATTCATCAAATGTTATGTGTACAGACTCTTCAATGGTAAGTAATCTCTTATTATAAATTTTATAGGCTTTACTTGACTGAGAGTATCCGAGGAAGATACCTTCGTTGGCCTTGGAATCAAATTTACCTAAGCTTTCTTTTCCATTATTCAACACAAAACACTTGCAACCGAAGACATGAAAATAAGAAACATTTAGCTTGCGCCCTTTTAAAAGCTCATACAGTGTTTTGTTTAGAATAGGGCAGATGAGCACCCTATTCAATACATAGCATGTCGTACTTATGGCGTCAGCCCAGAAATACTTAGGTAACACACTTTCATTGATCATGGTTCTCCCTAACTCTTCCAAAATATGATTTTTACGCTCCACAACCCCGTTTTGTTGAGGGGTGCATGGAGCGGAGAAGTTGTGATCAATTCCGTGTTTACCGCAATATTCCTCAAACAAATAGTTCTCAAACTCACCTCCGTGGTCACTCCTAATTGCTACGATATTTGTGTTTAATTTATTTTGAGAAAGCTTAGTAAATCTTTCAAAGGCTGTGAGTGTATCGCTCTTGCTAGCCAAGAAGATGGTCCAACAAAATCTAGAAAAGTCATCAACTATTACAAAACCGTAATAATTACCACCTAGGCTTTTAATTCTAGATGGCCCGAATAAATCCATATGGAGAAGCTCGAGAGGTCTCGTAGTTGAAACAATATTTTTAGATTTAAAAGAGATTCTCATTTGCTTTCCCATTTGGAAAGCATCACAAAGGTGATCCTTGGTGAACTTAATTTTGGGCAGACCTATGACTAGATCTTTTGACACTACCTTGTTTAGAAAGTCAAAGTTAACATGTGCTAGACGTCTATGCCATAACCATGAGTCTTCACTCATTGTTATGAGACATTTATCACTTGTCAAAGATACTTCATCCAAGTCTAGCATATAGACATTGTTTACTCTTAGGCCATTAAACACACTCTTCATTTCATCATTATGCACAATTTTGCAACAATCTTTTGAAAATGATACATTGTATCCTTTGTCGCATAATTGGCTAATGCTAATGAGATTATGTTTAAGGCCCTCGACAAGCAATACATTAGATATAATAGTGGAAGAAGGGTTACCTACACTACCTTTTCCAAGTATTGCACCGCGATTGTTATCTCCATAGGTTACATACCCCTTCTTCTTTGCCACGAAGTCGATGAAGAGAGATATGTCTCCTGTCATGTGTCTTGAGCAGCCACTATCGAGAACCCATCTTCTCTCAGTGTTCTCAAGACGTTGTACCTATGAAAAAACAATTAACAAGAGTAGGTACCCAATGGCTTATTTGGTCCTAAGTTGTGAGTGACAAAATTGTTGCATTTAGGCAACCATTGATAAATGCCTTTAGGAACCAAAAATCTCCTAAAACGGCATTTGGCAATGGTGTGGCCTTTCTTGCAACAATATAAACAAGAAAAGTTAACATTTGAATTACTTTTGCTATCATGATCTCTTACAACATATGTGTATTTTTGATATGGATTAACCATACTCTTTCTAAAATTAGATTTATCGATGGCAAAAGTAATTTTGGGCTCTAGAGCCTTGTTAAGTTTGGCATTTAGGTTTCTAACTTCATTTTGCCAAATGTAACAAGTATCACACCCATAGTTAACAAGTCTACTTCTTATGTCCTTACAACATGCTTTTGTACTTTTCACTATGGAAGCTTTTAGTGCCTCAAGTTTCTTTTTGGACTCACGAATCTTTTGCTCTAGGTGAGCAAAAATTTGGTTATTTTAGGCAAGCCTTTTAAAGGCTTCTTTTGCTTCACAGTGCAAAGTATTAAAAGCAGTTTGTAATTCAAAGTGAGACATTTTAGAGGAATTTTCATACTTGGCATGTCGTACCTGTTTCTTTTTGTTCTTTTGATGGGCGGAAAGACAAAGATTTACGGATTCATCTTCTCACTTGAACTTTCATCCTCGGAGGAATCACTATCGCTTTCCCAAGCTATATATGCTCTCCTTGGCTTAGATTGCTTCTTTTGTGATCTACTTGTTTCCTTCTCTTTGCCCTTTTTGTTCAAGGGACAATCTGGTTTGTAGTGTCCGGTCTTTCCGTAAGTATAACATGACCCTCTTGTCTTGTTTCTCTTAGTGTCATCACTTCTAGAATACCTTGATTGTTTTCGAGAGTTGACAAGATTTTTCCCGGAGTGTTGGATGTTGTTCTTTTTGACATAGCGGTTGTAACGCTTTACAAACAGCCCAATGTCCTCACTCTTTTCATCCTCTTCGTCGTCACTCGAAGTGTAATCATTATGCTCCTTAGATTAAGACTTTGAGGAAGAAGTCTTGAGAGTAATTGACTTCTTTTCAGTATTTTTTGTTTTATCCTTCTTTTCCTTCTTTTCATGTTGCTCTAGGCTTAGAAGCACTTGTTCATGCTCCTGCAGCTTTCCAAAAAATGTTGTGAGATCCAAAATTGTGAGGTCGTTAGCTTCTTTGATGGTGGTTACCTTCGGTTTCCATTCCCTGTTAAAACATCTCAAAATTTTGTTAGTAGCGACATCATTGGCAACTGGCCTACCTAGTGAGTGCAATCTATTGATAAGATGAGTGAATCTCTTTTGCATGTCCGCAATGGTTTCCCCTTGCTCCATGTAAAAGAGATCAAACTCTTGTGTTAGTGTATTGATTCTTGCTAGCATAACATCATTGGTTCCTTCATGGGCAACTTGCAATGAGTCCCACATAGCTTTTGTCATTAAACAATGAGAAACCCTATAATATTCATCAACTCCTAATGAGGAGATTAAAATATTTTTGGCTTTCCAATCGTAATTATATTTCTTCTCGTCATCATCAGTCCATTGTGCTTCGGGCTTAGGCACAACCATATTATTTTCGTCGGTCATAGTTATTTTATTTGGACCATTAAGAATAACATTCCACACCTTTCGATCAATAGAATTAATGTGCACCCGCATACAGTCTTTCCAGTAACTGTAATTTTCTCCATTAAAAACAGGAGCTCTATTATAGGCCCCTTTAGGTTCGTTAGCCATTTTCTACAAAGTTATACTTGAAGCACGGAGTGAACCGGTGCTCCTGATACCACTTGTTAGACGATGGCACGAATCTAGAAGGGGGGTTGAATAGATCCCTTATTTAAAAAATGAGTCGGCACTCCAATAAAGTGGTTTTAAAAATTTTGTTTAATTTGCAGAAGCGGCCGTGGAAAAATTACCGTATATAACAAACTGTTACTAGAAGATCGGATATACGTCTAGCTTATGGAAATTGATAATGAGAAATAAGAATCACCACGATAGTCACACTACCAATTTGATTTAGATCACTACTTGGTATGACTAGTTCCAATGCCTTAAAATGCCAACAAAATAAATGGACAGCACACGAGATATTTGGTTCAGACAATTTGATTCCTTGTACAATAAACTATTATACTATAGTCAAAATTGATTCAACACTTACTCAAAACAGTCCTAAATTCGATATAATTGTTTGTACGAAAATCTCAGAAATATTAAGCAAATGTAAAAGCGTAATGTAAAAGGCACAAGGATTTGTTGAAGCAGTTCCCCCGCCGTCCTCGCTTTGGGATACTGTCGCTACTCGAAAAATGCATCGCGCAATGACGGGGAGGCGAAAAAGATAGACAGAAGAGTCGCCACCGAACTTTATTTATCCCATAAGGGGAAAGGAAAATATCGAGAAAACCTTAAGAAAGAAATGATAAGATGGTCTCGCAACCAAGAACGGGTTCGGAAGCCAGTTATGCGAGGGGAAGGTATTAGCACCCCTCGCATCCATCGTACTCGATGGGAACCATTTGTTTGTCGATGTGTGAAAATATCTGCTTAAATATTATGCTATAAAAGTGTTTTCCAAAGGGTAAATAAAGAGAGTTTAGAAACAAAGAAAGAAGGGATAACGGGGAAGAAAAGAGAAAGAACAGACTCGGTAGGACTTCGCGGTCCTAGGCCTACATATTCTCAACAGATGTGAGAAAATCAGAGTCGACGTAGTTCGGGGAACTACAGATATATGGGGGAATGTGCTCGGCAAGGATTGTGGCCCTTGTGCCTACGTATCTTTACTTAAAAGAAGTAAAGAATCAGAGCATTCGTAGTTCGGCCTACTACGGGTAACTGGTAGACGATGCTATCGTGCGCATTCTAATAGTTTAGGTGTATTGCTGCTCGCATGTGAGGAGACTTATGTGTTACCTGTTTGCAGTAGAACAGACGTAGCATGCCTTTCTAAGGAAAAGGTGGAAAAAAGAAAAGGGTGCTCGCTAGGATCATTGCAATCCTATGCCTACGTATTCTCAACATGCAAGAGAAATTAGAGCAACTTAGTTCGTGCTACTACGGGTAACTGGTGTTTTTGTGGATGATGTTATCGTGCGCATTCTAGCAGTTTAGGTGTATTACTGCTCGCATGTGAGGAGACTTATGCGTTACCTGTTTGCGGTAGAACGGACGTAACATATCCTTTTTTGAAAAGGCTGATTAGTTTTCGCCATGCGAGGCAAGAAGTCATGTTTGATTGGTGAGATTGTTTTTAGGGGCGAGATAGGTCCTCGGATAGTAACCCCTTGCGGGTAGTACCCAATTCTTTATCTCAAAGTGTTTGTTATGAAAATGGTGTGGCGAACGTAGCGTCTTCGTATTGAAAGACGAGTATCGAGACTACCCCCACTACAGTGAGCATCCCAACACTCGGAGAGGAAGAAGACTACACTTAATCCTCTCTCTTTAATTCAATGCAAAGAGAAAAGTTCTCTTATTAAAGATGTTTTTGGTTTTGAATGGTAAGTACTTTTGCGACTGTAAACCCTACGGTAAATGTCAGCACTCGGGATAGGAGAAGGCCTACGCCTAACCACTCCACGACCATTCAAGTTTTTGTTGTGAAAAGAGTTTGAAAATGCACTCGATACGAGACCGAGGTTTTAGGTGAGAAAGATTACGGAAGGAAGTTGTGAAAGGAGAGGTGGTGTAAGAAAGTCGCGTCTTCGTATTGAAAGACGAGTGTCTAAACCACCCACACTACAGTGAGCATCTCGGCACTCGGAAAGGAAGAAGTCTTCACTTAATCCTTTCTCTTTAGTCCAATACAAAGAGAAGTTAATTCTTATTGAGAGGGATTTTTAAAATGCACTCGGCGCGGGGCCGAGGTTTTAAAAGAGAAGGTTGAAAAGAGAAATGCGTCTTCGTATTGAAAGACGAGTGTTTAAATCACCCACACTACAGTGAGCATCTCGACACTCGAAGAGGAAGAAAGTTTACACTTAATCCCTTTTTTTAGTTCAATACAAAGATGATTTTATTAAAAGGTGTTTTTTTTAAAATGCACTCGGTACGGGACCGAGGTTTTTAGGAAAAAGAGGTTCAAAAATGCACTCGGTGCGGGACCGAGGTTTTTAAGAGGAGAGGTGTGAATGAAAGCATCTTCGTATTGAAAGACGAGTATCAAAACCACCCACACTACAGTGAGCATCTCGACACTCGGAGAGGAAGAAGTCTACACTTAATCCTCTCTTTTTAATTCAATATAAAGAGAATTTTATTTCTTAGATGGCAATGGTTTGATAGCGTCAATGAATCGACTCGGGGCCAATGTAATGTTAAACCGTCTTAGCTCGACTTATAAGAGAAGTCGAACTATAAGAGGTCGCGTATTGTTTTCCGTGCTAAGGACAAGATAGAGAAATGACATTGAGGGTCATTTTCCAATTGAATCGTGTCGCACATACCAAAATACAGTGGGATCTCGTCTTCCGGATACAAGACTTCATCGATTACTGAAAGTCAAAATGAAATCGTTAAGAAGAGGAATGAGGAGAGAAAGAAGGCGGTCTCAGATCCAACATTACTTATCAATAATTTGACATGTAATGGATTACGGAAGTCTCTTCATAGACCAAAACGAAGAAAATGGGACAAAATATCCAATAACAAAAGAAGAATGAAATATAACTTCTAAAAAGAAAATATTAAAGATATTCTAAAAGGAAATAATCTAAAGAAAATCTAAAATAAATATAAAATATATATATACAAATAGTCTGTTAGAAAATAAATAATAATATATAAACTTATTTACAATAATAATAATATACATACTAAAAATAAATTAAGAAAGTAAAAGTAAAGTAAAATAAAACAGAGAGGTGTATTGAAATCAAGTGATGTGTGTGGAATCATTTGGGCTGCCAGCCCATCATCCACCACACAATCATACAAAATAAAAAAATGGTGGCATAGGAGCATGTGAAATCATATGGGCTTATTAAAGCCCATCATTCACGGGATAATCAGCCCCCCACCCCCATCGACTTGTTTTTAACATAGAAAAGAAAAAGAAATCAAAATTAAATTGGAAACAGGGGATGGTCAAGACTCTGTTTGCATAACATAACAATGGTTCAAACGAGGAAGCTCAGAAGCAACCGCTTCATCATCGTTTTCAACAACATCAACAGAAACGCAGCGAAACTCAAACCCTCTTTTAAACTCGGATTTAAACCATGCTCGGATTTTCGTGATTTGAGTGTGGTTCTGATTTATTTTGACATGCTCAATCTCTCTATTTCTTCTCCTTTTGTTTATTCCGAAATAGGTTTGAATTTGTGATGGTTGTTTGAAGAAGATTGTGGTTTGAAGGAATCCGAGAAAATGGTGGGTTGTTGAGTTTGTGCGGTTTGATTTCGAAATGGTTGAGGGTTTCGTTGGAGGTTTACTGGGTTTTGAAAAAGACAATGGGTTGAAGGGGTTTTCACGGTGGTGATTTCTGGGTATTGAAAGTGGCTGGGGTGTGGTTTGAAGATCTGGAGAATGGTTTGGAAGGGAGTTAATGTTTGAAGGTCCGGGTATCACGATGAATTTTCATTTGAGTTTTGAAGTTTATCTGGGTTTTTTCACTGAGGGGTTTAATGGTGAAGTTTAATGGAGTTTTCTGGAAATGGGTATTGAAGGTTCTGGGATGGTTTGTTCGATTCTTGGGTATTGGAAGCTTCAAAAATGGGATGAAGATTGAGAGATGGAAGGAGAAGTTTGAAGGGTTTCGTGTGGCTTGAAGGTGACGAGAGGAAGACAGGGAATAGGTTTGGAAGGGAGAAGAAAACGGCTCGAAAAGGGGCTCCCCCCCCCCACTTTGTTTTTGCAGCGGGTTCCACGTTATAGTGGTGTTCTTGTCTAAAGATGGGAGGGGAAACCACGACTTTCTGAACAGGTCCGTACATAGCTATTTTTTTTGTGAAATTTTTCCATTGTTTGCTAGTAAATGCCGTGTGGGATCCGTATAGCTGTTCAATTTTTGAAACTTTGTTGATGGTCCTCTCTGTCTCAAACTTTGCTAGTCCATTTTGCTTGGTTATTGTAGGATAATTTGTGCAGGAGCTTTGTCACGTAGTGGTAGCTCACACGGTTTTGGAGCAGTGCACAAGCATGATGTTGTTTTAGTAGTGTGTCCAGGCTTGAGGCTTATGTAATTATGTTGGGTCTTGTTGCTGTCAAGGCAGAAAGGTTTTGTTTGGAGTGTAAATGTCGCAGCAGGATGTACGAAGGTTGTAGGCTTGGTGTGATTTGTAGCAGGTTATAATGCAGGTAATACGATTGTGTTGTAGCTGGGCGTGATGGTATAGTTTCAAATGCAGGTTTTTGTTTTTTCTCTCTTTTCTGTCATTGTGGACTTGTTTGTATTGTAAAAGTTGGTGTAGAGTGTGTGAAAGTTGATATGTTGTGTTATGCAGGTACAGAGTCTGCATAATGACAAGTTGTCCTTGCTGCAGAATTTGGACTATTATGGGACGCATATATTGAAGGAGAGTGGTGGTGATGCCTGCTGCAGATTTGTACATTTCCTGCTGTGAGAACCAACTTTTGCTTTACTTTTTCCTTTTTTCTATTCAACATGAGCTGGGCCTTTTATTTACTCGCACAGTCTTTCTTGATTTGTGTGGGACTTCTTATTCATTCCAATTTCTTAGCTTATTTGTAGGTTGGTGAGTCTGTAAAGTAGGAGGAAAATTGTGATGAATGGAAGCTTAGTCATAGAATGGTTTGTGTCGCGGTACGGTCTGCATGAATTATTGGAGCTGAGGTTCTGTTGCTGATCAAACTGTCATGGTTTCTACGAATTATTGTGGTATGGGTGTTGGTGAGGTGCGGAATATACGGCTTTGTCGGAAGTGAATGAGGCTTGTGGCAATGTGACAATAGTGCTGCATATTTTGGATGTTGCAAGGCTCCTTATGGAGAAGAAGTGGATCCTAACTTTACTGCTGAAACTTAGTATTTCTTGGCCACTTTAATGTAATGAACTTCACAATTACCTTTTTAATCAAGGTTTTTTTGTAGAATTTTATAAGATTCTATGGACTCAAAATTGACATGTGCTTTTGTACTTAAGAGAAATAAACCTTTGGGATTTTTGTGAAAAGGAGTTTTCTATATGTTACTCTTATGGATGTGGGTTTTTCTTTTCATGAGCTTGTACCATCCTTGTAATGATAATGACTCATATCCTTGATTTTCTGATTTCTTGCTCAAAAATCCATAATCTATCTTGCAAATACAACCTTTTTATCACATAAAAATGAGAATAAAATTCTATCCATAATTTGTAAAATGTCAACATATTAATCTTAAGACCTATTCAAACATGAATCTTGAGGCAAGCATGAGTCACTCCTCCTTTAAAGCATGAATTGTCATAATTTGCACAAATTTGAAATAAATCCAACCATAACTTATCTTGCTTAATTCTCATAACCTCAATACTGATCTTAGGATGTGACTTCAAGAATATTGGAACACAAAAACAAAGATATTCCAAAAATCTCTTAAAAACGATTAATCATGCCTTGAAAGGAATCAATCCTATTACTTGAATCAATCATCTCCAGTCCTCAATCATGGAATAAAACTTGTCAGACCAAGATCAGGTATGACCTGACTAATTCCCAACCTTTACTGGGCCCACACATTGATACAGATAACCCTTCAATGAACCTCAATAATTACCACATACCACCGTCCTGCTAGTCTCAAATACACCTCATTTCCCTTCGACCTTGCCTTGTGACATCTTGAGTTTAGGGCAACAAGTAGAAACAACATACCTTTTGATTTTCAGATTAATGGTTGATGGAAAGATGTACAGATAAAGGATAAACAGGTAGGACAAATTTGGGGTATGACAGATGCCCCTGTCTAATCGGCTTAAGCCTAGCAAGATGAACTGCTACAGCGTTCTTTCTTTCGAGGTAGAAGGTGATTAGATATAAAAAAAGACCTTGAATTTGTCTGAAGAGAAGGAAAATGCTTGGGAAATGAAATACTGGATATCTTGCAAAGGTTGCTAACACCAAAAGGATGTTAACAGAGAAAACTTGACACCAAATGGATGACAAGCCTATCATTAAAAGGATGATAGTACATTCACACACACTGCCCGTACATCAAAAGGATGTAAGGGATCCACTACTAAAAGGATAGTAGAGAATAAACGCTAGTCATGACACCAAAAGGATGCCATACCCATCACCAAGAAGGATGATGGAGCGGAAACGCTAGTCATAACACCAAAAGGATGCCAGACCCATCACCGAAAAGGATGATGGAGCGGAGACGCTAGTCATGACACCAAAAGGATGCCAGGCCCATCACCAAAAGGATGATGGAGCGAAACAAAATCAACCCTAACACCAAAAGGATGTAGGAACTCCATTACCAAAAGGATAATGGAAAACACGCTAGTCATGACACCAAAAGGATGCCAGACCCATCACCAAAAGGATGATGGAGCGGAAATGCTAGTCATAACACCAAAAAGGATGTCAGACCCATCACCAAAAAGGATGATGGAGCGAAACACAAACAAACCTAACACCAAAAAGGATGAAGGGGATCCATTACCAAAAAGGATAATGGAAAAACACGCTAGTCATGACACCAAAAAGGATGTCAGACCCATCACCAAAAAGGATGATGGAGCGGAGACGCTAGTCATGAAACCAAAAAGGATGTCAGACCCATCACCAAAAAGGATGATGGAACGAAGCATGTAACACCCCACTTCCCCGTATTAAATAAAATATAAATATTACAATAATAATCAAAGTTTTCACCAAAAAGTGGGATATCACATCTCCAAATTTTATAAAAATACTTTATTCATTCTTTTCAAAATAATACAGCGGAATTTGTTTCATAAAGTAAAATACATCAAAATATGATACGTCACAGGATTTCAACACGTTTGACATAAAACAATTACAACACCCATATCCCGTGTTACGTATCAGAGCATCCTAGACTCGACGGTCACACCAATATCCAAGCTAGCTAAACACCTGGATTATCTGTACTTCCGAAGAAGCACAGACCACAACAACAACAAAGGGGTGAGAAATAATGATCAGAATATAATGGTAATGTAATACATGTAAATAAGGTAGTAAAACACACCAACACACCAATATTCACCCCCAACAACTCCATATGACGAACCTACTGTTCAAATTACAATATAACATATTATAATGCAAATATGCAACTCAACACCATGCATGCGGTACCGACTCATTGTTTCATTCAATCGAACCTGGATAGATCACTTACGCTCCTCCTGAGACATGATCGATCCCCCACCATTCTCCACAAAGGAGTACGGATGAATCACTTACGCTCCTCCTGAGACATGATTCATCCCACCAAAACACCATGATATGCACACACCAATGCATAACTAATATATTTAGGCACTCAACGTGCACACAATCCTCCTGATCATATCATCATACACCAATGCGCATATTTACAGATATAGCATACACCAACACCATATAAATCAACCAAATAGTAAACAAGTTCATACTTTAACACCAAGATATAACATATCCCACCACTCGGGGGTACGCGATCCTACTGATCACTACATACATATACATCAACTAATTGTCCACCAGTCATTATTACGGGAAACATGCACTATCACCAAGTACACAAGTTAGTTCCCACACTCATCATTCTTACAGTGCATCAAGGCCAAACTGTGCCTATCATCTCAACTCAGATCCTCAGTCTATTCTAGTACCAATCTTGCACATTACCGTAACCAATAGGCTTCTAATTCCTATTCCCAAAATCATCACCTACACACTCTATCGATACCTCAAAAGCCATACAGAATTTTCCCTAAAAACTGTAAAACACCCTATATGCCCTATATGCCAAATCATCCCAAAACACCAATTCATTAACATTGACTTATACTCCATCACTATCAATTACTAGTTATCATCAAACACAAACACACCAATAAACATTATACTTACCAATTATCCTATACTTCCTACTCTAGAACCAACATTACGGTACATTACCGACACTTCAGAGTCACCCTGAATCTCACCAAGGTCCTAACCATAGTCATTAACGACACTATAGGGAAACAACACATAATTTTCCCCAAAGCTATAATCATGGTCATTACCCACACCACAGTAACAACACAGAATCTCACCAAAACTCTATTTATATTTACTATCAACACTGCAGTAACAACATATAATTTTTCCCAAAGCTATAATCATGGTCATTACCCACACTACAGTAACAACACAGAATCTCACCAAAACTATTTATAGTTACTATCAACACTGCAGTAACAACATATAATGTTCCCCAAAGCTATAATCATGGTCATTACCCACACTACAGTAACAACACAGAATCTCACCAAAACTCTATTTATAGTTACTATCAACACTGCAGTAACAACATATAATCTCACTAACATCACCATAATATATATACACCAAATTCACCAATACCAATCAACAATTCATCAATGTCAAGCATCAATTTATCATCAGCAACAATAATAACAAGCATGCCAATATAAAACTTCATAGATCGGAATTTTCCTACGGGGTTAAGGAATCCCCTCTACCCTATACATGTATATACCATCCCAAATCAAGTTTCTCCCCCCTTACCTTGTGAATCGGTTGATCGATGAAAGAACCCTCCAAGGTTTGGCCAATTCTAATTTTCCCCTGTATCCTTCGTTCTTTGCTCCCTTTTCCGTTCCCTTTTCCGTTCTCTCCTTTCTATCGTTCTTTTTCCCACTTTCTCTAACTTCTCACAATGTATCGTAAAACTACTAATCCCTCACGTTTCTATTTTAATTCTTTAATCCCAATAATAATAATAACTTAATAATAATAATAATAAAAATAATAATAATAATACTAATAATAATCCTATTATTATCTCACCAAAATAATAATAATGTTAATAACTTAATAAAATAATAATAATAATAATAGTAATAATAATCCTATTATTATCTCACCAAAATAATAATAATGTTAATAACTTAATAAAATAATAATAATAATAATAATAATAATAATAATAGTAATAATAATCCTATTATTATCTCACCAAAATAATAATAATGTTAATAACAATAGTAACTATAATAAATATAATAATAATAATAATATTCCCACCAATATCAATATTATACACTATATTATTATATTCACCAAAACACCACCAATAATCCTCCCATATCAGGGTCACCCACCAATAATAATATTCATACCGATGATAATAATAATAATAATAATAATAATAATGATAATAATAATAATAGTAATAATAATAATAATAATAATACCACCAATATTACTATTAACTATTATATTATTATCTCCACACCACCAATGATCCTTATATATCAAGGATACTCACCAATCACATACCAACACACCCCACCTAAGGGCACACCAACATAAAATAATTAAATTAACACCAAAATGACTAAATAAATAAAATGGGTGTTACAACTCTCCCCCACTTTAAGTATTTTCGTCCTCGAAAATTACCTGATGGAACACTTCCGGATACGCTTCCCGCATCCTTCATTCCAACTAACAGGTCACACTGCCTTCTGCAGCACCTCCTCAAGTTACTTTCACCAAAGATATCTCCTCCCTTCGGAGTTGTTTCTCGCTCGTCCAAACGAAATAGCAATGCCTCAACAATCAAATTATTTTCACTTGTACATCATCCACCTGGTTCAATGTACTTTCTCAACTAAGACACATGAAACATATCATGCCAATTCATAGCGACAACGGGAAAAACGGTCTAACATGTTACTCCTCCCATGCCTCTGCTGCGCCACTCTGATACAAATCACAGAACACGGTGCGAACTTCTGAGACTTCGAAGCTCGACCAACATCAGTCACCGACGTGACTCTCCAAACATATCTTTCCTTGGATCCTCTTGATCTTTTCAGCCATCTCCACATAATTTTCAGGTCTGAGCACAACACTCTCACTCGACCCATTCCCACAGTAGAGTCCTACACTCCCTATTTCACCAAGCCACATATAGTGCCATTCCGACACTAGGATGGTAACCGTTATTATAGGTAACTCAATCAACGGTAATTAATCATCCCACAATCCACCTCGATCCAACACCCAAGCTCTCACCAATTCTCTACAGACTCAATAGTCCTCTCTGACTGACCATCAGTTTGCGGATGGTAAGTCAAACTCAACTTCAACTTAGTACCCGAAGCTTCCTGTAAGCCCTTCCAAAATCTCAATATAAACCTCAAATTTCCATCTGACACAATATTCGTCAGTATCTCATCCAACTTCACCACTTTCTCAATATGCATCTCATATATTCTCATCACGGAATAGTTAATCCACTCCTAACAATTCAAATTAAAATTATGTCTTTACAATTCTTTGGAAATCTCAACACCAATTTCGTGAAAATACTACCTGATTTCCACTCTGGAATATTTAACGACTGCATCAGACTCAACAGTCTCTGATGTTCACTCTTCGAATTCCTACAATTCTAACCAGCATATTCCACCTCAACTACTCCTCCCCTTATCCATGGTCTCCAAAACAATCTACTCAAATTTGGTTACTTCTTCATAGCACTGGGATGGATACTCCATCTACCCCCAATGTATTTCTTCACGAGTACTTCTACTCCCCTCAACAACATTTGGTACACATACTCTATCATAACATCTCGTGGTATTATTTCCACAAGCCCGACAATCCACTCCTCGACTCTAATTTATCAACTTCAACTAATTCACTACTCGACCCAGATTTCTGACTTTCTCGGTTCTTCTCAAGGATATCACTAGTCAGATCTTAATAATAAAAGATTAACTCCATAAGAAGTATCCTTACTCACACAACGCATATTATGAAATTTCTCAATCAGTTCTACCTCTTTTCACCATCATCTTCGGTAAACACAAACATTTCCAACTCACCGCATCACCTACCACATCCACTTTACCCAAAGGGTAATTACACTCAAAGTCGTAATCCTTCAGAAATCCTAATTATTTCCTCTGCCTCATTTTCAAATTTTTCAAATCAAACAAACACCTTAAACTCTTAAGATCACCAAACATCTCCGATCTCAGTCTGAACTTTCGAAGCCTCCGACTCCGGTACAACCACAATAGCAACCAACTCTAAATTACTGGTCGGATGGTTTCTCTTACACACTTCGAGTTGCCTTTTGTATAACTGAAACTCGCTGAAGTTGTCTTTAGCAAATCCCCTAATTATATCAACAAGCATCACAAACACCACAATTAGTTCTATCGGATTCGGCAGAACTTTCCTTACGGAAGTATATCACCGCTCTCTTTCTAACACTGATAACTCCAGTTCCTTATGCTCAACATAATCCTCTATATTCTTCGAATACCTTAAAATATCATTTATCAACACAACCATTTCCTTATATAAATAATTAAAGAAGATCCCATGCCAAGTGGACAAACAAGTTGTGAGTTATAGCGGGAACACATACTGTACCGCCCGTCCTTACCACAACATTCAAACACAATTCATCAATAAATAGATTAAATCTATGTCAATACTTCACCATCTCATAGATAATTTCAATAGCTTTCCAACACTTCGAACCGGGCGTCATTCCGAGTTACGGTTCTCCCGTTACGACAAAAATACCACAACAACATTTTTCTGCTCAGGGCACTTCGCCAGGCGAATCTCGGCGAACATGACAGTCCCGAAATTCTATTTTCGACCGTTACCTGACTTCCGAGTGTCCGATTTCGATTCCGTAAAAAGCTGCGATCTCGGAATTCAACGTATAACCACAATTTCATACTTAGGAGGCCGTCCAACACACTTTCAATCTTTAAATATTTTAAAACCCGATTACTTCCAATCTCAACAGCAGATCGTGGAGCCTCCTATTACGATACCACTTTGACCTTCGACACCACAACACAATAATTCTACTCGCGATCTCACGAACACGGAAACTCACGTCCTTCAATCAATTGATCCATCAAATCATTAACTCTTGGAAGCGAACACTTATCCTTGACAGTCACCTTGTTCACTTATCTATAGTTCACCCAAAGCTTCACAAAACCTTCCGTCTGTCTAACCAACAAAATTGGTGCACCTTACGGTAACACACTCAAACAAAAGGACCTCTCCCCCAGCGGGTCTTCAAGTTGACTCTTCAACTTCTCCAATCCCAACGTAAACATACAATATGGAGTCATCAATATCAGACTCATCCCAAAAACAAAATAAACGTGTAAGCTTTACTTCACACTCCGATAGTAAATCGCTTACTTCCTCAGGGAACCTCCGGCAATTTCAACAAATTGACAAATCGCAATTTTCTCACTTTCCTTCTCATTCGAAGGTTCCGTCAAAATAAACGTCTCAACACCGTATTACGCCAACTCCTCAAAATAATCCCTTAAGCACTTAGCTTAACTCAGGACAATTCATTGCTCACGCCACACAAGCTTGCAAGACACGTCTATCCCATCCAACACAATCCCGTCTACTATTAACAAGAGATTAAGGGTGATCAGTTCCTCAATTTGTTAATAGACAGCCGAAATCATGATGGGGTACAAACCATCTTTACCAAACTATGATAGCATTCCTCAACACATTAAGCCACCACACCGTAGCATTCCGGAGAATTACAAACTTCTCCCCCACTAGAATCATTCCTGCTTCTGCAGACAAGGTTAGGAAATAAACACGTACCGACAGTGTTTTCACACACATGTCGTATACTAGGGATTTAAACCACAACACCAGGTTAAACAACACACAGTCTCCATCCCAAAGGACAGACTCAACTCAACTCAACAACACTGGCCGGACGGACTGACCTGCTCTGATACCAATTGTAACACCCCACTTCCCCGTATTAAATAAAATATAAATATTATAATAATAATCAGAGTTTTCACCAAAAAGTGGGATATCACATCTCCAAATTTTATAAAAATACTTTATTCATTCTTTTCAAAATAATACAGCAGAATTTGTTTCATAAAGTAAAATACATCAAAACATGATACGTCACAGGATTTCAACACGTTTGACATAAAACAATTACAACACCCATATCCCGTGTTACGTATCAGAGCATCCTAGACTCGACGGTCACACCAATATCCAAGCTAGCTAAACACCTGGATTATCTGTACTTCCGAAGAAGCACAGACCACAACAACAACAAAGGGGTGAGAAATAATGATCAGAATATAATGGTAATGTAATACATGTAAATAAGGTAGTAAAACACACCAACACACCAATATTCACCCCCAACAACTCCATATGACGAACCTACTGTTCAAATTACAATATAACATATTATAATGCAAATATGCAACTCAACACCATGCATGCGGTACCGACTCATTGTTTCATTCAATCGAACCTGGATAGATCACTTACGCTCCTCCTGAGACATGATCGATCCCCCACCATTCTCCACAAAGGAGTACGGATGAATCACTTACGCTCCTCCTGAGACATGATTCATCCCACCAAAACACCATGATATGCACACACCAATGCATAACTAATATATTTAGGCACTCAACGTGCACACGATCCTCCTGATCATATCATCATACACCAATGCACATATGTACAGATATAACATACACCAACACCATATAAATCAACCAAATAGTAAACAAGTTCATACTTTAACACCAAGATATAACATATCCCACCACTCGGGGGTACGCGATCCTACTGATCACTACATACATATACATCAACTAATTGTCCACCAGTCATTATTACGGGAAACATGCACTATCACCAAGTACACAAGTTAGTTCCCACACTCATCATTCTTACAGTGCATCAAGGCCAAACTGTACCTATCATCTCAACTCAGATCCTCAGTCTATTCTAGTACCAATCTTGCACATTACCGTAACCAATAGGCTTCTAATTCCTATTCCCAAAATCATCACCTACACACTCTATCGATACCTCAAAAGCCATACAGAATTTTCCCTAAAAACTGTAAAACACCCTATATGCCCTATATGCCAAATCATCCCAAAACACCAATTCATTAACATTGACTTATACTCCATCACTATCAATTACTAGTTATCATCAAACACAAACACACCAATAAACATTATACTTACCAATTATCCTATACTTCCTACTCTAGAACCAACATTACGGTACATTACCGACACTTCAGAGTCACCCTTAATCTCACCAAGGTCCTAACCATAGTCATTAACGACACTATAGGGAAACAACACATAATTTTCCCCAAAGCTATAATCATGGTCATTACCCACACCACAGTAACAACACAGAATCTCACCAAAACTCTATTTATATTTACTATCAACACTGCAGTAACAACATATAATTTTCCCCAAAGCTATAATCATGGTCATTACCCACACTACAGTAACAACACAGAATCTCACCAAAACTCTATTTATAGTTACTATCAACACTGCAGTAACAACATATAATTTTCCCCAAAGCTATAATCATGGTCATTACCCACACTACAGTAACAACACAGAATCTCACCAAAACTCTATTTATAGTTACTATCTACACTGCAGTAACAACATATAATCTCACTAACATCACCATAATATATATACACCAAATTCACCAATACCAATCAACAATTCATCAATGTCAAGCATTAATTTATCATCAGCAACAATAATAACAAGCATGCCAATATAAAACTTCATAGATCGGAATTTTCCTACGGGGTTAAGGAATCCCCTCTACCCTATACATGTATATACCATCCCAAATCAAGTTTCTCCCCCCTTACCTTGTTAATCGGTTGATCGATGAAAGAACCCTCCAAGGTTTGGCCAATTCTGATTTTCCCCTGTATCCTTCGTTCTTTGCTCCCTTTTCCGTTCTCTCCTTTCTATCGTTCTTTTTCCCACTTTCTCTAACTTCTCACAATGTATCGTAAAACTACTAATCTCTCACGTTTCTATTTTAATTCTCTAATCCCAATAATAATAATAACTTAATAATAATAATAATAAAATAAATAATAATAATAATAATAGTAATAATAATCCTATTATTATCTCACCAAAATAATAATAATGTTAATAACTTAATAAAATAATAATAATAATAATAATAGTAATAATAATCCTATTATTATCTCACCAAAATAATAATAATGTTAATAACTTAATAAAATAATAATAATAATAATAATAGTAATAATAATCCTATTATTATCTCACCAAAATAATAATAATGTTAATAACAATAGTAACTATAATAAATATACTAATAATAATAATACTCCCATCAATATCAATATTATACACTATATTATTATATTCACCAAAACACCACCAATAATCCTCCCATATCAGGGACACCCATCAATAATAATATTCATACCGATGATAATAATAATAATAATAATAATAATGATAATAATAATAATAGTAATAATAATAATAATAATACCACCAATATTACTATTAACTATTATATTATTATCTCCACACCACCAATGATCCTTATATATCAAGGATACTCACCAATCACATACCAACACACCCCACCTAAGGGCACACCAACATAAAATAATTAAATTAACACCAAAATGACTAACTAAATAAAATGGGTGTTACAACTCTCCCCCACTTTAAGTATTTTCGTCCTCGAAAATTACCTGATGGAACACTTCCGGATACGCTTCCCGCATCCTTCATTCCAACTAACAGGTCACACTGCCTTCTGCAGCACCTCCCCAAGTTACTTTCACCAAAGATATCTCCTCCCTTCGGAGTTGTTTCTCGCTCGTCCAAACGAAATAGCAATGCCTCATTAATCAAATTATTTTCACTTGTACATCATCCACCTGGTTCAATGTACTTTCTCAACTAAGACACATGAAACATATCATGCCAATTTATAGCGACAGCGGGAAAAACGGTCTAACATGTTACTCCTCCCATGCCTCTGCTGCGCCACTCTGATACAAACCACAGAACACGGTGCGAACTTCTGAGACTTCGAAGCTCGACCAACATCAGTCACCGGCGTGACTCTCCAAACATATCTTTCCTTGGATCCTCTTGATCTTTTCAGCCATCTCCACATAATTTTCAGGTCTGAGCACAACACTCTCACTCGACCCATTCCCACAGTAGAGTCCTACACTCCCTATTTCACCAAGCCACATATAGTGCCATTCCGACACTAGGATGGTAACCATTATTATAGGTAACTCAATCAACGGTAATTAATCATCCCACAATCCACCTCGATCCAACACCCAAGCTCTCACCAATTCTCTACAGACTCAATAGTCCTCTCTGACTGACCATCAATTTGCGGATGGTAAGTCGAACTCAACTTCAACTTAGTACCCGAAGCTTCCCGTAAGCCCTTCCAAAATCTCAATATAAACCTCAAATTTCCATCTGACACAATATTCGTCAGTATCTCATCCAACTTCACCACTTTCTCAATATGCATCTCATATATTCTCAACACGGAATAGTTAATCCACTCCTAACAATTCAAATTAAAATTATGTCTTTACAATTCTTTGGAAATCTCAACACCAATTTCGTGAAAATACTACCTGATTTCCACTCTGGAATATTTAACGACTGCATCAGACTCAACAGTCTCTGATGTTCACTCTTCGAATTCCTACAATTCTAACCAGCATATTCCACCTCAACTACTCCTCCCCTTATCCATGGTCTCCAAAGCAATCTACTCAAATTCGGTTACTTCTTCATAGCACTGGGATGGATACTCCATCTACCCCCAATGTATTTCTTCACGAGTACTTCTACTCCCCTCAACAACATTTGGTACACATACTCTATCATAACATCTCGTGGTATTATTTCCACAAGCCCGACAATCCACTCCTCGACTCTAATTTATCAACTTCAACTAATTCACTACTCGACCCAGATTTCTGACTTTCTCGGTTCTTCTCAAGGATATCACTAGTCAGATCTTAATAATAAAAGATTAACTCCATAAGAAGTATCCTTAATCACACAACGCATATTATGAAATTTCTCAATCAGTTCTACCTCTTTTCACCATCATCTTCGGTAAACACAAACATTTCCAACTCACCGCATCATCTACCACATCCACTTTACCCAAAGGGTAATTACACTCAAAGTCGTAATCCTTCAGAAATCCTAATTATTTCCTCTGCCTCATTTTCAACTTTTTCAAATCAAACAAACACCTTAAACTCTTAAGATCACCAAACATCTCCGATCTCAGTCTGAACTTTCGAAGCCTCCGACTCCGGTACAACCACAATAGCAACCAACTCTAAATCACTGGTCGGATGGTTTCTCTTACACGCTTCGAGTTGCCTTTTGTATAACTGAAACTCGCTGAAGTTGTCTTTAGCAAATCCCCTAATTATATCAACAAGCATCACAAACACCACAATTAGTTCTATCGGATTCGGCAGAACTTTCCTTACGGAAGTATATCACCGCTCTCTTTCTAACACTGATAACTCCAGTTTGTTATGCTCAACATAATCCTCTATACTCTTCGAATACCTTAAAATATCATTTATCAACACAACCATTGCCTTATATAAATAATTAAAGAAGATCCCATGCCAAGTGGACAAACAAGTTGTGAGTTATAGCGGGAACACATACCGTACCGCACGTCCTTACCACAACATTCAAACACACTTCATCAATAAATAGATTAAATCTATGTCAATACTTCACCATCTCATAGATAATTTCAATAGCTTTCCAACGCTTCGAACCGGGCGTCATTCCGAGTTACGGTTCTCCCGTTACGACAAAAATACCACAACAACATTTTTCTGCTCAGGGCACTTCGCCAGGCGAATCTCGGCGAACATGACAGTCCCGAAATTCTATTTTCGACCGTTACCTGACTTCTGAGTGTCCGATTTCGATTCCGTAAAAAGCTGCGATCTCAGAATTCAACGTATAACCACAATTTCATACTTAGGAGGCCGTCCAACACACTTTCAATCTTTAAATATTTTAAAACCCGATTACTTCTAATCTCAACAGCAGATCGTGGAGCCTCCTATTACGATACCACTTCGACCTTCGACACCACAACACAATAATTCTACTCGCGATCTCACGAACACGGAAACTCACGTCCTTCAATCAATTGATCCATCAAATCATTAACTCTTGGAAGCGAACACTTATCCTTGACAGTCACCTTGTTCACTTATCTATAGTTCACCCAAAGCTTCACAAAACCTTCCGTCTGTCTAACCAACAAAATTGGTGCACCTTACGGTAACACACTCAAACAAAAGGACCTCTCCCCCAGCGGGTCTTCAAGTTGACTCTTCAACTTCTCCAATCCCAACGTAAGCATACAATATGGAGTCATCAATATCAGACTTGTCCCAAAAACAAAATAAACGTGTAAGCTTTACTTCACACTCCGATAGTAAATCGCTTACTTCCTCAGGGAACCTCCGGCAATTTCAACAAATTGACAAATCCCAATTTTCTCACTTTCCTTCTCATTCGAAGGTTCCGTCAAAATAAACGTCTCAACACCGTATTACGCCAACTCCTCAAAATAATCCCTTAAGCACTTAGCTTAACTCAGGACAATTCATTGCTCACGCCACACAAGCTTGCAAGACACGTCTATCCCATCCAACACAATCCCGTCTACTATTAACAAGAGATTAAGGGTGATCAGTTCCTCAATTTGTTAATAGACAGCCGAAATCATGATGGGGTACAAACCATCTTTACCAAACTATGATAGCATTCCTCAACACATTAAGCCACCACACCGTAGCATTCCGGAGAATTACAAACTTCTCCCCCACTGGAATCATTCTTGCTTCTGCAGACAAGGTTAGGAAATAAACACGTACCGACAGTGTTTTCACACACATGCCGTATACTAGGGATTTAAACCACAACACTAGGTTAAACAACACACAGTCTCCATCCCAAAGGACAGACTCAACTCAACTCAACAACACTGGCCGGACGGACCGACCTGCTCTGATACCAATTGTAACACCTCACTTCCCCGTATTAAATAAAATATAAATATTATAATAATAATCAGAGTTTTCACCAAAAAGTGGGATATCACATCTCCAAATTTTATAAAAATACTTTATTCATTCTTTTCAAAATAATACAGCGGAATTTGTTTCATAAAGTAAAATACATCAAAACATGATACGTCACAGGATTTCAACACGTTTGACATAAAACAATTACAACACTCATATCCCGTGTTACGTATCAGAGCATCCTAGACTCGACGGTCACACCAATATCCAAGCTAGCTAAACACCTGGATTATCTGTACTTCTGAAGAAGCACAGACCACAACAACAACAAAGGGGTGAGAAATAATGATCAGAATATAATGGTAATGTAATACATGTAAATAAGGTAGTAAAACACACCAACACACCAATATTCACCCCCAACAACTCCATATGACGAACCTACTGTTCAAATTACAATATAACATATTATAATGCAAATATGCAACTCAACACCATGCATGCGGTACCGACTCATTGTTTCATTCAATCGAACCTGGATAGATCACTTACGCTCCTCCTGAGACATGATCGATCCCCCACCATTCTCCACAAAGGAGTACGGATGAATCACTTACGCTCCTCCTGAGACATGATTCATCCCACCAAAACACCATGATATGCACACACCAATGCATAACTAATATATTTAGGCACTCAACATGCACACGATCCTCCTGATCATATCATCATACACCAATGCACATATGTACAGATATAACATACACCAACACCATATAAATCAACCAGATAGTAAACAAGTTCATACTTTAACACCAAGATATAACATATCCCACCACTCGGGGGTACGCGATCCTACTGATCACTACATACATATACATCAACTAATTGTCCACCAGTCATTATTACGGGAAACATGCACTATCACCAAGTACACAAGTTAGTTCCCACACTCATCATTCTTACAGTGCATCAAGGCCAAACTGTACCTATCATCTCAACTCAGATCCTCAGTCTATTCTAGTACCAATCTTGCACATTACCGTAACCAATAGGCTTCTAATTCCTATTCCCAAAATCATCACCTACACACTCTATCGATACCTCAAAAGCCATACAGAATTTTCCCTAAAAACTATAAAACACCCTATATGCCCTATATGCCAAATCATCCCAAAACACCAATTCATTAACATTGACTTATACTCCATCACTATCAATTACTAGTTATCATCAAACACAAACACACCAATAAACATTATACTTACCAATTATCCTATACTTCCTACTCTAGAACCAACATTACGGTACATTACCGACACTTCAGAGTCACCCTGAATCTCACCAAGGTCCTAACCATAGTCATTAACGACACTATAGGGAAACAACACATAATTTTCCCCAAAGCTATAATCATGGTCATTACCCACACCACAGTAACAACACAGAATCTCACCAAAACTCTATTTATATTTACTATCAACACTGCAGTAACAACATATAATTTTCCCCAAAGCTATAATCATGGTCATTACCCACACTACAGTAACAACACAGAATCTCACCAAAACTCTATTTATAGTTACTATCAACACTGCAGTAACAACATATAATTTTCCCCAAAGCTATAATCATGGTCATTACCCACACTACAGTAACAACACAGAATCTCACCAAAACTCTATTTATAGTTACTATCAACACTGCAGTAACAACATATAATCTCACTAACATCACCATAATATATATACACCAAATTCACCAATACCAATCAACAATTCATCAATGTCAAGCATCAATTTATCATCAGCAACAATAATAACAAGCATGCCAATATAAAACTTCATAGATCGGAATTTTCCTACGGGGTTAAGGAATCCCCTCTACCCTATACATGTATATACCATCCCAAATCAAGTTTCTCCCCCCTTACCTTGTTAATCAGTTGATCGATGAAAGAACCCTCCAAGGTTTGGCCAATTCTGATTTTCCCCTGTATCCTTCGTTCTTTGCTCCCTTTTCCGTTCTCTCCTTTCTATCGTTCTTTTTCCCACTTTCTCTAACTTCTCACAATGTATCGTAAAACTACTAATCCCTCACGTTTCTATTTTAATTCTCTAATCCCAATAATAATAATAACTTAATAATAATAATAATAATAATAATAATAATAATAATAATAGTAATAATAATCCTATTATTATCTCACCAAAATAATAATAATGTTAATAACTTAATAAAATAATAATAATAATAATAGTAATAATAATCCTATTATTATCTCACCAAAATAATAATAATGTTAATAACTTAATAAAATAATAATAATAATAATAGTAATAATAATCCTATTATTATCTCACCAAAATAATAATAATGTTAATAACAATAGTAACTATAATAAATATAATAATAATAATAATATTCCCACCAATATCAATATTATACACTATATTATTATATTCACCAAAACACCACCAATAATCCTCCCATATCAGGGACACCCACCAATAATAATATTCATACCGATGATAATAATAATAATAATGATAATAATAATAATAATAATAGTAATAATAATAATAATAATAATACCACCAATATTACTATTAACTATTATATTATTATCTCCACACCACCAATGATCCTTATATATCAAGGATACTCGCCAATCACATACCAACACACCCCACCTAAGGGCACACCAACATAAAATAATTAAATTAACACCAAAATGACTAAATAAATAAAATGGGTGTTACAAAGCACAATCAACCCTAACACCAAAAAGGATGTAGGGGATCCATTACCAAAAGGATAATGGAAAACACGCTAGTCATGACACCAAAAAGGATGTCAGACCCATCACCAAAAAGGATGATGGAGCAGAGACGCTAGTCATGACACCAAAAAGGATGTCAGACCCATCACCAAAAAGGATGATGGAGCGAAACTAAATCAACCCTAACACCAAAAAGGATGAAGGGAATCCATTACCAAAAAGGATAATGGAGAACAAACGCTAGTCATGACACCAAAAAGGATGTCAGACCCATCACCAAAAAGGATGATGGAGCGGAGCCGCTAGTCATGACACCAAAAAGGATATCAGACCCATCACCAAAAAGGATGATGGAGAGAAACAAAATCAACCCTACCACCAAAAGGATGAAAGGGATCCATTACCAAAAAGGATAATGGAGAACAAACGCTAGTCATGACACCAAAAGGATGCCAGACCCATCACCAAAAGAATGATGGAGTGAAATTTATAAGCTACTACCACCAAGAGGATGATAATAAGTCCCACGTGGAACGCCCATGACCCTAAATGATATGCCTCTGGCTGGGATGAATGTTGATTTGAAGATCTGATTAACCACGGGGTTGAAATACGTCATGTAATACACCCATGGTCTTGCAAAGATGCCCCTGACTGGGCTGGATTTTGCTTTGATATTCTTGAATTCCATGGGAAAAACCCACGGTCTTTGTTGACAATGCCCCTGACCGGGCTGATGGTTGCGTTGGGCAAATTCGTGGGGCACACCCACGGTCTTGCGGAAATTGCCCCTGATTGGGCTGATGGTTGCTTTAAAGCTCTTGAATTTGTCCAACAGAGTTGCACAACTTCGTGGGGGCACACCCACGATCTTGTGAAAGAATGCCCCTGACTGGGCTGATTATGGTCTTGACAGTCTCTGAATATCGTGGGAGAAACCCATGATCTTGCAAAAGATGCCCCTGACTGGGCTGAAGGTTGCTTTGAAGCTCAAAACGTTGCACAACTTCGTGGGGAACGCCCACAGTCTTGTGGGGAATGCCCCTGACTGGGCAGATTTTTGATTTGAAGATCTGATCAGCTACGAGGTTATAATACGTCATGGGAAAATACCCATGGTCTTGAAAATATGCCCCTTCCTGGGCGGAATTTTGCTTTGGTGATCTTGAATTTTGTGGGCGGACCGACGGTCTTTGCAGATAATGCCCCTGACTGGGTTGTTGATTATATTGAAGCTCTTGAATTTGCCCAACAAATGTTGAGCAAATTCGTGGGGAACGCCCACACTCTTGCGGAAGATGCCCCTGACTGGGCTGATTATGATCTTGAAAATCTTCGAGATTAATCCTGGATCTGACCTCACATATGCGGATGCTTGATGAGAATGATGTTCCATAAATGGAAATGCAAATGGAAATGCTGATGCGCGGAGATGAAAGAGCTGAGGGAGATATGATATGATTCGGGATATGCATATGATGCAAGATGCTTATGAAGCCAAATGCGATGCGTATGATGCATATGATTGCAAATGGGTTAATAGAAATGCAGGTGCCGACGTGGCAGACTTTTGGTGGTTGCCAATGTAAATTGGACTTTGGGTTGGAAGTACCAGATGAGGGTTGGTATTCGGAGGGTAGACCAGATAGGACTGGTTGGCGAAAGGTTAAGTTTTCAAAGGAGGGCTGATTTTGTGGTTTTCCAAATGGGAGCTGGACTTAGGGATGAGGATTACCAGACAAGAAATGGTGGCAAAAGGTTAAGTTGTTAGACGAGAACTGACTTCTAGGTTTGGTGTCAGACGGGAACTGACTTTGTGGTTTGCCAGACAAGGACTGGACTTTGAAATTGTGTTTTCCAGACGAGGACTGGTTAAACGGAAGGCTAAAGGAATGGTGACCAGATGGGAGCTGGTTTAAGGGCTGACATGTATCAGAAGGGAATTGGTGTTTAGTGAAGGGTTAACCAGGTGGGACTGGTATTGGAGGTTTCAGTTTGTTTTGATGGGTGACAGGTTTAGGCTGCAGGATGAAGAATCCAATGACAGCAAGGCCCTTTCGGAAGGTTAAGGTTATTGGGTGAGGTGACGGTACGATTCCCCGACACTCGTTTTGAACTCAACAATTGCTGATGAGGATGAAATGTCTTGAGTAGTTTGCCAAGAGACGACCTTGAGATGGCTTGCCCCAGAGTTTGCACCATGAAAAGATTCATCGTTTGTTTAACCGACTCTTGGTGGTTGGCTTCAATATACTCTTTGGAGTAGTTCGCTCTTGAAAGAGCGTTTAAGCGACTTGACTTATCCTGATTGAACATTTGGAGGGATCTATCCTGAAGTCAAAGAAACTCTGGGTGGCCTGCCCCTGATTGGTGTGATTCACTTTTGATCAACCGCTAATTGAATGATTTTCCCCATAATCAACCGTTGTTTGGGGATTTTCCTCAGACTGACTGATTCCATACTCTTGATGTCAATGCCCCAGTCCACAGGGCAACAAAGCATGCTCGATTCTGATCCAGACTGCTGAAATGGTCAAGTCTTGTTTGATTGCTTCGTGTTGGAATTTCCTTGACGCCAACTACTGACTTGCAATTAAAATTGTTTTTTCACGAATGGTAATTTTAATGTGACGTTCATGCAAGTTTTAAAAAAACATGTCGTTTATTGAGTGTCGTGATAGTGAGACGAATGGACTGTTAGTCCAAACGTTGTGCTAATTTGATTGATGTGAAAGATATAGCAAGGATATTGACACCAATACTGATGATTAGCAAATATGTAAGGAGTCAGGTTACGCAACCTCGCAATAGTATGCTTTCAAAATAAACCTCACCTCAATTAGGTCTTTCGAGGGTTGTAACATGGTCTGGTTCATGGTTATAAAACAAAGGATATTAGGCTCAAAATAGATTTGTACCCACCCCTTCTTCGTAATAATCTCCAGTCCTACGTTCAGTTAATTCTGTATACACAGACTTAACGGTGTAAGCTTGATGGTTCAAGGTTCGCTTGAAATGGCAGTCACCTTATCTTGACGGATGGATGTCAGTGACTCTTTTGGGTGACCACTGAATCTTATTTTGTTTTTGCTGAGGGTTTGAGGGCCTCTTTTGATTTTTTAATCCCTAACTTTTGCATGGACTGATTTTACTCGTCAGATCTATCGGGATAGCCTTGATTTTTGCCTAAGCCCCCTTTTGAGGTGTTTGACTTAGCAGGCTTTTGATTGATTTTTTTTTTTGGATTTTGTTGGAGGGTTGTAACTGCCATGTCATGGGTCATCGATGAACAACCGTCTTCTTTGGATTTTTCTTTATTGATTTGAGTCTGGGATTGGATTAACTGAACAACTACCCTGCCCCAGGTTGAGTGTAAGGGTTTGAATATCCGAAGGAACTACTACTTCTAGGCTCGAAGTGGTTGACTAGGGATTAACTCCTTATATCTCCAGTGTTTAGGGGATTTGAAACAATGTCTTTACATCATTGACAAGGTTCTATCTGAAAGGATACGGTTTGCAATTATGGGTATTTTGTTTTCGTCATCCTCCCTTCAATCTTTGCTAAAACAACAATGATAAAGTAGATTGGATAAAAGGTGTACGTGTCTGTGATAAGTGGAAATAATGAGTGAATACGACGTGACTGATTCGAAAAATGCATAATCACTTAATTAATATTACCATTCAAAATAACAATGTTTAAACACAAGTAGCAATTAACAGGAAATAAACTATAAGATGCAAATGGTAAAAGCGCTCAAGGATTGCCAATGTTGAGGACGTTTGCCTGTCTGGACCACTGGCCTTTGGAGATGACCCTTGGAATCTTCGAGCTTAGACAGCTGAGAGGTTGACATGGACAACCAAACTCCCTTCGGGAAAAGATATATACCCTTTGTCAATCAACTGCTACACCTTAGCTTGGAAGGCTTTGCATTCTTCGGTCGCGTGCCCCATGGATCCTCCATGATATCCATACTGAGCATTGGGATTGTACCCGGGAGGGTAAGGCTCTGGCACATGCTTAAGAGTCTTAGGCTCCACCAATGAGTTTTGAATCAGATGTGGGAGAAGCTGACTGTGCGGCATAGGGACCGGATAAAGAGGGGCAATCCTTCTTTCCAAGTTGTTGTTGGGCCTATGCTAATTTCGGCGCTGATTCTGATAACTTTGGCCATGGGCTCATTGATTTGCATGAGGAGCGACCCATGGCTTGTGGGATGAAGCTTTAGACATGGATGATTTCCCATAAGGATAATATGGCACTGGTAATGATGCCTGTTGAGAAGACGAGGGACCATAGAGTTTTGCTGGTACATCGTGAGAATACTCAACGTTTGCTATGAGTGTTCCGGTTTCATCCTTGTCTTCCTCATGGGAATCGTTGAAGGATTCAGTCTCACTGGCTTGGCTGCTGGAGGCATCCTGGATTTGTCTGCTTTTAAGGTAGCTTTCGACGCACTCTCCTACAATCACAAGGTTAGAGAAACACGATGTCGTACAGCCAGCCATTCTTTCAAGATAAGAGCCCTGCAAACTGTTGATGAACATGTCAATCAGTTCTCTGTCCGAGAGTGGTGGTTGCACCCTTGCTGCAAATTCTCTCCACCGCTGTGCATATCCCTTAAAAGGTTCATTTTTATTCTGAGATAGGCTTTGCAACTGCATGCGGATGGGAGGAGTGTCCAGATTAAACTGGTAAAACTTTAGAAAAGCGGTAGCTAGGTCCCTCCATGATTGGATATGACTTCTTTCTAGGTCTGTGTACCAACTTAATGACACTCCATTTAGACTTTCTTGAAAATAATGAATCATTAGCTTATCGTCATGAGTGTAGGGGGTCATTTTTCGACAGTACATCACCAAATGACGCCTCGGGCAACTAAAGCCTGTGTACTTCTCGAAGTTGGGTATCTTGAATCTCGGAGGGATCACCAAATCTAGCACTAGACACATATTAGCAGCATCGAGGTCAGGCATGTCAGACACTCTCATAGCTTGAATTGTCTCATCAAGGGCCCGAAGCTTTTCTTCCATGGGATCAGTCGTTGGCATCCTCTTGGGTCGAGTAGGAACGTTTACTTGCAGAGGATGGCCATCCGGCGGAAGATCATACAGTGGATTATTCGTCACAGTAAACCCTGGTGGGGACTCAACATTTTGGAGATCGTTCTCTGGCATAACTACCTCAGTTTGCATTGTTTGATTGGCCTTTCAAGGCGTCTATGCTCCTATTGCTTCCCCAGCATAGTCGCCAGCTGTCGCTACTCGAAAAATGCATCGCGCAACGACAGGGAGGCGAAAAAGATAGACAGAAGAGTCGCCACCGAACTTTATTTATCCCATGAGGGGAAAGGAAAATATCGAGAAAACCTTAAGAAAGAAATGATAAGATGGTCTCGCAACCAAGAACGGGTTCGGAAGCCGGTTATGCGAGGGGAAGGTATTAGCACCCCTCGCATCCATCGTACTCGATGGGAACCATTTGTTTGTCGATGTGTGAAAATATCTGCTTAAATATTATGCTATAAAATTGTTTTCCAAAGGGTAAATAAAGAGAGTTTAGAAACAAAGAAAGGAGGGATAACGGGGAAGAAAAGAGAAAGAACAGACTCGGTAGGACTTCGCGGTCCTAGGCCTACATATTCTCAACGGATGTGAGAAAATCAGAGTCGACGTAGTTCGGGGAACTACAGATATATGGGGGAATGTGCTCGGCAAGGATTGTGGCCCTTGTGCCTACGTATCTTTACTTAAAAGAAGTAAAGAATCAGAGCAGCCGTAGTTCGGCCTACTACGGGTAACTGGTAGACGATGCTATCGTGCGCATTCTAATAGTTTAGGTGTATTGCTGCTTGCATGTGAGGAGACTTATGCGTTACCTGTTTGCGGTAGAACAGACATAGCATGCCTTTCTGAGGAAAAGGTGGAAAAAAGAAAAGGGTGCTCGCTAGGATCATTGCAATCCTATGCCTACATATTCTCAACATGCAAGAGAAATTAGAGCAACGTAGTTCGTGCTACTACGGGTAACTGGTGTTTTTGTGGATGATGTTATCGTGCGCATTCTAGCAGTTTAGGTGTATTACTGCTCGCATGTGAGGAGACTTATGCGTTACCTGTTTGCGGTAGAACGGACGTAACATATCCTTTTTTGAAAAGGCTGATTAGTTTTCGCCATGCGAGGCAAGAAGTCATGTTTGATTGGTGAGATTGTTTTTAGGGGCGAGATAGGTCCTCGGATAGTAACCCCTTGCGGGTAGTACCCAATTCTTTATCTCAAAGTTTTCGTTATGAAAATGGTGTGGCGAACGTAGCGTCTTCGTATTGAAAGACGAGTATCGAGACTACCCCCACTACAGTGAGCATCCCAACACTCGGAGAGGAAGAAGACTACACTTAATCCTCTCTCTTTAATTCAATGCAAAGAGAAAATTTCTCTTATTAAAGATGTTTTTGGTTTTGAATGGTAAGTTCTTTTGCGACTGTAAACCCTACGGTAAATGTCAGCACTCGGGATAGGAGAAGGCCTACGCCTAACCACTCCACGACCATTCAAGTTTTTGTTGTGAAAAGAGTTTGAAAATGCACTCGGTACGAGACCGAGGTTTTAGGTGAGAAAGGTTGCGGAAGGAAGTTGTGAAAGGAGAGGTGGTGGAAGAAAGCCGCATCTTCGTATTGAAAGGCGAGTGTCTAAACCACCCACACTACAGTGAGCATCTTGACACTCGGAAAGGAAGAAGTCTTCACTTAATCCTTTCTCTTTAGTCCAATACAAAGAGAAGTTGATTCTTATTGAGAGGGATTTTGAAAATGCACTCGGCGCGGGGCCGAGGTTTTAAAAGAGAAGGTTAAAAAGAGAAAAGCGTCTTCGTATTGAAATACGAGTGTTTAAACCACCCACACTACAGTGAGCATCTCGACACTCGAAGAGGAAGAAAGTCTACACTTAATCCCTTTTTTTAGTTCAATACAAAGATGATTTTATTAAAAGGTGTTTTTTTTTTAAATGCACTCGGTACGGGACCGAGGTTTTTAGGAAAAAGAGGTTCGAAAATGCACTCGGTGCGGGACCGAGGTTTTTAAGAGGAGAGGTGTGAATGAAAGCATCTTTGTATTGAAAGACGAGTATCAAAACCACCCACACTACAGTGAGCATATCGACACTCGGAGAGGAAGAAGTCTACACTTAATCCTCTCTTTTTAATTCAATATAAAGAGAATTTTATTTCTTAGATGGCAATGGTTTGATAGCGTCAATGAATCGACTCGGGGCCAATGTAATGTTAAACCGTCTTAGCTCGACTTATAAGAGAAGTCGAACTATAAGAGGTCGCGTATTGTTTTCCGTGCTAAGGACAAGATAGAGAAATGACATTGAGGGTCATTCTCCAATTGAATCGTGTCGCACATACCAAAATACAGTGGGATCTCGTCTTCCGGATACAAGACTTCATCGATTACAGAAAGTCAAAATGAAATCGTTAAGAAGAGGAATGAGGAGAGAAAGAAGGTGGTCTCAGATCCAACATTACTTATCAATAATTTGACATGTAATGGATTACGGAAGTCTCTTCATAGACCAAAACGAAGAAAATGGGACAAAATATCCAATAACAAAAGAAGAATGAAATATAACTTCTAAAAAGAAAATATTAAAGATATTCTAAAAGGAAATAATCTAAAGAAAATCTAAAATAAATATAAAATATATATATATATATATATATATATATATATATATATACAAATAGTCTGTTAGAAAATAAATAATAATATATAAACTTATTTACAATAATAATAATATACATACTAAAAATAAATTAAGAAAATAAAAGTAAAGTAAAATAAAACAGAGAGGTGTATTGAAATCAAGTGATGTGTGTGGAATCATTTGGGTTGCCAGCCCATCATCCACCACACAATCATACAAAATAAAAAAACGGTGGCATAGGAGCATGTGAAATCATATGGGCTTATTAAAGCGCATCATTCACGGGATAATCAGCCCCCCACCCCCATCGACTTGTTTTTAACATAGAAAAGAAAAAGAAATCAAAATTAAATTGGAAACAGGGGATGGTCAAGACTCTGTTTGCATAACATAACAATGGTTCAAACGAGGAAGCTCAGAAGCCACCACTTCATCATCGTTATCAACAGCATCAACAGAAACGCAGCGAAACTCAAACCCTCTTTTAAACTCGGATTTAAACCACGCTCGGATTTTCGTGATTTGAGTGTGGTTCTGATTTATTTTGACATGCTCAATCTCTCTATTTCTTCTCCTTTTGTTTATTCCGAAATGGGTTTGAATTTGTGATGGTTGTTTGAAGAAGATTGTGGTTTGAAGGAATCCGAGAAAATGGTGGGTTGTTGAGTTTGTGCGGTTTGATTTCGAAATGGTTGAGGGTTTCGTTGGAGGTTTACTGGGTTTTGAAAAAGACAATGGGTTGAAGGGGTTTTCACGGTGGTGATTTATGGGTATTGAAAGTGGCTGGGGTGTGGTTTGAAGATCTGGGGAATGGTTTGGAAGGGAGTTAATGTTTGAAGGTCCGGGTATCACGATGAATTTTCATTTGAGTTTTGAAGTTTATCTGGGTTTTTTCACGGAGGGGTTTAATGGTGAAGTTTAATGGAGTTTTCTGGAAATGGGTATTGAAGGTTCTGGGATGGTTTGTTCGATTCTTGGGTATTGGAAGCTTCAAAAATGGGATGAAGATTGAGAGATGGAAGGAGAAGTTCGAAGGTTTTCGTGTGGCTTGAAGGTGACGAGAGGAAGACAGGGAATAGGTTTGGAAGGGAGAAGAAAACGGTTCGAAAAGGGGCTCCCCACCCCCCCCCCCCCCCCCCCACTTTGTTTTTGCAGCGGGTTCCACGTTATAGTGGTGTTCTTGTCTAAAGATGGGAGGGGAAACCACGGCTTTCTGAACAGGTCCGTACATAGCTATTTTTTTTGTGAAATTTTTCCATTGTTTGCTAGTAAATGCCGTGTGGGATCCGTATAGCTGTTCAATTTTTGAAACTTTGTTGATGGTCCTCTCTGTCTCAAACTTTGCTTGTCCATTTTGCTTGGTTATTGTAGGATAATTTGTGCAGGAGCTTTGTCACGTAGTGGTAGCTCACACGGTTTTGGAGCAGTGCACAAGCATGATGTTGTTTTAGTAGTGTGTCCAGGCTTGAGGCTTATGTAATTATGTTGGGTCTTGTTGCTGTCAAGGCAGAAAGGTTTTGTTTGGAGTGTAAATGTCGCAGCAGGATGTATGAAGGTTGTAGGCTTGGTGTGATTTGTAGCAGGTTATAATGCAGGTAATACGATTGTGTTGTAGCTGGGCGTGATGATATAGTTTCAAATGCAGGTTTTTGTTTTTTCTCTCTTTTCTGTCATTGTGGACTTGTTTGTATTGTAAAAGTTGGTGTAGAGTGTGCGAAAGTTGATATGTTATGTTATGCAGGTACAGAGTCTGCATAATGACAAGCTATCCTTGCTGCAGAATTTGGACTATTATGGGACGCATATATTGAAGGAGAGTGGTGGTGATGCCTGCTGCAGATTTGTACATTTCCTGCTGTGAGAACCAACTTTTGCTTTACTTTTTCCTTTTTTCTATTCAACATGAGTTGGGCCTTTTATTTACTCACACAGTCTTTCTTGATTTTTGTGGGACTTCTTATTCATTCCAATTTCTTGGCTTATT
The DNA here is from genome assembly GCA_963859935.3 of Lathyrus sativus. Taxonomy (NCBI): domain Eukaryota; kingdom Viridiplantae; phylum Streptophyta; class Magnoliopsida; order Fabales; family Fabaceae; genus Lathyrus; species Lathyrus sativus. The sequence continues at coordinate 320,249,803 of OZ012740.1, read as the reverse complement.
TGTAGGTTGGTGAGTCTGTGAAGTAGGAGGAAAATTGTGATGAATGGAAGCTTAGTCATAGAATGGTTTGTGTCGCGGTACGGTCTGCATGAATTATTGGAGCTGAGGTTCTGTTTCTGATCAAACTGTCATGGTTTCTACGAATTGTTGTGGTATGGGTGTTGGTGAGGTGCGGAATATGCGGCTTTGTCGGAAGTGAATGAGGCTTGTGGCAATGTGACAATAGTGCTGCATATTTTGGATGTTGCAAGGCTCCTTATGAAGAAGAAGTGGATCCTAACTTTACTACTGAAACTTAGTATTTCTTGGCCACTTTAATGTAATGAACTTCACAATTACCTTTTTAATCAAGGTTTTTTTGTAGAATTTTATAAGATTCTATGGACTCAAAATTGACATGTGCTTTTGTACTTAAGAGAAATAAACCTTTGGGATTTTTGTGAAAAGGATTTTTCTATATGTTACTCTTATGGATGTGGGTTTTTCTTTTCATGAGCTTGTACCATCCTTGTAATGATAATGACTCATATCCTTGATTTTCTGATTTCTTGCTCAAAAATCCATAATGCTATCTTGCAAATACAACCTTTTCATCACATAAAAATGAGAATAAAATTATATCCATAATTTGTAAAATATCAACATATTAATCTTAAGACCTATTCAAACATGAATCTTGAGGCAAGCATGAGTCACTCCTCCTTTAAAGCATGAATTGTCATAATTTGCACAAATTTGAAATAAATCCAACCATAACTTATCTTGCTTAATTCTCATAACCTCAATACTGATCTTAGGATGTGACTTCAAGAATATTGGAACACAAAAACAAAGATATTCCAAAAATCTCTTAAAAACGATTAATCATGCCTTGAAAGGAATCAATCCTATTACTTGAATCAATCATCTCCAGTCCTCAATCATGGAATAAAACTTGTCAGACCAAGATCAGGTATGACCTGACTAATTCCCAACCTTTATTGGGCTCACACATTGATACAGATAACCCTTCAATGAACCTCAATGATTACCACATACCACCGTCCTGCTAGTCTCAAATACACCTCATTTCCCTTCGACCTTGCCTTGTGACATCTTAAGTTTAGGGCAACAAGTAGAAACAACATACCTTTTGATTTTCAGATTAATGGTTGATGGAAAGATGTACAGATAAAGGATAAACAGGTAGGACAAATTTGGGGTATGACAGATACGTCTGCCCTCAATTCTAACAATAGAATTGAGCTCGTATAATATAAATGTAACCTGATGTTGAATCGTTTATACAAGAATAGAATAGTAAATGCACAAACAAACTCCCTTGTTGTTGAAGATGCTTTCTCTTCTTGTCCCTTGATTCGAGTCGAATCAAGTCCTTCGATACCTGTCGCTACTGCGAAAATCGGTGCCGGCTGACAGAAGAGTCGCCACCGTGCGTTATTTATCCCAACGGAGGGAAAGGAAACGCTCAGAGTAAACCTACCGCGAAAAACGGGAAAGGTATGGTCATCGCAACGAAAACCTGGGTTCGGGAGTCGGTTACGCAAGGGGAAGGTATTAGCACCCCTCACGTCCGTCGTACTCTACGGGATCCACGCTTGGTGTTTATAAGGAAAAGGGTGTGTTTATCTATCTACGCTAGTGGTCAGTCTGAAAAGAAAAGAAAAGGACAGGACTCGACAGAACATACGCTGTTCTGGGCCTACGTACTCCCTCGTGCAATGGGAAAGTCAGAGTCAACGTAGTTCGACTACCTACGTCTAGACGGGGGGAAGGTTGCTCGCCAGGACATCGCGTCCTGTGCCTACGTACTTCCACACGGCATGGAAGATCAGAGCAAACGTAGTTCAGGCTACGCACGACACAAGTTGTTCAAGTGTTTTTTATGGGAAAATGCACCTTAACCAAGGGTTTTCACAGTCCAGGAGGACAAAAGGTTTTGATGTTTGTTCAAATCTTTTGACGGAAGAAATGAATTCACTTTTGTTTTATCCCTTATTAAGTGTTTTTCTGTTGTTTTGAGAAAGGAAAGAGACACCCTAAAACTATGGTTGAAAAGGGGAATCTACCTAATGTTATCATGTCTGGTTAACCAACCTAATGTCTATCATAACTCCTCCACAGCAGAGAAGTTAGAGCTCCTAAGGGGTCATGGCAAAAGCACTAAACAGCAAACAGGAAACACTGCAAAGTAAAGACATACTGGAAATATGCATGAATGCAACAACCAAACAAGCAAGGCACAAAGGCCACAAACCACAGAGGCAAGGGAGCCCAGCTCTACCAAATACCAACAAGAAAAGCCACTCAATAACAATCAAGCAGAAGGAGGACCACCTCATCTTCTCATGCACACAAGCATGCTTATTTCTAAGACGCACCTATCTCAGAAATATCTATATGAACCCCTAAGTCTAATGCAGCACAGCACCACACAAGTCAATCAACACAAAGAGAAGGCTAACCAACCTGGCCAACTCCTATCCAAAAGCAAGAAACTAATCCTGAGCAGGACCCTAAACAACCCTAAAACAAAACCCTAATCTACCCTAAGCAAAACCCTAAAGGGAGAAATCAATCCCATTCTTCAAGCTTCAAGACAAGCTTACTAAAGAAAGGGAGCTAAGTAGACAGACCCATAGTGCCTTCCTCAGGAAAGTACTAGGAGGCTTCTACTTAGGAATCATATCCCATGTGGCTCAAGAACTGTGAACGGTTTACCTTCCTCCTCAGGAGAAACTAAACTCACATGAAGGCTCCAACATCATTGGATACTTAAGAAATCCTACATGAACTAAGGGAACTAAGTGAACAGACCCATAGTGCCTTCCTCAGGAAAATACTAGGGGGCTTCCACTTAGGAATCATATCCCATGTGGCTCAACAACTGTGAACGGTTTACATTCCTCCTCAGGAGAAACTAAACTCACACGAAGGCTCCAACATCATTGGATACTTAAGAAATCCTACATGAACTAAGGGAACTAAGTGAACAGACCCACAGTGCCTTCCTCGGGAAAATACTAGGGGGCTTCCACTCAGGAATCATATCCCATGTGGCTCAACAACTGTGAACGGTTTACATTCCTCCTCAGGAGAAACTAAACTCACATGAAGGCTCCAACATCATTGGATACTTAAGAAAGAGGTGAGGAGAAAGAATGAAAGACATCCATAGTGCCTTCCTCAGGAAAGTACCATGAATTTCCCTCAAACTTCAGGATCTCAAACCTCACAGAAAGAGAGCAAGCTCCTAGACTAGGTCTTCAATCCATGCATCCTTGCAAGCTCCATCAAGTCTTCATCCAGCCTCCATCTTCAAGAAGAAACCACAGGCCCTCAAACCAAAAGAAACTATCTCTAAAGTTCAACCACAGTTGAACTTCAAAGTCAGAAGCCCTTAAGACTTCCCCTAATCTCAGGCTCAAACAAAAATAACAGAACACTCTATAAAAATCTACCAAAAATCTAGGGGGAACCTACATGTCTCTATAATCCCAAGATCAAATCTCAAAGCCTAAGTCAACTTCTAAGACTACTAAACAATCCCTAACATGTGAATGGTCAAGGGTTAACCAGCAAGTTATGAGGTCTCTACTCTCTAACCCTAAAATGACATCAATCAATTTCTAAAAAATCCACAAAAATCCTATGGGGAGAATGCATCAGTCTAGTACAACATACTAAAAAAGAAAAGCAAGATTCAATACCAAGTGAGAGAAATAAAATTAGCAAGGCAGACACATCACAAATCAATATTCAAAACCAATTAAAATGCAAAAAATGTAACAAAAATGAAAATGCATGATCAAATTAATATTTTTGCACCATAAAATCCTAAATTGAACTATGAACCTATAGAAAAAAGAAGGGAATTAATTGGATAATCCTACTATTTTTTATGACATATTTTCTAACATGGATGAAACAAAGAAATTAAAAAGAAATTAAAAGAAAATAAAACAAGGGGGGGTGTGCTCAGCAAAACATCCTAGTTGCTTCTCAGCACTGGACTTAATGAGGGGGGGTGTGCATAGCAGAACCATAAGGCCCAGTTAACATTACATTTTTTTCAGCATTTTTTTCCAAAAGAGGGGGGGTACGAGCCAAGAGAGGGGATATTAGTCTCAGCAAATGTCATTTGGGCCCAGCCCAAACTCAAACCCTAACCCTAGCTGCAAAAGCCCTCATTCTCTCTAATTCCTCTATCACTGTTCACCATTTGAAACCCTACGCCGCTCGCCTCTCGCAAACACTCTCTCTGAACCCCCTCATTCCTCTTCCAAAACTCTCAAACAAATCATCAAACAAACACCTGATAATCTCTGTATCACCACACTCAAACTACGCATCAAACAAACTTCAAAACCCTAACCAACCTAAATCTCAGTGAATCAAAACAAGCTACAACCATTCTATCAATCAGAAGCAACATGTAACAAATTCAAAGAAGAGCACCTGGATGAAGCACGAACGAGCGTAGACGTTCTTAAAGCTCGTTGAAGAGAATGAAGATCTCACTTCACGCGGAGATCTGGAGTGGCGTGAGAAGATCCTGAAGCTTTCTGAAATCCAGGCAATAAAATGGTGATTAATCTTCTTGACGCATCTGAGCGAACGTCCTTGAAGGTTTTCTGGAGAAGCCTGATGGTGCTGATCGTGATGAACTACAGGTGGAGGTTGTTGAAGATGAACGATCGAGCGGCGCAAGATCTGGAGGAATTCATGATGAACGCTGTGATGAACTTGAGAAGAATCACGAAAGAAAAACTGGAATCGGTTGATGAATGCAGTTGAAGATCATTGAATCTGGAAATGTCCCGATGAACACTATGAAGATTCGGTGAATCTTAATGAAGGGATTATTGCTGGAAAACTGAAAGATCTATGAAGATCTTGAAGGATATCGTTAAAGATGAAGATTCTGATGAATCTATGCTTTCCGGCGAGAGGCGAACGGAGGAGATCGGAGGAAATCGGAGGGGAAAGCGATGAAGGTCTTGAGAATCTGCAAATTTTGCAGATTCCGGCGAGATGAGCGGCGGCTGGAGGTCGTTAGGGTGGTCGGAGACTGTTAGTCAAGGCAGTTGCATGGCCGGCGGCGGACTCTCCGGCGAGGTGGAGGGGTGACAAGTGGTAGACGCGTGGCAGCGTTAGTGGCAGAGGGAGAAGCTGCATGTGCAACACGTGTGTGTGTGATGGGTGAGTGGGAAACGCGTGTGGAAGCTGAGTGTGAGGAAAATGTGATGTGGCCTCTTCTGTGCGAAACACGTGGTGGAGCTTAAATAGCTGACACATGGCGATGCACTTGGACTGGGAGAACTTGGACTGGGCCTCCACCACTATTCTGGGCCCACGAAAATTCATTTGGACTGAACTAAATGGTTAATGACTTCGTTAAACTCAATTAACAACTGATTAAGGCCTTAAAACCTAATTAACTAAAAATTAAAACTACAATTAGATGCTAAAATGACAATTAACACGGTAATCTAATCCTAATTAAACCTACTAAACTCTAATAAGACCCTAATTAATGTCTAAACAAATGATTAAAGTCTAATTAAACCTAAAAATAAGAATTAACTATTAAATCTATACTAATCACTAGACTAATGACAATAGAAAAAAACTCTAATAATTCTCTAACAATTCCACTAATCTCTAAACCAATAAAAATAAAACTTTAATAATTTCTATTATTAATTCTATCAAATTTCTATTTAATCTCTAATAAAAATTTATACTATTTATTTAAAAGAAATTCTATTATTCTATTAAAAACTATTAAAAAACTATTAAAACCTAAAAATTCTAAAAATGCTTTAAAGCTATTAAAAATATTTAAAAAAATCCATTTAAATTCTAGAAAATCTATAAAACCTATTTAAAATCTACAAAAGGCTATTAAATCCTAAAAAATGCAAACAAAGGCAAATAGCCAACACAAAAGAGAGCGTGAGACCAGATCGAAGCAAACAGTAAACCCGGACACCATGAATCTCGAAAATCACTGCGTACTGAAAACACCCAGGAAGCGCGCGACTTCTCAAAATAACCTCCGATTATCTGCACCGGTCTGAAATACCCGAAATGCGACAGCAGGGCTGTAATCCCGATAAAATCACTATGATTGAGAAAATGCACTATATGCAGTATGTAAATACGAATGCGAAATGCATCGAAACATCGAGCCAGATACGGGACCCGGTTGGTCAAATTTTAGGGTGCAACAGCTGCCCTTATTCAAGCGGCTTGGACCTGAATGGTTGAAGAGTGCCCAGCCTTTAATCATTCAAAGGTAGAAGATGGTTGAATACAAATGGAACCCTGGAATTTGCCAATCGCAAAAGTAAATTGCGCACACCCCTTTGGGGGAGAATCATCTAAGTGACTGATTTATGTTGCCACGGCGATAACTAAACACCCATCCGTTAATCTGCTTATGAAACAATCTGATACTGTCCACAGACCATCCCATTCCGAAGAAGAGGGTATACACTAACCAGTGAGGGATCGTTGATTTCACTTATCAACCTTCCGTTCGTACCTGAACGAGCAAACGCTAAACAGTGAGCAAAATTGTTGATTTCATTTACCAACCTTTCGTTCGTACCTGAACGAGCAAACGCTAAACAGCGAGAAAATGTTGATTTCACTTACCAACCTTCCGTTCGTACCTGAACGAGCAAACGCTAAACCGCGAGAAAATGTTGATTTCACTTACCAACCTTCCGTTCGTACCTGAACGAGCAAACGCTAAACCGCGAAAAAATGTTGATTTCACAACCTTCTGTTCGTACCTGAACGAGCAAACGCTAAACAGCGAGAAAATGTTGATTTCACAACCTTCCGTTCGTACCTGAACGAGCAAACGCTAAACAGCGAGAAAATGTTGATTTCACTTACCAACCTTCCGTTCGTACCTGAACGAGCAAACGCTAAACAGCGAGAAAATGTTGATTTCACTTACCAACCTTTCTTTCGTACTTGAACGAGCAGCCCTGCGGGGACACGAGAAACTTAACCAAGCAACTCTGAGAGGACAATTCTGACGACGGCCGTCAAATACCTATTCTGGCAATAGGTATCCTGAAAACACTCCGCTGGGGAAATTGAGAACTTAACCAAGCCACTTGACGGGGATAACTTTGTTGGAAAATACGAGGAACTTAACCAAGCAACTCGTTGAAGTAACACCCTGCTGGGGAATATAACTCTGCTGGGGAAACTACGGGTAACCACCCAAAAATCTGCATTACCATCTTCCAACGCTGACACCACAGCATCCTGAGAAAGACTCAGCTGGGGGGAAAAAGGTGCTTGACCAAGCAAACTCTGCTAGGGGAATATGACATGAAGAACACGACTACTGCGTGTCTGGCCCCCCACATAATCCCCATAACAAGATGAACATGATCACTGCGTGCCTTGCGCAACCACCCTTTTGACAGGAGGAAACACGATCACTGCGTACTTTACACCACAATCCTCTTGACAGGAGAAAACACGATCACTACGCGTCTTGGCGTTGCAAACAAAACCACAGGATGAATACGATCACTGCGTACTCTACCACAAATCCCCACAACATAACGATGACCACGATCACTGCATGCCCTGCGCCACAACTCTCTTGACAGGAGGAAACACGATCACTGCGCGTCTTGTGCCACGAACAAAACATACAGGATGAATACGATCACTGCGTACTCTACCACAAATCCCCACAACATAACGATGACCACGATCACTGCATGCCCTGCGCCACAACCCTCTTGACAGGAGGAAACACGATCACTGCGCGTCTTGTGCCACAAACAAAACATACAGGATGAATACGATCACTGCGTACTCTACCATAAATCCCCACAACATAACGATGACCACGATCACTGCATGCCCTGCGCCACAACCCTCTTGACAGGAGGAAACATGATCACTGCGCGTCTTGTGCCACGAACAAAACATACAGGATGAATACGATCACTGCGTACTCTACCACAAATCCCCACAACATAACGATGACCACGATCACTGCATGCCTTGCGCCACAACCCTCTTGACAGGAGGAAACACGATCATTGCGCGTCCTGTGTCGCAAACCAAACATATACACATCTCTGTGAACCACGATCTCACTTATCGACAGAGAAAATATACCTGAAGCTGGACGGGTAATCAATCCTGCTTACGTTTCCAAATGCACATGTTTGATAATGTCGTAATGCTTCCATACTGCATGGAAATGCTACATATTCGTGTAAAATGCAAGTGCTTATGATGCATGCTTATGCAAAGAGTTACTTCAGCAAAATAAATGCTGAAGACAAACTGGATCCGCTGGGGATGACCGGAATACTACCGATACGTTTCCAACAAAATAAATGCTGGAAAGATGAACTAACTCCATTGGGGATAACCATCCTGCTGGGAAAGTAGCTCACCAACTCATAACTTCAAACTCTGCTGAAAATGATCGTCCTGACGAGGAAGGATCAACCTGTTGGGGAAAGAGAAAAGCAATCTTGGAAACTGCTTTCAAAAGGTATCAACACTCTGATTACGCCCTGTGGGGATAATTCATCCTGCTATCACTGAGCTGGGGATTGACTGGTGTGCTATGATTCGCACTACCCAAAAAACCCTTTGGGGAAGTTAATCATATCCGTCTCGACCCTTGCTGGGGAGGACTCTGCTCTACTTGATAAGCCAATTCTGAACTACTGAAGATACATTGATCTTTTCCTTTGATGCAATCTCCACTCTCCTGGGGAGACAACATTCAATTTTGCCTGGGGCGACTTCACTGGGGAAAGACACAACATTCATCCTCTGGAGAGGGTACTAGCCTGCCATGGACTCTGGTGGGGAACTTTGCGAGCTTTTGAATACCTGCAAAAGTCAACAAGCAAACACAAGACAATCTATGCAAAAAGAAACATCTTGGTAATCACCCATGACAACCATTCAGGTAATTTCCGGTTTTAACAATCATCGGCCGAGACCCGCCTGTTTACACATATGTAAGTTTATCAAAAACATTGGCGTTTTCTACAAACAAACTGTAAAAGTTAAAACCAAAGTCACACACTATACTGAATAACACACTTTATTGATAAAGGCCTGAAAATAGGCAAGATTTGTACATCAGATGCAACTCCTGAAAAGAGGTAGTCACACATAAACGAAATGCAGAAATGTACAAAGATACAGAATAAAATTTGTACACATGTCGGCAACGTGTTACAGACGAACACCATGAGCTGATCCTCCTATGACTCGCCGGACTCTGACGCTTTCCTGATCTCAGTCTTCGGAAGAGATTGCTTTGGATAGTCGACCCCCCCCCCCCCCCCAGGTTCTCCCAAACCACTAGATAATCTAACTTAGACCACAGTCATTTGCTTCTCAAATCCCTAACTTTTGTGTGAATCGCCCTTTGCGGGTTTTCAATTCACCGGGATACCCCTTTTTGCCGAAGCCGCCCGGTGTAGGTTTTCAACTTCGCGGGTGTACATTTTTTCCATTTTATCCCTAACTTTTGCCCAAACCGTTATTCTGTTTTTGGTTCGCCAGGATGCCCCATTTTTGCCTGGACTCTCTTTTTACTGTCCAACGGGTCAATTTTCAAGCAAAGTATTTTTTGACTGCGTCCGAGTTCACAGGGGACGAAAAGTCTTCACCATCCATGGTGGACAATAGCAAGGCTCCTCCGGAGAAGACCTTTCTCACGACGTATGGACCTTCATAGTTGGGAGTCCATTTGCCCCTGTGATTCGATTGCGGTGGGAGAATCTTCTTCAGCACAAGATCACCCGTCTGAAAGCTTCGAGGTCGAATCTTCTTGTCAAACGCTTTCTTCATCCAGCTCTGATACAGCCTACCATGTGCAATTGATGCCAGTCTCTTCTCGTCTATCAAGCTCAGCTGGTTCAATCTATTTCTCACCCATTTTTCCTCATTAAGCTGAGCATCAAGCAAAACCCTCAAAGATGGTATCTCAACCTCCAATGGCAGGACTGCCTCCATGCCATACACCAGTGAGAATGGAGTTGCCCCGGTTGATGTACGCACCGTCGTGCGATAACCGTGCAAAGCAAACGGCAACATCTCATGCCAATCCTTATACGTTACCACCATCTTCTGAACAATCTTCTTTATGTTCTTGTTGGTCGCTTCAACAGCGCCATTCATCTTGGGTCTGTACGGAGATGAATTATGATGCTCGATCTTAAACTCCCGACAAAGATCCTTCATCATCTTATTGTTCAGGTTCGAACCATTATCAGTAATGATCCGTTCAGGAATACCGTATCTGCAGATTATATCCCTCTTGATAAATCTGGCCACCACCTGTTTCGTCACATTGGCGTAAGATGCTGCTTCCACCCACTTGGTGAAGTAATCGATCGCGACTAGGATGAAGTGATGCCCATTAGAAGCAGTAGGCTCAATCTTGCCAATCATATCAATTCCCCACATGGAGAAAGGCCACGGAGAAGCCATAACATTCAGTGGATTGGGTGGCACATGGATCTTATCAGCATAGATCTGGCACTTGTGACACCGCTTGGCGAACTTGAAACAGTCCATTTCCATCGTTAACCAATAATACCCTGCCCGCAACAAATTTTGGGTCATAGCATGCCCACCAGCATGTGTACCAAAAGTTCCTTCATGGACCTCTTCCATGAGTAAATTGGCTTTCTTCTCGTCTACACACCGGAGGAGTACCAAATCGTGGTTCCTTCTATACAGAACGCCGTCGGGATTCAGATAGAAGTTGCCTGCTAATCTCCTTAGAGTCTTCTGATCATGACCGGATGCCCTAGCCGGATATTCCTTGTTCTTCAGGAAATTCTGTATGTCGAAATACCAAGGTTTACCGTCCGATGCTTCATCAATTGCAAACACAAAGGCCGGCCTATCAAGGCGAGATATGACAATCCTGGGAGCCTCATTCCAGTAGTTGACCTTATACATCGAGGATAATGTTGCAAGGGCGTCTGCCATTTGATTCTCCGCCCGAGGCACATGATGAAACTCCACCTTATCAAAGAAAGGTAACAACCTTCTCGCATAATTCATGTACGGTACCAGATTAGGTTGGCGTGTCTCCCACTCTCCCTTAATCTGATTCACAACCAATGTTGAATCCCCATATACGTCCAGATTCTTGATCCTCAGATCGATAGCCTCCTCTAACCCCATAATACAAGCTTCGTACTCGGCTTCGTTATTCGTCACTGGAAAAGTCAATCTGGCCGTAAACGGGATGTGCGACCCGTGGGGAGTTGTAATGATTGCCCCAATCCCACTACCGTACGAATTGACAGCCCCATCAAAAATCAATTGCCACTGGGAACTCCGCTCAGGACCCTCATCAGGCAACGGCTCATCACAATCTTTAGCTTTCAAGTACATTATGTCCTCATCAGGAAACTCAAACTTCATAGGCTGATAATCCTCAATCGACTGTTCGGCAAGATATTCGGACAGAACACTTCCCTTAATGGCCTTCTGGGAAACATACTGGATATCGTATTCTATCAATACCATTTGCCATCTAGCAATCCTTCCAGAGAGCGCTTTCTTTTCAAACACATACTTGATCGGATCCATCTTCGATATCAGCATGGTTGTATGGTTCAGCATGTACTGTCTTAGACATTTGGCAGCCCACGCCAATGCACAACACGTCCTTTCGAGCATAGAGTATCGAGATTCACAATCCGTGAACTTTTTACTCAAGTAGTAAATTGCATGCTCTTTCCTTCCTGTCTCGTCATGTTGACCGAGAACACAACCCATGTTGTTCTCAAGAACCGTCAGATACATAATCAGTGGTCGTCCCGCTACTGGGGGTATCAACACCGGAGGTTCCTGCAAGTATTCTTTTATCTTTTCAAATTCCCTTTGGCAATTGTTGTTCCATACCACCGCTTGATCTTTCTTTAATAGTTTGAACAATGGTTCACATGTGGTCGTTAGGTGAGAGATGAACCTGGCAATGTAGTTCAATCTTCCTAAGAATCCACGGACTTCTTTTTCTGTTCTCGGTGCTGGCATCTCTTGTATTGCTTTTATTTTTGCGGGATTGACCTCGATTCCTTTCTCGCTCACGATGAACCCCATTAGCTTCCCGGATCTTACTCCGAAGGTACATTTGTTAGGGTTCAGCCTCAGCCTGAACTTCCTCAGCCTCTTGAACAACTTCAGCAGATTAACCAGATGGCCTCCCTCTGTTTGAGACTTGGCAATCATGTCATCGACATACACCTCAATCTCTTTGTGCATCATGTCGTGAAAGAGCATTGTCATAGCCCGCTGGTACGTTGCCCCAGCATTTTTCAAACCAAAGGGCATCACCTTATAACAGAAGGTTCCCCATGGGGTGATAAAGGTCGTTTTTTCCATATCTTCCGGAGCCATTCTGATCTGGTTGTACCCTGAAAATCCATCCATTAAAAAGAATACCGAAAACTGAGTTGTGTTGTCAACTAACACATCAATATGCGACAGCGGGAAATCATCTTTCGGGCTCGCTTTGTTTAGATCCCTATAATCAACACACATTCGAACCTTGCCATCTTTCTTTGGCATAGGCACGATATTAGAGACCCAAGTGGGATAAGTGGTGACAGCCAGGAACCCAGCATCCCATTGCTTCTGCACTTCTTCCTTTATCTTTACAGCCATGTCAGGACGAGTCCTTCTGAGTTTCTGCTTCACAGGCGGGCAATCTCCCCTCAACAGCAGACGATGAACAACCATATCGGTATCCAAACCCGGCATGTCCTCGTAGGACCAAGCAAATATATCGCTGTATTCGCGGAGCATCTCAATAAGCTCTTGCTTGATGTCAACCTGCAACACGGCCCCTATACGGATATTCCTGACGCATTCTTCAGACCCTAAATTGACAATATCAATCTCTTCCTGGTGAGGTAGAATGACTCTCTCCTCTTGCTTCAACAACCGACTCAGCTCTTCTGATAAGTCACTATCCTCAACAATCTCCTCCTCAGATTGGAAGATCGGATGCTCGAAGTCTAAACGAGTCATAGGAAGTCTTTGGTCGATGTCATCTGAAAATTCATGAATCCTGCGAGGGAAACGGTTAAGTGCTTCAAAATGATATACAAGCAAAATACATAACCACGCTGCCATTTTATTGAAAAATAAAAAACAGAAAAAAAGGATCACAACATTTGAATGTAAAAAACGTCTTCATTTATTGATCATGCAAACATACAGGTAAACAGTTAGGCCCTAAGACGAGGTCAACGATGCCCCGGGCAAGGCATGTGATCATACAATGATTGAAAAAACAACGCATTAATGTTTGGTGACTTGGATGACGTCCTGGATGGACCAGTTGCATAGGCTTTGCCCCGGCGTGCTGGGTCGAATCCATGCGTCCATGTCGCAGTCGCTATCCACTTCTCCGTATCAGACACGGCATTAATCCTTTCGAAGCTCACCCCTCCGGGCGTGAACACCACAGGTCCCTTGTACTTAGGCGCACCCTGTGAGGGAGATGGGCGGTACCCCAAGCCATACCTATCTTGCTTCACTGGTATGTCCAGAACCTGCCCCCACTTCTGAGTCTCTCCTGCTTGCACCAACGCCTTGGCTTCTTTATATGAGGAGACGGCCACCTCTTGCCCTTCACTCTTCACCGGAGCTTCTTCTTTAACCTTCACCCCTTCGAACGCCTGACACAGCATTTCATGAATCTCTCCATCTACCTCCACGTATTTGAAGGAAGACAAATGACTGACTAGGATATCCTCTTTGCCACACACCGTCACAATACTCCCCTCAACCATATACTTCAGCTTCTGATGGAGTGTAGAAGTTACTGCCCCAGCGGCATGAATCCAAGGTCTCCCGATCAAACAGCTATATGCAGGCTGGATGTCCATGATGTAAAACACTGTATCGAACACCTCCGGACCTACCTGGATGGGTAACGTTACTGACCCGAATACCGACCTCCTCGTTCCGTCAAAGGCCTTCACCACCAAATCACTAGGGGTGCACAACAACCCACGGGTATCCAATTTCAACAGGGCTTTCTTTGGTAACACATTCAACGAGGACCCAGTGTCTACCAGCACATGGGATAAAATAATGCCCCGGCATTCGATAGAGATGTGCAAGGCATTATTGTGATCACGCCCTCTAGGCGTTAGGTCAAAATCCGTGAATCCCAAACCATGCCCAGCATTAACATGTGCCATAACCCCCTCCAGTTGATTGACTGAAATCTCTTGCGGCACGAAGGATGTCTCAAGTACCTTCAACAGGGCATTTCTATGCGCCTCAGAACATAACAACAGCGATAATATGGAGATCTTTGACGGGGTCTGCTGCAAGTGATCTACGATCTTGTAGTCACTTTTGTGAATCAATCTCATGAATTCTTCCACATCTTTGTTTGTCGGTTCTTTCTCCTTACTCCCCGAAGGTTCCCCCTCAATAACTTTGTTCTTACCTCTGGCGAGCCTCTCTTCCTCGACCTCAGGTGAAGTGAAAATTCTCCCGCTCTGGGTTATACCACCCGCTCCCACTATGTTATCTACGGATCCCGCTGGCGGATCATTCAAGTCGATCTTTTCCCCATTGCAATACACTTCAGCACCGTAGCTCCACGGGACTGCCTTTGTGCTCTCATAAGGGATTGGTTTAGCCTTGGTAATAGTAATGGTCGGCCTTTTCGATGATGCCGAAATCGTCACTGATTTGAACGGAATGGTGATCGTAGCAACCTCACTGCGCTCTTTTTCAGATTCTGTCTCAACGGACTTCTCTCGCCCCACAGACCTGTCAAACTGCAGGATTCCTTCATCAATCAAACCTTGAACTCCCCTTTTCAACTTCTCATAGCCCCCAAGTTGAACCAAAAAGTCGGCACATTCTTCACTGCATCCGGCATAGACACCTCCCTTCAATAAGCGCTGCTTTACGTAACTCAAAGGGGTTTTCAGCTTGCTCACTTCCGAAACCAAGTCCAACTCATCATCTGTCAGGATTGCATTGGCCCTAGCCCCGCCATGCTTGGGCATTGGCTGTTGCGTGATATTGGGACCGTCCTTCCCGAAGTTAATAGTCGTACTATCAAGCAAATCCTATACTTTATGCTTGAAAGCTAGGCAATTTTCAATATTGTGCCCTGGTGCACCCGAATGGAAGTCACAATGCTCATTAATATCATACCCGACTGGTGGCTGGCCGGTTGGTGGTGCTAAGGTCCTCTTCTCGACTAGCTGCAATTTCAACAAAGCTTGAAGAAGTTCTGCATATGATATCGGCGGTACCTCGAATACTCTCCTCGGTCGCGGGTTCTGAAATCTGCGCTGATTATTATTTGGCTGCTGCTGAGCCTGCTGCTGTGGTTGTTGTCTCTGCTGCTGAGAAGGCCCTGGAATGGTTACACTTGCAACCTACGACTGCTGATGCCAGTTCTGACCTCTATTTCTCCGTCGAGCATTGTATACAGCGTTGGTATCACCCTGCCTTTTACCACCAAACGTCTTCTTATTACCTCATGCGGAACTGGACTCACCCGCTTGAATTTTACCAATCTTCACCCCGTTTTCAATGCGCTCCCCCATCAAGATCAACTCAGATAAGGTACTCATCGAAAAATTGAGCAACCGGTCATAGTACATTCCAGAAAAAGTTCCTATGAACATGTCCATTTCGCGCTCCACCATCGGAGGGTGTACCCTAGCAGCCAAATCTCGCCATCTCTGGGCGTATTCCTTAAAGCTCTCGCTAGACTTTTGAGACATGCTCTGCAGCTGGACTCGGTTAGGGGCGAGATCACTATTATATTGATAATGTCGAACAAAAGCCTCTGCCAGCTCTTTCCAACTCCTGATCTGAGTAGGTTCCAAGCTCATGTACCACTCCAGCGATGGCCCTGACAAGCTATCCTGGAAGAAGTGCATCAGCATCTTTTCATCCTCAGAATACGCGGACATACGCCTGTAAAATGCGCGCACATGCACCCTAGGGCATGTATCCCCTTTGTACTTATCAAATGACGGCGCTTTGAATTTCAGCGGGACCCTCAGCCCTGGGACCAACCCCATATTTGACATATCCAGCCCAAGAGCATTCTGGCTGGCTAATCCGTTCACTTTCTCTTCTAGCAGTCTCATCCGATGGTTGTCATCCCTAGCTCTTTCATAACCCTCATTCTAACCAGAGAACACATCCTCCTGACGATCCTCCCAGCGAGGTACTGCATCGTATCCAACATAATCTGCATCACGGCCCGGACCCGTTTGGAAGTACCTGGGGTCGTACCTCAGATTGCCCATCTCTTGAGCGTTGTACGCACCAGTTCCATATCCAAGATTACCATAACCATAGTCACCAAACCCAGCCTTGGTGCCAGCAATGTTGCCATACCCCATGTTCACACCATTGAAGCCCTGGTTACCATTATTACCATTCATTCCGACATTCTCAGCGCCCCCATTGAAACCCTGGTTGACATTACCCACAAATACCCCAGCAGTATCTGCATTGGCATTCATATTACCGGCGTTCCCACCTCCGCCTGCAGGACCAGTTTCTCCAGCATTCAAACCGGTTACGGGAATAGCATCAACACTTTGACGATTCTCAATTCGGGGAGAAGCAGCAATATTTTCACCATGCGGTGTCCCGTTGTTTTCAGCCCGTGCGACCAACGGTTGAACCATAGTCTGCAGCTGCTCTTGTCCTTTGGCGATGGTCTCCATGGTTTGCATGAGCATGGCCATCCTGTCACGCATTTCTTGCATTTCACTCTGCATGTTGTCCATGATCTTCTTGTGGTTAGTTCTGGTAGAGTAACGGTGGACCTGCTTTTCTGCAATCCTGAAAATACCTGGATATATGATGACAAAAGATAAGGAACATGGATCACAACCCTGTAATGAAATATGATTTATGCAAACAAAATGCAAAAAATGCTAACGTGCATGTGTGCATTGGGGATATTTCCCCTCCAATTCCAGTGTCAAGGTAGCAAGACAAGAGAAACCATAAAGACAATATTTAGAAAAACCCTCATATATTTATTGGAAGAACATCCTCGTCAAGGCGTTACACAACTATGTTCCATACAACTGATATGATAAAGGAGGATCCCAACCAACATGTCTGGCGGTGATCTCAACACATAGAGTACAAGAAAGAAGTCAAGTGCGGGTACGATCGCGGAAATCCTCGAACAGCTTCTTCGTCTCTGGGTGATCCGGTCGATAAATCAAGCCTTCTATCAACTGATCCCTTTTCTTGACCGTTCCTTGGATATCTCTGACAGAATCTTACCAAGCCTTATTCTGGGCACCAACCTCAGGTTTGGGCCTCTTGGTGTCTGCTCTGCACTGACAATCTTCCAGATTCTTCATGGCATCAATCAGTTTGCGTTCGGCCTCGTATCGACGACATGCTTCTTCTTCAAGCTCCTCAGTCTTCACTTTAACCTGTTCTCCCAACTGAGCAACCTGTATCTTTAGCTCTTCTTCCCGTTCTTTGCGTTTGGCCATAGTAAGGTCCCAATGCTCTCTGAACTTAGCTAACTTCGTGTAGGCCCTTTCCAGTTCTTGTTTCCTAGTAGCCAATACACTGCTAACTGAGTCTACATCTAACTCCAGACGCTTCTTGGTTTCAGTCAGCTCCAATAAAGCAGTCTTCAAATGTTTCAAAGTTTCAACCTGTTGCTTGGAAGAATATCCTGTTTCAATCTTTTCATGACGAAGCTGGGCATTCTCTTTCTCTAAAGCTTCTTTAGCCTTTGCTAACTCTTCTTTCTCTGCCATCAACTGCTTGTATACCTGTATGTCTATAGTGGTGGGCTCCTCCACCGGAGAAGGATACAATGGCTGAACTGCAGGATAAGGCATAAGGAATTTCGTAGCTCGTTCACGAATCCATTCCACATACAGACCAAGAACTCGAGTACCCCCTTTGCTAAATGAAGACTTTCCTCTCTTATGCAGGTTCTTCCATGCTTTCTCAAGCTTGATCAACATCTCTTCCTCTATTGCCCCAGTAAGATACAGAGATTCCTGTATCTCCTCAGGCTTCGGCGCTTCCTGAGGTGCATATCCAAACTGCCTGATTAATAAGGAAGGGTTGTAATTGACACACCCTCTCCTTCCTATCAAAGGAACATTAGGGAATCCTTCGCATCTGTATATGGCCTCAACTCCTAAAACCTTCTCATTAACCCACACCACATTCTCAGAAGTCAACCCCATCAAACGCTCAGCCCATCCTAAAGAATCAATAGAAGTGACGAAAGGTCCTGACTTCGGCATATGACTAGTAAACCACTTGCACAGTAGAGGTACACAGCAAGAGACATTCTTTCCTCGCCGTTTTTCATTTTTGTAGTGAGTGGAATGGTGAATATCTCCCAGCAAGGTAGGAACTGGGTTCTTTGCAGCCAGAATATAGAAAGCATCCGCATCAACAAAATCAGGTTGGTTTGGGAACAAAACAATGCCATAAACACACACAACAAGGATGGCATCAAAAACAACCCAGCCACCCTTCTTAGCATACTCCCGAGCTTTCTCTACCAAAACAACCAACGGAAATCCCCACACATCTCCTCTCTTAATCATCTTCCCTGTCAGCTCGGACTCTCTTAAGTACAGAATAGCAGACAGCTCAGCCAGATTAGGCTTAGCGTCCGTGTGATAGAAAGGCATTTGCTCGCAAATCGGTATATCCAAAAGTGCAGAATACTCCTCCAGGGTAGGAGCCAAGATAAAGTCCGGAAATACGAAACACCTGAGCTCAGCATCATAAAACTGCAACAATGTGTAAATACCGCTAATCTCATAAGCCGAGGGCTGGTAAACATAAGTCAGGATCCTCCCATACGTCTTCCTGAAATCTCCCATCACCTTCTTCCCAGCAATAGTAATTAACTCTGACAACAGACTGATATCTGGAGACGGGAATCTGTAGGGTAACACTCTCTTCATGGCTTCCATGTCTGCTAGGAAACAACCACCGGAACTGGGAGGGAAAATATGTACCTGCAATACACACACGTTAGTTGGATGCAAATGGTAATGCAATAATGCAATATGATAAATGATGCAATCAATGAACACAGAGGCCATGATGTAGCCTGAAGAGGAACATCTTTGTGATGTCAAGAACAGAAAACCACCACAGTCACCAGAACCTCATGACACTGACTATCATCCGACACCCGAAATACCAATACCCTGGTAAGAAATCCATCTGAACTTCTGTCTCTGACGAGAAAACCATCTGATAATAGTATCAACCTCAGACAAGAAATCCATCTGACCCAAACAACACACCTGTTAACGAGCCAAGAAACCCATCTGATAAATACTGAATCAAGGTTTCTGAAGGCCAGTTTTCCTGCAATAGCCCAATCCCCCTCACGGGTATGGACCTAATCCACGGACAAAGGTACGGCATCCTATGCGGTCATCAGCGTCACAGGCTTTCATGAGTGACGATACGATTCCCAGAAGGAGTGGCATCATCAAGTCATGAAGAGGCCTCACTTAGCCGACTTCCAATTGATCGGTCCCCAGAGTCGAAAAATCCTCACGTCTGGACTCCCCTCAGATCCTTAGGATCGGAAAGGAGCACCTCGAAGAGAACCTCGTCTGAGCGCATATTTCGTAGGGAACTGTGTCTGCTCAGCAAACAGGTTCGTCTACTACTCCCCACAACTATGTCTAGGTGCATACTCAAGCCCAGGTCCGGCTTCTCGCTCACAGTAACCTCCCTCTCCCACAGCAATAATCACAATAATATAGTGCTGAAAGTAAATGCGGAAAGGTAAAGGTGCGGAAAAGTAAAACACATATGTACAACACCCAACAGATAAACACCCAAGTGCTAGGATTGACTCGCGTAGGGGGTGGAAACAGTCCCAGCATAAGGGATGGGAAAAGTCCCTAGATGCTACATAGTCCCCAGCAGAGTCGCCAGCTGTCGCTACTGCGAAAATCGGCGCCGGCTGACAGAAGAGACGCCACCGTGCGTTATTTATCCCAACGGAGGGAAAGGAAACGCTCAGAGTAAACCTACCGCAAAAAACGGGAAAGGTATGGTCATCGCAACCAAAACCTGGGTTCGGGAGTCGGTTACGCAAGGGGAAGGTATTAGCACCCCTCACGTCCGTCGTACTCGACGGGATCCACGCTTGGTGTTTATAAGGAAAAGGGTGTGTTTATCTATCTACGCTAGTGGTCAGTCTGAAAAGAAAAGAAAAGGACAGGACTCGACAAAACATACGCTGTTCTGGGCCTACGTACTCCCTCGTGCAATGGGAAAGTCAGAGTCAACGTAGTTCGACTACCTACGTCTAGACGGGGGGAAGGTTGCTCGCCAGGACATCGCGTCCTGTGCCTACGTACTTCCACACGGCATGGAAGATCAGAGCAAACGTAGTTGGGGCTACGCATGACACAAGCTGTTCAAGTGTTTTTTATGGGAAAATGCACCTTAACCAAGGGTTTTCACAGTCCAGGAGGACAAAAGGTTTTGATGTTTGTTCAAATCTTTTGACGGAAGAAATGAATTCACTTTTGTTTTATCCCTTATTAAGTGTTTTTCTGTTGTTTTGAGAAAGGAAAGAGACACCCTAAAACTATGGTTGAAAAGGGGAATCTACCTAATGTTATCATGCCTGGTTAACCAACCTAATGTCTATCATAACTCCTCCACAGCAGAGAAGTTAGAGCTCCTAAGGGATCATGGCAAAAGCACTAAACAGCAAACAGGAAACACTGCAAAGTAAAGACATACTGGAAATATGCATGAATGCAACAACCAAACAAGCAAGGCACAAAGGCCACAAACCACAGAGGCAAGGGAGCCCAGCTCTACCAAATACCAACAAGCAAAGCCACTCAATAACAATCAAGCAGAAGGAGGACCACCTCAACTTCTCATGCACACAAGCATGCTTATTTCTAAGACGCACCTATCTCAGAAATATCTATATGAACCCCTAAGTCTAATGCAGCACAGCACCACACAAGTCAATCAACACAAAGAGAAGGCTAACCAGCCTGGCCAACTCCTATCCAAAAGCAAGAAACTAATCCTGAGCAGGACCCTAAACAACCCTAAAACAAAACCCTAATCTACCCTAAGCAAAACCCTAAAGGGAGAAATCAATCCCATTCTTCAAGCTTCAAGACAAGCTTACCAAAGAAAGGGAGCTAAGTAGACAGATCCATAGTGCCTTCCTCAGGAAAGTACTAGGAGGCTTCTACTTAGGAATCATATCCCATGTGGCTCAACAACTGTGAACAGTTTACCTTCCTCCTCAAGAGAAACTAAACTCACATGAAGGCTCCAACATCATTGGATACTTAAGAAATCCTACATGAACTAAGGGAACTAAGTGAACAGACCCATAGTGCCTTCCTCAGGAAAATACTAGGGGGCTTCCACTTAGGAATCATATCCCATGTGGCTCAACAACTGTGAACAGTTTACATTCCTCCTCAGGAGAAACTAAACTCACACGAAGGCTCCAACATCATTGGATACTTAAGAAATCCTACATGAACTAAGGGAACTAAGTGAACAGACCCACAGTGCCTTCCTCGGGAAAATACTAGGGGGCTTCCACTCAGGAATCATATCCCATGTGGCTCAACAACTGCAAATTTTGCAGATTCCGGCAAGATGAGCGGCGGCCGGAGGTCGTTAGGGTGGCCGGAGACTGTTAGTCAAGGCAGTTGCATGGCCGGCGGCGGACTCTCCGGCGAGGTGGAGGGGGTGACAAGTGGTAGACGCGTGGCAGCATTAGTGGCAGAGGGAGAAGCTGCATGTGCAACACGTGTGTGTGTGATGGGTGAGTGGGAAACGCGTGTGGAAGCTGAGTGTGAGGAAAATGTGATGTGGCCTCCTCTGTGCGAAACACGTGGTGGAGCTTAAATAGCTGACACATGGCGATGCACTTGGACTGGGAGAACTTGGACTGGGCCTCCACCACTATTCTGGGCCCACGAAAATTCATTTGGACTGAACTAAATGGTTAATGACTTCGTTAAACTCAATTAACAACTGATTAAGGCCTTAAAACCTAATTAACTAAAAATTAAAACTACATTTAGATGCTAAAATGACAATTAACACGGTAATCTAATCCTAATTAAACCTACTAAACTCTAATAAGACCCTAATTAATGTCTAAACAAATGATTAAAGTCTAATTAAACCTAAAAAGAAGAATTAACTATTAAATCTATACTAATCACTAGACTAATGACAATAGAAAAAAACTCTAATAATTCTCTAACAATTCCACTAATCTCTAAACCAATAAAAATAAAACTTTAATAATTTCTATTATTAATTCTATCAAATTTCTATTTAATCTCTAATAAAAATTTATACTATTTATTTAAAAGAAATTCTATTATTCTATTAAAAACTATTAAAAAACTATTAAAATCTAAAAATTCTAAAAATGCTTTAAAGCTATTAAAAATATTTAAAAAAATCCATTTAAATTCTAGAAAATCTATAAAACCTATTTAAAATCTACAAAAGGCTATTAAATCCTAAAAAATGCAAACAAAGGTAAATAGCCAACACAAAAGAGAGCGCGAGACCAGATCGAAGCAAACAGTAAACCCGGACACCATGAATCTCGAAAATCACTGCGTACTGAAAACACCCAGGAAGCGCGCGACTTCTCAAAATAACCTCCGATTATCCGCACCGGTCTGAAATACCCGAAATGCGACAGCAGGGCTGTAATCCCGATAAAATCACTATGATTGAGAAAATGCACTATATGCAGTATGTAAATGCGAATGCGAAATGCATCGAAACATCGAGCCAGATACGGGACCCGGTTGGTCAAATTTTAGGGTGCAACAATACCTTATAGATGAACCTCCGATTACAACTCTTTATTTAAACACCCTTACGACTTCAAACCCCAGCCCGGCTGATCTCAAACACTTGCTGATCAAACCCGAACTCCTCCTTCACAATTCACTAATTACCGCTACTAGATCGACAGAACCCACCGCTCCTCGATCACCTTCGCTCAGCTGAATATATGTTGAGAAGATTCGTACCAAAAACCCCCAAATTCAGAGAATCTTGGAGGACAAAATCCTAAAGGTTTTATTTAAGAAAAACCTGCCAAAATCTCAACCTGAACTGGATTCCCAATCAACGGCTTCGGACGTTATCACTTCAAACAATCCATAATGCACAACAAAGATTATTGGTGTGATTGTTGTGGTATGAAATGTAGAAGATGAAGATGATGAGAACTAATTGGCACCTCTTTCACTTTTCTTGTTTTCTAATTGATTCAATTCATATAAAATGAAATGAGCAACTTTCTATTTATATCATGCCAAAAATAACTGACATAACCCCTTTTCAAAAAAGATAGACAGACCAAAAATTATGCAACAAACAGCAAATGGTCGACCTATGCAGAAGGTAGCGGTCGACCAGAGCTAACATGTGAAAACAAATTATGCAAAATAAACATCTCTGCGTCGACTGAAACAGGACTATGCATCAACGCAAAGCTTGCATTTTTTGACAAACAGAAATGCTAACAGTATGCGTCGACCGGTAGGTCGACATGCGCTAACCCATGGAAAATGCAAGTTAGAGACACCTTCTATGAGTCGACCGGAGCAGAGGTATGGTCGACTCAAAGACCTGTAATTTGCAAAAATACCTAATTTGATGTTTTTGACTCTTTTAGCTGCAACTTGTAATACACCCATGATGTTTGAATCGTATGACGCCAATTTGATGACACAACGTGCAAGAAAATGAAACATGAGAGATAAGATATGCTTATGCATTATGGTGATAACGCCAAATATCAATTCTTCCATGCGATTGCGTTTTGACATCATCGAAACACACATGTATAGTATATGAGGCTTTGCCCTCACAAGTTATACTAAGGGAAGATATTAGCACCCTAAGTATCTATAGTATCCTATAGGAACCTTTTGTTATATTTGTATTATGGTTTAAGTTGTTTGCTATTTGGGATTGATTGGGGAGATCAAAAGAGAAGTGTTTTTTTTATTGTTTTTGTGTTAGGCAAGACACAAAGTCTTACGCCTACGTACCAATGAATGATCAAAACCTTGTAGTTCAGGGTACAAATTAAAAAGGGGTTTGTTATGGTGAATTTTAATGAAGAAGAAACAAGTAGTCATCTTAAGGAGAATACTCAACCTATCCACCACAAACATGTGGTAGTTGGATCTTTGCTTCACATTGAGAGAATGGTTCCAACTTGGATATAGAATTAACAAGTATGCCACATACCTCTCTCAAATGGAAAAGAATCAACATCTTTCTCAACAATGTCATGAGATAGGAGATTTATATCTCAACTAGGGATGAATGATGTCTAATATATTTTTAAAAGGTTTTAAATTGAAAAGCCAAGTGGCAAAGTTTTGAATAAGGTTAGTGTCTTTTAGTCTTACAAAAAGGTTTGAATATGCTTAAGATGTCTTGAAGCATTTATTAAGAAAAGAGTTTGAAAACTCAATGACCTAAGGTCAAGGTTTCTAGTGAAAAGGTTTAAGTTTGAGAAGAGGGGAACCTAATTGAACCATCTAAAGTTGAATTATCCTAAGGGAAACTAACCTAAAGGAAACAAACTAAAGATAAATATGCTAAAGGTAACAATAATCATACAAGTAAAGAGAAGATGCAAAGAATAACAAGAATGCATATGCAAATGATATGAAGTCAATAAGAAGTCCATCCCCTTAGATTAGGCAACACTAGAACAAGATGAACATATACATACAAACATTCAACAAAGAAATTAAGTGTGGGAAACATCATACATAACATCAACATAACATTTGAATACATGATTAAACAATAAGCAACTTTAAAGTCATAAATCATGGTTCAAGTAACACTACTAGAAATACTGTATTTAGCCTCGGCCATTTATCGACACTATAAGGCAAAAAATCGCCGCTACTAGCCAATTAGCCTCGGCGTAGCGTCGGTGTCGGGGAAAGGCTAAAACGATCGAAGCTAACATTTAGCTTTGGCCAAAAAGAGTTGTGTATATAGTAGCCTCGGTTTAGCCGTGTCTATGTTAGTCTCGGTTTAGCTGTGTCAAAAAACAAAAAATAGCCTAGGCCTGACCGAGGCTAAAGTCAAACTTCATAAGTCAACATAATGTTTAGCCTTGGGCCTGGTCGAGGCTAAAGGAACATTTTGCCTCGATTTATTCGAGGCTAAGTTCAAACTTTATAAGTCAACAAAATATTTAACTTTGGCCTAACCGAGGCTAAAGTCAAATTGTAAAAGTCAACAAAATTATGCCTGCTTTCCAATTGTATAATCTATACATGCTGACCATGTTTTCCAATAATGACAATTATGTCATGTCGTGTTCTCCTCCAATCAATTTATCAAGATCATAAATAATTTATCAAAACATATAACACATATGAAGTAAGAGTTATCAAAATATTACATAGATTGAAACAACAACAAAAAAGTAGTCATAGCTATAACAAAAAACAGCCCCAAAAACTCGGAATACATTGAAAATCATGTCCAATTTTTTTTCATCCGAGACTACTTCTACTAACACTGCATGATCAATCTTCACTTAATGATTGGTCATCTAAATCATCATCATAGTGAGGATTTTACGATCGAATGACAACACTAGAAAATTGACCATTTGTAGCGTTAAGCTTCTGCATGATAAATGCCTTCAAAGCATTCAGTTCATACTCCATCTTATTAGCAAACTCATTAGATGCTTGATATTATTCTGTTGCCTTCCGAGCAATCTCATTTGACGCCTGAATAACTTTGGTAGCCTCTTCGAGTCGAGTTGATGTAGCTGCAGCCAGTTGTTCAGCTCTAATTCTAGATGCTCTCTCTAATTCAAAGGATGTCCCAAACATAGATCCGCGGGAATTTTGAGGTTATTGGATAAATGATGTACATCCATGCTTCAGATTGATAGCTAAATCTGTTGTTCCATAAACCCGACCATGACTACGACCCCCAGCAGCATCTGTCCATAATTTAAAAACGGTCCCTCCATCTAACCTCTCGACATCATCTCCAGCTTTTTCCTTAAAAGTGGACTGTAAAACAGAAAAAGGAGTCATTTCTAAATATAGGATTCTTATTGTGCCTGCATTAGTTATACAAGAGTTATTGTGCCTGCATGAGTTAGTACAACATTTCAATAATTAATGACTTTACTAAAATTTCAAGTTATTGCAACTTTGACTCATACAAATCTTTAAAGAAAAACATAGGTAATGAATCAATGCCTTGGATCTCAAACTCATGGAGTTTCTCTCCACAACAATCCTTCTCTTATTTCTGTTTCCTTACTCAGTCTTCTGTTTCCTTACTCACAACATGTCATATTTGCCTAACTAGGATTAATACCTATTTGCCTATATTGTTGAGTTACACTCCAGTGAAAGAGTTAGAAATTGAAGTCGGGTTGAACAGGGTGTAAACTCATTCCTTAAACCATAAACTATTGAACAGGTCACTCTCGTAACTGCGTAACCCTTTCAAATACACGTTGTGTTTAGGGTTTTAAAAAGACATCCAATTTGTTGAGATTTGGACCATGTCATATGATTTTGGGCAATATTGAAACAAACACACCACTATTGTGTTTATTCCTTCATATCATAACAGGATGACAGTAGGATCTGGTAAAGGGAGAAAAGCATGTCTCGCGGTTACTATTGTTTTTATTGCAATTTTATTGCTAATTCTCATTCTGGCTTTCACTGTATTCAAACCCAAGCATCATGTTAACACCGTTGACTCAGTTAAGCTACAAAAATTCAACATCAACTTGGATATGCTTTAACGGGTCAGAATTACTATGCTTCTATAAACATTGCAATTGGTGTTGAGCTCACAGTTCCTAATTTAAAAATGGTCCCTCCATCTAACCTCTCGACATCAATTGAAATTAAGTTCATATATAACCAAGGATTCTTATTTATTTGTTTTTTGTAGGAATACACCAATTGAAATTAAGTTCATAATTAATTAAAACTTACGTATGTAGACTCAGCACGATGATCAACCCATGCTCCACTTTTCCTCTTATGGGTCTTTAAAAATAACTCATCAGGGCGTACATCCCTTTGAAGTTCTTGGGTCTACAAATATAAATTAAAGTAAATTTGATAGTATAAATAATTAAAGATTGAAATAAAAATCGACTTTATTACTTACAAGCTCAAGCGCTACATCAACATGAGCCTTACGACCTGAGGTGTGGACTGCTCCTCCTCTTGCTGAACTTCAATTGGACTTGTTTTGAGAGGAAAATTTCAAGAACGAATCACTCTTCCAATAAGTTTCAAGCTCATTCCAGGCATCCTCACCAATCCATGAAGGACGGGTCCCTTTTAACCTCACCTTCCTCATTATGTCATTTAGTCGAATGGCTGCCTTTGAATAAAAGGCTTTCCTGACAAACATCTCATATTGAGGATCCTATGAAACCTTGTCCTGAAAATGATTAAAATAGTATAAACATCCTAGGCATTGTAATGTCAGTTCTGTTTGGTTTGTCAGCATCTATCCATAAGGAAACTGAGTTTGTCAACTCAGATTTGGTGGCTATCAGTCTTAGTTTCTCATAGCTAGTTTGGTTTCCTTGTGATAGGTAGTGAGTTTCACTTTGTTTTGTCAGCTGAGGTAGGGTATGGCCAGATTTGGGGTTATGAGAATTCTTGAGCTAGTTGGAGATCTTGACAGATTAGAACTTCAGTGGACACTGTTGGTTTGATGTTGGGCCTGCTGCCCAGGTCTGTTGGAGAGTTTTATTCCACATAGGTGTGGTTTTCTTCTAAGTAGGTTTGAGGCTAGTGTTTATGTTTGCTTTTGGAGTTTTAGATCTGTCAAGCATGGTGATGCTAGGGGTGGTTAGCTCTTCATGTTGGTCTGAATCCCTTATAGAATTGGCATTGTAATGTCAAATTCAGGATTTCGTTTAGGCCTAGATTTAGTTGGTTCAAGTTTAGGCCTAGATTTACTTCATCATCTATGGAATTATCATTTATACTCAATTCTATACTTCTATAATTATACTCAATTGTTTATAAATGTTGAACAACAACCCTAGGGTCCAATTCTAAATGTGTTAAAGGTTAGATGGTTATTGGTGTTAAGGAATTAAAATGGCTGCTGTGAATTAGATGTAAGTTGTGATTCAACTAGTGCTTGGTGATGTTAGTATTGTTTAGTTTAAAAAGAAGTTAGCTTGCTGTTAGTATTGCACATTGTATCAGACCCACAAAGCACAAGTTGAGGCTTTTAGACAAAATTCAATAAATACTTACCGCAAAAAGAGCAAACCATTTTTCTTTGACATCAGCGGGAACTGCTGTCCAATTATAGAAACCCCTATAAAATTGTTTGTGTATCGCATAATTAATGGCATTTTCTACTTCTTTGTCCGGAACAAGCCTACAATATTGAATGAAACCAATGATGTCATATGATATAATGTTGAAACCAATGATAATGTTGAAACCTGTTGCAATATTGAATAAATATTTTAAACTTACTCGCTACCACAAGTTTGTATAATAACCTTCCCATTATCATCCCTTATTATCAAATGAGGGGGAACCTTACCTTTACCCACGACCACTTCATTCGCGTCCTCATCCTCAATTTCCTCTTCATTTTCCTCCATCAGAATCTCACGTGAGGCATGATCTAGAGGGACAGCCACATTTTGAATGTTTAAACCCGAAGTAGGCATAAACCTAAATACCTCATAGGTAGAGGCATTGGTGGTACAGCCTGCGGCACAGGCGCAGTCCGCAAAATGGGTGCAATCTGCGGGACCGGTGCAGCCCGCACTGGCAATGTATTCGGAGCAGGTGATGGAGTCGAAGCAACCGAGGGAGTCTGAGCCAACGGTGGAGTCGGAGCCAACGATGGAGTCCGAGTTGTTGGTGGAGTCGGTGCTGTAGTAGCTTGTGATGACTGAACAAATGTAGATTTCTTTCGAAACATGCTATTTCGATTATCAATAAGCTTTCTAGGTGCTAAGCACTTAGATTTTCCTTTTTTTGGATTTTCCTTTCCTCTCTCACCTCTACTTCTGTTAGTCATCTGTTGTCATAAAATACAAAAAACAATTAGACAAAATATAATAACAATTGAAGAAATTATTATAAAATGCATCTTAAAATATTTTTGGAATTCTCAGGTGATTACAAAATGCATATAAATGCATCAACAGTTGGAATTCTCAGGTGATTACAAAATGCATATAAATATTTGTGTTTCTCACTGAATATAAACTGTATATAAATGCATATAAACACTGAATATAAATATTTGTGTTTCTCACTAAATATTTTTGATTACAAACTGTATATAAATGCATAAATTCTAAGAATTAGTTTGTTAGAGCAGTAACAAACTGTATATAAAATGCATATAAACACTGAATATAAATATTTGTGTTTCTCACTAAATTTAGAGCAGTAAATTCTATAAATGCATATTTGTGATTACAAACTGTATACAAACTGTGATTACAAAGATAAATTTAGAGCAGTAACACTTAGGAAAAAGAGAAATGATAATATCATATTCATCAAAATATTGGAATACAAAATACATAAAATAAACCATAACATAGTTGTGCATCTTCAATCAATATCCTATTGTTGCTTCACTACGTATCAAAAATATCTTCAAACACATCAACTTGTGTGTCGTCACGCAAACAAGATATTGATTCAATTTCAATAGTGGGTAGAACAGGTAACATCCCATCAGACTAATATGGCATTTCATCCTCTATGTTATCAATCATCACATGACCCCTTGGTTTTGTGGTGATTTCCGCGCACCATCCACGCATATCTCTACACATTTCTGGATATGGGACATAATACACTTGTCTTGCATTTTGTGCAAGGATGAAAGGATCGTAAGGATGATAACGCTTATCCATCTTAATATCAACAGTTTTATATTGTGGATGAACCTTTGTTCCTGTGCTCTTTGTAGGGTCAAACCATTCACAATAAAAAAATGGAATCTTCTCCTTCAAACCAAAGTAATATAGTTGATAGATATGTTTGATTATGCCATAAAAATCATCTTTTCCTCTTTCAGCTAGACCGTTCACGTGCACATTGTCGCTACGCGAAAAATGACATAGAGTCGCCACCGGATTTTATTTATCCCAAAGAGGGAAAGGGAAATAGCGATAAAACCTCTAGGGAAAAGAGCATGGTCATCGCAACCAAGTCTTAGGATTCGGGAGTCGATTATACAAGGGGAAGGTATTAGCACCCCTCGCATCCATCGTACTCGATGGGAAACTTCTAGGTTGTTTGGCGTGAATGGGTGTTTTATTCTAAAAGTTTGCTTGGTTAAAAAAAAGGGTTTTGAATTTGAGGGTCCATAGTCAATGGTGGTGAACCGATTACGTTTTCCGCCATTGATTATGATTTAGAATATTGCGATCATTTTCGATTTTACTGTGCCGCCATTGATGAAGCTTCGTTGAATCGAAGGAAGATGGTGAATCTGAATCGTAACTACGCGTCAATTCATAGCTTTTTCCTTCGATTCAATGAAGCTTCATCGATGGCGGCACAGTAAAATCGAAAACAATCACAATATTCTAAATCATAATCAATGGCGGAAAACGTAATCGGTTCACCACCATTGACTATGGACCTTCAAATTCAAAACCACTCTTCTCTTTTAACCAAGCAAACTTTTAGAATAAAACACCCATTCACGCCAAACAACCTAGAAGGTTCCCATCGAGTACGATGGATGCAAGGGGTGCTAATACCTTCCCCTCGTATAACCGACTCCCGAATCCTAAGACTCGATTGCGATGACCATGCTCTTTTCCCTAAAGGTTTTATCGCTATTTCCATTTCCCTCTTTGGGATAAATAAAATCCGGTGGCGACTCTGTGTCATTTTTCGCGTAGCGACAGCTGGCTTGGCACTAGAAGGAGGGGTTCAGAATCTTCTCGAATTCTTCCAAAGTGGGAGCTATTTGAAAATAAGCAAAGGTGAAACAACGGAGAGAAGTGTCATAGTACTGAGCCAAGGTTGTGAGGGCTTTGTTGCACCCCAAAATTTGCCCAAACTTTTCTTTGGCTGGCTTGTGTTTCATTTCATTTTGTTCTAGCATTTGCATTGCATAGCATGTTGCATTGAACAGGGGGTCAAGAGCCTATGCATCGAGAAGAGTCTACTCAGAAGGTTGAGCCTAAGCAAGGGGTGTTACTCAAGTTTGGATGGTAATCAAGTCATCAGGAAGTGGACATTGGTCTTATGAAAGAAAGGATGGATGGATGTGGGTCAGCTCCTAACTTGGAGGCCAGTTCAAGATCATCAGAGAATTGTGAAGCATGGCTATGGATATGAGATGTTGAGAGAGCTCATGGAGTGCCTTGAAGGTCATTTTAGAGCTCATCCAAGTGTTTGTGCCAAGTGTGAAGAGTTATAGTTGAAGTTGGTGCAATTAGGGTTTCATCTGACAAATCCTCAACCAATTGTGCAATTGAAGGAGATTAAAACTCAATTCAAAGTCTCTATGGTCATAGGATGTTGTGTTAAGACATATGAGACATCATTTCAAGTTCAATTCATCAAGGGTTAAGTGTGTGAGAAGTTACTAAATTAGGGTTCTCAGGGTAAAATCCCCTATTTAGTGCCTGACTTCAAGACCACCTATCTCAAGATACAAGTTTCATCTCAACTTTTGACCAATATGGAACTTTTAGAGATTATTCTTAGCTTTAATTTTAGTACTAGAAGTCCTTGATTGGATTTATAGAACTCAAGTTATGATCCAGACAAGTTACAGGTCATCAGAGGGATGTGATTTTGGTCAACAAAAGTCAACCAACTTCCAAGCCATTTTTGACCTAGAAGGATGTTTCTTCTCAACTTTTAACCAACATGAAAGTTGTAGGTCTTGATCTTAGCTTTCCAAATTGTACTAGAAGTCTTTCATCTGATTTGTAGAACTCAAGTTAGTAGGTTTACAAGTTAGGGGTATTTTGGGAAAGTAAGATTACAGGTCATAAAATTATAGGTCCATTTCACCAACTTGTACACTTCAAATGAAGATTTTTCCAACATCAAACTTGTTCCAAATGGTGTTATTTGCTTAGTCAAGCATTGAGAAGTTAAGGAATTGGCTTGGTTTGAGGTCTTGATATTTGAATTTTCATGGAAAAAGGTTAAAAGAGGGGAAATGTGAATTAATTCACTTTTGAACATTTTGGTGCAAATGGATGCATTTTTTGAGTGCAAACATCATTTTAAACACTTTGGCAATTTTACGTTTTGGATTTGAGGTGTGTAAGTGAGCCATTTTCAAGGTTTCTTCACTATGAAGTTACACAATCAACATGAGCCATTAAGATCAAACAAGGCTCCAATCCTGACCATTCATGCTCCATGAGATACCAGCAAGTGATTCCAACCATTTTGGAGCCAAAATTAGTGCATTTTTGTGTACATGAAACTTGGAAATTTTCAATTCCTTGGATTTTGGTATGGACAGTTAGAGGCTTTGATTGGGCATAATTATCATCAAGATCCATCATATATATTGTTTTGGCCATGAACAAACCCTCAGAAGTGCAAATTGGAGGCAAATTCATCAAGTTCAGTTTTCAAAAAGTGAGAGAAATTCAAATTTCGAATTTGGAGATTGAGGTTGTTTCATGAGAAATTGTGAATTGAGAAAGCTTCCTTGAAGTTCAGTGAACGATTTTGGGCGATTACTTGCAAGTTTGAGCTCCATTTGAAGGCTCAGTGGAAGTTCTCCACTAGGTAATTGAAATTCAACATTACACTCTTGTTAAGCATCAATTCACTGCCATTTTTGCATACTTGAGACGTAGGATCAATGTAGATCATTAAAATGTAAAACGAATTGGCATTGGTTGTGATTGTTGGATGATGCTCATTTATGTTTGGATCTGGTTTGGCTTGTTTGTGCATGATCTTGCTTGTTTGACACTTGATCTGTGGTCTACGTGATCTCTAGATGAGTTTTGGATTAAATTGAAGTTGTTTTGGTGAACTTTGATTTTGGATGGTCATCCTTGTTGTTTTCGGTTTGGACTCATCTTGCAAGATATGTGGATTTTGATGCTAGATATGAGATCCTCATGATCTCTAGACGAATTTTGATATAAAATTTGTCAAAAACGGTGAAGTTTTGGGAGAGGCCGTGTGGTTGTTGTAGCTCGCGGTGGCCGGACGCGTGAGGAAGACGACCGAAAGTTCAGTCTGGCCGCCTCTGGTTGTCCACCCTTGTTCCATGAAGAAGACGCTTGCGTGGCGCCGTGAGGAGCGTTTGATGTGAATAATTCTTGTTCAACGCGTGGGATTAAGATGCACGGTGCATCCAAGTTAACCAAACCACACTAAATTCATTTTAATTTTTCATTAAGTTGTTGTCACTTTGTAAGCCACGTGATGAGAATACCGTTTGATCAAACGTCCCAGATTGCATCCCATGGTTTCCGTCGTTGACCTGTTGCACCAGATTTCCCAGATTTTATTTCATTTTTGAATGTTGCTGATGGGCCCAGCGCGCCTTGCTCTTTACACCCCCAGTTGGGCCCAGCTTGTGTTCTGAACTTGAATTAATTGCTATTTGTCACGCATCTTTTTCAATTTCTTTTTAATTTATTTTGTTTTATATTTTATTTTTTTGGTTACAATTTTAATTAATTAAAATATTTCCAATACTTCAAAAATTCACCAAAAATATTTTTTATCAACTTTGAAGTGTCTACTTTTTTTTGATATTTTTTATTTTCAATTAAAAATGAATTAAGTATTGGAATAGTTTTAATTGGTTTGAATGGTAACATGTTTGATGTTTGCATTTATTTCTCTCATTCCTTTTGGATCCAATGATTGAAAATTGATCCTCATCTCAATGATGAGTTGATCAATTTTTGAGGACCATTTTGCCTCTGGTTGTTGACTTCTGGGTTGACTTTTGTGGCTTTTCTTTTTGCACTTGTTTCTTCCATTTCAAAGTGGTACATCCAAATGATTTGATTCTTTTGATGGTGCTTTGAGAGGACATTTGTCTTGGTTTCTTGGCCTCTGGTTGCCAACTTGTGTAGCTTCTTTGTGCATTTTATTTGATATTTTTTTAGCCCTTTTCCTATTTTTGAAGTTACTTACAAGTTAGGTCATCTCTTAGGACAGCTCACACAAGTGATTATCCTAGTTTGGATTGGAAATGACCTTTGTGGATCCAATAAGCTCTTAACTCTTCTTGTTTCACATTTTAGACATGTTGAGCTTGCTGTATGTTAATTTTTAGGTCAAAATATTGTTCATTGCTTGTTGTTTGATGCCTTTCTTTGTGTGCTTTCAACTTGAACTCCTAAACGATACTTGCTTGCTTCCTTCATGTTATTGCTTGCATCTCTTCTTGATTTGATTTGATATTGATTTTGAGTTTTCTTTTTTTCATCTCCCTTCTGTCCAATGACCTTGGAGTGTCATTTAAGGTAGCTTGGTGCCTCCTTAGGAGGAATTTGAAGCTTACCTAAAGTGATGAATCCATGAGGACCCTTTCTTTGTGTTTGTCATTTGTTTGTTTGATTTTGATGCATTTCTCTCCTTCTTCTTCTCTTTTCTTGCATTTCCATATGCATGCTTGGTTGAAATGAGCTTGTGGAGGCTGCTGCCCCACACTATTTTCCTCCCACTATCATTCTATGTGTTGCATTTTGTTTGCATTCTCATTTGCATATGCATTTCTTATTCTTCTTCTTATTCTTCTTTTGCTTTTTTTTGCCATGTCCCCCATAATTTCTCTAACCTCTTGAGGTTATGATAGACATTATGTGCCTAACTATGCATGATAACATTAGGTAGTTCCCTTTTCAAACTCAACTTTAAGTCCACTTTGCATGATAACTTTTAGGATTGACTAGTTTCCCATTAGTGTTCCTTCTTCTCTTCTCATCTTCAAACAAGTCTAACATACTTAATAAGGATCATGAATGTT
Source organism: Lathyrus sativus (assembly GCA_963859935.3). NCBI lineage: Eukaryota > Viridiplantae > Streptophyta > Magnoliopsida > Fabales > Fabaceae > Lathyrus > Lathyrus sativus. The sequence continues at coordinate 320,214,706 of OZ012740.1, read as the reverse complement.
GTGCCATGAGCCTTATACTTGGGAAATGGTAGTTGAGGGGCCACCTCTCAATTGCCTAGAGTGTTTAGTATACGTCCTTAGGACGATATGCGACGCATTCGATCCTAGGTTTTAGACTTTGTTACAACATACATTATGAACACTCTAATTCAAAACACTTCTTATCCTAAAAAACACAAAAAAAATTTCAAACTCCTTTTCACCCTTTGGGGTTTTTAATCAAGGAAAATCTTTTCATAAACAAGAGTGTCGTTAACTCTTAGTTCTACTGCAAACGGTAATGCCTAAGTCTCCAATGGTCGAGCTGTATACACCAATTGCTAGAACTATTTGTTAACCCTACTCGGGCCTAAAAAACTGTTGAACCAACCTGTGGTCCTTTTAGCCCGAACTACGTTTTCTCTGATCTTTCGTACCAGACGAAAGTACGTAGGCACGAGACGCGATGTCTCGGCGAGCAACCTTCCCCTTTCTTTAGCCGTAGTTAGGCGAACTACGTTGACTCTGACTTTCCCATTGCATGAGGGAGTACGTAGGCACAGAGCGGCGATGCTCTGCCGAGTCAGTTTCTCTTTTCTTTTTCTTTTGTCTCTAAGCCTTTAGCTAGATAGTTTCAACACACCCTTTTAGATAGATAAAAATGCGTGGATCCCGTCGAGTACGACGGACGTGAGGGGTGTTAATACCTTCCCCTTGCGTAACCGGCTCCCGAATCCAGACATGGTTGCGATGACCTTGTCTTTCCTTTTTTCTTTAGGTTTTTGCGATCGTTTCCTTTCCCTCTCTTTGGGATAAATAACGAAAGTGGCGACTCTTCTGTTTTTTCCGCTGGTTGTTTTTCGCAGTTGCGACAGCTGGCAACTCTGCTGGGAACAAGAATATCCCCTATGCGAGTCAATCCTAGCGCCTGTATGTTTATCTTCGGGTGTTGTATATATGTACTTTATTTACTTTCACATTTTACTTTCCCGCATTTATTTTCCGCATCATATATCATTTGTGTTGTGCTGTGGGAATGGGGAGTTCTGATAAGTGATAAGCCAGACCTGGGCTTGAGTACATACCTAGCATTAGTAGTGGAGACTAGTGGTGGGCCTGTTTGCTTAGCAGACACAGTTCCCCATGAAATTCACACTCAGACGAGATTCTCTTTGATGACTTCCCAACTGGCCCTTAGAGCTCGGCGGGAGGTTGGATCTGAGGATTGTCTACCCTGGGAACCGATCATTTGTGAGTCAGCTAAGTGAGGCCTCTTCAGGAGATAATGATGCAAAACCAGAAATGGTGAATGTGTCATCATTTCTTGAAAGTCTGTGACGCTGACAAACGCATAGAATGCCATACCGTATCAATGAATAGGTCCATACCTGTGAGTGGGACTGGGGTTATGCAGAAAACCTTTACCTTCAGATTACCCGGTTTTCTCTACAGTTTGAATCTGGATTATTGGTATCAGTTGGTTTCTATTGGAGCAGTGTTGTGTGCTTGCTAAGGCAGAGCTTTGATCTTCCTCAGTCTACAGCACAATGGACTTGATCCCTTGTATGTGCATTAGCTTTTTGCATTTAGCATTGTTTGCATTTGCATTTCATTTTTGCATATCCATCCTCAGCTGGAACAGGGAGCTTACCCGTCTTTTGTCTACTTCGTCAGTTGATTTCCCGATGTTCGCATAGGATTTGAGTTAGCTTTTGGAAGGATCGTGAACTTAGGAGAGCAGAACTTGGTTGTTACGAGGGCATAGTTTGAATTGATGAAGAATCAGTTGAGTCAACTCGTGGAAGCCATGTCAGCTATGACTAGAGGAGGGGCTGGTACTCAGAAGACTCTAGAGAACCATGTTGCTCAAGCTCATCCCGTGTCTATTCCTGTTGAACAGCATCCCATTGTCAGAGATAGAGATTCTTCTTCTCTTTATGACATAGAATATCATAGTTTCACATTCTCGGTGCCAGATTCTCAGAGGACTGTTCCAAAGGTTAATGTTGGAGACCCGCAGACAGTTGAGTTTATGAGAAAATGTCAGCTATTGGAGGAAAAGCTTAATGCCTTGATGAGTCAGGATACTTTTGATCTGAATGCTGCGAGCATGTGTTTGGTGCCCGGTCTTGTGGTGCCGTTGAAGTTTAAAATGCCAAATTTTGAGAAGTTTCGAGGGGATAATTGTCCGAAGCAGCATTTGGTGATGTTTTGCAGGAGAATGACCTCACATGTTCACGATGATCAGCTTATGATTCACTATTTTCAGGATAGTTTGAGTGGAGCATCGTTGAGTTGGTATATGCAGTTGGAGAGCGGTTGTATTCGATCATGGTCAGATTTAGCCAATGCATTCGTGAAGCAGTATGACTACAATCTCAATATGGCTCCTAGTCGCATGCAGTTACAAGAGTTATCTCAGGCGGAGAATGAATCCTTTAGAGGTTATGTGCAGAGATGGAGAGAATTCGCTGCTCGTGTTCAACCACCGCTTCAGGATAGAGAACTGGTTGACATCTTCTTGGGTACTCTGAAGGGCCATTACTTTGACAAGTTGATCAACGGTGGAATGTCAAACTTTGTTGACTTAGTGATAATGGGTGAACGTGTCGAGAGTGGAATCAAGAGCAGAAAGATTCGAAACATCTCCTATATCTCAGTTGAGGAAAATGAGTCAGTTGTGAGTTCTCAGGAAGAATGGGAGAAAGGAAGTGATCTTATCTCAGGATCTTCGGCATCTCAGGTTCAGTCTTCGTACGTTTCAAGTGTTCGAAGCCAACGGTCTTACCGTCATCAACCGCGTCAGCACGCTCGACGAAGACCAAGGAAACCCGAAAGGCAATTTACTCAGCTACCAGTGTCGTATGGTCATTTGTTGTCGGATTTGGTCAAAGGTGGGCTGATAGTGCCGAAAGAGACTAATCCAATGATCCCGCCGTACCCTCCAGGCTTCGATGTCAATGCTCGTTGTGAGTACCATGTTGGGGCACATGGGCATTCCACGGATGATTGTAAAGTGCTTAGGAGCCAAGTTCAGACGCTGTTAGACTCTAACAAGTTTTCCATCACGCCTCAGGGTACTATTCAGATTAATGATTCCCCTTCGTCTCGCCATGAGGGCACAACAGTTCTTGTTATGGAAGGATTCTCCGAGAGTGTGTGTTCTGAGGAGTTTCAAACTGAAGGCTCAGTTGAATATGAGGGAAGTTTCTAGAAGGTTTCCTGTGTCGACTGCTGCATCTGTTTTCTTTGCTCACGTGATTAGCTTCTGTTCACTATTGTTTGCTGACCATCGCCAGGCTTGTTGGTCGAGGTCACTTTGTTTGTATTCAATTATTCTGGTGTGGTGCATATACGTGTGATGGTTATCCCTGTTTCGATCTTGGGTCTTTTTTGCCTTGGTGTTATTCTGAGATTTCCTTGTCGCATGCTTGTTTGCATCTTGCATTTTATTCTTGTGTAACAGGTACCTCGAAGTTGTTAATCTGACTTCATATACTCCGCTAGTTTGTTGCAGGTTATAACATCAAATACAGGAATTCCTGCAAAGTCATGGAGCAAGTCCAAGCAGAGCTGAGAGGAGTCAAGAGCCAGATGGGTCAGTTCATTGCAGACATGCAAGCATTGCGCTTGGATCAGGATGCACTCAGAGAGGAGAACCAGCAGTTGAAAACTCAAGTGGGCTTAATCATGGAAGTGATAAGGAGTGTGATCAGAAAGGAAGGTGATCAAATGCCTGAGGCTGCAGCAAAGATGCTTGTTCCACTTCTGTCTGCGGAACCTATACCAGAACATGAGGTGTGTCAGAAGTCTGCTGCACAACCAGAGGTTCCGAAGTTCCCGTGTCATCAGTTGCGTATCGTTCCTCAATAGAATCCCAGGATTAGAAGATATGGTCAAAGGATAAAATCTCAAGATAGAATCTTCGATCAGATCCCCATGGGTTATGCTCAGTTGGCGCAACTCTTGCTCCAACTTCAGCTGGTTAAGTCGCGAACTTTGGATCCACTTACTGGCCAGCCACCACCGGGCTTCGATATCAATGCCTATTGTGATTTTCACTCTGGGGGACAGGGGCACAACATCGCGAACTGTAAAGCTTATAAGCATAAGGTTCAGGACCTGATTGATTCGAAAACGATTGAATTCACGCCGAGCAGCATGAAGGTATCAAGCGAAGTTATTCCCTATCATGGAAAAGAGATGGATACTCCTATTCCTATTCCTGAAGCTGCAGTAGGTCAAGAGTATATCCTATAATCCTTGGTGTCAGGATCCCCTTGCCCGCAGTTGCTACCTGTTCCTGGATCAAGTTTAAGGATGAAAGCGCCCGAGCAAGGAGAGTCCTCACGAGTCCAAACCCAGTCGCCGGACGTTTCTGTGATTTAGAGTCCACAACCTTTTGGATCCTTGCAGCAAAGCTATCAGTACCAGAATCAAAATAGGCCCCGCAATAATAATCTGAAAAGAAGGAGTGCTCCTTTGCGCCCGATGCCTATGTCGTACAGTTAGTTGCTGCCGCACCTAGTTCGGAATTCTTTGGTGGAGCCAAAAGATCTCAAACCGGTGCCAGAACCTTACCCTCCCGGGTACGATCCTAGGGCCCAATGCGGATATCATGGAGGATCCTTAGGGCATACTATTGAAGATTGCGAGGCTTTTCAAGCCAAGGTACAATAGTTGATGGACCGAAGGTGTATATCTTTTCCAGGAGGAAGGTTGGTCGTACATCGCTTGTCTGACTGAGTTTGAAGACTTCAAGAGTCGCATCTCCCTAAGCAGTTAATCAGTGTGAAAGCCCAGTTCTCAGAAGGTGGTAATTTTCGTTTTATCCTATTATTTCTTTATGTTTGTAATTTCCTTTCTTGTTTAAAGTGCAATCTCATTTGTAATACTCGTTGTTTTCGTTGATTGATATTAATGAAATGAATATGCATGTTTTGATTTAATCCATTCTTGTTCACTAATTGCTTTTTACAAATGCTATACGCTTGTTTAAGTGGAATCTGGGGAGGATGACGAAGTTTAAAGACGCGAAAGCTTCTGAAAGTATGCTTTTGAAATAAAACCTGCTGATGATGTACTTGCATTGTTTCAAATTCCCAAACACCAGAGATATAAGGATGATAATCCCTTGTAAACCCCTTTGAGCCTAGTAGTAGGAGTTTCTTTCTGAAAACGAAAAAACCCTCAATCATAACCCGGGGCAGGGTAGGTGTCAGCTAGTTCATCCAAATATCCAAATTGCAATAGGAGTGTTCTCGTTCAAGGATAAATCACACCTGTATAGGTCGTGCCTAAATAATTACAATGGTTAAACCTTACCGATAAGGAGTGAAACAGTCACGTTATTCCCTAAAGACGAGCCGATGTCGCACGATTTGTTCAAAAAAAAAGAAGGGAAAAAATTTAAAAGAACAAAGCCCGCTAAGTCGAATCTTGAAAACAAGATACTTAGGTAAAAATTAGGGCATCCCGCTGGACTTTGAAATTAAAAGAAGCTCAAAAGAGCCAGTCCAGGAAAAAGTTAGGGAAATTAAAAAATGATGATGATGAAAAACAAGTCGTGTGATTCAGGCACCAAGAGACGAAAAGCGAGTGACTGTCACTCCGAAAAAATGTGGTTTCCCGAACCATCACTCCTGTCCTCAACCTTTGAAAGGTGAGCGCTAAAGTCGAATTAGCTGAATATAGGATTGGAGAACATCACGGAGAATGGGTGGGTAAAAATAAACTTTGAGCCTTTATCCTTTCCTTGTAAACTGTGAACCTGACCAAGTTACAACCTGAAAAAGTCCTAATTGAAGCAGGTTCGTTTTGAAAGCATACTTCGGTAAAGATCACATCGAAACTGACTCCTAAAGGATTTCTCTTACAACGTTGTACTAATGTTGACATGTTGATATTTGATTTCACACTTTATGTCACAAATTTTCCCAGTGAACAAATTGGATTTCGAAAACTGTCATATGCATTGCATTTAATATATCTTTTATGCAGGACAACTTGTTTTACTTGCGAGTAAGCGTTTGACAGCAGGAAAGTTTCCACAGTGGAAAGATTGATCAGGATAGAATGCGGATTACCCGAATACTCCATCGAACTGGGGAAAGTTATATCAAATGATCATGGCATGGGAGTCAGCCATCCAGAAGTCAGTTAATCTGAGGTAGTCAAGTCAAGATTCGGTGAATCTCTCGTAGCTAATCCGGGGCAAGGTCATTGCAGACTGGGGCAGACCACCCTTAAGAGCGCAGACGTTATTCCTTATCCATGGGGCAATTAATGTGAAGCACCTCTTCAAGGTTCAAGATGTTTAGCCATCAGGGCAGGAGATTTCAGTTTTCCTTTCGAGGAATATCCCCACAGAGGTCCCACAGGCTGGGGAAAAATTTGGAAGTGTAGGAATTGTTCCTCTCCATGTCTTCAAGAGTTGTTCAAGCAGGTTCAGCTAACTTTTGAGTGCAAGAAGAATGTCGGGAAGTCACGTTACTATCCCTTGACCTTTCAAACGAAAACCTTTGAGTTCAGACAGGGTATTCTTTCCAGCATCAGTCGTACCTGATCCTTTGCAAATCCAATTCCCCGTGGTACGCAAGAAGAATTCGTCTATTCTCTCCAGCAAAAGTCCAATCATCATTGGCACATGTAAGCTATCTCCAAGAGAGTCCAATCATACTTGGCACATCTGGTTATCCCCAGCGGAGTTGGCTTCACCTTTCCAGCATTTAGTTTGCTGGAATGTTCTGTGTACAGCTTTTCTCCGGCAGCCCTAGCCTGCATCTGCATCTTTGCATGTTGTCATCATATTTGCATTTCATCCTCAAATGCGTAGCATTTCCATTGTATGGAGCATTACGCCATATTCAAACATACGCATATGCATTCAAAGCATAAGTCAGTTTCTGTCAGCTTTCCGTGGCAACTTGAATCTCTTCTTCAATCAATGCAGGGGCATCTATCCAGCACCTTTGTTCAGACAGCTTACCGGTTTATTTGGAGTTCAGATCATCCAACGGTTATGCTTTGTCCATCAGTCTTCTGATGATGACATCCCCAAGCAGTTTTTCTTTCCGTCATTTCCTATCGACGATGTGTTTCCCCAGCAGGTTTCCTCTCGTCTATCATTAGACGATGCGAGCTTTGTGTATGATTTTCCTCTCGTCTATCATTAGACGATGCGAGCTTTGGATTTGATTTTTCTCTCCGTCTATCGTTAGACGATGTGAGTTTTGGATATGGTTTTCTCTCCGTCTATCTTTAGACACTGAGAGGTTTCAAGGCGATTTTTCAGATTTGGTTTTCTTTCTGTTTATTGGTTGAGATGACATTACAAGAGGGGTTTTTCTGGCTGTCGATTCTTATTGATGTCGGGGCTCTTTGAAGAATGTTAGGATTTCCTAGTTGTTGATTCTTATTGACGACAGGGCTCTTTGAAGGTGGTTTTCTTTCTGTCAGTGCTTATTGATGATGTGGCCCCTTTGAAGATATTTTTCCATCAATTCCTATAGACGAGAAGGATTCTGAATTTTGATGGGTGGTTTTAAGGTTCATTGACAGGGTCTATGTTGTTCCTCTCGTCTATCATTAGACGATGCGAGATTTGGATTTGTTGTTCCTCTCATCTATCATTAGACGATACGAGATTTTGATTGGATGTTCCTCTCGTCTATCATTAGACGATGCCAGATTTGGATTTGTTGTTCCTCTCGTCTATCATTAGACGATGTGAGATTTAGGTTTATTGTTCCTCTCGTCTATCACTAGACGCTATGAGTTCTGGGTATGGTTTTTCTTCCTGTCTATCATTAGACGATGTGAACCTTCGGAATTGTTTTTCTTTCTGTCTATCATTAGACGATGTGAACCTTCAGGATTGTTTTTCTTCCCGTCTATCAGTAGACGATGTGAATGGATCGAGTGCATGTTGATCCGACTTTAGGCGATGTGAAAAGATCAAGTGCATGTTGATCTGGTTTTGGAAAATGGAAAGGATCAAGTGCATGTTGATCCGCTCCATGGGTTCAATGTCTATGGCGTTACACAGATGACTGGCAGCAATGTCAGGTGTTCTTCATTGGATGATCAGTTAGCCAGTTGTCGTTGCAACTGTCTGCGTTCAGTTTTTCTGGATATTTGTTCCCCAATTAGAATGTTGCAGTTTATTTATGCGGTTGGTAAATTTCCGGGTTCTTTGGTATTCAACCATTTTCTAGCTTTGAATGTTCGAAAGCCATTCGTTTTTCATCCATTCAGGTGCAAGTCTTTTGAATAGGGGCAACTGTTGCACCCCAAAATTTGCCCAACCTTTTCTTTGGCTGGCTTGTGTTTCATTTCATTTCATTTTGTTCTAGCATTTGCATTGCATAACATGTTGCATTGAACAGGGGATCAAGAGCCTGTGTATCAAGAAGAGTCTACTCAGAAGGTTGAGCCTAAGCAAGGGGTGTTACTCAAGTTTGGATGGTAATCAAGTCATCAGGAAGTGGACATTGGTCTTATGAAAGAAAGGATGGATGTATGTGGGTCAGCTCCTAACTTGGAGGCCAGTTCAAGATCATCAGAGAATTGTGAAGCATGGTTATGGATATGAGATGTTGAGAGAGCTCATGGAGTGCCTTGAAGGTCATTGTAGAGCTCATCCAAGTGTTTGTGCCAAGTGTGAAGAGTTACATTTGAAGTTGGTGCAATTAGGGTTTCATCTGACAAATCCTCAACCAATTGTGCAATTGAAGGAGATTAAAACTCAATTCAAAGTCTCTATGGTCATAGGATGTTGTGTTAAGACATATGAGACATCATTTCAAGTTCAATTCATCAAGGGTTAAGTGTGTGAGAAGTTACTAAATTAGGGTTCTCAGGGTAAAATCCCCTATTTAGTGCCTGACTTCAAGACCACCTATCTCAAGATACAAGTTTCATCTTGTTAGCTCCTAAATTTGACGCCTCATGTAGAAGGAAGGTATCCAAGATAAAAGGGTAAAAAATAAGTTGAGTACAAGAGAATGGTCGAAAGAAGCAAGGCAATCAGAAGAAGAAGTCGAAGGACTCATCCAAAGCCAGGAGTTCGACCGCTTGCTGAGAGGAATGGTTCGTCGAAGGATTTTGAAATTCAAATATTGGAGGGAACGATTTTACTTGTTGAATATTTAGGGAGACACGTGTCATGCTAGGAGCAGTATAACCATGCATTTGTGACAAATGGCGCAAGGAGGTGATGATGGAGGTTATTAGAGGTTATTTTTTACTACTATAAATAGGGTGTCTTAGACATATCCAAGTGTGTTGTAATTTACTATTGTACAAATTACTCTTGAAATTACTCCAAGTATCCGAGTGTAGAGAAAGTGAGTATTGTAAGAGAATGTACGTGATGTAAACACACCATCTTTTAACTTAATGCAATTTACTTGTTTTTACTTTAAGTTTTACAAAGTCTTTTATTGTCTTTACCCCTTTTTCTCCTTACTTTATTTCTCTCCTTCCTATGCAATTCTTTTCTCTTCGTCCTCAATCTAACTTCACCCCTACCAACAAACTTTCTTCTCTTTTATTGAAAGCCTTACTTTATCTTTAAATTAACCCGTAGTCGAATAGATGTTCCTTTAGGATTCTTTTATCCCAATGTTGTTCGAGTGTGGAACTTGAATAGACTCTTAAAATAAAAACAAAATTTTTTAGCACATGTCCTAGGATCAATCTGATCGATCCTGTGAGTCACCAAAGTTAGATTTGGAAGATCAGCGATTGTTTTCCGATTTTCAAGGGAAACAAAATGGCACGCTCAGTGGGACAGTGCTAGAAAATCTGTTTTATAAAACTGAACTTATACAAAACTCTGTAGTCATACTGGTCCTTTTCGTGAAAGGTACATTTTTATGTTACTAAGAAGTGGTAAAATTGTCGCTGTAAACGAAGAGACGTGACCAAGACAAAATAGTAGGAACATGGCTACAGATACGAACCAGCCAGATAACCCCAACCATCAAGGAGACGGTTCCATCGAAGGAATAAGAGACGAGGGATTTCCCCCTCCGATACCGTCGACTGGAGAACAAACAGTGCTTCCTGTGAGGCCAGTGTCGACACCTTCCGTACTTGGGGTTGGATCGACAGTGATAAGACCTTATACTCAACCAGTATTAAAATATATTGGTCATCAAACATCGAATCCTCAAATTTTGTTAGGAGGAAGTTCGACGTCCAGGCAGTTTGGTCCCCTTGGTTTTACACAATCACCAAGAAATCCCCCATATGGGATGCCCACCGCTATGGTGCAAGGGCTCCAAAGTGCACCCCCCCCCCCCCCATATTCTCAGATCAGGCGATGGCTTCGCCGCTACAAGGGTCAGGGTCAGGTGTGAACATGGGTCGAAACCCCCAAAGCCAGAGTTTAGGGTATTCGACACAAGGCCCCAACTTGACCAACACCTCAGTTGCCTGTTTAAGACAGCAGATGGACGAAAGTAATCTATAAATGGTTCAGACTTTGTCACAAACCATGGGTGAAATATTTCAACCATTAATCCAAAATACAACCCAGACCAATCAACAATTGGCGGTACAATTAACGAGATTGGCTGAATTCATGGGGGTACCTCCCTTAACCAGAAACCAAGCCGCAGTAGTGGATGCCCCACGAGACAACTTGGCGAATATGGTAGAAGTCGACGTAGGAAACCAAGGAAGGATGGCCCCTCCGGTAGTCGAAGGGCTTAGGGAGGAGCCTTTGCAAAACCAACCTCGTGGCTTGGGAGAAAGAAACCCAAGAGTAGTGGTTGTAAATAGGAACGAAGATGCGGACAATGTAGTCCAGCAAGTTCGATGAAACAACGTGGTCGTCGACAATAATCTAGAAGCCATGGTCGAGAGAATTATGGCCAGAAATGGGTTAAACACTGGGTTCACCAGGCCAAATTATACTTCACCTATAGTAGACTATATCCTTCAGGCGGAGTTTGTAACAGCCCGATTTTTAATAACTGATTAATTATACTAGTTAGTTGGTTTGTATGCTTTAAGTGAATTATTGGATTTAACTGATTTACTCTATTTGGTAGAATCATGAGGATTTATCAGATGTTTTCTAACCAATGTCAAGATGAGATATTTTATGAGAAAATGAATTGACAAATATTTTAAGAGAAGAAATATATTGGAGAGAAATAGAAGGGAAGGATATATATATATATATATATATATATATATATATATATATATATATATATATATATATATATATATATATATATATATATATATATATATATATATATATATATATATATATATATATATATATATATATATATATATATATATATATATATATATATATATATATATATATATATATATATATATATATATATATATATATATATATATATATATATATATATATATATATATATATATATATATATATATATGGGGGAAGAGGAACGACAATGTAAAAATAGAAAACATGAAAGGAAAGTGGAGGAAGAAGAGAAAGTAGAAGGAAAAAGAAGGAAAAGCTTGGAAAAACTCAAGAACGACTTCTAGCTTCCGATTAATCGAGGTAAGGGTGTCAAATTTTACTATCTTAATCAATGTGTACGATTATGTATGTGTATGTTGGATTTGTTAGGGTTTTCTACTCATTTTCCATTTAGGGCAGAAGTGGATTTAATCGGTAGAAACTGAGTTTTATCGGTTAGAATTTGGAATAGGCGGTGTAGTATAGTCGGGTGATGAGTGGGCTGTGCTACTGGAACTGATTTGGATTAAATCGGTTGGTTTTGTGAGGTTTGGGCTTTTGGACAGCCATGGAAGTTCTGATCTCGCAGGTTCGCCAGGTGAATGACAGCGAGGCTTCGCCAGGCGAAGCCCAGCGAACGGTAGCGAATCAAGTCAGAACCAAACACCCTGTCTTCGTTGGCAAGTTCGTCAGGCGAATGAGTGTGGCGAAGGTTCGCCAGGCGAGTATGCTAGCGAGTGCTAGCGAGTAATCCCAGAATAAATCCCAGTGGTCTTTGCTGGCAAGTTCGCCAGGCGAACGGAGTAGCGAAGGTTCGCCAGGCAAAGGTTAGCGAACACAGCAGCATATTTTCTTTTCTTGTGTTTTCCATTCGTGGATTGATTGTGTGGTTTGGTTGCGATCATTCCTTGTCTGAGATGACTAATTATATGTTGTTATGTGTGTTGTGGGTAGCCGTATGGCGTGAATCGTAGATTATGAATTGATTGTGAATATGTGGCCTTTTGGCATATGTGACGCATTGTTTAAATTGATTAAAAATGCAAGATGGATGTGATTGAGTTTATTGTCGTTTGGCACGATATTCGCAAGTGCATATTGCTCGTATGTGATGTATGATGATTGTAAATGTGAACCATGTTTAAATATTGTGAGTGCATAATGAATATATGTGATTAACATGATGAATGCATGAGTATGTTTGTAAACATGTGTGCATTTCAAGAGTGTCATGAGTCATGTTGCATGTGAAGCATCATGGTATCGATTCTTGTGTCGATTGATTCCTCAGAGAATCTGCAGAACCTCGTGCGCCCTTGTGGGGTGTGAGCGATGGTTATTTATTGATTCCTCGAAGAATCTGCAGAACCTCATGTACCATTGTGGGGTGTGAGCGATGGTTATTTATTGATTCCTCAGAGAATCTGCAGAACCTCGTGTGCCCTTGTGGGGTGTGAGCGATGGTTATTTATTGATCCCTCGGAGGATTTGCAGAACCTCGTATGTTGTGATGCTTATATTGATTCCTCAGAGGATTTGCAGAACCTCGTATGTTGCGATGGTTATATTGATTCCTCGGAGAATCTGCAGAACCTCGTGTGCCCTTGTGGGGTGTGAGCGATGGTTATTTTTGGTTCTTCAATTGAACCTGCTGAAATGAGTCGGTACCGCATTTGCATCTGCATAGAGTCGTGTGTCGGTCTTTATGAGTTGCATGTTGTCATCTTCATATGATGCATTGGTGAAATAAACATGAATGTAGATGTTTATGTGAATTAGCAATGGAATAAACATGTTGTAAATGTTTATGTGAAAATGATGTGAATTATAGAAGTATGATTGTATATGCTTATATGATTTGCGGTAAATGAAACATAATGTATATGTGATTGTTAGGAGAAGTGTGCATATGTGTGTATATATATATATATATATATATATATATATATATATATATATATATATATATATATATATATATATATATATATATATATATATATATATATATATATATATATATATATATATATATATATATATATATATATATATATATATATATATATATATATATATATATATATATATATATATATATATATATATATATATATATATATATATATATATATATATATATATATATATATATATATATATATATATATATATATATATATATATATATATATATATATATATATATATATATATACGATATGTTGATGTGGGAGTGGTGAGTGTGTGAATTAATTGAGAAATGTGGCATATATGTATTTTATGATTGTTTATATACATAATTATATGCATTGTTATTATGGTAATATTCTTAGAACACAGATTGGTTCTTAATAATATCTCTTTGTTTTGATGATAACTATTAGGAAATTTTGTATTTAAGAATTATATACTCTAAAATTTGCTTGAGAGTTTTACTGCAGATTGTAATGAAATTAACACTCCAGAAGCAAATCTAAATTGTATACAAGAAATTAACTAGACTCTGAAGCGCCAGATGCACTCATTAGAAGATTCTGATTGCTGCTTACACAAGTTCCTGAGCGTAGCCTCCAGAAGGATCTGAGGCAAGAAGCTCCAGAAGATTCTGAAGCAGAAGCTCCAGAAGAATTTGAAGCAAGCAGAAGCATCTGAAGAAAAGAAGAATATTGTATGAAGAGTTTCTCAAAGCATAGTTTCTACAGAAGATTCTGAAAGTACTAAAGCTGCCAGTACTGAAGTTATGTGTCAAATATGCTCTGATTATTAACACGCTGAAAGCACACATGCTGCAGAAGACTCTGATACAGCAAAGTTCTGAACATCATTAGAAGACTCTGACTCAATCAGATTCTGATGAACTTGCTGAAAACTGAAGAAGAAATATTCAAAGATTATATCCGTTGGAGTAAATCAAACTTCTCTTTCCTCATTTGTGCTAGACACAAGAACACAGACAAAAAGGATTTTTCTGTGCTTTCTACTTCTAGGAAAGGTCTCTTGATGTGAAGACAAAAAGGCTCAGACCTTTTTGGGACACTCTTCTCAACGTTCAGCTCTCCTTGGATCAGCTGCCTATAAAAGGAAGACTCCACCAAATTCTTCAGTTAGACATTTTGCTGAAAAGAAATTATAACATTCAAGCTCTCATACTTTCATATTCATTCTTAGAATTATTTGTACTTAATCTTAAGAGAAATACCACTGTTGTGATAAAAGCTTTTTAGAAGCATTCATACTCTTGTATTAGATTTACATTGATTGTAAAGGATTTCCTTAAGAGGATTCAGTTGGAATCAGTAGCTCTTGAGAAGACTAAGAACAGTTGTTCTTAGGTGTTACTATTGTAATCTGTTTGATTAAATAGTGGATTAAGTCCTTGTTGAGAAAGGCAAATCACTCTTGGAAGGGTGGACTGGAGTAGTTGAGTTCAACGAACCAGGATAAAAATAATTGTGTTTTAATTCTAAGTTTTAATCTTTCATACTTATTCAACCCCCCTTCTAAGTATTATCTCACCTTCAGTTGGCATCAGAGCTCCGGTTCTGTGTGTGCTACCACTTAACAGTGACAGTAAAGATCCAGAGAGAAATACTTTGATATATATTTATTTGTTACAATGGCTGATAATACAATATCCAACATTAACAATAAATATGAAGAAAGGGACAGAATCAGCACCAAACCCCCTATGTTTGATGGGGAGAAATTTGATTACTGGAAAGACAGAATTGAGAGTTTTTTCCTAGGATATGATGCTGATCTATGGGATCTAGTCATAGATGGATATGTCCATCCCACAGATGGGAATGGCAAGAAGATAGACAGAAAATCTATGACAGATGCTCAGAAGAAAGATTTTAGAAATCATCACAAGGCCAGAACTATATTATTGAATGCAATTTCTCATACTGAGTATGAAAAAATTACAAACAGGGAAACTGCTTTTGATATGTTTGAATCCTTAAAAATGACTCATGAGGGAAACTCTCAAGTCAAGGAGACAAAAGCTCTGGCTCTGATCCAGAAGTATGAGGCCTTCAAGATGGAAGACTCTGAATCTGTTGAAGCCATGTTCTCCAGATTTCAGATCCTCATAGCTGGGCTAAAGGTTCTGGACAAGGGATACTCTACATCAGATCATGTAAAGAAAATCATCAGAAGTCTACCTACCAGATGGAGACCAATGGTGACTGCCTTGAAGATGGCTAAAGATCTGAACAAAATCTCTTTAGAAGAACTCATCAGCTCACTGAGGAGCCATGAAATTGAGCTTGAGGAAGATGAACCTCAGAAGAAAGAAAAAGGTAAATTTGTTGCCTTAAAATCTAACAAATCTGCTAAAGCTTTGCAGGTTATTGAAGAAAGCTCTGAAGAATCTTCTTCTGAAGAAGAAGATGAATTATCTATGTTGTCTAGAAGGATCAACAGACTCTGGAAGCACAAGGGAAAGAAGTTCAACAACTTCAGAAGATTTGATCATAGAAAGGAATCTTCTGGGCACAGATGATCTGGCAAGAAAGAAGTTGTATGCTGTGAGTGCAAAGAACCTGGGCATTACAAGAATGATTGCCCCAAACTTCAAAAAGAAAAACCCAAGAAGAAGTTTAACAAAAAGAAGAAGGTTCTGATGGCAACATGGGATGACTCAGATGAATCTGAATCATCTTCTGAATCAGAAGAAGAATGTGCCAATGTTGCACTGATGGCCAGCACAGAAGATCAAGAGGAAGGAACCTCAGGATATGAATCAGATTCTGAATCCGATGATGACGCTGAAGAGGTAATGGCCAAACTTACTAAAGAAGAACTTATAAAAGTTTTATCAGAAGTTCTTAAAAGTTATAACAATATCAAACTCAAATACAAGAAGCTGAAAAGCAATCTTGAATCTGAGATTGATCTTCTGAAGACAGAACTTGTTGAGCAAAAAGAAATTAATCTGAAAATCAAAAATGACTTTGAAATAACTCAACAAGAATCTGAATCTGAGACTAAGTCATGTGAAAACATTTTAGAAAAATATGACTCTAGCTTTCATAGATTCCTTACTAAGAGCATAGACAGAAGCAAGATGGCTTCTATGATCTATGGTGTTAGTGGGAACAACAGAAGAGGTATTGGATATGAATCTTCATCTGGAAGTAATCCAAAATCTGTTGACAAACTTTTCATCAAGAAGACACCTCTGTATTCTCAATTTAAATTTGGTCATTTAAATGACATTAAACACACAAGCTCTGAGAAGAATACTTATGTGTTTAAACCCAAGGCAATTCAGAATAAACATTATGTTGAAAAACAGAAGTTTAGACAAACCTACAAACCAACTAACCCCAAAGGACCCAAGAAGATCTGGGTACCTAAAAACAAAATAATTCCTGTTGCAGATGTTCTTAGCAGCAAGGTCAGGACGCCAATCATGGTACCTGGACTCTGGATGCTCACGACACATGACAGGAGAAAAGTATATGTTCCAAAGCCTGGAACTTAGATCTGGAGGTGATGTGAAGTTTGGAGGGAACCAGAAGGGCAAGATCATTGGATCTGGCACTATTGGAAATGGTAAACTTCCCTCTATTACTAATGTTTTACTTGTTGAAGGGTTAAAGCATAACTTATTGTCCATAAGTCAATTAAGTGACAATGGTTATGATATTACCTTTAATCAAAAATGTTGTAAAGCTATTAGTCAAAAGGATGGCTATATCCTATTTAGTGGTAAGAGGAAAAACAACATTTATAAAATAAATCTTTCAGAACTTAAAGTTCAAAATGTTAAATGCCTCTTGTATGTTAATGAAGAGCAATGGGTCTGGCACAGAAGATTGGGCCATATTAATATGAGACGTATATCTCATATTAATAAACTTAATCTTGTCAGAGGACTCCCTAATCTGAAGTTCACTTCAGATGCTCTTTGTGAAGCATGCCAAAAAGGGAAGTTTTCAAAAACATCTTTTAAATCAAAAAATGTTGTTTCTACTTCCAAACCACTAGAACTACTTCATATTGATCTGTTTGGACCAGTGAAAACTGCATCCATCAGAGGCAAGAAGTATGGATTAGTCATTGTTGATGACTATAGTAGATGGACATGGGTAAAGTTCTTAAAACACAAGGATGAGTCACATTCTGTGTTCTTTGACTTCTGCAAGCAAGTCCAGAATGAAAAGGATTTCAAAATTATAAAAGTCAGAAGTGATCATGGTGGTGAATTTGAAAATAAATATTTTGAAAATTATTTTTCTGAAAATGGCATTGCTCATGATTTTTCCTGTCCTAGAACTCCACAACAAAATGGGGTTGTAGAGAGGAAAAACAGAACTCTGCAAGAAATGGCCAGAACCATGATCAATGAGACAAATCTGGCAAAACACTTTTGGGCAGAAGCAATCAACACAGCATGTTACATTCAGAACAGAGTGTCTGTAAGACCTCTTCTGAAGAAGACTCCATATGAACTGTGGAAGAACAAAAAGCCCAACATTTCATATTTTCATCCTTTTGGATGTATTTGCTATATGTTAAACACTAAGGAAAATCTGAACAAGTTTGACTCCAAAGCACAGAAGTGTTTCATGCTTGGATATTCTGAACGCTCTAAAGGCTACAGAGTATACAACACTGAGACACAGATTGTGGAAGAATCCATTCATGTCAGATTTGATGATAAGCTTGGCTCTGAAAAGCCAAAGCAGTCTGATAACTCTGCAGATAGGGAAGTAGTCTTCATTGACTCTGAAGTTCCAGAAGCAGACAAAATTCAAGTGAAGGAACCAGAAGCAACGCCAGATACTACTCCTTTAACTTCTCAGATGAATAATCTAAACATTTCTGAAGAATCAACTATTAGAGGATCATCATCCAGAATTAAAGCTTCTCATCCAGAGGATGTTATTATTGGAAAGAAAGATGATCCCATTAGAACAAGATCCTTTCTAAGATCATCTGAAGCATCACTATTTGGACTGGTGTCAGGAATTGAACCATCTTCTGTAGATGAAGCTCTGCAAGACAATGATTGGATTATTGCTATGCAAGAAGAGCTAAATCAATTCACCAGAAATGATGTATGGGATCTAGTTCAAAGACCTCAAGGATTCAATATAATTGGTACAAAATGGGTCTTCAGAAATAAGCTAAATGAGAAAGGAGAAGTTGAAAGGAATAAGGAAAGGCTAGTTGCTCAAGGGTACAGTCAACAAGAAGGTATTGATTACACTGAGACATATGCTCCAGTGGCAAGGTTAGAATCTATACATCTTCTTATTTCATTTGCTGCACAAAATAACATCACTCTGTATCAGATGGATGTTAAAAGTGCCTTTCTTAATGGTATTATAGAAGAAGAAGTTTATGTCCACCAACCTCCTAGTTTTGAAAATGAAAAATTTCCAGATCATGTTTTCAAACTAAAGAGATCTCTATATGGTTTAAAACAAGCTCCCAGAGCTTGGTATGAGAGATTAAGCAATTTTCTTCTGGAGAAGAATTTCATCAGAGGCAAAGTGGATACAACACTCTTTTGTAAATCAATTAAGAAAGATCTTCTAATTTGCCAAATTTATGTAGATGACATTATTTTTGGATCAACAAATATTATGCTTGGAAAGGAGTTTGCTACATGTATGCAGGCAGAATTTGAAATGAGCATGATGGGAGAACTCAGATTCTTTCTAGGAATCCAAGTTAATCAAACTCCAGAATGCACTTACATACATCAGACAAAATATGTTAAAGAACTTCTGAAGAAATTTAACATGTCTGATAGTAAGCTGGCAAAGACTCTCATGCATCCTACTAGCTCACTTGGCAAGTAAGAGGTAAGTAAGAAAGTAGACCAGAAGCTCTACAGAGGTATGATTGGCTCTCTTCTTTATCTAACTGCTTCTAGACCTGACATATTGTTCAGTGTTTGCCTGTGTGCTAGATTCCAATCAGATCCTAGAGAATCACACTTAACAGCTGTCAAGAGGATTCTAAGGTATCTGAAAGGTACTTCTAATGTGGGTTTGTGCTACAGAAAATCTGATGATTTCAAATTAGTTGGATTCTGTGATGCTGACTACGCTGGAGACAGAGTGGAAAGAAAAAGTACTTCTAGAAGTTGTCAATTTCTAGGAAGAAATCTAATCTCCTGGTACAGCAAGAAGCAACCCACAATTGCACTTTCAACCACAGAGGTTGAATACATTGCTGCTGCTGGATGTAGCACGCAGATGCTCTGGATGAAGAGTCAACTAGAAGATTATCAAATTTTTGAAAGTAACATTTCTATCTTTTGTGATAATACTTCTGCTATATGTTTGTCCAAGAATCCCATTTTACATTCTAAGGCAAAACATATAGAAATTAAGCATCATTTCATCAGAGACTATGTTCAGAAGGGAATCATAAATTTAGCCTTTGTTGATACAGATCATCAATGGGCAGATATTTTTACAAAACCCCTTGTTGAAGATAGATTCAAATTTATTCTGAAAAATATTGGTATGGATTTTTGTCCAGAATGATATTTGTCAGAAGCAAATTTTTACAGATGCAAAAATGCCTAATGCTCTGAAGTATTTCTTCTGATTGCTTATTTATTCTGCTTAATACTTTTTTGTGAAACTCTGAACTAACAATCCTTAGAAGATCTGAACGTTGGTTAACGTTTCATTTCTCAAAAGAATTCAGAACACATGCAAGCAAACACGTGTCACACCAAATCTGAAGAGGTGGCGTGTACATTACTGAAGAGACGTTTGAGGTGAAGTTTGAATAGTTCTAATCTTGATTTTCCCCCCAAATTGTCAGAAGCAATTAATGTTTGAAATGATTATTGTTCTTTTCATTTATTGCTTTTTAAAACGTGCAAAATTCTGACTGATGGTATGCCTAAGTGTTTTAGTATAAATACATGACTTATCTTCACTTTCACACTTTTCACACTCTCAAAAAATTATATGCGTTTTCATCTCCTCTTTTCTATGCATAAAAACCCTAAACCTAAGCGTTTGACAAAGCATTCTTCAATGGCAACTTCATCATCAACAGCTGCTCAATTCCAATCTTCAATGGCTGCAGTAACTTCTGCAAACATGGGTGTTGCTCCTTACTCTCCTCCCAAAAGAACTCTTTTAACCCCTGTTGAGAAGTTGGAGGTCTTGTGTGAATCCATGGTAGAGTTTGACTCTCTTGCAGAAAATGGTTTTGAATTTCGTTCTATCATTGGAGCTCAAGGATGGGTTAAGTACTTTGATAGACTTTTTGGACCAGTTTATCCTCTCCTTGTGAAAGAATTCTGGATCCATGCCTCAGTTTACCCCAAGTTTATCTTATCTTCTGTACTGGGAAAAGAAATCATTATCACAGAAGATCTGATAAGAAAGCTAATTGGATATGAAGAAACAGATGGTGTTTCCCACTTGCCAGTTGGGCGTGTGGACATGGATGAGGAATATGAAGAAGTGATGACTGCTGGTCAAGCTTCTAACAAATTCAAGGATCTGAAGCCTGACTACAAGATCTGGGCCAAGATCTTCATGGGATGCATCCACCATAGGAAGTCAACTAATTCTCCAGATTATGTCAATAATGAACAGCTCTATTTCATGTATTGCCTCAGTCAGAGCACCAAGGTAGATCTTCCATACATTCTTTTTATGCATCTGTGGAACTATATAAATGCATCTAGAGAGTATGTGAAAGAGAAAGGACAGAAGATTAGAACCTGGATCCCCTTTGGAAGGTTGATCTCAGATCTTCTTACTGAGAATGGTTTGGTCACTGCTCTATATGCTGCTGGAGTTACAGAGGAATTAGAATTTATAATGGTAAAGCCTTTGAATGCTAAAAGTCTTCAGAGACTCAAAATTGTTGATGAACTCACAACAGCTCCCAAGAAGCTGAATGTGTCTGAATTGAGTAAGAAGAGGGTTCCTGTAGATGACTTTCCATTGTTCTTTGCTGAAGAGCCCAGACACATAGTTGTGATGTACATTGATGAATGTAAGAAGGAAGGCAAGCCTGTTCCTGCAAATGTGATTCAGCTAGCAAGACAACCCCTACCAGATGTAGAAGAAGAAGAAGAAGAAGCACAACTCCAGAGGAGAAGGACTCAGCCAGTAGCAGAATCTGAACCTGCTCAAAAGAAGGTCAAGATTGCTGAGAAGCCAAAGAAGCTCTTGAAGAGAAAAGAATCTAAAGACGCTACTTCTGTACCAGCCAAGAGGATCAAAATAAAAGGTACTAAATCTTCTGTATCTTCTGCAAATATTGTTATAAATGACTCTAATATTAAGTCTGTTCCAAAACCACCCTCAACTCAAACTACTTCTGTTACTGCACCAAGTTCAAAATCACCACAAAAACAAACTTCTATTCCACCACCAACAACAACAAAAATCACTCAAACACCAAGAGTTTCTGTACCAAAACCAACTCAACCAAAAATCCATATCAAACAGTTTGTTCCACAAACACAATCCTCACAGAAACAACCATCAGAAAAACAACCTACAGAACAACAACCACAACAATCTATACACCAAAAATCATCTAAACAACCAGCAAAACCACAAGAATCTCAACAAGAAAAAGCCTCTGAAAATCCACCATCAAAATCATCTGAACCCATTGCACCTGTTACTTCTGAACCTACAAAAGTAACTTTTGTTCCTATTTCATCAGAACCAATCACTATTCCCTCTGATTCACCTACCTCAGAACAACCATCCAAACCATCTGAAATTCCTTCAGAACAAACCAATACTTCTGAACCTCACATCCCTGAGACAGAAGTTCTTGATGTCACACCCTTAAAAATGGTGTTTCAAGTATCTTCTACTTCTTGCACACCAACCACATCTTCTAACTCCTCAGAATCAGACCTCCACCCAGATTTTCTAGTATCTCCATCTCAAAAATACTCTGAGGTAAACCAACCTGAACCTTCTATACCTTCAAAAGCTCCCATTCCAGATCTTATTCCCACACCTGCACCTTCATCAGAGATATTGATCCCCAATTCAAACCCAAGATCTTCTATATCTTGTGCCCAAGTATCTTCTCTGTTTCATAATTTGGCCTATGGTTTCAAACTAAAAGACTTTTATGACAGAGTTGAACCATCTGACCCCATCAACCCTCTGAAACCAAAACTCACAATGACCCTTCCATCTGTGATTCTTGATTACATAAAATCCATGTCAGATGTAGGATCTTTAGCAACTATGTCATGTTCTGCAAAATCTGATAAAGTTGTTGCTTCAGCTCTGCCAATTGCATCTGATAACACTGCTGCATCTGATGAACCACCCAAATCTGCCTTCCAAACCTACTCAAATAAACCTTTTCATGTAGTTACCCCTCACACCAGAGCAAAACCTCATTTGCTAAATGCCTTAATCAGATCAAAAGAAAAAGCTCCTGAGATACCCTTCATTCCATACTATCCTCCTCCTCTGATCTCCATCCAAAAATCAATTTTTCCACCAACTCCCCAACCTAAACCTGTAACTCTGGAAACTTTGTTACGTCTAAAGCCCAGACTTAATGTTGATCATTTATTTCAAACTTTTTTGCAAGAAATACAGATGTATTTAGGTACTGTTCAGAAGAAATGCTCAGCAACAATGGATGCCAAAGAATCTGACATCATATGGAATGGATTCATCAACAGATTCAACTCTGTGGCCTCAAATCTGAAGAACATCTGTTTTGATGATGCAAAGCTCAAATTTGCTGAGGCTGCAAGGACTCTATTCTGGACTGTCAAGAAATCTGAACCTCTGCTTCTTATAGATGCTCCTCCACCTTCAACAGAATCTACTGAAACTGCATTTGAAGAAAATCAATTGGCCATGACTCTGGTAGACCCTCCTTCTAATTCCAATGCTCCAGACTCTACAGAACCAATCGAAATTGACTCTGTTCAGGCTACAGAACCTAATCATACTTCTTCATCTAAGATAAAGAAAGAACATCCAGATTTTGAAGATAAGATTGCTGCTCTGGAAGCTGGCCAGTCAGAGATCAATTCCTGGATGGCAAAGCAGGATAAGAAGTCTGAGGATATGACAGAATAGATGTCAAAGCAAGATGAAAAGAATGAAACTATGGCTAAGTGGATGTCCAAGCAAGAGCAATCATCCTCTGAGATTACAGATCTATTGAAGATGCTTTTGTCCAAACACTCTTAGATTTTTTTTCATTCTAATGTTTTTGCATCTGTTGTTTGCATATGTACTTTATTGCTATATCTTCTGATGTTTGCCTATGTACTCTTGATCTGATCTTATGAATGAATCAAAGTTTTCTCCATTGAATTATCTAATTTACTGTTTCCTTTTATTTGTCCTTTAAAGTTTTTACTTTTTGCTTATGACAAAAAAGGGGGAGAAAATATAGATCTGAACTGTTTAATATAACTTCACCAGAATGAATCTTCAGACATATCTATTCAATCTAACATTTAATCTGACTATTTCAAAACATTTGATAAGTACATTCTATAAAAGAAACTCTGAGTCTCTCAGATCATTTGTCTATTATCAAACTCTGAATCTTAAATCTGCAAGACATTCTGACCTTCAAATGTTAAAAGAACAAACAAGATCTAACTCTGAAGATTACTCAAAGACAAAAGGGAAGTTTCTATTCCTTATTTGTATTTAACTCAGGGGGAGATTCATCATCTCAGGGGGAGTTATAATTCTATTAATTTCAATTAAACAAAATTTCTGATGCTTTTTGTCATCATCAAAAAGGGGGAGATTGTTAGAACACAGATTGGTTCTTAATAATATCTCTTTGTTTTGATGATAACTATTAGGAAATTTTGTATTTAAGAATTATATACTCTAAAATTTGCTTGAGAGTTTTACTGCAGATTGTAATGAAATTAACACTCCAGAAGCAAATCTGAATTGTATACAAGAAATTAACTAGACTCTGAAGCGCCAGATGCACTCATTAGAAGATTCTGATTGCTGCTTACACAAGTTCCTGAGCGTAGCCTCCAGAAGGATCTGAGGCAAGAAGCTCCAGAAGATTCTGAAGCAGAAGCTCCAGAAGAATTTGAAGCAAGCAGAAGCATCTGAAGCAAGTCAGAAGCATCTGAAGAAAAGAAGAATATTGTATGAAGAGTTTCTCAAAGCATAGTTTCTACAGAAGATTATGAAAGTACTAAAGCTGCCAGTACTGAAGTTCTGTGTCAAATATGCTCTGATGATTAACATGCTGAAAGCACACATGCTGCAGAAGACTCTGATACAGCAAAGTTCTGAACATCATTAGAAGACTCTGACTCAATCAGATTCTAATGAACTTGCTGAAAACTGAAGAAGAAATATTCAAAGATTATATCCGTTGGAGTAAATCAAACGTCTCTTTCCTCATTTGTGCTAGACACAAGAACACAGACAAAAAGGATTTTTCTTTGCTTTCTACTTCTAGGAAAGGTCACTTGATGTGAAGACAAAAAGGCTCAGACCTTTTTGGGACACTCTTCTCAACGTTCAGCTCTCCTTGGATCAGCTGCCTATAAAAGGAAGACTCCACCAAATTCTTCAGTTAGACATTTTGCTGAAAAGAAATTATAACATTCAAGCTCTCATACTTTCATATTCTTTGTTAGAATTATTTGTACTTAATCTTAAGAGAAATATCACTGTTGTGATAAAAGCTTTTTAGAAGCATTCATACTCTTGTATTCGATTTACATTGATTGTAAAGGATTTCCTTAAGAGGATTCAGTTGGAATTAATAGCTCTTGAGAAGACTAAGAACAGTTGTTCTTAGGTGTTACTATTGTAATCTGTTTGATTAAATAGTGGATTAAGTCCTTGTTGAGAAAGGCAAATCACTCTAGGAAGGGTGGACTGGAGTAGTTGAGTTCAACGAACCAGGACAAAAATAATTGTGTTTTAATTCTAAGTTTTAATCTTTCATACTTATTCAACCCCCCTTCTAAGTATTATCTCACTTTTAGTTGGCATCAGAGCTCCGGTTCTGTGTGTGCTACCACTTAACAGTAACAATAAAGATCCAGAGAGAAATACTTTGATATATATTTATTTGTTATAATGGCTGATAATACAATATCCAACATTAACAATAAATATGAAGAAAGGGACAGAATCAGCACCAAACCTCCTATGTTTGATGGGGAGAAATTTGATTACTGGAAAGACAGAATTGAGAGTTTTTTCCTAGGATATGATGCTGATCTATGGGATCTAGTCATAGATGGATATGTCCATCCCACAGATGGGAATGGCAAGAAGATAGACAGAAAATCTATGACATATGCTCAGAAGAAAGATTTTAGAAATCATCACAAGGCCAGAACTATATTATTGAATGCAATTTCTCATACTGAGTATGAAAAAATTACAAACAGGGAAACTGCTTTTGATATGTTTGAATCCTTAAAAATGACTCATGAGGGAAACTCTCAAGTCAAGGAGACAAAAGCTCTGGCTCTGATCCAGAAGTATGAGGCCTTCAAGATGGAAGACTCTGAATCTGTTGAAGCCATGTTCTCCAGATTTCAGATCCTCACAGTTGGGCTAAAGGTTCTGGACAAGGGATACTCTACATCAGATCATGTAAAGAAAATCATCAGAAGTCTACCTACTAGATGGAGACCAATGGTGACTGCCTTGAAGATGGCTAAAGATCTGAACAAAATCTCTTTAGAAGAACTCATCAGCTCACTGAGGAGCCATGAAATTGAGCTTGAGGAAGATGAACCTCAGAAGAAAGAAAAAGGTAAATCTGTTGCCTTAAAATCTAACAAGTATGCTAAAGCTTTGCAGGTTATTGAAGAAAGCTTTGAAGAATCTTCTTCTGAAGAAGAAGATGAATTATCCATGCTGTCCAGAAGGATCAACAGACTCTGGAAGCACAAGGGAAAGAAGTTCAACAACTTCAGAAGATCTGATCATAGAAAGGAATCTTCTGGGCATAGAAGATCTGGCAAGAAAGAAATTGTATGCTATGAGTGCAAAGAACTTGGGCATTACAAGAATGATTGCCCCAAACTTCAAAAAGAAAAAGCCAAGAAGAAGTTTAACAAAAAGAAGAAGGTTCTGATGGCAACATGGGATGACTCAGATGAATCTGAATCATCTTCTGAATCAGAAGAAGAATGTGTCAATGTTGCACTGATGGCCAGCACAGAAGATCAGGAGGAAGGAACCTCAGGATATGAATCAGATTTTGAATCCGATGATGACGCTGAAGAGGTAATGGCCAAACTTACTAAAGAAGAACTTATAAAAGTTTTATCAGAAGTTCTTAAAAGTTATAACAATATCAAACTCAAATACAAGAAGCTGAAAAGCAATCTTGAATCTGAGATTGATCTTCTGAAGACAGAACTTGTTGAGCAAAAAGAAATTAATCTGAAAATCAAAAATGACTTTGAAATAACTCAACCAGAATCTGAATCTGAGACTAAGTCATGTGAAAACATTTTAGAAAAATATGACTCTAGCTTTCAGAGATTCCTTACTAAGAGCATAGACAGAAGCAAGATGGCTTCTATGATCTAAGAAAGGTCACTTGATGTGAAGACAAAAAGGCTCAGACCTTTTTGGGACACTCTTCTCAACGTTCAGCTCTCCTTGGATCAGCTGCCTATAAAAGGAAGACTCCACCAAATTCTTCAGTTAGACATTTTGCTGAAAAGTAATTATAACATTCAAGCTCTCATACTTTCATATTCATTCTTAGAATTATTTGTACTTAATCTTAAGAGAAATATCACTGTTGTGATAAAAGCTTTTTAGAAGCATTCATACTCTTGTATTAGATTTACATTGATTGTAAAGGATTTCCTTAAGAGGATTCAGTTGGAATCAGTAGCTCTTGAGAAGACTAAGAACAGTTGTTCTTAGGTGTTACTATTGTAATCTGTTTGATTAAATAGTGGATTAAGTCCTTGTTGAGAAAGACAAATCACTCTAGGAAGGGTGGACTGGAGTAGTTGAGTTCAACGAACCAGGATAAAAATAATTGTGTTTTAATTCTAAGTTTTAATCTTTCATACTTATTCAACCCCCCTTCTAAGTATTATCTCACCTTCAAATATTTCTCACCCTTCTGCTGTTTTATGATGCTCTATGAGGCATTGCAGATTAGGATTGCTGGAGGTGTATTTTGGAGTTTAGCTCATTTTCTCTTGAGTCGGTCGCTCTGATATGTAACGTCGGGTAGCTAGGCTTGTAGAGTATCTTCGTGATACATTATATATGTAATAGTTGATGATGTTTGGTAAACTATGATTGATGTTATGAACAACCTAATGACGTGTACTTGTATTTTATCATGTCTTAAGTAATTCAATGTTTTAGTCTTCCGCTTTAACAGAAAACATGAATATGCTTATTTTAAGAACCATGCGTTTATTCTTTTTAGTTGAGATTTACCCCTTTTGAATTATTTCTTTATAAACATTAATATTCATGTGGTCGTTTCGTGAGTAATGTGACGCACTTCTTTTATACCATGAAATAAATATACTCTGATGGAATTTTTAATTCGTGCCTAAATGATTTAATTGTGTTATTTGGGGGTATAGAAAGGGGGTGTTACATTAAGTGGTATCAGAGCAAGTCGGTCCGTCCGGCCAAGTTGTGTTTGTTGGTTGTTCCCTTGTACGTGACATGTGTGTGAAACACTGTCGATACATGTTCGTGGTTAACCTTGTCTGCAGAAGTGGGAATGATCGAAGTGGGGGAGAAGCTTGTGATTCTCTAGGATGTTGCAAGAGTGGAGTTGTAGTTCGGTGTGTTGTTAAGCGCTATTATAGTTTGGTAAAGATGGTTTATACTCCATCATGATTTTCGGCTGTCTGTTGACAAATTGAGGAACTGATCACCCTTAATCTCTTGTTGATAGTAGTTGGGATTGTGTTGGATGGGATAGACGTGTCTTGCAAGCTTAGATGGTGTGTGCAGTGAATTGTTTGGAGTGAAGCCAAGTGCTTAAGGATTGTTCTGAGAATTCGACGCAGGACAGCGTCGAGATGTTGAATTTTGAAGAGATTTTGAGTGCTAATGAAAGTGGGAAGTTGGCAATTTCCGATTAGTTATGGATGTCTGGAAGTTATCCTAACAAGATAAGTGTTACAGGGCCAGGATGTGAAGTGGGGTTGTGAAAGACTTAATTTTGGGAACTGGTCCGAGATTGAGAACCCATGTTGTATGTGTGTTTGGATGGTCAAGGAGTTAAATTAATCGAGTAGTTGAGACTCGCGTTTGGTGTGGGTGCCACAACAATAGACTCCGAGGTTAAGTATATAAAGAGTGGATGGTGACTTCTGGAGATTACCAAAGGGAGTAAGATACGGGACACAAGATTGGTATGGTTAAATCTTCAACCATTTCGAGGAGTTGAAGATGTATTGAATGGCCTTCTAAGTGCAGAATGTTGTTTCTAGGACCTTGTAGTAACGGGAGGACCGTAATTTGGAATGACGCAGGTGTCGCTACTGCGAAAATCGGCGCTGGCTTGACAGGAGAGTAGCCACCGTGCGTTATTTATCCCTCAGAGCGGGAAAGGAAACGCTCGAAGTAAACCTCGCAAAGACGGGAAAAGGTATGGTCATTGCAACCAAAACCTGGATTCGGGAGTCGGTTACGCAAGGGGAAGGTATTAGCACCCCTCACGTCCATCGTACTCGATGGGATCCACGCTTGGTGTTTATAGGTAAAAGGGTGTGTTATCTATCTATGCTACTGGCTGGTCTGAAAAGAAAATAAAAGGACAGGACTCGACAGAACATACGGTGTTCTGGGCCTACGTATTCCCTCGTGCAATGGGAAAGTCAGAGTCAACGTAGTTCGACTTCCTATGTCTAAACGGGGGAGAGGTTGCTCGCCAGGACATCGCGTCCTGTGCCTACGTACTTCCACACAGTATGGAAGATCAGAGCAAACGTAGTTCGACTAACTACGGGTAAACAGGGGCTCTCACACAGCAGTGAGAAAACAAACTGGTCTCTAAGGCTCGGGAACCTACAACTATGATCTGGTCTCAAATGCACTCGGGCAAGAGAAAGGGAATAACAATTAGTCGTTAGCGGGAAAGTCTCGATCGCACAGCCGCGAGAGAACAAAGGTTAGTCGTTAGTGTGCTCGCTAGGATATCGCATCCTATGCCTACATATCTTCGTCTGGTACGAAGAATCAGAGCAGCTGTAGTTCAGCTAACTACGGGTCAAGCTACTCAAAAGCTCCTACAGAAAGGAAAGGGAAACCCTAGAACTATAGCTGAGAAACAGGGGAATCTACCTACTGCTATCACACCTGGTTGACCATCCTAATGTCTATCATAACAACTCCGCAGCGGAGAAGTCAGAGCTCCTAAGGGATCATGGCAACAGGACTAAACTACAAACAAGAAACTGCAAAGTAAAGGAATACTGAACATGTGCATGAATGCAACAGCTAAACAAACAAGGCGCAAAGGCCGCAAACTACAGAGGCAAGGGAGCTCAGCTCTACCAAATACCAACAAGCAAAGCCACTCAATAACAAACAAGCAGAAGGAGGACCACCTCAACTTCTCATGCACACAAAGTCTACTTCTAAGATGCACCTACTCAGAACTATCTAGATGAACACCTAAGTCTAATGCAACATAACATCATACAAGTCAAACAATCCAAAGAGAAGGCAAGCTAACCTGACAAGCCTCTATCTACAAAACAAGAAACCACTCCTGGGCAGGGCCCCTAACAAACCTAAAACAAGCTCCTAATCTATCTCTAAACAGAACTCTGCACAACACCTTAAGCAAAAATCTAAGCAAACACCTAATCAACCTTAAGCAAGAGGAATCAATCCCAGTCTCCAAGCTTCAGAACAAGCTTACCAGAGAAAGGAAGCTAAGCAGACAAACTCATAGCATCTTCCTCAGGAAAGTACCAGGAGGTTACTACTCAGGAGTCATATCCTATACGGCTCGACAACTGTGATCAGTTTACATTCCTCCTCAGGAGAAATTAAACTCACATGAAGGCTCCGGCATCACTGGATATTTGAGAAAAACCTATATGCACTAAGGGAACTAAGTGAGCAGGCTCATAGGACCTTCCTCAGGAAAGTACTAGGAGGCTGACACTTAGGAATTGTACCCTACGTGGCTCAACAACTGTGATCAGTTTACATTTCTCCTCAGGAGAAATTAAACTCACAAGTTGGCTCCAACATCACTGGATACTTGAGAAATCCTAGACAAACTACTGGAACTAAGTGAATAGACCCATAGGACCTTCCTCAGGAAAGTACTAGGGGGCTTCCACTTAGGAATCGTATCCCATGTGGCTCAACAACATGTGATCAGTTTACATCCCTCCTCAGGAGGAATTAAACTCACAAGTCGGCTCCGACATCATTGGATACTTAAGAAAGAGGTGAGAAGAAAGAATGAAAGTCATTCATAGTGCCTTCCTCAGGAAAGTACCATAAACTCCCTTCAAACTTCAGGATCTCAAACCTCACAAACAGACAACAAGCTCCTAGACTAAGCCTCAATCCAATGCATCTTTGCAAGCTCCAACAGGACTCCAACCAGCTCCCAACTTCAAGAAGAACCCACAGGCCAACAAACCACAAGAGACTATCTCTGAAGTTCAACCACAGTTGAACTTCAGAGTCAGAAGTCATCAAGACTTCTAGCTCAGACAAATCACCTCAGAACATCCTACAAAAATCTAACAAAAATCTAATGGGAGACCTACATGGCTCTATGACAACATACTGAAAAATCAGAACAGAATTCAACACCAGATGAAAGAACTAAAATCAGCAACACAGGCATATCCACAGACCAATTATTCAACATCAATAACAGTGAAAAAATGCAATTAAAATGAAAATGCATGATTAAGCTAATGTTTTTATACTATAAAATTCTACACTGAATTACGAGTCTACAAAAAAAAAAAGAACGGAATTATTTGACTCAATCTACTATTTTTTATCAATTTTCTAATGACATGTATGCACTAAAAATATTAAAAGAAATCAATTAAATGGAAAATATACAAAAATAGTAAAAATAAAATGACACTTTTTATTTTTATTTAATTTTTTAAACATTTTCATGAAATGGCTGAAAAAAGAAGAGTTAAAAAAATCACCTATTTACATTTTATTATGATTTATTTATATACATGAAAATATAAAAGAAAAACAAAATAAAAGAAAATGGGGGAGGGGGGTTCAAACAGCAAGGATTCCAGTTATTCATCATTGGGCCTATGCCCAGGGGTGGTGCAGATAGCATGAGGCGCAGGCCCAGCACTTACCAGAAACTCATCACACAACAAAAAAATAGATGAAAAACGCAGAGGGTGCAGACTAGCAGCTTCTTCAGTTATTATCTATTATGGGCTTAAACGAGGGGGGTGCGTGTAGCAATAAGGGCCTAAGGCCCAAATCCAATCACTCAGTCTCTCACACGCCAGGGGGGAACGAGCAAATGGGGGGTATGCGTCAGTAATATGCATTTGGGCTTTGAACCCAGCCCAAACCCTAACCAGAAAACCCTAATCCACAAAACCTAATTCATCTCAACCTCTCTGGTACTGTTCACTCACTGAACTAGCCGTCCCTTCGCCCTCTCTCATCTTCCTCACACCAACCCTCTCTGCAACTCGATCCCGGGAAGAAAAAGAAACCAAACAAAACTTCACACTCCTCACCACACTCAAGCGAATCAACACAGCAAACTCAACCTCAGCGTTCTCTCATACTCAACACAAATCAAGCCCAAACCCTAACCGAATTAAGATAACACCCAGCAATCACAGCAAACGGAAAGGGGGAAGACGAACGGAATCAAGTGAACGTACCTGGATACTCAATGGAGAACCTGACGAATTCAAGATCCTGCGCGTAGATTCTGATGAGGATCCTGATGAATCTTGGAGCAACTTCTGGAAATTTGAAGATGTGGAGATCTACAGCGGCGGCGTTCGTATGATGAAGATCAACAAAGATCTTAAAATGGAAGGCAAGATATTGACGTTCTTGAGACGCTTTGAGTAGCTGACAACGAGATCAGAGAGATCTGAAGATTGTAGAAGAAAGATCTTGAATCGCTTGCAAATTTAGGTTGAAGATTCTTCGGAGAAGTATGAATTTCTCGGAGAAAACGGTAAACGAAGATGGAGATCTTGAGCGTCTGAATGAATTCTGGAAAAATATCTCAAATGCTGATGAAGATATGAAGATTCCGGCGAATTTACGTTTTCCGGCGAGGGAGTAGATGAAGGTAGAGGAGACGATCGGAGGAAGAAGATGAGTTTCTGGGGATTTTTGGATGTTTGCAGATTCCGGTGAGTTAGACGGTGGCCGGAGGACGTTGGGGGGTGACCGGCGGTGGGCGGTTAGGGCGGATGCATGGCCGCCGGTGGGTTTTCTGGTGAAGCTCAGGCGATGCTGGCGAGGTGACAAGTGGCGCAGTGGAGGTTGGGAAGGGGACGTGTGGCACGCATGCACAGAGAGAGAGGGAGTGTGGGCCAGCTGAGTGGGACGCGTGGCGTGGATTGGGGGAGTTTCTGAGTGTAACGTGGGCGAACTCTAGTGCAACATGTGGCCTCTATTTATGCCACTGAAAACGCCTGGAACTTTCTAGAAGCTCCTGGAGAAGACTGGACGAATTGGACTTGCTGGATCATTTTTTCTGGACTTGCTGAATTGCAAACTGATGAGAATTGGGCCTCAAAAAAAACACCCCCTGGGCCCATACGAAAAATGAATAAAAACCCCAAAAAAAGGAAAACTGATTAATATCTGATTAAGACTAATAAACCTAATTATCTACTTAAGACTAATCCTAAAACAGAATTAACACCTAATTAAACTAATTTCCTAATCAACTCTAAAAACTGATTAAAGCTCTAATTAATTCTATATTATCCTAATTAAACCTAAAAAAATCAATTAACCTAATTAAACTCTAAAAGTGATTAAGAGTCTAATGAATTCTATATTATCCTAATTAAAAAAATGATTAAGATCTAATACTTCTACTAATTCTTTATTAAAACTCTAACATTATTTAATATCTATTAAAATCTATTATTAATAAAAGAAAAACTATATTATTTTCTATATTATCTAAAAAACAATTAAACCTATTTTAAAATCTATAAAATTCTAAACTATTATTAAAAAAAAGATAAAACTATTTAAAATCTTGTTTATATTCTAAAAACCTATTTAAAAAATCTATAAAATTCTAAAAAGAGATTTAAGCTATTAAAAAATACAAAAACTCTATTTAAATTCCAGAAAAATCTATAAAGCCTATCTAAAATTCACAAAAGTCTATTAAAATCCTAAAAATGCAGATGAATGCAAATGACCCCCATAAAAGAGCGCACGAGACCAGATCGAATTGAACAGAGAACCCCGGGCATCAGAATATCCCCAAAATTACTGTGCAAGCTGAAAATCACCGAGGAGCGCACAATTTCCTGAAAATAAAACCCTGGTGATCTGGACTGGATCTGCCGTATCTGATAGATGAAAATCAAGCTGTAAACTCTGATATCCTCCGTTTGCACAAAAATCATCTGTCTGATTTGCGAATATGAATTTAAACCACGAGTCAGATAGGAGAATCGGTTGGTCAAATTTTAGGGTGCAACAGCTGCCCCTATTCAAGCGACTTGGACCTGAAGGGTTTGAAGAGCGCTCAGCCTTCAAACATTCAGAGGTACGAGACGGTTGAATACAAATAAAACCCGAAAATTTGCCAACCGCGAGCATATACTGTAAGCTGCTTGGGGAATAAAGTCCAGAAAACCACGTCCAGTCATTATGGCACCAAACTGATCAATCATCTGATAAAGAACTCCTGATTGGAATACCCGTTGCTTGTGATACCCCATATAACAAACCATGAGGGTTGCAACAAAACACGTGATCCTTTCACATTGCCTTCTGATAGGCAGGAAGAGAAATATACTCACATCGCCCAAAGATGGACGGGAAGACACCCTGATTGAATACTCACCTCGTCTAATGATAGACGGAAAGACAACGTTAATCTCCCAATTCACATCGTCTAAGGATAGACGGGTACAAAGCCTGAATCTCCATACTCACATCTTCTAAAGATAGACGGAAAGACACCATTAATCTCCATATGCACATCGTCTAAGGGTAGACGGAAAGACACCATAATCTCATATTCACGTCGTCTAAGGGTAGACGGCATCATCCTGATTGATGAAACAAATCAATTCACATCGTCTAAGGATAGACGGGTACAAAGCCTGAATCTCCATACTCACATCGTCTAAAGATAGACGGAAAGACACCATTAATCTCCATATGCACATCGTCTAAGGGTAGACGGCATCATCCTGATTGATGAATAATCACTTCACATCGTCTAAGGATAGACGGAAAGAAATTCATAATCTCTATACTCACATCGTCTAAGGGTAGACGGGAAGACACCATAACGCAATTCAACACCATCCTTTGAATTTCAGAATTCTTCTGTTTACGGGAATTGATGGAAAGATCAATATCCTTGAAGGGGCCACATCGTCAGTATGGACTGACGGGAAGAAAGCCACCTTTTAAGGAACCATGTCGTCAATAAGAATCGACAATCACGAAAACTGAACATTCTTCGAAGAGCCTCGACATCAATAAGGATTGACAGTCAGAAAAGTCCCTCTTGAAACACCATTATATCCAATAACCAGAGAGAGAACCAATATCCAAAATCGTTTTGAAACCCCTCAACAACCAAGGATAGCCGGAGAAGACTCGCTGGGGAAACACCTCATCATACGTATGATCTGGCAATAAGAAACTCGTTGGACGGTAACCCGAAACTTCACATCGTCTACTGATAGACGGAAAGAAAAGCTACTTACTAGAGAAACCCTATTTTGAACCTTATTGAAAATCCACCAAAACTTCACATCGTCTACTGATAGACGGGAGGGAAAGCATATCCTGGGGAAAACCCCTTCTTGAAACCTTACTGCGACCACCCGCAACTTCACATCGTCTATGGATAGACGGAAAGAAAACCACATTCGTACTCAAGACGTCTAATGATAGACGGAGAAGTCCATTCATTGGAGGAACACATCGCCAATATGAATTGACGGGAAGAAAAGCTTGTCGACATCAGATGACTGCTTGATCAAAGCATAATCGTTGTATGATCTGAGATACAAATAATCTGCTGAACTGTCTGAATACTGTGGCTGGATAAATGCCCCTAAACTGATCACAGAGTAATTCACGCGCCATATGAGGCTGATAGAAAATCTGACTTATGCCTCGTATGCACATGCGTATGCTTTAATCTTTCTACAGCGTAATGCTCCATTCCGGATGGAAATGCTACGCACTTTGACAATGATATGCAAGTATGATGCAAATATGATGATGCATGCAATATGCTAGTGCAGGCCCGAGCTGCCGGAGAGAGCTAGGTACAGAACCACTTCAGCAAAATAAATGCCGAAGGCGAGGCCAACTCTGTTGGGGATAAACTGGATATCACTGAATCGTCCTAGCAAAATAAATGTTGGGAGAGTGAAATCAACTCTGCTGGGGATATTGGGAACTTAACCGAACACCTCGACGAAGTAACACCCTGCTGGGGAATGTAACTCCGCTGTGAAATAGCAGACGTGCTGAATATGATTGGACTCCTCTGGAGATAGCTCACCCATACCGACAAATTGGACTTTGCTGGAAAATGAAGGGAGTCCTCCCGCGCGCTGATGAAGCTCGGATCTGGAAATTGATGCGCCAACATGGATGGGTTTCACAGTAATCGCGAACTTGGATTTGAGCTCTTAAGCCATCTTACTGGGTCAGGTACAACTGACGCTGGAAAATATTCTTCCTGAATACACAGCCTTTTAGTGAAAGGGTCAAGGGATAGTAACACGACTTCCCGCAATCATCTCGCTCTCGAAAACCGACTGCATCTGCTCGAATAACTCTGAATGACCCTGCTGATACGGAGAAGAATAATTCTTTCGCTTCTGATATGCCCCAGCTTACAGGACCTCTGCGGGGATAGTCCTTGAAAGGAAATCTGCAAATCTGAGCCCTGATGGTCTGATATAACATGCCTCAGCATTCTGAACTTCTGAGAGATACTTTACCTCACATGCTTCTCGCACAACCTTTGCGCACTTAAGATGGTCTGCCCTTGACTGCAATGACCTTGCGCCTGATTATCTGATTCAGAGTAGTGCCCTTGGCTACGCCGTATTCACCGAACCTCAACCTGATTGCCCCAGAATAACTGACTTCGAAAAGCTGACCTGACTGGGGATCACAATAAAAGCCTGCCCCTGCTCTCGGAACATTCGGGCGTTCTGCATTCTATCTTGACCATACTTTCCACTGTAGGAAGCTTTCCTGCTGTCAAGCGCTTACTCGCAAGTAAAACAAATTGTTCTGCATAAAAGATGTATTAATGCAACACATATAACAGCTTTGACATCCAATCTGTTCACTGGGAAAAGGAAAAACAGTTTATAGCGTATAATGCACAAAACATTTATCAACATCAGTACCAACATGGTAAGAGGAACCTTTTTAAGAGTCAGAATCGACGCGACCTTTACCGGAGTATGCTTTCGAAACAACCTGCTTCAATTAGGACTTTTGGAGGTTGTAACGTGGTCAGGTTCATGGTTTTGAAGGAAAGGATAAAGGCTCAAAGTTTACTTTAACCCACCCATTCTCCTTGATGTTCTCCGATCCTATGTTCAGCTAATTCGACCTTAGCGCTCACCTCTCAGAGGTTGAAAGATAGGAGTGATAGCTCGAGAAACTTTTGGATTTTGGAGTGACAGCCACTCAGTCTTTCGTCTTTGACACTTGTGGTCACGCGACTCGTATTTCCATCGAAGATTTTTCTTTTGATCCTTTTCATCTTTTTCTCTTCATATCCCTAACTTTTGCCTGGACTGCCTCCTTTTGAGTTTCTTTTGATTTTTTAAGTCCAGCGGGATGCCCTCATTTTTGCCTAAGTCATTTGTTTTGAAGTTTTCTTGACTTAGCGGGCTTTTGATTTCTTTTTTTTCTTTTCTCCGAACAAGTCGTGTGACACTGGTTGTCTGACTCTTTGGGGAGTGATGTGGTTGTCCCACTCTTGATTGAACCATTGTGGTCTTTTAGGCACGACCTCTAGGGGCGCGATTGATCCTCGAACGGACACTCCTTCTGCAATTTGGACGCTCGGTCAAATTAGCTAACACCTACCCTGCCCCAAGGTTAAGATTGAGGGTTTTTCGTTTTCAGAAAGAAACTCCTACTACAAGGCTCAAAGGGGTTGACAAGGGATTATCTTCCTTATGTCTCCGGTGTTTAGGGATTTGAAACAATGCCTGTACATCATCAGCAGGTTTTATTTCAAAAGCATACAATATCGGTAGTTGCATGTCGGTCATTTTCGTCATCCTCCCCAAATTCTTCTTAACCAAACGTTGGACATTTGCAAAAACATGTTAGTGAACACGAATGGATTTAATCAAAACGTGCATATTTATTTCATCATCATCAATTTGAATGACAACAACAAGTTTTACAAACAAGATTACAAATTCAAACAGGAAAGCAACTACAAATGTAAAGAAATGACAAGCTAAAACAAAGAAAATATGCTTGCTTCCGAGAACCGGGCTTTCACATCTGCCCTGCTGCTGAACCAGCTATCTTTACCAGAGACACTTCGGTGCTGCCTTGATCTGCTTTCAACGACTTAACCACATTATAGAGCCTTTCCTCCTTCATTCAGATGATTTGGGGACCTCTTGGCCCGAAGCTGATTGCTGCACTATCAAGCAGATCCTGCACTTTGTGCTTAAAAGCATGGCAACCTTCTATATCGTGACCCGGGGCTCCAGAATGAAACTCACAGTGCTTGCTTGCATCATAACCAAACGGGGGAGCTCCCGTTATTGGCGCCAGAGTTCTTTTCTCTACCAGATTCAATCCCAACAATGTCTGCAACAAATCGGCATATGTTGAGGGAGGCTTCTCGAACGCTCTTCTCGGTTTACTACCCTGGAATCTTCGTTGAGCCTGCTGTGCCCCCTGCTGAGGCTGCTGCTGCTGGTATCGGGTTGACCCTTGAACACCCTTTGTATCAAATGCAACATTGGTTTCTTGACCTTCAATGTACTGATTAACGCTCTCCTTATGCTTAACCATTTTCTTTCTTAGATCTGCCCCAGGAATAGGCAACAGTTGTGGGCCTGGAGACTCTGAGGCCATGGAGTCCAGGATACGCTTCTGACCCACTGCAGCTTTAGAAACATCTGTCATTTTAGCATCGATCGAGACAGGAGCAATATGCACTGCTACGCCGCCCGGCGTGAATTCAATATCGTGTGAGTCAATCAAGTCTTGAACATTGTGCTTAAAAGCATGACAACCCTCGATGTCGTGTCCGAATGCCCCGGAATGAAATTCACATTGCTTATTGGCATCGTACCCATGAGGAAACACTCTCGTTGGTGGTTCCAACGTTCTTCTCTCGATCAGATTAAACCTCAATAAAGCCTGCAAGAGCTCAGCATATGTCATGGGCGGCGCCTCAAATATTCTCTTTGGCTTTCCCTCCTGAATCCTCTGTTGAGCCGGACGTATCCTCTGTTGCTGCTGCTCAGGTCCCACATGCACAGGTGGCGCGAGCTTCTTCATTGCGGCTTCGAATAGTTGATCGTCCTCTTTCCTAAGCACATTCTTGACTACCTCCATGATCAAGCTCATTTGGGTCTTCAGCTGACTGTTCTCCTCTTTGAGAATCTTCTGCTCCAGACGCATCTCTTGCATGTCTCTCATCATCTGCCCCAGCTGGCTTTGGACTTCAATCAATTCAAACTGATTCTGTTCCATATCTCTGAAGGAATTCCTGCAACAAACTGGACGATGAGGAAATAAGGCCCACGGTTCTGATATACCTGTTAAATGATAATGCAGCGCAGAAAGCAAACACATATTCACAACGAGACAAAGAGAAACTCAAGCTATAGGCACACAGACGAACATCTCCCACACATGTACAACCAACAAAATCAGCAGGTAAGCACAAATGAGTATGAATATAACGACCCCAGCCAACAATCCTGGTGGTGGTCGACAAATACTGATGCACAAAAGCTAAACGGGTTAGGCAGAGAAACAGATGCGACACCCGGCATAGAAACCTCTAGAAACTTCCCCCATATTCAACTGAACTCTCTGATTGACAATCTTCAGAGCACACACTTCCTGTGGAGTCTTCCATGACATTAACTGACGAACCCACGCAACTGGAGGATGGAAAATCATTAATCTGAACAAAACCCTGAGGCGTGATGCAAATACGGCTGGAGTCTAACAGATCTTGAATCTGGCTTCTAAGCACCTTACAATCATTTGTTGAATGCCCATGTGCCCCAACATGGTACTCACAGCGGGCGCTGGCATCAAAACCTGGAGGATACGGTGGAATCACCGGCTTAGTCTCCTTCGGCACTATCAATCCACTTCTGACCAGATCTGGCAACAATTGACTGTACGATACTGGTAGTTGAGTAAACTGCCTTTCAGGTTTCCTTGGTCTTCGTGGAGCATGCTGACGCGATCGGCGATAGGATGATTGTTGACTTGAAGCGTCTGAAAACTGATCCTGAGATGCTAGAGATTCTGAGGTGGCGTCATCTCCTTCCCACTCTTCTTGAGAACTGACAACTGACTCAATCTTATTAACTGGGACGTAAGGAACATCTCGAAACTTTCCACTCCTGAGTCCTCTCTCAACAATCTCTCCTAGTCTCATCAGGCCCACAAAGTTTGTGCAACTGAACAATTTGTCAAAATAATGGCCTTTCAGAGTACCCAATAAGATGTCAACCAGTTCCCTTTCCGGAAGCGGTGGTTGAACACTAGCAGCCAATTCTTTCCATCTTCGCAAATACGCTCTGAATGATTCATTCTCCGCCTGAGATAATTCTTGGAGATCTACGAGACTAGGAGTCAAATCCAGGTTGTAATCATATTGCTTCATGAAAGCTCCGGCTAAATCCACCCATGATCGAATCTGATTACTCTCTAATTGCACATACCACCTTAACGATGCCCCAGTCAGGCTATACTGGAAGCAATGGATCATTAATTTGTCATTTCGCACAAACGAAGTCATCCTTCGACAGAACATCATCAAATGCAGCTTTGGACAGCTATCTCCCGTGTACTTCTCAAATTCCGGCACTTTGAACTTGTACGGCAACACTAGGTCAGGAACCAAACACATGGCCACAGCATCCAGGTTGACGGCATCCTTCGCTTCTAAGGCTTTCATTTGCTCTTCCAACACTCGGAGTCTTCTACCATCGTCAAGAGCTCTTGGATCTACCACCCCGGTCATTGGAATATCTCTCCGGTAATTCATCACAGGGAAAACAACACATTGATTGTTAACAGGAGGATAGCGTTCATTTCGGGCGAGAAACTGCTCATGTCGGCCTCGGTTCTCATTCGTAGGC
Organism: Lathyrus sativus; assembly: GCA_963859935.3. Lineage (NCBI taxonomy): Eukaryota > Viridiplantae > Streptophyta > Magnoliopsida > Fabales > Fabaceae > Lathyrus > Lathyrus sativus. The sequence continues at coordinate 320,173,952 of OZ012740.1, read as the reverse complement.
TGTACAACTTGGTCTGCAGTAAGATTGTTCGCTTGCGGGAAGTCTTCCATAGAATCATACTGATGGTTGGGCGCCGTGGCGAACCCTGCCAAAGTGTTAGGAGCCTGGAAATTGCCTTCAGACATAGCTACCGATTACCTGTAACCGACTGTGCTGCTTGATTCTGCTCAAATCTACTTCAGCCCCTTGGTCGTCTCCACTCTTGCCTCAAACAATTCCCCGAGAATCACCTTCTGGTGAAAACAAAGGCTGGATAAGTGCTCTGACCTGCTAGAGAAATGTTATGCAGTATGATTTATGCAAACAGAAATACAAAAATGCTAACGTGCATGTGTGCATTGGAGATATTTTCCCTCCGATTCCAGTGTCAGTGGTAGCAAGACGAGATAAACCATAAAGACAATACTTGGAAAAACCCTCATATATTGATTAGAATAATAGTCTTGTCAAGAAGTTACATAACTATGCTCCATACAGCTGATACGACAAAGAGGATCCCAGCCAACATGCCTGGTGGTGATCTCAACATACGGAATACAAGAGAAATCAAATACGGGTACGGTTGCGGAAGTCCTCGACCATCTTCTTTGTCTCTGCATGATCTGGTTGATAAATCAAACCTTCTATCAGCCGATCCCTCTTCCTGACCGTCCCCTGGATGTCTCTGACAAAGTCTTCCCAAGCCTTATCATTGGCACCGCCCCCAGGTTTGGGTCTCTTGGCATCTGCTCTATGCTGGAAATCTTCCAAATTCTTCATGGCATCTGTCAGCTTGCGCTCGGCCTCGTATCGGCGACAGGCTTCTTCTTCAAGCTCTTCATTCTTCACTTTGACCTGTTCTTCTAACTGAGCTACCTGTGTCTTCAGCTCTTCTTCTCGCTCCTTGCGCTTGGTCATAGTGAGATCCCAGTGTTCTCTGAACTTGGCTAGCTTTGTGTAGGCCCTATCCAGCTCTTGCTTCTTGGTGGCCAACACACTACTAACGGAGTCTACATCTAACTCTAGACGCTTCTTGGTTTCAGTCAATTCCAATAGCGTAGTCTTCAGATGTTTCAGAGTTTCAGCCTGTTGCTTAGAAACATATCCTGTTTCAATCTTTTCATGCCGAAGCTGGGCATTCTCCTGCTCTAAAGCCTCTTTAGCCCTGGCTAGCTCTTCTTTCTCCGCCATCAGCTGCTTGTAGACCTGCATGTCCACAGTGGTGGGCTCCTCCATCGGAGAAGGATGCAATGGCTGAACCGCTGGATACGGCATAAGGAACTTCACAGCTCGCTCACGAATCCATTCCATATATGGGCTAGGAACTCGAGTATCCCCTCTGCTACCTGAAAGCTTCCCTCTCTTGTGCAAGTTTTTCCAGGCTTTCTCAAGTTTGGTCAGCATTTCTTTCCCTATTGCCCCGGTGAGATACAGAGATTCCTGTATCTCCTCGGGCTTTGGCGCTCCTTGAGGTATGTACCCAAATTGCTTGATCAATAAGGAAGGGTTATAGTTGACACAACCTTTCCTTCCTATTAACGGAACATTCGGGAATCCTTCGCCTTTGAGTATGACTTCAGCTCCAAATACCTCTTTATTGACCCATACCACGTTCTCAGCAGTCAATCCCATTAAGCGCTCGGGCCATCCTAGAGAATTGATAGAGGCGACAAAAGGGCCTGACTTAGGCATATGACTGGTGAACCACCTGCATAGGAGAGGTACACAGCAAGACACATTCCTTCCTCGTCGTTTTTCATTCTGGTAGTGAGTTGAATGGTGGATATCTCCCAGCAAAGTAGGAACTGGGTTCTTCGCAGCCAAAATATAGAAGGCATCAGAATCAACAAAATCAGGAATGTTCGGGAACAACACGATGCCATACACACATACCGCAAGGATGACGTCAAAAACACCCCAGCTACCCTTCTGGGCATACTCTCGAGCCTTCTCCACTAAGACATCCAACGGAAATCCCCATACGTCCCCTCTTCTGATCATCTTCCCAGACAGCTCAGACTCTTTCAAGCACAGGATGGCAGAAAGCTCAGCCAGCTTAGGCTCAGCGTCCGTACGATAAAAAGGCATCTGCTCACGGATCGGTATATCCAGAAGTGCAGAGTACTCCTCCAGGGTAGGAGCCAAAACGAAGTCGGGAAATACAAAACACCTGAGCTCCGCGTCGTAAAACTGTAACAGAGTATAGATGCCGCTGGTCTCGTAGGCAGATGGCTGATAAACGTAGGTCAGAATCCTCCCATATCCTTTTCTGAAGTCACCCATTCCTCTCTTCTTAGCAATAGCAATCAACTCTAACAATAGACTGATATTCGGCGACGGAAACTTATAGGGCAATACTCTCTTCAGGTTTTCCATGTCTTGCTAGGAACAAACACCAGAACTGGAAGGGAAAATATGTACCTGCAATACACACACGTTAGTTGAATGCAGATGGTAATGCAATGATGCAATATGATAAATAATGCAATCTGTGAACACAGGGGCTATGCTGTAGCCTGAAGAGGAATATCTCTGTGATCAAGAACAGAAAACCAGCACGGTCCCCAGAATCTCATGCCACTAACTATCATCTGATACTCAAAATATCAATCCCCTGGTAAGAAAACCATCTGAACCTCTGTATCTGACGAGAATACCATCTGATAATAGCCTCAACCTCAGATAAGGAACCCCTCTGACCCAGACAACACACCTGGGGAAGAATCAAGAACACCATCTGATAAAGGTACTGAATCATGGTTTCTGAAGGCCAGTTTTCCTGCAATAACCCAGTCCCTCTCACAGGTAGGATAGACCTAACCCACGGACAAAGGTACGGCATCCTATGCGGTCATCAGCGTCACAGACTTTCATGAATGACGATACGATTCCCAGAAGGAGTGGCATCATCAAGTCATGAAGAGGCCTCACTTAGCTGACTTCCAAATGATCGGTCCCCAGAGTCGACAACCCTCACGTCTGGACTCCCCTCAGATCCTCAGGACCGGAAAGGAGCACCTCTGCAAGAATCTCGTCTGAGCGCAGATTTTCGTAGGGAACTGTGCCTGCTCAGCAGACAGGTTCGTCTACTACTTCTCCACAACTATATCTAGGTGTGTACTCAAGCCCAGGTCCGGCTTTTCACTCACAGTAACCTCCCTCTGCCCACAGCAATAATCATAATAATATAATGCTGGAAAATAAATGCGAAAAGGTAAAGGTACAGAAAAGTAAAGTGCAGAAAAGTAAAACACAATATGCACAACACCCAACAAATAAACACCCAAGCGCTAGGATTGACTCGCGTAGGGGATGGGAAACGGTCCCAGCATAAGGGATGGGAAAAGTCCCTAGATGCTATAGTCCCCAGCAGAGTCGCCAGCTGTCGCTACTGCGAAAATCGGCGCCGGCTTGACAGGAGAGTCGCCACCGTGCGTTATTTATCCCTCAGAGCGGGAAAGGAAACGCTCGAAGTAAACCTCGCAAAGACGGGAAAAGGTATGGTCATTGCAACCAAAACCTGGATTCGGGAGTCGGTTACGCAAGGGGAAGGTATTAGCACCCCTCACGTCCATCGTACTCGATGGGATCCACGCTTGGTGTTTATAGGTAAAAGGGTGTGTTATCTATCTATGCTACTGGCTGGTCTGAAAAGAAAATAAAAGGACAGGACTCGACAGAACATACGGTGTTCTGGGCCTACGTATTCCCTCGTGCAATGGGAAAGTCAGAGTCAACGTAGTTCGACTTCCTACGTCTAAACGGGGGAGAGGTTGCTCGCCAGGACATCGCGTCCTGTGCCTACGTACTTCCACACAGTATGGAAGATCAGAGCAAACGTAGTTCGACTAACTACGGGTAAACAGGGGCTCTCACACAGCAGTGAGAAAACAAACTGGTCTCTAAGGCTCGGGAACCTACAACTATGATCTGGTCTCAAATGCACTCGGGCAAGAGAAAGGGAATATCAATTAGTCGTTAGCGGGAAAGTCTCGATCGCACAGCCGCGAGAGAACAAAGGTTAGTCGTTAGTGTGCTCGCTAGGATATCGCATCCTATGCCTACATATCTTCGTCTGGTACGAAGAATCAGAGCAGCTGTAGTTCAGCTAACTACGGGTCAAGCTACTCAAAAGCTCCTACAGAAAGGAAAGGGAAACCCTAGAACTATAGCTGAGAAACAGGGGAATCTACCTACTGCTATCACACCTGGTTGACCATCCTAATGTCTATCATAACAACTCCGCAGCGGAGAAGTCAGAGCTCCTAAGGGATCATGGCAACAGGACTAAACTACAAACAAGAAACTGCAAAGTAAAGGAATACTGAACATGTGCATGAATGCAACAGCTAAACAAACAAGGCGCAAAGGCCGCAAACTACAGAGGCAAGGGAGCTCAGCTCTACCAAATACCAACAAGCAAAGCCACTCAATAACAAACAAGCAGAAGGAGGACCACCTCAACTTCTCATGCACACAAAGTCTACTTCTAAGATGCACCTACTCAGAACTATCTAGATGAACACCTAAGTCTAATGCAACATAACATCATACAAGTCAAACAATCCAAAGAGAAGGCAAGCTAACCTGACAAGCCTCTATCTACAAAACAAGAAACCACTCTTGGGCAGGGCCCCTAACAAACCTAAAACAAGCTCCTAATCTATCTCTAAACAGAACTCTGCACAACACCTTAAGCAAAAACTAAGCAAACACCTAATCAACCTTAAGCAAGAGGAATCAATCCCAGTCTCCAAGCTTCAGAACAAGCTTACCAGAGAAAGGAAGCTAAGCAGACAAACTCATAGCATCTTCCTCAGGAAAGTACCAGGAGGTTACTACTCAGGAGTCATATCCTATGCGGCTCGACAACTGTGATCAGTTTACATTCCTCCTCAGGAGAAATTAAACTCACATGAAGGCTCCGGCATCACTGGATATTTGAGAAAAACCTATATGCACTAAGGGAACTAAGTGAGCAGGCTCATAGGACCTTCCTCAGGAAAGTACTAGGAGGCTGACACTTAGGAATTGTACCCTACGTGGCTCAACAACTATGATCAGTTTACATTTCTCCTCAGGAGAAATTAAACTCACAAGTTGGCTCCAACATCACTGGATACTTGAGAAATCCTAGACAAACTACTGGAACTAAGTGAATAGACCCATAGGACCTTCCTCAGGAAAGTACTAGGGGGCTTCCACTTAGGAATCGTATCCCATGTGGCTCAACAACATGTGATCAGTTTACATCCCTCCTCAGGAGGAATTAAACTCACAAGTCGGCTCCGACATCATTGGATACTTAAGAAAGAGGTGAGAAGAAAGAATGAAAGTCATTCATAGTGCCTTCCTCAGGAAAGTACCATAAACTCCCTTCAAACTTCAGGATCTCAAACCTCACAAACAGACAACAAGCTCCTAGACTAAGCCTCAATCCAATGCATCTTTGCAAGCTCCAACAGGACTCCAACCAGCTCCCAACTTCAAGAAGAACCCACAGGCCAACAAACCACAAGAGACTATCTCTGAAGTTCAACCACAGTTGAACTTCAGAGTCAGAAGTCATCAAGACTTCCAGCTCAGACAAATCACCTCAGAACATCCTACAAAAATCTAACAAAAATCTAATGGGAGACCTACATGGCTCTATGACAACATACTGAAAAATCAGAACAGAATTCAACACCAGATGAAAGAACTAAAATCAGCAACACAGGCATATCCACAGACCAATTATTCAACATCAATAACAGTGAAAAAATGCAATTAAAATGAAAATGCATGATTAAGCTAATGTTTTTATACTATAAAATTCTACACTGAATTACGAGTCTACAAAAAAAAAAGAACGGAATTATTTGACTCAATCTACTATTTTTTATCAATTTTCTAATGACATGTATGCACTAAAAATATTAAAAGAAATCAATTAAATGGAAAATATACAAAAATAGTAAAAATAAAATGACACTTTTTATTTTTATTTAATTTTTTAAACATTTTCATGAAATGGCTGAAAAAAGAAGAGTTAAAAAAATCACCTATTTACATTTTATTATGATTTATTTATATACATGAAAATATAAAAGAAAAACAAAATAAAAGAAAATGGGGGAGGGGGGTTCAAACAGCAAGGATTCCAGTTATTCATCATTGGGCCTATGCCCAGGGGTGGTGCAGATAGCATGAGGCGCAGGCCCAGCACTTACCAGAAACTCATCACACAACAAAAAAATAGATGAAAAACGCAGGGGGTGCAGACTAGCAGCTTCTTCAGTTATTATCTATTATGGGCTTAAACGAGGGGGGTGCGTGTAGCAATAAGGGCCTAAGGCCCAAATCCAATCACTCAGTCTCTCACACGCCAGGGGGGGGGAACGAGCAAATGGGGGGTATGCGTCAGTAATATGCATTTGGGCTTTGAACCCAGCCCAAACCCTAACCAGAAAACCCTAATCCACAAAACCTAATTCATCTCAACCTCTCTGGTACTGTTCACTCACTGAACTAGCCGTCCCTTCGCCCTCTCTCATCTTCCTCACACCAACCCTCTCTGCAACTCGATCCCGGGAAGAAAAAGAAACCAAACAAAACTTCACACTCCTCACCACACTCAAGCGAATCAACACAGCAAACTCAACCTCAGCGTTCTCTCATACTCAACACAAATCAAGCCCAAACCCTAACCGAATTAAGATAACACCCAGCAATCACAGCAAACGGAAAGGGGGAAGACGAACGGAATCAAGTGAACGTACCTGGATACTCAATGGAGAACCTGACGAATTCAAGATCCTGCGCGTAGATTCTGATGAGGATCCTGATGAATCTTGGAGCAACTTCTGGAAATTTGAAGATGTGGAGATCTACAGCGGCGGCGTTCGTATGATGAAGATCAACAAAGATCTTAAAATGGAAGGCAAGATATTGACGTTCTTGAGACGCTTTGAGTAGCTGACAACGAGATCAGAGAGATCTGAAGATTGTAGAAGAAAGATCTTGAATCGCTTGCAAATTTAGGTTGAAGATTCTTCGGAGAAGTATGAATTTCTCGGAGAAAACGGTAAACGAAGATGGAGATCTTGAGCGTCTGAATGAATTCTGGAAAAATATCTCAAATGCTGATGAAGATATGAAGATTCCGGCGAATTTACGTTTTCCGGCGAGGGATTAGATGAAGGTAGAGGAGACGATCGGAGGAAGAAGATGAGTTTCTGGGGATTTTTGGATGTTTGCAGATTCCGGTGAGTTAGACGGTGGCCGGAGGACGTTGGGGGGTGACCGGCGGTGGGCGGTTAGGGCGGATGCATGGCCGCCGGTGGGTTTTCTGGTGAAGCTCAGGCGATGCTGGCGAGGTGACAAGTGGCGCAGTGGAGGTTGGGAAGGGGACGTGTGGCACGCATGCACAGAGAGAGAGGGAGTGTGGGCCAGCTGAGTGGGACGCGTGGCGTGGATTGGGGGAGTTTCTGAGTGTAACGTGGGCCAACTCTAGTGCAACACGTGGCCTCTATTTATGCCACTGAAAACGCCTGGAACTTTCTAGAAGCTCCTGGAGAAGACTGGACGAATTGGACTTGCTGGATCATTTTTTCTGGACTTGCTGAATTGCAAACTGATGAGAATTGGGCCTCAAAAAAAACACCCCCTGGGCCCATACGAAAAATGAATAAAAACCCCAAAAAAAGGAAAACTGATTAATATCTGATTAAGACTAATAAACCTAATTATCTACTTAAGACTAATCCTAAAACAGAATTAACACCTAATTAAACTAATTTCCTAATCAACTCTAAAAACTGATTAAAGCTCTAATTAATTCTATATTATCCTAATTAAACCTAAAAAAATCAATTAACCTAATTAAACTCTAAAAGTGATTAAGAGTCTAATGAATTCTATATTATCCTAATTAAAAAAATGATTAAGATCTAATACTTCTACTAATTCTTTATTAAAACTCTAACATTATTTAATATCTATTAAAATCTATTATTAATAAAAGAAAAACTATATTATTTTCTATATTATCTAAAAAACAATTAAACCTATTTTAAAATCTATAAAATTCTAAACTATTATTAAAAAAAAGATAAAACTATTTAAAATCTTGTTTATATTCTAAAAACCTATTTAAAAAATCTATAAAATTCTAAAAAGAGATTTAAGCTATTAAAAAATACAAAAACTCTATTTAAATTCCAGAAAAATCTATAAAGCCTATCTAAAATTCACAAAAGTCTATTAAAATCCTAAAAATGCAGATGAATGCAAATGACCCCCATAAAAGAGCGCACGAGACCAGATCGAATTGAACAGAGAACCCCGGGCATCAGAATATCCCCAAAATTACTGTGCAAGCTGAAAATCACCGAGGAGCGCACAATTTCCTGAAAATAAAACCCTGGTGATCTGGACTGGATCTGCCGTATCTGATAGATGAAAATCAAGCTGTAAACTCTGATATCCTCCGTTTGCACAAAAATCATCTGTCTGATTTGCGAATATGAATTTAAACCACGAGTCAGATAGGAGAATCGGTTGGTCAAATTTTAGGGTGCAACAGCAGGGTTAGGAGCGTGGGAAGTCATTACAGTGCTCTATGTGACAAGAAGGTAGTGACATGGAATTGAGTAATAATTAATGTAATATGTTTGGATGTTGTGGTAAGTGTGATTCGTGTTTTCGCCATAGGTTTACAACTGCGTGTCCGTTTGGAATGGAATTTTCCACACTTGAGTGGGTGAGTCAAGGGTTGTGTAACCAATGGTGTTTTGATGTATTAGGAGAATATAGAGGATCATGTTGCACATCGGGAATTTGAGTTATAAGTATTAGAGAGGAAGTAGTGTTATGTCACTGTGAAGAAAGTTCAAAGAATTTTGGAAAAGCTGTCAACAGCTTGTGTGTTGGTTTTGTCGAATCCGACAGGACTATTTGTTGTGTTTTGTGATGCTTTGGTGATATGATTGGGAGATACGTTAAATGTGTAATTAAAAGTACAAAAGGGATTATCTGACAAGTGACTTAGGGTTGGTTGTTGTTGTGTGTTTGTACCGGAATTTGGGAGCCTCAATTGTTTAGTGGAGATTTGAGATGGTTAATGATCTTCAGAGCTTAAGGTATTTATTTGGTTTGAGAAAATTGCATAGGATGCAGAGGAAATAATAGGGACTTCGTATGGAGTTGAGCTTTGTATGATGAGACTGATTATTGGTATTCTCGATGGGATTCGAGAAGGTTGGAATTCTAATTGGAGTTAATAGATTGATTGAGTTTAATGGATTGAAGTCGAAGGACTGATTTTCGGATTTATGGAAATGGTGACATGAGATGTTGTGATAGAGTCTATGTGTCCGAATAGTGTGGATTGGATAAGAGTACTTTGAAAGAATTTTTTTGGTGGCCACGGATGGAGAGAGAAGTGGTTGCGGTTGTATATGCTGATTAAACTTGTTGAAAGCCAAAGTGTGAACATCAGAGACTGTTGGCCTGATGCAACTGTCGAGTAATTATGAGTAGTATGTGATACCGTCTAATATCGTTTCAGATGGGAACCTGTGTTTTTATTGAGATTTTGGAAGAGTTTGCGGATGTTTTGGGTGCCATGTTGAAGTTGAACTTTGTCTAGCATCCGTGAACGGGTGGGCAGACAAAGGGAGCTATCCAGTATGTAGAGGATTTGTTGAGAGCTCGTGTGTTGGATCAAGATGGGTAAGAAGGAGGTGTAGGACTCCTTTGTGTTGATGTGCGTTTGGTAAGAGTGTTGTACTCGGACTTGGGATTGTGCAAGAGACGACTGAAAAGATTAGAGGATCCAAGAAAGGACGTGTTTTGAGAGTTACAATAGTAACTGGTATTGATCGAGCTTGAGGTCTCGGAAGGAAACTGTGTCTTGTTGAATCTGTATCAGAGTAGCGCAGCGGAAACGTGGGAAAATAGCATGTTAGATTGTTTTACCGCTGTCACTATGAGAAATTGCATGATGTGTTCATGTGTCTAAGCTGAGGAAGCGCATCGATCCAGATGGATGGTGTATGAGTGAGAGAGGATTTGACTGTTGAGACAACTTTAAGGAAAAGGGATTGTCTTGGTAAAGGTATTTTGGAGGATCAACTAGAGAAAGTTGGATTTGAACCGGATAATATTTTCGAGGACGAAAATTCCTAAAGTGGGGGAGAGTTGTAACAGCCCGATTTTTAGTTGGTTTGTATGGTTTAAGTGAATTATTGGATTTAACTGATTTACTCTATTTGGTAGAATCATGAGGATTTATCAGATGTTTTCTAACCAATGTCAAGATGAGATATTTTATGAGAAAATGAATTGACAAATATTTTAAGAGAAGAAATATATTGAAGAGAAATAGAAGGGAAGGATATATATATAAGGGGGAAGAGGAACGACAATGTAAGAATAGAAAACATGAAAGGAAAGTGGAGGAAGAAGAGAAAGTAGAAGGAAAAAGAAGGAAAAGCTTGGAAAAGCTCAAGAACGACTTCTAGCTTCCGATTAATCGAGGTAAGGGTGTGAAATCTTACTATCTTAATCAATGTGTACGATTATGTATGTGTGTGTTGGATTTGTTGGGGTTTACTACTCATTTTCCATTTAGGGCAAAAGTGGATTTAATCGGTAGAAACTGAGTTTTATCGGTTAGAATTTGGAATAGGCGGTGTAGTATAGTCGGGTGATGAGTGGGTTGTGCTACTGGAACTGATTTGGATTAAATCATTTGGTTTTGTGAGGTTTGGGCTTTTGGACAGCCATGGAAGTTCTGATCTTACAGGTTCGCCAGGCGAATGACAGCGAGGCTTCGCCATGCGAAGCCCAGCGAACGGTAGCGAATCAAGTCAGAACCAAACACCCTGTCTTCGTTGGCAAGTTCGCCAGGCGAATGAGTGTGGCGAAGGTCGCCAGGCGAGTATGCTAGCGAGTGCTAGCGAGTAATCCCAGAATAAATCCCAGTGGTCTTTGCTGGCAAGTTCGCCAAGCGAATAGAGTAACAAAGGTTCGCCAGAGGCTTCGCCAGGCGAAGGTTAGCGAACACAGCAGCATATTTTCTTTCCTTGTGTTTTCCATTCGTGGATTGATTGTGTGGTTTGGTTGCGATCATTCCTTGTCTGAGATGACTAATTATATGTTGTTATGTGTGTTGTGGGTAGCCGTATGGCGTGAATCCTAGATTATGAATTGATTATGAATATGTGGCCTTTTGGCATATGTGACGCATTGTTTAAATTGATTAAAAATGCAAGATGGATATGATTGAGTTTATTGTCGTTTGACAAGATATTCGCAAGTGCATATTGCTCGTATGTGATGTATGATGATTGTAAATGTGAACCATGTTTAAATATTGTGAGTGCATAATGAATATATGTGATTAACATGATGAATGCATGAGTATGTTTGTAAACATGTGTGCATTTCAAGAGTGTCATGAGTCATGTTGCATGTGAAGCATCATGGTGTGCATTCTTGTGTCGATTGATTTCTCGGAGAATCTGCAGAACCTCGTGTGCCCTTGTGGGGTGTGAGCGATGGTTATTTATTGATTCCTCTGAGAATTTGCAGAACCTCGTGTGCCCTTGTGGGGTGTGAGTGATGCTTATTTATTGATTCCTCGGAGAATCTGCAGAACCTCGTGTGCCCTTGTGGGGTGTGAGCGATGGTTATTTATTGATCCCTCGGAGGATTTGCAGAACCTCGTATGTTGCGATGGTTATATTAATTCCTCGGAGAATCTGTAGAACCTCGTGTGCCCTTGTAGGGTGTGAGCGATGGTTATTTTTGGTTCTTCAATTGAACCTGCTGAAATGAGTCGGTACCGCATTTGCATCTGCATAGAGTCGTGTGTCGGTCTCTATGAGTTGCATGTTGTCATCTTCATATGATGCATTGGTGAAATAAACATGAATGTAGATGTTTATGTGAATTAGCAATGGAATAAACATGTTGTAAATGTTTATGTGAAAATGATGTGAATTATAGAAGTATGATTGTATATGCTTATATGATTTGCGGTAAATGAAACATAATGTATATGTGATTGTTAGGAGAAGTGTGCATATGTGTGTGTGTGTATATATATATATATATATATATATATATATATATATATATATATATATATATATATATATATATATATATATATATATATATATATATATATATATATATATATATATATATATATATATATATATATATATATATATATATATATATATATATATATATATATATATATATATATATATATATATATATATATATATATATATATATATATATATATATATATATATATATATATATATATATATATATATATATATATATATATATATATATATATATATATATATATATATATATATATATATATATATATATATATATATATATATATATATATATATATATATATATATATATATATATATATATATATATATATATATACGATATGTTGATGTGGGAGTGGTGAGTGTGTGAATTGATTGAGAAATGTGGCATATATGTATTTTATGATTGTTTATATACATAATTATATGCATTGTTATTATGGTAATATTTCTCACCCTTCTGCTGTTTTATGATGCTCTATGAGGCATTGCAGATTAGGATTGTTGGAAGTGTATTTTAGAGTATAGCTCCTTTTCTCTTGAGTCGGTCGCTCTGATATGTAACGTCGGGTAGCTAGGCTTGTAGAGTATCTTCGTGATACATTATATATGTAATAGTTGATGATGTTTGGTAAACTATGATTGATGTTATGAACAACCTAATGACGTGTACTTTTATTTTATCATGTCTTAAGTAATTCAATGTTTTAGTCTCCCGCTTTAACAGAAAACATGAATATGCTTATTTTAAGAACCATGCGTTTATTCTTTTTAGTTGAGATTTACCCCTTTTGAATTATTTCTTTATAAACATTAATATTCATGTGGTCATTTCGTGAGTAATGTGACGCACTTCTTTTATACCATGAAATAAATATACTCTGATGGAATTTTTAATTCGTGCCTAAATGATTTAATTGTGTTATTTGGGGGTATAGAAAGGGGGGTGTTACAGAGTTACCTCCTAGGACGAAAGTACCCAAGTTTACTAAGTTTTCAGGAGATACAACGGAATCTACCATCGAACATGTAGCTCATTACTTAATCGAGGATGGAGAGATAGCGAATGATGAAAGCCTTAGAATAAAATACTTCCCAAGTTCTCTTACTAAAAATGCCTTTACCTGGTTCACAACGCTTCCCCCTAACACGGTATGTAACTGGACCCAGTTAGAGCATTTGTTCCATGAACAGTTCTATATGGGTCAGACTAAAATTAGCTTAAAGGAACTCGCTAGTGTGAAGCGTAAGTTTTCTGAACCAATAGAGGAGTACCTTAATAGGTTCAGTTTGCTTAAGGCCAGATGTTTCACGCAGGTCCCTGAACATGAGTTGGTCGAAATGGCCGCTGGTGGTCTCAACTACTCTATTAGGAAAAGGTTGGATACCCAGTACCTAAGGGACATGGCCTAATTAGCCGATCAAGTTCGACAACTCGAAAGACTCAAAGACGAGAAGGCTAAGTTTAATAAAAATAAAAAGGTAGCTTTTGTCGAATATAATGAGAAGGTCGAAGGTCTGTGTGATGAGTCTGTGAGTTTCGACGATGGCGAAGTGGACCTTGCTGAACTTAAGCAAGGACCGCCTTACTTGTGCAAAGTATTGGCTCCCCCACAAGGGAAGAGTTATGTTGAATCTGAAAAGAATGATAGGTTCTCAAAGAAAACATACACTTTCGACATCACAAAATGTGATGAAATCTTCGATTTGTTAGTTAAAGACGGACAAATGACAGTGCCTCCTGGCACCAAAATGTCGTCCATAGAACAAAGGAAGAAAATAGGGTTTTGTAAATATCATAATTTTTTGGGTCATAAAACATCTCAATGTTTTCTTTTCAGGGACCTTGTTCAGAATGCGATCCAAGAAGGACGTCTAAAGTTCGGAGAGAAAGTTGGTGGCCAAATGAAGGTCGACACAGATCCTCTGCAAACGGCAGATGCAAATTACACAGAGTCAGTCGAGGCTAATATGCTCGAAGTTGCCGACGGCTACGACTTTTCAATCGAAGTAACAGAGGCTGCTGGCAATCTCATAAACGAAGCGGTGATGGCGAAAGTTACCATCAGCTTTGGACAAAAGAGTTGTGTCGAAATGGAAGTTGATAGCTGTGACCAAAGGGATGAAACCAAGAGCTCAAATAACAGGAATAAACTGGGTTGGGAGATAGTGACCAAAGAAACGGCTGATGACTTCGTTAAGATTGATCAAGCCACCAAAGGCGTGGAGTTAAGCTTGAAGAAGCTTAATCTGGCCAAAGAAATTGAAATTAACATGGTACAAATCACTCAACATGAGGAGGTAGCGGATAGTGAGTCGAACTACCAAGAAACACACACTAGGGAAGCCTACCCAGAGCAGGAGGAATCCATCGTTTCTTTCCTTCATCGCTGCCAGGAGAAAGGTTCTAGTGTGATACTTTGTCCCTGATGTAGTGCCATATTCAACAAGAAGGTTGCACAAAAGCTAGAAGGGACACGAAGGTTGAGGCAAGAAAGCGAAAGGCCAAGATTCGACCCTCGAAGAGTCCTCCAGCAAAGATCTGACCCTCGCATAAGGCCTCCTACGAACAAGCCCACTAGCTTTAAGCCCAATGCTGAGGCCACTGATGGGAAGTGGACGAAGCCCAATGAGGACAGGCAGCAAGGGCAGAAGAGATGGAAGAACTTCGAAGTACAACGAGGATCTTCGTTAAGCTATCGAAAAGAATTTCAGTCTTCAAAGGCTGCTCATGTGTCAGAAAATTATAAAGGGAAAAATCCCATGTCTCGGTCCCAATGAAGACGCGAGCAGAGAAGAAGAAAAGCACATAGAGAAGGTGTACATAAAGACCAACCACAATCCACAACCAATATCCCCATTGAACAGGAGGGTCGAACAAAGGCCTTCGCGAAGGCACCTGTAGGAAGAAAGTTGTTTCCAACGCAGGTCGAAGAACAGAGGAAATCGGTCGACGATGAAATGACCGATAATTTTGATGAAGACTCTGATGATACGTTAGATATTTTGGTCAACATGGTATCAGTAATGCCCAGGGAATTCGACAGGATTTCCGTAGTTGAAAACTTAGACACATATACGGACTGGGAAATAACGGCTTATAAGCCGATATGCTATTATGTAATGAACAACAACTGCGTCGAGGAGCAAAATGCCTTCTTTGAACGGCCAACAGAGGCGATGAAAAACCATCTGAAGCCTCTTTATATTACGACGCAAATAGAGAAGGTCCCAGTTAACAAAATACTGGTGGATTGCGGCGCTACGGTAAACCTAATGCCACATTTTCTGTTGAACAAAATTGGGAAAAGTGAGACAGACACCAAGCCATACAACATGGTGTTATCAAACTATGAAGGAAAAATGGGTTCGACCATGGGAGTCATTCAGGTAAATGTCACGGTCGGAACCGTTACACGCCCGACTGTCTTCATGGTGGTGGAGACTACCACCAACTATAATCTACTACTTGGAAGAGAATGGATCTATGAAGTGGGGGCAGTGCCATCTTCGATGCATCAGAGGATCGCCATCTGGAGGCCAGATGGCAATGTCAAGAACATCGAAGTAGATCAGGGATACTTCAAAGCGCCTATAAACCATATTGATAGAGGACAGTTTGACAAACATTTGGCCAGTATAGGGCCATGTGAACCTGCAGATTTCGACTTTACACCTGATGGCGAGGTGTATTGCTCACTATATCTGCATCCCGTCGAAGGTTTCCGATGGGACAAGGAAGTTCCAGGCGAAAGGTTACCATACATTGGCGAACTTCCCATAGACCCCACTGGTTGGGGAAGTGAGTTCGATGATGACGACTGAAGCCGCAGCGCTTCAAAGGATTTTGGCCTACGTGGCCGAAACTAAATTATAAACGGCCTTGGAGGCCACTAATAACGAAATGGCTGAGGGAGCCAACGAAAAATCCAAACAAGCAGGTCCAGTTGGGTATTTCGACCCTAAGATTCAATACGAGGGGCAGAGACTCGATGCCATATATGACGATGAGCCTTTGGGTTTTGAAAAAGATCCCTTGGCCATCAACGTTAAAATGTTGGCGCAAGATCCACTGGAGGAAGTTGACATGGGAGATGGAGTAATCAAAAGGCCAACTTATATCAGCGCCAACCTCGACCCCCAACTTAGGGTCGAAACCATTCAGTTGCTACGAGAGTACATGGATTGTTTTGCTTGGGACTACGACGAAATGCCAGGTCTAAAGAGAGATCTAGTCGAGCATAGGCTACCAATCAAGCCTGGAAAAAAACCAGTCAAGCAGAATCCAAGGCATTTCGCCTCTGAAATCCTCTCAAAGATAAAGGAGGAAATCGAAAGACTCCTCCGATGAAAGTTCATCCGTACGACCAGGTATGTCGAATGGCTAGTGTAACAGCCCGATTTTTAATAACTGATTAATTGTACTAGTTAGTTGGTTTGTATGGTTTAAGTGAATTATTGGATTTAACTGATTTACTCTATTTGGTAGAATCATGAGGATTTATCAGATGTTTTCTAACCAATGTCAAGATGAGATATTTTATGAGAAAATGAATTGACAAATATTTTAAGAGAAGAAATATATTGGAGAGAAATAGAAGGGAAGGATATATATATATATATATATATATATATATATATATATATATATATATATATATATATATATATATATATATATATATATATATATATATATATATATATATATATATATATATATATATATATATATATATATATATATATATATATATATATATATATATATATATATATATATATATATATATATATATATATATATATATATATATATATATATATATATATATATATATATATATATATATATATATATATATATATATATATATATATATATATATATATATATATATATATATATATATATATATATATATATATATATATATATATATATATATATATATATATATATATATATATATATATATATATATATATATATATATATATATATATATATATATATATATATATATATATATATATATATATGGGGGGGAAGAGGAACGACAATGTAAAAATAGAAAACATGAAAGGAAAGTGGAGGAAGAAGAGAAAGTAGAAGGAAAAAGAAGGAAAAGCTTGAAAAAGCTCAAGAACGACTTCTAGCTTCCGATTAATCGAGGTAAGAGTGTGAGATCTTACTATCTTAATTAATGTGTACGATTATGTATGTGTGTGTTGGATTTGTTGGGGTTTTCTACTCATTTTCCATTTAGGGCAGAAGTGGATTTAATCGGTAGAAACTGAGTTTTATCGGTTAGAATTTGGAATAGGCGGTGTAGTATAGTTGGGTGATGAGTGGGTTGTGCTACTGGAACTGATTTGGATTAAATCGGTTGGTTTTGTGAGGTTTGGGCTTTTGGACAGCCATGGAAGTTCTGATCTCACAGGTTCGCCAGGCGAATGACAGCGAGGCTTCGCCAGGCGAAGCCCAGCGAACGGTAGCGAATCAAGTCAGAACCAAACACCCTGTCTTCGTTGGCAAGTTCGCCAGGCGAATGAGTGTGGCGAAGGTTCGCCAGGCGAGTATGCTAGCGAGTAATCCCAGAATAAATCCCAGTGGTCTTCGTTGGCAAGTTCTTCAGGCGAACGGAGTAGCGAAGGTTCGCCAGAGGCTTCGCCAGGCGAAGGTTAGCGAACACAGCAGCATATTTTCTTTTCTTGTGTTTTCCATTCGTGGACTGATTATGTGGTTTGGTTGCGATCATTCCTTGTCTGAGATGACTAATTATATGTTGTTATGTGTGTTGTGGGTAGCCGTATGGCGTGAATCGTAGATTATGAATTGATTGTGAATATGTGGCCTTTTGGCATATGTGACGCATTGTTTAAATTGATTAAAAATGCAAGATGGATGTGATTGAGTTTATTGCCGTTTGGCACGATATTCGCAAGTGCATATTGCTCGTATGTGATGTATGATAATTGTAAATGTGAACCATGTTTAAATATTGTGAGTGCATAATGAATATATGTGATTAACATGATGAATGCATGAGTATGTTTGTAAACATGTGTGCATTTCAAGAGTGTCATGAGTCATGTTGCATGTGAAGCATCATGGTGTGCATTCTTGTGTCGATTGATTCCTCGGAGAATCTGCAGAACCTCGTATGCCCTTGTGGGGTGTGAGCGATGGTTATTTATTGATTCCTCGGAGAATCTGCGGAACCTCGTGTGCCCTTGTGGGGTGTAAGCGATGGTTATTTATTGATTCCTCGGAGAATCTGCAGAACCTCGTGTGCCCTTGTGGGGTGTGAGCGATGGTTATTTATTGATCCCTCGGAGGATTTGCAGAACCTCGTATGTTGCGATGGTTATATTGATTCCTCGGAGGATTTGTAGAACCTCGTATGTTGCGATGGTTATATTGATTCCTCGGAGAATCTACAGAACCTCGTGTGCCCTTGTGGGGTGTGAGCGATGGTTATTTTTGGTTCTTCAATTGAACCTGCTGAAATGAGTCAGTACCACATTTGCATATGCATAGAGTCGTGTGTCAGTCTCTATGAGTTTCATGTTGTCATCTTCATATGATGCATTGGTGAAATAAACATGAATGTAGATGTTTATGTGAATTAGCAATGGAATAAACATGTTGTAAATGTTTATGTGAAAATGATGTGAATTATAGAAGTATGATTGTATATGCTTATATGATTTGCGGTAAATGAAACATAATGTATATGTGATTGTTAGGAGAAGTGTACATATGTATATATAAATATACGATATGTTGATGTGGGAGTGGTGAGTGTGTGAATTGATTGAGAAATGTGGCATATATGTATTTTATGATTGTTTATATACATAATTATATGCATTGTTATTATGGTAATATTTCTCACCCTTCTGCTGTTTTATGATGCTCTATGAGGCATTGCAGATTAGGATTGCTGGAGGTGTATTTTGGAGTATAGCTCCTTTTCTCATGAGTCGGTCGCTCTGATATGTAACGTCGGGTAGCTAGGCTTGTAGAGTATCTTCGTGATACATTATATATGTAATAGTTGATGATGTTTGGTAAACTGTGATTGATGTTATGAACAACCTAATGACGTGTACTTGTATTTTATCATGTCTTAAGTAATTCAATGTTTTAGTCTTCCGCTTTAACAGAAAACATGAATATACTTATTTTAAGAACCATGCATTTATTATTTTTAGTTGAGATTTACCCCTTTTGAATTATTTCTTTATAAACATTAATATTCATGTGGTCGTTTCGTGAGTAATGCGACGCACTTCTTTTATACCATGAAATAAATATACTCTGATGGAATTTTTAATTCGTGCCTAAATGATTTAATTGTGTTATTTGGGGGTATAAAAAGGGGGTGTTACAGCTAGCAAATATTGTACCAGTCATTAAGAAAAACGGATCTTTAAGAGTCTGCATAGACTTTAGGGATATGAACTCAGCAACCCCTAAAGATGAGTATTCGATGCCAGTGGCAGAAATGCTAGTCGATTCAGCCGCTGGCCACGAATACCTTAGCATGCTGGATGGATATTCTGGCTACAACCAGATTTTCATTGCCAAGGATGATGTTCCTAAAACGGTGTTCCGTTGCCCAGGGGCCTTAGGCACTTACGAATGGGTAGTGATGCCTTTTGGTCTAAAAAATGCTGGGGCAACGTACCAGCGGGCGATGAATTCGATTTTCCATGACTACATTGAGTCCTTTATGCAAATATACATTGATGACATTGTGATAAAATTTGTGTCAGGGAAGGCTCAAGTGGAACATCTGCGCAAATCCTTCATGAGAATGAGGAAGTTTAGCCTCAAGATGAATCCCCTCAAGTGTGCATTTTGCGTACAAGCAGGAGATTTTCTGGGTTTCGTAGTCCACAAGAAGGGGATTGAAATCAACCAAAACAAAACAAAGGCCATCATGGAAGCGAAAGCGCCATCCAACAAGAAGGAACTTCAGTCCTTGCTAGGCAAAATAAATTTCCTAAGAAGGTTCATATCGAATCTCAGTGGAAAAACACAAGCCTTCTCGCCATTGCTTTGAGCCACCAAGGAGAAGTTCGAGTGGACGAAAGACCAGTAAGAGGCTTTCGACAAGATCAAAGACTACTTGACTTATCCTCCGGCCCTTGCACCTCCATGTCGAAATAAAAGCATGAGACTATACATAGCAGCGTCAGACAAAACTCTAGGGAGCATGCTCGCTCAAGAGGACGGAAGTGGCGTCGAAAGAGCCATTTACTACCTTAGCAGAGTTTTAAATGATGCAGAAACTAGGTATAGTGAGATAGAGAAATTATGCTTATGTTTGTATTTCTCATGTATGAAGTTGAAGCAATATATAAAACCAGTTGATGTTTACGTTTCGTCACATTTTGATATTATCAAGCACATGTTGTCCAAACCCATTTTGCATAATCGAATTGGTAAATGGGCATTGGCACTAACTGAGTATTCATTAACTTATAGACTGTTGAAAGCGATCAAAGGGCAAATAGTGGCAGACTTTATTGTCGACCACTCCATAAATGAAAGTACCCTGAACTTTGTTGAACTAGAGCCTTGGAAGCTATACTTTGACGGGTCTAGTCACAAGAATGGGACAGGCATAGGTCTATTGATCATTTCGCCTGACAAAATCCAACAAAACTCAAGTATAGAGTCGAGGGCCTATGTTCTAATAACGAATCTGAATATGAAGCTTTGATCGTCGGACTTGAAATTTTGTTAGAATTGGGGGCAACCCAAGTCGAAATAATGGGAGATTCAGAGTTGGTTGTAAAACAGCTAACAAAGGAGTACAAATGCGTTAAAGAAAATCTCATTATGTATTTCGTGATAGCCAACAGACTACTCAAAAAATTTGAAGTCTGCTCTATTCGACACATACCACAACTACACAATCAGATAGCCAACGACCTGGCACAAGCTGCCTCAGGATACAAGGTCTTGAAGGAAAACTTGCAAGAAGTAATCGAGGCCAGAGGTAAGGTTGTGTCCGTGGGTTTGAGACCGTCAGACTTGGAAGTCACAAAATTTGGCTACGCTGATGAGGAAACCTTTGAGATTTTTACAGTCAAAGGTCTGATAGACAAAGATTGGAGGAAACCTCTGATCGAATACCTTCAGAACCCTTCAGCGACTACAGAACGAAAGATAAAATATCAAGCACTAAGCTATGTCCTGTTGGGGAATGAGTTATTTAAGAAAACCTATGAGGGGGTTTTACTTAAATGCCTCAGTGAATCTGAAGCATACTTGGCGTTGTCTTCAGTCCATGGTGGGACATGCGAAGCATACCAAGTAGGCCATAAGATGAAATGGTTGCTATTTTGCCAAGGGATGTACTGGCCTACGATGCTGAAAGATTGCATTGAGTTCGCCAAAGGTTGTCAGGAATGCCAAGTCCATGCTAGCATACAACATGTCCCAGCAAGCGAGTTGCACTCCATAGTCAAGCCATGACCATTCAGAGGTTGGGCTTTGGACCTAATAGGGGAGATTCGACCTGCGTCTTTCAAAAACCAGAAGTACATTTTGGTAGGGATAGACTATTTTACCAAGTGGATCGAAGCTATACCTCTACCAAAGGTAGACCAAGAGGATGTTATCGAATTCATTCAGAAGTATATCATCTACAGATTTGGGCTACCAGAGACAATAACGACATACCAAGGGTCAGTATTTACGGGTAGGAAGAAGGAAGAGTTTGCCAAATAAATGGGATTTAAACTCCTTACCTCGACACCTTACTATGCCCAGTCGAAGCGGTAAACAAAGTGATAATTGGCATGATAAAGAAATAGATTGGAAGCAAGCCTAGGAATTGGCATAAGATGTTGGATCAAGTCCTATGGGTATGTTGAACATCCCCGAAGGAAGCAACCAAAACTTCCCCTTAACGAATCACCTTTGGCCATGACGCAGTATTGCCAGTTGAGATACACATACAGTCAGTGAGAATTTAAAGACATCATGAAATCCCTCGAGAGAATGCCAAGTCCACACTGGCATACAACATGTCCCAGCAAGCGAGTTGCACTCCATAGTCAAGCCATGGCCATTCAGAGGTTGAGCTTTAGACCTAATAGGGGAGATTCGACCTGCGTCTTCCAAAAACCAGAAGTACATTTTGCTAGGTGTTGCACCCCAAAATTTAACCAACATTTCTTTACCTAGCTTGTGTTTCATTTCATTCACATTAGCATTATCATTTGCATTTCATTGACATGTGTGCAGGAGATCAAGAGGTATGATTACCAATTAAGAGCTATACAAGACTATGAATCTAGCTAAGAAGGTTATTCAAGTGTTTAAGGGTTGATATCCTTGTCAGAGAAGTTAAAAGATCCCCAGAGAGTGATTGAAGCCAAGAGAGTGTGTCTCCTAACTTGAGAGTTGTGGGAAGTCATTAGATGATTCTGAAGCCATGAAGTTAGACTTGAGGTCTTGAGAGAGCTCATGAGAAGTATTTAAGATCACTTTGAGGCCTAGACAGGTCATTGTGCATGATTAAGAAGCCTCAGCCATGAGTGGTGCAGCTAGGGTTTGACTGGGTCAACCCTAAGTCAACTGATGATTTGAAGAAGGTTGAGACCTAATTCAAGAGCCATGTGATCATGGATTGATACATTGAGATGTTATAAGGATGATTCCAAGGTTAACTCATCATGATTGAAGAGTTTGAGAAGTTTCAAGCTAGGGTTTCTAAGGCTTGACAGTGTAAAATCCCCTAGTTTGACCCCTATCTTCGAGGCAATTTAGCTCAAGATGTGATTGTCATCTCTTCTTGAACCTAACATGATTGTTGTAGATCATGATCTTAGCTTTAATTTTAATACTAAAAGTCCTTTATAGGATTTGTATAACTTAAGTTATGGCTTTTACAAGTTACAAGTCATCTGAGGTATGTGAATTTGGAGCTTGAAAGTTACCCAACTTGCATGAAACGTTTTCCCAAGAAGGATGATTCCTAAGAACTTTTGGTTAAAATGAATGTTGTTCCTTATCCTCTTAGATTTCCATAGAGTAATATAATTCCTTGATAGGATTTGTAGAACTCAAGTTATGGCTTTGACAAGTCAAGGGTATTTTGGGAAGTTATGATTATAGGTCATTTTTGGCTATAGGTCATTTTCACTAACTTAGACATCTCAAATGAAATTTTGTTCAACTTGAAAGTTGCTCAAAATGAGGTTTAAACCTTGACCATGTATCAAGGAGACATTGAAATGGCTCAAGGAAGGATGTGGTTTGAGAAAATTTTGAAAATGAAGAATTAAAGGCATTAAATGGCCAAAAATTGAAACAAATCATTTTGTGTCCAAACAAGGCAAAATAATAGGTCATTTTGAATGGAAAAATCATTTTAGAAACTTTGGCAATGTTATAATTTTGGTTTTAGGTCAAATTCATGCCATTTCATTTCATTTCTTCATGATGAAGCAACATAACCAACATGAACCATTGGATTGCAAACAAGGAAGTGAGCATAACCAACCAATTCAATATCTCATGAGATGAATTTTCCAAGCATTTTCATACCCAAACAGAGCTAGAATCGTGACTGGTGTGGATGACATTTTGAAGAGAAATTGAAATTGCAAAATCTCATTTGGGTGGTTACAGAACTTTCTAGATGATCCTAATGAGTTCTATATAAGATTTGGAGTGTGTTCAGCCATTTTTTTGGAAGCATTTGAAGCTGGTAACAGAGAGAGCATTGGATTTTGCAGAGCTGTAACTCAAGATCGTGTTCTTGGATTGAGGAAGAATCAGAGCAAATTGAGGTGTGCATTAGCTTCAGAGGAAGATTTGGAGTGAATCTGGATCATTGTGGAGGAGGAATCGAGCAAGAATTGCACCTGTTCTTCATCTGAAACCAGGTTTGTACAAATCAAATTTATGCTTAATTTATGGAGAGATATCTAGAAACTTGCATGTGGTTAGGTTCTTAGCATGACATATATGGATTTTGGTACAAGAATTTGATGGATAGAGACACTCTAGGTTATGGACCACTTTCTGTTGAGCCTGATTTCTCAAGATTCTTGGTGATATATTCATGATTGGATAGTGGAGATTGATCAGTGAGAAGTGTAGATTACATTAGGATCATTATCTTTGAGAATTGTGATGATCAAGATTTGGTGTATTTCTGAAAATCCTATCGTGTTTTGAGTTAGAGAAGGAATTAGTGAATTTGGATGATGGATTTGTGTTCAGGATGAAAAATTGAGTAAGATGATGATTTGTTTTGTCATTTTTGTTGACCTGTGATGAGCACCTCATCGGAGAAGACGGTGGCACTGCAACTCAAGCCACCGTCTGGGAAACTCCCTCCATCAGTTTGAATTTGGGGACGATGCACATGAGCCATCAGATAAAGGTTTGACATTTGACTCAGGCAAGGAATGGAAGGCCACGATTTGATTTCAAACTCTGAAGAGATACTTTGAATGAAACACACCGTTTCATTAATTGGTTGGTTTGGGCTTAAGGATCCAAGTGATATCCACACCCCCCATTGGGCCCAGTCTGGAGATTGAACTTGAAATAATTGCTATTCAGCACGTGTATTTTATTATTTTCTTTGTTTTTTCTTATTTTTCATCATTTCATATAGTTTAGAGAATAATTCATAATAAATAGGAAAATAACTCAATTTGATCCAGGTTTTTTTTCCCTGACTCATGAATGAGTCTAGAATTTTAGGAAATTAAAAGATTAGGAATCCATGCATTTGTGATTTTAATTGCATTTTTTGTATTTTAATTGATATTAAATTTCATTATGGTTGATACCTTGTCTTGCTGATTTTTGTGTGATCACTTGGTGATGATTCTTGAGCTGATTTTTTGTGTGTAGTTAGCATAGACATGTATGCTCCTATAGTATTTTTCTCACATTTTTGTGATGAAATTAGATGAGGTTTTTAGATTGGAACTTTAGGTGCTCTAGTTTTAGGGTTTAACCTTAGTACCCTATAGTTTAGGATTTAATTCTAGGACTTATTGAATGATTTAATCTCTGGAATTAACATGGTAGAGTCATGATTGACTTAGGTATCCATAGTTATTTTTGTAGGATTTTACAATTGATTTTAGTATTTTAGTTAGAATTAACTTTAGTACTAGGTTTTAGGTGATCCTAACTTGCTAATTCAACTAGAATGACTTCTTTAGTTCCCTTAGATTAGGGTTTTGCTTCTCTTGCTCTTGGATGATGATGAAGGCATGTGTGGGCTGCTTTGGAATGCATGATGGAGCTTGGACTTGAAGTTTTCTCTCCATTTGGTGTAGTTTGTTTAGGGTTAAGGATTAGGGTTTTAGGGAGATCCTGTAGAATAGGTTTTCTTACTTCATGAAACATGGAAGGTGTTGATCACTTCCATTCCTCCCTATGATGTAAGGTCCCATTGTGAATGCCTCATCCCTCCTTTGGTAGGATTATTGGTTCCTCACAAATTGGTAGAACCTTTGAGGGTGCCATTCCTTGATGGTGGAGTGCTTAGAGGTGACCTTTGGTCTTCACTTTGCTCACCACTATCCACACCTTGCTCTTGTTAGATGAATCTTTCTCCCTTGATAGGGGATGGAGTCCCTTGTTAGAAGATTGAAGATGCTAGAGGTTGCACTTACCTGTGTTTGAAGACTTCCTAGAAGCTGAAGCTTGAAGATCCAGAAGAACAAGTTGACACTTGTGAAGAAGTTCAAATTGAGATTGAAGAGAGAGCTGAAGCTTGAAGAAGTTGGAGAACAAGTTGATACTTGTGATTGGTTCATTGGAAGCTTGAAGAAGTAAGTTGATACTTGCTATTGAAGAGGATAGACCTGAAGAACAATTACAGACTGAGGACTAAACTGTTGTCAGAGGATTGCTTTGCTGTGAAGCTGTAGAAGCTGTTGATTTGCTTTCTTTCCTGTCTGTTTGCTTTCTGTGCAACTGTATTGCTGTGACTTGTTTGATTTGCTTGATGCACTAGAATAAGTTCATGTGTAGACTGATTTAAGCTAGGAGCATGATTGCACTAGAGGTGGAGTTGCTCCCTCTGCTTGTATTTTTACTGTATGGCTTTGCTTGCGGGTATTCGGTAGAGCCCTGCTCCCTTGCCTATGTGGTTTTTGATTTGCTTGATGGCATTTTATTTTCCCTGTATGATTGCAGTTATTAATATCTGGCTTGAGGTCGAGACGAACTTGTGGAGGCTGATTCCCCACACACATTTCCTCCCTCACTTGCATTGCATGCATTGTACAGTCGTTTACTGTTTACTGTTTAAGCTGATGCTTTATCTGTTTCTGTTTATCATTGACATGATCCCCTAGGAATCTCACTTCCTTTGATAAGGAAGTGATGATTAGAACTTTAGGTTGAAACCTATGCATGATAACTTCTAGGAGTTCCCTGGTTCAAACCTCAACCATAGGATGAATCCATGGCATGACAACATTAGGACTTGATAGTCTCCCCTTAGTTGAGCCTGTTCTCTCTTCTCATCTCAAACAACAGTAAAAAACGTAATAAAGGCAAGTTAGTATAAGCGCGTTACGAGTCTTAAGCTACTTGGGTAATGATAATTGAGCGGCCTCCTCTCAATCGTCTAGAATGTTTAGTATACGTCCTTTGGATGATATGCGACGCATTCCTTCCCAGGTCATAGTCTCTAGTGCTGTACGAACTACAGACAACTAAAAAACAGTTCTTCTGTAAAAGACAGAAAACAAACTTCAAACCTTTTTGCCCCGTGGGCCCATAATTCAAAGGAAGCTTTTCTGAAGAAAAGAGTGTCGTTAACTCTCAGTTCTACCGCAAACGGTAACGCCTAAGTCTCCAAGGGTCGAGCTGCGTACGCCAAACTGCTGGAACTGTTTGTTAACCCTACTCGAAAAAACTGATGAATCTGAATTCCCGTAATCCGAATTATCCCGAACTACGTAAGCTCTGATCTCTCATATCTGTTGAGAGAACGTAGGCACAATACTGACGTATTGGCGAGCCACCTTCCCCGTAACCCGTAGTTAGCCGAACTACGTTGACTCTGATTTCTCATTCTCTGATGAGAATACGTAGGCATAAACTGCGATGCTTTGCCGAGTCATTTTCTTTTCTTTTTTAAGCCAGCCTTGATAGGTAGATAGTAAACTAACCCGTCAGATAAACACAACAAGCGTGGATCCCATCGAGTATGATGGACGTGAGGGGTGCTAATAGCTTCCCTTTGCGTAACCGACTCCCGAACCCAGACAACGGTTGCGATGACCTTGTCTTATACCTTTTCGTCAGGTTTTTCCGATTGTTTCCTTTCCCGTTCTGAGGGATAAATAACGAAAGGTGGCGACTCTTCTGTTTTGCCGGCACCTTATTTTCGCGGTAGCGACAGCTGACGACTCTGTTGGGGACTTGATAGTTTCCAGGGATCCAACGTCCCTTATGCGAGTCAATTTGGGGATCCAACATCCCCTGCGAGATTCAATCCTAGCGCTTGTATGATTACTTGTTGGGTTGTGTTTATTTACCGCACTTTATTTCCCGCACTTTATTTTCAGCATGATATGATTATCTGTACTGTTGTGGGAGGGGCATTTTGATGAGTGAGAAGCCAGACCCAGGCTTGAGAGCTACATAGTATTAGAGTGGGTTAGTGGAGGACGTGCTTGCTTTACTTGCAGCTGTTCCCACGTAATCCACACTCAGACGAGGTTCTCTTTGATGGCTTCCTATTGGTCCTTTGGACTCGAGGGGTTGTCGGATCTGAGGATTGTCGACTCTGGGAACCGATCATTTGGAATTCAGCTAAGTGAGGCCGCTTCAAGAGATGATGATGCCACACCTTCTGGGTATCGTATCATCGTTTCTTGAAAGTCTGTGACGTTGATGACCGCATAGGATGTCGAACCTTTTCCATGATTAGGTCCATACCTGTAAGCAGGGTCGGGTTATTGCAGGAAACCTTAACCTTCAGATTACCTGGTTTTCTTGACAGTGAATCAGTTTTGTTGGTATCAGAGGTTCTCATCATCGGATATGTGTGTTCTTGATAGAGCAGATTTATGGTCTGATATCAGAGGTACTCATCATCAGATATGGTTGTTCTTGACAGAGCAGATTTTTGGTCTGGTATCAGGGGTTTCTTCTCCTCAGAGATATGGTTGTTCTTGACAGAGCAGTATTGTGGTTTTGTTGATACAGAACCTTCATCTCCTCAACAGCACAGTCGTCTCGATCTCCTGCTACATGATTGCATTTTGCATTGTTTGCATCCTCATTTGCATGTCATTAACGTGTGTCTGTGTTGCAGGTGCATATTTCTCCCCTGGTTCTAGTGATCTTGATCCTTATGGAAGATATGGCATCTCTGAAGAAGACTGTGGCTTACAAGCTACCAACACCTGACATCCGAGAATTGCGAGCTTTGATTTCTCTGGCTGATAAGACAGTGATAGAGAGTTTCAGATAGAGTTATGGGAGATTGCTGAGTATTGTGTATAAGCTTCCTACATACGAATTGAACGACCTCTATGCCCTGCTACAGTTTTACGACCCACAGCTCAGATGCTTCGTGTTTCCAGACTATGTCCTCGCCCCGACCTTGGAAGAGTACTCTGACCTGTTAGGGGTGCCTTTGATGAACCAAATGCCTTACTATTGTGTTGAGGGTGAACCCAAATTGAGTAAGCTGATTGACGCTCTTCATGTAGATGAGTCTGAATTGGAAGGGATGATATCCAGAAAGATTGGAGTTCATGGTTTCCCTTTGCCTTTCCTGATGGAAAAAGCCCGAAAGTTTGCCGAGAAGGGTCGCTGGGATGTATTCAGTGCCTTCTTAGCCCTTTGTATTTATGGGATTGTGCTATTCCCAAGTCATCCGGACTTCATAAGCATGGATGCTTGCCACATATTTGCCTCCGGGAATCCAGTACCCACTCTCCTCGGAGACGTCTACCATTCAATTCACAGCAAGAATGAAAACAGAAAGGGGAAGAACGTGGCATGTTGTGCTCCTTTACTGTATAAGTGGTTTGCTAGCCATCTTCCTAAGTCGGGGCCGTTCATTGATTCTGCTGAGTCTTCACCTTGGTCTGCATGTTTGATGGGTTTGACTGCTGACGATATTACCTGGTTTGATAGAGATCTACTGGGCAAGGATATTGTGCATAGCTGTTGTGGCTTTCCAAACGTCCCCCTGGTCGGAAGGAATGGATGTATCAACTACAATCCATCTCTGCTAGTACGACAATTCGGGTATGCACTACGAGGTCCTCCTGAAGAGGAAAAAATACGGGAATCTCTGTATTTCACGGGGTTGCTTAAAGGTGACACCTTGGTCAAGGTACAGAATGCTTGGAGCAAAATTCACCGAAAGGGGAAAGTCTTGCTAGGAAAAAGCAATAACAAGGCCTTTGATCCGTACGTGACTTGGGTGCGAGAGAGAGCCGCCAAGTTCCTAATGTTGTTTCCTACCGTGGAACCATTGTATGCTCCCGTGTACAAAGAGCCTACTACCGTTGATATTCAGAAATTCAACCAGGTACTCCGAGAGAAGGAAGAGCTACAAAAAGCCAACGAAGAGTTGGAGAAAGAGATCGCCCAACTTCGGAAAGAGAAAAGTGAAGCCGTCTATACCTGCAAGAAGTAGACTGAGATGATCAACCGTCTAGGCTCCAACCTGACCAAAGAAACTGATGCTAGGGAACGTCTAGGGTTGGATCTGAAGTCAGTACATGGCGTGTTGACAACCAAGAAATAGGATCTAGACAGAGTGTACCGGAAGCTTACCCAGTACGAGAGGATTTGGAGCAGCACCATAGCCAAGTACAAAGAGCGGGAAGAAAAGCTGAAGCAGCGAATAGCCGAGCTAGAGGCTCAAATTATGGTGAAAGACGAGAGTACAGAAGCTGAAGCCTCCCTGCGACATGACGTCCAGTATAGATTGGCTGAGGCCGAGGCGATTTTACAAGATTCTCAACTCCGGGCTGATGCTAAGAGAAGAAGAGTCGAGAACCATTCCGAAGAAGGTATTTCTAGGAGCGTTGCCGAGAACCTCCCAAAGTCCATCAGTCAGAAGGACCTGCTGACCCAGGGTTTGCTTACTCAGTCAGATCACTCCACTACAAAGAAGTTGATAGAAGATTTTCGTGCCCGTAGCTGCGTCTGATCTTTTGTATCTTTCTTTGTACATTTTTATGCATTGATATGCTGATCACCGCAAGGTCTGTTGGTTGGGGTCATGCCTTATTGCTTCAGTTGTATGTGATTACAGTTGTATGCTACCCGAGCAGGCTTTTCAGATGAATATATGAGGATTTCTTTTCCATGATTGGATCGTAGACTTTATTTGTCTCGGAAACTAGGATCGGGGGGGAATCTCCCCAAGGCACAGACACACGTTTGCATTTGCATGAAGCATTTGCATAACGAGCACCTTGTCGTTTTTTTCCTAACCCTTTGTGTATGCATGTTGTTCCAGGATTGATCGAAGGCTGATCCACCGCTATCCGACCAGAGAAAATCAAGCTAGAGCAATGGAACAAGTGTAGACTGACGTTCAGGAACTCCGAGAGAGGATGGACCGCTTCATGGAACTCATGCAAGTGGTCGCCAACGGCCAAGACCAGCTCAGAACGTCGGTCCAGCCTCTGATCTTAAGGGTTGACAGCAATGGCGTACTTCATGGAGGGAGCGTCCCAACCCCTCCACCTGTTGAAACCCCTCAGAATGGCATCCCCGTGACCGGGGGAAATGGAAGTGGTAACGGTAATGTGATCACTAACATCGGGCTCAATGGTAATACAACTGGCGTCGGCAATGGAAATTTTGAAGCTAATGGCAATGCTGGATTGGGCAACGGCAACACAGGTGCTGGAAATCTGTATGGGCCTCAACCATGGCTAGAAGATCGTCAAGAAGATTTGTTCTCACAGAGGAGTGCTAAAGGAGAGTTGACTGCTGAAGCACGTCTGAGGTTTAAGGCACTCGAAAACAAAATGAGGAATTTCGAGAACCTGAACACTATGGGGGTCGACATGTCTAAATTGGGATTGATTTCTGATTTCAAGGTGCCTCCCAAACTCAAGGTACCCGACTTTGATAATTACAAGGGCACCACTTTCCCTCGCGTCCACTTAAGGTCATACTACCGAAAGATGTCCACTCACTCTGAAGACGAGAAGCTGCTGATGCACTTCTTTCAGGATAGCTTGTCCGGGCCATCCTTGGAATGGTACATGAGTTTGGAACTTACCAGTGTGCGCACGTGGAAGGAACTTGTTGAGGCCTTCGTGCACCATTACCAGTATAACAGTGACTTGGCTCCGAACTGGGTTCAACTGCAGAACTTGTCACAGAGGAACAACGAAGGGTTCAAAGAATACGCCCAGCGATGGCGTGAATTAGCAGCTAGAGTTCAACCGCCGATGGTTGAACGAGAGCTTGTTGAAATGTTTGTAGCCACTCTCCCGGGGGTTTATTACGAGAAACTGGTCAGCAATATGTCAGGAAGTTTCTCAGATCTCATCATTACTGGGCAGCACGTTGAAAATGGGATCAAATTGGGGAAAATTCAAGGTGGTGATCTATCCTCAACTGGAGGAGGAAAGAAACCATATGGTAACAAAAGGCGTGAAGGAGAGACGAGCGCCGTATCTAACGCTCGAAGGAAGGGTAAGAGCCAGCTCCAGCAGGTAGCTAGCATAACCATCCCTGCTGTCCAACAACCCCAGCCACAGCAGCAGCAGCCAAATTAGCAAGGGTATAGAAAGTATCAGAACAGGGCACCTCTGTCAAGTCGTCACCTTGAGACACCGCCCATGTCTTATGCTCAGCTGTTACAAACTCTGCTACAGTTACAGCTAGTCCAGAAAAGAACTCTGACTCCCTTGACAGGGGCACCTCCGCAGGGTTATGATGTGAATGCTACATGTGATTTTCACTCAGGGGCACCCGGCCACACGATAGAAAACTGCAAAGCCTTCAAGCACAAGGTGCAATTGGAAGATGTCCCTACCAATCAGGGTATCGTTTACCTGCGTGGTTGGCAAATCACCAGTTACCGTGTAACTGGTGACCCCTTGATGATTTGAGGATGCAATGATATTAGATAACTCAAAGAATCATCCTGACGGAGATTCAGATCAGTATTTCTCCAGCTAGTTGCCGTGCAGCTATTATTTCAGTTTCCGAAGATTTGTCCCCATCAGAGTACCGTATACTTGTGCAGTTGGAAAATTTCCAAGTTTGTTGGTATTCAACTGTCTTTCACCTTGATTGTTTGAGAGACGTTCGCTCCTCACCCAGTCAGGTCCAAGCCGTTTGAATAGGGGCAGCTGTTGCACCCCAAAATTTGACCAACATTTCTTTACCTAGCTTGTGTTTCATTTCATTCACATTAGCATTATCATTTGCATTTCATTGACATGTGTGCAGGAGATCAAGAGGTATGATTACCAATTAAGAGCTATACAAGACTATGAAGCTAGATAAGAAGGTTATTCAAGTGTTTAAGGGTTGATATCCTTGTCAGAGAAGTTAAAAGATCCTCAGAGAGAGTGATTGAAGCCAAGAGAATGTGTCTCCTAACTTGAGAGTTGTGGGAAGTCATTAGATGATTTTGAAGCCATGAAGTTAGAATTGAGGTATTGAGAGAGCTCATGAGAAGTGTTGAAGATCACTTTGAGGCCTAGACAGGTCATTGTGCAAGATTAAGAAGCCTTAGCCATGAGTGGTGCAGCTAGGGTTTGACTGAGTCAACCCTAAGTCAACTGATGATTTGAAGAAGGTTGAGACCTAATTCAAGAGCCATGTGATCATGGATTGATACATTGAGATGTTATAAGGATTATTCCAAGGTTAACTCATCATGATTGAAGAGTTTGAGAAGTTTTAAGCTAGGGTTTCTAAGGCTTGACAGTGTAAAATCCCCTAGTTTGACCCCTATCTTCAAGGCAATTTAGCTCAAGATGTGATTGTCATCTCTTCTTTACCCCAACATGATTGTTTTAGAGAATGATCTTAGCTTTAATTTGAGTACTAGAAGTCCTTGATAGGATTTGTAGAACTCAAGTTATGGCTTTTACAAGTTACAAGTCATCTGAGGTATGTGAATTTGGAGCTTGAAAGTTACCCAACTTGCATGAAACTGTTTCCCAATAAGGATGATTCCTATAAACTTCTGGTCAACATGAATGTTGTTCCTTATCCTCTTAGATTTCCATAGAGTACTAGAAGTCCTTGATATGATTTTTAGAACTCAAGTTATGGCTTTGACAAGTCAAGGGTATTTTGGGAAGTTATGATTATAGGTCATTATTGGCTATAGGTCATTTTCACCAACTTAGACACCTCAAATGAAATTTTGTTCAACTTGAAAGTTGCTCAAAATGGGGTTTTAATCTTGACCATGTATCAAGGAGACATTTAAATAGCTCAAGGAAGGATGTGGTTTGAGAAAATTTTGAAAAGGAAGAATTAAAGGCATTAAATGGCCAAAAATTGAAATAAATCATTTTGTGTCCAAACAAGGCAAAATAATAGGTCATTTTGAATGGAAAAATCATTTTAGAAACTTTGGCAATGTTATAATTTTGGTTTTAGGTCAAATTCATGCCATTTCATTTCATTTCTTCATGATGAAGCAACATAACCAACATGAACCATTGGATTGCAAACAAGGAAGTGAGCATAACCAACCAATTCAATATCTCATGAGATGAATTTTCCAAGCATTTTCATACCCAAACAGAGCTAGAATCGTGACTGGTGTGGATGACATTTTGAAGAGAAATTGAAATTGCAAAATCTCATTTGGGTGGTTACAGAACTTTCTAGATGATTCTAATGAGTTCTATATAAGATTTGGAGTGTGTTCAGCCATTTTTTTGGAAGCATTTGAAGTTGGTAGCAGAGAGAGCATTGGATTTTGCAAAGCTGTAACTCAAGATCGTGTTCTTGGATTGAGGAAGAATCAGAGCAAATTGAGGTGTGCATTAGCTTCAGAGGAAGATTTGGAGTGAATCTGGATCATTGTGGAGGAGGAATCGAGCAAGAATTGCACATGTTCTTCATCTGAAACCAGGTTTGTACAAATTAAATTTGTGCTTAATTTATGGAGAGATAGCTAGAAACTTGCATGTGGTTAGGTTCTTAGCATGACATAGATGGACTTTGGTACAAGAATTTGATGGATAGAGACACTCTAGGTTATGGACCACTTTCTGTTGAGCCTGATTTCTCAAGATTCTTGGTGATATATTCATGATTGGATAGTGGAGATTGATCAGTGAGAAGTGTAGATTACATTAGGATCATTATCTTTGAGAATTGTAATGATCAAGATTTGGTGTATTTCTGAAAATCCTATCGTGTTTTGAGTTAGAGAAGGAATTAGTGAATTTGGATGATGGATTCGTGTTCAGGATGAAAAATTGAGTAAGATGATGATTTGTTTTGTCATTTTTGTTGACATGTGATGAGCACCTCACCGGAGAAGACGGTGGCGCTGCAACTCATGCCACCGTCTGGGAAACTCCCTCCATCATTTTGAATTTGGGGACGATGCACATGAGCCATCAGATAAAGGTTTCACATTTGACTCAGGCAAGGAATGGAAGGCCACGATTTGATTTCAAACTCTGAAGAGATACTTTGAATGAAACGCACTGTTTCATTAATTGGTTGGTTTGGGCTTAAGGATCCAAGTGATATCCACACCCCCCCCCCCATTGGGCCCAGTCTGGAGATTGAACTTGAAATAATTGCTATTCAGCACGTGTATTTTATTATTTTCTTTGTTTTTTCTTATTTTTCATCATTTCATATAGTTTAGAGAATAATTCATAATAAATAGGAAAATAACTCAATTTGATCCAAGTTTTTTTCCCCTGACTCGTGAATGAGTCTAGAATTTTAGGAAATTAAAAGATTAGGAATCCATGCATTTGTGATTTTAATTGCATTTTTTGTATTTTAATTGATATTAAATTTCATTATGGTTGATACCTTGTCTTGCTGATTTTTGTGTGATCACTTGGTGATGATTCTTGAGCTGATTTTTTGTGTGTAGTTAGCTTAGACATGTATGCTCCCATATTATTTTTATCACATATTTGTGATGAAATTAGATGAGGTTTTTAGATTGGAACTTTAGGTGCTCTAGTTTTAGGGTTTAACCTTAGTACCCCATAGTTTAGGATTTAATTCTAGGACTTATTGGATGATTTAATCTCTGGAATTAATATGGTAGAGTCATTATTGACTTAGGTACCCATAGTTATTTTTGTAGGATTTTACAATTGATTTTAGTATTTTAGTTAGAATTAACTTTAGTACTAGGTTTTAGGTGATCCTAACTTGCTAATTCAACTAGAATGACTTCTTTAGTTCCCTTAGATTAGGGTTTTGCTTCTCTTGCTCTTGGATGATGATGAAGGCATGTGTGGGCTGCTGTGGAATGCATGATGGAGCTTGGAATTGAAGTTTTCTCTCCCTTTAGTGTAGTTTGTTTAGGGTTAAGGATTAGGGTTTTAGGGAGATCCTGTAGAATAGGTTTTCTTACTTCATGAAACATGGAAGGTGTTGATCACTTCCATTCCTCCCTATGATGTAAGGTCCCATTGTGAAGGCCTCATCCCTCATTTGGTAGGATGATTAGCTCCTCACAAATTGGTAGAACCTTTGAGGGTGCCTTTCCTTGATGGTGGAGTGCTTAGAGGTGACCTTTGGTCTTCACTTTGCTCACCACTATCCACACCTTGCTCTTGTTAGATGAATCTTTCTCCCTTGCTAGGGGATGGAGTCCCTTGTTAGAAGATTGAAGATGCTAGAGGTTGCACTTCCTTGTGTTTGAAGACTGCCTAGAAGCTGAAGCTTGAAGATCCAGAAGAACAAGTTGACACTTGTGAAGAAGTTCAAATTGAGATTGAAGAGAGAGCTGAAGCTTGAAGAAGTTGGAGAACAAGTTGATACTTGTGATTGGTTCATTGGAAGTTTGAAGAAGCAAGTTGATACTTGCTATTGAAGAGGATAGACCTGAAGAACAGTTACAGACGGAGGACTGAACTGCTGTCAGAGGATTGCTTTGCTGTGAAGCTGTGGAAGCTGTTGATTTGCTTTCTTTCCTGTCTGTTTGCTTTCTATGAAACTGTATTGCTGTGACTTGTTTGATTTGCTTGATGCACTAGAATAATTTCATGTGTAGACTGATTTAAGCTAGGAGCATGATTGCACTAGAGGTGGAGTTGCTCCCTCTGCTTGTATTTTTACTGTATGGCTTTGCTTGCGGGTATTTGGTAGAGCCCTGCTCCCTTGCCTATGTGGTTTGTGATTTGCTTGATGGCATTTTATTTTTCCTGTATGATTGCAGTTATTCATATCTGGCTTGAGGTCGAGACGAGCTTGTGGAGGCTGATGCCCCACACAGATTTCCTCCCTCACTTGTATTGCATGCATTGTACAGTCGTTTACTGTTTACTGTTTAAGCTGATGCTTTTTCTGTTTCTGTTTATCATTGACATGATCCCCTAGGAATCTCACTTCCTTTGATAAGGAAGTGATGATTATAACTTTAGGTTGAAACCTATGCATGATAACTTCTAGGAGTTCCCTGGTTCAAACCTCAACCATAGGATGAATCCATGGCATGACAACACTAGGACTTGATAGTCTCCCCTTAGTTGAGCCTGTTCTCTCTTCTCATCTCAAACAACAGTAAAAAACGTAATAAAGGCAAGTTAGTATAAGCGCGTTACGAGCCTTAAGATACTTGGGTAATGATAATCGAGCGGCCTCCTCTCAATCGTCTAGAATGTTTAGTATACGTCCTTTGGACGATATGCGACGCATTCGTTCCCATGCCATAGTCTCTAGTGTTGTACGAACTACAGATAACTAAAAAGTGCGACGCTTTGCCGAGTCATTTTCTTTTCTTTTTTAAGCTAACCTTGATAGGTAGATAGTAAACCAACCCGTCAGATAAACACAACAAGCGTGGATCCCATCGAGTACGATGGACGTGAGGGGTGCTAATACCTTCCCCTTGCGTAACCGACTCCCAAACTCAGACAACGGTTGCAATGACCTTGTCTTATACCTTTTCGTCAGGTTTTTCCGATTGTTTCCTTTCCCGTTCTGAGGGATAAATAATGAAAGGTGGCTACTCTTCTGTTTTGTCGGCACCTTATTTTTGAGGTAGCGACAGTAGGGATAGACTATTTTACCAAGTGGATCGAAGTTATACCTCTACCAAAGGTAGGCCAAGAGGATGTTATCGAATTCATTCAGAAGTATATCATCTACAGATTTTGGCTTCCAGAGACAATAACGACAGACCAAGGGTCAGTATTTACGGGTAGGAAGATGCAGGAGTTTGCCAAAGAAATGGGATTTAAACTCCTTACCTCGACACCTTACTATGCTCAGTCGAAGCGGCAAACAAAGTGATAATTGGCATGATAAAGAAATAGATTGGAAGCAAGCCTAGGAATTGGCATAAGACGTTGGATCAAGTCCTATGGGCATGTCGAACATCCCCGAAGGAAGCAACCAACACTTCTCCTTATCGAATCACCTTTGGCCATGACGCAGTATTGCCAGTTGAGATACACATACAGTCAGTGAGAATTCAAAGACATCATGAAATCCCTCGAGAGATTTATTGGGACATGATGCTTGATGAGTTAGTCGATCTAGATGAAGAAAGGTTAAAAGCTCTAGAACTCTTGAGAAGACAAAAGAAAAGAGTAAAGAAATCATATAACAAGAAGGTCAAAGCAAAAACTTTCCTGGTTGGAGATTTGGTATGGAGGGTGATCTTCCCTATGGATCGAAAGGTGAGGTCCCTAGGCAAGTGGTCCCCAGAGTGGGAAGGACCTTTCCATGTATCGAAGGTATTCTTCAACGGGGGATATGAAGTGACAGAACTGAGTAAGGACGAGAGGATATTGAAAGCAAATGGCAAATATTTAAAGAAGTATAAGCCTGCACTTCAAGAGGTAAAAATTTCAATAGAATAATAGTCAAAGATAGAGCGAAGCCATAAATGGTAATTTAAAATATGCCAAAATGGCCCAATGTCTTACAAACAAAATAAAAATGGCATACAAAGGCCAGTATAATATGTTCTATTACAAAACTTAAGGAAATCAAAAAGGAAGATTCGCCTTCATCTTAAGATAAGTCGATTTTTGGAGTTCGAGACGGCTTTGGAATTAAGCCTTATCTGTCCTTAGCTGGGCAAGTTCAGATTCCAAACGACGGGCTTCCTCATCATAGGTAACGGCATGTTCAAGCTCAGCTGTTAGGGAGGATTCGTCGAAGGAAGATAATTCAGCGTTTTTCTTCTTAGCCTTTGCTATCTTACTACAGAGTTTTTTAATCTTCCGCTCCTAGCAGGCAATGTTTGCCTCGTTAGTCAGGACCTCTTGTTTGTTTTTCTCCTTGGTTTCTTCAAATTTAGCAATCCGCTCCTCAGATTCGACAACAGCGCTCCATGCGGCAGCTTCGCTGCCAGCCTTCGTCTCAATCTCACCCTCAATCTGGGGCAACAATCGATAGTCTTTGTAAACCTGGTCGATCAGGATACCAACTTCTTGAATAACACTTGCAGCCTCAGGAGTAAGGGATTTAATGTCCACTTTTTGAAGAAGAGCTTTGAGGGGAAGATGGCTAGCTGGGCCCATCTGCAGGAGGGTGAAAAGATCCCCTTTGAAAATCTTTTGCTTAACCTTGTCGAGGGCGCTGTCAGCTGGAGGCTTTGAGGTTGGCCCTTCGGAGGTTGAAGTACTGGGAGTACGGCTAGAAGAATGACTTCTCCTACTCAACAAAAGCCTGATGTATTGTCGAGGGTTGGAAACCTTCAACGCATCCAGTTCGACGGAAGTAAGTTAAGTTTCGCCTGGGAAGAAGTTTGTTGGAATATCCTTTGGGGTAGAAGGAGCAGGAGTCTTTGTTGTTTCAGCAGTTGCAGGTTCTTTGACAGAGATGTCCACATTTTTCAATTCTTTATCTTGGCTTTCCTTTGCCTTGTCGCCATCCTCCTCCATTTCATCCCCAGTGCCTTTGTCGTTGGACTCATGCATTTTAGGCTGAGGCATAGCATGATCCTCAATGGCTTGATCACCCTCGACAGCCTTTTCATCCACATCCACTGTCTGACCCAAAGAGGAATTGGTCGTATCAGCCAAAGTTGTTTTTTCCTCCAAAGCGTCGACCTCATCATCTGCTATAATAGGATCAATCTGAGCATTGTTATCTTCATGATCAGAACCATCAGTTTGAGACTGCTGGGTAGTGGTCTTTGCAGGAGAAGGAGGGGATGTGAAAAAATCAGGTTTATTAATTTCACCAAGTGAACTCACACCAGAGCCCAAATCAGAAGTGGGATGATAGGTAGGCTCACCTTGGCTATTCAAGGGATAGAGCGACAGAGGAACCTTGGTGGGATTAGATTGTGAAGCCCCAACATCATCCTAGAAAGGGTAGACGTTAGAAAGAATAAAGACTAAAGAATCAGTGCAAAGGCCCAAGGGAAGGTAGATGCGCAATATACCTTAACAGTTTTGTCAGCAAGACTCGAATTGTCACTTTCCTTGGGGACAGCAGCTTGGATCGAAGCATCCCCTACCGGAGTTGGAGTAGGGTCTTGAGGAGGAATGGCGGGCTGAGGTGTGTTGGTTACAACAGGAGCGGATGGAGCATCCACATCATGGATAGTCTTTCTTTTCCTTTTCATTTGAAGACTCTCACGAGGAGACCCATCTTCGTCATCAGAATCAATAATAACTTGGGGAGAAGCCCTTTTTAATCTTCTTTGAGGGGTAGGTGGTTTTCGACTAGCCTGAAAGCAATATAAAATGGTGAGAGTGATTAAGGAGATCGAGATAGTAAAAAGCTGCGGAAGGTTACCTTTTGATCTTCGTCCTTGACTTCAGTTCTAGCTGTTGGGGCAGCACGTTTCGGAGCAGCTGAAAATAAATAATAC
Source organism: Lathyrus sativus (assembly GCA_963859935.3). NCBI lineage: Eukaryota > Viridiplantae > Streptophyta > Magnoliopsida > Fabales > Fabaceae > Lathyrus > Lathyrus sativus. Next base: position 320,133,835 of record OZ012740.1, on the reverse strand, counting down.
TAAAACCAGTTAGCAACAATAAAGCTCAGAGGGGAAAGTCCAAATCGAAGGGGGATGAACCTTCAAGAATGTCTCATTCGATGCGAACATCTTTGATACTGACATGAAGGTGCCCTTTAAACGTATCGAGTGTGTGTTTAGTCGGAACCACCCGCTGTGCTTTGGGCTTAGACTGCTGTCGAAGAATTTTTATGGTGTCTCCACAAATAAACCAATATGGAAATGGAGGGGCAAGAGCCACGCCAAAACCGGCGGTTGGTAGTCGAGGGACTTTTGGGGGGAAAGGTTTAAAGGCAGCCTCATACCGTTTCTCGCGAGGAACAGAAGAGGGAATCTTTAAACTATCCAGTTTTTTGGAAAAATTTTCTTTCAAAGTGACAGCAGCCTCGCGGATGGTTCGACTAACATCATCTGGTCGATAAGAAGTTTCTAAATACTTCTGGAAGGCTTGAATCTCTTTGATATGGGTGGACGTACCTTTCTTGATCTTCTCCTGCACATCAATGAAAGCTTGGTCAATCAAGCGAGCAAAACTGGGGGCGTCAAGAAATTCTGAGGCGTAATGTTTCGACCACCAGTCATAGAAGTTTTGGGAGCAAAAGTAAGAAGGTTCAAAGTGAACAGGTGTGAGGTAGGACCGAGAAAATAGCCATGATGAAAATAACGTCATAAACGTGCACCAAGGTGGCGGAACAGTGGCTTACATGTTCCTAGTTATTTTTCTTCTTTCTCTTTCATTCCCTTTCACCTTCCCAGACTTGCATTGGTGGAAAGAGTATCATACGACACGCATGAGGACAAAGCGGCGTCGAAGGTCATACGCTGTCAAAAAATGTGTTTTTCTACAGTCGAAGTCGAAAAGACATTTTTGGGGGGCAATTTGTTAGCTCCTAAATTCGACGCCTCATGTAGAAGGAAGGTATCAAAGATAAAAGGGTAAAAAATAAGTTGAGTGCAAGAGAATGGTCGAAAAAAGCAAGGCAGTCAGAAGAAGAAGTCGAAGGATTCATCCAAAGCCAGGAGTTCGACCGCTTGCTGATAAGGATGGTTCGTCGAAGGATTTTGAAATTCAAATATTGGAGGGAACGGTTTTGCTTGTTGAATATTTAGGGAGACACGTGTCACGCTAGGAGCAGTATAACCATGCATTTGTGACAAATGGCGCAAGGAGGTGATGATGGAGGTTATTAGAGGTTATTTTTTACTACTATAAATAGGGTGTCTTAGACATATCCAAGTGTGTTGTAATTTACTATTGTACAAATTACTCTTGAAATTACTCCAAGTATCCGAGTGTAGAGAAAGCGAGTATTGTAAGAGAATGTACGTGATGTAAACACATCATCTTTTAACTTAATGCAATTTACTTGTTTTTACTTTAAGTTTTACAAAGTCTTTTATTGTCTTTACCCCTTTTTCTCCTTACTTTATTTCTCTCCTTCCTATGCAATTCTTTTCTCTTCGTCCTCAATCTAACTTCACCCCTACCAACAAACTTTCTTCTCTTTTATTGAAAGCCTTACTTTATCTTTAAATTAACCCGTAGTCGAATAGATGTTCCTTTAGGATTCTTCTATCCCAATGTTGTTAGAGTGTGGAACTTGAATAAACTCTTAAAACAAAAACAAAATCTTTTAGCACATGTCCTAGGATCAATCTGATCAATCCTGTGAGTCACCAAAGTTAGATTTGGAAGATCAGCGGTTGTTTTTCGATTTTCAAGGGAAACACATCTCAAATTTTGACCAACATGGAACTTGTAGAGCTTGTTCTTAGATTTAATTTTAGTACTAGAAGTCCTTGATTGGATTTATAGAACTCAAGTTATGATCCAGACAAGTTACAGGTCATCAGAGGGATGTGATTTTGGTCAACAAAAGTCAACCAACGTCCAAGCCATTTTTGACCTAGAAGGATGTTTCTCCTCAACTTTTGGCCAACATGAAAGTTGTAGGTATTGATCTTAGCTTTCCAAATTGTACTATAAGTCTTTCATCTGATTTTTAGAACTCAAGTTATGAGGTTTACAAGTTAGGGGTATTTTGGGAAAGTAAGATTACAGGTCATAAAATTATATAGGTCCATTTCACCAACTTGCACACTTCAAATGAAGATTTTTCCAACATCAAACTTGTTCCAAATGGTGTTATTTGCTTAGTCAAGCATTGAGAAGTTAAGGAATTGGCTTGGTTTGAGGTCTTGATATTTGAACTTTCATGGAAAAAGGTTAAAAAGGTGAAAAGGTGAAAATGTGAATTAATTCACTTTTGAACATTTTGGTGCAAATGGATGCATTTTTTGAGTGCAAACATCATTTTAAACACTTTGGCAATTTTACGTTTTGGATTTGAGGTGTGTAAGTGAGTTATTTTCAAGGTTTCTTCACTATGAAGTTACACAATCAACATGAGCCATTAAGATCAAACAAGGCTCCAATCCTGACCATTCAGGCTCCATGAGATACCAGCAAGTGATTCCAACCATTTTGGAGCCAAAATTAGTGCATTTTTGTGTACATGAAACTTGGAAATTTTCAATTCCTTGGATTTTGGTATGGACTGTTAGAGGCTTTGATTGGGCCTAATTATCATCAAGATCCATCATATATATTGTTTGGGCCATGAACAAACACTCAGAAGTGCAAATTGGAGGCAAATTCATCAAGTTCAGTTTTCAAAAAGTGAGAGAAATTCAAATTTCGAATTTGGAGATTGAGGCTGTTTCAGGAGAAATTGTGAATTGAGAAAGCTTCCTTGAAGTTCAATGAACGATTCTGGGCGATTACTTGCAAGTTTGAGCTCCATTTGAAGGCTCAGTGGAAGTTCTCCACTAGGTAATTGAAATTCAACATTACACTCTTGTTAAGCATCAATTCACTACAATTTTTGCATATTTGATACGTAGGATCAATGTAGATCATTAAAATGTAAAATGAACTGGCATTGGTTGTGATTGTTGGATGATGCTCATTTATGTTTGGATCTGGTTTGGCTTGTTTGTGCATGATCTTGCTTGTTTGACACTTGATTTGTGGTCTACGTGAGCTCTAGATGAGTTTTGGATTAAATTGAAGTTGTTTTGGTGAACTTTGATTTTGGATGGTCATCCTTGTTATTTTCGGTTTGGACTCATCTTGCAAGATATGTGGATTTTGATGCTAGATATGAGATCCTCATGATCTCTAGACGAATTTTGATATAAAATTTGTCAAAAACGGTGAAGTTTTGGGAGAGGCTGTGTGGTTGCTGTAGCTCGTGGTGGCCGGACGTGTGAGGAAGACGACCGGAAGTTCAGTCCGGCCGCCTCTGGTTGTCCACCCTTGTTCCATGAAGAAGACGCTTGTGTGGCACCGTGAGGAGCGTTTGATGTGAATACTTCTTGTTCAACGCGTGGGATTAAGATGCACGGTGCATCCAAGTTAACCAAACCACACTAAATTCATTTTAATTTTTCATTAAGGTGTTGTCACTTTGTAAGCCACATGATGAGAGTACCGTTTGATCAAACGTCCCAGATTGCATCCCATGGTGTTCCGTCGTTGACCTATTGCACCAAATTTCCCAGATTTTATTTCATTTTTGAATGTTGCTGATGGGCCCAGCGCGCCTTGCTCTTCACACCCCCAGTTGGGCCCAGCTTGTGTTCTGAACTTGAATTAATTGCTATTTGTCACGCATCTTTTTCAATTTCTTTTTAATTTCTTTTGTTTTATATTTTATTTTTCCGGTTACAATTTTAATTAATTAAAATAGTTCCAATACTCCAAAAATTCACCAAAAATATTTTTTATCAACTTTGAAGTGTCTACTTTTTTTGATATTTTTTATTTTATTTTTCCATTTTATTTTCAATTAAAAAATGAATTAAGTATTGGAATAGTTTTAATTGGTTTGAATGGTAACATGTTTGATGTTTGCATTTATTTCTCTCATTCCTTTTGGATCCAATGATTGAAAATTAATCCTCATCTCAATGATGAGTTGATCAATTTTTGAGGACCATTTTACCCCTGGTTGTTGACTTTTGGGTTGACTTTTGTGGCTTTTCTTTTTGCACTTGTTTCTTTCATTTCAAAGTGGTACATCCAAATGATTTGATTCTTTTGATGGTGCTTTGAGAGGACATTTGTCTTGGTTTCTTGGCCTCTAGTTGCCAACTTGTGTAGCTTCTTTGTGCATTTTATTTGATATTTTTTTAGCCCTTTTCCTATTTTTGAAGTGACTTACAAGTTAGGTCATCTCTTAGGACAACTCACACAAAGGCTTATCCTAGTTTGGATTGGAAATGACCTTTGTGGATCTAATAAGCTCTCAACTCTTCTTGTTTCACATTTTAGACATGTTGAGCTTGCTGTATGTTTATTTTTAGGTCAAAATATTGTTCATTGTTTGTTGTTTGATGCCTTTCTTTGCGTGCTTTCAACTTGAACTCCTAAATGATACTTGCTTGCTTCCTTCATGTTATTGCTTGCATCTTTTCTTGATTTGCTTTGGTATTGCTTTTGAGTTTTCTTCTTTTCATCTCGCTTCTATCCAATAACCTTGGAGTGTCATTTAAGGTAGCTTGGTGCCTCCTTAGGAGGAATTTGAAGCTTACCTAAAGTGATGAATCCATGAGGACCCTTTCTTTGTGTTTGTCATTTGTTTCTTTGATTTTGATGCATTTCTCTCCTTCTTCTTCTCTTTTCTTGCATTTCCATATGCATGCTTGGTTGAGATGAGCTTGTGGAGGCTGCTGCCCCACACTATTTTCCTCCCACTATCATTCTATATGTTGCATTTTGTTTGCATTCTCATTTGCATATGCATTTCTTATTCTTCTTCTTCTTCTTCTTTTGCTTTTCTTTGCCATGTCCCCCATAAGTTCTCTAATCTCTTGAGGTTATGATAGACATTAGGTGCCTAACTATGCATTATAACATTAGGTAGTTCCCTTTTCAAACTCAACTTTAAGTCCACTTTGCATGATAACTTTTAGGATTGACTAGTTTCCCATTAGTGTTCCTTCTTCTCTTCTCATCTTCAAACAAGTCTAACATACTTAATAAGGATGATGAATGTTGTGCCATGAGCCTTATACTTGGGAAATGGTAGTTGAGGGGCCACCTCTCAATTGCCTAGAGTGTTTAGTATGCGTCCTTAGGACGATATGCGACGCATTCGATCCTAGGTTTTAGACTTTGTTACAACATACATTATGAACACTCTAATTCAAAACACTTCTTCTCCTAAAAAACACAAAAAACATTTCAAACTCCTTTTCACCCTTTGGGGTTCTTAATCAAGGAAAATCTTTTCATAAACAAGAGTGTCGTTAACTCTTAGTTCTACTGCAAACGGTAACGCCTAAGTCTCCAATGGTCGAGCTGCATACACCAACTGCTAGAACTATTTCTTAACCCTACTCGGGCCTAAAAAACTGTTGAACCAACATGTGGTCCTTTTAGCCCGAACTACGTTTGCTCTGATCTTTCGTACCAGACGAAAGTACATAGGCACGAGACGCGATGTCTCGGCGAGCAACCTTCCCCTTTCTTTAGCTATAGTTAGGCGAACTACGTTGACTCTGACTTTCCCATTGCACGAGGGAGTACGTAGGCACAGAACGGCGATGCTCTGCCGAGTCAGTTTCTCTTTTCTTTTTCTTTTGTCTCTAATCCTTTAGCTAGATAGTTTCAACACACTCTTTTAGATAGACAACAATGCGTGGATTTCGTTGAGTACGATGGACGTGAGGGGTGTTAATACCTTCCCCTTGCGTAACCGACTCCTGAATCCAGACATGGTTGCGATGACCTTGTCTTTCCCTTTTTCTTTAGGTTTTTGCGATCGTTTCCTTTCCCTCTCTTTGGGATAAATAACATAAGTAGCGACTCTTCTGTTTTTTTCGCTGGTTGTTTTTCGCAGTTGCGACAGGCTTCAAACTCTATCTTTTCTGTTAACAGATCCAAAATTATCCCATAAGAAGAGTGAAATTTGTTGTGCTTAATAGGAGTGATCTTGGCGCTTAGTGCTTTCAGATTGTCAATTGAAGGATCTTTGTATTTAAAAGTGAAAGTACTTTTTTTGTCGGTCTTCTTGTTTAGCCTCATCGTCCCTAGATTCACATTCATCATGATTGCTTTTGAAAAATGCTTATATATGTAATAATAACAAGACACTAAGAGCTTTGTTTTTATGAAGTATGTATGTATGAATAGATGCATAAATGGAAATCGAGCACATGGGTTCATAAGTCCGACATATGGATATGGCTGATACTGACGGCTTTGTAGATAGGTTCTCACAAGGCATGATCTATGGTTTAAAAGGGATCCCAAAGTCATGGGTTCATATGATTGTTCCTCATGCACGACATGAACATGTCAGATGACGACTCCATCACATGAACCTCTTTTGGGTGAGGTCCTCGTATCGAACCACGCGAGAAGAGCTTCTCGGGGACCCATACTACGAGACACGTCGACACTGGGTTCTAGACAGGGATTTTAGAGTCATGGAACTTCTTGACTGTTTGTTACGTATGTCAGTCATTGTCAGGCAACAACTCCATCAAGAAAGTCTCTTCTGAACGAGGTCTTCGTATCGATCCACACGAGAAGAGCTTCTCGAGGACCCATACTACGCGACCATCAATCTTAGTTGGCCAATGGTTTAGGGTTCTAAAAGGTCCTTAGAGTAATGGATTCCCAAGAAAACATTGATCAAACACGCCAAGAGCTTGACGATTGTCATTATTCTCAAAAGAATCTACTCTAAGCGAGGTTCTCGTATCGACTATCACGAGATGAGCATCTCGGAGGCCCATACTACTCAACCTCTCCTATCTCAATTTTAACACTCTAGACTCGGGTGTATAGTCTTTCCCTCAAGGTTTGCCATCAAAGTATCCAATCCATACCACAGAGAATGAAACCAAATACGATGAGATACAATTGAATAAATAAGGAAAGCGATAAACAAGCAAATAAAAAGAAAGAACCCAAACACGCAAGAACGACCTAGGTTAGGCTTGACTCGCTTAGGAAAAGTCCCTAACAGAGTACGATGGATGCGAGGGGTGTTAATACCTTCCCCTCGTATAACCGACTCTCGAACCCTAAGACTTGGTTGCGATGACCATGTTCTTTTCCCTAAAGGTTTTATCGCTATTTCCCTTTCCCTCCTTTGGGATAAATAAAATCCGGTGGCGACTCTGTGTCATTTTTCGCGTAGCGACAGCTGGCGACTCTGCTAGGGAGTCAGTTTACGCAACCTTGCTGTAACATGCTTTTAGAATAAACCCCGCCTCAATTAGGTCTTTTGAGGGTTGTAACATGGTCTGGCTCACGGTTATAGAAACAAAGGATATAAGGCTCAAAGTTTGATTTTAACCCACCCTTTCTTCATGACATTCTCCAGTCCTACATTCAGTTAATTTGGTACATACATGCCTAGAGTTGGACGGTGTGAGACTGAAGATGAAAATTCAAGACTTGCTTGAAATGGCACTTTATATTTTCTTCAGTACTTATAATATTTAACTTTTCTTTTCCATTAAATGTCATGAGCGCATGCTTTGGTTAGTGTGATAAAGGTTTTGACCTGGAAACCACCAGACGTGGGTTCAACCCTTGGTGTGAACATTTCCTTCTTTTTAATTACTATTTTCTTTGATTTTTCTTTAACTTTCAAATCAACATAACCTCTTCATTTTTAAGTGATTATTTTTGCTAAAATTTTGTATTAATGTATATTTTCATATAATGTTTAAAGAATTCTAAAATTCCTATTTTAGAAACACTTTATATTAAATGAAAATTGTAACTCATTTTAGGATTTTCACCCTCCTAATTCTCGATTTTATCAAGCCATTTTCAACCTTGTAAGTCGAGTGCCTTGTGCATCGCCATCGACCTTGTTCGCGTCACTTCAAATATTTTTACCAATAATAAAACCCTTGATCCAACATCAAGTGGTACTTTTTCTTATAAAAATCCAAAAAATCCAACAAAAATGTGATTAAGTTTATACACCATGGACTTTAAGATGGTGGAGAAGGAATGAGAATGGAACCCTCCTACACTCGTTCCGAATGTTTTAAATACAAGGCGCTCGACTTGGTTATTTGAAACATTCATCTTTATCCAAAGTCTTTTGTGTAAACCTAATCAAGAACGATTTATATTAAAAAACCTAAAAATAACATCAACTCATCAAACTTCTTTTCGCCTTAGGGCATCAATCTGAAAACCCTTTTTCAAGGTATAAAAATAACCAACACACATCATTTCTCAAGTGGCCGAACTACGGCTGCTCTGATTTCTCACACATGTTGAGAATACGTAGGTATAGGATTGTGATGATCCTAGCGAGCACTTTTCTTTCTTTCCCACCTATACTCATCCATTCCTCATCACCCAAAAAGGACATGTTACGTCCGTTCTACTGCAAACAGGTAACGCCTAAGTCTCCAACGAGCAAACAACAATACACCTAACTGCTAGAATATGACATTAGTATCGTCTACCAAACATCCCGTTTTCACCGTAGTCCCATGAACTACGAATGCTCTGATTCTTCACTTCCTACAAGTGAATATACGTAGGCACAAGGGCCACAGTCCTTGGCGAGCACTATAATAAAAAAACAACCCCTTTCCCCTTTTAAAACAAGCAAACTTTTAAACTAAAAACACCCACTCAAGTAAAACAACCTAGAAGGTTCCCATCAAGTACGATGGATGCGAGGGGTGCTAATACCTTCCCCTCGTATAACCGACTCCCGAACCCTAAGACTTGGTTGTGATGACCATGCTCTTTTCCCTAAAGGTTTTATCGTTATTTCCCTTTCCCTTCTTTGGGATAAATAAAATCCGATGGCGACTCTGTGTCATTTTTCGCATAGCGACACACACCATAATTGACAATTTTTTTACCTTTGCTCCATTCTTCAGTATGAAACTTATACCCATTTACAAAGTACATGTTCCAAGAGATTGCCAATGATGAAGGACTGTGTGATAAGGCAATTATGTCTTTGTTGGTAACTCCATTTGTCTTCTCATTTACATATTTCTTCAACCATATGGGAAACTCTGTATGTATTTGTCCAGATGAATCTTCTATACTTATAGAATGACTCTTTAAGAATATGCTGCAATCAACCACACAATTCATGAGTAAAATATTTATCATGATATGCATCAAGATCTTGATTGATGTGTTATGATGCATACTTACGCAATATATGGTTTGACCTCATCACAATTTATCAAGACATGTACATGTGAAGACTTCCATTCCTTATCTGATAGATAATGGTTTCCAAACTTCCCACTTGGTCGACCACCACTGTGTAGGAGGGACATTGTAGGTAGGATGTCATCATGGTCTGAACGAGGATTGTTACAAATATTTGTGTTTGGCAATAAACCAAATGAGTTGAAATAATAAGAACAAAAGTAATTTGTCTCACGATGTATATAATCGGTGCATATGGAACCTTCAACTCTAGCCTTATTTGTCACTGCCCTCTTTGAGACTCCTATAAATCTGCACATTCAATCATACCGCATCTATTAAGGTATGATAAACAGGTAATTACTAAATAAAAGCAACCACAACCATTACCTTTCGAATGGATACATCCACCGGTACTGTACTGGACCACCTAACATAGCTTCTTTAGAAAGATGGATTAGAAGATGCTCCATTGAGTCAAAGAAACCAGGTGGAAATATCCTTTCTAACTTGCATATGATAACTGGAATGTTCTCATCCAACTTAACTAAGGCATCCATCCTTAATGTATTACAACAAAGGTCTTTGAAGAATTGACTTAGCTCGGTTAATGGTTTCCAAACCAAATCCGGCAATGAACGAAATGTAATTGGGAGTAAATACTCCATGAAAACATGACAATCATGGCTCTTCATCCCATGCACCGTACCCTTTTCGACATTGACACACCTAGAGAGGTTTGAAGCATAGCCATCTGGCATTTTCAATTCCTTCAGCCATTTACAAACCAACTTGACTTCAGGTGTGGTCAGAGTGTAGCTTGCCTTTGGTTTACCCCTCTTTCCGTTAGTTAAGGGTTGGAGCTCTAAGTCCCCACGAAAGCATAATTTAGCCAAGTATTCTCTCGCCTTTTCGTTATCCTTTATTTTATCCTTAACATTCATGACAGTGTTAAATATATTATCAAAGACATTTTTTTCTATGTGCATCACATCGAGGTTGTGTCTTAACAAGTTATCCTTCCAATATGGGAGATCCCAAAAAATACTTTGCTTTTTCCAATTATGATCAACTCCATACCCTTCAAACTCTTTCCATTTTTCTTCCCATCCAATTTCAGTCACTTTTGGAAAATTACTTATTACTGCCCATATATCTTGACCTGTGGAAACGGGAGGTGGGTCGTCTTTCACAACCCTATTTTTTATGAAACTTCTTTTACTCCTTCTGAAAGAGTGATTAGTTGGCAAGAAACAACGATGACAGTCAAACCAGGAATTCTTATGGCCACTTTTCAAGGTAAAAGCATCTGTGTGTTCCATACAATGAGGGCATGCTAACTTACCTTGTGTTCCCCATCCAGATAACATACCGTAGGCCGGAAAATCATTAATTGTCCATATCAAGCAGGCTTTCATGATGAAGTTTTATTTTGTGGATATATCATATGTCAAAACTCCATTGGACCATAATAGACATAGATCATCAATCAATGGTTGCAAGTAGACATTTATCTTCAATTTAGGATTGTGAGGTCCAGGTATGAGACAAGCAAGAAACAAGTATGGTTTGGTCATGCACATTTCAGGGGGAAGATTGTATGGAGTAACTATTATTGGCCAACATGAGTATGGAGAAGCAGATGCTTGAATGTAAGGAGTAAATCCATCTGAACACAAACCCAATCTTACATTTCTGGGTTCCCTAGCAAAGTCAGGATATACATCATCAAAATGTTTCAATGCTTTTCCATCAGACGGATGACGAAGAACGCTGGAACTATTTTTGTTCATTTGATGCCATCTCATTTCAGTTGCCGACTCAGTTGATGCATATAGTCTTTGTAATCTAGGAATGATTAGAAATAAAACATCCTCTTCACTGGGATATCTTTGTACTTTCCCGTGCCAGTCTTGCGAGGAATGAACCTAGGAGCATTACAAAATTTGCACTCAGACAACTTACTATCATCCTTGTAGTATAACATGCAACCATTCTTACAACAATCAATCTTCTTAACCTTTAGCCCTAACTTAGACACTAACTGTGATGCTTGGTAATAGTTCTCAGGCAAACATTTTTGAACTGGACATACACTTTTAAGCATTTGTGCAACATAAACCTTTTTGTGGAACATGCCAGTTAGACCTAATTTCAAGAAGTTGAGTAGATATTGATAACATAGATTGGGTAGCTCCCTCATAGATAGGCTTGTTGAAAGATATCAACTTGTCATAAAACTGTTTAGCTTCTTCGTTGGGAAACTCATCCTCCAAAAATTCCTCTTGTTCCATGTTATCATTCGCGTGAGAGAAACCTCCATGAGGCCTAAATGCATCATACACCATTTGATCCATTGCCTCAAACTGGTCAGCTTGACGCACATGTTCACTACTATTTGAGCCACCCCTTGTATCAATATTGAGCTCCACTTCTCCATGTTGAGTCCAAATCCAATAGTCTGGTTGAAATCCATCTCGATATAAGTGAAGTCTTACATTAGTTGTTGTACTTATCTTACAACACTTGCAATTTATGCACGGACACCTTATCCCTCCCTTAGACATACAAATGGGTTGATTCAAAGCCTTCTTCACAAACTTTTTAACGCCATGAACAAACTCTTCTTTCAATCCGTGTCTATCGAAATATGCTTTATTATACATCCAAGTACGATCCATTTTCTATATAGCAAACAATTAACACGTGAGTCACTAAAAATTAAAACATATCTTGTCTAAATTTAGAGGAACCAATATGTTTAGTGTTGTTCCAATTTTTGAACTTAACTGTACTCAAAATAAATACTAGTACATTGTTGATCCTACATTGTGTCCTAAACATCATGCATCAAGGTTTCAACCGCCAAATATGAAACCAAACAAAGTTCTGATGGGAATCTAGGTTGACCAACCTCCCAACAAACTTGGACAATAAGCAAAGTAAAGAGCCAAACATTTCTCACTCTGTCATCAATGTTTGAAACTTAGTCTTGTCATGAATTCAACTAAACACACATGACAACACCCTTTCAACAGACCACACCAGCAAAGAACATACAAAGAAATCTACTAAGTCCCTACCTAGACTACCTAAAACCTGTCATCATGGATTAGCAAACCATGATGCACAATGTGCCCTCCAAGTATGGAACACTTGATGACAATATTCAATACACAAAAATCCATGACGATGAGAGTTGGTCATTACAATGCCAATTACTGAACACATATGGTTTTAAAGATAGAGCTCAATGGTACTAGAAGTTAACAAACCTTAAAGCAAATGTTGACATAATTCTTGGTGTTTCAATCAACATTCATTGATGAATTACAACTATCATAGCTTTAACAGCAAGTTGTAAAAACAAGATGAAAGCACCAGTCAAGCAAAAATGTTTTGAAAGTTAACAAACTCATGAGTAAAATCTGAATAGAAGCAGTAACAAACTTGGTGTTTACCAATGTTAACACTCATATTAATTCAAACATTGTTTTCAAAATTAATTACCAATTTGTTAAACCAACACAGTTCTAACATGAAGATCAAGAGTTCAAAATATTGCCAAGTTCAAATCCTCCTACAACTAGTTTATTATCCATTTTAAAATGACAAATGCTAAATCCAAACAATTTTATGTTATGAAAATAGATTTGACAGCAACAAACATAAGCTTGACATAACAATGTCAATCCTCAACTCTCACCATCTGTTTCAACAGTATATATTATCACCTCTACAAAAGCAACAAACTACCTACATTATCCTAGAGACAATCTAAAAGCAACTGTCATGAGTTGAACAAACTCACACCTCAAAACAAAATGACAGCACATTGTAAATTATAATGTCCAAATCACTCAAACTAGTCAAAACCTACATGATGGGGTAGTTGTCCTTTCACTATCAGGTTAGTAAGAGAAATAGTTTTGACAGTAACAAACATGAGTCCGACATAACAATGTTAATCCTCAACTCACCCTATGTTTCAAAGGCATATATCAGCATTTTTACAAAAAAGCAATAACATGCACATACTGGCAGTCTTCCATTTAACAACCAAACATTTAGCATGGTGATGAGTTTTTAACAGCAACAAACATGAGTTCAACAAACTCAAGTAACATCCATAAACTCACATGTTCAGAAATACGTTCAATATACTTTCTTCTCTCCGATTGCCTCGCCGTAGTCTCTAACCAACACCGTCGCGCCGGAGTTTAGGCACTGTTAATTAATCCAAGTTCAATTCAGTTGAGAGCGAGGATTGTGTTTGATAACACGAAATCATATAGATATTTTCATGCATAATTCGACTAAAAGCTAACCGTTTTCGATCCGATTTCGGGTTATTTCCATGTATTTGTCTGATGTTTTTGCAGGTATTCAACGATCACGTCTAAACAAGGCAACATGAAGAAAAGAAGCAATCCCAGATGAAATATGGACGAAAAAGGAGTGAAAACACAATGAAAAGCGCAGCAGACAGTTTTTGCTGATGTGACGACCGTCACAGATGCATGACGACCGTCACACGGGTGACGACCGTCACACCTTGTGACGACCGTCATGCAGGCAAAAACGCCCCACTCAGATTACACGTCAAAAGAGCAGTTCCAATTCCCATTTAATGGTCCACTACTCCCTAAATTATCTGCCTCAAGGTCCATCATCCTCAGAGGTAACCGTTGGAATCCCACCTCTATAAAAAGGGAAGCAGGGGACTTCAAAAAGGGAGCTGCATTCATACCACGAAGTGCTGCCCAAATTTATTTTCAAGAGCAAATTTGATTTCCAGCCTTTTTATTATTTGTATCCATTTCTCCAGTTTCAATTGTATCCCTTTTCCTTTATTTCCCTTTCCATTCTACTCATTCCCATTTCCGCCCTTTTGTATTTGTTACTGCACTGTACGATCGAATTGGAACTAAAGACAGAATCCTGCCAACATCTGTGGAGGATCTGCCCAAAGGCCAATTGGCATTATTTACAGGTTTTCATTTTGATCGACTCTTATTTTATCGTAATGCAATTTATTATTTATTATTATTATTTATGTTTTGTTTTTCCAAATTCCATGTCTAGCTAAACTTAGGTAATCGATATGTAGTAATAATTCGGATGGGATTTGATAACTCTTGTTTGAAAACTTTCTTTTCACAAAAATAACTTATGGTCTAAGTGTTTAAAAATTGATTTACGAAATAAACTTCGTCGCGAAAGCGAGAACTTGTTTTAAAGTAGTTTTGCCACGAAAGTGGGAAATTAATTAAGATACGAACCAACAAGCGAAAGCTGCGGTAAGGTCAGATAGTAAACACTAGGCATTTGTTTTAATAACAGCGAAAGCACTTTAAAACGAATTAGAACTTAGAGATTTCCAAAAAGTAATTTTAACCCCGAACGGAACACGAAAGTGTACGTTAGGCCCTTAGGATTACGATTAGCGTCAATAACCATCGTGAGACGAGAGTCTTCAAATCTCCACTTTCTGCTTAAATGAACTGTGAAAACTATTTCATACACCAGGAACTTATCAAATCCCTGAAGAACATAATTACTACGTATCGATTCAATTAATTAAAATCTAAATAGTAATCTTAGTTTCCCATTTTAGTGACAACATTATTCCCTTAAAACATATTCTACCTAGCTAAACATAGTAACTCCCGAGAACACTAGTTTGATTACGAGTCCCTGTGGGATCGATATCTTTTATTACTACGCGATAGACTGTGCACTTGCAGTTAGAATTGTTAGACATAGAAAGTCGCGATCAAGTTTTTGGCGCCGTTGCCGGGGACCCGTTTAGTCAATAGTGTAACCTTCTGTTACACCGTATAGTCTAGGTAAACAATTTTCATTTTTTTCCTTTACTAGTGTTGTCGATTGTATGCCAAGTGATCGCCCACAAAGCGATATCTTGAAACCTTCAGTCGCAGAACTAGAGCGCTTCTTACATCTAAGAAGCCGAATCATTGAGTACCAACTCAAACATAACATTCGTGATCCTCTCACTCCCATTTCCAAATCCGAAGAAGAACCAAAGATGGCTGAAGGACCTCCGAACAAACCGCTGAAGGCATACGCTACACCATCTCAGATGGAGCCTAGAAGTAGCATTGCTGCCCCAGCTATTACCCGAAATGATTTTGAGTTGAAACCATCATTGCTGTCGGCTGTACAACAAAACCAATTCTCAGGAAACGCAACTGAGGATCCGAACGAACATCTAACGAAGTTTGTGCAATACGCAGACACAATGAAAGCAAATGGAGTAACTCCAGACGCGATAAGACTTCGTCTTTTCCCATTCTCTCTTAGAGACAGAGCGTGGACATGGTTACAATCGTTACCATCCAACTCCGTCACGACGTGGGAGCAACTGAAGAACGTCTTCTTAGCGAGATATTTTCCACCAAGCAAAACTGTTATGCTTAGAGCTCAAATCAACGGATTTCGACAGAAAGATACTGAATCTCTCTACGAAGCATGGGAACGATTCAAAGATATGATGAGAGCATGTCCTCACCACGGTCTAGAAGGCTGGGTGACAATCCATACTTTCTATAATGGGCTTCTATACAATACTAGATTAACCATAGACGCTGCCGCGGGCGGTGCACTTATGGATAAGCCATACGATAAAGCCTATCAACTAATAGAAAACATGTCACAAAACCATTGCCAATGGGGAGGTGAACGCACTCCAAATGAGAAAACCTCAGCGAAAGGTGGGATGTACGAAATCAGCAGCCTTGAAAAGTTCAATGCTAAAGTAGATGCTCTAGCACAAAAGATCGATAGTCTGACCGTTAACCCCACTGCAACTGTCGCTGCAGTAACTCCAAATTGCGAGTTATGCGGAAGCACCACTCATAATGCACCCGAATGCCCATTGCTAGCCGGAATCCCGCCAGACCAGGTAAATTATGCTCAAGGAAATCCCTACGCAAATACCTACAACCCAGGTTGGCGAAATCATCCAAACTTTTCTTACAAAAGCGAAAATGCATTGCAAATGCCTACTGCTCCGCAAGGATATCAAAAACCAGCTGCTCAGAATGCACCTAGGAAATCAAACCTCGAATTGATGATGGAAAAGTTCATAGCTACTCAAGCCCAAACGAACAAAGAGTTCCTGAATCAAAACATACACACTAGCGAGCAAATTAAATAGTTGACAGGAAAAGTAGACGCTCTAGCCACCCACAACAAAATGTTAGAAACTCAGATATCACAAGTGGCTCAACAGCAAGCATCTGCTGCCGCACCTGCTGGCACATTTCCTGGACAACCCGAACAGAATCCCAAAGGCCAAGCAAATGCTGTGATACTAAGAAGTGGAAAAGAATTGGACGAACCGATCGATCCGAGGACCGAAAACTCAGCCATGCAACAGAAACCAACTGAACAAGCAGAAAAGGAATCTGAGTTAGAGAAGAAGGAAGACAACGAGAAGGAGGATACCGCGAGTGAAAAAGCTCAAACACCTTCAGTGCCATATAAACCACCTATCCCTTATCCGCAAAGACTAATAAACTCTAAAACTTCAGGACAATTTAAGAAATTTGTAGAGCTCCTTAAACAGCTGAATATCACTATTCCTTTTACAGAAGCGATAACTCAAATGCCGTCATACGCCAAATTTCTCAAAGAGATCCTGTGAATAAGAGAAAGATCGAGGATAACGAAACAGTTACACTCACTGCAGAGTGTAGCGCTATTATTCAGAACCGCATGCCTCCTAAATTAAAAGACCCAGGTAGTTTCTCCATACCCTGCGTCATAGGAAAGTTCGTAATAGACAAAGCTCTATGCGATTTAGGAGCCAGTATCAGTGTTATGCCCTTATCTATATGCAAAAAGCTGAATATGGGAGACCTCAGGCCAACCAAAATGTCCGTACAATTAGCTGACAGATCAGTAAAATACCCCGTCGGAATACTGGAAAACGTTCCAGTATGCATAGGACAATTCTACATTCCAACCGACTTCATAATCATGGACATCAAGGAGGACACTGTAACCCCAATTATCTTAGGAAGACCATTCCTAGCTACAGCCGGAGCGATTATAGACGTGAAGAAAGGAAGGCTAACATTCGAAGTAGGAGAAGAAAAGATAGAGTTCATTCTCACCAAGTTCTTACAAGCACCAGCCATAGACGATACCTGCTATTTAGTAGATGAAATTGACGAATGCATAAGAGAACTTGAAAATGAAGAGACCACGTATTCAGAAATAATAAAGATTCAAATACCCGACATTTCTGAAGACAACAATTGGCGTAAACCGTATAAAGACGACAGCCTAAGCGAAAGCTTAGCGCTGACACCAAACCATATGCCAGGTCTGAAGAACCCATCTTTAGAACTTAAAACTCTACCCAAAAACCTCAGATATGAATTTCTAGACGATGAACTAAAAAGACCAGTGATAGTCAACGCCGACTTAGGACAACCAGAAACCGAAAAGTTATTAGAAGTCCTAAAGAAGTACCCCACCGCGTTAGGCTATAACATAAGCGATTTAAAAGGTATAAGCCCTTCGATCTGTATGCATCGAATTACAATAGAGGAAGACTCTAAAACTTCTCGAGAGCATCAGAGAAGACTAAACCCCATCCTGAGCACTGTAGTCAGAGATGAAGTAAAGAAATTACTTGATGCAGGAATCATCTATCCGATCTCCGATAGTGAATGAGTTAGCCCAGTTCATGTCGTACCGAAGAAAGGAGGAGTAACAGTAGTTAAAAACGAAAAAGGTGAATCGATAACAAAAAGAGTCGTGACTGGGAGTAGGATGTGTATTGATTATAGGAAGCTTAACAAGGCTACGCGCAAAGATCACTTCCCACTACCCTTCATAGACCAAATGTTGGAAAGACTAGCCAAACATTCATATTTCTGCTATCTAGATGGTTACTCAGGATTCTTCCAAATTCCCATCCATCCCGATGACCAAGAAAAGACTACATTCACCTGTCCTTACGGTACTTTTGCTTACCGCCGAATGACGTTCGGACTCTGTAACGCTCCAGCAACCTTCCAAAGATGCATGATGGCAATCTTCGCAGATTTCATAGACGACATTATGGAAGTGTTTATGGACGATTTCTCGGTATGTGGACAAAGTTTCGAAGGATGCTTACAAAACTTAGAAATGGTACTAGAACGTTGCGTACAAGTAAACCTCGTCCTAAATTGGGAGAAATGCCATTTTATGGTCCGACAAGGAATAGTTCTAGGACACGTCATATCAGATAGAGGGATTGAGGTAGACAAAGCCAAAATAGAGATTATAAAAGATCTCCAACCTCCAAAATCCGTACGAGAGATACGGAGTTTTCTAGGACATGCCGGTTTCTACAGAAGATTTATAAAAGATTTCTCGAAAATCACAAAACCGCTGACCGGCCTGTTAATGAAAGATGCTGAGTTCGTCTTCGACGACGACTGTTTAAAAGCATTCGAAACATTGAAATCAGCCCTTATCACCGCACCAATCATGCAACCACCAGATTGGAGACTACCGTTTGAAATCATGTGCGACGCGAGTGACTACGCTGTAGGCGCAGTTCTAGGACAAAGAAAGGACAAGAAACTTCATGCCATCTACTATGCCAGTAGAACCTTAGATCCTGCCCAAATGAATTACGCTACCACAGAAAAGGAACTTCTAGCAGTTATATTTGCGCTTGATAAATTCTGTTCCTACTTAGTAGGAGCAAAGATTATAATATACACAGACCACGCTGCCATAAGGTACCTAATAAGCAAAAAGGATGCCAAACCAAGACTATTGAGATGGATCCTGTTACTACAAGAGTTTGACTTAGAAATCAAAGATAAGAAAGGAACCGAGAACGTTGTTGCGGATCACTTATCCCGAATAGAAGGCATCAGACACGAACCGGTACCGATAAATGACGATTTCCCGTACGAACGTTTGATAGCCAAATTAGAAAGTGACACACCTAATGCAATCTCGGAAGATCCAGAATTCGAAAAAGTCGTAGAAGTCGTCTATGCCCAAGTCACATTACCTTGGTATGCTGACATCGTTAATTACCTCGCTGCAGGCGTGCTTCCACCAGATCTTACTTATCAGCAAAAGAAGAAATTCTTCCACGATCTGAAACACTATTATTGGGACGAACCCCTACTCTTCAAGAGAGGGGCCGACAACATATATCGTCGCTGTGTCCCGGAGGAAGAAATAGAAAATATTATTTCCCAATGCCACTCAGCACCATATGGTGGTCATGCTAGTACGTCCAAGACGTGCGCTAAGATTCTCCAAGCTGGCTTATTGGCCTAATCTCTGGAAAGACGTTCACATCGCCGTGAAAAAGTGCGATAGATGCCAACGAACTGGCAACATCTCACGACGCGATGAAATGCCTCAAAAAGGAATCTTAGAGGTAGAAGTCTTCGACGTCTGGGGAATAGATTTCATGGGACCTTTCCCTCCTTCTTTTGGTAATAACTACATACTCGTCGCTGTTGATTACGTGTCTAAATGGATAGAAGCCATAGCTGCTCCAACAAATGACGCACGAGTAGTAACCAAACTCTTCAAGAACACAATCTTTCCTAGATTCGGTGTACCCAGACTCGTCATTAGTGACGGAGGATCTCACTTCATATCACGAATATTCGATAAACTTCTTTCTAGATATGGAGTCAAGCACCGAGTAGCTACACCTTATCATCCGCAAACTAGAGGACAAGTAGAGGTCTCAAACAGAGAAATAAAACAGATCTTGGAAAAGACTGTCGCTACCTCGAGAAAAGATTGGTCATCAAAGCTACAAGAAGCTTTATGGGCGTATAGGACCGCATTTAAGACACCAATAGGTACTACCCCCTATAAATTAGTTTACGGTAAATCCTGCCATCTCCTTGTAGAGTTAGAGCATAAGGCCTTCTGGGCCATTAAAACACTCAACTTCAACTACACCGAGGCAGGAGAAAAGCGAATCCTGAACTTACACGAGTTGGAAGAACTTCGATTAGACGCTTACGAAAATGCCCGTATCTACAAAGAACGAACTAAAAAGTGGCATGATAAACGTTCAATCAGGAAACAATTCAGTGTGGGAGACATCGTATTGCTCTTCAATTCACGATTAAAACTCTTCCCAGGAAAACTAAAATCTAGGTGGTCTGGACCCTATGAAGTGACTAAAGTACTTCAGAGTGGAGCTGTTGAAATTACCGACAAGACGAATGCACCGTTTATCGTAAACGGGCAACGTCTGAAACATTACAATAAGAACGACAACAGTCCTCAAGTCAGCAATATAACATTGCTTGAGCTTCCGGCTCAAACACCCGAATAGCTTCTCACCAAGCTATCGTCAGGCTTTAGACGTTAAAAACAGCGCTTATTGGGAGGCAACCCAAATTTCCCTCGTTATTGCATTTCATTTTTCCTTAAAATTCTACTTTGAAAATTCCAACAAAAAGCCTAAAATTACTACTACTTTCTACTTTCGTTCATTTTCGTACTTTTATTCTTATTTTATTTTTTCTCTTTTGCCTTTTGTTTCTACCATTTTTCATTTCTAAAAATCCTGACTCCAAATTTCTTGTTTCAAACTTTTCAGGATTTTTAAAGCCTTCAAAACATTTCTTCTGTTTTCTCCGAATTACCTACGAATATGGCCGAGTACGATTTCACAAAGGTTCACTTCAGAGGACTCGCTCAGAAGGCAAGATTCGCAGCACTGACCGAAAGAGAATTCGCCTTAACATTGTATTATGATAAGGCTACTATGGATAAACTAGGGATCACGGATAACATTCAATACCTGTTCAATCAACTGGGTTGGGAGAACACTGCTCTGAAAACACGCTTTGCTACCTACAAGGATCTTACCTACGAATTCCTCAGTTCTTTCAGATACACACCCAACTATGGCTTTGGAACCCGCTCAGAGTTGATTACCTTCCGATTGTTTGGAATGGACCAAACCCACAGCCGGATGTCACTAGCTAACCTCCTAGGATTCCCTAGCGGACCGCATGTCTTCATCAGTGCAGAAGATGACGATATTGATTTGCAACTCGAGCACTTCTGGGGTAGAATCACAGGCGACTATCACTCTGAACCAGACAGAATGTACAATGATGACATTCATAACCCAGCCCTTAGATACTTCCATAAGATACTAGCTCACACCTTGTTTGGAAAAGAAGAAAATATTACCATAGTGTCTAAGGAAGAGTTATTCATCATGTTCTGTGCTTCTCAGGGACGGACAGTAAATGCAGTGCCCTTCATGATGAGATCCTTCAAACGACTCACGCTGGAACCTCAGACACCTATTCTTATAGGAGGACTAGTAACATTGATAGCCCACGAGCTTGGCCTTAGATTCCATCTAAATGCCAGCACTCGTTTTGGTACCATCAGACCCATGAACATACAATTCTGCTTTAACAGGCGCATCTTAGGGAATATGGGACCTGGATCGTATGAGTACCTTATTAACGAAAAACCAGTACAACTATTCACACTGCCTGATCATTTGATGACAAGCATCCACAACAAGGATAACTGGCTCTATGAATTAGATGAGCCTATGGGACCTCCTTCACCACAATCAACACCCCAAAACTATATGTATGACAGTGACCACATTTCTGAGGCACACGATTACATGTACTTTGAGGACGCCGCCTCTGAAAATGAAGTAGACCCTATGACTCCTCCACACTACAATACTTATCCTGAGCCTATCCCTGAGGAAACAACCGACAAAATGGATACCGTGTTACTCAGATTGGACGACGTTGATAAAGCTCTGACGAATGTAAAAGCTGATATCACAGGCATGCACAGTGACCTGGTAGGCTTCATGGATCTAGTATGCGACCAACTCGACTACTATTCACGGAAATTTGATGAGTTGAAGGCACAGAAAGATTAGTTATTAGCTCATAGCAGTAGTTTCAGTCTAGTCTAGTCTAGTTTAGTTTAATTCACTCATTTGGAATTTTCACATTGTTCGTTTCATTATGTACTACATACAATTGTTTCCATTTTATGCTATTTCAATTCTAGTTTTGTTCAATTATTCTGTTTTCGCATTATTTATTGATTGTTGGCTGTTATAGTACATCACCGTAGCAATACTACGCTTTAAAATCACCCCGAATACGCCCTCAGAGCAAAATTCTGCATTCTGCAGATTTTGCTGCTGTGACGACCGTCACAGTCCCATGACGAGCGTCACACGGGTGACGACCGTCACACCCTTGTGACGACCGTCACGCAGCCCAGAACTGCAATCTGGTATAACAGAGGTCGTGTAACCCTCCACTCCCCCCATTATCACTTTCAAACTTCCAACATCCATACCCCACTACGATTTTCGTCATCTCCATCTAAACTATAAACCCCAACTCCAAATTCAATCTCCAAACCACCGTTCTGTCACATTTCCATCTCTGCCGAAAAACCCTAAAACCTCTGAAACCTCTCCATCTTCAACAATGGCCGGAAACGCAGACATCAACAACATTTCCTTCCCTGAGGGCGAGTTAGGCGAGAGACAACGAGCACAGTACAATGCATTTCATCAGAGGTCTCTCCAGCCAACTCACTACCCGCACCTTCCATCACTTACGGAGCTCGGACTCCTCAAAGGTGTAACATGGATGCTTCAACGCGCAGGCATCTGGAACCTCTGCTCCAACCCCTAGCCGACCTACGAACAGCTCACCCTGGAGTTCTTGAGTTCGTTCTCCTACATCACCAGCAGCGGCGGACTCAACCAACACTCAGGCGCCGCTTGTTTCCGGATGTTTGGCGTTAACTATCAGCTGCACCAAAACCAGATTGTCGGCATTCTACAGTTTCCCTGCGGCGAGAACGCTCATCGCCGCATCACTGATCAGTTCCAGCACGACGCCTTCGCGCTGTGGTATTAGTTGACCGGCCTAAACGCCGATGGTTGGGACTCCCTACACGCCACTCACATCCACAACCCCGCCATCAGGTACTTTCACAGGGTGTTGAGCAACATCATCTTCGCCAGAGACAGCAACCACAAAGTGAACTCCAAGGAGCTCTTCTTTCTGCATTGCGTCTTCAACAACGAACCCGTCAACGCTGCCCCGTTCCTGTTGGCCCACATTCAGGCCAACTGCAACCATGGCTCGAAGCCATTCTACTTTGGCGGGATTGTCACGGCCATTGCACTTGGGCTGAACCTTGGCGACCAACTTCGGCACCTCCATTCCATCCCATTGGTGTTCCTTGACACCGACCACTGCAGGGCCTCCCATCTCATCCGCTCCCGAGCTGACAGGAAATATCATCCGGTTGTGCGTGGCAAGACCGTCAGAAGCATCATCCTTCCGTCTCGCACCCGCATCCATCCCGAGGACCGTACCAACTGGTTGTTCGATCTCACTGCCCCTCCTACTGCCGCTGTTCCTACTCAGGACCCCACTCATGATTCTGAAGATGAAATCCAAGCTGAGTTGGACAGGTCCGAGCAGCCAGAGGCATCGCAGCCTCTTCCTCCAGTAGGTACATCATCCCGCCGCCGCCGTTACCACCCCGTGCCTGACTACACTGAAGAGGACCTCCGTCGCTCCCTAGACCAGCAGGCACAGATATTCACGATGCTGCAGCAGCAGAACCAGCGAGCTGACCAGTTCGAAGCTTGGCACCGGACTCAAATGCAACAACTTCACACCGGCCAAGCTACGATTACTGAGAGTCTAGCGAATCTTACCCTGCAGGTCGAAGGCCTCCGCGACACGGTCTACCACACCGGAGCCATGAGCTACGAGGATAGAGTCGCCCTTGCTAGAGCCAGAGGACGCCAGCGTGGACGTGACAGGCCCCGAGACTAGATTTTCATTTTTTTCCTTTATTGTTTACTATATTTCTGTTCTATGTATTTTCATTTTCAGTTGTATCTCCCTCTCGCATGCTTCAAGAATCAGTGAGGACACTGATCGAGATAGTGTGGGAGCGGAGCCTTATTTCCACTGTATTCAGAACTTCCCTTATTTACTGTATTTCCATTTCACTGCACTTTTGAATTTTAGTAAGTTCTATTTTACACTTTCTATTTCTAGCAAATAAAGCGCATCTGTATATTTTTCACGTTACGCAAACAATCCCCACACTTTTCGACGTAAACAAAAACTTTCATTTGTTCCTCAAAAGCAAAAGCATCACGAGAATGCACCTGAGTTCAAACCGAGTTTTGAAACTCCGAGGAAACGACAGTTCTAACAAAACCAGTATCGTCCAGACACCTTAGATCTCTAGTTTATGCGAGTCGGTTTCACCACCTACGTGTACCAAAGTCTCAAGTGTCTACGCAAACTCAACCCCAAGTAGTTTATACTAGCAGTCAGCACCATCCTAAAAACACTTCTAAGCGAGCGACCGATGCAAATAAGTGTATGATCTCCAAAAAGATGAAAAATCATGAAAAGAGAGCTAAAAAGCCCAAGAATATAAGATTCGTTTCCTTCTAAGTTAGGTGCTCCTCACTCGAGCATTTAGCCCAACGGCACGAAAAACTCATTGAAAAATCAATGACACCAAATTATGATCAACAAAGAAGATCAAAAACAAAAACGAGATCATATTCACTAACAGGTCGACTTGCCATGAGAGTGTGCGGACAACGGGCTTAATGTGATTGCGCTAGAACAAACAGGGTGAACTTGCCACGAGAACCTTGACACCAAGATACGGTAGCATGACTGAGACCGATTTGCATAAAAGGGAGACCTCCGGAGACTTGTAGTCCAGTGTCGCCGCGATACTCGTCTTGTTCCTACCAAGAATCCCGGTTTTTCCAAAACTCCGCGAACGAAGAAGCAGCCTCGTGCTTGCCGACTTTTCCACGTTTTACTTGAGGACAAGCAAAGATTCAAGCTTAGGGGAGTTTGATAACACGAAATCATATAGATATTTTCATGCATAATTCAACTAAAAGCTAACCGTTTTCGATCCGATTTCGGGTTATTTCCATGTATTTGTCTGATGTTTTTGCAGGTATTCAACGATCACGTCTAAACAAGGCAACATGAAGAAAAGAAGCAATCCCAGATGAAATATGGACGAAAAAGGAGTGAAAACACAATGAAAAGCGCAGCAGACAGTTTTTGCTGATGTGACGACCGTCACACCTTGTGACGACCGTCATGCAGGCAAAAACGCCCCACTCAGATTACACGTCAAAAGAGCAGTTCCAATTCCCATTTAATGGTCCAATACTCCCTAAATTATCTGCCTCAAGGTCCATCATCCTCAGAGGTAACCGTTGGAATCCCACCTCTATAAAAAGGGAAGCAGGGGACTTCAAAAAGGGAGCTGCATTCATACCACGAAGTGCTGCCCAAATTTATTTTCAAGAGCAAATTTAATTTCCAGCCTTTTTATTATTTGTATCCATTTCTCCAGTTTCAATTGTATCCCTTTTCCTTTATTTCCCTTTCCATTCTACTCATTCCCATTTCCGCCCTTTTGTATTTGTTACTGCACTGTACGATCGAATTGGAACTAAAGACAAAATCCTGCCAACATCTGTGGAGGATCTGCCCAAAGGCCAATTGGCATTATTTACAGGTTTTCATTTTGATCGACTCTTATTTTATCGTAATGCAATTTATTATTTATTATTATTATTTATGTTTTGTTTTTCCAAATTCCATGTCTAGCTAAACTTAGGTAATCGATATGTAGTAATAATTCGGATGGGATTTGATAACTCTTGTTTGAAAACTTTCTTTTCACAAAAATAACTTATGGTCTAAGTGTTTAAAAATTGATTTACGAAATAAACTTCGTCGCGAAAGCGAGAACTTGTTTTAAAGTAGTTTTGCCACGAAAGTGGGAAATTAATTAAGATACAAACCAACAAGCGAAAGCTGCGGTAAGGTCAGATAGTAAACACTAGGCATTTGTTTTAATAACAGCGAAAGCACTTTAAAACGAATTAGAACTTAGAGATTTCCAAAAAGTAATTTTAACCCCGAACGGAACACGAAAGTGTACGTTAGGCCCTTAGGATTACGATTAGCGTCAATAACCATCGTGAGACGAAAGTCTTCAAATCTCCACTTTCTGCTTAAATGAACTGTGAAAACTATTTCATACACCAGGAACTTATCAAATCCCTGAAGAACATAATTACTACGTATCGATTCAATTAATTAAAATCTAAATAGTAATCTTAGTTTCCCCTTTTAGTGACAACATTATTCCCTTAAAACATATTCTACCTAGCTAAACATAGTAACTCCCGAGAACACTAGTTTGATTACGAGTCCCTGTGGGATCGATATCTTTTATTACTACGCGATAGACTGTGCACTTGCAGTTAGAATTGTTAGACATAGAAAGTCGCGATCAGTGTTAAATCTCAGTTAGGGTTGGAATTAGAAATAATGGTTTTGACAGCAACAAACATGAGTTCAACATAACAATTTTAATCCTCAACTCACCCTATGTTTCAAAGGCATATATCAGCATTTTTACAAAAAAAGCAATAACATGCACATACTGCCCTAATGGCAGTTTTCCATTTAACAACCAAACATTTAGCGTGGTGATGAGTTTTTAACAACAACAAACACGAGTTCAACAAACTCAGGTAACATCCATAAACTCACATGTTCAGAAATACGTTCAACATACTTTCTTCTCTCTGATTGCCTCGCCGTAGTCTCTAACCAACACCGTCGCGCCGAAGTTTAGGCTCTGTTAATTAATCCAAGTTCAATTTATTTGAGAGCGAGGATTGTGTTAAATCTCAGTTAGGGTTGGAATTAGAAATAATAGTTTTGACAACAACAAACATGAGTTCAACATAGCAATGTTAGTCCTCAACTCACCCTATGTTTCCAAGGCATATATAAGCATTTTTACAAAAAAGCAATAACATGCACATACTGCCCTAATGGCAGTCTTCCATTTAACAACCAAACATTTAGCATGGTGATGAGTTTTTAACAACAACAAACATGAGTTTAGCAAACTCAGGTAACATCCATAAACTCACATGTTCAAAAATACGTTCAATATACTTTCTTCTCTCTGATTGCCTCGCCGTAGTCTCTAACCAACACCGTCGCGCCAGAGTTTAGGCTCTGTTAATTAATCCAAGTTCAATTCAGTTGAGACTTGAGAGCGAGGATTGTGTTAAATCTCAGTTAGGGTTGGAATTAGAAATCCATGAGTTGAATGCAAAACATCATAATTACATAGCTTTTCCCTAAGTGGCTAATTCCATTTTCTTGCGTCTTAAAAACATAACAAAATCTAACCTTAAAATGGCAAATAACACAAACAAATTGTTCTACCTTATCAGACTTAGGAATAAGTTTTCTGAGATTAGCAAGCTGAGTATTGATTCTATCTCTGCGTCTTTTCTCTGCTTGACTATGACTCTTGGAAGCACTTGCAACTCTATCTTCTAAACTTTTTGATGTAAGGACACAAATCCTTGATTGGTCATCTGTTTGAACTTTTTGATGTAAAACCCTAATTTGTAAGCAAAACACATATTTTTGTATTTTTAATGGGGTTAGTAATGTATAAAAGGCACACACATGAGATGTTTGATGTCATGCAAATGATGAAAATGAGGTGGGATCTTAGAGTTAAAATCAGGGTATAACAACCTTGAATTGTAGATCAATGGAGTTCTTGCCCTTTGGAATTTTTCTTCTTTCTCCTTCCTAAGCTCTCTTTAGGTTCTGTCTCATTGCCTCTTTCTCCCAAAATTTTCACATACCGTGAAAACTTTTCCATAATAACATCTATTCATTCACCCTAATCTAACCCATTATCCTCTCACCCCTCAATTATCCTCACACCTCTAATCTTATTATTATTTATTTTATTTTAATTCTATATTCTCTATCATTATATTAATTAAATTAAATTATTATTCTAATTCAATTATTTTCTCAACTCTAACCACACCCTCAACTCTGAGTCAATTCACCCATCACTCCCTAATTTTAGATAAAATTACATTTTCTCCAACTATAAAATATCTCTAATTTTCTTAATATTTCTGATATGGAATTAAATTAAATCATTAAACTAACACTCTCCAAAACTCTATTAAAAATAAAATATTAAAGTTGGGGTGTTACACTTCTCTTTTTGCTTTTCGAATTACTCGCATTGTTCTTTTGATCTTTGGATCTAATAGTATCAGTGTCAAACTTGAACCTCAGATAAACAAACAAATAATAGCTCAATAACACTGCACAAAACCAAACTGAATAATAGTAGAACTTATAAAAATTTAAAAAAATACACAATAGCATAATAAAAATAAACTTAAAATTAAAACATCGCACAAAAATTGCTTTGTTGATATTATCAACGATCCTCAACAACGGTGCCAAACTCTTGATGACTTTTCTTGGCAAGTGTAATAATATAATTGAAGTAATAAAATAAGTTCGTCTCCAATACGTGAATAAAGAAGGTACATCCTAAATCACCTTCAATATGCGAATAAAGAAGGTTCATCCCAAACCATTTGGCGTCGTCTATGGTAATCACCCTCCAACATTTCCATGTTTTCACTCAACAAATATAGGTGAACAAAAGCAAGCTAACAATGATTACCACCACGACTGATGATTATTTTTAGCAAGTGTACAAATACACTCAAAGTAATAAAATAATTTTGTCTTTACAAGGATTGCGCTATTTTAAACAAGGTTGTAATCGTGCGATTTTAAGTAACAATAGAGAAGGGGTGCATATTGGTTTTTATGGAAAAAAATTACGCGAAGGAACTTTGACAGAAGTTAAGACAATGAGAAGGCGATTAGATCTTATTTAAATCCCTTAATTTTTCCCTGTTGATGATTGTGCATTATTTGAATTTAATTGAGTTATAATTTTACGACGGATCAATACCATTGTACCCTATTCCTTGGTGTATAACTCACTAATTAGGACTACAACTCCCTTATTCCTTAGGAGAATTCAAAACCAAAACTAGGCGATCTAGGTGCGTTAATTCTCTAGCCATAACTTCTAGTTATCCATCTCTAATTAATTACTAAGTTGAATAATTACTATATATTCGATCAGTAGACTTACGGTCAATAATCCCTACTCATCTAATTTTACTTTACGCACTCATTAGCAATTAGCATACAAAGAGCATGAAGAATAAAAACAATTGAATAACAATTATAAAAATCAAAACATTCAAATAACATCAAACAATCATATGATCCAACAAAGTATAATCACGTTCATCTTCAAAGACACAATTAAAAGAAATCTAGCTATCCATAGTTAAATAATGAAATATCATGAGTTGATATGAAGAGTACATGAAAATTAATGAAGAAATATGTCTCAAATGACTCCAAATCTCTCCAAATTCCTGCTTGAAACATCCTTGTCATCACTTTCTCGCATAAAAATCAGAACCCCTAAAAAAATAACATATTTTTCCATTTAAAGTTGCCAAAATGCGTCAGAATTCTACTCCATCGCGACCAGGATGAGTTGCCGCGATCGCAATACTTTTCCAATGCACCCACAATGAGAGCATCACGATCGCGAGAAATCCAAGGTTTTTTCTTCTTTTCTTCTTGCTTTTTCTTCATATTTTTTCCATGTCCCCAATATTTCTCTCGTTGGCTATTTGACTCACCTTTTCATCATTTTAGCTAATCTTTGACTTGAAAGTTCACATAATTTATCATAAATACTCGTAAATATTATAGTGTCATCAACGATCAAGTTAACACGTTGATCTGCCTGTTGCTAGTGAAACTGTGAGAATGACTCACGAGCCCTGAGATGAACACACTTTATCATCTAGGGGCGTACACAAGTTAGGTTGACTTAACTTGTTACCCAACCCATTCATTCTTCACTATATTGGGTTCATTGTCTAACCCATAATTTCACTGACAAAACATAATAAAATGAACCCAGTCGATTATGGATTAGGACGAGTTTGCGAATTGTGTTTTAAATAAAAATAAATGTTTTTTTAATAATTTTATTTAATTATAAAAAAACTGTAATGCAATTCAATACAATTATACATATTGGCAACACTCAAACTTGATGAAACTTATCATATAATCTCTAATAAAATTCATAATGATACAAAAATAAAATAAAAAATAACAATTAGTCTTAAAATGATGTAAATTCATTAGTCTAGTAATAATATTGATTACCTGAACAAAAAATATATAAATTATTGCAGACTGCGTCAAATATACTTGTAGATAAATGAGTTTAAATAGTTTATAAATTAGTTCAATTTGAATCAATGAGTTCATGAATTGACTCACACCCCTAAACATCACTAAAATTATTGTCGTCATCATCATCCAAATGAACCTATATTTTTGTTCTTCTAAAATTATTAATTAATATATTGATTTTATTAATAGAAAAGAAAGATATTCCATCTTCTTTTAAATGAGTCTTGTCTTTTTATTCAAAAGAAAAAAATAGTTAAATTTTTTTTTTATTAAATATTATTTAGATTCTCTATTCATTTTAAAATAATTTTGGTTTTAAGAAATAATTTAGTAAATTATACTTCTCTAACGCATCACTAAGATTAATTTAGTAAAATGTAAAATCTTACGACAATAATATTATGAGAAAACATTCATTTTTAAAAAATTAGTTTTTCAATAAAAAAAAATTAGGCTTAATGTACCATATGGTCTCTTAACTTAATTTGTGTTTTCATTTTAGTCCCTTATGTAATAAACATTAGTGTCAGGTCCTTTAATTGTGATTCCGTTAGTCAATGTGATCCTTTCTGTTAAAATGTGTGTATTTCTGTTAGTTGTTGCTAGGGCGGCATTCCGGCTGGCTTTCTTAACATGACATGGATTTATGGTTTGACATTTTGACTAAAAAAACATCAGAATTTTCAACGTTTTATTTTATCCCTTTTTACTTCATTTTCAATGTTTCATTTTATCTCTTTGCTAGAAACCCTAACAAAGCAGCCATTAGCATCCATCTTCATCTTCGTTCGTGTGACTATCGTCACTCTTCATTTTCGTTCGTCAAGATATGGTTATCATACATTTTTGCTCGTTCATCATTCTTCATCTTCAGTTTGGAATCTCTCATTTTTGTTCTTCTTCATTTTAGGGTTTATGTATTATTTGATTCTGAGTGAAAGAGGAACAAGTTCCATCATCTGTTTTGAGGTACGAATGATGCAAACTTTATATTTTTTCCATTCATTTATTTTAGTTATCATTTAGGGTTTTTCATCTGCGTTAGCTTTGAGTCTCATTTTTGTTGTTCTTCATTATAAGGTTTGTGTATTGTTTGATTCTGCGTGAAAGAGGAACAAGGTCCATCATCTGTTTTGAGGTACGAATGATACAAACTTTATATTCTTCCCCTTCATTTATTTTAGTTCTCATTTAGGATTTTATGTAGTTGTTGTATCTAGGTCATTGAGAGTGTTTTAAATGCGTTGTTCATCATGGGGGTGAATTTACTAAGTTAACGAAATTAGGTTATAATGGGTTAGAGGAAGCGTGGGATGTTGAGCCTGATTATTGGAGTTACTTCGAAGTGTTAGGTGGGTTAAAGGACTTAGGTTATCCAACTATAGAGAGTCTTTGGTATTATGATAAAATGGAGTGTAATAGCATTGTGGAGTTGAAAGATGACAATAGGACTAGGAGGATGCATGCAATTGTTGTGTTGACTTGGGAAATTCATTTATATGTTATACATCATATCCTACAACCTGAGGTAATTGAGGAACCAATATTATCACTTGAGTATAGTGTTGAAATAAGTGTCAATGAAACTGAGTTAGGTGTGAACATTGATGAGGGGACCACTTGTGTTGAGAATGTAGAAAACAACACTGAAAAGTTAGAAACTGACTTTGAGAGTATTATGGATGAGGTACATTGTAACACCCTTCTAAACCCCACGGATAATATATGAATAAATAGAGTAAATTTCCATGCATTTACAAAAGGGCATTACACATAACTTTCAAAATATCAAAACCACCTGTCATGCTCATTACTATTTCAATATAAAATTATGCTTTACAAAACTTTACTTTGCATGCAGCAGCGGATTCAATTATACCACAATTTTCATAAAAGAAACATTTGCTTTTATCACATAAAACAACATCACTTAGGCACTAAGGCCAACATCATAATATTCCAATGGATATAAACACGTTTATAGAGTACATAATGTATATCTTAAACACAACCCAAACGATCCCAGTGTTACATGACCAGAGCATGACTCGACCCAACATAATTAAATCACTAAACGGCTACACCAAAAGCGACCTCGTAACTACGAGCAATACTACTCCTTGATACCTGCACGATGTCATGTAGGACATCATTCCAGCAGAAGGGTGAGAAATATTATCATAATAACAATGCATATAATTATATATACACAAATACACAAGCACAAAATACATATATTCCACATTTTCTCACCACAATTCATTATAACTCATCATGTACAATACAACATATATATAATCAAATATGGATAATCACCAAGCATATTCATCATGCACGTATCCATAAATCTCAACATTCCACATAAACATACGCATATTATATTTACTCACTACTTCACAATTACACATTCACAATTCTCAAATCAACTATACATGTTCATAACCATACTTTCATACAATGATCACATATTCACAACTCTCAATTACACAAGTAATGCACAAACGCATATGCATAACTTCATACAACAATCATATATTCATTCCATGAGACTCAATGCAACTCAATGCAACTCATGCCATGTGGTACCAACACTTGTTATCATTTTTCGGTTTTTACACTTAAACCGGGTCCGTTCCCTAGACCGATAACAACAAAAGCCCGTTCCCTAAGCTTTCAAACCCCACTCTAGGTTTGGGACAAGTCACAAGCCTCCACGAGACTAGCAAACATTGCCTCTTGACTAAATGATGCATATGCAATCAACAACAAAATGCACTTAAGACCGATCACACGTCTTAATCCCATGCATTCACATAACTCCTCCCTTCAAGAATTAAACAAGATTGCACACACAACATATCATATAATCAAGTATTCATACTTTTCATCAACATATTTGTCCAACAATGCACGCATATCTTACAATATGCTCTCATGCATTAATTCACAATAATCGGATACAACAAATATGCATTCATAATTCAACCTCATTACCTTTTCAAACAATGCACACATATTCACAATATATTCTCATGCATTCACAATATCGCATACAATTAATATGCATTTACACTTTAATATCATTACCACATTTATCAAGCAATGCACACATATTCACAATATGTTCTCATGCATTCTTCACATACAAACAATATGCATATATTTGTCAAAAGACTATATTTCATAATCGATTCCACCATCTAGGATTCACGCCATACGGCTACCCACAGCATATCATATCACAACATGCACAAGCTATACGTTATATAACAAAAGTATTTTGCACAATAACACATCAATCACACAAATTCGCGACGGTAAAAATCAACACAACAATATGTTTTCAATTTTCTGCTATAATTGAACCATGTACAGGCCTCAAAGCCATTTTTTATAGAAATATAATCTCGTTAACTTACCAACGCTTCGAACGGGGGTCAAAACCGACTTACGGTTCAAGAGTTATGAATTTTTGAAGTTTTCCGAAAAACCAGAATTTTGCCTAAACACGGCTACGGGATTTTGCATTTTCGCCCGAAAATCCGACCGATTCAATTCTTTTTTTCGAAACAAACACATACTCATACTCACCTAACATATAGCAGTGAATTAGAACCATTAAACACGATTTCTACGACGTCCGATTTTCACTCAAATCTCAAACCCTCAATTATCCAAAAATGTCAAAACTCACAAACTCAACCAAATTCAATCAAACGAAATCCAATAATCACGGCTAAACATTACCCGACTAAACTATGTAATTTATTTTGAATTCTAACCGTTCAAAACTCGATTCTACCGATTAAACCATTTATGCCCTAGAAATGGAAAATAGAGAAAACTACCAACAAATCCAACACAACTCATACATAATCATACACATTGATCAAATAATAATGTTTCTCACCCTTACCTTGAATTTGTTGAACTTTTGCTCTTTCTCTTGAGTTTCCTCCTCTTCTTCTCCACTCCTCTCTTTGCCTCTTTTCTCCTTTCTATCTTTTCTTTCTTTCTATTCTCTTTTATCTCATTCTCTTATTTTATATAATTCTCACAATTTTAATTAACCTAGTAATTCCAATGGGCTTAATAACTCATGTCTATTCACACCCCCAAATAGGCTCAATCAATTAATCTATCAATTCTATATTATTCTACAAATTAGAATATATCATATAAGTTAAATAATAAAATTAAATCAATTATTTCGAATATGTCCAATAATTCAATTAATCCAAACAACTCAAATAAATCAAATAATTTATATAAATTCAATAAATCAACTAATTCAATTATATCAAATAAATCACATAAATTAGTTAATTCAATTAGGCCTAAAATCACATAATTAATCAATTAATTTAATTAATAAATAATTACTAAAAATTGGGGTGTTACAACCCTCCCCCACTTTAGGAATTTTCGTCCTCGAAAATGTTACCTGATTCAAATAACTCTGGATACGACTCTCGCATCCTAATCTCCCAACTACCTCCACCAAAGGAATCTCTATACCTCGAAGTTGCTTCTCGTTCATCAACCTGAACTAGCAATGTCTCAACAATCAAATCCTCTCTTACTCGTACACTATCCATCTGAATCAATGCACTTCCTCAACTTAGACACATGAACACATCATGCAATCCCCACAAGCGACAGCGGTAAAACAATCTAACATGCTATTTTCTCCATGCTTCCGCTGCGCCACTCTGATACAGATCAACAAAACACAGTGGGTGCTTCCGAGACCTCAAGCTCGACCGACACCAGTTACTATTGTAACTCTCGAAACACGTCTTTTCTTGGGTCCTTTTAATCTTTCTAGTCGTCTCTTGCACAATATCAGGTCCGAGTACAACACTCTCGCCTGACACACATCAACACAAAGGATTCCTACACCTCTTACCGTAAAAAGCCTCATACAATGTCATTCCGATACTAGAATGATCATTGTCATTGTAGGTAATTCAAGCAACGATAGTTAACTATCCCACGATCCACCTTGATCCAACACACAAGCTCTCCACAAATCCCGTACATACTAGATAGTTCTCTTTGTTTGTCCATTTCGTCCACGGATGCTAGACAAAGTTCAACTTCAACATGACACCCAAAGCGTCTACAACTTTCTCAAAATCTCAACGAAAATTCAGATTCCCATCCGACACAATATTCGACGGTAACCCATACTACCCCGCAACTTCCTCACTATACCTCTTAGCTAGCTTCACCATAGAATGATTCATCCTCATTAGTAAGAAATGAGTTAATCTTGCTAATCCATTCATAACCACCCAAGTCGAATCATATCCCTTCACATTTCTTCGGAAAACCCGACACGAAATCCATGGGAATACTATCCCATACCATTTAGAAATATTCCACAGTTGTATCAGGTCCAACAACCTCTGATGTTCACACTTCGACTTCCGATAAGTCAAACCAACACATACCACTTCAACCACTTCTCTCTTCGTCTATCTCAATGTTCTTCTTCCAGAGTACTCTTATCCAACTCACACTATTTGGAACACACACTCCATCATGATATCTCATGGTACCATTCTCATTAATCCGAAAATCAGCTATTCGACTTCAATTCATTAAATTTAATCAATCTATTAACTCAAATTAGAACTTCGACTTCTTCGAATCTTATCAAGAATACCTATAGTCAGTCTCAAGATACAAAGCTCAACTCCCTAAGATATTTTCTTCACAGACCAAACTCATATCCCGAATTTGCTTCATCAGTTCTAACTCATTACCATCATCATTGGTATATACAGAAATTTCCAATTCGATACCTCTGCTACCACTTGGTCTCACTCGAATGGTAATTCAACCCAAAACCATACTCCTTCAGAAGTCCCTATTTATTTCCTCTGCACCCTATTCAACTCTTTTTCAAATCAACAAATACCTTAAGTTCTTAAGATCACCAATCATCTCAAATCTCAACTAAACAATTGAGGCTTCCAAACTCCGGCACAAACACGCAACAACAACCAACTCCAATTACTTATCAGATAATTCCCTTATGTACTTTAAGTTGCCTTAAAGCATAACCAAAACTCGCTGATGTTGTACTTAACATATCCCCCAATCATATCAACCAAACATCACAAAACACAACAATTTGTTCTGTCGGATTCGGAAAAACCAATACACGAGCTGTTGATAGCTTTCCTAACAATTCCTTAAACTTTCTTCACAGTAGAATATTACTACTTCTTCTTCAACACTGATAACTCAAGTTCCCGATGCTCAACATGATCCTCTATACTCTTAGAGTATATCCAAATATCATCGGTTACCCAACCATTGACTCACTCAATTAAGTATGGAGAATCCCATGCCAAACGGACACTCAATTTGTGAGTCATGGCGGAAATACAAACCAAACTTACTACAAGAACCAAACATATTTCATCAATAAATAATTAATTCCATGTCACTACTTCACCATCATATAAAACATTGTAATACTTCACGCGCTTCTAATCTTGCGTCATTCCGAGTTACGGTTCTCCCGTTACGACAAAAATACGAAAACAACATTTCCACACTTAGAAGGTCATTCAACACATCTTCAACTCTTGAAATGTTTAAAGGTCTAATTATACCAATATAGTATCCCACACCTTGCTTCCTTTAATAATCACCAGAAGTCACTATCCACCCTTTATATACTTGACTTCACAATTTGTTGCCACAACACACACACCAGACACAAGTCTCAAAACTACTCAATCAGTTTAATTCCTTGACTATCCAAATAGACATACAATATAGAGCTCTTAATATCAGACTAGTTCCCGTAACTAAGTCAATCACAACTCCACTTCACGTCCTGGTTGTATATCACTATCTTGTCAGAATAACTTCCAGACAACCACAATTAATCGGCAAACCGCCAACTTCCCACTTTCGTTAACACTCAAAATTTCCATCAAAATGAAACATCTCATCACTGTCCTGCACCGACTCATCAAAACAATTCTTCAGCACTTGGCTTAACTCTAAACAATTCATTGCTCACGCCATCTAAGCTTGCAAGACATGTTTATCCCATCCAACACAATCCCAACTACTATCAACAAGAGATTAAGGGTGATCAGTTCCTCAATTTGTTAATAGACAGTCGACAATCATAATGGGGCATAAACCGTCTTTACCAAACTATAAGAGTGTTCAACCATACACTAAGCTACAACTCCACACTTGCAGCATCTTGGAGAAGCACCAGTTTCTCCCCCACTTGAATCATTCTTACTCTTGCAGACAAAGGTTAGACAACAAACATGTATCGACAGTGTTTTCACACACATGTCGTATACTAGGGAACAAACAATATTAGACAACTTGGCCAGACGGACCGACCTGCTCTGATACCACTAATGTAACACCCTTCTAAACCCCACGGATAATATATGAATAATCAGAGTAAATTTCCATGCATTTACAAAAGGGCATTACACATAACTTTCAAAATATCAAAACCACCTGTCATGCTCATTACTATTTCAATATAAAATTATGCTTTACAAAACTTTACTTTGCATGCAGCAGCGGATTCAATTATACCACAATTTTCATAAAAGAAACATTTGCTTTTATCACATAAAACAACATCACTTAGGCACTAAGGCCAACATCATAATATTCCAATGGATATAAACACGTTTATAGAGTACATAATGTATATCTTAAACACAACCCAAACGATCCCAGTGTTACATGACCAGAGCATGACTCGACCCAACATAATTAAATCACTAAACGGCTACACCAAAAGCGACCTCGTAACTACGAGCAATACTACTCCTTGATACCTGCACGATGTCATGTAGGACATCATTCCAGCAGAAGGGTGAGAAATATTATCATAATAACAATGCATATAATTATATATACACAAATACACAAGCACAAAATACATATATTCCACATTTTCTCACCACAATTCATTATAACTCATCATGTACAATACAACATATATATAATCAAATATGGATAATCACCAAGCATATTCATCATGCACGTATCCATAAATCTCAACATTCCACATAAACATACGCATATTATATTTACTCACTACTTCACAATTACACATTCACAATTCTCAAATCAACTATTCATGTTCATAACCATACTTTCATACAATGATCACATATTCACAACTCTCAATTACACAAGTAATGCACAAACGCATATGCATAACTTCATACAACAATCATATATTCATTCCATGAGACTCAATGCAACTCAATGCAACTCATGCCATGTGGTACCAATACTTGTTATCATTTTTCGGTTTTTACACTTAAACCGGGTCCGTTCCCTAGACCGATAACAACAAAAGCCCGTTCCCTAAGCTTTCAAACCCCACTCTAGGTTTGGGACAAGTCACAAGCCTCCACGAGACTAGCAAACATTGCCTCTTG
The DNA here is from genome assembly GCA_963859935.3 of Lathyrus sativus. NCBI lineage: Eukaryota > Viridiplantae > Streptophyta > Magnoliopsida > Fabales > Fabaceae > Lathyrus > Lathyrus sativus. The sequence goes on along the minus strand of OZ012740.1, from coordinate 320,094,917 downwards.
ACTAAATGATGCATATGCAATCAACAACAAAATGCACTTAAGACCGATCACACGTCTTAATCCCATGCATTCACATAACTCCTCCTTTCAAGAATTAAACAAGATTGCACACACAACATATCATATAATCAAGTATTCATACTTTTCATCAACATATTTGTCCAACAATGCACGCATATCTTACAATATGCTCTCATGCATTAATTCACAATAATCGGATACAACAAATATGCATTCATAATTCAACCTCATTACCTTTTCAAACAATGCACACATATTCACAATATATTCTCATGCATTCACAATATCGCATACAATTAATATGCATTTACACTTCAATATCATTACCACATTTATCAAGCAATGCACACATATTCACAATATGTTCTCATGCATTCTTCACATACAAACAATATGCATATATTTGTCAAAAGACTATATTTCATAATCGATTCCACCATCTAGGATTCACGCCATACGGCTACCCACAGCATATCATATCACAACATGCACAAGCTATATGTTATATAACAAAAGTATTTTGCACAATAACACATCAATCACACAAATTCGCGACGGTAAAAATCAACACAACAATATGTTTTCAATTTTCTGCTATAATTGAACCATGTACAGGCCTCAAAGCCATTTTTTATAGAAATATAATCTCGTTAACTTACCAACGCTTCGAACGGGGGTCAAAACCGACTTACGGTTCAAGAGTTATGAATTTTTGAAGTTTTCCGAAAAACCAGAATTTTGCCTAAACACGGCTACGGGATTTTGCATTTTCGCCCGAAAATCCGACCGATTCAATTCTTTTTTTCGAAACAAACACATACTCATACTCACCTAACATATAGCAGTGAATTAGAACCATTAAACACGATTTCTACGACGTCCGATTTTCACTCAAATCTCAAACCCTCAATTATCCAAAAATGTCAAAACTCACAAACTCAACCAAATTCAATCAAACGAAATCCAATAATCACGGCTAAACATTACCCGACTAAACTATGTAATTTATTTTGAATTCTAACCGTTCAAAACTCGATTCTACCGATTAAACCATTTATGCCCTAGAAATGGAAAATAGAGAAAACTACCAACAAATCCAACACAACTCATACATAATCATACACATTGATCAAATAATAATGTTTCTCACCCTTACCTTGAATTTGTTGAACTTTTGCTCTTTCTCTTGAGTTTCCTCCTCTTCTTCTCCACTCCTCTCTTTGCCTCTTTTCTCCTTTCTATCTTTTCTTTCTTTCTATTCTCTTTTATCTCATTCTCTTATTTTATATAATTCTCACAATTTTAATTAACCTAGTAATTCCAATGGGCTTAATAACTCATGTCTATTCACACCCCCAAATAGGCTCAATCAATTAATCTATCAATTCTATATTATTCTACAAATTAGAATATATCATATAAGTTAAATAATAAAATTAAATCAATTATTTCGAATATGTCCAATAATTCAATTAATCCAAACAACTCAAATAAATCAAATAATTTATATAAATTCAATAAATCAACTAATTCAATTATATCAAATAAATCACATAAATTAGTTAATTCAATTAGGCCTAAAATCACATAATTAATCAATTAATTTAATTAATAAATAATTACTAAAAATTGGGGTGTTATTGCATCTTGTTTTCGGTAGCCCGTTCATAAGAACTCCACAGTTAAGCGTGCTTGACTTGGAGCAATTCTGGGATGGGTGACCTTCTGGGAAGTTTCCTGGAAAGCGTGTGATTGAGGACAAAGCATGCTGAAAAGACCCGTGTTGGTTTGTGGGGTCAGTCGGTAATCCTGAAAAGTAATATGGGGCGTTACAAATGGTATCAGAGCCATACCTCTCCCAGTACGATGTGGTTCGGGGACGAACCAAGCGGAAGTTGGTGGGCATGTAACACCTGAGGTGAAAGAGGACGGTGGTTACATGTAACACCCGTGGGCGAGGGAGTGGTTGTCGGTGTCATGAGGCATGACAATGGGACACTCCTAGCAGCTTCTAGGGGAAAACCGAATTCGCATCCGAATGAGAGGGATCCTGAGACTATGCAGGTATGGGACTGCATGGTTGAATGAAGGCTTATAAGGATTAATTGGTACTACCTATACCAACAAGATGCATCTTCTTTTCGGTAGCCCGTTCATAAGAACTCCACAGTTAAGCGTGCTTGACTTGGAGCAATTCTGGGATGGGTGACCTTCTGGGAAGTTTCCTGGAAAGCGTGTGATTGAGGACAAAGCATGCTGAAAAGACCCGTGTTGGTTTGTGGGGTCAGTCGGTAATCCTGAAAGCAATATGGGGCGTTACATACATGATGTGGAAGTTGATGTGGAAGAAGGAGAAATAAATGACAAGGGGACCACAAATATTGTACATGATATGGAAGTTGGAGACAAGAGGACCACAAATGTTTTACATGATGTGGAAGTTAGAGATAAGGGGTCCACACATGTTTTACCTGACGTGGAAGTTGGAGACAAGGGGACCACTGAAAGTGAACATGGTGAGGGGGGCATTGAAATTGAGCATGATAAGGAGACCACTATAGTTGAACAAGGTGAGGGAGATGAGGGTCTGAACTGTAACAATGATGGAGAAGAAGGACTGAATTGTACCAATGATGGATATGAGGGACTGAATTGTAACAATGATGGAGAAGAGGGACTGAACTGTAACAATGATGGATACTGTGAAGTGGAAGAGAATGAGAACTATAACATAAAGGGAATAGAGGTAAAAGATGGTGGCAGTGATGATAGTGCATTGGAGATCAATTTTGAAGATTTTGATGATGATGTGGTTATGAATGAGGAGATACCAGAAACTGAACATGAAGTGTCTGAAGATGGAGTGATTGAGGAAAAAGGGAAGGGTAAAGGAAAGGGTAAAAGGAAAGGTAAAGGAAAGGGTAAAGAAATGGGTAAAGGAAAGAGTAAACCAAAGGGGAAAGAAAAAGTTGAAAGGCCATGTAAAAAGGTTAATGTGTATGAAGCATTTTGCATCAGTGACATTTTGCAGAATATTTTGTTAAAGCAATACATTTTGTATCAGTGCAAGATATTTTGTTAAAGCAATATCCATAACATTTTGCTAAAGCAATATCAACTTGTTATTTACATGATTCATCAAATTGTTCTTTATAATGTAAAATAGAACAGTTATAAAACAATATCATACCATACCAGTTAAAACAATACATCCATAACAGACCAGTTTTGTTAAAGAAATATTTTGTTCAATTGGTTAAAGAAATATCATATCATACAAACTTGTTAAAGTAATATTTTGTTCAACTATATCATATCATACCAACTTGTTAAAAAAATATTTTGTTCAACTATATGTTATCATAGATCCATAACAGGTTATAAAACAAATTTTTTGTTAAAGCAATATTTATAACATTCAACCTAAGTTACAGACAAACAATATCATACAATAACAAAAATGCTTAAATATCCAACACAAATTTATAACATTCAACCCATTTCATTTAAGTAAAATTAAACATTCTTACATTCAAAACATCAAATTGCATGTTCTATTGCCCACATATCTATTTCAAATACATTGTTACAAAAACTATATTAAACCTTAAACTAATAATGCCAAATAAAATTACATTTTTCAACATTCCTCTTGTGCTAAAGACCTCATTCTTCAATTTGAATATTTTCTTCCTTTGTCTTTCAATCTTCAAATCCCTTCCATCAACAACTTCATCTCCTGCCCACTTGAAAAAATTGTATCCCTTCTCCAGTTGATTTCTGTAATTTCTACAACCCAAAAAACTTTTTCCCAACATTGACACTATTCAAATCCGTAACAGTATGCATTACACACTCTTCTTCACACAAACACTCCATCCTTTTCTTTCTTATCACAACAAATCCAAATGACCCATAACTCTGGGTGTTTGATTTTGCTTTGTTATTGGAGTTTACTGACATGTTCACATATGAATGAAGAAGGAGGAAGAAGATGATGAATAATAACCTCACGTTAAAATAATGCATTGACATGAAATTAGGTTATACAGTTTATAAATTGCAATATGCTAAGTCACAAATGAACTCCGATTCTTGTTGGCATTACCACATCAGCATAATTAACGTTTTCACAACAAAACTAACATAATAAATCAAATTGTTTAACAGAACGGTTATACGATTGTTAAGAGATCAAAATAAAAATTGAAATTAAGTTAAGAAACTTGCGGATTAAATAAATAAAAAATTTAATATCTAAAAAAACTATCATGAAATAGGGTATGGAATATTTAAAGGCTAAGCCCGTTTTCCACTAACCTACCTTGGCCGCTATTACGTGTCCTAAAGATATCGACTCCCCACTCTCCCTCTTCTTTCTTTACGCTGTCTTGGGAAACAAGAAAAACGCTCTTTTCTTTTGGAACAAAGACCGAGCCTTTGGATTGCGCGCTCAACTAATCCTAACCGTCCACCTTTTCAATCCGACGCCTCCTCCACTTTCTCTCTCTACTGAAAATACTCAAAATACTCTCTCTTTCTCTCCCTTTTTCTCTGTCAATCTGCAGTGTTTTTCATCATAAACCCTAGTAAGCCAAAACACTCAAACTCTCTCTCAATCTTCATCGCACGTTCTTTCCCCTCTGATCTCACTGTTTGGGCTTTCGTTCCGATTTATCGTCTTTCTCTTCGTTCAAGGTTCGATTTTTACAATCTCTCTCTCTCTCTCTCTCTCTCTCTCTCTCTCACTATTCACCCGATTCCTCTTTCAAATTTTTATGTATGTTTCTTTTATACTAGACGCGATCGTCGTTCAGAGTAACGATGATTCTTGATTCTATGTGAGAAACAGAAAAGATTAACCCGGTTCGATTCCGGTTTTCTTCGTCCTCGGTTTTTGTGCTTCCACTCAATTTCTCAAAAAGAACCGTACGGCAATGCCGGCGGCCGGCATGAAACGGTCAACTAGAGCATTCGGTGTGGTTATGAAGGGATCCGACTCGGGTCGGGTTCTCCGGTCCGGTAGGCGGTTATTTCCAGAACAATCAGTTGAAGAAAAGACCAAGAGAGGGAACGTTGGAGACGATTGGCCGAAGCAGCCACTTCCATCTAAGGAAACGGCTGTGCCTAAAAAGACTGATGAAGGAGAAAGGGCGGTAGGAAAAGTGAAGAGGGCTCGGGATGGTTACAAGGTTGACAGGATGTATGGTATTGTGTATAGTAGAAAGCGGAGAAGGACTTCCCGTTCTTCAAAATTTGTACTTTATAAAAAGAAAAGAGAAGAAACGGTTGAGAGTGGTGTGTGCAGTGTGTTTTCTGTTGTTGTGAAGCCCTGTGCTAGAAAAAATGGTAGATTTTCGTCGTTGTTGGTCTCTGTGTTGAGGTACATGAAAAGGGTCACAGTTACATTACCTAAGCTTTTGGCCTTTTTTATGTCTGAACCAATTCATGCTGCCTTTGATTCGCAGGGTGTAAAGTTTCTGCAGGTATATTTTTTCTTATATTGTTCATCTGCATTTCCCCTTCTTATTTATCTATCTCTACTTTATAAACTAGATTTATTGAATTGGGTTTACTTATTGTTACTGTTCAATTTGAGAAAAGCAACATGATTACTTGAGAAAAATGCATTCAGTATCACTGTTAGATGATCTCATGATATTTTTTTAACCAACATACAGGGTTCTCCTCCTGCCAGCACTGGAATCTGCCGTTTTTTTGGGATCACACAGTTTATTCCATTGTTCTCTGTAGACTTTTCTGCTGTTCCTGTTTATTTTGAGTATCTGCATTCTGCAATGCTTTTAGATTTTCTATTTAGGTCGTTTTTTATTGTAAATAGTCCAATAAATGCACATAGTGAAGATGTGAATGGTTTGGAGGTTATTGATTTCCCAGAATACAATGATAAACTACAGGTTTCGTTTGATACCGTTGAAAGAGAACCTTCTGAGAGTGAAACTGTTATCCCTGATGTTATTGAAATCAATGACAGTTTATCCTTACCTTCCCCTGCCAAGGGCACCAGGCAAGCCCGTAGTCGAAATGGACAGTTTAGAAGTCTTATGGGCTCTAGAGGTATTCAGAAGAGGAGGAGTTCACTCAGGAAAAGGAAAGCTAATAGTCCTTTAACCATGACTTTACGCAGAAGTAATCAAGCAGTAGCTACGAATTTAGTGGGTGGTAAAAAACGCAATAGCCAGTTGTCTGGTACGACCTCCAGCATGAGGCTGAGAAGTTTAACCAATAGGAATGCTGCTGGAAGCTTGAAAGAAGCAAGTTCTACCATAGTAGATTCTACACAAAGTGTAGAGTCTTCTGTCTGTTCTGCAAACATATTGGTTATAGAGTCGGACCAGTGTTACAGGGAAGATGGAGCAGGTGTCACTTTAGAGGTGTCTGCTTCAAGAGAATGGCTTCTCACTGTAAGGAGAGATGGATTAACAAGATACACCTTCAAAGCCGAAAAAGTGATGCCATCTTGGTCTTCCAGCCGGTTCACCAATGCAACAATGTTTTCATTAGATAATGGTTGGAAGCTGGAGTTTAACAACCGCCAGGACTGGTCTCTCTTTAAAGCCCTTTATAAGCAGTGTTTTGGTCGAAATATCCCTGGTCCTGTTGCTAAATTTATTCCAGTACCAAGCGTGCATGGGGTCACTTCCTATGCTGAAAGTAACAATTTTATCTTTCAGAGACCAACTACTTATATATCTGTGCATGGCGATGAGGTAACTAGAGCAATGGCAAGAAAGACTGCAAATTATGACATGGATTCTGATGATGAAGAATGGCTGAGCAAGCTCAACATTGAGTTGCAAGAACGCGTTTCAGAGGATAGTTTTGAGTTAATGATTGATGCTTTTGAGAAGGTTTATTATTGTAATCCAGATGATTCCTTTGATGTAAAATCTGCGGTTAGTAGTTGTCAGGATCTTGGTAGCAAGGAAGTTATAGAAGCTATTTATACATATTGGATGAGAAAACGGAAGCAAAAACGCTCTTTGCTAATTAGGATTTTTCAGGTAAATTTACCATCATGTAATTGTCATAATGTGAGTGTTATGTTTTATTATCTAGTTTTTATCTCTTCCCATGTCCCAGCACAATGTTTCTTGGTTGTCTTTTCCATCTGAATCTGAAATCATATAAGAATTGCTGGTTTAGAACGTGGTAAAATAGCAATTTTTCTTGTAGTAATATTTTGAAAATTTTGAAATTTGGAGACTCACATGTATTATAGCTAAGCTTAATATACTGTGCTTCTCTTAGCCTTTTTTTTTGCTAACATAGTTTAGTTCACTTTCAATATGCTTCTTATAGTCCCTTGCACTCCTTTATGACAGTTATGTTTCTTCTCGTATGTTTGATTTTACTTGAAATGAGAACCACTAGTGATCCACAATGACGGGAATATATATTTTTTCAATCCAACAAATGCAAACATCTCGAAATGACACTGGCGTACAGTAGGTCATGTTGTGGTCATGGTTCTCATCTCAACCAGAGTGAGGACTATGAGTAGGAGTGGTGATTATTCATCCAAGTCTTTTCTCCAAACGTAAAGAGGGATGGAATTCCAATCCAATTCACCCAAAATAAGTGTCTAGGTCATTTTGGTTGTAGATGAAAGGTTTTTGAATGTTTGCCTGCGACTTGGATGTAATTTCCAGTGCTGTAGCAGCCACAACACCAGAAATTACACAGTTTATTTTGTTTGATGGGGCTTGTTGCAATTGATGAGTATGGTTGATACCTATGCCTCTATCATTTAATCTTGAACACGTCTATATAGCTTTCTATATCATTTTTGCCTATGCCTCTATCATTTTTGAACTCATCTAGATAGCTTTCTATATCATTTTGTTTTTGCAAAATAAATACTGTAATAATTCTGAGGTGGTAGTGTTGTTGTTAAGTACTGTACTGCATCCCTCTAATCTAGAACACGTCTATATAGCTTTCTATATCATTTAGTCTTGAACACGTCTATATAGCTTTCTATATCATTTTTGCCTATGCCTCTATCATTTTTGAACACATCTAGATAGCTTTCTATATCATTTTGTTTTTGCAAAATAAATACTGTAATAATTCTGAGGTGGTAGTGTTGTTGTTAAGTACTGTACTGCATCCCTCTAATCTAGTTGATGTGGTTATTTGTCAGAATCATCAATCAAAGAGAGCACCACTTATTCCAAAGCCTTTGCTGCGAAAGAAGAGGTCATTTAAGAGACAGCCAGGTCAGTTTGGCAGAAGCTACCAGCCAAGTTTGCTGAGAGGTAATTTAATACTTTTTGTGCAACCAGATAAAATGATGAATGTTTGATATGATTGCTGTTGAAATTTGATGTACCTGTTTTTATTTATCTTTGTCAGTATCAGAGTGGATAAATATCTTTATTTTTTTTCTGCTCATCTTGCAATGCAATACTAGAATAAAGACCATTTTGTTGGACATTTCCTTTTTTTATTTTTTATTAAATTGTCTTTATCTTGTAATTGCATTTCTGTATTCTTCAAATACCAACTTTGTATGGGATATGGGCTTATCATTAGTTTTTAATTTATATGGACTATATTAATATTATTTGTAAAGAGTGTGTTATTAAATGTTTGTCTCATATTGTGTATGATTTTCAGCATTTGCAGCTGAACAAGAGGCCTTGGAAGAGAATGCAATGCTTAGGCTTAAAGAAGCCAAAGCCTCGGCGAATGCATCCATGGAAATAGCCATTCAAAAACGCAAAAGGGCTCAGGCTCTTGCTGAAAATGCAGATCTGGCAACCTATAAGGCTGCAATGTTGATTAAAATAGCCGAAGCAGCTGTGGCTACAGGATCAGTAGAAGTTGGTGCCAGATACTTTCTTGATTAATGGTTAGGTACCATTCCGTTCCGTTTCCTAATTATAACACCACATATCTTATTAAACACCACATATCTTATTACAGGGATGCTCGCAGTAGACTTGCTGCTGTGTTTCCCCCCCCCCCTTTTATACTGTAAACAGTGTACAGATTTTTGTTTGAATGTACAATTTGGATGGAAATCAAGACCACACTAATCTTTCTTACCTGGAAAGTGTTTGATTCTTTCCCTTGGAAGAAAGAATTATAAGAAAAAAGAATTACAGGATTTTCATGACTCATCTCTGTCTCTGTTTTTGTTTAACTGTGGTAGGGTGTTCTGTTTCCAGGGTTTTGTGAGCGAGCTATCTATCTATAAACTAAACAGTTATTCGGTGTTAAGATATTTTTATATTGTTACCAAATGAATGAAAGTTTCTAAAATTAATTATTTTAGAAAGAAAATAAAACTCTCTTTCACACACACATGGCATTTAAGAATGTGATATACATATGCCTGACCAACAAATAGGGTCTATGGCATTGGCTCAAAACCACATTAGATTTTTTTTTTTTTCAAAAAGAAAAACAAAAGTTTAAGCTTTTTACAAGCCTATTTAATTAAAACTGCTAAACTAAAACGGCTAAACTAGAGGCAATAAAAAAAGTCATTTAAATTTATCAGGCCAACTTATTTAAATTAATATTAATAATTTTATTATTATATTATGTTTCTATTTTGAATTAAAATAAAAAAAAGTAAAGTTTAGTTATCATAAAACTTATGAAAAAAAGTTTTAAAAAATCTTATGAATTAATAAGTTGTTTTCATAAATTTTCTCAAACAAATAGTATCACAAAATTTATGTTAATATATAAACTTGAATAAGTCAATGCAAATAAACATTTAGTCTTATTGATCTTTTAGTCTATTTAAACATTAATGTAATTGTTTATTTACAAATGTTCAAATACAATAGGCTTTTATGTATGCTAATAGGTCAACAGATATTTCAAAAGATCAGACTCGTGCATAAAAATAAGCTTATGATCTACTAAATGCCAGACTTAGACTTTAAATTTTTTATTAGGCTTAGGTTTGACAAAATAAGCTTATGATCTACTAAATGCCAGACTTAGACTTTAAATTTTTTATTAGGCTTAGGTTTGACAAAGTCTATTTCCACCCCTAGTGATACTTGATAGAACAATAGATGTAGTCTAGTGGAGCAGTCCATGGATTAGGAGCTGACATATGTGCCTCGTTTAGTACCATATGACTAAAGAAATAATAAAGTATGACATCAAGATCTCTACAAAGGAGCTGACATACGTGCCTCGTTTAGTACCATATGACTATAGAAATAATAAAGTATGACATTAAAATCTCTACAAAGGACTGTCGAATGAGCATGCACGGAGGGGGATCTTGGAATAATATGAAGAAACCTAAACTAGCGTATAACCCACTCAGGTAGATATGGATACATCAGGCACGACACACAAGCCAACCATCCAAAGTAGAAGGTCATGTATATGTCATCTAAATGACGCGTCTGACGGTGACCGTTGTACGAGCATAAACGTATGTCATCTGCTATAGTGCGGTAAATAAACACCTTGTATAACTCTATCGCCCGATTCTATCTAAATAGGGCAAAGGCGCAAACACATGGCCAATCTTTAATGTAATCACTCTCAAATTCTCAGTCGAATATGCGAGGAAAGTGAGAGATAATCTATGCCAGAAATGGTCCAGGTAAAATATTAATAACAAGTGTATCACGAGTGCTATGAAAATATAAGTAATAGTAAAGGTTGCAAATGTATTACCGTAAACAGCGTGTTGCTTCTTGTCATCTATCTTGTCTTCTAAAGACAAGCTTTAACTTGTTTGGAAAATAGATAAACCAAACACATGCCACCCCAGTTGTACTCATGGATCTACTTTAAGTCGATGAAGTATGTGAGGTAGACAATATTGACATATGTTTCACTTTTGTTCACAAATATTTTCGTACCAACCAAGTATAAGAAGTATGACCTCAATGCACTTGTGTGGAACAAAACTTGATCATCATCACCTTCGACCTCCACTACCACAACCAAGTGGTATTTATACAGTTCTGTAGGGTATGAAAATTGGGTATGAGTGCCTTTTGTGGCATCAAGCTCCTATTAGGTCTCATTTGGCTTAACTCCCAAATAGTTTACCATCAATTCAAGTGCCTCGGATTTGGTGATCCGAGAATGGTTTAGTAATCTTCATCTAATCAAAAGATGCATAAGGCATACGACATCATCCAACATGATGGAGGCTCACCATAAGGGATGTGGAAAGATGACGTCTCCTTGTGCCATCTCTTTACAAAAGCCGACAACATTCCATGGTTAATGGTCCTATATCAAGTGGCGCATAAACTTCCAGCCTAGAGTAACGAACTACATCTTGAAATCATGCTCGTATACATTTTGTTCCAGGTTCAAAATCTTCATGGCACGAATTACATATTTTATCATTTAACGCTTATATATAAATAAATATATCAACATCAACCACTACTCAATTAGTATGAAACATATGTAACCTACGAGTAAATAAATTACCTCTCTTTCCCACACTTGCCTAACAACATGTTCTCCATAGAGATGAATTAAGGAGGTGTCATAAGAGCCTTCTTGAAAAACTACCAGGAACAATAGTTACAACAACAACATGTTCTTCCTATTGGGCTTAAGAGACTTCATAAGCTAGAGGGTCAACATGAGACACATGTCCTTGGGAGGTCGAAATCTGAGACACGTGACCTTGTGAAGCCCGAGACACATGACCATGTGATGCCGATGCTTTTGCATCAAACAAATTATACTGACTTACGGCCTTTAGCGCATTGCCCTTTCCCTACGAACATACCCATGTTGAGATACACGACCATGCCTCAATCTCTCCTGATTTCCAGCCATTGTTCATATATTACAAACTAGGAAATCATATCAAAATCAATGCAAGTCAAATTCAGGGATGCATCTCCGGAAAACAGGGAAGGTAAAAATTGGAGAAAATCTCTGTAAAAATGTGCGATTGCAGAAAATGCAGAAAACACACAAAATTCGAAAACACCAACCAATGTGAATGTATGCCTATATAAATTACCTATTTTGAATGTAACTACGAAACTAATGCATTTTAAACAACCTATTTACATAAAACATGCATAACAACTCAAAGACAAAAAGGAAATGAGAAACTTACTGTTTACTGTTGGTTTTGGTAAATTAAATCACAAGTTTTAGTTCACTTACAAGATTAAACTCGAAAAAAATCCTAAACATATTGTGCAAAATATTTGAGAAAATATGTTTGTGCTTTGAATATAGTGAAATTGGAAAGAACTTTCAATAAGAATAGTACAAGATTGTTCTAAGAACTTGAAATAAAACAAAGACATGATAAAAGTAACTTTAAATAAAAATGCTTTGATTACATAATTATAAATGGGATGCAGATTCATACATATTTTCTTCATAAACTCTTTTGTCTCTGTGACTTAGATACTTGAGTTCTATAGGGAATGATGGTAAAATTTGTGAACCTTTATTACATGAACGAAATCAACTTATATACTACATACACAAATAACTGTCGATAATGGTTACTACCCTAGAACTCGACATGTATCCTATTACATGGACTTATGTTTTTTGATATGCTTCCACGTGTTGGTATTTGAACTGTCTCTAACTACTCTTATTGTTAAAATCGTCTTCACAACCTTTAACTACCCTTGTCGAGGAGTTTCTTTGTCGAACTCCATAGTGATGTCAACATGTCTCTAGATTGCCTAGTCTCTGACCTAAAAAAACACCAAGTCCCAAAACACCTGAAAAGCAAGTCGAACTCACCAATTTCACATCACACCTTTATGATGAATTGTTAACTCATTGCGATCCTTTTCGAGATTATAGACATGTTTTGAAGAGAGAGTGGTCATAATCTTGTTGATATATTCCTAAGACTCTTTCAAACCAATTTTAGTGGGTTTCAGTGCAGTGTCGAAAATCACAGGCTAACATATGACCCACCAAAAATTCCATTTTCGATCATATTCATATGATAGAATAAAGGCGGAGTTTTAAGTAACATCTCGACACTGTTCATAGTAGTTTGCATACGTCATCATCATCATGATCATTTTACCAAACTATCACGTCAATGTACGTGCATGCGCTCAGTCATCATGACTATGATTTCCTAGGCCATCATGGGTCACAAGATTAACTCACATTAAAAGAAAATCATTTAATTTGATTTTATCCCAAAAATCAAAACGCCAACTTCAAAATCGAAACACCACTTGTCCAGATTTCTAGAGGGAAATTGAAAAGTTTTCCTCCATGACTATATATGCACCTTCCTTTCTTCTTTTTTCCTTTTCACCACGTCCTCTGCCTAAAGCCCTAAAAACTCTCATCTCTTGCAATCTTCATCTTTAACAAACTTTCATTCTCCAATTCAAATCTCAGAATAAACAATGGTTTGCTCCTTAAAATAAGTTCCAATGGCTTCTGCTACCGATGTTGTTGCTCCGACTCACCCTAAAGGTTGCGCCTACATCCTTGAACCACCAATGGAGGAAGAAAAAGCTATGATATTGGCTTCCCACATATTGACCCCTTTCTCTATTTCATGCAATGTTCATGCATTTCTAGGTCCATTTCCTAGAATCTTTGCAAAAGCTGATAAGTTAAAGAAGTTTTTCCCTTACTATATATCGTCACTATAAGACCCGTGTGTTTGAAAACATAATCTATGAGTTAGGTTTTATGAGTTCATCCCAACGTGTCTTCCATTCTGCTCCTACCACCAACAACGATGCTTACATCAATTGACTAAACAAAGTAGAATAGAAGAAAGAAATATTTTGGAAAGACCAAGACATATATGACTTTATTCAATTCTCTAGGACTAGCCCAAAAAACAAACATAATATGATCATTTAAGCACTTCCTTTTGGGAAGGCACGACTAACACCTTTCACATTCGTTGTGGAATGATGACTCCCACCCTCTTCGACGTGGCTGGTATCATTGGTCTTCGACTAGTCAAGAATACCTTTGAATCCTCTCTAAAAAAACAAAGCCAAACCCAGCATCTCGTTCTCCTGTCTAGGCTTTAGTAATTATATTGAGGACCAACACGATGACCACCATGAGGAAGTCTCTGATTATGAGGATATCGCCTTCCTTACCATTTGGCTATCTCATTTCGTCTTCTTCTCTGCATATATCTAAGAAGTTCATACCTTTGGCAACTCAGATCAATGAAAGGCAATATATCTGCCTCATCAAGTCGATTTTAGGTTCTCTGTATGAATCTCTAGGGTTTGCTTTTGCGGACCTGAAATCCATAACCAATTCCGACAAAAATCTCTTAATGTATGACCCTATATGGCGTCTTCAACTTTGGGTCAATGCTACATTTGAGCCCTCTCCGAAGGTCACCATCTCGCCTGACTTAACACAACAGGTCAAAGACATACAAGTTGAAGGTACTAGGCTTGTTTTGCTTACCCCTAAAGATACATGCCTTTTGAGTGGAGAAGCCTTCAAACAATATTTCTTTATGTATGCAAACTGTGATATATTTCTTTCTTTCATGACTTGTTTTGTTAGTCGAAGTCATGGGCCAGATTGGTTGAAAAGGGAATTTCCATCCTTTTCCTCTAAACACCACTCCGAGGCTCTCGAAATTTGGAAAGCTTTCCTCAAACCCATTGTATCAACCATAATTTAGATAGGAAAAGCTGGTATGGGACTTGCTGGTTATCAACCAAACTTGGTGGCCATACAATTTAGCCTCAACCAATTTTTTCCAAAATCTCTTTGTACTTAAAGAGATGAAGTTTTTTGGGACAAGAGTGAACTAACGGAGGAAGAATACCAAGCCAAAGAAGTCATTACTATGTTCCTTTTGAATTTCAAGTTTCTTATCTTTGCACACAAGACTTTGAAGATTGGTGGTCGATTTATCATCGCAATGTTTATGTGGATCCTTCAACTCTTCTTCAATGCTTAACAAATGATTTTTCCTCTATGCATAGTAAATTCAAGAAGAACCAAGGTACACACATCAAGGAAATTCAAGTTTTCCAAAATACTTCGAAACTGTGTATAATTCATGTGATCTTAGTTGAACTATCTATGATGCAACCCTTACTTTAAAACACAAAGTTCTTGAAAAAATTCTAAAATTGAAATTTCCTCCTTATGTAAAAGACAAGTATTATTTATCTTTAAAATTATTTTTTGAAAGCTTCCACCATTGCCAACCAGTGAATTTGGCTTGACTTTTCGTCCACCATTTCGAGACTGGTTTACTTGTGGATCTTTGTCAGCTTAAATAAAGAATTGAAAAAACCTCGTTAAAGAGTAGTTTCGACTAAGTGCGACATAGACAATTATAGAGGCCATCTCCATGTCGATATTGAACATGTTCAACTATTGTCTACCAGTTCGACATGTGAAACACATGACTCTTAGGCACCTCTTAACTTTTCCTTATGTTTCACTTCACTTACTTGTGACGAACTATTGCAGTTGTATCCCTCGCTTCCAAAGAGTCGAAGAAGAAGTAATTAGAAACAATTGATGATGGTGAGAAGTCTGACCATCCAAAAGAAAAAAAAACAAGTAAACTTTCTAGACCTTTTATTATTTCTATTAACAATAGGTCTTTCTTTCTCTCTTATTTATCATTATTTTTATCTTCTAGAGTCGAAAAAGAGGGAGTGGTTCTACTACTGCCACCCCAAGCAAAAAGAAATCCAAGAGGGACAAACCAACTGAATTTTCTAAAGCGAAGAAACACAGGTTTACACCATCTTTCAACACTTTTATTTATGTACCTTCATTCTTTATTCTACTAACAACTATGCATGCCTTAGTCTGAACAAAGAATTTAGAAGAGAACAAAGAAGTTGAGGCTTCTAATGAGAGTGATGAAAGTTTAGTTTCTAATCAACCCATACCTCCTAAATATGAGACGACCGTCTCAACAAAACTTATAGCCTCAAACTTTCAAGATGCTAAGAAGAAGAAGGCTATTGCTTAGGCTTTAGAACTTCGATAAGCCAAGAAGAAAAAGAAAGCATAAGCAACCAACAATTCAGTCGAAGAAAAACACTACTGGACCATTCAACGAAGAAGGTGAAGACTAACATCTTGAACAAATATCTACTGGCCTACACAATCAACATTCTGAACATTTTTCAACTGGTTTTGGGGATTATAACCTTGACCATCAATAAAAAATGGTTCAGACCATGTTGAACAATTACAGGGGGACCAAGATTCTGTTCACATAAAAAAATCTAGATGTTGGTGAAACCTAAGAAACTTAAATCCCAATTAGACCTCAGTCTGTTGTGGCTGAAAAAGAACAACCATAAGTGTCTCCTACTCCAATGACTTCGTTGGTAGCCAATGAAGGTCCAATCTCGACTTTTTCATCTTACACGTCCAACAATACTCTCAGCTAAGAAGCATTGAAAGATATCAAGGAGAGGAACCCCGTGGAGGATTTTAAAATGATTATGGGCACTCAGGGAATTTCAGTTGAAAAATTTCCAAGCTCTTCAACTTCTCTATAAAATGAGCCCTCTGGGGACCCCTTTGGTGCACAAATCCAACAATTAAAAACAAAGGTCATCAACAGAGTTCTATTTCAGACCGTCGAAGGCAATCATTCTTCTATTTATGAGATTAAAGCTGTGTTGAAACAAATGAACACTCCAAACACACCTGACTATGTTCTCTACTCTATCCTTGAGTTTGAGTCATTTCTCGAGCAAACAACTCAAAATGTCAAGCTAAAGAAAGAATCTCCCAAAAGACTTGAACAATAGACTAATGTTATGTCTCAGCAATGGTACTTGGTCGCCCAATCTCAAAGTCGAACAAATGAATTAAAATCAAAGGATAAAGAAGGTAAGGATCAGGTGGCAACCATAGATGGAGACTTTATAAGCTGGATGAAACAAATGGACGAATTACCATAAAAGATTGAAGAAGTAAAACAAAAGGAAGGTTGAGATTGAGACTACAAGAATGGTTTATGTCGAGGAAAATATGGTTCAATAAGCCAAGATTGGTATTCAACATACTGAGGTCGCTCGTGTGTTGGAAGGAGAGACATATATACCGAAGTCTGAAGATTCTATGAACGACAAGAAGATTCGACTTGAAAAGATGCATCTTGAAAAGATGAAAGCTGACTTCCCAATATTTTGAATTTTCGAATTTCTTTATCATTCTATTATTGTATTAATGACTCCTTTACATTTTGGCATTTCTTCAATTTTAATACATGCTATTTTATCATTTTGTTTCTTTATGAATCACTCTCTTACTATTCAAACTTTCTACAACATAGGCTTGTACCTTTTTAAGTACTTTCCATTTATCCTCAGAATTCGACCTTCAGGGGTCTATTCTTTAATTTCGTAAGAGTTATTTGAAAACACCTGGCTAGATCAAAATGGGCCTTCCCAACTTGGTGATCATTTATCTAAATTTCTATCTTTCTGATCCATGGGTAAAATAACTTTCTAAACGTAATCACCAACTGTAAAAGTTTTCGACTCAACTTTCTTATTATAGGCCTTAGCTATTTACTTTTTTGTCTTATGATAACGTCCAAGGAAGTTAATATTTCTTCGTCTAAATTAACTAATTTTTCCAAGATAATA
Organism: Lathyrus sativus; assembly: GCA_963859935.3. Lineage (NCBI taxonomy): Eukaryota > Viridiplantae > Streptophyta > Magnoliopsida > Fabales > Fabaceae > Lathyrus > Lathyrus sativus. The sequence goes on along the minus strand of OZ012740.1, from coordinate 320,077,302 downwards.
TTCTAATAATGGTCGAAAGGAATTTCAAACTGCCTTTGAATTCTAGTTGATTGTAAATAAATATAGATAGGCAAGATTTCATCATGGCCAAATGTCATTTGAAATCGAGTAGATTTAGTTGCTTCTTTAGAGGAATTACGACAAACCCATAATACTTGGCTCTAAAATCTTATGCCAATTTCTTGGCTTTTTACACACATGTCTCATAATTAGACATATTATAATTTTATTGGCCGCTTTGACTTGGCCATTTATCTGAGCATAATAGGGAGTAGATGTTAGCAGTTTGATTTCTGAATTTGAAGCAAACTCAACCATCTTTCGACTAGTGAAAAATGTACCTTGGTCAGCGGTTAAGGTTTTAGGTGACTTTGAACGATTGATTATTGCTTCCTGATTAACATTGATCAAAAGGACAACTTCGACCCACTTGGTAAAATAATCAATACCTACAAGCTGTACCTATGACTCTTGGATGATGTAGATCGAATTTCACCAATTAAGTCTAATGCCCAACCTCTAAATGGCCAGAGTTTGACAATCTAATGCATTTAGTTGCAGAAACATGTTGAATGCTTGCATGTTTATGGTATTCCTGGAGACCTTTGGTGAACTCAAGATAGTCCTTCAACATTGTTAGCCAATACAACCCTTGTCGAAATAAAATCTACTTCATCTTGTGGCCATCTTGATAAATCCCACATGATCCACCAGGGGTATAAAAAATTACCAAATAAATTTCACTCTCACCAAGGCACTTAAGTAAGATTCCCTAATGAGTCTTTTTAAACAGCTCATTTCCAATGCTTAAAGCCTTGTATTTGATTTTTTGATCTGTTGTTCCTATAGGATTTTCTAAAAACTCGACAATTGATTTTCTCCATTCATTGTTTGACATATTATCGATGGCAAAAATTTCAAAAATTTCAAGATTTTTCAATTCTTCCAACCCTTCTACCCTCACCAGTTTTGACTTGGACACATCTAAGGGGAAAGGATTGGTCGAAACTAACTTATCCTTTACTTTAATTAACTTTTATAACTTTTCTTTGGCAACTCTGTATCCTGAAGCAATTTGTGCCAAATCATTGACCTCTTGGTTTTCGAATCTAGGGACATGTTTGATGTCGACTTCGTCAAATTTTCTTAATAATGAATTTACTTTTACAAAGTACATCATTAAATTCTCCTTGATGCATTTGTACTCTTTTGTCAGTTGTTTCACAACCAACTCTAAATCACTATTAATCATGATTCCTTTTTCCTCCAAGTCTAAAAGGATCTTAAGACCTACAATTAAGGCTTCATACTCAACCTCATTATTTGAGCAAAAAACTTTGATTTTAAATTTAAACTTAATCGGAATTCCTTTAGGATAAATAATCATAATACCAATACCAGTTCCATGTTTATGTCTGGAACTATAAAAATATAACTTCCAAGATTTTAGGCTAACATAACTCTGTGTTACTTCGACTATTACGTGATCAACAATGAAGTTAGCCACAACTTGGCCTTTCATAACCTTTAAAGGTGCATAAGTTAAATAATATTCAGTTAGAGCCATAGCCCATTTCCCAATCCGACTATGCAAAATATGCTTCGATAACATATGCTTAATAACGTCAATATGGGAATACAGAAAACCATATGTTGGCTTTATATAATATTTCAATTTAGTACATGAAAAATACAAACACAAAAATAAATTTTCTATCAGACTATACCCAGTTTCTACTTCATTTAAAACTGAACTGAGGTAATAAATGGCTCTTTCAACACCATCATCATCCTTTTGGCCTAACATACTTCCTATTGTTAGTTCAGATGCAAAAATATACAACTTCATAGATTTATTTCTCACGGAAGGAAACAGAATAAAAGGATTCAACATATAGCTTTTAACTTCATCAAAGGATCTTTGATGTTCTGGATCCCATATGAATCCTTCTTATTTCTTTAAGCACAATAGTGGTGAAAACACTTTTGAGTTGCCACTTAGATTCGAGATGAATCTCCTCAATAAATTGATTTTGCCTAGCAAATACAGAAGTTTCTTTTTGTTTGATGGAGGATTCATATTGAGTATAACCTTTGTCTTGTTTTAGTTTATTTCTATGCTCTTTTTGTGAACCACGAAGCCCAGTAAATTGCTTGCATGTGTCATACCTTTTTTTTTTCACCATTTCTTTTTTTATATCAAGCCTGTGATGGTACACAAGAGTTTCTAGTGAAGGTGATTTATTTCAATGTGAATTTTGAGTTGGCTCAATCAATTAGCCACTCCCAACATAGGGGGAGTTTGGTCTCATCATGGTCAAACTTGGGCAAGGAGGTTGTGCACCTGATGTGATTGAGTGTTGCTCGCGAAGACAGACAATATTAGCTCATATTTGTCAACTATGGATCATTTAGTTCATGAATGTGTCAAGAAAGTTGACATGAAAGTCTCTAATCATGTTGAAATAGGCTATGTGGAACAAATCCTTCATGTGAGGTAAGACCTTATGCAAGGGCTATGGGACGGGTTTTCAAGCCCACCATGATTTAAAGGGGCATTATGGTTGTCATTTGGTTCATGAGATACAATTTTAAGAGATAAATTAAATGATGATCTAATGTCCAAGATCTAAGCTCCAAAGTTCAAATTTCATGAATGGAATTCATTTTGATTATCTTAGCTTTAGATTCAAGTCTTGAGTGAAAGTTCAATGCCGGAACTAATACATTTAAACCAATTTCAAGGGTTACAAATTTCTTCTCATTAAAGCTTCAAGTTGCAGATTCACGATCTCATTAAAAAAAAAGAAGCAAAATTTACAAGTTCCAATGTTCTATCCCAAAAATTTTCAATTCAAATTTCCTTATCAATTTCTTCTCAATTCTATTTCATTTCCAAAGTCCAAGTTCAAATTCAAATTCCAAATTCATTTTACAAGTCTTATTCCGAAATCCTTGCAAAAGTACAATGTTTAATGACAAAGTCAAAGTTTACAAATGAATAAATGGCAATTAAGGTTTGAAACTTTTGAGGGGGTCTTAAGTTTTTTTCTTCTTTTTTTCTAATCTAATTCACCTTTATGCCAAAGCTTCAAACTCCATGCTTCAAACTTAATACTCCATGCTTCAAACTTCTTACTTCAAGCTTCATACTCCAAAGAAAGACGTGCATTGCCATGTTTCACGATCGCATCCACCTACAAAAATCAAGATTCAATTTTCAATCCAAACCAAAATTAGGATCAACTCAATCAAGAAACCACACAAGTCTCAATTCCATTCAATTTCAAGTTTCAGGTTCCAATTCAATTTCAATTTAATTCAAAGGTCATATTCAAGTTTCATAATTCAAGTTCAAGCATTCCAATTTCATATTTTATTCCAATTTAAGTCTCATGTTCAAGTTCCATCATATTCAAAACAATTCAAATTCAAGCATTTCAATTCTCATGATCAAGATTAAATTGCAATTTTAATTCCAATCAAGGTTCAAGTTTAAATTCTAATCAAAATTCAAGTCCATTTTCATTTCATTTTTAATCAAAATTATCATGTTCAATTCATTAATCTTCATGTCATTCGATTCATTCAAACTATTTCAATTCTTTCTTTTTCTTAAGCAAGTTTCAATATCTATCATTCCATACAATTTCAATTCATTCAAGTTAATTCAACTAATTCAAATTACTAAGTTCAGATTTTTGATCTAATGCATTTCATTTTTTTAAAATTCATTTCATCATTCAATTCAAATCATAGACACATACACTCACATTTTCGAGTCACACAAATCATCATCCAAGTACATACATTTCATAATTCATCTCATATCATGTTCTTGTTTATTCATAACTCATCATAATATCCTAATCTTTCACATCAGATTCAACTTTATTTCTATCCATGTAGTCACAAAATTCATAAAGCATCACCATATCATTCTACATCATGTTGCAATTCATGTCAACCATAAGACTCAGTTTAGTTCAGCATACAATTTCCAGAACTTTATCATGACAGAAAGCATATTCATCATTCAACAAGTACATACTCATGTTTCTTTATTCAAGTCGTATCTGGCATTCATCTCTAATTCATGAACTATCATTTACTCGTCTAATCCTATCTTCACCTTTCATCTGGAAGATTAAAAAAAAACAGGTTGTAATGTTCTTTTTCACCAACTTCAATTTCTAAGCAAATTTTGAACTTGTGGGACCAAGGAAAAATTTGCAGGTGGGATCATATCTTGTCACTTTAGACAAAGCTCCCCAAGGGAACAACTCCTGCAGAACCATACACTACACTTCCCACCAACGTAGGAGATTCAGTTTTTGCCTTACCATTTTTTCCCTCAATTGTACTCGTTATCCTTCCACCCTAAGTTTTCACTTGTTTAATTACGGTTCACTCCTTACAAATGTCATCACTAAAGAACCCTAATATGGTACTATATAAGGGTAACGATTCACTATTAAAAAAACAAAAAAGCAATTTTCACAAAGAAACCCTAAATTCCATTAAAACTCAGATTTAGAAGAATTATGAGTCTCACATTGAAACTCAAAATTTCTTGAGCAGAATCCTTTAGTTCGAAGCAAGCCATACATAAATTCGTAAAAAGGATAAGAAAAGAAAAGATAAAGTTCAGAAAGAGAGGAGCAAGGCTTACCTAAACGTGTCTCATAGCTTCTTTTGGAGGACTCTTTAAGGAGGTATCCTTTCGAGCTTTGTTTCCGATGATCTTGAACTATCCACGCTTGTTTGTTTGTTGTAAGATGCTTATACCTTTCCTACTTGCTTGATTTTGTTTGTTCCTGGATAATTTACAGATTAGGTTTTTTTTTGGGAATATTAGGATTAGTGGGTTTAGAGTAGTTTTTTTTGTAGATTTGGTTTTCAGATCCGTGTTCTACGGGTTGGGTTTAGGGGGTTTAGGTTGGTCTTTGTGTGTTTGGCCGAAGAAGGAGGGCGGCGGCCACCATGCGCCGCTGTCTTCTCCGGCGAGAAAGCGGGCTCTGGTGGGTTCATGTTGTAGAGAATGAGGGTGATAACACTGAATCATACTATGTATTTGACTCGGATTGCACATGTTTCTTAGGATTTTATTGCTATTTTCTTGTGTTATGCTTTTGTTTTGCTTTCTTTTCAAGAATTTGTATTTCCAGAGCTCTTCGCGAGGAAATGAAGAAAAACAGGAAAGAAAAACCAAATTTTGAGGAAATTGTAGACATGGCATCCACCATGGTGGACGCCATAGGGTAGGCCATGACTTGGATAAGAGTTAACTGCTGTCAACTGCCATGATCTCCACTTATTTCTCCATTGATTCACATGGCGAGCGTCATGAGGGTGTGGCGGGTGCCACCTTTGTAGTTTGTTTTCCCTCCCAAAAGAAGTTGGAGGGCACTTTGGTCTTTCAATAGATTTTTCCTAGGCTATAAATAGATGAGTTCTTGAACCTTTCTAGGCATCCAAGCTTAGTTACAGAACTCAAGCCACATATTTTCAGTATTGTAAAGTGATAAACTTCTCACATCAGGGAGTTATCACATTGTTCGATCGAATCTGTTATCGAGTTTGGAGCACTCTGGTAGAAGTTAATCCTGCCGCTATTTTCTTTCCAGTCATTTATTTTCAGTTGTACCAGATTTAAAACCTCCTGTTTGGAGCAAGTTTCCATTTACTTTCTCGCAATATTTACTTTTCTGCATCATTTACTTTCTCGCAATATTTACTTTTCTGCACCATTTACTTTCTCGCAATATTTACTTTTCCGCACCATTTACTTTCTTGCAATATTTAACATGTCTATTTACATTTCCATGTCCGACTAAATTTTAAAGGTTAGAATGTAAGGATCATAGTTAAAGTAGTATTCCATACAAGCTATCAATAGAAACACTTGGGGGTTATTCTGATTTTTAACACAAGTTTTCTGCACTTCATTTCTATTTGGTAAGATCGAAAGCCGTCCAACCTTTGGTTAAACTTGGTTAGTCTTTGTCGCTTCCGCGAAAATAAGGTGCCGGCAAAACAGAAGAGTCGCCACCTTTCGTTATTTATCCCATAGAAAGGGAAAGGAAACAATCGGAAAAACCTAACGAAAAGGTATAAGACAAGGTCATCGTAACCATTGTCTGGGTTCGGGAGTCGGTTACGCAAGGGGAAGATATTAGCACCCCTCACGTCCATCGTACTCGATGGGACCCACACTTGTTGTGTTTATCTGACGGGTTGGTTTTATCTATCTACCTATCAAGGCTGGTCTGAAAAGAAAAGAAAATGACTAGGCAAAGCGTCACACTTTATGCCTATGTATTGTTATCAGTGAATGAGAAATCAGAGTCAACGTAGTTTGACTAACTACGGGTGATGGGTGTCACTACTGCGAAAATCGACGCCGGCTGAACAGAAGAGTCGCCACCGTGCGTTATTTATCCCAACGGAGGGAAAGGAAACGCTCAGAGTAAACCTACCGCAAAGACGGGAAAGGAATGGTCATCGCAACCAAATCCTGGATTCGGGAGTCGGTTACGCAAGGGGAAGGTATTAGCACCCCTCACGTCCGTCGTACTCGACGGGAGCCACGCTTGTTTTCTAGTACGGATTGTTATTCTATCTATTCTACAGGTCTGGGGTTAAAAGAAAATAAAATGACTCGGCAAAGTATCACACTTTATGCCTACGTATTCCCGTCTGAAACGAGAAATCAGAGTCAACGTAGTTCGCCTACCTACGGGAAAGGAGGGGAAGGTTGCTCGCTAGGATATCACATCCTATGCCTACGTACTTTCATACAGCATGAAAGATCAGAGCAAACGTAGTTCGGGCTACGGGAGACACATATTTGTTTGACTGTTTTTTATCCTTCTGAAAAAAGGTTTTTCCTGATTACGGGTCCAAGCGGACAAAAATGACACTTTGATTGATTTTCAGTCTTTTACGCAAAAACTATTTTTTTATTGATGTTTAACCTCTTATTGTATTTTTTTGATTGTTTTGAGATAGAAGAGAAAGAACTCTAAAACCTAGGGTTAAAATGGGAATCAAAACTATCCTAATGTTATCATGCATGGATTAACACCTAATGTCTATCATATTTCTCTCTTGCGCAGAGAGAAACAGAGATCCTAGGGGATAAACGGAAAAGAAATAACATATATACAGTAAAGCGGTAAAATGCATGAATGCAACAATACAAGCGAGGCAAGGGAGTCCCACTCAACCTCGAACCTAGAAAACAATAGGCAAAGTGAAACAGCTTCACTTCAAACCTAAGGGGAAAATTAACAAACAATACAGTAAAAATAAACCCCAAAACCAGCTCTGACAGCTCACCAGCTCCTACAACAGCAATTCTGAAAAACACCCAACTCTGACAGTTGATTAACAACAATCTTCCAATGAACCTCAAAGTCAAACTCCAATGATACCCAAGCTACAACAAGCTTCCATCTCCAAGAAATCACCAAGCTCAAGCAAGCACATAATCTTAACCAGTTGACAGCATCAGACAGCAGATAGCTCCAAACAGCAGTAAACCAACAGTAAACCCTAGCTTCAACAGCTACGCAGTTTTGACATGAATAATCTTCATCTTTGTCAATATTTGATCTTCATCTCTATCTTCAATGGCTTCTTTCTTCAAGGCAAGCTCTCCTAGATGATAGTCACTTAACAAGATGAGTTGAATGTTAAACAGTTCATTGACTACCAAAGGAAGCCTACAAACAGTTTAACATTATACAAGAGTGGTTCTCTCAAAGTTCTACCTCTAAGGTAAGGCCACTTATCCATCCAAAGGAGGGAGGTGAATACCATAGAGGGACTTTATGTCATAGAGAGGAATGGAAGCACATGAAGCTATCCATGTTTGTACAAAAAATTCAGTCTATTCAAAGGCTCTGCTTAGTCCTATTATTTCCTATGTCTTCAATCAACACCTTCAATCTCCAAGCTCCAAGGATCTTCTTTTGTATTCAATTAACACCTTTGATTCTTCATGCTCCACAAGCTCAAACCAAGCCCCATACCCCAGAGAAAAGCCCAAAAGCCCAAGCAAACAAATATAAACCCCAAGTGGGAACACCAAACAAACACTCCATTTGCAAAATATACTAAAAATAGTAATATAGTATTTAAAATTCTAAGATTAATTCTAAGGGGATTTCTACATCTACCCTACATACCCTATATGTCCCAGAACCTAATTCATGCTAAAAACCCCAAAATAAAATGTTATAATGCACCTATGTTGAGTTTAACCCAAATACTAGTCACCCTAATATTCTCTAATCAAAACTAATCAAGATTAATCCACAAAAATGTGAAATAAATCTCTAAGGGAACCTATACTTCTAATCTAATCAACCCAACGAGAATCAATTCAAAACTATTCACCAATTGGTCACAAGAAAAGTTACAAAAACATGTATTAAATGTACAAAATTAAAGAAATCAATAAAATGGGAAAAATCAAATTAAATTGAAAAATGGGTGAATATGAAATTTATTATTTTTATAAAATCACAAATAAATCCAAGATCATGGAGGTATTTTTGAAATATTTTTCTGGTTAATTTTGGATTTATTATGATTTATTTTGTAAACTATGTGCAAATATGAAATAATATGAAAATCAATTAAAATTGGGGGTGGCAAAAGCAATTTCTACACTGCATAAGCACATTGGGCCCAGGAAAGGGGGGGGGGGTGCAAATAGCAATGCGCTGGGCCCAGTATAAATCCAGAACAAAGAACAAAAACCATAAGAGCAGGGGGGGGGGGCGAATAGCAGCAAAACGCCTTGTTTCCCTGGTTGGGCCCCAAAGGGGGGTGCGAGTAGCAGATCTGCTAGGCCCAAACAACATTCACACCAGGGGAGGGGGTGCGAATGGTAAACGAAGGGTATGATCAATAATCCGTCCATTTGGGCCTAATGCCCGAGCCCAATCCATTCATCCTCAGCCAAGCAAAACCTAATTTCCCTAACTCTTGCCTCACACTGTTCATCATCTCCCAACCTTAGCCCTAGGCGCCGCCCAACCTCTCTCTCTGAAACTCTCAATCTCCGCCCCAACTCTCTCACACGCTCTATGCTCAGATTTATCACCCAAACAACCTAGTCTCACAACTAAACCACACCGAGCTACTATGGTTAACATGATTGAAGACAAACCTGGAGACGTGATGGAGGTCACAAAGATTTTGGAAATACTGATAAGCAAAGCTTGCGGAGAACTTGACGGATCCAATTCTGAAGAGATCCTTTTTTTTTTTTTTGCGTTTGAAGATCTACGGCGGCGACGAAGCTTTTGTGATGAACGGACAGATCTGACTGGGTGATGTTCTAGAAGAACTTTCTGGAGATGAAGAACGATGCAAGTTGTTAAACGAAAGGAGGATAATCTGCGTTTGGATCTTGACGTGGAAGAAAAATCTGTTGAATGTGGTGAAATTCTGGAGGTGTTGATGATCGTTCTTGAAACAAAGATCCAGATCGTGGAGGCAAATCGTTGGAGATATATTTTGAGTTTCTATTGCATATCTTGATGAACACCAATCGTGAATGAAGATTCTCTGGAAACGAAGAATTCGTATGAGGATCTTGCTATTGATGATTCTGCCAAAGCTCGATGTGGTTGTTCACGACGATGAAGAATGTTAAACGATGATCTGGATAATCTATGAAGTTCTTGGCGCAATGAATCCTGGCAATTATTGATGAAGAACACGAAGCTGTTCTTGATGATCTGGAAAAATGCAGATTCAGACGAACTTTCCGGTGAAATCAACGTTTCTGGCGACGGTTAAGGGTTCCGGCGGTTGTTAGGGCGGTCGGCGGTGACAGTTAGGGCGGTAGCTTTGCATGGCCGACGGTAAGGGTTTCCGGCGAGGTGTGGTAGTGGGACAGGTGGCGAGAGGGAGAGGGAGGGGGAGCCACGTGTGGGAGTGAGGTGGCAGGTGCTGAGTGTGTGTGAGAGTGAGGTGGCTGAAGCAGAGTGAGGTGATGTGGCCGAAACTTGGAACACCCGCGTGGCTGCCTTTTATGCTGACACTTGGCACAGACTGGGAATTGGGCTTTCAGCAGATTGGATAATTGGCCCAATTATGAGACTCTGATTAGTGGACTAAACTCTGATTAATGGACTAAAATGTGATTAAACTCTAAAAACAAAATTAATACTGAAAAAAAAACCTAATTAATCCTAAAACGAAAATTAATAATAAAATCTAATTAAAATCTATCATTAACCCTAATTAATCCTAAAACGAAAATTAAAAATAAAATCCTAATTAATCTATTAAAAAAACAGAAAAAATTATTTAATATCTAAAAACTATTTAAAAAATCTAATTAAATCTGAAAAAAATCAAATAAAATCTAAAGCATTTAACCTCTATTTTTTAAAAACTATTCTATTAATTTTGAAAAAAACAATTAAAACCTAATAAAATCTAAAAACATTAAATTCTATTTTTTTTAAAAATCTATTCTTATTAAAAAACACTTAAAATCTGATCTAAAAACAATAATATTTTTTTTTAAATCTATTTTTATTAAAGAAAAAGTAATATCTAGTTATCTATTAAAAAAAATTCTATTAAAAGGAAACTAATATCTAAAAATATCTATTAAAACTATTCTATTAAAAGAAAAAATAATATCTAAAGATTTTAAAATCTATTAACTCTCAAAAGAAAAAAAAAGAAAAAAAAAGAATATTTATTTTTTTAAAAAATCTTAACAAATCTATTAAATTCTATTAAAGAAAATATTAACCTATTTACTATCTAAAAAAAACAAATAAACCTATCAAAAAATCTATTAAATGCATTAAAAATATAGAAAATAAAGGAAAAATCCTAAAAAATGTCAGGAGGCCGATTAAATCGATTATAAAACGATTGCGCCACCATAGCGAAACACGGGCACCGAGATGGTCTGAAAACACAGGAAACGAGCACCAATTCTCAAAAGACTCTTATTCCAACCGGCCTGCACTGCCTGAAACACCAGAGGCTATAATCCCGATAAAATTCATCTGACTGAGAAAAATGCAATGCATGCAGCCTGCGAATGCGAATGCAAAAATGTGTTGAAGCATAAACCAGATATGAGGACCGGTTGGTCAAATTTTGGGGTGCAACAGTTGCCCCTATTCAAACGGCTTGGACCTGAAGGGTTGAAGAGCGAACAACCTTCAAACATTCAAAGGTAGAAGACGGTTGAATACAAAATAAACCCGAAAATTTGCCAACCGCAGAAATAAACTGCGCCCTTGCTTGGGGAACACCATCCAGAGGACTGAATCCAATTATTATGGCAACAAACTGATCGATCACCTGATAAATAGGTTTGACTTTAGCCCCCAGTTACTTGTGTGAGACCACAGATAACAAACCCGAAGGTTGGATCAACATGCACTTGATCACCCCCCATCGTCTAATGATAGACGGAGACACCGTCCCGCAGGAAAACAATAACCATACTCACATCGTCTAAAGATAGACGGAAAGACCCCATCCCGAAGGAACATAACATCCATACTCACATCGTCTAAAGATAGACGGAAAGACACCATCCCGAAGGAAAATAACATTCATACTCACATCGTCTAAAGATAGACGGAAAGATACCATCCCGAAGGAAAACCATACCCATATTCACATCGTCTAATGGTAGACGGAAAGACATCATCCTGTAGGAAAACCATATCCATACTCACATCGTCTAAAGATAGACGGAAAGACACCATCCCGAAGGAAAACAACATCCATACTCACATCGTCTAAAGATAGACGGACAGACACCATCCCGAAGGAAAACAATATTCATACTCACATCGTCTAAAGATAGACGGAAAGACACCATCCCGAAGGAAAACAATAACCCATACTCACATCGTCTAAAGATAGACGGAAAGACACCATCCCGAAGCAAAAACAATATCCATACTCACATCGTCTAAAGATAGACGGAAAGACACAATCCCGAAGGAAAACCATACCCATATTCACATCGTCTAAAGATAAACGGAAATACACCATCCCGAAGGAAAATAACATTCATACTCACATCGTCTAAAGATAGACGGAAAGACACCATCCCGAAGGAAAAACAATATCCATACTCACATTGTCTATAGACGGAAAGACACCATCCCGAAGGAAAATCATACCCATATTCACATCGTCTAAAGATAGACGAAAAGACACCATCCCGAAGGAAAATAACATTCATACTCACATCGTCTAAAGATAGACGGAAAGACACCATCCCGAAGGAAAACAATAACCCATACTCACATCGTCTAAAGATAGACGGAAAGACACCATCCCGAAGGAAAAACAATATCCATACTCACATCGTCTAAAGATAGAAGGAAAGACACCATCCCGTAGGAAAACCCATTAGCAGAAAGCGACCCATATTCATCACCACCCATCAAATTTCAGAATCCTCTCGTCTACAGGAATTGACGGAAAGAAAAATATCTTCAAAGGGGCCACATCATCAATAAGGATTGACAGGAAGAAAAACCACCTCCAAAGAGCCATGCCATTGATAAGGATCAACAACTAGGAAAACCAAACATTCTTCGAAGAGCCTCGACGTCAATAAGGATCAACGGTCAGAAAAACCTTCTTGAAATGTCATCTCGTCCAATAAACAGAAAGAACGCCGATATCTGAAAGATCGCCTTGAAACCTCTCAACGTCTAAAGATAGACGGAGAAAACCACTTGCTGGAGAAACACCTCGTCAATAGGAATTGACGGGAAGAGAAGTCTGTCAATATCAGGCGGTCGTTGAATAAAGCATAACCGTTGTATGATATGGGAATCAAATACTAAAGAGCTGTCTGAATAAAGCTGCTGGATAACTGCCCCTGAAATGATTACAGAGTACTTCATGTTGCCACTGAAGGCTGATAGAAAAACTGACTTATGCTTCGTATGCATATGCGTATGTTTGAATTTTTCTATGGCGTAATGCTCCATATGGGATGGAAATGCTACGCATTTAAGGATGAAATGCAAGTATGATATGTTGCACCCCAAAATTTGACCAACAATTATTCACCCATCAAGTGTTTGAAAGTTGATACCTTCATCAGAAAGTTCAAGAGATCCTCAGAGAAATTGGTTGAAACCAGCCTCCTAGCTTGAGAGTTGTGGGAGCTCCTCATATGATTCTGAGACATTGAGAATGAGCTTGAAGCTTTGAGAAAGCCTATGAGATGTCTTGAAAGCCATCATGAAGCTCAGAGAAGTCATTATGCAAGAATTCAGAAGATTCAACCATGAATGGTAGAATTAGGGTTTTGACTGGGTCAATCCTAGATCAGCTGAAGATTTGGAGAAGGTTGAGACCTAATCCAAGGGCCATGAGATCATGGAATGATGTATGGAGATGTTATAAAGATGATTCCTAGACCAACTCATCATGATTGAGGAGTTTGAGAAGTTTTGAGTTAGGGTTTCTGAGGATTGTCAGTGAAAAAACCCTAGTTTGGTCCCAATCTTCTAGGCAGTTTTAGCTCAAGATGTGATTGATATCTCATCTTCCCCACAACATTAATGTTGTAGAGCTTGTTCTTAGCTTTAATTTGAGTGGTAGAAGTCCTTGATAGGAGTTGCAGAGCTCAAGTTATGGTTTTGACAAATTACAGGTCAGCTGAGGTATGTGAATCTGGATCCTTGAAAGTCACCCAACTTGCAGACAACTTCTGCCCTAGTAGGATGATTCCTATAATTTCTTAGTCAACATGAATGTTGAAGAGAATCTTCTTAGCTTTCTAGAGAGTACTAGAAGTCCTTGATAGGATTTGTAGAACTCAACTTATGGTTTGAACAAGACAGGGTATTTTGGTTATTTGGTGATTATAGGTCATTTTAAGCAAAAGCCATATCTCCTATTTCCAAGCCTCAAATGAAAAAACTCAAAACATCAAAGTTGTTCAAAATGGTATTTTAAGGCTAGAAAAGAGGGTGTGAAAGTTTGGAAAAGCTTAGAGCATGGATTTTTAAAAGTGGTGCAAATGGCTTGTGAATGGCTTATAAGTTAAAAAAGTTGAAATGGAATTTTGGTTTGAGAGATCTACAAATCCAAAATGGGTCATCCAATATGTCATTTTGACTCCAAACATCATGTTAAAAACAATGGTTCAAGTAGAATTTTGATTTGAGGTCTTAAAATAGGGGCTACTTTGTAAAGTTCATGCTTGCATATTAAGGAACCTTTGAGAAACTTGGCATAAGGCAAGGTTTAGCTTGTTTTTTCACTCATTTAATACCAATTACTCATTTAAGGAGATATTAAGTGGAAATGCATGGCTTATCATGAGTTTTCATGAGAATTACTAAATATGGGAAAATCAAAATCTCATTGCATGATACATTCTAGAAACTTCTTGGAATCTTCTACAAGCTTCTACACACTTCCATCCTTCTCTATAAATGCCCTAGAGTTGATCCATGGCAGGGTTGGTGATTGAGAGTGCTTGCACTACATAGTTTGATTCCATAACTCCATATTGCATTTTGCTTTCAAACTCCATTGAAACTCCATCAATAATCATAATTCTTGTTATCATCATCATCTACCATCATCATAGAGCAATTGGCAAACAAAACTGAGAGGAATTCGTGGCTGGTTCATGAGATCCAAGTCTTCACTCCAAGTTGCATGAAGAATTGGATAGAGTGATTCAAGAGGTGTAAGCAAGAACCATTGCAAACAGAAGAACATATATCCATTGAAGAGCATCTGAAGCAAGCATCAAGGCTTGGATTGAAGAGAAACCACCATAGCCATCATCACTTGCAAGGTAAGCAACTTCCTTCGAATCTCCTTGTTTATTCAGTTTTAGAACTTGTTGTTAGGATATATGTGATTAGAGACTCTTAGGGATGAATCATGATGAGTTTGAAGGCATTATATGAAGGTTGGTTCCATGGTAGTTTCTGTTTTAGGATCAAGAACTCGTGTATTAGTGTACTATAATCCTAGTTCTTTAGTTTAGTATACTCCCCACGGCATGTAGAACATTCTTGCATAGTTTGAGCCATAGTTATTTCCATGCAAACCAGGTGTAAACAAGTGTGCCCAGAACTTTCCCTCATCGTGTCTCTTTATAGGTTGAGTTTCAGAAAGATCCATGGCCATAGTCTTATAGAGGGTAATGAGAGGAGTAATTTTGGTCTTTGCATCGAGGCAATTAGTTGCAAGATGAGAGAGCTAGAGGGAGTGGAAGATTCACGTGTGGAAACTGGTTTGGGGAGGAAACCCTAGCTGGAGGTTGAAGATAACCTCCCAGCCGTCCGATCGTATCCAGATCTTGACTCTTTAGTCGCATCCAACGGTCCGTGTTCAAATCAAGAAACGGAGGGAAGTTCCCCAGCTGCAACGCAGCGTTTAATTAAGTGAATGATTCTGGGCTCAATGAACTTGTGCTATTCACACCCCTCGCACGGGCCAATCCCTTTTTTTAACTAAAATGTATTGCTATTCGTACCGTTGCATTTCCAATTTCCGTTTAATTTTCTTTTCATTTTCTGGTAGCCATTGGGCCCAGGCGCGCCCTGCTAGGCGCACCCCCCTTCCTGGGCCCATCATGAGAATCAACTGGGCGTTTCTTCTGTTCTCACCCCCTCCCCTTTAAATCAATTTCTTTTATTTTTAATTTCCTTTATATTTCTTGCATATTAAAAAATTCATAGAAAATTGAAAAATTAATATTTTTTAATGCTTGTTTTTTTCATATGTTCATAATTCTGTCTACAAAAATATCAATAAATAAAATTCCATTTTATTTTTCTTTTAATATTTTTAGAATATTATCCTTTTAAATAGCATTTTAATAGGGTTAATATTGTACTCCATTTTGTAGAATTTCTTTTAGGACTTTCCCTTAGGATTTTTAATTCATTCTTTTTGGCATAGTTAGATATTGAATCATAGTTCCCCATAGGATTTAATTCTTGATTTTTATATTAAAATTTGATTAGTTTAATTAGGCTGGCATTATGGTATCATAATTAGGGTTTAAGGATGCATAGGTGAAATAACTCATTTTCTTTTGAGAGTTTTGTCTTGATTTTTGGGGATGGGCATATATGGATGTTATGGGTAGATGTTATAGACCCTTGTGAATAATTGTTAGAATTTTCCCCCTTGCTTTAGTATTTTTAGGTATTTTCTGAAGTTGACTGATGGTTTTGACTGTCTGTGTGATATTTGTCTGGCTCTGGGGTTTATTTTTGGGAATTTGTTGTGGGGCTTGGTTTGTTTTGGAGAGATTGTTGAAGAGCATGGTGAAGAAGATTGTAGATCAAGACCCAGAGACCCAGAGGTTGGAGCTTGTTCTCTGTTGTGAGGTTTGAGACCCTGAAGTTTGAGGGAAGTTCATGGTACTTTCCTGAGGAAGGCACTATGAATGACTTTCATTCTTTCTTCTCACCTCTGTCTTAAGTATCCAATGATGTTGGAGCCAACATGTGAGTTTAGTTTCTCCTGAGGAGGAATGTAAACTGATCACAGTTGTTGAGCCACATGGGGTACAACTCCTAAGTGGAAGCCTCCTAGTACTTTCCTGAGGAAGGTCCTATGGGTCTATTCACTTAGTTCCCTTAGTTCATCTAGGATTTCTTAAGTGTCCAATGATGTTGGAGCCAACATGTGAGTTTAATTTCTCCTGAGGAGGAATGTAAACTGATCACTGTTGTTGAGCCACATAGGATGCAATTTCTAAGTGGAAGCCTCCTAGTACTTTCCTGAGGAAGGTCCTATGGGTCTATTCACTTAGTTCCACTAGTTCAGGTAGGATCCCAAGTATCCAATGATGTTGGAGCCTTCATGTGAGTTTAGTTTCTCCTGAGGAGGAACGTAAACTGATCATAGTTTTTGAGCCACATAGGATATGACTCCTGAGTATGAGCCTCCTGGTGCTTTCCTGAGGAAGACACTATGAGTCTGCCTACTTAGCTCCCTTTCTTTGGTAAGCTTGCTTTGAAGCTTGAAGACTGGGATTGATTCCTTTTGGTTAGGGTTTTGCTTTAGGGCTTTGCTTAGATTTGATCAGGATTTTGCTAGGGTTAGGATTAGAGATTAGATGTAGATCCTTTCTTTCTCAAGCATGTGGTTTGCTGGCCTGATGGCACTTCCTCTCTTTTATCTGTATGACTGCAGTTTACTGTATGTTGCTTGATAGCATGTTGTTTATTTTTCAGTATGATTACTGTTATTTCATGACTGACTTGAGGTCGAGACGAGCTTGTGGAGGCTGAAGCCCCACACACATTTCCTCCCTCACTTGCATTGCATGCATTTTACTGTTAAGTTGACGCTTTGTCTGTTTTGGTGTATCATTGACATGATCCCTTAGGACTCTCCATTCCTTTGATAAGGATTTGATGATAGACTTTTAGGTTGAAACCTATGCATGACAACTTCTAGGAGTTCCCTGTTCAAACCTCAACCATAGGATGAATCCATGGCATGATAACAGTAGGACTTGATAGTCTCCCTCCTAGTTGGGCCTGTCTCTCTTCTCATCTCAAAACAGTTTAAGATACAGTAATCATGAATGATTTCTTTCGTACGTTACGAGCCTTAAGCTATCTGAGGTGGGATGTTTAGTATGGTACCCTTTGGGCGACATGCGACGCATTCACTCTCAGGTCATAGTCTCTAGTGCGGTTGAAATCGCAAACACAATAAAAAACACTTCTTTCAGGAAATAAGCCGTAGTTTCCCGAACTACGTTTTCTCTGATCTTCCATGCAGTGTGGAAGTACGTAGGCATAGGATGCGACGTCCTAGCGAGCAACCTTCCCCGTAACCCGTAGTAGGCCAAACTACGTTGACTCTGATTTCTCATTCTCTGATGAGAATACGTAGGCATAAAGTGCGACGCTTTGCCGAGTCATTTTTCTTTTCTTTTTCAGCCAGCCTTGATAGGTAGATAGAATAAAACCAACCCGTACAAGTAAATAACAAGCGTGGATCCCGTCGAGTACGACGGACGTGAGGGGTGCTAATACCTTCCCCTTGCGTGACCGACTCCCGAACCCAGACAATGGTTGCGATGACCTTGTCTTACCCTTTTTCGTCAGGTTTTTCCGATCGTTTCCTTTCCCGCTCTGAGGGATAAATAACGAAAGGTGGCGACTCTTCTGTCATGCCGGCACCTTATTTTTGCGCAAGCGACATGATGCAAATATGATGATATATGCAAATGCAAATGCAGGCTCGGGTCGCTGGAGAAATTGGACACATAAAACCGCTTCAGCAAAATAAATGCTGAAGACAAAGCCAACTCCGCTGGGGATAACCAGGCATCATAGAATTATTCCAGCAAAATAAATGCTGGAAAAGTGAAGCCAACTTCGCTGGGGAATAACCGAACGTGCCAAGCATGATTGGACTTCTGTCAAGGATAGCTTACCCGTGCCAATGAAAATTGGACTTGCGCTGGGGAAAACAGACGGAGTCTTCCTGCGTACCAATGAATATTGGATTTTGAAATGATGTGCCACCACAAGTTGGGCCTCACAGTGATTGCCAATATGGATTGGGCTTCCTGAAAATTGCCAATAAGGATTGGGCTTTAGGCTCTCTGTGATGGGTCATGTACGACTGACTCGGGAAAACGTCTTGTCTGAATTCACAGTTTCTGATTGAAGGGTCAATAGATGGTAACACGACTTCCCGACATTCGACTCACACTTGGAGATTAGCTGAATCTGCTCGAATAGCTCTGAGTAGCTCTGATGACACGGAGAAGAGCAATTCCTTCGCTTCTGATATGCCCCAGCTTGTAGGACCTCTGTGGGGATAGTCCTCAAAAGGAAATCTGAAAATCTGTACCCTGATGGTTTGATATGAAATGCCCCAGCATTCTGAACCTTGGAAAAATGCTTCAAATCAAATGCCTCTCGAATAAAGAATAACTTCCGCGCCCTTAGGATGGCCTGCCCCCGTCTGCAACGACTTTGCCCCTGATTGGCTGATTCAGGGTAGTGACTCTAGCTACGATATTTTTACCGAATCTCGACCTGATTGCCCAGGAATAAGGACTTTGGATGGCTGACCTCACTGGGGATCACTTGATAATAGCTTGCCCCGGCTCTCGGAACATTCGGGCATCCTGCATTCTATCCTGATCAGACTTTCCACTGTAGGAAACTTTCCTGCTGCCAAGCGCTTACTCGCGAGTAAAACAAGTTGTTCTGCATAAAAGATATATTAATGCAATGCATATGACAATTTTAACATCCAAGCTATTCACTGGAAAAGAAAAACCAGTTTATGGCATATAATGCCCAAATCATCTATCAGAATATCAACATCAGTACCAACATGGTAAGAAGAACCCTTTTAGGAGTCAGCTTCGACGCGATCTTTACCGATGTATGCCTTCAAAACAACCCTGCTTCAATTAGGACTTTTGAAGGTTGTAACGTGGTCAGGTTCACGGTTTTGAAAGAAAGAATAAAGGCTCAAATTTTAATTTTAACCCACCCATTCTCCTTGATGTTCTCCGATCCTACGTTCAGCTAATTCGACCTTAGCGCTCACCTCTTAGAGATTGAAATATAGGAGTGATAGTTCGCGAAACTATGAGCTTTTGGAGTGACAACCACTCACTCTTCGTTTTTGACACTTGGGGTCACACGACTCGTATTTCATTTGAGGACTTTTCTTTTGTAATCCTTTTCATCTTTTCTTTCCCTAATTTTTTCCTGGACTGACTCTTTTGAGTTTCTTTTGATTTTCCAGTCCAGTGGGATGCCCTTATTTTTGCCTAAGTCGTTTGTTTTCAAGTTTTGACTTAGCGGGCTTTTGATTCTTTTTGCTTTCCGTTTTTTTTCCGAACAAGTCGTGTGACACTGGTTGTCTGACTCTTTGTAGAATAATATGACTGTCTTACTCCTGATGCTTAACCACTGTGGCTTTTTAGGCACGACCTATAGAGGTGTGATTGATCCTCGAACAAACACTCCTTTTGCAATTTGGGCGCTCGGTCAAATTAGCTAACACCTACCCCGCCCAAGGTTGAGATTGAGGGCTTTTCGTTTTCAGAAAAAAAACTCCTTCTACTAGGCTCAAAGGGGTTAACAAGGGATTATCTTCCTTATGTCTCCGGTGTTTAGGAATTTGAAACAGTGCCTGTACATCCTCAGCAGGTTTTATTTCAAAGGCATACAATATCGGAAGCTTGCATGTCGTTCATTTTCGTCATCCTCCCCGGATTCCGCTTAACCAAGCGTTGGATATCTGTAAAAATCAATTAGTGAACACGAATGGATTTAATCAAAACATGCATACTCATTTCATTATCATCAATTGAATGAAAACAACAAGTTTTACAAACAAGATTGCAATTTAACAAGAAAGAAACTACAAACATAAAGACATGACAAGATGAAACACAGGAAAACGTCAGCTTTCGAGGACCGGGCTTTCACATCTGACTTGCTGCTGAACCAACCATCTTCAAAGTTGCCTATTGAGACCATAATGCTTAAAACATATGCCGGGTGAATTTCCTTTCTGACTTCATTGGGCTTGGTCTAGCACACAGGTTTGACCGATAACAATAAGGCTGCTGACTCTGGAGAGGAGTTGACGTCTGTTGCGAAGACTGGACAGATTGTTGACTTTGAACAGTCAAACCACTTGGAGGTCGAGTCTGAATTATCAGGGACTCCTTTTGTTCAAGCGCTTTCATCCTCAGGCTTGGTCTAGGCAGCAACTGAGGACA
Source organism: Lathyrus sativus (assembly GCA_963859935.3). Lineage (NCBI taxonomy): Eukaryota > Viridiplantae > Streptophyta > Magnoliopsida > Fabales > Fabaceae > Lathyrus > Lathyrus sativus. The sequence continues at coordinate 320,056,529 of OZ012740.1, read as the reverse complement.
GGGGGATTCTGACACCAATGATTGCAGAATATACTTCTGATCTACGGCAGCTTCGGGAACGTCCGTCATTTTAGCACCAACTGGGGTAAGACCATTAGGTACAATTACGCCGCCCGGCGTGAGTTCAATAACTTTTGTGTCAATCAAGTCCTGAACGTTGTGCTTAAAAGCGTGACAACTCTCCACATCATGTCCGGGTGCCCCGGAATGAAATTCACACTGCTTACTAGTGTCATACCCATAAGGAAGCGTCGTTCCTGTGAGTGGGGCCAATGTTCTTTTTTCAACCGGCTTCAAACTCAATAAAGTCTGAAAGAGCTTAGCATATGTTGAAGGCGGCGCCTCAAATACCCTCCTTGACCTTCGCTGAACCTGATGTATCTTTTGTTGTTGCTGTTGGTGTCGATCAACACGTCTTTTAAGCTCAGGTTCCACAGGCACGAGCTCCACAGACACAGGTGGAACAAGCTCCTTCACTGCGGCTTCAGATAGCGGATCATCCTCTTTCCTAATCACATTTTTGACTACTTCCATGATCAAGCTCATTTGGGTCTTCAGCTGATTATTTTCCTCTTTGAGTATCTTCTGATCCAGACGCAACTCTTGCATGTCATTCATCATCTGCCCTAGCTGGCTTCGGACTTCAATCAGTTCAGCCTGATTCTGTTCCATATCTCTGAGGGAATTCCTGCAACAAACTGGAGATAGGAAATAAGAGCCACGGTTCTGATGTACCTGTTATGTGAGAATGCAATGCAGAAATCAAACACATATTCAAGACAAGACAAATACACCCCAAGCTATAAGCATAGAGATAAACGCCTCCCACCACTATGTAAAGCCAACAAGAACAGCAAACAAGCACACCCAAGTACAAAATACAATGACCCCAGCCAACAAGCCTGGTGGTGGTCAGCAAACAACAATGCACGAAAGCTAAACAGATGCGACGTCCTAGCGAGCAACCTTCCCCGTAACCCGTAGTAGGCCGAACTACGTTGACTCTGATTTCTCATTCTCTGATGAGAATACGTAGGCATAAAGTGCGACGCTTTGCCGAGTCATTTTTCTTTTCTTTTTCAGCCAGCCTTGATAGGTAGATAGAATAAAACCAACCCGTCCAAGTAAACAACAAGCGTGGATCCCGTCGAGTACGACAGACGTGAGGGGTGCTAATACCTTCCCCTTGCGTGACCGACTCCCGAACCCAGACAATGGCTGCGATGACCTTTTCTTACCCTTTTTCGTCAGGTTTTTCCGATCGTTTCCTTTCCCGCTCTGAGGGATAAATAACGAAAGGTGGCGACTCTTCTGTCATGCCGGCACCTTATTTTCGCGCAAGCGACAGCTGGCGACTCTGCTGGGGATCGAACCCAGAATCTCTGGTTCTTCGGTTCCCTATGAGAGTCAATCCTAGCGCGTGTATGTTTGCTTGATGGGTTGCATTTATTTATCGCATTTTTACTTCCCGCACTTTATTTCCCGCATTTTATTTCCAGTTCGATATGATTATCTGTGCTGCTGTGGGAGAGGGATGTTACTATGAGTGAGAAGCCGGACCTGGGCTTGAGTATACACCTAGATATAGTTGCGGAGAAGTAGTAGACGAACCTGTCTGCTGAGCAGGCACAGTTCCCTACGAAAATCTGCGCTCAGACGAGATTCTTGCAGAGGTGCTCCTTTCCGGTCCTGAGGATCTGAGGGGAGTCCAGACGTGAGGATTGTCGACTCTGGGGACCGATCATTTGGAAGTCAGCTAAGTGAGGCCTCTTCATGACTTGATGATGCCACTCCTTCTGGGAATCGTATCGTCACTCATGAAAGTCTGTGACGCTGATGACCGCATAGGATGCCGTACCTTTGTCCGTGGATTAGGTCCATACCTGTGAGTGGGATTGGGATATTGCAGGAAACTTTGACCTCCAGACTACCTGGTTTTCTTGACAGTGAATCAGTTATGTTGGTACCAGGGTTTCCAGTTGCAGATTCGTCTGTTCTTGATAGAGCAGGTTTTGATCGGAGTATTGTCATCAGAAGTTTGTTCTGGATGGAGCAGATTTTGAGTGGGGTCTGAAGATCTCATCAGCAGATGTTGTTTGTTCTTGATAGGGCAGATTTTGAGTGGGGTCTGAAGATCTCATCCGTAGCTGTATGTTTGTTCTTGATAGGGCAGATTTTTGATTTGGGGTCTGAAGACTTCATCAGCAGATATTTCGTGATCATACATCCGGGGTCCTTGTTATCAGACATTTGTTCTCGGCAGAGCAGAGTTTTGATCTTATATATATATATATATATGGTCCTGTCAGAAGGTCGTTCCTAGCAGATCAGATTAGTGGTCTTGCACCGGGGTTTTCTTCTCATCAGTGATTGTTGATACCTAATCTCCACAGCAGCCACCTGGATATATTGTTGCATGCCTGCATTTTGCATCAGTTTGCATGTTCATTTGCATTCCATTAACGTGTGTCTGTGACAGGTACCGTTTCCCCGATCCAGGATCTCTCGCCTCTTATTGTATTATTACAGCCTCTCTCGGTCCCTGAGGTGTCGAAGTTGGCTATCGCTGGTACTATGTATATATGAGATCGCTGTTTCCATGATTGGGCTCAGATTTCTATTCTTCTGGTTATTGTCAGCGCTGGTACTAAGGCGCTAGGGTCGGGGGAAATCTCTCAAGCACACAGACACACGCATACATCTGCATGAAGCATTTTGCATGACATACATTTTGTTGCTTTTCCTAACCTTTAATCTTGATAGGTTTTTCAGGTTCACAGGTTCCGAACTGCTTCCGGTCATCAGGATTGATCAAAGACTCATTCACCGTTACTCAACTCGCGCTAATCAGACAAGGATCATGGACCAGGTGCAGTCGGATGTTCAAGAGCTCCGTGAACGGATGGATCTTTTTATGGAACTGATGCATGTGGTCGCTAATGGTCAGGACCAGCTTCGTACTTTAGTTCAACCTTTGATCTCCAGGGTTGACAGTAATGGCATACTGCACGGCGGGGCTGTGCCTACTCCTCCTCCAGTGGATGCTCCACAGAACGTTGTTCCTGTTGTCGGGGGCAACGGCAGTGCTAACGGCAATCTGATGACTAATATCGGGCTCAATACGGCAGGCGTCGGCAATGGTAGTCTGGGAGCCAATGTTAACATAGGGCCGGTCAACGGCAATGCTGGTGTAGGAAATCTGTTGGTGCCTCAACCGTGGCTTGAGGACCATCAAGACGACGTATTCTCTCAAAGAGGTGTAGAAGCAGAGTTGAATGCTGAAGCTCGACTCAGGTTCAAAGCGCTGGAAGACAAGATGAGAGACATTGAAAATCAGAATACATTGGGCGTTGATATGTCCAAGCTCGGGTTGATTGCTGATTTCAAGGTACCTCATAAATTCAAGGTGCCTGCCTTTGAGAAGTATAAGGGTACTACTTGCCCCCGTGTCCACCTTCGATCTTATTATAGAAAGATGTCTGCTTATTCTGACGATGAGAAGTTGCTGATGCACTTCTTCCAAGATAGTCTTTCTGGTCCATCCCTCGAATGGTATATGGGCTTGGAACCTGCTACTGTGCGCACCTGGAAGGATCTCGCTGAAGCGTTCGTCCTCCACTATCAGTACAATAGCGACTTGGCTCCCAACCGAGTTCAGCTCCAGAATCTCTCACAGCGGAATAATGAAAGCTTTAAAGAGTACGCCCAGCGGTGGCGTGAATTGGCTGCTCGGGTTCAATCGCCGATGGTTGAGCGTGAGCTAGTGCAAATGTTCGTGGCTACCCTTCCTGGAATCTACTATGAAAAGCTGGTCAGTGGCATGTCTGGGACATTCTCGGCTCTCATCACTATGGGCGAGCATGTTGAGAACGGTATAAAGATCGGAAAAATTCAAGGCGAATCATCCTCCGCTGGAGGAGGTGGTAAGAAACCCTACGCTGGCAAGCGTCGAGAAGGGGATGCAAATGCTGTCACTAATGCTCGGAGAAAGGGCAAGGGCCCTCAGCAACAGATTGCTAGCATAAATATCCCAGCTGCTCCGCCGCCGCCGCCGCCGCAGCAGCCTCAGCAGCAGAATCAGCAGGGGTATAGGAAATATCAGAATCGGGCTCCTTTGGCAAATCGTCATTTTGAAGCTCCACCTATGTCGTATGCGCAGCTTCTGCAAACGTTTCTTCAGCTTCAGCTAGTTCAAAAGAGGACGTTGGCTCCCTTGACAGGGGCACCACCACCGGGGTATGATGCCAATGCTACTTGTGATTTCCATACCGGGGCACCAGGTCATACGATTGAGAACTGTAAAGCTTTCAAGCACAAAGTGCAGGACTTGGTGGACGCCAAGGTTATTAACTTTTCTGATAATGTGCCCAATGTTACCAAGAACCCTATGCCTCATCATAGGGGAGGCGGAGTGAACGCCGTTATCACAGAGGAGAGTGCAGACTTGCTGACTGATGTCAAAGACTTGAAGACGCCGCTTAGTTTTGTCAAGGCTAAGTTGCTGAAGAAAGGCTTCTTCCCTGGATGCGGGGAGTTATGCATGGCTTGTGCTACACTTCCTGATGGGTGTGAGCAACTGGTAGAAGGTATCCAAAGTCTGATGTCTGAGGGTATTTTGCAGTTCAGCCGGAGAGTTGAAGGTGTATCCGGGGAGGTTGTGCTGAAGCAGGCGGATGAAGTTGCTACCATTACTATTCCTCGTCACCCTATTACTATTTCGGCGCCCCGACCACCTACCATCACTATCACCAGGGCCGGGCCGATCCCATTCGAGAGCACTAACGCCGTTCCATGGCATTATGGCGCCGAGGTCTATTGCGATGGTCAGAAGTTAGAGCTGGAGCCATTCGGATCGACTGTGCATAATCTTGCCGGAGTCAGTGGCATCACTCGAAGCGGAAGAGTGTTCGCGCCAGCAGAGGTTGCAACAGAGAAAGTGGTCCGAGCTGACGCTGCGGAAAAGGGTAAAAGCAAAGCTGTCGAAGAGGTCCCTTCTGGGGCAGAGAAGGATTTGCTAGTTAAAGATGCTGAGGAGTTCATGCGTTTAATCAAGAAGAGCGACTACAAGATTGTAGATCATCTTCACCAGACTCCGTCAAAGATCTCTATTCTCAACTTGTTGCTGTGTTCTGAAGCGCACCGCAACGCGTTGCTGAAGGTATTGAACGCTGCCTACGTGCCGCAGGAGATATCAGTAAATCAGCTAGAAGAGGTGGTAGCCCATGTTAACGCTGGCAATGGGCTGGGATTCACAGATTTAGAGCTGACTCCTAAAGGAAGAGATCACAACAACGCCTTGCACGTCTCGATAGAGTGCAGAGGCACAATCATGTCGCATGTCCTGGTGGATACGGGTTCGTCGCTTAATGTGCTTCCGTAGAAGGCTCTAATGAAGTTAGACACTCGTGGATTACTTTGCACGCCCAGTGATCTGGTGGTGAAAGCCTTTGATGGAACTAAGCGCCACGTTTTCGGAGAGTTGACCCTGCCGATTCAGGTTGGTCCGGAGACATTCGATACGGTTTTTTATATCATGGATATCATGCTTGCCTACAGTTGCCTCTTAGGTCGGCCATGGATCCATGCTGCTGGTGCCGTGACGTCCACGCTGCATCAAAAGCTCAAATATGCTGTCGGGGGCAGCATAGTAACCGTCTGTGGTGAGGAGGACATTATGGTGAGTCACTTGTCATCCTTTAAATATGTTGAAATGGATGGCGAGATCCATGAAACTCTCTGCCAAGCATTTGAAACCGTCAAGGTGAAAGAGGTAGCTCCTGTCGTCGCAGAGAAGCAAGAGATGAATCTCTCCTCATTCAAAGAAGCTCGGGCCGTCGTCGAAGCCGGTTCCACTCCAGGCTGGGGGCATGTGTTGGAGGTACCGATCAAGCAGGATAAGTTTGGATTGGGGTATTCTCCTGAAGCTGAAGCTTCATCTTCTTCGTCTTCGTCTCGTGGGAAGGGGCCGATCCTATTCACCAAGGGCGGAGTGATTTTTGAAAGCATCAACGCAGCGTCTGAGGACAGCGGGGATAGCGATTGTGATCTTGACGCCTGGATTCAGCCAAGCAAGCCGGGCGAGCGCCTCAACAAGTGGACCATCAAGGAGATTATCCAGCTGACAAGTGAAGAGTAATGATTTGCTTTTTACAATCTTTGTACAACCCTATGTCCTGCCCGGGGCATAGTGGTTTTATTGTCAGGGCCTTGTTGGATTATGTACATGCATTTTGTTAATAAATAAAAGGCGTTTTCTTCGTACTCAAATATTGTGTTCTCTGTTATTCCTGTTTTATGTTTATTTCGGAAAACAATAAAATGGCAGCGAGGTTTGTGCTAACCTGCATATTCTTGCTTTAAACTTAACCCTTGTTATTGCAGGATCCACGTAACAGACGACATCGACTCTGGACCCTCTACGGCTCACTACGACTTCGATTGCCCGATATATCAAGCCGAGGATGAGATTGATGAAGACGAAGACCTTCCGGAAGAGTTGGCCCGCTTGTTGAGACAAGAGGAAAAGGTTATTCTGCCTCACGAGGAGGACATTGAGATAGTAAATTTGGGTTCTGAGGAGCTCGTCAGAAATGTCAGAGTAGGGGCTGCGTTGCAGAATGATGTCAAGCATAGACTGGTCGAGATGCTTCGAGAGTATAGTGACGTCTTTGCTTGGTCATATGAGGATATGCCCGGACTTGACACGGACATCGTGGTTCATCGTTTGCCGTTGCGAGAAGATTGCCCCCCAGTCAAGCAGAAGCTTAGGAGGACGAGACCAGATATGGCTGTAAAAATCAAAGAAGAAGTCCAGAAGCAGTTGGACGCAGGATTTCTAGCCGTTACCACTTACCCTCCGTGGGTCGCCAACATAGTGCCTGTACCGAAGAAGGACGGTAAGGTACGCATGTGCGTCGATTATCGGGATTTGAATAGGGCAAGCCCTAAGGATGATTTCCCGTTGCCTCATATCGATGTGTTGGTCGACAACACAACCCAGTTTTCCGTGTTTTCATTCATGGATGGCTTCTCCGGTTACAATCAGATCAAGATGGCACCGGAGGACATGGAGAAAACAACGTTTATCACCCCCTGGGGAACATTCTGCTACAAGGTAATGCCCTTCGGTCTGAAGAACGCGGGGGCCACTTACCAGCGAGCAATGGTAACTTTGTTTCATGATATGATTCATCATAAGATCGAGGTCTATGTTGATGACATGATTGCAAAGTCCCAAACGGAGGAAGAGCATCTGGTCAACTTATTGAAGCTTTTTGAAAGGCTTAGGAAATTCAGGCTGAGGCTGAATCCTAACAAGTGCACTTTCGGAGTGCGGTCCGGAAAGTTATTGGGGTTTATCGTTAGTGAACGAGGTATTGAAGTTGATCCTGCGAAAATAAAAGCTATCCAAGAAATGCCAGCGCCGAAAACAGAAAAAGAAGTTCGTGGTTTCTTGGGCCGAATAAACTACATTGCAAGGTTTATTTCTCAGCTTACGGCCACTTGTGAACTGATGTTCAAGCTTTTAAAGAAAGATCAGGCGATTACTTGGAATGAGGATTGCCAGAGGGCATTCGACAAAATAAAGCAGTATCTTCAAGAACCTCCAATCTTGATACCCCCAGTGGCTGGACGACCATTAATCATGTACCTGACGGTTCTGGAGAATAGTATGGGTTGTGTCCTCGGTCAGCACGACGAGACGGGCAGAAAGGAGCATACCATTTATTATTTGAGTAAAAAGTTCACTGAGTGTGAGTCTCGATACTCGATGCTGGAGAAGACGTGTTGTGCACTAGCTTGGGCTGCCAAACGTCTACGACAGTACATGCTCAATCACACCACTATGCTAATTTCGAAGATGGATCCAATCAAGTACGTCTTCGAGAAGCAGGCTCTTTCGGGCAGGATTGCCAGATGGCAAATGGTGTTAACAGAATATGATATTCAGTATGTCTCCCAGAAAGCCATTAAGGGAAGCGTATTGTCTGATTACCTTGCCGAACAGCCAATCGAAGACTACCAGCCGATGAAATTTGAATTCCCTGACGAGGATATTATGTTTCTCAAAGCGAAGGATTGCGATGAGCCATTGCCCGATGAGGGGCCAGATAGGAAGTCTCAGTGGAAGTTAATATTCGACGGAGCGGTTAATTCCTATGGAAGTGGTATCGGGGCTATCATCACGACTCCTCACGGATCCCACATCCCGTTTACTGCGAGACTGACGTTTCCAGTTACCAACAATGAAGCAGAGTATGAAGCATGTATTATGGGTCTAGAAGAGGCAATTGATTTGAGAATCAAGAATCTAGACGTATATGGTGACCCAGCGCTTGTAATCAATCAGATTAAAGGGGAGTGGGAAACTCGTCAAGCGAACTTGGTGCCGTACATGAATTATGCCAGGAGGCTGCTTCCGTTCTTCGATCGAGTGGAACTCCATCATGTACCCAGGGCTGAAAATCAGATGGCTGATGCCTTAGCCACGTTGGCTTCAATGTACAAAGTCAATTTTTGGAATGAGGCTCCAAGAATTGTGTTTTCGCGTCTTGACAGACCGGCATATGTCTTTGCAATCGAGGATGCCGCCGACGGCAAGCCATGGTTCCACGACATCCATACCTTCCTTATGACTAAGGAGTATCCTGCGGGTGCGTCAACCCAGGATAAGAAGACTCTGAGGAGGCTGTCTGGAAACTTTTATCTCAATCCTGATGGAGTTTTGTATAGAAGAAACCACGATCTCGTGCTACTCAGATGTGTAGATGAGAAAGAGGCGAGTATGCTCATGGAAGAAGTCCATGAGGGCACATTTGGTACGCACGCCAGCGGGCATGCCATGACGAGAAAAATCCTGAGAGCAGGGTATTACTGGCTGACTATGGAGTCGGATTGCTTCAGATTCGCGAAGAAATGTCATAAATGCCAGATTTATGTTGATAAAGTTCATGTGCCGCCGTGCCCATTGAATGTCATGTCCTCCCCTTGGCCGTTCTCCATGTGGGGCATCGACATGATAGGCAAGATCGAGCCCACTGCATCCAATGGTCATCGTTTCATTCTGGTAGCTATCGACTACTTCACCAAATGGGTGGAGGCAGCCTCGTACGCTAATGTGACCAAGCAGGTGGTAGCTAAATTCATAAAGAGGGACATCATCTGTCGCTATGGAATTCCCGAGCAGATCATTACTGATAATGGTTCGAATTTGAATAACAAGATGATGAAGGAGCTGTGCCAGAGCTTCAAGATTGAACACCACAACTCATCTCCTTACCGACCGAAGATGAATGGCGCCGTCGAAGCCGCCAACAAGAACATCAAGAAGATTGTTCAGAAGATGGTTGTGACCTACAAAGATTGACACGAGATGCTGCCGTTTGCCTTGCACGGTTATCGTACGACGGTGCGTACGTCGACCGGGGCAACTCCTTTCTCCTTGGTGTACGGTATGGAAGCTGTCCTACCGTTAGAAGTGGAGATTCCTTCTTTGCGAGTTTTGGTTGATGTAAAACTCGACGAGGCAGAATGGATCACGAATCGTTTGAACCAACTCAGCCTAATGGACGAGAAGAGGTTAGCATCGATTGCATTTGGTCGCCTGTACCAAAGCCGAATGAAGAAAGCTTATGATAAGAAGGTGCGTCCTAGAAGCTTTCAGACGGGTGATCTCGTCCTAAAGAAGATTCTTCCGCCACACTCCGATCACCGGGGCAAGTGGACTCCGAATTACGAAGGGCCGTATGTCGTCAGCAAGGTCTTCTTAAGAGGAGCTTTGTTGTTATCCACAATGGATGGTGAGGATTTTGCATCCCCGGTGAACGCAGACGCAGTTAAAAAATACTTTGCTTGAAAAAGACCCGCTGGACAAAAAAAGAAAGAGTCCAGGCAAAAAAGGGGCATCCCGGCGAACCAAAAACAGAATAAAAGGTTCGGGCAAAAATTAGGGATATATTGAAAAAATGTACACCCGCGAAGTCGAAAACCTACACTGGGCGGCTTCGGCAAAAAAGGGTATCCCGGTGAACTGAAAACCCGTAAAGGGCGGTTCACGCAAAAGTTAGGGATTTGAAAAAGCAAATGACTGCATTCCGCGTGTGGACTTTCATTGTTTAGTGGTTTGGAAGACCTGAGGGCCGTTTATCTGAATCAATCTCTTCTGAAGCTGAAGCGTCGGAGAAGTATCGAAGTCGAGTGGGTCTTAGAGGGATCAACTTATGGTGTTCGTCTACGCCTCGTTGCCGACATTTGTATATACTGATGTATATTTATGTTTCATTTTTGCGCGGCTTCCTCATTCCAGGAGCTTGCCTCTGTTGTAAAACATTTATTTTCCCATTCAGGGGTTCATCATCAATAAAATGCATATTATTCAGCAATTCTAGCATTTATCTGTTTTGTTTGCGAATGAAAACGCCGATGTTTTTTGATAAAATGCGCATACATAAACTTACGGGCCTAGGCCCATCGATTGTTGAAACAATTAATTACCTGAATATTGTCACGAGATAATAACCTTGATAGGCCCTTTGAGGAGGGTATCTTGTCTGTTTGTTCGTGTTGTTGCAGGTGTAGCACCTTCCAGACAGTGCGCCATGCGCATCCCCGAAGCTGGGCGAGCCCTCCCTCTCCAGCAGTGTTCAGTAGGCTCTCCTCCGCAGAATCTGAACGCGGGATAGTGAGCATTGATATGTCTCCCCATGCAGAGATGATTCTTTTCCCGAAGCAGACGCATCCTGAAGGAACGTCACCTCATCAGCTGAGTCGCGCGCAGAAGCTCGTATGTCCCCTAGCACTGGGTCACAAGTGCGGATTTCATAAAGGTGTTCGGGTGCCGAAGCTCGTATTTCCCCTGTAGCAGTCAACCGAAGAGCGATTCCCCAGACAGAGTCCGATTGATATTGGCGTGCAGTTTTCTCCTCAGCAGGATGATTCCTCTATATGAGTAGTTCTTTTCTCCTTGACAGGAGAATTCCCCTTCGGCATTTATTTTGCTGACAGGATCGCATCATTGTGCATGATTGCATAGCATTTAGCATAAACGCATAGCATTTCCACCATGTAGGGCATGGCACCGAAGCATATGCATCATAAACATGATCTAGGTTATTATCACTCTTGTTTTACAGGTGCTCCACCAAAGGACCAGTTGCTCAGGATGATTCCTGGTATTCTCCCCAACGAGGTCGTTTTCTTGAGATGATTCTTAAAGCCCCGGTGTAATCCCCACAGTCGCTCGCTTAAGATGATTTTTGAGATCCCCAGCGAAGTCTTCGGTTCAAGACGATTCTTGAATTCCTCAACAGGGCCGTTTGCTTAAGATGATTCTTAAGACCTCAGCGCAGTTTCCCGAGTTGGTCGCTTAGGATGGTTCTTGAGCTCACCAGTAGCGTCCCCAACGAGAGTTGCCCAGGAAGATTCCTGGAGTACCCAGCAGAATGAAGTCTCCAGAATGGTTATCGGTTCAGGATGATTCTTGAAGGTGCCCGACGGAGTTGTTTGTTCAAGATGATTCTTGAAGTCCCTAGCAGCGTGATATGTTTGCTCCAACAGTGATGTCTAATATGAGGATTGACTTCGTAAACGCCTGAAGGCGATATCAGAAGGTTCTTGTGGATTCAGATTTCCTTGGTGATGAATCAACGTGTGTCTGAAGACAGAGTTCAAAAGTTTGTAGATGCAGCTTTTATGGGCAAGGTGATCCGTGTTGGCCTGAAGACCACGTCAGTTGTCCTGAGGTGACGATTGATTGCGATCAAGTGAATAGTGTTTCTTCTGACTGAAGTCGAAGATGTTTCTCCAGCTGAAGCGGAGTTTTGCCTGAAGGCAAAGTGTTTGAATCCCCGTAGAGTCATGAATGGCTCAGGATACCATTTATCTGACTGAAGTCACCTCCCCAAGCTGAAGCGAAGGTGCCTAAGGGCAAGGTTATCCCCCAAGGTCATGAATGACCTAGGATTCATTTTTTCGGACTGAAGGCCGAAGTATATCCCTGACTGAAGTCACGGATACTCTATAGCAGAGGCGGAGTTTCCTGAAGGCATATCCATGTATCCTTGAAAGCCAAGGATCATATTCTTCAGACTGAAGTCGAAGATACCTCCTGCAGAGTTGCCGACAGGCAAAAGTTTACATCCTTGAAGGCCAAGGATGCTTGTCTTCAGAAGTACTTGAAGATCTTTTCTAGCTGAAGCTGGAAGTGGCCAGGGGCCAGGGTTTCATATGTCTTTGATGTTGAAGTTCTACGGTGGGCAGTGTGCAGTAGTATTCGGATGTTCGTTATGGTTCTGAGGGGGAACCCCAGATCAGAGTGTGCTTGGTTGAGTCTCTCATTCCCAGCGGAGCAGTTTCAAATACGCAAGTGTACTTTACCAGGGGTGAACCCCAGGTTAGATTTGTTCAGTGTTGTATTTTCTCCGGCGGCGAGGTTGGATGCTTGGATTTGACGGCGAGGTCAGATTATATTTGTTCGACAACGAGGTTGAATGTTTGCTTTGACGGCGAGGTCAGATTACGTTTGTTCGACGGCGAGGTCAGATTATGTTTGTTCGACGGCGAGGTTGGATGCTTGGATTTGACGGCGAGGTCAAATTATGTTTGTTTGACGGCGAGGTTGGATGCTTGGATTTGACGGTGAGGTCAGATTATGTTTGTTCGACGGCGAGGTTGGATGCTTGGATTTGATGGCGAGGTCAGATTATGTTTGTTCGACGGCGAGGTTGGATGTTTGCTTTGACGGCGAGGTCAGATCATGTTTGTGTTCGACGACGAGGTTGAATGTTTGTTTGACGACGAGGTCGGGCTCTTTAAATCCCCAACAGAGATGATGTTTGTACAACGACGATGTCGAGTGTCTCTCAGAATGATGTTTGTTTCCGACGGCGATGTCAAATTCAGTTTTCCAGCGGCGATGTTGGGTATGTCAGATGGTTTAGTCTTCCCGCGGCGAAGTGGGGTGTTGTGGTTGTCTGAAGGCAATATAAGGAGAATTTAATGTGGATAAGTGACGGAGATGTCAGATCAGTATGTCTCCAGCTAGTTGCAGGGCAGCTAGCGTTGCAGTGTTCGAAGGTTTGTTCTCCGCAGAGTATCGTGTGCTAGTGCAGTTGGCAAATTTTTGGGTTTACCGGTATTCAACCGTCTCGCACCGTGATTGGCTGAGAGCCGTTCGCTCCTCACCCAGTCAGGTTCAAGCCGCTTGAATAGGGGTAGCTGTTGCACCCCAAAATTTGACCAACAATTATTCACCCATCAAGTGTTTGAAAGTTGATACCTTCATCAGAAAGTTCAAGAGATCCTCAGAGAAATTGGTTGAAACCAGCCTCCTAGCTTGAGAGTTGTGGGAGCTCCTCAGATGATTCTGAGACTTTGAGAATGAGCTTGAAGCTTTTAGAAAGCCTATGAGATGTCTTGAAAGCCATCATGAAGCTCAGAGAAGTCATTATGCAAGAATTCAGAAGATTCAACCATGAATGGTAGAATTAGGGTTTTGACTGGGTCAATCCTAGATCAGCTGAAGATTTGGAGAAGGTTGAGACCTAATCCAAGTGCCATGAGATCATTGAATGATGTATGGAGATGTTATAAAGATGATTCCTAGAACAACTCATCATGATTGAGGAGTTTGAGAAGTTTTGAGTTAGGGTTTCTGAGGATTGTCAGTGAAAAAACCCTACTTTGGTCCCTATCTTCCAGGCAGTTTTAGCTCAAGATGTGATTGATATCTCATCTTCCCCACAACATGAATGTTGTAGAGATTGTTCTTAGCTTTAATTTGAGTGGTAGAAGTCCTTGATAGGAGTTGCAGAGCTCAAGTTATGGTTTTGACAAATTACAGGTCAGCTGAGGTATGTGAATCTGGACCCTTGAAAGTCACCCAACTTGCAGACAACTTCTGCGCTAGTAGGATGATTCCTATGATTTCTTGGTCAACATGAATGTTTAAGAGAATCTTCTTAGCTTTCTAGATAGTACTAGAAGTCCTTGATAGGATTTGTATAACTCAACTTATGGTTTGAACAAGACAGGGGTATTTTGGTTATTTGGTGATTATAGGTCATTTTAAGCAAAAGCCATATCTCCTATTTCCAAGCCTCAAATGAAAAAACTCAAAACATCAAAGTTGTTCAAAATGGGAATTTAAGGCTAGAAAAGAGGGTGTGAAAGTTTGGAAAAGCTTAGAGCATGGATTTTTAAAAGTGGTGCAAATGGCTTGTGAATGACTTATAAGTTAAAAAAGTTGAAATGGAATTTTGGTTTGAGAGATCTACAAATCCAAAATGGGTCATCCAATATGTCATTTTGACTCCAAACATCATGTTAAAAACAATGGTTCAAGTAGAATTTTGATTTGAGGTCTTAAAATAGGGGCTACTTTGTAAAGTTCATGCTTGCATATTAAGGAACCTTTGAGAAACTTGGCATAAGGCAAGGTTTAGCTTGTTTTTTCACTCATTTAATACCAATTACTCATTTAAGGAGATATTAAGTGGAAATGCATGGCTTATCATGAGTTTGCATGAGAATTACTAAATATGGGAAAATCAAAATCTCATTGCATGATACATTCTAGAAACTTCTTGGAATCTTCTACAAGCTTCTACACACTTCCATCCTTCTCTATAAATGCCCTAGAGTTGATCCATGGCAGGGTTGGTGATTGAGAGTGCTTGCACTACATAGTTTGATTCCATAACTCCATATTGAATTTTGCTTTCAAACTCCATTGAAACTCCATCAATCATCATAATTCTTGTTATCATCATCATCTACCATCATCATAGAGAAATTGGCAAACAAAATTGAGAGGAATTCATGGCTGGTTCATGAGATCCAAGTCTTCACTCCAAGTTGCATGAAGAATTGGATAGAGTGATTCAAGAGGTGTAAGCAAGAACCATTGCAAACAGAAGAACATATATCCATTGAAGAGCATCTGAAGCAAGTATCAAGGCTTGGATTGAAGAGAAACCACCATAGCCATCATCACTTGCAAGGTAAGCAACTTCCTTCGAATCTCCTTGTTTATTCAGTTTTAGAACTTGTTGTTAGGATATATGTGATTAGAGACTCTTAGGGATGAATCATGATGAGTTTGAAGGCATTATATGAAGGTTGGTTCCATGGTAGTTTCTGTTTTAGGATCAAGAACTCGTGTATTAGTGTACTATAATCCTAGTTCTTTAGTTTAGTATACTCCCCACAGCATGTAGAACATTCTTGCATAGTTTGAGCCATAGTTATTTCCATGCAAACCAGGTGTAAACAAGTGTGCCCAGAACTTTCCCTCATCGTGTCTCTTTATAGGTTGAGTTTCAGAAAGATCCATGGCCATAGTCTTATAGAGGGTAATGAGAGGAGTAATTTTGGTCTTTGCATTGAGGCAATTAGTTGCGAGATGAGAGAGCTAGAGGGAGTGGAAGATTCACGTGTGGAAACTGGTTTGGGGAGGAAACCCTAGCTGGAGGTTGAAGATAACCTCCCAGCCGTCCGATCGTATCCAGATCTTGACTCTTTAGTCGCATCCAACGGTCCGTGTTCAAATCAAGAAACGGAGGGAAGTTCCCCAGCTGCAACGCAGCGTTTAATTAAGTGAATGATTCTGGGCTCAATGAACTTGTGTTATTCACACCCCTCGCACGACCCAATCCCTTTTTTTTAACTAAAATGTATTGCTATTCGTACCGTTGCATTTCCAATTTCCGTTTAATTTTCTTTTCATTTTCTGGTAGCCATTGGGCCCAGGCGCGCCCTGCTAGGCGCACCCCCCTTCCTGGGCCCATCATGAGAATCAACTGGGCGTTTCTTCTGTTCTCACCCCCCTCCCCTTTAAATCAATTTCTTTTATTTTTAATTTCCTTTATATTTCTTGCATATTAAAAAATTCATAGAAAATTGAAAAATTAATATTTTTTAATGCTTGTTTTTTTCATATGTTCATAATTCTGTCTACAAAAATATCAATAAATAAAATTCCATTTTATTTTTCTTTTAATATTTTTAGAATATTATCCTTTTAAATAGAATTTTAATAGGGTTAATATTGTACTCCATTTTGTAGAATTTCTTTTAGGACTTTCCCTTAGGATTTTTAATTCATTCTTTTTGGCATAGTTAGATATTGAATCATAGTTCCCCATAGGATTTAATTCTTGATTTTTAGATTAAAATTTGATTAGTTTAATTAGGCTGGCATTAGGGTATCATAATTAGGGTTTAAGGATGCATAGGTGAAATAACTCATTTTCTTTTGAGAGTTTTGTCTTGATTTTTGGGGATGGGCATATATGGATGTTATGGGTAGATGTTATAGACCCTTGTGAATAATTGTTAGAATTTTCCCCCTTGCTTTAGTATTTTTAGGTATTTTCTGAAGTTGACTGATGGTTTTGACTGTCTGTGTGATATTTGTCTGGCTCTGGGGTTTATTTTTGGGAATTTGTTGTGGGGCTTGGTTTGTTTTGGAGAGCTTGTTGAAGAGCATGGTGAAGAAGATTGTAGATCAAGACCCAGAGACCCAGAGGTTGGAGCTTGTTCTCTGTTGTGAGGTTTGAGACCCTGAAGTTTGAGGGAAGTTCATGGTACTTTCCTGAGGAAGGCACTATGAATGACTTTCATTCTTTCTTCTCACCTCTGTCTTAAGTATCCAATGATGTTGGAGCCAACATGTGAGTTTAGTTTCTCCTGAGGAGGAATGTAAACTGATCACAGTTGTTGAGCCACATGGGGTACAACTCCTAAGTGGAAGCCTCCTAGTACTTTCCTGAGGAAGGTCCTATGGGTCTATTCACTTAGTTCCCTTAGTTCATCTAGGATTTCTTAAGTGTCCAATGATGTTGGAGCCAACATGTGAGTTTAGTTTCTCCTGAGGAGGAATGTAAACTGATCACTGTTGTTGAGCCACATAGGATGCAATTCCTAAGTGGAAGCCTCCTAGTACTTTCCTGAGGAAGGTCCTATGGGTCTATTCACTTAGTTCCACTAGTTCAGGTAGGATCCCAAGTATCCAATGATGTTGGAGCCTTCATGTGAGTTTAGTTTCTCCTGAGGAGGAACGTAAACTGATCATAGTTTTTGAGCCACATAGGATATGACTCCTGAGTATGAGCCTCCTAGTGCTTTCCTGAGGAAGACACTATGAGTCTGCCTACTTAGCTCCCTTTCTTTGGTAAGCTTGCTTTGAAGCTTGAAGACTGGGATTGATTCCTTTTGGTTAGGGTTTTGCTTTAGGGCTTTGCTTAGATTTGATCAGGATTTTGCTAGGGTTAGGATTAGAGATTAGATGTAGATCCTTTCTTTCTCAAGCATGTGGTTTGCTGGCCTGATGGCACTTCCTCTCTTTTATCTGTATGACTGCAGTTTACTGTATGTTGCTTGATAGCATGTTGTTTATTTTTCAGTATGATTACTGTTATTTCATGACTGACTTGAGGTCGAGACGAGCTTGTGGAGGCTGAAGCCCCACACACATTTCCTCCCTCACTTGCATTGCATGCATTTTACTGTTAAGCTGACGCTTTGTCTGTTTTGGTGTATCATTGACATGATCCCTTAGGACTCTCCATTCCTTTGATAAGGATTTGATGATAGACTTTTAGGTTGAAACCTATGCATGACAACTTCTAGGAGTTCCCTGTTCAAACCTCAACCATAGGATGAATCCATGGCATGATAACAGTAGGACTTGATAGTCTCCCTCCTAGTTGGGCCTGTCTCTCTTCTCATCTCAAAACAGTTTAAGATACAGTAATCATGAATGATTTCTTTCGTACATTACGAGCCTTAAGCTATCTGAGGTGGGATGTTTAGTATGGTACCCTTTGGGCGACATGCGACGCATTCACTCTCAGGTCATAGTCTCTAGTGCGGTTGAAATCACAAACACAATAAAAAACACTTCTTTCAGGAAATAAGCCGTAGTTTCCCGAACTACGTTTGCTCTGATCTTCCATGCAGTGTGGAAGTACGTAGGCATAGGATGCGACGTCCTAGCGAGCAACCTTCCCCGTAACCCGTAGTAGGCCGAACTACGTTGACTCTGATTTCTCATTCTCTGATGAGAATACGTAGGCATAAAGTGCGACGCTTTGCCGAGTCATTTTTCTTTTCTTTTTCAGCCAGCCTTGATAGGTAGATAGAATAAAACCAACCCGTCCAAGTAAACAACAAGCGTGGATCCCGTCGAGTACGACGGACGTGAGGGGTGCTAATACCTTCCCCTTGCGTGACCGACTCCCGAACCCAGACAATGGTTGCGATGACCTTGTCTTACCCTTTTTCGTCAGGTTTTTCCGATCGTTTCCTTTCCCGCTCTGAGGGATAAATAACGAAAGGTGGCGACTCTTCTGTCATGCCGACACCTTATTTTTGCGCAAGCGACATGATGTAAATATGATGATATATGCAAATGCAAATGCAGGCTCGGGTCGCTGGAGAAATTGGACACATAAAACCGCTTCAGCAAAATAAATGCTGAAGACAAAGCCAACTCCGCTGGGGATAACCAGGCATCATAGAATTATTCCAGCAAAATAAATGATGGAAAAGTGAAGCCAACTTCGCTGGGGAATAACCGAACGTGCCAAGCATGATTGGACTTCTGTCAAGGATAGCTTACCCGTGCCAATGAAAATTGGACTTGCGCTGGGGAAAACAGACGGAGTCTTCCTGCGTACCAATGAATATTGGATTTTGAAATGATGTGCCACCACAAGTTGGGCCTCACAGTGATTGCCAATATGGATTGGGCTTCCTGAAAATTGCCAATAAAGATTGGGCTTTAGGCTCTCTGTGATGGGTCATGTACGACTGACTCGGGAAAACGTCTTGTCTGAATTCACAGTTTCTGATTGAAGGGTCAATAGATGGTAACACGACTTCCCGACATTCGACTCACACTTGGAGATTAGCTGAATCTGCTCGAATAGCTCTGAGTAGCTCTGATGACACGGAGAAGAGCAATTCCTTCGCTTCTGATATGCCCCAGCTTGTAGGACCTCTGTGGGGATAGTCCTCAAAAGGAAATCTGAAAATCTGTACCCTGATGGTTTGATATGAAATGCCCCAGCATTCTGAACCTGGGAAAAATGCTTCAAATCAAATGCCTCTCGAATAAAGAATAACTTCCGCGCCCTTAGGATGGCCTGCCCCCGTCTGCAACGACTTTGCCCCTGATTGGCTGATTCAGGGTAGTGACTCTAGCTACGATATTTTTACCGAATCTCGACCTGATTGCCCCGGAATAAGGACTTTGGATGGCTGACCTCACTGGGGATCACTTGATAATAGCTTGCCCCGGCTCTCGGAACATTCGGGCATCCTGCATTCTATCCTGATCAGACTTTCCACTGTAGGAAACTTTCCTGCTGCCAAGCGCTTACTCGCGAGTAAAACAAGTTGTTCTGCATAAAATATATATTAATGCAATGCATATGACAATTTTAACATCCAAGCTGTTCACTGGAAAAGAAAAACCAGTTTATGGCATATAATGCCCAAATCATCTATCAGAATATCAACATCAGTACCAACATGGTAAGAAGAACCCTTTTAGGAGTCAGCTTCGACGCGATCTTTACCGATGTATGCCTTCAAAACAACCCTGCTTCAATTAGGACTTTTGAAGGTTGTAACGTGGTCAGGTTCACGGTTTTGAAAGAAAGAATAAAGGCTCAAATTTTAATTTTAACCCACCCATTCTCCTTGATGTTCTCCGATCCTACGTTCAGCTAATTCGACCTTAGCGCTCACCTCTTAGAGATTGAAATATAGGAGTGATAGTTCGCGAAACTATGAGCTTTTGGAGTGACAACCACTCACTCTTCGTTTTTGACACTTGGGGTCACACGACTCGTATTTCATTTGAGGACTTTTCTTTTGTAATCCTTTTCATCTTTTCTTTCCCTAATTTTTTCCTGGACTGACTCTTTTGAGTTTCTTTTGATTTTCCAGTCCAGTGGGATGCCCTTATTTTTGCCTAAGTCGTTTGTTTTCAAGTTTTGACTTAGCGGGCTTTTGATTCTTTTTGCTTTCCGTTTTTTTTCCGAACAAGTCGTGTGACACTGGTTGTCTGACTCTTTGTAGAATAATATGACTGTCTTACTCCTGATGCTTAACCACTGTGGCTTTTTAGGCACGACCTATAGAGGTGTGATTGATCCTCGAACAAACACTCCTTTTGCAATTTGGGCGCTCGGTCAAATTAGCTAACACCTACCCCGCCCAAGGTTGAGATTGAGGGCTTTTCGTTTTCAGAAAAAAAACTCCTTCTACTAGGCTCAAAGGGGTTAACGAGGGATTATCTTCCTTATGTCTCCGGTGTTTAGGAATTTGAAACAGTGCCTGTACATCCTCAGCAGGTTTTATTTCAAAGGCATACAATATCGGAAGCTTGCATGTCGTTCATTTTCGTCATCCTCCCCGGATTCCGCTTAACCAAGCGTTGGATATCTGTAAAAATCAATTAGTGAACACGAATGGATTTAATCAAAACATGCATACTCATTTCATTATCATCAATTGAATGAAAACAACAAGTTTTACAAACAAGATTGCAATTTAACAAGAAAGAAACTACAAACATAAAGACATGACAAGATGAAACACAGGAAAACGTCAGCTTTCGAGGACCGGGCTTTCACATCTGACTTGCTGCTGAACCAACCATCTTCAAAGTTGCCTATTGAGACCATACTGCTTAAAACATATGCCGGGTGAATTTCCTTTCTGACTTCATTGGGCTTTGTCTAGCACACAGGTTTGACCGATAACAATAAGGCTGCTGACTCTAGAGAGGAGTTGACGTCTGCTGCGAAGACTGGACAGATTGTTGACTTTGAACAGTCGAACCACTTGGAGGTCGAGTCTGAATTATCAGGGACTCCTTTTGTTCAAGCGCTTTCATCCTCAGGCTTGGTCTAGGCAGCAACTGAGGACAGGGGGATTCTGACACCAATGATTGCAGAATATACTTCTGATCTACGACAGCTTCGGGAACGTCCGTCATTTTAGCACTAACTGGGGTAAGACCATTAGGTACAATTACGCCGCCCGGCGTGAGTTCAATAACTTTTGTGTCAATCAAGTCCTGAACGTTGTGCTTAAAAGCGTGACAACTCTCCACATCATGTCCGGGTGCCCCGGAATGAAATTCACACTGCTTACTAGTGTCATACCCATAAGGAAGCGTCGTTCCTGTGAGTGGGGCCAATGTTCTTTTTTCAACCGGCTTCAAACTCAATAAAGTCTGAAAGAGCTTAGCATATGTTGAAGGCGGCGCCTCAAATACCCTCCTTGACCTTCGCTGAACCTGATGTATCTTTTGTTGTTGCTGTTGGTGTCGATCAACACGTCTTTTAAGCTCAGGTTCCACAGGCACGAGCTCCACAGACACAGGTGGAACAAGCTCCTTCACTGCGGCTTCAGATAGCGGATCATCCTCTTTCCTAATCACATTTTTGACTACTTCCATGATCAAGCTCATTTGGGTCTTCAGCTGATTATTTTCCTCTTTGAGTATCTTCTGATCCAGACGCAACTCTTGCATGTCATTCATCATCTGCCCTAGCTGGCTTCGGACTTCAATCAGTTCAGCCTGATTCTGTTCCATATCTCTGAGGGAATTCCTGCAACAAACTGGAGATAGGAAATAAGAGCCACGGTTCTGATGTACCTGTTATATGAGAATGCAATGCAGAAATCAAACACATATTCAAAAGACAAGACAAATACACCCCAAGCTATAAGCATAGAGATAAACGCCTCCCACCACTATGTAAAGCCAACAAGAACAGCAAACAAGCACACCCAAGTACAAAATACAATGACCCCAGCCAACAAGCCTGGTGGTGGTCAGCAAACAACAATGCACGAAAGCTAAACAGATGCGACGCCCGACGCAGAAACCTCTAGCAACTTCCCCCATATTCAACTGAGCTCTCAGTTGGACATTCTTTCGACCATACACTTTCAGTGGAGTATTCTATAACATTGACTGACGAACCCACACAACTGGATGAAGGATAATCAACAATCCGAACAAAACCCTGAGGTGTGATAAAGATCTTGTTAGAGTCTAGCAGATTCTGAACTTGGCTTCTAAGCACTTTACAATCATCTATCGAATGCCCCTGTACCCCAACATGGTACTCACAGCGGGCGCTGGCATCAGAACCTGAAGGATAAGGCAGGATCATTGGATTAGTCTCTTTCGGCACTATTAATCCACTTTCGACCAAATCTGGCAACAACTGACTGTACGACACCGGTAGCCGAGTAAACTGCCTTTCAGGTTTCCTTGGTCTTTGTCGGGCGTGATGACGCGGCTGACGATAATATGACTGCTGGTTTGAAGTGTCTGAAAACTGCGCCTGAGACGCTAGAGATTCTAAGACAACATCGCTTCCTTCTTCCCATTCCTCTTGAGAACTGAGAACTGATTCATTCCTATCAACTAGGGTATAAGGAGCCTCTCGAAGCTTTCCATTATTGAGTCCTCTCTCAACAAGCTCTCCCATTCTCATCAAGCCTTCAAAGCTTGTACAAGTGAACATCACGTCGTAATAACGGCCCTTCAGAGTACCCAAAAAGAGGCTAACCATTTCTCTCTCCTGAATCGGTGGTTGAACACGAGCAGCCAATTCTCTCCATCTTTGCACATACCCCCTAAAGGATTCATTCTCCGCACGAGATAATTCTTGCAAATGCACGCGAAAAGGAGCCATTTCTAGGTTGTAGTCGTACTGCTTCACGAAGGCATTGGCTAAGTCCGACCATGATTTAATACCATCACCCTTCAAGTGCAGGTACCAGTCCAAAGATGCTCCGATCAAACTATCTTGGAAACAGTGAATCATGAGCTTGTCATTGGTGATATGCGAAGTCATTCTTCTGCAGAACATAACCAAGTGTAGCTTCAGACAACTATCCCCTTTGTACTTCTCAAAATTGGGCATCTTGAACTTCGGAGGCAATACAAGACTTGGCACCAAACACATGCTCGCAGCACTCAGGTCAAGAGTATTCTTATTCATTAGGGCATCAATCTGATCTTCCAACGTCTGAAGTCTTCTCATATACTCAGCAGTCCTTGGGCCGTGATCATTAACCTGCGGAACAACTCTTGGAGATAGAACAGTCCTTGGAGAATCTGGCGTAGAGAAAGTGGAATTGTGACACTCAGCGTCATTGAAGGAATATGGACCTCTGACAGGGGTTTGCACAGGCTGAGCAACATTGTTCGTCTGAGCTTTCTGACCATTGTTTCCTCCTCCATTTATAGCTGTTATGACTTCCATGACCTGACTCACCTGGTGCTTCAACAATTCAAACTCTGCCCGAGTAACAACCAAGTTCTGCTCTCCTGAAGCCATGATCTTCCCAGATGCTAACTCAAGTCTAATGCGAATGTCGGGAAATCAACTGACGAAACGGACAAAAAACGGGTAAGCTCCCTGTTCCGGCTGAGGATGAATATGCAAAATGAAATGCAAATGCAAACAGTCATGCAAAATGCAAAATGCACACACAAGGGACCAAGTGTGCT
This sequence comes from Lathyrus sativus, assembly GCA_963859935.3. Taxonomy (NCBI): domain Eukaryota; kingdom Viridiplantae; phylum Streptophyta; class Magnoliopsida; order Fabales; family Fabaceae; genus Lathyrus; species Lathyrus sativus. The sequence goes on along the minus strand of OZ012740.1, from coordinate 320,032,984 downwards.
GCTGAGAAGAATCCACCATACTGGTCTTAACCAGACCCATAACACTGCTCAAGCTTGGTCTCAACAAACCAAAACAATACACCAACCTGGCCTCCAACAGACCCTATAAAGCTGTCCTCAAATAACGCCACTGAATCTCAATCAAGAAAACCGGTAGTCTGGAGGTCAATTTACCTGCATGCCCCAACCCCTCTCACAGGTAGGTGTCCTATCAACTGACACAAGGTATGGCATCCTATGCGGTCGTTGGCGTCACAGACTTTCAAGACTGACGATACGATACCCAGAAGGTGTTGCATCATCATGTCTTGAAGAGGCCTCACTTAGCCAACTTCCAAATGATCGGTCCCCAGAGTCGAAAATCCAACTAACCAGCAACCCCCTCAATCCAAAGGGTTGAAAAAGAAGCCAACCAGAAGAACCTCGTCCGAGCGTGGATTTCATGAGACACTAGTGCACACAAAGCATGCACGTGCCCACTAATTTCCACTCTAATTCTAGGTGCACTCAAGCCCAGGTCCGACTTATCTCTCAATCATAGATCCCCCTCATACCCACAACAACAATAACAATAATATAATGCTGAATGTAAAATACAGAAAACGTAAATCCATACAAAACCCACAACGAGAAAACAAGCGCTAGGATTGACTCGCGTAGGGAACCGTTGGAGTCCCCAGTAGAGTCGCCAGCTGTCGCTACTGCGAAAATCGGTGCTGGCTGAACAGAAGAGTCGCCACCGTGCGTTATTTATCCCAACGGAGGGAAAGGAAACGCTCAGAGTAAACCTACCGCAAAGACGGGAAAGGAATGGTCATCGCAACCAAATCCTGGATTCAGGAGTCGGTTACGCAAGGGGAAGGTATTAGCACCCCTCACGTCCGTCGTACTCGACGGGAGCCACGCTTGTTTTCTAGTACAAATTGTTATTCTATCTATTCTACAGGTCTGGGGTTAAAAGAAAATAAAATGACTCGGCAAAGTATCACACTTTATGCCTACGTATTCTCGTCTGAAACGAGAAATCAGAGTCAACGTAGTTCGCCTACCTACGGGAAAGGAGGGGAAGGTTGCTCGCTAGGATATCGCATCCTATGCCTACGTACTTTCATACAGCATGAAAGATCAGAGCAAACGTAGTTCGGGCCACGGAAGACACCAATTTGTTTGACTATTTTTTATCCTTCTGAAAAATGGTTTCTCCTGATTACGGGTCCAAGCGGACAAAAATGACACTTTGATTGGTTTTCAGTCTTTTATGCAAGAACTGTTTTTTTATTGATGTCCCTCTTATTGTATTTTTTTGATTGTTTTGAGATAGAAGAGAAAGAACTCTAAAACATAGGGTTAAAATGAGAATCCAAACTATCCTAATGTTATCATGCATGGATTAACACCTAATGTCTGTCATATTTCTCTCTTGCGCAGAGAGAAACAGAGATCCTAGGGGATAAACAGAAAAGAAATAACATATATACAGTAAAGCGGTAAAATGCATGAATGCAGCAATACAAGCGAGGCAAGGGAGTCCTACTCAACCTCGAACCTAGAAAACAATAGGCAAAGTGAAACAGCTTCACTTCAAACCTAAGGGGAAAATTAACAAACAATACAGTAAAAATAAACCCCAAAACCAGCTCTGACAGCTCACCAGCTCCTACAGCAGCAATTCTGAAAAACACCCAACTCTGACAGTTGATTAACAACAATCTTCCAATGAACCCCAAAGTCAAACTCCAATGATACCCAAGCTACAACAAGCTTCCATCTCCAAGAAATCACCAAGCTCAAGCAAGCACAAAATCTTAACCAGTTGACAGCATCAGACAACAAATAGCTCCAAACAGCAGTAAACCAGCAGTAAACCCTAGCTTCAACAGCTACGCAGTTTTGACATGAATAATCTTCATCTTTGTCAATATTTGATCTTCATATCTATCTTCAATGGCTTCTTTCTTCAAGGCAAGCTCTCCTAGATGATAGTCACTTAACAAGATGAGTTGAATGTTAAACAGTTCATTGACTACCAAAGGAAGCCTACAAACAGTTTAACATTATAGAAGAGTGGTTCTCTCAAAGTTCTACCTCTAAGGTAAGGCCACTTATCCCTCCAAAGGAGGGAGGTGAATACCATAGAGGGACTTTATGTCATAGAGAGGAATGGAAGCACATGAAGCTATCCATGTTTGTACAAAAAATTCAGTCTATTCTAAGGCTCTGCTTAGTCCTATTATTTCCTATGTCTTCAATCAACACCTTCAATCTCCAAGATCCAAGGATCTTCTTTTGTATTCAATTAACACCTTTGATTCTTCATGCTCCACAAGCTCAAACCAAGCCCCATACCCCAGAGAAAAGCCCAAAAGCCCAAGCAAACAAATATAAACCCCAAGTGGGAACACCAAACAAACACTCAATTTGCAAAATATACTAAAAATAGTAATATAGTATTTAAAATTCTAAGATTAATTCTAAGGGGATTTCTACATCTACCCTACATACCCTATATGTCTCAGAACCTAATTCATGCTAAAAACCCCAAAATAAAGTGTTATAATGCACCTATGTTGAGTTTAACCCAAATATTAGTCACCCTAATGTTCTCTAATCAAAACTAATCAAGATTAATCCACAAAAATGTGAAATAAATCTCTAAGGGAACCTATACTTCTAATCTAATCAACCCAACGAGAATCAATTCAAAACTATTCACCAATTGGTCACAAGAAAAGTTACAAAAACATGTATTAAATGTACAAAATTAAAGAAATCAATAAAATGGGAAAAATCAAATTAAATTGAAAAATGGGTGAATATGAAATTTATTATTTTTATAAAATCACAAATAAATCCAAGATCATGAAGGTATTTTTGAAATATTTTTCTGGTTAATTTTGGATTTATTATGATTTATTTTGTAAACTATGTGCAAATATGAAATAATATGAAAATCAATTAAAATTGGGGGTGGCAAAAGCAATTTCTACACTGCATAAGCACATTGGGCCCAGGAAAGGGGGGTGCAGATAGCAATGCGCTGGGCCAGTATAAATCCAGAACAAAGAACAAAAACCATAAGAGCAGGGGGGGGGTGAATAGCAGCAAAACGCCTTGTTTCCCTGGTTGGGCCCCAAAGGGGGGTGCGAGTAGCAGATCTGCTAGGCCCAAACAACATTCACACCAGGGGAGGGGGGTGCGAATGGTAAACGAAGGGTATGATCAATAATCCGTCCATTTGGGCCTAATGCCCGAGCCCAATCCATTCATCCTCAGCCAAGCAAAACCTAATTTCCCTAACTCTTGCCTCACACTGTTCATCATCTCCCAACCTTAGCCCTAGGCGCCGCCCAACCTCTCTCTCTGAAACTCTCAATCTCCGCCCCAACTCTCTCACACGCTCTATGCTCAAATTTATCACCCAAACAACCTAGTCTCACAACTAAACCACACCGAGATACTATGGTTAACATGATTGAAGACAAACCTGGAGACGCGATGGAGGTCACAAAGATTTTGGAAATACTGATAAGCAAAACTTGCGGAGAACTTGACGGATCTAATTCTGAAGAGATCCTTTTTTTTTTTTGCGTTTGAAGATCTACGGCGGCGACGAAGCTTTTGTGATGAACGAACAGATCTGACTGGGTGATGTTCTTGAAGAACTTTCTGGAGATGAAGAACGATGCAAGTTGTTAAACGAAAGGAGGATAATCTACGTTTGGATCTTGACATGGAAGAAAAATCTGTTGAATGTGGTGAAATTCTGGAGGTGTTGATGATCGTTCTTGAAACAAAGATCCAGATCGTGGAGGCAAATCATTGGAGATATCTTTTGAGTTTCTATTGCATGTCTTGATGAACACCAATCGTGAATGAAGATTCTCTGGAAACGAAGAATTCGTATAAGGATCTTGCTATTGATGATTCTGCCGAAGCTCGATGTGGTTGTTCACGACGATGAAGAATGTTAAACGATGATCTGGATAATCTATGAAGTTCTTGGCGCAATGAATCCTGACAATTATTGATGAAGAACACGAAGCTGTTCTTGATGATCTGGAAAAATGCAGATTCAGACGAACTTTCCGGTGAAATCAACGTTTCTGGCGACGGTTAAGGGTTCCGGCGGTTGTTAGGGCGGTCGGCGGTGACAGTTAGGGCGGTCGGCGGTAGCTTTGCATGGCCGACGGTAAGGGTTTCCGGCGAGGTGTGGTAGTGGGACAGGTGGCGAGAGGGAGAGGGAGGGGGAGCCACGTGTGAGAGTGAGGTGGCAGGTGCTGAGTGTGTGTGAGAGTGAGGTGGCTGAAGCAGAGTGAGGTGATGTGGCCGAAACTTGGAACACTCGCGTGGCTGCCTTTTATGCTGACACTTGGAAAAGACTGGGAATTGGGCTTTCAGCAGATTGGATAATTGACCCAATTATGAGACTCTGATTAGTGGACTAAACTCTGATTAATTGACTAAAATGTGATTAAACTCTAAAAACAAAATTAATACTGAAAAAAAAACCTAATTAATCCTAAAACGAAAATTAATAATAAAATCTAATTAAAATCTATCATTAACCCTAATTAATCCTAAAACGAAAATTTAAAATAAAATCCTAATTAATCTATTAAAAAAAAACAGAAAAAATTATTTAATATCTAAAAACTATTTAAAAAATCTAATTAAATCTGAAAAAAATCAAATAAAATCTAAATCATTTAACCTCTATTTTTTAAAAACTATTCTATTAATTTTGAAAAAAACAATTAAAACTTAATAAAATCTAAAAACATTAAATTCTATTTTTTTAAAAAAATCTATTCTTATTAAAAAACACTTAAAATCTGATCTAAAAACAATAATATTTTTTTTAAAAATCTATTCTTATTAAAGAAAAAGTAATATCTAGTTATCTATTAAAAAAAAATTCTATTAAAAGGAAACTAATATCTAAAAATATCTATTAAAACTATTCTATTAAAAGAAAAAAATAATATCTAAAGATTTTAAAATTTATTAACTCTCTAAAGAAAAAAAAAGAAAAAAAATAATATTTATTTTTTTTAAAAATCTAAACAAATCTATTAAATTCTATTAAAGAAAATATTAACCTATTTACTATCTAAAAAAAACAAATAAACCTATCAAAAAATCTATTAAATGCATTAAAAATCAAGAAAATAAAGGAAAAATCCTAAAAAATGTCAGGAGGCCGATTAAATCGATTATAAAACGATTGCGCCACCATAGCGAAACCCGGGCACCGAGATGGTCTGAAAACACAGGAAACGAGCACCAATTCTCAAAAGACTCTTATTCCAACCGACCTGCACTGCCTGAAACGCCAGGGGCTATAATCCCGATAAAATCCATTTGACTGAGAAAAATGCAATGCATGCAGCCTGCGAATGCGAATGCAAAAATGTGTTGAAGCATAAACCAGATATGAGGACCGGTTGGTCAAATTTTGGGGTGCAACAATGGGGAAGGTGGCTCGCCAATACGTCAGTATTGTGCCTACGTACTCTCAACAGGTATGAGAGATCAGAGCTTACGTAGTTCGGGATAATACGGATTACGAGAATTCAGATTCATTTGATTTATCGAGTAGGCTTAACAAACAGTTCCAGCAGTTTGGCGTACGCAGCTCGACCCTTGGAGACTTAGGCGTTACCGTTTACGGTAGAACTGGGAGTTAACGACACTCTTTTCTTCAGAAAAGCTTCCTTTGAATTACGGGCCCACGGGGAAAAAAGGTTTGAAGTTCGTTTTCTGTCTTTTACGGAAGAACTGTTTTTTATATTTGTCTGTAGTTTGTACAACACTAGAGACTATGACCTGGGAACGAATGCGTCGCATATCGTCCAAAGGACGTATACTAAACATTCTAGACGATTGAGAGGAAGCCGCTCAATTATCATTACCCAAGTAGCTTAAGGCTCGTATCGCGCTTATACTAACTTGCCTTTATTATGTTTTTTACTGTTGTTTCAAGATGAGAAGAGAGAGGGACAACTACGGGGAGACTATCAAGTCCTAATGTTGTCATGCCAAGGATTCATCCTATGGTTGAGGTTTGAAACAGGGAACTCCTAGAAGTTATCATGCATAGGTTTCAACCTAAAGTTCTAATCATCACTTCCTTATCAAAGGAAGTGAGATTCCTAGGGGATCACGTCAATGATTAACAACAACAGATAAAGCATCAGCTTAAATAGTAAACGACTGTAAAATGCATGCATTGCAAGTGATGGAGGAAATGTGTGTGGGGAATCAGCCTCCACAAGCTCGTCTCAACCTCAAGCCAAGTATGAATAACTGCAATCATAAAGGAAAATAAAATGCCATCAAGCAAATCACAAACCACACAGGCAAGGGAGCAGAGCTCTACCGAATACCAGCAAGCAAAGCCATACAGTAAAAATACAAGCAGAGGGAGCAACTCAACCTCTAATGCAATCATGCTCCTAGCTTAAAACAATCTAAACATGAACTTATTCTAATGCATCAAGAAAATCAAACAAGTCACAACAATACAGTTGCACAGAAAGAAAAACAGACAGTCAAGAAAGCAAATCAACAGCTTCCACAGCTTCACAGCAAAGCAGTCTTCTGACAGCAGTTCAGTCCACAGTCTGTAACTGTTCTTCAAGTCTTTCATCTTCGGGGGAATGAAAGGTACTCCATCTTCAAGCTTCAATCTTCACCAGGCTCCACCAAGAATGAAGAGAATCAATAAGATGATTGTTTGATAATGGGAAGCAGACAGTAAACCAAAGGAATCCTGTCTGACACTCAACCAGTCATCAGAGAAAGGCATCCTCAAAAGTTCTACTCGTTGTAAATGTCACACATCACTCCAAATGAGAGATGAGACTTTAACATGAGGACTTTGAATCATAGGATGAGAATGGAATGGGAACAAAACCAACCATTATTTGAAGAAATATCTATTTATAAAGCTCTCTCCTAAAGCCCTAATTTCCTAAGCTACTCAAAGCTAACAAAACGAAGGAAAACTTCAATCCAAGCTCCACTAGCCACTTCACACAAGCTTCATCAAGTCCATGATGTCCTCCAATGAGATCCAGAAGCCCACTATGCAAGGAAGTTCAATTTTTAGTCCATTCCACATCAATCATCAACATTGAAGCACCAAATGAACACACGAGTAGAATATTCTATCAAAAATACTAAAACACATTCTAAAAATCTGATTATTTTTCTAGGGGAGCATGCATTCACAAATAACCTATAGTTAAAAAATCAGGACGTAATTCATCCTCTAAGTCCTCCAAATAAAATTCTAAACCTCAAGGTATCACACCTAAACCCTAAAAGGGAGCTCCTAAAGTTCTAGTCCTTAAACAGTACCTAACTTCATCACAAAAATGTGAGAAAAATCTGAGGGGAGCATACATATCTAACCAAATCACAAGCCAAAAATCAAGCAAAAACTCAATACCAAATGCTCAAACAAAATTCACCAAATAGAAGAGGCAAACAATACCATTTTTATGTCAATAAAAATGTGAAAAATTCAAATAAAATGAAAATAAATGCTAATCCTAATCTTTTTGTTTCTAAAATTTCTAATTTCATTCATGAATCAAGGGGAAAAACCTCAGAATTAATTGACTAATTTTTCTATTTTTAATGGATTAAAATCAAACAAGCATAAAATGCACAAAAATAATAAAACAATATTAAAAGAAGATGAAAAGAGGGTGCATTCAGCAAATAAAGCCAATTCAACATGCCTGGGCCCATCACAATGGGGGTGCGCATAGCAAGAAGGGCGCTAGGCCCATCAATTCAGCTCACAAGAATAACCAGGGAGGGGGGGGGGTGCATTGAGTAAGGGAATCATGTTGAAAATCCACTTTGGGCCTGCATGGAGGGGTAGGGATAGCAGGAAATTCACTAAGCCCATGCGCCTGAATTCACTCATGGTTCTCTTCAGAAATTGATGAAAAGAAAAAAAAGAATACATGCCAGGATTCGAACCCATCCCTTTCTCTGAATCACTCACTAATCCAAACGGAGCGTTTTGAGGTGGGGTTACGTGACACAACTTCTGAACACACGATGGTGAGACTGGTCAATGAATCCAATGAGTCCTCATGTTGCCAGCACATTAATGAAAACGGTGCGTTTTATGCAGTCAATAGTCAGCAATCAAAATTCAATCGTGGCCGTGGATGATGAGTACTTAGTCAAGTCTTCAGCAAGATCCAACGGCTCCTGCATTTCTTCTTCATTTGAACTTCAGTTTGGGGGGAAAACCAGATAGTGGCGCCACCGTCTTCTCCGGCGAAGACATTTACACAGGTCATCAAAAATTCACAAACCATACATCATTCTCTCTAGAATTTAATGCTTATCACGGATATACCCTTAGAATCATCTAACTCCCTATGGATTTTCAAACCCGATATCACTTTCAAAATATGCATCAATCTTGAATCTCATCAGAACTTCAATTAAATGCACAGATGTAATCCTCATCTTATGGTGATCATCCTACACTATCCAATCTTGATTAACAGTCCAAGAATTGCTTAATCCAAGGATCAATAGAAATTGGTCATCACCCTATCTTGTCTCTAATTCACCAATTTCTGATCCTAAATCCAACTACATGTCACCAGGATCCTAACCACCTATAGAATGCTAACTATCTCTACCTAGATCAAGCACAAAGATGAAATGTACCAACCTGTGTTCAAGCTTGTAACAGAGGTAGTTCTTGCACTCTTCAGCCTTCAAGAAAGTGCAGATACACTCCAAATCACTTGATGAACACAATGAAACCTTCAATTTATCTTGATTTGGCCTTGAACTCAGAACTCGATTCTGACTTGCACCTCTGAAATTTCAACTTCACTCTCTGCTTCAGGCTTCAAACTTCACCAAAAAATGAACTGAATGCATTCATATGCTTATATAGGATGTAACTGAATGATCTAGAACCTTCTCAAAGGTTCAGAATGAGAATTTCAATTTTCAATTTCTCTTCAATATCTCATTCTTGGCAGTCACGATATCTCTGCTATTTCTCCTTCAGGAAGCTCTCATTGCACTCCTTGTGGACCACTGATCTTGAATGGTGGGGATTCATCCCTTGTTTTCATCCCATGGCTTGGATTTGAGATGTAACTTCTTCATGAAGTATCAAGGCAAAAGGCCATGAAAATGAGCTCAAACCTAAATTCTAATAATGTCATTGTTTCTAAAATTCAATTTCCATTCAAAAAATGCTAATACTTTGCCTTGTTTGCACACATAACATTTATTTTGAATTTTTGGTCTTTAATTCTCTTTAATTCTTCCTTTTTCACAATTTCTTGAATCAAGTCTCTCCTTGAGCCATTTCAATGCCTCCTTGATACATGGTCAAAGTTAAAACCCCATTTTGAGCAACTTTCAAGTTGCACAAAATTCCATTTGAGATGTCTAAGTTGGTGAAAATGACCCATAACCAAAAATGACCCATAATCACAACTTCCCAAAATACTATTGACTTGTCAAAGCCATAACTTGAGTTCTACAAATCCTATCAAGGACTTATAGCACTCTATGGAAAGCTAAGAGGATAAGGAACAACATTCATCAAACTCTTCAATCATGATGAGTTGACCTTGGAATCATCCTTATAACATCTCAATGCATCAATCCATGATCACATGGCTCTTGAATTAAGTCTCAACTTCCTTCAAATCATCAGTTGACTTAGGGTTGACCCAGTCAAACCCTAATTGCACCACTCATGGCTGAGCCTTCTTAATCTTGCACAATGACCTGTCTAGGCCTCAAAGTGATCTTCAACACTTCTCATGAGCTCTCTCAAGACCTCAAGTCCATACTCATGGCCTCAGAATCATCTGATGATCTTCCCACAACCCTCAAGTTAGGAGACCCATACACTTGGCTTCAACCACTCTCTATGAGGATCTTTTACTTCTTTGACAAGGATATCAACCCTTGAGTACTTGAATAACCTTTTTAACTAGCTTCAAAGTATTGTATAGCTCTTAATTGGTAATCATACCTCTTGATCTCCTGCATACATATCAATGAAATGCAAATGATAATGCTAATGTGAATGAAATGAAACATAAGCTAGGTAAAGAAATGTTGGGCAAATTTTGGGGTGCAACAGCTGCCCCTATTCAAACGGCTTGGACCTGACTGGGTGAGAAGCGAACGACTTTCAAACAATCAAGGTAAAAGGCGGTTGAATACGAATAAACACGGAAATTTGCCAACTGCGCAAGTACACGGTACTCTGATGGGGACAAATCTTCGGAAACTGAAACAATAGCTGCACGACAATTAGCTGGAGAATCACTGATCTGAACCTCCGTCAGGGTGATTCTATGATTTATCTGATATCATTGCATCCTTAAATCATCAAGGGATCACTGATTACGCGGTAACTGGTGATTTGCCAACCACGCACAAGTAAACGATACTCTGATTGTTAGGAACATCTTCAAAAACTGAGCATGACAATTGCACGACAACTCTGCTGAGGATTTGGTCATACGGTAATCGGTGAAGGGTCTAATCTCGAATCTCCGTCGGGATAATCATCTGATTTTGCCGTAGATCTTCGTCCTTAAGTCATCAAGGGATCACCAGTTACACGGTAACTGGTAATGGATGGTCGATTATGTCGTCAGGCATTCTGCGTCACTGCAGAAGAATTTCTTATCGTCGCCTATGGACTCATCATGTCGCTAGGAACGTCGACAACATCTTTGTCGGACTTCATCAGTAAGTCAATAAGGGATCATTGGTTACTCGGTAATTGGTGAATGGCTACTCTCAAATCTCCGTCGGGACGATTATCAGATTTCGTTGCAGCTTCTTCCTCAAGTCATCAAGGGATCGCCGGTCATTCAGTAACCGGTGATACATAGCTGGTATTGCCATCAGGCATTCTGCAGCATTGCGGTAGAAGGATTCCTCGGGACTCATCAGGTCATTAGGAACTTTTTAACAATCAAGTTAGTCATGCCGTCGGGCATTCAAAGAGAATTTCGGGCGTCAGCCGGACTTCGTCAGTAAGTCGGGAATAGAATTCTTGGTCAATCATGAACCCAATAGGGATATACAAACTTCTGCCATCAGGCACTCCGCATCAGCTGAGAGAACTGCTTCGACATCACAGTTGGACTTTGTCAATAAGTCTGGGGTTTTGGCACCGCTGTCGGACTTCAATCATCAAGTCTTCAAGGGAAGTTTCAACTTCGTTGTTCAGAAACCTGCTGGGGGATGACACATCTCTGCTGGGGATTCTGGAGAATTATCAAGTAACTTTACTTCAGGGATCCAACAATCATTCTGGGTGAATCAACTCTGCTGAGGACTTCAAGAATCATCTTGCACAAAGAACTCCTCCGGGGACTTCAAGAATCATCCTGAACCAATAACTCTGCTGGCGATTTCAGGAATCATCCTGAGCAAACACTCTGCCGGAAACTCTAAGCATCAACTTGAGCCACCAACTCTGGCGACTTCACTGGGGATTTTAAGAATCATCTTAAGCAGACAACTTCGCTGGGAAATTCAAGAATCATCTTGGGTAAGCAACTTTGCTGGGGAATTCAAGAATCATCTTGAGCAAACCATTATGAGGAGGAACACCTGCAAAACAAGAACAGTAACGACCTAGCTCATGTTTCGTATGCATATGCTTTGACAATGGCGCAATGCTCCACACGGTGGAAATGCTACGCGTTTTTAGGGTAAATGCTATGCAATCATGCAAGATGCTACAACCCCATCAGCAAAATAAATGCTGAAGGGAGAATCCTCCTGTCAAGGAGAAAGAACCGCTCTGGTAGGGAGGAGGAATCATCCTGCCGAGGAGAAGAAGTCACACCAATCTCAATTGGACAAAACCTGGGGAACTGAACTTCAGTCGACTGCTGCAGGGGGACAAAGTTCTACGAGAACTGGGACCTGATCGGCTAGGTATACAACCCACAAACTGCTGAGGGGAAACGATGTCAATCGCAGAAATAAACTGCACGGCCTTCGCGAAAAAACTTTCCTGGAGATAACGACTCCGATGGGGAAATACGGCATCAACTATTCAACACTCTACTGGGGAGTACCAATCATGGCCCGCACGGCTTCCAAGGACTCGGCTCTCTTGGGGATTTACCAGCTCGGCTGGGGAAGAAGGAATCATCCTGCTTGCTGGGGAGAATACAACTTTGTGGGGAATTTCAATTCTCCTGGAGACTTCAGTCTTGAACTATCGAAAGTTACATACTTGCGAACACTCTTCTACGAGAAAACTACACTTTGACCTGGTGCTGGGGAATGAACATACACTTCAGCGCATGGCTCAGCTGGGAGATGACGATCCTGCCTCAGGATACGTCTGGTTGGGGAGAATCTATCTCTGCTTGGGAAGACATATCAACGCTCTTGGTCCCATGTTCAGACTTCGCGTGGAGATGCTGCTGCACTTGCTGGGCGAGAAGGAATCATCCTGCTTGGGAACACATACGGCGTACTGCCTGGAATATGCTATACCTGCAACAACACAAACAAACAGACAAGATACCCTTCTCAAAGGGACCTATCAAGGTTATCATCCTGCGACAATGTTCAAGCAATTCATTGTTTCAACAATCAGCGGCCTAGGCCAGTAAGTTTATGTATGTGCATTTTATCAAAAACGTCGACGTTCTTTCTTCGCAAACAAAATAGATAACTGCTAAACAAAAAAACAGAATTGCTGAATAGTATGTATTTCATTGATAACAAACCCTTGAATGGGTAAAAATGTTTTACAACAGATGCAAGCTCCTGGAATGAGGAAGCTGCGCAAGCATAAAAACATAAATATACATCAGTATATACACAAATGTCGGCAATGTGGCGTAGACAAACACCATGAGTTGATCCCTCTATGACCCACTCGACTTCGCTACTTCTCCGACGCTTCAGCTTCAGAAGAGATTGATTCAGATAAACGGCCCTCAGGTCTTCCAAACCACTAAACAATGAAAGTCCATACGCGGAACGCAGTCATTTTCTTTTTCAAATCCCTAACTTTTGCCTGAATCGCCCTTCCGGGTTTTCGATTCACCGGGATACCCTTTTTTGCCAAAGTCGCCCTTCCAGGTTTTCGACTATGCGGGTGTACATTTTTCATTTGTATCCCTAATTTTTGTCCGAACCTTTTTCCTTTTTTACGGTCTGCCGGGATGCCCCATTTTTGCCTGGATATTCTTTTTCTTTCCAGCGGGTCATTTTTTTTACAAAGTATTTTTTACTGCGTCCGCGTTCACTGGGGATGCAAAATCTTCGCCATCCATTGTGGATAACAATAAGGCTCCTCCCGAGAAGACCTTGCTGACGATGTACGGACCTTCGTAATTGGGAGTCCACTTGCCCCGGTGATCGGAGTGTGGAGGAAGAATCTTCTTCAGGACGAGATCACCCGTCTGAAAGCTTCTAGGACGTACCTTCTTATCGTAAGCTTTCTTCATTCGGCTTTGGTACAGACGACCATATGCGATCGATGCTAACCTCTTCTCATCCATCAGGCTGACTTGGTTTAGTCGGTTCTTAATCCATTCTGCCTCATCGAGTTTTACGTCAACCAAAACTCGTAAAGAAGGAATCTCAACTTCTAACGGTAGGACAACTTCCATACCGTACACCAGTGAGAAAGGAGTTGCCCCGGTTGATGTACATAATGTTGTACGATAACCATGCAATGCAAACGGCAACATCTCGTGCCAATCTTTATAGGTCACAACCATCTTCTGTACAATCTTCTTAATGTTTTTATTGGCCGCTTCAACGACGCCATTCATCTTCGGCCGGTAAGGAGATGAGTTGTGGTGTTCAATCTTGAAACTTTGGCACAGCTCCTTCATGATCTTGTTATTCAGATTCGAACCATTATCAGTAATGATCCGCTCGGGAATTCCGTATCGACAGATGATATCCCTCTTTATGAATTTAGCCACCACCTGCTTGGTCACATTAGCATATGAGGTTGCCTCCACCCACTTGGTGAAGTAGTCGATGGCTACTAAAATGAAGCGATGACCATTAGATGCAGTGGGCTCGATCTTGCCTATCATGTCGATCCCCCACATGGAGAACGACCATGGGGAGGGCATGACATTCAACGGGCACGGCGGCACATGAATTTTATCAGCGTAAATCTGGCATTTATGACATCTCTTTGCGAATTTGAAGCAATCCGACTCCATTGTCAGCCAGTAATATCCTGCTTTCAGGATCTTTCTTGTCATAGCATGCCCGCCGGCGTGCGTACAAAATGTGCCTTCATGGACTTCTTCCATGAGCATACTCGCTTCTTTCTCATCTACACATCTGAGTAGCACGAGATCGTGGTTTCTTTTATATAGAACTCCATCAGGATTGAGATAGAAATTTCCAGACAGCCTCCTTAGAGTCTTCTTATCCTGGGTTGACGCTCTCGCAGGATACTCCTTAGTCATAAGGAAAGTCTGGATATCGTGGAACCATGGCTTGCCATCGGAGGCTTCCTCGATCGCAAAGACGAATGCAGGTCTGTCAAGACGAGAAAGGACAATTCTTGGAGCTTCATTCCAAAAATTGACTTTATACATCGAAGCCAACGTGGCTAAGGCATCAGCCATCTGATTCTCAGCTCTGGGCACATGATGGAGTTCCACTCGATCAAAGAACGGAAGCAGCCTTCTGGCATAATTCATGTACGTCACCAAATTTGATTGACGAGTCTCCCACTCCCCTTTAATCTGGTTGATCACAAGTGCCGAGTCATCATATACATCTAGGTTCTTGATTCTCAAATCAATCGCTTCTTCTAGACCCATGATGCATGCTTCGTATTCCGCTTCGTTATTGGTGACCGGAAACGTCAGTATAGCGGTGAATGGGATGTGGGATCCATGGGGAGTCGTGATGATTGCCCCAATGCCACTTCCGTAAGAATTAACCGCCCCGTCAAATATCAATTTCCATTGGGATTTCCTGTCTGGACCCTCGTCGGGCAACGATTCATCACAATTCTTCGCTTTGAGAAACATGATATCCTCATCAGGGAATTCAAATTTTATCGGCTGATAATCTTTGATCGGCTGTTCGGCAAGGTATTCAGACAATACGCTTCCTTTGATGGCCTTCTGGGAAACATACTGAATATCATATTCCGTCAACACCATTTGCCATCTGTAACACGGTGGGAGAACTGACTTTAAACAATGTTGCGGATAGCAAGAGTCGCCACCGACTTTTATTTTATCCATAAGGAAAGGTTATAAAAGAACAGGAAAGACCTTAGAGAATATTTTGGGTCCGGGGGGTAGGTTATGAAAAGGGAAGGTGTTAGCACCCTTTTCATCCATGGTTATCCATGGGCTCTTAGGTACTTAAGCTCACTTTTGAATTGTTTTGAAAGTGTAGTGTGTGAATAGAAAATTTTCAGAATAGTTAATAAATAATCCATGTAAGGATGTGTTAAGAACTTGTTTGAAAACTTGTTGAAAATTTGTTTAAGTGTGAAACAGTTTTGAAGTGAGCAAGCACCTAGGAGTAACCTACCCTAATGTTTAAAGGTCTTTCTTATTCTTTATTCTTTCCTTTAGTAAGACTATCCCTACTATAATGGAGTAGGTAGTCCTTACTTTGGATGTTAAGGGACATGTGAGGGACAATTGGATTTTTGAAGGCCATTGTGGGGTGTAATAAGCAAACTGGAGGGACTATCATCATTTTTCGAAAGGGACTCGATTCGTGAAGGCAACCATAAGGGACTTTGATGATTTTCTTTTTGAGGGACCTGCTTTATACACCCCACTTAACCAATATTCATAGGCAACTTGAGGGATATCCTTAGGAAGTGAGACGGCGATTAAAATCGACTTACGTGTGTGAAATGTTTAATTTAATTATCTTTATTTAAAAGTGATCTAAATTTATTTTAATATTACATACATGTTGTTACACTCCCTAATTACTAACCATAATAATAATTAAATAATTAAACAACTTTACATCCAAGAAACAATTACAAAATAATAAGCAAAATAATTAAATAGCAAAGATAAATAAAATATAAATAAGCAATAATAAATAATAAAGGGGGTTAATTCTAAGTTTACTCGGCAAGACATCGCATCTTGTGCCTACGTATCCTTACGGGAGTGGAATCAGAGTAATCGTAGTTCCCCTCAATAGGGAGGTTAGAAACTTCTTGACTGTGGTCAAGGTCTCAAGGGGAATAAACGCATCTTAAGGACACGCTTACGTGGAGTGTAGAAACTCCAAATCTCTACGTTGAAATGTTAAGTTGTAATTAGGGTTAAATTAGGGATTCCACGGCGGGAAACCCTAAAATGAGCGCGGCGGCTCTTTGACCTAATGCTAAGGGTAAAATTGTAATTTTGCCTGCGGCGAGGCATTTGTGAAAATTAGGGTTTGTAGTTTGTAGTTTTGAGGATTTGAAATTGAATGTGTGAAGTTTTACGGACTATTGGCGCGGCGGCCAAACAGTTAGACCTAACCTTCGGATGTGTGCAATGTGACAGAAATAATAGTAAACGCGTGAGATAATTGAATCATGCAAACAGAGAGATAATGTTATAACTTAAACCATGCAAGCAGAAATTTAAAGGCAGAATTTAAAGAGCGATTGTTAAGTTCGCGAGGTTACATGAGAGGAGCAGATACAATATGATAATGAAATTTGAATTGAACAATAATAAAATAAAATAAATAACGGTTCTAGTTATTATTTTAAAAAAAAGATTTTAGTTATTATTTTAAATTTATCTAAAAAAAAGTTTTTCTTAAAAATAATAGGTTTTCATATTAATTTGGAAAAGATGTTAATGTTATTTATTTTAAAAAACAGATTTTTATATTATAACAAATTTTAATAAATTAATGATAACAATAATAATAATAATGGTAATAATAATGATAATAATGATAATAATAATAAATAATGATAATAATAATAATAATAATAATAATAATAATAATAATAATAATAATAATAATAATAATAATAATAATAATAATAATAAAGCAATAATGAATTTTAAATGTGCCAAATAACCCAACAATGTTGCTAACGCAGAAATGCGCTCATCGCAACCAGATCTAAATCAGACGAAACAAAATTTATCGCAAAGAAAAAGAAATTAAGCAAAAAATAGTATTATTGCTCACACAAAAATGCGATCATCGCAACCAGATCGAACTAACACAAATGTCACGCGTCATGCACACAAATGTGCAAACATCGTATCGACATAATTCGATCAAAAATCTTATATATATAAACTCTAACCATTTAAAAATTATATATATATAAACGTAACAGTAATAGATAAAGAAAAAGAAATAACGGTAATAGATGAAGAAAAAGAAATAACGGTAAAAGATGAAGAAAAAGAAACAACAGTAATAGATGAAGGAAAAGAAATAACGGTAAACGATGAAGAAAAAGAAACAATAGTAATGGATGAAGAAGAAAACTAAATAACGGCAAACGGCACTCACTCCTCTTAGGTTTTTTTCATTCTCTCCCTTTTTTCCAACAAGGCAACACATGTATATATAGGGAACAAATTAGGGTTAACACCAAATTGTCAATAATGTCCCTAAAGCCCATTTTAAAGCCCAAACTAAATAATTAGTTAAGAAAAAAATAAAATTTAAATAATTTAAAATAATTAAAATAAACTTAAAATAAAAACTAATAATCCTATTGATTCCTAAAATAAAAAATATTATAAAAAGAACAAAATTTTTTTCAATATTTTTTTATTTTATGATTTTTTGGATATTTTTATGAATAATTTGGAAAAAAGTGAAAAAAATAATATTTTAAAAAATGATTTAATTAAAATACGAAAATAATAATTAAATAATAATAAAAAACTATTTTTGTTATTTTTTTAATGAAAGATAGAAAAATTTAGAGTAAAAATAATAAAAAACAAAAAAAAAAGTGACAAAGGTGAGATTCGAACTCTCAACCTCTCACACTCATAACTCCTTACACATGTCCTCCTGCCAATTGTGCCATTTTTACTTTTTAGAAAAAAAATGCATGCCATATGATATTTACCTGCAAAAAGTCAAACGACTACACAAATTTGTTAGTAATTGATTAAATGCAATGAAATACGACGACAAATCTTAGGGCAAAATTTGGGGTATTACAGTTATTATGATAATATTTCTCACCCAACCTCTCTTTGATGTTGGCAAAAAAAAAATCATGAAGTTTGACTTTGGTTTGACCACAGTTGACCTCAGTTTGACCTTTTAACTGCATTGACTGCTTTTGACTTATCTGATCATCTGACTGAGCAAACTTTTGAGAAAAGTCTTGAAATTTGACATGGGGGTTCTTATACACATATAAGATGTTATGAAGCTCACTTGAAGTCTTGGAAGTCCATTTAGCCTGATTAAAGTCAAAACACTAGTTTTGGATGCACTGCTTAGGAGGTGCATTGTCTGAGGGAACTCTTCTGACCAATTGTGAATTTTGTGAACCTTGTGAACCTTCTTGGAACACAAAGTCTTGTATTGTGAGGGCAAATTTTGGGGTGCAACAGCTGCCCCTGTTCAATTTTCTGAAACCTGAGGGGTTAGATTGGTATATTTGCCAGTCGTAACCTGGAAGGTTGAAGGGGATTGAACACAAAAGCCCAAAAATTTGCACTCACCAGTGCATGGAGTGATATTGATGGTTGGTTGAACATGATTGAGTGGGCTTAAAGATGCCACTAGGGGAAAGTTCTTCAGTAGTATAATGAGAACTGTCAGGAGTCTGGAGTAATACTGATGTAACAACATGTCTTCATGAGGATAGAGCAATCAATAATGATAACCCTAAAGCAGTCTTGAAGTGATAAATCTGACCTCAGGAGGATAGAGCAATCAATAGCTCTAAAGCAGTCTTGAAGTAATAATGGCTTCAGGAGGATAGAGCAATCAATAGCTCTAAAGCAGTCTTGAAGTAATAGAATGGCTTCAGTAGGATAGAGCAATCAACAGCTCTAAAGCAGTCTTGAAATAATAATGTGATATGTCTTCAGGAGGATAGAGCAATCAATAGCTCTAAAGCAGTCTTGAAGTAATGATTTCAGGAGGATAGAGCAATGGATAGCTCTAAAGCAGTCTTGAAATAATAATGTAATTTCAGGAGGATAGAGCAATGGATAACTCTAAAGCAGTCTTGAAATAATTAGATGGCTTCAGGAGGATAGAGCAATGAATAGCTCTAAAGCAGTCTTGAAGTAGTAATATGACCTCATGAGGATAGAGCAATGAATAGCTCTAAAGCAGTCTTGAAGTAATAGGATGATTTCAGGAGGATAGAGCAATCAGTAGCTCTAAAGCAGTCTTGAAGTCATGAGAGGCTATCAGGAGGATAAAATAACCCTGAGGTTACAATAAAGCAGTCCCAAAGTAATAAGAAGCTCATCAGGAGGATAAAGTAACCCTGAGGTTACAATAAAGCAGTCCCAAAGATCATAAGATTGTTTGTTGGATAATTAACCTGAAAACAAGGTAGCATTC
Organism: Lathyrus sativus; assembly: GCA_963859935.3. NCBI lineage: Eukaryota > Viridiplantae > Streptophyta > Magnoliopsida > Fabales > Fabaceae > Lathyrus > Lathyrus sativus. Next base: position 320,013,409 of record OZ012740.1, on the reverse strand, counting down.
TGTATAACAACATTAGTTTATGCTTTATGTATGCATGTATGACATGATGCACTTAGGTAATGTACTATAGACATATATGTTATGGTATGATGTAAATGATGTATGTATGCTATGACACTGCTGGAAGTGTCTGGATATCCTTGTATAACAACTGCTGGCCAAGAAAAATAAATCCCGATTCGTTGTTGAAGAATATATAACCCTCCGTCTGCTGGGGATAACAAGGTATAGATAACCTCCCGTTGTTGGGGATAACAAGGTATAGATAACCTCCCGTTGTCGGGGATAGTAGGGTATAGATAACCTTCGTTTTCGTTTGATAGTAGGATAAGTATAACATCCCGTCTTCGTTCATCGTGCCCTTATTGGAAAGTAATTTCCCGTATATCTGTATGAGGATAAAAGAGATGGATATAAATTCCAGGGGAGATTAGACTTTGTGAAAATGGATTAGTCCTACTGATGGTTTGTAACTGTCTTGTAAAGATGAACCGGCGAAGCTTCGTTGAAATCCTTCCCTCGTTCGTCCTTAGTAAATACTATTACTGCATTTTCATGCATTTCTGGTAAACATCAATCATATTAAAAGCATACATGCGTTTCTGGTAAACATCAATCATATTCAAAGGCATACATACATTCAAACACAACCAATGGACGTTTCGCTTATGTAAATAGGGTAAAAGTGAATCTGGATTCAAAAGATGGAATTTATTTATATCAAAAGTGACCCATACACGGGTAAGTTTGTACAAGGAGACATAAACCCTAGTAAGAGAATTTTGTCATGAAGTTTTACAAAAAGAATCAGCTATGTGGGAAATAATCCTATTGAGTTTCAATTCTACTATTGCCACTCAAGTATCTCATCTTCTTGCTGTTGAGACGGAAACGATTGGATTGAGCTTTATCTGTTTGAGCTTGAGTAAGTAGTACAACTGGTTGCAGTTTCATGAGTGATCCAAACGAGACATAGTCATACGCTTTAATCCCTAACTTTTGCCTGGATTGCCCTTTCAGGTTTTCAATCCACCGGGATACCCTTTTTTGCCCAAGCCGCCTTTTCAGGTTTTCGACTTGCCGGGTGTACATCTTTTTATATATATATCCCTAATTTTTGCCCAAACCCTTTTGGTTTGCCGGGATGCCCTTATTTTTGCCTAGGCCTGTCAACCTAGCGGGTCTCTTTTTATGCGTAGTATTTTTTAACTATGTCTGCGTTTACAGGTTGTGGGAAGTCTTCACCATCCATTGTAGTCAGTATCATGGCACCTCCTGAGAACACTGTCTTGACTACAAATGGTCCCTCATATGTTGGAGTCCACTTGCCCCTAGGATCACCCTGTGGTAATATGATACGCTTGATTACCAAGTCACCAGCCTGATATACCTTTGGCTTAATTGTCCAGGTTCTTTGGTAACAGACATAATGTCTTCATCAGGGAACTCAAAATTCATTGACTGGTAATCATCTACTGCTTGATGAGCCAAATGATCAGCAACAACACTCCCCTTAATGGCCTTCTGAGTAGTATACTGTATATCATATTCCGTCAAGATCATCTGCCATCTTGCAATTCTTCCGGAGAGAGCAGGTTTCTCAAATATGTACTTGATTGGATCCATCTTCGAAATCAACAAGGTAGTATGGGTCAACATATACTGTCTTAGTCGGCGAGCAGCCCATGCCAAAGCGCAACAAGTTTTCTCGAGCAGTGAGTATCTTGTTTCACAGTCGGTAAACTTTTTGCTAAGGTAGTATATTGCCTGCTCTTTTCGACCAGACTCGTCATGTTGCCCCAATACACACCCCATTGAGTTGTCTAATACTGTTAAATACATAATCAAGGGTCTTCCATCAACTGGTGGCATTAAAATTGGAGGTTCTAGTAAATATCTCTTGATTTCATCAAAGGCAGTCTGGCACTCATCATTCCATTCCATCACCTGATCTTTCTTCAACAACTTGAAGATTGGCTCACAGATGGTAGTTAATTGGGAAATAAATCTTGCAATGTAGTTCAATCGTCCCAAGAAACCTCTAACCTCCTTCTCAGTACGGGGAGCTGGCATCTCTCATATAGCTTTCACTTTTGCAGGATCCACTTCAATACCTTTTCCACTGACAATGAAACCCAGGAGCTTTCCAGATCTAACTCCAAAAGTACACTTGTTTGGATTTAATCTCAACCTGTATTTCTTCAACCTCTCAAACAACTTGTGCAGATGATCAAGATGTTGTTCTTCATTCTGAGACCTGGCTATCATATCATCCACATATACCTCTATCTCATGATGAATCATATCATGAAACAAAGCCACCATAGCACGCTGATATGTTGCCCCTGCATTCTTCAAACCAAATGGCATTACCTTATAGCAAAAGGTGCCCCACTGTGTCACAAATGTAGTCTTCTCCATATCTTCAGGTGCCATCTTGATTTGATTGTAACCAGAGAAACCATCCATAAAAGAGAATACCTTATGCTGAGCAGTGTTGTCTACCAGAATATCAATATGAGGAAGTGGAAAGTCATCTTTAGGGCTAGCCTTGTTCAGATCTCTGTAGTCTACACACATACGTACCTTACCATCTTTCTTAGGAACTGGTACCACATTTGCAACCCACTGAGGATAAGAAGTTACGGCCAAGAACCCTGCATTGAACTGTTTCATTACCTCTGCTTTGATCTTTTCTGACATTTCAGGACGCATACGACGAACCTTCTGCTTCTTTGGACGACAATCTTCTTTCACTGGCAAACGGTGAACCACAATGTCTGTATCCAACCCTGGCATATCTTCATAAGACCAAGCAAAGATCTCCACATAGTCACGTAGCATCTGAATCAACCTGCTCTTGACACTGTCCTCTAAATCAGCCCCTATCTTGACCTCTTTTCTGTTTTCTTCAGTTCCCAGATTCACAACTTCGACTGGCTCTTCATGTGGCTGTATAGCTTTCCCTTCTTGTTGTAACAACCTAGCAAGCTCTACAGGTATTTCACAATCGTCCTCGTTTCCGTCTTCAGTTTGATAGATCGGATTCTCGAAATTGTAATTGGCAATAGTAGAACTGTTATCAACTGGATCCAGAGTGGATGAGGATCTGCATTTTAGTGACGTGGGTGTGTGCAAGAACACATAGCTGATAAAGCAAAAATAAAAGAAAAAGAAAGACAAGGAACGCAATATTTACGAAAACGAAACGTCCACTGATTTTATTGAATGAAGTATGCAAATGAAATGACAACCCGCAACAAGCACACCATTGTGCCCCGGGTAAGGCACATGGCTTGAAAGTTTTAATTGTTCCAGAAATTACAAATTTAAAAACATAACACAGTAATAGTATTTACTCCTGACTAAAGGAGATAGGGATAACATCTTCAGCTGTCCAATTATTGAGTCCAACACCCACAGTAGGAAAAATCCATGCCTCCAAGTTGTAGTCTTCATCTTGATCTCCCACAACATTGATAACCCCTTGATTGGTGATACGAACAGCACGGGCATGACGGACAGCCTTCTGGGACTCTGCAGTGAAACCCAAACCAAACTTGTCAGACTTGTATGGAATATCAGGAAGCTGACCCCAAATAGTACAACCACCTTCTTCCACCACAGCTTTTGCATCATTGAGGGAGGCCATTGCCATTGTTGGAGGGTTTCTGATGACCACAGGAACCTTCTTCACAGCAGGAGGAGTCACACAATCCTTAACAGCCCAGGGGACCACTTCAAATGACTGACATGGAGTTTCAATGTATTCACCTTCTACTTCCAGATACTTGAAAGTGTTTACATGGCTGACAAAGTATTCTTCCTCTCCAAAGACAGTAACAACTTTTCCATTCACCGGATATCTCAACTTTTGATGTAATGTGGAGGTCACCGCACCTGCCCCGTGGATCCAGGGACGACCAAGCAGACATGAGTACGAAGGACGAATATCCATCACATAGAATGTAGCAGTAAACACCTGAGAGCCAACCTTGATTGGAAGATCAGTTTCCCCATGCACTACTCTTCTAGAACCATCAAAAGCCTTTACCACAATATTACTGGGCTTCAATACCGTATCTTCAGGACTCAGCTTGTTCAGGGCTTCCTTAGGCAACACATTCAGAGAGGAACCATTGTCTATCAGCACATGAGACAGGGTAGTGCCCCTGCATTCAATTGAAATATGCAAGGCCCTGTTATGATCCCTCTTGGCAGGGGTCAAGTCAGCATCAGAAAATCCTAACCCGTTGTCATAGGTCAGGTGAGCAACACAATTCTCAAACTGGTCCACAGAAATTGCACTGGGTACATGAGCCATCTTTAGAAACTTGACCAATGACTTGGCATGAGCCTCAGAACATAATAACAGGGAGAGCATAGAAATCTTTGAGGGAGTATGCCCCAGCTGATCAACAATATCATAATCACTCTTGCGAATGATTTTCAATACTTCTTCCATCTGCTTAGAGAGGTCATCAGCAGCTGGCACATCAGTAGATACAGGCTCAATAACAGGACCCTTGCCCCGAGCATCAGTGGTGGAAGTAACAGCAGGAGTAACTGCACTCTTAGAAGCAACTGGAGGAGAGAAGACTCTTCCACTACGAGTGATCTTGCTAGATCCAGCAATATTATCAATGTCAACAGGCATATCAGGTAAAGGCTCCTGCTTGACACCATAGATGTAAACATCAGACCCATAGTGCCAAGGCACAGCTTTGTCAGATGTATAAGGAATAGGACCAGGAGTGGTAATGATCAGAGGAGCTACTCTGGCTTCAGCAACAACTTTCACAGGACCTTCAGCAGTAATCTTGATTGGGCCCTGATGAGTGATTTTAATGGGACCCTTTGAAGTGATTCTTAGTGGTACTTTGTCAACCATGTCAACCTCTTCAATCTTCTTACCCTGAGTCAGATGATCCACCATACTTTCTACAGATGCTGGTCTTCTTTCAAACACTATAGTATATTTATCCATGAGACGTTGAATCCCATCTCTCAAAATGAAGCAACTATCCGGCTTATAGGTACAATATAGACAATCTTCATGACAACCTGGAAAGATCCCAGCTTGTACTAACCTCTTTTTGATAACAGACAATGGTGTGCTCAACTCCATAACCGAATAGACATGCAGATCTTCATCAATATCTTCATCAATGGCGTTGACAGTCTTCTCGTGATTTGGCATTGGAGCTGTAATCACATTTGGAGTACCTGGTGGATCAAACTCAATTTCTCCAGCATCAATCATATCTTGAATTTTGTTCTTCAAGACCCAGCAGTTATTAGTATCATGTCCTGGACAGTTTGAATGATATGCACATCGTGCATTGGGATTGTACTTGGGAGAGGTAACATTGGGATTCTGAGGGGCCTCCCTCAGGGTAATAAGTTCAGCTTTCAACAAGTGTTGCAATGCCTGAGCCATTGACATGTTGATCTTCGTGAACTGTCTTCTAGCCCTCTGTTGGTTGCCTTGAGGCTGCTCTGTTGTTGCAGGAGTTGGATTTGAAATATGAACTGCACTAACAGACTGATGCCTTCTGTTACGATCAGGCTGACCATACACAGCATTAGATTCTTTCTTCCCAGTGGGAGGCTTCTTTGCAGCACCTGATGAAGAAGTGCCCACTTGGATCTTACCACTCTTGATACCATTCTCTACTCGCTCTCCTGTCATGATCAACTCAGTGAAGCCAGATGATGAGCTTCCAATGAGATGACTGTAAAACGGACCATTCAGCGTACACATGAACATATCAACCAACTCCCTATCAGTCAAAGGGGGTTGAACTCTTCCAGCTAAGTCTCTCCACTTCTGAGCATACTCCTTAAAGCTTTCTTTGGCACCCATAGACATGTTTTGAAGCTGCATGCGAGTGGGGGCTAAGTCAGCATTGTATTGATACTGCTTGTAGAAAGCTTCAGCAAGGTCATTCCAATCTCTGATGTTGACACTCTCCAACTGATAATACCACTCTAGCTGAGCTCCAGATAAACTCTCTTGAAAGAAATGGATCCACAACTTCTTATCAGCAGTGTGGGGTTGAATTCTTCTGACATAAGACCTCAGATGCAATTTGGGACAAGAGACCCCATCATAGACAACAAATGTAGGAACTTTGAACCCAATGGGTATGACCACCCCAGATATCAAGCTCAAATCCTCAAAATCCAGCCCAGATGATTTCTGTAATTCCATAGCATCCATTCTATCCTCCAGCATCTTGAATTTGTCTTCGTTAGGCTCATGGTAGTAGTTAGCCTCAGAATCAGAGTCCCCCATAGTGTTGTGGAGACTGCCTCTCTCCTGCTCAGATTCTTCAGATTCATAGTCTTCAACATGTTCCTTGGTCTTGACAGGACCTTTGAACCTTCTTCCCATGTTGAGCAGCCCAGCAGACCTTCTAGCCTTCTTAGTCTTCTTGGCCAGCAGTGTCTTCAATTCATCCTGCCCCTTGGATAGGTTCAGGATCAGCTCTTGGAACTGTGCATTCTGTGCCTGGAGATCCTTAACTGATTGTTCAAGAGCCATTGCTGAAATAAACAACGAGAAGATGAGAAACCTGTGCACAATTATAAACCTGTGATGCAATGATATGGGAATGCATATGCAATGTTTTCAAGGACCGCAGGATTTAAATTTGCTTAAACAATCAAGAAAGTAACTTTTTATTAGTAATAACTTGTTTTGCCTTTTAGGCTTACAAAAAATGAAAACGAAATAAGTACAAAAGATGGGGTTTTAAGTCTCCCATGGACGTTTCCTCTTTGTGTTGAGGTATGAGTTGAGGTTTCGTTCCTCATGAAGTAGCTTTGTTAGCTCTAGGATCCTTGCTTGGCTTGCTTTGTAATGAGCCTCGAAAGTATCCCTTTGCTCTTTCAGTTGGATCCATGATCTCTGCAAGTCTTGCATATCAGTAGGCATGTCTGGGTGAAGGATGGTATAAGCTGTGTCTCCTTCAGCAACAGGTTCCATGGTAACTGGTAGGACGGCAGGATATGGCATCATGAGTGTCTGAGCACGAGATCGTACCCATCTGAGATAAGCCTCCATAGGAATGGTGTACTTAGGCTCCAGTGTCTTGCTGTCAATCCTGTTTACCTTTCCCCAAGCTCGTATGAATCTCTGACGGTAACCCTGAAGATCGTTGTCGTAGTCAAACACAATGCCCTGAATCAACATGTCATGTGGACCATCGCTCCGGGCGTAACCAAACTGTCGGAAAGCTAGAGATGGGTTGTAGGTGATGCCTCCTCTTATGCCTAGAAGTGGTACATTAGGAAACTCCCCACATCGGTCAATGATGGTGACATTCTCCATAGATCTGGAGCACCAATGGATGTCTGAGTGAGAAAGTGACATGATCCTCTTGGACCATCTGAACCCTTGCTCATTCTTCATTACTGAGCGAGGAAGGTGAGAAATAAACCACCTAGAAAGTAAAGGTATGCAGCACATCAAAGTTCCTCTTGCCCTTGTAGTACGGGTGTGAAGAGAATGTAGGATGTCTCCAAGTAAGGTAGGCACTGGATTGTGACTCAGGAATATGTTGATGGCATGAACGTCTATGAACTGATCAGGATTGGGGAACAACACTAAGCCATAAATCAATAAGGCTAAGATCTCCTCAAAAGCATCGTAGCTCATAGCCTTCAAGAACATTTGAGCTTTATCCACTAATACCTTGGCAAGAATACCTTTAACTCCACTTCTCGTCTCTAGAACAATGTCAGACTTCTTCAGATGTAGAGCTGCAGCAATAACTTCTGGTTTAAGTTCCTTCTCTAAGCCTGTGAATGGCTTCTGATCAAGAACAGGTATACCCAGAAGTTTAGAGAACTCCTCCATGGTTGGAACCAGCTGATAATCAGGAAATGTAAAGCAATGGTGCTTAGGGTCAAAGAACTGAACCAGCACACTCATCATGTCTTCACTGAACCCTGAAGTAACTAGATCCAATAAGTGACCATGTCTCTTGTTGAACTAGGAATGATCAGGCACTAGGGAAACCAACTCCTTGAGCTTAGCAGGTATCCCTACAAAGTTGATCCTGATGGTGTTTCTACGAGCAGAAGCCATGACCTGCAACAAAGAACAAAGATAAATCCTTTGGTCCTTGAAATGGTTAGGGAAAATGATATGCTTATGATGCATGATGATGTCATGATGTCATGCTCAATCACAAACATGTGGCACACACAAACAAGTCACACCATAGCCCTAGGTTTAAAGGCTTGCATGAGGTTCAAAGGCAAGTACCCTCCCCTGAAGTTAGATGGTTCATCCTGTCCTACAAAAGTAACCAGGTTCTAAGGGATCTCAATATCATTGATCCTTCACAAGGGTGGTTGTTCAGAAGGCAACTTACTTGCCAACCAAAACCCTCCAAGTTTAAGATCTCAATGAGCGTAGTATCGAGTGTCAACCAACTTCAGTCTGCACCAAAGCCGGTTACCTCACTACTTTCTAAAGGCCAAGATGAGTTAACTAGGGTTCTAAAAGTCAGTTAGTGCATTGACAACATATGGCAGCCTCAATATTATCCTCAACTTGACTTAAGGAATATAAGCACCAACCAAGAAGTCGCACTAACTATGGCCACCAGATCAACCGTATCGATATACGTCGTACAGTTTCCTTGGTCTATTGCCATTTACCTAAGGTACACTAGATCCGGGTTAGGATCTTTCACACATAAGAGCACCCCAACAATATAATAATAAAGCAAACAAGGCAAACAATTTAAAGTGATCTTAATTCCTAAGGGTACCCCTCTTAAATAGGTCCCCAGCAGAGTCGCCAGTTCTGTAACACGGTGGGAGAACTGACTTTAAACAATGTTGCGGATAGCAAGAGTCGCCACCGACTTTTATTTTATCCATAAGGAAAGGTTATAAAAGAACAGGAAAGACCTTAGAGAATATTTTGGGTCCGGGGGGTAGGTTATGAAAAGGGAAGGTGTTAGCACCCTTTTCATCCATGGTTATCCATGGGCTCTTAGGTACTTAAGCTCACTTTTGAATTGTTTTGAAAGTGTAGTGTGTGAATAGAAAATTTTCAGAATAGTTAATAAATAATCCATGTAAGGATGTGTTAAGAACTTGTTTGAAAACTTGTTGAAAATTTGTTTAAGTGTGAAACAGTTTTGAAGTGAGCAAGCACCTAGGAGTAACCTACCCTAATGTTTAAAGGTCTTTCTTATTCTTTATTCTTTCCTTTAGTAAGACTATCCCTACTATAATGGAGTAGGTAGTCCTTACTTTGGATGTTAAGGGACATGTGAGGGACAATTGGATTTTTGAAGGCCATTGTGGGGTGTAATAAGCAAACTGGAGGGACTATCATCATTTTTCGAAAGGGACTCGATTCGTGAAGGCAACCATAAGGGACTTTGATGATTTTCTTTTTGAGGGACCTGCTTTATACACCCCATTTAACCAATATTCATAGGCAACTTGAGGGATATCCTTAGGAAGTGAGACGGCGATTAAAATCGACTTACGTGTGTGAAATGTTTAATTTAATTATCTTTATTTAAAAGTGATCTAAATTTATTTTAATATTACATACATGTTGTTACACTCCCTAATTACTAACCATAATAATAATTAAATAATTAAACAACTTTACATCCAAGAAACAATTACAAAATAATAAGCAAAATAATTAAATAGCAAAGATAAATAAAATATAAATAAGCAATAATAAATAATAAAGGGGGTTAATTCTAAGTTTACTCGGCAAGACATCGCATCTTGTGCCTACGTATCCTTACGGGAGTGGAATCAGAGTAATCGTAGTTCCCCTCAATAGGGAGGTTAGAAACTTCTTGACTATGGTCAAGGTCTCAAGGGGAATAAACGCATCTTAAGGACACGCTTACGTGGAGTGTAGAAACTCCAAATCTCTACGTTGAAATGTTAAGTTGTAATTAGGGTTAAATTAGGGATTCCACGGCGGGAAACCCTAAAATGAGCGCGGCGGCTCTTTGACCTAATGCTAAGGGTAAAATTGTAATTTTGCCTGCGGCGAGGCATTTGTGAAAATTAGGGTTTGTAGTTTGTAGTTTTGAGGATTTGAAATTGAATGTGTGAAGTTTTACGGACTATTGGCGCGGCGGCCAAACAGTTAGACCTAACCTTCGGATGTGTGCAATGTGACAGAAATAATAGTAAACGCGTGAGATAATTGAATCATGCAAACAGAGAGATAATGTTATAATTTAAACCATGCAAGCAGAAATTTAAAGGCAGAATTTAAAGAGCGATTGTTAAGTTCGCGAGGTTACATGAGAGGAGCAGATACAATATGATAATGAAATTTGAATTGAACAATAATAAAATAAAATAAATAACGGTTCTAGTTATTATTTTAAAAAAAAGATTTTAGTTATTATTTTAAATTTATCTAAAAAAAAGTTTTTCTTAAAAATAATAGGTTTTCATATTAATTTGGAAAAGATGTTAATGTTATTTATTTTAAAAAACAGATTTTTATATTATAACAAATTTTAATAAATTAATGATAACAATAATAATAATAATGGTAATAATAATGATAATAATGATAATAATAATAAATAATGATAATAATAATAATAATAATAATAATAATAATAATAATAATAATAATAATAATAATAATAAAGCAATAATGAATTTTAAATGTGCCAAATAACCCAACAATGTTGCTAACGCAGAAATGCGCTCATCGCAACCAGATCTAAATCAGACGAAACAAAATTTATCGCAAAGAAAAAGAAATTAAGCAAAAAATAGTATTATTGCTCACACAAAAATGCGATCATCGCAACCAGATCGAACTAACACAAATGTCACGCGTCATGCACACAAATGTGCAAACATCGTATCGACATAATTCGATCAAAAATCTTATATATATAAACTCTAACCATTTAAAAATTATATATATATAAACGTAACAGTAATAGATAAAGAAAAAGAAATAACGGTAATAGATGAAGAAAAAGAAATAACGGTAAAAGATGAAGAAAAAGAAACAACAGTAATAGATGAAGGAAAAGAAATAACGGTAAACGATGAAGAAAAAGAAACAATAGTAATGGATGAAGAAGAAAACTAAATAACGGCAAACGGCACTCACTCCTCTTAGGTTTTTTTCATTCTCTCCCTTTTTTCCAACAAGGCAACACATGTATATATAGGGAACAAATTAGGGTTAACACCAAATTGTCAATAATGTCCCTAAAGCCCATTTTAAAGACCAAACTAAATAATTAGTTAAGAAAAAAATAAAATTTAAATAATTTAAAATAATTAAAATAAACTTAAAATAAAAACTAATAATCCTATTGATTCCTAAAATAAAAAATATTATAAAAAGAACAAAATTTTTTTCAATATTTTTTTATTTTATGATTTTTTGGATATTTTTATGAATAATTTGGAAAAAAGTGAAAAAAATAATATTTTAAAAAATGATTTAATTAAAATACGAAAATAATAATTAAATAATAATAAAAAACTATTTTTGTTATTTTTTTAATGAAAGATAGAAAAATTTAGAGTAAAAATAATAAAAAACAAAAAAAAAGTGACAAAGGTGAGATTCGAACTCTCAACCTCTCACACTCATAACTCCTTACACATGTCCTCCTGCCAATTGTGCCATTTTTACTTTTTAGAAAAAAAATGCATGCCATATGATATTTACCTGCAAAAAGTCAAACGACTACACAAATTTGTTAGTAATTGATTAAATGCAATGAAATACGACGACAAATCTTAGGGCAAAATTTGGGGTATTACAGTTATTATGATAATATTTCTCACCCAACCTCTCTTTGATGTTGGCAAAAAAAAATCATGAAGTTTGACTTTGGTTTGACCACAGTTGACCTCAGTTTGACCTTTTAACTGCATTGACTGCTTTTGACTTATCTGATCATCTGACTGAGCAAACTTTTGAGAAAAGTCTTGAAATTTGACATGGGGGTTCTTATACACATATAAGATGTTATGAAGCTCACTTGAAGTCTTGGAAGTCCATTTAGCCTGATTAAAGTCAAAACCCTAGTTTTGGATGCACTGCTTAGGAGGTGCATTGTCTGAGGGAACTCTTCTGACCAATTGTGAATTTTGTGAACCTTGTGAACCTTCTTGGAACACAAAGTCTTGTATTGTGAGGGCAAATTTTGGGGTGCAACACCATCTGGCAATCCTGCCCGAAAGCGCTTGCTTCTTGAAGACGTACTTGATCGGATCCATCTTCGAAATTAGCATGGTGGTGTGATTGAGCATGTACTGTCGCAAACGTTTGGCAGCCCAGGCGAGTGCATAACACGTCTTCTCCAACATTGAGTACCGGGATTCACAGTCCGTGAACTTTTTACTCAAATAATAAATGGCATGCTCCTTTCTGCCCGTCTCGTCGTGCTGACCGAGAACACACCCCCTATTCTCAAGAACTGTCAAGTACATGATTAAGGGTCTTCCGGCCACTGGGGGTATCAAGATCGGAGGTTCCTGCAGATACTGTTTTATCTTATCAAATGCCTTCTGGCAATCCTCGTTCCAGATAATTGCCTGATCTTTTTTTAGTAGTTTGAACATCGGTTCACACGTGGCCGTGAGCTGAGAAATAAACCTTGCAATGTAGTTTATTCTGCCCAGGAAACCACGAACTTCTCTTTTAGTTTTTGGCGCTGGCATTTCTTGTATTGCTTTTATCTTCACAGGATCAACCTCAATGCCTCTTTCACTCACGATAAACCCCAGTAGTTTTCCAGACCGTACTCCGAAAGTACACTTGTTAGGATTCAGCCTCAACCTGAACTTCCTAAGCCTTTCAAAAAGCTTCAGCAAATTGACCAGATGTCCCTCCTCCGTTTGGGACTTCGCAATCATGTCTTCAACATAGACTTCATTCTCATGATGAATCATGTCATGAAACAAAGTGACCATTGCTCGTTGGTAAGTGGCCCCTGCGTTCTTCAGACCGAAAGGCATTACCTTGTAGCAAAATGTTCCCCAAGGTGTAATAAACGTAGTTTTCTCCATGTCTTCCGGCGCCATCTTGATCTGATTGTAGCCGGAGAAGCCATCCATGAACGAAAATACGGAGAACTGAGCTGTATTGTCGACCAACACATAAATATGAGGGAGCGGGAAATCATCTTTAGGGCTCGCCCTATTCAAATCCCGATAATCGACGCACATTCGCACCTTACCGTCCTTCTTCGGTACATGCACTATGTTGGCGACCCACGGAGGGTAAGTAGTGACCGCTAAGAAGCCATCATCAAGCTACTTTTGCACTTCTTCTTTGATCTTAACGGCCATATCTGGTCGTGTCCTTCTAAGCTTCTGCTTAACGGGAGGACAATCTTCTCGCAGTGGCAAGTGATGGACCACAATGTCAGTATCAAGTCCGAGCATATCTTCGTATGACCAAGCAAAGATGTCACTATATCCTCTCAGCATCTCGACTAATCTCTGCTTGACTTCACTCTGCAATGCAGCCCCTATCCTGACGTTCCTGACAAGCTCTTCAGAACCCAAATTCACAATCTCAATCTCTTCCTCGTGAGGAAGAATGACTTTCTCATCTTGTTTCAACAAGCGGGCCAACTCTTCGGGAAGGTCTTCGTCTTCATCAATCTCTTCTTCGACTTGATAGATCGGGCAATCGAAGTCGAAGTGAGTCGTAGAAGGTCCGGAGTCGATGTCATCTGCTATGTGGATCCTACAATAACAAGGGTTAAGCTTAAGACAATGATATGCAGGTTAGCACAAACCCTATTGCCATTTTATTGCTTTTCAAAACAAATATAAAACAGGAATAACAGAGATCACAACATTTTAATGGGAAGAAAAACGCCTTTTGATTTATTGGTAAAATGCATGTACATAATCAAACAAGGCCCTGACAATGAAACCACTATGCCCCGGGTAGGACATATGGTTGTACAATAATTGGAGAAAGTAAATCATTACTCTTTGCCTATCACTTGGATGGTATCCCTGATGGACCAATTGTCGAGGCTCTGGCCTGGTTTGCTTGGTTGGATCCAAGAGTCCAAGTCGCAATCGCTGTCTTCGCCGTCTTTAGACAGTGCGTTGACACTTTCAAATATCACCCCGCCACTAGTAAACTAGATCGGCCCTTTACCTTGCGATGCACTGTGAGAAGAGGAGGCTTCAGCCGTAGGAGAGTATCCTAACCCAAACTTGTCCTGTTTGTTAGGTATTTCTAGAACTTGCCCCCAGCCTGGGGTAGATCCGGCTTGAACAACGGGCCGAGCTTCCTTGAAGGAAGAGAGAGTCATCTCTGGTTTCTCCGTCATCACTGGAGTCAAATCCTTGACCTTAACAGCTTCGAACGCTTGACATAGGGTTTCGTGGATTTCCCCATCCATCTTAACATATTTGAAGGACGACAAATGGCTCACCATTATGTCTTCCTCGCCACAAACAGTTACAATGCTGCCTCCGATAGCATACTTGAGCTTCTGGTGCAACGTGGAGGTCACGGCGCCAACAGAGTGGATCCATGGCCGGCCTAAGAGACAGCTGTAGGCGGGCATGATGTCCATGATGTAGAAGACTGCGTCGAAAGTTTCCGGCCCAACTTGGATTGGCAGAGTTACCTCTCCAAAGACATGACGCTTGGTTCCATCGAAAGCCTTCACAACCAGATCACTGGGTGTACAAATCAATCCTCGAGTATCTAACTTCATCAATGCTTTCTTCGGAAGAACATTGAGCGATGACCCAGTGTCCACCAACACATGAGCCATAACTGTTCCCCTACACTCTATCGAGATGTGCAGGGCGCTATTGTGGTTTCTTCCCTTCGGCGTCAGCTCCAGGTCAGTGAACTCTAACCCGTTTCCAGCATTCACGTGGGCTACTACCCTTTCCAACTGGTTGACCGAGATTTCCTGCGGTACGTACGTGGCATTCAAAACTTTTAACAGCGCGTTGCGATGTGACTCCGAACACAGCAACAAATTCAGGATGGAGATTTTCGAAAGTGTTTGATGAAGATGGTCAACGATCTTGTAATCACTCTTCTTGATCAACCTCATGAACTCTTCAGCGTCCTTTACAAGTAAGTCCTTCTCTACCCCACGAGGGGTCTCCTCAACGACTTTACTCTTTCCCTTATCAGTTTTCTCAGCTTTGTCTGCTTTTTCCACTACAATCTCAGGTGGAGCAAATACGCTTCCACTGCGTGTGATTCCGCCAATTCCCACTAGGTTATCCATAGACTGCCCATATGGTTCCAGTTCCAACCTCTGTCTGTTACAGTAGACGTCTGCCCCATAATGCCACGGGACAGCATTGGCGCTTTCAAAAGGTATCGGCCCAGCCTTTGTGATGGTAATTGTGGGCGGTCTGGGTGCAGAAATGGTTATCGTCTGGCGAGGGATGGTGATGGTGGCAACCTCATCATCCTGCTTCAGCATTACCTCTCCAGATCCAAATTCGGCCCTTCGGCTAAACTGCAAGATTCTTTCGGTCATCAGACTCTAAATCCCCATTATCAACTATTCACAACCATCAGGATGAGTCGCACATCCCATACATAATTCTCCACAGCCCGGAAAGAAGCCTCTCTTCATCAGCTTGGCTTTAACGAAGCTAAGCGGTGTCTTCAGATCCTTGACATCAGTCAACAAATCTAAGTTCTCTTCTTCAATAATGGCATTCACCCCACCTCCCCTATGATTCGGCATAGGGTTCTTTTTGACATTCGGCACATTATCTGAGAAATTGATGATCTTAGCATCTACCATATCTTGCACCTTGTGCTTGAAGGCTTTGCAGTTTTCTATCGTGTGGCCGGGTGCCCCTGAGTGAAAATCACATGTTGCATTTGCATCATAACCCTGCAGAGGTGCCCCTGTCAAGGGAGCCAGGGTTCTTTTCTGGACTAGCTGTAACTGAAGCAGAGTTTGTAATAGCTGAGCATAAGACATGGGTGGTGTCTCAAGGTGACGGCTTGACAGAGGTGCCCTGTTTTGATACCTTCTGTACCCTTGCTGATTTGGCTGCTGCTGCTGGGGTTGTTGGACAGCCGGGATGGTTATGCTAGCCACCTGCTGGCGCTGGCCCTTACCTTTCCTCCGAGCGTTGGACACGACGCTCGTCTCTCCTTCACGCCTTTTGTTACTGTACGGTTTCTTTCCTCCTTCAGCTGAGGATAGATCAACACCTTGAATTTTTCCCAATTTGATCCCATTTTCAACGTGCTCGCCAATAATGATGAGATCTGAGAAACTCCCTGACATGCCACTGACCAATTTCTCGTAATAGACCCCCGGGAGAGTGGCTACAAACATCTCAACAAGCTCTCGTTCAACCATCGGCGGCTGAACTCTAGCTGCTAATTCACGCCATCTCTGGGCATATTCTTTGAACCCCTCGTTGTTCCTCTGTGACAAGTTCTGCAGTTGAACCCGGTTCGGAGCCAAGTCACTGTTATACTGATAATGGTGTACAAAGGCCTCAGCCAGTTCCTTCCATATGCGCACATTGGTGGGTTCCAAACCCATGTACCATTCCAAGGATGGCCCGGACAAGCTATCCTGAAAGAAGTGCATCAGCAGCTTCTCGTCTTCAGAGTGAGCGGACATCTTTCGGTAGTATGACCTTAAGTGGACACGAGGGCAGGTGGTGCCCTTGTATTTCTCAAAGTCGGGTACCTTGAATTTAGGAGGCACCTTGAAATCAGAAATCAACCTCAGTTTAGTCATGTCGACACCCATAGTGTTCTGGTTCTCGAAATTCTTCATTTTGTCCTCGAGTGCCTTAAACCTCAGACGTGCTTCAGCAGTCAGTTCTCCTTCAACACTCCTTTGTGAGAACAAATCTTCTTGACGGTCTTCTAGCCATGGCTGAGGCCCAAACAGATTTCCAGCACCTGTGTTGCCATTTCCTAGTCCAGCGTTGCCATTAGCCTCAAAGTTCCCATTACCGACGATGTCGCTTCCGCGAAAATATGGTGCCGGCAAAACAGAAGAGTCGCCACCTTTCGTTATTTATCCCTCAGAACGGGAAAGGAAACGATCGGAAAAACCTGACGAAAAAGGTATAAGACAAGGTCATCGCAACCATTGTCTGGGTTCGGGAGTCGGTTACGCAAGGGGAAGGTATTAGCACCCCTCACGTCCATCGTACTTGATGGGATCCACGCTTGTCGTGTTTATCTGACGGGTTGATTTAAACTATCTACCTATCAAGGCTGGTCTGAAAAGAAAAGAAAATGACTCGTCAAAGCGTCGCACTTTGTGCCTACGTATTCTCATCAGTGAATGAGAAATCAGAGTCAACGTAGTTCGCCTAACTACGGGTTACGGGGAAGGTGGCTCGCCAATACGTCAGTATTATGCCTACATACTCTCAACAGGTATGAGAGATAAGAGCTTACGTAGTTCGGGATAATACGGCTTACGGGGATTCATATTCATCTGTTTTTCAAGTAGGGTTAACAAACAGTTCCAGCAGTTTGGCGTACGCATCTCGACCCTCAGAGACTTAGGCGTTACCGTTTGTGGTAGAATTGGGAGTTAACGACACTCTTTTCTTCAGAAAAGCTTCCTTTGAATTATGGGCCCATGGGGAAAAAAGTTTGAAGTTTGTTTTCTGTCTTTTACGGAAGAAATGTTTTTTATGTTTGTCTGTAGTTCGTACAACACTAGAGACTATGACCTGAGAGTGAATGTGCCGCATGTCACCCAAAGGGTGCCATACTAAACATCCAGACTGTTGAAAAGAAACTCTCCAACAATCCTTTCTCAGATAACTTAAGGCTCGTAACGTACGACGTCGGTTAACCTTTATCACTGTATTTTAATTTGTTTTGAGATGAGAAGAGAGAACGAACAGGTTCAACTAAGGGGAGACTATCAAGTCCTAATATTGTCATGCCAAGGATTCATCCTATGGTTGAGGTTTGAAACAGGGGACTCCTAGAAGTTGTCATGCATAGGTTTCAACCTAAAGTTCTAATCATCACTTCCTTATCAAAGGAAGTGAGACTTCTATGGGATCATGCCAATGAGATACAAAAGCAGATAAAGCATCAGCTTAAATAGTAAACAGTAAACGACTGTAAAATGCATGCAATGCAAGTGAGGGAGGAAATGTGTGTGGGGCATCAGCCTCCACAAGCTCATCTCGACCTCAAGCCAGATATGAATAACTGTAATTATACAGGCGAAATAACATGCTATCAAGCAAAATATAATAACTGCAATCATACAGAAGAAATGAAATAAAATGCCATCAAGCAAATCATAAACCACATAGGCAAGGGAGCTAGGCTCTACCGAACACCCGCAAGCAAAGCCATACAGTAACAATACAAGCAGAGGGAGCAACTCCACCTCTAGTGCAATCATGCTCCTAGCTTAAGACAATCTAAACATGGACTTATTCTAATGCATCAAGCAAATCAAGCAAGTCACAGCAATACAGTTACACAGAAAGCAGACAGCCAAGAAAACAAATCAATAGCTCCCACAACAAAACAATCTTCTGACAGCAGTTCAGTCATCAGTCTTCAACTGCTCTTCAAGGCTATCATCTTCAATAGCAAGTATCAACTTGCTTCTTCAAGCTTCCAACACATCAAACATAAGTATCAACTTATTCTCTCTTCCTCAAGCCTCAGCTCTTCAGTAAATTCCACCTTCAGGCTTCACCCCTAATGTCAAGTATCAACTTGGCCCCTGCAGGCTCTCAATGTATCAACATAAGTATCAACTTATCCTTTCTTCTTCAAGCCTCAGCTCTTCCCTCAATTTCAATTTGATCTTCTTCAGAAGTATCAACTTGTTCTTCTGGACCTTCAAGCTTCAGCTCTCTCCTCCTTACAAGTATCAACTTGCTCTTCCTGATCTACAAGCTTCAGCTCCTAAGAGTAATCTTCAAACACAGAGAAGTATCAACTTCTAGCCTCTTCAACCTTCTAACAAGGAACTCCATCCTCTAGCAAGGGAAAAAGATTCATCTAACAAGAGCAAAGCTTGGATGATTGACAGCAGAGTGAAGACCAAAGGTCACCACTAAGTATTCCATTATCAGAGAAAGGGACCCTCAAAGGTTCTACCAACTTGTAAAGAGCCACACATCCTACCAAAGGAGGGATGAGGCCTTCACAAAGGGACCTTACATCATAGGGAAGAATGGAAGTGATCAACATCTTCCATGTTTATGAAGGAAGAGAATCTATCTAGAAGCTCTACCTACAAACCCTAATCTTAACACCTAATCAACACTACACCAAAAGAAGGGAAATCTTCACATCCAAGCTTCTCCAAGCATTCCATAGTAGCCCACACATGTCTTCATCATCAACCAAGAGCAAGCAAAACAAAACCCTAATCTAAGGGAACTAAAGAAGTCATTCTAGTTGAATTAATGCATTAGAATCATCTAAAGTTAGCATCTAAACTAAAATCAAACAAAAATAGAAAACCACATTGTAAATTCCTACAAAAATTCCTAAGGGACCCTAATTCAATCATGAATCTACCATACCAAAATCAGAGGTTGAATCATCCACCAAGTTCTAGAAATAAAGCCTAAATCATAAGGTATCAACCATAAACCCTAAAAATGGAGCTCCTAATGTTTCAACCTAAAACTACCACTTACATTCATCACAAAAATGTGAGAAAAATCTAGGGGGAACATGCATATCTATGCTAGCTACCCCCAAAAAATCAAGGCAAGAATCATCATCACATGATCAAACCAAATTCAGCAAAATCAAGCATCAACCATGGTCATTTTAATATCAACTAAAATTCAATAAATGCTAATAAAATAAAAAATGCATGAAATATTAATAATTTTTATCTAAAAAAAACTAGATTCAATCATGAATCCATGGAAAAAAGAATGGAATCATTTGAGTTATTTTCAATTATTTATGGATTATTCAATAACCATGTAAAATGAAGAAAATAAAATGAAAATCCAAGGAAATTAATAAGCGCGTGGTGCAGGTAGCAACAAAATTCAGTTCATTTCAGGGTTGGGCCCAAAAAGGGGGTGTGAGTATCAACTAGTGACTTAAGCCCACCCAGATCACTTAAATGAAACGCTGCGTTTCATATCAACTCTGAATCCTTCACAAAATTTCCCTCACGCGTGGCCGTTAGATCTCCATCTGGTCAAAGGTCCACACCCAATCCAATGGCTATGAGGTTGTCTTCAACCTTTTGAATTTTTGAACTCCCTTCACCTGCGCGCGCTAGAGTCACCGCCGGTGACTTCTCCGATCAACCACTCCCAACCCTAACTCTCTCCACAGGCCTCCATTCCAAATGGTCTCTACACGAAACTTATCCCAAATTTCACAAGGAATCTTCCTATACCACTTAATCATCCTAAAAGCTCAAGGTTTGCAAAAACACGATCTCAACCAAAAATTGCATAAACCCTAATTGGTCACTATCTTCCAAATTAATGATCCAGAAACCTTCCTACATCAATCTACAATGCATTTAACCTAACAAATCCTCTTGATTCTACCTAAATTAAGCCATGGAATGAGAATTTCATACCTGGTAAAATCGTGTGAACAGAGTGGTTGAATCTTCAAATCAACCCTCAAGAACTTCCAGACTCCTTCACTAGCCTCCAATCAACCTTCTGTATGCAAAGAAAAGAGTTGAAATGCCTTGGATTCTTGAACCCGATTATGAGTTGCAAGCTTCCAACTCCAATGGCTAACTCACAATTCTCCCACAGTTTGGCCTTGAATTTGATCTGGGATCAATCACCAACCTCAGAGCAAGCTATTGGGATCAAGAACTTGGACTGAAATGGCTTCAAACCTTGTAACAGATTTTGATTTGCAAGAGGAAATTTCAAAGTTCAATCTTACTCTCCTCTCTCAATTCTCACCAACCTTGGCCTTGGATCACTTCATGATCATATATAGGACATGAATGAATGATCTAGAAAGTTCTGGATCACTCTAATGAGAAATTCAATATCTCATCTCACTTGAAATTCAATCTCATGCCATGTTAATATCAGTCCTTGCAGCAGCTTGTGTTCACTATGCTCTTCATTCTCATCCAAATTCTCTCCACATGAGATTTTGAGTGTGTTTAGAATGTGTAAGCACCTTGGTTTGATCTTATGAGTAGTTTGGCATATGTAACTTAAACCTAAGCAAGCAAAAGCAACTCCATGATTTTGACCTCAAATGAGAAAATTAACATTGCCAATGTCTTTAAAATGCATTTTACAATCAGAATGACATATAGGTTTGTCTCATTTGGTCACCAAATGAAAAATCACAAATTTGGTCCTTTTAATGAACTTTAATTCTTCCTTTTTAAGTTAATTTTGCAATTTTGAGTTACAAGCACTTCCAACCTCTCATGACCACTTAGCTAGCCTTAAAACATCATTTTGAACAAGTTTGATGTTGGACATTTTCCCATTTGAAGCTTGCAAATAGGAGTTATGGCCTTATGATTGAAATGACCTATAATCTTCAAATACCCAAAATACCCTTGACTTGTCAAAGCCATAAGTTGAGTTCTACAAATCCTATCAAGGACTTCTAGTACTATCTAGAAATCTAAGAGGATAAGGAACAACATTCATATTGACCAAAAGTTCATAGGAATCATCCTTCTAGGGCAAACGTTTCATGCAAGTTGGATAACTTTCAAGCTCCAAATTCACATGCCTCAAATGACTTGTAACTTGTCAAAGCCATAACTTGAGTTCTACAAATCCTATCAAGGACTTCTAGAACTCAAATTAAAGCTAAGATCATGACCTACAACAATCATGTTGGGGGTAAGATGAGATGACAATCACATCTTGAGCTAAATTGCCTTGAAGATAGGGGTCAAACTAGGGGATTTTACACTGTCAAGCCTTAGAAACCCTAGCTTGAAACTTCTCAAACTATTCAATCATGATGATTTAACCTTGGAATAATCCTTATCACATCTCAATGCATCAATCCATGATCACATGGCTCTTGAATTAGGTCTCAACCTCCTTCAAATCCTCAGTTGACTTAGGGTTGACCCAGTCAAACCCTAGTTGCACCACTCATGGCTGAGTCTTCTTAAACTTGCACAATGACCTGTCTAGGCCTCAAAGTGATCTTCAACACTTCTCATGAGATCTCTCAAGACCTCAAGTCCAACTTCATGGCTTCAGAATCATCTGATAGCTTTCCACAACTTTCAAGTTAGGAGACCTACACACTCTTGGTTTCAACCACTCTCTCTGAGGATCTTTTAACTTCTCTGACAAGGATATCAACCATTGAACACTTGAATAACCTTCTTAGCTAGCTTCAAAGTCTTGTGTAGCCCTTGATTGGTAATCATACCTCTTGATCTCCTGCACCCATGTCAATGAAATGCAAATGATAATGCTAATGTGAATGAAATGAAACATAAGCTAGGTAAAGAAATGTTGGTCAAATTTTGGGGTGCAACAGACGCCAGTCGTATTACCATTGAGCCCGATGTTGGTGATCACATTGCCGTTACCACTTACATTCCCCCCGGTCACGAGGATGCCACCCTGAGGAGTTTCAAGAGGAGGAGGGACTGGAACGCTCCCTCCATGCAGCACACCGTTGTTGTCAACCCTTGAGATCAAAGGCTGGACCAGTGTTCTGAGCTGGTCTTGGCCATTAGTAACCACTTGCATGAGCTCCATGAAGCGGTCCATCCTCTCTCGGAGTTCCTGGACGTCAGTTTGCACTTGTTCCATTGCTCTAGCTTGATTCGCTCTGGTCGGATAGCGGTGGATCGGTCTTCGGTCAATCCTGGAACAACCTGCATACACAAAGGGTTAGCAAAAATGACAAGGTGCTCGTCATGCAAATGCAAACGTGTGTCTGTGCCTTGGGGAGATTCCCCCCCGATCCTAGTTTCCGAGACAAATAAAGTCTATCATCCAATCATGGAAAAGAAATCCTCATATATTCATCTGAAAAGCCCGCTCGGGTAGCGTACAACTGTAATCACATACAATTGAAGCAATAAGGCGTGACACCAACCAACAGACCTGGCAGTGATCATCATATCAATGCATAAAATGTACAAAGAAAATACAAAAAGATCAGGTGCGGCCACGGGCACGGAAATCTTCTAACAACTTCTTTGTAGCGGGATGATCTGGCTGAGTAAGCAAACCCTGGGCCAGCAGGTCCCTCTTCCTGATGACCTCTGGGAGGTTCTCGACAACGCTCCTAGAAAAACCTTCTTCAGAATGGTTCTCGACTCTACTCCTCTTAGCATCAGCTCGGAGTTGGAAATCTTGTAAATTCGCCTTGGCCTCAGCCAGTCTATACTGGACGTCTTATCGCAGTGAGGCTTCAGCCTCTATCTTCTTGTCTTTCACCATAATCTGAGCTTCTAGCTCGGCTACTTGCTGCTTCAGCTTTTCTTCCTGCTCTTTGTATTTGGCTAGGGTGCTGCTCCAGACCCTCTCGTATTGGGTTAACTTCCGGTACACTCTGTCCAGATCCTGTTTCTTGGTTGTCAACACGCCATGTACTGACTTCAGGTCCAACCCTAGACGTTCCCTAGCATCAGTTTCTTTGGTCAGGTTGGCGCCTAGATGGTTGATCATCTCAGTCTTCTTCTTGCAGGTATAAACAACTTCACTTTTCTCTTTCCGAAGTTGAGCGATCTCTTTCTCCAACTCTTCGTTGGCTTTTCGTAGCTCTTCCTTCTCTTGGAGTACTTGGTTGAATCTCTGAATATCAACTGTGGTAGGCTCTTTGTACACAGGAGGATACAATGGTTCCACGGCAGGAAACAACATTAGAAACTTGGCGACTCTCTCTCGAACCCAAGTCACATACGAATCAAAGGCCTTGTTGTTGCTTTTTCCCAGCAAGACTTTCCCCTTTCGGTGAATTTTGCTCCAAGCATTCTGTACCTTGACCAAAGTGTCACCTTCAAGTAACCCTGTGAAATACAGAGATTCCCGTATCTCTTCCTCTTTAGGAGGACCTCGTAGTGCATACCCAAATTTTCGTACCAGCAGAGATGGATTGTAGTTGATACATCCATTCCTTCCGACCAAGGGGACGTTAGGAAAGCCACAACAGCTATGCACAATATCTTTGCCGAGTAGATCTCTATCAAACCAGATAATATTGTCAGCAGTCAAACCCATCAAACGTGCAAACCAAGGCGAAGACTCAGCAGAATCAATGAACGGCCCCGACTTAGGAAGATGGCTGGCAAACCACTTATACAGTAAAGGAGCGCAACATGCCACGTTCTTCCCCTTTCTGTTTTCATTCTTGCTGTGGACTGAATGGTAGATGTCTCCGAGGAGAGTGGGCACTGGATTTCCAGAAGCAAATATATGGCAAGCATCCATGCTTATGAAGTCTGGATGACTTGGGAATAGCACGATCCCATAAATGCAAAGGGCTAAGAAGGCATTGAATACATCCTAGCGACCCTTCTCGGCAAACTTTCGGGCTTTTTCCATCAGGAAAGGAAGAAGGAAACCATGAATTCCAATCTTTCTGGATACCATCCCTTCCAACTCAGACTCATCTACATGAAGAGCGTCAGTCAACTTACTCAATTTGGGTTCACCCTCAACACGGTAATAAGGCATTTGATTCAACAAAGGCACCCTCAACAGGTCAGAGTACTCCTCCAAGGTCGGGGCTAGGACATAGTCTGGAAACACAAAGCATCTGAGCTATGGGTCGTAAAAATGCATCAGGGCGTATAGGCCATTCAACTCGTACGTAGGAAGCTTATACACAATACCCAGAAGTCTCCCATAACTCTTTTTGAAACTCTCCATCACTGTCTTATCAGCCAAAGAAATCAAAGTCCGTAACTCTCGGATGTCAGGTGTTGGTAGCTTGTAAGCCACAGTCTTCTTCAGAGATGCCATATCTGCCATGAGGATCAAGATCACTAGAACCAGGGGAGAAATATGCACCTGCAACCCAGACACACATTAATGACATGCAAATGAGGATGCAAACAATGCAAAATGCAATCATGCAACAGGAGATCAAGATGACAATGCTGTTGAGGAGATGAAGGCTCTGTATCAACAAAACCACACCACTGCTCTGTCAAGAACAACCATATCTCTGATGAGAAGAACCCTTTATACCAGACCATAAATATTCTCTGTCAAGAACACACATATTTGATGATGAGAACCTCTAATACCAACAAAACTGATTCACTATCAAGAAAACCAGGTAGTCTGAAGGTTAAGGTTTCCTGCAACAAACCCGACCCTGCTCACAGGTATGGACCTAATTACAGAAAAGGTTCGGCATCCTATGCGGTCATCAGCGTCACAGACTTTCAAGAAACGATGATACGATACCCAGGAGGTGTGGCATCATCATCTCTTGAAGCAGCCTCACTTAGCTGAATTCCAAATTATCGGTTCCCAGAGTCGACAATCCTCAGATCTGACAACCCCTCGAGTCCAAAGGACCGATAGGAAGCCATCAAAGAGAACCTCGTCTGAGTGTGGATTACATGGGAACTGATGCAAGCAAAGCAAGCACGTCCTCCACTAACCCACTCTAATACTATATAGCCCTCAAGCCTGGGTCTGGCTTCTCACTCATCAGAATGCCCATCCCACAACAGTACAGATAATCATATCATACTGAAAATAAAGTGCGGGAAATAAAATGCGATAAATAAACACAACCCAGCAAGTAAACATACAAGCGCTAGGATTGACTCTCGCAGGAGACGTTGGATCCCCAGATTGACTCGCATAAGGGACGTTGGATCCCAGGAAACTATCGATTCCCCAGCAGAGTCGCCAGCTGTCGCTTCTGCGAAAATAAGGTGCCGGCAAAATAGAAGAGTCGCCACCTTTTGTTATTTATCCCACAGAAAGGGAAAGGAAACGATCGGAAAAACCTAACGAAAAGGTATAAGACAAGGTCATCGCAACCATTGTCTGGGTTCGGGAGTCGGTTACGCAAGGGGAAGGTATTAACACCCCTCACGTCCATCGTACTCGATGGGATCCACGCTTGTTGTGTTTATCTGACGGGTTGGTTTTATCTATCTACCTATCAAGGCTGGTCTGAAAAGAAAAGAAAATGACTCGGCAAAGCGTCGCACTTTATGCCTACGTATTGTCATCAGTGAATGAGAAATCAGAGTCAACGTAGTTCGACTAACTACGGGTGATGGGGAAGGTGGCTCGCCAATACGTCAGTATTGTGCCTACGTACTCTCAACAGGTATGAGAGATCAGAGCTTACGTAGTTCGGGATAATACGGATTACGGGAATTCAGATTCATCTATTTTATCGAGTAGGGTTAACAAACAGTTCCAGCAGTTTGGTGTACGTAGCTCGACCCTTGGAGACTTAGGCGTTACTGTTTACGGTAGAACTGGGAGTTAACGACACTCTTTTCTTCAGAAAAGCTTCCTTTGAATTACGGGCCCACGGGGCAAAAAGGTTTGAAGTTTGTTTTCTGTCTTTTACGGAAGAACTATTTTTTATATTTGTCTGTAGTTTGTACAACACTAGAGACTATGACCTGGGAACGAATGCGTCGCATATCGTCCAAAGGACGTATACTAAACATTCTAGATGATTGAGAGGAAGCCGCTCAATTATCATTACCCAAGTAGCTTAAGGCTCGTATCGCGCTTATACTAACTTGCCTTTATTATGTTTTTTTACTGTTGTTTCAAGATGAGAAGAGAGAGGGACAACTACGGGGAGACTATCAAGTCCTAATGTTGTCATGCCAAGGATTCATCCTATGGTTGAGGTTTGAAACAGGGAACTCCTAGAAGTTATCATGCATAGGTTTCAACCTAAAGTTCTAATCATCACTTCCTTATCAAAGGAAGTGAGATTCCTAGGGGATCACGTCAATGATAAACAGCAACAGATAAAGCATCAGCTTAAATAGTAAACGACTGTAAAATGCATGCAATGCAAGTGAGGGAGGAAATGTGTGTGGGGCATCAGCCTCCACAAGCTCGTCTCGATCTCAAGCCAAGTATGAATAACTGCAATCATAAAGGAAAATAAAATGCCATCAAGCAAATCACAAACCACACAGGCAAGGGAGCAGAGCTCTACCGAATACCAGCAAGCAAAGCCATACAGTAAAAATACAAGCAGAGGGAGCAACTCAACCTCTAATGCAATCATGCTCCTAGCTTAAAAAAATCTAAACATGAACTTATTCTAATGCATCAAGCAAATAAAACAAGTCACAACAATACAGTTGCACAGAAAGAAAAACAGACAGTCAAGAAATCAAATCAACAGCTTCCACAGCTTCATAGCAAAGCAGTCTTCTGACAGCAGTTCAGTCCACAGTCTCTAACTGTTCTTCAAGTCTTTCATCTTCGGGGGAATGAAAGGTACTCCATATTCAAGCTTCAATCTTCACCAGGCTCCACTAAGAATGAAGAGAATCAATAAGATGATTGTTTGATAATGGGAAGCAGACAGTAAACCAAAGGAATCCTGTCTGACACTCAACCAGTCATCAGAGAAAGGCATCCTCAAAAGTTCTACTCATTGTAAATGTCACACATCCCTCCAAAGGAGAGATGAGACTTTAACATGAGGGCTTTGAATCATAGGATGAGAATGGAATGGGAACAAAACCAACCATTATTTGAAGAAATATCTATTTCTAAAGCTCTCTCCTAAAGCCCTAATTTCCTAAGCTACTCAAAGCTAAAAAAAGGAAGGAAAACTTCAATCCAAGCTCCACTAGCCACTTCACACAAGCTTCATCAAGTCCATGATGTTCTCCAATGAGATCCAGAAGCCCACTATGCAAGGAAGTCCAATTTTTAGTCCATTCCACATCAATCATCAACATTGAAGCACCAAATGAACACACGAGTAGAATATTCTATCAAAAATACTAAAACATATTCTAAAAATCTGATTATTTTTCTAGCGGAACATGCATTTACAAATAACCTATAGTTAAAAAATCAGGACCTAATTCATCATCTAAGTCCTCCAAATAAAATTCTAAACCTCAAGGTATCACACCTAAACCCTAAAAGGGAGCTCCTAAAGTTCTAGTCTTAAAACAGTACCTAACTTCATCACAAAAATGTGAGAAAAATCTGAGGGGAGCATACATATCTAACCTAATCACAAGCCAAAAATCAAGCAAAAACTCAATACCAAATGCTCAAACAAAATTCACCAAACAGAAGAGGCAAACAATACCATTTTTATGTCAATAAAAATGTGAAAAATTCAAATAAAATGAAAATAAATGCTAATCCTAATATTTTTGTTTCTAAACTTTCTAAATTCATTCATGAATCAAGGGGAAAAACCTCAGAATTAATTGACTAATTTTTCTATTTTTAATGGATTAAAATCAAACAAGCATAAAATGCACAAAAATAATAAAACAATATTAAAAGAAGATGAAAAGAGGGTGCATTCAGCAAATAAAGCCAGTTCAACACGCCTGGGCCCATCACAATAGGGGTGTGCATAGCAAGAAGGGCGCTAGGCCCATCAATTCAGCTCAAAAGAATAACCAGGGAGGGGGTGCATTGAGTAAGGGAATCATGTTGAAAATCCACTTTGGGCCTGCATGGAGGGGTGGGGATAACAGGAAATTCACTAAGCCCATGCGCCTGAATTCACTCATGGTTCTCTTCAGAAATTGATGAAAAGAAAAAAAGGAATACATGCCAGGATTCGAACCCATCCCTTTCTCTGAATCACTCACTAATCCAAACGGGGCGTTTTGAGGTGGGGTTACGTGGCACAACTTCTGAACACACGATGGTGAGAATGGTCAATGAATCCAATGAGTCCTCATGTTGCCAGCACATTAATGAAAACAGTGCGTTTTGTGCAGTCAATAGTCAGCAATCAAAATTCAATCGTGGCCGTGGATGATGAGTACTTAGTCAAGTCTTCAGCAAGATCCAACGACTCCTGCATTTCTTCTTCATTTGAACTTCAATTTGGGGGGAAAACCAGACAGTGGCCCAGACGGTGGCGCCACCGTCTTCTCTGGCGAAGACATTTACACAGGTCATCAAAAATTCACAAACCATACATCATTCTCTCTAGAATTTAATGCTTATCACGAATATACCCTTAGAATCATCTAACTCCCTATGGATTTTCAAACCCGATAGCACTTTCAAAATATGCATCAATCTTGAATCTCATCAGAACTTCAATTAAATGCACAGATGTAATCCTCATCTTATGGTGATCATCCTACACTATCCAATCTTGATTAACAGTCCAATAATTGCTTAATCCAAGGCTCAACAGAAATTGGTCATCACCCTATCTTGTCTCTAATTCACCAATTTCTGATCCTAAATCCAACTACATGTCACCAGGATCCTAACCACCTATAGAATGCTAACTATCTCTACCTAGATCAAGCACAAAGATGAAATGTACCAACCTGTGTTCAAGCTTGTAACATAGGTAGTTCTTGCACTCTTCAGCCTTCAAGAAAGTGCAGATACACTCCAAATCACTTGATGAACACAATGAAACCTTCAATTGATCTTGATTTGGCCTTGAACTCAGAACTCGATTCTGACTTGCACCTCTGAAATTTCAACTTCACTCTCTGCTTCAGGCTTCAAACTTCACCAAAAAATGAACTGAATGCATTCATATGCTTATATAGGATGTAACTGAATGATCTAGAACCTTCTCAAAGGTTCAGAATGAGAATTTCAATTTTCAATTTCTCTTCAATATCTCATTCATGGCAGTCACGATATCTCTGCTATTTCTCCTTCACGAAGCTCTCATTGCACTCCTTGTGGACCACTGATCTTGAATGGTGGGGATTCATCCCTTGTTTTCATCCCATGGCTTGGATTTGAGATGTAACTTCTTCATGAAGTATCAAGGCAAAAGGCCATGAAAATGAGCTCAAACCTAAATTCTAATAATGTCATTGTTTCTAAAATTCAATTTCCATTCAAAAAATGCTAATACTTTGCCTTGTTTGCACACATAACATTTATTTTGAATTTTTGGTCTTTAATTCTCTTTATTCTTCCTTTTTCACAATTTCTTGAATCAAGTCTCTCCTTGAGCCATTTCAATGCCTCCTTGATACATGGTCAAAGTTAAAACCCCATTTTAAGCAACTTTCAAGTTGCACAAAATTCCATTTGAGATGTCTAAGTTGGTGAAAATGACCCATAACCAAAAATGACCCATAATCACAACTTCCCAAAATACTATTGACTTGTCAAAGCTATAACTTGAGTTCTACAAATCCTATCAAGGACTTATAGCACTCTATGGAAAGATAAGAGGATAAGGAACAACATTCATGTTGACCAAAAGTTCATAGGAATCATCCTTCTAGGGAAAACGTTTCATGCAAGTTGGGTAACTTTCAAGCTCCAAATTCACATGCCTCAGATGACTTGTAACTTGTCTGGCTCATAACTTTAGTTCTATAAACCCTATCAAGGACTTCTAGTACTCAAATTAAAGCTAAGATCATGCCTTACAACAATCATGTTGGGGTTAAGATGAGATGACAATCATATCTTGAGTTAAATTGTCTTGAAGACAGGGGTCAGACTAGGGGATTTTACACTGTCAAGTCTTAGAAACCCTAGCCTGAAACTTCTCAAACTCTTCAATCATGATGAGTTGACCTTGGAATCATCCTTATAACATCTCAATGCATCAATCCATGATCACATGGATCTTTAATTAAGTCTCAACTTCCTTCAAATCATCAGTTGACTTAGGGTTGACCCAGTCAAACCCTAATTGCACCACTCATGGCTGAGCCTTCTTAATCTTGCACAATGACCTGTCTAGGCCTCAAAGTGATCTTCAAAACTTCTCATGAGCTCTCTCAAGACCTCAAGTCCATCCTCATGGCCTCAGAATCATCTGATGATCTTCCCACAACCCTCAAGTTAGGAGACCCACACACTTGGCTTCAACCACTCTCTCTGAGGATCTTTTACTTCTTTGACAAGGATATCAACCCTTGAGCACTTGAATAACCTTCTTAACTAGCTTCAAAGTCTTGTATAGCTCTTAATTGGCAATCATACCTCTTGATCTCCTGCATACATATCAATGAAATGCAAATGATAATGCTAATGTGAATGAAATGAAACATAAGCTAGGTAAAGAAATGTTGGGCAAATTTTGGGGTGCAACAGTCTTAACTGTTCAAAGGAAGCGAAATCACTTTGTCTAGTTAAGTAGGAGTTTTTAATACTTTAGAAAAACAATTTTAAAACTATTTTCGGACGCGTTTATGGGTTTAAAGTCGATTCACATGAACCTCTTTTTGTTAAAAGTTCCAAGTCAAAATACTTTTCAAATGAAGAAACTATATTTCTTAAAAATAGGTTTATTACTTTAACACAATGCACGCCTTTTTATAAGTGACAATAAGAGGGTTTGATTAAGGAATAAACTCGGTTCTGAATACACGAAAGCGACAGTTCCCGTTAAATTAGTTCTTTTCATAAGTAGAAAACATTAACCCATTAGAAGTTCTATTTACAAGCATTTGGAATACTACCCGGCTGTGTGAATTACATTCAAGCCTGTTGTTTTAAATTGAATTTTATATCTTTGTACTTTACTTTTACTGTGCACTCACAAACTCCCGATTGATTTGCCTTAGATAAATATCATAACAATAGAAATCGATAGATTGACGTTTGGTCTCTGTGGGATCGATAATCTTTTATATTACTCTGACGCGATTCATATACTTGCGAAAATACAACATCAGAGGGATTGAAGAATTGGAGGAATGAAGGAATATTGGGTCTGATTGACTCGTTTTATTTTTGTTAATCTGGTCTCCGGCTTATTAGGGTGGCAGGAGAGATCAATGACAGTTGTCCCTCCATTGGCAAGTGTCATCAGGAGGAGCCCCTTGGGCTTGATCCTGCGCATGCGCCCCTTCCCCCTATCATGCACCTTTGTCTCCAACCTTTGGATGAGTCATGATGGTGGACTCATCATCTGATCCAACGCTCCATATTGCACTTGGATTTTGGGCTGACTGGGGGTCCACGAAGGACCCTCTCCCCTGGTGTGGGCTTCTTCTATTTGGGCTTGGGGTTACTTACTATTGACACCCCCTTGGTTTGTTTTATTCTGGCCCATTTATCTTTCTTTATCTTTTATTTCCTTTTCTTTTCTTTTAACCCTTCATTTTATTTATAATTATTTTCTTTTATAAAAAATATATAAATACAAAAAAATAAATACATTAATTATTTTAATTTTAAATATTTTAATTAATTATTTAGTTACGTGTCCATTTGTATTATTTATTTTTTATTATCATGGTTAACTTAACTTAATTTGTTATTTCTTTTTTAATATACGAGAATTCATAAAAAATAAATTTTTAAATTATTTTCTTAATTATTTTCTGAGTTAATTATGTTAAACTTTTTATTTAATAATTTAATTTTTTATGTCTTTTTTTTACTAAAAATTCAAGTTTAATTTAATTAATTATTTAAAATTGTGTTAATTATTTTTTTTCATAAATCCAAAAAAAAAATCAATAAAATAAAATAAAATAATAATATAAGTTAATTGTTAATCATCTTAATTTTTCCTCTAATTTGGTTTACTTTTATTCCCATTCATCATAATGTACCCCTCCCCATGAGTTGTATTGTGTTTTATCCCTTTGCTCTCTTCGGTGGCACTTAAGTAGTTTCTAATCAAAATTAACGTCAACCATATCCTTTTCAAAATAAATTCTCGATCCAATGTCGAGTCATTTTTATCCTTGTAAGTCGATTGCTTTTGAGCATCGCCATCAACCTTTTAATCACTATACACGACATTTAAAGATTACTCCTGAGCTTCCTTACAGTGAGACCTATTCGATCAATTACTTATAGTTGGTCGTTTAGAAGACTAGCCCACTTTGCTAGTGCACACGATTAAAATTCAATTCATTTGCTTTCCTTTACTTGTATGTTGTCTTATACGATGATTCGAATCGAAGCCCTAAGGTACAAACCATACCTAACTTGTAAGTCGAGCGATTTTGCCTCGCCATCGACCTTACCTTATATAATTAGGACCTCATTTACTTTAGTTCAAACTATTAACTTTTTCATACACAAATTTAAAACTCGATCAACATTGAGCATTTTATTAAAGTCAAATCAATTAACTTAGTTATACCTAAAACTATATTTCAATAAAAGATGAAAAGGGAGTTGGAATTGAATCTTCGATTTCTCTTCTCAATTGTTTGAGTCTGAAGAACCTTTCTTAAGTTTGAACAATTGTCTTCTTTAAAAGATTTATAACCCGATTTTAAATCAAATATATTTTCTTAATCACTAAAGATGAAAAAGAGAGAGTCAAGTCTTCGACTCACTCTCCCGATTACTTGGGTCCGAGAAGCTTTTCGTAAGCTTTAAGTAATCGTCATTTGTAACCTACTTTAGCTATATCAAAACTTTTTCATAATTAAGGATGGAAAAGAGAGAGGGTCAAGTCTTTGACCCACTCTCTCGATTACTTAGGCCCGAGGAGCCTTTCTTAAGCTTCAAGTAATCTTCATCCAACTTAAAGTACTTTAACTATCTTCCATCATTCAAAACACCTTCCAAACACAACCTCTTTTCGAGATGAAGAGAGAGAGAGAGAGAGTCAAGTCTTTGACCCACTCTCCCGATTACTTGGGCCTGAGGAGCCTTTCCTAAGCTTCAAGTAATCGTCATCAAATCAAAACATCAACACATTAATTCAAATTTTCACCGCCGTGGGAACTGTCAAACCTTTTTCATAAACATGAGATATAATGTCTTAAGACGATGCAAAATATTGCTTCGTCCATAACCTATTTGAGTTGAGATAAGTGGCGTGTTTCCCATGAATGTTGATATATAGAAATCCATTCAAAGTGATGCAAGCATCCTCTCCTCACCCATTTGGATAAAGCAATATTTTCTGTCGAATACGACTAAGTATCTTTCAATAAATTAAACCAACATCCTTGGTCCGAACTACGAACACTCTGATTTCTCTTTTGCCAATGAGAATAGTAGGCCTATGATTGCGAGATCCTATCGAGCAACCTTCTCTCTTTTCTACTGTAGTCCCACAAACTACGGATGCTCTGATTTTTCACTTCTTCCAAGTGAAGGTACGTAGGCACAAGGGCCCTAATCCTTGGTGAGCACCCTAATCTAAAACCAACCCCTTATCCCTTACCAATCTAAATATTTTACCTTACATTTTCGCTTTATTCTCTTAGAATAAAACAAACAATCTGACCTAACATTTCTCACGAATCGAATCAAGAGGTTTCCGTTGAGTACAACGGACGTGAGGGGTGCTAATACCTTCCCCTCGCGTAACTGACTCCCGAACCTAGACTTTGGTTGCAATGACTATGTTCTTTCCCTAAAGGTTTTATGGATATTTTTCTTTCCCTCTTTGGGATGAATAAAGTTTGGTGACGACTCTGTTTTTCGCGACCATTCGCGAAGGATTGTGCTTTTTTTGAGGCATGATAGCTGGCGACTCTGCTGGAGACTTTAGAATGCATTGCTCTATGCAAGAGAGAGTCAAGTTTAACTTGACTCGATTCGTGAGCGTTAGTCTTCGTTTGTTTGTTTTCTTCTTGTGTTGTTATTTATTGCTTGCTTTATCATTTATTTACTTATTTATCTTTATATCCTATTTTTAATTCTTGTGATTATTGGGTTTCTCTGATTATGGGCGTTCTGTGAGATGGCTCTATACCCGAGTCTGAGAAAAATTTAGGATTAGAATGGTGGTTGTGTAGTGGACCCTCGAGGAGCCTTTTGCATTGGGAGGATACGATAGCCCCGCTTAGAGTTGATTCCCTTGGAAATGCTATTGTCGTGGTGAGTCTTTGACATGACAATAGTGCTTTCAATCCTGAATTGATAACTCTAAAGGACCTTTTCACCTTTCTCCCTTGTTGGTTGGTAGTGTTAACTCATGAGGATTGACACAAAAGCCCCAATCAGATGAGATCCCTTAAACGTATTGTTATTCTGACAACGATATTGTCAACCTCGATCTATGACTCTGAGAAACCTTGCATCTGTATTTCATATTCACATCATAATATTCACATTTCTTTGGATTTCAGGGAATCTAAGAATTAAGTAGCAAATACTCGGAAATCATGGGAACAAACACTAGAAGCACTTATCCTTACAGTTTTAGGAGACCTAAATTGGAAGACTTGCATGGTTTGGTTTCACGTATCCCCACTGTTTTCAGAATAAATTTTAGAAAATATTTTGGCAAGATGATTCATATCTTAACCCAAGAGGTGGATTAAAAACACTCGTTACTTTGGCCCAGTTTTATGACTCTTCTTTGAGATGTTTCACATTTCAAGACTTTTAATTAGCGCCATCACTTGAGGAATACGAAAAACTGGTGGGTATTCCTATGAAAAACAAGTTACCATTCATAGGTGTGGATCTATCTATGGATGATAAGGTTATTGATGATGCTCTCCATATGTCCAAGCTAAATATCACTGATAACTGGAAAACTAAAGGGGGTGTTAAGGGGCTTCCTCTCAAGTTTCTCATAGAGAGAGCTGACACCCTTATAGAAGCTCATAGTTGGGACGCCTGTTATGCTGCTGTAGCTTTGGCTATCTATGGGATTGTCTTGTTTCCAAACATAGACCATTTTATGGATTTGACTGCCATTTATGTCTTCATGACTAAGAATCCTGTACCGACTCTTCTAGTAGAAGTTTTTTATTTTCTGAGTCGAAGGAGTAAAAAGAAAAGAGGATCGATTGTTTGTTGTGTACCTCTTTTGTATCAGTGGCTAAATATGAATTTACCGACAAAGGGACCGTTTGTTGATTGAGCTAGTGATAGTTGGGCTCAAAGGATGGTGTCCCTCAGATCTGCTGACCTTTTTTGGTATTCGCTAGATTATGACGAAGTTATTTCCAGTTGTGGTGAGTTCCCCAATATCCTGCTTATTAGAACTCGAGGGTGTATTAACTCCAATCCTATGCTATCAGTGAGACAACTTGGGTATCCAATAGTGGCTCCTCCTGAAGAGAAGAATTTAGAAGCCTTCATGATACATGATTTGGGAACTGAGAACCTTGAATTGTTCAAGAAAATTGTGAGAGCATGGAGAAGTATTAGGAAGAAAGGGAAGAGTGAGTTGGGAAGAAGGAACGATATTACCAAGGAACCCTACTTTGTGTGGGTCAAGGAGAGAGCAAGGGAGATTAAAATGCCTTTTGAGGTCAAGTTGTCTGAACCTTTACCCGAACCAAAGCCTACTTACATCCCTATTGAGGAAGATGAGGATCTTAAAGCCACCATAACAAAATTGGTGAAGGAAAATGAGCAACTCGAGCTGAAGCTTCAGAGTGTCACTAAGGAGAAGAATGACATGAAATGGGAACTTCAACGTAAGAACACCCATCTAGAAGAAATAGAAAAGAAGGTTGATGAAGAAGAACACCAAAGCAAGAAGGTTAAGGCGTGTCTTAATCAATCCGATAGTAAGGTGAGCGGGCTCAAAGAAGAGTTGGATAAAGCCCGAAGGAAATGCGTTGAGAATGAAAATTGTTGGCTTTTGGATACCAAAAAGAACAACACAATCAGAGAAGAAATGAGAGCGGAAATTCAAAGGATAAATACCGCTTTACGTCACTCAAGGGGTTCCGAAGCAGAGCAACGGAGACTACAAGAAGATGTCATGAGAGTTTCTTGGGTTGAGCTAGCAGATTGGGACATATTATGTAAGGACCTGAATGAGGTTGGAAAGTTTACCGAAGATCAGAAGAACCAGATATAGGCTATCCTGGCAGATAAAGATATTTGGGCTGCTGAAAGGATAAATGTGCTTTCAGATTGTGACAGCTATGAGCGATCTATACATATTTTGATAGCTGATCGAGATATGTACCGCAATAAGCTCAATGGGTTGGCAGAGTTTTGTAACTGGTTAGCTAAAGACTTGGTGTGGAAGCATAGGGATGCTATGGAAGTAATGGATGACTCTACTCCTCCTGCTACTTGAGACTTCATTTGCCTTTGCAAGACTATGCTGAAGAAGTTTAAGGAAGAATTAGAGGAGCGTGAGGCTCATAGACCAAAACTCTGAGTTTTCATTTCTGTACCCTTTCCTATTTCTTTAACATTATGGATTGTAATTGATTTTGAATGATTTTGGTACCATTTGACTGCTACAATTTAATGAATGAATGTGGTTTCGTTTGCTTCATATTTATTTATTCCTTGATATTTATGTATTAACTAACAACTAATTCAAACGATTCCTCGAAACTCCAAAGTATGCATTCCTTGCATTGCATTTCATATTGCATATGAACCACATATGCATACCATGTGTTT
The DNA here is from genome assembly GCA_963859935.3 of Lathyrus sativus. Classification (NCBI taxonomy): domain Eukaryota; kingdom Viridiplantae; phylum Streptophyta; class Magnoliopsida; order Fabales; family Fabaceae; genus Lathyrus; species Lathyrus sativus. The sequence continues at coordinate 319,975,999 of OZ012740.1, read as the reverse complement.
TCAATTTGTTTCTCATTTCGTATCTCTCATTCCAGTTTCCATCCTGAGTCCTCAACACAAATATAACACTAGGACCCGTGCTCGCCAAAGGATGTCTGAAGTAGAAGGTGAAAATGCAAGACTCAGATCTGAAATCAAAGATCTTTGAAGGAATGTGAATCAACTCATGGAAATGATCCAAACCTTGACTACCAGAAGTGAGCCTCCTCAAATTTCTGCCGTTTCAGAGATCATAGGGTCTTCTGGAGGAACCCAACCTATGACATCTGTTCCTTCCACGTGGCCCCCATTTGGTTTACATCATGATTTTGTGCCAAGATTTGAAACAATGGGGCAATTTGTGCCACAAACGATCCCTACTCCATTCTATATTGAAACACGACCTGTCATGCACACTACTCCACAAATTGTTGTGCATACCGTTCCCCACGATCGTTCCAACTGAGATTGCTACGCAATATGAGGATTATAACCAGATCTACCATGCTCCCGGGTCAGTCACTATAGGAGATGATGCAAGAGACGAGGACCTTAGGGAGGTAGAAGAAAACTATCAAAGCTCCATGAAGCGACTCCAAGCAATGGAAGGTGATGATATTTTTGGGACTGTTGCTAACGAGACGTGCTTGGTTCCTGGCTTGGTTATCCCAACAAATTTTAAGACACCAGAATTTGATAAGTATAAGGCACATACTTGTCCAAAGAGCCACCTTATCGTGTACTATCGCAGAATAGCTGCGCATGTGGATGATGACAAGCTGATGAAACATTGTTTTCAAGACAGCTTGAGCGGAGCACCGTCCAAATGGTATTTGAGTCTCGATCAAGGGAAGATTAAAAATTTCCAAGATCTATCTGACGCCTTTATCAAACACTATCGATACAACATGAATATGGTGCCTGATAGGAGACAATTACAGAACATGTCGCAGAGAGACAAAAAATCGTTCAAGGTATACACACAGAGATAGAGGGAGTTAGCCTCTTAGGTTGAACCTCCATTAGCTGAAAAAGAGCTTGCTAAACTATTCATGCACACTGTACCACCTGCCTATTATGAGAAAATGGTAGGAAGCACATCGTTGGGATTCTCTGAGCTTGTGGTCATAGGAGCCCGAATCGAGCATGGTTTAAAAAGTGGTAAAATCGCGTCTGCTGCTACTACTTCCAATAATGTAAGAAAGAACCAGGGAGGTTTCCAACAAAGACAAGAAGGCGAGACCAATGCCTTATCTAGTGGTCAGAGAGGAAGTCAACCAAGGAGAAGACCTCCACAGCCTATTGCTTATCAATAACACTCTGCTTTAGTACCATACTTTTAACAACCTTATGTGGTGTTTGTAATGCCAGCTTATCCACCACCACCACCTCCTGTCAGTTATCCACTACATCCTCAACCATTCGTGCCAGAATATCCACCACAAATGGCTTCTCCATGTCCATCAGCTCCTCCGGTTCAGCATCACCTGCAACAAAGACCACAGGCTCCTCCGGTTCAGCATCACTTGCAATAAAGACCACAGGCTCCTCCTGCTGCTCCTGCAACTCATAGCCGTGCCAGAAGAAGCCCAAAATTTGAACCTATCCCTATGATGTATAAAGATTTATACACGTCTCTGGTGTATAAAAGGTTAGTTACCACTAGGTCGTTACCTCCTTTCATTGGAAAGCCTCCTCATTGGTTCAACCCAGACTTACACTGTGAATACCATCAAGGCACCGCAGGGCATGATTTGGATGGATGTTTTGCACTAAAGGCAAGGGTTCAAGAGCTCATTAATTGCAAGATCCTGTATTTCAAAGATAAGGGTCCAAATATTGCTAATAACCCTCTTCCCACTCACAATGGACATGTTGCCAATGCTATCAAAGAAGCGTCTGATTAACAGCTTGTTAGAGATGTCAAAGAATTGAAAACCCTGCTGAAAGATCTCCATGCTCGTTTGGTGGAGTGTGGTTTGATTTCAAAGAAGCATGACTGTTGTGATGAATGCTCCGTTCTTGAAAAAGGATGTTCTGTGGTTAACAAGGATATACAACAATAAATGGATCAAGGGGCACTTCAATTCAATCGCACGAAAGCCGATAAGGACATAGTGGTGATTGAACCTCATTTTGAAATACCACCGACATGGGAAATTGAGTATCATAATACACCAAGTGTTCCGCCCAAAAGAGAATACGTGTGTCAAAAAATAGTGATTCAACCCGCTCCTCTCCCTTATTCTAACAACAATATAGTGCCATGGCGCTACAATGCTGTAGTTTTCATAAATGGTTAAGAGGTATCCTTAGGGGACCAGTTTGAAAAGATTTCTAGACCTGACATATCCAATATTGCTGAAACAAGTAGGATGACTCGTAGCGGTCATGTCTTTGGGCTTACGCCACCTCCAAAAGCTATTGAAGAAATTGTAAGAGAAAAGATTACTGAAATTCCACAATCCCACAAAAGACTGGAAATTGTTGATGAGACAATATCATCGTAAGAAGCAGAACAATTTTTAAGATTGATTAAAAGAAGTGATTATAAAGTGGTGGATCAGCTTCACCAAACTCCTTCGAGAATTTCCTTGCTCTCATTATAGTTTCATTCAGAAGCTCATAGGAAGGCCTTACTGAAGGTGCTCATGCAGGCGCATGTATCATAAAGGATTATTGTAGATCAGTTTAATGGAATTGTATCTAATATTACTACCTGCCATACTTTGAGCTTTCATGATGGAGAGCTTCCCGAGGAAGGAAGAAACCATAATTGAGCTCTGCATATCTCTGTGAAATGTTTGGATGATGTCATAGCCCGAGCATTGGTGGATACAGGGTCATCACTAAATGTAATGCCAATGTCCATTTTAGCCAAACTCTCTTATACAAAGACGGTGATAAGGCCTAGTATGATGATTGTAAAGGCTTTTGATGGATCCCGTAGGGCTGTGATCGGAGAAGTGGGCTTACCCATACTAGTGGGCCCATATATTTTCAAGATAACTTTCCAGATCATGGATATCAACCCAACGTACAGTTGTCTGTTGGGAAGGCCATGGATCCACACTGCTGGCGTAGTAACGTCCACACTTCACCAAAAAATGAAATTTGTGGTGAATGGAAAGCTAATCACAATGTCTGGCGAAGAGGATTTGTTGATCAGTCACCTTTCGTCGTTCAGATATGTTGAAGCAGATGAAGGAGCATTTTAAAATTCTTTTCAAGCTTTTGAAATTTCTAATGCTATCTTCCTGGAGGTAAAAGAACAATATATGGCAGTAGATCCACCATTTGCTTCTTTGAAAGGTGTAAAGGAAATGCTCGAGAGAGGCAGTCCTGAAGGTTGGGGTCAAGTGATTCATATTCCTGAGAAGAATAACCATTTTGGGCTGGGATATGAGTCTCAGATGAAGGAAGGTGTCCAGAGTTCATCCGGAGCTAAAATAAGGATTTCCAAGAAGTGTTCCACATTATGGGATTCATCCATGATAAAGAAGTGGCCATTATAGAAGACGATATAGCTGATCCAACAACACCATGCTTGGTGTACCACAACACAACTAATTTGAATAATTGGGAATCGATTGACCTACCTGAAGTTTGTTCGTTGTCAAAGTGATTTATTTTCATTTTCTCAAAATCCTTTTGCTCTTCCTGAAGGCTTAAGGATCATATGTAGGGCCCCAATTTATTTCAAATGATTATCATCATTAATAAAAAGCATTTTGTTTTTTCATTCTTTCTTTTTTGTTTTCGTTTTTAAGAAAATGACAACCCTTTCGAAGCCACAAAAAGAATTTTATCTTCTTGCATTTACTTTTTATTTTTTCTAAAATCAACATTAAAATCATCTAGAATAATCAATGAACCTGTTGAACTTGATAATGCTACAATCCCTTCTGACTTTGAGACCCCCATGAACCAAGCGGAGGAAGAGTGCAAGGAAGAATGTGATCTCCTTGAGGAACTAGCAAGGTTGCTAGAGCACGAGGATAAAGCTATTCAGCCTCATCAAGAGCCTGTAGAGGTCGTCAATTTGGGAACAGAAGAGGCAAAGAAAGAGGTAAAGATTGGTACTCTTCTTGAAGATGGAATCAGGGAGAGTTTGGTCAAGCTTTTGCGTGAATATGTAGACATGTTTGCTTGGTCATACCAGGATATGTCGGGTTTGGACACGAATATTGTTGAGCACCGAATACCGCTTCGACCAGAGTGTCCGCCAGTGAAACAGAAGTTGAGAAGAGCAAGGCCCGATATGTCCATCAAGATTCAAGAAGCAGTTCGACGCAGGATTTCTAGCAGTGTCCAAATACCCTCAATGGGTTGCTAATATTATGCCCGTCCCCAAAAAGGATGGTAAAGTAAGAATGTGTGTGGATTATAGAGACTTAAATAGAGCCAATCCAAAGGATGATTTTCCTCTTCCACATATTGATACACTAGTGGACAACACTGCTAAGTTTTCCATTTTCTCCTTCATGGATGGTTTCTCAGGCTATAATCAAATCAAAATGGCGCATGAAGACATGGAGAAGACTACATTTATTACACCATGGGGAACATACTTCTACAAAGTAATGCCTTTTGGGTTGAAAAATCTTGGGGCAACTTATCAACGAGCAATGGTCACTCTCTTCCATGACATGATGCATAAGGAAATTGAAGTATATGTCGACGATATGATAGCTGAATCACAAAGTGAAAAGGACCATATAGAACACCTGCAAAAACTATTTGAACGGCTGAGAAAGTTCAGATTGCGCCTAAATCCTGCTAAGTGTACATTCGGTGTCCGGTCAGGGAAGCTATTTGGTTTTATTGTCATCCAACGTGGAATTGAAGTAGACCTTGATAAAGTCAAAGCTATTCAAGAAATGCCTGCTCCACGAATAGAGAAAGAAGTCAGAGGGTTCCTAGGGAGACTAAATTATATTTCTAGGTTCATCTCTCATATGACTGCTACGTGTGAGCCTATGTTCAAGCTGCAGAGAAAGAATCAAGTGGTCCAGTGGGATGCCAATTGTCAAAAGGCTTTTGAAAAGATAAAATGTTACCTACAGGAGCCTCCCATCTTGGTCCCAATCGTGCCTGGAAAATCGCTCATCATGTACTTGACAGTGTTAGAAGATTCGATGAGTTGTGTACTGGGGAAACAAGATGAATCTGGCCGAAAAGAGCATGCAATTTACTACCTAAGCAAACGGGTTAACTGATTGCAAATCAAGATATTCGTCTGTAGAAAAGACCTGTTGTGCTTTTGCATGATCTGCTCGTTGTTTAAGACAGTACATGATTGCCATACCATTTTGTTAATTTCCAAGATGGATCCCATAAAGTTCATCATTGAGAAACCTGCTATACATGGAAGATTGGCTCGTTGGGAGATGTTGTTGTCTAAGTATGATATACAATATGTCACCCAAAAGGCAATTAAAGGAAGTGTATTGGCAGAATATTTGGTGCATCAGCCGTTGGAGGATTACCAATCCATAAAGTTTGACTTCCCCGATGAAGATATCATGGCTATAAAGGAATGTAAGATCCCAGACCCTGATGAGGGACCTGAACTTGGGGTAATTTGGCAACTCGCGTTTGATGGTGCTTCAAATTCTAACGGACATGGCATTTGAGCTATTTTGATCTCTCCTTATGGTAATTTCACCCTTTTTACTGCAAGATTGTGCTTTGGTTGTACGAACAACATGGCAGAGCCTATATCCTTGGTCTTAAAGTTGCAATTGATCTTCGCATTAAGAATCTTGAGGTGTACGGAGACTCTGCTTTGGTGATCTACCAAATCAAAAGAGATTATGAAACCTGTGACACTAAGTTGGTCCCTTATCATGCTTATGTCAAAGAGTTGGTAAAGTACTTCGATACCATAACGTTTCATCACATGTCAAGAGAAGAAAACCGAGTGGCTAATCCTTTGGCTACACTAGCTGCCATGTACCAAGTCAAATTCCATAATGAAGCCCCACTTATTGTTATAAGGCGGTAAACCGAACCAGCTTACTGTCAAACAGTTGAAACAGAAGATGATGGCAAGCCGTGGTTTCATGACATCAAGTGCTTTCTAGAATGCTAGGAGTATCCAGAGAATGCTTAAACCATGGGCAAAAAGACTCTGAGGAAGTTAGCATCAAATTTCTTCTTAAGAAACGATGTTCTATACACAAGAAACCATGACATGGTGCTACTTAGGTGTGTGGATAGAAATGAAGCTGACGTGTTGATCAAGGAGATAGATGAAGGGACTTTTGGAACACATGCTAATGGGCATGCCATGGATAAGAAGATCCTAAGGGCTGGCTATTACTGGTTGACAATGGAAGCTGATTGCTTTCGTTATGCCAAAACTTGTCATAAATGTCAAATTTACTCTGATAAAGTTTATGTGCCGCCCACTCCTCTGAATGTTTTGACTTCTCCGTGGCCATTTTCAATGTGGGGCATCAATATGATCAGCAATATTGAACCAAAAGCCTCTAATGGCCATCGCTTCATCCTAGTCGCCATTGATTACTTCACAAATTGGATAGAGGCTGCTTCCTTTGCCAACGTGACCAGACAAGTGGTTGCTCGCTTTCTCAAGAAGGATATTATCTGCCGATATGGAATTCTAAGAAAAATCATCACAGATAATGGGTCAAATTTGAACAACAAAGTTATAAAGGAGTTGTGTGAAAGCTTTAAGATAGAACACCAGAACTCTTCTCTATATCGCCTAAAAATGAATGGAGCTGTTGAAGCTGCAAATAAAAACATTAAGAAAATCTTGCAAAAGATGGTGGTAATTTATAAAGATTGGCATGAAATGATACCTTTTTCTTTACATGGATATCGGACGACTGTCTGCACTTCAATAGGGGCAACCCCTTTTTTCCTTGGTATAAATGGAAGCAGTTCTCCCGGTTGAGGTAGAAATCTCGTCGATGAGAATCTTGATGGAGACTAAACTTGAAGAGGATGAATGGATTCAAAACCATTTTAACGAGTTGAATCTCAATGAAGAGAAACGCCTGGCCGCTTTATGTCATGGGCAACTATATCAGAAGCGACTCAAGAAGGCATTTGACAAGGTCCGTCTTCGAGAGTATAAGGAAGGAGATCTCGTACTCAAGAAGATTTCCCTAGTTCACAAGGATCTACGAGGAAAATGGGATCCAAATTATGAAGGCCCATTTGTTGTTAAGAAAGTATTTCTCAGTGGAGCCTTAATTCTTGCAACAATGGATGGTGAGGAGTTCCATAAGACAATAAATTTTGATGTTGTTCGATTGTATTATCCCTAGAAAAAAGACAGCCGCTAAGTTGAAAACCCGAAAGGGAAACTTAGGCACAAAAAAAAGAGCATCCCGGTGGATTGAAAACCCGAGAGGGCGGTCCAGGAAAAAGTTAGGGATAAATAAAAGGCTAATACAATATCAAGCAAATCCGATAAGTGCAGAGGGAACAGGGGCATGAAGATCAACCTAATTGTTCTCTTTAGAAGTGAAATTCTAGGGATCTTTTAGTTATAGGGAAAGTAGCATTTATTGAGATTCAATGTAAACCTTTCCTATTGCTATTTTCACTTTTTGTTTCCTTTGTAATATCCCATGTGGAGCCATGTTTGCATGCGCTACCATATTTTTAAATGAATTTGCATTTTTCTTCTCTATTCATTGTGTTATTTATTTTTCTTTTGCAAATGTCATTTATTTTTGATGATATAAATTTGAAACTAAAGTATAACGACATGTTGAGATACATAAGTTCTTTGTCAATTGAAATAACTAAAAAGAAAGTTGATCCTTTCCCCAGAGATCACAAAATTATAAGATATTTTTGGAACACTTCTGAGATGATCCATAAGGAGGACTTGGTCTAGTCATTTTTCAGTAATATTTTGACGAAGTTTGACATACCTGAAGAACATGTTCATAACAACCAGTCATTTTAGCTAAGGTGCTTCCCCGAGTGTTGAGGAAAACAGGATGGTCATCTTTACACCTAAATCCTCTGTGTCTGTCACAATAATCCAGTCTTTTATCTTGCGTGCACGTCTTTCAGGCCATTATATGCCAAGCGCATCATGTCATCTCTTCTTTGTTTAGTCCAATTTTTGTTGGTCTAAGGTTTTATCAGATCATTTACCAAATAAGTCATGATTCTATTACCTTCTCGTTTGACAAAATTTCCAAATATCCTTCCACATGTTGTGTTGTCAGGTTTTACTGTCAACTTGGTTCTGTGCGAATCCAAAATCCTTTCTTCTAAACTCTGTGCGAATCCAGAGTCTTTTATTTTGGTTCTGTGCGAATCCGATACCCTTTCTTCTAAACTCTGTGCAAATATGGAGTCTTTAATTTTGGTTCTGTGTGAATCCAGAACTTTTCTTTTATACTCTGTGTGAATCTGGAGTCCTTTGTTTGTTTTGTGTGAATCTGGGACTTTCATTTTTTATGGTTATGCGAGAGGTATTAACCCATCTCTCTTTTGTACTCTGTGCAAATCCGGAGTCCTTTGTTTGTTCTATGCGAATATGGAACTCTTTTTCATGGTTATGAGAGAAACCATACCTATCATCTACGCTGTTCTAGGTAGAACCATAACCCATTTGATTTTGCATCACTCTGTGTGAATCCAGAGTCTTTGCTTTTTATACTCCGTGAATCCGGAGTCTTTCCTTTTTATACCCTGTGCGAATATGGAATCTTTTCTTTATTACATTCAATTATATTTTTGCTCCGTGCGAATTCAGAGCATACTTTTCATTAGCAATTGTCAATCAACCTTTGGTTTGTTCCGTGAGAAACCAAAACTAACCATGTTCCTCAAGTATCACCAGCGAGTCAGTCTACCTTACTTCTTTCACTCCCCACGAACCTTATTGGTAGTCATCTCAATAATCCCCACAAAGTCCATTTGATATTCCACCAATAACATAGAGTTCCGCGTACATGTATTCATACGTATGCATGCAATTCGAGCATTTTTCTACCATTATGGTGTTTACTTGTTTCATTCATTTTGGCGTTTTGTCCCCAAGTGGTCGGGTTTGTCATCTTTCTCCAAGTAGGGTCGTCAGCTTTAAGCATAAAGTGCACATCCTTTCTAAATTCCCCACTGAGTTAGATCCTAGTGGATGATGGTTGCTTCTATTATCTTCTTCATGTTTGGATAAGATAAACCCCATTCGAGTTCATTCCTCAATAGTTGGAGTCTTTTTCGATCATTTCTTTCTAGGTTGTTCCTAGATTGAAGTTTGGTCCCTAACAAGTTTTGCTTTGGTTTGGTTGTCGAACCTAGTCTAAACATGCATTTATTTTGCACTGTATCTCGCAGGAAGAATCTTTTACAAATCCCCATTGCGGATAAGTGGCAGTATCTCTTTTGAGAAGCTTATCCATCTTTTGTCAACAAGTGGCAATCTCCATTTGAGAAGCTTGTTTTGCTATTCTGATAAGTGGCAATCTCTTTTGAGAAGCTTATCCTTTTTTAATGATAAGTGGAAATCTCCCTCGAGAAGCTTATCCTTTTTCAACGATAAGTGACAATCTCTTTTGAGAAGCTTATCCATCTTTTGTCAACAAGTGGCAATATTCATCGAAAAGCTTGTTTCCTTTTTCCTGTTTGTGGATAAGTGGTGGTCTCTCTTGAGAAGCTTATCCCTTTTCTTCGAACAAGTGGCAGTCTCTTTGAGAAGCTTGTTTCGCTATTACAATAAGTTGCCGTCTCTTTGAGAAGCTTATGCTTTTTCATCGATAAGTGGCCACCTCTTTTGAGAAGCTTATCTAAAGGGCGTTTCCCCGTGAAGTCCAATTATTGTTTCATACAGAAGAGTTTAATTACCCTGTATCTTTCCTAATGTTTCCTAAAGATCCCGTTTGATCACTTCATTTAAGGAATTTCCAGAGGCTTGGATGTTCTTTCTTGTTTGAAAACTCCAACATTTGCTTGCATGATCCTATTGGTATAAGGATCTTGCTTTACCTTTTGTCCTAGAGTGTCAGTTGGTTATGCCTAAATCTATTGATCAATCACTTTATTTTCCCCAGTTGTTTATTTTCCTCAGTGTCCGGCCATTTCCAGTGAGTTTGCTACTCACTATGTCAAATTTATCCTCGTGTGTTTCCTTTCTTTGTCTGCATTTTACATGTATCATCATGATAGAGTTCATGGCATGTCAACATTGCATAGTTGTCTTCTTTTCCATAACATAGCATTTGCATAGTGCGTTTGGGAGCAATTCAAGTATTCGTGTATTTAAATAACTTCCATCAGAATTACACGAGGATTGAAATCCCTCATGTCATCTAGCGAAGCTATTTAAATAGGGGCAACTGTCATACCCTCTTTTTTTCATCCTTTCTTTTCTATATCAAGCCTGTGATAGTACACAAGAGTTTCTAGTGAAGGTGATTTATTCAAATGTGAATTTTGAGTTGGCTCAATCAATTAGCCACTCCCAACATAGGGGGGAGTTTGGTATCATCATGGTCAAACCTGGGCAATGAGGTTGTGCACCTAATGTGATTGAGTGTTGCTAATGAAGACAAACAATATTAGCTCATATTTGTCAACTATGGATCATTTAGTTCATGAATGTGTCAAGAAAGTTGACAAGAAAGTCTCTAATCATGTTGAAATAGGCTATGTGGAACAAATCCTTCATGTGAGGTGAGATCTTATGCAAGGGCTATGGAACGGGTTTTCAAGCCCACCATGATTTAAAGGGGTATTATGGTTGTCATTTGGTTCATGAGATACAATGCTAAGAGATAAAGTAAATGATGATCTAATGTCCAAGATCTAAGCTCCAGAGTTCGAATTTCATGAATGGAATTCATTTTGAATATATTGGCTTTAGATTCAAGTCTTGAGTGAAAGTTCAATGCCGAAACCAATACATTTAAACCAATTTCAAGGGTTACAAATGTCTTCTCATCCAAGCTTTAAGATGCAGATTCACAATCTCATTCATAAAAGAAACGCAAAATTTACAAGTTCTAATGTTCTATCCCAAAAATTTTCAATTCAAATTTCCTTATCAATTTCTTCTCAATTCTATTTCATTTCCAATGTCCAAGTTCAAATTCAAATTCCAAATTCATTTTACAAGTTTCATTCCGAAATCCATGCCAAAGTACAACGTTTAATCACAAAGTCAAAGTTTACAAATGAATAAATGAAAATTACAAGGTTTGAAACTTTTGAGGGGGTCTTAAGTTTTTTTCCCTATCTAATTCACCTTTATGCCAAAGCTTCAAACTCCATGCTTCAAACTTCATACTCCATGCTTCAAACTTCTTACTTCAAGCTTCATACTCCAAAGCAAGACGTACCTACCTTCCATCCCCTTGCCATGATTCACGATCACATCCACCTACAAAAATCAAGATTCAATTTTCAATCCAAACCAAAATTAGGATCAACTCAATCAAGAAACCACACAAGTCTCAATTCCATTCAATTTCAAGTTTCACGTTCCAATTCAATTTCAATTTAATTCAAAGGTCATATTTCAAGTTTCATAATTCAAGTTCAAGCATTCCAATTTCATATTTTATTCCAATTTAAGTCTCATGTTCAAGTTCAAAACAATTCAAATTCAAGCATTTCAATTCTCATGATCAAGATTAAATTGCAATTTCAATTCCAATCAAGGTTCAAGTTTCAATTCTAATCAAAATTCAAGTCTAGTTTCATTTCATTTTTAATCAAAATTATCATGTTCAATTCATTAATCTTCATGTCATTCGATTCATTCTAACTATTTCAATTCTTTCTTTTTCCTAAGCAAGTTTCAATTCACCATCATTCTATACAATTTCAATTCATTCAAGTCAATTCAACTAATTCAAATGACTAAGTTCATATTTTTGATCTAATGCATTTCATTTTTTTAAATTCATTTCATCTTTCAATTCACATCATAGACACATACACTCACATTTTCGAGTCACACAAATTATCATCCAAGTACATACATTTCATAATTAATCTCATATCATGTTCTTTTATATTCATAACTCATCATAATATCCTAATCATTCACATCGGATTCAACTTTATTTCCATCCATGTAGTCACAAAATTCATAAAGCATCATGATATCATTCTACATCATGTTGCAATTCATGTCAACCATAAGACTAAATTCAGTTCAACATACAATTTCTAGAACTTTATCATGACATGAAGCATATTCATCATTCAACAAGTACATCTTCAAGTTTCTTTATTCAATTCGTATATGGCATTCATCTCTAATTCATGAACTATCATTTACTCGTCTAATCCTATCTTCACCTTTCATTTGGAAGATTTAAAAAAAAAGGTTGTAATGTTCTTTTTCACCAACTTCAATTTCTAAGCAAAATTTGAACTTGTGGGGCTAAGGAAAAATCTGCAGGTGGGACCATATTTTGTCACTACAGACAAAGCTCCCCAAGGGAACAACTCCTGCAGAACCGTACACTACACTTCCCACCCATATAGGAGATTCAGTTTTTGCCTCACCATTTTTCCCCTCAATCGTACTCGTTATCATTCCTCCCTAAGTTTTCACTTGTGCAATTACAGTTCACTCCTTACAAATGTCATCACTAAAGAACCCTAATATGGTACTATATAAGGGTAACAATTCACTATTAAAAAAACAAAAAACCCTAAGCAATTTTCACAAAGAAACCCTAAATTCCATTAAAACTCAGATTTAGAAGAATTCTGAGTCTCACTTTGAAACTCAAAATTTCTTGAGCAGAATCCTTTAATTCGAAGCAAGCCATACATAAATTTGTAAAAAGGAGAAGAAAAGAAAAGATAAAGTTCAGAAAGAGAGGAGCGAGGCTTACCCAAACGTGTCTCATAGCTTCTTTTGGAGGACTCTTCAAGGAGGTATCCTTTCGAGCTTTGTTTCCGATGATCTTGAACTATCCACGCTTGTTTGTTTGTTGTAAGATACTTCTACCTTTCCTACTTGCTTGATTTTGTTTGTTCCTGGATAATTTACAGATTAGGTTTTTTTTTGGGAATATTAGGATTAGTGGGTTTAGAGTAGTTTTTTTTGTAGATTTGGTTTTCGGATCCGTGTTCTACGGGTTGGGTTTAGGGGGTTTAGGTTGGTCTTTGGGTGTTTGGCCGAAGAAGGAGGGTGGAGGCCACTGCACGCCCCGTCTTCTCCGGTGAGAAAGAGGGCTTCGGTGGATTCATGTTGTAGAGAATGAGGGATTGAAGAATTGGAGGAATGACAGAGTATTGAGTCTGATTGACTCGTTTTGTTTTTGTTCATCTGGTCTCCAACGTATTAAGGTGGCAGAAGAGATTGATGACACTTGTCCCTCCATTGACAAGTGTCATCAAGAGGAGCCCCTTTGGTTTGATCCTGCGCATGCGCCTCTTCCCCCTATCATGCACCTTCGTCTCCAACCTTTGGATGAGTCATGATGGTGGACTCATCATCTGATCCAACGCTCCAGATTGCATTTGGACTTTGGGCTGACTGAGGGTCCACGAAGGACCCTCCCCCCTGGTGTGGGCTTCTTCTATTTGGGCTTGGGGTTACTTACTGTTGATACCCCCTTGGTTTGTTTTATTCTGGCCCATTTATCTTTCTTTATCTTTTATTTTATTTTATTTTCTTTTAACCCTTCATTTTATTTATAATTATTTTCTTTTATAAATATATATATAAATACAAAAAAAGAAATACGTTAATTATTTTATTTTAAATATTTTAATTAATTATTTAGTTGCATGTTCATTTGTATTATTTATTTTTTATTATCATGGTTAATTTAACTTAATTTGTTATTTATTTTTTAATATATGAGAATTCATAAAAAATACTTTTTTAATTATTTTCTTAATTAATTACATTAAACTTTTTATTTAATAATTTAATTTTTTATGTCTTTTTTTTGTTTTACTAAAAACTCAAGTTTAATTTAATTAATTATTTAAAATTGTGTTAATTAATTATTATTTTTTTTCATAAATCCAAAAAAAAAATCAATAAAAAAATATAAGTTAATTGTTAATCATTTTAAGTTTTCCTCTAATTTGGTTTACTTTTATTCCCATTCATCATAATGTACCCCTCCCCATGAGTTGTATTGTGTTTTATCCCTTTGCTCTCTTCGGTGGCACTTAGGTAGTTTCTAATCAAAATTAACGCCAACCATACCCTTTTCAAAATGAATTCTCGATCCAATGTCGAGCCATTTTTACCCTCATAAGTCGATTGCTTTCGAGCATCACCATCAACCTTTTAATCACTATACACGACATTTAAAGCTTACTCTTGGGCTTTCTTACAGTTAGACCTATTCGATCAATTACTTATAGTTGGTCGTTTAGAAGACTAGCCCACTTTTCTAGTGCGCATGATTAAAATTCAATTCATTTGCTTTCCTTTACTTGTATGTTGTCTTATACGATGATTCGAATCGAAACCCTAAGGTACAAACCATACCCAACTTGTAAGTCAAACACTTTGCCTTGCCATCGACCTTACCTTATATAATTAGGACCTCATTTCCTTTATTTCAAACTATTAACTTTTCTATACGCAAATTTAAAACTCGATCAACATTGAGCATTTTATTAAAGTCAAATTAATTAACTTAGTTATACTTAAAACTATATTTCAATAAAAGATGAAAAGAGAGTTGGAATTAAATCTTCGATTTCTCTCCTCAATTGTTTGAGCCCGAGGAGCCTTTCTTATGTTTGAACAATTGTTTTCTTTAAAAGATTTATAACCCAATTTTAATTCAAATATATTTTCTTAATCACTAAAGATGAAAAAGAGAGAGTCAAGTCTTCGACTCACTCTCCCGATTACTTGGGCCCGAGAAGCATTTCTTAAGCTTCGAGTAATCGTCATTCGTAACTTACTCTAGCTATAAAAAAACTTTTTCATAATTAAGGATAGAAAAGAGAGAGGGTCAAGCCTTTGACCCACTCTCTCGATTACTTGGACCCGAGGAGCCTTTCTTAAGCTTCAAGTAATCTTCATCCGGTTTAAAATACTTTAACTATCTTCCATCGTTCAAAACACCTTCCAAACACAACCTCTTTTCGAGATGAAGAGAGAGAGTCAAGTCTTTGACCCACTTTCCCGATTACTTGGGCCCGATGAGCCTTTCTTAAGCTTCAAGTAATCGTCATCAAATCAAAATATCAACACTTTAATTCAACTTTTGGCCACCGTGCGAACCGTCAAACCTTTTTCATAAACATGAGATATGATGTCTTAAGAAGACGCAAAATATTGCTTCGTCCATAACCTATTTGAGTCGAGATAAGTGGCGTGTTTCCCATGAATGTTGATATATGGAAATCCATTCAAAGTGATACAAGCGTGCTCTCCTCACCCGTTTGGATAAAGCAATATTTTTTGTCGAATGCGACTAAATATCTTTCAATAAATCAAACCACCATCCATGGTCCAAACTACGGACGCTCTAATTTCTTATTTGTCAATGATAATACGTAGGCATAGGATTGCAAGATCTTAGCGAGCAACTTCCACTCTTTTCTACCGTAGTCCCACGAACTACAGATGCTCTGATTCTTCACTTCTTCTAAGTAAGGGTACGTAGGAACAAGGGCCCTAATCCTTGGGGAGCACCCTAATCTAAAACCAACCTCTTTTCCCTTAGAAATCTAAATCTTTTACCTTACTTTTTCGCTTTATTCCCTTAGAAGAAAATAAACAACCTGACCTAACATTTCTCACGAATCGAATCAAGAGGTTCCCGTTGAGTACAACAGACGTGAGGGGTGATAATACCTTCCCCTCGCGTAACCGACTCCCAAACCTAGAACTGGGTTGCGATGACCATGTTCTTTCCTTAAAGGTTTTATTGATATTTTCCTTTCCCTCATTGGGATAAATAAAGTTTGGCGGCGACTCTATTTTCCGCGACCATTCGCGAAGGATCATGCTTTTTTTGAGGTATGACAGCTGGAGACTCTGCTGGGGGACTTTAGAATGCATTGCCCTATGCAAGAGAGAGTCAAGCCTAACTTGACTCGATTCGTGAGCATTAGTCTTCGTTTGTTTGTTTTTTCTTGTGTTGTTATTTATTGCTTGCTTGGTCATTTATTTACTTATTTATCTTTATATCCTATCTTTAATTCTTGTGATTATTGGGTTTCTCTGATTATGGGAACTCTGTGAGATGGCTCTATACCCGAGTCTGAGAAAATCTTAGTATTAGAATAGTGGTTGTGTAGTGGAATCCCTCGAGGAGCCTTTCTCGTTGGAAGGATACGAAAGCCCCGCTTAGAGTTGATTCCCTTGGAAATGCTATTGTCGTGGTGAGTCTTTGCCATGACAATACTATTTTCAAGCCTGAATTGATAACTCTAAAGGACCTTTTAACCTTTCTCCCTTGGTGGTAGGTAGTGTTAACTCTTGAGGGTTGAAACGAAAGCCCCAATCAGATGATATCCCTTCTGTCGCAACTGCGAAAAAGGCCGGCGGAAACAAACAGAAGAGTCGCCACCAAATTTTATTTATCCCAAAGAGAGGGAAAGGAAACGATCTAAGAAAACCTAAAAGAACGGGAAAAGACAAGGTCATCACAACCAAATCTTGGGTTCGGGAGTCGGTTACGCAAGGGGAAGGTATGAGCACCCCTCACGTACATTATACTCAACAGGATCCATACTTGTTGTCTATCTAAAGGGGTGAGTTATCTAAAAACTATTGCTAAACTGGGGAACAAATAAAATAAAAGACTCGATAGGACATCACTGCCCTATGCCTACGTATTCCCTCGTGCAATGGGAAAGTCAGAGTCAACGTAGTTCGGAAAACTACGGGTGATGGGGGGAAGGTTGCTCACCAAGACATCATTGTCTTGTGTCTACCTATCCTCATCTGGTATGTGAAATCAGAGCAAACATAGTTCGGTCTACAAAACCACAAGTTGGTTAATTGTTTTTTGTAAGCGGCGCTAAGTTTCCATTCCAGCAGTTAGGGACGATGCCTGTTTGCGGTAGAACGGAAAAGTAACGTACTCTTTTTTGAATATGATTTGAAGAACAATCCCGAAGGATACAAAAGTTTGAATTTGGTTTGTTGGTTTTAAAGAAGTGGATTGAGTTAGTTTGAGACCCACGTTGCACTAAAGACTATGACATAGGAGCGAATGCGTTGCATATCGCTGAAAGGGCATACACTAAACACTTTAGACAAGTGAGGAGAAACCCCCCACTCATCATTTTCCATGTACTTAAGGCTCGTAGCATACAATGTTTGTCATTCTTTATTAAGTGTCTTAAAGAAGTTTGAGATGAGAAGACAAGACACAGGAAATCACTAAAAGGGGAGCTGAAAAGCCCTAATGTTATCATACAAAATGGTCCTAAGGTTAGGATGAAAGGGAAGTTTACCTAATGTTATCATACATATGATGGACCTAGAGTTGAGGTAAAAGGGACTATCCTAAATGTTATCATGCAAAGGATTGAAAGCTTAGTGTCTCTCCTACTCCCATCTTAAACAGAGGGACTAGGAATCCTAAGGGATCATGTGAGCAAGCACAAGTAAATAATATCCAATTCAATCACAGATGAAAACAAGGATAAAAGAAGTCTCAAAGAGAGAGAAGAAGAAGATGAAGAAGAAAGGCATCAAGACCAAAGACTCAAACACAAAAGGTCAAACCCAAACAAGATGGACAAGAACACCTCAAGTCAACATATCATAGGTGCATCTCAAATCCAAAACACATCCAAAATGTTCAGACAAACACCAAAGGAAAAAAAATCTCACAATGCCCAATCAAATGAACCAAATAAGAAGTAAACCATCAAGTAATCAGATGAACCAATAGACAAGGTGAGGCAACAATGAAACAAAATTTAAGGGTATACATCCAATCATGAGTGCACAAGAGGGATCACTTAAGTTTGACAATCAAGGTCAAACTTCAAAGTGAATCAACCATCATCAACACCCACAAATGAAAGAACCAAAGAAAACATCAAAGACCTAAACAGAATGAGGAGAAGTCAAGAGAATCACCTCATGATGGTTCAAAATCATTTGTTCACAAAAAAAAAAAAACAAATAAATCCAAAAGTAAAAGAAATAAAAAACCCTAAAAAGAGAAAGAGGAGACCAAGGCATGAGTGAAAACTCAAAGTCATCATCATAGGTCTAGGACCATCGTAAGATCATGTGAAAATTTCCTCAACATTTTTAAATGCTTAATTTTTTTAAAACTAATTAAAAATAAGCAAATAAATCAAAAATACATGAAAATACCAAAAACAGAAAACAAAAATCCAAGAGAGTCACTATAGGTTCAAAACCATCATAAGATCATATGAAAATAATTTCATAATTTTAAATGGCTCAAAAGTATTTTTAAACCAATTAAAATTATGCAAAACAAATAAAAATAATGAAAAATACAAAAATGCAAAATAAAAATGCACCAAAATAGAAATCATAAAGATAAAAATAAAAGAGAATTTTAGAAAATATTTTGGTATTTTTCTGAAAAAAATGAATTTACTATAAATTTCTGAAAACAAAATGAATTAGAAAACAATTTAGGAAAAGAAAAGAAAACATAAAAAACACAGCGCGTTGGATCTCAGCTCATTAAATGACATGGAGGATCTAAAGATCAGAAAGCGTGCATCCACAATGGACACTAGGCAGCTCATGCACACATCCATTTAAAGTCAAAAGCATGAGATTAAAACAGGTGGCATGATGGACAGTGAGATCATCATCTTCAACCTCCATCCACCTGAAACAACCAAGGATTTGCAGAAAATCGTGGATCATTCAGACCATAACCATTGGAGCTCATAATGGTTTCATCTGATGCGTCTTTTCAAGACGATCTCAACCATATCATCGCGCCAAATTTCTTTAAATCACAACTTACTCGATTTGAAAAAAACCAGAACAAGATTCAAACACGAATTTGAAAATTCAGCAACAAAACTCAACTACAACTAAAAGCCAACTATACAAACAACATTAGCATGTCAACGACTACATTTTAGCAACAAATTTGAATCAAAATGGTTAAGATCTATACCTGTTGAAGCTTAACCTCGAAGCTCTAAAAATGGAGTTCCCTAGCTTGATTCAGGCCATGATTCTTCAAGTTCTTGATCTGGTTAGCTTCACTGAATGTTGGTAAAGCTAACTGAGTGGAGAATTTGAGTGTTCAAGGTGTGGAAATGGAAATTCGAAGTTCAAGCTTAAGAGATCAAATGAGATCTTAGAAGAGTTGTTTTGGCTATCAAAAGCTTGTGGAAATGGGTGGAAATGACTCCCTGCTTATAGGAGAAGCTTTCTGAATGAAGATGGAGGGTGAATGATGTGATTTTCAACAAATTCGTGCACACCTGCAGCATGAGCAAAGTGTGACTTGAAAGTTGTCAAAACTCACTCAAACCTTGCGTTTCAAGGCTCTTATCAACCCAGGCAAGTTGGTTAATCATGTTTAGATTGAATTCATGGTTTAGATTTGTGATTAGAGGCCAATTCAAAAACTTTCAGTTCTGACTTGAAGTGAAAATCCATCTTTGAAATTCAATTTTTGCAGCCATCGTTCTCACAATGTAGGAGGCATTTTGAGACGATTCTTCTTGCATTGGATAGAGGAAGATGCAATCTTTGCAATGTGAAAATAAATTATTGATTTGGCAACTTGAGTTGAGAGATATGGTCTTTCAAAGTAGCCTCCATGAAAGAGGTGAAAAACATAAAACACTTAGAAAAATTTCAAGTCTTTTAGGGACCAAAAAGAGACCTATAATGTTTTGATGAAAACCAAGACCTTCTATGGGTTTTTAGCTCTTCCATGTTGAATCAAAGTTGTAGAGGACATCTTCAAGTTTATTATAGAAAAATAATGGGCTTCAAATGATGAAAATCGACCAAGTTATTCCCTTTTGAAGTTGACTAAGAAAACCTTCCAAAACTCAAAATGACCTATAATGTCTTCAAACCTTTGATGACCTTCCAAGCATAATTTGATCTTTCCTTGCCAAGAGAACTTGTTAGGGATGACGAGAAGAGTTCATTAGAAAAAGACCCACCTCAATATGTTGAAAATTGAAAGAGTTATGCTCATTTGATCATAGCATCCACAACTTGCTATATTAGGTCAAACACCTTGCACCAAACTTGAATCTCTTGATGATTTCTTGCATAAGAAGCCATGATGAACCACATATGATATTGGAATGATGTTTCCTTGAAACACACTTGATGATGAGGGACTTCTAGGGTTGAGAATACCACAAAGTCATAGGGACCATCTTGCTTGAACTTGAAGAAACACAACCTTCTTGCTTGAGAAACAAACCAAGATACCTTGATCCCCTGCCAAGAACAAATGCTATGAAAACATGAATATGAAAATGAAAAGAAACATAAGCCAAGAAAACAAGAGAAGATGAGCAATTTTGGGGGTGCTACAACTGCCCCTGAAGGGATGAAAAGAAACCGCTTTCAAACGTTCAAGGTAAAAGATGGTTGAATACCAAAAGATCCCAAAAATTTGCAACCTGCAGGGATGCAAACTCAGTGAATACAAACCAAAAGTTGGGATGCAACACGATAAGTATAACAATCCAAAGTGAACAATAGTTAATCAACCAAAAGTTGAAACGAGAGCACCGAATACCAACGAAAAGTTGGGATATAGCCAAAAGATGCCAACCAAGAGTTGGAATGTAGGTTACTAACCAAGAGTTAGGATTACCGGAAATATAGATTACTAACCAAAAGTTAGGATGAAACACCCACGGGGCACCAACCAAGAGTTGGAATAACAAACTGGAGATACCAACTAAAAGTTGGGATGAGAAACAACGACCACCAACCAAAAGTTGGGATGCTAAACATCGAATACCAACTAAAAGTTAGGATGCTAGACCCAAAGGATATCGACCAAATGTTGGAATAACAACGAATACCAACCAAAAGTTGGGATGCCAAATTCAAAGGATACCAAACAAAAGTTGGAATGAAAGGCAAGGACCACCAACCAAAACTTGGGAAACAAACTTGCCGAGGAAATACAAAGACCACCAATCAAAAGTTGGGATAGAGAACCCGCAGGGAAAGGGACACCAACCAAGAGTTGGGAAAAGAGTTACTAACCAAAAGTTAGGATTGCCAAAAAGGAATACCATCAACCAAAAGTTGGAATAACAACGAATACCAACCAAAAGTTGGGAAAGCGACTCCGCTGGGAGATCAAAAGGGCACCAACCAAAAGTTGGAATAACCTTATAAGAAAAGATGACCACGCCAGGGATTACCAACCCAGAGTTGGGATGAAACCGATATACATTGAGTATAATCATAAGACTCACAACCTGGGCAAGAGGCTCTGCTAGGGAAGGGGATGTTTAAAACAAACTAACCCCGCCTGGATACAAAAGATGAACACAACTATCAATGACCTACCTGATTAAAGATAACGAGATCTTAAGTCACACCAATATCAAGTGGATAAATGCCTGGCCAAAGTGAAACCGGACTTGTCTTATGCTTCAGATGCATATATTTGAATATGGCGTAATGCTCCATACAAGATGGAAATGCTACGCATTTGGGAAGATGCTATGCAAAATGCAAATGCAAGAGAACACCACTAGAAGGAGTGTTGAAAAGAGAAACTGCAAACCAATATCTACTGAGAAGAATTCCCTGAACGGCCTTCCTGAACACAGGTCCCCTTGGGGGAGAAAACCACTCTGTTGGGAATTTAAGAACAAACTTCGTTGGGGGAATCAACCCTGGAACTGCCTCTGAAACATGTCGATGACCATTGGACTTTGTTGGAGATATCGACCACCGCTAGATTCCCATCGAGGAAATCAACAACAACCTATACTTGGGGAGAATAGTCTAACACATCAACCATGCCATGGGGTTTCCCTTACTGTTGAAGAGCGTCCTCCATCCTTACCCTGCTGGGGTTAACCATATGTCGGTGTCGACGACATCATTTCTGATTTGATGACAAAACTCTGTGGGTATGACAAAAACTTTGCTATAGGGAGACCAAAAGCCTTTTACTGAAGCACTTGTCTAACTGCGTAGCAACACATTGACTGTTATAAACCCTCCTGGAATTTATTTGACGGGAGGTAAGCAAAACTAGGGCAATGACCTTAATGATCTGCAATCACAAAACAACAAGTAGGGTGCCCTGACTGCAAAAGAGTTACCTCAGTTACCATACATGGTATCGGTCACGTAAATTCCCATTTTAAACATGCCTTGTAGAGCCCCCACAACCTTTTCACATGTAAACTTTATCAAAAATATAGACGCCCTTTTTGTAAACAAAACAACAAAAGTAAAGAAATGAAAAGCTCTTTGAGTGAATAATATTTTATTGATTGGAAAAGGCCTGTAAATAGGCAAATTGCAAGTGGATGAAATTCCTAAAAAGAGGAAATTGCGCAAAAAGTAAAAACAAGAAAATACATAAATGTCGGCAATGTGGAAATAGACAACCATCATATGTTGATTCGGCTATGACCCGCATATCCTTGATGCTTCACCAATGCTCATTCTTCCGAAAAAACTGATTGGACTGATCTTTAACCTTTAGGGTGATCGTGTACCAAGATAAATTCGCAGATCGAACATAGATCGCAGTTGTTTGCTTTTAAATCCCTAAATTTTTCCTAGACCACCCTTGCGGGTTTTCAATCCACCGGGATACCCTTTTTTTTGGTGCCAAAATCGCCTGTTTAGGTGTTCAACTTTGCGGGTTGTCTTTTTACTTTTTCCCTAATTTTTGCCCGAACCTTTTCTTTTTCTGTTTATGGTTCACCGGGATGCCCCATTTTTTCATGGACTTTTCTTTTTATGTCCAGCGGTCTATTTTAAGCAAAATATTTTTTAACTACGTCTAAGTTCACATGGGACGTAAAATCTTTGCCGTCCATGGTTGATAGCAATAAGGCTCCGCCAGAGAAAACCTTTCTTACTACGTATGGACCTTCTTAATTGGGAGTCCACTTGCCCCTGTGATCTGTTTATAGAGGGAGGATCCTCTTTAACACCAAGTCACCTACCTGGAAATTCCGCGGACGTACCTTTTGATCAAATGCCTTCTTCATTCTGCTCTGGTATAACCGTCCGTGGGCGATAGCTGCCAATCTCGTTTCCTCAATCAAGCTCAACCGATTCAATCTGGTCTTCACCCACTCTGCTTCATCAAGCTTCACATCAGATAATATCCTTAGAGAAGGAATTTCGACCTCTAATGGTAGAACAACTTCTGTACCATATACCAGTGGGAAAGGTGTTGCCCCAGTAGATGTACGCACCAAAGTGCGATATCCATGTAAAGCAAATGGAAACATCTTGTGCCAATCTTTGTAGGTCACCACCATCTTTTGCACAATCTTCTTAATATTCTTATTTGCTTCCTCAACATCAACATTCATTTTTGGGCGGTATGGCGAAGAGTTGTGGTGTTCAATTTTAAAACTCTGGCACAACTCTTTCATCATCTTATTATTCAAATTCGAACCATTGTCAGTAATGATTTGGTTTGGTATCCCATACCGACAGATGATATCTTTCTTTATAAAACGAGCTACCACCTACTTCGTGACATTGGCAAAAGAAGCTGCTTCTACCCACTTGGTGAAATAATCAATGGCGACAAGGATGAAATGATGTCCGGAGGATGTCAGTTCAATCTTCCCAATCATGTCAATGCCCCACATAGCAAAGGGCCAAGGATATGTCAAAACATTAAGAGGTCTCGATGGCACATGCATCTTATCGGCATAAATTTGAAACTTATGGCATTTCCTGGCATACTTAAAACAGTCGGACTCCATGGTCATCCAGTAATATCCTACTCTCAATAGTGTTCTAGACATTGCATGCCCACCGACATGAGTACCAAAAGAACCTTCGTGGACCTCTTCCATCAGCAAGCTTGCTTCATTTTCATCCATACAATGCAGCAATACCATATCAAAGTTTCTTTTATACAATACATCATCCTTGTTTAAGTAGAAATTACCCGACAGCCTCCTCAGAGTCTTCTTGTCTTTACTTGATGCCCCAGGCCGATACTCTTGAGTCTTGAGGAAATGTCTGATGTCACAATTCCAAGGTTTCCCATCTGGCGCTTTTTCTACTACAAATACAAAAGCTGGCCTATCAAGGCGCATGATAGTGATTGTTGTAGCGTCATTCCAAAAATTCACCTTATACATTGATGATAACGTTGCCAAAGCGTCTGCCATCTGATTTTCAGCCCTTGGTACATGATGAATCTCAACCCTATCAAAGAAAGGAAATAACCTCCTGGCATAGTTCTTGTAAGGCACCAAGTTGGCCTGGCGCATCTCCCACTCTTCTTTAATCTGGTTGACGACCAATGCTGAATCACCATAGACATCCAAATTCTTGATTCTCAAATCAATAGCTTCTTCTAGACCCATTATGCATGCTTCATATTCAGCCTCATTATTCGTGCAAGCAAATGTCAATTGGGCAGTGAATGGTATGTGAGAACCGTTAGGAGTTGTAATAATTGCCCCGATTCCATTTCCGTACGAATTAACAGCACCATCAAAAACCAATTTCCACTAAGATCCAATTTTTGGACCCTCATCAGGTAGAGGCTCATCACAATCTTTCATCCTTAAAAATATTATATCTTCATCAGGAAATTCAAATCTCATAGGTTGATAATCCTCGATAGGCTATTCAGCCAAATACTCTGACAATACACTCCCCATTGATAGCTTTCTGGGAAACATACTGAATATCGTATTCTATTAAAACCATCTTCCATCTAGCAATTCTTCCAGAAAGTGCCTGCTTCTCAAACACGTATTTAATCGGATCCATCTTTGAAATCAACATGGTTGTGTGATTTAACATGTACTGCTTTAGGCGTTTGGTTGCCCAAGCAAGCGCACAACATGTTTTCTCCAGCATTGAGTATCTGGACTCACAATCAGTGAATTTCTTACTTAGGTAGTAAATGGCATGCTCTTTTTTACCTGTCTTATCGTGTTGAACGAGCACACAACCCATGGAATTCTCAAGAGCCGTGAGATACATTATCAGAAGTCTCCCCGCAACCGGAGGCATTGATATTGGAGGTTCCTGCAAATATTCTTTTATTTTCTCAAATGCCCTTTGACAATTTTCGTTCCAGACGACCGCTTGATCTTTCTTTAGCAATTTGGATATTGGTTCATAGGTGGCTGTAAGGTGAGATATGAACCTTGCAATGTAGTTCAATCTCCCCAAGAAACCACAAACCTCTTTTTTCGTTTTCGGCTCAGGCATTTCTTGTATAGATTTTATTTTGGCTAGATCTACCTCAATTCCTTTTTCACTAACAATGAAACCCAATAGCTTTCCTGACCTCACTCCGAAAGTGCACTTATTTGGATTCAACCTTAACCTGAATTTCCTTAGCCTATCAAATAACTTCAAAAGATTGACCAGATGTCCTTCCTCCGTCTGCGACTTTACAATCATGTCATCAACATAGGCTTCGATCTCATGATGAATCATATCATGAAAGAGAGTCACCATTGCCCGCTGGTAAGTTGCCCATGAATTCTTCACTCCAAAAGGCATAACTTTATAGAAAAAAGTCCCCTAAGGTGTGATGAAAGTAGTTTTCTCCATGTCCTCTAGGGCCATTTTGATTTGGTTATACCGAAAGAAACCATCCATGAATGAAAACACTGAATACTGAGCTGTATTATCAACCAGAACATCAATATGAGGGAGCGGAAAATCATCCTTTGAGCTCACTTTATTCAAATCTAGATAATCAACGCACATCCTGACCTTTCCATCTTTCTTAGGCACAAGAACAATATTAGCGACCCACGGTGGGTAAGTGGTAACAACAAGAAAACTGGCATCTAACTGCTTATGAACTTCCTCTTTGATCTTGACTGCCATATCAGACCTGGTTCTCCTCAACTTTTGCTTCACAGGCGGGAATTCTTCTCGAAGAGTTAGACGGTGTACCACAATATCTGTATCCAGCCCATGAATGTCTTGGTAAGACCAAACGAAGATATCTCTATACTCACAGAGCATTTCTCCCAACCTTCTCTTGACATCGTCTTCTAATGCAGCCCCAACTCCGACTTTTTTCTTATCGTCCTTGGTACCCAGATTGATAACTTCAATATCCTCTTGATGAGGCAAAATGATCCTTTACTCCTGTTTGAGTAGTCTGGCCAGTTCCTCAGGTAAGTCACAATCTTCATCAGTCTCTTCTTCGGCTTGATAAATGGGATTATCAAAGTCATACGAAGCCATAGCCGAATTAGGATCAATGGTATCTGAGATGTACAACTGCATGATTGATTTTTTTATGTTGATCATGATATGCGAACAAACACAAAACACATTGCCATTTTTCTGTTTATAAAAGTGCATAAAGCATAAAAATAAAACAAGAAAGACAAAGATCACAAAATTTGAATGCAAAAGGACGTCTTTTATTCATGATAAAGTTAAATGTCAGGAAAAGAGACCCACAACAAAGTCACTATGCCTTGGGCAGAGCGCAGGACCAAACATAATAAAAAAGATAGGAATTTACGTTTCCAATGTATCTTGTATGACCTCCTCCACAGACCAGTTGCACAGCCTTTTCCCGGGGACACCTGGACGAATCCAAGCATCCATATCACAATTACTGTCTCCTTTGTCTTCCCCAATAGCATTAATCCTGTCATAGATAATACCACCACTAGTGAACTATACTGGTCCGCTGTACCTTGGAGTATTTTGAGAAGAACTGGATGGCTTATAAACCAAACCAAACTTGTCCTGCTTGTTCGGAACATTGAGAACTTGGCCCCACTTCTGTGAAGAACCAGATTTTGCAATAGCACGAGCCTCCTTAAACGAGGACATTGAAATCTCTGGACTTTTGCCTTCTACAGGAGGCCTCTCCTGAATCTGCACTGTTTCAAAAGCCTGACACAAAGTCTCATAAATATCTCCATCTACTTCCACATACTTAAATGATGGCAAATGACTGATCATAATATCCTCCTCTCCATAGACTATAATAACCTTCCCTTCCACCATATACTTCAACTTCTGATGCAAAGTCAGGGTGACTACCCCAACAACATGTATCCACGATCGGCCAAGAAAACTACTATAGGCCGGCTGGATGTCCATGATATAGAAGACTGCATCAAAGATCTCTGGTCCCACTTGAATTTGTAATGTGATCTCACCAAATACTGACCTCCTGGTCCCATCAAACGCCCTTACCACCAAATCACGCGGCGTGCAGATTAAGCCTTGCGTATCTAACTTCATTAGTGTAGATGTTTTTGATTGGCTGCATTTTGTGGCAAAACATTGATGTATGTGTGAATGTCATGACTGATGTTATGACATACATATGGAGAGTACTGCAGGGTAAGTTTAGTGAGCTAGAGCAAAGTGAATTGGATGTCATGCTGGATGTTATGACATCAAGACATTGACATTAGGGTGCGTGTTTTAGGTTCTGGTATATTGCATGAGGAAGCTCAGACTATACTTCAAGAAACATTTTAGGGATCCTAGTTATCTCAGGCGAAATGCTAGGCGGTGCTGAGGATAACATAAAATGCCTATGACCTAATTGTAAGTGCGCAACTTTATGAAAAGAGGTTTAACTTGGTTAAACCTAATTTTTGCACTGAGGCCCAAAGACAACCTGCTAACTATAAATGCAGAAGAGGCAATCCCGATTGAGGACGAAGCCTTAAAGATTTTACAGAGTGTTTTGTGAGCTGTTTGTGAGTGAAGAATTCAGTCTGTGTACTGTAATCTTCAGTGTGTTTTGTGTCTTAGGATTTCTTGTGAACCAAGCAATTATCTCCTGTATGATTGCATTTGACTAGTGTGTTTTGAGTTGTACTCTGATTGTGTCACTCTAAGCTTTTAAGCACGAGTGTTGTGTCTCTTGATTGAAGCTGTGAAGCAAGATCAAGATTTGTTTGAAGTGTGTCTTCATTTAATCTGTAACTTTAATTGGTTGATATCACTGATGTGATTGAGGGGGAGTGAGTGGGAACTCAAGTCTAGTGTTAAGCTGAAGTTGCATTGGGTAAGTCTTAAGTGAAGAGTGTAAACTGGTTGTTTGATGCTGACTACTAAGTTTGAGAATCTGAGAATGAAGGAGGATGAGACTATTCATGAATTCTACATGAATATTCTTGAGATTGCAAATACTTCAGGAGCTTTAGGAGAAAAAATGACTGAAGAAAAACTTGTAAGGAAGATTCTCAGATCATTGCCTAAGAGCTTTGCCATGAAGGTCACTGCTATAGAAGAGGCTCAAGATATCAGCAACATGAAGGTTGATGAACTCATTGGTTCCCTCCAAACCTTTGAGATGAGAATGTGTGAAAATACTGAGAAGAAGAACAAAAGCATAACTTTTGTATCAAATACTGAAGAGGACTCAGATGAAGGCAATGGTGGACGTGAGGAAAACCTATTAGAAGCTATAGATATGCTTGGAAAATAATTCAACAAACTCATCAAAAGAATAGATCAAAAGACCCGAACCAATGTCAAGAACATTCCCTCTGACATCAGCAAAAGAGGTAAATATGAAGAAAAGTCCAACCAATGATAAGGAATTCAGTGCCATGAATGTGAAGGCTATGGTCACATTAAAGCTGAATGTCCCACCTACCTCAAGAAGCAAAAGAAAGGTCTAAATGTCACCTGGTCTGATGGAGATTCTGAGAGTGGATCAGAAGAAGAATCTGCAAAACATGTCACTGCAGTAACTAGTGTATGTGTTTCTGATGATGATTCTAGTGAAGATGAGCTGAATTTTGATGACCTTGCAGCTTCATATAAAAAGCTGTGTATCAGAATGCTGAAGTGTGATAACGCGAAATCATATCGTTTATTTGGCTTGATTTACATGCATTTATTTGTGACTTTTATTAATTTATCTTGATTTATGTTCTATTATATGATTAATTTACTTCGTTTTGCAGATTGGGGAGAATTTGGACTAAAGAAAGAAAAAGAGAAGAAACAGATGAAAAACGGATGAAAAATAGATGAAAAACAGCAGATACGGATTCTGCTGCTGTGACGACCGTCACAGGTCCATGACGCCCGTCATGCGTGTGACGACCGTCACATTTCATGACGACCGTCACGCAGACAAAAAACGCAGAATCAGAATTCACGATAAATCTCAACTTAAATCCTTCCTACACTTTCTCCACTCACTGCCCACTACTGGAAGTTACTACACTTTCTCCACTCACTGCCCACTACTGGAAGTTACTACCACTTTCTCCATATCTCACGCATGATCTCAAGAAGTTGAGATAAGAAACATCTCCTATAAATAGACAAGAGACTCACAGAGAAAGGGGTGGATTCTTCATCCCGAAGTTCTGCCAAAGTTCCATCAAAGTTATTTATCGTTACTTTTATTTTCCTTTCCATTTTCCTTCAGTTCAGAATATTGTATTTTCTTCCTGTACCTTTTATTTCTCGCCAAAGTAGAATCCTGCCGACATTGTGGGGGACTACCCAAGGATTTGAGATCAGTACAATTTACAGGTTTTTATTAATTAAATTACTACTTTATTTCTGTTATGATGCACACTTTATTATTCCGTTGTTTATGTTTATTTCCGTTCGCATTAATTATCATGTCTGGCTAAGTTAGTTTTATCGGTATGTAACCGAATTAGTAGAATAGGATTCGATAGTAACCGGCATCTTCCCTTTTTACAAACAACCTTTCTGGCCGTAGTGTTTAAATTTATTTACTGAATAAACTTCGTCGCGAAAGCGAGAACTTATTTAAAAGTAGTTTTGCCACGAAAGTGGGAAATTAATTAAGGTACGAACCAACAAGCGAAAGCTGCGGCAAGACCAGATAGTAAACACTAGGCATTTGTTTTAATAACAGCGAAAACACTTTAAAATGGATTAGAACCTAGAGATTTCCAAAAAGTAGTTTTAACCCCGAATGGGACAGCGAAAGCGTACATTCGACCCTTAGAATTATGACTAGCGTCAACAACCATCGTGAGACGAAAGTCTTCAGATCACTATTTTCTTCTGAACAATGTTTGCAAAGAGTAAGAAGCATCGGTGACCTGTCGAATCCCAGATAACTAAGTCTTTGCATACCGATATCCTTTACCGCATTTCTCTAAACCAATTTTCTTTATTTCTTTTGCATTTAATTTCATTCGCATTCAATTTTCCTAATTCCAATAGCCTTAGCTTTACGCCGTAATAATAGATAACGGTAGATTGACATTGGTCTCTGTGGGTTCGACAATCTTTTATATTACTTCGATATTTCCGTGCACTTGCGGAGCGATCAAGTTTTTGGCGCCGTTGCCGGGGACCAACAGTCAATATTGTGATTCCGTTGTTGCATAGTATAGACTAAGGCACTCTTATCTAAATCATTATGTATAACCCATATTTCCCTTATAATTACCACCCTCCATATTATAACTACCACCCCCAATATTTCGAGGAACCACAAATTCCGCTTAAATCCGACCTCGAAATATTATTAGAAGATTTCAATACTACGCACTCTCACCCAAATTCCCTCTATGATGACGACTCCCAATGTTTTGAGGAAACGCAAGATTCTGATACATCCAACCTCGAACTACTACTAGAAGAATTCAATGAGACGTCTACTCACTCTAGGATAGAATCTATGATGGAGCGCTTTGTGGAAACACAAACTCTCCAAAACGAAGATTTTAGAAAACAACATCTCCAAATTAATGAAGACCTTAGGCAGATGAACGCTATTGTCGATTCCCTCGCAACTCACAGCGAGACTTTGGAGACTCAAACCTCCCTGCTTAGACAAACACCTCTAGGACCCTTCCCAGAAGGACATGTGAATGTTGTAACAACCGTTAATGAAGAACAAATAGAAGATCCTAGGGAGATTGATGATGAGCCTGAGGAGAGTTTTGGTGAGAAAAGCATACATATTGAGAAAAATCCACCGACACCAACCGAAAGGGAGGTTGTCGAAGAGGTAGAGAAGGAAGCACGTATCGTTGCTCCTCCTCCATATACCCCACCTATTTCTTTCCCACAAAGGTTTGCAGAAGTTAAGGTAGACTCCCCAATCCAAAACATATGTGGAGGTATTGAAAAATATACACACCAATGCACCTTTGTCTAAGGCCCTTCATAGAAAAAGAAAATTCGAGGACCGTGAAACTAGGGTCATTATTACTGTTAAAAGGGTACGATTAACTTTTGAGGTGGTGGATGAAATAACTATGCCCAAATTTGAAAAACTGATACTTAGGATAGATCCAGAACCACCACCACAAGTTCAAAACAATGAACCACCCTATAGAAGAAAGAAAAGAAAAGGTGAGGGATATGAGAGATGGCTTGATAAGTGGCCATGGAAACCGAAGACTATTCAAAGTTCGATCGAGGAACCATTCTCGAAAGAACCGCCATGAGTACTTGCACTCCTTAGCCGTCGAGCTATCGACGCTAAACAAAGCGTTGTGTGGGAGACAACACACAAGGTCTTTATTTTAATTTGTTTGTTTAAATTTGCAGAAAATAAAGAAATGTATCGCTTGTTACGCTTTAGCTATTTCTAGGCGAAAAATCTCTAGATGACGATCTAAGAAGATGAGCTATACCCACGGACATTCCTACGAGTGTCGCTGCTGGTGGGGACACTGATGATGAGTACTTCCTCTGGAGGAGAGCAACATGATGAGCTGGTTCGAGAATTACACAAACAAAGTATCTCAAAATGCCCGCCACCGAAGTAGAAGTGATCAACAAAGACAAGGATAGCAAGAGCAGTAGCATTCATACAGGTTCTATCTTTCCTTTTCCACCTTTTACTGAAACATTGAGGACAATGTTTGGTTTAAGTGTGGGGGAGGAACTCTATCGCTTTCATTTTATTGCCTTTTAGTTTGATTTATTATTTTTATCTATTTTTAATGCTATGTCAAAATCTTTGCATGTGCTGTCGAGTCTTTATGAGTGGTTTTCGCCTGTTATTCAAACTTCCCCAAAATTTCAAAATTTCAAAATTTTAACCTCCGACAAAAACTTTTTGATTCATGACATGGTACTCTGAAAGTATATAGGCTGTTTAGGCTATGTTAGAAAAACTTGGGAAAGTTTGGATAAAATTGATATCGTCTTGACAACCTTAACCCCCTGAATATGCAAAATAAATTTGAGTACCCATTATGCCGAGACCTTAAAACTCCAGGTTCTTGTAGTAATCCCTAAGTAGTTTATTTAAGCAGTCAGCACCATCCTAAACACACTAAGTAAGAAACCGATGCAAATAAGTGTATGATCTCTAGGTTAAAATGAGAAACTAAGAAAGAAAAGAAAAAAAAATTATGAAGAAAAAGACATGTTCCTTCTAAGTTAGGTGCTCCTCGCCCGAGCACTTAGCCTAACGGTACAAACTCTTTAAGTTCAATTGATGCTTAAGCATATTTGAAGAAAAAATGAATTAATAATGAGATCGTAGTCACTAATAGGTATACTTGCCATGAATGTGTATGGATAACAGGCTTAATGTGATTGCACTGTAATGAAATGGGGTGAAAGAGAGCATGAGTTATAGGTTGAGTTATAATGGCATGATTCCGATTGGTTTGCATAAGTAGAGAGTTTTTGAAATTGTGTCGTTATGATATCCTTGGTATTAATATTTAGTACCTATCAATCTAACATTAGCCTAGCAGCCACATATGATTAGAGTTTCGTCGTGACTTTGTTTCGAACTATGCTTATTTCTTTTTACTGTGTTGGTCGATTGCTTGAGGACAAGCAATGGTTTAAGTGTGGGGATGTTTGATAACGCGAAATCATATCGTTTATTTGGCTTGATTTACATGCATTTATTTGTGACTTTTATTAATTTATCTTGATTTATGTTCTATTATATGATTAATTTACTTCGTTTTGCAGATTGGGGAGAATTTGGACTAAAGAAAGAAAAGGAGAAGAAACAGATGAAAAACGGATGAAAAATAGATGAAAAACAGCAGATACGGATTCTGCTGCTGTGACGACCGTCACAGGTCCATGACGCCCGTCATGCGTGTGACGACCGTCACATTTCATGACGACCGTCACGCAGACAAAAAATGCAGAATCAGAATTCACGATAAATCTCAACTTAAATCCTTCCTACACTTTCTCCACTCACTGCCCACTACTGGAAGTTACTACACTTTCTCCACTCACTGCCCACTGCTGGAAGTTACTACTACTTTCTCCATATCTCACGCATGATCTCAGGAAGTTGAGATAAGAAACATCTCCTATAAATAGACAAGAGACTCACAGAGAAAGGGGTGGATTCTTCATCCCGAAGTTCTGCCAAAGTTCCATCAAAGTTATTTATCGTTACTTTTATTTTCCTTTCCATTTTCCTTCAGTTCAGAATATTGTATTTTCTTCCTGTACCTTTTATTTCTCGCCAAAGTAAAATCCTGCCGACATTGTGGGGGACTACCCAAGGATTTGAGATCAGTACAATTTATAGGTTTTTATTAATTAAATTACTACTTTATTTCTGTTATGATGCACACTTTATTATTCCGTTGTTTATGTTTATTTCCGTTCGCATTAATTATCATGTCTGGCTAAGTTAGTTTTATCGGTATGTAACCGAATTAGTAGGATAGGATTCGATAGTAACCGGCATCTTCCCTTTTTACAAACAACCTTTCTGGCCGTAGTGTTTAAATTTATTTACTGAATAAACTTCGTCGCGAAAGCGAGAACTTATTTAAAAGTAGTTTTGCCACGAAAGTGGGAAATTAATTAAGGTACGAACCAACAAGCGAAAGCTGCGGCAAGACCAGATAGTAAACACTAGGCATTTGTTTTAATAACAGCGAAAACACTTTAAAATGGATTAGAACCTAGAGATTTCCAAAAAGTAGTTTTAACCCCGAATGGGACAGCGAAAGCGTACATTCGGCCCTTAGAATTATGACTAGCGTCAACAACCATCGTGAGACGAAAGTCTTCAGATCACTATTTTCTTCTGAACAATGTTTGCAAAGAGTAAGAAGCATCGGTGACCTGTCGAATCCCAGATAACTAAGTCTTTGCATACCGATATCCTTTACCGCATTTCTCTAAACCAATTTTCTTTATTTCTTTTGCATTTAATTTCATTCGCATTCAATTTTCCTAATTCCAATAGCCTTAGCTTTACGCCGTAATAATAGATAACGGTAGATTGACATTGGTCTCTGTGGGTTTGACAATCTTTTATATTACTTCGATATTTCCGTGCACTTGCGGAGCGATCAAAGTGTACCAACAAGGGGAGAAGCAAAAGAAACTCATAAGGGAGTTAGAGGCTGAGAAGAAAGAGGATCTTGCAACCATAGACTCAATCAATAGTGAGGTCAGCTTGTTGAATTCTAAACTTGATCAGATGTCAAAGTCTATCAGGATGTTAAACAATGGGACTAACACTCTTGAAGAAATTCTACAAAGTGGTCAGAAAGCAAGAGACAAGTCTGGAATAGGTTTTGTTGGTGAAAAGAGATCTATCTTGGAGATCAAGAATTACAAACTTGAGAATCATAGGGCAAACCGGATGTCAAGACCAATGTCACAACATCATAGGAAGAGAAACATGAACCAGACTAAGAGAAAATTCCAAAGGTGGAGGTGTCACTACTGTGGAAGGTTTGGACACATAAAGCCTTTTTGCTTCAGGCTGCATGGATTTCCTAGTCACACCCATCAAGTCAAACCCAAACAGGCTGTTCCTATCAAGAAACAAAAATAGGTTGCTAAGGATGTGGCTCTGATAGCTCATACCTCTCTAAGGGTATCAGCCAAAGAAGACTGGTATTTTGGTAGTGTCTGCTCTAAACATATGACTGGAATAAAGAGCCTATTGGTGGACATCAAACCTTATTCCACTAGTTATGTGACTTTTGGTGATGGAGCTAAAGGGGAAATCAAAGGTGTTGGAAGACTAAACTGTCCTGGAGTTCTAGACCTAGACAATGTTCTGCTAGTGAAAGGACTGAATGCAAACCTTATTAGTATCAGTCAGCTCTGTGATCAAGGATTCAATGTCCGAATCATTCATCTTTTGTATTACCTTATTGTCCAGGATTGTTGGAAACAAGTGAGTGTTTGAAGAGGATTGTTCTTCCTATACTTTAGTTACCTATAGATTAGATAGTAGGCTTCACCTTTGGTGTGATTAGGCTATACCATCATTCTAAACTATAGTGAAATCTCTTTCGAGTCGAAAAGGGAGTGGAGTACTCTCGGAGTGTGAGGGGAACCACTATAAATCTCTTGTGTCACTTTTTCCTTTCCGCACTTTACTTTCAAGTCCTTAACATCTTAACCAAAAAAAAAAGAATCATGAATTAGAAAAAGATTGAAGATAATTTTTGAGAACCTAATTCACCCCCTCTTAGGCGCATTTATAAGTTATAATTGGCATCAGAGCAGGTGATAGGTAACCTGTTCCTATTCGATCCAGATGGCTTCCGAAAATAACAATCTATTATTCAGAGACGGTGGTAGTAGCAACAAGCCTCCTTTATTTTGTGGCGAATATTTTGACTTCTGGAAGATCCGTATGAAGGCACATTTAGAAGCACAAGGAAGTGAAATATGGGAGGTTGTCAAAAATGGTCCTTTTATTCCTACAACGGTTGTCAACGGAGTTGGTTCAGAAAAACCACAAGGATCATGGGATGATGATGATAAGAAAAAGGTTCTCTATGATAAAAAGGCAATAAATATCTTACAAAGTGAACTTGGAATGGATGAATTCTTCCGCATCTCAACATGTACAACGGCCAAGCAAATATGGGACGCTCTTGTTGAAACTCACGAAGGAACCACCAAAGTCAAATGATCCAGATTAAATACATTAAGTCAAGAGTACGAGTTATTCAGAATGCAACCAGGAGAATCAATCCTAGACTTGCAGAAAAGATTCGTGCATTTGCAAAATCACTTGAATGCACTTGGTAAGACACTAACAAATGATGAACTTAATCTTAAAGTGCTTAGGTCTTTATCAAGAGAATGACAACCCAAAGTGAGGGTGATTTCCAAAAAGAAAAGTCTATCAACAATGACATCCGCTAATTTATTCGGAAAGCTCCAAGAATATGAGACAGAACTTGGACGATTGGAGAAATATGAAATTCAAGAGAAGAAATCCAAGAGCATTGCCTTAAAAGTTGAATCCAAAGAAGTGGAGAAAGAAGACAATCCCGAAGAGGACGAAAATTTTATGCTTCTTGTAAAAAGACTAGGAAAATATTTTGGTGCAAAAAATAATATTAGAAACTCTAGTTATATGAGAAGAAAGAAGTTTTCAAAGAACAAAGAAAAAGAAACATCAACATCCAATGGAGACGTTATATGCTATGAATGTGGAAAGCAAGGCCACATGAAACCGGAATGTCCTAAACTCACAAAGAATTGTGACCACAAAGGAAGGAAGGATTACAAAAAGGCCTACATTGCTTGGGATGACAACGAAATAAGTTCTTCATCGGACTCCGATAGTGATCAAAGCGCAAATCTAGCATTGATGGCATCATATCATTCCGACAATGAAGACAATAAGGTAAGTAGTGATTTTTCAATTTTTGATAGTGATGCTCAAGGAGCAATTGATGAACTTTTAAGTGAATGCAAAATTCTATATAAAACTATTTCATCTCAAAAGAAACAAATATCATCTTTAGAAGAAAATATTGAGAAAATGGAAAATAATTTTAAAGATGAAAAAGAAGAATTAATTAAGAATTTTGCATGCACTAAATGTGAGTCACTTTCTTTTCAAATAGTCAAATTAAAAAGGGTCCTAAAAAGATATGAAAAAGGAAAAATTGGATTGGAATGTGTTTTTAGTAATCAAAGATACTCAAATGATAAAAGTGGTATTGGTTACTCAAAATTTTCTAAACAAAATTCTAACAAGACCATCTTTGTCAAAGCTAAAGAACAAATTCCTATGGAAAAATGTGACAATCATAAAATGATTCATCAATATGAAAAAAAGAAAAGAAACAATTGTTAGAACACATATTGGTTCTTAATAATATCTCTATGTTTTGATGATAACTCTTATGAAATTTTGTATTAAAGAATTATATACTCTAAAATTTGTTTAAGATTGTTTGCTGCAGATATTAAAGTGAATATTATTCTAGAAGCAAATTAGATCTGAACATGTAAGTATGCAAGGCTATGAAGCGTCAGAAGCATCTCTTAGAAGAATCTGAACGCTGCCTACAGAAGATTTTGAACGCTGTCTATAGAAGGATCTGAAGCAGAAGCTACAGAAGAATCTGAAGCAGAAGCCAAAAGCATCTGAAGCATTGAAGAATTATGTATGAAGAGTTTCAAGCTTAGTTTATTTCAGAAGATTCTGATAGTACTATGCTGCCAGTGTTGAGGATCTGATCCAAAACTCTGCTCTGAAGTATTACACGCTGAAAGCACACTTACTACATTGCTCTGATTCAGCAAACTCTGATGAACATCAGAAGGCTCTGATCACTCAAGGCTCTGATGATATTTGCTGAAACTTGTTGAAGAAGAATTCAAAGTTATGTCCGTTGGAATGGCCAAATGACTCTTTCCTCATTTATGCTAGACACAGGAACACAGACAAAAAGGATTTCTCTATGCATTCTACTTCTAGGAAAGGTCATGTGATGTGAAGACAAAAAAGCTCAGACCTTTTTAGTACACAGCCTTCAACGTGAAAAGCTACTTGAACCTCTGTGCCTATAAAAGCAAGAATCCATCTCTCTTCTTCAGTTGACGAAATCTTTGAAAGAAATTCATTACAAGCTCTCATACAAATCTTTATCTTGCTGAATTTATTTCTAAGTTCTTAAATCTTAAGTGTAAAATCACAGTTGTGATATAACTTAATTAGAAGCATTTAAACACTTGTTTTATTCTTACATTTGATTGTAAAAGTCCTTAAAAAGATCCAGTTAGGATCAGTTGTTCTTAAGAAGACTAAAAACAGTTGTTCGTAGTGCTTGCTATTGTAATCAGTTGATTAATAGTGGATTAAGTCCTTGTTGAGAAAGGCAAATCACTCTTGATAGGGTGAACTGGAGTAGTTGGGTTCAACGAACTAGGATAAAAATCCTTGAGTTTTTATTGCCATAAGTTTTTCAATATACTTATTCAACCCCCCCTTCTAAGTATTTTCTCACCTTCAGTTGGTATCAGAGCTCTGGTTCTGTGTGTGCTACCACTTCACCGTGACAGAAAAGATCCAGTGAGAAAAATTTGATATATATTTGGTTGTTATTATGGCTGAAACTTCAACATCTAACAGTAACAACAGATATGAAGAAAGGGAAAGAATCAGCACAAAACCCCTTATATTTGATGGGGAGAAATTTGATTATTGGAAGGACAAGATAGAAAGTTTCTTCCTTGGTTATGATGCTGATTTATGGGACTTGGTCATTGATGGGTATGTTCATCCCACTGATGGGGATGGCAAGAAAATTGATAGAAAATCAATGACTGAAGCCCAAAAGAAGGAGTTCAGAAATCACCACAAGGCTAGAACAATCTTGTTAAATGCAATATCTCATACTGAGTATGAGAAGATCACAAATAGAGAAGCTGCATTTGACTTGTTTGAATCCTTGAAGATGACACATGAAGGAAACCTTCAAGTTAAAGAGACCAAGGCTCTGGTGATAATACAGAAGTATGAAGCATTCAAAATGGAAGAATCTGAGTCTATAGAAACTATGTTCTCTAGATTCCAGATACTCACAACTGGTCTAAAAGTTCTGGACAAAGGCTACTCAACTACTGATCATGTGAAGAAGATCATCAGAAGCTTGCCTATCAGATGGAGACCTATGGCCACTGCTCTGAAGCTTGCTAAGGATCTGAACAAGATCACTCTGGAGGAGCTAATCAGCTCACTAAGGAATCATGAAATTGAACTTGAGGAAGATGAGCCTCAAAAGAAAGGTAAGTCAATTGTCTTAAAATCTAACAAATCTGTGAAAGCTTTGCAGGTGTTAGAAGAGAGTTCTGAAGAGTCTTCTTCTGAAGAAGAAGATGAATTGTCCTTGCTGTCCAGAAGAATCAACAGACTTTGGAAGCACAAGCAGAGGAAGTTCAAGAACTTCAAGAAGCCAGATCAGCGCAAGGAGTCCTCTGGACCAAAAAGATCTGGAAAGAAGGAAGTTGTTTGTTTTGAATGCAAACAACCTGGTCATTACAAAAATGAATGTCCAAAGCTTTAGAAAGAAAAGCCCAGAAGAAAGCCTGAGCACAAGAAGAAGGTTCTAATGGCTACATGGGATGATTCAGATGACTCTAAATCTTCATCAGATTTTGAAGAAGAATGCGCCAATATGGCTCTGATGGCAGGCATTGAAGATCAGAATGAAGGATCATCTGGATCTGAGTCTGATTCTGAATCTGACTCAGAAGAGGTACTTTCTGGTCTCACTAGGGAAGAGCTTATTAAAGTTTTATCAGAAGTCCTGAAAAACTATAATCAGATTAAGCTCAAATGCAAGAAGCTTAAATGCAATCTTGAATATGAGAATAATCTGTTAAAGTCAGAAGTTGATGAGCTAAAAGAAAACAATTTAAAAATGAAAACTAATTTTGAAAAAGCTCAACAAGATTCTGAGTCTGAAACTAAGTCTAAATACAAAAACATTTTAGAAGAATATGACTTCAGCTTTCAGAAGTTTCTTGCTAAAAGCATAGATAGAAGCAAGATGGCTTCAATGATCTATGGAGTTAGCAGAAACAACAGGAAAGGAATTGGATATGAGTCTTCCTCTGGAAAGGATTTAAATCCAATGCATGTTGATAAACTTGTAATCAAGAAAACTCCCTATTACTCTCATTTCAAGTTTGGTCATTTGAATGACATTAAACACACATGTTCTGATTAGAATGTTCCTGTGTTTAAGCCAAAAGTAAGTCAGAACAAAACTGTTGTAAAAAGACAGAAGTTCAGACCAACTTTCAAGGCAACTAACCCAAAAGGACCCAAAAAGATCTGGGTACCTAAGGATAAGATAATCCCTGTTGCAGATGTTTTTAGCAGAAAAGTCAAGACGACAGTCATGGTACCTGGACTCTGGCTGCTCACATCACATGATGGGAGAAAGGTTTATGTTCCAAAGCCTGGAGCTTAAATCTGGAGGAGAAGTGAAGTTTGGAGGGAATCAGAAGGGCAAGATCATTGGCTCTGGTACTATTGGCAATGGTAAACTTCCCTCTATATCTAATGTTCTTCTTGTAGAAGGATTAAAGCATAATTTATTGTCCATAAGTCAATTAAGTGACAATGGTTATGATATAATCTTTAATCAACAATGTTGTAAAGCTGTTAGTCAGAAGGATGGCTCAATCCTATTTAATGGAAAGAGGAAGAACAACATTTATAAAATCAATCTTTCAGAACTTAAGGTTCAAAATGTTAAATGCCTTTTGTCTGTTAATGATGAGCAATGGGTCTGGCACAGAAGATTGGGGCATATTAATATGAGACGTATATCTTAGATTAATAAACTCAATCTGGTCAGAGGACTTCCTAAGTTGAAGTTCAACTCAGATGCTCTTTGTGAAGCATGTCAAAAAGGAAAATTTTCAAAATCTTCTTTTAAATCTAAGAATGTTGTTTCAACCTCAAGAACACTAGAATTACTTCACATTGATCTGTTTGGACCAGTGAAAACTGCATCCATCAGAGGCAAGAAGTATGGATTAGTCATTGTTGATGACTACAACATATGGACATGGGTAAAGTTTCTAAAACACAAGGATGAGTCACATTCTGTGTTCTTTGACTTCTGCAAACAAGTCCAGAATGAAAAAGATTTTAAAATTGTTAAAGTCAGAAGTGATCATGGTGGTGAATTTGAAAACAAATATTTTGAAAAATATTTTAATGAAAATGGCATTGCTCATGATTTTTCCTGTCCTAGAACTCCACAACATAATGGAGTTGTAGAGAGGAAAAATAGAACTCTACAAGAAATGGCTAGAACCATGATCAACGAGACTAATCTAGCAAAGCATTTTTAGGCAGAAGCAATAAACACAACTTGTTACATTCAGAATAGAGTGTCTGTAAGACCTCTTCTGGAAAAGACTCCCTATGAATTGTGGAGAAACAGAAAGCCCAACATTTCATATTTTCATGCTTTTGGATGTGTTTGCTATATGTTGAACGCTAAAGAGAATCTTAACAAGTTTGATTCTAAAGAACATAAGTGTTTCATGCTTGGGTATTCTGAACGCTCTAAAGGCTACAGAGTATACAATACTGAAACACAAATTGTGGAGGAATCTATACATGTTAGATTTAATGATAAGCTTGGCATTGAAAAGCCAAAGCAGTTTGAAAGTTTTGCAGATAGAGAAGTAATTCTCACAGACTCTGAAGGCTCAGAGGCAGAAAAAGCTCAAGTGAAGGAACCTGAAGCAACGCCAGATGCAATTCCTTTAGCTTCTCAAATGAACAACTTAAACATTTCTGAAGAATCAACTGTTAGAGGATCATCTTCCAGAATCAAGGCCTCTCACCCAGAGGATGTGATCATTGGAAAGAAGGATGACCCTATAAGAACAAGATCCTTCCTCAGATCATCTGAAGCATCATTATTTGGGTTGGTGTCAGTTATTGAACCAACTTCTGTGGATGAAGCTCTACAAAACAATGACTGGATAATTGCCATGCAAGAAGAGCTCAATCAGTTCACAAGAAATGATGTTTGAGATTTGGTTCCAAGACCAAAGGGATTCAACATAGTTGGAACTAAATGGGTCTTCAGAAATAAGTTGAATGAAAAAGGAGAAGTTGAGAGAAACAAAGTAAGGCTTGTCGCTCAAGGTTATAGCTAACAAGAAGGAATTGATTATACATAGACTTATGCTCCTGTAGCCAGGTTAGAGTCTATTCGTTTACTCATTTCTTTTGCTGCACAATATAACATCACTCTATATCAGATGGATGTTAAGAGTGCCTTTCTAAATGGAATTATAGAAAAAGAAGTTTATGTTCACCAACCTCCTGGTTTTGAAAGTGAAAAAATTCCAGAACATGTTTTTAAACTAAAGAAATCTCTTTATGGTTTAAAACATGCTCCCAGAGCTTGGTATGAGAGATTAAGAAATTTTCTTCTGGAGAAAAATTTTATCAGAGGCAAAGTGGACACAACTCTCTTTTGTAAAACATTTAAGAAAGATCTGTTAATTTGCCAAATATATGTGGATGATATTATATTTGGATCTACCAATGTTATGCTGGGAAAGGAGTTTGCTCAATGTATGCAGGCTGAATTTGAGATGAGCATGATGGGAGAATTGAGATTCTTTCTGGGAATTCAAGTCAACCAAACTCCATATTGCACTTACATGGTACACAAATATGAACTTATCTCTTTTTGGAAACTTTTGATGCTATATTAAATTTACCGTGTCGGCAAAATTTTTCAATCTTTCCTATTTTCGCACATCATTAAGTTATTCTTTTTCAATTTTTTTTCTTCAAAAGTTGCCTCAAGATATGTGCTAACATGTTCTATAATTGTTATATCAAGAATCTTCATGATTTTGGAGCTATTTACTCACTGTTTTTTGCATTTTCTGAAATTTCGAAGGCGTTAATCAGTTAATCCATATGGTTAACCGGTTAACACTGTTTGTTTCTGTTTCCTTTATTTTATTTTTGAAGGCGTAAATCGATTAACCCATATGGTTAACCGGTTAACACTGTTCGTGTATATTTTTTTAAAGGAAAATTTATCCAATTCTGTTTTTAATATGTGTGTTTAAGTGTTTTTGTTGCATGTGCTTTATGTTCATTCTCACCAACATTCCTTGGGACTCATCTTCTTCTCTTTTACTCCCCATTAAAACCTTCTTCCAACTTCTACCCATTCAAAATAACAATCAATCTCACTTTAAAATCCCACTCAAACATTACTCTTTATAAACCACTTCACTTTCTCCATCTTTGTCACAACATCCAACCCTAATCCGAAAATTCATCTTCAAACCCTAGAAATTCCAAATCTTCATTCATGGCTCCATCAAAGAAAGGCAAACGAAAGATGTCGGAAAGTAGCTCAGCTGTCGATGAGGAAAATGCTCCGATGGAAACAACTAAGAAGCGGATAATGGATTATAAGGTTCGAGTTTGATAACTTCTCAAGGTAAAATATGTCAATCTCAAAGCTTTTCAAGAACCTACTTTTGATTTTCCAGCATTGCTAAAGTATCAAAATATTGATAACTTTGTCTCTGATAATAGTTGGTGTTACACTAATTTAGTGAAATCTTTTATGCACAACTTACCAATTAATCTGAATGATGCTGGACAACATATGCTTAAGACTAGTGTTAGAGACTTTGAGCTGAGTGAAGATTTGTCGAGTATTACTGCTACACTCAAAATTCCGTATACCGGGTATTTTCTCTGGAAAGGAGTTAACCATAAAGACGAACCATGGGATCAGTACGACAAAATGGAATATTATTATAGTTTTTGTAGGTTTCCTAGAGAAGTTGTGGTAGCTAGACAACGCACGCCTCATGTTTTATGCTATGTTAAGAATTTGTCGGTGAATGACCGGATGCTTCATTACATTATTTTCTATGTCTTGCTTCCAAAGGATTCAAATCATTCCCAAATTGATGATGTCGAGATGCAAGTGCTGTTTGCAATTAAGAATAAGATCAAAGTTAATTGGATATTGACAATGATGTACCATCTTCAACAACAACTTACACTCTCTACCCGACTTCCTTATGGTCGCCTCATTTCAAATATTTTGGAGTTAACATATTTGGATCTTAATAGGGAACCATCTATTGAAATGAAATCAACGGCAAATGAAATTAATGATATCACTATTATGAAGAACACCAGAATTGTTAAATGTAACGATGGAACATACAAGTACAAACATGGGTCGTCTACCTCCAATTATCCAATCCCGGAAGGCGGAGTTACCAATGAGTTCCTCTATATCACCATGATGAATCAACACCGAGAAACTACTCGAGCCATCAATTCTCTTCGAAGGCTTGTCTTAAACTCTCAAAACCAAAATGCCGGTAATGATGAAGATGAAGACGGAAGTGAAGAGGGTGAGGATGGAAGCGAGGAAATGTCGTAGG
The DNA here is from genome assembly GCA_963859935.3 of Lathyrus sativus. NCBI lineage: Eukaryota > Viridiplantae > Streptophyta > Magnoliopsida > Fabales > Fabaceae > Lathyrus > Lathyrus sativus. The sequence goes on along the minus strand of OZ012740.1, from coordinate 319,931,778 downwards.
ATGATGACTAAAACACTTGTTTTATGTTCTTTGTTCTTGTCCTAGCTATTGTTTAAGTTTATGTTTAAGTTCTAGTTCTTTAATACACTTGTGGCTTACTAGTTTATGCTTTTGTTTCGTATCCGTGAATGTACCGTACAATGTGCGTGTGTTTTATGTTAACGTATCGTAAAACAAAGTTCTATTTTTGTGTTAGTATATGTGTTATGTTTACTCTATGTTTGTATGTATGTCGACTTTCATTATTGTGTGCTCCTCTTCCTTTTTGCTAATGCCAAGGGGGGAGAAGGATTGGTTTCTCTAATGTTTCTTTGTGTAGAAAATTTATACCTCTTGTATTAAGGGGGAGTTTAACTTAGGGGGAGAAACAAGTTTAGAGAAACAAGTCTCAAAGCATGCTTTCAAAGATTGGTTGTCATCATCAAAAAGGGGGAGATTGTAGAAGCGAGCTTCAAGCGCATAAAATTTTTGATGAAGAGAACATGTTTTCTACGCAACATGTGTATGCAAAAAGCAAGAGACTCAAATGACATCAAGTTTCAAGATGGTGTTCTAGCATATGTCAAATGGATCAAAGCTTCACATACATACTAATCAAGCTTCAAGTATTGAAGATAAAATATTGAACAACAACTCAAAGGTATATCAAATATCATTTAAAATACTTATATAAGTGTTCAATTATTCATCTCTCACTTCACATATATCATAAAACTTTTAAAACACTTTTAGTAGCTCGCTCTTTTTAAAAATTAATTTTGTTTTGAAAAACTTCCAGTGTTAACAGATTAACCCCTATGGTTAACCGGTTAACAGTTTCTAAAATTAATTTTTTGCTGAACTACTTACAGTGTTAATCGATTAACCTATATGGTTAACCGGTTAACAGTTGTTATTTTTGAATATTTTCTAACTTTAAAGGGGTGTTAACCGATTAACCTATATGGTTAACCGATTAACCCTGAAGCAGTAAGCGAAAAATGACAGCTTTTCATGAAAATATGCATTGTTTTCATTTGTTCTCTGACAGTTTTGTTGCATAAAATTGTACCCCTCTGTAGAGGTGTATTATACAGTATAAATACATATCAGTTTTCAAATTTCAATTTACCTCCAAGAAACTTAATCATCAAACTCACTCATTCTCTTCATCTTTCAATATTTCTTAAAGTGTTCACACAAACATATTTTTGAGAGAAGCTTTTGAATAAATTTTACACATTATCATAACTTCATCTCATACTTTTCAAAGAACACTTGTATATTTATTTTGAGTGATATTTGTCTCAAGGAGAAGATAGATCGTGAAGATTGATAGAATTATACTCTCAAGACATCAAATTTATATTAAGATTATCTTTTGTATTACCTTGTTGTCCATGATTATTGGAAACAAGTGAATGTTTGAAGAGGATTGTTCTTCCTACACTTTAGTTACCTATAGATTAGATAGTAGGCCTCACCTTTGGTGTGATTAGGCTATAAAATCATTCTAAACTATAGTGAAATCTCTTTCGAGTTGAAAGGGGAGTGGAGTACTCTCGGAGTGTGAGGGGAACCACTATAAATCTCTTGTGTCACATTTTCCTTTCCGCACTTTACTTTCAAGTCCTTAACATCTTAACCAAAATAAAAGAATCAAGAATCAGAAAAAGATTGAAGATAATTTTTGAGAACCTAATTCACCCCCTCTTAGGCGCATTTACAAGTTACATGTCAGCCATTCTCTGCCTTGCCACGTAAGGACGCTGAGTGTTAACTTGCTGCTGAGGTGCTGCCGGAATAGCCACGGTAGCAACTTGATGTTATGCTCTACCTCTATCTCTGTGTGCAATGGCATTTGTACCCCCTTCTCTTCTCTTGTGATTGGCAGAATATACTTTCTTCACTCCTTCGACAGAAGATCCACCAGCATTTGAGATCTTCCTGGACTTGATTCCGCTCTCTACCCATTCTCCAGCCATCACTAAATCAGAAAACCCAGCAGTCACGCATCCTATTAACTTCTCAAACTGCACACCTGGTAACGAAGCCATAAACATATCAATCAGTTCTCTCTCCACCATGGGAGGTTGAACTCTTGCAGCTAGATCACGCCACCTCTGGGCGTACTCCTTGAAACTTTCATTGCTCTTTTGTGATAAACTCTGCAATTGCACCTTGTTTGGCGCCATGTCACTATTATATTGATAATGGCGAACAAAATCCTCCGCCTACTCCTTCCATCTATGAATGTGAGTCCTTTCTAATCCCATATACCACTCTAGCGACGCTCCAACCAAACTATCTTGGAAGAAGTGCATCAAAAGCTTCTCATCTTCAGAATAAGCAAACATTTTTCTGTAATATGCCCGAATATGTACTTTAGGACAGGTCGTCCCTTTGTACTTGTTGAAGTCAGGTACTTTGAATTAGAGGGGAACCTTAACCCCTAGAACCAAGCCAAGATCATCCATATCTAGACCCAAAGAATTTTTCACTTCAAAGGACTTCATCTTCTCTTCAATTAACTTGAACCTCTTGTCAGCTTCAAATGGCAGCCCGCATTTTGTATCCTTCACTGAAAAGACGTCATCTTGGTTATCTTCCCACTGAGGACCATTAAGTCCATGTACAACACACAAATTACCTCCTGCAACATTACCATTTTTGTTCATAACACCTCCGTCCGGAGGAATAACAACAGTAGGACCACTTATTGGAACAGAGCCACCTACAGGTGGAGGTATAACACCAGACCCTCCATGCACAACTCCTTCTTCATCAACCCGTGCTATCAACGGCTGGACCATAGTTCTCAACTGTTCTTGCTCACTGGCAACGTTCTGCATCAATTCTATGAACTGGGCCATATGAGCCCTGACCTCCTGTAACTCAGCTTGCACTTGATCCATGATTCTCTTTTGATTCCCCCTTGTTGAATACCTACAAAAACTGGGTTCTTCAATCTTGTAACTGTTGAAAATCGAGCAGAAACAAGAATAAGAACCATCAAGCACACCTGCTATGCAAATGAACATGCAAGATGTAAGGATGCAAACATGTATATGTGTTTACAAGAAAATTTCCCCTTTTGATACTAGTTTCCACGAGAATAAGAAATAGCTGAGATGGATAAGAATACTATGGACAAATCAATAAATCATATAATGTTGAGACAATACGAAACAACAATAAGAAAGATCCAAATACAGAAGTATATATCTCATCCAACAGGTCTGGTGATGATCAAAATACAAGAAAACAATGACTGTGTCATATAAATAAACCATAACAATCATGCTCCTTGCTCCAAGCCAAGGCCTCCATGAGAAACCAGTTCTCTGAGAAGGACACTCCTTCTGGATATCAACTTCCTGAGATAAAGACAAAGATCCTCCCAAGCATCTTCACCAAAAGCATCTTCCAACCTGGGTTTCTTTACCTCTGCTTGAACCTTCAGTTCCTCCAAGGTTGATAAGGTATCATGAAGTTTTTGCTCTACCCTGTATCTGTGGGAAGACTCTACCCCTATCTCTCTCTCTCTCTCTCTCTCCTTGACTTTGAGTTGTGTCTTCAACCAGTCAATCTGAACACGAAGCTGATCCTCCCTTTCTTTGTTGGTAGTCAAAGTAGGATTCCATTACTGGTTGAACTTGGATATCTCCAGATAAGCTCTGTCTAAATCCTCCTTCTTTTGCTTCAAGATCCTGCAGGTACTTTTTAGGTCGTGACCAATTTGCTCTCGCATTCTGAGGTGCTCAGATAACTCTTTCTCCAGGTTGACTAAAGACACTGATTTCTTCTTAGCCAAGTAAACAACTTCTCCTTTGTCACACTTCAACTGGCTGGTCTACTGTTTCAACTCTTCATTCTCTTTGCGCAATTCTTCCTTTTCTGCCCAAAGCTTGTTATATCTCATGATTTCAATTATCGTAGGATCTTCAATGACTAAAGGATATAGGGGTTCTCTGATAGGTAAAGGCAACATCACTTTTTCTACTCTCTTCTGGATCCAATCCAAATAAGGGTCAAAAGCTCTGCAATCACTTTTACCCAAAGAAAACTTTCCTCTTCTGTGAATTCTCCCCCAGGCTTCCTTTATCTTAGCCAGAGTATCAAAATCAGCTACGCCTATGAAGTATAGAGATTACTGCACTTCTTCTTCCTTCAGGGGTCCCCTCAAGGCATAACCAAACTGTTTGACAGCGAGAGAAGGGTTGTAGTTAATCCCACCTTTTCTCCCTATCAGAGGTACATTAGGAAAACTCCCACAGCTAAAGATAATCTCCACACCAAGTAGATCTCAATTAAACCAGATAATATCCTTAGATGTTAGGCCCATAAATGTCTCTGGCCACTCAGATGTATCTTTTGTAGCAACAAAAGCTCCAATACGAGGAAGATGATCCATGAACCATTTGTGGAACAGTGGTGCACAACAAGAAACATTTTTCCCTTTCCTCTTCTCATTTTTGTAATGCAATGAGTGATTCAAATCTCTTAGGAGAGTAGGTACAGGGTTCTTGGAAGCAAAGATGTGAAAAGCGTCCATATCAATGAAGTCTGGTATATTGGGAAACAAAATAATACCATATATGCACAACGCCAGAATAGAATTGAAAACTACCCAACAACCTTCCTTAGCAAAACAACGAGCCTTACCCACCAAGAAGGACAAGGGAAACCATAGGCTCCACTCCTACAAGCCACATTACCCACAAAATCAGACTTGCTCAAATAAAGAGCACTGACCAACTTCTCCAGATCAGGTTCCTCCTTAGAATGAAAGAAAGGCATCTTCTCTAAGACTAAAACTCCCATTAGAAAAACAAATTCCTCCAAAGTAGGAACTAGAACGTAATCAGGAAATGTGAAACAGCGCAAATGAGGGTCATAAAAATGTAGCAAAGTATACATAGCTCCTTGTTCATAACTTGTGACTTTGTGGACGAAGCTCAGAATCTTCCCATAATCTCTTTTGAAATCTTCCATGACACCATCACTAGCCATGGGAATAAGACCAAATAAAGGCCTTAACTCTGGTAACGGAAACTTGTAGATGATAGTCTTCTTCAATTCAACCTCTATCTCAGCAACCAATCAGATCACTAGAATCAAAGAGGAAAATAAGAACCTGAGAACACACATACATGTTAATGCAAATTGATTATGCAAATGCAAACATGGGATTAAGGGTATCCAAAAATTTCTGTGCTGTTGACTGAGTTGAACCAAAACCTTGCTCTGTTGAGAAACCCAGAATACCAGAATATTCAAGATCAAAAGTAGCTTTGACAGAAAACCGAGTTGGTTGAAAGTTAAGGTTTCCTGCAAAACCCTTCCCACTCACAGGTAGGACCTAATCTCTGAAGAGGTACGACATCCTATGCAGGTCATTAGTATCATGGACCCTCAGGTCAAGAAACGATGATACGTTCACCATTTCTGGTTTGGTATCATGGTTAATCAAGGAGGTCTCAATTGACTTCCCAATGAATAGTCTCCAGAGTCGTTAGTTTTCAGATCCAACACCCCTTCAACTGTCCAAGATACATAAGATAGGATGTCTTCAAAGAAAACCTCGTCTGGACGCGAATTTCATGAGGTCTCGTGCATGCCAGACATGCAAACCCGCACTACTCTCCATACTAATACTAGGTATATACTTAAGCCTGGGTATTGGGCTTATCTCTCAGTGGAACAACCCACCCAACAACACTACAACGACAGTATAATATGATAACAAAAATAAAGTTTTGAAAATAAATGCAATAATATACAGCAGTAAAGTTCATGCATATACACAAATACACACCCAAAAATAAAACAGACAAGCGCCAGGATTGACTCGCATAGGGAACCAGAGTCCCCAGTTGTCACAACTGTGAAAAAGGTCGGCATAAACAAACAGGAGAGTCGCCACTGAACATTATTTATCCCAAAGAGAGGGAAAGGAAACGATCGAAGAAAACCTAAAGAACGGGAAAAGACATGGTCATCGCAACCAAATCTTGGATTCGAGAGTCGGTTACAAAAGGGGAAAGTATGAGTACCCCTAACGTCCATTGTACTCAACGGGATCCATGCTTGTTGTCTATCAAAAAGGGTGAGTTATCTAAAAATTACTGCTAAACCGGAGAAAAAATAAAATAAAAGACTCGATAGGATATCGCCGCCCTATGCCTACTGATCAATGGATTTCACTTGTGTTTTCAAACTCTGTTTGTTGTTGGTTTTGCACTGTTTTTATCTGTTTTCGAAGCTTTAGTTTTTGTTATCTTAGTTATTTGTAGTCGTTTTTATGTGAGTCTTATTTTGAAGATTGTATTACTTTTGCCGCTGGTGCGTTTGATTCGGTTTCTTTTAGTGTGTTTTTGGTAGGAATTGATGGCCCGACATTAGCACCGTTTCGGAGGCAAAGAAAAGTCGAAAAAATGGAATTCAGAGGCACAACACGGGTACCCGTGTTACACAACACGGCCCGTGTCAGGGAGGACACGGTTGGAATGACACGGTTAAGGGGAGCAGAGGAAAATGGAGAACAGAAGAGCAACACGGGTGCCCGTGTCACACAACACGACCCGTGTTGCAGCCCCTGAAGATGAAAAGCGCTCTGTTTGATTCAGCAGCCTGACACGGCCACCCGTATCCCATGACACGGCCCGTGTCAGGCCCACTGATAGTGAATTTGTTATTTTTCTGATTTTTATGTGATCAGACCTGTTTCGAAGGGCATTTTAGACATTTTGCGATGTAATTTGAATTTGGATATATGAGCCGCTTTTTAGCCAAAAACAAGACACTTTTGGATTGGGAATAGGATTGACAACTGAAGAGGGAGATTTCTGGAGAACGAAGGATCGATCAAGAGCGGAAGCAATTGATGATCCAAGTGAACCAACTTCAATTGTAATGATCTTCTCCTTTTCATTTCTAATTGCATTTGTTTTTATTAAGAACATGAGTAGCTAAAGCCCCATTTGTTAGGGGGTGGTACTGCATTGTAATGTATTGACATTTGTTTGGATTATTCTATGAGAATTATGTTATTCACCTTATATATTTTATTTTGCAACAATCTTAATGCGTATTCATATTGGAAAGTAGAATTCGATTCACGATTAGGTTTTGGTCTGGAAAGTCAACCTAACGCTTTTGCAAAATAATATTACGGTAGATATTGCTTAGGAATGGGGATATCCCGTATCACGTATTTTATTGTCAGAACTATTGCTTGATGCTTTTCATGGACACTGAGGAATTAGTGTACATGAAACTCATCAAAGGGTTTTTATTAAGGAATTAAGGAAAACTAAATTTGAGAACTGATGAATTAAGGTTAATAAACATTATCTCAGAATAATCCTACATGGTCTTTACTCGCGTTGTGTCCACTTCCCTAACATCGTTCTTAGATTAATATAAAAGTCACTTTTACTCGCTTTGATACTTTGCTACCAAACAACCCCCTAGACTTTTTGTTCCTTTGAATACTAAAAATCCCGTTAATTTCTATGCAGTCCTCGAGATCGATACTTGGGACTTTTTCCCTTATTACTACAATCGGTAAAAATAGTACACTTGCTATTTTCCCGATCATGTTTTTGGCGCCATTGCCGGGGACTGCCAAAATTAACATTGTTTTTTAGAATCCAAAAGAAATTTTGTTGCTCTGCGACTAAAATTTTTATTATTCGCTGCATTCTCTCTATGCTTGTATTATCTAACGTTTGTCTAATTGTGTATGCGAGGTCAGGCCTCAGCTAAATATTTTTTTGATACAGAACCAGAACGAGCATTATACGAAAGACGGAGAAAAGCTAAAGTTAAAAGACTGGAAGAAATAGAGGAAATTATATCTGTGCAAAGCGACTCTGAAGCAGAGAGAGAGAGAGAGACAACACCTGAAACTGTTCAAATGGGTGGGAATCCACCTCAGCCTGAAAGACTGCTAGGAGACTATGGAGGGGCCAATGCTCAACCAAACCGGATGACCATTGTGAATCAACCGGTGAATGTTGCACATTTTCAGCTACACCCTTCCACCATCCGTCAGTTGGAGAGCAAGCCGTTCGCTGGAAGAATCAACGAAGATGCAAACAAGCATCTTCAGAGATTCCTTACGACTACCACCTCTTTGAAGATATAAGGACATTCCGAAGAGGCCAAGAGATTGGTTATGTTCCCGTTCACACTCACTGATGATGCAGAAGAATGGTTTTACTCACTTCTAGCTGGGAGTATCACAACATGGCAAGAGATGGAAACTGCGTTCCTGAATGAGTATTTCCCTGCTTCAGTGTTTATCCGAAAAAGATATGACATTGTCAACTTCAAGCAAAAAGAAGGAGAATCTTCAGGGGATGCATATAAGCGGTTTAAGAGGTGTCTGACAGCATGTCCTACTCATAACATGGACGCCACTGAGCAGATGCAAAACTTTGTGAATGGATTACGACTCAAAACGAAACAGCTCATAGACACTGCTGCCGGTGGCTCAACCAACTTCTCAACAGCCACGGGTATCAAAAGGATCATAGAAGCAATTGCCGCTAACGAGCACCTTGAGTTGTATGATCGCACTGTAAACCAACCGGAAGGTAAGATTGATTTGAAGCTGGCAGACCAGGTTGTTAAAATGGAGGATCAGATTACCGCCGAGGTAGAGAGAAGGTTAAAGAAAATGAATATTGGAACTCAGACAGTGGCACAAGTTGAACCAGTTCAAGCATCACCTTGTGAAATATGTGGTGGACCACACTTTACCGTGCATTGTGTGGCTACTCAAGAGCAGGTGGAACAGATTAATATGTTGAGGAAGAACAATCCTTATGCCAACACATATAATCCTGGTTGGAAAAATCAACCCAATTTTTCATGGAAAGATCAGCAAGGAAATGTACAAAAACCGGTTCAGGGCCAACAACCGTATCAACCTCAGCAGCAACAATACCAGCAGCCACCGTACCAACCTCAATATCAACAACAAGCTCCTAGAAAAGCTGATTGGGAAGTAGCCATTGAAAAAATGGCCGCCCAAAGTTCTCAATTTCAAGAAGAGACAAGGAGCAACTTCAAGAATGCTGGTGCATCCATTAAAAATCTTGAAGTACAAATGAGTCAAATTGCTCAACAGCTAGCGAGTTCACAAGCGCCGGGTACACTCCCAAGTGCTACAGTACCAAACCCGAAGGATCACCACCAAGTTAAGGCGGCAGTAACAAGAAGTGGAAAATCCAAGGAAGTGGAAGAAGAGGAAACAGAACTAAATGATCATATGATTGAAGTGGAACTGGAAATAAAAGAAAATGACGTGGTTGAGGAAGAAGTGGTGACACCGGCACTGGTAACTAAAGAAAAAGTTGTAGAACCTAAACCGGTGATTAAGCTGCCATACCCCTCAAGAAATAAAAAGAAAGGACAGCAAGAGAGGAATTTCGAGAAATTCCTTGAACTGTTTAAAAAGTTAGAGATGAACATTCCGTTGTTGGAGGCACTAGAACAAATGCCCACCTATGCCAAATTCATGAAGGACATCATTGCTAAGAAGCGGACTAGTGAGTCCGAACCTGTTATTCTAACTGAAACTTGTAGTGCTATTTTGCAGGGTCTCAAGATTCCGGTGAAGAAGAAAGACAGTGGAGCTGTTACTATTCCATGCACTATTGGTGATAGGTCATTCAACAGAGCTTTAATCGATTTGGGAGCAAGTATTAGTCTCATGCCCTTGTCCATCTACAAAAAGTTGGGTATTGGTGCGGTTCAAGACACTCTGATGACTCTCCAATTTGCGGATCATTCGATTAAGCGGCCGTATGGAGTGGTTCAAGATGTTCTGGTTAAGGTAGATAAATTTGTGTTTCTGGTTGATTTTGTGATACTAGAGATGCCGGAAGATGAAGAAATTCCGTTAATTTTGGGCCGACCATTCTTGGAAACCGGGAGAGTCATGATAGATATGGAAGGCGGTACCCTGACCTTGAAGGTATATGACGAGGAGTTAAAAATTGATGTTAGGAATACCATGAAGCATAAATAGGATTTTGGCACAAGTAGCAACATACAAGTGCTAGAACAAGTTGTAGAGAGTGAACATTTGGAGAGTGTGACCCAACTGCCCCTTGAGAGAGTGTTAAGCATGTCAATTTTTAAGGAAGATAAAGAAGTGGATGAGAATGACATGGAAGTAGTTGAAATGTTGGAAACTCGAACATTTCAAAGGGGATCCCGATCACACCGCTGGGAAGACTTTAGGCAACCTGTAGCGTTGGAAGGTAATGAAGAAAAGCTTAAAGGTTCGGAATTGAAACAACTTCCGGAGAATCTCAAATATGTTTTTCTCGACACCGAAGAAAAATGCCCCGCCATTATTAGCTCTAGTTTGAAAAGTGTCCAAGTGGAACATCTGATTGGGGTTCTTAAAAAATTTAAGAGTGCTATTGGATGGAAAATTGAAGACCTCAAGGGTATAAGTCCTACAGTTTGCATGCACAAAATTCTTATGGAGAAAGACCACAAACCGGTTGTGCAGCCCCAGAGAAGATTGAACCCCGTTATGAAGGAGGTAGTAAGAAAGGAAGTGGTGAAATTGTTGGATGCTAGACTTATCTATCCTATATCAGACAGTTCATGGGTGAGCCCTGTTCACGTGGTGCCCAAGAAAGGAGGTACAACTGTGGTGACTAATGACAAGAATGAGTTGATTCCTACGCGTACAGTCACTGGTTGGAGGGTGTGTATTGGTTATAGGAGACTTAATTTGGCCACCAGAAAAGATCACTTTCCGTTGTCGTTCATTGATCAGATGCTAGAAAGATTGGCTGGGCACGACTACTATTGTTTTCTGGATGGATACTCCGGGTACAACCAAATTGCGGTTGCGCCGGAGGATCAAGAGAAGACGGCTTTCACATGCCCGTACAGAGTTTTTGCTTATAGGAGGATGCCATTCGGGTTATGTAACGCCCCAGCGACATTTCAAAGATGCATGACTTCTATTTTTGCTGATATGCTTGAGAAGCATATGGAAGTCTTCATGGATGACTTTTCTGTTTTTGGTTCATCATTTGATAATTGTTTAACTAACCTTTCACTTGTTTTGCAGAGATGTCAGGAAAGTAACTTGATCCTAAATTGGGAAAAATGCCATTTTATGGTAAGAGAGAGCATTGTCCTTGGTCACAAAATCTCACACAAAGGGGTCGAAGTCGATCAAGCAAAAGTGGAGGTAATATCTAAGTTACCACCACCTGTGAACGAGAAAGGTATTCGAAGTTTCTTAGGCCACGCGGGTTTCTACCGTAGGTTTATAAGTGATTTCTCCAAGATAGCCAAACTGTTGACTTCCTTGTTAGTCAAGGACACATCGTTTGTGTTCAATAAGGAGTGTGCTGACGCGTTCGAAAACCTGAAAAATAAGTTAGTGTCAGCACCGATTGTGATTGCCCTCGATTGGTCTCTGCCGTTTGAGATCATGTGTGACGCCAGTGACATCGCGGTGGGGGATGTGTTGGGGCAGTGGAGAGAGAAGCTTTTGCATGTTATTTACTATGCTAGTCACGTTTTAAACCCTGCACAGATGAATTACGCAACTACCGAGAAGGAGTTGTTAGCGGTGGTGTACGCCTTTGACAAATTTAGGCAATATCTGTTGGGTTCCAAAGTGATTGTTTATACTGATCATGCTGCTTTAAAATATCTTTTTGCTAAGCAGGATTCAAAGCCCAGGCTTCTGAGATGGATCCTACTTCTCCAAGAATTCGATGTGGAGATTCGTGATAAGAGAGGATGTGAAAATACTGTAGCTGATCACCTCTCGCGAATGTCACCGATTGAAGAAAACAAGGACAAGCGTCCGATAAAGGATGAGTTTGCTCATGAACACATCCTAGTTATTCATGGTGTCCCTTGGTTTGTTGATTACGCCAATTATTTGGTCGGGGGTATAATACCTGACGACTTTGATTCTAACAAGAGAAAAAGTTTGTTCATGACTGCAGGTTTTACTTATGGGATGACCCGTTTCTTTACAAAAGAGGGATGGATGGACTGATCAGAAGATGTGTTCCTGAAGATGAGCAAAGGAAGGTGCTTGAAGCATGTCATAATTCAGATTATGGAGGGCATTTCAGTGGTGACCGCACCGCAGCCAAAGTCCTCCAATCGGGATTGTATTGGCCGTCTTTGTTCAAGGATGCCCAGGACATAGTGAAGGAATGCGACAGATGTCAACGGACTGGAAATATCTCGAAAAGAAACCAGATGCCGCAAAATTCCATGTTGGAAGTAGAGTTGTTTGATGTTTGGGGGATTGACTTTATGGGACCATTCCCACCATCATTTGGAAAAAATTATATACTGGTGACAGTTGACTATGTTTCGAAGTGGGTAGAAGCAGTGGAACTACCAACCAATGATGCTAAGGTAGTCAGGTTCCTGAAGGAGAACATATTTTCTCGGTTTGGAGTACCAAGGGCCCTTATAAGTGATGAAGGAACTCACTTCCTGAATCATCTCATGGAAAGGTTACTCCTTAAGTATAATGTGAAGCACAAAATAGCTACCCCTTACCATTCTCAAGCCAACGGGCAAGCAGAGGTGTCAAATAGACAACTCAAATAGATACTAGAGAAAACAGTGCGTGCCTCCCGTAAGGACTGGGCAGTAAAGCTGGACGACGCTCTCTGGGCGTACCGCACTGCGTACAAAACACCCATCGGTATGTCCCCTTAACAACTAGTCTATGGTAAAGCTTGCCATCTGCCTCTAGAGTTGGAACACAAGGCGTTATGGGCATCAAAAGTCCTTAACCTAGACCTCACCAAAGCAGGAGAGTCTAGAACTCTCCAACTCCATGAGCTAGAGGAATTCCAGAACCAGGCATATGAGAATGCCAAAATTTACAAAGATCAAACAAAGAAATGGCATGATCGAAGAATTTAGAAGAAGGAATTTCGGGAAGGACAGTTAGTACTGTTGTACAACTCCCGACTGAAACTCTTTCCGGGAAAGCTTAAATCAAAATGGTCAGGACCGTTTATAGTACATAAGGTGTTTCCGCACGGAGCAATCGAGCTGAAAAATCAAGCAAACAGAGACATTTTTAAAGTAAATGGTCAGCGTTTGAAACCTTACTACGAGGGGCAGCAGAAAGATCGAAATGATGTTGTTCATCTCACAGGATAAGATGAAGGACCGTCGAGCCATGCGACGTAAAACGAAGCGCTTCGTGGGAGGCAACCCACGCATTTTACACTCACGTTTTCATTTTGTTTCTTGTTTTAACAGGTTTTGGTTAACTCGCGGTTCATCGGTGAAAGAAGATTGTCGGAAACCAGAAGAGAAGAAAAATTTGAAAAATCAGTACCCTGACACGGGTGGCCGTGTTGCACAACACGGGTCGTGTCAGGCTGTATCAAAGTTGGGCCAAAACGTGTGAAGTCAGGGGTGCAACACGGGTGCCCGTGTTGTGTGACACGGCCCGTGTTGCAGGTGTTATATTTTGAAGAAAAAAAAGCTACAGGGGGTGCAACGCGGGTGCCCGTGTTGTGCAACACGACCCGTGTTGCAAGGCGCGGCTGAATAATTTCCCTTACCCGTGTGGGGCCCGATTTGTCCTTCTCACTTAAAACACTCATTTACCCCACTCTCTTATCATCTTCTTCTTTTACTAACCACCTTCTTCCAAAAAAAACCCTAAGCCTCCATTGCCTCCTCTCCATAAAAGCTTCAATTTCCACAACACCCACTCATCGAAAGCACTTCCGCCCTTCACAAAAAATGTTCCCCTCATCCTTGTGATCATTCCTACGGTTGCGTTTTTCTCTAACGGTGATTTCGAATTTTTCGATTTGTCTGTGTTGTTTGTGTTTTGCAGGATAAACAATGACGCCTCGTAGAGACACCGGAAAATCCATGGCCGAAACTTCGCGCCCCAAAAAGAGAGCACAACGAATGGCGAATCCTCACAACATACTCTTTGAAGACCCGGATCGCCAGAAGAAATATTCCAACATCATAAAGCGTAAGCTCACCCCCAACGAGGTATATCTGTAACACTATGCTTGATAATCTAGGGCTGAGAGTAGAAGTCCATAGGATGTTTCACATTCTGGGTATGCTGGAATTTATGCAATTTGAAGCGCCGACTTATGAGCGCATAACTGTTGAATTCTTAAGTACTTTAGAATTTCAGTTGAAGCACAGGTGGACAGGTGTGGAGGAGGAATACTATGGCACTCTTAGATTTCGCCTATTCGATACTGACCATAGCCTGACAGTAGCCGAATTGGGAGATATTCTGAAGCTCCCCAATTTTGGACCTGGAGCTCCTCCGGGAAATTTTAGTGCAGGTGACTTCTGGAGGGCCATCACAGGTAGAACTGATTATGTCGCTAAGGCGGCAAAAGCCTCGTGTATTCATAACCCGTGTTTCAGGTACGCTCAAAAAGGGGTGGCCTATACACTATTCGGCAGGGGTGACAGCACAGGAGTGGAAACTTAGAGGGAGTTGTACTTAATGTATGGCATGGCGAATCAAGAGCTCATCAATGTGGCTGCCTTTGCAGCTGGCCATCTGAAGAGGGTTGCGAATGTACCTTCCGGCGAAATCAGTGTCGGCGGTATGATCACTCAAATCACCAATCACTTTGGCCACGGTCCTCTCCTGAGGGAGGAATCCACGGTTGCAGGTAAGACAAAGATAGACCTAGCCACCCTAACCGCCCAAGGTATGATTCGAATCTTTGATAGTTACTACTCCTCGGTAAGCCGAAACAGTCATCTCCTAGCTTTACCTGCGTCTGACTTTATTAGTATTCAAAATGTGAATAACTGGTTGTATGAGAACACAATGCAGGATGAAGACGACCAATTTTATGATGGTACAGGTACAGGAATTTTTGATGATGAAGGAGATCAGGCAGAAGAAGCCCCTATACCGACTACTCGAGTCTCACCCCATCAGGAGTCCGGCTCCAACTCTTGGAGCTTGTCTAAAAAAGAATGGGAATGGATGGAGAGTGAGGTGTGTCATCTCTGGAGTGAGCAGACAAGGCAAGGCGATGAGCAGACGAGGCAAGGAAACGAACAAATCCGCCAAGGCAGGTTGATCGGTGAAATGCACGAATGGATGCGGCAGATGATGCTGCGCGACCAAACTCTTCAACCATGAACTCTGTGAGTCCCCTCCTACTAGTGTTCCAACAGTGGGGACACTATTGAATCCTAGTGTGGGGGTATTTTATTTGTGTGTTTTTGTTTCTGTTTTTCTTCATTTTTGTATCTGTTTTTTTTTCCTTATTTGGTTATTTATTTTTAAGTGTTAGTTTGAAAGCATGATAGAAGTTCCACTGTGAAAACCCCCTGATATTGAGCTAATAAAACTTTTGGTTTGAGAACTGTTTGGTTGAGATGTCTGCGAGTGAGGTGATGAGAAAGTATATAGAATGCTCGGAAAAAGAACCGTGAGGATGAAATCGGAATAATCTTGAGAGATAGGTAAAAAGCAAACACCCTGGGTGTCCCGAATAGGAACGAGTTCGACATGTAGATTTGTACCATAGTGCTTTGATCTGAGAAGTACCCCCTAGTAGTTTATTTTGACAATCGGGTTTAATCAATAAGAATTGTGTGTGCAAGGTTGATGAAAAATATTGAGCAAAGGCACAGAGAAAAAAAAACAACAAACAAAAAGGGCAATTAAACGACTAATCCTTCTAAGTTGGGTAACCCTCACCCGGTTATTCAGCCCAACGGCGGTCGAACCTGAAAGCCATTCAAAAATAATAACAGTGCCAGAAAAAGAAAAAAAATGTCGTTGATCAATCTTGTGCACGCGAGGAAAAATCATAAAAGTCGTTATAGTGATTGTCTGAATGAAAGGGATGAAAATCGAAAAAGAAGACTTAAGTACAAAGCATAGTCGGAGAGGTTACCAATAGGGAGACTGAGGTCTATGGTTTACCGCGGTCTAGTGTTTGTGTGTTACCTGTTTTGAGGGAGAAGCCGAGATTAACCCTAGTGGGACTTGGAACGAGAAGTTCAAGTATGAGTATCATTACCATAACTCACAGTTCTATGAACGGTTCAGTTGTGCAAAAAGATATTGTAAGTTCGGTTGGGCAAGCTTTTTGCTTGAGGTCAAGCAAAAGTTCAAGTTCGGGGGAGTTTGATCGGTGGATTTCACTTGTGTTTTCAAACTCTGTTTGTTGTTGGTTTTGCACTGTTTTTATCTGTTTTCGAAGCTTTAGTTTTTGTTATCTTAGTTATTTGTAGTCGTTTTTATGTGAGTCTTATTTTGAAGATTGTATTACTTTTGCCGCTGGTGCGTTTGATTCGGTTTTTTTTAGTGTGTTTTCGGTAGGAATTGATGGCCCGACATTAGCACCGTTTCGGAGGCAAAGAAAAGTCGAAAAAATGGAATTCAGAGGCACAACACGGGTACCCGTGTTACACAACACGGCCCGTGTCAGGGAGGACACGGTTGGAATGACACGATCAAGGGGAGCAGAGGAAAATGGAGAACAGAAGAGCAACACGGGTGCCCGTGTCACACAACACGGCCCGTGTTGCAGCCCTTGAAGATGAAAAGCGCTCTGTTTGATTCAGCAGCCTGAAACGGCCACCCGTGTCCCATGACACGGCCCGTGTCAGGCCCACTGATAGTGAATTTGTTGTTTTTCTGATTTTTATGTGATCAGACCTGTTTCGAAGGGCATTTTAGACATTTTGCAATGTAATTTGAATTTGGATATATGAGCCGCTTTTTGGCCAAAAACAAGACACTTTTGGATTGGGAATAGGATTGACAACTGAAGAGGGAGATTTCTGGAGAACGAAGGATCGATCAAGAGCGGAAGCAATTGATGATCCAAGTGAACCAACTTCAATTGTAATGATCTTCTCCTTTTCATTTCTAATTGCATTTGTTTTTATTAAGAACATGAGTAGCTAAACCCCCATTTGTTAGGGGGTGGTACTGCATTGCGATGTATTGATATTTGTTTGGATTATTCTATGAGAATTATGTTATTCACCTTATATATTTTATTTTGCAACAATCTTAATGCGTATTCATATTGGAAAGTAGAATTCGATTCACGATTAGGTTTTGGTCTGGAAAGTCAACCTAACGCTTTTGCAAAATAATATTACGGTAGATATTGATTAGGAATGGGGATATCCCGTATCACATATTTTATTGTCAGAACTATTGCTTGATGCTTTTCATGGACACTGAGGAATTAGTGTACATGAAACTCATCAAAGGGTTTTTATTAAGGAATTAAGGAAAACTAAATTTAAGAAATGATGAATTAAGGTTAATAAACATTATCTCAGAATAATCCTACATGGTCTTTACTCGTGTTTTGTCCACTTCCCTAACATCGTTTTTAGATTAATCTAAAAGTCACTTTTACTCGCTTTGATACTTTGCTACCAAACAACCCCTAGACATTTTGTTCCTTTGAATACTAAAATCCTGTTAATTTCTACGCAGTCCTCGAGATCGATACTTGGGACTTTTTCCCTTATTACTACAATCGGTAAAAATAGTACACTTGCTATTTTCCCGATCACCTACGTATTCCTCGTGCAATGGGAAAGTCAGAGTCAACGTAGTTCAGAAAACTACGGGTGATGGGGGGAAGGTTGCTCGCCAAGACATCGCTATTTTATGCCTACGTATCCTCATCTGGTATAAGAAATCAGAGCAAACGTAGTTCGGGCTATGAAACCACAGGTTGGTTAAGTGTTTTTTTATGAGCGGCGCTAAGTTTCCATTCCAGCAGTTAGGGACGATGCCTGTTTGCGGTAGAACGGAAAAGTAATGTACTCTTTTCTGAAAACGATTTGAAGAACAATCCCGAAGGAAAGAAAGTTTGAATTTTGTTTGTTGGTTTTAAAGAAGTGGATTTGAGTTAGTTTGAGACCCACATTGCACTAAAGACTATGACATAGGAGCGAATGCGTCGCATATCGCCCAAAGGGCATACACTAAACACTTTAGACAAGTGAGGAGAAACCCCCCACTCATCATTCCCCATGTACTTAAGGCTCGTAGAGTACAACGTTTGTCATTCTTTATTAAGTGTCTTAAAGAAGTTTGAGATGAGAAGAAAAGACACAGGAAATCACTAAAAGGGGAACTGAAAATCCCTAATGTTATCATACAAAATGGTCCTAAGGTTAAGATGAAAGGGAAGTTTACCTAATGTTATCATACATATGATGGACCTAGAGTTGAGGTAAAAGGGACTATCCTAATTGTTATCATGCAAAGGATTGAAAGCCTAGTGTCTTTCCTACTCCCATCTTAAATAGAGGAACTAGGAATCCTAAGGGATCATGTGAGAAAGCACAAGTAAAAATATCCAATTCAATCACAGATGAAAACAAGGATAAAAGAAGTCTCAAAGAGAGAGAAGAAGAAGATGAAGAAGAAAGGCATCAAGACCAAAGCTTCAAACACAAAAGGTCAAACCCAAACAAGATGGACAAGAACACCTCAAGTCAACATATCATAGGTGCATCTCAAATCCAAAACGCATCTAAAATGTTCAGACAAACACCAAAGGCAAAGCAAACCACACAATGCCCAATTAAATGAACCAAACAAGAAGCAAAGCAAAAAGGAAAGCATCAAGCAATCAGATGAACCAAGAGACAAGGTGAGGCAAGAATGAAACAAAATCAAAGGGTATACATCCAATCATGAGTGCACAAGAGGGATCACTTAAGTTTGACAATCAAGTTCAAACTTCAAAGTGAATCAACCATCATCAACACCCACAAATGAAAGAACCAAAGCAAACATCAAAGACCCAAATGGAATGAGGAGAAGTCAAGAGAATCACCTCATGATGGATCAAAATCATTTTTTCACACAAAAAAAACAAATAAATCCTAAAATAAAACAAATAAAAAAGGAATGAAAAACCCTAAAAAGAGAAAGAGGAGACCAAGGCATGAGTGAAGACTCAAAGGCATCACCATAGGTCTAGGACCATCATAGGATCATGTGAAAATTTCCTCAAAATTTTTAAATGCTCAAAATTTTTTTAACTAATTAAAAATTAGCAAATAAATCAAAAATACATCAAAAATACCCAAAACAGAAAAAAAAAATCCAAGAAAATCACCATAGGTTCAAAACCATCATAGGATCATATGAAAATAATTTCATAATTTTAAATGGCTCAAAAGTATTTTTAAACTAATTAAAATCATGCAAAATAAATAAAAATAATTAAAATGCAAAAATGAAAAATAAAAATGTACAAAATAGAAATCATAAAGAGAAAAATAAAAGAGAATTTTAGAAAATATTTTGGTATTTTTGTGATAAAAAATGAATTTACTATGAATTTCTGAAAATAAAGAGAATTAAAAAATAATTTAGGAAAAGAAAATAAAACAGAAAATACATAGTGCATTGGATCTCAAATCATTAAATGACGTGGCAGATCTAAAGATTAGAAAGCACACATCTACAATAGACACTAGTCAGTTCATGCACACAGATCCATTTAAAGTCAAAAGCATGAGATTAAAACAGGTGGCATCATGGACGGTGAGATCATCATCTTCAACCTCTAGCCACTTGAAACAACCAAGGATTTGCAGAAAATCATGGATCCTTCACACCATAATCATTGGAGCTCATAATGGTTTTATCTGATGCGTCTTTTCAAGACGATCTCAACCATATCATCGCACCAAATTTCTTTAAATCACAACTTACTCGATTTGAAAAAAACCAGAACAAGATTCAAACACGAATTTGAAAATTCAGCAATAAAACTCAAGTACAACTAAACACCGACTATACAAACAACATCAGCATGTCAAGGGCTACATTTTAGCAACAAATTTGAATTAAAATGGTTGAGAATTATACCCGTTGAAGCTCTGAAAATGGAGTTCCCTAGCTTGATTCAGGCCATGATTCTTCAAGTTCTTGATCTGGTTAGCTTCACTGAATGTTGGTGAAGCTAACTGAGTGGAGAATTTGAGTGTTTAAGGTGTGGAAATGGAAATTCGAAGGTCAAGCTTAAGAGTTCAAATGGGATCTTAGAAGAGTGGTTTTGGCTATCAAAAGCTTGTGGAAATGGGTGGAAATGACTCCCTATTTATAGGAGAAGCTTTCTGAATGAAGAGGGAGGGCGAATGATGTGATTTTCAACAAATTCGTGCACACCTGCAACATAAGCAAAATGTGACTTGAAAGTTGTAAAAACTCACTCAAACCTTGCGTTTTAAGGCTCTAATCAACCCAGGCAAGTTAGTTAATCATGTTTATATTGAATTCGTAGTTTAATTTGGTGATTAGAGGCCAATTCAAAAAATTTCAATTTTGACTTGAAGTGAAAATCCATCTTTGAAATTCAATTTTTGCAGCCATGGTTCTCACAATGTAGGAGGCTTTTTGAGATGATTCTTCTTGCATTGGATAGAGGAAGATGCAATCTTGGAAAAGTGAAAAGAAATTATTGATTTGGAAACTTGAGTTGAGAGATATGGTCTTTCAAAGTAGCTTCCATGAAAGAGGTGAAAATCATAAAACACTTAGAAAAATTTCAAGTCTTTTAGGAACCAAAAAGAGACCTATAATGTTCTAATGTAAACCAAGACCTTCCATGAGTTTTTAGCTCTTCCATGTTGAATCAAAGTTGTAGAGGACATCTTCAAGTTTATTCTAGAAAAATAATGGGCTCCAAATGATGAAAATTGATCAAGTTATTCCCTTTTGAAGTTGACTAAGAAAACCTTCCAAAACTCAAAATGACCTATAATGTCTTCAAACTTTTGATGACCTTCCAAGCATAATTTGATCTTTCCTTGCAAAGAGAACTTGTTAGGGATGACGGAAAAAGTTCATTAGAAAAAGAACCACCTCAATATGTTTAAAATTGAAAGAGTTATACTCATTTGATCATAGCATCCACAAATTGCTATATTAGGTCAAACACCTTTCACCAAACTTGAATCTCTTGATGATTTCTTGCATAATAAGCCATGATGAACCACATATGATATTGGAATGATGTTGCCTTGAACCACACTTGATGATGAGGGACTTCTAGGGTTAAGAATACCACAAAGTAATAGGGACCATCTTGCTTGAACTCGAAGAAACACAACCTTCTTGCTTGAGAAACAAACCAAGATACCTTGATCCCCCTGCCAAGAACAAATGCTATGAAAACATGAATATGAAAATGCAAAGAAACATAAGCCAAGAACACAAGAGAATATGAGAAAATTTTGGGGTGCTACACCTTGAACGTATTGTTATTCTGACAATGATATGTCAACCTCGATCTATGACTCTGAGATACCTTTAGAAACTTTTGACTCGACGATCATGTAGTAGAGACTCATGAGGAGCCTTTCTCGTGAGACGATGCGAAAACCTCACCTAGAGGAGATCCTTTCAAATATATTATTATTGTGGTATCCCTTTGCCATGGTCATAATGTATTTGAAAGAAATCCATGATTCTAGGCACCTACACATTAAAAGCCTAGCCATAGGGTTCCTATAATCAGAGATATCTTCCTTGCTTCAGAATTGTGCTTGTGGTCCTTAACCTTGCATCTACATTTCATATTCACATTTCTTTGGATTTCAAGGAATCTAAGAATTAAGTTGCAAATAATCGAAAGTTGTTGTGCACAAATACTAGAAGCACTTATCCTTACAGTTTCAGGAGACCTAAATTGGAAGAATTGCGTGGTTTGGTTTCACGTATCCCCGCTGTTTTCAGAATCAATTTTGGAAAATATTTTGGCAAGCTGATTCATGTCTTAACCCAAGAGGTGGATCAAAAAGCACTCGTTACTTTGGCCCATTTTTATGACTCATCTTTAAGATGTTTCACATTTTAAGACTTCCAATTAGTGCCAACACTTGAGAAATACGAAAACAGGTGGGTATTCCTACGAAAAACAAGTTACCATTCATGGGTGTGCATCTATCTATGGATGATAAGGTTATTGCTGATGCTCTCCATATGTCCAAGAAATATATCACTGATAATTAGAAAACTAAAGGGGGTGTTAAAGGGCTTCCTCTCAAGTTTTTCATAGAGAGAGCTGACACCTTCATAGAAGCTCAAAGTTGGGATGCCTATTATGATGCTTTACCTTTGGCTATCTATGGGATTGTCTTATTTCCCAACATAGACGATTTTGTGGATTTGACTGCCATTCATGTTGTCTCTTCCGCGAAAATAAGGTGCCGGCAAAACAGAAGAGTCGCCACCTTTCGTTATTTATCCCTCGGAGCGGGAAAGGAAACGATCGGAAAAACCTGACAAAAAAGGGTAAGACAAGGTCATCGCAACCGTTGTCTGGGTTCGGAAGTCGGTTACGCAAGGGGAAGGTATTAGCACCCCTCACGTCCATCGTACTCGATGGGATCCACGCTTGTTGTGTTTACTGGACGAGTTGGTTTATCTATCTACCTATCAAGGCTGGCTTAAACAGAAAAGAAATGACTCAGCAAAGCGTCGCGCTTTATGCCTACGTATTCTCATCAGAGAATGAGAAATCAGAGTCAACGTAGTTCGACCTACTACGGGATACGGGGAAGGTAGCTCGCCAATACATCAGTATTGTGCCTACGTACTCTCAATAGGCTTGAGAGATCAGAGCTTACGTAGTTCGGGATACTACGGATTATGGGAATTTATATTCATCTGTTTTATCGAGTAGGGTTAAACAGCAATTCCAGCAGTTAGGGACAAAGCCTGTTTGCGTTGGCGCTGAAGTTTAACGACACTCTTTTCTTCAGAAAAGCTTCCTTTGAATTATGGGCCCACGGGGCAAAAAGGTTTGCAGTTTGTTTTCTGTCTTTTACGAAAGAAGTGTTTTTTATTGTGTTTGCAATTTCAATCGCACTAAAGACTATGACCTGAGAGTGAATGCGTCGCATGTCACCCAAAGGGTACCATACTAAACATCCAGACTGTTGGAAAGAAACTCTCCAGCAATCCTTTCTCAGATAGCTTAAGGCTCATAACGTACGAAAGAAATCATTCATGATTACTGTATCTTAAGCTGTTTTGAGATGAGAAGAGAACAGGCCCAACTACGGGGAGACTATCAAGTCCTACTGTTGTCATGCCAAGGATTCATCCTATAGTTGAGGTTTGAAACAGGGAACTCCTAGAAGTTATCATGCATAGGTTTCAACCTAAAGTTCTATCATCACTTCCTTATCAAAGGAAATGAGAGTCCTAAGGGATCATGTCAATGATACACAGGAACAGGTAAAGCATCAGCTTAAACAGTAATACAGTAAACAGCTGTAAAATGCATGATGCAAGTGAGGGAGGAAATGTGTGTGGGGCAGCAGCCTCCACAAGCTCATCTCAACCTCAAGCCAGAATGAATAACAGTAATCATACTGAGGAAATAAAATATGCTATTAAGCAAAAACAGTAAACTGCAATCATACAGAGGAAATAACATGCTATCAAGCAAAATAAACCACATGGGCAAGGGAGCAGGGCTCTACCGAATACCCGCAAGCAAAGCCATACAGTAACAATACAAGCAGAGGGAGCAACTCAACCTCTAGTGCAATCATGCTCCTAGCTTACATCAGTCTAAACATGGACTTATTCTAATGCATCAAGCAAATCAAACAAGTCACATCAATACAAAAAAGAAAACAGACAAGAAAGCAGATCAACTACTCTCTCAACTCCAAGCTTCAGCTCTTCTGACAGCAACTCAGTCTTCAGACCTCTAGCACCCTTCAGGATTATCATCTTTCATGAGAAATATCAATTTGCTTCTCCAGGTTTCAACCCTTCAACATAAGTTTCAACCTAATCTTCTTCTTCAAGCTTTAGCTCCTTAGTCAATTCCACCTTCAGGCTGCACTCTTAACCACAAGTATCAACTTGATTCCTTCAGGATCTCAATCATCAATGTAAGTATCAACTTATCCTCTATTCTTCAAGCCTCATCCCTGCACTCAATCTTAATTGAATCCTCTTCATAAGTGTCAACTTAGTCTTCAAGCCTCAACTCTCTTTGCTTTACCAGTATCAACCTGGGTCTTCTTCTCCTACAAGCTTCAGCTTCTCAGAGTAGTCTTTAATCACATGGAAGTGTCAACTTCATCCTTCAATTCTTTAAGCCTCAGCTATTCATTCAATCTTTACTGGATCTTCATGGGGTCTTCAAGTATCAACTTGTTTCTTCATGCTCTTCAAGCTTCAGCTACAATGGCAATGCTCAGGGAATCATCCTCTTCCATACTCTTCAATGAAGTCTTCATCTTCACACTCAATCCCAACATCTTCAAGATACTCAAACCAGAAGAAATCACTTAAATGGATAAGCTAGGATATTAAACTGCTTATTGACCACCAAAGGTGACCTATAAGGGTTCAACATCAAAAGAATGGTTCCCTCAAAAGTTCTACTTCCTAGGTACCATCACTTATCCCTCCAAATGAGGGAGGTGAATACTATGGAAGGACCTTGAATCATGGGGAGGAATGGAGGTGAAAGATACCATCCATGTTTAAGAAAGAAATTAACTAAGTCTAAGCTCTACTTAATTCCTAACCCTAAAACAACAACAAAACAAACAAGTCTTCAAGCTCTCAAGCTCCTTCTTCAATTTCCCAGTCTTCCACTATGCTCCTCCATGCTCCACAAAGCAAGACCAAGCCTACCAAGCCAAGCAAAAGCCCACAAAGCAAAGAAAAACCAAAATACAAGCCCACAAGGGCAACACAAACAACAATCAACTACAAAAATCAATTAAAAATAGTATACTATTATATTAAAATCTAATATAATTTATAAGGGATCCTACATGACTACCCTTAATACCCTATATGTCCCAATATCTAACTTGACCTAAAAACCCAAAATTCTAGTGTTATTGTGGACCTATGTTAAGGATTGACCTAAATCTACACAACCTAAAGTCATCTAATCAAAACTAATCAAAAACTAATCACAAAATTATGGAATAAATCCATAGGGGAGCTAAAGTCCAAATCTAACTATCCTAAAAAGAATGGTGCAAAAATATAAAGGGAACTAGCTAAACAAAATTCTACAAAACTATGCATCAACATAAAATGAATTAAAAGCTATTAAAAGAGAAAATATACAAAAAATATTAAAAATTCATGAAATGCAAATGTTTTGATTTTATAATTTTCTAGACATCAATGTGAAATAGGAGGAAAAATTCCCATGCCAAAATCATTATTTTTCTATTTAATATGATTTTTCAAAGATTAAAGAAAAATGGAGAAAAAGAAAATAAAATGTGAAATGTTTGGTGCAGATAGCAATGATATGCAGTGCATTGTATGAGTGGGCCTAAAATGGGGGTGTCATCAGTAAATGCGCTAGGCCCACTTTTAACTCAGAAAACAAGTTACAAAAATATAAAGAAAAAGAAAAATACGCGGTGCAGAAAGTAAGGAAAATTAGTTCAAATCATCATGGGCCAAGACTTGGGGGTGTGTATAGCAATTAGTAACTAAAGCCCAAACGAAAAATAAATGAAACAGCTGCGTTTCATCATTCTCAGAATCCCTCTTCAAAACGTGAAATCAAAACACAGCCACACGATCTAGCTTTGGTCAATGGTCTACTCTCCATCCAACGGCCAATTTATCGTCTTCTTCCTTTGAAATGAAAAAGGAGGGAAACCACCATGGTTGCAGAGCTTCATCTGCCTCATCTTCCTCACTCGGACTCCATCCAAACTCAACCAAAATCCATGGTTCAAAACCCTAACCTGTTCTAAATTCATCCTTGATCACAACCATCCACTTAGATTTCATTGAAATGCCCTCAATCTATAAACCCGATAATGAATCAAAATTAGGGTCAAACCTCAACTCTAACCATTCTTGAAATTAAAGTGCTCAATCTCTTCCTCATGTTACACTGGTTAAAACTCGCTATAGAACTCTCATTAATTCACCATATCAAACACGTTCTTGATCCAAACAGAAATGGTGTCATCATCTTGATCCTCTCCAAATGATCTCAAAATCTCCAGAATCCATCTCCTACTTGTCTCTAACCATTCTAACCTAACAAATCTAATTAAATGCGCTTGAATTAAGGTGTAGAGTAAAAGTTGCAAACCTGTCAGTTCTTGAATACCAGATAGGTCAAATCTTCACTTCAACCTCTCAATCTCTCCAGAATCACTCCTTGTGCCAAGATCTTGCTACTGTTTGCAAAAGTTTTGATGGAGGATGCTTGAATCTCAGAATCCGATAGTGACTTGCAGCTTCCAAAATCCAAATGCTATCTTCTCAATTCTTCATGATCTTGCTCTCAATTTGGTATGGATTCACTCAGTATGATCAATGGAAAATGTTAGGATTGAAAGAATCAATGGAATTGATGTAGAATATAGAAATTGATTTCAACTTGCAATGGAAGAAAATGAAATGGCAATCTCACTCTCCTCTCTAATGTCTCACCAACCTTGCATCTGAGCAGCTTCTAATAAATATATAGGATGGTTCTAAACCATCCAGAACTTTCTGGAATCATCCAATGAGAATTTGAGATTCTCATGTCATGAGTTTTTGAATTCAAGCCATCTCATATACCAGCTTGTGTTTGGCTCATTGCAGCACTTGTTCTCCTTTGAAAATCTCCTTAGATGAGATGCATGACATGTTAGGATGCTTTGCTAGCTTGTGCATTGCTCTTCCTTATGTTTTGCATATGTGGCTTAATATGCAAGTAACCATTTTCCAAAGGAAGTCCATGATTTAGACCTCAAATCAAAAATGTGGCTAAACCATTGTTTTTAAAATGTTTTCTAGAGTCAAAATGGTATATTACATGCCATGGTTTGGATGTGTAGCTTGAAATTTTCAATTTCCAACTTTGACTTATTTAACTTATGCCTTCATTTTAGGTCATTTTTACCACTTTGAGCTACAAGACTTTTCAACATCTCATGACCTCCTTACTAGCCTTAAAACATCATTTTAAGCAAGTTTGATGTTGAAGATTTTTCCATTTCAAGCTTGGAAATAGGAGTTATGGCCTTATGCTTGAAATGACCTATAATCTCCAAATGACCAAAATGCCCTTGACTTGTCAAAGCCATAACTTGAGTTATACAAATCCTATCAAGGACTTCTAGTACTCTATAGAAAGATAAGAAGATAAGGAACAACATTCATGTTGACCAAAAGTTCATAGGAATCATCCTTCTTGGGCAAAAGTTTGATGCAAGTTGGGTAACTTTCAAGGCCCCAGATTCACATACCTCAGATGACCTGTAACTTGTCAAAGTCATAACTTGAGCTCTACAAATCCTATCAAGGACTTATAGTACTAAAATTAAAGCTAAGAACAAGCTATACAACATTCATGTTGGGGGTAAGATGAGATGACAATCACATCTTGAGCTAAACTACCTTGCAGATAAGGGTGAAACTAGGGGATTTTACACTGTCAAGCCTTAGAAACCCTAGCTTGAAAATTCTCAAACTCTTCAATCATGATGAGTTGACCTTGGAATCATCCTTATAGAATCTCAATGCATCAATACACGATCACATGGCTCTTGGATTAGGTCTCAACCCTCTCCAAATCATCAGTTGACCTAGGGTTGACCCAGTCAAACCCTAACTGCACCACTCATGGTTGGGGCTTCTTAATCTTGCACAATGACCTCTCTAGGATTCATGATGGTTTTCAAGACATCTAATAAGCTCTCTCAAGGCTTCAAGTCCACATTCATGGCTTCAGAATCATCTGAGGACTCCCCCACAACTCTCAAGTTAGGAGGCACACACCCTTGGTTTCAACCCCTTTCTCTGAGGATCTTTTAACTTCTCTGACAAAGATATCAACCCTTGAACACTTGAATAACATTCTTGGCTAGCTTCAAAGTCTTGTGGTGCTCTTTATTGGTAATCATACCTCTTGATCTCCTGCATACATGCCAATGAAATGCAAATGATAATGCTAATGTGAATGAGATGAAACACAAGCTAGGTAAAGAAATGTTGGTCAAATTTTAGGGTGCAACACATGTCTTCCTGAC
Organism: Lathyrus sativus; assembly: GCA_963859935.3. Classification (NCBI taxonomy): domain Eukaryota; kingdom Viridiplantae; phylum Streptophyta; class Magnoliopsida; order Fabales; family Fabaceae; genus Lathyrus; species Lathyrus sativus. The sequence continues at coordinate 319,903,728 of OZ012740.1, read as the reverse complement.
TAATAATCTTGTACTGACTCTTCTGGCATAAGTTTTTTTATTTTTTTAGTTGGAGGAGTGAAAAGAAAAGAGGATCGATTGTTTGTTGTGTACCTCTTTTGTATCAGTGGCTAAATATGCATTTGCCGACAAAGGGACCGTTTGTTGATCGAGCTAGTGATAGTTGGGCTCAAATGATGGTGTCCCTCAGATCTGCTGACCTTTCTTGGTATTCACTAGTTTATGACGAAGTTATTTCCAGTTGTGGTGAGTTCCCCAATATCCTACTTATTGGAACTCGAGAATTATTAACTCCAATCCTATGCTATCAGTGAGGTAGCTTGGGTATCCAATACTGGCTCCTCCCGAAGAGAAGAATTTAGAAGCCTTCATGATACATGATTTGGGAACTGAGAACCCTGGATTGTTCAAGAAAATTGTGAGAGCATGGAGAAGTATTAGGAAGAAAAGGAAGAGTGAGATGGTAAGAAGGAATAATATTACCAAGGAACCCTACTTTGTGTGGGTCAAGGAGAGAGCAAAGGAGGTTAAAATTCCTTTTAAGGTCAAGTTGTCTGAACCTTTACCTGAACCAAAGCCTACTCACATCCCTATTAAGGAAGCCGAGGATCTTAAAGCCACCATAGCAAAATTGGTGAAGGAAAATGAGCAACTTGAGCTGAAGCTTCAGAGTGTCACTAAGGAGAAGAATGACATGAAATGGGAACTTCAACATAAGAACACCTAGCTAGAGGCAGTAGAAAAGAAGGTTGATGAAGAAGAGCACCGAAGGAAGAAGGTTAAGGTGTGTCTTAATTAATCCTATAGTAAGGTGGGCAGGTTCAAAGAAGAGTTGGATAAAGCTCGAAGGAAATGCGTTGAGAATGAAAATTGTTGGCTTTTGGCTACCAAAAAGAACAAGACAATCAGAGAAGAAATGGGAGCGGAACTTTAAAGGCTAAATACCGCTTTACGTCACTCAAGGGCTTCTGAAGCAGAGCAACAGAGACTCAAAGAAGATGTCATGAGAGTCTCTTGGGTTGAGCCAGCAGATTGGGACAGATTATGTAAGGAATTTGGGCTGCTGAAGATCAGAAGAACCAGATAGAGGCTATCCTGATAGATAAAGAAATTTGGGCTGCTGAAAGGATAAATGTGCTTTCAGATTGTGACGGCTATGAGCGATCTATACATATTTTGATAGTTGATCGAGATATGTACCGCAATAAGCTCAATGGGTTGACAGAGTTTTGTAACTGGTTAGCTCAAGACTTGGTGTGGAAGCATAGGGACGTTATGGAAGCAATGGATGAATCTACTCCTCCTGCTATTTGTGACTTCATTTGCCTTTGCAAGACTATGCTGAAGAGGTTTAAGAAAGAATTAGAGGAGCGTGAGGCTCGTAGGCCAAAAATCTGAGTTTTCATTTCTGTACCCTTTCCTGTTTCTTTAACTTTATGGATTGTAATTGATTTTGAATGATTTCGGTACCATTTGACTGCTAGAATTTAATGAATGAATGTGGTTTTGTTTGCTTCATATTTGTTTGTTCTTAATATTTCTGTATAAACTAAAAGTTAATTCGAACGATTCCTCGAAATGCCTAAGGATGCATTCCTTGCATTGCATTTCATAGTGCATACGCACCACATATGCCTACCATGTGTTTTCAATTCATTTCTCACTCCGTGTCTCTCATTCCAGTTTCCATCTTGAGTCCTCAGAACAAATATAACACCAGGGCCCGTGCTCACCAAAGGATGTCTGAAGTAGAAGAAGAAAAGGCAAGAGTCAGATATGAAATCAAAGATCTTTGAGGGAATGTGAATTAACTCATGGAAATGATCCAAACCTTGACTACCAGAAGTGAGCCTCCTCAAATTGCTATCGTGTCAGAGATCACAGGGTCTTCTGGAGGAACCTAACCTATGAAATATGTGCCTTCCACATGGCCCCCATTTGGTTTACATCGTGATTTTGTGCCACGATTTGAAATAATGGGGAAATCTGTGCCACAAACGATCCCTACTCCATTCTATATTGAAACATGACCTGTCATGCACACTACTCCACAAAGTGTTGTGCATACCGTTCCCCACACGTCCGTTCCAACTGGGATTGCTATGTGTTGCGCCCTAAAATTTGCCCAACCTTATTCACTTGGTTTATGTTTCAATGTCATTAGCATTTGCATATAGAGTCATGTGCATAGTCTAATCATCTGCATAGCATAAGCATAGCAAGTCATACAACAGGGGGACCAATCATTATTCTCATCTCTAGAAGCCTATCAAGAGGTTATTATCCCAATTCAATCTCATTCAAGTCATCAGGAAAGAATTTGAAAGCAAAGAGTTCAGCAGATCAAGCCTTGAGTCCATCTCCTAGCTGAGGGTATCTGAGGGTCAACAAGAGGGTTGTGAGCTGTGAGTTGAAGGCATGGAGAGTATCTAGGCATTATGAGAGACTTAGAAAGTCATTTGGAGAAGAAGACAAGTCATTGATGAGAGCACAAGAGCTATAGCTGAAGGCAGTCAACTAGGGTTTCATCTGGGTCAACCCTAGGTCAACCCTAGGTCAATTGACTGATTTAAGGGGCATTCAAGTCTAGTGGAGAGATGTGGGGTTCATCATTGGACATATAAAGAAGGATATGGAGATATGCCAAGAAGAATTCAAGAGAAATCAAGGAGAAGAGGAGCTTCTAAATTAGGGTTTTTGTGTAAAATCCCCTAGTTTAGGTCAAATTTCCAAGCAAGATAAGTCAAAATGCTAGCTTCAAATGGCTTCTTGGCCAACATGAAACTTGTAGAGGATCTCAAGACCTTTAATTTGAGTGGTGGAAGACATCAAGGAGATTTATAGAACTCAAGTTATGGCCCTTGCAAGTTACAGGTCATCTGAGGTATCTGAAATTTTGTCTGTGAAAGTGACTTGACTTCCAAGCTAGTTTTACCCCTCAAGGAGATTTCAAATGAATTTCTGGTAAACATAGGAATTGTTCCTAATTGTCTTAGCTTTCTATAATGGTGTGGCATGCCTTCATATGATGTGTGGAACTCAACTTATGGTCTTGGCAAGCAAAGGGTATTTTGGTCATTTGTGAATTACAGGTCATTTTAACCTATGTCCAAAACTCATACAAGGAGGCCTCAAATGGAAAAACTTACAACATCAAACTTGCTCCAAATGACATTTTGAGTCTAGAAAGAAGGTCACAAATTGTTGGAAAAGCTCATAACATGAAGTTGCATGACTGGTCAAATTTGAACTAAAATGGCTTATAACTTAAATAAAGTCAAAGTGAAAAATGGTTTGAGAGATTTATAAGTCCAAATGGAGACTTCCCATATATGATTTTGGGTCCAAAAGACATTTCAAAGACAATGGTTCAAGCACTTTTTTGAGTTTAGAAGGAAAAAGAAAAGTTATTTATGGTTACTTGCATTTGAAGAAACATAACCAAAATGGATTCAATTTGGAATGCAAGGGAAGTTGCAAGATGGTTCTAGAAGATTCATTTGAGCACTATATATTCATGAAATCAGAATTGAGCAAGGGTTGAATCCTCATTTGTGCAAAAATCTCACAAATTCTCTCTATTCTTTCTCATTGCAATTTCATCCAAATTTCTCAAAATCTTCATCAATCATCACCAATATTGATTCCACCATATTCAATCATCATCATGGACTAAAGATCAACAAAGATCTGATTGAAATTGATCCATTTTCGAGCACCATAATCATCAATATCCAAATTGCAATTTCAAGTGGATAGCAAGATCCAAGGCAAGAATCATCAAGGTTTTGCAAACAGAATCAAGCACTGAGTTAGTTGATCAAGATCCAAGCATTAGAAGCCTCAGATCCACGAGTTCAACATCCATTTCCAAGCTTTCGCACCAGGTTCAATTTCTCTCCCATAGCTTGATATAGATAGATTTACATAGTTTTATTAGTTTAGATGTGATCTAGGTTGTTAGTAGAACGATTAGGATGAGTTTGGTGCTGTTTGGTGATAGTTCGTGACAGGTGCTTGAAACTGTTAGGATTTAGAACTCATAGCATGGTACATTATAATGTTAGTTTGATAGATTAGAATAATCACCATTAGGCATAGAGTAGATTAGTGCAGGTTTGAGTGAGAATCTTGATGATGCATACCAGAGTATTTTCATGGTGGCCAGAACTTGTCTCGATCGGTTTGAGTGATACACTGAATTTCAGAATGAACTATGACCATAGGCTTGTAGAGGGAGAAATTCTGAATGATTTTCATGTTTGGATCGAATTGAACCGTGGCCTGTAGAAGGAGAACAGAGGGCTTGAACATGATACGTGCATGGTATTTCATGGAAGATATAAAACCCTAGTTGTGACCAAGGTTGAAGACGAAATCCTGATCGTCCATCGCGTGCAAGACCTTTGACCAAAGAAGCAATCCCGCGGCTCTCATTTAAAGCAGAATTTTGGAGGGAGAGAATAGAAGCCAAAACGCACCGTTTCATTTAATGAAACGGGCGGGCTTAGTGTGTGTTTTGCTATTGACACCACCCAATATTGAGCCCAGCGAGATTTGAACGTGAAAACCCTACTGAATGCACCCCCTGCTTCCTCTTATTTTTTTTCTTTTATTTTCATTAATTCTGACTTGTTCTGGGCCTAATACAAACTCGCTACGCGCACCCCACCATTGCTGGCCCATCCTGATTACAACTGAGCGCATCTGCTATTAGTACCCCCCCCCCTCTCATTTTAATTGATTTAGTTTTTTAATTCACTTTAATTTTTTACCAACTTTAAAAAACCATATAAAATAGGAAATTAACTCTTTTTTAGTGGTTGTTTTTTCTATATTTTCTTGGTTCTGTGTAGAAAATTGTCATTAAATAAAATTGCATTTTTATTTTTATTTGATATTTTTCCCATATTTTCTAAATAAATAGCATTTTAAATAGTGTCATTTCATGCATGATTTTATTAATTTTTGTTCTATTAGATACTTTCATATTTTTTGTTCATTCTTTTTAGGTTGCTTAGATGAGACATTAAACTTGTAGAAACAATTTAGTTCCCTTTTTTAGAAATTAAATCTAGGGGCTTAGTGTAGGTGTGAACAACATGGATAAAATTAGGGTTTTTTAGGTGATGACTTAGGAGGTTTGATTCTTTCCCTTAGGACTTAGGGTTTAACTAGATTAGTTATGGGACTATAGGGGCTATGGGTAGTTATTAGATCCCTTAGAGGAAAAGTCAGGACTCCCCTACTGCTATTAATACTCTGTGTATGTCTGATTGACTGGTGTGGTGTGCCCTCTGGGGATTATTGCTTGCTTGCTTGGGTATTGGGGTTGTCTGGGAATTTGGGAGAGCTGAAGACTTGAGTAGATGAAGACCATTGGATATTCAGAGATGGAAGGTCAACTGCCAGAGTTGAATAAGAGGTTCTTGCTAGCAGCTGCTGAGGAAACTAGGGTTTAGGAGCTAGGCAGAGTTCTAGATTAGAAAGTTTGTTTCTCAAACATGGATTGCCTTGTCTGCATCCATTCTTCTCTGTGATTCAGAGTCTCTCTAAGACACTCACCCCCTTCCTTTGGAAGGCTTGGTGATAGTGTCTATGAGATAGAACTCTTGAGAGAAAATATCTCTTGTGTTAGAAGCAGTCTGTTCACCACCCTTGGTAGTCAACTGATTGCTTAACACCCAATTCACTCTTGTGACTAATCCCTCATCCTGGAGGTTTGAGCTTGAAGAAAAGCCATTGCAGATAGAAGACTGATGATCAAAGCCCTTGCCTGAAGGTCATGAAGATGGAGATTGATGCTTGTTGAAGCCTGTAGCTGATGGGAGATTACTTGGAGCCAGATGTTGATCCAGAGCTGCTGATGCTGTTGATGTTTTTGCTGTATTTCATTGCTGATGTATTGATTGGTTTTCTGGACTGTATTGTTTGCTGTTTACCCTGCTGGGTTGAAGGTGAAGCCTGTTCACTTTTGCCTATTGCTTTCTAGGTTCGAGGTTGAGTGGGACTCCCTTGCCTCGCTTGTACTGTTGCATCCATGCATTTTACCGCTTTATTATATTTGTTGTTGTTTCTGTTTCTGCCTATCCCGTAGGATCTCTGTTTCTCTCTGTGCAAGAGAGGAGCATGATAGACATTAGGTCTTAACCCATGCATGATAACATTAGGTTAGTTTGTTTCCCTTCGCAACCGTAGGTTAGAGTTCTGTCTCTTTCTTTCTCAAAACAAACAGAAAAACACATAAAGATTTCAAACACAATAAAAGACACTTCTTCCGTAAAAGAATGTGAACTCATCAAAGCGTCATTTTTGTCCTCTGGGACTGTTGATCAGAAAACCTTTTTTAGAAGGAATAAAATCAACCAAGACAAGCTTGTGTCGTACGTGGACCGAACTACGTTTGCTCTGATCTTTCATGCTGTATGAAAGTACGTAGGCATAGGATGCGATATCCTAGCGAGCAACCTTCCCCTCCTTTCCCGTAGGTAGGCGAACTACGTTGACTCTGATTTCTCGTTCCAGGCGAGAATACGTAGGCATAAAGTGCGATACTTTGCCGAGTCATTTTTTATTTTCATTTTATTTTCTTTTTAACCCTTGACCTATAGTTTAGATAGAATAACAATCCATACCCGAAAACAAGCGTGGATCCCGTCGAGTACGACGGACGTGAGGGGTGCTAATACCTTCCCCTTGCGTAACCGACTCCCGAATCCAGGTTTTGGTTGCGACGACCATACCTTTCCCATGTTGTGCGAGGTTTACTCTGAGCGTTTCCTTTCCCTCCCGTGGGATAAATAACGCACGGTGGCGACTCTTCTGTTCAGCCGGCGCCGATTTTCGCAGTAGCGACAGCTGGCGACTCTGCTGGGGATCCAACGTCCCTGGCTGCTAAGGACTACGATAGTCCTTATGCATGTGGGATCCAACGTCCCTTGAGAGAGTCAATCCTAGCGCTTGTTTTCCCGTCGAGGATTTTGTATGGAGTTATTTTATATTTCTAACCTTGTATTTTCAGCTTTATATATTGATTATTGTTGCTGTATCTGGGGTGTGACGGGTGTTCTGATATTGAGAGATAAGCCGGACCTGGGCTTGAGTGCACCTAGAATTAGAGTAGAAATTAGTGGGCGCCCGCTTGCTTTGCTTGCTTCGGTGTCCCATGAAATCTACACTCAGACGAGGTTCCTCTGGTTGGCCTCCTGCCCCTTCCTTTGGTTGGCGTGGGTTGCTGGTTAGTTGGATTGTCGACTCTGGGGACCGATCATTTGGAAGTTGGCTAAGTGAGGCCTCTTCAGGAATTGATGATGCCACTCCTTCTGGGAATCGTATCATCAACCCTGAAAGTCTGTGACGCCGACGACCGCATAGGATGCCGTACCTTGCGCCAATTATAGGGCCACCCACCTGTGAGGGGATTCAAGGGTTATGCAGGTAACCAGACCTTCAGACCACCGGTTTGTTTCTTGATCAGGATCCTGGATATTTATGGAGGGTTATAAGGTCTGTCAGAGACCAGTTGGTGTGTTCCGAGGTCTGTCAGAGACTATTTGGAGATGTGTTCTGAGGTCTGTCAGAGACCAGTGGGGGATATGATTTGAGGTCTGCCAGAGACCATTCAGGTTATGATTATGGGGTCTATCAGAGACCAATATTGGAGCTTTGTTTGAGGTATATCTGAGACCAGGGCTTGAGGACTTCTGGATGGTCTATCTGAGACCTTTCTTGATTGGGTTCAGGCTATTCAGCTACAGCTTTGGTCCCTGTTGCATGTTACTTGCATTGCATCACTGCATATCCATTACCATTTGCATTTCACTAACATGTGTCTGTGCTGCAGGTGCATTTGCATTTCCCTAGTTCTAGTGCCCAGACTTCTGAGTGTTTTATCATGACTAGCTTAAGGAGAACGGTTGCTTACAAATTGCCTACGCCTGATGTTGTTCCTCTACTTGGGTTGATCTCTCTTGCTGATGAGGGTGTTCGTAGGAGCTTCCGGATGAGCTATGGTAGACTACTGAGATTGGTGTGCAAACCTACAGAGGTAGAGTTAGATGGGCTGTATGCTTTGATGCAATTCTACGACCCTGCTTTGAGGTGCTTTACGTTCTCTGACTTTATTATGGGACCAACCCTGGAGGAATACGCTGAGTATGTTGAGCTGCCCGTGCAGAACCAGGTTCCATTCATTCATTATGACGCCAAGCCCAAGCCGGAGGATTTGGCAAAAGCCTTGCATATTGATGCTTCTGAACTTGTGACTACTGTCTCCCGTGGAGTTCCAGGCTTCTCACTCCAATTCTTAGTTGGTAAAGCCCAAGAGTATGCCAAGAGCGGGTGCTGGGTTGCTTTCAATGCTGTGTTGGCCTTGTGCATTTATGGCATAGTCTTGTTTCCCAATATACCGGATTTTGTGGACTTCGATGCTTTCTACTTGTTTGCCGCTGGTAATCCTGTACCTACCTTACTCGGAGATCTCTACCACTCACTGCATTACAAGAATGAGAAAGGGAGAGGAAAGAATGTTCATCTGTGTGTACCCTTGTTGAGTAGGTGGTTTGAGAGTCACCTTCCTAAGAGAAGATCTGTTGCAGAGACTACAGTCCCAGCTGGTTGGCCCGAGCGCCTGATGAGGCTATCGTCGGAAGATATGGAGTGGTTTGATCGAGACCTGTTGGGATCTGAGCTCATCTTCAGTTGTTCTGGGTACCCTAATGTGCCGTTGATCGGAAGAAAAGGGTGCATCAATTACAACCCTTCTCTATTCATTCGCCAGTTCGGATATGCACTGAAGAATCCACCTCAGGAGGAAGAAGTACAGGAATCTCTGTACTTCACAGGGGATTTGAAGAGGGAGTTACTAGCCAAGCTGCAGCATGCCTGGATGCGTATTAACCGCAAAGGGAAACCACTGTTAGGTAAGAACGATTGTCGGGCCTATGCACCTTACAGGGTTTGGATCCAGGAAAGAGCAAGCCAGTTGAAGATGCCATTTCCAGACGCACCAATCCTCGTTCTTATTCCGGCAGAAGAGCCAACTACTGTTTCTAGGGAGGCGTACGAGCAAATTGTGAGAGAAAAAGAAGCCTTAATGAAGATCAACGAAGGGTTAGAGCAAGAGCTAGCTCAAGTACGCAGTGAGAAAAACAAGGCCGTATATGCTTTCCAACAACAGATCGAGCTGTTAAACAGGTTAGGGGCTGAGTTGACTGAAGAAAAGAAGAAGCGCGAACGTCTGGGGCAAGAGTTCAGAAGCTCCCATGACATGCTGGAAGCCAAAAAGAAGGCGCTCGACGCAGCACACCGAGAAATCTCTTCTTGCAATAGGACTTGGAATGCTACACTCACTAACAACAAGAAGAGGGAAGATAAGCTAAAGCAACAAATTTCCGACCTCGAAGAGAAGTTGAAGTCTAGCATCAAGAAGTGTGAGGAGGAAGTGATGACCCGGTATAGTGTCCAACATGCACTGAACAAGGCAATCAAATCCAGAGATGAAGCAGTGTCTCAGAAGCGAAAGTTAGAAGATTGCTTCGGAGAAGCAACATGGGAAGAAACTGCTGAAGACGTACGCCGTGTCCTTAAGAGGAGAAACCAGCTTGTTGAAGGGCTGCTTGATCGACCAAGCCATCCGGAGACCAAGAAGTTGATAGAGGAGTACCATACTTTTGGGAGGATTTGATCATTTCATGTAGTAACTTGTATGCTTTATTTGCATAGTGCTGACCATCACCAGGATTGTTGGTTGAGGTCATGCCTTCTTTGTACTCTCAGCGATATTGTACCCTGGGCTTATTGATTCTCCCTGCAATATATGAGGCTTTCTATGATTCAGCTCCGATATTCCTATTGTCAGCACTGTCACTGCACCGGCACCTTCGCACTAGAACTGGGGGAATGAACTTCCCTAATGCACAGACACATTGCATTGCATTCATATTCATATTGCATTACAGGTAATCTTTGGATGGTGTCTTATTTCCTGCTCTGTATCAGGTACTTAACAGGATTGCAGATCAACATCCGCACCGCTATTCTACCCGCTCCAATTGTCAAAAAATCATGGACCAAATGCAGAACGAGATGCAAGATGTGCGCGAGAAGCTCGCCCTCTTCATGCAGACCATGGAAGCTATAGCGAAAGGGCAGGAGAATTTGCAGGCCATGGTCCAGCCTCTGTTGGCCCGAAGCGCTGGTCATGGTAATGAAGATCATCAGTCTGTACGGGTCGATACTGCTCATGGAGACGGTACTCCCACGCCAGTGGCTCCGCCTGTAATCAATACACCTGCTGCTAATATCAACAACGCTACCGCTGCTGTGAATGGTAACGTCGGAGTGGGGAATGAGACCGCTGTCCATAATGTTGGGCTGGGTGATGTCAATTTGGGAGATAATCTAGGAGGCAATGGCTTTGCCAATACTGGATTCGGATTCAACGATCAGGGATTCGATAACACTGGGAAGTATGGCTTTAATGCTCAAGGCTTTGGGCAAGATGGTTATGGTATGGTCAATCAGGGTTACGGAGGCTTTGGAAACGGAAACGGTACTGGATTTATGGCTTTTGGTCCTGCTGGAGGTGTTCAAGGGTACGGCAACAGAGGCCGAGGTCCGGGGATGAATCAGATCAGAGCTGGACGTAATAATGGATATGATGGGTACGGAGCTGGAAACGGTCTGTGGCAAGAAGATCAGCAGGAGGACGCCTTCTCCGGAGGAGGTTTTGAAGGGCCGATGGATGATTCCCAAAAGATTAGAATGCTGGAAGAGCAGATGAAGGGAGTCTTAAATCAAAGTGCTGTGGGCTTGGACATGGCAACAATGGGCTTAGTACCTGGCTTGAGGGTGCCAATTAAATTCAAAGCTCCTACGTTTGACAAGTATAAAGGAGACACATGTCCGAAAGTGCATGTACGAGCTTATTACAGAAAGATGTCTGCATACTCAACTGATGAAAGAATGCTAATGCATTTCTTTCAGGATAGTCTATCGGGCCCTTCCCTAGAGTGGTACATGGGGCTGGAGCCAACTGATATCAAGACATGGAAGCAATTGGCGGAGGCGTTCGTAGCTCACTACAAGTATAACAGCGACTTGGCGCCCAATCGGGTCCAATTGGCGGGACTGTCGCAGAAGAAGGGGGAGAGCTTTAAAGAGTACGCGCAAAGGTGGCGCGATATGGCTGCCAGGGTCCGTCCTCCCGTAGAAGATAAGTAAATGAATGACATGTTTGTCGGCACATTCACAGGTCTGTTTCATGATATGCTGTTTCATACGTCTCTGGCCAGTTTTTCAGACCTGATTCTGATGGGGGAAAAGATTGAACGTAATATTAAGCAAGGAAAGTTCCAAGTCGAGGAATCAACTGCATCTGGCAGTAATAGGAAAGCTTATGGTGGGCGCCGTCAGGGCGAGGCAAGCGCAGTATTTGGAGGCCGAGGCCGGGGCCGAGGCAGGGGACGAGGTCAATATCGTCAGCCGCAGCAGGTGGCGAGTGTTACTATTCCCTATCAGCAACAACCACTCCAGCAACAACAATCGGTTCAGCAACAGCCAATGCCACAGCAGCAGCAGCCTCAGCAGGGGGCACAGCAGGCTCAGCGAAGATTCCAGGGTAGTAAACCGAGAAGAGTGTTTGAGAAGCCTCCCTCAACATATGCCGATTTATTGCAGACATTGTTGGGATTAAACCTGGTAGAGAAAAGAACTCTGGCGCCGATAACGGGAGCTCCCCCGTTTGGTTATGATGCAAGCAGGCACTGTGAGTTTCATTCTGGGGCCCCGGGTCACGATATAGAAGGTTGCCACGCTTTTAAGCACGTTGTGCAGGATCTTTTGGACAACAAGACCATCAATTTCGGAACGGCAGGTCCGAATATAGTCCAGAAACCCATGCCTAATCATGGGGCAAACGCCGTTCTGACTGAGGAAGGTCTGAATCTTATTATGAATGTTGAAGATTTAAAGACGCCGCTGAGCGAGATAAAGAGTCGACTGTTACAAGGAGGTGTTTACCCAGGATGTAACGAGTATTGCTTAGACTGTTGGACCCTAGCTGGGGGGTGTGAGGATTTGAAGAAAGGCATCCAGGCTTTAATTGATGAGGGCATATTGCAGTTTGATCGAGCGGCAACTGACGAGCCTGCAGGGGCAGTAGTGGATAATCGGAGTGATGTGGCCACGGTAACGATGCCTCGGAAGACGATCACTATTGCAGCACCAGCTCAGCGACCACCGATCACCATAACTAAGGCCGGGCCAATCCCGTACGAGAACACGAAAGCAGTCCCATGGTCATATGGGTTGGAAGTATATTGTGACGGGATAAAAATTGATGTTAACAAACAGCCAGTGGAGATTGTGGATAATGTTGTTGGCTCAGGAGGCATGACGAGGAGTGGCAGGATCTTTATATCTCCTGAAGTGGAGGCTGAAAGACTAGCGAAAGGAAAAGGGAAAGTGGTTGAAAATGTTCCGGTACAAGCAAGTGAAAAAGAAGCAGCATCGAAGGATGTAGAAGAGTTCATGCGCTTAATTCGAAAAAGTGATTATAAGATTGTGGAGCATCTGCAGCAGACACCGTCCAAAATATCTATCCTATCATTGCTGTTGTGTTCGGAAGCTCACAGAAATGCTTTGTTGAAGGTCCTGGATACTTCCTTTGTACCCCAAGACGTCTCCGTAAATCAGCTAGAAGGAGTATTGGCACATGTGAATGCAGGCCACAGCTTGGGTTTTACCGATTTCGACTTGACTCCGAAAGGGAGAGATCATAATATGGCATTACACGTATCTGTTGAGTGTAGAGGATCAGTAATGTCGCACGTATTGGTCGACACCGGATCATCTTTGAATGTGTTGCCCAAGAAGGCGATGATGAAGCTGGATGTTCGAGGAATTTTGTGTACACCCAGCGATTTGGTAGTCAGAGCGTTTGACGGCACGCGGAGAACAGTCTTCGGATCGATTACCTTGCCTCTGCAAGTGGGGCCGGAAGTGTTTGCAACGGAGTTTTATATCATGGATATACAGCCTGCGTATAGCTGCTTGCTTGGAAGACCCTGGATTCATGGGGCAGGGGCCGTCACGTCTACCCTGCATCAGAAGTTAAAATATATGGTCGGAGACAGCGTAGTCACCGTGTGCGGAGAAGAAGACATCCTGGTCAGCCATCTATCGTCGTTTAAATATGTGGAAGTCGACGGGGAGATCCACGAGACACCATGCCAGGCATTCGAAGGTTTGCGCATCAAGGACAAGGGTCCCGGGCCGAGCAAAGTGCCAGAGATAGCCGTCTCATCGTATAAAGAAGCTCAAGCTCTAGTGGAAGCAGGAGAAGCCAAGGGCTGGGGCAAAGTGCTGGACATTCCTGTGAAGATGGACCGGTTCGGACTGGGGTACCAACCGTCGTCATCAACTCCTTCCGTGGGGGCCCCCCGTTTCAGAAAGCCATTTACCATCTCTGCCAGTGGAGTATGTCATGAAACTGTCAATGCTGCTTCAGAGTCCGATGAAGGAGACAGCGACTGTGATATGGATGCCTGGATTCAGCCAAGCACGCCAGGACAAGGACTGTGCAACTGGTCTATTCAGGAGCTTGTTCCTGTGACCTTTAAACAGTAATGCTTTGCTTTATTAATTGTTGAATGATCCGATGTCTTGCCCGGGGCGTCAGGATTTGCTTAGGGCTGTGTTGTTATAAACATTGCGTATTAATCATTAAATAAATGGCGTTTTTTCATGTGCAAATGCCGTAATCCCTGTCTTTCTTGTTTTGTATTTTCAATAAAATGGCAACGGGGTTATTCGTTTTATACGCATTTTGAAGCACTTAACCATTCCTTTTGCAGGATAACATTTTCAGATGACATCCTTGAACCACCTATGACTCGTCCCGACTTTGAGCACCCAGTGTTCCAGGCTGAAGAAGAGGTTGTCGAAGATAGCGACGTTCCTGAAGAACTGTCTTGGTTAGTAAAGCAAGAGGAAAGAGCCATTCTGCCTCACGACGAGGTCATCGAAATTATCAACTTGGGGTCGGAAGGGGTTGAGAAGAATATTCGTATAGGAGCCGCGCTGCAGAGCGATATCAAGCGAAGACTGGTTGAAATGCTCAAAGAGTATAGTGATGTATTCGCTTGGTCGTATGAAGATATGCCAGGGCTCGATACAGATATGGTCGTGCACCGCCTGCCACTGAAAGAAGATTGCCCGCCGGTCAAACAAAAGCTTCGCAGAACTCGACCAGATATGGCAATGAAGATCAAAGAGGAGGTTCAGAAACAGTGGGACGCTGGTTTCCTGGCTGTGACGAAATACCCCTCGTGGGTTGCTAACATCGTACCAGTGCCAAAGAAAGATGGCAAGGTTCGAATGTGCGTGGATTATCGAGATTTGAATAAAGCAAGCCCAAAAGACGATTTTCCACTTCCTCACATTGACGTGTTAGTTGATAATACTGCTCAATACTCCGTATTCTCCTTCATGGATGGCTTTTCGGGCTATAATCAAATTAAAATGGCGCCAGAGGATATGGAGAAGACTACTTTTATAACACCTTGGGGAACATTTTGCTACAAAGTGATGCCCTTTGGTTTGAAAAATGCTGGGGCAACATATCAGCGTGCGATGACGACTCTTTTCCATGACATGATGCATAAAGAGATCGAAGTTTATGTTGACGATATGATTGCCAAATCCCAGACGGAGGAAGAGCATCTGGTGAATCTGCTGAAGTTGTTTAAAAGGCTTAGGAAGTTCAGGCTGAGGCTGAACCCTAATAAATGCACCTTTGGGGTGAGATCGGGTAAACTGCTGGGGTTTATCGTAAGCGAAAGAGGAATAGAGGTCGATCCTGCTAAAATAAAAGCGATTCAAGAAATGCCGACGCCTAAAACAGAGAAAGAGGTGCGCGGGTTTTTAGGGAGGTTGAACTACATCGCTCGGTTCATATCTCACCTAACTGCTACGTGTGAACCATTATTCAAGTTGCTAAAGAAAGATCAAGCTGTGACGTGGAACGAAAATTGTCAAAAGGCGTTCGATAAAATAAAGAAGTATCTGCAGGAGCCTCCTGTTCTGATACCCCCAGTGGCAGGTAGACCCTTGATAATGTATTTGACGGTTCTTGAGGGAAGCATGGGTTGTGTTCTCGGTCAACACGACGAGACGGGGAGGAAAGAGCATGCGATCTATTACCTGAGTAAGAAATTTACAGACTGTGAATCTCGATACTCAATGCTGGAGAAAACTTGTTGCGCGCTAGCCTGGGCCGCCAAGCGTTTGAGGCAGTACATGCTGAATCATACAACCATGCTCATCTCGAAGATGGATCCTATCAAATATGTATTTGAAAAGCAGGCGTTGTCAGGTAGAATTGCCCGTTGGCAGATGGTCTTGACTGAATATGATATCCAATACGTCTCGCAAAAGGCTATAAAGGGGAGTGTGCTGTCTGAGTATCTGGCGGAGCAGCCTATTGAAGAGTACCAAGCGATGAGGTTTGATTTTCCTGACGAGGATATCATGTACCTAAATATGAAGGACTGTGAAGAGCCGTTGCCAGACGAAGGACCAGAGTTGGGTTCCAAATGGAAGATGATATTTGACGGAGCTGTGAATGCTTACGGTAGCGGAATAGGGGCAATCATCACCACGCCACACGGGTCGCACATCCCGTTTACTGCCCGATTGACCTTTGCCGTTACCAATAATGAAGCCGAATACGAAGCTTGTATAATGGGGCTCGAAGAAGCCATTGATTTGCGAATCAAACATCTAGATGTATACGGAGACTCAGCTCTGGTAGTGAATCAGATAAAAGGGGAATGGGAGACACGTCAGCCCAATTTGATACATTACATGAATTATGCAAGGAGATTGTTGCCTTTCTTCGACAAGGTTGAATTGCATCACGTACCGCGGGCAGAAAATCAAATGGCTGACGCCCTGGCCACTTTGTCTTCCATGTACAAGGTCAACTTCTGGAACGAAGCTCCCCGAATCATTATCTCTCGGCTTGACAGGCCAGCTTATGTATTTGCTATCGATGAAGCATCTGACGACAAACCGTGGTATTTTGATATCCTTAATTTCCTGAAGAATAAAGAGTATCCGGCTGGGGCATCCAGTCAAGATCAGAAGACTCTCAGGAGATTAGCGGGTAATTTCTACTTGAATCCGGATGGCGTCTTATACAGAAGAAATCACGATTTGGTGTTGTTGCGTTGTGTAGACGAGAAAGAGGCAAAGCTTCTCATGGAGGAAATTCACGAAGGTACCTTTGGTACGCATGCTGGTGGGCATGCTATGACGAGAAAGCTGCTGAGGGCAGGTTACTTTTGGCTGACGATGGAAACTGATTGTTTCAAGTTCGCGAGGAAGTGCCACAAGTGCCAAATCTATGCCGACAGGATACACGTGCCTCCGAGTCCTCTAAATGTGATGTCATCTCCATGGCCATTCTCGATGTGGGGAATCGATATGATTGGAAAGATCGAGCCGACGGCTTCTAATGGGCACCGGTTCATCCTAGTAGCAATCGATTATTTCACCAAGTGGGTGGAAGCGGCGTCTTACGCGAATGTAACGAAGCAAGTAGTGGCCAGATTCATCAAGAGAGATATCATTTGCCGATATGGGATTCCCGAGCGGATAATCACGGATAATGGTTCAAATCTGAACAACAAAATGATGAAGGAGCTCTGTCAGAATTTCAAGATCGAACATCACAACTCCTCTCCTTACCGACCCAAGATGAATGGCGCTGTTGAGGCGGCCAATAAGAATATCAAGAAGATCGTTCAGAAAATGGTGGTGACCTATAAGGATTGGCATGAAATGCTACCTTTTGCTTTGCACGGTTATCGTACGACGGTACGCACATCAACCGGGGCAACTCCGTTCTCGTTGGTATACGGAATGGAAGCGGTATTACCATTGGAAGTTGAGATCCCTTCTCTGAGGGTATTGCGAGACGTTCAGCTGGACGAGGCAGAATGGGTAACGAATAGATTGAACCAACTGAGCTTGATGGATGAGAAGAGGCTAGCTTCTCTAGCATACGGTCGTTTGTACCAGAGCCGAATGAAGAAAGCGTACGACAAGAAGATACATCCGCGAAGCTTTCAGACGGGCGACCTTGTGCTGAAAAGGATTCTCCCGCCGCAAGCAGATCACAGGGGCAAGTGGACCCCCAACTACGAAGGGCCATACATTGTTAGTAAAGTCTTCTCAGGAGGAGCGTTGTTGTTTTCCACCATGGACGGAGAAGACTTTGTGTCACCTGTGAATTCGGACGCAGTTAAAAAATACTTTGCTTAAAATAGACCCGCTGGACAGAAAAAGAGAGTCCAGGCAAAAATGGGGCATCCTGGCGAACCAAAAACAGAACGAAAGGTTCGGGCAAAAGTTAGGGATAAAATTGAAAAAATGTACACCCGCGAAGTTGAAAACCTACACTGGGCGGCTTCGGCAAAAAAGGGTATCCCGGTGAACTGAAAACCCGCAAAGGGCGGTTCACGCAAAAGTTAGGGATTTGAAAAGCAAATGACTGCGGTCCGAATTCAATGAGAATCAATGCGGGAGAATATATTTGAGGAGCCAGTTATCGGATACAATCTCTTCAGAAGTGGGGGTACCGGGAAAGCATTAGAGTCGGGCGAGTCATGGGAGGATCAGTTCGTGGTGTTCATCTATATCCCGTTGCCGACATGTGTACAAATTTAAGTTGTCAATATTCATGCTTCTTGTGCATACTTGCATACTTGTATATTTGCTTTGCGTAGCTTCCTCTTTTCAGGAGTTACGTCCCGTGTACAAAAACTCCGCCCATTCAGGGGCCCAATCAATGAAAATATGTTATTCAGTACTTGATACTGATTCTTTACTGTTTTGTGCATGATAAATCGCCTAAGTTTACTGAAACTAGCACGTGTATAACATCACTGGCCCTTGCCGACAATTGCTAAAGCTTTTAATTAACCGAAAAGGATGTCACTAACCTGAATAGATTTGGTTGCATAGGCTTGTCTTGCCTTGTTTGTGTTGTTGCATGTTTCATAGCCCTATGAGGAATACAATCAAAAGATCGCGATAACGAAAGACTCAGTCTTCACGCAGGTCATGCAGGTTCTTCCTGAAGAAGGATCGAACTCTCCAGCTAGTCGTAGCATGTGCAAAGGGAATTGACGATTCCAAGATCGTAAGGCTGTGTTCAGACAGGTTCATCTTTCCCCGCAGGGTCATGCACTCTATCCCAGCGGAGTCGGTGGATTTCACCCCAAGAGAATCATCCCATCCCCAGCGGAATTCTCTTTGCAAGTGTTTTCATTCCTTCCAGTGGAACTCGAAGATTAAGACTATCCCAAGCAGAGTTGATGGTGGTTCCTGTCATTTATTTTGTCAGAGATACTGTGTAATATCAGTTCACGTTCCAGCAGAAAGTCCGATCGTACTATGCACATTTGCTATTCCCCGGCAAGGTTATTTTCCCCAGCAGGGGGTTACCTCAACAGGGTGCTCGGTTTAAGTTCCCAATTTCCCAGCAGGGTTGACTTCACCCTTCCAGCATTTATTTTGCTGGAATAATTCTGTAGCATCTGGCTATCCCCGGCAGAGTCGGCATTATCTTCAGCATTTATTTTGCTGAAGCAGTTTCTGTACTCTAGCAGTTCAGGTGGAGAGAACTCTTGCTCAAATGAATTACCAAATGTTCAAGATCTCGGCATGAGACATCCAATGATAATGTCAGTTTCGGCAGTATTCCCCACAGAGTTACCAGGATAAGTTTCTCTTTATTCCCAGGCAGAATTAGTTGTCATCGGGGGTTCCATGAATCAGAATTTTAGAGGCCACCGCCGGTTATCAGAGCAGGCGTCCGATAGTTTGGTTTCCAGACATCCCCAGTAGAGTCCGCCTCAAAGTCGCTGTCACGTTGGTGCTGAGGAGTTTGTGGGTGAGGATCATTGGAGAACTAAGTCCTGACGTGGACAATTTATTCCTATATTGACGGGATTTCTTCAGAAGTGGGCGTCCTAACGTGGACAGGTTTATTTCCCCGGATTGGTGAGGTGTGTTAGTCCTAACGTGGACAGATTCGGGTTCTCGAAATTAGTGGAATGGGAGGTCATGACGTTGACAGAAGTGATTACTCTTTGTGTTGGTGCCCTGACGTGGACAGATCAGACCAGCGTGTGAGTCCTTACGTGGACAAGTCTTATTTCCTCAGCGGGTCGAAGACGCCTGAGTCCTAACGTGGACGAATCAAGACGAGATCAGTGTCCTGACGTGGACAAATCAAAGAAATTATTCCTAACGTGGAGAGGCGGGTCCTAACGTGGACGATGTTCTCCTTACGTGGAAAGACAATGTTTCCTGACGTGGAAAGAAGATGGTTTCCTTACGTGGAAAGACGAATTTATTCCTTACGTGGAAAGAAGTTGGTATTCCTTACGCGGAAAGATTGAGTCCTTACGCGGACATATCGAAATGGATTCCTTACGGGGAAACAAGTGCATTCCTAACGTGGAAGAGTTTAGTCCTGACGTGGACAGATCCAGACGAAGTCTTATTCCTTACGTGGAAAAAGGGTGATTCCTTACGTGGAAAATAGATTGACTCCTTACGTGGACAGATCAAAGTTCGATCAGAGTCCTTATGTGGACATATCAAGAGCATTCCTTACGTGGAAGAAAAATGATTCCTTACTGTTGCACCCTAAAATTTGACCAACCGGTTCTCTTATCTGACTCATGGTTTAATTTCATATTCGCAAATCAGACGCATGATATTTGTGCAAACAGGGGATATCAGGGTTACAGCTTGACTTTCGTCTATCAGATACGGCAGATCCAGTCCAGATCACCAGGGTTTCATTTTCGGGAAATTGTGTGCTCCTCGGTGATTTTTAGCTTGCGCAGTGATTTTGATGATATTCTGATGCCCGGGGATCTCTGTTCGATTCGATCTGGTCTCGTGCGCTCTTCTATGGGGGTCATTTGCATTCATCTGCATTTTTAGGATTTTAATAGACTTTTGTGAATTTTTAATAGGCTTTACAGATTTTTCTGGAATTTAAATAGGGTTTTTTGTATTTTTTAATAGTTTAATTCTCTTTTTAGGATTTTATAGAATTTTTAAATAGATTTTTAGAATAAATAAGATTTTAAATCGTTTTTAGAGTAATAAAGAAAAAGGGGAATATAGTTTTTCTTTTATTACTAATAGATGTTAATAGTTTAGAATTTTTCTATAGATTTTAAAGTAGGTTTAATTGTTTTAAATCATTTTTAGAATTTTGTATAGATTTTAAAATAGGTTTAATAATATAGAAAATAATATAGTTTTTTTTCTTATTAATGATAGATTTTAAATGATATTAGGATTTTAATAGAGAATTAGTAGAAGTTTAGAGTTAATTAGATCTTAATTGATTTTTTAGAGTTTAATTGGGTTAATTGACTTTTTAGAATTTAATTAGGTTAATTGACTTTTTAGAGTTTAATTAGGTTAATTGATTTTTTTGGGTTCAATTAGGATAATATAGAATTAATTAGAGTTTTAATCCTTCTTTTTAGAGTTAATTAGGTTTTAATCATTTTTAGACTTTATTAGGATTAATCATTAGTTTAATTAGGTATTAATTCTGTTTTAGGATTAGTCTTAAGTAGATAATTAGGTTTAATAGTGTTATTAGTCAGATTTAGTTAATTGTTTTTTTATTCAGTTTTTTTACAGTTTTTTTTATTCACTTTCGTGGGCCCAGGAGGTGTCTTTTGTTGAGGCCCAGTTCTCAAATGACTCAGCAAGTCCAGAAAAAAAATGGTCCGGATAGTCCAAATTGTCCAGCAATTCTCAGATTTCTCCAGGGGCTTCTAGAAGATTCTAGCAGTTTCAGTGCTTTAAATAGTGGGCGCCACGTGTTGCTAAGGAGAGGCCCCACGCGTTCCACACTCTGCGCGCCACCACACACTCAGACTTCCCCAGAATCACGCCACGCGTCCCCCAGCTGTCCCCCATTCTCTCTCTCCCTGAGACACTTGGCGCCACTTGTCCTCGCCTCATTTCCTCACCGGAGACTCCTCGCCGGGCATGCAAAACCGGCGACAACGGCCTCCGACCACTGCTAACGGACTCCGACCGCCGCTCACTCTGCCGGAGAACGCCAGAATCATCAGAAATTCATCCTTTGCACGTTAATCTTCTTCCAGTTCCCTCCGATCGTCATCAATCTTCGATTTTCAGTCAAGAACACAAAGCTTCCAGATTCCTCCGATCAACATCAATCTTCACATTCATCAAGAACGACCAGAAAATCATCCTTCTTCAGAAATTGATCCTCACCGTCAATCATTCTTCGTTCATCGCTTCTTGAGTTTCTCCTCCAGAAAACATTGTACGCTTAATCAACAATCATCGGAGCGAATCCAGTTCGTGAAGATTCATCTATTTTCCTCTACGCAAGATTCAGCAAGCGTCGGATCCACCATCAGAAATCGTCTCCGTTCGAAGATCTTCAGCAAACGATCCACCTCTTCAAAGAGCATCAACTATCGTTCGTCGTTCCAGGTTTCTATAGCCTTCTTCCTTAAACTCCTTCATTTGCATGAGCGTGTTAGATTCTGTAGACTTAGGATCTTGAGGACATTTAGCGTAAGAACTTCAATTTGACCATACTTATGAAGCTAGGCCATGTTTAGTTGAGGTTAGTTTCTTGGGTGAGAGGTGAGGTTGAGAGTTGGATCGTTGATGATTAGGATGTCATGAGGTGGCGGCTAATGTTTGTTTTGCGGATGAAGCTGTGTGGTGGAGTGATGAGCGTAGAATGGTGTTTCTCTTTCAGAGCTTCGGTGTTGGATTTAGAGTGTAACCGAGTTTGGATATGGGAGCAGCGGCGCTAAGGTTTCAGATAGGGTGAGGGAGAGGAGGAAGATGACGAAGCGGCTAAGCAGTTTGATGAACAGTGTTAGGTTTTGGGAGAAGAATTAGGTTTTGTTCAGCAGCTAATTGGATTAGGGTTAGCGTATTGGGCTTAGGCCCAAAGGTGTTTTTCTGATGCACACCCTATGTTTTACTTCCCCACCCCCCTGGCGTGTGAGATCAGAATGGATTGAGTTGGGCCTTAGGCCCTAATTGCTAATAGCACCCCCCTGGGCGTAGGCCCAATGAAAAACAACTGCAAAAGCTGCTAACGGCACCCCCCAGGCGTTTTTTTCATTTCAGTGTTTGTTAGTTGTTTTTGATAACTTGGGCCCTGCGCTCCAATTGCTTTTAGCACCCCCACCTTCAGGGCCCAATGTAGAATAAACTGAATTCTTTGCTGTTTAAACCCCCCTCCAGTTTATTTCAATTTTATTTCTTTCAATTTCTTTTATTTTCCTTGCATATTAAATAATTCATAATAAAATGTAAATAATTGATTTTTTAATAATTCTTTTTTCTACCATTTCATCATAATTCCTAGAAAATTAAACAAAAATAAAAATGACATTTTATGTTTGTTTGTTATTTTTTGTATATTTTTCTTTTTAATTGATGTTTTTAATATTTTCAATGCATGCATATCATTAGAAAATTCATAAAAAATGGTAGATTTAGTCAAATAATTCCGTTCTTTTTTCTGTAGACTCGTGATTCAGTATAGAATTTCATAGTGCAGAAACATTAGCTTAATCATGCATTTTCATTTTAATTGCATTTTTTCACTGTTATTGATGTTGAATAAATTGGTTTGTGGATATGCCTGTGTTGCTGATTTTAGTTCTTTCATCTGGTATTGAATTTTGTTCTGATTTTTCAGTATGTTATCCTAGAGCCATATAGGTCTCCCATTAGATTTTTGATAGATTTTTGTAGGATGTTCTGATATGATTTGTCTGATCCTGAAGATAGGAGAAGTCTTGATGACTTCTGACTTTGAAGTTCAACTGTGGTTGAACTTCAGAGATAGTCTCCTGTGGTTTTTTGGCCTGTGGGTTCTTCTTGAAGGTGGGAGCTGATTGAGGTCCTGTTGGAGCTTGCAAGGATGCAGTGGATTGAAGCTTAGTCTAGGAGCTTGTTGTCTGTTTGTGAGGTTTGAGATCCTGAAGTTTGAAGGGAGTTTATGGTACTTTCCTGAGGCAGGCACTATGAATGACTTTCATTCTTTCTTCTCACCTCTTTCGTAAGTATCCAATGATGTCGGAGCCGACTTGTGAGTTTAATTTCTCCTGAGGAGGGATGTAAACTGATCACATGTTGTTGAGCCACATGGGATACGATTCCTAAGTGGAAGTCCCCTAGTACTTTCCTGAGGAAGGTCCTATGGGTCTATTCACTTAGTTCCATTAGTTTATCTAGGATTTCGCAAGTATCCAGTGATGTTGGAGCCAACTTGTGAGTTTAATTTCTCCTGAGGAGGAATGTAAACTGATCACAGTTGTTGAACCACGTAGGATATGATTCCTAAGTGTCAGCCTCCTAGTACTTTCCTGAGGAAGGTCCTATGAGCCTGCTCACTTAGTTCCCTTAGTGCATATAGGTTTTTCTCAAGTATCCAGTGACGCCGGAGCCTTCATGTGAGTTTAATTTCTCCTGAGGAGGAATGTAAACTGATCACAGTTGTCGAGCCGCATAGGATATGACTCCTGAGTAGTAACCTCCTGGTACTTTCCTGAGGAAGGCACTATGAGCTCGTCTGCTTAGCTTCCTTTCTCTGGTAAGCTTGTTCTGAAGCTTGGAGACTGGGATTGATTCCTCTTGCTTAGGTCTTGATTAGGTGTTTGCTTAGATATTTGCTTAAGGTAGAGTTTTGGTTAAGAGATAGATTAGGAGCTTGTTTCAGGTTGTTAGAGGCCCTGCTCAGGGTAAGTCTCTTTGTATTGTTTGATTTGTATGATGTTATGTTGCATTAGACTTAGGTATTCATCTAGATAGTTCTGAGTTAGGTGCATTGTAGAAGTAGACTTTGTGTGCATTAGAAGTTGAGGTGGTCCTCCTTCTGCTTGTTTGCTATTGAGTGGCTTTGCTTGTTGGTATTTGGTAGAGCTGAGCTCCCTTGCCTTTGTGGTTTGCGGCCTCTGTGCTTTGTTTGATTTAGTCGTTGCATTCATGCATATTTTCAGTATTCCTTTACGTTGCAGTTTCTTGTTTGTAGTTTAGTCCTGTTGCCATGATCCCTTAGGAGCTCTGACTTCTCCGCTGCGGAGTTGTTATGATAGACATTAGGATGGTCAACCAGGTGTGATAGCAGTAGGTAGATTTCTCTGTTTCCCAGCTATAGTTTTAGGGTTTCCCTTTCCTTTCTGTAGGAGCTTTTGAGTAGCTTGATCCGTAGTTAGCTGAACTACAGCTGCTCTGATTCTTCGTTCCAGACGAAGATATGTAGGCATAGGATGCGATATCCTAGCGAGCACACTAACGACTAACCTTTGTTCTCTCGCGGCTGTGCGATCGAGACTTTCCCGCTAACGACTAATTGTTATCCCTTTCTCCTGCCCGGGTGCATTTGAGACCAGATCGTATTTGTAGGTTCCCGAGCCTTAGAGACCAGTTTGTTTTCTCACTGCTGTGTGAGAGCCCCTGTTTACCCGTAGTTAGCCGAACTACGTTTGCTCTGATCTTTCATATCAGATGGAAGTACGTAGGCACAGGACGCGATGTCCTGGCGAGCAACCTTTCCCCCGTTTAGACGTAGGAAGTCGAACTACGTTGACTCTGACTTTCCCATTGCACGAGGGAATACGTAGGCCCAGAACACCGTATGTTCTGTCGAGTCCTGTCCTTTTATTTTCTTTTCAGACCAGCCATTAGCGTAGATAGATAATACACCCTTTTACCTATAAACACCAAGCGTGGATCCCATCGAGTACGATGGACGTGAGGGGTGCTAATACCTTCCCCTTGCGTAACCGACTCCCGAATCCAGGTTTTGGTTGCGATGACCATACCTTTTCCCGTCTTTGCGAGGTTTACTTCGAGCGTTTCCTTTCCCGCTCTGAGGGATAAATAACGCACGGTGGCGACTCTCCTGTCAAGCCGGCGCCGATTTTTCGCAGTAGCGACAGCTGGCGACTCTGCTGGGGACTATAGCATCTAGGGACTTTTCCCATCCCTTATACTGGGACCGTTTCCCATCCCCTACGCGAGTCAATCCTAGCGCTTGGGTGTTTATTTGTTGGGTGTTGTGCATGTTGTGTTTTACTTTTCTGCACTTTACTTTTCTGTACCTTTACCTTTCCGCATTTATTTTCCAGCATTATATTATTATGATTATTGCTGTGGGCAAAGGGAGGTTACTGTGAGTAGAAAGCCGGACCTGGGCTTGAGTACACACCTAGATATAGTTGTGGAGAAGTAGTAGACGAACCTGTCTGCTGAGCAGGCACAGTTCCCTACGAAAATCTGCGCTCAGACGAGATTCTTGCAGAGGTGCTCCTTTCCGGTCCTGAGGATCTGAGGGGAGTCCAGACGTGAGGATTGTCAACTCTGGGGACCGATCATTTGGAAGTCAGCTAAGTGAGGCCTCTTCATGACTTGATGATGCCACTCCTTCTGGGAATCGTATCGTCATTCATGAAAGTCTGTGACGCTGATGACCGCATAGGATGCCGTACCTTTGTCCGTGGATTAGGTCTATCCTACCTGTGAGAGGGACTGGGTTATTGCAGGAAAACTGGCCTTCAGAAACCATGATTCAGTACCGTTATCAGATGGTGTTCTTGATTCATCTCCAGGTGTGTTGTCTGGGTCAGATGGGTTTCTTATCTGAGGTTGAGGCTATTATCAGATGGTAATCTTGTCAGATACAGGGGTTCAGATGGTTTTCTTACCAGGGGATTGATATTTTGAGTATCAGATGGTAGTTAGTGGCATGAGATTCTGGTGACCGTGTTGGTTTTCTGTTCTTGATCACAGAGATATTCCTCTTCAGGCTACAGCATAGCCCCTGTGTTCGCAGATTGCATTATTTATCATATTGCATCATTGCATTACCATCTGCATTCAACTAACGTGTGTGTATTGCAGGTACATATTTTCCCTTCCAGTTCTGGTGTTCGTTCCTAGCAAGACATGGAAAACCTGAAGAGAGTATTGCCCTATAAGTTTCCGTCGCCGAATATCAGTCTATTGTTAGAGTTGATTGCTATTGCTAAGAAGAGGGGAATGGGTGACTTCAGAAAGAGATATGGGAGGATTCTGACCTACGTTTATCAGCCATCTGCCTACGAGACCAGCGGCATCTATACTCTGTTACAGTTTTACGACGCGGAGCTCAGGTGTTTTGTATTCCCCGACTTTGTTTTGGCTCCTACCCTGGAGGAGTACTCTGCACTTCTGGATATACCGATCCGTGAGCAGATGCCTTTTTATCGTACGGACGCTGAGCCTAAGCTGGCTGAGCTTTCTACCATCCTGTGCTTGAAAGAGTCTGAGCTGTCTGGGAAGATGATCAGAAGAGGAGACGTATGGGGATTTCCATTGGATGTCTTGGTGGAGAAGGCTCGAGAATATGCCCAGAAGGGTAGCTGGGATGTTTTTGACGTCATCCTTGCTGTATGTGTTTATGGCATCGTGTTGTTCCCGAACATTCCTGATTTTGTTGATTCTGATGCCTTCTATATTTTGGCTGCGAAGAACCCAGTCCCCACTTTGCTGGGAGATATCCACCATTCAACTCACTACCAGAATGAAAAGCGACGAGGAAGGAATGTGTCTTGCTGTGTACCTCTCCTATGCAGGTGGTTCACCAGTCATATGCCTAAGTCAGGCCCGTTTGTCACATCTATCAATTCTCTAGGATGGCCCGAGCGCTTAATGGGATTAACTGCTGAGAACGTGGTATGGACCAATAAAGAAGTATTTGGAGCTGAAGTCATACTCAAAGGCGAAGGATTCCCGAATGTTCCGTTAATAGGAAGGAAAGGTTGTGTCAACTATAACCCTTCTTTATTGATCAGGCAATTTGGGTACATACCTCAAGGAGCGCCAAAGCCCGAGGAGATACAGGAATCTCTGTATCTCACCGGGGCAATAGGGAAAGAGATGCTGACTAAACTTGAGAAAGCCTGGAAAAACTTGCACAAGAGAGGGAAGCTTTCAGGTAGCAGAGGGGATACTCGAGTTCCTAGCCCATATGTAGAATGGATTCGTGAGCGGGCTGTGAAGTTCCTTATGCCGTATCCAGCGGTTCAGCCATTGCATCCTACTCCGGTGGAGGAGCCTACCACTGTGGACATGCAGGTTTACAAGCAGCTGATGGCGGGGAAAGAAGAGATAGCAAGGGCTAAAGAGGCTTTAGAGCAGGAGAATGCCCAGCTTCGGCATGAAAAGATTGGAACAGGATACTTTTCTAAGCAACAGGCTGAAACTCTGAAGCATCTGAAGACTACGCTATTGGAATTGACTGAAACCAAGAAGCGTCTAGAGTTAGATGTAGACTCAGTTAGTAGTGTGTTGGCCACCAAGAAGCAAGAGCTGGAAAGGGCCTACACAAAGCTAGCCAAGTTCAGAGAACACTGGGATCTCACTATGACCAAGCGCAAGGAGCGAGAAGAAGAGCTGAAGACACAGATTGCTCAGTTAGAAGAACAAGTCAAAGTGAAGACTGAGGAGCTTGAAGAAGAAGCCTGTCGCCGATACGAGGCCGAGCGCAAGTTGACAGATGCCATGAAGAACTTGGAAGATTTCCAGCATAGAGCAGATGCCAAGAGACCCAAACCTGGGGGCGGTGCCAATGATAAGGCTTGGGAAGACTTTGTCAGAGACATCCAAGGGACGGTCAGGAAGAGGGATCGGCTGATAGAAGGTTTGATTTATCAACCAGATCACGCAGAGACAAAGAAGATGGTCGAGGACTTCCGCAACCGTACCCGTACTTGATTTCTCTCTTGTATTCTGTATGTTGAGATCACCACCAGGCATGTTGGCTGGGATCCTCCTTATCATATCAGCTGTATGGAGCATAGTTATGTAACTTCTTGACAAGACAGTTATTCTAATCAATATATGAGGGTTTCTTCCAAATATTGTCTTTATGGTTTATCTCGTCTCGCTACCACTGACACTGGAATTGGAGGGAAAATATCTCCAATGCACACATGCACGTTAGCATTTTTGTATTTCTGTTTGCATAAATCATACTGCATAGCATTTCTCTAGCAGGTCAGAGCACTTATCCAACCTTTGTTTTCACCAGAAAGTGATTCTCGGGGAATTGTTTGAGGCAAGAGTAGAGTGTTGAAAACGACCCAGGGGTTGAAGCAGATTTGAGCAGAATCAAGCAGCATAGTCGGTTACAGGTAATTGGTAGCGATGTCTGAAGGCAATTTCCAGGCTCCTAGCACCTTGGCAAGGTTTACTATGGCGTCCAACCATCAGTATGATTCTATGGAAGGCTTCCCGCAAGCAAACAATCTAACTGCAGACCAAGTCGTACAGCCTACGGATGAGAACAGAGATCAGCATGAGCAGTTTGTTGCCCGAAATGAACATTATCCTCCTGTTAACAATCAATGTGTTGCTTTCCCTGTGATGAATTACCGGAGAGATATTCCAATGACCGGGTTAGTAGATCCAAGAGCTCTTGACGACGGTAGAAGACTCCGAGTGTTGGAAGAGCAAATGAAAGCCTTGGAAGCGAAAGATGCTGTCAACCTGGATGCTGTAGGCATGTGTTTGGTTCCTGACCTGGTGTTGCCTTACAAGTTCAAAGTGCCGAAATTTGAGAAGTACACGGGAGATAGCTGTCCAAAGCTGCATTTGATGATGTTCTGTCGAAGAATGACTGCGTTTGCGCGAGATGACAAGTTGATGATCCATTGCTTCCAGTATAGCCTGACTGGGGCATCCCTGAGATGGTATGTGCAATTAGAGAGTAATCAGATTCGATCATGGGTGGATTTAGCCAGAGCTTTCATGAAGCAGTACGATTACAACTTGGATTTGACTCCTAGTCTCGTAGATCTGCAAGAATTGTCTCAGGCGAAGAATGAATCGTTCAGAGCGTATTTGCGAAGATGGAAAGAATTGGCTGCTAGTGTTCGACCACCGCTTCCGGAAAGGGAACTGGTTGACATCTTCTTGGGTACTCTGAAAGGCCATTATTTTGACAAATTGTTCAGTTGCACAAACTTTGTGGGCCTGATGAGGCTGGGAGAGATTGTTGAGCGAGGACTCAGGAGTGGAAAGTTTCGAGGTGTTCCTTACGTCCCAGTTAATAAGATTGAGTCAGTTGTCAGTTCTCAAGAAGAGTGGGAAGGAGATGACGCCACCTCAGAATCTCTAGCATCTCAGGATCAGTTTTCAGACACTTCAAGTCAACGATCATCCTATCGCCGATCGCGTCAGCATGCTCCACGAAGACCAAGGAAGCCTGAAAGGCGGTTTACTCAACTACCAGTGTCGTACAGTCAGTTGTTGCCAGATCTGGTCAGAAGTGGATTAATAGTGCCGAAAGAGACTAAGCCGGTGATTCCACCTTATCCTCCAGGTTTTGATGCCAGCGCCCGCTGTGAGTACCATGATGGGGCACAGGGGCATTCAACAAATGATTGTAAAGTGCTTAGAAGTCAGATTCAAGATCTGTTAGACTCTAATCGTATTTGCATCACTCCTCAGGGTTGTGTTCAGATTAATGATTTTCCATCTTCCAGTTGTGGGGGTTCGTCAGTTAATGTCATGGAAGACTCCACAGGAAGTGTGTGCTCTGAAGATTGTCAATCAGAAAGTTCAGTTGAATATGGGAGAAGTTTCTAGAGGTTTCTGTGCCGGGTGACGCATCTGTTTTCCCTGCCTAACCCGTTTAGCTTTTGTGCATCAGTATTTGTCGACCACCACCAGGATTGTTGGCTGGGGTCATTGTATTCATACTCATTTGTGCTTACCTGCTGATTTTGTTGGTTGTACATGTATGGGAGATGTTCGTCTGTGTGCTTATAGCTTGAGTTTCTCTTTATCTCGTTGTGAATATGTGTTTGCTTGCTACGCTGCATTATCATTTAGCAGGTATATCAGAACCGTGGGCCTTATTTCCTCATCATCCAGTTTATTGCAGGAACTCCTTCAGAGGTATGGAACAGAATCAGTTTGAATTGGTCGAAGTCCGAAGCCAGCTGGGGCAGATGATGAGAGACATGCAAGAGATGCGTCTGGAGCAGAAGATTCTCAAAGAGGAGAACAGTCAGCTGAAGACCCAAATGAGCTTGATCATGGAGGTAGTCAAGAATGTGCTTAGGAAAGAAGACGATCAGCTATTGGAAGCCGCAGTGAAGAAGCTCGCGCCACCTGTGCATGTGGAACCTGAGCAGCAGCAACAGAAGATGCATCCGGCTCAACAGAGGATCCAGGAAGGGAAGCCAAAGAGAATGTTTGAGGCACCACCTATGACCTATGCTGAGCTCTTGCAGACCTTATTGAGGTTTAATCTGGTTGAGAAGAGAACGTTGACACCACCAACGAGAGCGTTTCCTCAAGGGTACGATGCCAGCAAGCAATGTGAATTTCATTCCGGGGCATTCGGACACGATATCGAGGGTTGTCATGCTTTTAAGCACAATGTTCAAGACCTGATTGACTCGCACGATATTGAATTCACGCCGGGCGGCGTAGCTGTGCATATTGCTCCTGTCTCAGTCGATGCTAAGATGACAGATGTTTCTAAAGCTGCAGTGGGTCAGAAGCGTATCCTGGACTCCATGGTGTCAGAATCTCCAGGCCCACAATTGTTGCCTATTCCTGGGGCAGATCTGAGAAAGAAAATGGTTAAGCATAAGGAGAGCGTTAACCAGTACATTGAAGGTCAAGAAACCAATGTTGCATTTAAGGGTGTTCAAGGGTCAACCCGATACCAGCAGCAGCAGCCTCAGCAGGGGGCACCGCAGGCTCAACAAAGATTACAGGGTAGTAAACCGAGAAGAGTGTTCGAGAAGCCTCCCTCAACATATGCCGATTTGTTGCAGACATTGTTGGGATTGAATCTGGTAGAGAAAAGAACTCTGGCACCAATAACGGGAACTCCCCCGTTTGGTTATGATGCAAGCAAGCACTGTGAGTTTCATTCTGGAGCCCCGGGTCACGATATAGAAGGTTGCCATGCTTTTAAGCACAAAGTGCAGGATCTGCTTGATAGTGCAGCAATCAGCTTCGGGCCAAGAGGTCCCCAAATCATCTGAATGAAGGAGGAAAGGCTCTATAATTTGGTTAAGTCGTTGAAAGCAGATCAAGGCAGCATCAAATTGCCTCTAATAAAGATAGCTGGTTCAGCAGCAGGGCAGATGCGAAAGCCCGGTTCTCAGAAGCTAGCGTATTTTCTTTGTTTTAGCTTGTCATTTCTTTACGTTTGTAGTGGCTTTCCTGTTTGAATTTGTAAGCTTGTTTGTAAAACTTGTTGTTTTCATTCAAACTGATGATAATGAAATAAATATGCATGTTTTGATTGAATCCAGTCGTGTTCACTAACTGTTTTTTGCAAATGTCCAACGTTTGGTTAAGAAGAATTTGGGGAGGATGACGAAAATGACCGACATGCAACTACCGATATTGTATGCTTTTGAAATAAAACCTGCTGATGATGTACAGGCATTGTTTCAAATCCCTAAACACCGGAGACATAAGGAAGATAATCCCTTGTCAACCCCTTTGAGCCTTGTAGTAGGAGTTTCTTTCTGTGAATGAAAAACCCTCAATCTTAACCTTGGGGCAGGGTAGGTGTTAGCTAATTTGACCAAGCGTCCAAATTGCAAAAGGAGTGTCCGTTCGAGAATCAATCACACCCCTAGAGGTAGTGCCTAAAAGACCATAGTGGTTCAATCAAGAGTGTGACGGCCACATTGTTTCCCAAAGAGTCAGACAACCAATGTCACACGACGTGTTCGAAAAAAGAAGAATGAAAAAGAATTAAAAGCCCGCTAAGTCAAGAAAACTTCAAAACAAATGACTTAGGCAAAAATGAGGGCATCCCGCTGGACTTAAAAAAGAAAAATCAAAAGAAACTCAAAAGGAGTCAGCCCAGGCAAAAGTTAGGGATATGAAAAGAGAAAGATGAAAAGGATCAAAAGAAAAATCCTCGATGGAAATACGAGTCGTGTGACCTCAAGTGTCAAAGATGAAAAGTGAGTGGCTGTCACTCCAAGAGCCGAAAGTTTCTTGAGCTATCACTCCTATCTTTCAACCTCCGAGAGGTGAGCGCTAAGGTCAAATTAGCTGAACGTAGGATGGGAGAACATCAAGGAGAACGGGTGGGTTAAAGAAAACTTTGAGCCTTTATCCTTTCCTTCAAAACCATGAACCTAACCACATTACAACCTTCAAAAGTCCTAATTGAAGCAGGTTGTTTCGAAAGCATACTCCGGTAAAGGTCGCGTCGATTTTGACTCTAAAAAAGGTTCCTCTTACCATGTTGATACTGATGTTGACGAATGTTTTGTGCATTATATGCTATAAACTGTTTCCTTTTACCAGTGAACAGATTGGATGTCAAAGCTGTCATATGTGTTGCATTAATACATCTTTTATGCAGAACAACTTGTGTTACTTGCGAGTAAGCGCTGGACAGCAGAAAAGCTTCCTACAATGGAAAGTATGGTCAAGATAGAATGAAGAGCGCCCGAATTTTCCGAGAGCAGGGGCAAGCTTTTATTGTGATCCCCAGTCAGGTCAGCTTTTCGAAGACAGTTATTCTGGGGCAATCAGGTTAAGATTCAGGCGAATACGGCGTAGCCAAGGGCACTACTCCGAATCAGATAATCGGGGCAAGGTCATTGCAGTCAGGGGCAGACCATCTTAAGCGCGCAAAGGTTGTGCGGGAAGCAGGTGAGGTGAAGTATCTCTCAGAAGTTCAGAATGCTGAGGCATGTTATATCAGACTATCAGGGCTCAGATTTTCAGATTTCCTTTCGGGGACTATCCCCACAGAGACCCCGTAGGCCGGGGCATATCAGAAGAGAAAGGATTGTTCTCCGTACCTACAGGGTCATTCAGAGTTATTCAAGCGGATGCAGTCGATTTTCGAGAGCGAGATGAATGCGGGAAGTCGTGTTACTATCCCTTGACTCTTTCACTAAAAGGCTGTGTATTCATGAAGAATATTTTCCAGCGTCAGTTGTACTTGACCCAGCAAGATGGCTTAAGAGCCCAAACCCATGTCTGCGATCACTGTGAAGCCCATCCGTGTTGGCGCATCAATTTCCAGATCTGAGCTTCATCAGAGCGCGGGAAGACTCCCTCCGTCTTATCCAGCAAAGTCCAATTTGTCATTGACATGGATAAGCTATCCCAGAGGAGTCCAATCATATTCAGCACGTCTGCTATCCCACAGCGAAGTTATATACCCCAGTAGGGTATTACTTCGTCGATGATGTTCGGTTAAGTTCCCAATATCCCCAGCGGAGTTGATTTCACTCTCCCAGCATTTATTTTGCTGGGATAATCCTGTGATATCCGGGTTATCCCCAGCAGAGTTGGCCTCGCCTTCAACATTTACTTTGCTGAAGTGGTTTTCTGTACCCGGCCCTCTCCGGCAGCTCGAGCCTGCATTAGCATATTGCATGCATTATCATATTTGCATCATACTTGCATATCATGGTCAAAATGCGTAGCATTTCCATCCAGAATGGAGCATTACGCTGTAGAAAGATTAAAGCATTTGCATATGCATACGAAGCATAAGTCAGATTTTCTATCAGCCTCATATGGCGCGTGAATTACTCTGTGATCAGTTCAGGGACATTTATCCAGCAGCAGACAGTTCAGCAGATCATTTGTATCAGATCTTACGATAGTTGTGCTTTGATCAAGCAGTCATCTGATATCGACAGACTTTTCTTCCCGTCAGTTCATATTGACGATGTGTTCCTCCAATAAGTGGATTTCTCCGTCTATCATTAGACGTCTTGAGTACGAATGTGGTCTTCTTTCCGTCTATCCATAGACGATGTAAAGTTGCGGGTGGTCGCAGTAAGGTTTCAAGAAGGGGTTTCCCCCCAGGATATGCTTTCCTTACCGTCTATCCTTAGACGATGTGAATATAGAGATTATTTCTTCCCGTCTATCCTTAGACGATGTGAATATTGATTTGTTCATTGATCAGGATGAGGCCGTCTACCCTTAGACGATGTGAATATGGAGATTATGGTGTCTTGCCGTCTATCTTTAGACGATGTGAGTATGGGGATTAAGGTTTTCTTCCCGTCTATCCTTAGACGATGTGTGTATGGAGATTAAGGCTTTCTTCCCTTCTACCCTTAGACGATGAGAATATTGATTTGTTTCATCAATCAGGATGATGCCGTCTACCCTTAGACGATGAGAATATTGATTTGTTTCATCAATCAGGATGATGCCGTCTACCCTTAGACGATGCAAGTACAGAGATTATTTCTTCCCGTCTATCCTTAGACGATGTGAATATTGATTTGTTCATTGATCAGGATGAGGCCGTCTACCCTTAGACGATGTGAATATGGAGATTATGGTGTCTTGCCGTCTACCCTTAGACGATGTGAATTGGGAGACTAACGTTGTCTTTCCGTCTATCTTTAGACGAAGTGAGTATTCAATCAGGATGTCTTCCCGTCCATCTTTGGACGATGTGGGTATATATCTCGTCCTGCCTATCAGTAGGCAACGTGAAAGGATCAGGTATGTTGTTGTAGCCCTCAGGGTTTGTTATATGGGGTATCACAAGCAACGGGTATTCAAATCAGGAGTTCTTTATCAGATGATTGATCAGTTTGGTGCCGTAATGACTGGACTCGGTTTTCTGGACTTTATTCCCCAAGCAGTTTACAGCATATGCTCGCGGTTGGCAAATTTTCGGGTTTTATTTGTATTCAACCGTCTCGTACCTCTGAATGTTTGAAGGCTGAGCGCTCTTCAAACTCTTCAGGTCCAAGTCGCTTGAATAGGGGCAGCTGTTGCACCCTAAAATTTGACCAACCGGTTCTCTTATCTGACTCATGGTTTAATTTCATATTCGCAAATCAGACGCATGATATTTGTGCAAACAGAGGATATCAGGGTTACAGCTTGACTTTCGTCTATCAGATACGGCAGATCCAGTCCAGATCACCAGGGTTTCATTTTCGGGAAATTGTGTGCTCCTCGGTGATTTTTAGCTTGCGCAGTGATTTTGATGATATTCTGATGCCCGGGGATCTCTGTTCGATTCGATCTGGTCTCGTGCGCTCTTCTATGGGGGTCATTTGCATTCATCTGCATTTTTAGGATTTTAATAGACTTTTGTGAATTTTTAATAGGCTTTACAGATTTTTCTGGAATTTAAATAGGGTTTTTGTATTTTTTAATAGTTTAATTCTCTTTTTAGGATTTTATAGAATTTTTAAATAGATTTTTAGAATAAATAAGATTTTAAATCGTTTTTAGAGTAATAAAGAAAAAGGGGAATATAGTTTTTCTTTTATTACTAATAGATGTTAATAGTTTAGAATTTTTCTATAGATTTTAAAGTAGGTTTAATTGTTTTAAATCATTTTTAGAATTTTGTATAGATTTTAAAATAGGTTTAATAATATAGAAAATAATATAGTTTTTTTTCTTATTAATGATAGATTTTAAATGATATTAGGATTTTAATAGAGAATTAGTAGAAGTTTAGAGTTAATTAGATCTTAATTGATTTTTTAGAGTTTAATTGGGTTAATTGACTTTTTAGAATTTAATTAGGTTAATTGACTTTTTAGAGTTTAATTAGGTTAATTGATTTTTTTGGGTTCAATTAGGATAATATAGAATTAATTAGAGTTTTAATCCTTCTTTTTAGAGTTAATTAGGTTTTAATCATTTTTAGACTTTATTAGGATTAATCATTAGTTTAATTAGGTATTAATTCTGTTTTAGGATTAGTCTTAAGTAGATAATTAGGTTTAATAGTGTTATTAGTCAGATTTAGTTAATTGTTTTTTTATTCAGTTTTTTTACAGTTTTTTTTATTCACTTTCGTGGGCCCAGGAGGTGTCTTTTGTTGAGGCCCAGTTCTCAAATGACTCAGCAAGTCCAGAAAAAAAATGGTCCGGATAGTCCAAATTGTTCAGCAATTCTCAGATTTCTCCAGGGGCTTCTAGAAGATTCTAGCAGTTTCAGTGCTTTAAATAGTGGGCGCCACGTGTTGCTAAGGAGAGGCCCCACGCGTTACACACTCTGCGCGCCACCACACACTCAGACTTCCCCAGAATCACGCCACGCGTCCCCCAGCTGTCCCCCATTCTCTCTCTCCCTGAGACACTTGGCGCCACTTGTCCTCGCCTCATTTCCTCACCGGAGACTCCTCGCCGAGCATGCAAAACCGGCGACAACGGCCTCCGACCACTGCTAACGGACTCCGACCGCCGCTCACTCTGCCGGAGAACGCCAGAATCATCAGAAATTCATCCTTTGCACGTTAATCTTCTTCCAGTTCCCTCCGATCGTCATCAATCTTCGATTTTCAGTCAAGAACACAAAGCTTCCAGATTCCTCCGATCAACATCAATCTTCACATTCATCAAGAACGACCGGAAAATCATCCTTCTTCAGAAATTGATCCTCACCGTCAATCATTCTTCGTTCATCGCTTCTTGAGTTTCTCCTCCAGAAAACATTGTACGCTTAATCAACAATCATCGGAGCGAATCCAGTTCGTGAAGATTCATCTATTTTCCTCTACGCAAGATTCAGCAAGCGTCGGATCCACCATCAGAAATCGTCTCCGTTCGAAGATCTTCAGCAAACGATCCACCTCTTCAAAGAGCATCAACTATCGTTCGTCGTTCCAGGTTTCTATAGCCTTCTTCCTTAAACTCCTTCATTTGCATGCGCGTGTTAGATTCTGTAGACTTAGGATCTTGAGGACATTTAGCGTAAGAACTTCAATTTGACCATACTTATGAAGCTAGGCCATGTTTAGTTGAGGTTAGTTTCTTGGGTGAGAGGTGAGGTTGAGAGTTGGATCGTTGATGATTAGGATGTCATGAGGTGGCGGCTAATGTTTGTTTTGCGGATGAAGCTGTGTGGTGGAGTGATGAGCGTAGAATGGTGTTTCTCTTTCAGAGCTTCGGTGTTGGATTTAGAGTGTAACCGAGTTTGGATATGGGAGCAGCGGCGCTAAGGTTTCAGATAGGGTGAGGGAGAGGAGGAAGATGACGAAGCGGCTAAGCAGTTTGATGAACAGTGTTAGGTTTTGGGAGAAGAATTAGGTTTTGTTCAGCAGCTAATTGGATTAGGGTTAGCGTATTGGGCTTAGGCCCAAAGGTGTTTTTCTGATGCACACCCTATGTTTTACTTCCCCACCCCCCTGGCGTGTGAGATCAGAATGGATTGAGTTGGGCCTTAGGCCCTAATTGCTAATAGCACCCCCCTGGGCGTAGGCCCAATGAAAAACAACTGCAAAAGCTGCTAACGGCACCCCCCAGGCGTTTTTTTCATTTCAGTGTTTGTTAGTTGTTTTTGATAACTTGGGCCCTGCGCTCCAATTGCTTTTAGCACCCCCACCTTCAGGGCCCAATGTAGAATAAACTGAATTCTTTGCTGTTTAAACCCCCCTCCAGTTTATTTCAATTTTATTTCTTTCAATTTCTTTTATTTTCCTTGCATATTAAATAATTCATAATAAAATGTAAATAATTGATTTTTTAATAATTCTTTTTTCTACCATTTCATCATAATTCCTAGAAAATTAAACAAAAATAAAAATGACATTTTATGTTTGTTTGTTATTTTTTGTATATTTTTCTTTTTAATTGATGTTTTTAATATTTTCAATGCATGCATATCATTAGAAAATTCATAAAAAATGGTAGATTTAGTCAAATAATTCCGTTCTTTTTTCTGTAGACTCGTGATTCAGTGTAGAATTTCATAGTGCAGAAACATTAGCTTAATCATGCATTTTCATTTTAATTGCATTTTTTCACTGTTATTGATGTTGAATAAATTGGTTTGTGGATATGCCTGTGTTGCTGATTTTAGTTCTTTCATCTGGTATTGAATTTTGTTCTGATTTTTCAGTATGTTATCCTAGAGCCATATAGGTCTCCCATTAGATTTTTGATAGATTTTTGTAGGATGTTCTGATATGATTTGTCTGATCCTGAAGATAGGAGAAGTCTTGATGACTTCTGACTTTGAAGTTCAACTGTGGTTGAACTTCAGAGATAGTCTCCTGTGGTTTTTTGGCCTGTGGGTTCTTCTTGAAGGTGGGAGCTGATTGAGGTCCTGTTGGAGCTTGCAAGGA
Organism: Lathyrus sativus; assembly: GCA_963859935.3. Taxonomy (NCBI): domain Eukaryota; kingdom Viridiplantae; phylum Streptophyta; class Magnoliopsida; order Fabales; family Fabaceae; genus Lathyrus; species Lathyrus sativus. Next base: position 319,865,519 of record OZ012740.1, on the reverse strand, counting down.
TGCAGTGGATTGAAGCTTAGTCTAGGAGCTTGTTGTCTGTTTGTGAGGTTTGAGATCCTGAAGTTTGAAGGGAGTTTATGGTACTTTCCTGAGGCAGGCACTATGAATGACTTTCATTCTTTCTTCTCACCTCTTTCGTAAGTATCCAATGATGTCGGAGCCGACTTGTGAGTTTAATTTCTCCTGAGGAGGGATGTAAACTGATCACATGTTGTTGAGCCACATGGGATACGATTCCTAAGTGGAAGTCCCCTAGTACTTTCCTGAGGAAGGTCCTATGGGTCTATTCACTTAGTTCCATTAGTTTATCTAGGATTTCGCAAGTATCCAGTGATGTTGGAGCCAACTTGTGAGTTTAATTTCTCCTGAGGAGGAATGTAAACTGATCACAGTTGTTGAACCACGTAGGATATGATTCCTAAGTGTCAGCCTCCTAGTACTTTCCTGAGGAAGGTCCTATGAGCCTGCTCACTTAGTTCCCTTAGTGCATATAGGTTTTTCTCAAGTATCCAGTGACGCCGGAGCCTTCATGTGAGTTTAATTTCTCCTGAGGAGGAATGTAAACTGATCACAGTTGTCGAGCCGCATAGGATATGACTCCTGAGTAGTAACCTCCTGGTACTTTCCTGAGGAAGGCACTATGAGCTCGTCTGCTTAGCTTCCTTTCTCTGGTAAGCTTGTTCTGAAGCTTGGAGACTGGGATTGATTCCTCTTGCTTAGGTCTTGATTAGGTGTTTGCTTAGATATTTGCTTAAGGTAGAGTTTTGGTTAAGAGATAGATTAGGAGCTTGTTTCAGGTTGTTAGAGGCCCTGCTCAGGGTAAGTCTCTTTGTATTGTTTGATTTGTATGATGTTATGTTGCATTAGACTTAGGTATTCATCTAGATAGTTCTGAGTTAGGTGCATTGTAGAAGTAGACTTTGTGTGCATTAGAAGTTGAGGTGGTCCTCCTTCTGCTTGTTTGCTATTGAGTGGCTTTGCTTGTTGGTATTTGGTAGAGCTGAGCTCCCTTGCCTTTGTGGTTTGCGGCCTCTGTGCTTTGTTTGATTTAGTCGTTGCATTCATGCATATTTTCAGTATTCCTTTACGTTGCAGTTTCTTGTTTGTAGTTTAGTCCTGTTGCCATGATCCCTTAGGAGCTCTGACTTCTCCGCTGCGGAGTTGTTATGATAGACATTAGGATGGTCAACCAGGTGTGATAGCAGTAGGTAGATTTCTCTGTTTCCCAGCTATAGTTTTAGGGTTTCCCTTTCCTTTCTGTAGGAGCTTTTGAGTAGCTTGATCCGTAGTTAGCTGAACTACAGCTGCTCTGATTCTTCGTTCCAGACGAAGATATGTAGGCATAGGATGCGATATCCTAGCGAGCACACTAACGACTAACCTTTGTTCTCTCGCGGCTGTGCGATCGAGACTTTCCCGCTAACGACTAATTGTTATCCCTTTCTCCTGCCCGGGTGCATTTGAGACCAGATCGTATTTGTAGGTTCCCGAGCCTTAGAGACCAGTTTGTTTTCTCACTGCTGTGTGAGAGCCCCTGTTTACCCGTAGTTAGCCGAACTACGTTTGCTCTGATCTTTCATATCAGATGGAAGTACGTAGGCACAGGACGCGATGTCCTGGCGAGCAACCTTTCCCCCGTTTAGACGTAGGAAGTCGAACTACGTTGACTCTGACTTTCCCATTGCACGAGGGAATACGTAGGCCCAGAACACCGTATGTTCTGTCGAGTCCTGTCCTTTTATTTTCTTTTCAGACCAGCCATTAGCGTAGATAGATAATACACCCTTTTACCTATAAACACCAAGCGTGGATCCCATCGAGTACGATGGACGTGAGGGGTGCTAATACCTTCCCCTTGCGTAACCGACTCCCGAATCCAGGTTTTGGTTGCGATGACCATACCTTTTCCCGTCTTTGCGAGGTTTACTTCGAGCGTTTCCTTTCCCGCTCTGAGGGATAAATAACGCACGGTGGCGACTCTCCTGTCAAGCCGGCGCCGATTTTTCGCAGTAGCGACACTTACGTGGAAAGACGAGTTTATTCCTTATGTGAAAAAATGTAGTCCTGACGCGGACAAATCGGAAGGAATTGGTTGCCTTACGTGGAAAAATTGGGGTCCTTACGTGGACAGATTCAAGAAAAGTTGATTCCTGACATGGAAGAATGATGTACTCCTTACGTGGAAAGTTGAGTCCTGACGTGGACAGGTTCAGAATCAAAGTTGAATTCCTTACATGGAAAGATTGGAGTCCTGACACGGACATGTCAAGTGGTATTGGAGTCCTTACGTGGCTAGATTGATATAGTTCTCCTTATGTGGAAAGAAGATTGCTTCCTGACGTGGAAAGATGAAAGGGTTAGTCCTGGCGTGGACAGATACAGAAGAAATGATTCCTAACGTGGACAGGTGTTACTCCTAACGTGGAAGAGTTTTATTCCTAACGTGGACGATTCAATTTATGGAAATGCAGACGAATTATCCCTAGCGGAGTTGCCGAGATTTTTCTGGGTTAACGACAAGTGGAATCCTAACGTGGACAGGTCTTAGTTGAGATTTCTTCGCATCAATGACAGACAGAGGCCTAACGTGGACAAGCAAGCAATCTGTTATGACAGAATCCTTTTCAGAACGGTGAAGACAATCCCCAGCACGGTCGCACGAGATCAGTGGGTTGCCGTAACAGTCATATTCAGCTGATGAATGTCGTTCCTCCAGCAGGAGCGCAATTTAGTTTTGCGGTTGGCAAATTTCTGGGTTCCTAGTATTCAACCGTCTCGTACCGCGAATGTCTGAAGGCTCCGGGCTCTTCACCCAATCGGGTCCAAGTCGCTTGAATAGGGGCAGCTGTTGCGCCCTAAAATTTGCCCAACCTTATTCACTTGGTTTATGTTTCAATGTCATTAGCATTTGCATATAGAGTCATGTGCATAGTCTAATCATCTGCATAGCATAAGCATAGCAAGTCATACAACAGGGGGACCAATCATTATTCTCATCTCTAGAAGCCTATCAAGAGGTTATTATCCCAATTCAATCTCATTCAAGTCATCAGGAAAGAATTTGAAAGCAAAGAGTTCAGCAGATCAAGCCTTGAGTCCATCTCCTAGCTGAGGGTATCTGAGGGTCAACAAGAGGGTTGTGAGCTGTGAGTTGAAGGCATGGAGAGTATCTAGGCATTATGAGAGACTTAGAAAGTCATTTGGAGAAGAAGACAAGTCATTGATGAGAGCACAAGAGCTATAGCTGAAGGCAGTCAACTAGGGTTTCATCTGGGTCAACCCTAGGTCAACCCTAGGTCAATTGACTGATTTAAGGGGCATTCAAGTCTAGTGGAGAGATGTGGGGTTCATCATTGGACATATAAAGAAGGATATGGAGATATGCCAAGAAGAATTCAAGAGAAATCAAGGAGAAGAGGAGCTTCTAAATTAGGGTTTCTGTGTAAAATCCCCTAGTTTAGGTCAAATTTCCAAGCAAGATAAGTCAAAATGATAGCTTCAAATGGCTTCTTGGCCAACATGAAACTTGTAGAGGATCTCAAGACCTTTAATTTGAGTGGTGGAAGACATCAAGGAGATTTATAGAACTCAAGTTATGGCCCTTGCAAGTTACAGGTCATCTGAGGTATCTGAAATTTTGTCTGTGAAAGTGACTTGACTTCCAAGCTAGTTTTACCCCTCAAGGAGATTTCAAATGAATTTCTGGTCAACATAGGAATTGTTCCTCATTGTCTTAGCTTTCTATAATGGTGTGGCATGCCTTCATATGATGTGTGGAACTCAACTTATGGTCTTGGCAAGCAAAGGGTATTTTGGTCATTTGTGAATTACAGGTCATTTTAACCTATGTCCAAAACTCATACAAGGAGGCCTCAAATGGAAAAACTTACAACATCAAACTTGCTCCAAATGACATTTTGAGTCTAGAAAGAAGGTCACAAATTGTTGGAAAAGCTCATAACATGAAGTTGCATGACTGGTCAAATTTGAACTAAAATGGCTTATAACTTAAATAAAGTCAAAGTGAAAAATGGTTTGAGAGATTTATAAGTCCAAATGGAGACTTCCCATATATGATTTTGGGTCCAAAAGACATTTCAAAGACAATGGTTCAAGCACTTTTTTGAGTTTAGAAGGAAAAAGAAAAGTTATTTATGGTTACTTGCATTTGAAGAAACATAACCAAAATGGATTCAATTTGGAATGCAAGGGAAGTTGCAAGATGGTTCTAGAAGATTCATTTGAGCACTATATATTCATGAAATCAGAATTGAGCAAGGGTTGAATCCTCATTTGTGCAAAAATCTCACAAATTCTCTCTATTCTTTCTCATTGCAATTTCATCCAAATTTCTCAAAATCTTCATCAATCATCACCAATATTGATTCCACCATATTCAATCATCATCATGGACTAAAGATCAACAAAGATCTGATTGAAATTGATCCATTTTCGAGCACCATAATCATCAATATCCAAATTGCAATTTCAAGTGGATAGCAAGATCCAAGGCAAGAATCATCAAGGTTTTGCAAACAGAATCAAGCACTGAGTTAGTTGATCAAGATCCAAGCATTAGAAGCCTCAGATCCACGAGTTCAACATCCATTTCCAAGCTTTCGCACCAGGTTCAATTTCTCTCCCATAGCTTGATATAGATAGATTTACATAGTTTTATTAGTTTAGATGTGATCTAGGTTGTTAGTAGAACGATTAGGATGAGTTTGGTGCTGTTTGGTGATAGTTCGTGACAGGTGCTTGAAACTGTTAGGATTTAGAACTCATAACATGGTACATTATAATGTTAGTTTGATAGATTAGAATAATCACCATTAGGCATAGAGTAGATTAGTGCAGGTTTGAGTGAGAATCTTGATGATGCATACCAGAGTATTTTCATGGTGGCCAGAACTTGTCTCGATCGGTTTGAGTGATACACTGAATTTCAGAATGAACTATGACCATAGGCTTGTAGAGGGAGAAATTCTGAATGATTTTCATGTTTGGATCGAATTGAACCATGGCCTGTAGAAGGAGAACAGAGAGCTTGAACATGATACGTGCATGGTATTTCATGGAAGATATAAAACCCTAGTTGTGACCAAGGTTGAAGACGAAATCCTGATCGTCCATCGCGTGCAAGACCTTTGACCAAAGAAGCAATCCCGCGGCTCTCATTTAAAGCAGAATTTTGGAGGGAGAGAATAGAAGCCAAAACGCACCGTTTCATTTAATGAAACGGGCGGGCTTAGTGTGTGTTTTGCTATTGACACCACCCAATATTGAGCCCAGCGAGATTTGAACGTGAAAACCCTACTGAATGCACCCCCTGCTTCCTCTTATTTTTTTTTCTTTTATTTTCATTAATTCTGACTTGTTCTGGGCCTAATACAAACTCGCTACGCGCACCCCACCATTGCTGGCCCATCCTGATTACAACTGAGCGCATCTGCTATTAGTACCCCCCCCCCCCCCCTCTCATTTTAATTGATTTAGTTTTTTAATTCACTTTAATTTTTTACCAACTTTAAAAAACCATATAAAATAGGAAATTAACTCTTTTTTAGTGGTTGTTTTTTCTATATTTTCTTGGTTCTGTGTAGAAAATTGTCATTAAATAAAATTGCATTTTTATTTTTATTTGATATTTTTCCCATATTTTCTAAATAAATAGCATTTTAAATAGTGTCATTTCATGCATGATTTTATTAATTTTTGTTCTATTAGATACTTTCATATTTTTTGTTCATTCTTTTTAGGTTGCTTAGATGAGACATTAAACTTGTAGAAACAATTTAGTTCCCTTTTTTAGAAATTAAATCTAGGGGCTTAGTGTAGGTGTGAACAACATGGATAAAATTAGGGTTTTTTAGGTGATGACTTAGGAGGTTTGATTCTTTCCCTTAGGACTTAGGGTTTAACTAGATTAGTTATGGGACTATAGGGGCTATGGGTAGTTATTAGATCCCTTAGAGGAAAAGTCAGGACTCCCCTACTGCTATTAATACTCTGTGTATGTCTGATTGACTGGTGTGGTGTGCCCTCTGGGGATTATTGCTTGCTTGCTTGGGTATTGGGGTTGTCTGGGAATTTGGGAGAGCTGAAGACTTGAGTAGATGAAGACCATTGGATATTCAGAGATGGAAGGTCAACTGCCAGAGTTGAATAAGAGGTTCTTGCTAGCAGCTGCTGAGGAAACTAGGGTTTAGGAGCTAGGCAGAGTTCTAGATTAGAAAGTTTGTTTCTCAAACATGGATTGCCTTGTCTGCATCCATTCTTCTCTGTGATTCAGAGTCTCTCTAAGACACTCACCCCCTTCCTTTGGAAGGCTTGGTGATAGTGTCTATGAGATAGAACTCTTGAGAGAAAATATCTCTTGTGTTAGAAGCAGTCTGTTCACCACCCTTGGTAGTCAACTGATTGCTTAACACCCAATTCACTCTTGTGACTAATCCCTCATCCTGGAGGTTTGAGCTTGAAGAAAAGCCATTGCAGATAGAAGACTGATGATCAAAGCCCTTGCCTGAAGGTCATGAAGATGGAGATTGATGCTTGTTGAAGCCTGTAGCTAATGGGAGATTACTTGGAGCCAGATGTTGATCCAGAGCTGCTGATGCTGTTGATGTTTTTGCTGTATTTCATTGCTGATGTATTGATTGGTTTTCTGGACTGTATTGTTTGCTGTTTACCCTGCTGGGTTGAAGGTGAAGCCTGTTCACTTTTGCCTATTGCTTTCTAGGTTCGAGGTTGAGTGGGACTCCCTTGCCTCGCTTGTACTGTTGCATCCATGCATTTTACCGCTTTATTATATCTGTTGTTGTTTCTGTTTCTGCCTATCCCGTAGGATCTCTGTTTCTCTCTGTGCAAGAGAGGAGCATGATAGACATTAGGTCTTAACCCATGCATGATAACATTAGGTTAGTTTGTTTCCCTTCGCAACCGTAGGTTAGAGTTCTGTCTCTTTCTTTCTCAAAACAAACAGAAAAACACATAAAGATTTCAAACACAATAAAAGACACTTCTTCCGTAAAAGAATGTGAACTCATCAAAGCGTCATTTTTGTCCTCTGGGACTGTTGATCAGAAAACCTTTTTTAGAAGGAATAAAATCAACCAAGACAAGCTTGTGTCGTACGTGGACCGAACTACGTTTGCTCTGATCTTTCATGCTGTATGAAAGTACGTAGGCATAGGATGCGATATCCTAGCGAGCAACCTTCCCCTCCTTTCCCGTAGGTAGGCGAACTACGTTGACTCTGATTTCTCGTTCCAGGCGAGAATACGTAGGCATAAAGTGCGATACTTTGCCGAGTCATTTTTTATTTTCATTTTATTTTCTTTTTAACCCTTGACCTATAGTTTAGATAGAATAACAATCCATACCCGAAAACAAGCGTGGATCCCGTCGAGTACGACGGACGTGAGGGGTGCTAATACCTTCCCCTTGCGTAACCGACTCCCGAATCCAGGTTTTGGTTGCGACGACCATACCTTTCCCATGTTGTGCGAGGTTTACTCTGAGCGTTTCCTTTCCCTCCCGTGGGATAAATAACGCACGGTGGCGACTCTTCTGTTCAGCCGGCGCCGATTTTCGCAGTAGCGACACTATGCAATATGAGGACGATAACCATATCTATCATGCTCCCAGGTCAATCATTATAGGTGATGATGCAAGAGCTGAGGACCTTAGGGAGGTAAAAGAAAACAATCAAAGCCTCATAAAGCGACTCCAAGCAATGGAAGGTGATGATATTTTTGGGATTGCTGCTAAAGAGATGTGCTTGGTTATCCCAACCAAGTTTAAGACACCAGAATTTGATAAGTATAAGGCGCATACTTGTCCAAAGACCCACCTTATCGTGTACTATTGCAGAATGGCTGCGCATGTGGATGATAACAAGCTGATGATACATTGTTTTCAAGACAGCTTGAGCGGAGCACTGTCCAAATGGTATTTGAGTCTCGATTAAGGGAAGATTATAAATTTCTAAGATCTATCTTACGCCTTTATCAAACACTATCAATACAAAATGGATATGGCGCCCGATAGGAGACAATTACAGAACATGTTGCAGAGAGACAAAGAATCATTCAAGGAATACACACAGAGATGGAGAGAGTTGGGCTCTCAGGTTGAACCTCCATTAGCTAAAAAAGAGCTTGCTGAACTATTCATGGACATTGTACCATCTGCCTATTATGAGAAAATGGTAGGAAGCACATAGTTGGGATTCTCTGAGCTTGTGGCCATAGGAGCCTGAATCGAGCATGGTTTAAAAAGTGGTAAAATCGTGTATGTTGCTACTACTTCCAGTAATGTAAGAATGAACTAGAGAGGTTTCCAACAAAGACAAGAAGGCGAGACAAATGCCTTATCTAGTGGTCAGAGAGGAAGTCAACAAATGAGAAGACCTCCACAGCCTACTGCTTATCAACAACACTCTACTTTAGTACCATACTTTCAACAACCTTATGTGGTGTTTGTAATGCCAGCGTATCCACCACCACCACCTCCTGTCAGTTATCCACTACACCCTCAAACCATTCGTGCCAGGATATCCACCACAAATGGCTTCTCCATGTCCACCAGCTCCTCCGGTTCAGTGTCACCCACAACAAAGACCACAGGCTCCTCCTGCTGCTCTTACAAACCAAAATCGTGTTAGAAGAAGCCCAAATTTTGAACCTATCTCTATGACGTATAAGGATTTATACCCATCTCTGGTGTACAAGGGGTTAGTGACCACTAGGTCATTACCTCCTTTCATTGGAAAGCCTCCTCATTGGTTCAACCCAGACTTACACTGTGAATACCATCAAGGCGTTGTAGGGCATGATTTGGATGGATGTTTTGCTTTAAAGGCAAGGGTTCAAGAGGTCATTAATTTCAAGATCCTTTCTTTCAAAGATAAGGGTCCAAATATTGCTAATAACCCTCTTCCCACTCATAATGGACATGTTGCCAATGCTATCGAAGAAGCGTCTGATGAACAGGTTGTCAGAGATGTCAGAGAATTGAAAACCCCGCTGAAAGAGCTCCCTGCTCGTTTGGTGGAGTCTGGTTTGATTTCAAAGAAGCATGAATGTTATGATGAATTCTCCATTCTTCAAAAAGGATTTTCTGTGGCTAACAAGGATATACAACAATAAATGGATCAAGGAGTACTTTAAGTCAATCGCATGAAAGCTGATAAGAACATAGCGATGATTGAACCTTATTTTGAAATACCACCGACATGGGAAATTGAGTATGATAATACACCAAGTGTTCCGCCCAGAAGAGTATACGTGTGTCCAGAAATAGTGATTCAACCCGCTCCTCTCCCTTATTCCAACAACAATGCAGTGCCATGGCGCTACAATGCTGCAGTTTTCATAAATGATCAAGAGGTATCCTTAGGGGACCAGTTTGAAACGATTTCTAGACCTGACATATCCAATATTGCTGAAACAAGTAGGATGACCCAAAGCAGTCGCGTCTTTGGGCCTACGCCACCTCCAAAATCTATTGAAGAAATTGTAAGAGAAGAGATGACTGAAATTCCACAATCCCATAAAAGACTGGAAATTGTTGATGAGACAATATCACTACAAGAAGTAGAAGAATTTTTAAGATTGATTAAAAGAAGTGATTATAAAGTGGTGGATACTCTTCACCAAACTCCTTAGTGAATTTTTGTGCTCTCATTATTGCTTCATTCAGAAGCTCATAGGAAGGCCTTACCGAAGGTGCTCATACAGGCGTATGTATCATAAAGGATCATTGTAGATCAATTCAATGGAATTGTATCTAACATTACTACCTGCCGTACTTTGAGCTTTCATGATGGAGAGCTTCCCGAGGAAGGAAGAAACCATAGTCGAGCTCTGCATATCTCTGTGAAATGTTTGGATGATGTCTTAGCCCGAGTGTTGGTGGATACAAGGTCATCACTAAATGTCATGCCAAAGTCCATTTTAGCCAAACTCTCTTATACAGAGACGATGATGAGGCCTAGTATGATGATTGTAAAGGCTTTTGATGGATTCCGTAGGGCTGTGATCGGAGAAGTGGACTTACCCATACTTGTGGGCCCATACACTTTCAAGATAACTTTCTAGATGGATATCAACCCAGCATACAGTTGTCTATTAGGAAGGCCATGGATCCACGTTGTTGGCGTAGTAACATCCATACTTCACCAAAAAAAATGAAATTTGTGGTGAATGGAAAGCTAATCATAGTGTCTGGCAAAGAGGATTTGTTGATCAGTCACCTTTCTTTGTTCAGATATGTTGAAGCGAATGAAGGAGTATTTGAAACTTTTTTTCAAGCTCTTGTAATTGCTAATGTTGTCTTCCTGGAGGTAAAAGAACAAGATATGGTGGTAGATCCATCATTTGCTTCTTTGAAAGGTGCAAAGGCAATGCTCGAGAGAGGCAGTCCTGAAGGTTGGGGTCAAGTGATTCACATTCCTGAGAAGAATAACTGTTTTGGGCTAGGATATGAGTCTCAGATGAAGGAAGGTGTCCAGAGTTCATCCGGAGCTAAAACAAGGATTTTCCAAGAAGTGCTCCACAGTGCAGGATTCATTCATGATAAAGAGGTGGCCGCTATAGAAGACGATGCAGCTGATCCAACAACACCATGCCTGGTGTACCACAACACAACTAATTTGAATAACTGGGAATCTATCGACCTACCTGAAGTTTGTTCATTGTCAAAGTAATTTATTTTCATTTTCTCAAAATCTTTTTGCTCTGCCCAAGGCTTAAGGATCATATGTAGGGCCCTGTCGCTACTGCGAAAATCGGGCCTGCAAAATAGAAGAGTCGCCACCTTTCGTTATTTATCCCTCAGAACTGGAAAGGGAACGATCGGGAAAAACCTGACGCAAAGGTATAAGACAAGGTCATCGCAACCATTGTCTGGGTTCGAGAGTCGGTTATGCAAGGGGAAGGTATTAGCACCCCTCACGTCCATCGTACTCGATGGGATCCACGCTTGTTGGTTTGTCTACGGGTGAAAAACAATCTATCTATGGCTGCTAAATCTAAACGGAAATAAACTGACTCGATAGAGCATCGCGCTCTATGCCTACATACTCCCTCGTGCAATGGGAAAGTCAGAGTCAACGTAGTTTGGGAAACTACAGCGGGATTTTGCTCACCAAGACGTCGCGTCTTGTGCCTACGTACTTCCACACGGCCTGAAAGATCAAAGCTTCCGTAGTTCGGGCTAACTACGGCTAGACAGGGTGTTCTCGATCACACAGGGGTGAGAGAAAGGACTGACGATACTAGCGTATGCATTCTAGCAGTTAGGTGTATGCTGCTCGCTTGACGGAGACTTAAGCGTTACCTGTTTGCGGTAGAACGAACGTAGTATGTCGGGTTTGAAAGGTATGGGAACCTACGGGTTCTAGAACTACGGTCTAGTCTCAATTGTGCTCGGGAAAGAGAAAGGAAACATCAGTCGTTAGCGGGAAGGTCTCGATCGCACGACAGCGAGAGAACAGAAAAATTAGTTGTTAGTGTGCTCGCTAGGATATCGCATCCTATGCCTACATATTCTCGTCTGGCATGAGAAATTAGAGCAGCTGTAGTTCAGCCAACTACAGCAAAAGGGGAAAAGGGAGAAAGGGAGCTCGCTAGGATATCGATCCTATGCCTACGTACTCTCGTCTGGAACGAGAGATCATAGCAGACGTAGTTCAACGGGAAAACGAGTCTCGATTGCACAGGGGCAAGAGAAGGGGTCTCGATCGCCTGAATGCGGGAGAAAAGGGTTTCGATCGCACGGGGGCGAGAACAAAGAGGAAGCAGGCTTACGCCTAAACGGGAAGGAACTCGGGACACACACGCAAGAACCTAAGGCGTAGGAACGAATGCGTTGCATGTCACCCAAAGGGTACCATACTAGACATCTTAGACGATTGAGAAGAAACTCCTCAACTGTCATTTCTTACGTATCTAACGATACAGCTCACAACACTCGACGGTTGCCTGAATACTTGAATCAGCAAGATGATGTTGAACGAAGCAGCTCCGTCGGCTCTTGACATGCGCTCAAGCTCCATTCCAATCTTCTCCTCTCTGGATCCTTGATGAGGATGCTCGAATCAGGAACAATGTAACGCTTAGACCGTCATGGCTCGACTTATACGAGAAATCGAACCCTGAGAGGTAGCGTATTGATGTCCGTGTCAAAGACAAGATAGAGAAATGATATCGACAATCATTCTCCAATTAAATCGTGTCACACGGCCAACCAAGAATAAAATCGAGATAAAATCGGAAGAGAAAAGAAAATAGGAGAGAAATACAACGACAAAAGGAAATAAAATCCTACTCTTAAAAATTAGCAATTAATTTCTACTAGAAAATATTCTAAAGAAATAAAATGGAATGCGTAATAGAAAATAGCATATAAAATCTATCAAACTCTAATAATATCCTATAAAAAAATAGGATGAAAAATCTATATTATAAAATCTATAATATTCTATATTAAAAATTTATAGTAAAAAAAATGCATAATATGCTAAACTATAAAAACTATAATCCTAAAAGAAAATAGGAAAATAAAACTGTTCTATTACAACCACACATCCAATACAAAAGAAATTGGAAAAATAAAGGGAAGGGGGGGTACAAGCTGCAAAAGGGATGAAATGCAGTAAAAAACTACCACTGGGCCCAGCCCACAATACAAAATTAAGAAAAATAACAAAATAAAAAAACTGGGGGGGGGGGGGGGGTGCGCGCAGTGCAATGGAGGTACAGTCAGAAAACCACTATTCTGGGCCCAGGCCAATAACTACCAAAACTCCATCAGGGGGGGGGGGGGTTCGCTAGGGAAATTGGAGGTATGGACTTTAGCAATCAGTTGGGCCTAGCCCAACAAGAATCAAGACAACCAAAAACAGAGGGTGAATGGATCAGGAAATGTTAGTTGGGCCACGAGGCCCAATCACCCAAAGGCCCTCGTCTTCCTCATTCTTCCATTCCAGTCTGAAACCCTAGCTTTCACTCTCTCTTCTCTCCGCCGCCGCCTGTGATCTTTCCTCCATCTCAACTATGTTCTCAAATCAAACAGACAACACTCGAAACACCAGTGGATCTTGGCGTTTGCAAGTTGGCGATCCACAAAGCTTTGTTGTTGTATTCCTGAAGTGAGATATGATGTTAACCGTGTTCGTATGAGGTCCGATCTGAGGAAGACAAGGCGTATTTGGAAAGTTGTTCAAGATGATCCATGGTATTTCTGTGGTTTGTAGATCGTGCGAGGTTCGTGAATCGAAGAAGGTTGGATATTGTTCGAAGCTTGCTCGCGGATTCAACACAGATTAAGAAGAAATCTGGAAAAATGCTGTGAATGTTGAGGATGTTCGTTGAGTTTATTCGCGATCTTGAAAGCCGTTGACGAATCTTGGAACTGATGTTGATGATTATGGAGAAATTAGTCATGAAGATGAAGATCTTGCATGAACACGGTGTAGATCTGGAATTCCTGGAGAAGTTCTTGGATGATTGATGAAGTTCACGAAGAACACCTTGAAATGGATGAACGGATTCAGAAGGATATGGAGAATGATGAACATGGTTGGATGTTCTTGATCGTTTCTGGAAAATCATGAAGAACGAGAATGAAAGTTGATGAATCTCCATCGGTTTCTAGATAAATCTGGATTAAGACGGTTGAAGGTTCAAACGAACATGGTGGAATTGATGAAGTTTTGAGAGGATTGATGAGTTCCGGTGACGGTTACCAGTGGAAAACGCAGTTTCCAGCGACAGTTGCGAACTCCAGCGACTGTTGTGGTGGTCCCTGCGGCGGCTGCATGGCCGGCCGGTGAGGGGAGCCAGTGAGGATAGGGATGAGACATGTGTGGCCATGCAGAGAGAGAGAGGGACAAGTGGCGGTGAGGTGTCAGGTTGTGGGTGCATGCAGTGAATGGAGTGGCAAGAGTGTGTGCTGGCCACGTGTGAATGAGGTGTTCAGAGAGAGAATGAACGTGTGGCACCTTTATATATGGACAAGTGGCGTGTGGAATGGGCCCCCAAAACTAGACATCTGGCCCACAACGAAAATGGCAATTAATTGATTAAAAAACTGATATTAAGACTAAATCAATGAGGATTAAGACCAATAGACTCTACTAAAAACCAATTAACTGCACCTAGTTATTAAAACCTAATTAAAAACTCAATTAAACTCTAACTAAAACTGATATAATTAATTCCTAAACTAAAAATCCCAATTAATTGGTTAAACAAAAATCAATATCAATTGATCAAAAACCGCTAATTACCTAATTAAAATGTTAAAATCCTAATTAACACCCAATTAACATTCTAAAAAAAAGATTGATTAATATCTATTAAATTCTAGAAGAAAACTATTTAAAAGGAAAATTAAACCTATTAATTTCTAAAAGAAATTAAATCTATAAAATGCTAAAACAAAATTAATATCCAAAGAAAGATTTAAAATCTATAACATCTATTATATCTAAAAATTATTCTAGAAAAACAACCAATTAAAATTCTAGAAATTATCTATTTAAATCTAGAAATTATTAAAACCTATTTAAAATTCTAGAAAAAGAATTAAAATTCATTTTAAAATTCTAGAAATTAAGGGAAAAATCTAAAAATGCAAGGAAGCCAATTAAATCGATTAGAAAACAGATGCGCGAATACAGCGAAATAAACGGTAAAAACCGGACACCTAAATGTCCTCAAAAACAACAGCGAGAGCTGAAAACACCGGGACGGGCACAAATTCTCAAAATAAATCCTCGTATCTGTGGCCTGGAATGCCTGAAACGTCCGGAGAGGCTGTAATCCCAATAAAATCAATCTGACTGCAAAAATGCGATGTATGCGGTATGTAAATGCAGAATGCAAAATGAGTCGAAACATAAGCCAAATGCGATAACTGGTTGGTCAAATTTTGGGGTGCAACAGCTGCCCCTATTCAAACGGCTTGGACCTGAAGGGTTGAGAAGCGAACGGCTTCCAAACATTCAAAGGTAGAAGACGGTTGAATACAAAAGAAACCCAGAAATTTGCCAACCTTCAGAAATAAACTGCGCAGACTGCTTGGGGAACAAATATCCAAAAAATTGAATCCAGTTCTCACAGCAACAAACTGATCAATCATCTGACAAAGAACCTGACTTTAGCACCAGTTACCTGTGTGACGCCACAAATAACAAACCCGAAGGTTGGATCTTCATGCACTTGATCCTTTCACGTCATCTAATGATAGACAGGAAGAAAAACAATCTTGATCTCGTATAGTCTAATGATAGACGAGAGGAAATCTCTGAATCTCGCATCGTCTAATGATAGACGAGAGGAAAATTCTATTCAAATCTCGCATCGTCTAATGATAGACGAGAGGAAAATCAATCCAAATCTCGCATCGTCTAATGATATACGAGAGGAAAACCTTGTCTGAAGAGCCACATCGTCAGTGAGAACTAGCGGAAGGAAAACCATATAAACTTCAACACTACCCATCAAATTTCAGAATCCTTTCGTCTATAGGAGTTGATGGAAAGAACAATATCCTCGAAGGGGCCACATCATCAATAAGGATTGACAGGAAGAAAACCACCTTCAAATAGCCTTGTCGTCAATCAGGATCAACAACTAGGAAAACCAAACATTCTTCAAAGAGCCTCGACGTCAATAAGGATCGACGGTCAGAAAAACACTTCTTGAAATGTCATCTCATCCGATAAACAGAAAGAAAGCCAATATCTGAAAGATCTCCTTGAAACCTCTCAACGTCTCAAGATAGACGGAGAGAAACCATACTCGAACTCACGGCGTCTACAGATAGACGGAGAAAAATGATAATCGAACTCATGACGTCTAAAGATAGCCGGAGAAAACCATACTCGAACTCATGACGTCTAAAGATAGACGGAGAAAATATCTTGCTCAAACTCACAACGTCTAAAGATAGACGGAGAAATCCATACTCGAACTCATGACGTCTAAAGATAGACGGAGAAAATTCCTGCTGGGGGAAATACATCGTCACTAGGAATTGACGGGAAGAACAGTCTGTCTTCATCAAATGATCGATAGACAAAGCATAACCGTCGTATGATCTGAGAATCAAATAAACCACAGAACTATCTGAACAAAGCTGCTGGGTAATTGCCCCTGAACTGATTGCAGAGTGATTCACATTGCCATAGAAGGCTGATAGAAAAACTGGCTTATGCTTCGCATGCATGTGCGTATGTTTGAATTTTTCTTTGGCGTAAATGCTCCATATAAGATGGAATGCTACGCATTTGAGGATGAAATGCAAATATGATGCAAATATGATGGTATATGCAAGATGCAAATGCAGGCTCGGGCTGCTGGAGAAAAGTTGTACACAGAAGGACCATTCCAGCAAAATAAATGCTGGAAAGGTGAAGCCAACTCCACTGCTGGAGAAACTGGATACGGAACCGCTTCAGCAAAATAAATGCTGAAGACAAAGCCAACTCCGCTGGGGATAACCGGATATCACAGAATTATTCCAACAAAATAAATGCTGGAAGAGTGAAACCAACTCCGCTGAGGGATAACCAAATGTGCTAAGTAGATTAGACCTCCATGGGGATAGCTTACACGTGCCAATGAAAATTGGACTTTTGGCTGGGGGAAACAGACGGAGTCTTCCTGCGTACCAATGAAGATTGGATTTTGAGACTGATGCACCAACACGGATGGGCCTCACAGTGATTGCTAATATGGATTGGGCTTTAGGAATGGCGTGCCAATAAGGATTGGGCTTTAGGCTATCCGTGACGGGTCAGGCACGACTGACGCTGGACAACATCCTATCTGAATTCACAGCTTCTGGTTTAAAGGGTCAAGGGATAATAGCACGACTTCCCGACATTCGTCTCACACTTGAAGATTGGCTGCATCTGCTTGAGTAGCTCTGAGTAGCTCTGATGACACCAATAGGAACAATTCCTTCGCTTCTGATATGCCCCAGTTTGTGGGATCTCTGTGGGGATATTCTTCGAAAGGAAATCTAAAAATCTGTACCATGATGGTCTGATATACACTGTCCTAGCACTCTGAACCTCGGAGAGATGCTTTGGATCAAATGCCCCTCGGACAAGAAACAATTTCTGCGCTTTTCTTAGGGTGGCCTGCCCCTGTCTGCAACGACTTTGCCCCTGATAGGCTGATCTGCTGGGAGATACACTGATTGTCCTCGAGAGATTCATCAAATCTCAACCTGACTGCTTCAGAATAACTGACTTCGGATGGCTGACATCACTAGGGATTACCTGATATAGCTTCCCCGGTCCACGGAGTATTCGAGCGTTCCGTATTCTATCCTGATCAGACTTTCCACTGTAGGAAACTTTCCTGCTGTCAAGCGCTTACTCGCAGGTAAAACCAGTTGTTCTGCACAACAGATATATTAATGCAATGCATATGACAATTTTAACATCCAATCTGTTCACTGGAAAGGAAAAACATTTTATGGCATATAATGCACAAATCATTTATCAAGAATATCAACATCAGTACCAACATGGTAAGAAGAACCCTTTTAGGGGTCAGTTTCGACGCGATCTTTACCGATGTATGCCTTCGAAACAAACCTGCTTCAATTACGACTTTTGAAGGTTGTAACGTGGTCAGGCTCACGGTTTTGAAAGGAAGGATAAAGGCTCAAAACTTATTTTCACCCACCCGTTCTCCGTGATGTTTTCCAATCCTACTTTTAGCTAATTAGACCTTAGCACTCACTTTTCAGTGGTTGAAAGATAGGAGCGATAGTTCGAGAAACCATGAGTTTCTAGAGTGACAGCCACTCACTTTTCGTCTTTGACACTTGGGGTCACGCGGCTCATATTTGTTCGAGGATTTATCCTTCTTTTCCTTTTTCGTTTTCTTTCCCTAACTTTTTCCTGGACTGCCTCCTTTGAGCTTCTTCTGATTATTAAGTCCAGCGGGATGCCCTCATTTTTGCCTAAGTCATTTGCTTTGACTTAGCGGGCTTTCGATTCTTTTCTTTCTTTTTTTTCGAACAAGTCGTGTGACACTGGTTGTCTGACTCTTTGGGGGAATAATGTGACTGTTTCACTCCTGACGTTTAACCACTGCGGTTTTTTAGGCACGACCTCTAGAGGTGTGATTGATCCTCGAACGGACACTCCTTTTCTGCAATTTGGACGCTCGGTCAAATTAGCTAACACCTACCCTGCCCCGGGTTAAGATTGAGGGTTTTTCGTTTTCCAAAAGAAACTCCTACTACTAGGCTCAAAGGGGTTGACAAGGGATTATCTTCCTTATATCTCCGGTGTTTAGGGATTTGAAACAATGCCTGTACATCATCAGCAGGTTTTATTTTCAAAAGCATACATTCGGAAGCTTGCGCGTCTTTAAACTTCGTCATCCTCCCCAGATCCCGCTTAACCAAGCATTGAATATCTGTAAAAATTGAGTGAACATGTCTGGATTGAATCAAAACATGCATACTCATTTCATTATCCATATCAATTGAAAACAATACAAGTTTTACGAATGCAATTTGCGCTTTAACAGAAAAGAAACTACAAATGCAAAGAAATGACATAATAAAACACAGATTGCCCGTTGCTGGGAACCGGGCTCTTCGAACTTGATTTGCTGCTGAGCCAGCCATCTTCAGAATTACTCGTCGAAGTCATCCTGATACTCCTCTGAACATCTGCTATCAGTGAACTCTCCCACAACCTGAACTGATTCACCCACTTGGCTGGATAAAGGGAGGTCGACACTATGAGGCGTGACAGATATCCTGTTAGAGTCCACCAAGGTCTGAATCTGGCTTCGAAGCACCTTACAGTCATCTATTGAATGCCCCTGTGCCCCAACATGGTACTCACAGCGAGCATTGGCATCAAAACCTGGAGGGTAAGGCGGGATCATTGGATCGGTCTCCTTTGGCACTATCATCCCCCTTTTGACCAAATCCGGCAACAATTGACTATACGACATCGGTAGCTGAGTAAACTGCCTTTCAGGTTTCCTTGGTCTTCGTCGGGCGTGCTGACGCGGCTGACGATGATACGGCTATTGACTCTGGCGGGTAACAGATATCCGACATACAGACCCGACAGGTTGCTGACTCTGAGTACTCGAAGTGTCAGGATACTGAATCTGAGGTACGGGAGATTCTGAGACAACATCACTGCCTTTCTCCCCTTCTTCTTGAGAACTGACAATTGATTCATCTTCATAAACTGCAGTATAAGGAATATCTTGAATCTTTCCGCTCTTGATTCCGCTCTCAACACGTTCTCCCACTCTTATCAAGTCCACAAAGCTTGCATTTCCACAACTGAACAATGCGTCATAGTAACGGCCCTTCAAAGTATCCACGAAAAGGTCAACCATTTCTCTGTCCACAAGCGGTGGTTGAACACAAGCAGCCAATTCTCTCCATCTCTGCACATACCCTGTAAAGGATTCGTTCTCCGCCCGAGATAACTCTTGCAAATGCACGCGACTAGGAGCTATATCCAGGTTGTAGTTGTACTACTTTACGAAGGCATTGGCTAAATCAGACCATGATTTGATACTATCACTCTTCAACTACATATACCAATCCAAAGATGCTCCGATTAAACTATCCTGGAAATAGTGAATCATAAGCTTGTCATTAGTGACATATGAAGTCATTCTTCTGCAGAACATAACCAAATGTAGCTTCGGACAACTATCCCCTTTGTACTTCTCAAAATTGAGCATCTTGAACTTCGGAGGCAACACAAGTCCTGGCACCAAACACATGCTCGTAGCATTCAGGTTGAGAGTATTCTTATTTATCAAGGCAGCCACCTGATCTTCCAACAGCTGAAGTCTTCTCGTATCCTCAACAGCCCTAGGGTTCTGAACAATAACCGGCGGAACAACTCTTGGATGTGGGACAATCCATGGAGAAGGAACGATCCTTGGAGAATCTGGCGTGGAGAAAGTGAAACCTTGATACTCTGTGTCATCGAGAGAAGATGGTCCTCTGACAGGGGTTTGCACAGGTTGAGCGACATTGTTCCCCAGAGTCCTCTGAATATTGTTTTCTCCTCTATTCATAGCTGTTATGGCTTCCATGACCTGACTCAACTGGTTCTTCAACAATTCAAACTCGACCCTGGTAACAAACTGATTATGCTCTTCGGAGTCCATGATCCTTCCAGAAACTAACTCAAGTCCAATGCGAATGCCGGGAAGTCAACTGCGAATTGGACAAAAGACGGGTAAGCTCTCTGTTCCAGCCGAGGATGGACATGCAAGCATGAGATGCACATGAAATGCAATGCAAAATGCAACAAACCCGGGACCACAGCCACCACAAAGCTCTAAATACTGTTGCGCTGCTGACGGGATAAGTTCGCTCTGACGAGAGAAAACCAAAATACCGGGTAGGCTGGAAGTCAAGTTTCCTGCAAAAACCCCCCACTCACGGGTATGGACCTAAACTGACACAGGTTCGGCATCCTATGCGGTCATCAGCGTCACAGACTTTCAAGAACGATGATACGATACCCAGAAGGTGTGGCATCATCATCTCTTGAAGTGGCCTCACTCGGCTGAATCATAAGTGATCGGTCCCCAGAGTCGACAATCCTCCAAACCAACAACCCCTCAAGCCCAAAGGGCTGGAAAAGAAGTCAATCGGGAGAACCTCGTATGAGCGTGGGTTTCATGAGACACTAGTGCCTGCAAAGCAAGCACGCGCCCACTAATTTCCACAACTAATGCTAAGTACACTTAAGCCTGGGTCTGGCTTCTCACTCATCAGAGCTCCCCTCCCACAACAGCACAATAGCAACAGATAAAAATAATAGTGCGGAAAGTGTAAAAATATCAGTAATATACAACACACAAAAATAAACACCCACAGACAAGCAAACAAGCGCTAGGATTGACTCTCGTCGGGACGTTGGATCCCTCAGATTGACTCGCATAGGAACTGTTGGAGTCCTAGGAAACTATCGCAGTCCCCAGTGAAGTCGCCAGCTGCTGGGGATTGCCCAGGCAGCTAGGAAGAGAATCCAAGACAAGATTCGCTTAGAGAGCCAGAGTCCCCAACAGAGTCGCCAGCTGTTGCTACTGCGAAAATCGAGCCGGCAAAACAGAAGAGTCGCCACCTTTATCCCTCAGAACTGGAAAAGGAACGATCGGGAAAAACCTGACGCAAAGGTATAAGACAAGGTCATTGCAACCATTGTCTGGGTTTGGGAGTCGGTTACGCGAGGGGAAGGTATTAGCACCCCTCACGTCCATCGTACTCGATGGGATCCACGCTTGCTGGTTTGTCTACGGGTGAAAAAAAATCTATCTACGGCTGCTAAATCTAAACGGAAAGAAACTGACTCGATAGAGCATTACGCTCTATGCCTACGTATTCCCTCGTGCAATGGGAAAGTCAGAGTCAACGTAGTTCGGGAAACTACGGGGGGATTTTGCTCGCCAAGACGTTGCGTCTTGTGCCTACGTACTTCCACACGGCGTGAAAGATCAGAGCTTCCGTAGTTCGGGCTAACTACGGCTAGACAGGGTGTTCTCGATCACAGGGGTGAGAGAAAGGATTGACGATACTAGTTGTTGCACCCTAAAATTTGCTCAACCTATTTCACCTGGTTTATGTTTCAATTGCATTGTCATTTGCATAATAAGTCATGTACATAGTCTAATCATTTGCATAGCATAGCATAACAAGTCATCTAAAAAGGGATCAAGTGCCATTCTTATCAGAAAGAGGCACATCAAGGGGTTTTATTCAAGTTCAAGACCATCCAAGTAATCAAGAAATGAGTTGAAGCTTTGAAAAGTTTGAGGGTCAACCAGTGGATTTCTCTCCTAATCTTGGGGGGTTGAAGATCATCAATGAGTGTGTGAGCCATGGCTGAGGGTATGGAATGTGTACAAAGATCATGGAAGACCTAGAGGGTCATTTTGAAGATGAAACAAGTCATTGATACAAGTACAAGAGCCAGAGTTGAAGTGTAGTCAACTAGGGTTTCATCTGGGTCAACCCTAGGTCAATCCTAGGTCAACTGAGTGATTGAAGAGCATCAAGGCTTAATTGGAGGATGTGGGATTCATTTATTGATATGGTGATACAAGTGGGTGTTGTACCAAGGATAAATCAAAGAGGATCAAGAGGAGGAGGAGTTACTAAATTAGGGTTTCAGTGTAAAATCCCCTAATTTAGGCCTATCTTCCAAGCCAGATAAGTCAAAATTCAAGTTTCAAATGGATTCTTGGTCAACATAAAACTTGTATAGCTTCTCAATATCTTTAATTTGAGTACTAGAAGTCTTCAAGAAGATTTGTATAACTCAAGTTATGGTTCTTGCAAGTTATGGGTCCCCAGAGGACATTGAAATTTATCTGTGAAAGTCACTTGACTTCCAAGCAACTTTTTCCCATCAAGGAGTTTTCAAATGGATTCTTGGACAACATAAGAGTTGTAGATCTTGATCGTAGCTTTAATTTGAGTACTAGAAGTCCTCAAGAGGATTTGTGGAACTCAAGTTATGGTCTTGGCAACCCAGGGGTATTTTGGGAAAGTTGAATTACAGGTCATTTTTCAACATAGGTCCAAATCTCCATCTTCCACTCCTCAAATGGAAAAATGTTCAACATGAGATGTGTTCAAAATGATGTTTTTAGGCTAGATAAGAGGTCATGAGAGTTTGGAATGGCTTTCTTCGCAAAATCATAAAAATGGCCTAAAAATGAGGGTAAATTTTAAATGAACCAAGGTTGGAAATTAGGGTTTTTGATCTACAAATCCAAACCAAGCCATATGACATACCAATTTGATTGTAAAATGCATTTTGAGAACATTGACATTGCCACAATTTTGAGTTGAGGGATATTTTTATGACTTGCTTTGTAAATTGGTTACTTGCATCATAAGTAACAATGGCCAAACCAATCTTCAAGGCATAACCAAGGCTATATCCAATCCAAACATTTCCAAAATCTCATCTAAGGACAAATTGGACTCAGAACAAGGTGAATACAAGCTGATATCATGAGCTGGTATGAACATAGCATGACATGAGATTTCATGACATGAGATGGTGAATTTCTCATTGGATTGATCCAGAAGATTCTAGAGCCTTCATCCACATTCTATATATACATATGAAGTGGTTCAGATTACTAGTTGGAGAAAATTGAGGGAGATTGGAGAGTTTGCATTTTCAACCTTCCATTTGCAAAACAGAATTCAGTTACAAGTTTCAGCCACTTTCAGCCCATTCTTTTGATCTCAGAACCTTGATCAAGAATATGCGAGTGATCCCAGATGGATTATTGAGCAAGAACCCTGAAGAATCGTGTGTTTGCATTTGGAATTCTCAGCCTGCAACTCAAGATCGAATTCAAGAATCCAAGCCATTTCAATCTCTTTCTTTGCATACAGAAGCATCCTTTGGTGTTGGTGAAGGTGTCTGGAACCTATTGAAGCTTATCTTGAAGCTTTGATCACTCTGTTCATCTCAAAATTGCAGGTATATAAACTTCACTCCATGGCTTGATTTAGGTAGTTTCAATAGGTTTTGAATAGTTAGATTCAATGTAGATGATCATAGGGAGCTTTCTGGTAGCATTAGGGTTGATTTAGAGACAATTAGTTGAATGACATAAATTATGTTCATGCAATTATCTTGGTGTTCTTGATGATAGAATCTTAGTTTGATAGTTAGAATTGATCAGGGTGAAGTGGTGAAGAGTTTAGGCCACTCAATTTTAGGTTTGGTGAGATTTGGTTCTTGGTCAATTTCTGAGATCCCAATCGTGTTTTGAGGAAGAAGATGTTTCAATGTTCATGGAGCACATGGTTGAATTGCTGGTAAAAAATGGAGTGAGTTAGGGTTTTTATTTTTGATTTTTGATGAAGATTTGATGGAACACGAATTGGAGAAGATGAGATTGAAGCTCTGAGCTTCTATGGTGTTTTCCCTCCAAGACATGTTCAAAGGTTGAAGATAACCTGATCACCATTGGATGTGAGTGAGACCTTTGACCAAAACAACATCTAAGGGCCACGATTTGCTCTCAAGTTGGGAAGAGTTTCTGAAGGCATCCAAACACACCGTTCCATTAAGTTTCCAGCTTGGGCTTAAGTGAGAATTTGATAAAGACACCCCACTTCAGAGGCCCACTAGGAAATACACTGAATTCGCTTGCTATTCGTACCACATATTTGTCCATTTTCTTAATATTTTTTGTATTAATTTCTGATTAAAATTGGGCCTAGTGCGCTTTCCTATTAGCACCCCCCTCTGGGCCCAGTTAGTGAAATGAACTGGTTGTGATTGCTATTGGACACGCGCACTTTTCATTTTCCTCATATTTTCTTTTATTTTCATTTTTAATTCTTCATTTTATTAGGTTAATTGAAAAAATCATAACTAATTGAGAAATTAATATTTTTGATTGGGAGTTTTTTCCCATTTTCCTTAAAACCTCTAGAAAATAATAAAAGAATAAAAAATATTAATTCATGCATTTTTCTTTTTTATGGCATTTTTACAAGTTTAAGTGCTTTTATTTCATTTTATTTTGATATACCAACTTGCTGAATTTAGCATGATCATTTCACTTTGATTTTTGGTGTAATTCTTTTTGCTATAGTTAGATTATAGTATTAGGTTCCCCCTGGAATTTTATCACATTTTTATGATTTAATTTTAGTTAGTTTTGAATAAGGAACTTTAGTGTGCTAGAATTAGGGTTTCAACTTGACATAGGTGCATTTTAACACATAGTTTTGGGTTTTTTAGTTTAATTTAGGACTTGGGGTTTATGTGGGGTATAGGGTACCTAGTTAGGATCCCTTAGAAATTAATCTAGGATTTTAGGATGAGTATTTCCATTTTATTTGTTTTTTGCAAGTTGGTTGTTATTGGTGTGTTTCCCTCTTGGGATGTTGTTTGTTTGATGGGTTTTGGGCCTCTTCTTTGGGTGTTGGGGCTTGGGCTTGGCTTGTTGGAGTTAATGAAGACTTGGAAGAAGATTCAGGACAAATAATGAGGGAGCTTTAAGCTTAAAGTTGCTTGTGCTTGAAGATGCTTGATGAAGACTTAGGAGCTAGGAGACATAGGGAGAGCTCTAGAGTAGACTGATTTCTTCTGTCAAACATAGAGAGCTTCTTGTGCCTCTATTCCATCCTATGACATAAGGTCCCCCAAATAAGTTCCATCTCTCCTTAGGAGGGATGTAGAGCATGCTTTGATTGGGTAGAATCTTGAGGATCCCTCTCCCTTGCTATGATAAGATCTTAGTGATTTCCCTGGGTTATCATTAAGCCTATTAACATTCCAACTTCATCTTTTAGTTGATTCTCTCCTGTGAGTGTGTGCATTGAGGGTGGAAGCCTATTGAAGATAAGAAGTGCATTGAAGATTGGAGAGGATGAAGATTGTGCCTATCAAAGCTGGTTATCTGTTGAAAATTAGGGTTTTGCTGCTGTTTGAAGCTGTTTGCTTGTTGGGATTCAGTGCTTGCTAAAGCTGGAAGATTATTGGAGATAAGAGCTTACCTGAAGTGTGAATATCATTGGAAAGTGAAGATGGGATCCTACTTGAAGCATTACTGTCAACCTTTTGCTGTTAATCAATTGTAGCTGTCGGAGCTGTTGCTGTTTGAATTGCTTACTGTAGGAGCTGGTGTTGCTGTCAGAGCTGGTGTGGGGTTTTATTTTCTTTTCCTGTATTGTCTGTTGGCTTGTTTAGCTTGCCCCTTAGGTTTGAAGTGAAGCTGTTTCACTTTGCCTATTGTTTTCTCAAGTTCGAGGTTGAGTGGGACTCCCTTGCCTCGCTTGTACTGTTGTATCTCATACATTTTACTGTCTATTGTATATCTGTTGTTTCTTTTCCGTTTATCCCCTAGGATCTCTGATTTCCTCCGTGCAGGAGAGAATTATGACAGACATTAGGTTGTAATCCATGCATGATAACATTAGGGTAGTTTTGATTCCCTTTCAAACCCTAGGGTTTTTTAGACTTCTTTCTCTTCTATCTCAGAACAATTCAAAACACAGTAATAAGGACGATCGATGTCGTACGCTACGGGCCTTAAGCCATTTGGGAGAGGGTTGCTGGAGGGTCACTCTTTAGTAATCTGATTACTTAGTGTGTTACCCTTAGGGTGACATACGATGTAGTCACTCTCAAATCATAGTCTCTAGTGCGTCAGAGATTGCAAACATCATAAAAGACAGTTCTTGCGTAAAAGACTGAAAACAAACATCAAAATGTCATTTTTGTCCGCTTGGACTCTTAATCAGGAAAAACCCTTTCATAAGGAGATAAAAAACAGTCAGACAAGCTTGTGTCTTCTGTGGCCCGAACTACGTTTGCTCTGATCTTTCATCCTGTATGAAAGTACGTAGGCATAGGATGCGATATCCTAGCGAGCAACCTTCCCCTCCTTTCCCGTAGGTAGGCGAACTACGTTGACTCTGATTTCTCGTTACAGACGGGAATACGTAGGCATAAAGTGCGATACTTTGCCGAGTCATTTTCTTTTCTTTTAACCTCCGACCTTTAGAATAGATAGAATAACAATCCGTACTAGAAAACAAGCGTGGATCCCGTCGAGTACGACGAACGTGAGGGGTGCTAATACCTTCCCCTTGCGTAATCGACTCCCGAATCCAGGAATTTGGTTGCGATGACCATTCCTTTCCCGTCTTTGCGGTAGGTTTACTTCGAGCGTTTCCTTTCCCTCCTTTGGGATAAATAACGCACGGTGGCGACTCTTCTGTTTAGCCGGCGCCGATTTTTGCAGTAGCGACAGCTGGCGACTCTGTTGGGGACAGGAATATCCCATATGCGAGTCAATCCTAGCGCTTGTTTTCCCGTCGTGGGTGTTGTATAGATTTACTTTTCTGTCTTTACTTTCCGCATTTTATTATCAGCCTTATACTATTATTGCTGCTGTGGGAAGGGGGTGATCTGTCGAGAGATAAGCCGGACCTGGGCTTGAGGTTACACATAGACTTAGAAGTAGAGAGTAGTGGTTAGCCTGCTTGCTTAGCTCGCACCAGCTAGCCGCGAAATTTACGCTCGGACGAGATTCTCTTTGATGCTTCTTGCCTGGCCCTTAGGGCTCGACAAGTTGTCTGACCCGAGGATTTTCGACTCTGGGGACCTATCAATTGGGATTCAACTAAGTGAAGCCGCTTCAAGGGATGATGATGCCACACCTTCTGGGTATCGTATCATCTCTCTTGAAAGTTTGTGACGTTGAACCCGCATAGGATGTCGTACCTCGTCTGCGAGTTAAGTACATACCTGTGAGGGGTAGGTGGGTTTGTTTGCAGGAAACCTTTGACCTCAGAATACCTGGTTTATCTCTGTCAGTGAGATACGGTTACAAGGTTTATTTGAGTGGTTGGGTTGGTTTGAGATGAAGACTGGATGGTTCTCAGGCTTCAGCACAGAGCAGCCCAGGCTATCAGCATTGCACTTAGTCCCCTTGTTTGCATATGCATGTGCATTTTCATGATTGCATTTCATTAACATGTATTTATGTTGCAGGTGATCATTCCCCTCTGATTCTAGTATATCTTCTAGCCAGACATGGAGTCCCTGAAGAAGACAATTGCTTACCGTTTGCATTCACCAAATATCAGTTCTTTGCTGGGTTTAGTTGCTCTAGCAGATGAGAAAGTGAGGGCTGAGTTCAGAGTATCTTATGGGAGATTGCTTAGCTTGTTGTACAGACCTTCGACATTCGAGACGACTGAGGTGTATACTTTGATGCAGTTTTATGAGCCGCAGCTGAGATGTTTCTTATTTCCTGACTATATTCTAGCACCCACTTTGGAGGAGTATTATGCGATGTTGGGAGTTCCTGTGTTAGACCAGGTGCCCTTTGTACATGTTGATGCTGAGCCTGAGTTGGCTACACTTGCTGAGATTGTCAGTTTAGACGCTTCTGAGTTTCCGGGAGGCTTGGTCAAGCTGAATGGAGCTTATGGGTTTCACCTGTCTGTCCTGGTTGAGAAGGCTGCACAGTGCGCGAAGAGTGGATGTTGGGTTGCTTTCAGTGCCATTCTGGCTGTCTGCATCTACGGGATTGTCTTGTTTCCTAATGTGCCAGACTTTGTCGACTCAGACGCCTTCCTAATTCTTGCCTCGAAGAATCCAGTTCCTACTCTCTTGGGCGATGTTTATCATTCTATTCACTACAAGAATGAGAAACGTTGTGGCAAGAATGTTTCCTGCTGTCTTCCTCTCTTGTACAGGTGGTTCCAGGGGCACCTACCGAAGATAGGGCCTTTTGTGGATGCTGTTGATACTTTGGATTGGTCTTCCCGGTTGATGGGGCTGTCTGCTGAGAGCATTATTTGGTTTGATCGGAGCATGCTTGGTACTGATATCATATATAGTTGCAGTGGCTTTCCGAATGTTCCCCTGATTGAACGGAAAGGCTGTGTTAACTATAACCCTTCATTGCTGCTACGACAGTTCGGTTATGCTTTGAGGGATGCTCCTATTGAGAAGGAGATACAGGAATCTCTGTATCTCTTAGGGTCATTAGACACGGCTGTTTTGATCAGATTGAGACATGCATGGGCTAACATCCATAAGAGAGGTAAAGCTCTGCTCAGTAAGGGCAACAGCAGAGCTTATGATCCTTATTTGGCATGGATCCGCAAGAGAGCTAGTACTTCCTTGATGCCTTACCCTGCTGTGGAACCTTTGTATCTTCCATTGATTGAGGTACCCACTTCGGAAGAGAGTGAGAAGTATAACAAATTGTTGGCTGAAAACGAGGAACTGAAGAAAGCCAATGAGGAGTTAGAGAAGGAGATCTTCCAGTTACGTCATGAGAAGAATGAAGCCACCTTCACTGTGAAGGAACAGACTGAATTGATTAACAGGTTGGGATCGGAGCTGACGGAAGAGACCAACAAGAAAGAAAAAGTGGGAATAGCCTTGAACGGTGTTATCAAGGTGCTTGCTTCCAAGAAGGAACTTCTAAGCAAAGCTTATGCCTGTATCAGCAAGTGGGAAGCCTTGTGGAACACCACACTTACCAAGCGGAAGGAGCGGGAAGACGAACTGAAGCTGCAGATTGCCACGCTTGAGGCGCAGATTAGAGACCAAGACGCAAAGATTGCTGAAGAGAAATCACTTAGGAGCGATGCTGAGCTCAGAGTAAGTGACATTGACAAGAAGCCGAGAGGGTATAAAGAGAAGGCCGGATCCAAGAGGTACAGATTTGACGAGAGTTCTGGCGAAGGAACCTACCAGGACGATGCCAAAAAGCTGAGATCCACTACCGAGCGGCATGCTTTACTGATTCAGGAGCTGATCTCCCGACTAGGGCACTCGGAGATGATGAGGATATTGGAAGACGTCAGAGCATGCCAGTTGGCCTGATTTATCTTTGCCTTGTCTTTGTTGTTTGTACTTGTATTTGGACCATCGCCAGGCTTGTTGGCCGAGGTCCCGTCAGTTGTATTCAGTTGTACTCTTGTACTCAGCCTCTTGGCATTTGGTTATATATGAGGGTTTTCCGATTCCTTGCTTTCCTAAAAGGGACTCCATTATCATAATGGCCTTCTCTCTGAAACTAGAATCGGGGGGAATATAAAACCTGTAGCATATTTACATAATTGCATCTGCATTCATATTGCATAACCAGTATTCTTGAATCTGTGTCTTATCTCCTACATCTGCAGGTTTTCAGGATTGACGAACAAAGAGTTCACTGTTACTCAACCCGAAACAACTGCAAGAGAATCATGGATCAAGTCCAAGTAGAGATGCAAGAAATCCGTGAGAAGTTGAATCTGTTCATGCAGGCCATGGAGAGCATTGCTAAAGGCCAGGAGAATCTCCAGACTTTGGTGCAGCCGCTGCTGACGCGGACTAATGGGAACGGCAACAATGACCATAATTCTGTGCACGTTGAGACTATTCCGGAAGATGGGCCCCCTACGCCTGTGGTTCCTCCTGTGGTAACCCCACCTGTTGTGGTTGTAAATAATGACGCTGGCGCTGGCAATGGTAACGCAGGGAATGGGAATGAGACTGTTGTTAACAATGTTGGATTTGGAGATGCCAATCTGGGCGGTGGTAAATACAATGGCGGTAATGGTTTTGGTAACAATGGGTTCGGCTATAATGACCAAGGGTTTGAGTACGGCAATCAGGGCGGAAAGTTCGGCTACGACAGTTTTGGTAACGCTAACCAGGGTTATGGTGGAAATGGTGTTGGATTGATTCCTGTCAACACTGGTTTCGGGCATGTTGGGGTCAATCAAGGTTATGGTAATGGGGGACGAGGTCCCATGACTAATCAGCAAGGGTTTGGTCGCAACACTGGTTATAACGGGTACGGAAATGAAAATGTGAACTGGGGCGAAGACTGTCAGGAGGACGCCTTTTCTGGAAGAGGCATGGGATTTGAGAGACCCGTTGACAATACTAAGCGGATCAAAATGCTTGAAGAACAGGTGAAGGGTATGGCTACTCAGAATTTTACCGGACTAGACATGACTACTATGGGCTTGGTGCCTGGGCTGAGGGTACCGCTAAAATTCAAAGCTCCCACTTTTGACAAATACAAGGGGGACACTTGCCCTAAGGTGCATGTCCGCGCTTATTACAGAAGGATGTTCGCGTATTCAGATGACGAAAGGATGCTTATGCATTTCTTTCAAGACAGCCTGTCAGGACCGTCACTCGAGTGGTACATGGGGTTGGAGCCCACTCAAATCAAAACCTGGAAGCAATTGGCGGATGCTTTCGTCCTGCATTATAAATATAACAGTGATCTGGCATCGAACCGAGTTCAATTACAAGGCTTGTCACAGAATAACGGGGAAAGCTTTAAAGAGTATGCGCAGAGATGACGCGATATGGCAGCAAGAGTACATCCTCCGTTAGCTGAAAGAGAAATGAATAGCATGTTCATTGGGACATTTACGGGGATATATTACGAAAAATTGTTTAATGTTTCGTTAAGCAGTTTTTCAGATTTGATTCTTATGGGTGAGATGGTCGAAGACGATATTAAGGTTGGAAGATTCCACGCAGGTGAGTCTACCCCCGCAGGAGGTACTGGAAAAGCATTCGGTGGTAGGCGACAAGGTGATTCTAGTGCTGTGTTTGGTGGTAGGGGCCGGGGCAGAGGAATAAGTCAGTGTGCTCAGCATCAACAGGTCGCTAGTGTTACCATCCCTTTTCAACAGCAACAACAACAACAGCAGCAGCAGTCGCAGCAGCAGCAATAACAAAGGCAACAGCCCGCCCAACGCAGAATCCTAGAGGGCAAGCCAAGGAGATTATTTGAAACGCCTCCTTCAACATACGCCGAACTGCTTCAGACACTGCTAGGATTAAAGTTGGTCGAGAAAAGGACCATGGCGCCGTTAACGGGCACTCCGCCGTTTGGCTATGACGCTGGTAAACACTGTGAGTTTCACTCCGGGGCACCCGGACATGATATTGAAGGTTGTCATGCGTTTAAACATAAAGTCCAAGACTTGTTGGACAGCAAAGCTATCAATTTTGGACAGGCGGGTCCAAATATAGTACAACAGCCTATGCCTAATCACGGGGCAAACACCATCCTGACAGAGGAAAATTTGAATCTAGTGACGGATGTCAATGAGCTGAAGACACCGTTGGGTGAGATCAAAAGCAGGTTGTTAAAAGGGGGTGTATTCCCGGGGTGTGATGAATTTTGCTTGGATTGTTGGATACAGCCAGAGGGTTGTAATGATTTGAAAAAGGGTATTCAGGCTTTGATGAATGAAGGAACATTGCAGTTTGATAGAACCACGGTTGAAAAGCCTAAAGAGGCGTCATGTGAAAAGTAGAACGATGTTGCAATGGTGACGATTCCAAGGAAAACGATAACGATAACGGCGCCTGCCCGGCGGCTGACGATCACTATTACTAAAGCAAGACCTGTTCCTTTTGAGAATACTAAAGCAGTGTCGTGGACTTACGGGTTGGAGGTATATTGCGATGGTAAGAAAATTGAAGTCAATGGACAACCAGCTGAGGTTGTAGATAATGTTGTCGGAACAGGAGGTATGACTAGAAGTGGGAGAATCTTCACATCGCCTGAGGTAGAGGCAGAAAGATTGGCAAAGGGGAAAGCCAAGGTAGACGAGAGTGGCCCCTCGCAGATAAAGGAAAAGGAAACATCGCTTAAGGATGTGGAAGAGTTTATGAGGCTCATCCGTAAAAGTGATTACAAAATCGTGGAGCACCTCCAGCAAACGCCATCAAAGATCTCGATCTTGTCACTGCTATTATGTTCTGAGGCCCATCGGAACGCTTTGCTGAAGATCCTAGACACGTCATTCGTTCCTCAAGACGTTTCGGTTAATCAGTTAGAAGGGGTGATGGCGCATGTTAATGCAGGGAACAGTTTGGGCTTTACAGATTTTGATTTGACTCCAAGAGGGAGGGAGCACAACATGGCGCTGCATGTATCAGTAGAATGCCGGGGCACGGTCATGTCCCATGTTTTAGTGGATACTGGGTCTTCCCTGAATGTGCTACCGAAGAAAGCCATGATGAAGTTGGATATCAGGGGGATTCTCTGCACGCCCAGTGACTTAGTGGTGAGGGCGTTCGATGGAACGAGGAGGTCAGTTTTCGGATCAATAACATTACCATTGCAAGTGGGGCCTGAAATATTTGAAACTGAATTCTATATAATGGACATCCAGCCAGCGTATAGTTGTCTCCTTGGACGCCCATGGATCCATGCTGCCGGGGCAGTCACATCCACGTTGCACCAAAAGTTGAAGTATATGGTGGGGGATAGTGTTGTCACTGTTTGCGGAGAAGAAGATATTCTGGTTAGCCATCTGTCTTCATTCAGATACGTGGAGGTTGACGGTGAAATACATGAAACACTCTGTCAAGCATTTGAAGGGTTAAAGATTAAAGACAAAGCTCCAGTGCCCAAGATATCAGATGTGGTCGTGTTATCATACAAAGAGGCTCAGGCTCTAGTGCAGGCAGGCCAAACCAAGGGATGGGGTCAGGTGTTGGAGATTCCCGTGAAGAACGACAGGTTCGGGCTTGGATATCATCCTTCGTCATCAGCATCCTCTTCAAGAACGCCCAAGTTCAGAGGACCAATAACCATTACACCAAGCAGGGTGAGCTTCGAGACTATCAATGCTATTTCCGATTCTGAAGAAGGAGATAGCGACTGTGATATGGACGCGTGGATCAAGCCAAGCGTGCCAGGACAAAGTCTCTGCAATTGGTATATCCGGGAAACTGTTCCTGTGACAACTAAACAGTAATGATTTGTTTTCTTAATTGTTGAATAATCTTGTGTCCTACCCGGGGCATAATGATTTTTCTTAGGGCCATTTGGTTATGTACATTACAGTGTTTAATCATGAATAAAGGCGTTTTTTCATATACAAATATTGTGATCCCTGTTTTTCCTGTTTTTATCTTTTACAATAAAATGGCAACATGGTTATTTGCTTTGTATGCGTTTTGAAGCATTTAACCATTTTCTTTGCAGGATTACTATTTTAGATGACATCTATGAACCGCCTATGACGCACTTCGACTTCGAGCACCCGGTATTTCAGGCTGAGGAAGAGATTGTCGAAGATGGCGAAGTACTAGAAGAGTTGACCTGGTTATTGAAACAAGAAGAAAGAATCATTCTGCCTCATGAGGAAGTCATTGAGATTATCAATCTGGGGTCGGAAGAGGTCGAAAGAAACATCCGTATAGGGGCCGCACTGCAAAGTGACGTCAAGCGAAGGTTGATTGACATACTCAAAGAGTACAATGATATTTTTGCTTGGTCGTACGAGGACATGCCGGGGTTGGATACATATATGGCCGTCCACCGTCTGCCATTAAAAGAAGAATGCCCGCCTGTTAAGCAGAAACTCCGAAGAACTAGACCGGACATGGCTGTGAAGATTAAGGAGGAAGTGCAAAAACAGTGGGATGCTGGTTTCCTAGCTGTTACAAAATATCCCTCATGGGTCGCCAATATTGTGCCAGTGCCAAAGAAAGACGGTAAGGTGCGAATGTGCGTAGACTACTGTGATTTGAATAGGGCGAGCCCGAAAGATGACTTTCCACTTCCTCACATCGATGTGCTGGTTGATAACACTGCTCAATTCTCCGTATTCTCCTTCATGGATGGCTTCTCGGGCTATAATCAAATCAAAATGGCGCCAGAAGACATAGAGAAGACTACTTTCATTACTCCCTGGGGAACATTTTCTTACAAAGTGATGCTGTTTGGGTTGAAGAATGCTGGGGCAACATATCAACGTACTATGACGACTCTCTTTCATGACATGATGCATAAAGAGATCGAGGTTTATGTCGATGATATGATTGCCAAATCCCAGACGGAGGAGGAGCATTTGGTTAATCTGCTGAAATTATTCAAGAGGCTTAGGAAGTTCAGGCTGAGACTGAACCCTAACAAGTGCACCTTCGGGGTGAGATCGGGTAAACTGCTGGGGTTTATTGTGAGCGAAAAAGGAATAGAGGTTGATCCTGCGAAAATAAAAGCAATACAAGAAATGCTGACGCCTAAAACAGAAAAAGAAGTGCGTGGGTTTTTAGGGAGGTTGAACTATATCGCTCGGTTCATATCTCACCTAAACTGCGACATGCGAGCCGTTATTCAAATTGTTGAAAAAGGACCAGGCCGTGACCTGGAATGAAAATTGTCAAAAGGCGTTCGACAAGATAAAAGAATACTTGCAGGAACCTCCTATTTTGATACCCCCAGTGGCCGGGAGACCTTTGATTATGTATTTGACAGTTCTTTGGGAAAGTATGGGTTGCGTTCTCGGTCAACACGATGAGACATGACGTAAAGAGCATGTGATCTACTATTTGAGTAAGAAGTTCACAGACTGTGGGTCCAGATACTCAATGCTCGAGAAAACGTGTTGTGCGCTAGCCTGGGCCGCCAAACGTTTGAGGCAATACATGCTAAATCATACAACCCTGCTAATTTCAAAGATGGATCCAATCAAATACGTGTTTGAGAAGCAAGCACTCTCCGGAAGAATTGCCCGATGGCAGATGGTGTTAACCGAATATGACATCCAATATGTTTCGCAAAAGGCTATTAAAGGTAGCGTCTTGTCAGAGTACCTTGCGGAGCAGCCTGTGGAGGAATACCAATCGATGAGGTTTGATTTTCCTGACGAGGATATCATGCACCTAAAGATGAAAGATTATGAAGAACCGTTGCCGGATGAAGGACCAGAGTTGGGTTCCAAATGGCAGTTAATATTTGATGGAGCTGTGAATTCCTATGGTAGCGGAATAGGGGCAATTATTACCACTCCCCATGGGTCGCATATCCCATTTACTGCTCGATTGACCTTTCCGGTTACCAATAATGAAGCTGAATATGAGGCTTGCATCATGGGTCTTGAAAAAGCTATTGATTTGCGAATCAAACATCTGGATGTATACGGAGACTCAGCTCTAGTGGTGAATCAAATAAAAGGAGAATGGGAGACACGTCAGCCCAATTTGATACCATATATGAATTATGCAAGGAGATTGTTGCCTTTCTTTGACAAGGTGGAATTGCATCATGTGCCGCGAGCAGAAAATCAAATGGCTGATGCCCTGGCGACATTGTCTTCCATGTATAAAGTTAACTTTTGGAACGAGGCTCCCCGGATTGTTATCTCTCGGCTTGATAGGCCTGCCTTCATATTTTCCATTGACGAAGCATCTGATGATAAACCCTGGTACTTTGACATCCAGAATTTCCTAAAGAATAAGGAGTACCCGACTGGGGCATCTAGTCGAGATCAGAAAACTCTCAGGATATTGGCTGGCAATTTCTATTTGAACCCGGACGGTGTCCTATACAAGAGAAACCACGACTTGGTGTTGCTACGCTGTGTAGACAAGAAAGAGGCGAGGTTGCTCATGGAAGAGATACATGAGGGTACATTTGGTACGCATGCTGGTGGGCATGCTATGACGAGAAAATTACTGCGGGCAGGTTATTACTGGCTAACTATGGAAACAGACTGTTTCAAGTTTGCAAAGAGATGTCATAAATGCCAAATTTATGTGGACAAGGTCCATATACCCCCAAGTCCTCTGAATGTGATGTCATCACCGTGGCCGTTCTCGACGTGGGGAATTGATATGATTGGCAAGATCGAGCCTACGGCATCAAACGGACACCGGTTTATTTTGGTGGCAATTGATTACTTCACCAAGTGGGTGGAAGCAGCATCATATGCCAATGTCACCAAACAAGTGGTCGCCAGATTTATCAAACGAGATATTATCTGCAGATATGGAATCCCTGAGCGGATTATCACCGACAACGGTTCAAATTTGAATAACAAGATGATGAAAGAGCTGTGCTAGAATTTTAAGATTGAGCATCACAACTCTTCTCCTTACCGACCCAAGATGAATGGCGTTGTTGAAGCGGCCAATAAGAACATAAAGAAGATTGTTCAGAAGATGGTTGTGACGTATAAGGATTGGCACGAGATGCTACCTTTCGCTTTGCATGGTTATCGTACGACGGTACGCACATCAACCGGGGCAACCCTTTTTCATTGGTATACGGAATGGAAGCGGTGTTACCATTGGAGGTTGAAATTCCTTCCTTGAGGGTCTTACGAGATGTCCAACTGGACGAGGCAGAATGGGTAAAAGACAGGTTGAATCAGCTGAGTTTAATGGATGAGAAGAGGCTAGCTTCTCTCGCATACGGTCGGTTGTACCAGAGCCGGATGAAGAAAGCATACGATAAGAAGATATGTCCGCGAAGCTTTCAGACGGGTGACCTTGTGCTGAAGAGGATTCTCCCGCCACAAACAGATCACAGGGGCAAGTGGACCCCTAATTACGAAGGGCCATATGTTGTCAGAAAAGTTTTCTCTGGAGGGGCTTTGCTACTATCTACCATGGATGGTGAAGACTTTTTGTCGCCTGTGAATTCGGATGCAGTTAAAAAATACTTTGCTTGAAAGAGACCCGCTGGACAGTAAAAAGAGAGTCCAGGCAAAAATGGGGCATCCTGGCGAACCAAAACAGAATAAAAGGTTCGGGCAAAAGTTAGGGATAAAATTGAAAAGATGTACATCCGCGAAGTCGAAAACCTACATTGGGCGGCTTCGGCAAAAAAGCCTATCCCGGTGAATTGAAAACCCGCAAAGGGCGATTCACGCAAAAGTTAGGGATTGAAATAGCAAATGACTGCGGTCCGAGTCTGATACTGCACTACTTAGTGGTTTGGGAGCACCTGAGGGTTCGTTTATCCAACACAGTCTCTTCCGAAAATTGAATACCGGGAAAGCGCCAGAGTCAGGCGAGTCATAGGAGGATCAGCTTACGATGTTTGTCTGCACTACGTTGCCGACATGTGTACAAATTCGGGTTGTATTTGTATTTTTATGCTTTTTGAGCATATATGTATGTGTGTGTGCGTAACTTCCTCTTTTTAGGAGTTGCATCCGATGTACAAAACTTTGCCTATTCAGAGGCCTGCTATTAATAAAACATGTTATTCAGTATTTGATGATTGTGCTTTACTGTTTTGTATGTGGAAAACGCCAATGTTTTTGATAAACTTGCACTTGCATAACTTTGCTGGCCCTTGCCAATAATTGCTAAAACTTCGAATTGACTGAAGTAATGTCACGGACACTAACCCGAATAGATTTGGTTGTATAGATTTGTCTTGTCTCGTTTGTGTTTTGCAGGGTTCTCGCCTTTAAAGCGGACAATCAGAAATTATGGCCCCAGCCGGAGGTTCGTGGTGAAAGACTTGATTTCGTTTGACGCTAATCCCCACGCAGGTCGCACCTCATCCCCGTGGTTGAGATGATGTTATCCCTTACCAAAGAGATCAATTTCCCCAGCTAGTCGCAGCTTATCCCCAGAGATATCCCCAACCAGTCAAAATCAGTATCCCCTGTAGAGATTGCACCCCCCAGAGAGTCGAGTCTGTGAATGACCAATCCCTAGCTGGGAGAATTCCCGCAGTGTTTAACCAAGTCATAGTTGGTTCAGAAGGATTATCCTCAGCAGAGTGGTGGCTCCAAGTTTGTAAGCTGTGCCCAGACAGTGCATTTCCCTAGAAGGCTCATGTTTCCCCGGCCGAGTCGCTTCTTCCCCAGCTGAGTTACTCTCCCCAGTCGAGGATGTTCTTTCCTCCCAGTGGAAATCGAAGTTTAATCTCTCCCCGGTGGAGTTGGTTGTATGTCCGGCATTTATTTTTCCGAAGGACTTTATGATACCCGTTCATCCCCAACAGGGCGGTATTTGCTCTCAACAGCCGTGTTGAAGCAAGTCTATCAGAGTTTCCCCAGCAGCTTGAGCTTGCATTCGCATTTGCATATAGTGGCATATTTGCACCTACCCAAAAACGCGTAGCATATCCGTGCTGTACGGAGCATTACGCCATTCTCAAACATGCGCATTTTGAAACATAAGCCCGGTTGGTTAACCTTTTGTTTTCAAGTGTTGTTTCCCTTGCAGGTGGAGGGAGCTCTTGCTCAGATCAATTACCGAATATTAAAAGTCTCAGCATGAGACAGGTGATAAAAATGTCGTCTTGTCATTATTCCCCACGGAGTTGCTCGTTTAAGTTTCTCTTACCCCTCCAGCGGAGTATTTCTGCAAAGAGTGTTGTTATGTCGTTATCAAAAGATTTCATGAATCAGTTTTTGGAAGTTGCCGCCTATGTCGAAGTAGGTGTCTGGCAGTTTGGGTTCAGAAAATCCCCATTAGAGTCCTTCTCAGATTTGCTGCCATGTCCGCACTAAAAAGTGGAAGATTGGACTCGTATTGTGTTACCCATTTGATTGATGGAGTTAGCTACTGCAAAGATAGGCAGAGGAGCTGTATTCAAAGTATTACCCGTAGCGATGGCAGTGTTATTTTCCTGTAGTGATGACAGAGTATTACCCGTAGCGATGGCGGTGTTATTTTCCTATAGTGATGACAGAGTATTACCCGTAGCGATGGCGGTGTTATTTTCCTGTAGTGGTGACAGAGTATTACCCGTAGCGATGGCGGTGTTATTTTCCTGTAGTGATGACAGAGTTATTTCCCGTAGCGATGGCGGTGTTATTTGCTGGTAGTGGCAAAGTTGTTTCCTGTAGTGGTGGCGGAGTTATTTCCCGTAGTGGTGGCGGAGTTATTTTCCCGTAGTGATGGCGGTGTTATTTCCCTGTAGTGATGACAGAGTTATTTCCCATAGCGATGGCGGTGTTATTTGTCGGTAGTGGCAAAGTTGTTTCCCGTAGTGGTGGCGGAGTTATTTCCCATAGTGGTGGCGGATTTATTTTCCCGTAGTGGTGGCGGAGTTATTTCCCGGTATCGTTGCCAGAGTCATGTTTTGTTGACAGAAGTACTTCCCCAGTGAAGTCATCCAGGTTATTCCTATATTGACAAGTTTGGTGCTGCGCAGGCAGTTAGTGATTGAAATCAGATCTGTATCATGTGGTTGATCAGTTGTTACTGTAACAATCAGGTTCAATTGATGGGTTTTGTTCCCCAAACAGTTGTGCAGTTTGTTTCTGCGGTTGGCAAATTTTTGGGTTCTTGGTATTCAACCGTCTCGTACCTCGAATGTTTGAAGGTTGTTCGCTCTTCACCCAGTCGGGTCCAAGCCGTTTGAATAGGGGCAATTGTTGCACCCTAAAATTTGCTCAACCTATTTCACCTGGTTTATGTTTCAATTGCATTGTCATTTGCATAATAAGTCATGTACATAGTCTAATCATTTGCATAGCATAGCATAACAAGTCACCTAACAAGGGATCAAGTGCCATTATTATCAGAAAGAGGCACATCAAGGGGTTTTATTCAAGTTCAAGACCATCCAAGTAATCAAGAAATGAGTTGAAGCTTTGAAAAGTTTGAGGGTCAACCAGTGGATTTCTCTCCTAATCTTGGGGGGTTGAAGATCATCAATGAGTGTGTGAGCCATGGCTGAGGGTATGGAATGTGTACAAAGATCATGGAAGACCTAGAGGGTCATTTTGAAGATGAAACAAGTCATTGATACAAGTACAAGAGCCAGAGTTGAAGTGCAGTCAACTAGGGTTTCATCTGGGTCAACCCTAGGTCAATCCTAGGTCAACTGAGTGATTGAAGAGCATCAAGGCTTAATTGGAGGATGTGGTATTCATGGATTGATATGGTGATACAAGTGGGGTGTTGTACCAAGGATGAATCAAAGAGGATCAAGAGGAGGAGGAGTTACTAAATTAGGGTTTCAGTGTAAAATCCCCTAATTTAGGCCTATCTTCCAAGCTAGATAAGTCAAAATGCAAGCTTCAAATGGATTCTTGGTCAACATGAAACTTGTAGAGCTTCTCAATAGCTTTAGTACTAGAAGTCTTCAAGAAGATTTGTAGAACTCAAGTTATGGTTCTTGCAAGTTATGGGTCCCCAGAGGACATTGAAATTTATCTGTGAAAGTCACTTGACTTCCAAGAAACTTTTGCCCATCAAGGAGTTTTCAAATGGATTCTTGGCCAACATAAGAGTTGTAGATATTTATCGTAGCTTTAATTTTAGTACTATAAGTCCTCAAGAGGATTTGTGGAACTCAAGTTATGGTCTTGGAAACCCAGGGGTATTTTGGGAAAGTTGAATTACAGGTCATTTTTCAACATAGGTCCAAATCTCCATCTTCCACTCCTCAAATGGAAAAATGTTCAACATGAGATGTGTTCAAAATGATGTTTTTAGGCTATCTAAGAGGTCATGAAAGTTTGGAATGGCTTTCTTCATAAAATCATAAAAATGGCCTAAAAATGAGGGTAAATTTTAAATGAACCAAGGTTGGAAATTAGGGTTTTTGATCTACAAATCCAAACCAAGCCATATGACATACCAATTTGATTGTAAAATGAATTTTGAGAACATTGACATTGCCACAATTTTGAGTTGAGGGATATTTTTATGACTTGCTTTGTAAATTGGTTACTTGCATCATAAGTAACAATGGCCAAACCAATCTTCAAGGCATAACCAAGGCTATATCCAATCCAAACATTTCCAAAATCTCATCTAAGGACAAATTGGACTCAGAACAAGGTGAATACAAGCTGATATAATGAGCTGGTATGAACATAGCATGACATGAGATTTCATGACATGAGATGGTGAATTTCTCATTGGATTGATCCAGAAGATTCTAGAGCCTTCATCCACATTCTATATATACATATGAAGTGGTTCAGATCACTAGTTGGAGAAAATTGAGGGAGATTAGAGAGTTTGCATTTTCAACCTTCCATTTGCAAAACAGAATTCAGTTACAAGTTTCAACCACTTTCAGCACATTCTTTTGATCTCAAAACCTTGATCAAGAATATGCGAGTGATTCCAGATGGATTATTGAGCAAGAACCCTGAAGAATCGTGTGTTTGCATTTGGAATTCTCAGCCTGCAACTCAAGATCGAATTCAAGAATCCAAGCCATTTCAATCTCTTTCTTTGCATACAGAAGCATCCTTTGGTGTTGGTGAAGGTGTCTGGAACTTATTGAAGCTTATCTTGAAGCTTTGATCACTCTGTTCATCTCAAAATTGCAGGTATATAAACTTCACTCCATGGCTTGATTTAGGTAGTTTCAATAGGTTTTGAATAGTTAGATTCAATGTAGATGATCATAGGGAGCTTTCTGGTAGCATTAGGGTTGATTTAGAGACAATTAGTTGAATGACATAAATTCTGTTCATGCAATTATCTTGGTGTTCTTGATGATAGAATCTTAGTTTGATAGTTAGAATTGATCAGGGTGAAGTGGTGAAGAGTTTAGGCCACTCAATTTTAGGTTTGGTGAGATTTGGTTCTTGGTCAATTTCTGAGATCCCAATCGTGTTTTGAGGAAGAAGATGTTTCAATGTTCATGGAGCACAATGGTTGAATTGCTGGTAAAAAATGGAGTGAGTTAGGGTTTTTATTTTTGATTTTTGATGAAGATTTGATGGAACACGAATTGGAGAAGATGAGATTGAAGCTCTGAGCTTCTATGGTGTTTTCCCTCCAAGACATGTTCAAAGGTTGAAGATAACCTGATCACGATTGGATGTGAGTGAGACCTTTGACCAAAACAACATCTAAGGGCCACGATTTGCTCTCAAGTTGGGAAGAGTTTCTGAAGGCATCCAAACACACTGTTTCATTAATTTTCCAGCTTGGACTTAAGTGAGAATTTGATAAAGACACCCCACTTCAGAGGCCCACTAGGAAATACACTGAATTCGCTTGCTATTCGTACCACATATTTGTCCATTTTCTTACTATTTTTTGTATTAATTTCTGATTAAAACTGGGCCTAGCGCGCTTTCCTATTAGCACCCCCTCTGGGCCCAGTTAGTGAAATGAACTGGTTGTGATTGCTATTGGACACGCGCACTTTTCATTTTCCTCATATTTTCTTTTATTTTCATTTTTAATTCTTTATTAGGTTAATTGAAAAAATCATAACTAATTGAGAAATTAATATTTTTGATTGGGAGTTTTTTTCCCATTTTCCTTAAAACCTCTAGAAAATAATAAAAGAATAAAAAAGATTAATTCATGCATTTTTCTTTTTTATGGCATTTTTACAAGTTTAAGTGCTTTTATTTCATTTTATTTTGATATACCAACTTGCTGAATTTAGCATGATCATTTCACTTTGATTTTTGGTGTAATTCTTTTTGCTATATTTAGATTATAGTATTAGGTTCCCCCTGGAATTTTATCACATTTTTGTGATTTAAGTTTAGTTAGTTTTGAATAAGGAACTTTAGTGTGCTAGAATTAGGGTTTCAACTTGACATAGGTGCATTTTAACACATAGTTTTGGGTTTTTTAGTTTGATTTAGGCCTTGGGGTTTATGTGGGGTATAAGGTACCTAGTTAGGATCCCTTAGAAATTAATATGGGATTTTAGGATGAGTATTTCCATTTTATTTGTTTTTTGCAAGTTGGTTGTTATTGGTGTGTTCCCTCTTGGGATGTTGTTTGTTTGATGGGTTTTGGGCCTCTTCTTTGGGTGTTGGGGCTTGGGTTTGGCTTGTTGGAGTTAATTAAGACTTGGAAGAAGATTGAGGACAAATAATGAGGGAGCTTGAAGCTTGAAGTTGCTTGTGCTTGAAGATGCTTGATGAAGACTTATGAGCTAGGAGACATAGGGAGAGCTCTAGAGTAGACTGATTTCTTCTGTCAAACATAGAGAGCTTCTTGTGCCTATATTCCATCCTATGACATAATGTCCCCCAAAGAAGTTCCATCTCTCCTTAGGAGGGATGTAGAGCATGCTTTGATTAGGTAGAATCTTGAGGATCCCTCTCCCTTGCTATGATAAGATCTTAGTGATTTCCCTGGGTTATCATTAAGCCTCTTAACATTCCAACTTCATCTTTTAGTTGATTCTCTCATGTGAGTGTGTGCATTGAGGGTGGAAGCCTATTGAAGATAAGAAGTGCATTGAAGATTGGAGAGGATGAAGATTGTGCCTATCAAAGCTGGTTATCTGTTGAAAATTAGGGTTTTGCTGTTGTTTGAAGCTGTTTGCTTGTTGGGATTCAGTGCTTGCTAAAGCTGGAAGATTATTGGAGATAAGAGCTTACCTGAAGTGTGAATATCATTGGAAAGTGAAGATGGGATCCTGCTTGAAGCATTACTGTCAACCTTTTGTTGTTAATCAACTGTAGCTGTCGGAGCTGTTGCTGTTTGAACTGCTTACTCTAGGAGCTGGTGTTGCTGTCAGAGCTGGTGTAGGGTTTTATTTTCTTTTCCTGTATTGTCTGTTGGCTTGTTCAGCTTGCCCCTTAGGTTTGAAGTGAAGTTGTTTCACTTTTCCTATTGTTTTCTCAGGTTCGAGGTTGAGTGGGACTCCCTTGCCTCGCTTGTACTGCTGCATCTCATACATTTTACTGTCTACTGTATATCTGTTGTTTCTTTTCCGTTTATCCCCTAGGATCTCTGATTTCCTCCGTGCAGGAGGGAATTATGACAGACATTAGGTTGTAATCCATGCATGATAACATTAGGGTAGTTTTGATTCCCTTTCAAACCCTAGGATTTTTTAGACTTCTTTCTCTTCTATCTCAGAACAATTCAAAACACAGTAATAAGGACGATCGATGTCGTACACTACGAGCCTTAAGCCATTTGGGAGAGGGTTGCTGGAGGGTCACTCTTCAGTAATCTGATTACTTAGTGTGTTACCCTTAGGGTGACATACGACGTAGTCACTCTCAAATCATAGTCTCTAGTGCGTCAGAGTTTGCAAACATCATAAAAGACAGTTCTTGCATAAAAGACTGAAAACAAACATCAAAATGTCATTTTTGTCCGCTTGGACTCTTAATCAGGAAAAAACCTTTCATAAGGAGATAAAAAACAGTCAGACAAGCTTGTGTCTTCCGTGGCCCGAACTACGTTTGCTCTGATCTTTCATGCTATATGAAAGTACGTAGGCATAGGATGCGATATCCTAGCGAGCAACCTTCCCCTCCTTTCCCGTAGGTAGGCGAACTACGTTGACTCTGATTTCTTGTTCCAGACGGGAATACGTAGGCATAAAGTGCGATACTTTGCCGAGTCATTTTCTTTTCTTTAACCTTCGACCTTTATAATAGATAGAATAACAATCCGTACTAGAAAACAAGCGTGGATCCCGTCGAGTACGACGGACGTGAGGGGTGCTAATACCTTCCCCTTGCGTAATCGACTCCCGAATCTAGGAATTTGGTTGCGATGACCATTCCTTTCCCGTCTTTGCGGTAGGTTTACTTCGAGCGTTTCCTTTCCCTCCTTTGGGATAAATAACGCACGGTGGCGACTCTT
Source organism: Lathyrus sativus (assembly GCA_963859935.3). Taxonomy (NCBI): domain Eukaryota; kingdom Viridiplantae; phylum Streptophyta; class Magnoliopsida; order Fabales; family Fabaceae; genus Lathyrus; species Lathyrus sativus. Next base: position 319,820,671 of record OZ012740.1, on the reverse strand, counting down.
CTGTTTAGCCGGCGCCGATTTTTGCAGTAGCGACACTAGCGTACGCATTCTAGAAGTTAGGTGTATGCTGCTCGCTCGACGGAGACTTAGGCGTTACCTATTTGCGGTAGAACGTACGTAGTATGTCGGGTTTGAAAGGTATGGGAACCTACGGGTTCTAGAACTACGGTCTGGTCTCAATTGCGCTCGGGCAAGAGAAAGGAAACATTAGTCGTTAGCGGGAAGGTCTCGATCGCGCGGCAGCGAGAGAACAGAAAAATTAGTTGTTAGTGTGCTCGCTAGGATATCGCATCCTATGCCTACATATTCTCGTCTGGCATGAGAAATCAGAGCAGCTGTAGTTCAGCCAACTACAGCAAAAGGGGAAAAGAGAGAAAGGGAGCTCGCTAGGATATCGAATCCTATGCCTACGTACTCTCGTCTGGCACGAGAGATCAGAGCAGACGTAGTTCAACGGGAAAACGAGTCTCTATTGCACAGGGGCAAGAGAAGGGGTCTCGATCGCCTGAACGCGAGAGAAAAGGGTTTCGATCGCACGGGGGCGAGAACAAAGAGGAAGCAGGCTTACGCCTAAACGGGAAGGAACTCGGGACACACACGCAAGAAGCTAAGGCGTAGGAACGAATGCGTCGCATGTCACCCAAAGGGTACCATACTAGACATCTTAGACGATTGAGAAGAAACTCCTCAACTGTGATTTCCTACGTATCTAACGATATAGCTCACAACACTCGACGGTTGCCTGAAGACTTGAATCAGCAAGATGATGTTGAACGAAGCAGCTCCGTCGGCTCTTGACATGCGCGCAAGCTCCATTCCAATCTTCTCCTCTCTGGATCCTTGATGAGGACGCTCGAATCAGGAACAATGTAACGCTTAGACCGTCATGGTTCAACTTATACGAGAAATCGAACTCTGAGAGGTAGCGTATTGATGTCTGTGTCAAAGACAAGATAGAGAAATGATATCGACAATCATTCTCCAATTGAATCGTGTCACACGGCCAGCCAAGAATAAAATCGAGATAAAATCGGAAAAGAAAAGAAAGTAGGAGAGAAATTCAACGACAAATGGAAATAAAATCCTACTCCTAAAAATTAGAAATTAATTTCTACTAGAAAATATTCTAAAGAAATAAAATGGAATGCGTAATACAAAATAGCATATAAAATCTATCTAACTCTAATAATATCCTATAAAAAAATATGATGAAAATTCTATATTATAAAATCTATAATATTCTATATTAAAAATTTATAGTAAAAAAATGCATAATATGCTAAACTATAAAAACTATAACCCTAAAAGAAAGTAGGAGAGAAATTCAACGACAAATGGAAATAAAATCCTACTCCTAAAAATTAGAAATTAATTTCTACTAGAAAATATTCTAAAGAAATAAAATGGAATGCGTAATACAAAATAGCATATAAAATCTATCTAACTCTAATAATATCCTATAAAAAAATATGATGAAAATTCTATATTATAAAATCTATAATATTCTATATTAAAAATTTATAGTAAAAAAATGCATAATATGCTAAACTATAAAAACTATAACCCTAAAAGAAAATAGGAAAATAAAACTATTATATTACAATCACACATCCAATACAAGAGAAATTGGAAAAATAAAGGGAATGGAGGGTACAGCCTGCAAAAGAGATGAAATGCAGTAAAAAACCACCACTGGGCCCAGCCCACTATACAAAATTCAGAAAATCAACAAAATAAAAAAACTGGGGGCGGGGGGGTGGGGGGGTGCACGCAGTGCAATGGAGGTACAGTCAGAAAACCACTATTTTGGGCCCAGCCCAATAACTACCAAAACTCCATCAGGGGGGTTCGCTAGGGAAATTGGAGGTATGGACTTTAGCAATCAGTTGGGCATAGCCCAACAAGAATCAAGACAACCAAAAACGGAGGGTGAATGGATCAGGAAATGTTAGTTGGGCCACGAGGCCCAATCACCCAAAGGCCCTCGTCTTCCTCATTCTTCCATTCCAGTCTGAAACCCTAGCATTCACTATCTCTTCTCTCCGCCGCCGCCTGTGATCTTTCCTCCATCTCAACTATGTTCTCAAATCAAACAGACAACATCGAAACACCAGTGGATCTTGGCGTTTGCAAGTTGGCGATCCACGAAGCTTTATTATTGTATTCCTGAAGTTAGATATGATGTTAATCGTGTTCGTATGAGGTCCGATCTGAGGAAGACAAGGCGTATTTGGAAAGTTGTTCAAGATGATCCATGGTATTTCTGTGGTTTGTAGATCGTGCGAGGTTCGTGAATCGAAGAAGGTTGGATATTGTTCGAAGCTTGCTCGCGGATTCAACGCAGATGAAGAAGAAATCTGGCAAAATGTTGTGAATGTTGATGATGTTCGTTGAGTTTATTCGCGATCTTGAAAGCTGTTGACGAATCTTGGAACTGATGTTGATGATTATGGAGAAATCAGTCATGAAGATGGAGATCTTGCATGAACACGGTGTAGATCTGGAATTCCTGGAGAAGTTCTTGGATGATTGATGAAGTTCACGAAGAACACCTTGAAACGAATGAACGGATTCGGAAGGATCTGGAGAACGATGAACATGGTTGGATGTTCTTGATCATTTCTGGAAAATCATGAAGAACGAGAACGAAGGTTGATGAATCTCCATCGGTTTCTGGATAAATATGGATTAAGATAATTGAAGGTTCAGACGAACATGGTGGAATTGATGAATTTTTGGGAGGATTGATGAGTTCCGGTGACGGTTACCGGTGGAAAACGCAGTTTTCGGCGACAGTTGCAAACTCCGACGACTGTTGCGGTGGTCCCTGCGGCGGCTGCATGGTCGGCCGGTGAGGATAGGGATGAGACACGTGTGGCCATGCAGAGAGAGAGGGACAAGTGGCGGTGAGGTGTCAGGTTGTGGGTGCATGTAGTGAATGGAGTGGCAAGAGTGTGTGCTGGCCACGTGTGAATGAGGTGTTCAGAGAGAGAATGAACGTGTGGCACCTTTATATATGGACAAGTGGCGTGTGGACTGGGCCCCCAAAACTAGACATCTGGCCCACAACGAAAATGGCAATTAATTGATTAAAAAACTGATATTAAGACTAAATCAATGAGGATTAAGGCCAATAAACTCTACTAAAAACCAATTAACTGCACCTAGTGATTAAAACCTAATTAAAAACTCAATTAAGCTCTAATTAAAACTGATGTAATTAATTCCTAAACTAAAAATCCCAATTAATTGGTTAAACAAAAATCAATATCAATTGATCAAAAACCGCTAATTACCTAATTAAAATGTTAAAATCCTAATTAACACCCAATTAACATTCTAAAAAAAAAAGATTGATTAATATCTATTAAATTCTAGAAGAAAACTATTTAAAAGGAAAATTAAACCTATTAATTTCTAAAAGAAATTAAATCTATAAAGTGCTAAAACAAAATTAATATCCAAAGAAAGATTTAAAATCTATAAAATTTATTATATCTAAAAATTATTCTAGAAAAACAACCAATTAAAATTCTAGAAATTATCTATTTAAATCTAGAAATTATTAAAACCTATTTAAAATTCTAGAAAAAGAATTAAAATTCATTTTAAAATTCTAGAAATTAAGGGAAAAATCTAAAAATGCAAGGAAGCCAATTAAATCGATTAGAAAACAGATGCGCGAATACAGCGAAATAAGCGGTAAAAACCGGACACCTAAATATTCTCAAAAACAACAGCGAGAGTTGAAAACACCGGGACGGACACAAATTCTCAAAATAAATCCTCGTATCTGTGGCCTGGAATGCCTGAAATGTCCGGAGAGGCTGTAATCCCGATAAAATCAATCTAACTGCAAAAATGCGATGTATGCGGTATGTAAATGCAGAATGCAAAATGAGTCAAAACATAAGCCAAATGCGATAACTGGTTGGTCAAATTTTGGGGTGCAACAGGCCCCCATTTATTTCAAATGATTATCATCATTAATAAAAAGCATTTTGTTTTTTCATTCTTTCTTTTTTGTTTTTGTTTTTAAGAAAATGACAATCATTTCGAAGCCACAAAAAGAATTTTATCTTGCATTTACTTTTTGTTTTTTCTAAAATCAACATTAAAATCATGCAGAATAATCAATGAACCCGTTGAACTTGATAATTCTACAATCTCTCATGACTTTGAGACCCCGGTGAACCAAGCATAGGAATAGTGCAAGGAAGAATGTGATCTCCCTGAGGAACTAGCAAGGTTTCTAGAGCACGAGGATAAAGCTATTCAGCCTCATCAAGAGCCTGTAGAGATTGTCAATTTAGGAATAGAAGAGGCAAAGAAAGAGGTAAAGATTGGTACTCTTCTTGAAGATGGAATCAGGGAGAGTTTGGTCAAGCTTTTGCGTGAATACGTAGACGTGTTTGCCTGGTCATACCAGGATATGGCATGTTTGGACACAAATATTATTGATTACCAACTACCGCTTCGACCAGAGTTGATCCTCCTATGTCTCGCCTGACTCTGACGCTTCCCCGATACTCCGTCCTCGGAAGAAATTGACTTGGATAATCGACCCTCAGGTACTCCTAACCCACTAAGCAATGCAGTATCAAACTCGGGCCGCAGTCGTTTGCTTTTTCAATTCCTAACTTTTGCCTGAATCGCCCTTTGCGGGTTTTCAATTCACCGGGATACCCTTTTTTGCCGAAGTCGCCTTTTCAGGTTTTCAACCTCGCGGGTGTACATCTTTTCAAATTTTCCCTAATTTTGCCCGAACCTTTTTCTTTTTCTTTTTGGTTCGCCGGGATGCCCCATTTTTGCTTGGACTTTCTTTTTTCTGTCCAGCGGGTCTCTTTAAGCAAAGTATTTTTTAACTACGTCCGAGTTCACAGGGGATGTAAAATCTTCGCCATCCATGATGGATAACAATAAGGCTCCTCCAGAGAAGACCTTTCAAATGATATATGGACCTTCATAGTTGGGAGTCCATTTGCCCCTGTGATCTGATTGTGGTGGGAGAATCTTCTTCAGCACAAGATCGCCCGTCTGAAAGCTTCGAGGGCGCACCTTCTTGTGAAAAGCTTTCTTCATCCGGCTCTGGTATAACCGACCATATGCGATAGATGCAAGTCTCTTCTCATCCATCAAACTGAGCTGATTCAGTCTATTCCTTATCCACTCTGCCTCATCTAGTTGGACATCAAGCAAAACCCTCAAGGAAGAAATCTCAACTTCTAATGGTAGGACAACCTCCATGCCATACACCAGTGAGAAAGGTGTTGCCCCGGTTGATGTGCGTACCGTCGTATGATAACCATGCAAAGCGAAGGGCAACATCTCGTGCCAGTCTTTGTATGTCACAACTATCTTCTGAACTATCTTCTTGATGTTCTTATTGACCGCTTCGACAACGCCATTCATCTTGGGCCGATAGGGAGATGAATTGTGATGCTTAATCTTGAAATTCTGGCACAATTCCTTCATCATCTTGTTATTCAAATTTGAACCATTGTCAATAATGATTCTTTCGGGGATCCCGTAACGACAGATGATGTCCTTTTTGATAAACCGGGCTACTACTTGCTTGGTAACATTGGCGTAAGACGCTGCTTCGACCCATTTGGTGAAGTAATCGATAGCTACCAAGATGAACCGGTGTCCGTTGGATGCGGTGGGCTCAATTTTTCCAATCATATTAATGACCCACATGGAGAAAGGCCACGGGGACGCCATAACGTTCAAAGGGCTTGGAGGCACATGAATCTTGTCGGCATAAATCTGACATTTATGGCATTTCTTCGCAAACTTGAAACAGTCTCTTTCCATCGTCAGCCAATAATACCCTGCTCGTAATAACTTTCGAGACATAGCATGTCCGCCGGCGTGCGTGCCAAAGGTACCCTCGTGGACCTCTTCCATGAGCAGATTAGCTTCGTTCTCATCCACACATCACAATAGCAACAAATCATGATTTCTCCTATACAGAACACCATCTGGATTCAAGTAGAAGTTTCCCGCCAATCTCCTAAGAGTCTTCTTGTCGCGGCTGGATGCCCCAGTCGGATACTCTTGGTTCTTTAGGAAATTCTGGATATCAAAATACCACATCTTGCCATCGGAAGCTTCCTCAATGGCGAATATGAAAGTGGGCCTATCAAGGCGAGAGATAACTATTCTGGGAGCCTCATTCCAGAAGTTAACTTTGTACATCGAAGACAATGTCGCAAGAGCGTCAGCCATCTGATTTTTTGCCTGCGGCACATGGTGAAATTCTACCCTGTCAAAGAAGGGCAATAACCTTCTTGCATAATTCATGTACGGTATCAGATTAGGTTGACGAGTCTCCCATTCTCCCTTGATCTGATTTACGACTAGTGCGGAGTCTCCATACACATCAAGATTTTTAATCCTTAAATCAATAGCCTCCTCGAGACCCATGATACACGCCTCATATTCAGCCTCATTGTTGGTAACTGGAAATGTCAATCTGGCAGTGAACAGGATGTGCGTCCCATGCGGAGTAGTAATGATTGCCCCAATTCCACTTCCGTATGAATTAACAGCACCGTCAAAAATCAATTGCCATTGGGAACTCCGCTCAGGACCTTCACCATGCAATGACTCCTCGCAGTCTTTCATCTTCAGGTACATGATATCCTCGTTAGGAAAATCAAACTTCATTGGCTGGTAATCATCGATTGGCTGCTCGACCAGGTACTCTGACATCACGCTACCTTTGATAGCCTTTTGCAAGACATATTGTATATCGTACTCTGTCAGTACCATCTTCCATCGGGAAATCCTTTCGGAAAGTGCCTGTTTTTCGAAGACATATTTGATCGGATCCATCTTCGAAATCAGCATGGTTGTATGATTTAGCATGTATTGTCTCAGACGTTTCGAAGCCCAAGCAAGTGCACAACACGTCTTTTCGAGCATTGAGTAACGAGATTCACATTCTGTGAACTTTTTACTCAAGTAATAGATCGCATGCTCTTTTCGTCCAGTCTCGTCATGTTGACCGAGAACACAAGCCATACTGTTCTCAAGAACCGTCAAGTACATGATCAACGGTCTTCCGGCTACTGGCGGCCTTAATACCGGAGGTTCCTGCAAGTATTCTTTTATTCTCTCAAATGCCTTTTGACAATTTTCATTCCAGAGAATCGCCTGATCTTTTTTCAACAGTTTGAACATCGACTCACACGTGGCTGTAAGGTGAGATATGAACCGGGCAATGTAGTTCAACCTCCCCAAAAAGCCACGAACCTCTTTCTCTGTTTTTGGCGCTGGCATTTCTTGTATCGCTTTTATTTTTGCAGGATCAACCTCAATTTCTTTTTCACTAACAATGAACCCCAGTAGCTTTCCAGATCTCACCCCGAAGGTGCACTTATTAGGATTCAGCCTCAGCCTAAATTTCCTAAGCCTCTCAAACAATTTCAGAAGGTTCACCAGATGCTCTTCCTCCGTCTGGGACTTGGCAATCATATCGTCAACATAGACCTCGATCTCTTTATGCATCATGTCATGAAAGAGCATTGTCATAGCACGCTGATATGTTGCCCCAGCGTTCTTCAAACCAAAGGGCATCACTTTGTAGCAGAACGTTCCCCACGGGGTGATAAAAGTTGTTTTCTCCATATCCTCCGGCGCCATCTTAGTCTGATTATAGCCTGAAGAGCCGTCCATGAAGGAAAACACAGAGAATTGAGCAGTATTGTCGACCAATACGTCAATATGAGGAAGCGGGAAGTCATCCTTAGGGCTCGCCTTGTTTAGATCCCGATAGTCAACGCACATACGTACCTTACCATCTTTCTTTGGTACAGGTACTATATTGGTGACCCAAGGAGGGTAAGTTGTAACAGCTAGAAAACCGGCATCCCACTGTTTATGTACTTCCTCTTTGATCTTTACGGCCATATCTGGTTTCGTTCTTCTGAGCTTTTGCTTGACCGGCGGACATTCCTCACGCAATGGCAAGCGGTGGACCACAATATCAGTATCTAACCCAGGCATATCATCATAAGACCAAGTAAATATGTCACTATACTCTCGTAGCATCTCGACAAGTCTCTGCTTGATATCGCTTTGCAGTGCAACCCCTATCCGGACATTCTTGACAACTTCGGAACCCAAATTTACAACCTCAATATCTTCCTGATGAGGCAGAATGATTCTCTCTTCTTGTCTCAAAAGTCGAGTCAGCTCTTCTGGTAAGTCGTCGTCCTCAACAATCTCTTCCTCGGCTTGAAATATCGAATGCTCAAAGTCGAAGCGAGTCATAGGGACTTCTGGATCGGTGTCATCTGAAATATAGATCCTGCAAGAGAAAGGGTTAAATGCTTCAAATGATATGCAAATGAAGCATACGACCACATTGCCATTTTATTGATAAAATAAAAGTAGAAAAACAAGGATCACAAAATTTGCATGAGGAAAACGCCTTTATTTGATGATTAAAGCAAAGCATACACATAAACAAGTAGGCCCTGAAATAAAATCACTATGCCCCGGGTAGGACATAGGATTGTACAATAATCGAAAAAACAAGGCATTACTGTTTCGTCGTCACTTGAATAAAGTCCTGAATAGACCGGTTACATAGGCTTTGTCCTGGCTCGCTGGGCTTGATCCATGAATCTATGTCACAGTCGCTATCTCCATCTTCACTGTCAGACACAACATTAATCATTTCAAAACTGACTCCTCCTGGAGTAAACATAATCGACCCTTTGAACTTTGGCGCGCTCTGTGAAGAAGATGACAACGATGGACGATATCCCAAGCCAAACTTGTCCTGCTTAACAGGAATCTCCAGAACTTGACCCCATCCTTTAGTTTCCCCGGCCTGAACTACCGCTTGGGCTTCTCTATATGAAGACATAGCCACCTCTGGGCCCATTGCTTATGACAGGAGACTTGTCTCTGATCTGCACCCCTTCAAAAGCTTGGCACAATGTCTCATGGATCTCCCCATCCACTTCGACATATTTGAATGATGACAGGTGACTTACCAGGATATCTTCCTCTCCACACACGGTGACAATGCTACCACCGACCATATACTTAAGCTTTTGGTGCAACATAGACGTTACAGCCCCTGCAAAGTGAATCCAAGGTCGTTCGAGCAAACAACTATAAGCTGGTTGTATATCCATAATATAAAACACAGTGTCAAACACCTCTGGACCAACCTGGATTGGCAAAGTCAATTCTCCAAACACGGACCTTCTAGTCCCGTCAAAAGCTCTCACTACCAAGTCACTTGGTGTGCATAGTATACCTCGGGTATCCAGCTTCAAAAGTGCCTTCTTGGGCAACACATTCAAGGACGAACCAGTGTCGACGAGGACATGAGACATAACAGTGCCCCTACACTCAACTGAAATATGCAACGCACTGTTGTGGTTGCGGCCCATGGGTGTTAGATCAAAATCTGTAAAGCCAAGGCCATGCCCCGCATTCACGTGCGCAATCACTCCTTCGAGCTAATTGACGGATATCTCTTGGGGTACATAAGCAGTGTCAAGGGCTTTCAGCAAAGCGTTCCGATGAGCTTCGAAACAAAACAACAATGACAAAATCGAGATTTTGGAAGGCGTCTACTGCAGATGATCGACAATTTTATAATCACTCTTCCGGATTAGTCTCATAAATTCTTCCACATCTTTGGTCAATGTCTCTTTATCCTTCTCTTGAGAAGGTCCCTCTTCATTGACTTTACTCTTCCCTTTGGCAATTCTCTCAGCTTCTACTTCTGGTGACGCAAAGATTCTGCCGCTGCGGGTTATGCCCCCTATCCCCACAAGGTTATCAACTGACCCAACCGGCGGGCTTTCCAGGTTAACCTTTTCTCCATTGCAGTAAACTTCCGCCCCATAGTTCCAAGGGATGGCTTTAGTACTTTCATATGGAATGGGTCCAGCTTTAGTTATTGTAATGGTTGGCCTCTTGGGAGGCGCCTGTGAAGGCAAAGTATCTACCAACACAAGCGTGCCTCTGGTTTTTGATGATGACAACTTGCTAAGAGATATCCTTCTTTCGTTTAAATCATTCACGCTACTTATGATTCAATTTTTACAATGTCGTAATGCACAAAAAGCTGTAGAAATTTATGTTTTTGCAGATTTTTGAACCATGAGCCGACCATACCGTCAGCACACAGTTTCATTCAGTTCACACGGGTCAGCGCATGGAACCATGCGTCGACCGCTAACTTGGCGCATGCAGGTTTAAGAATCAGACGGCTCAGCGCATGAAGATCATGCGTCGACCGCTGACTCGGCGCATGACAGTTTGAGTGTCACACGGCTCAGCGCACGCCGACCCTATGGTCGACCGTTCGCGCGCAGAAACAGAAATTCTGCTATGTTTCATTGATCTGTCAACTGTCCGTTTTGTATATTTCTATAAATAGCTGTCTTTTCAATTTTAACAACTAACATTTTTGAGAACATTTTTGAAAGCATTGTGAGAAAGTGTTCAGGTCAAGAAACGTGAAAGAGGTGCATCAGTGTTCTTCATCTTCATCGTTCAATCAACTCACAAATCCTCAAATTACAGATAATCAATTTCTTTGCTGCGGTTTGTGGTTTGCTCGACGGTGATAAGGTTCGAACGCGTGATTGAAGATCCGGTTCGAGTGGAAGCTGGTGCAGGTGTTTCTTGGGAGAAAACCTTTGAGGTTTTACTTATCAAGACTACAGGTTTTGAAGGCTTTTGTTACGGAATCGTCGGTTCAACAATCAAGCGAGTGCGAAGGTGATTGATTAGCGGAAGGTTGATCAATCTAGTAGCTAGGGCGTTGAAAGGTTGAAGACGTTCCGGGTTCAATTTGGGTGTGTCTAAGATCAGCCGTGCCGAAGGTTTGATCAACGGAAGAGTTGTCAATAAGGTGGCTGCAATCGGAGGTCATTCACATCAAATTGGAGGACTTGATTCATCTTGAATCAAGGGGCAAGAAGTGGTAGAAATTATCAGCAACATTAAGATTGTTTGTATCAATTGTCTATCGATTCTTGTGTATAACTGTTCTACCAAACAGGTGATATCTATTCAATACATATCTCAATTCTCATTGTAGAATTGAGGGCAGACGTACCCCAACGCGAGGACGACTGGGGGAACTGCCTCATCAAATCTTGTGTTCCTTTATTTTCTGCATTTTCAATTACAGCTTAAAAATTAAGTGATTCTAGAATAAGTGATTTTGTCAAATTGTAGTATTGATTGAGTGAGTTGGTGAAACACTGTTTTTTAACTACTAAGTACAATAGAAATACTGTACTAAGGCTTTTTCAATCACTCATTCAACACAAATATCATTTAAGGTATTTGTGCACACCAACTGTTTGACAAAAGTGCTGAACCAAAATTAAGTGATTCTAGAATAAGTGATTTTGTCAAATTGTAGTATTGATTGAGTGAGTTGGTGAAACACTGTTTTTTAACTACTAAGTACAATAGAAATACTGTACTAAGGCTTTTTCAATCACTCATTCAACACAAATATCATTTAAGGTATTTGTGCACACCAACTGTTCGACAAAAGTGCTGAACTAAAATTGCCTTAATTTTGCTGCTAGTTTTGGTGTAATTTTTGATCATTGGAATAAGGAAATAGTACGAGTGAATCACATCTGAGTTTTGCATAAAAGTGTGTAGTGATTTACTATCCGTTATCATCTTAAATTCATCTGCTTGACGCATATCCGGCTCTCCAATAGTGGTTCGTTTTAGACTATATTTTCCAAGGCCGCTTCCGCATTTGAAAACAATTTTGAAAACCAATTTTATTGGTAGCGCCACTCAAATTTTTAAAAGGGATCTATTCAACCCCCCCTTCTAGATCCGTGCCTTAGTCTAACAAGTGGTATCAAGAGCTCCGGTTCTCCGGTGCTTCAAATACAACATTGATAGAATAATGGCTAACGAACCAAAAGGGGCGTACAATAGAGCTCCCGTTTTTAACGGTGAAAATTATAGCTATTGGAAAGACTGTATGCGGGTGCACATTAATTCCATAGATAGAAAGATATGGAACGTTATTCTCAATGGTCCGATTGAAATAACCATGACAAATGAGAATAACGAAGTTGTGCCAAAGCCCGAAGCACAATGGACCGACGACGATGAGCGAAAGTATAATTACGATTGGAAAGCTAAGAACATTCTAATCTCCTCATTAGGTGTAGATGAATACTACCGTGTATCCCATTGCCCTACGGCTAAGACTATGTGGGATGCACTACAAATTGCCCATGAGGGGACAAACGATGTTAAGTTGGCTCGAATCAACACTCTTATACAAGAGTTTGATCTCTTTTTCATGGAGCAAGGGGAAACCATTGCTGACATGCAAAAGAGATTTACTCATCTCATAAACAGATTACATTCACTAGGAAGACCTATTTCCAATGATCTTGCTACTAATAAAGTTTTGAGATGTCTTAGCAGGGAATGGCAGCCGAAAGTGACCGCCATCAAAGAGGCAAATGATCTTACGGTATTAGACCTGACTACATTGTTTGGCAAACTACAAGAGCATGAACAGGTACTCTTGAGTCTTGACCAACATGAAAGGAAAGAAAAGAAGGACAAAGTAAAGATGAGTGAAAAGAAGTCCATAGCTCTTAAGGCTTCTTCCTCGAAGTCTAAAGCAAAAGAGCAAAGTGATTATTCTTCAAGCGACGACGAAGAAGAAGACATAAATGAGGACATGGGGCTGTTCGTTAAACGGTATAACCGGTACGTGAGAAAGAACGGAATCCAACATTCGGAGAAGAACCTGGTAAATTTCCGAAGGCAATCAAGGTTCTCCAAAGATGACAATCAAAAAGGCAAAAAGACTAGAGGAACGTGCTATAAATGTGGAAAGCCCGGTCACTACAAACCGGACTGTCCAATGAACAACAAGGGAAAAGAAAAGGAACAATCGAAGTCACATAAGAGAGCATCAAAGCCTAGGAGGGCGTACATCGCGTGGGAAAGCGACAGTGATTCTTCCTCCTCTAATGAAAGCTCTAGTGATGAAGAAGAGTCCGTGAATCTATGTCTCTCCGCAAATCAGAAAAAGAAAAAGAAACAGGTACGTCACTCTAGATATAATATGTCATCTAATATGTCTCATTCCGAATTACAAACCGCATTCGATGTTTTACACAAGGAAGCAACTGAAGCCTTTAAGAAACTTGCTTCTAATAGAAGAATTTTTACATATTTAGAGCACAAAGTCTTAGAGTCCGAAAAGAAATTAGAGGACCTTAAGGCTTCCATTGTGAAAGATAATGAATCGGATTGTAAGGACAATAGTAATCCTTTCAACTTTGGTTGTGATACTTGTCATATTTGGCAAGGTGAGGTTAGAAACCTTAAGGCCAAATTAGACAAGGCACTTGAACCTAAAATTACATTTGCAATCGATAAAAAGGATTTTAGAAAAAGTATGATAAACCCATATCAAAAATATGCATATGTAATTAGGGATCAAGCAAGTGAAAGTGATTCTAATGTCGACTTTGTATGCTTTTACTGTTGCAAGAAAGGCCACTCCATTGGTAAATGTCGATTTAGGAGATTTCTTGTTCCTAAAGGCATCTACCAATGGTTGCCCAAACGCAACCGTCTTGTCGCTAACCTATTAGGACCCAATATGCCATTGGGTACCTCCCTTTTGTAAGTTATATTTTGACAGGTGAAATGTGTCGAGTCCACCGAGAGAAGATGGGTTCTTGATAGTGGGTGCTCAAGGCACATGTCTGGAGACATATCCTTATTCATAGACTTCGTGGCTAAGAAGAAAGGGTATGTAACATACGGTGATAACAACCGCGGAGCGATACTAGGTAAAGGTAGTATAGGTAATCCCTCCTCTACTACAATTTCCGATGTGTTGCTTGTCGAAAACCTTAAACATAATCTCCTTAGCATTAGCCAATTATGCGACAAAGGTTACAATGTTTCCTTTTCAAAAGATTGCTGCAAAATTGTGCATGAAAGTGATAAGAAGAATGTGTTTATTGGTTTTAAAGTAAAGCATATAGGATTTATAATAAAAGATTACTAGCTGTTGAAGAGTCTGTGCACGTTACGTTTGATGAGTCCTATCCGAGAAATGTCGGAAAGGATAGTGTTGTTCATGGTGCAGGTACATCCACAGAAGACATACTCAAAGGTGGCGAAACGGGGATTGATCAACCCGATAGAGTCAAAATTGAGGAGGATAAGGATGCACACCATGAGGTAACTGAGGAAGCTCATCCGCCTACAAACGATGATCTCCCTCAAGCTTGGAAGTCGTGTAAAGATCATCCAATTGACAAGATTCTCGGAGACATCACAAAGGGAGTCACCACTCGATCTAAGCTAAGTAACTTTTGTTATCACTTCGCTTTCGTTTCACAAATAGAGCCTAAAAACCCCAAAGAGGCCCTACTCGATGAGCACTGGTTTTTATCGATGCAAGAGGAACTAAATCAGTTTAAAAGAAACGAGGTATGGGACCTTGTCCCTCCTCCGCGAGGCCATCGAGTAATCGGCACCCGATGGGTGTTTAGGAACAAGTTGGACGAAAACGGGGTAATAACCCGTAATAAAGCGAGATTGGTCGCTCAAGGGTATAACCAAGAGGAAGGCATCGACTATGAGGAAACTTATGCGCCGGTTGCCCGACTCGAGGCTATACGCCTTTTACTCGCCTTTGCATGTGCAAAGGATTTTAAGTTATTTCAAATGGATGTTAAAAGTGCGTTCCTTAACGGTCACATAAATGAAGAAGTATATGTGTCTCAACCTCCCGGTTTTGAATCTCATGAATACCCTGAACATGTTTACAAGTTAAAAAGAGCTTTATATGGTCTCAAACAAGCTCCTAGAGCTTGGTATGAGCGACTAAGTAAGTTTTTACTTAATCAGGGGTACTCACGAGGAAAGGTTGACACTACACTCTTCATTAAACGTCAAGGAAAGCACTTGATTTTGGTGCAAATCTATGTTGACGATATTATATTTGGATCCACTAACATGAATCTCGTGAGAGAGTTTTCTGACCTCATGCAGGGCGAATTCGAGATGAGTATGATGGGGGAGCTCACATACTTCCTCGGCCTGCAAATTAAACAACTCCAAGAAGGGACATTCGTGAGCCAAACAAAATATTGTTTGGACTTGATCAAGAGATTTGACATGGCAAAATCCAAGGCCATAGACACCCCAATGCCTACATGCGTAAATTTGGATAAAGATGAAAATGGCAAGGACGTAGAGGTAAAACGATATAGAGGTATGATTGGTTCACTTCTCTATCTTACTGCGTCACGTCCTGATATTATGTTTAGTGTGTGCATGTGTGCACGATACCAATCATGTCCCAAAGAATCCCACCTAAAAGCTGTTAAACGAATTCTTCGATACCTGTCAGGTACCCCGAAGTATGGATTGTGGTATTCTAAGGGTAGTGATTGCTCGTTGGTAGGTTACTCCGATTCCGACTTTGCCGGGTGCAAATCGGATAGGAAAAGCACTAGTGGTACATGTCATTTGTTTTCAAACTCCTTGGTTAGTTGGCATAGCAAGAAACAAGTTTCAGTTGCTTTATCAACGGCCGAGGCGGAATACGTTGCCGCTGGTAGTTGTTGTGCTCAAATTCTGTGGATTAAGCAACAACTACTAGATTTCAATCTTAAACTTGAACGTATTCCTATCCTATGTGACAACACTAGCGCTATTAACCTTACCAAAAATCCCGTATTACACTCTCGCACTAAACATATAGAAATTCGACACCATTTTCTTAGGGACCATGTTGAGAAAGGTGATGTTGTATTTGAACACGTTGACACTAAAAACCAACTAGCGGACATTTTCACAAAGTCGCTAGCAACGGAACCTTTCTTTCATATCCGCCGAGAACTTGGCATCCTCGACATTTCGGAACGGGAATAATATTTGCTGATGTTATCTTATTTCATTCAAATAATCATGCTGTTGTACTTCTAACAATTTGATATTCGTGTAAGTATAAGTATGTTGTGTATCAAGCAAATCAGGCATCAAGGTGATATTGTTCTTTCTCTCTCTCTTTGTTTGATAATCCTGTTGATCTCAAATCATATCGCTTATACTACGCTAAATTTGTATGACATCTACTGCATATGTATATAGATATTTTTTTTATATGTCATGACATCATTTTTGCATAGCATGTACCTCTGAATATGGTAAAATACAAAAATCTGCTGTTTGTTGCATATTGAGTCGACCATAACAGTTGGGATTGAAGATGTTATTGCTGAGGCGAAACCTAATCAGAAAGCAGATAAAGTGAAAAACTTGCAGGCTTCTGGGTACACAGTGGCTATGGTAGGGGATGGCATCAATGATTCACCTGCACTTGTAGCAGCAGACGTTGGAATGGCAATAGGCACTGGCACAGACATTTCTATTGAGGCAGCTGATATTGTCCTAATGAAGAGCAATTTAGAGGATGTCATAACCGCGATTGACCTTTCCCGAAAAACATTTTCCCGTATACGCCTTAATTATAGTCGAGATGTCATAAAAGACTTCACGAACTATGCAGACGTGTGTTTTAGAGAGTTTGGAGATAGAGTCAAATATTGGACAACTATGAACGAGCCCAATATTTTTGCCATGGGTAGTTACGATCAGGGAATTACCCCACCTCAACGATGTTCTCCTCCGTTTTGTGCTATAACAAGCTCTAAGGGAAACTCAACATTTGAACTGTACCTCGTTGTACATCATATATTGTTAGCTCATTCTTCAGCTGTGAGATTGTATAGAAGAAATTACAGGGAGCAACAACATGGATTTGTTGGTATCTCTCTATATACATTTGGGACAGTTCCTCAGACAAATACAGAGAAAGATAGGGCAGCATGTGAACGAATCCGTACATTTTTGTTGGGTTGGTTTATGGAACCCTTGTTGCACGGAGACTATCCCAATTTGATGAAAGAAATTGCAGGCGCAAGAATACCGGCATTCACAGTTCGTGAGTCTGAACAAGTTAAGGGCTCCTACGACTTTATTGGCATAATTCACTGTCATCAAGCTGAAGAGCGCGCCATTGTCGACAGTCTTGACTTTTTGAATAACATCACAGAAGAATTTACTGATCTAGCTCATCCCCAACGCCATCCTCATTACTATGACAGGCGTGGTCGTGGTCGCGGACGTGGACGGGGCTATTAGCATGCGCTCATATGTCATTTGTTGTTTCCTGTTTTGGCTTGCATTCATTTTGTTTGTTGTGTTTTGCTTTTCTGCCCAAACTCACTATGATTGTTGCTTACTTCTATGTTGCTATCATGACATTTTTGTGGTTCTGTAATCTATTAACTGTTATCTCCATCGTATGTATAACTGTTGTTTACTTCTCATCTGTTGGTATCTCATTTATGCATGATTCAATGTGTTGTTATTGTGTCACGAGTTTACCTCTTTTTGATGTTGTCAAAGGGGGAGAACCGAGCAGTAGATAGACGATGATTACGACCGCTATAATTGTAAAAGAAAGGGGGAGCATACCTATACCTATCACGTGTTGCGTAACAGTAGGTTGCCATCATCAAAAAGGGGGAGAATGTGAAGGCAAAGTATCTACCAACACAAGCGTGCCTCTGGTTTTTGATGATGACAACTTGCTAAGAGATATCCTTCTTTCGTTTAAATCATTCACGCTACTTATGATTCAATTTTTACAATGTCGTAATGCACAAAAAGCTGTAGAAATTTATGTTTTTGCAGATTTTTGAACCATGAGCCGACCATACCGTCAGCACACAGTTTCATTCAGTTCACACGGGTCAGCGCATGGAACCATGCGTCGACCGCTAACTTGGCGCATGCAGGTTTAAGAATCAGACGGCTCAGCGCATGAAGATCATGCGTCGACCGCTGACTCGGCGCATGACAGTTTGAGTGTCACACGGCTCAGCGCACGCCGACCCTATGGTCGACCGTTCGCGCGCAGAAACAGAAATTCTGCTATGTTTCATTGATCTGTCAACTGTCCGTTTTGTATATTTCTATAAATAGCTGTCTTTTCAATTTTAACAACTAACATTTTTGAGAACATTTTTGAAAGCATTGTGAGAAAGTGTTCAGGTCAAGAAACGTGAAAGAGGTGCATCAGTGTTCTTCATCTTCATCGTTCAATCAACTCACAAATCCTCAAATTACAGATAATCAATTTCTTTGCTGCGGTTTGTGGTTTGCTCGACGGTGATAAGGTTCGAACGCGTGATTGAAGATCCGGTTCGAGTGGAAGCTGGTGCAGGTGTTTCTTGGGAGAAAACCTTTGAGGTTTTACCTATCAAGACTACAGGTTTTGAAGGCTTTTGTTACGGAATCGTCGGTTCAACAATCAAGCGAGTGCGAAGGTGATTGATTAGCGGAAGGTTGATCAATCTAGTAGCTAGGGCGTTGAAAGGTTGAAGACGTTCCGGGTTCAATTTGGGTGTGTCTAAGATCAGCCGTGCCGAAGGTTTGATCAACGGAAGAGTTGTCAATAAGGTGGCTGCAATCGGAGGTCATTCACATCAAATTGGAGGACTTGATTCATCTTGAATCAAGGGGCAAGAAGTGGTAGAAATTATCAGCAACATTAAGATTGTTTGTATCAATTGTCTATCGATTCTTGTGTATAACTGTTCTACCAAACAGGTGATATCTATTCAATACATATCTCAATTCTCATTGTAGAATTGAGGGCAGACGTACCCCAACGCGAGGACGACTGGGGGAACTGCCTCATCAAATCTTGTGTTCCTTTATTTTCTGCATTTTCAATTACAGCTTAAAAATTAAGTGATTCTAGAATAAGTGATTTTGTCAAATTGTAGTATTGATTGAGTGAGTTGGTGAAACACTGTTTTTTAACTACTAAGTACAATAGAAATACTGTACTAAGGCTTTTTCAATCACTCATTCAACACAAATATCATTTAAGGTATTTGTGCACACCAACTGTTTGACAAAAGTGCTGAACCAAAATTAAGTGATTCTAGAATAAGTGATTTTGTCAAATTGTAGTATTGATTGAGTGAGTTGGTGAAACACTGTTTTTTAACTACTAAGTACAATAGAAATACTGTACTAAGGCTTTTTCAATCACTCATTCAACACAAATATCATTTAAGGTATTTGTGCACACCAACTGTTCGACAAAAGTGCTGAACTAAAATTGCCTTAATTTTGCTGCTAGTTTTGGTGTAATTTTTGATCATTGGAATAAGGAAATAGTACGAGTGAATCACATCTGAGTTTTGCATAAAAGTGTGTAGTGATTTACTATCCGTTATCATCTTAAATTCATCTGCTTGACGCATATCCGGCTCTCCAATAGTGGTTCGTTTTAGACTATATTTTCCAAGGCCGCTTCCGCATTTGAAAACAATTTTGAAAACCAATTTTATTGGTAGCGCCACTCAAATTTTTAAAAGGGATCTATTCAACCCCCCCTTCTAGATCCGTGCCTTAGTCTAACAGCGCCGATATCGTGACAGTCTTAAACGGGATCGTAACCGTTGCAACTTCGCCCTGCCTTTCAGCTATTGCCTCAACAGGCTTCTCTTCGGCAGTACGGTCGAATTGCAGTGTTCCTTCGTCAATCAGCCCTTGAATACCTCTTCTCAAGTTATCACAACCCTCAGGCCGGGATAAACAGTCAACACAATCTGTATCACAACCAGGGAAAACTCCCCCTTTCAGCAATCTGCTCTTTACACAACCCAGAGGCGTCTTCAATTCATCCACATTCATAACCAAATTCAGACGGGCATTTTCCAATACTGCACCCACCTGCGCAGATCCGTGAGACGGCGTCGGATTTTTTTCAATATTGGGTGCCTCATTACCAAAGTTTATACCCTTGCTATTTATCAAACCCTGCACCTTGTGCTTGAATGCGTGACAATTTTCTATGCTGTGACCGGGTGCCCCGGAGTGGAATTCACAATGTGCATTGGCATCATAACCAAAAGGAGGTGTGCAGTTCAACAGAGCTAACGTCCTTTTCTCAACCAGCTGCAATTGTAATAAAGTCGGAAGAAGCTGAGCATACGGTAGTGGAGGCACATCAAATAATCTTCTCATGGCCCTATCCCGACCTTGGAACCTTTTCTGGGCAATATTTTGTTGTCCCTGTGGCTGCTGTGACTGTTGTTATTGCTGTTGAGGTACAGGAATTGTCACACTGGCGACCTGCTGCCTGTGCCAATTCAGATTTCTATCCCTTCTTCGGGCGCTGTATATTGAGTTAGTGTCTCCCTGTTTTTTATTTCCAAAGGCCCTTTTACCACCTCCAGCTGAGGTTGATTCTCCTGCTTAAATCTTACCGATCTTGACACCGTTCTCTATACGTTCCCCCAAGAGTATCAACTCATTAAAATTAGCCGTCGTACAATTGATAAGCCTGTCATAATACAACCCAGAGAAAGTGCCCACAAACATATCCACCAACTCACGCTCTACCATGGGTGGGTGCACTCTAGCTACAAGCTCACACCACCTCTGGGCGTACTCTTTAAAACTCTCGCCATTCTTCTGAGAAAGATTTTGGAGTTGGACCCTGTTTGGCGCAAGGTCGCTGTTATATTGGTAGTGCTTTACAAAGGCTTCCGCCAACTCTTTCCAGCTACCAATCTGAGTAGGCTTTAGCCCCATATACCATTCCAATGACGGTCCGGACAAGCTATCCTGGAAAAAATGCATCAGCATCTTTTCGTCATCAGAATAAGTGGACATTCTCCGATAATAAGACCGTACATGAACTCTTGGGCACGTATCCCCCTTATACTTGTCGAAAGTAGGCGCTTTGAACTTGAGTGGCACCCTCAAGCCAGGAACCAACCCCATATTAGCCATGTCCAACCCCGTGGAATTCTGATTAGCAAGATTCCTCATTTGTTCCTCCAACATCTTGAACCTTCGATCATTGTCAGTGGGCATCTCAAGATCCCTGCCTGGCGGAGGGAAAGCATCTTCTTGACGATCCTCGCCCCAGTGAGAATCCCCGTTATCATACCCAGCGTAAGTAGCATTAGGACCAAAGCCAGTCTGATTGAACCTGGGACCATACCCCATATTACCAAAACCCTGATTGCCAGCACCTGGCACGAAACCAACGTTGTAAGCGCCCATCCCGACACCGTTGTTGCTTGCGTTGCCAAAACCTGCATTACCGAAGCCCTGGTTGGCATAACCCTGATTTCCATAGCCTTGATTACCACCAAAACCAGCATTGCCAACACCAATACCTACACCAGTGTTGCCAGCACCAACACCAAAGTTCCCAGTTCCAACATTGAAACCAGCATTTCCAGCACCAATATTACTGTTGGTTTCCACATGCCCGTTACCATTACCACTCACATTCCCGTTCCCAGCTCTATTACCGTTCTCAGTGGTATTGAGGATAACCACCGGTACAGCATCACCAGCTTGGAGAGTCTCGCCATGAGGAGGATCAGTAGCAACTCCGCCATGTAGCACACCCTGACTGTCAACCCGGGTAATCAGAGGCTACACCAGAGTCTGAAGCTGCTCTTGGCCCTTAGCCACAGTTTCCATCACCTACATGAACTGCGCCATCCTGTCGCGCATCTCCTGCATCTCAGTTTGCATTTGATCCATAGCTTTCTTGCAGTTACTTCTCGTAGAGTAGTGATGAATTTGCTGATCGGCAATCCTGAAACCTGCATCGACAGAGGGTTAGGAGACAGCTCAAGGTACCTGCTATGCAAATGCAAACGTGTGTCTGTGCTTTAAGGAGATTTCTCCCCCGATTCTAGTGCCAGTGCTGATAATAGGAAGTCCGGATCCAGTCATTGAAATAACATCTCATATATATATGGCCCAACAAGGTAGCAGTACAATGTCACTGAATACATGGGGAATCCATAGCATGACCTCGACCAACAAGCCTGGTGATGGTCAGCCTACAGCAAAGATCAGAAAAATACAAAGGGTTACAAAGATAGTCAAGTGCGACAACGGGCGCGAACCTCTTCTAGCAACTCCTTTGTTTTGGGATGATTCGGCCGAGTGAGTAACCCTTCAACAAGCAACTCTCTCTGCATAATAGTGCACTGGAGACCTTCAACAGAATCTTCCCATGCTCCCTGGCCAAAACAGTCTTCTAACCTTCGCTTCTTAGACTCGAACATCTACTTGCGATCTTTCAGGTTAGCGATAGCCTTGTTTAGCATGTCTTCAGTGGCATATCTGCGGGCAGTTTCCTCATCAAACTTCTTCTCGTTGGCCTTCACCTGAGCCTTCAATTTGGAGATCTGCTGTTTCAGCTTGTCCTCCCTCTCCTTGTTGCTGGCTATAGTGGCATTCCACTGCTGGTTGAATTTGGATATTCTCCGGTATGCTTCATCCAGGTTCTGCTTCTTGGTGGCCAGTACATCATTGACAGATTTGAAGTCCATACCCAAACGTTCATGATCAGCTATCTGCTTGGTCAACTTCGTGCCTAACCGGTTCACCAGCTCTGTCTGCTTTTTGAAGGAGTGGACGGCTTCATTTCTCTCGCTTCTAAGCTGCACCAGTTCTTTCTCCAACTCTTCGTTGGCCTTTTTCAGCTCTTCCTTCTCAGCTAACACCTGATTATACTGCTGAATAGACACGGTAGTAGGCTCTTCAACCACTGGATGGAACTCTTGCTTAGCCGGTGGAAAAGGCATCCCTATGGTCTCTGCCCTGCTCTTAATCCAGGTCACATAAGGAGCATAAGCTTGGCTATTGCTTTTACCCAACAATGATTTTCCTCGTTTGCTGACGTCATTCCAGGCATGCTGAAGCTTAGCTAACATATCCCTCTCTAGAAGACCCGTGAGGTACAGAGATTCCTGCACCTCTTCATCTTTTGGCGGACTTCTCAAAGCATATGCAAACTGTCTGACAAGTAGAGAGGGGTAGTAGTTGATACAACCCTTTCTTCCAATCAAAGACACATTTGGAAACCCACTGCAGCTGAAGATGATTTCAGTACCCAGCATATCCCTATCAAACCAAACAATGCTCTCTGTTGATAGACCCATCAAGCGCTCAGACCACTCAGCTGTGGCTGCAGATGAAGCAAAGAGACCCTTCTTGGGCAGGTGACTATCAAACCATCTGTAGAGTAAGGGTACACAACATGATACATTCTTACCCCTTCTATTTTCGTTCTTGTAATGGACGGAATGATACACATCGCCAATCAAGGTAGGAACTGGATTCCCTGATGCAAAGATATGGAAGGCATCCAAGTCTACAAAACCAGGCATGTTGGGAAACAAAACAATGCCATATATGCAGAGGGCAAGAATGGCATTGAATACGATCCAACAACCGTCTTTAGCACACTGTTGGGCTTTCCCAACTAGAAACTGCAGAGAAAATCCAGGAACCCCATTCCAACTGGACAGAAGCAACTCAGAGGCATCCAGATGAAGAGCAAGAGCTAGATTAGCCAGATTAGGCTTAGCATCCATGTGAACAAATGGCATCTGATTCTTAACCGGTACACCCAAAAACTCAGCATACTCTTCTAATGTAGGTGCAAGAATGAAGTCTGGAAAAGTGAAGCATCTCAATGGAGGGTCATAGAATTGTAGCAAGGCATACAACCCATTCAACTCATATACCGAAGGTTTATGAACCAGGCTGAGTAGCTTCCCATAAGATTTCCTGAATTCTCTTCTCACTATATCATCTTCCAAGGCAATCAAACTGGACAGCAGTGCAACATCTGGGGTAGGGAGCTTGTAGGCCACATTCTTCTTCAGAGATCCCATGCTAACACAACTGGGGGCAAGAATACCGGAACCGGAGGATAATATATGCACCTGCAACACAGACACACGTTAATGATATGCAAATGAGTATGCAAAATGCAAAATGCAATCATGCAACAGGGGATTAAGATTGTGCCGTCGAGGAGACCGAGGCTCTGCTTCAACACAAACACAACTGCTCTGATAATAAAACCCTGAAGAGGACCAATAAATATGCACTGTCGAGAACAACCACATCTCTGATGATAAGAACCCTCTGAACCCAACAACACTGATTCACTGTCAAGAAAACCAAGTAGTCTGAAGGTTAAGGTTTCCTGCAATAACCCGACCCTGCTCATAGGTATGAACCTAGTCACGGACAAGGTATGGCATCCTATGCATTTCCTAGCGTCACAGACTTTCAAGAAACGATGATACGATACCCAGAAGGTGTGGCATCATCATCTCTTGAAGTGGCCTCACTCAGCTGAGTCACAAATGATCAGTCCCCAGAGTCGACAATTCTCCAAACCAACAGCCCCTCAAGCCCAAAGGGCCGGAAAAGAAGTCAACCGGGAGAATCTCGTCTGAGCGTGGATTTCATGAGACACTAGTACCTGCAAAGCAAGCACGCACCCACTACTTTCCACAACTAATTCTAGGTACACTCAAGCCTGGGTCTGGCTTATCACTCATCAGAGCCCCTTCCCACAACAGCACAATAATGATATCATACTGAAAATAAAATGCGAAAAGTAAAGTGCGATAAATAAAACCCAACAGGTAAACACACAAGCGCTAGGATTGACTCGCATAAGGGAACCAGAGTCCCCAGCAGAGTCTCCAGCTGTCTCTACCGCGAAAATAAGGTGTCGGCAAAACAGAAGAGTTGCCACCTTTCGTTATTTATCCCACATAAAGGGAAAGGAAACGATCGGAAAAACCTGACGAAAAGGTATAAGACAAGGTCATTGCAACCAATGTCTGGGTTCGGGAATCGGTTATGCAAGGGGAAGGTATTAGCACCCCTCACGTCCATCGTACTCGATGGGATCCACGCTTGTTGTGTTTATCTGACGGGTTGGTTTTATCTATCTACGCTAAAAGGTCTGGTCTAAAAAGAAAAGAAAATGACTCGGCAGAACACAGCAGTTCTATGCCTACGTATTCCCGTCTGGAACGAGAAATTAGAGTCAATGTAGTTCGCCTAACTGCGGGTTATGGGGGAAGGTTTCGCCGAGATATCGCATCTCGTGCCTACGTACTTTCAAACGGCGTGAAAGATCAGAGCAAACGTAGTTCGGGACGACGAGAGACACATGTTTGTCTTTTTTATCCGAGTAGGGTTAACAGACGGTTCCAGCAGTTGGTGTATGCAGCTCGCTCGACGGAGACTTAGGCGTTTACCGTTTGCGGTAGAACCGGGAGATAACAAAACTCTCCTTCTGAAAAAAGGGTTTCCAGGGATTAAAAGTCCAAGAGGACAAAAAGATGTTTGATCTTTGTTTTCTGTTTTTTTTAAGAAGTATCTTTTTATGGATGTTTGCAACTAATATCGCACTAGAGACTATGACCTGAGAGTGAATGCGTCGCATGTCACCCAAAGGGTGCCATACTAAACATCCAAGTTGTTGGAAAGAAACTCTCCAACAACCCTCTATCAAGTAGCTTAAGACTCGTAGCGTACGACATCGATTAACCTTTATTACTGTATCTTGATTTGTTTGAAGAGAAGAAGAGAAAGGACGCACTAAAGGGGAACGATCCAATCCTAAAGTTGTCATGCAAAATTGATCCTATGGTTGAGGTTAGAAGGGAACTACCTAATGTTATCATGCATGGTTAGAACCCTAATGTTTGTCATAACTTCTCTTGAACAAGAGAAGTCAGAGTTCCTAGGGGAACATGGCAAAGGAAAACAACAGCAGAAGAAATAACTGTAAAGAAATAAATCTGTAAATAAAATGCATGTAATGCGACAAACAAGCAGAAGGAGCCAAGCTCAACTTCTAGAGCAAGCAAGCCAGAGGCAACACACTATACAGGCAAGGGAGACAACACTCAACCTTAAACCAGCAAGCAAAGCCAAGCAATAACAGTCAAGCAGAGGGAGACAACCTCAACCTCTAATGCAGACAAGCAAAGGGAGAAACTCAACCTTTAGGATGCTCTTAGGCCTAGAATCATCTACATAAGGCCTAGTCTAATGCAACACACCAAGCAGTCACACAAGCAATAGCAAAGCAATCAGAAAATACATCAGACAAAACAGCAGACAAATAGCTCAACAGCAAAGCAGATAAACAGCAAAACAAACAAACAGTCTGCAGCCAACTTCAAGTCCAAGCCATCTTCAAGAGAAGGAAATAAAAGCTCCATCTTCAAGCTCCAACAAGAGAGAAGAGTGTTAACATCAAGATTATTGATTGATGATGGGAAGCATGATGGAAACCAAGGGAATCCATCATGGCACTCAACCATACATCTGAGATAGACATCCTCAAAGGTTCTACCTCTTGTGATATGCCACACATCCTTCCAAAGGAAATATGAGGCTTCCACATAGGGACCTTGAATCATTGGATGAGGATGGAAAGCATACAAAGAAATCCATGTTTATTTTAAGAAAGAGAAAACTTCTAAAGCTCTTCCTAAACCCTAAGTGATCAAGCTACAATAAAGCTACTAAAAGAGGTCTAAATACCAAAACCAAACACCACAATCAAGCAAACAGAAGCTTCTATATGTCTAAAACACTATCAAAGAAGATTAGCAAACCTATTATGACTAAAGGCCACCATTTGAGTTCAACTAGTGCAAGTGTTATGTTGAAAGCATCTTAAAACTAGTCTAAGTATTAAATCTATTTAAAATACCAAGTCAACTTCTAAAATCCTATAACATTTTCTAAGGGAACCTACATGTGTTAGGTACTTATGGTACAAGGATTAGGGCCTAAATCAATGGGGAAAGCCACTAAAGAAATCCTAAACTTAAAGTTGTCAAAGGGAAACCCTAAAATGGAAGGTCATGGGAACCTAATCCAAAACAGAACCTATTGTTATTTAAAAATCATGAAATAATTCCTAAGAGATCATGCATCTCTATACTATCAACCAGCAAAAAATCTCATTCAAATTCAATACCAATTGATCATACAAAAATCAGCAAGAAAATGAGAAAATATGCCAAAATTAAGGAATTAAACAAAATGCAAAAAATCAAATTAAATTGAAAATTGCATGGAAATAAAATGTAAGAGCACCAGAAAACCAGAAATTAAATCTAGATCATGCACATATTTTTATCATTTTTTTCTGATCAAAATTGAAATTACTATGAATTTAAAATGAATAAAGCAGTTAAAATAAAAATAAAATGAATTAAAGAAATTAAAAAAAAGCAAGAACTAATCAGAGGCGCAGGATCTGGAGACTTTGTATGCTAATCTAAGGGACCACGAGCTGCCACCTAATAAATGAAACGCAACGTTTAGGGGGGTCAAAGTCCAACTTCTGAGAGTGAATCATGAGCGCACGATTGGGATACCAAGTCTCCTCTTCCAACTCAATCCAACGGATCATGGCCTTCGTCCTCATTCAAATCAGAAAAGAGAGGGAAGTTCAGGTTTGGTGGTCCGGTGGCCGCGCCACCGTCTTCTCCAGCGAGCTCCAATTACAGGTCATCAAACCTTAACAAAATCTACACAGTTCCACTCCATTTTTCATGCTGATCTCAAATCCAATGTCCTTTTCTCCTAATTCCTCATGAATTTCAAAACACGATAAAGAACAGAAACTACACCAAATCTTCAAGTGTCACCAAACCTCAATCCAAATCCATAGATCTTCTCCTTACACTTCATAGATCATCCTAAACTATTCCATTCATGCTAAAACCTT
The DNA here is from genome assembly GCA_963859935.3 of Lathyrus sativus. NCBI lineage: Eukaryota > Viridiplantae > Streptophyta > Magnoliopsida > Fabales > Fabaceae > Lathyrus > Lathyrus sativus. The sequence goes on along the minus strand of OZ012740.1, from coordinate 319,792,983 downwards.
AAGATCAAAGAGCTTCGAAGCCAAACAGAAAGTTGATCACATCCTAATTGGTCTCTAAACTCCACAATTTTGATCCAGAATCCATCTATAATCTCTCCTAAACCTTAACCTCATGTTAAAACATGTTAGATCATCATGAATTTACAGCAATTTTGAAAGTTGCATACCTGAGTTGCAGCTTCAAATTGGAGCATTTAGGGCATGATTCTTGGCTTCAAACTGTGCAGATACACTCTATGATTGATGCTGAAGATGATTCAATCCTCAATTTGCCTTGAATCACTCTAGAATTGAAAACACGATTTGCACTTGCTCCCTTGAAATTCACTCTGCAATCTCTGGCTCCAGCACGAAATAAGCACCAACCTTGATCCTAACTGCTTTCTGAACTTATATAGAGTGAGTTTGGGTGATTTGGAGGCCCAATCCAGGATATCCAAGTTTCCACTTTTCTTCAAAAACTCAACAATGGAAAACACGAATTTGCACTAGTTCCTTCTCCAAGAAGCTTCAATTGCAATCCTTGTTGACTGTGGAGAGTGTATGGATCAATTTGAGAGCTTAATTCCATCATAAGGCCAACCTTTGATGTGTTACTTATTTAAGAAGTAACAAAGTGAAATGTCATGAATTATGCTCCAAATGAAATTTCTAATATTGCCATTGTGTTCAAAATGATGTTTCTGATTAAAATGAGCACACATTTGGTCTTGTTTGAACACACATGATTTAATTTGAATTTTTTCACTTAAATTCCTTTAAAAATGCCCTTTACCAAATTCCTTCAAACCAAGTCTCACTCTAAGCCAAATAAATACATCATTGATACATGGTTAACCTAAAAATGCCATTTTAAACAAGTTTCATGTTGGACAAAACTTCATTTGAAGCTTGCAAGATAGGGAAAATGACCTATAATGCCAAATGACCTATAATCCCACTTTCCCAAAATACCCCTGACTTGTAAACCTCATAACTTGAGTTCTACAAATCCGATGGGAGACTTCTAGTACAACTTGGAAATATAAGATCAAGACCTACAACTTTCATGTTTTCCAAAAGTTTAGTAGAAACACCCTTCTAGGTCAAACGTTCCATGGAAGTTGGTTGACGTTTGCAGACAAATTTCACATTCATCTGATGACCTGTAACTTGCCTGGATCATAACTTGAGTTCTATAAATCCAATGGAGGACTTCTAGTTCTAAAATTAAAGCTAAGAGCATGATATACAAGTTTCATGTTGGACAAAAGTTGAGATGAAACTTGTATCTTGAGATAAGTGGTCTTGAAGTTAGGCACTAAATAGGGGATTTTACCCTGAGAACCCTAGTTTAGCAACTCCTCACACTTTGAATTCTTCTTGGATTGATCTTGGGATATCACCTCATGTATATCAACACAACTCTCCATGATTACAAAGACTTAGAATTGAGCTTTGATCCTCTTCAATTGCACAGTGGACTTAGGGTTACTCAGATGAAAACCCTAATTGCAACACCCTCAACTTTGGCTCTTCACACTTGGCATAATGACTTGTCTGAGCTCCCTCATGACCCTCAAGGCACTCCATGAACTCTATCCACCCTCTATACATGATCAAGGCTTCACAACCCACTGATGGTCTTCAATTGGTCCTCAGGTTAGGAGATTAACCACATACAAACAACCAAACTTCTCAAGAACCCAACCCTCTTCCTGATGACTTTGGTGACTTCTCAAGCTTGAATAAGACCTCTAGATAGGTTCCTCTTGATATAAATCACACTTGATCCCCTTCTATATGAATAATTCTATGCTATGCAAATGCTAGATCAATGATATGCTAATGCAATGAAACAAAAGCCAAGTAAGAAAAAGGTTAGGAAAATTTTGGGGTGCAACATCAACGAGCAATGGTCACTCTCTTCCACGACATGATGCATAAGGAAATTGAAGTATATGTCGATGATAAGATAGCTAAATCAAAAAGCGAAAAGGGCCATGTAGAACACCTGCGGAGACTATTTGAACGAATGAGAAAGTTCAGATTGCGCCTAAATCCTGCTAAGTGTACATTCGGTGTCCGGTCAGGGAAGCTACTTGGTTTTATTGTCATCCAGCGTGGAATTGAAGTAGACCCCGATAAAGTTAGAGTTATTCAAGAAATGCATGCTCCACAAACAGAGAAAGAAGTCAGAGGGTTCATAGGGAGAATGATTTATATTTCTAGGTTCATATCTCATATGACTGCTACGTGTGAGCCTATGTTCAAGCTGCTGAGAAAGAATCAAGTTGTCTAGTGGGATGCCAATTGTCAAAAGGCTTTTGAAAAGATAAAATGTTACCTACAAGAGCCTCCCATCTTGGTCGTTCCTGGGAAACCGCTCATCATGTACTCGACAGTATTAGAAGATTCGATGGATTGTGTACTAGGGCAACAAGATGAATCTGGTCAAAAAGAGCATGCAATTTACTACCTAAGCAAAAGGTTTACTGATTGAGAATCAAGATATTCGTCTGTAGAAAATACCTATTGTGCTTTGGCATGGGCTGATTTCCAAGATGGATCCCATAAAGTTCATCATTGAGAAACCTGCTCTAAATGGAAGATTGGCTCGTTGGAAGATGTTGTTGTCTGAGTATGATATACAATACGTCACCCAAAAGGAAATTAAAGGAAGTGTATTGGTAGAGTATTTGGCGCATCAACCATTGGAGGATTACCAATACATATTGTTTGACTTCCCTGACGAAGATATCATGGCTATAAAGGATTGCGAGATCCCAGACCCTGATGAGGGACCTGAACCTGGGGAAATTTGGTAACTCGCATTTGATGGTGCTTCAAATTCCAACGGACATGGCATTGGAGCTATTTTGGTCTCCCCTTATGGTAATTTCACCCTTTTTACTGCAAGATTGTGCTTTGGTTGTACGAACAACATGGCAGAGTATGAAGCCTATATCCTTGGTCTTGAAGTTGCAATCGATCTTCGCATCAAGAATCTTGAGGTGTACGGAGACTCCGCTTTGGTGATCTACCAAATCAAAAGGGATTATGAAACCCGTGACACTAAGTTGGCCCTTATCATGCTTATGTCAAAGAGTTGATAAATTACTTTGATACCATAATGTTTCATCACATCTCAAGAACAGAAAACTGAGTGGCTGATGCTTTGGCTACACTAGCTGCCATGTACCAAGTCAGATTCTATAACGAACCCCACTTATTGTTATAAGGCGGAAAACTGAACCGACTTACTGTCAAACAGTTGAAACAAAAGCCGATGGCAGGCCGTGGTTTCATGACATCAAGTGCTTTCTAGAACACTAGGAGTATCTAGAGAATGCTTCGACCATGGACAAAAAGACTCTGAGGAAGTTAGCATCCAATTTCTTCTTAAGAAACAATGTTCTAAACAAAAGAAACCATGACATGGTGCTACTTAGGTGTGTGGATAGAAATGAAGCTGACGTGTTGATCAAGGAGATACATGAAAGGACTTTTGTAACAAATTCTAATGGGAATGCCATGGCTAAGAAGATCCTAAGGGTTGGCTATTACTGGTTGACAATGGAAGCTGATTGCTTTCGTTATGCCAAAACTTGTCATAAATGTCAAATTTACTCTGATAAAGTTCATGTGTCGCCCACTCCTCTGAATGTTTTGACTTCTCCGTGGCCATTTTTGTTGTGGGGCATCGATATAATCATAGCTATTGAACCAAAAGCATCTAATGGCCATCACTTCATCCTAGTCGCCATTGATTACTTCAAAAAATGAGTAGAGGTTGCTTCCTATGCCAACGTGACCAGACAAGTGGTTGCTCTCTTTTTCAAGGATATTATCTGCTGATATGGAATTCCAAGCAATCATCACAGATAATGGGTCAAATTTGAACAACAAAGTTATGAAGAAGTTGTGTGAAAGCTTTAAGATAGAACACCATAACTCTTCTTCATATCACCCAAAAATGAATGGAGCTGTTGAAGTTGTGAATAAAAACATTAAGAAAATCTTGCAAAAGATGGTGGTAACTTATAAAGATTGGCATGAAATGCTACCTTTTTCTTTACACGGATATCGAACGACTGCCTGCACTTCAACAGGGGCAACTATATCAGAAGAGATTCTTGATGGAGAATCTTGATGGAGACTAAACTTGAAGAGGCTGAATGGATTCAAAACCGTTTTAACGAGTTAAATCTCATTGAAGAGAAACGCCTGGCTGCTTTATGTCATGGGCAACTATATCAGAAGCGCCTCAAGAAGGCATTTGACAAGAAGGTCCGTCTTCGTGAGTATAAGGAAGGAGATCTCGTGCTCAAGAAGATTTTCCTAGTTCACAAGGATCTACGAGGAAGATGGGTTCCAAATTACGAAGGCCCATTCGTTGTTAAGAAAGTATTTTTCGGTGGAGCCTTAATTATTGCAACAATGTATGGCGAGGTATTACATAAGACAATAAATTATGATGCAGTTCAATTGTATTATGCCTAGAAAAAAGACAACCGCTAAGTTGAAAACCTGAAAGGGCAACTTAGGCACAAAAAAGAGCATCCCAGTGGATTGAAAACCCGAGAGGGCGCTCCAGGCAAAAGTTAGGGATAAATAAAAGGCTAATTCAATATCGAGCAAATCCGATCAGTGCAGAGGGAACAGAGGCATGAAGATCAACCTAATTGTTCTCTTTAGAATCAAAATTCAAAGGATCTTTTAGTTATAGGGAAAGTAGCATTTATTGAGATTCAATGTAATCCTTTCATATTGCCATTTTCACTTTTTGTTTCCTTTGTAATATCCCATGTCGAGCCATGTTAGCATGCACTACCATATTTTAAAATGAATTTGCATTTTTCTTCTCTATTCATTGTGTTATTTATCTTTCTTTTTCAAATGTCATTTATTTTTGATGATATAATTTTGAAACTAAAGTATAATGACATGTTGAGATACATAAATTCTTTGACAATTGAAATAACTAAAAGGAAAGTTGATCCTTTCCCTAGAGATCACAAAATTATAAGATATTTTTGGAACACTTCTAAGATGATCCCTAAGGAGGACTTGGTTCAGTCATTTTTCAGTAATATTTTGACGAAGTTTGACATACCTGAAGAACATGTTCAGAACATCCATTCATTTTAGCTAAGGTGCTTCCCCGAGTGTTGAGGAAAACAGGATGGTCATCTTTACACCCAAATCCTTTGTGTCTGTCACAATAATCCAGTCTTTTGTCTTGCGCGCACATCGTTCAGGCCATTATATGCCAAGCGCGTCATGTCATCTCTTCTTTGTTTAGTCCAATTTTTGTTGGTCTAAGGTTTTATCAGATCATTTACAAAATAAGTCATGATTCTATTACCTTCTCGTCTGACAAAATTTCCAAATATCCTTCCACATGTTGTGTTGTCAGGTTTTACTGTCAACTTAGTTCTGTGTGAATCTGGAACCCTTTCTTCTAAACTCTATGCGAATTCGGAGTCTTTTATTTTGGTTATGTGCGAATTCGGAACCCTTTCTTCTAAACTATGTGTGAATCTGGAGTCTTTTATTTTGGTTCTGTGCGAATCCGGAACTTTCCTTTTATACAGTGTGCGAATTCGGAGTCCTTTATTTGTTCTGTGCGAATTCGGGACTTTCAATTTTCATGGTTATGCGAGAGGCATTAACCCATCTCTCTTTTGTACTCCGTGCAAATCTGGAGTCCTTTGTTTGTTCTGTGCAAATCTGGAACTCTTTTTCATGGTTATGAAAGAAACCATACCTATCATCTGCGCTATTCTAAGTAGAACCATAACCCATTTGATTTTGCATCACTCTATGTGAATCCCGAGTCTTTGCTTTTTATACTCTGTGCGAATTCGAAGTCTTTCCTTTTTATACCCTGTGCGAATCTAGAATCTTTTCTTTATTACATTCAATCATCTTTTTGCTCCGTGCGAATCCAGAGAATACTTTTCTTAGCAATTTTCAATTAACCTTTGGTTTGTTCCATGAGAAGCCATAACTAACCATGTTCCTTAAGTATCACCAGTGAGTCAGTCTACCTTACTTCTTTCAATCCCCAACGAACCTCATTGGTAGTCATCTCAATAATCCCCACAAAGTCCATTTGATATTCCACCAATAACATAGAGTTCTGCGTATATGTATTCATACGTATGCATGCAATCCGAGCATTTTTTTTACCATTCTGGTGTTTACTTGTTTCGTTCACTTTGGCGTTTATTCACCAAGTGGTCGGGTTTGTCATCTCTCTCCAAGTAGGGTCTTAAGCTTTAAGCATAAAGTGAACATCCTTTCTAAATTCCCCACTGAGTTTGATCCTCGTGGATGATGGTTGCTTCTATTATCTTCTCCATGTTTGGATAAGATAAACCCCATTCGAGTTCATTCCTCAATGGTTGGAGTCTTTTTCGACCGTTTCTTTCTAGCTTGTTTCTAGATTGAAGTTTGGTCTCTGACAAGTTTTGCTTTGGTTAGGTCGCCGAACCTAGTCTAAACGTGCACTTATTTTGCACTGTATCTCGCAGGAAGAATCTTTTGCAAATCCCCACTGCGGATAAGCAGCAATATCTCTTTTTAGAAGCTTATCCATCTTTTGTCAACAAGTTGCAATCTCCACTCGAGAAGCATGTTTTGCTATTCTGATAAGTAGCACTCTCTTTTGATAAGCTTATCCTTTTTCAACGATAAGTGGAAATCTCCCTCGAGAAGCTTATCCTTTTTCAACGATAAGTGGCAATCTCTTTTGAGAAGCTTATCCATCTTTTGCCAACAAGTGGCAGTCTTCTTCGAGAAGCTTGTTTCTTTTTTCCTGTTTGCGGATAAGTGGCGGTCTCTCTTGAGAAGCTTATCCCTTTTCTTCGTTAAAGTGGCAGTCTCTTTGAGAAGCTTGTTTCTTTATTACGATAAGTGGCAGTCTCTTTGAGAAGCTTATCCTTTTTCAACGATAAGTGGCCGTATCTTTTGAAAAGCTTATCCAAAGGGCGTTTCCCTAGGAAGTCCAATTATTTTGGCATACAGAAGAGTTTAATTACCTTGTATCTTTCCTGATGTTTCCTGAAGATCCCGTTTGATCTCTTCATTTAAGGAATTTTCAGAGGCTTGGATGTTCTTTCTTGTTTGAAAACTCCAACATTTACTTGCATGATCCTATTGGTATAAGGATCTTGCTTTACCTTTTGTCCTAGAGTGTCAGCTGGTTATGCCTAAACCTGTTGATCAATCACTTTATTTTCCCCAGTTGTTTCTTTTCCTTAGTGTCCGACAACTCCCATTGAGTTTGCTACTTACTATGTTGACTTTATCCTTGTGTGTTTCCTTTCTTTGTCTGCATTTTGCATGTATCATCCCATCATCATAATAGAGTTCATGGCATGTCAACATTGCATAATAGCATTTGCATAGTGCATTTGGGAGCAATTCAAGTATTCTTGTATTTAAATAACTTCCATCAGAATTACATGAGGATTGCAATCCCTCATGTCATCTGGCTAAGTTATTTAAATAGAGGCAACTGTCATACCCTATTTTTTTCATCCTTTCTTTTTTTATATCAAGCCTGTGATGGTACACAAGAGGTTCTAGTGAAGGTGATTTATTTCAATGTGAATTTGAGTTGGCTCAATCAATTAGCCACTCCCAACATAGGGGAGAGTTTGGTCCCATCATGGTCAAACTTGGGCAAGGAGGTTGTGCACCTAATGTGATTGAGTGTTGCTCACGAAGACAGACAATATTAGCTCATATTTGTCAAGTATGGATCATTTAGTTCATGAATGTGTCAAGAAAGCTGACATGAAAGTCTCTAATCATGTTGAAATAAGCTATGTGGAATAAATCCTTCATGTGAGTTGAAATCTTATGCAAGGGCTATGGGACGAGTTTTCAAGCCCACCTTGATTTAAAGGGCCATTATGGTTTTCATTTGGTTCATAAGATACAATGTTAAGAGATAAAGTAAATGATGATCTAATGTCCAAGAGATAAAGTCTCTAATCATGTTGAAATAGGCTATGTTGAAATCTTATGTAAGGGCTATGGGACGAGTTTTCAAGCCCACCATGATTTAAAGGGGCATTATGGTTTTCATTTGGTTCATGAGATACAATGTTAAGAGATAAAGTAAATGATGATCTAATGTCCAAGATCTAAGCTCCAGAGTTCGAATTTCATGAATGGAATTCATTTGGAATATCTTAGCTTTAGATTGAAGTCTTGAGTGAAAGTTCAATGCCGAAACCAATACATTTGAACCAATTTCAAGGGTTACAAATTTCTTCTCATCCAAGCTTCAAGTTGTAGATTCACAATCTCATTCAAAAAAAAATGGAAAATTTACAAGTTCCAATAGTGTATCCCAAAAATTTTCAATTCAAATTTCCTTATCAATTTCTTCTCAATTCTATTTCATTTCCAAGGTCCAAATTAAAATTAAAATTCCAAATTCATTTTACAAGTCTTATTCTGAAATCCATGCCAAAGTACAATGTTTAATGATAAAGTCAAAGTTTACAAATGAATAAATGGCAATTACAAGCATTGAAACTTTTGAGGGGGTCTTATGTTTTTTTCTTCTAATCTAATTCACCTTTATGCCAAAGCTTCAAACTCCATGCTTCAAACTTCATACTCCATGCTTCAAACTTCAAACTTCTTACTTCAAGCTTCATACTCCAAAGCAAGACGTACCTACCTTCCATCCCTTCCTTTCCATGATTCACGATCACATCCACCTACAAAAATCAAGATTCAATTTTTAATCCAAACCAAAATTAGGATCGACTCAATCAAGAAACCACACAAGTCTCAATTCCATTCAATTTCAAGTTTCATGTTCCAATTCAATTTCAATTTAATTCAAAGGTCATATTCAAGTTTCATAATTCAAGTTCAAGTATTCCAATTTCATATTTTATTCCAATTTAAGTCTCATGTTCAAGTTCCATCATATTCAAAACAATTCAAATTCAAGCATATCAATTCTCATGATTAAGATTAAATTGCAATTTCAATTCCAATCAAGGTTCAAGTTTCAATTCTAATCAAAATTCAAGTCCAGTTTCATTTCATTTTTAATCAAAATTATCATGTTCAATTCATTAATCTTCATGTCATTCGATTCGTTCCAACTATTTCAATTCTTTCTTTTTCCTAAGCAAGTTTCAATTCACCATCATTCCATACAATTTCAATTCATTCAAGTTAATTCAACTAATTCAAATGATTGAGTTCAGATTTTCGATCTAATTCATTTCATTTTTTTTTAATTCTCATCATTCAATTCACATCATAGACACATACACTCACATTTTCGAGTCACACAAATTATCATCCAAGTACATACATTTCATAATTCATCTCATATCATGTTCTTGTATAATCATAACTCATCATAATATCTTAATCATTCACATCAGATTCAACTTTATTTCCATCCACGTAGTCACAAAATTCATAAAGCATCATCATATCATTCTACATCATGTTGCAATTCATGTCAACCATAAGACTCAATTTAGTTCAGCATACAATTTCCAGAACTTTATCATGACAGGAAGCATATTCATCATTCAACAAGTACATACTCAAGTTTCTTTATTCAAGTCGTATCTGGAATTCATCTCTAATTCATGAAATATCATTTACTCGTCTAATCCTATCTTCACCTTTCATTTGGAAGATTTATAAAAAAAAGGTTGTAATGTTCTTTTTCACCAACTTCAATTTCTAAGCAAATTTTGAACTTGTGCGACTAAGGAAAAATCTGCAGGTGGGACCATATTTTGTCATTACAGACAAAGCTCCCCAAGGGAACAACTCCTGCAGAACTGCACACTACACTTCCCACCCACATATGAGATTCAGTTTTTTGCCTCACCATTTTTTCCCTCAACGTACTCGTTATCCTTCCCCTAAGTTTTCACTTGTGCAATTACGGTTCACTCCTCACAAATGTCATCACTAAAGAACCCTAATCTGGTACTATATAAGGGTAACAATTCACTATTAAAAAAAACAAAAAAGCCCTAAGCAATTTTCACAAAGAAACCCTAAATTCCATTAAAACTCAGATTTTGAAGAATTCTGAATCTCACACTGAGACTCAAAATTTCTTGAACAGAATCCCCTAATTCGAAGCAAGCCATACATAAATTCGTAAAAGGAGAAGAAGAAGAAAAGATAAAGTTCAGAAAGAGAGGAGCGAGACTTACCCGAATGTGTCTCATAGCTTCTTTTTAAGGACTCTTCAAGCAAGTATCCTTTCGAGCTTTGTTTTCATTGATCTTGAACTATCCACACTTGTTTGTTTGTTGTAAGATGCTTTTGCCTTTCCTACTTGCTTGATTTTGTTTGTTCCTCGCTAATTTACATATTAGGTTTTTTTGGGAGTATTAGGATTAGTGGGTTTAGAGTAGTTTTTTTTGTAGATTTGGTTTGCGGATCCGTGTTCTACAGGTTGGGTTTAGGGGTTTTAGGTTGGTCTTTGGGTGTTTGGCCAAAGAAGGAGGGAGGCGGCCACCGCGCGACGCCTTCTTCTCCTGTGAGAAAGAGGGCTCCGGTGAATTCATGTTGCAGAGAATGGGGGATTAAAGAATTGGAGGAATGAAGGAGTATTGGGTCTGATTGACTCGTTTTGCTTTTGTTCATTTGGTTTCTAGCGCATTAGCGCATTAGGGTGGCAGGAGAGATCGATGACACTTGTCCCTCCATTGACAAGTGTCATAAGGAGGAGCCCTTTTGGTTTGATCCTGCGCATGCGCCCTTCCCTATATCATGCACCTTCGTCTCCAAGCTTTGGATGAGTCATGATGGTGGACTTGTCATCTGACCCAACGCTCCAGATTGCGTTTGGATTTTGGGCTGACTGAGGGTCCACGAAGGACCCTCCCCCTTGGTGTGGGCTTCTTCTATTTGGGCTTAGGGTTACTTTGTTGACACCCTCTTGGTTTGTTTTATTCTGGCCCATTTATCTTTCTTTATCTTTTATTTTATTTTATTTTAACCCTTCATTTTATTTATAATTACTTTCTTTTATAAAAAAAAATATAAATACAAAAAAATAAATACGTTAATTATTTTATTTTAAATATTTTAATTAATTATTTAGTTAAGTGTCTATTTGTATTATTTATTTGTTATTATCATGGTTAATTTAACTTAATTTGTTATTTCTTTTTTAATATATGAGAATTCATAAAAAAATACTTTTTTAATTATTTTCTTAACTAATTATATTAAAAAATTTATTTAATAATTTAATTTTTTATGTATTTTTTTTCTTTTACTAAAAACTCAAGTTTAATTTAATTAATTATTTAAAATTCTGTTAATTAATTATTTTTTTTTCATAAATCCAAAACAAAAAATCAATAAAAAAAATATAAGTTAATTGTTAATCATTTTAATTTTTCCTCTAATTTGGTTTACTTTTATTCCCATTCATCATAATGTACCCCTCCCCATGAGTTGTATTGTGTTTTATCCCTTTGCTCTCTTCGGTGGCACTTAGGTAGTTTCTAATCAAAATTAACGTCAACCATGCCCTTTTCAAAATAAATTCTCGATCCAATGTTGAGTCATTTTTATCCTCGTAAGTCGATTGCTTTTGAGCATCGCTATCAACCTTTTAATCACTATACACGGCATTTAAAGCTTACTCTTGGGCTTCCTTACAGTGAGACATATTCGATAAATTAATTATAGTTGGCCGTTTAGAAGACTAGCCCACTCTGCTAGTGCGCACGATTAAAATTCAATTCATTTGCTTTCCTTTACTTGTATGTTGTCTTATACGATGATTCGAACCGAAACCCTAAGGTACAAACCATACCCACTTGTTAGTCGAGCGCTTTTGCCTCGCCATCGACCTTACCTTATATAATTAGGACCTCATTTTCTTTAGTTCAAATTATTAACTTTTCCATACACAAATATAAAACTGATCAACATTGAGCATTTTATTAAAGTCAAATCAATTAACTTAGTTATACTTAAAACTATATTTCAATAAAAGATGAAAAGGGAGTTGGAATTGAATCTTCGATTTCTCTCAATTGTTTGAGCCTGAGGAGTCTTTCTTAAGTTTGAACAATTGTCTTCTTTAAAAGATTTATAACCTAATTTTAAATCAAATATATTTTATTAATCACTAAAGATGAAAAAGGGAGAGTCAAGCCTTCGACTCACTCTCCCGATTACTTGGACCCGAGAAGCCTTTCTTAAGCTTCGAGTAAATGTCAGTCATAACTTACTTTAGCTGTATCAAAACGTTGTCATAATTAAGGATGTAAAAGAGAGAGAGGGTCAAGTCTTTGACCCACTCTCTCGATTACTTGGGCCCGAGGAGCCTTTCTTAAGCTTCAAGTAATCTTCATCCGGTTTAAAATACTTTAACTATCTTCCATCGTTCAAAACACCTTCCAAACATAACCTCTTTTCCATATGAAGAGAGAGAGAGAGAGAGAGTCAAGTCTTTGACTCACTCTCCCGATTACTTGGGCCCAAGGAGCCTTTCTTAAGTTTCAAGTAATCGCCATCAAATCAAAACATCAGCACTTTAATTCAACTTTTCGCCGTCGTGCGAACCGTCAAACCTTTTTCATAAACATGAGATATGATGTCTTAAGACGACACAAAATATTGCTTCATCCATAACCTATTTGAGTCGAGATAAGTGGCGTGTTTCCCATGAATGTTGATATATGGAAATCCATTCCAAGTGATGCAAGCGTCATCTCCTCACCCATTTGGATAAAACAATATTTTCTGTCAAATGTGACTAAGTATCTTTCAATAAATCAAACCAACATTCGTGGTCTGAACTACGGACGCTCTGATTTCTCATTTGTCAATAAGAATACGTAGGCATAGCATTGCGTGATCCTAGCGAGCAACCTCCTCTCTTTTCTACCATAATCCCACGAACTACATATGTTCTGATTCTTCACTTCTTCCAAGTGAAGGTACGTAGGCACAAGGGCCATAATCCTTGGCGAGCACCCTAATCTAAAACTAACCCCTTTCCCTTATCAATATAAATCTTTTACCTTACATTTCCGCTTTATTTCCTTATAAGAAAACAAACAATATGACCTAACATTTCTCATGAATCGAATCAAGAGGTTCCCGTTGAGTAGAATGGATGTGAGGGGTGCTAATACATTCCACTCGTGTAACTGACTCCCGAACCTAGAACTTGATTGCGATGACCATGTTCTTTCCCTAAAGGTTTTATCAATATTTTCCTTTCCCTCTTTGGGATGAATAAAGTTCGATGGCGATTCTATTTTCCGCAACCATTCGCGAAGGATCATGCTTTTTTTGAGGTACGACATCATGGACACCAAAATCACATTTTAATGGATTCATTTTTAGTCCATATTTCCTCATCCTTTCAAAGGATTGTTGAAGGTGGTCTAAATGATCATTTCTCAACGAGAAATTAACAACTATATCATCAATGTTTACCTTCATGAAGGTCTCAATGAAATCATGGAACATATGATCGATTTCCCTTTCATAAGTTGCATCAACATTCTTCAGGCCAAAATTCACCACAACCAATTTATAGGTACCTAAGGCTCCAAGATATAGAAACACCATTTTTGGTACATATTCTTCTATAATATAATTTGGTTATATCCATAATAACCATCTAGAAGACTTAAATATTCAAACCTACTGTTGAATCGACTAGAGTTTCTGCCACATGAATTGGATATTCATATTTTGGAGTATTGATAGACCTAAAATATATTGTTTATTTGACTCGATTTGCGCACGTTATTTAGGATTTTATTTCTGTTTTCTTGTATTATTCCTTTGTTTTGTTTCTTTTTTAGGTTTTTGTATTTTCAAAGCTACTCGAGAAGAAATGAAGAAAAACGAGCTAAAAGACCTACATTCTGAGGAATTGTACACATGGCTTCTACCATGGCGGGCACCATAGGGGATGCCACACATTGGATAGAAGAAAACTGCTGACAATTGCCACGTCTCCCACTCCTTTCCACCCTAGTTCATGTGGCGGGCGCCACCTTCACAAACTCGTTTCCCTTCCTAGAGGAGTTCTATTTCATTTCTAATCATCCAAGCATAGTTACAGAACTCAAGCCATAAATTTCACCTATTGTAAAGTGATAAACTTCTCACATCGAGGGGTTATCACACTGTTTAATCGAGTCTGTAATCGAGTTTGGAGCACTTGGGTAGAAGTTAATCCTGCCGCCATTTTATTTTTGTCATTTACTTCCAGTTGTACAAGATTTAAAAACCTCTCGTTTAGAGCAGGTTTCTGTCTATTTATTGCCCTTTTATTTATCCACTTTTATTTATCGCGATGTTTATTTCCCGCACCGTTTATTTATCGCACCCTTTATCGCACTTTATTTATTTCCTCGCACTTTATTTACTTGCATTTATTTACCATGTCTTTTTACTTTACCATGTCCGGCTAAATCTTAAAGGCTAAGATGCAAGAATTGTTGTTATAATAGTATTCCATACGACTGTCGATAGAATTACTTAGGGGTTATTTTAACTTTTAACACTTATTTTCTGTACTTAAAATCTGTTGGGTAAGATCGAAAGTCGTCGAACCTTTAGATAAATTTGGTTAGTTTTAACTGTTCCAAGGAAGCGAAAGCGCTTGGCTCAGTTAATTAGGAATCTTTAATGTTTAAGAAAACCGATTTTAAAACTGTTTTCGGACACGTTTATGGATTTAAAGTCCGGTTCGCAAGAACCTCTTTTTGTTAGAAATTTCAGGTCAAAATACTTTTCAACTAAGTCAAGAAACTATATTTCTTAAAAATAGGTTTATTAATCCTAACGCAATACGCGCCTTTTTATAAGTGACAATAAGAGGGATCGATTAGGGATAAACTCGGTTCTAAATACGCGAAAGCGAGAGTTCCCATTAAATTAGTTCTTTTCATGAGTAGAAAACGTTACCCCATAAGGCATCCTATCTTTACACATTTGGAATACTACGTAGCTATATGAATTGCATCTATGCCTGTTGTTTTATTATTGAATTTATTTCTGCACTTTACTTTATTTCGCACAACACAACCTTTTATTTGACTTGCCTTAGATAAACACCGTAACACTAGCGAACGATAGATTGACGTTTGGTCTCTGTGGGATCGATAATCTTTTATATTACTCTGACGCTATTAGTGCACTTGCGAATCGCCCATAAAGTTTTTGGTGCCGTTGTCGGGGACCTATTACGTCAAAATTTTGTACCCTATTGTTACACCGTCTAGACTAAGGTTATACCCACCGGTCAATGTGAAGAACTCGCAGTACTGGTACCCTTATAGATCCTTTAGAGGAACCCGAATGTTACACTCGAGCGCATATTTTATTTCATAGAATTAAGAGAGCTATGGACGAAGACCGTAACCAAAGACCCCTTAAGGATTTCACCCAACCATCTAATGATGAACCTAGTTCTAGTATTGTGAACCCCAATATTCCTGCTCACAATTTCGAGCTAAAACCTTCCCTATAGACATGATGCAAGCAAAAATGTACGCCTTGTCCCTTAAGGTCGAACATATGTACGCAAACCCAGTAGCTGCGGCAGCAGTCTCAACTGAGTGTGAATTATGTGGAGCCAAAGGACACCAATCGGCAGAATGTAATCTGCTGAACGAAACTCATTCAGGAGAGGTCAACTATACCAAAGGAAACCCATTTTCAAACACTTATAACCCTGGATGGAAGAATCACCCTAACGTTTCCTACAAAAATAATAACCCTATCCAAAACCCTGCACCCCCGAGACCTTCCGGTTTTCAAGCTCAAAGACAAAACCCGCCTATGCAAGTTGTGCAACCTAAGCCGAACCTTGAGAAAATCATGGAAAACTTCATTACGGCTCAGACCCAGCAAAACAAAGAATTCCTAAACCAGAACATTCATGTAAATGAATTGATTACCCAGTTAGGAACCAAAGTAGACCAAATAGTCACCCACAATAAGATGCTTGAAACCCAGAAATCTCAAATAGCTTTAAAACAAGCTCCCGAGACTACACCCGAAGGACAGTTCCCTGGTCAACCTCAATAATACCCCCGAGGGCAAGCCAATGCAATTACCTTACAGAGCGGGACCGCTTACAATGAACTGGTTAACCCGACATTGAGTGACCCCAAGACTCCTGAGGAAAGCATGGTACCCACGAGCAAAGTAGAGGAACCAGTAGGATCTGAAAAGCAGAAGGATAAGGACAAAACCAATGAACCACCTCCACCATATAAACCTCCCATACCCTATCCGCAAAGACTAAAACAAACCAAGATCAATAACCAATACCATAAATTTATTAAAGTTATAGAGAAACTTCATGTGGAAATCCCTTTCACATAAGCCATCACCCAAATACCATCATATGCAAAGTTCCTCAAAGACATCCTTACCAATAAACGTAGACTTGACGATCCAAAACCTTTAGAGTGCAATTCCATTTCCGAAAATAAACTTTCCAAGAAGGAGAAAGATCCTGGAAATTTCTCCATACCTTGTATTTTGAGAAGTCATGTCATGACTAAAGCTTTTTCTAGACTTAGGAGCTAGCGTAAGCCTCATGCCTCTGGCAGTTTTTGAAAGGTTAAAACTGGGAGAATTACAACCTACGAAGATGTCACTTCAATTAGCCGACAAATCCGTCAAGTATCTGGTTGGCATATTGGAAGACATCCCCGTTAGGATCGGTCAACTATTCATTCCGACCGATTTTGTCATCACGGACATTAAAGAAGATGATGACATTCCAATTCTTCTAGGCAGACCATTCTTATCAACCGCCGGAGCCATAATAGATGTCAAGAGACGGAAGTTGACTTTTGAGGTAGGTGATGAAAAGATAGAATTCATTCTATCGAAGTTTCTTATGGCACCAGTATTAGGAGATGCATGTTATGCCATATACATCATCGATGAATGCGTTAGGGAGCTAGAATTAGAAGAAACCATCAAACTGCCTTCAACCTTCATAAAGGAAGATGATGGATTTATAGATTCTTTTTTGTCTTCAGATGAATATTTATTTGATATCTGAAACAAAAACACTTGAAAAAAATTAGAGTATATATTTTCTCTATACAAGATTTCATTAATGTTATCATCAAAATATTGAGATATATTAAGAACCAATATGTGTTCTAACAGATAGGAGAGGTAGGTTGATGGTAATATGCAAGAGTTTTTAGAGGATTTGTAATGAGTGGAGAGAATGAGAGATTTTCCCCTTTTTATAGATGCTAATTAGGGTTTTGGGAGGAGGAGGAGGACTAGGTTCTAGGCATGAGGTAGATGCAAGTAACAATGCATATGAAGTAGTGCATAATTAATGGGTAATGAAGATTTTGAATCATGAGAATATTGAACGTTTTTGAAAAAAAAATTCAGAAATTTTGCGCGATGCGTCGACCGCTTCTCTGTATGCGTCGATGCATACTGTGTGAAAATTGAGAAATTCAAAAGTTTACTTGTGTGCGTCGACCGTACCCTGTTGCGGTCGACTCATGCAGACAAAATTTGCACATTTTCATGTTTTTGCACATATAAGCAACAAATGAGACATAAATACATAGCCACACCAACTATCAAGCAATCAAACAGACATGATACAAATAATAGGTCATATTGACAATTTTAACACATAATATGATACAACTTGTAAACATGAGAAATTAGAGAGAGGTAGAGTGAGAGTTAAGGAACAACATCACCTTCATGCCAAAGGTAGCTCGATGAATTATACAGGTGTACTTATAACAACTTCAATTTGTTAGATGTACGATAATATAATCATAAATGAATAAAAGATGTGCAAGCAATATTATGAAACATGATCCGAAATATTGAGGATACCAAGTTCTCGTCGGATATGAAAGAAAGGTTCAGTGGCTAGCGGTTTTGTGAAAATATCCGCTAGTTGATTTTTAGTGTCAACGTGTTCAAAAACAACATCACCTTTCTCCACGTGACCCCTAAGAAAATGGTGTCGAATTTCGATATGCGTGGTGCGTGAATGCATCACAGGATTTTTGGTAAGATTAATGGCACTTGTGTTGTCACAAAAAATAGGAATACGTTCAAGTTTGAGGTTAAAATCCAACAATTGTTGCTTAAGCCACAAGACTTAAGCGCAACAACTGCAGGCAGCAATGTATTCTGCTTCTGCGGTTGACAAGGCAACATAAACTTGTTTCTTGCTATGCCAACTGACCAAATAATTTGAAAATAGGTGACAAGTACCACTAGTACTTTTCCTATCCGATTTGCACCCGGCAAAATTGGAATCGAAGAAACCTACCAATGAACAATCATTTCCTTTGGAATATCATAACCCATACGTCGGAGTACCTGATAGGTAGCGCAGTATACACTTAACAACTTTTAAATGAGATTCCTTAGGAGCCGATTGATATTAAGCACACATGCACACACTAAACATAATGTCGGGTCTAGAGGCAGTAAGATAAAGAAGTGAGCCAATCATAACTCGATATCTCTTTACCTCTACGTCCTTACCACTTTCATCTTTATTCAAGTTTGCACATGTCGACATAGGTGTGTCAATGGCTTTGGAGTTTGCCATGTCAAATCTCTTGAGAAGTTCTAAATAATACTTCGTTTGACTCACGAACGTTCCTTCCTCAAGCTGTTTAATTTGTAATCCGAGAAAGTATGTGAGTTTTGCCATCATACTCATCTCGAACTCCCCCTGCATTAGGTTAGAAAACTCTCTCACGAGATTTATGTTAGTTGACCCAAATATAATATCATCAACACAAATTTGCACCAAGATTAAGTGTTTTCCTTGACGCTTAATGAAGAGGGTTGTGTCGACCTTGCCTCTTGAATACCCTTGATCAAGTAAAAAATTTCTAAGTCGTTCATACCAAGCCCTAGGAGCTTGTTTGAGTCCATATAAGGCTCTTTTTAACTTGTAAGCATGACCGGGATATTCATGAGACTCAAAACCCGAAGGTTGTGCAACATAAACTTCTTCATTAATATAATTGTTAAGGAATGCACTTTTCACATCCATTTGAAATAGCTTAAAGTTTTTCGCACAAGCGAAGGCAAGTAAAAGGCGTATAGCCTCGAGTCGGGCAACCGGCGCATAAGTCTCCTCATAGTCGATGCCTTCCTCTTGGTTATACCCTTGCGCGACTAAACACGCCTTATTTCGGGTTATTACCCCATTTTCGTCCAACTTGTTCCTAAACACCCATCGGGTGCCGATTACTCGATGACCTCACGGAGGAGGGACAAGGTCTCAAACCTCATTTCTCTTGAACTGATTAAGTTCCTCTTGCATGGATAAAAACCAATGCTCATCGAGTAAGGCGTCTTTAGGGTTTTTAGGTTCCATTTGTGAAACGAAAGCGAAGTGATAACAGAAATTACTTATCTTAGAACGAGTTATAACTCCTTTTAAGATATCACCGAGGATGTTGTCAATTGGATGGTCTTTGGAAGACTTCCAAGATGGAGGGAGATCATCTTTTGTAGACGGATGAACTTCCTCGGTTTCCTCATGGCGATCATCTTTCTCCTCCTCAATTTTGGCTTGGTCAGGTTGATCAATTCCTGACTCGGCACCTTTGAGTATGTCTTCCGTAGATGTACCTACACCATGAACAACACTACCTTTTCCGACGTCTCTCGGATAAGATTCATCAAAAGTTACATGTACAAACTCTTCAACGATAAGCAATCTCTTATTATAAATTCTATAAGCTTTACTTGACTGAGAGTATCCAAGGAAGATACCTTCGTCAACCATGGAATCAAACTTGCCTAAGTTTTCCTTTCCATTATTCAACACAAAACATTTGCAACCGAAAACATGTAGGTGAGATACATTTGGCTTGCGCGCTTTCAAAAGTTCATATGGTGTTTTGTTTAAGATGGGGCGGATGAGCACCCTATTTAAAACATAACATGCCGTACTTATGGCGTCAACCCAAAAATATTTAGGTAATCCACTTTCATTGATCATTGTTCTCCCCAACTCTTTTAAAATGCGATTTTTGCGCTAAACAACCCCATTTTATTGAGGAGTACGTGGAGCGGAGAAGTTGAGATCAATTCCATGATTACCGCAATATTCTTCAAACAAATGGTTTTCAAACTCATCTCCATGGTCACTTCTAATTGAGACAATGTTTGTGTTTAATTTATTTTGGGAAAGCTTAGCAAATCTTTCAAAGGCGGCGAATGTATCGCTCTTGCTAGCCAAAAAGATAGTCCAACAAAATCTAGAGAAGTCATCCACTATTATGAAACCGTAATAGTTTCCACCTAGGCTTTTAATTCTAGATGGCCCAAATAAGTCCATATGGAGAAGCTCGAGAGGTCTCATAGTTGAAACGATATTTTTGGATTTAAAAGAGATCCTCGTTTGCTTTCCCATTTGACAAGCATCACAAAGGTGATCCTTGGTAAACTTTATTTTGGGGACACCTAGGACTAGATTTTGGATACTACCTTATTAAGCAAGTCAAAGTTAACATGTGCTAAATGTCTATGCCATAACCATGAGTCTTCACTCATTGTCATGAGACATTTGTCACTTGTTAACTATACTTCATTCAAGTCTAACATATATACATTGTTTACTCTTAGGCCATTAAACATACTCTTCTTTCCATCATTATGCACAATTTTGCAACATTCTTTTGAAAATGATACATTGTATCCTTTGTTGCATAATTGGCTAATGCTAATTAGATTATGTTTAAGACCCTCGACAAGCAATACGTCAGATATAGTAGTGGAAGAAGGGTTACCTACACTACCTTTACCAAGTATTGCACCACGATTGTTATCTCCATAGGTTACATACCCCTTCTTCTTTGCCACGAAGTCGATGAAGAGAGATATGTCTCCTGTCATGTGTCTTGAGGAGCCACTATCGAGAACCCATCTTCTCTCGGTGTTCTCAATGAAGGAAAATTGCGATCTAAACGCAGCGGAAAACAAAATTTTCCTTTAGTGATCCTTACGAATGAGCATGGTCAGTGATAGAATCGTTACCTCTTTGTGGCGATTCAGATCTTTGATGCAGCGATCACAAGAGTTGATGAAGTGCAACGCCTCTACTCAGTCCACACGAACAACTTCCGGTCACAGTGCTAGCTGCTTACGAACGGAATTATTTGAGTGAGAAAAGAGAATCAAAAACGAAATTGCATCAAGTGAAAGCTTCATCACAAGGGTTCCTTTTATAGACTCTCTTGTGGGCTGCGGGCTAAAACCCAATTCACATGATCCATAATAATATTATATATTATTATAATAACTATTATTATAATAAATATATTTATTTTATTATTATTTTATAACCATTATAAAATAACAATAATTATTATTATATTATCCGAATTTCTACTTTTTCACTTAAGTGCACCGTACCTTACGGTGTTCCTTTGATTTCTCTATCTCTCATCAAACTGTCCTTATGTGTGTGACCCTGTAGGATTTCGTAACGTTGGTAATTATATTAAATTATATATTTAACATAATAAACAGTAAGCGGTATCTAGCAACACATCACTGCTACCCAAGTCACGAAAATGTCATGTGATCTGACAAAACCTTTTTCGTGATAATATATGTTTGTACAATTACCCTTTTGCCCCTATGTCTATATTGAACACAAGGCATACACTGTGTCATCCTTGTCCAGTTCAATATTGGGCCCTTAGACATTTCTCCTGTTATGCAGGATTGGCAAATTCCATCTAGGACACTCATGTCCCTCAGCATGCTTCGTGGAGTGCCCATCAACTGTCTTTATGATCATCCAGTTACGGATAATGTTTGATCAGCAATAAAGCACCCGACTCTACATCTAGGGTCCATAGTGGTTTCAGGTCGAAGGGTGGTAATACACCATTATCACCATGAGAATAACTTATGACACTTTGCATAACATACTATGTAGTATTCTCATAGCGGGTCAATCCGGTATAAATATTACTCCTAATATTTATACCTATGTCAAGACTTGATAACTCTTTATCCATGATCCATGAGATGTGATCATCAGTCTATCTTCATAATAGTCTCAATGCTTTTAATGTTATCCCACTTTGCAATAAAGCTTGACTACGGATATTTTAAGAATAATGTCTTTATGTTTAATGGGATCTCATGATTAAGTCACACTTAACATTTCATTAAACAAACTAACTATTCTAGGGACTTTATTATTCTGAAAGACAAACATAATAAAGAAATGCCTTTTATTATTAAACGAATAATCCGATACAAGTACCAAAAAGTATTGGCCTCTAGGGCTTACACCAACAATCTCCCACTAGCACTAGAGCCAATTAGGCATACCCTTAATACCCATAGATCTAGTATGACCATCATGCTTCTGTTGCGCAAGAGGCTTTGTTAATGGGTCAGCGATATTGTCAAGTGTAGGTACTCTGCATATCTTCACATCTCCCCGATCGATTATCTCTCGAATGAGGTGATAACGCCTAAGTATGTGTTTGGATCGTTGGTGAGATCTAGGCTCCTTAGCTTGTGCGATAGCACCATTGTTATCACAATATAAACCAATGGGATCCACAATGCTAGGGACTATGCCAAGTTCACTAATGAACTTCTTGATCCAAACAGCTTCCTTTGCTGCATTTGAGGCAGCAATATACTCGGCCTCAGTTGTAGAATCAGCAACTGTTTCTTGCTTTGAACTTTTCCAGCTCACAGCGCCACCATTGAGACAGAACACATAACCAGATTGTGATCTAAAATCATCCTTATCTGTCTGGAAGCTAGCATCAGTGTAACCAATTACATCAAGCTCTTCCTGACCTCCATATATCAAGAATGAATCCTTAGTCCTTCTCAAGTACTTAAGAATATTCTTGACAGCTACCCAGTGAGCATCACCGGGATCAGATTGGTACCTACTCGTTGCACTTAATGCATACGAGACATCTGGTCTAGTACATAACATGGCATACATGATAGATCCTATTGCAGATGCATATGGAATCTTATTCATGCGATCCCTTTCTTCCTTAGTTGAAGGGGATTGTGTTTTTGATAAACACAGACCATGTTGCATAGGTATGAATCCTTTCTTGGAATCATGCATATTAAAGCGTCTCAACACTTTATCTATGTATGTACTCTGACTTAGGCCAAGCAGTTTTTGTGATCTATCTCTATAGATCCTAATTCCTAATATATAGGCTGCTTCACCTAGGTCTTTCATAGAAAAACAATTCCCTAACCAAGTCTTCACTTGTTGCAAGGTAGGGACATCGTTTCCAATGAGTAATATGTCATCTACATATAATACCAGAAACACGATCATGCTCCCACTAACCTTCTTGTAGACACAAGGTTCATCTTCATTTTTGATGAATCCATATTGTTTTACGGTTTCATCAAAACGAAGATTCCAGCTTCTGGAAGCTTGCTTCAATCCATAGATTGATCGCTGTAACTTGCATATCTTTTGGGCATCTTGTGGTATGTCAAATCCTTCAGGTTGTGTCATGTACACATCCTCAAGAAGATTCCCATTAAGGAAAGCAGTTTTGACATCCATCTGCCATATTTCATAATCATGATATGCAGCGATGGCAAGTAAAATCCGAATAGATTTAAGCATTGCAACTGGTGAAAAGGTTTCATCATAGTCAACCCCATGAATTTGTTTATAGCCTTTTGCAACCAGTCTTGCTTTATAGGTATGTACCTTACCATCCATGTCAGTCTTCTTCTTGAAGACCCACTTGCATCCTATAGGGTTAACTCCTATAGGAGGTTCTACCAAGGTCCAAACCTGGTTTGTGTACATGGAATCCATTTCAGATTTCATGGCTTCTAGCCACTTCTCAGACTCAGGACCAGTTATGGCCTCTTTGTAGGTCACAGGCTCATCTTGATCCATGAGTAATACATCACCCTGATCACTTATGAGATATCCATATCTCTCAGGTTGGTGACGTATCCTGCTTGACCTACGCTGGTCTTGTTCTACTTGAGCGGGTTGCTCTTCCACAACTACTTGTGTTTCCCGCTCTAGTTCCTCCATAGGTGTTTCAATGTTTTGTGATTCTTGAATTTCTTCAAGCTCTATTTTCCTCCCACTGTTTCCTTTGGAAATAAAATCCCTTTCCAGAAAGACTCCAGTTCGAGCGACAAACACTTTGCCCTCAGAAGGATTGTAGAAGTAATATCCTCTTGTTTCTTTAGGATACCCCACAAATAAGCATTTGTCAGATTTAGGCTCAAGCTTGGTTGAAATTTGTCGTTTGACGTAAACCTCACAACCCCAAATCTTCATGTAAGACATATGTGGTTTCTTACCACTCCATATCTCATATGGTGTCTTATCAACCTTTTTGGATGAAACACGGTTAAGTGTGTAAGCTGCTGTTAATAATGCATGTCCCCAAAAGGAGTTTGGAAGATCGACGTGACTCATCATGGATCGGACCATGTCTAACAAGGTTCGATTTCTTCTCTCAGATACACCATTCCATTGTGGTGTTCCAGGAGGAGTAAGTTGGGATAGAATCCCATACTCTTTTAGATGGTCATCAAATTCTAGGCTTAAATATTCACCGCCTCGATCTGATCGAAGAACTTTAATATTCTTACCTAGTTGGTTTTGTACTTCATTCTTGAATTCCTTGAACTTTTCAAAGGACTCAGATTTGTGTTTCATTAAATACACATATCCGTATCTACTGAAGTCATCAGTAAAAGTGATGAAGTACTGAAAACCTCCTCTGGCTGGTATGTTCAGTGGTCCACATACATCAGTATGTATGAGTGCCAAAAGATCATTAGCCCTTTCACCTTTTCCTATGAATGGGGACTTTGTCATCTTTCCAATTAAACAAGATCTGCATGTCTCATATGATTCATAATCAAAAGAGTCCAAGAGTCCATCTTTATGGAGTTTGGAAATGCGTTTCTCATTTATGTGGCCTAATTGACAGTGCCAAAGGTAAGTTGGATTCAACTCATTAGGTTTCAACCTTTTAGTATTAATGTTATAAATTGGCATTTCAAGATCAAGGACATATAGTCCATTATTCATTTTTGCAGTAGCATAGAATATATCATTCAAATAAATGGAGCAACAATTGTTCCTTATTATGAATGAAAAACCAAATTTGTCCAAACAAGAAACGGAAATAATATTCCTGCTAATTGCAGGCACATAATAACAGTTCTCTAACTGAATTATTAAACCACTAGGTAAAGTTAAAACATAAGTTCCTACAGCTAAAGCAGCAACCTTTGTTCCATTGCCAACTCGTAGGTCAACTTCACCTTTTGCCAAATTTCTACTCCTTTTTAGCCCCTGCACATTAGTACAAATGTGAGAACCGCATCCAGTATCTAATACCCATGATGCAGAAGTAGATAAATTAATTTCAATAACAAGAATACCTGAATTTGAAGTCTCTACTCCATTATTCTTATCTTCCAGGTACTTTGGGCAATTTCTCTTCCAATGTCCGGTCTTACCGCAATGGAAGCAAGTGCCCTCCTTTGCTATTCCTCCACTAGGCTTCAAAACAGGAGGAGTGGGTTTGGGTTTGGCAACTTCCTTGCCTTTCCCTCTACCACCCTGTTTGATGGGCCTCTTGTTCTGTTTCTTTCCATTACTGACCATCAGAATGGATTTCCCTTTTGTCTTCATATTCTGCTCAGCAGTTCTCAACATGCCTAGCAGTTCTGGAAGACTTTTGTCCAAGTCATTCATATTGAAATTCAGGACAAACTGACTGAAGCTCTCTGGCAACGATTGCAAGATCAGATCAATCGCAAGTTCCTTTCCAAGGGGAAACCCTAATCTGTCAAGGTTCTCCACATACCCAATCATCTTGAGTACATGGGGACTTACAGGGGCTCCCTCAGCTAACTTGCTGTTAAAAAGGGACTTTGAAACCTGAAACCTCTCATTTCTTGCTTGCTCTTGATAAAGCGTTTTCAGATGTCCGATCATATCGAACGCAGACATGTTCTCGTGTTGCTTTTGCAACTCAGAGTTCATGGTAGCAAGCATGAGGCAAGCGGTTTCATTGGCATCATCGAAATGCTTCTTATAAGCATCTCTTTCTGCCTTTGGTGCAGAACTAGGAGGTTCCTCCTCAGGAACTGGTGTCTCCAAGACATACAGCTTCTTATCGTGCTTGAGGACAATCCTCAGATTACGGTGCCAATCCAGGAAATTTGTCCCAGACAATTTTTCCTTATCTAGGATGGATCGCAAAATATTGTTCGATGTGTTTGTTGTCATGGTAATCTACAAGAGAAATATGAAAATATAAGTATCATTAAAACAACATATTTAATTAGGCCTTTAATCAAATATGCTCCCACTATTTTATTCAAAACAAATGACCCTCATCATTTGATTCGGAAAATCCCGTTGGAAGACTTTCTAGTGGGTCGAGATCCATGTTTCACTTTGTTTTAAGTCAGCGTTAGGCTGATTACACAAAACTAAGTTATTTAGGTAGGAACTCCTTCCAATTGTATCTCATACAACTCTCGAATATTTTCAATTGGGTGAATAACTCCTTATTCTGATCCATCACATGAATCATTCCCAATTCTTGCTTCTAAACATATATAATCTTATTATAATTTGTTTAGTTAAGTTTGACCCATTGTTTTAGCAATTGGATATTACAATTATCCCATCACACCTTACTAATATAGAACATGCACCTCGCGTAGGCGAAACCTACAATGCTCGATACTAGTCTTGATGAGTGCTAAAATTTGGAAAGCATAAACTTAATATTTAATTTTGAGGGAATTTGTTATTAGTTTGATCTCACCGGCTTAACATGCAAAACGTCTCTCACATGCATCAACATACAATTACATGCATCAACATACATATAAAAAAAAAAAAAATACAATTATGGCCCCTAACGCAATTGTTCTCTCAAGCCAATGAGAGAACCTAAGCTAACCTAATAACGATCTAAGCTTCTCCAAGCATGATCTCCAAGGTTATCCTCCTAAATCAAATTCCGAAAGTTTTTATGAACACTTCATTGTATTTCACGTCGTTTCCTGCACAACTTTTGTGCATTTACAACCCCAACCGGAAAAGTCTGCGGCAATACAACACTTGTACTGCCATTAATCCTAATGCAACAATTTCATGCCGTCAAACACAACTCGATTGATAACTCAATATGATAGATCAACATGTCATTGCTTCACCATACTAACGTCGGATTCCGAAGCGAATGAAAACGATGATCTTTCAAAAAGAATTACAATCCTTATGTGATTGAATGGATGAAATCAAAACAGTATATCCCATATACCATCTTTGCATCAGAATTTCTTATATCTTATATAAAAGTGATCGTTCTAATTGTGTAACCTATGGATGATCAATGTATCGCACAACTTCACCATACTAATGTCGGTTTCTGAAGCATAATCAACATCAATCATCCAAATCGTACACAACAGATGCCAAATTTAATTAATCGTTTATTGTTAAATTCATTCTGTGTTTTAATCGAATCAAATACAGAAAAGACGGAAATTTAACAGCTATCAGATCCATGGTTTCGTAAGTGGCTCTGATACCACTGAAGGAAAATTGCGATCTAAACGCAGCGGAAAACAAAATTTTCCTTTAGTGATCCTTACGAATGAGCATGGTCAGTGATAGAATCGTTACCTCTTTGTGGCGATTCAGATCTTTGATGCAGCGATCACAAGCGTTGATGAAGTGCAACGCCTCTACTCAGTCCACACGAACAACTTCCGGTCACAGTGCTAGCTGCTTACGAACGGAATTATTTGAGTGAGAAAAGAGAATCAAAAACGAAATTGCATCAAGTGAAAGCTTCATCACAAGGGTTCCTTTTATAGACTCTCTTGTGGGCTGCGGGCTAAAACCCAATTCACATGATCCATAATAATATTATATATTATTATAATAACTATTATTATAATAAATATATTTATTTTATTATTATTTTATAACCATTATAAAATAACAATAATTATTATTATATTATCCGAATTTCTACTTTTTCACTTATGTGCACCGTACCTTACGGTGTTCCTTTGATTTCTCTATCTCTCATCAAACTGTCCTTATGTGTGTGACCCTGTAGGATTTCGTAACGTTGGTAATTATATTAAAGTATATATTTAACATAATAAACAGTAAGCGGTATCTAGCAACACATCACTGCTACCCAAGTCACGAAAATGTCATGTGATCTGACAAAACCTTTTTCGTGATAATATATGTTTGTACAATTACCCTTTTGCCCCTATGTCTATATTGAACACAAGGCATACACTGTGTCATCCTTGTCCAGTTCAATATTGGGCCCTTAGACATTTCTCCTGTTATGCAGGATTGGCAAATTCCATCTAGGACACTCATGTCCCTCAGCATGCTTCGTGGAGTGCCCATCAACTGTCTTTATGATCATCCAGTTACGGATAATGTTTGATCAGCAATAAAGCACCCGACTCTACATCTAGGGTCCATAGTGGTTTCAGGTCGAAGGGTGGTAATACACCATTATCACCATGAGAATAACTTATGACACTTTGCATAACATACTATGTAGTATTCTCATAGCGGGTCAATCCGGTATAAATATTACTCCTAATATTTATACCTATGTCAAGACTTGATAACTCTTTATCCATGATCCATGAGATGTGATCATCAGTCTATCTTCATAATAGTCTCAATGCTTTTAATGTTATCCCACTTTGCAATAAAGCTTGACTACGGATATTTTAAGAATAATGTCTTTATGTTTAATGGGATCTCATGATTAAGTCACACTTAACATTTCATTAAACAAACTAACTATTCTAGGGACTTTATTATTCTGAAAGACAAACATAATAAAGAAATGCCTTTTATTATTAAACGAATAATCCGATACAAGTACCAAAAAGTATTGGCCTCTAGGGCTTACACCAACACTCAAGACGTTGTACCTATGAAAAAGCAATTAACAAGAGGAGGTACCCAATCGCTTATTGGGTCCTAAGTCGTGAGTAACAAAATGGTCGCATTTAGGCAACCATTGATAAATGCCTTTAGGAACTAGAAATATCCTAAAGCGGCACTTAGCAATGGAATGGCCTTTCTTGCAATAATATAAACAAGAAAAATTAACTTTTGAATTTCCTTTGCTATCTTGATCCCTTATAACATATTTGTATTTTTGATATGGATTCACCATACTTTTTCTAAAATCAGACTTATCGATAGCAAAAGTAATTTTGGGCTCAAGAGCCTTGTTAAGTTTGGCATTTAGGGTTCTAACTTCATTTTGCAAAATGTAACAAGTGTCACACCCAAAGTTAATTATTCTACTTCTAAGATCCTCACAACCTGCTTTAGTACTTTCCACTATGGAAGCTTTAAGTGCCTCGAGTTTTCTTTCGGACTCATGGATCTTTTGTTCTAAGTGAACAAAATTTTGTTTATTTGAGGCAAGCCTTTTAAAGGCTTCTTTAGCTTCACAATGCAACATATTAAATGCAGTTTGTAATTCAAAATGAGACATGTTAGAGGAATTATCATATTTAGCATGTCTTACCTATTTTTTCTTGTTCTTTTGGTGAGCGGAGAGACACAAATTTACGGATTCATCTTCATCACTTGAGCTTTCGTCCTCGGAGGAATCACTATCGCTTTCCCAAGCTATACATGCTCTCCTCGACTTTGATTACAGCTTATGTGATTTGTTTGATTCTTTTTCTTTGCCCTTTTTGTTTAAGGGACAATCTGATTTATAATGTCCCGTCTTTCCGCAGGTGTAACATGATTCTCTTGTTTTGTTTCCCTTGGTGTCATCATTTCTAGAGTACCTAGATTGCTTTCGGAAGTTGACAAGATTCTTCTCGGAGTGTTGGATGCCATTCTTTCTCATGTAGCGGTTGTAACGCTTTACGAACAACCCTATGTCCTCACTCTTATCATCTTCTTCTTCGTCACTCGACGTGTAATCACAATGATCCTTAGATTCAGACTTTGAGGAGGAAGTGTTGAGAGAAATAGATTACTTTTCAACTATCTTTGTTTTGTCCTTCTTTTCTTTCTTTTCATGTTGCTCTAGGCTTAGGAGCACTTGTTCGTGCTCTTGCAGCTTTCCAAACAATGTTGTTAGATCCAAAATTTTGAGATCATTTGCTTCCTTGATGGCGGTTACCTTCGGTTGCCATTCCCTGTTAAGACATCTCAAAATTTTGTTAGTAGCAACATCATTGGCCACTGGCCTACCTAGTGAATGCAATCTATTGATGAGATGAATGAATCTCTTTTGCATGTCTGCAATGGTTTCCCCTTTCTCCATGTAAAAGAGATCAAACTCTTGTGTTAGTATGTTGATTCTATCTAGCTTAACATCATTAGTCCCCTCATGGGCGACTTGCAATGAGTCCCACATAGCTTTTGCCGTAAGACAATGAGAAACCCGATAATATTCATCAACTCCTAATGAGGAGATCAAAATATTCTTGGCTTTCCAATCATAGTTATATTTCTTTTCATCATAATCAGTCCATTGTGCTTCGGGCTTAGGCACAATCTCATTATTCGCATTGGTCATAGTTATTTCCATTGGACCATTGAGAATAAGATTCCACTATTTACTGTGATTTTTGGTAAACAACCGCTGGTCTATCAATTTATAATAAATTGACTAACTTGCAGGATCGACCATACTAAATCCTAGAACACGTGCTAAGATTGTTCCAACTAAACGAAATTAAGAATGTCGAGTGCGGAAAGTATGAATGTTATAAACGTAACACTAAGATTCTTGCCAAACTCCGCATTCGACGCAAACCCCTTGAAATCTTAAAGGACTTTAAAATAAAGATGCAAGTAAAAAAATGACTTGAAGGATAACTCTAATCAGAACTCCGTGTTCGACTAGGGGATCTTTGCAACGCAAATGGGCAGAAAAATGTAAAGGGCAGTTTGAAATGTAAAAACTAAAAGTTAAAAATCGCAAGTGAATTGTAAAGACAAATCGCATTGATGATAAAAAGTTTGGTATTGTATCATGTACATTCTCGTTAAACTCGTTTCTCTACATGCGGGTACTCAGAGTTGTATGAACTAGTACGATAATGAATGAACACCCTTATTACATAAATTTTACATCTATTTATAGTGCTCTAGAATAACTTCTACATGGCGGTTGAGACTTCTTAATGTGCTTCTTTTGGCGCTCTCTTCGTCCTTCTAACCGTTCTCACATTTTCTACTTGGTTTGAATTTTGAACATTTGGAAATTCCCTTCAATTTAGGTAAACCTTCTCCGCGTTCTCTTTGCTATAGTCTTCGTCAAAACACTTAGTATTTTTTAGCTTCCTTTCCCCTTTCTTCGACTTGAAGCCTCTTGATGTTGGTCGAAAACTCTCTTGTATGCCAAGTATTGAAGTTTTTATCTTCAGACATATATGATCTTCGACTGGCGTCGAAAACTCTCTTGTATGGCGGTTGGAAGGTCATTTTTTCTTTTGTTTTCGACGTGTCACTTTGCATGTCTTCGTTTCAACTTCCTTTCTTTATTTAGTGGCTCAACTGTTCAGTTTTTTCCTCCCATGCTTATGGCACCCACTACGCCACTATGTCAAATCCGAAACGTCTTTTCAGCCGTATTCATCATCACTTGTCTTGGAAACATGCGCTTGTACTCTGACCATCACTTTCTACACGCATCCTCAAACTAACACGTGTCCCATTTCTTGACGTTAATTTCAATGAAATCTAATCTCTAATATGGACTTCTTGCAAGATAGGCTTGTATCTCTTTAAATACTTGCCATTTACTTTCAAGATTCTTTTATCTTTGTCTAGTTCTTCAATCTCATACGCTCCATTTGAAAATACTTGGATAACACGAAATGGGCCTTCCCATTTAGGAGACCATTTTCCTAAGGTTCTATCTCTCTGATCCATAGGCAGAATTACTTTCCATACGAAATATCCTTCTACAAACGACTTAAACCTAACCCTTCTGTTATAAGAGTCTTCGACTCTCTATTTCTGTCGTCTTAATGCTTCCAAGGCTTCAAGCCTTTCTTCATCTAAGTCCACTAATTCATCCATCATCATTTCCCAATAAGATTGCGAAAGGATCTCATGATGTCTCTGGACTCTTACTGATTGTAAGCATATTTCGACCGGCAGCACTGCATTGTGCCCAAAGGTTAGCCTAAATGGTGTAGTATTATTAGCATCTTTTGGTGACGTTCGACATGCCCAAAGGATTTGGTTTAACGTCTGATGCCAACTTCGAGGCTTTTTCCCTATATGCCTCTTAATCAATCCAATTATCACCTTATTAGCAGCTTCAACTTGCCCATTTGCCTGGGCATAATAAGGCGTCGATGTTAACAACTTAAAACCCATTTCATTAGCAAATTCCTGCATCTTTCGACCAACAAACACTGATCCGTCATGATCGTCTCTGGAATGCCAAATCTGTATATGATATGGTTTTGGATGAACTCGATTACGTCTTCTTGACCTACATTTACTAATGGTATTGCTTCGATCCATTTGGTAAAGTAGTCAATTCCAACCAAAATATACTTCTGGTTTTTTGACGATGCTGGTCGAATCTCACCTATTATATCCAAAGCCCACCCTCTAAAGGGCCAAGGTTTACAATTGAATGTAATTCATTCGCAGGGATATGTTGTATACCAGCATGTATCTGGAAATCTTGACATCCTCTAGCGAATTCTATACAATTTTTTAACATTGTGAGCCAATACATACCTTGTCAAAATGATAACCATTTCATCTTCTGGCCAACTTGGTGTGCTCCACAACCTCCACTATGCACTATTGAAAGAGCGATGTATGCCTCTTCTTCACTGAGGCATTTCAGCAAAACCCCCTCAGGGGTCTTTTTGAACAACTCATTTCCCATGAGTGTGTAACTCAACGCTTGGTACTTGATTTTTCGCTTCGTCGAACCTGTCGGGTTTTGCAGATACTCGACTATAACCTTTCTCCAGTCTTTCTCTGTTAAATTATCTATGGTAAAAATTTCAAAATTTTCGCCATTCAAGTATCCAAGTTTTGTAGACTCCAGATCTGATGGGCATAACCCTACAGTCTTTATCTTTTCTCTCGCTTCAATTGCTTCTTGAAATTTTCCGCTATCCACCTTACATCCAGAAGCGATTTTGGCTAAATCATTAGCACCTTGGTTTTCTATCCTCGGTATGTGTTGGATAGAAACTACTTCCAACTTCTTTAATAATCTATTTGCCACCACAAAGTATACAATGAGATTTTATTTAACACACTTATACTCCTTTGTAAGTTTTTTTATGACCAATTCAGAGTCTCCCATTATTTCGACTCTAGTTGCCCCCGATTCTAATAAAATTTCGAGGCCAGCAATCAATGCTTCATATTCAGCCTCATTGTTAGAACATGGACTCTCAATCCTGAACTTAAATTTTGTTGGAATTTTCTCAGGAGAAATAATAACGAGACCTACTCCTGTGCCATTCTTATGGCTAGATCCGTCGAAGTATAACTTCCAGGACGGTATCTCAACATAATACAAATCAGTCTCGTTTATAGAATGGTCGACTAAAAAATCAGCCACGATTTGGCCTTTCATAGCTTTTAACGACTGGTAAGTCAACGAATATTCCGTTAGAGCTAAAGCCCATTTACCAATTCGACTATGCAAAATAGGTTTGGATAGCATATGTTTTATAACATCAAAATGAGACTAAACATACACATCAACAAGCCTTATTATTGCACCCCAAAATTTGCCCGACCTTTTTCTTTGGCTGGCTTGTGTTTCATTTCATTTCATTTCTTTCCAGCAATTGCATTGCATAGCATGTTGCATTGAACAGGGGATCAAGAGCGTGTGCATATCAAGAAGAGTCTACTCAGAGGGTTGAGCCTAAGCAAGGGGTTCTACTCAAGTTTGGATGGTAATCAAGTCATCAGGAAATGGACAGTGATCTTGTGAAAGAAAGGATGGATGTATGTGGGTCAGCTTCTAACTTGGAGGCCAACTGAAGAGCATCAGGAGATTGTGAATGCATGATTATGGGTATGAGAGGTTGAGAGATCTCATTGAGTGCCTTGAGGGTCATTTGGAGTTTATTCAAGTTGTTGTGTGAAGTGGAACAGGTTACAGTTGAAGCTAATACAACTAGGGTTTTCATCTGACAAATCCTCAGTCAACTGTGCAATTTAAGGAGATTAAAACTCAATTCAAAGTCTCTATGGTCATGGGATGTTGTGTTAAGATGTATGAGATGTCATTTCAAGTTCAATTCATCAAGGATCAAGTGTGTGAGAAGTTACTAAATTAGGGTTCTCAGGGTAAATCCCCCTATTTAGTGTCTGACTTCAAGACCACCTATCTCAAGATACAAGTTTCATCTCAACTTTTCATCAACATGGAACTTGTAGAGCATTTTCTTAGCTTTAATTTTAGTACTAGAAGTCCTTGATTGGATTTGTAAAACTCAAGTTATGATCCAGACAAGTTACAGGTCATCTGAGGGATGTGATTTTGGTCAACAAAAGTCAACCAACTTCCAAGCCAGTTTTCACCTAGAATAATGTTTCTCCTCAACTTTTGGCCAACATGAAAGTTGTAGGTATTGATATTAGCTTTCCAAATTGTACTATAAGTCTTTCATCTGATTTATAGAACTCATGTTATGACGTTTACAAGTTAGGGGTATTTTGGGAAAGTAAGATTACAGGTCATAAAATTATAGGTCCATTTCACCAACTTGCACACTTCAAATGGAAATCTTTTCAACATAACACTTGCTCCAAATGGGGCGATTTGCATTACCAAATCATCTCTTGTCATGGTGGGGGCTTGGATTGAGAACTTGGAGTTTGAATTTTTCATAAAGGAGGCTTAAATTGAGAAATTGAGAATTAATGGATTTTAAACTTTTTCAAGGAAAGTTTGTGCATTTTCTGATTGCAAATAATAATTCAAAGACATTGCCATCTTCACATTGGAAATTTGAGGTCTCAAAATAGGCCATTTTCATGGTTTCTTCCTCTTGAAGTAACAAAGTGGAAATCAACCATAGGATCAAAATTAAGTCTCAAATCTCATTCCTTTGATCAATACAATTGATTTGTAGTGGATTTAGATTGAAAAACAAGCTGGTGTAATGGTAAAAACATGTATGGCAATTTGGAAAAAGTGTGAAAAGTGAAATTTTGAAATGGGCTGTTTAGCTTGAATTGAAGCCCCATTTGATCATAGACCCAACATATAAGTGTCCCAAATGAAAATTGGATGGAAGCTAGGTCATTTCCGTGCATGAACAACCATAACACATTTTGAAAAAGTGAAGAAAAACTCAAAAACGAATTCTCAGATTCAACCACTTTCAGACCAAATCAAGCCTTCAAACACCTCAATTGAAGTTCATGGAGTGATTCTGGGCATTTTTCGTTAAGCTTCATCACAGTTTTAAGGCCCAGTGGAGGCTCTCCACTAGGTAAACTAACTTTCAACCTTACACTCTTATTATGCCATGGTTTTCCGCCATTCTTGTTGCATTTGAATCCTTGAGTTGCATAGATCATTTCTGGATTATTTTCGTTTGTGTTTATGGTGTTTGATTTTGTGAGCTCAAAACTATGTTAATTCAGTTTGAAGAATTTCTGTGGTGTTTTGAGTTAATTTTTGTTGATTCTTACTCCTTGCAACATGTAGATGGGGTTTAGACCAATTAATTGGAGTTTTGGTGAACTTTCATTTTTGTACGTTTTGCTTGTTGTTTGATTTCTGGAGTTGTTATGGAGAATTAGTGGAAATAAGTTTTGGATTCATAATCCTCGCGACGAGTAGATGAGTTTTCATCTAAAGATTATGCAAAATGGTTGAGAATCAATGGAGCTATGTTTTTATCATGAACCCGTGGTGGCCGAAGCAAGAAGGGAGACGATCAGAGCATTTTCCGGCGTCCGGCGTGTTCCAAGGATGAAGATGACGACGTGGCGCGCGTTCATCTGTGCGATCCTCTTATTTTTGATCGTGTGTGTGTGTGTGTTTAAGACCCACCGTATGTCCTCTTGGCTTGTGCACATGATATTGAAACCCCAATTCATTAATTGAGGTGGCTCTTTGTGAGCCACATGATTGACTTACTTTGGACTTGATCACACGGTTTGCAATGCTCCCTACCATACACCACAGTCAACCTAACCACATAATGTTTATTCAGAATTTTATTTTCTTTTTCTCTCGCTGGGCCCATTCGCGAGTTACTTTTCGCACCCCCCAACCTGGACCCGTTTGCATTTTACACTTGTGATGTTTGTTGTTTGCACCACCTCATTCCCATTTAGTTGTTATTTTATTTTATTTTTCTGTTTTGTGCTGTTTCCATTTTAATTCAAATAAAATAGTTCCAATAGTTTA
The DNA here is from genome assembly GCA_963859935.3 of Lathyrus sativus. Lineage (NCBI taxonomy): Eukaryota > Viridiplantae > Streptophyta > Magnoliopsida > Fabales > Fabaceae > Lathyrus > Lathyrus sativus. Next base: position 319,756,510 of record OZ012740.1, on the reverse strand, counting down.
AAAATTCACCAAAAATAATTTTCACAAACTTTAAGATGTCTAGTTTTTCTGGATATTTTTATTTTATTTTTTTGACTTTATTTTCAATTAAAAAATGAATTAAATGTTGGGGCTGTTTTATTTGATTTAAATTGTAGCTTTGTTCTTTCTTGATTTTATTTCTAAGTGTAACTCCTCATTTTTGCATGAAACTTTTTGTGCATTGCATTAACATGTTGATTGATCTTTGCATATTTTTTTCATGATTTTTAGGTGTTGTTTCCATGTGGTTTTAATTGCCTTTTATTCCCTCTCCATTTTTGCCTTAGTTTGGGACACTCTTGGTGTTTGCCCTCTGCTGAGGCACTTTCCTTTTGATTTTCAATCTCCCCTTTTGACCCCTGGTTCCTAATACCTTGGGAGTCCCTTGATATTTTATTTGGCATTTTTAGATGCATTTTATTATTTTTCATGTATTTTGCAAGTTGCTTCATGTTTATGCATCTCTACTTGTGTACTTGATTTGTTTTGCTTCCAAAAGCTTGGTTGTGCATTGTTGATGAACCTTATTTTGATTTTTTCATGTCAGGGGCTTTTTATAGGCCTTGTGTGACAATTCATAGGTCTTTACCTTGTGCATAGGTTGTTCATTTGATCTCATACTTTCATGTTTGCACATTGTGTTTCCATATGTGGTGTTTTGTTTGCATCCTTTGATGTTGTTGATTGCATTTGCTTATGATGTTTTGCTTTAGCTTTTGAGGTCTCTTTTCCTCATCCCCATACTGTCCTATGACTTTGGAATACTACTTAAGGTTGCTTGGTCCCTCCTTAGGAGGAACTTGAAGCCTACCTAAAATAATGAATCCATGAGGACTTTTTCTCATTGTTTTTGTTACTTGTTTGTGGTGCATATCTCTCCTCTTTCTCTTGCACTTATTCATACCATGGCTTGAGGTTGAGATGAGCTTGTGGAGGTTCTAGCCCCACACATATTTCCTCCCTCACTTGCATTGCATCTTTGTCTTCCTTGTTGCATTTGTGTTTGCATTCTTCATTTGCATTGTTTCTTCTTATTGTTTCTTCTTCTTTTTGTCTTCCTTCCCTTAGGATTTCTAACCTCTCTTGTTCAAGAGAGGTTATGATAGACATTAGGGTTCTAACCATGCATGATAACATTAGGTAGTCCCCTTTCAAACTCAACTTTAGGTGCACATTGCATGACAACTTTTAGGGTTTGGACTAGTCCCCCTTAGTTTGTCCTCTTTCTCTTCTCATCTTCAAACAACTTCAATTCACTTAATAAATATAATGAGTGTTGTGCCATGAGCCTTGTACTTGGGAAATGGTGATTTAGTGGTTACCTATCAATGGCCTAGAGTGGTTAGTATACGTCCTTAGGACGATATGCGACGCATTCGATCCTAGGTTTTAGACTTTGTTACAACGTACATTATGAACACTCTAATTCAAAACACCTCTTCTCTTAAAAAAAACACAAAAACAATTCAAACTCGTTTTCACCGCTTGGGGTCTTAATCAGGAAAACCTTTTTCATAAACAAGAGTGTTGTTAACTTTCAGTCCTATTGCAAACGGTAACGCCTAAGTCTCCAATGGTCGAGCTGCATACACCAACTGCTAGAACTGTTTGTTAACCCTACTCGGGTAAAACTTTTGAACAGCCTGTGTTCCTGTGAGCCCGAACTACGTTTGCTCTGATCTTTCGTACCAGATGAAAGTACGTAGACACGAGACGCGATGTCTCGGCGAGCAACCTTCCCCACCTTTCACCCGTAGTTAGGCGAACTACGTTGACTCTGATTTCTCGTTCCAGACGGGAATACGTAGGCATAGAACTGCTGTGTTCTGCCGAGTCACTTTTCTTTTCTTTTGTCCTTAAGCCTTTAGCTAGATAGATTAACACCCTTTTAGATAGACAAAACATGTGTGGATCCCGTCGAGTACGACAGACGTGAGGGGTGCTCATACCTTCCCCTTGCGTAACCGACTCCCGAACCTAGGACTTGGTTGCGATGACCTCGTCTTTTCCCGTTTTCGTCAGGTTTTTTTCCGATCGTTTCCTTTCCCTTCTTTGGGGTAAATAACGATAGGTGGCGACTCTGTTAGTCATTGTCGGCCTCTTCTTTTTTCGCAGTAGCGATAGCTGGCGACTCTGCTGGGGACAGGAATATCCCCTATGCGAGTCAATCCTAGCGCTTGCGTGTTTATTTTTAGGTGTTGTATATATGTACTTTATTTACTTTCGCATTTTACTTTATCGCATTTATTTTCCGCATCATATATCATTTGTGCTGTGCCGTGGGAATGGGAAGTTCTGATGAGTGATAAGCCGGACCTGGGCTTGAGTACAAACATAGTATTAGAAGCGAAAAGTAGTGGTGAACCTGTATGTTAGGCATGCACTAGTTCCCACGAAATTTGGGCTCAAACGAGATTCTCTTTGATGACTTTTTTTCCAGCCCAGTGGGTCGTTAGGTTTGAGGGTTGTCGACTCTGGGAACCGATCATTTGTGAGTCAGTTAAGTGAGGCCTCTTCAGGAGATAATGATGCCAAACTAGAAATGGTGAACGTATCATCATTTCTTGAAAGTCTGTGATGCTGACAAACGCATAGGATGCCATACCGTATCAGTGAATATGTCCATACCTGTGAATGGGACTGGGGTTATGCAGGAAACCTTTGCCTTCAGATTACCCTGTTTTCTCTGCAGTATGAAATCGGATTGTTGGTATCAGTTGGTTTCTATTGGTGCAGTGTTATGTTATCGCCGAAGCAGAGCTCTGATCTTCCTCATTCTGCAACACAGTAGTCTTGATCCCTTGTGTGCGCATTAGCATTTTACATTTAGCAGTGTTTGCATTTGTATTTCATTTTTGCATTTCCATCCTCAGCCGGAACAAGGAGCTTACCCGTCTTTTGTATGCTTCGTCAGTTGATTTCCCGACATTCGTATTGGATTTGAGTTAGCTTCCGGAAGGATCATGAACTCAGGAGAGCCGAACTTGGTTGTTACGAGGGCAGAGTTTGAATTGATGAGGAATCAGTTGAGTCAGCTTGTGGAAGCCATGTCAGCTATGACTAGAGGGGAGGCCGGTACTCAGAAGACTCTAGTGAACAATGTGGCTCGAGCTCATCCTGTGCCGATTCCTGTTGAAGAGCATCCCATTGCCAGCAATAGAGATTCTTCTTCTCTCTATGACATAGAATATCATAGTTTCACATTCTCGGTGCCAGATTCTCAGAGGACTGTTCCAAAGGTTAATGTGGGAGATCCGCAGACTGTTGAATTTATGGGAAAATGTTAGTTGTTGGAGGAAAAGTTTAATGCCTTGATGAGTCAGGATACTCTTGATTTGAATGCTTCGAGCATGTGCTTAGTTCCAGGTCTTGTGATGCCGCCGAAATTTAAAATGCCAAATTATGAGAAGTTCAAGGGGGACAGTTGTCCGAAGCAGCATCTGGTAATGTTCTGTAGGAGAATGACTTCAGATGTTCACAATGATCAGCTTATGATTCACTGCTTCCCGGATAGTCTAAGTGGATCATCGTTGAGTTGGTATATGCAGTTGGAGAGTGGTTGTATCAGATCATGGTTAGATTTAGCCAATGCCTTTGTGAGGCAGTATGACTACAACCTTGATATGGCTCCTAGTCGCATGCAGTTACAAGAATTATCTTAGGCGGAGAATGAATCCTTTAGAGGGTATGTACAGAGATGGAGAGAATTCGCTGCTCGTGTTCAACCCCGCTTCAGGAGAGAGAGTTGGTGGACATATTCTTGGGTACCTTGAAAGGCCATTACTTTGACAAGTTGATCAGTGGTGGAATGTCAAACTTTGCTGACTTGGTGATAATGGGTGAACGTTGTCGCTACTGCGAAAATCGGCGCCGACTAAACAGAAGAGTCGCCACTGTGCGTTATTTATCCCAAAGGAGGGAAAGGAAACGCTCGAAGTAAACCTCCCGCAAAGACGGGAAAGGAATGGTCATCGCAACCAAATCCTGGATTCGGGAGTCAGTTACGCAAGGGGAAGGTATTAGCACCCCTCACGTCCGTCGTACTCGACGGGATCCACGCTTTCTTGGTTTGTCTAAAGGATGCAAAACAATCTATCTACGGCTGCTAAATCTAAACGGAAAGAAACTGACTCGATAGAGCATCACACTCTATGCCTACATATTCTCAAGAGAGAAAGTCAGAGTCATCGTAGTTCGGGAAACTACAGGGAATTGGCTCACCAAGACTTCGCATCTTGTGCCTACGTACTTCCACACAGCGTGGAAGATCAGAGCTTACGTAGTTCAGGCTAACTACGGCTAGACAGGGTGTTCTCGATCACACAGGGGTGAGAGATTAAGTCGGTTAGAAAAGGTACGGGAACCTACGGGGACTAGAACTACAGTCTGGTCTCAAATGCGCAAGGGCAAGAGAAAAGGATAACATCAGTCGTCAGCGGGAAAGTCTCGATTGCACGGCAGGGAGAGAACAAAGAGGTTAGTTGTTAGTGTGCTCGCTAGGATATCACATCATATGCCTACATATTCTCATTAGATAAGAGAAATCAGAGCAGCTGTAGTTTAACCTACTACAGCTAAAACGGGGAACGGGAAAAGGGAGAAGGGAGCTCGCTAGGATATCGCATCCTATGCCTACGTACTCTCGTCTGGTACGAGAGATCAGAGCAAACGTAGTTCGACGGGAAAACAAGTCTCGATTGCACGGGGGCAAGAGAAGGGGTCTCGATCGCCTGAACGCGAGAGAAAAGGGGTTTCGCTCGCACGGGGCGAGAACAAAGAGGAAGCAGGCTTACGCCTAAACGGGAAGGAACTCGGTACACACACGCAAGAACCTAAGACGTAGGAGCGAATGCGTCGCATGGCATCCTAAGGGTACCATACTAGACATCCTAGACGATTGAGAAGTAACTCCTCAGCTGTCATTTCCTTCGTATCTAACGATGCAGCCCACAGCACTCGACGGTTGCCTGAAGACTTGAATACGACGATGATGATGTTGGACGAAGCAGCTCCTGGGCTCCTGACGTGCGTGCAAGCTCCATTCCAATCTTCTCCTCTCTGGATCCGTGATGATGACGCTCGAATCAGAACCAATGTAACGCTTAGACCGTCATAGTTCGACCTATGCAAGAAATCGAACTCTAAGAGGTAGCGTATTGATGTTCGTGTCAAAGACAAGATGGAGAAATGATATCGAAAATCACTCTCCAATTGAATCGTGTCACACGGCCAGCCAGAAATAAAATCGAGAATAAAATCAGATAGAAACGAAAATAGGAGAGAAATCCAACACAAAATGGAAATAATATGCTACTCCTAAAATGCGGCAATTAAATTCTACTAGAAAATAAAACTCTAGAGAAAATACGAGTAACCGCATATAGAAAATAGAATAAAATCATGTGCACAATATTCTATAATTTGCTATAAAGAAAATAGAATGAAAAATTCTATACTAAAATCTCTATAATATTCTATAAGAAAAACTATCTAAAGAAAATAGGAAATTCTATGTAAAATGCATAATAGAAAATAACCTAAAAATTCTATAATATCCATAAAGAAAACTAGAATAAAATTCTATATTATTAAATCTATATGAAAATATGCTAATAATATTCTACACTATAATTCCTAAGAAGAAAAATAGAAAAATAAAACTAACTATTACAAGCAAATGCCCAATACAAGAGAAATTGAAAATTGTAAGAGGAGGGGGGTACATCCTGAAAACTGGGGTGAATGCAGAAAAAACAGGGCCCATCCCATAATACAATCAGAAAATAAAACAAAATACACTAAGGGGGGGGGGGTGCGCGCAGGGACATGGAGTATAGCCAGCAAATTATTGTTGCTTGTTACTGGGCCCAACCCATTCGCAACACAAAAACTGAGGAAAGGGTGTGAAGAAAAAAAAAAGGGGTGCGGATCCAAAATGAATTAGGCCAAACCAGGCCCATCACCCATGAGGGTTTCCTCTCCTTCCTCACTTCCAATCAGTTCACCCTGAAACCCTAATCCTCCTTCTCTCTCACACTCCACCGCCGCCTGTAACTTCTTCCGTCTCAACCTCCTCCTCCATCTCTCTCTCCAAAATTTCGTTCAAACACCCTCCGTCTCTCTCAATATTGTTTATCATCTTCCGAACTCAACTTCACTTCAACTTACAAAGAAAACGAAATGACTAAACACAGAACAGAAAAAAATCGACTCAGCTTGTTGATGTTCTTGAAGACAAATATTCTTTGATGAAGATAGTTCTTGGAGTTCTCTGAAGATCTTTGAAGTTGATTAGCTTCTTGCTGATGAAGATTCACGATGTTGATGGAGTTCTCGCGATGAACGCGAGCATGCATGTGACGATCTGGAGCTTCTTGTTGAAGGATGATCGCGGAATCTAAAAAACGTTGGAGATCTGGGAATCATGTGAAGCCGGACGTTCTTGATAAAGAATAAACGATGATGATTTGAAGTTGAAACGGATGAACATTGTTCAAACAATGAAAAATCTGGAAACTGATGGAAGAACACTTGAAGGTTCTTGGAGTTGTTGACAAATCTTTGGGCGTTCTTTCTGGAAGAAACGCTATGAAGAACTGGCGGATCGTTTGGTGTTTCTGATGAAGATCTGTTACCGATCTGGAAAGTTGTGATGAAGATCGCTTGAGGATCCTTCAATTTCTGGAGATTGGTTGAAGAACATAGGAAGATCGTTGAAGGAGTTTGATGAAGATTGTATGGATCTGGTGAAATATTGGTGAAGAACGTGACGAATTGGATGAAGATTTTCTGGAGATTTCAAGAGATTGATGAAGATTTTCTGGAGATTTCAAGAACACTATGAATTTTCCGGTGAGAAGTTGATTTTCCGACGACAGTTAGAGAGCTCCGGCGAGCAGTTAGGGTGGTTTTTGGCCGGGTTTGATCTTACCGGTGAGCACCTCCGGCGTTTGCATGGCCGGAGGGAGTGGTGTCCGTCGGAAGTTGCATGCATGAGAGGGAGTGTGGGAAGTGGACACGTGGAGTGGGGGAAGGGTATGAAGAAGCCACGTGTGGCCTGCATGCAGAGTGGAAAATGAGGTGGAGGGAAGAGAAAGCCACGCGTGGCATGCTATATAGATGACAAGTGGCGTTGGACCTAAACTTGGGCCCACGAAAATTGGATAATGGCCCATTACAAACTTGATTAACTCTGATTATTGAACATGATTAATGACTAATTAACTGATTAAAGAAATGGTTAACTGAAAACGAAAATTAGACTAATGGTGATTAATGAAAAATGATGATTAAGGGACTAAACAAATCAATGCAATTAACTGATGCTAAGGTTAAAACGAAAATGGAAGATGATTAATGGAAAAGATGATTAATAAACTGAAACAATTAATACAAAAAATGGTTTAATAAACCTAAATCTAATGAATTAATATTCTAATTAAAACTAATAAATCTATTAAAAACTATTATTCTAAAAACTCTATTATATTCTATATTAAAAATAAAATCTATACTATTAAAAATAGAAAACCTATATTTCTAATACTATTACAATCTATTAAAACAAACTATTTTCTATTAATCTAATAAAACCTATAAAACCTAATTAAATTCTAAAATCTAATAAACCTATTAAATTGCTAAAAAAAAGATTATAATATTCTAGAATCTATTTAAAAATCTATTATTCTATTAATATCCTATTTATTAAAAAGGAACTCCATTATAAAATTCTATTAAAAATCTATTAAAACTAATAAATCTATATTATTCTAAAACAAAATAAAGCTCTATTTAAATTCTAGAAAACAATAAAATCTATTTAAAATCTATAAAAAGGCTATTAAATCCTAAAAATGCAAACAAAGGCAATCAACCAAAATAAAAGAGAGCGCGAGACCAGATCGAAACAAGCAGTAAACCCAGACACCAAAATCCTCAAAAACAACTGCGTAAGCTGAAAACACCGGGAAGCGCGTGACTTCTCAAAAGTAACCTCCGATCATCCGAACCGGTCTGAAACGCCCGAACTGTGAAAACAGGGCTGTAATCCCGATAAAATCAATATGACTGGACAAATGCACTGTATGCGGTATGCGAATGCGAATGCAAAATGCGTCGAACCATAAACCAAATATGGGAACCGGTTGGTCAAATTTTAGGGTGCAACAAATGCGTTGAGAATGGACTCAAGAATGGGAAGATTAGAGACATTCCCTTTATCTCTGTTGAGGAGAATGAATCAGTTGTCAGTTCACAAGAAGAATGGGAGAAAGGAAGTGATCTTATCTCAGAATCTTCAGCATCTCAGGTTCAGTCTTTAGACATTTCAAACGTTCAAAGTCAACGGTCATACCGTCGTCAACCACGCCAGCACGCTCGATGAAGACCAAGGAAACCCGAAAGGCAGTTTACCCAGCTACCAGTATCGTACAACCAGTTATTGCCGGATTTGGTCAAAAGTGGGCTGGTTGTGTCGAAAGAGACTAATCCAATGATCCCGCCATACCCTCCAGGCTTCGATGTCAATGCTCGCTGTGAGTATCATGTTGGAGTACAGGAGCATTCCACGGATGATTGTAAAGTGCTTAGGAGCCAAGTTCAGACCCTGTTAGACTCTAACAAGTTTTCCATCACGCCTTAGGGTATTATTCAGATTAATGATTCCCCTTTATCCTACCATGAGGACACAACAGTTCTTGTTATGGAAGGATCCTCCGAGAGTGTGTATTCTGAAGAGTTTCAAACTGAGGGCTCAGTTGAATATGAGGGAAGTTGCTAGAAGGTTTCCTGTGCCGACTGTCACATCTGTTTTCTTTGCTTACGGGATTAGCTTTCGTTCATTACTGTATGCTGACCATCGACAGGCCTGTTGGTTGAGGTCACTCTGTTTGTATTCGGTTATTTCTGGATGGTGTGATATATGTGTGGTGGTTATCCCTGATTGGATCTTGTTTTTCTTGTTGCTTTGGTGCTATTCTGATATTTCCTTGTTGCATACTTGTTTGCATCTTACATTTTATTTTTGTGTAACAGGTACCTAGGAGCTGTTAATCTGACTTCATGTACTCACTAGTTTGTTGCAGGTTATATAATCAGATAGTCACAGGAATTCCCGCAAAGTCATGAAGCAAGTACAAGTAGAGCTGGGAGAAGTCAAGAACCAGATGAGGCGGTTCATTGAGGACATGCGAGCGTATCGCTTGGATCAGGATGTGCCCAGAGAAGAGAACCTTCAGTTGAAAACTCAACTGGGTTTAATCATGGAAGTGATAAGGAGTGTGCTCATAAAGGAAGATAATCAGATGCCTGAGGCTGCAGCAAAGATGCTTGTTCCACTGCTTTCTGCAGGGCCTGCGCCAAAGCGAAATGTATGTCAGAAATCGGCTGCACAACCGGAGATTCCGAAGTTCCCGTGTCATCAGATGTGTCCTGTTTCTCAGGAGAATCCCAGGATTAGAAGATATGGTCAGAGGATAAAATTGCAAGATAGAATCTTCGATCAGATCCCCATGGATTATGCTCAGTTGGTGCAGCTCTTGCTCCAACTTCAGTTGGTAAAGCCTCGAACTTTGGATCCGCTTACCGGTCAACCACCACCAGACTTTGATATCAATGCTTATTGTGAGTTCCACTCTGGGGGACAGGGGCACGACATTGCGAACTGTAAAGCTTTTAAGCATAAGGTTCAGGACCTGATCGATGCGAAGACAATTGAATTCACGCCGAGCGGCATGAAGGTATCAGGCGAATTTGTTCCCTATTGTGAAAAAGAGGTGGATACTTCTGTTCCCATGCCTAAAGCTGCAGTAGGTCAAGAGTATGTCCTAGAATCCTTGGTGTCAGAATCCCCCTGCCCACAGTTGCTGCCTGTTCCTGGATCAAGCTTAAGGATGAAAGCACCTGAACAAAAGGAGTCCTTGGTAACTCAGACTCAACCTCCGAGTGTTTCAACTGTTCAGGGTCAACGACTTATCCAGTCTTTGCAACAGACATCAGTTTCTCTCCAGAATCAGTAGCCTTATCGTTGTAGCTCAAGTTTGCGCGTCAGGCAAAGACCAAAGAAGCCAACAAGGCAGTTCGCTCGGTTGCCCATGACGTACGTGTTGCTACCGCGAAAATAAGGTGCCGGCAAAATAGAAGAGTTGCTACCTTTCGTTATTTATCCCTCAGAACGGGAAAGGAAACGATCGGAAAAACCTGACGAAAAGGTATAAGACAAGGTCATCGCAACCATTGTCTGGATTCGGGAGTCGGTTACGCAAGGGGAAGGTATTAGCACCCCTCACGTCCATCGTACTCGATGGGATCCATGCTTGTTGTGTTTATCTGATGGGTTTATTTAACTATCTACCTATCAAGGCTAGTCTGAAAAGAAAAGAAAATGACTCGGCAAAGCGTCGCACTTTATGCCTACGTATTCTCATTAGAGAATGAGAAATCAGAGTCAACGTAGTTCAGCTAACTACGGGTTATGGGGAAGGTGGCTCGCCAATACGTCAGTATTGTGCCTACGTACTCTCAACGGGCTTGAGAGATCAGAGCTTACGTAGTTCGGGACAATACGGATTACGGGAATTTAGATTCATCTGTTTTTCCGAGTAGGGTTAACAAACAGTTCCAGCAGTTTGGTGTACGCAGCTCGACCCTTGGAGACTTAGGCGTTACCGTTTGCGGTAGAACTGGGAGTTAACGACACTCTTTTCTTCAGAAAAGCTTCCTTTGAATTATGGGCCCACGGGGCTGTCGTACCTCGAAAAATCACGGAGACATTTAGGAGAAACGACCCTCGCGCGAAAGGCGTGGAAAATGCGGTTCGACAGAGTCGCCACCGAACTTTATTTTTCCCGAATAAACAGGAGAGGAAAATATCGAGAAAACCTTTTAAAACGAAAAGGATAGGAACAGGGTTGTCGCAACCATGTTCCGGGTTCGGGAGTCGGTTACGCGAGGGGAAGGTATTAGCACCCCTCACATCCGTTGTACTCAACGGGAACCTCTTAAGGTATTTTGTGGAGAGTGTTGTCTAGGTTTAATTGTTTTTCTTCTTGATGTTAAAGGTGAATTGGTAGGTTAAAAGGTTAAAGACGCTAAGGGGGAAAGGGGTGGTTAGAGGATAGGGTGCTCGCCAAGGATTGGGGCCCTTGTGCCTACGTATGCTCATTCAGACGAGAATGAGAAATCAGAGCGTCGTAGTTCGACTACGGGAAAAGGTTGGGAATGTATGGATGGAATAATGGAGAAAGATAGAAGTGTGCTCGCCAAGATCATCGCAATCTTGTGCCTACGTATCTTATATTCAAGAATGAATAAAGAATCACAGCGTCCGTAGTTTGTGGTAACAACCACGAAATGGATACGGGGAAATGGAAAATGGAGGGGAGGTAGCTCACCAAGATCATCGCGATCTTGTGCCTACATATCTTACATTCGGACGAGAATGAAGAATCAGAGCAGTCATAGTTCGTGGTAACAACCACGAAATGGATACGGGGAAATGGAAAATGGAGGGGAGGTAGCTCGCCAAGATCATCGGGATCTTGTGCCTACATATCTTACATTCCGACGAGAATGAAGAATCAGAGCAGTCGTAGTTCGTGGTAACAACCACGAAGAGACGAGGTTAACGGGGAGATGGAAGGGAGGTAGCTCGCCAAGATTATCGCAATCTTGTGCCTACGTATCTTACATTCAAACGAGAATGAAGAATCAGAGCAGTCATAGTTCGTGGTAACAACCACGAAAAGATGAGGTTGAATAGGTTGGAAGTTTGAGAAAGAGACGAAAGAGTGACTGACAAGCAACCCAAGAGCGTGCCTCAAGAGCTTGTCACTCAAGAATTCAAGGAATGCGAGATTCCAAGAACTCAGTTCTTTCGGGAATTGACTGAATAAGTTGAAGATAAAGAGTTGGATGTTTTGAAATCGAAAGAATGAACTAATAACAACTCAAGGGCGCGCCTCGAGAGTTACTCATTCGAATATTCAAAAAATGCTAGATTCTAAGAATATCCCTCTTTCGTAAGTTTTAAAAAAAACGTTTGTAGAAAGATTGAAACGAAAACAGAATGCGAGGCAAACAAATGGTTGGTTTGAAGAAAGGGTTCGACGACGAGTCAAGGAATTGATTAGAAGATAGAACTGACTTGACGACGTGTCAAGGGTTAGGTGGTGAGAAAACGATATTAGTCCCTAAGGGTGCCCCTAATATCGAAACTAAGACGAATTGTGAAGTGTGTGCGAAATGTCGACGATTGTGAATGCGTACGGGCACCCGACTTAGAAGAATGTTTGAAAGTAGTTTGAAAAAAGGTTGAAAGATTGAGTGAATAATAACTCGAGGGCGTGCCTCGAGAATTATTCACTCGAAAATTCAAGGAACGCTAGATTCCAAGAACCTTCTTCTTTCGGAATTTAAATTGAGAAACTGATATTTTGAAAAAGTCGAAAGGTTAAGTGAATAATAACTCAAGAGCGTGCCTCGAGAACTACTCACTCGAAAAATTCAAGGAATGCTAGATTCCAAGAACCTCCTTCTTTCGAAGTTTTAATCGAGAAAGATATTTGAAAGAATTAAATTGAATCGAAGGTAAGGAAAGAGTTTGCGAGAGGTGAGAATACGAGATTGGATTTGAAAAGTATATGAGAAATGACGATTATTTAGTAAATGAGACGTCGGCCTCACAACTAATCAATTGGGGTATTATTGAGATGCTAGATCTCAACCACACCTTTTTCATTTATAAAATATTGTTTGAATAAACAACGAAAGTATCATATGGAATGCTAGAATCCAATGACATTTCCTTGTCTAAATAATTAAAGGGCGTATTTTGAAGCGAAAAGTCGAATGTCGCTACCCAAGGCGTACGTCCCAATAGTGATTATTCAAGAACTTAAAAGATGCTAGACCTTAAAAGTTCTTTTTCATGATTTAGTTAGAAAAATAATTTTAATGTTAAAAATAAATTGAGTTAGGATGATTACCATTTGACCGTGGCTAAGAAAGTCTGACTTGGGCGTAAACTCACAAACTTAATTTAATAATCTAACCGATATGAAACTAAATACCGAATAACCGTTAAAACTCACTCTCACAATGACAAATTTAATTTAAATTAAATTAAACACATATGATTATAAAGTGCAGATCCTAAATAAAACTACCAAAATGGGCCTCATGGGCCAATGGTCTGCTGTCCGCCTGCTCACAATACACAAACTGAAGTGAAATTCGCATATATATATATATATATATATATATATATATATATATATATATATATATATATATATATATATATATATATATATATATATATATATATATATATATATATATATATATATATATATATATATATATATATATATATATATATATATATATATATATATATATATATATATATACAACACGTAAATAGAGATATCACCTATAAATCTTTTGACTTCATAGCCAAAAAGTAACACAGATTACCCAAATTCCGACTTCATCACTCGCTTGACGACGCCTCCCTCAAATTGATTCAGCACCAACTTATCACAACTCAAAAAATTAAACCCCAAAAGCACTACTTGACAGTAATACCCTTAGCATATACTAACAAACACTACTCATATACTAATAAACACTACAAATGATTTATTTTATAATTCAAATTCTAAATTAATTCACAAAGCAAACCTAAATTATAAGAGCAGCATATATCATAAGTTCATTAAATTATCCAATGAACACAATGAAGTTTTACGAGAAACCCGCCAACCTTAAACGTACCAGTAAATCTCAAGATCAAATTTAACTGTCAAAAGTGAATGTAAAATAACAGATACGAGTGACAACATAAGTTGTGACAGATTCTCAATGCGCATACCGCCAACTATGGAACCCGAGACATTCGACTAAAACCCAATCCAACAGTAGCGGCGAGATTTAACGAGGTTGTTGCCGAACGTGTCGAATCATCAAAACAGCATGGTTGAGTTCGTCATCGCAGTTTCCATTGCTGGGATCTGAAGCTTTACGTTTATCGCTGTTTGAAAAGGTCATCGCGGTTGTAACGGCATATTCGACTCAACTCTTGAATGCTTGTGCTTCCATCTGCAAGCATACGGGCACCCGACGAGATGATAGTGCAACCGGAACTAGCTCGACTTTACAGTCGCTTCCGCAACACACAAACCTACATTGAATGGAAACACACCCAAACAGAACAGGAAACCAATACAAAAAATAATTGAAAACGACCAAGATCAGAATATGACCAGCACAAATAACATTGAGTTTTTTTCGATATTTTCGTACACAATAAAAAAATGCGACAGAAACAGAATCAAACCAGAATTGAAGATCCACCATCAATAAAATGATTCTAACTTGGTTGTTGTCACAGAGGTGTTGTCGCATATGGTTGTTTTGCTTCCATCTTGATAAACTTTCATACACACTTAAAGAAACTTAATTGTTCCAGAATCGAGCTTTTGTTCAACCTGATGTCTTTAAGAGAGACATGCTATCAATGCCTCCATGTCGGTGTCGGCGTCGTATCTGTTACAAAATTGCCGCAGTTTGCAAAAGGGACGCGAAGTCGTCGCCGGAGTTGTCGCAACTCAGCAACGTTGGCAACAAAGAGAAATTGATCTCGATTGAGACGTGGGTTTTTGCAGCTACGAACTGCTCATCAACCTCTGAACGAGTTTTTGATCCTTGATCACTTGAGTCTTTTGACGGGACGCCATTTGATGGTTGTCGCACGGTTGTTCAAAATCCAGTGAATGCTTCGCCATTATTGTCAAGATGAGCTTATTCAGAACAACATCATCAAATCCATGTTGTAGAGTTGTTGTAGACGACGTGAGCGGTGAGGAAGCAGGAAGTATCGCAACATTGTGCTATTGTTGGTCGTTACCCGGATGTAACTCTAACTGTTGAAAAATCCGAAAGTAACGGCAAAGAAAATCTGAAGGGAGAAGGTGATCTGCGAGGTTTTTTTGATGGGTGCGAATAAAAATGGAAGTTTAGCCAGTGAGGGTGGTGATTTGAAGAGGATGATGATATGAATGGTGGCGGATGGGATTCTAGGGTTTGGGCGGCGCCGTTTGAGTGGAGACGGAAGATGAACAGTAGTCTAGGGTTTTCTCTCAATGATTTCCTCTCCCTCCCTTATAGTGTCCGATTGTGGGTATCCAAATATTGGGCCCAAGTCTGGCCCTTCTTTTTTGTTAATCGTCATCATTCTCACAATTAATTAATAAACTATTAACAAGCTAATAACTCTAATACTAATTAGCTTAACCCCTATAATCTAATATTAATAATATACAGAAACAAATTAAAATCTACAAAATACAAAATATTTAATAAAATGCCATATTAATTGCTATTTAATGTTATTATCAAACAAAACAAATATATATATATATATATATATATATATATATATATATATATATATATATATATATATATATATATATATATATATATATATATATATATATATATATTTATTATTATTAGAAATATTTAAAAAAGAAAAAGGTTAGGAAATTGGAATGAAAATAATATTCACAAAAACCTTTAGGCCACATGTCACGCTTTAATTGGTCAAGAAGATAAAGTTTGGAAAACGCCCAATTTCGGATGGACACGTGTCTAAACGGCATGAAACAATAAATGCGAAAATATTTACAAAATGGTAGGACAAATTTAGGGTATGACAGGGGCAAAATGGTTTGAAGTTCGTTTTCTGATTTTTACGGAAGAACTGTTTTTATGTTTGTCTGTAGTTTGTACAGCACTAGAGACTATGACTTAGGAGCGAATGCATCGCATATCGTCCAAAGGACGTATACTAAACATTCTAGACGATTGAGAGGAGGCCGCTACCACGAAAATAAGGTGCCGGCAAAACAGAAGAGTCGCCACGTTTCGTTATTTATCCCTCAGAACGGGAAAGGAAACGATCGGAAAAACCTGACGAAAAGGTATAAGACAAGGTCATCGCAACCATTGTCTGGATTTGGGAGTCGGTTACGCAAGGGGAAGGTATTAGCACCCCTCACGTCCATCGTACTCGATGGGATCCATGCTTGTTGTGTTTATCTGACGGGTTTATTTAACTATCTACTATCAAGGCTAGTCTGAAAAGAAAAGAAAATGACTCGGCAAAGCGTCGCACTTTATGCATACGTATTCTCATTAGAGAATGAGAAATCAGAGTCAACGTAGTTCAGCTAACTACAGGTTAAGGGGAAGGTGGCTCGCCAATACGTCAGTATTGTGCCTACGTACTCTCAACGGGCTCGAGAGATCAGAGCTTACGTAGTTCGGGACAATACGGATTACGGGAATTCAAATTCATCTGTTTTTCCGAGTAGGGTTAACAAACAGTTCCAGTAGTTTGGTGTACGCAGCTCGACCCTTGGAGACTTAGGCGTTACCGTTTGCGGTAGAACTGGGAGTTAACGACACTCTTTTCTTCAGAAAAGCTTCCTTTGAATTATGGGCCCACGGGGTAAAATGGTTTGAAGTTTGTTTCCTGTTTTTTACGGAAGAACTGTTTTTATGTTTGTCTGTAGTTTGTACAGCACTAGAGACTATGACTTAGGAGCGAATGCATCGCATATCGTCCAAAGGACATATACTAAACATTCTAGACGATTGAGAGGAGGCCGCTCAATCATCATTAACCAAGTAGCTTAAGGCTCGTAACGCGCTTATACTAACTTGCCTTTATTACATCTTTTTATGGTTGCTTCAAGATGAGAAGAGAACGAACTCTATGGGGAGACTATCAAGTCCTAATGTTGTCATGCCAAGGATTCATCCTATGGTTGAGGTTTGAAACAGGGATCTCCTAGAAGTTATCATGCATAGGTTTCAACCTAAAGTTCTAATCGTCACTTCCTTATCAAGGGAAGTGAGATTCCTAGGGGATCATGCCAGGGTATACAGAAACAGATAAAGAATCAGCTTAAACAGTAAACAGATATACAATACAAGGAACAACTATAAATAAAATGCATGCAATGCAAGTGAGGGAGGAAATGTGTGTGGGGCAGGAGCCTCCACAAGCTCATCTCAACCTCAAGCTAAATATGAATAATTACAAAGATAAACAGCCAAACAGAGATAGACAGACTCAACCTCTATTACTAACACACAGATGAAAAGAAATACAACACACAAGTAAGGGGAGCACCACCTCAACCGTTAATGCAAACAAGCAGAGGGAGACCCACTCAACCTCTAAGCAGTCATGCTCCTAGCTTAAAAATAATCTACACATGGACCTATTCTAATGCATCAAACAATCAAACAAGGGAGAGAAACCACAATGAGCAACAAGGAAGTCATCCCAGGCTGCATTAGGTTAGAGGTATATCAATACCAGAGTCCATCATGGGCTCAACCTCTTGAGGAATGCACAGAATCCAACCAAAGGAAGGATTAGGCTCTCCCAAGAGGGATCCTATGTCAATAGGATAGAAAATACTAGGTGTTAGTCCTAGATATCAATCTAAGGGTAACTGATTTTAGTGTATCAACACAGAATGTCCATCTCAGGCTCAACCTATTGAGAAATGCACAGAATCCAACCAAGGGAAGGATTAGGCTCTCCCAAGAGGGATCCTAAGAAAAGGACTTTGAGATGGATGACAGCGTATAAACCAAGGGAATATACCATGCCAAGAATGTCAATCCAAGGCTCAACCTCCTGAGGAATGCACATAATCCAACCAAAGGAAGGATTAAGCTCTCCCAGGAGGGCTCCTCATCAAGACTTGAAGGATAAAGATAGTACAAACCAAAGGAATGTACTATACTGGGGAATGTCAATTCAAGGATCAACCTCCTGAGGAATGCACAGAATCCAACCAAAGGAAGGATTAGGCTCTCCCAGGAGGGTTCCTCTTCAAGACTTGAATAAAGAATGTAGGGCAAAGCCCAAGGAAAACACATAGGGGACAGGAGGCAACACAACACTCCAGAGAAACCCTACAAACTAGCTACGAGGTTCAGCTAAGCTAGGGGAATCAAAAGCTCTATCAAGGCTATGGCAAAGTTCTAATGAGATCTCAACCTACTTACCAATCTATCAAGAAAGGACTATATTATTTAGAATCATCTAATGGCTATTTACAATGTTAATCTCTGAAACTTTCTAAGTTAGGATCACCTAAATTGAAGTTAACTTGTAAAATAGGGAACTAATTGGAAATCATTCCTAAAAATTCAAGGGAAAATATCATATCATCCTACATGTATCAACATGATATAGTCCAAAAATCAAAAGTTAAACCTAAGTCAAAAAGGTTCAAACTAAACCTAAAGTTCAAGGTACATCAAAGGGATTCAATCATGAACACTCCTAAACAACTATCCTAAAACCTTATTTAAAATCATCTAAATATCATGATAAAAATCACCAGGCAACATCAATATGTACACAAATAGCATACAAAAATCCAAGATTAAATTCAGAACCATGAGTGAGAAAGAAAATCAACAAGTTCATAACATCATTATTCCACCATTAAACTAGAAAATATGCAATAAAATGAAAATGCATGAAAAATGGAAAATAAAATCATGACAAAATACTAAACATCTTAAATTGTATCCACAATTTTTCTCAGAATTTAATATCAATTTTTACCATTTTTTGTGAATTAATTTCTAACAACATGAAAACAAAAATTACAAGAAAAGAAAATAAAAGAAATAGAGGGAAGGGGTGCAGTCAGCAGGAGGAAACTAGTTAGTTCGCTTGAGCCCAGGAACAGGGGGTGTTATTAGCAATAAGGGCGCTAGGCTCATCTGAGTTTCAACTCAGTTCAAAGAAAAATGCCAGGGAGGGTGCGCTAAGTAATGATTTTGCATTGTAAAATCACATTGGGCCTGGTGGTGGGGTGTTGATAGCAATGAGATAATGAAGCCCAACGCCTTGAACAATTCACTCAGTTTATTCAGTTCACAAATTAATTAAAAATTGGTACACGCAAGGACTCGAACCCATGTACCTTTGGTATACGCAGCGAAACTACAAAGCCTGGAGTTCTCATTAAGCCAAACGGTGCGTTTAAGGGGAGGGTTACATGGCGCGTTGTGAGCGCTTGGATGGAAGCCTGGGTCAAAGTCTCGTTCGCGAATGGACGGGCGTGATTTCGTCTTCAACCTTTTCAAAATCCTGCAAATTGCAAAACGCGCGCGAACCAGGGCCATAGCCGGTGGCTTTTCCGGTCACCCTGCACAACCCTAAATATCTCTACACTCAACCATTCGCTACGATTCCTGAATGAAACTTGCTCTAAATTTCACCAGGAACTCAACTACACTATTCATTCATGCTGAAAACGCAAGGATCGCAAGATATCAATCTCAACCAAAAATGGCATCGTCCCTAAATTGTCACTAATGTTCAAATTAATCATCCAGAATCCATCTAGATCATAAGGGGAACCTAACCGCATGCTTCTAATGCATTAAAAACACATAAACAGAGAGAAAATTCAAGAAGTTAAAACCTGGCTTTGATCTTCGATTGCAATGGATTTAGGCTTCAATTCTCTTCCAAATCGTGCAGAAACCTTCAGTGAGTAATAGTGATTGATTCTTGATGATCAATTTCTGCTGAAAACCTCTGATTCTCAAAAACCAAATCTCACTTTCAAGACTTTTTCTTCACTTTTCTCCAATGGCTTCTCCACGAATTTTGGCACTAGAAGCTTCCTAAATTGATCCAAATCTTATTTATATTCTGTTTCAACAAGTTGGAGGCCCAAACCAAGCCCATTTGTGGATTTTGGATTTTCACTCTCTTCCAAAAATTCAATGTTGGTATGCACATTCTAGCCTTGTACATTCTCCAAACTCAGTTCAAATGATTCACTTAACCCTTGTGGAATGTAATGAAGTGGTTCTCCTCCCTTGATTTCAATGCATGGAGTGTGTTGGATATGTTTCTTACTTGTGAAGCAATCTTCCAAATGGCTATGTTATGAGCTTCAAATCCAAAATGTGATAATTTCAATCTCTTTAGAACATCAATTCCATTCAAAGTGACCACAAATTTGACTTGAAAACATGTTATTTCCAATTATTTTGAATTTTCACATTTTAATTCATTAAAATGGCCTTTATATGAATATTCTTCAACCAATGCTTAATATAATCCATATCAATGGACACTTGATACATGGCCAAGCTAAAAACATCATTTTGAGAAACTTTCATGTTGAACAAAAATCCATTTGAGGCTTGCAAGATAGTGAAATGGACACATAATTCAAAATGACCTGTAATGTCCAAATACCCAAAATACCCTTGACTTGTCAAAGCCATAACTTGAGTTCTACAAACCCAATCATGGACTTCTAGTACTCTATGGAAAGCTAAAAGAATAAGGAACAACATTCATGTTGACCAAAAGTTTATAGGAATCATCCTTCTAGGGCAAAAGTGTCTTGCAAGTTGGGTAACTTTCAAGCTCCAAATTCACATGCCTCAGATGACTTGTAACTTGTCTGGCTCATAACTTGAGTTCTATAAACCCTATCAAGGACTTATAGTACTAAAATTAAAGCTAGAATCATGCTCTACAACAATCATGTTAGGGTCAAGATGAGATGAAGATCATATCTTGAGTTAAATGGCCTTGAAGTCAGGGGTCAAACTAGGGGATTTTACACTGTCAAGTCTTAGAAACCCTAGCCTGAAACTTCTCAAACTCCTCAATCATGATGAGTTAGCCTTGGAATCATCCTTATAACATCTCAATGTATCAATCCATGGTCACATGGCTCTTGGATTAAGTCTCAACTTCCTTCAGCTCATCCGTTGACTTAGGGTTGACCCAGTCAAACCCTAGTTGCACCACTCATGGCTGAGTCTTCTTAATCTTGCACAATGACCTGTCTAGGCCTCAAAGTGATCTTCAACACTTCTCATGAGATCTTTCAAGACCTCAAGTCCAACTTCATGACCTAAGAATCCTCTGATGGCTTTCCACAACTCTCAAGTTAGGAGACCTACACACTTGGCTTCAATCACTCTCTCTGAGGATCTTTTAACTTCTCTGGTAAGGATATCAACCCTTGAACACCTGAATAAGCCTCCCAACTAGCTTCATGGTCTTTTATAGCTCTTAATTTGTAATTATACCTCTTGATCTCCTGCATACATGTCAAGGAAATGCAAATGATAATGCTAATGTGAATGAAATGAAACACAAGCTAGGTAAAGAAAAGTTGGGCAAATTTTGGGGTGCAACAGCTGCCCCTATTCAAGCGGCTTGAACCTGACTGGGTGAGAGGCAAACGACTCTCAAAAAATCAAGGTAAAAGACGGTTGAATACCAACAAACCCGGAAATTTGCCAACTGCACAAGTACACGATACTATGGGGACAAATCTCCGGAAACTGAAATAATAGTTGCACGACAATTAGCTGGAGAATACTAATTTGAATCTCCGTCAGGAAGACTCTCTGATTTTTCTGATATCATTGCGTCCTCAAATCATCGAGGGATCACTGGTTACACGACAATGGGAAATCTGCCACCGCACAGGTAAACGATACTTTGATTGGTAGGCACATCTTCAAAACTGAGCATGAAAGTTGCACAGCAACTCTGCTGGGGAATTGGTCACACGGTAATTGGTGAAGGGTCAAATCTCAAATCTCCGTCAGGATGATCATCTGATTTTGCTGTAGATCTTCGTCTTCAAGTTATCAAGGGGTCACCGGTTACGCGGTAACTGGTAATGGATGGTTGATCATGCCGTCGGGCATTCTGCGTCATAGCAGAAGAATTCCTTATCGTTGCCTATGGACTCATAATGTCGCTAGGAACGTCGACAACATCTTCGTCGGAATTCATCAGTAAGTCAATAAGGGATCACTGGTTACTCGGTAACTGGTGAAGGGTCTAATCTCAAATCTCCGCCGGGATGATTATCAGATTTCGCCATAGCTTCTTCCTCAAGTCATCAAGGGATCAGTGGTCACTCAGTAACCGGTGATACATAGCTGGTATTTCCGTCAGACATTCTGCGGCGCGGCAGCAGAAGAATTCCTCGGGACTCATCAGGTCATTAGGAACTTTTTAACAATCAAGTTAACCATGCTATCGGGCATTCAAAGAAATTTGCGGGCGTCAGCCGGACTTCGTCAGTAAGTCGGGAATAGAATCCTCGGTCAATCATGAACCAAATAGGGATATCCAAACTTCTTCCATCAGGCACTCCACATCATCTGAGAGAACTACTTCGACATCACAGTTGGACTTCGTCAGTAAGTCTTAAAATGGGATCCTTAATCCATCATGGACCAATAAGGATATACATTCTTTTGCCGTCAAGCACTCTGCGTCAGCTTAGATAACTGCTTCGGCCTCGCAGTTAGACTTCATCAGTAAGTCTTCAAATGGAATCCTTAATCAATCACGGACCAATAAGGATATACAATCTTTTACCGTCAGGCACCCTGCGTCAGCTAGGCAAACTGCTTCGACATCGCAGCTGGACTTCATCAGTAAGTCTGGGGTTTTGGCACCGCTGTCGGACTTCAATCATCAAGTCTTCAAGGAAATTTCAACTTCTCTGTTTAAAACCTGCTGGGGATGACACATCTCCGCTAGGGATTCTGGAGAACTATCAAGTAACTCTGCTTCGGGGATCCAGAAATCATTCTGGATGAATCAACTCTGCTGAGGAAATCAAGAATCATCCTGACAAATAACTTCGCCGGGAACTTCAAGAATCATCTTGAACCAACAACTCTTCTGAGGAACTCAAGAATCATCATGAGCAAATAACTCCGCCGGGGACTCTAAGAATCAACTTTGAGCAACCAACTCTTCGGAGGAACTCAAGAATCATCCTGAGCAAATAACTCTGCCGGGGACTCTAAGAATCAACTTTGAGCAACCAACTCTAGCGACTTCGCAGGGGATTTTAAGAATCATCTTAAACTAATAACTCTGCTGGAGATTTCAGGAATCATCTTGAGCAAACGCCCTGCCGGGGACTCTAAGCATCAACTTGAGCAACTAACTCTGGCGACTTCACTGGGGATTTTAAGAATCATCTTAAACTAATAACTCCGCTAGGGAATTCAAGAGTCATCTTGAGCAAACCATTCTGCGTAGGAACACCTGTAAAACAAGAACGGTAACAACCTAGCTCATGTTTCATATGCATATGTTTGACAATGGCGCAATGCTCCACACGGTGGAAATGCTATGCATTTAGAGTAAATGCTGTGCAATCATGCAAAATGCTACGACCCCATCAGCAAAATAAATGCTGAAGGGAAAAGCCTCCTGTCAAGGAGAAAGAAACACTCTAGTAGGGAGGAATCATCCTGCCGAGGAGAAGAAGTCCCACCAATCTCAATTGGACTCCGCCTGGGGAGACGAACTTCAGTCGACTGCTGTAGGGGAACAAAGTTCTACAAGAACCTGAACCCGCTCAACTGGGTATACGAACCACCACTGCTGAGGAAAACGATGTCAATCGTATAAATACTGCACGACCTTCGCGGCTAAAACTTTCCTGGAGATAACGACTCCGGTGGAGAAATACAACATCGGCTATTCAGTACTCTCTACTGGGGAGCACCAATCATGGCTTCAACGGCTTCCAAGGACTCAGCTCTCCTGGGGAACTGCCAACCCGGCTGGGGGAGAAGGAATCATCCTGCTTGCCGGGGAGAATACAACTCTGTGGGGAATTCCAATTCTCCTGGAGACTTCAGTCTGAAACTATCGGAAGCTGCACACTTGCGACTAGTTTTTCATGAGAAAATTGTACATTGACCCAGTGCTGGGAATGAACATACGCTTCAATGCATGACTCAGCTGGGGAGATGATGATCCTGCCTTAGGACGTCTCTGGTTGGAGAGAATCTACTCTGCTTGGGGATACATATCAATGCTCGCGGTCCCATGTTCAGACTCCGTGGGGAAACGCTGCTGAACTTGCTGGGGAAGAAGGAATCATCCTGCTTGGGAACACATACGGCGTACTGCCTGGAATATGCCATACCTGCAACAACACAAACAAACAGACAAGATACCCTTCTTAAAGGGACCTATCAAGGTTATCATCCTGCGACAATGTTCAAGTAATTCAATGTTTCAACAATTATCGGCGTAGGCCAGCAAGTTTATGTATGCGCATTTTATCAAAAACATCGGGCATTTTTTTTTGCAAACAAAACAGATAAATGCTAAACAAGCAAACAAAATTGTTGAATAGTATATGTTCATTAATAATGAACCCCTGAATGGGCAAAATATTTTACAACAGATGCAAGCTCCTGGAATGAGGAAGCTGCGCAGGTATAATAACATAAATATACATCAGTATATACACAAATGTCGGCAATATGGCGTAGACGAACACCATGAGTTTATCCCTCTATGACCCACTCGACTTCGATACTTCTTCGATGCTTCAGCTGCAGAAGAGATTGATTCAGATAAATGGCCCTTAGGTCTTCCAAACCACTAAACAATGAAAGTCCATATGCGGAACGCAATCATTTGCTTTTTCAAATCCCTAACTTTTGCCTGAACCGCCCTTTCGGGTTTTCGATTCACCGGGATACCCTTTTTTGCCAAAGTCGCCCTTCCAGGTTTTCGACTTTGCGGGTGTACATTCTTTCATTTATATCCCTAATTTTTGCCCGAACCTTTTTCCTTTTTATGGTTCGCCGGGATGCACCATTTTTGCCTGGATATTCTTTTTTCTTTCGAGCGGGTCATTTTTTAAGCAAAGTATTTTTTAACTGCGTCCGCGTTCACCGGGGATGCAAAGTCTTCGCCATCCATTGTGGATAACAACAAGGCTCCTCCCGAGAAGACCTTGCTGACGATGTACGAACCTTCGTAATTGGGAGTCCACTTGCCCCTGTGGTCGGAGTGTGGAGGAAGAATCTTCTTCAGGACGAGATCACCCGTCTGAAAGCTTCTAGGACGCACCTTCTTATCATAAGCTTTCTTCATTCGGCTCTGGTACAGACGACCATATGCAATCGATGCTAATCTCTTCTTGTCCATCAGGCTGAGTTGGTTTAGTCATTTCTTAATCCATTCTGCCTCATCGAGTTTCACGTCAACCAAAACTCGTAAAGAAGAAATCTCAACTTCTAACGGTAGGACAGCTTCCATACCGTACACTAGTGAGAAAGGGGTTGCCCCGGTTGATGTATGTACCGTCATACGATAACCGTGCAATTCAAATGGCAACATCTCATGCCAATCTTTATAGGTTACAACCATCTTCTGTACAATCTTCTTAATGTTTTTATAGGCCGCTTCAACCGCGCCATTCATCTTCGGCCGGTAAGGAGATGAGTTGTGGTGTTCAATCTTGAAGCTTTGGCATAACTCCTTCATCATCTTGTTATTCAGATTCGAACCATTATCAGTAATGATCCGCTCGGGAATTCCGTATCGACAGATGACCGTTAGATGCGGTGGGCTCGATCTTGCCTATCATGTTGATGCCCCACATGGAGAACGACCACGGGGATGACATGACATTCAACGGGCACGGCGGCACATGAATTTTATCAGCATAAATCTGGAATTTATGACATCTCTTCGTGAATTTAAAGCAATCCGACTCCATCGTCAGCCAGTAATATCCTGCTCTCAGGATCTTTCTTGTCATAGCATGCCCGCCGGCGTGCGTACCAAATGTGCCTTCATGGACTTCTTCCATGAGCATACTCGCTTCTTTCTCATCTACACATCTGAGTAGCACGAGATCGTGGTTTCTTTTATAGAGAACTCCATCAGGATTGAGATAGAAATTTCCAGATAGCCTCCTCAGAGTCTTCTTATCCTGGGTTGACGCTCCCGCAGGATACTCCTTAGTCATAAGGAAGGTATGGATATCGTGGAACCATGGATTGCCATCGAAGGCTTCCTTGATCGTAAAGACAAATGCAGGTCTATCAAGACGAAAAAGGACAATCCTTGGAGCTTCATTCCAAAAATTGACTTTATACATCGAAGCCAACGTGGCTAAGGCATCAGCCATCTGATTTTCAGCCCTGGGCACATGATGGAGTTCCACTCGATCAAAGAACGGAAGCATCCTTCTGGCATAATTCATGTACGGCACCAAATTCGATTGACGAGTCTCCCACTCCCCTTTAATCTGGTTTACCACAAGTGCCGAGTCACCATATACATCTAGGTTCTTGATTCTCAAATCAATTGCTTCTTCTAGCCCCATGATGCATGCTTCGTATTCGGCTTCATTATTGGTGATCGGAAACGTCAATCTAGCAGTGAATGGGATGTGGGATCTGTGAGGAGTCGTGATGATCGCCCCAATACCACTTCTGTAAGAATTAACCGCCCCGTCAAATATCAAATTTGATTGGGATTTCCTATCTGGACCCTCGTCGGGCAACAGTTCATCACAATCTTTCACCTTGAGAAACATGATATCCTCATCAGGAAACTCAAATTTCATCGGCTGATAATCTTCGATCGGCTGTTCGGCAAGGTATTCAGACAATACGCTTCCCTTGATGGCCTTCTGGGAAACATACTGAATGTCATATTCCGTCAACACCATTTGCCATCTGGCAATCCTGCCCAAAAGCGCTTGTTTCTCGAAGACGTACTTGATTGGATCCATCTTCGAAATTAGCATGGTTGTGTGATTGAGCATGTACTGTCGCAAACGCTTGGCAGCCCATGCGAGTGCACAACACGTTTTCTCCAGCATTGAGTAACGGGATTCACAATCTGTGAACTTTTTACTCAAATAGTAAATGGCATGCTCCTTTCTGCCCATCTCGTCGTGCTGACCGAGAACACACCCCATACTATTCTCAAGAACTGTCAAGTACATGATTAAGGGTCTTCCGGCCACTGGGGGTATCAAGATGGGAGGTTCCTGCAGATACTGTTTTATCTTATCAAATGCCTTCTGACAATCCTTATTCCAGATAACCGCCTGATCTTTTTTCAGTAGTTTGAACATCGGTTCACACGTGGCCATGAGCTGAGAGATAAACCTTGCAATGTAGTTTATTCTACCTCGAAAACCACAAACTTCTTTTTCAATTTTTGGCGCTGGCATTTCTTGTATTGCTTTTATCTTCGCAGGATCAACCTCAATGCCTCTTTCACTCACAATGAACCCCAGTAGTTTTCTAGACCGTACTCCGAAAGTACGCTTGTTAGGATTCAGCCTCAACCTGAACTTCCTAAGCCTCTCAAAAAGCTTCAGCAAATTGACCAGATGCCCCTTCTCTGTTTGGGACTTCGCAATCATGTCATCAATATAGACTTCAATCTCCTGGTGAATCATGTCATGAAACAAAGTGACTATTGCTCGTTGGTAAGTGGCCCCTGCGTTCTTCAGACCGAAAGGCATTACCTTGTAGCAAAATGTTCCTCAAGGTGTAATAAACGTGGTTTTCTCCATGTCCTCTGGCGCCATCTTGATCTGATTATAGCCGGAGAAGCCATCCATGAACGAAAACACGAAGAACTGAGCTGTATTGTCGACCAACACATCAATATGAGGGAGCGGGAAATCGTCCTATTCAAATCCCGATAATCGACGCACATTCACACCTTACCGTCCTTCTTCGGTACAGGCACTATGTTGGCGAACCACGGAGGGTAAGTAGTGACCGCTAAGAAGCCAGCATCCAGCTGCTTTTGCATTTCTTCTTTGATCTTAACGGCCATATCTGGTCGGGTCCTTCTAAGCTTCTGCTTAATGGGAGGACAATCTTCTCGCAGTGGCAAGTGATGGACCACGATGTCAGTATCAAGTCTGGGCATATCTTCGTATGACCAAGCAAAGATGTCACTATACTCTCGAAGCATCTTGACCAATCTCTGCTTGACGTCACTCTGCAATGCAGCCCCTATCCTGACGTTCCTGACAAGTTCCTCAGAACCCAGATTCACAATCTCAATCTCTTCCTCGTGAGGCAGAATGACTTTCTCTTCTTGTTTCAACAAACGGGCCAACTCTTCGGGAAGGTCTTCATCTTCATCAATCTCTTCTTCGACTTGATAGATCGGGCAATCGAAGTCGAAGTGAGTCGTAGAAGGTCCAGAGTCGATGTCGTCTGCAATATGGATCCTGCAATAACAAGGGTTAAGCTTAAAACAAGGATATGCAGGTTAGCATAAACCCTATTTCCATTTTATTGTTTTTCAAAACAAATATAAAACAGGAATAACAGAGATCACAACATTTGAATGCGAAGAAAAACGCCCTTTGATTTATTGGTAAAATGCATGTACATAATCAAACAAGGCCCTGACAATAAAACCACTATGCCCCGGGTAGGACATAGGGTTGTACAATAATTAGAGAAAGTAAATTATTACTCTTTTCCTGTCACTTGGATGATATCCCTGATGGACCAGTTGTTGAGGCTCTGGCCTGGTTTACTTGGCTGGATCCAGGAATCCAGGTTGCAATCGCTGTCTTCGCCGTCTTCAGACACTGCATTGACACTTTCAAATATTACCCCGCCGCTTGTAAACTGGATCGGCCCTTTAACTCGGGACGCACTGTGAGAGGAGGAGGCTTCAGCAGTAGGAGAGTATCCTAACCCAAACTTGTCCTATTTGTTAGGTATTTCTAGAACTTGCCCCTAGCCTGAGGGAGATCCGGCTTGAACAACGGCCCGAGCTTCCTTGAAGGAAGAGAGCGTCATCTCCGGTTTCTCAGTCATTACTGGAGTCACATCTTTAACCTTAATAGCTTCGAATGCCTGACATAGGGTTTCGTGGATCTCCCCATCCATCTCAACATATTTGAAGGACGACAAATGGCTCACCATTATGTTTTCCTCGCCGCAGACAGTTACAATGCTGCCCCCTACAACATACTTGAGCTTCTGGTGCAACGTGGAGGTCACGACACCACCAGAATAGATCCATGGTCGGCCTAACAGAAAGCTATAGGCTGGCATGATGTCCATGATGTAGAAGACTGCGTCGAAAGTTTCCGGCCTAACTTGGATTGGCAGAGTTACCTCTCCAAAGACATGACGCTTGGTTCCATCGAAAGCCTTCACAACCAGATCACTGGGTGTGCAGATCAATCCTCTCGTATCTAGCTTCATCAATGCCTTCTTCGGGAGAACGTTGAGCGATGACCCAATGTCCACCAACACATGGGACATAACTGTTCCCCTACACTCTATCGAGATGTGCAGGGCGCTGTTGTGGTTTCTTCCCTTCGCCGTCAGCTCTAGGTCCGTGAACCCTAACCCGTTTCCAGCATTTACGTGGGCTACTACTCCCTCCAACTGGTTGACCGAGATCTCCTACGATACATACGTGGCATTCAAAACCTTTAGCAGCGCATTGCGATGTGCCTCAGAACACAACAACAAATTCAGAATAGAGATTTTCGAAGGTGTTTGATGGAGGTGGTCAACGATCTTGTAATCACTCTTCTTGATCAACCTCATGAACTCTTCAGCGTCCTTTACAAGTAAGTCCTTCTCTACCCTACGAGGGGTTTCCTCAACGACTTTACTCTTTCCCTTATCAGTTTTCTCAGCTTTGTCTGCTTTGTCAACCATAATCTCAGGTGGAGCAAATACTCTTCCGCTACGTGTGATTCCGCCAGTTCCCACTAGGTTATCCACATACTGCCCAGATGGATCCAGTTCCAATTTCTGTCTGTTACAGTAGACGTCTGCCCCATAGTGCCACAGGACAGCGTTGGTGCTTTCAAAAGGTATCGGCCCAGCCTTTGTGATGGTAATTGTGGGTGGCCTGGGTGTAGAAATGGTTATTGTCTTGTGAGGGATGGTGATGGTGGCAACCTTATCATCCTGTTTCAGCATTACCTCTCCAGATCCATATTCGGCCCTTCGGCTAAACTGCAAGATTCCTTCGGTCATCAGACTCTGAATCCCCATTATCAACTGTTCACAGCTGTCGGAACGAATCGCACAACCCATACACAATTCTCCACAGCCCGGAAAGATGCCTCTCCTCATCAGCTTGGCTTTAACGAAGCTAAGCGGTGTCTTCAAATCCTTGACATCAGTCAATAAATCTAAGTTCTCTTCTTCAATAATGGCATTCACCCCGCCTCCCCCATGGTTCGGCATAGGGTTCTTTGTGATATTCGGCACATTATTTGAGAAATTGATGATTTTAGCATCCACCATATCTTGCACCTTGTGCTTGAATGCCTTACAGTTTTCTATCGTGTGGCGGGTGCCCCTGAGTGAAAATCACATGTTGCATTCGCATCATAACCCTGCGGAGGCGCCCCTGTTAAGGGAGCCAGGGTTCTTTTCTGGACTAGCTGTAACTGAAGCAGTTTGTAATAGCTGAGCATAAGACATGGGTGGTGTCTCAAGGTGACGATTTGCCAGAGGTGCTATGTTCTAATACCTTCTGTACCCTTGCTGATTTGGCTGCTGCTGCTGCTGCTACGGCGGCTGGGGTTGTTGGACAGCAGGGATGGTTATGCTAGCAACCTGCTGGCGCTGGCCCTTACCTTTCCTCCGAGCGTTAGACACTGCGCTCGTCTCTCCTTCACGCCTTTTGTTACTGTATGGTTTCTTTCATCCTCCAGCTGAGGATAGATCAACACCCTGAATTTTCCCCAATTTGATCCCATTTTCAACGTGCTCGCCAGTAATGATGAGATCGGAGAAACTCCCTGACATACCACTGACCAATTTCTCGTAATAGACCCCCGGGAGAGTGGCTACAAACATCTCAACAAGCTCTCGTTCAACCATCGGCGGCTGAACTCTAGCTGCTAATTCACGCCATTGTTGGGCGTATTCTTTGAACCCCTCATTGTTCTTCTGTGACAAGTTCTGCAGTTGAACCCGGTTCGGAGCCAAGTCACTGTTATACTGATAATGGTGTACAAAGGCCTCAACAAGTTCTTTCCATGTACGCACACTGGTGGGTTCCAAACCCATGTACCATTCCAAGGATGGACCGGACAAGCTATCCTGGAAGAAGTGCATCAGCAGCTTCTCATCTTCAGAGTGAGCGAACATCTTTCAGTAGTATGACCTCAAGTGGACACGAGGGCAAGTGGTGCCCTTGTATTTCTCAAAGTCGGGTACCTTAAATTTGGGAGGCACCTTGAAATCAG
Source organism: Lathyrus sativus (assembly GCA_963859935.3). NCBI lineage: Eukaryota > Viridiplantae > Streptophyta > Magnoliopsida > Fabales > Fabaceae > Lathyrus > Lathyrus sativus. The sequence continues at coordinate 319,725,350 of OZ012740.1, read as the reverse complement.
AAATCAATCCCAGTTTAGTCATGTCGACACCCATAATGTTCAGGTTCTCGAAACTCTTCATTTTGTCATCGAGTGCTTTAAACCTCAGACGTGCCTCAACATTCAATTCTCCCTCAGCACTCCTCTGTGAGAACAAATCTTCTTGGCGATCTTCGAGCCATGGCTGAGTGCCATTGGGCCCATACAGATTTCCAGCACCTGTGTTGCCATGGCCTAGTCCAATATTGCCATTGGCCTCAAAGTTATCGTTACCGACGCCAGTCGTATTACCATTAGGCCCGATGTTAGTGACCACATTGCCGTTACCACTTCCATTCCCTCCGGTCACAGGGATTCCACCCTGAGGAGTTTCAACAGGTGGAGGGACTGGAACGCTCCCTCCATGAAGCACACCGCTGCTGTCAACCCTTGAGATCAGAGGTTGGACCAATGTTCTGAGCTAGTCTTGGCCATTAGCAACCACTTGCATGAGCTCCATGAAGCAGTCCATCCTCTCTCGGAGTTCCTGGTTGTCAGTTTGCACTTGTTCCATTGCTCTACCTTGATTTGCTCTGGTCAAGTATCGGTGGATCGGTCTTCGGTCAATCCTGAGACAACCTGCATATACAAAGGGTTAGAAAAACGATAAGATGCTTGTCATGCAAATGCCTCATGCAAATGCAAACGTGTGTCTGTGCCTTGGGAAGATTCCCTCCGATCCTAGTTTCTGAGACAAATAAAGTCTACATCCAATCATGGAACAAAAATCCTCATATATTCATCTGAAAAGCCCGCTTGGGTAGTGTACAACTGTAATCACATACAACTAAAGCAACAAGGCATGACCCCAACCAACAGACCTGGCGGTGATCAGCATATCAATGCATAAAATGTACAAAGAAAATACAAAAAGATCAGGTGCGGCCACGGGCACGAAAAGCTTCTAACAACTTCTTTGTAGCGGGATGATCTGGCTGAGTAAGCAAACCCTGGATTAGCAGGTCCCTCTGTCCGATGATATCTGGGAGGTTCTCTGCAATGCTCCTAGAAATACCTCCTTCGGAATGGTTCTCGACTCTACTTCGTTTAGCGTCAGCCCGGAGTTGAAAATCTTGTAAATTCGCCATGGCTTCAACCAATCTATACTGGAAGTCTCGTCGCAGTGAGGCTTCAGCCTCTATCTTCTTGTCTTTCACCATAATCTGAGCTTCTAGCTCGGCTACTTGCTGCTTCAGTTTTTCTTCCCGTTCTTTGTATTTGGCTAGGGTGCTGCTCCACACCTTCTCGTATTGGGTCAACTTCCGGTATACTCTATCCAGATCCTGTTTCTTGGTGGTCAACACGTCATGTACTGACTTCAGATCCAACCCCAGACGTTCCCTAACATCAGTTTCTTTGGTCAGATTAGCGCCCAGAAGGTTGATCATCTCTGTCTGCTTCTTGCAGGTATAAGCGGCTTCACTTTTTTCTCTCTGAAGTTGAGCGATCTCTTTCTCCAACTCTTCGTTGGCTTTTCGTAGCTCTTCCTTCTCTTGGAGTACCTGGTTGAATTTCTGAATATCAACTGTGGTAGGCTCTTTGTACACGGGAGGATACAATGGTTCCACAGCAGGAAATAGCATTAGAAACTTGGTGGCTCTTTCTCGGACCCAAGCCACATACGGATCAAAGGCCTTGTTATTGCTTTTTCCTAGCAAGACTTTCCCTTTTCGGTGAATTTTGCTCCAAGCATTCTGTACCTTGACCAAAGTGTCACCTTCAAGCAGCCCTGTGAGATACAGAGATTCCCGTATCTCTTCCTCTTCAGGAGGACCTTGCAGTGCATACCCAAATTGTCGTACTAGTAGAGAGGGATTGTAGTTAATACATCCATTCCTTCCGACCAAAGGGATGTTAGGAAAGCCACAACAGCTATGTATAATATCTTTGCCCAACAGATCTCTATCAAACCAGATAATATTGTCAGTAGTCAAACCCATCAAACATGCAGACCAAGGTGAAGACTCAGCAGAATCAATGAACAACCCTGACTTAGGAAGATGGCTAGCAAACCACTTATATAGTAAAGGAGCACAACATGTCACGTTCTTCCCCTTTCTGTTTTCATTTTTGCTGTGAACCGAATGGTAGACGTCTCCAAGGAGAGTGGGCACTGGATTTCCGGAAGCAAAAATATGGCAAGCATCCATGCTTATGAAGTCTGGATGACTCAGGAATATCACGATCCCATAAATGCAAAGGGCTAAGAAGGCATCGAATACATCCCAACGACCCTTCTTGGCAAACTTTCGGGCCTTTTCCATCAGGAAAGGCAAAGGGAAGCCATGAACTCCAATCTTTCTGAATACCATCCCTTCCAACTCAGACTCATCTACATGAAGAGCGTCAGTCAACTTATTCAATTTAGGTTCACCCTCAACACGGTAATAAGGCATTCGATTCAACAAGGGCACCCCCAATAGGTCAGAGTACTCCTCCAGGGTCGAAGCTAGGACATAGTCTGGAAACACAAAGCATCTGAGCTGTGGGTCGTAAAACTGCAGCAGGGCGTAGAGGCCATTCAACTCGTATGTAGGAAGCTTATACACAATACCCAGAAGTCTCCCATAACTCTTTCTGAAACTCTCCATCACTGTCTTATCAGCCAAAGAAAACAAAGTCTGTAACTCTCGGATGTCAGGTGTTGGTAGCTTGTAAGCCACAGTCTTCTTCAGAGATGCCATATCTGCCATGAGGATCAAGATCACTAGAACCAGGGGAGAAATATGCACCTGCAACACAGACACACGTTAATGATATGCAAATGAGGATGCAAACAATGTAAAATGCAATCATGCAGCAGGAGATCAAGATGACTGTGCTGTTGAGGAGAAGGACCACAACTCTGCTCTGTCAAGAACAAACATATCTCTGATGAGAAGAACCCCTGATACTAGACCATAAATCTGCTCTGTCAAGAACAAACACATATCTGATGATGAGAACCTCTGATACCAACAAAATTGATTCACCGTCAAGAAAACTAGGTAGTCTAAAGGTTAAGATTTCCTGCAACAAACCCGACCCTGCTCACAGGTATGGACCTAATCACGAAAAAGGTTCGGCATCCTATGCGGTCATCAGCGTCACAGACTTTCAAGAAACGATGATACGATACCCAGGAGGTGTGGCATCATCATCTCTTGAAGTGGCCTCACTTAGCTGAATCCCAAATGATCGGTTCCCAGAGTCGACAATCCTCAGATCCGACAACCCCACGAGTCCAAAGGACCGATAGGAAGTCATCAAAGAGAACCTCGTCTGAGTATGGATTACATGGGAACTGATGCAAGCAAAGCAAGTACGTCCTCCACTAACCCACTCTAATACTATGTAGCTCTCAAGCCTGGGTCTGGCTTCTCACTCATCAAAATGCCCCTCCCACAACAACACAGATAATCATATCATACTGAAAATAAAATGCGGGAAATAAAATGCGATAAATAAAACCCAACAGGTAAACATACAAGCGCTAGGATTTACTCTCGTACAGGGACGTTGGATCCCCATATTGACTCGCATCAGGGACGTTGGATCCCCAGAAAACTATCAAGTCCCCAGCAGAGTCGCCAGCTGTCGCTACCACGAAAATAAGGTGCCGGCAAAACAGAAGAGTCGCCACGTTTCGTTATTTATCCCTCAGAACGGGAAAGGAAACGATCGGAAAAACCTGACGAAAAGGTATAAGACAAGGTCATCGCAACCATTGACTAGATTCGGGAGTCGGTTACGCAAGGGGAAGGTATTAGCACCCCTCATGTCCATCGTACTCGATGGGATCCATGCTTGTTGTGTTTATCTGACGGGTTTATTTAACTATCTACCTATCAAGGCTAGTCTGAAAAGAAAAGAAAATGACTCGGCAAAGCGTCGCATTTTATGCATACGTATTCTCATTAGAGAATGAGAAATCAGAGTCAACGTAGTTCGGCTAACTACAGGTTAAGGGGAAGGTGGCTCGCCAATACGTCAGTATTGTGCCTACGTACTCTCAACGGGCTCGAGAGATCAGAGCTTACATAGTTCGGGACAATACGGATTACGGGAATTCAAATTCATCTGTTTTTCCGAGTAGGGTTAACAAACAGTTCCAGCAGTTTGGTGTACGCAGCTCGACCCTTGGGGACTTAGGCGTTACCGTTTGCGGTAGAACTGGGAGTTAACGACACTCTTTTCTTCAGAAAAGCTTCCTTTGAATTATGGGCCCACGGGGTAAAATGGTTTGAAGTTTGTTTCCTGTTTTTTACGGAAGAACTGTTTTTATGTTTGTCTGTAGTTTGTACAGCACTAGAGACTATGACTTAGGAGCGAATGCATCGCATATCGTCCAAAGGACGTATACTAAACATTCTAGACGATTGAGAGGAGGCCGCTCAATCATCATTACCCAAGTAGCTTAAGGCTCGTAACGCGCTTATACTAACTTGCCTTTATTACATCTTTTTATGGTTGCTTCAAGATGAGAAGAGAACGAACTCTATGGGGAGACTATCAAGTCCTAATGTTGTCATGCCAAGGATTCATCCTATGGTTGGGGTTTGAAACAGGGATCTCCTAGAAGTTATCATGCATAGGTTTCAACCTAAAGTTCTAATCGTCACTTCCTTATCAAGGGAAGTGAGATTCCTAGGGGATCATGCCAGGGTATACAAAAACAGATAAAGCATCAACTTAAATAGTAAACAGATATACAGTACAGGGAACAACTGTAAATAAAATGCATGCAATGCAAGTGAGGGATGAAATGTGTGTGGGTCAGGAGCCTCCACAAGCTCATCTCAACCTCAAGCCAAGTATGAATAATTGCAAAGATAAACAACCAAACAGAGATAGACAGACTCAACCTCTATTACTAACACACATATGAAAAGAAAGACAACACACAAGCAAGGGGAGCACCACCTCAACCCTTAATGCAAACAAGCAGAGGGAGACCCACTCAACCTCTAAGAAGTCATGCTCCTAGCTTAAAAATAATATACACATGGACCTATTCTAATGCATCAAACAATCAAACAAGGGAGAGAAACCACAATGAGCAACAAGGAAGTCATTCCAGGCTGCATTAGGTTAGAGGTATATCAATACCAGAGTTCATCATGGGCTCAACCTCTTGAGGAATGCACAGAATCCAACCAAAGGAAGGATTAGGCTCTCCCAAGAGGGATCCTATGTCAATAGGACAGAAAAGACTGGGTATTAGTCCTAGATATCAATCTAAGGGTAACTGATTGTAGTGTATCAACACAGAATGTCCATCTCAGGCTCAACCTATTGAGGAATGCACAGAATCCAACCAAGGGAAGGATTAGGCTCTCCCAAGAGGGATCCTAAGAAAAGGACTTTGAGATGGATGACAGTGTATAAACCAAGGGAATATACCATGCCAAGAATGTCAATCCAAGGCTCAACCTCCTGAGGAATGCACAGAATCCAACCAAAGGAAGGATTAGGCTCTCCCAGGAGGGCTCCTCATCAAGACTTGAAGGATAAAGATAGTACAAACCAAAGGAATGTACTATACTGGGGAATGTCAATTCAAGGCTCAACCTCCTGAGGAATGCATAGAATCCAACCAAAGGAAGGATTAGGCTCTCCCAGGAGGGTTCCTCTTCAAGACTTGAATAAAGAATGTAGGGCAAAGCCCAAGGAAAACACATAGGGGACAGGAGGCAACACATCACTCCAGAGAAACCCTACAAACTAGCTACGAGGTTCACCTAAGCTAGGGGCATCAAAAGCTCTATCAAGGCTATGGCAAAGTTATAATGAGATATCTACCTACTTACCAATCTATCAAGAAAGGACTACATTATTTAGAATCATCTAATGGCTATTTACATTGTTAATCTATGAAACTTTCTAAGTTAGGATCACCTAAATTGAAGTTAACTTGTAAAATGGGGAACTAATTGGAAGTCATTCCTAAAAATTCTAGGGAAAATATCATATCATCCTACATGTATCAACATGCTATAGTCCAAAAATCAGAAGTTAAACCTAAGTCAAAAAGGTTCAAACTAAACCTAAAGTTCAAGGTACATCAAAGGGATTCAATCATGAACACTCCTAAACAACTATCCTAAAACCTTATTTAAAATCATCTAAAAATCATGATAAAAATCACCAGGCAACATCAATATGTACACAAACAGCATACAAAAATCCAAGATTAAATTCAGAACCATGAGTGAGAAAGAAAATCAACAAGTTCATAACATCATTATTCCACCATTAAACACATATTAAACTAGAAAATGTGCAATAAAATGAAAATGCATGAAAAATGGAAATTAAAATCATGACAAAATACTAAACATCTTAAATTGTATCCACAATTTTTCTCAGAATTTAATATCAATTTTTACCATTTTTTATGAATTAATTTCTAACAACATGAAAACAAAAATTACAAGAAAAGAAAATAAAAGAAATAGAGGGAAGGGGTGCAGTCAGCAGGAGGAAACTAGTTAGTTCGCTTGAGCCCAGGAACAGGGGGTGTTATTAGTAATAAGGGCGCTAGGCCCATCTGAGTTTCAACTTAGTTCAAAGAAAAATGCCAGGGAGGGTGCGCTAAGTAAGGATTTTGCATTCTAAAATCACATTGGGCCTGGTGGTGGGGTGTTGATAGCAATGAGATGATGAAGCCCAACGCCTTGAACAATTCACTCAGTTTATTCAGTTCACAAATTAATCAAAAACTGTTACACGCAAGGACTCGAACCCATGTACCCTTGGTATACGCAGCGAAACTACAAAGCCTGGAGTTCTCATTAAGCCAAACGGTGCGTTTAAGGGGAGGGTTACGTGGCGCGTTGTGAGCGCTTGGATGGAAGCCTGGGTCAAAGTCTCGTTCGGGAATGGACGGGCATGATTTCTTCTTCAACCTTTTCAAAATCCTGCAAGTTGCAAAACGCGCGCGAACCAGGGCCATCGCCGGTGGCTTTTCCGGTCACCCTACACAACCCTAAATATCTCTACACTCAACCATTCGCTACGATTCCTGAATGAAACTTGCTCTAAATTTCACCAGGAACTCAACTACACTATTCATTCATGCTGAAAACGCAAGGATCGCAAGATATCAATCTCAACCGAAAATGGCATCATCCCTAAATTGTCACTAATGTTCAAATTAATCATCCAGAATCCATCTAGATCATAAGGGGAACCTAACCGCATGCTTCTAATGCATTAAAAACACATAAATAGAGAGAAAATTCAAGAAGTTAAAACCTGGCTTTGATCTTCGATTGCAATGGATTCAGGCTTCAATTCTCTTCCAAATCATGCAGAAACCTTCAGTGAGTAATGGTGATTGATTCTTGATGATCAATTTCTGCTGAAAACCTCTGATTCTTAAAAACCAAATCTCACTTTCAAGATTTTTTCTTCACTTTTCTCCAATGGCTCCTCCACGAATTTTGGCACTAGAAGCTTCCTAAACTGATCCAAATCTTATTTATATTCTGTTTCAACAAGTTGGAGGCCCAAACCAAGCCCATTTGTGGATTTTGGATTTTCACTCTCTTCCAAAAATTCAATGTTGGTATGCACATTCTAGACTTGTACATTCTCCAAACTCAGTTCAAATGATTCACTTAACCCTTGTGGAATATAATGAAGTGGTTCTCCTCCCTTGATTTCAATGCATGGAGTGTGTTGGATATGTTTCTTACTTGTGAAGCAATCTTCCAAATGGCTATGTTATGAGCTTCAAATCCAAAATGTGATAATTTCAATCTCTTTAGAACATCAATTCCATTCAAAATGACCACAAATTTGACTTGAAAACATGTTATTTCCAATTATTTTGAATTTTCACCTTTTAATTCATTAAAATGGCCTTTATATGAATTTTCTTCAACCAATGCTTGATATAATCCATATCAATGGACACTTGATACATGGCCAAGCTAAAAAAATCATTTTAAGAAACTTTCATGTTGAACAAAAATCCATTTGAGGCTTGCAAGATAGTGAAATGCACACATAATTCAAAATGACTTGTAATGTCCAAATACCCAAAATACCCTTGACTTGTCAAAGCCATAACTTGAGTTCTACAAATCCAATCATGGACTTCTAGTACTCTATGGAAAGCTAAAAGAATAAGGAACAAAATTCATGTTGACCAAAAGTTTATAGGAATCATCCTTCTAGGGAAAAAGTGTCATGAAAGTTGGGTAACTTTCAAGCTCCAAATTCACATGCCTCAGATGACTTGTAACTTGTCTGGCTCATAACTTGAGTTCTGTAAACCATATCAAGGACTTATAGTACTCAAATTAAAGCTAGGACCATGCTCTACAACAATCATGTTGGGGTCAAGATGAGATGAAGATCATATCTTGAGTTAATGGGCCTTGAAGTCAGGGGTCAACCTAGGGGATTTTACACTGTCAAGTCTTAGAAACCCTAGCCTGAAACTTCTCAAACTCCTCAATCATGATAAGTTAGCCTTGGAATAATCCTTATAACATCTCAATGTATCAATCCATGATTACATGGATCTTGGATTAAGTCTCAACTTCCTTCAGCTCATCCGTTGACTTAGGGTTGACCCAGTCAAACCCTAGTTGCACCACTCATGGCCGAGTCTTCTTAATCTTGCACAATGACCTGTCTAGGCTTCAAAGTGATCTTCAACAATTCTCATGAGCTCTCTCAAGACCTCAAGTCCAACTTCATGACCTCAGAATCCTCTGATGGCTTTCCACAACTCTCAAGTTAGGAGACCTACACACTTGGCTTCAATTACTCTCTCTGAGGATCTTTTAACTTCTCTAGTAAGGATACCAACCCTTGAACACCTGAATAAGCCTCCCAGCTAGCTTCATGGTCTTGTATAGCTCTTAATTGGTAATCATACCTCTTGATCTCTTGCATACATGTCAAGGAAATGCAAATGATAATGCTAATGTGAATGAAATGAAACACAAGCTAGGTAAAGAAAAGTTAGGAAAATTTTAGGGTGCAACAGTACGGTCAAATGCTGCCAGATCTGATCAGGGGAGGACTGATAGTGCCAAAGATGATCGATGTAGTGATTCCTCCATATCTGCTCGGTTTTGATGTCAATGCTCGCTGTGAATACCATGCTGGGGCACAGGGGCATTCAATAGACAACTGCAATATGCTTAAAAGCCAGATTCAGAGTCTGCTGGACTCTGATATGTTCTCGGTCACACCTCGGGGTATTCGAATCAACAAGTTCTGCCATGTGGGTTCAACAGTTCGCATCATGAAAGAATTCACCAATGACAAAGGTTCAGAAGAGCGTCGGAATGGTTTAAATAAGCAACTTTGAAGATGGCTTGGATCAGCGGAAAATCAGTGTGAAAGCCCAGTTCCCAGAAACTGGCAATTTTCATTTTATCCTGTTATTTCTTTATGTTTGTATTTCCCCTTCCTGTTTAAAGTGCAACTCATCTGTAAAGCTTGTTGTTTCCGTTGATTGATATTAATGAAATGAATATGCATGTTTTGATTTGATCCATTCTTGTTCACTAATTGCTTTTTACAGATGTTATACGATGGTTTAAGCGGAGTCTGGGGAGGATGACGAAGTTTAAAGACGCGCATGCTTCCGATTGTATGCTTTTGAAATAAAATCTGCTGATGATGTACATGCATTGTTTCAAATTCCCAAACACCGGAGATATAAGGATGATAATCCCTTGTCAACCCCTTTGAGCCTAGTAGTAGGAGTTTCTTTCTGAAAATGAAAAACCCTAAATCTTAACCTGGGGCAGGGTAGGTGTCAGCTAGTTCGGCCTAATATCCAAATTGCAATAGGAGTGTTCCCGTTCGAGGATCAATCACACCTGTATAGTTCGTGCCTAAAGAACCACAATGGTTAAACCATGCCGATAAGGAGTGAAACAGTCACGTTATTCCCCAAAGAGTCAGACAACCAGTGTCACACGACTTGTGCAAAAAAAAGACAAAAAAGAAAAAAGAGAGAACAAAGCCCGCTAAGTTGAATCCTGAAAACATGGCGACTTAGGCAAAAATTAGGGCATCCCGCTGGACCTTGAAATCAAAAGAAGCTCGGAAGAGCCAGTCCAGGCAAAAGTTAGGGAAATAAAATAATGATAATGAAAGCGAGTCGTGTAGTTCAAGCACCAAAGACGAAAAGCGAGTGATTGTTACTCCGATAAAAACTTGTGGTTTCCAGAACCATAACTCCTGTCATTTAACCTCTGAGAGGTGAGTGCTAGCGTCGAATTAGCTGAATATAGGATTGAAGAACACCACGGAGAATGGGTGGGTTAAAATAAACTTTGAGCCTTTATCCTTTCCTTGTAAACCGTGAACCTGGCCAAGTTATAACCTAAAAAAGTCCTAATTGAAGCAGGTTCGTTTCGAAAGCATACTTCGGTAAAGATCGCATCGAAACTGACTCCTAAAAGGATTCCTCTTACAGCGTTGTACTAATCTTGGCATGTTGATATTTGATTTCAGATACTTTATGTCATAATTATTTCCAGTGAACAGATTGGAATGTCAAAGCTGTCATATGCATTGCATTTAATATATATTTTATGCAGGACAACTTGTTTTACTTGCGAGTAAGCGTTTGACAGAGGGAAAGTTTCCATAGTGGAAAGATTGATCAGGATAGAATGCGGAATGCCTGAATACTCCATCGAACTGGGGCAGGTTATATCGTATGATCATGGGAGTCAGCCATCTAGAAGTTAGTTAATCTTAAGCAGTCATGTCGAGATTCGGCGAATCTCTCGTAGCCAAGAAGCACTTTCCCCCACAGATCAGCCAATCCGGGGCAAAGTCGTTGCAGACTGGGGCATGCCACCCAAAGAGCGCAGAAGCTACTCCCTTCCCGTGGGGCAATTAATGTGAAGCACCTCTCAGAGGTTCAAGATGTTTAGTCAGTGCATATCAAGCCATCAGGGCAGAGATCTTAGATTTCCTCTCGAGGAATATCCCCACAGAAATCCCACAGGCTGGGGCAAATTGGAAGCGTAGGATTTGTTCCTCTCCATGTCTTCAAGAGTTGTTCAAGCAGGTTCGACTAACTTTTGAGTGTAAGAAGAATGTCGGGAAGTCATGTTAATCAATCACCGTCAGGTTTTGCCTGTCTTCCCCAGCAGAAGCCCAATCATCATTGGCATGTGTAAGCTATCTCCAGCAGAAATCCAATCATACTTGGCACATCTGGTTATCCCCAGTTGAGTTGGCTTCACCTTTCCAGCATTTATTTTGCTGGAATGTTCTGTTGTATCCAACTTTCCCCGGCAGCCCGTGCCTGCATCTGCATCTTTGCATATATCATCATATTTTCATCATATTTGCATTTCATCCTCAAATGCGTAGCATTTCCATTTTGTATGGAGCATTACGCCATTTTCAAACATACGCATATGCACACGAAGCATAAGCCAGTTTGTTATCAGCCTGTCGTGGTAACTTTAATCACTTCGCAATCAATACAGGGGCATTTATCCAGCAGCTTTGTTCAGATAGCTTATCGGTTTACTCGGATTTCAGATCATCCGAGGTTATGCTTTGTCCATCAGTCTTCTGATGATGACATCCTCAAGCAGTTTTTCTTTTCGTCAGTTCCTATCGACGACGTGTTTCCCCAGCAAGTTTTCTCTCGTCTATCATTAGATGATGCGAGCTTTGGATATGATTTTCATCTCGTCTATCATTAGACGATGCGAGCTTTGGATGTGGTTTTCTCTCCGTCTATCTTTAGACACTGGGAGGTTTCAAGGTGATCTTTTAGATTTGGTTTTCTTTCTGTTTATTGGTTGAGATGACATTCCAAGAAGGGTTTTTCCTGGACGTCGATTCTTATTGACGTCGGAGCTCTTTGAAGAATGATAAGATTTCCTATTTGTTGATTCTTATTGACGACATGGCTCTTTCAAATTGGGTTTTTTCCTGTCAGTTCTTATTGATGATGTGGCCCCTTTGAAGATATTTTTCCATCAATTCCTATGGACGAAAGGATTCTGAAATTTTATGGGTGGTTTTGAGGTTCATTGACGTGGTCTGTATTGTTCCTCTCGTCTATCATTAGACGATGCGAGATTTGGATTGGAGGTTCCTCTCGTCTATCATTAGACGATGCGATAATTTTGGATATACATTTTTCTCTCGCCTATCATTAGACGGTGCGAGATTTGGATATGATGTTTTTCTTCCTGTCTATCATTAGACGATGTGAACCTTCAGGATTGTTTTTCTTCTTGTCTATCATTAGACGATGTGAACCTTCGGGATTGTTTTTCTTCCTGTCTATCATTAGACGATGTGAACCTTCGGGATGGTTCTTCTTCCCGTCTATCAGTAGACGATGTGAAAGGATCAAGTGCATGTTGATCCGGTTTTAGACAATGTGAAAAGATCAAATGCATGTTGATTCGGTTTTAGACACTGGAAAGGATCAAGTGCATGTTGATCCGGTCCATGGGTTCAATATCTGTGGTGTTACACAGATGACTGGCAGCGACGTCAAGTTTTCTTTATCGGATGATCAGTCAGTTGGTTGCCGTTGCAACTGTCTGCGTTCAGTTTTTCTAGATATTTGTTCTTCAATCAGAGTGTTGCAGTTTATTTCTGCGGTTGGCAAATTTCCGGGTTCTTTGGTATTCAACCGTCTTTTACCTTGATTGTTTAAAAGTCGTTCTCTTTTCATCCATTCAGGTCCAAGCCGTTTGAATAGGGGCAGCTGTTGCACCCCAAAATTTGCCCGACCTTTTTCTTTGGCTGGCTTGTGTTTCATTTCATTTCATTTCTTTCTAGCATTTGCATTGCATAGAATGTTGCATTGAACAGGGGATCAAGAGCGTGTGCACATCAAGAAGAGTCTACTCAGAGGGTTGAGCCTAAGCAAGGGGTTCTACTCAAGTTTGGATGGTAATCAAGTCATCAGGAAATGGACAGTGGTCTTGTGAAAGAAAGGATAGATGTATGTGGGTCAGCTTCTAACTTGGAGGCCAACTGAAGAGCATCAGGAGATTGTGAATGCATGATTATGGGTATGAGAGGTTGAGAGAGCTCATTGAGTTCCTTGAGGGTCATTTGGAGTTTATTCAAGTTGTTGTGTGAAGTGGAACAGGTTACAGTTGAAGCTAATACAACTAGGGTTTTCATCTGACAAATCCTCAGTCAATTGTGAAATTGAAGGAGATTAAAACTCAATTCAAAGTCTCTATGGTCATGGGATGTTGTGTTAAGATGTATGAGATGTCATTTCAAGTTCAATTCATCAAGGATCAAGTGTGTGAGAAGTTACTAAATTAGGGTTCTCAAGGTAAAATCCCTTATTTAGTGTCTGACTTCAAGACCACCTATCTCAAGATACAAGTTTCATCTCAACTTTTGATCAACATGGAACTTGTAGAGCATGTTCTTAGCTTTAATTTTAGTACTAGAATTCCTTGATTGGATTTGTAAAACTCAAGTTATGATCCAGACAAGTTACAGGTCATCTGAGGGATGTGATTTTGGTCAACAAAAGTCAACCAACTTCCAAGCCAGTTTTGACCTAGAAGAATGTTTCTCCTAAACTATTGGCCAACATGAAAGTTGTAGGTATTGATCTTAGATTTCCAAATTGTACTATAAGTCTTTCATCTGATTTGTAGAACTCAAGTTATGAGGTTTACAAGTCAGGGGTATTTTGGGAAAGTAAGATTACAGGTCATAAAATTATAGGTCCATTTCACCAACTTGCACACTTCAAATGGAAATCTTTTCAACATGAAACTTGCTCCAAATGGGGCCATTTGAATTACCAAATCTTCTCTTGTCATGGTGGGGGCTTGGATTGAGAATTTGGGGTTTGAATTTTTCATAAAGGAGGCTTAAACTGAGAAATTGAGAATTAATGGATTTTAAACTTTTTCAAGGCAGGTTTGTGCATTTCCTGATTGCAAATAATAATTCAAAGACATTGCCATCTTCACATTGGAAATTTGAGGTCTCAAAATAGGCCATTTTCATGGTTTCTTCCTCTTGAAGTAACAAAGTGGAAATCAACCATATGATCAAAATTAAGCCTCAAATCTCATTCCTTTGATCAATACAATTGATTTGTAGTGGATTTGGATTGAAAAACAAGCTGGTGTAGTGGTAAAAACGTGTATGGCAATTTGGAAAAAGTGTGAAAAGTGAAATTTTGAAATGGGCTGTTTAGCTTGAATTGAAGTCCCATTTGATCATGACCCAACATATAAGTGTCCCAGATGAAAATTGGATGGAAGCTAGGTCATTTTCGTGCATGAACAACCATAACACATTTTGAAAAAGTGAAGAAAAACTCAAAAACGAATTCTCAGATTCAACCACTTTCAGACCAAATCAAGCCTTCAAACACCTCAATTGAAGTTCATGGAGTGATTCTGGGCATTTTTCGTTAAGCTTCATCACAGTTTCAAGGCCCAGTGGAGGCTCTCCACTAGGTAAACTAGCTTTCAACCTTACACTCTTATTGTGCCATGGATTTTCTCCATTCTTGTTGCATTTGAATCCTTGAGTTGCATAGATCATTTCTGGATTATTTTCGTTTGTGTTTATGGTGTTTGATTTTGTGAGCTCAAAACTATGTTGATTCGGTTTGAAGAATTTTTGTGGTGTTTTAAGTTAATTTTTGTTGATTCTTACTCCTTGCAACATGTAGATGAGGTTTAGACCAATTAATTGGAGTTTTGGTGAACTTTCATTTTTGTACATTTTTCTTGTTGTTTGATTTCTGGAGTTGTTATGGAGAATTAGTGGAAATAAGTGTTGGATTCATGATCCTCGCGACGAGTAGATGAGTTTTCATCTAAAGATTATGCAAAATGGTTGAGAATCGATGGAGCTGTGTTTTTATCATGAACCCGCGGCGGCTGGAGCAAGGAGGGAGACGATCAGAGCATTTTCCGGCGACCGGCGTGTTCCAAGGATGAAGATGACGACGTGGCGCATGTTTATCCGTGTGATCCTCTTATTTTTGATCGTGTGTGTGTGTGTGTTTAAGACCCACCGTATGTCCTCTTGGCTTGTGCACATGATATTGAAACCCCAATTCATTAATTGAGGTGGCTCTTTGTGAGCCACATGATTGGCTTACTTTGGACTTGATCACACGGTTTGCAATGCTCCCTACCATACACCACAGTCAACCCAACCACATAATGTTTATTCAGAATTTTATTTTCTTTTTCTCTCACTGGGCCCATTCATGAGTTACTTTTCGCACCCCCTCATTCCCATTTAGTTGTTATTTTATTTTATTTTTTCTGTTTTGTGCTGTTTCCATTTTAATTCAAATAAAATAGTTCCAATAGTTTAAAAATTCACCAAAAATAATTTTCACAAACTTTAAGATGTCTAGTTTTTCTGGATATTTTTATTTTATTTTTTTGACTTTATTTTCAATTAAAAAATGAATTAAATGTTGGGGCTGTTTTATTTGATTTAAATTGTAGCTTTGTTCTTTCTTGATTTTATTTCTAAGTGTTAACTCCTCATTTTTGCATGAAACTTTTTGTGAATTGCATTAATATGTTGATTGATCTTTGGATATTTTTTTCATGATTTTTAGGTGCTGTTTCCATGTGGTTTGAATTGCCTTTTATTCCCTCTCCATTTTTGCGTTAGTTTGGGACACTCTTGGTTTTTGCCCTCTATTGAGGCACTTTCCTTTTGATTTTCAATCTCCCCTTTTGAACCCTGGTTCCTAATACCTGGGGAGTCCCTTGAGATTTTATTTGGCATTTTTAGATGCATTTTATTATTTTTCACGTATTTTGCAAGTTGCTTCATGTTTATGCATCTCTACTTGTGTACTTGATTTGTTTTGCTTCCAAAAGCTTAGTTGTGCATTGTTGATGAACCTTATTTTGATTGTTTCATGTCAGGGGCTTGTTATAGGCCTTGTGTGCCAATTCATAGGTCTTTACCTTGTGCATATGTTGTTCATTTGATCTCATACTTTCATGTTTGCACATTGTGTTTCCATATGTGGTGTTTTGTTTGCATCCTTTGATGTTGTTGATTGCATTTTCTTATGATGTTATGCTTTAGCTTTTGAGATCTCTTCTCCTCATCCCTATTCTGTCCTATGAATTTGGAATACTACTTAAGGTTGCTTGGTCCCTCCTTAGGAGGAATTTGAAGCCTACCTAAAATAATGAATCCATGAGGACTTTTTCTCATTGTTTTTGTTACTTATTTGTGGTGCATCTCTCTCCTCTTTCTCTTGCACTTATTCATACCATGGCTTGAGGTTGAGATGAGCTTGTGGAGGTTCCAGCCCCACACATATTTCCTCCCTCACTTGCATTGCATCTTTGTCTTCCTTGTTGCATTTGTGTTTGCATTCTTCATTTGCATTGTTTCTTCTTATTGTTTCTTGTTCTTTTTGTCTTCCTTCCCTTAGGATTTCTAACCTCTCTTGTTCAAGAGAGAAGAGAGGTTATGATAGACATTAGGGTTCTAACCATGCATGATAACATTAGGTAGTCCCCTTTCAAACTCAACTTTAGGTGCACATTGCATGACAACTTTTAGGGTTTGGACTAGTCCCCCTTAGTTTGTCCTCTTTCTCTTCTAATCTTCAAACAACTTCAATTCACTTAATAAATATAATGAGTGTTGTGCCATGATCCTTGTACTTGGGAAATGGTGATTGAGTGGTTACCTCTCAATGGCCTAGAGTGTTTAGTATACGTCCTTAGGACGTTATGCGACGCATTCGATCCTAGGTTTTAGACTTTGTTACAACGTACATTATGAACACACTAATTCAAAACACTTCTTCTCTTAAAAAAAACACAAAAACAACTCAAACTCTTTTTCACCCCTTGGGGTCTTAATCAGGAAAACTTTTTTCATAAACAAGAGTGTTGTTAACTTTTAGTCCTATCGCAAACGGTAATGCCTAAGTCTCCAATGGTCGAGCTGCATACACCAACTGCTAGAATTATTTGTTAACCCTACTCGGGTAAAACTTTTGAACAACCTGTGTTCCCGTGAGCTCGAACTACGTTTGCTCTGATCTTTCATACCAGACGAAAGTACGTAGGCACGAGACGCGATGTCTCGGCGAGCAACCTTCCCCACCTTTCACTTGTAGTTAGGCGAACTACGTTGACTCTGATTTCTCGTTCCAAACGGGAATACGTAGGCATAGAACTGCTGTGTTCTGCCGAGTCACTTTTCTTTTCTTTTGTCCTTAAGCCTTTAGCTAGATAGATTAACACCCTTTTAGATAGACAACACATGCGTGGATCCCGTCGAGTACGAAGGACGTGAGGGGTGCTCATACCTTCCCCTTGCGTAACCGACTCCCGAACCTAGGACTTGGTTGCGATGACCTCGTCTTTTCCCGTTTTCGTCAGGTTTTTTTCCGATCGTTTCCTTTCCCTTCTTTGGGATAAATAACGATAGGTGGCGACTCTAGTAGCGACACTTATATATTGCTTTAATCTAGTACAAGAGAAATACAAACAAAGACACAACTTTTCAATCATACTGTATCTAGTTTCTGCATCATTTAAAACTCTACTTAGATAATAAATGGCTCTTTCGACTCCATTTTCATCTTCTTGAGCTAGCATGCTCCCTAAGGTTTTATCTGACGCAGCTATGTATAACCTCATACTTTTGCGGCTACAAGGTGGAGATAAAATTGGTGGGTGACTCAAGTACTCTTTGATCTTGTCGAAAGCATCTTGTTGAAGTTGCCCCCACTCAAAATGGTATTTGTTGAAACGAAGTAATGGCGAGAAAACTTGTGTCTTGCCACTTAGGTTAGATATGAATCTTCTTAAGAAGTTGATTTTTCCTAGCAATGATTGCAACTCCTTCTTTATTGATGGCGCTTTCGCTTCCATTATTGCTTTGGTTTTATTTTGATTGATTTTAATTCCTTTCTTGTGGACCAAAAATCCCAAGAAATCTCATGCCTGTACACAAAAAGCACATTTAAGAGGATTCATCTTAAGACCAAATTTTCTCATTCTAAGAAAAGACCGTTTCAAATGGTCAAGATGTATTTGCCCAGAAACAGACTTTATGATAATGTCATCAATATAAATTTGCATGAAAGTTTCTATAAAATCATGGAAAATAGAATTCATGGCTCTTTGGTAAGTAGCGCCAGCATTTTTTAGACCAAAAGGCATCACTACTCATTCCTAAGTGCCTAAAGCCCCAGGACATCGAAAAGCAGTTTTTGAAATATCTTCTTCAGCGATGAATATTTGGTTGTACCTAGAATATCCATCTAGCATACTTAAATACTCGTGTCCGGCCACAGAGTCTACCAGCATTTCTGCTACTGGCATTGAATATTCGTCTTTAGGAGTAGCAGTATTTAGATATCTGAAATCTATGCATACTCTTAAAGATCCATTCTTTTTGATGACAGACACAATATTAGCTAACCATTCAACATATCTTGTTGTACGAATGAATTTGCACCGAAGTAGTCTTTCGACCTCTCCTTTAATCTTTGACAATATTTCTGGGGCAAACCGTCTTGGACCTTGCTTGACAGGATTTTTCCCAGGTATCAAAGGTAACTTATGTTCAACCAATTCTCTGCCTAAACCAGGCATTTCGTCGTAGTCCCAAGCGAAACAATCTCTGAATTCTTTTAGCAAATGGACTACCTTGGTTTTGAGTTGGGGATCTATCTTTGCGCTAACGTATGTCGGCCTTTTGAGTTCCCCTTCACCTAAATCAACTTCTTCTAAAGGGTCCTATGCTAGCATCTTGATAGGGTTTGCGAGTGGATCCTTTTCGAACCCCAAAGGTTCGTCGTTATAAATGGCGTCCAATCGTTGATCTTGACCTCCATCTGAGTTCTTTACGTTGAAGTCTTCTTTAGGACTTTCTTGATGAGACTTACAAATGGCTTTGTCAGCCATGTAATTGTTTACAGCCTTTAGGACCGTCTGTAAATGTGTTTCAGCCACGTAGGCCGAAATTCTTTTCAATGTTTCGTATTCAGTCATTTTGACTGAATCCTTCCCCCCACCCAGTAGTATCCACTGAAGGCCCTGGAAACATTGGTAGCCTTTCTCCTGGGACTTCACTATCCCATCGAAAACCTTCGACGAGGTGTAGGTACAATGAGTGGAATGTTGTTTCATTTTGGGCAAATTCAAACCTAGCTGGGGGACATGGAGCTATATTCGCCAAATGTTTATCAAACTGATTCCTATCCACATGATTCACATGGACTTTAAAATATCCTTGGTCAGCTTTGATGTTCTCAACAATTCCATCTGGACGCCAGATAACAATCCCCTGATGCATTGAAGAGGCTACAACACCAACACCATGAATCCATTCTCTGCCAAACAGTAAGTTGTAATTGGCTTTGGTTTCGACCACCATGAATACTGTAGGTCTTGTAATGGTTCCTATTGTAAGGCTGACTTGTATCACTCCCAACGTTGAGCCTACTTTTCCTTCATAGTTTGACAAAACCATGTTGTGAGGCTTTGTGTCATCTTCATCTTTCCCGATCTTGTTTAACAAAGATCGAGGCATTAAATTGACCGTCGCACCACAATCGACCAATATCTTGTTGATAGGCACATTTTCCACCTTTCCAGTAATGAAAAAAGGTTTTAGGTGATTCTTCATCTCCTTTGTGGGACGTTCGAAAAATGCATTCTGTTCCTCGACACATCCATTATTCATAATATAATAGCATACAGGTTTATGTGCCATCATTTTCAACTCAGAATTCTGGTCTATGTCTTCAACTTCAGTAATTCGGTTAAATTCTCTAGGCATAACAGATCCCACGTTGACTAATACGTCGAAAGATGCAGCGGACTCACTGTCGAAATTATCGGTCATGTTGTCGTCATCTTCGATTAGCCCCACCGACTCATTAATATGATCTCTAAACAACCTCCTTTTTATAGGTAACTTCTCCGTGATCTTCTGTCTTTCTTCATGATTTGTATTGGACTCTCCTTTATTAACACCTGGAGCCTCCTTAGCCCGGGCTTCCCTAGCAGCTTTTTGTCTCCTTTGTTCCCTTCGCCATTGGGATCTAGTCATGGGATTTTTTCCTTTGTAATTTGCTGATACATATGATGACTTGTTGGTAGTTTGGCTTTCTTTATGATATTCAAACGAAGAGCCTCTTTCTATATCAAACTTCCTCCACTTTTTCTAGCCTTGTCCTTCGACAGGTTTAACCCACTTTCCTATAGGTACATTCCCCATTGGTTTGAAAGTACTGGGTTTGGCAGGGGTATTTACCTTTAGTTGAGGTTTCTTGGGGACTTGATTCTTGTTCTGCCCCCAGGCTTTGTTGGTTTCATTATTCTCTTCCAACTCTCGAGCGGCTCTCTCATCAAAAATAACACTGCACCTAGGGCACAACATCACACTTGACTTATTTTTCTGACAGCAGTGTAGAAAATCAATAATGCTTTCATCTAGATTAGGATATGCCACTGCATTAGGCTCTTCTATTCTTTCTGCTTTCACAATTTCCTTAACCTTATGGTCGTCAATTTCAACCATGTTGACATCGGCACTGTCTTCAAGCTTCATTTTGGACAAGTGGTCCTCCAACTGTTCAACATCTCCAGAATTTTCATCTATGCTGGAATCTTTGACATCAAACCTCTCGACATCAAGAGAAATTTTGAAATATCTTTCTGCTTCCAGAAAAATCCAATTCTCTAACATATCACCATTGACTTCAGTAATCTCTCCTATCATCAACAGGCGTTCTATCTTCTGAGCTGTCTGTGTATTGAGAACCTTTCTCTCCCCTTGGTTGGCTTCAACACCATCAAAGCCAATGTCAGACCTTTTACTCATTTCGACTACCTGGACCTTGTCAGTAGTATCCTTTCCCAATATGTTTCCTGACACATTCCATTCCTTCATATTATTGTCAAACTGGATGAACTTTTCAGCAGTTGCCTTAGTCACCCGCATCAAACCACGGTCTTCATTCTTCTTATTACAATCATCATCTCCGGCTGTGTTAACCTTCTTGGTTGTTATGGCAAATTCCTCAGTAAATCTTCCTAAGTTGGCAAGATCATTTTCGATGGCTTCAACCATCTGGACTTCAGGTTTCATGTAGTGGGCTTCCACTTTTTACAACGGATCAGAATCAATTTTCATCTAAGCTTTTCCTTTATCTCCAAACTTCAACCTTCCTTCTTGGATGGCGTTTTGCACCAGATCCCTAAAAAGAAAACAATCAGAAGTCTTATGACCCAAGAAAGTTTGGTATTTACAAAACCCTCTTTTCTTTCTTTGTTCTACAGGTGGTATTTTAGCACCAGCAGGTACTATTATTTGACCATCTTTAACTAGTAAGTCAAAGATTTTGTCACATTTGGTAACGTCAAAAGTGTATGTTCTTTTAGGAAACTTGTCATTCGACTCAGTGGGATTTTTCCCATTTGATGGAGTTAAAAATTTACATGCGTAAGGTGGACCTTGTTTTAATTCAGCAAGGTCTACCTCGTTCTCGTTGAGATAAAGTGTTTCGTCACACGTATTTTTTACATTTTCATTGCATTCGACAAAGGCTACTTTTTTGCTCTTGCTAAACCTAGCCTTTTCTTCTTTCAACCTTTCTAGGCAGTGAACTCAATCCGCTAGCTGAGCCATATCCCTAAGATACTGGGTGTCTAATTTTTTCCTAATAGAATAGTCTAGACTCCCTGCAGTCATTTCAACTAATTC
The DNA here is from genome assembly GCA_963859935.3 of Lathyrus sativus. Lineage (NCBI taxonomy): Eukaryota > Viridiplantae > Streptophyta > Magnoliopsida > Fabales > Fabaceae > Lathyrus > Lathyrus sativus. The sequence continues at coordinate 319,703,630 of OZ012740.1, read as the reverse complement.
GTGTTCTGGCACTTGTGTGAAGCACCTGGCTTTAAGAAGTTGAAATCTATTTAGGTAGTCATCAATTGGCTCTGTAACTTTACGTTTAATACTAGCCAAATCTTTTAAACTAATCTTGGTCTGTCCCATATAGAACTGTTTATGAAATGACCGTTCCAATTGGGCCCAATTGTAAACTGAATTAGGTGGCAACGTAGTGAACCATGTAAAAGCATTTTTTATGAGGGAACTTGGGAAATATTTGATCCTAAGACTTTCATCTCCCGCTATTTCTTCTGCCTCAATCAGGTACCTAGCCACATGTTCGACAATCGACTCAGTGGTGTCTCCTGCGAACTTACTGAATTTTGGAACTTTCATCCTCGGAGGTAATTCAGCCTGTAAGATATAATCCACTATTGGCGAAGTGTAGTTTGGCCTGGTAAAGCCAAAATTCACACCATTTCTAGTCATTATCCTTTCGACCATTGCCACCATATTATTTTCTTCTGCTACGTCCTGTCGTCGAACTTGTCTAAGCACTTGGTCAGCGTTCTGATTCCTATTCACTATGACCACTTCTAGCTCCTCCTCCACATGAGGAAGTTCTTTATTCCTTCTATGGTCCATTCTGAAAGGTTCATCAACTCTGTGTGTAACAGCCCAATTTTCAAAATAGTGGATTAATTGTACTAATTAATTGGATTTATTTGATCTATGTGAGTTATTGGATTTAACTGATTTATTCTATTTGGTAGAATAATGTGGGATTACTAGATACTATCCAATTAATGATAAGATGAGATATTTTGGTGAGTAAAGGGTCAAGTGGATATTTTATGAGAAATTGATTAGTAGATATTTTGAGAGAAGGGAAATGTGATGGAAAGAAAATAATGGAAGGTATATAAGGATAAGTGGAAGGAAAATAGATGGATAGGAAAACATAAGAGAAAGAAAGTGGAAGAGAAGAGAAAAAGGAAGATAAGAGGAAAATTTGGAAAATCATCAAGATCCGATCCAAAGCTTCAATTTAATCAAGGTAAGGGTGAGAAACATTATTATCTTAGCAATGTGTATGATTATGTATGATTGGATTGGGTTGTTGTGAGTTTTCCACCATTTTTCATTTTAGGGCAAAATGGATTTAATCGGTGTAAATCGAAGTTTAACGGTTAAAATCGAGAATAAGTAGTATAGTTTAGTCGGGTATGGTTATATTAAGGTTATGGAAACTGATTGAATGAGAATCGGTCGATTTTGGAGAGAGTTGGAATTTTTGAACAGTGGGAAAATTCTGGTTCGCAGACGTTCGCTAGTTGTTCGCTAGGCGAGCTGGTCGCGAACGCTCGCTGGGTCCTCGCCTAGCGAGCTAGTGGCGAGTGGAAACAAAATGTGAGAGGTCCCTTCGTTGGGTAGCGAACGGGGTAGCGAATGGTTCGCTGGGGGTTCGCTGTGGCGAACAAGGTAGCGAGTGAGGTCTGTAGCATCTGTTTGGGTTCGCTAGCAGTTCGCAAGGCGAACATGTAGCGAAGGTTCACTAGCTTCTCGCTAGGCGAGGCAGTAGCGAACATGACAGCATTTTGTTTTTCTGTGATTTCATTCCATGTTGTGTTGTGGTTCGATCGGGTTCGATTCTTAATGGAATGAAAAGTTATATGCTGTTATATATGTGTTATGGGTAGCCGTATGGCGTGAATCCTAGGTTTTGAGATGTGTATATTATTTGTATTGATTGGAAATACATGAGAACATATTGTGGATATGTGTGCATTGTTTGATAAATGTGAAGAATGCATGAGAACATATTGTGGATATGTGTGCATTGTTGATAATGTGGTGATGATATTGAATTGTGAATGCATATTGTTTGTATGCAGTTGTATGAATAGAATGCATGAGAACATGTCTTGGATATGTGTGCATTGCTTGATAGATGTTTTAAATGCATATTGTATGTATGTGATTAAATGTGAATAATGCATGAGAACATATTGTGGATATGTGTGCATTGTTTGATAAATGTGAAGAATGCATGAGAACATATCGTGGATATGTGTGCATTGTGTGATAATGTGGTGATAGTGTTGAATTATGAATACATTGATGAATGTTATGTGAATATGTTGTGTGTGCAATCATGATATAATTCTTGAAGAGATGAATTATTGGAATGCATGAGATTAAGATGTCGGTCTTAAGTGCATTTGATTTTCGATTGCATATGCATCATTTAGTCAAGTGGCAATGCTTGCTAGTTTCGTGGAGACTAGTGACTTGTCCCAAACCTAGAAGAGTGGGTTTGAAGGCTTAGAGGATGGGCCTTTGTTGTTATCGGTCTAGAAGAGTGGACCCGGTTTAATGTAAAAACCGAAAAATGATAACGGGTTATCCGTCTAGAAGAGTGGACTCCGTTTAATGTAAAAACCGAAAAATGATAACGAGAGTCGGTACCGCATTGCATGAGTTGCATTGAGTTGTTGAGTCACATTGATATATGACATATGCATGAAGAGATGCTTATGTGTGAATGATAAGATTGTGGAAATGTGAGTGTATGCATGATGTGGGAATGCTTTGTGAATATTCATGTTGTCTATATATGTGTGGTAAATATATATGACTAAGAGGGTGAATAGTGGTGAGAATTGTGGAATATGCGTATGTGCATTAGTTGTGTAATTGAGAAATGTGAATGTGTAATAGTGAATTGATAGAATTGATGGGCTTTACGTGAGCCATATGGCATGGATAGAATTGTTGATTTAAGTTATGCTTACGTATGTGTACATGACTTGTGTAATTGAAAATGATGAATATGTGATTGTTAGGAGAAGTGTGCATATATACATGATATGTTGATTTAAGAGTGGTGAGTATGTGAGTGTTGTATGAAAGTATGCTATGTGCATGATAATATGCTTGATGATCAACCATGTTAGTTTATATGATGAGGTAATTGAGAGGTATGTGTGAATTGAATATGAAATGTGGTGAGAAATGTGGCATATATGTATTTTATGATTGCTTATATACATAATTATATGCATTGATTATTATGGTAATATTTCTCACCCTTCTGCTGGAATGATGTCCTACATGACATCGTGCAGGTATAAGAGTAGAGCTGTTCGTTGTTGCGAAGTCGCTGTTGGTGCAGTTGTTTAGTATTTTTATTATGTTGGGTCGAGTCATGCTCTGGTCGTGTAACACTGGGAGCGCTTGGTTTATGTTTTAGAAATATACTATGTTTTCTTGTTTATTAAAATAATAAGAAGTTGGCCTTAGTGCCCGAGCCTTGTTGATTTATGTGATGAAAACAAATATTTCCTTTATGAAAAATCATTGGATAAATGAATCCGCTGCTACATGCTAATTGAAATTGTAAAACATGATTATTCATTGAAGTGTTGATGAGCATGACAGGTGTTTGAAAGTTTGAAGTGTGACACCCTTGGTTGAATGCATGTTAACTTTACTCTGATTATTTTAATTAATTACGGGGATTAGAGGGGTGTTACACTGTGACCTCTCATATTCGCCCCTTGATCATTCAATTGTGGATATTGAGGAACATTTTCGACGACTGCTGCTCTTTGTTCACATACTGGCACCCCTAAAAAGTCAGCCACGCGGGCTAATTGCGTCACCACTTGTTGATTTGTTTGAGTAGTGCTTTGAATTAATGGTTGGAAAATTTCCCCCATAGTCTGGGATAAAGTATGTACCATCTGCATGTTACTCTCGTCCATTTGTTGTCTAAGGCAGTTAATCGATGTAGTTGTAAGGCTAGGCATTTGTGTAGGATACCCCACACCTAAACCTTGACCGTTCCGACCGCCTGATCCAGATCCTTGTGCTAGTGAAGATGCCACATTATCTGAGAATACGGGTGGTGTGCTTTGCAAATTTTGCATGGTTGCTGTATGCATACCATATGATTGACTCCTCGACAATGGTTGTGAAAACCTTGGGGGAGAAATTTGTCTATATGCAGAACTTCCTGGAGGTGTTGGGGAATTAGGACTTTGTAGCCCTATATATTCCAACACAGGTTGGGTATATGTTCGTAAACATGTCGACCCTGGATTAGGAACGAATTGCATTTGTTCAGTCCCAACTGTCGTGGGTGTTTGTCCTCCTGTCGAAGAGACTGAATATGGTATATTTTGAGATCCCATACTCGACTGAACATTCGAAATGTTCCCTTTAAGGTCCACTTGTTGACTAGCACTTGTTTCCATTCTTTTATGAAACTTCTTTTTTGGTACTTCGTCTTGTGTCGTGGCTAACTTTCCACTTCTTAAGATCATACAACGAAGTATTCAAAGAACGCTACTTAGCACTAGGTCCCACCAGGTGTGCCAATTTGTTTACTGTGATTTTTGGTAAACAACCGTTGGTCAATCAATTTATAATAAATTGACTAACTTGCAGGATCGACCATACTAAATCCTAGAACACGTGTTAAGATTGTTCCAACTAAACGAAATTAAGAATGTCGAGTGCGAAAAGTATGAATGTTATAAACGTAACACTAAGATTCTTGCCAAACTCCGCATTCGACGCAAACCCCTAGAAATCTTAAAGGATTTTAAAATAAAGATGCAAGTAAAAAAATGACTTGAAGGATAACTCTAATCAGAACTCCGCGTTCGACTAGGGGATCTTTGCAACGCAAATAGGCAAAAAAATGTAAAGGGCAGTTTGAAATGTAAAAACTGAAAGTTAAAAATGGCAAGTGAATTGTAAAGACAAATCACATTGGTGATACAACGTTTGGTGTTGTATCACGTACGTTCTCGTTAAACTCGTTTCTCTACACGCGGGTACTCATAGTTGTGTGAACTAGTACGGTAATGAATCAACACCCTTATTACATAAATTTTACATCTATTTATAGTGCTCTAGAATAACTTCTACATGGCGGTTGAGACTTCTTATTGTGCTTCTTTTGGCGCTCTCTTTGTCCTTCTAACCGTTCCCACATTTTCTACTTGGTTTGAATTTTGAACATTTGGAAATTCCCTCCAATTTAGGTAAACCTTCTTCGCGTTCTCTTTGCTATAGTCTTCGTCAAAACACTTAGCATCTTTTAGCTTCCTTTCCTCTTTCTTCGACTTGAAGCCTCTTGATTTTGGTCGAAAACTCTCTTGTATGCCAAGTATTGAAGTTTTTATCTTCAGATAGATATGATCTTCGACTGGCGTCGAAAATTAGGAGTCAACATCCACACTTTTATATCTATGGAATTTATGTGCACCAGCATACAGTCCTTCCAATAATTGTAATTTTCTCCATTAAAAACGGAAGCTCTATTATAAGCCCCTTTAGGTTCGTTAGCCATTTTCTATCAAAGTTATACTTAAAGCACGAAGTGAACCAATGCTCCTGATACCACTTGTTAGACGATGGCACGGATCTAGAAGGGGGTGGGGGGGGGGGTTGAATAGATCCCAATTAAAAAAGCAGCTGTGGAAAAATACCGTCTTTCTGAAAATGAAAAACCCTAAATCTTAACCTGGGGCAGGGTAGGTGTCAGCTAGTTCGGCCTAATATCCAAATTGCAATGGGAGTGTTCCCGTTCGAGGATCAATCACACTTGTATAGTTCGTGCCTAAAGAACCACAATGGTTAAACCATGCCGATAAGGAGTGAAACAGTCACGTTATTCCCCAAAGAGTCAGACAACCAGTGTCACACGACTTGTGCAAAAAAAAGACAAAAAAGAAAAAAGAGAGAACAAAGCCCGCTAAGTTGAATCCTGAAAACATGGCGACTTAGGCAAAAATTAGGGCATCCCGTTGGACCTTGAAATCAAAAGAAGCTCGGAAGAGCCAGTCCAGGCAAAAGTTAGGGAAATAAAATAATGATAATGAAAGCGAGTCGTGTAGTTCAAGCACCAAAGACGAAAAGCGAGTGATTGTTACTCCGATAAAAACTTGTGGTTTCCAGAACCATAACTCCTGTCATTTAACCTCTGAGAGGTGAGTGCTAGCGTCGAATTAGCTGAATATAGGATTGAAGAACACCACGGAGAATGGGTGGGTTAAAATAAACTTTGAGCCTTTATCCTTTCCTTGTAAACCGTGAACCTGGCCAAGTTATAACCTAAAAAAGTCCTAATTGAAGCAGGTTCGTTTCGAAAGCATACTTCGGTAAAGATCGCATCGAAACTGACTCCTAAAAGGATTCCTCTTACAGCGTTGTACTAATCTTGGCATGTTGATATTTGATTTCAGATACTTTATGTCATAATTATTTCCAGTGAACAGATTGGAATGTCAAAGCTGTCATATGCATTGCATTTAATATATATTTTATGCAGGACAACTTGTTTTACTTGCGAGTAAGCGTTTGACAGAGGGAAAGTTTCCATAGTGGAAAGATTGATCAGGATAGAATGCGGAATGCCTGAATACTCCATCGAACTGGGGCAGGTTATATCGTATGATCATGGGAGTCAGCCATCTAGAAGTTAGTTAATCTTAAGCAGTCATGTCGAGATTCGGCGAATCTCTCGTAGCCAAGAAGCACTTTCCCCCACAGATCAGCCAATCCGGGGCAAAGTCGTTGCAGACTGGGGCATGCCACCCAAAGAGCGCAGAAGCTACTCCCTTCCCGTGGGGCAATTAATGTGAAGCACCTCTCAGAGGTTCAAGATGTTTAGTCAGTGCATATCAAGCCATCAGGGCAGAGATCTTAGATTTCCTCTCGAGGAATATCCCCACAGAAATCCCACAGGCTGGGGCAAATTGGAAGCGTAGGATTTGTTCCTCTCCATGTCTTCAAGAGTTGTTCAAGCAGGTTCGACTAACTTTTGAGTGTAAGAAGAATGTCGGGAAGTCATGTTAATCAATCACCGTCAGGTTTTGCCTGTCTTCCCCAGCAGAAGCCCAATCATCATTGGCATGTGTAAGCTATCTCCAGCAGAAATCCAATCATACTTGGCACATCTGGTTATCCCCAGTTGAGTTGGCTTCACCTTTCCAGCATTTATTTTGCTGGAATGTTCTGTTGTATCCAACTTTCCCCGGCAGCCCGTGCCTGCATCTGCATCTTTGCATATATCATCATATTTTCATCATATTTGCATTTCATCCTCAAATGCGTAGCATTTCCATTTTGTATGGAGCATTACGCCATTTTCAAACATACGCATATGCACACGAAGCATAAGCCAGTTTGTTATCAGCCTGTCGTGGTAACTTTAATCACTTCGCAATCAATACAGGGGCATTTATCCAGCAGCTTTGTTCAGATAGCTTATCGGTTTACTCGGATTTCAGATCATCCGAGGTTATGCTTTGTCCATCAGTCTTCTGATGATGACATCCTCAAGCAGTTTTTCTTTTCGTCAGTTCCTATCGACGACGTGTTTCCCCAGCAAGTTTTCTCTCGTCTATCATTAGATGATGCGAGCTTTGGATATGATTTTCATCTCGTCTATCATTAGACGATGCGAGCTTTGGATGTGGTTTTCTCTCCGTCTATCTTTAGACACTGGGAGGTTTCAAGGTGATCTTTTAGATTTGGTTTTCTTTCTGTTTATTGGTTGAGATGACATTCCAAGAAGGGTTTTTCCTGGACGTCGATTCTTATTGACGTCGGAGCTCTTTGAAGAATGATAAGATTTCCTATTTGTTGATTCTTATTGACGACATGGCTCTTTCAAATTGGGTTTTTTCCTGTCAGTTCTTATTGATGATGTGGCCCCTTTGAAGATATTTTTCCATCAATTCCTATGGACGAAAGGATTCTGAAATTTTATGGGTGGTTTTGAGGTTCATTGACGTGGTCTGTATTGTTCCTCTCGTCTATCATTAGACGATGCGAGATTTGGATTGGAGGTTCCTCTCGTCTATCATTAGACGATGCGATAATTTTGGATATACATTTTTCTCTCGCCTATCATTAGACGGTGCGAGATTTGGATATGATGTTTTTCTTCCTGTCTATCATTAGACGATGTGAACCTTCAGGATTGTTTTTCTTCTTGTCTATCATTAGACGATGTGAACCTTCGGGATTGTTTTTCTTCCTGTCTATCATTAGACGATGTGAACCTTCGGGATGGTTCTTCTTCCCGTCTATCAGTAGACGATGTGAAAGGATCAAGTGCATGTTGATCCGGTTTTAGACAATGTGAAAAGATCAAATGCATGTTGATTCGGTTTTAGACACTGGAAAGGATCAAGTGCATGTTGATCCGGTCCATGGGTTCAATATCTGTGGTGTTACACAGATGACTGGCAGCGACGTCAAGTTTTCTTTATCGGATGATCAGTCAGTTGGTTGCCGTTGCAACTGTCTGCGTTCAGTTTTTCTAGATATTTGTTCTTCAATCAGAGTGTTGCAGTTTATTTCTGCGGTTGGCAAATTTCCGGGTTCTTTGGTATTCAACCGTCTTTTACCTTGATTGTTTAAAAGTCGTTCTCTTTTCATCCATTCAGGTCCAAGCCGTTTGAATAGGGGCAGCTGTTGCACCCCAAAATTTGCCCGACCTTTTTCTTTGGCTGGCTTGTGTTTCATTTCATTTCATTTCTTTCTAGCATTTGCATTGCATAGAATGTTGCATTGAACAGGGGATCAAGAGCGTGTGCACATCAAGAAGAGTCTACTCAGAGGGTTGAGCCTAAGCAAGGGGTTCTACTCAAGTTTGGATGGTAATCAAGTCATCAGGAAATGGACAGTGGTCTTGTGAAAGAAAGGATAGATGTATGTGGGTCAGCTTCTAACTTGGAGGCCAACTGAAGAGCATCAGGAGATTGTGAATGCATGATTATGGGTATGAGAGGTTGAGAGAGCTCATTGAGTTCCTTGAGGGTCATTTGGAGTTTATTCAAGTTGTTGTGTGAAGTGGAACAGGTTACAGTTGAAGCTAATACAACTAGGGTTTTCATCTGACAAATCCTCAGTCAATTGTGAAATTGAAGGAGATTAAAACTCAATTCAAAGTCTCTATGGTCATGGGATGTTGTGTTAAGATGTATGAGATGTCATTTCAAGTTCAATTCATCAAGGATCAAGTGTGTGAGAAGTTACTAAATTAGGGTTCTCAAGGTAAAATCCCTTATTTAGTGTCTGACTTCAAGACCACCTATCTCAAGATACAAGTTTCATCTCAACTTTTGATCAACATGGAACTTGTAGAGCATGTTCTTAGCTTTAATTTTAGTACTAGAATTCCTTGATTGGATTTGTAAAACTCAAGTTATGATCCAGACAAGTTACAGGTCATCTGAGGGATGTGATTTTGGTCAACAAAAGTCAACCAACTTCCAAGCCAGTTTTGACCTAGAAGAATGTTTCTCCTAAACTATTGGCCAACATGAAAGTTGTAGGTATTGATCTTAGATTTCCAAATTGTACTATAAGTCTTTCATCTGATTTGTAGAACTCAAGTTATGAGGTTTACAAGTCAGGGGTATTTTGGGAAAGTAAGATTACAGGTCATAAAATTATAGGTCCATTTCACCAACTTGCACACTTCAAATGGAAATCTTTTCAACATGAAACTTGCTCCAAATGGGGCCATTTGAATTACCAAATCATCTCTTGTCATGGTGGGGGCTTGGATTGAGAATTTGGGGTTTGAATTTTTCATAAAGGAGGCTTAAACTGAGAAATTGAGAATTAATGGATTTTAAACTTTTTCAAGGCAGGTTTGTGCATTTCCTGATTGCAAATAATAATTCAAAGACATTGCCATCTTCACATTGGAAATTTGAGGTCTCAAAATAGGCCATTTTCATGGTTTCTTCCTCTTGAAGTAACAAAGTGGAAATCAACCATATGATCAAAATTAAGCCTCAAATCTCATTCCTTTGATCAATACAATTGATTTGTAGTGGATTTGGATTGAAAAACAAGCTGGTGTAGTGGTAAAAACGTGTATGGCAATTTGGAAAAAGTGTGAAAAGTGAAATTTTGAAATGGGCTGTTTAGCTTGAATTGAAGTCCCATTTGATCATGACCCAACATATAAGTGTCCCAGATGAAAATTGGATGGAAGCTAGGTCATTTTCGTGCATGAACAACCATAACACATTTTGAAAAAGTGAAGAAAAACTCAAAAACGAATTCTCAGATTCAACCACTTTCAGACCAAATCAAGCCTTCAAACACCTCAATTGAAGTTCATGGAGTGATTCTGGGCATTTTTCGTTAAGCTTCATCACAGTTTCAAGGCCCAGTGGAGGCTCTCCACTAGGTAAACTAGCTTTCAACCTTACACTCTTATTGTGCCATGGATTTTCTCCATTCTTGTTGCATTTGAATCCTTGAGTTGCATAGATCATTTCTGGATTATTTTCGTTTGTGTTTATGGTGTTTGATTTTGTGAGCTCAAAACTATGTTGATTCGGTTTGAAGAATTTTTGTGGTGTTTTAAGTTAATTTTTGTTGATTCTTACTCCTTGCAACATGTAGATGAGGTTTAGACCAATTAATTGGAGTTTTGGTGAACTTTCATTTTTGTACATTTTTCTTGTTGTTTGATTTCTGGAGTTGTTATGGAGAATTAGTGGAAATAAGTGTTGGATTCATGATCCTCGCGACGAGTAGATGAGTTTTCATCTAAAGATTATGCAAAATGGTTGAGAATCGATGGAGCTGTGTTTTTATCATGAACCCGCGGCGGCTGGAGCAAGGAGGGAGACGATCAGAGCATTTTCCGGCGACCGGCGTGTTCCAAGGATGAAGATGACGACGTGGCGCATGTTTATCCGTGTGATCCTCTTATTTTTGATCGTGTGTGTGTGTGTGTTTAAGACCCACCGTATGTCCTCTTGGCTTGTGCACATGATATTGAAACCCCAATTCATTAATTGAGGTGGCTCTTTGTGAGCCACATGATTGGCTTACTTTGGACTTGATCACACGGTTTGCAATGCTCCCTACCATACACCACAGTCAACCCAACCACATAATGTTTATTCAGAATTTTATTTTCTTTTTCTCTCACTGGGCCCATTCATGAGTTACTTTTCGCACCCCCTCATTCCCATTTAGTTGTTATTTTATTTTATTTTTTCTGTTTTGTGCTGTTTCCATTTTAATTCAAATAAAATAGTTCCAATAGTTTAAAAATTCACCAAAAATAATTTTCACAAACTTTAAGATGTCTAGTTTTTCTGGATATTTTTATTTTATTTTTTTGACTTTATTTTCAATTAAAAAATGAATTAAATGTTGGGGCTGTTTTATTTGATTTAAATTGTAGCTTTGTTCTTTCTTGATTTTATTTCTAAGTGTTAACTCCTCATTTTTGCATGAAACTTTTTGTGAATTGCATTAATATGTTGATTGATCTTTGGATATTTTTTTCATGATTTTTAGGTGCTGTTTCCATGTGGTTTGAATTGCCTTTTATTCCCTCTCCATTTTTGCGTTAGTTTGGGACACTCTTGGTTTTTGCCCTCTATTGAGGCACTTTCCTTTTGATTTTCAATCTCCCCTTTTGAACCCTGGTTCCTAATACCTGGGGAGTCCCTTGAGATTTTATTTGGCATTTTTAGATGCATTTTATTATTTTTCACGTATTTTGCAAGTTGCTTCATGTTTATGCATCTCTACTTGTGTACTTGATTTGTTTTGCTTCCAAAAGCTTAGTTGTGCATTGTTGATGAACCTTATTTTGATTGTTTCATGTCAGGGGCTTGTTATAGGCCTTGTGTGCCAATTCATAGGTCTTTACCTTGTGCATATGTTGTTCATTTGATCTCATACTTTCATGTTTGCACATTGTGTTTCCATATGTGGTGTTTTGTTTGCATCCTTTGATGTTGTTGATTGCATTTTCTTATGATGTTATGCTTTAGCTTTTGAGATCTCTTCTCCTCATCCCTATTCTGTCCTATGAATTTGGAATACTACTTAAGGTTGCTTGGTCCCTCCTTAGGAGGAATTTGAAGCCTACCTAAAATAATGAATCCATGAGGACTTTTTCTCATTGTTTTTGTTACTTATTTGTGGTGCATCTCTCTCCTCTTTCTCTTGCACTTATTCATACCATGGCTTGAGGTTGAGATGAGCTTGTGGAGGTTCCAGCCCCACACATATTTCCTCCCTCACTTGCATTGCATCTTTGTCTTCCTTGTTGCATTTGTGTTTGCATTCTTCATTTGCATTGTTTCTTCTTATTGTTTCTTGTTCTTTTTGTCTTCCTTCCCTTAGGATTTCTAACCTCTCTTGTTCAAGAGAGAAGAGAGGTTATGATAGACATTAGGGTTCTAACCATGCATGATAACATTAGGTAGTCCCCTTTCAAACTCAACTTTAGGTGCACATTGCATGACAACTTTTAGGGTTTGGACTAGTCCCCCTTAGTTTGTCCTCTTTCTCTTCTAATCTTCAAACAACTTCAATTCACTTAATAAATATAATGAGTGTTGTGCCATGATCCTTGTACTTGGGAAATGGTGATTGAGTGGTTACCTCTCAATGGCCTAGAGTGTTTAGTATACGTCCTTAGGACGTTATGCGACGCATTCGATCCTAGGTTTTAGACTTTGTTACAACGTACATTATGAACACACTAATTCAAAACACTTCTTCTCTTAAAAAAAACACAAAAACAACTCAAACTCTTTTTCACCCCTTGGGGTCTTAATCAGGAAAACTTTTTTCATAAACAAGAGTGTTGTTAACTTTTAGTCCTATCGCAAACGGTAATGCCTAAGTCTCCAATGGTCGAGCTGCATACACCAACTGCTAGAATTATTTGTTAACCCTACTCGGGTAAAATTTTTGAACAACCTGTGTTCCCGTGAGCTCGAACTACGTTTGCTCTGATCTTTCATACCAGAAGAAAGTACGTAGGCACGAGACGCGATGTCTCGGCGAGCAACCTTCCCCACCTTTCACTTGTAGTTAGGCGAACTACGTTGACTCTGATTTCTCGTTCCAAACGGGAATACGTAGGCATAGAACTGCTGTGTTCTGCCGAGTCACTTTTCTTTTCTTTTGTCCTTAAGCCTTTAGCTAGATAGATTAACACCCTTTTAGATAGACAACACATGCGTGGATCCCGTCGAGTACGACGGACGTGAGGGGTGCTCATACCTTCCCCTTGCGTAACCGACTCCCGAACCTAGGACTTGGTTGCGATGACCTCGTCTTTTCCCGTTTTTGTCAGGTTTTTTTCCGATCGTTTCCTTTCCCTTCTTTGGGATAAATAACGATAGGTGGCGACTCTAGTAGCGACACTTATATATTGCTTTAATCTAGTACAAGAGAAATACAAACAAAGACACAACTTTTCAATCATACTGTATCTAGTTTCTGCATCATTTAAAACTCTACTTAGATAATAAATGGCTCTTTCGACTCCATTTTCATCTTCTTGAGCTAGCATGCTCCCTAAGGTTTTATCTGACGCAGCTATGTATAACCTCATACTTTTGCGGCTACAAGGTGGAGATAAAATTGGTGGGTGACTCAAGTACTCTTTGATCTTGTCGAAAGCATCTTGTTGAAGTTGCCCCCACTCAAAATGGTATTTGTTGAAACGAAGTAATGGCGAGAAAACTTGTGTCTTGCCACTTAGGTTAGATATGAATCTTCTTAAGAAGTTGATTTTGCCTAGCAATGATTGCAACTCCTTCTTTATTGATGGCGCTTTCGCTTCCATTATTGCTTTGGTTTTATTTTGATTGATTGTGGACCAAAAATCCCAAGAAATCTCATGCCTGTACACAAAAAGCACATTTAAGAGGATTCATCTTAAGACCAAATTTTCTCATTCTAAGAAAAGACCGTTTCAAATGGTCAAGATGTATTTGCCCAGAAACAGACTTTATGATAATGTCATCAATATAAATTTGCATGAAAGTTTCTATAAAATCATGGAAAATAGAATTCATGGCTCTTTGGTAAGTAGCGCCAGCATTTTTTAGACCAAAAGGCATCACTACTCATTCCTAAGTGCCTAAAGCCCCAGGACATCGAAAAGCAGTTTTTGAAATATCTTCTTCAGCGATGAATATTTGGTTGTACCTAGAATATCCATCTAGCATACTTAAATACTCGTGTCCGGCCACAGAGTCTACCAGCATTTCTGCTACTGGCATTGAATATTCGTCTTTAGGAGTAGCAGTATTTAGATATCTGAAATCTATGCATACTCTTAAAGATCCACTCTTTTTGATGACAGGCACAATATTAGCTAACCATTCAACATATCTTGTTGTACGAATGAATTTGCACCGAAGTAGTCTTTCGACCTCTCCTTTAATCTTTGACAATATTTCTGGGGCAAACCGTCTTGGACCTTGCTTGACAGGATTTTTCCCAGGTATCAAAGGTAACTTATGTTCAACCAATTCTCTGCCTAAACCAGGCATTTCGTCGTAGTCCCAAGCGAAACAATCTCTGAATTCTTTTAGCAAATGGACTACCTTGGTTTTGAGTTGGGGATCTATCTTTGCGCTAACGTATGTCGGCCTTTTGAGTTCCCCTTCACCTAAATCAACTTCTTCTAAAGGGTCCTATGCTAGCATCTTGATAGGGTTTGCGAGTGGATCCTTTTCGAACCCCAAAGGTTCGTCGTTATAAATGGCGTCCAATCGTTGATCTTGACCTCCATCTGAGTTCTTTACGTTGAAGTCTTCTTTAGGACTTTCTTGATGAGACTTACAAATGGCTTTGTCAGCCATGTAATTGTTTACAGCCTTTAGGACCGTCTGTAAATGTGTTTCAGCCACGTAGGCCGAAATTCTTTTCAATGTTTCGTATTCAGTCATTTTGACTGAATCCTTCCCCCCACCCAGTAGTATCCACTGAAGGCCCTGGAAACATTGGTAGCCTTTCTCCTGGGACTTCACTATCCCATCGAAAACCTTCGACGAGGTGTAGGTACAATGAGTGGAATGTTGTTTCATTTTGGGCAAATTCAAACCTAGCTGGGGGACATGGAGCTATATTCGCCAAATGTTTATCAAACTGATTCCTATCCACATGATTCACATGGACTTTAAAATATCCTTGGTCAGCTTTGATGTTCTCAACAATTCCATCTGGACGCCAGATAACAATCCCCTGATGCATTGAAGAGGCTACAACACCAACACCATGAATCCATTCTCTGCCAAACAGTAAGTTGTAATTGGCTTTGGTTTCGACCACCATGAATACTGTAGGTCTTGTAATGGTTCCTATTGTAAGGCTGACTTGTATCACTCCCAACGTTGAGCCTACTTTTCCTTCATAGTTTGACAAAACCATGTTGTGAGGCTTTGTGTCATCTTCATCTTTCCCGATCTTGTTTAACAAAGATCGAGGCATTAAATTGACCGTCGTACCACAATCGACCAATATCTTGTTGATAGGCACATTTTCCACCTTTCCAGTAATGAAAAAAGGTTTTAGGTGATTCTTCATCTCCTTTGTGGGACGTTCGAAAAATGCATTCTGTTCCTCGACACATCCATTATTCATAATATAATAGCATACAGGTTTATGTGCCATCATTTTCAACTCAGAATTCTGGTCTATGTCTTCAACTTCAGTAATTCGGTTAAATTCTCTAGGCATAACAGATCCCACGTTGACTAATACGTCGAAAGATGCAGCGGACTCACTGTCGAAATTATCGGTCATGTTGTCGTCATCTTCGATTAGCCCCACCGACTCATTAATATGATCTCTAAACAACCTCCTTTTTATAGGTAACTTCTCCGTGATCTTCTGTCTTTCTTCATGATTTGTATTGGACTCTCCTTTATTAACACCTGGAGCCTCCTTAGCCCGGGCTTCCCTAGCAGCTTTTTGTCTCCTTTGTTCCCTTCGCCATTGGGATTTAGTCATGGGATTTTTTCCTTTGTAATTTGCTGATACATATGATGACTTGTTGGTAGTTTGGCTTTCTTTATGATATTCAAACGAAGAGCCTCTTTCTATATCAAACTTCCTCCACTTTTTCTAGCCTTGTCCTTCGACAGGTTTAACCCACTTTCCTATAGGTACATTCCCCATTGGTTTGAAAGTACTGGGTTTGGCAGGGGTATTTACCTTTAGTTGAGGTTTCTTGGGGACTTGATTCTTGTTCTGCCCCCAGGCTTTGTTGGTTTCATTATTCTCTTCCAACTCTCGAGCGGCTCTCTCATCAAAAATAACACTGCACCTAGGGCACAACATCACACTTGACTTATTTTTCTGACAGCAGTGTAGAAAATCAATAATGCTTTCATCTAGATTAGGATATGCCACTGCATTAGGCTCTTCTATTCTTTCTGCTTTCACAATTTCCTTAACCTTATGGTCGTCAATTTCAACCATGTTGACATCGGCACTGTCTTCAAGCTTCATTTTGGACAAGTGGTCCTCCAACTGTTCAACATCTCCAGAATTTTCATCTATGCTGGAATCTTTGACATCAAACCTCTCGACATCAAGAGAAATTTTGAAATATCTTTCTGCTTCCAGAAAAATCCAATTCTCTAACATATCACCATTGACTTCAGTAATCTCTCCTATCATCAACAGGCGTTCTATCTTCTGAGCTGTCTGTGTATTGAGAACCTTTCTCTCCCCTTGGTTGGCTTCAACACCATCAAAGCCAATGTCAGACCTTTTACTCATTTCGACTACCTGGACCTTGTCAGTAGTATCCTTTCCCAATATGTTTCCTGACACATTCCATTCCTTCATATTATTGTCAAACTGGATGAACTTTTCAGCAGTTGCCTTAGTCACCCGCATCAAACCACGGTCTTCATTCTTCTTATTACAATCATCATCTCCGGCTGTGTTAACCTTCTTGGTTGTTATGGCAAATTCCTCAGTAAATCTTCCTAAGTTGGCAAGATCATTTTCGATGGCTTCAACCATCTGGACTTCAGGTTTCATGTAGTGGGCTTCCACTTTTTACAACGGATCAGAATCAATTTTCATCTAAGCTTTTCCTTTATCTCCAAACTTCAACCTTCCTTCTTGGATGGCGTTTTGCACCAGATCCCTAAAAAGAAAACAATCAGAAGTCTTATGACCCAAGAAAGTTTGGTATTTACAAAACCCTCTTTTCTTTCTTTGTTCTACAGGTGGTATTTTAGCACCAGCAGGTACTATTATTTGACCATCTTTAACTAGTAAGTCAAAGATTTTGTCACATTTGGTAACGTCAAAAGTGTATGTTCTTTTAGGAAACTTGTCATTCGACTCAGTGGGATTTTTCCCATTTGATGGAGTTAAAAATTTACATGCGTAAGGTGGACCTTGTTTTAATTCAGCAAGGTCTACCTCGTTCTCGTTGAGATAAAGTGTTTCGTCACACGTATTTTTTACATTTTCATTGCATTCGACAAAGGCTACTTTTTTGCTCTTGCTAAACCTAGCCTTTTCTTCTTTCAACCTTTCTAGGCAGTGAACTCAATCCGCTAGCTGAGCCATATCCCTAAGATACTGGGTGTCTAATTTTTTCCTAATAGAATAGTCTAGACTCCCTGCAGTCATTTCAACTAATTCGTGTTCTGGCACTTGTGTGAAGCACCTGGCTTTAAGAAGTTGAAATCTATTTAGGTAGTCATCAATTGGCTCTGTAACTTTACGTTTAATACTAGCCAAATCTTTTAAACTAATCTTGGTCTGTCCCATATAGAACTGTTTATGAAATGACCGTTCCAATTGGGCCCAATTGTAAACTGAATTAGGTGGCAACGTAGTGAACCATGTAAAAGCATTTTTTATGAGGGAACTTGGGAAATATTTGATCCTAAGACTTTCATCTCCCGCTATTTCTTCTGCCTCAATCAGGTACCTAGCCACATGTTCGACAATCGACTCAGTGGTGTCTCCTGCGAACTTACTGAATTTTGGAACTTTCATCCTCGGAGGTAATTCAGCCTGTAAGATATAATCCACTATTGGCGAAGTGTAGTTTGGCCTGGTAAAGCCAAAATTCACACCATTTCTAGTCATTATCCTTTCGACCATTGCCACCATATTATTTTCTTCTGCTACGTCCTGTCGTCGAACTTGTCTAAGCACTTGGTCAGCGTTCTGATTCCTATTCACTATGACCACTTCTAGCTCCTCCTCCACATGAGGAAGTTCTTTATTCCTTCTATGGTCCATTCTGAAAGGTTCATCAACTCTGTGTGTAACAGCCCAATTTTCAAAATAGTGGATTAATTGTACTAATTAATTGGATTTATTTGATCTATGTGAGTTATTGGATTTAACTGATTTATTCTATTTGGTAGAATAATGTGGGATTACTAGATACTATCCAATTAATGATAAGATGAGATATTTTGGTGAGTAAAGGGTCAAGTGGATATTTTATGAGAAATTGATTAGTAGATATTTTGAGAGAAGGGAAATGTGATGGAAAGAAAATAATGGAAGGTATATAAGGATAAGTGGAAGGAAAATAGATGGATAGGAAAACATAAGAGAAAGAAAGTGGAAGAGAAGAGAAAGAGGAAGATAAGAGGAAAATTTGGAAAATCATCAAGATCCGATCCAAAGCTTCAATTTAATCAAGGTAAGGGTGAGAAACATTATTATCTTAGCAATGTGTATGATTATGTATGATTGGATTGGGTTGTTGTGAGTTTTCCACCATTTTTCATTTTAGGGCAAAATGGATTTAATCGGTGTAAATCGAAGTTTAACGGTTAAAATCGAGAATAAGTAGTATAGTTTAGTCGGGTATGGTTATATTAAGGTTATGGAAACTGATTGAATGAGAATCGGTCGATTTTGGAGAGAGTTGGAATTTTTGAACAGTGGGAAAATTCTGGTTCGCAGACGTTCGCTAGTTGTTCGCTAGGCGAGCTGGTCGCGAACGCTCGCTGGGTCCTCGCCTAGCGAGCTAGTGGCGAGTGGAAACAGAATGTGAGAGGTACCTTCGTTGGGTAGCGAACGGGGTAGCGAATGGTTCGCTGGGGGTTCGCTGTGGCGAACAAGGTAGCGAGTGAGGTCTGTAGCATCTGTTTGGGTTCGCTAGCAGTTCGCAAGGCGAACATGTAGCGAAGGTTCACTAGCTTCTCGCTAGGCGAGGCAGTAGCGAACATGACAGCATTTTGTTTTTCTGTGATTTCATTCCATGTTGTGTTGTGGTTCGATCGGGTTCGATTCTTAATGGAATGAAAAGTTATATGCTGTTATATATGTGTTATGGGTAGCCGTATGGCGTGAATCCTAGGTTTTGAGATGTGTATATTATTTGTATTGATTGGAAATACATGAGAACATATTGTGGATATGTGTGCATTGTTTGATAAATGTGAAGAATGCATGAGAACATATTGTGGATATGTGTGCATTGTTGATAATGTGGTGATGATATTGAATTGTGAATGCATATTGTTTGTATGCAGTTGTATGAATAGAATGCATGAGAACATGTCTTGGATATGTGTGCATTGCTTGATAGATGTTTTAAATGCATATTGTATGTATGTGATTAAATGTGAATAATGCATGAGAACATATTGTGGATATGTGTGCATTGTTTGATAAATGTGAAGAATGCATGAGAACATATCGTGGATATGTGTGCATTGTGTGATAATGTGGTGATAGTGTTGAATTATGAATACATTGATGAATGTTATGTGAATATGTTGTGTGTGCAATCATGATATAATTCTTGAAGAGATGAATTATTGGAATGCATGAGATTAAGATGTCGGTCTTAAGTGCATTTGATTTTCGATTGCATATGCATCATTTAGTCAAGTGGCAATGCTTGCTAGTTTCGTGGAGACTAGTGACTTGTCCCAAACCTAGAAGAGTGGGTTTGAAGGCTTAGAGGATGGGCCTTTGTTGTTATCGGTCTAGAAGAGTGGACCCGGTTTAATGTAAAAACCGAAAAATGATAACGGGTTATCCGTCTAGAAGAGTGGACTCCGTTTAATGTAAAAACCGAAAAATGATAACGAGAGTCGGTACCGCATTGCATGAGTTGCATTGAGTTGTTGAGTCACATTGATATATGACATATGCATGAAGAGATGCTTATGTGTGAATGATAAGATTGTGGAAATGTGAGTGTATGCATGATGTGGGAATGCTTTGTGAATATTCATGTTGTCTATATATGTGTGGTAAATATATATGACTAAGAGGGTGAATAGTGGTGAGAATTGTGGAATATGCGTATGTGCATTAGTTGTGTAATTGAGAAATGTGAATGTGTAATAGTGAATTGATAGAATTGATGGGATTTACGTGAGCCATATGGCATGGATAGAATTGTTGATTTAAGTTATGCTTACGTATGTGTACATGACTTGTGTAATTGAAAATGATGAATATGTGATTGTTAGGAGAAGTGTGCATATATACATGATATGTTGATTTAAGAGTGGTGAGTATGTGAGTGTTGTATGAAAGTATGCTATGTGCATGATAATATGCTTGATGATCAACCATGTTAGTTTATATGATGAGGTAATTGAGAGGTATGTGTGAATTGAATATGAAATGTGGTGAGAAATGTGGCATATATGTATTTTATGATTGCTTATATACATAATTATATGCATTGATTATTATGGTAATATTTCTCACCCTTCTGCTGGAATGATGTCCTACATGACATCGTGCAGGTATAAGAGTAGAGCTGTTCGTTGTTGCGAAGTCGCTGTTGGTGCAGTTGTTTAGTATTTTTATTATGTTGGGTCGAGTCATGCTCTGGTCGTGTAACACTGGGAGCGCTTGGTTTATGTTTTAGAAATATACTATGTTTTCTTGTTTATTAAAATAATAAGAAGTTGGCCTTAGTGCCCGAGCCTTGTTGATTTATGTGATGAAAACAAATATTTCCTTTATGAAAAATCATTGGATAAATGAATCCGCTGCTACATGCTAATTGAAATTGTAAAACATGATTATTCATTGAAGTGTTGATGAGCATGACAGGTGTTTGAAAGTTTGAAGTGTGACACCCTTGGTTGAATGCATGTTAACTTTACTCTGATTATTTTAATTAATTACGGGGATTAGAGGGGTGTTACACTGTGACCTCTCATATTCGCCCCTTGATCATTCAATTGTGGATATTGAGGAACATTTTCGACGACTGCTGCTCTTTGTTCACATACTGGCACCCCTAAAAAGTCAGCCACGCGGGCTAATTGCGTCACCACTTGTTGATTTGTTTGAGTAGTGCTTTGAATTAATGGTTGGAAAATTTCCCCCATAGTCTGGGATAAAGTATGTACCATCTGCATGTTACTCTCGTCCATTTGTTGTCTAAGGCAGTTAATCGATGTAGTTGTAAGGCTAGGCATTTGTGTAGGATACCCCACACCTAAACCTTGACCGTTCCGACCGCCTGATCCAGATCCTTGTGCTAGTGAAGATGCCACATTATCTGAGAATACGGGTGGTGTGCTTTGCAAATTTTGCATGGTTGCTGTATGCATACCATATGATTGACTCCTCGACAATGGTTGTGAAAACCTTGGGGGAGAAATTTGTCTATATGCAGAACTTCCTGGAGGTGTTGGGGAATTAGGACTTTGTAGCCCTATATATTCCAACACAGGTTGGGTATATGTTCGTAAACATGTCAACCCTGGATTAGGAACGAATTGCATTTGTTCAGTCCCAACTGTCGTGGGTGTTTGTCCTCCTGTCGAAGAGACTGAATATGGTATATTTTGAGATCCCATACTCGACTGAACATTCGAAATGTTCCCTTTAAGGTCCACTTGTTGACTAGCACTTGTTTCCATTCTTTTATGAAACTTCTTTTTTGGTACTTCGTCTTGTGTCGTGGCTAACTTTCCACTTCTTAAGATCATACAACGAAGTATTCAAAGAACGCTACTTAGCACTAGGTCCCACCAGGTGTGCCAATTTGTTTACTGTGATTTTTGGTAAACAACCGTTGGTCAATCAATTTATAATAAATTGACTAACTTGCAGGATCGACCATACTAAATCCTAGAACACGTGTTAAGATTGTTCCAACTAAACGAAATTAAGAATGTCGAGTGCGAAAAGTATGAATGTTATAAACGTAACACTAAGATTCTTGCCAAACTCCGCATTCGACGCAAACCCCTAGAAATCTTAAAGGATTTTAAAATAAAGATGCAAGTAAAAAAATGACTTGAAGGATAACTCTAATCAGAACTCCGCGTTCGACTAGGGGATCTTTGCAACGCAAATGGGCAAAAAAATGTAAAGGGCAGTTTGAAATGTAAAAACTGAAAGTTAAAAATGGCAAGTGAATTGTAAAGACAAATCACATTGGTGATACAACGTTTGGTGTTGTATCACGTACGTTCTCGTTAAACTCGTTTCTCTACACGCGGGTACTCATAGTTGTGTGAACTAGTACGGTAATGAATCAACACCCTTATTACATAAATTTTACATCTATTTATAGTGCTCTAGAATAACTTCTACATGGCGGTTGAGACTTCTTATTGTGCTTCTTTTGGCGCTCTCTTTGTCCTTCTAACCGTTCCCACATTTTCTACTTGGTTTGAATTTTGAACATTTGGAAATTCCCTCCAATTTAGGTAAACCTTCTTCGCGTTCTCTTTGCTATAGTCTTCGTCAAAACACTTAGCATCTTTTAGCTTCCTTTCCTCTTTCTTCGACTTGAAGCCTCTTGATTTTGGTCGAAAACTCTCTTGTATGCCAAGTATTGAAGTTTTTATCTTCAGATAGATATGATTTTCGACTGGCGTCGAAAATTAGGAGTCAACATCCACACTTTTATATCTATGGAATTTATGTGCACCAGCATACAGTCCTTCCAATAACTGTAATTTTCTCCATTAAAAACGGGAGCTCTATTATAAGCCCCTTTAGGTTCGTTAGCCATTTTCTATCAAAGTTATACTTGAAGCACGAAGTGAACCAGTGCTCCTGATACCACTTGTTAGACGATGGCACGGATCTAGAAGGGGGGGGGGGGTTGAATAGATCCCAATTAAAAAAGCAGCTGTGGAAAAATACCGTCTATAACGAACCGTTATTAGAAGACCGGATATGCGTCTAGCCTTATGGAAATGATAATGAGCAAATAGAATCACCACACTAGTTACACTATTAATTGATTAATATCACTAATTAGTAAGACTAGTTCCAATGCTATACAATGCCACCAAAATATGTAAACAATACAAGTGAATTTTGGTGTAGACAATTTATCAAACACTTAGCGTGCGTAGCACTCCAAGTGAGTTTTGCCTTGAGTAAGTAACTCTAGCTTCCTTGTACAATACACTATTGTACTAGAGTTAAAAAACAATGTTAATCACTTACTCAAACCAATGCTAACTTTGATAAAATTGCTTATACTAAAATTACTCAATTATCAAGCAAAAATGAAAGTGCTGAAAAATAAAGGAGACAAAGATTTGTTGAGGCAGTTCCCCTGCCGTCCTCGCTTCGGGGTACGTTTGCCCTCAATTCTATTAATAGAATTGAGCTCGATATAATATAGATATGACCTGTTGAGTTGAAACGTTTATACAAGGATAGACAAGCAAAATATACAAACAAAATCTCTGGTTGTTGATGATGCTTTCTCTCGTTGTTCCTTGATTCAAGCTGAATCAAGTCCTTCGATTATTGTGGATAGACCTCTAATTACAGCCCCTTTGTTGAATAACCTTGCGTTCTTCAAACCCCAGCCCGGCTGATCTCAAACACAAACAAATCGAACCCGAAACTCTCCTATGCAATTCACCGATTGCCGCTACTAGATTGACGGAACCCACCGTTCCTCAATCACCTTCGCTTAGCTGAATGTTGTAGAGACGATTCGTACCAAAAACCCTCAAATTCGACGAATCTTGGAGGACAAAAGCTTCAAGTTTTATTCAAGAAAAACCTGCCCCAAACTCAACCCGAACCGGATTCCCAATCGACGGCTTCGAACGTTATCACATTGAACAAACCACAATGCACAGCAGGAATTGTTGTGTGTAATTGTTGTGTTGTGAAATGTTGAAGATGAAGATGATGAGGACTAGGGCACCTATTTCACTTTTCTTGTTTTTGTGCAATTGACTTAATGTTTTAATTGTTGTTGAAGAAATGAACCAAACTTCTATTTATAGTAACCCAAAAACCAACAGACATAACAACTTTTCAAACTAAGTGAAAGTCTGTATGCAAAAAATGCAGCGAGCGATCAACCATAGTAGGACTATGCGTCGACGCATAGCCTTCAGTTTTAGACAGATTCAAAATCTTAACAGCATGCGTCGACCATAGGTCAGTGTGCACCGACCCGTGGGAATTCACACTTTTCCGTGCGCCTACCATGCGTCGACCTCTGGTCGACTCAAAACCTATAATTTTGAAGAAATGCTTTTTTTTTGTGGATCTATGCTTCTAGACATAACCAATGATCTACCAAATTCATTGGACTCCATATGGCAAGTTTGATAGACATGATATGCACACAAGAGAGATATGAGAGGTGTGATATGCATTTGCCTTGTGGTGGTAGAGCCAAAAACTCGATTCTTCCATGATTACGTTTTGACATCATCGAAACACAAGTACTTATGGTATATGAGGATTTGCCCTCACAAATTATTATAAATTTTCCAAAAGATGTCACAAGTGCCAATATATATGGTGACAAGATCCATGTGACACCGACTTCGTTGCATGTTTTGACTTCTCCTTGGCCCTTCTCTATCTGGTGTATTGATATTATTGGGATGATAGAGCCAAAGCTTCCAACGATCATAGCTTCATTCTAGTTGTTACCGATTACTTCACCAAGTAGGTTGAAGCTGCTTCTTACGCAAACGTTATACGAAAAGTGGTTGCCAAATTTATTAAGAAAAAGATAATCTGTCACTATGGCATTCCTGGAAGTATTATCACTGACAATGTCAGCAACCTGAATAACAAGATGATGAAGGAATTATGTCAAGAGTTCAAGGTTGAGCACCACAATTCTTCACCATATATGCCCAAGATGAATGGTTCCGTTGAAGCAGCAAATAAGAACATCAAGAGGATTTTCCAGAAAATGGTCAAGACTTACAAAGATTGGCATGAAATGCTTCTCTTTGCATTGCATGGCTACAGAACTTCAGTTCGTACTTCCACTGGGGCAACTCTATATTTGCTTGTGTATGGTATGGAAGTTGTTATACCCATTGAAGTTGAAATACCTTCACTCAGAGTCATCATGGAAGCAGATCTCGATGGAGATGAATGGGTCTAATCTAGATACAACCAGCTGAATATTATTGAAGAAAAGCACCTAATAGCCGTCTGCCACAGACAACTGTTTTAGAGACGCCTCAAGTGAGTGTTTAATAAGAAAGTTCTCCCTCGAGCGTTTTAAGAAGGTGAACTCGTGCTCAAGAGATACACTCGGATCCATGAGGCAAGTAGATCACCAATTATGAAGGACCCTTTGTTGTCAAGAAGGCCTTCTCGGGCAGAGCCTTGATCCTCACCGTCATGGATGGGAATGAGTTGTCACCACCCGTGAACTCTGATGCAATCAACAAATATTATGCTTGGAAAAAAATATATGAATAAAGAGTCCGATAGATTGACATCTGCAAGGACAATCTAGGCAAAAATGGGTATCCCGATGGACCAAAAAAAAGAAATGTCCATGCAAAAGTTAGGGACAAAGCAAAAAAAATAACTAGCCTGCTAAGTTGAAAACCTGAAATGGCGACTTAGAGAAAAATGGATATCTCTGTGGACGAAAAAAAGAGAGAAAAATGTCCAGAAAAAAATTAGGGATAAAGGCATTTGACCGTGAACAATTGAGCCTATCTTCATCATAGCTGGACCTCAGACAGTAAAAGAGAAATCAAGTCATCGTCAATTGGTGAAAAATGTTGGAAGCTAGACTTACAGTAGATGGTAGCTACTATTGTAATTAATGCAAAATAGGATTTCCCATTGCCATTTACCTTTGATTTTCAATTTATTGCGAATTTCCTCATCAAGGATTTTTCGCATCCTTTTACACACGTTATGTACAAATCTTTACATATTCAATAAAATTCATCATTTTATTTCTCAATTATCTCTTTCAATATTTTGTTTGCAAAATAAAATGATTATTTGTGATCACATAATACAATAAAGCGTTGAGAATAATAAAAAGCTAAATCAATGGAGAAGGCATTATGCATTGCATGACTTACCGAAAATCCCTAAGGAATGATCGACATCCTCATTGTAAGCTTGATTCCCGGAAAGCGCCATCATGGTTGTTTAGAAGGTTGAATGCTTTCCATTTCCTCAGCAGAACCATGTTTGGTCCCCAAGCAGAGCCAGGTTTGGTCTCTATTCCCCAGCCATAGCGGGATCCCCACAACATCTCCAGCAGGTCGTAAGTATCACTTCTTTGGTAGTGGTGATCGTGTAGGAATCATCTTAGCCTCATTCTTCCACAAGCGCCAGTTGTGGTTTGAAGGTCATCCAGATTCCTTTATCCCCAGCAATGGTAATCGCAGTAGCTTGGAAATATGAGATTCTGAGCTCATTCCCCCAACGGAGACGTCATTGTTTGCGATGTTCTTTCCCCAGCTAAGGAGGCTGAATCTATTTTGCTACAATCCTTACCTACTTGCAATACGATACCTTAACCTTCATCGCTGCATAGCATAATCTCACACATCATGTAAGACTAAGGATACATTGCATTCGTCATATGCATCAAGCATACTTCCCTGTTGACTGATTGATCTCCCCATTAGATATTCATCCAGATTCCTATCTTTATCAAACTTTCTACAAAATTCACCTTTCCATATTCTTTCATCGTCGTCGGCCAAATTTTCAAGCTACTCTTTTATTTTATCCCTTTCCACCTTAAATAATCGAAAAGTTATCGCAATTCATACATTCAGGTCCAAGTGAATTAAATAGGGGTAGCTGTTGTAACCAGAAATTTGACCTCCCCTTTTTCCTTTTTGTATGAGCATATCCAAAATTTCAGAAAGTTTAGAAGACAGTTAATAACATCCTCACAAAGTCATGACAATGTCAACACAAGCAAAATACAAGGGTTTCTATGCCTACTCATCAAAGAAAAGGGTCGAAGTTCAGAGCCACGACCATAGAACCTTGTTTCAAGCCAAATTGGGCAAGTTTTGTTTGTGTTAATCGATAACCAAAATGAAGGCAAAAGTGGTTAATCGATTAACACCTGTAAGTTTTGCAGAATTTTAGCATTTTACGTGACAACAGCTTCTCCCTCACTCTTTTTGGTCTATTTGGTTCTAGTATCATGTGGAATATGTGAGGGAAAGGTGCCTCAATCCTTATTTTAATGATGTCAAAATGTGTATTAGCTCTTACTTTGTAATTTGGATCGTATCATCGTGTCGCAGCTTGCATTCAGGCTTTATAATGCACAAAATATTCTAAAGTCATGTGTTTATACATATAGAAGCATCCCATATATGTTTTGTATGCATTTGATCATGTTAGGAAGCTTAGTTCTACACAAACATGGCTTAGGTGAACCAAGATATGAGCAAAAACTTAATTTTGGAAGTTTTAGGTGTTTGAGTTGACTCAAAGCCCTATTTAGGTCGACTCATAAAAGTTGATTTTTTATCTTTTGCTCCTGGGTCTGCACGCGTCGACCCTTTGGTCGACTCATACTATGACCATTTGAATTTGTCATTTCGAAGCAAGTTTGTGTCGATGCATGACCCTATTCCGGTCGATGCATAACTTAATTTTCTACATAGTTTTGCATTCGGGTGTGCTCAAGTCGACCCCCCCTCTTGCTCAGGTCAACCATTCGCTGACTTGTGACTATTTTTCTAATCTGCTATATTTTAAAATGCTGTTATATTTTTTAGTTGGTTAAGAAATCATATATATTCATTTGGTCTCATCATTTTAATACACAACAAGAAAAGTGAAAGATATACACTGAATTTTTCTCATCATCTTCATCCTCATTCTTGCATTTTCTCAACAATTGCACATAACAAATTTTGTTGAACTTTTGCATCATTAAGGTTATAAAGTCCAAACATAGGATTGTATATCTCGTTTGGGTTAAGATTTCAGTGGGTTTTTCTTGAATAAAATCGTTAGAGTTTTGTCCTCCAAGATCTTGAGGATTTGGGTTTTTTTTTGCACAAATCTTTGCTTCACAGATTCAGCCGAGCGAAAGGGATTGAAGAACAGTGGGTTCATTCAATCAAGTAATGTTAACCAGAGGGTTTTGTAAGGAAGATTTGGGTTCAAACAATGTGTGGTCGAAATCATCCGAGTTAAGGGTTTGAAGACCAGTGGGGTTGTTCAGACAAGTAGCGGTAACCAGAGGTTTATTCAACACGTTTGAGGCATTTGATTCGTCTTGAATCAAGGGGAGATAAGACATAGTATCAACATCAACAACTAGGTTTGAGTGTATGGTGACTATTGATTCTCTGGTATAAACTTTTGCAACAAGATGATACATATCTCAATTATAGTATTAGAATTGGGGGCAGATGTACCATAAGCAAGAATGAGAGGGGAACTACCTAAACAAATATGGTGTTGTTCTCTCTTTCTCTATCTCTTTATTTTGAATTGTTAATGTTTGTGTAATATCAATTGATTGATAAAATTCTACTGTAGTGAAGTGCAGAAAATCTGGTTTGAAAACTCATTACAATCACTTGGATTATGATTACAAAAATTATGCACTTACATTACATAGGAAACAATATTTGGAGTGTTTTGCACACCAAGTATTCGACGAATTGATCGCACACAAACTATTTGTTATATTGCCAAATTAAGTTTACACTTTATAAGTCATTGGAAATTGGAAAAACTAAATTGGTATTATTTGTATTGATTAATCTCAAACTATTGACTCTGTTTCTTATTAGATTTGTTGTTCTATTTGGCTTGTCGCATATCCGAACTTTTTGATAACGATTCGTTTAGACGAATTGGTTGCTCGGCCGCTTCCGCACAATTTTAAAACAAATTTTTTAAGCACCGACTCTTGTAATAAATTAGTGATCTATTCAACCCCCCTTCTAGATCATTACCATCATCTAACAAGCGGTATCACGAGCACCGGTTCATCTAGTGCTTCACATATAACTTTTTAGAAAATGGCTAATGAACTAATAGAGGCTTACAATAGAGCACCAATATTTACAGGTGAGAACTATAGTTATTGGAAAGATTGTATGCGTGTGCATATCAATTCCATTGATAGAAAGGTATGGAATATTATTCAAAATGGTCCTATGGAAATAACCATGACCGATGCGAATAATGTTGTTGTGCCTAATCCGGAAGCACAATGAAACGAAGAAGATGAGAAAAAGTACAGTTACGATTGGAAAGCTAGAAATACTCTAATATATTTTTTGGGAGTTGATGAATATTATATAGTTTTCCATTATACTACTGCTAAAGCTATGTGGGATGCATTGCAAGTTGCCCATGAGGGAACTAATGATGTCAAACTAGCTCAAATTAATACTTTGACACAAGATTTTGATCTCTTTCACATGAAGTAAGGTGAAACCATTGCTGAAATAAAAAATAGATTTTCTCATGTAATCAATCGCTTAAATACACTTGGAAGACCTGTTTCTAATGAAGTTGCTACTAATAAAATTTTAAGATGTCTTAATAGGGATTGCAACCAAAGGTCACAATGATTAAGGAAGACAATAATCTCACTACATTAGACATCACCATTTTATTTGGTAAGCATGACGAACATGAGCAAGTGTTCATTAGTCTTGACAAACATGAGAAAAGGGAAAAGAACGAGAAGGTGAAAGACACGGACAAGAAGTATATTGATCTTAAGGCTTCTAGCTCAAAGTCTTCAACACATGAGCAAAGTGGAAGTGAATCTAATGATGATGATGATAAAGATACAAGTGAAGATATGTGACTGTTTATGAGAAGATATAATAGATATGTCCGGAAAAATGGTATTGAACACTCGGACAAGAATCTCATCAATTTTCGATGACTATCAAAGTCCTCTAAGAATGAAGGCAACAAAAATGGTAAATAAAAAGGGTCATGCTACAACTGTGGAAAGACTGATCATTATAAGTCGGATCATTCATTGATAAAGAAAGACAAAGGAAAAGAGAAGAATCGTCAACAAAAGAAATTGGGCAAACCTAGAAGGGCATACATTGCTTAGGAAAATGATAGCGAGTCCTCTAATGAAGATAACTCAAGTGATGAAGACGAATTCGCCAACCTTTGTCTCATGCTCATCAAAGGAAGAAGAAATAGGTAAGACACTCTAAATATGATCACTATAATAAAATGTTTCATTTGGAATTGCAAAATACTTTTGATACTTTACACCATGAGGCTAAAAAAGCTTTTAAATGCTTAGCTTAAAATAAGCACATTTTTTCACATTTAGAGAAAAAGATTTCCGATTTCAAAAAGGAATTAGAAGCTCTTAAGAAATCTATGATAAAAAAAGTTGAAATTGAGGAGGAAAAAAGTACTTGGTTAAATTAGGGTTGTGAAACTTGTCATATTTTACAAAAGGAGGTTAGATCTCTTAAAGCCAAATTAGACAAGGCTCTAAGACCTAAAGTCACATTTGCTACTGATCGGTCACATTTTAGAGAAAGTATGAACAATCCTTATCAAAAGTATATGTATCTGATTAGAGATAAAGATAGCAAATGTAACTTCCATGTTAACCTTACTTGTCTATATTGTTGCAAGAAGGGTCACACCATTGCCAAATGTAGATTTAGGAGATTCTTAGTTCCTAAAGGTATTTTCCAATGGTTGCCCAAATGCAACCAAAGGGTTACTCACACCCAAGGACTCAATAAATTGGGTACCTATTTCCCTTATTTGAATTGTGTAGGTACAATGTCTTGAGTCTGTGGAGAGAAGATGGTTTCTCGATAGTGGATGTTCAAGACACATGACGGGAGACATTTCCTTATTCATCAACGTTTTGGTGAAGAAGAAAGGATTCGTGACCTATGGTGACAATAACAAGGGAGCTATACTCGACAAAGGTAGTGTAGGTAATCCCTCTTCTACTACTATCTCAGACGTGCTATTAGTTGAAGGTCTTAAACAAAATCTAATTAACATTAGTAAATTATGTGACAAAGGTTATAAAGTTTCATTTTCAAAATATTGTTTCATGATTGAACATAATGATAATAAGGATGATGTGTTCAAAGGCATGAGGGTTAAAAATGTCTATATGCTTGACTTGAGTGAAGTATCGTTGAGTAGTACTAAATGTCTTGTCATCATGACTAAAGATTCATGGTTATGGCATAGGTGTTTAGCACATGTCAACTTTGATTTTCTAAATAAAGTAGTCTCTAAGGATCTAGTAGTTGGCCTACCCAAAATCAAATTTTCAAAAGATCACTTATGTGATGCTTGCCAAATGCGAAAGCAAACAAGGGTCTCGTTTAAATCTGAAAATGTTGTTTCTATAATGAGACCCCTTGAACTCCTCCATATGGATATTTTTGGACTATCTAGGATCAAAAGCCTAGGTGGTAATTACTATGGTTCTGTGATAGTTGACGACTACTCTAAGTTTTGTTGGACTATTTTCTTAGCAAGCAAGAGTGATACTTTTTCAGCTTTTGAGAAGTTTGCCAAGCACTCTCAAAAAAAATTGAATACAAACATTGTTACAATCCGAAGCAATCATGGAGGTGAATTTGAAAACTACCTCTTTGAAGAATTTTGTGATAAGTATGGAATTAATCGTAATTTTTCAGCTTCACGTACTCCTCAATAAAATGGAGTAGTGGAACGTGAAAATCGTGTTTTAGAAGAACTTGGAATAACTATGATCAATGAGAGTAACCTTCCTAAATACTTTTGGGCCGATGCTATTAGTACAATGTGTTATGTTTTGAATAGGGTGCTTATCCGTCCTATTCTCAACAAAACTCCATATGAGCTTTTAAAAGGAAGGAAGCCTAACATATCACATTGATCGATCACCATTTCTACTATGTTTCCGTCATTTATTTGGCATTAATCCATGAATCGGAAATACTTTGTTTCATCTATTCATTGTTTTTCGAGTTAATTTTACTTTTTGTATTTTATTCTCGCATTTTATGATTTTTTTTT
This sequence comes from Lathyrus sativus, assembly GCA_963859935.3. Classification (NCBI taxonomy): domain Eukaryota; kingdom Viridiplantae; phylum Streptophyta; class Magnoliopsida; order Fabales; family Fabaceae; genus Lathyrus; species Lathyrus sativus. Next base: position 319,671,614 of record OZ012740.1, on the reverse strand, counting down.
GTTTTATTTTAATTATGTTGTGTTTTATGCTTTGGTTTGGTAGTTTTTGATGGTTTCAAGTCTAAAGGAAAATTTCAAAGGACTCGTGCAAAGAAAACGGAAGTTCCGGGAATTCAGAAGAGTTTTTGGAAGGAAGAAAATAGCCTAACACGGCCACCCGTGTCACCTGACACGGGCCGTGTCAGGATGAGACCATGATAAAGATAAGATTTGGAGAACCTAGGGGCTGACACGACCTCCCGTGTTAGCAAGCCTGGAGCAGGATTGAGCTTTAGTAGAGGAACAAGGGGCCAACATGGCCGCCCGTGTCAGCTGACGTGACCTGTATTGACTGAGGCGTCTCATATTCCAATTTTCTTGGATTTTTCACTTAAGTGATCTGTGAGGGCATTCTTGGTATTTCGCCACTGCTGTATTGGACTTGTGACTATTTGAGATGCTTTTGGAACCAGAGAAAGGGACTTTTGACTTTAGAGCAAAATCACGATCAAGAATTGATCGATCAAGAGAAAAGGGAGAATTGAAGATTTTCAGGCGCGGGAGCAATTGAATATCAAAGTAATCCAAAATTCTTGTAATGTTTAATCTAATTGTTGATTTTTATTTGAATATTATGAGAAGCTAAACCCCCTAATGCTAGGGGGTGTCCCTGAATTGCTTTTGTAATGACCTTTATTTCATTTGTTCAATGACATAAGTGCTTTTACATAATCATTTTTCTTGTACAATGTGTTTAATGCTTTTTCTATCGGACAAATAGAAATTGATTTACGTATAACTTTTAGGTCAGACAAACCATTGTTAATGCTTTTTATGCGATAATACTATAATAGATATCACCTAGGACTATGGATACCCTATAGTAACCATAATATTCTTGATAAAACTAAATTCTTGATTTCATCCTAAATCTATAAGGACTTAAGGTTTAGAGTGAACATCAAAGGTTTTTCTTCCTAAGGCCTTAGGGAAAAATATACTTGAGAATCCGTAAAGGTTTGTTTTAAGCCATGTTTCTAAATAAGGATTAAGGTTGTTGCAAGACAATTCATACACTATGCCTTAACATGCTTTTCGTATCTGTTAAAAACTCAATTTTATTATTTTGTTTTAGTTTCTCACTGTTAGTTTATAACTTACCCAAACAATCCTAAAACACCCAAGTACTTTTTGTTTAATTTAATTACTACAAGAACTTATATTTCTATGCAGTCCTCGAGATCGATACTGGGGATAAATCCCTATTTTAACTACAATTGGAAAAAATAATACACTTGCTATTTTTTCGATCAAGCTTTTGGCGCCATTGCCGGGACTGCCAAAATATAAGTTTTAATTTTAGTTCAATTGAAATTTTTTTGCTCTACGACTAAAATTGTATCTTATGTTATTTTTATAATTTTCTATTATTACTAATATTTATCTAAACTGTGTATGCGAGGAAAGCCCTCAACTAAATTTCTTTTTAACGCAGAACTATAAATATCATTGCATGTTAGACTCCATCAAGCTAAACAAGAAAGAATTGCAGCGCCAGAAGGAGGACCGATCATTTCAGAGCAAGAAAAATAAGAAGAATTTTCGATTCATTATGAGTATTCTGATTCAGATACAAACACAGATACATAGACACATCTAGAGACTGTGATCATGGCTGCAATTCCACCAGCAGAGAGACTTTGGGGTGACTATGGAGGAGCAAATGCTCCAGCAGGATGGTTAACAATAGTAAAATAACTGATTAACATTGCTAACTTTCAACTGCACCCAACAATTATCAGTCAGCTCAAAAAGAGACCTTTCACTGGAAAGATCAATGAAGATACAAATAAGCACTTACAGAGGTTTCTCACTATGAGCATGACGTTGAAGATTGAGGGGCATTCTGAAGAAGCAAAAAGTTGAGAATGTTTCCTTTCACTCTTTCTGAAGACGCTGGAGAGTGGTTATACTCTTTACTTGGTGGGAGTATTACTACTTGGGAAGAGATGGAGAAGACTTTTCTTAACGAGTTCTTTCTTGCTTCTGTTTACATTTGAAAAAGATATGATATTGTGAATTTTAAACAGAAGGAGGGAGATTCACTTGGTGATGCGTATAAAATGTTCAAGAGGTTATTGGTAGCTTGCCCAACTCGCAACATGGATGCAACTGAACATATGTAGAATTTTGTAAATGGCCTAAGGATAAAGACTAAGCAAATCATTGATACAGCTGTCGGTGGCTCGTCTAACTTTACAACAACTACTGGTATTAAGAAGATCATTGAAGCCATTGCTGCAAATGAGCATTTGAAATTATACGACCGAATCGTGAGCCAACCTAAAGGGATCATTGATTTGAAATTGGCTCATCAAGTGGTAAAGATGGAAGATCACATTGCTGTAGAAGTTGAAAGAAGACTTAAGGCTATGAATGTAGGTTATAATGTCGTGGCACATGTTCAACCTGTCCAAGCGGTCAATTGTAAAATTTATGGTGGACCTCATTTTTCCATGCATTGCGTTGCAACTGCACAACAGGTGGAAGAGATTAAGTTTCTGCAGCATAACAACCCATATTCCAATACTTACAATCCAGGTTGGAGAAATCATCCAAATTTCTCATGGAAAGATCAGCAAGGGAATGCTCAAAAATAGGGTCCCATACAGTATCAGAACCAGCCACATCAACAATAGTATCGACCACAACAACAACCACCATACCAACAAAATTACCAACAACCTTAGCAACAACAGGGTCCTCAGAAAGCAGAGTGGGAGATAGCCATAAAAAAGATGGCAGCTCACAATATGCAATTCCAAGAAGAGATTCAAAATAATCAAAGGAACACTACAACTTCTATCAAAATCTTGAAGTTCAGATGAGTCAGATAGCATAGCAACTTACCAATCTTCAAGCACCAGGTGCCCTACCGAGTGTAACTATGACAAATCCAAGAGAGCATTAGAATGTGAATGCCATTATGACCGGAAATGGTGAGTCAAGTGGGGATTCTGAAGAGAAAAAAAAGAAGAGGAAGGCTTGTTGAAGGTGGACTTAGAGATCAAAGACCATCAGAAAAAAAAGGAAGAAGTCATATCACCTGTAAAGCCCACTAAAGACAAAATGAAAAGAAATCTATACCAGTGATTAAGTTACCTTACCCTTCGAGAGTGACAAAGAAGGATCCAAAAGAGAAGGACTTTGATAAATTCAGTACAATGTTCAAAAAGTTAGAGATTAATATGCCGTTCTTTGAAGCACTCGAGCAAATGCCGTTGTATCAAAAGTTCATGAAAGAAGTAGTAACTAAAAAGAGACCTAGTGAAAATGAGCCAATTACCCTCAAGGAAAAGTGCAGCGCAATCTTGCCAGAGAGGAGAATCCCAATCAAGCAAAAGGATCCTGGATCAGTCGCAATACCTTGCACCATAAAAGACAGAAATTTAAAAAAGGTTCTCATTGATTCAAGTGCTAGTGTTAGTCTCATGAAACTATCTATTTATAAAAACCTGGGAATTGGAAAGGTGAGTGTTACTGTAACAAATTTAAAATTTGTCAACCACACGACTAAGCGATCATATGGGCTAGCTGAAGATGTGTTGGTGCAGATCGATAAATTTATCTTTCTAGTTGATTTTGAGATCATGGATATTCTGGAAGATGAAAGGACTCCTATCATCCTTGGTCGACCATTCTTGCTTACCAGTCGATGCAATGTTGATATTGAAAAAGGTACTCTGGCTTTAAAATCTTTTGACGAGGAAATAACTCTAAAAGCGTTGGTATCAAGAAGTGAGGTGAAAGTGAAGATAATTAACCTTCAGTTGGGATGATCAAAATGGATGGAGAAAGAAAAAGCTCAAAACTACCTTCTGAAAAAGTCTCAGGCATAAGCCTTCAGGTTGCAGTATCCCAGTCATCTATGGCACTTAGCAAAACTTCAAAGTGAGTTCAAAAAGCCAGGAAGAGAAAGAAAAAAGAGCACCAAGGACAAGATAGTGATCAGATAGATGATGTTTGTCTTACAGGATAAGATGGAAGACCATCAAGCCATGTGACATTAAACGAAGCACTTCGTGGGAGGCAACCCACGCGCTTTATTTCTAATCATTTCAATTTTTTGTTTGTTGTTAGGTTTTGTTTAGGTACGTACAGTGTCCTTCGCAGGAGAGAAGAGGAACCCCAAGGAATGAGATATTTGAGAAGGCATCAGTAGAATATAATGTACTAGTTAAAAAACAGAGAAAAGTCAGAAAAATGGAAAAACTGTGTGAAAAACAGGGGCCTTGAAATTCTGGTATGCAGATCTCATATGTCCCAAGAACATTGATCTCTGCTGAAACAAGGACGAGGACAGATCATGAACAATTTAAATTTCTTTAAATTGTACCAATGTCATGACTGACTTCATGACCTCTGTTGTGACATCTGCAGGCTGAAAGACCTATTTATCTAACCATTTAAATTGTGCATAATTGTAAATGCAGAAAGATAAATAACACCAGTAATTGTTTACCCAGTTCGGTGAAACATCACCTACATCTGGGGGCTACCAAGCCAGGAAGGAAATCCACTATTAGCATAATTAATTTAGAGTTAAACCTCCAGTTTACACTCCTCACTTAATCTCTACCCAATGCAATTTCAGCCTAGAGACACTCTATTACCTGAGTATACCCACCCACTCCCCCTCAATCACACAACAATGATTTATAATTCGCAATTACAAAGACAACATGAAGAGACACTTCATACACACCTTGATCTTGCTTCACAGCTTTGATCAAGGAACTCACACACTCTTGCTTCACAGCTTCGAGTGAGGCACAACCTAGAATCTACCTATCCAATACACTCATCCACAAGACAATTGCTTGGAGTACAAGTATTCCTAACAGAATTCACACGTGAAGACTAGCCTTCTTCACTTACAAGTATGTCTACCACAATGTATCAAAAGATACAAAGGGTGACTTACACACAAGGGACTCTCAAACCCTAGACCTCTATTTTACACTCAAGTTTTTCTTGATGTGAGTGCTTGATTTTCTTCTGCTTCTGCTCCTCCTTTTATAGCAGTGCAGACTGGGCTTGGGCGGCTCCAAAGTAACAAACATTAGTTTTAACAAAGTAAAACTAATTTCCACAGTTCAAGGTGCTGTTAAATTAGGTCATGATACTGCCTAGAATCTCGTCTGAGATAACTAAGAAGTCATAGCAGGTTTCCTGAAATTTAGCCTGAGATATATCAGGTATCATAACAGAAAAACAAACCCAGCCCGTCTGATGTCATACGATCAATGTCATAATATTGGTCATGAAATTCAGCTTCACTTCCTCTTAGCTGACCAGCTTGCCCTGTTGAACACTTCTGCTGAATCTTCTTCATGGCAGTAGAAACAAATGCTTTATAGTTCCCTAAAAAGTAATAACGATCCTTTTTATGAACACCCATTAAATCTGCACTTTGTTTCTAACAAATCTCTTTGGCCTGTACATACTGATGTGAGATATCCAACAGGACCAAAACACTTTTGTCAAGAGATATAACATAGCAACCCCTGCTGTACCAGACATGACGTCATACGATCAATGTCATGACATTCAGTATGACATTCATGACAGCAATTCAGTCATCTGCTCTTGTTAGCTCCTGCTGCACTAGATGTAATGACATCCTGTTTACAACACATGACAGCAGTTCTGTTATCAGCTCCTGCAGCACCAGTAGCGATGTCATGAGTCATCAGCTCCTGCTGCACCACTACTCCTGTTGTTTCTCACACATGACAGTAGTTATGTCATGACAGCAGATGGATGTCGTGATGGATGTCACGACATTCAGCATGACATTCACATTAAAACACTCCACAATAATTCTTTCACCACAGCAGATGGAAATGTTATAACATCCTGCTTAACATCAATGCAGGATCATGTTTTACCAAAATTTAGCCAATCATAGGACCATGGACAATTCTATATCTTAGAACCATGGAACTAACAATCTCCCCCTTTGGCAAATTTTGGCTAAAACAACTTATCAGGGCAGCAACAGTAGTTTACCCAGCCTCACACACTATCATGCTCCCCCTTGATAGTTGCAACAGATAACAGCCCTTAACAACACTTAACTCCCCCTTCGTTTAGTCAAAAATTGACAAAAATTGGAGTAAGTGTACATACTGCACATGGTGTCCAAGTCGACCATTTCTTGATCTCTTGAATCAGTTTTGAATCTTGGGTTCTTGTCTTGTCTGAAGCTGCACCTTCAGGAATGACACTTTTGACATCACCAATTAAAGGATAATCAATTAAATACTTGCCACAAGTAACAATTGATCTTAAATCCCCAATTTGAGACTCAAATATTCTATGGAGAAAAATAAATTCTCCCAGACAAAAACCAATGTTGTTTCTTAAGTCAGTCATCACAGTCATAGTTCAACATCTGTGGCCCAAGAAAACAAGCTTGCCTATGTATAAGGCTCCATATTAGTAGCTACACATCAGACAGGTACACATCTTCCCCTGTCATGCATAAGCATTACTCCCCCTGAAAGAGAGAGCCCAAGCATATGAAGAATCACCTTCATATTCACACACTGGTAGCACATGCAACTCTACACCCCTTGATACACCAACCCCACTAGAGCAAATAGCAGAGGTAGTTGCATGATTACTTTCTGGAAGATTTCTCAAATTCAGCTTTGAAAGACTAGAAACATCTCCCAAATGTCAGGGTTGAAATCATTCCATATGCACAAGATCAAGGTTGCTGATGTCTTGATCTTCATCTTCAGATTACTCCCAATTCAGCTTGTGCAAAGCTGATTTGAACCATTGGCACCCAATGACAGAACCAAGAGAGAAACACTGTTAAGTTTATCATGGACAATAACACAATGTCACACCATCGGGTATGACATGCCACCCTCCTAGATGCATTCAGTCACAAACTACTTGAAGCCACAAGCAATCTTGAGACACACTTGCACTCTTGCAGCAACATATCCTGGATAGAAGTATAACTCCCCATATCAAGGGTAACCAGTGCACATGAATGGAAAACATAAGACGCATCTTCATGTCTTCAAGAACTCATTCTCTGTTCAACACACATGTTAAACACATTCACTTACTGCTTGAACCACAAGCAAGTAGTACACCCCTCAAACAGAAGCTCCCCCTATCTTTGATAAACGATTCTCTAGGATCACCATATTATATCTCAAGACTCACCTCATGCTCATGCAGAGAGAAGGCATCAAACTGATCCACCTCTTCCTAGAGTGACTTGTAGCAGAAGAGACCACTTCTCCACAAGTATTCTGATCTTAGTCTGAGTACAAGATAGACACCGCATAATCCAAGACATTCTTTCCTCATCATTCTCCCATATGATAAGTTAGAACACTCTTGATTCATCTAGGGGCTTTATCACATCATAATGCACTCAATGATCCACTCTAGTCTTGTATAGTGCCTTCACATCATCCTCCAAGATAGTCCTTTTACCTTATCATTCTCCCATATGACAAGTTAGAGTACTTCTTAGTTAAGATGTGAATCACAGGTTCCACAACAGATCTTCAAGTCCTTTGCCAAGGGGAACTAAACCATATCCACTGGTTCTTTTATCTGCTCACAACTGGACTTACTTCTGCCTAGTAATCCAGCTGAAGATCTTCAGAGAACACAGCTCCACCAGCTTGATCAACAACATCTCCAAAAGAGGGTAACTTCTATACATAGCTTAGGGCTTCTACCACAAGCTCCAATATGTGAACAAAAACAGATCCTCCTTTGGTCTTCAACCAACTACCCTTTTGCACAAGAGTAATTAGTTCCAAGTATGAACAGTCCCAGAACCTTCTGTGATCTTCAAATAACTATCCTTCTGCACAAGAATAGTTCTCTAAAGGCACACTGCTTAAATAACCAAATGCCACTGTTTGGTTATTCAACATCTTTCAGAGTTCTAGAAAATCTGCTAATCCACCAGGACATTTTGATCTTCAATCTCTTCTTGCTCCAAAGCAAGACATCTACTCCTTCACACAACTCCCGCAAACTACATGATATGAAGCATTAATTCCATTCATACCTAAGAAGATCAACTTATCTTCAAATGATGTGCCATAATATCACTTGAGGCCTTGAAGTTTCTGCTTGATGTCACAACTTTGGTTAAGACATTCAGCTGGAGAGTTTAGGCTTTCATTCTGCCACTTAGAAGATTCTATTTACTCAATTAGAACAATAGTACATAGGCTTGATATCCAGTTGGAGTAGACAACCTCAATCCTACTTTGTTGTACCACAACAATTACCTTGAAGTGCATTTGCTTCATGAAACTCCTCTTTAGAGAAACCAAACATGCCAAAGCTTGATTCTTTTAGGGAGGAAGGATCACACAAGTCTTTACAAAAGGATTCCCGCTTTCCTTAAGTATAGACTTCTTCAGAAAATCAAAGATAACTGCCATTTAATTTTGACCTCCAAGCTAAGCAAGGTCATATGCTCTTATGCACTTAGATCAGAAATAAACTGACCTAAGCAATGCTATCACCAATACCATCTTCTAGACAAGTTTCTTGCTAGGAAACTCTCTAGCTAATAGATCAGGTGCTTCTAGTAGAAACTAGAACACAACTGCTGCACTCCAATACTCTTATAGAGCAGATTATCTTCATCTTCATTCCCATCAGCACTCCATTCTAGCCTTAGTTTCTTGCCAAGAACCTTACTTGAATGAGTACAGATCCAACTATATCTCCTTTGATCTATGGATCAACAGAACTCTTGCAAGTCATGAGTGGTGAAAATAAATCACCTCCCACTATCTTCTCCAGCACAGTTTCCAGCAATCTGTAGTACACACCAAAATAGCCCAGGCACACAACCAAACACAGCTGCAAACACCATATTCCAATCATCTACACAACTGCCACAACCATGCATCAAACTGAATATAGGTCAGTCTTCACCCAGGGGCACCAGAGTTCTTTTATCAGAGAAATATGCAGCGGAACCACCAAAAGAACTTCTTCAACATGCCCTAAATAAGATGTCAGAATATCTTATAGGTCATCACACAGAAGTAGCCACTCCTTCTTTCGCAAACCCTTCAGCAGATCATAGAAGCTCCTACATCAGAGGGTACAACAGCAGATATAAGCTTCTCCTTAGCTCCATAAGTAGTAACTCAAACATTCAGCAAGATCAGCAACTCAGCTACAGCTTCTCCTTGTTCCAAAACACCAGAAAGTATCTCCTAAGATCTCATCCAGAACAGACAGGATGCCTGCTCTGATACCAATTGAAATTCTGGTATGCAGATCTCATATGTCCCAATAACACTGATCTCTACTGAAACAAGGACGAGGACAAATCATGAACGATTTAAATTTCTTTAAATTGTACCAATGTCATGACCAACGTCATGACCTCTGTGTCGCTACTGCAAAAATCGGCGCCGGCTATGACAGAAGAGTCGCCACCGTGCGTTATTTATCCCACAAGAGGGAAAGGAAACGCTCAGAGAAAACCTAACGCAAAGAGGGAAAGAAATGGTCATCGCAACCAAATCCTGGATTCGGGAGTCGGTTACGCAACGGGAAGGTATTAGCACCCCTCACGTCCGTCGTACTCGACGAGATCCATGCTTGTTTTCTATCTAAGGGTATGTTTATCTATCTACTCTAAAGGTCTGGGTTAAAAAGAAAATGAAAATGACACGGCAAAGTATCGCGCTTTATGCCTACGTATTCCCGTCTGGAACGAGAAATCAGAGTCAACGTAGTTCGCCTAACTACGGGTTACGGGGGGAAGGTTGCTCGCCGAGATGTCGCATCTCGTGCCTACGTACTTTCATACGGCATGAAAGATCAGAGCAAACGTAGTTCGGGCTACGGAAGACACAAGTTTGTCTGACAGTTTTTTATCTCCTTAAGAAAGGGTTTTCCTGATTAAAGGTCCAAGAGGACAAAAACAGAGTTTGAATGTTTGTTTGAGTTTTTTACGAAAGAACTGTTTTTAGGATGTTCGCAATCTCAGTCGCACTAGAGACTATGACCCAGGAGTGAACGCTTCGTATGTCACCCAAAGGGTACCACACTAACATCCAGATTACTGGAGAGAGACCCTCCACCAACCTTTTCCCAGATAGCTTAAGGCTCGTAACGTACGACTTCAATCAACCTTATTACTGTGTTTTTGAATTGTTTTGAGAAGAGAAGAGAAAGACGCCCTAAAAATATGGTTGAAAGGGAATCTACCTACAGTTATCATGCATGGGTCAAAACCTAATGTCTGTCATAATTCCCTCTTGCACAGAGGAAATCAGAGATCCTAGGGGAAACAACAAAAGAAAGCAAGCAGTAAACAATAAACAGTAAAATGCATGCTATGCAACAATACAAGCGAGGCAAGGGAGTCCGACTCAACCTCAAACCTAAGAAAACAACAGGCAAGAGGAGACAAGCTCCACCTCAAACCTAGAGGAAAGCATCACAAGCAAACAAACAAGAAAAGCAGAGGAAGCAGCCCAAGCAGCAGCAACAGTCTTTAGTAACTTCAATACTCAACAGCAGCTCTGAACAGCAAATCCTCTTGACAGCAAAGTTGACAGCAAAATGGCTTCATCTTCAAGCTTCTCCTATCTTTAAGCTTCTTCAATTCTTCATCTTCAAGCTATATCAAGCTCCACAAGAAGAGAAATCACCATTGAGATCAAGTTACAATGCTAGAAAACCTGATGAAAACCAAAGGAATTCATCAGGAACCAACATGAAAGAAAGTGCATCCTCAAAAGTTCTACTCATTAAGGCATGCCACTCATCCCTCCAAAGGAGAGATGTAACTTCCTTAAGAGGACTTTGCATCATAGGATAGGATAGAAGCAAACAATGCATTCTATGTTTGATGAAAAAAAGAAGAACTAGTTCTAATGGCTCTTCCTAAAACCCTAATCTTAACAAGCTTCCAAAAAAAAGCTCCTAAAAGAGAAGAAAGCTTCAACTCCAAGCTCCACAAGCCAAGATACAGCAACTACACCATGTCCCGAACCTCCTCCAAAAAAGAAATCAAGCAAATCCAGCTCCAAAGTCACCAACAAGACCAAACAAGCAAAGGCACCAAAGATGGAACACCATAAACACAATCAACTTACAAAATACATGAAAAATATGAAAATGCACCTAAAAATGACAAATAAAATCTCAAAGGACCCCCAAGGTATCAGGGACCAGGGGTCAAAAGGGGAGATTGAAAATAAAAAGGGAAGTTCCCCAACAGAGGGCAAACACCAAGAGTGTCCCAAACAAAGGCAGAAATGGAGAGGGAACAAAAGGCAATTCAAATCACAAGGAAACAGCACTTAAAAAAATATGAAAAAAATATCCAAAGATCAACTAACATGTTAACACAATGCTCAAAAAAATCATGAAAAAATAAGAAGTTTAAACATGGAAATAAAATCAAGAAAGCACAAAAACACAATTTAAATCAAATAAAACAACTCCAATATTTAATTTGTTTTAAAATAGAAAATTAAACGAAAAAAATAAAATAAAATATCCAGAAAAAACTAGACATCTTAAAGTTTTTAAAAATTATTTTTGTGTATTTTTATGATTATTAGAGCTATTTTAAATGATTTAAAATGGAACAGCACCAAAATAGAAATAAAAACAAGTATAAGAAAAGGACAAACAAAATGGTGTAAACAGCAACAAAATGCAGTGCAAATGGCAGACTGGGCCTCCCAGGAGGTGCAAAAAGCAAAGCGCTAGGCCCACAAAACAAAAATAAAAAAAAAGCAAACGAACAAAAGAAAAAGAAAATGAAAACATACACACATCCGGATTCGAACACGCGCGCATTCAGTCCCAAAACAAAACAAAGAAAAACAGTAAAACGAAAATGAAAGAAAAAGAAACAAATACACACCAGCGGGATCGAACCCGCGCGCGCCTAATCCCCTCCCACATGCCAAACGACGCCGTATTGGTTCTAGGACGCGTGTCGCCTTCTAAACCCTCCGATTGGGAGACTTTGTCTCCCTCCCCTCACGATCCAACGGCAACTGCGCTCTCTTCTCCATTAAATCCACCACCACCGGAAATAGCTCCGGTCATCTTCCTCAAAAATCCGGCCACCATGGTAGTATGAAGCAACACACATAAAATGCAAAACTCAACCGTTTTTAGAGTTTTTTACATCAAAAATCATCTACTTCTTGCGAGGATTCTAAATCCATCAACAAAAATCATTAATAATGCAACATCAAAGAGAATCGAAGCAAACAAAGTTTGACACCAAAAACTCAAGTTCATCAAAACCTCTCCAAATTGATTCTAAACTCATTCTTATGTCATGGAGGTTACAGATCAAGCAAAAACTAAGCAAAATCATGCAAAATCATTTCATACAAAATCTCTCAAGTTTGGAGCTCCAAATTTCGAACGTCATGAACATCAACAATTATTATCCAGAAATGATCTACATGCTTCAAGGATTACAAAGAAACAAAAATGGCAAAGAATCATCAAGTATTAAGAGAGATATGTTGAAATTCAAGTACCTAGTGGAGAACTTCCACTGAGCCTTCAAACCTTGATGAAGCTTCGCAAAAATCTCCAGAATCACTCCATGATCATCATAGGAGCTTTTGCAATCTTTAGTTTGGCTTGAAACGATCTAAATCTGAGAATTCACTTTTTGAATCTTCTTCACTTTTTCAAACTTGTTCTTGATCAATTTTGATCTAATTTCGAAATCTGATGATTTGTGAAGGTTGGAAATGTTATATACAATAGATATTGATCAAGAGAAAGCCCAATCCTTGCCTCTAAGCCCAAAATGAATTTTCAAAATTTCAACCCTTTTTTGCACATGAATGTACACGAAAATAACATTGTTTTGGCTCCAAAATGGTTTAATTCAACTACTAGCAGCATGTGGAGTGTGAATGGCTGGGATTCCACCCTTGGTTTCATCTCAATGGTTGTTTTTGATTATGTAACTTCATGGTGAAGTAACCTTGGAAATGCCTATGCAAATGACCTCAAATCAAAATTCTGGAAATGCCAATGTTCTTAAAACATGTTTTCCACTCAAAATATGTATTCATATGACATGTTTTGGTCATCTAACTCAAAATGTGAATTTTCCCTCTTTAATTCATTTGAAAATCTTCTTTTTTTAAGCCATTTTAAGTGACTTTTCGCTATGAGCTCAATCAATCCAACATGACTTCTTGGTTAGCCTAAAACCCACATTTTGAACAAGTTTCATGTTGAACAAAAATCCATTTGACAAGTGCAAGTTAGAGATTTTGACCTATGATTGAAAATGGCCTATAATCTCACTTTCCCAAAATACCCCTGACTTGTAAACCTCATAACATGAGTTCTACAAATCATATGGAAGACTTCTAGTACAATTTAGAAATCTAAGATCATGAGGAACAACTTTCATGTTGGCCAAAAGTTCAGGTGAAACCTTCTTCTAGGTCAAAAATAGCTTTGAAGTCAGATGATTTTCACAGACAAATTTCAGAGGCATCTGAGGACTTGTAACTTGTCTGGACCATAACTTGAGATCTATAAATCCACTTGAGGACTTATAGTACTCAAATTAAAGGTATTGAGATGATCTACAAGTTTCATGTTGGCCAAAGATCCATTTGAAACTTGTATATTGACTTATGTGGTCTTGAAGTTAGACACTAAACAGGGAATTTTGCACTGAAACCCTAATTTAGCAACTTCCCACACTCTTGACTTTTCTTGACTTGATCTTGGCACAACACCACAAGTGTCTTAAAACATCACTTCATGAACTCCATGACCTAAAATTAGGCCTTGATACTCTTCAATTGCCCAGTTGACCTAGAATTAACCCAGATGAAACCCTAATTGCTTGCACCTCAACTGTGGCTCTTGCATTTGACAAATGACTTGATTAAACTCTCCCATGGCCATATAGGCACTCTATGAGCTCCATACACATCCTCTTCTCACATTCAACACTTCAAAACCCTCTGATGGTCTTCAGTTGATCCTCAAGTTAGGAGAAGATTCATACTCAAACATCTGAACCCTTAGGCTCTCAAATCACCTCCTGATAACTTTGATAACTTCTCAATCTTGAATGAGACCTCTTACTAGGCTTCTCTTGATAAGAATCACACTTGATCCCCTGCTATATGAATGATATCATGATATGAAAATGATATAACTATGCAAATGTTAATGCAATGAAACATAAACCAGGTAAGACAAGGTTGAGCAAATTTTGGGGTACAACACTCTGTTGTGACATCTGCAGGCTGACAAACCTATTTATCTAACCATTTAAATTGTGTATAATTGTAAATGCAGAAAGATAAATAACACCAGTAATTGTTTACCCAGTTCGGTGCAACATCACCTACATCTGGGGGCTACCAAGCCAGGAAGGAAATCCAGTATTAGCAGAATTAATTTAGAGTCAAACCTCCAGTTTACACTCCTCCTTTAATCTCTACCCAATGCAATTTCAGCCTAGAGACACTCTATTACCTGAGTATACCCACTCACTCCCCCTCAATCACACAACAGTGATTTATAATTCACAATTACAAAGATAGCATGAAGAGACACTTAATACACACCTTGATCTTGCTTCACAGCTTTGATCAAGGAACTCACATACTCTTGCTTCACAGCTTCGAATGAGGCACAACCTAGAATCCACCTATCCAATGCACTCATCCACCAGACAATTGCTTGGAGTACAAGTATTCCTAAATAGAATTCACACGTGAAGACTAGCCTTCTTCACTTACAAGTATGTCTACCACAATGTATCAAAAGATACAAAGGTGACTTACACACAAGGGACTCTCAAACCCTAGACCTCTATTTTACACTCAAGTTTTTCTTGATGTGAGTGCTTGATTTTCTTCTGCTTCTTCTCCTCCTTTTATAGCAGTGCAGACTGGGCTTGGGCTGCTCCAAAGTAACAAACACTAGTTTTAACAAAGTAAAACTAATTTCTACAGTTCAAGGTGCTGTCAAATTAGGTCATGATACTGCCTAGAATCTCGTCTGAGATAACTAAGAAGTCATAACAGGTTTCCTGAAATTTAGCCTAAGATATATCAGGTATCATAACAGAAAAACAAACCCAGCCCGTCTGATGTCATACGATCAATGTCATAACATTGGTCATGACATTCAGCTTCACTTCCTCTTGGCTGACCAGCTTGCCCTGCTGAACACTTCTGCTGAATCTTCTTCATGACAGTAGAAACAAATGCTTTATAGTTCCCTAAAAAGTATCAACGATCCTTTTTGTGAACACCCATTAAATATGCACTTTGTTTCTAACAAATCTCTTTGGCCTGTACATACTGATGTGAGATATCCAACAGGACCAAAACACTTCTGTCAAGAGATATAACATAGCATCCCCTGTTGTACCAAACATGGTGTCATACGATCAATGTCATGACATTCAGTATGACATTTATGACAGCAGTTCTTCATGACAGCAATTCTGTCATTTGCTCTTGTTAGCTCCTGCTGCACATAGCTCTTGCTGCACCCGATGTAATGACATCCTGTTTACAACACATGACAGCAGTTCTGTTATCAGCTCCTGCAGCACCAGTAGCGATGTTATGATTCATCAGTTCTTGCTACACCACTACTCCTGTTGTTTCTCACACATGACAGTAGTTCTGTCATGACAGCTGATGGATGTTGTGATGGATGTCACGACATTCAGCATGACATTCACATTAAAACACTCCACAACAGTTCTTTCACCACAGAAGATGGAGATGTTATAACATCCTGCTTAACATCAGTGCAGGATCATGTTTTACCAAAATCTGCTAACACGGCCGCCCGTGTCAGGTTGATATGAAAAAAGGAAAAATTGAGGATTACCAATAGGATGACACGGCCGCCCGTGTCATCTCTACTAGGACAAAGTGGAAAACATAAGTTTTAGAGATGAGGAACAAAAGCCTGACACGGCCGCCCGTGTTAGCAGACACGTCGCCCGTGTCAGCAGACATGGCCCGTGTCAGGCATGCGAACTTTCAATTTTTTTAATTCCTCTCTGTAGCGGCAAAAATCATGAGTGTAAGCTTCTCGTAAATGCAAGAGTCGCCACCACACTTTTATTTTTATCCAAAACGAAAGGAAAAAGAGCGAACAAAACCTAAACAAGTTCTAAACAAGAACAAGTAAACAGAGACTGGGTAAGGGGGTTGGTTACGCTAAGGGAAGGTGTTAGCATCCAAAACGTCTATAGTACTCTATAGGAACCCTTTGAAATATCTACACTTTTTGGTTTGAAAAGGTTTGTTTGAAATGAGATTGGGGAGATGAGAAGAGAAATATTTTTAAAGATTTTTGTGTTTGGAGAGACTTATCGCCTCATGCCTACGTACCTATAAGGTGCAATATAGGATCAAAACCTCGTAGTTCATGGTAAAAATAACAAAATAGGTTTGTTATGGTTGGTTTTAAGTGAAAAGACAAGTCTTCATTTCCAAGCGAGTAGTTCCGCTTAAAGAGAGCAAAAAAGGAGGATGAGTAAATTAGGGTTAAGCATAATAACATGATTCAGATTGGTTTGTATAGGAGGGAGGTTTATGACCGTACAATTGCGGATTTGTGTTCTTACGATATCTTTAATGTGAAAAATTAGTACCTATCGATGCAATCTTGACCAAAGAAGAGTTTGTATCTGTTGCGGTGTGAATCGTGATACCAAGCTATTGATTAACTTGAATCTTTAATTCTTATATTACAACCGGACTTTAATTTATCCAAAGGAAAGGTCTAAATAAAGAAAGAACCTTTTTCGCGATGTAACAACAATGCTAAGAGATTCGGGGATCGAGGGTTGGTTATGCCTAGGGTAGGTATTTCACATCCTAAACATCTGTAGTACTCTACAAGAACCTTTTGTTTGTTTGCATGCTAAGTTTGGTAAATGTTCGCTGAGGATTGGGATTGGGTAAAAGGTGTAGGTAAAGACCTAAAGATAATTTCTAAGTTTGCTCGCAAAGACATCGCGTCCTCTGCCTACGTATCCTAACTAGGATAGAATCAGAGCAATCGTAGTTCACCTAACTAAGGTTGAAGAACACTTGATTATGATCAAGGTTCACAGGGGAAGAAACATTACAATGCTTGTATAGAGTTGAACGAAACTCTCTAGATCTATGTTATAACACTCAAGAAGGGGGTAAGAAATCATATCCATGATTCTTACATAGAGTTTAAAAACTCTATCCTAGGGTTCTAGTTGAAGAAGCACTCCTAGTGTAGGTGGGTTTTCTAAACTTAAAGCAAAGTCTAAGGCTTACATGTTCTCACTTAACTAAGCTAGGGTTAGGATGACTTCACAAAGTCAAGGGAGGGGTGAATGAGCTATCCAATGACACAAGGGTCAAGGGAGAGACTTTTACTTTGGAAGGAGAGAGAGAGAGAGAGAGAGAGAGAGAGAGAGAGAGAGAGAGAGAGAGAGAGAGAGAGAGAGAGAGAGAGAGAGAGAGAGACAACTTGGATGAGAACTAAAAAGTTCCATCACTTGGGGAAAGGATACTTAACAAAGCAAGATAAAATAAGATTACAATTAAGTAAGCATGCATATTACAATAAGCAGATACTTCAAATAATACCAATGGTTACAACCAATAGTCAAATATCTTAACAAAGATTGGAGCACATCTTAACAAAGCTTGAGGGCATATCTTGACAAAGATTGAAAACATGATGAAGGTAACACCCACATAAACAAATCACAATTTGAGAGTCAGCATGTCATAAGTTCAAAGCATAGCAAATGTAACAACAATATGCATAGATGATAATTGAACACAAGTAAATCAGTTTAACCTCGTAATTTAGGAGGAACACATAAAAATAAGATCATGGTGACCACCAAAGGAGAGTACCCTAACATGTTAACTAACAAGGGAAGTAAAGATCTCACAAGAAATTTCAAGCATGTTCAAAGGAATTTCAAAAGTATGTAAGATAACGATCTTAACAAATGAACACATTTCCACCTAGGTAAAAGGAATCATAATTAATAACAACAAGCAATATTTTTATATCATATAAAAATAGACATTATAACAAACAAATTTCAAAAAGAATGGATCAAAAAGGGTGAAAAATGAGGGAGTTATGAATATTTGAAGATTTGATGAATTATGACAATAAAACAAACAAATAAAACAAGCAAATACAAAACAAAAGGAAAGGGGCCACGCCGGGAATTGAACCTAGGCCCCTTAGTTGCAAACTCACAAACTTAACCACTGAAGCACTCACACGCGCGCTACCAAGATGAAAAAAAGATGAAGCATGAAAAAACAAAAAACAAAAGGATTCGACCTCCACACGAGTCGAACCCAGGTTTGGCTAGTGAAAGGTGAGATATGCGCGCATGTTTCTACCACTAGGGTGGCTATACATCCGTTGATATAGACACCCCTATAAATATATATGGTAAGTTTACATGATATTCTGGGCAAATAATGAAGCAAAAACAAGGCAATGTTCAAAATGCGTTTTGATGTCAAACTCATTCAATTCTTAACCAAATCAAACAAACCTTAGATCAATCTTGGGTGTTTTCAAACAAGGAAAAAGATGGTCCAGATAGAATTTTGAAAAGAGGCTTTGAAAAAGAAACACGATGGCAGTTGCTATTTTGGATGAAAAATGCATTTTACAAAACCAAAGATCAAACTAGTCATGCTATGATCAGGAAAAGAGCTCAAACACAATTCAAATATCATGTATATCAAGTTTATGCATTCAAACCAAACACTCATGAGTCAAAACTCCAACTGTCATGAGGAAATGAGAAAAAACAAGACTCTTGCAAGTATGATAGGGAAAGTATGAAACAGGCCACTTTGGAGTAAATGAATCACACATACATTCTCAAAACACCATATAGGGTGTGTCTAAACCTCAAATTTGTTCACAAACAACATGGATTTGAAAAACATATGGCAGCTGCAAATTTGGTGAGTGAAGAGCATTTTCAAGGCTACAGCTCCACTCTCTCATGTTTAAAACACTTTGAAGGTCCTCACACACTCCAAATACAATATACATGAAGTTTCAAAACAGATAAAACTTAAATTCAAACTTGAATACAAAGTGACTTGTGGTTTTGAAATTATGACATAAGTTGCAAAAACAAGTTCAAAACAGTTTGAACAGACACACATCAAACAAACACTATGATTTAAACAACATAAACTAAAAGACTCCTTGACCAACCTCATAACTGGTCTAGACAACAATAAACCACACCAAAAACTGCCAAATGAGTTAAAGCTAACAAACCTATAACTGATCCTAAACAGGCTATTGACACAAATGCAACCTAGCATGATAATGCCTACATCATCAATTTAAACATCAACTCCAATGCAAGTTTACAAACCCTGAGCAGTAGGCAACATAAGGAGCACACGTGTTTTTCTTTTCAAAAACGTTTGACAGCTATGGTATGCAAACATGGTTCAGATGCAAAGAAGAACTTCTCATTGACAAACAATACATACACACACCACAAATATAGAGAAAGATGAGTTACCACTCTGTGATTAAGCATATTGCAAGCATACAAGATTTTGGTATGTGGTCATGTTAGTTTGGCTCAAAAATGCAATTAAGTAGTGAAATGCAAATGTAGGTAATCTTAGACCAAACCAAACATCTACACACATTTGAATCAAACATATGAGTGATTTACAAATCTAAAATAATGCATATGAAAACAGAAATACAACTTGGGTATGTTGTGGCAGATTTGCTGGATAAGTGTAATTGGAAAGTGAAATGTGAAAACAAACCAGGACAACACAAATAACCAATGTGCACACATCAAAAATATCATCATGAAAGTGTTTTAAATGCAAGGAAGATCATGTGTCAAGTAGAATGAAAATTAGTGTGTGTGGTAAAAGTTGGAAAAAATCTGCTTTGGCAAGACATTCACCACAACAGGGCAATTTTAAAGCAATGTTTTCTTTCATGAAAAAGAGGTTATACACATATTATGATGATGCTAACAGATGAGATACAACTCAAAAAATGGATGAAATCCTTACCAAAACAGAAATTAGCATTTGAAACTCATGTCAAGCAAGAACAATGACTTAAATATGCACAAGCCAAAACCATGACAGTTGGAGAAATTGGGATCATGCACAAGTTTTAAATGGATATGACAAAGATTCAATGCATAAAAATCATGTAGAAAATGCTTGAAACAGAATGTGATATGTTTGGTATCAATGATGTTTTTTAAAAAAAGCAACAGTTGAGGCATGGTAAGGCAATTTGAACACTTAGGCAGATTTTGAGCACAAAAGCAACATACACATTCCTGAAATAGGTAAATAAATGAGTCCACAACTTCAAGTTAAGCAAAAAGCACACCAAATCAAAAATGACATGTTGATTCCAATTTGACAGCAAAAACAAACAAGTCTCACAAGACAGCCCTAATGACCAAGCTTCATATTTCTCACATCTCCACCAACACAAGCATCATGAACAAAATCAAACATTAAACCAAGGCTTGAGGCATAAGGAATAGCAAGTATAACCACTTAAAAACCACTTCATAGCAATGATAGGCAAGACAAACATGAAAATACCACAATGAAAACAAAGGGGCCACATTGATTCACACATGATCAAGGGCAAGGGGGGATCTATGAGCAACTTACAAGTTATCTACATATCTCACTAATGAGCTAGGCTTGACAATTCTAGGGCAAGCAAGTCACTATTTCAAAGTTAGATCCTAAATCTACCAAATGACCAAAATCTCACAAATAAGTCCAAACATGATAACAAAGCACAAACTTGTAACCTATCATCCACATATCATTTACAAATGACAATACATTGACAAAATAAGCATCATGATCATAAAACTAGGATTTTTGACAAAGAAGCACAATAGGGCAGCCATGGTATGTTTTCACACAAATCACCACAAAATGACAATACATGACAATATATGATTTATAGATAGTTAGAATATCACATACCTCTTGTTGACCAGCCTTGAACAAGCAAAAAGCTTAGAAACCCAAAGATACTCCTTCCTTTGCAATGAGATGAAGCTTACTTCCTCTTGAAGCAACAAAACCAAACTTTAAGACAGTTGGAGTTAGGTGATTCCCAGTTGATTTTCAATGCTTTGGATAGTTGTAATATGACATAGGTGAGGTGTATGGATGGTTAGAACAACAAGAACAAGCCTAGACAAGGATTTGGCAAGTTTTGAGTATATTGGTCAAACTTTCTTGGTGTGAAAGTTGACTTTTTGAAAAATGGTATTTTTGAGAGGTTTTAGGGTATGGACACCTTCTATACTATATTTAGGGATTGTGTGGATGATTTTGAGAGGCTTGGAAGTGAGGGAACTGGTCTTGAGCAGAGTATTGCTCAAGACAACTTTTTGGTGAAAATGGGGACTTTGAGATTTTTGAGATTCTTGAAGAATGAGAGGAGAATGAGAGCTATGATTTCTCAGTTTTCTTGAGATTGCTCTAGTGTACTTAAACTTATAGAAGAGGCCTCTATTTATAGCCAAACAAGAGTGAGGACAGCCTTGGTCTTTTACCACTTTTGGAGGGAGTTTTCATGAGATTTTCAAATGAATCTTGCAAGATCTTCTCCTATCAGCTCCATTGTTCAAAGGAGATCAGAAAACTCAAGTGGAGATGGACATGAAGTGACTGAGATGATCTGTGAAGGTAGAGTAAGCCAGCTGCAACAATCCTAGCATTAAAAGTTTCTCTCTCCTTCTTACATTTGATTATTATATTGCCAAGTTGCAACAACTTGCTATGTTCACTAAAACCATCCTTTTTCTGGTTTTCTCTCCATCTATGCCTCACATTATCAGTTTGAATCAAGATCCAAGGGCTGAGAGTGGCTTAAGTTGTGAAAATCCAAATTTGAGAATTCTTGACAAAGTGATTTCAAGTGTGACAGGCCCAACTTCTATGGTGTATAACTTCCTACTCAAACATGCTATTGAGGAGTTCTACCACAATTTGGAAAGCCCTTAAGTAGCTATATAACTTTCATGTTTTGGGAATTTCCAAATTCTTGATGGAACTAGGTTGAAAAACCCTTCAAAGTTTCTGAAAAAACCACTTAAAAGTGCCAAATAACTTAGAATTTTTCTAAGTTATTTCCCCCTCAAAAATGAATTTTGCTATAACTCCAATTCTATGCCTTTTTTGATCATGTACCACTTTGAGGCTTTTGTAGGATTTGTCAAAATATTTCCAATGAGCTTTGAACCACTTCATTTGGATGTGTGGTTGAGGAGTTATGGTCTTGCCCCTTTCGAAACCCTAATTCTCGATTTTTGCAATTACTTTTTAACCCTTGCTCCAATGGTCATGAAATTTTATGGGGAGGTGTAATATGATATAAGGAACATTTTTTATTCACACCTTGAAGTCAAATTCCCTATTGTTGAAGAGTTGACTTTTCGATCAACCGTTCAATCAATCGGTGCCTACCGAGTCGCCCGTTGATGATCCGGACATCCTGAGGACTTGAAACTCTTTGAATGGACTTTACTAAGCCATAGGAACTTAATAGACCAAGATCCCACCATTGAAGCATTCTTTAAACCAAAAGTCAAACTATAGTTGACTTTTTCTCGTCGAAAACCCTAATCAGGTACCTTAAATTGCACTGTTCTCAATTCCCGGGTGACCACCTCAAATTGAATCCATACTTGATCCAATGTTGTATTCTTGATGATGTGGAGACTTATTTGAAGTTGAATCAATCTAAAACATTGACTGATCAGACCACCGAAATCTCGATTTTGACGGTACGAAACCCTACTTCATCTGCATCTCTACAAAGATAAACTGAAAATGGGTTAAGGTTAGTTAATCAAGTGAATATGATCCTACAATGATGATGAGGACCTAAGGGGTCAAAATTTGGGGTGCAACAGATGCCCCTATTTAAATATCTTCACTAGATGGTGATGAGAGATGACAATCCTCATAGAATCGCAGTGAAAGGTATTTAAATATAGCAAACCAGAAATTTTGTCCCTTAGATCCGATGGTATGCAAAAGGACGAATGCCAATATGCCATGAATCTAAATGATGTTATATGATGCTTGAGCGCAAGACCGATGCAGACACACGAGCAAAGATAAAAGAACCGCAAAAGGACGAGTAACCACTCACGAGGGGCCCAACACACTGGGGGAAAGATTCCAAGTGAAGTAAGCAAGGCAGTTCAGACATGACTAAAGATGCTTGTTCAAGGAAATCTTTCACACAGGGGACAAAAATTCCACCAGGGAAGACACATCTTCATTAGGGAAAGGGGAAACGAATCTCACTGGGGATAACCAGATGAGAAAGTCCACCGGGGAAGATAACAATTCTTCACTGGGGAAACGAAAGAAAAGAAACGTAAACCTCACTGGGGAAGAAACCCACTGGGGAAAACTTCACTGGGGAACAAATCCACTGGGGAAGTAAATCTTCACCAGGGAAAAGACGGAACGAAGACACGAACCTCACTGGGGATAACCAGATGAGAAATTTCCTATAACAAAGAGTTCAAACGGGATCTTCAGGAAAAGGTTAGAAACAAGACTGACGCGCCCGGGAAGCTAGTATCCACTAGTTCTCTGAGACTTGACTGGAAAAGCAAAAGCTTCAAATGGGGAGACTGGTGACGACCAGAATCACGAATAACTTTAAATAGTGCTAGTTTCCACTAGACTTATTGGGGATATGGTGACGACCGAATCAATAACGGTTTCCAAGAAGTGCTAAAAATCACTAGACTTCCTGGGGATATGGTGACGACCGAATCAAGGTTCCAATTAAAATTGGGAATTTCAAACAATGTTGTTAAAACAACATGACTCTGGCTGGGGAAGTTGGTAACAATCAACTTTCGGCACAAATGACGATTAGCTTTCAAGCAACGCCAGTAACCACTGGACTTAGAAAGGACTGGTGATAACCAAATCAGGATATACCAATAACAATTGGTTTTGGGTGATGCTTAGTAACCACTAGACTTAACTGGAGAATTTGGTGACGACCGAATCCAAGGAGACCAAAGGAGAATTTGGATTTTCAAGGAGTTTGGTAACGACCAGACCAAAACAGTGATAACAATCTGATTTAAGCGATACCAATAATCATTGGACTTAGACCGATTGGTGATGACCAACTCAGGTATACCAATAACGATTGGTTCTGGATAATGCTAGTAACCACTAGATTTTCCAAACGAGGCTAGTGACCACTAGACTTATAGAGATTGGTAATAACCGAATCAAAGGGTACCAATAACAATTGGCTCTGAAGGTGATACTAGTAACTACTAGATTCAGAAAGACTGGTAAAAACCAAATCAAACG
The DNA here is from genome assembly GCA_963859935.3 of Lathyrus sativus. Taxonomy (NCBI): domain Eukaryota; kingdom Viridiplantae; phylum Streptophyta; class Magnoliopsida; order Fabales; family Fabaceae; genus Lathyrus; species Lathyrus sativus. The sequence continues at coordinate 319,647,153 of OZ012740.1, read as the reverse complement.
GGTACCAATAACAATTGGATTTGAAGGCGATGCCAATAATTATTGGACTTTAGGGAATTTTGGTGACGACTAGCTCCAGTACCAATGACCATTGGTTTTTAGAAGGCAATACTAGTAACCACTAGATTTTTAGCACAGATTGGTGAAAACCGAATCAAAAGAACTCCAATAACGATTGGTTTGCTTTATAACAGAATCAGTAACAACTGGGTTTGGAAAATTGTTGGTGACAACCAAATCAAGGTACCGAACATAATTAGTTCTGAACATGTGCTAATGACTACTAGTCTTTCAAAGATTATTGGTGACGACCAAATCGAAGTTGAATATTGGTAACAACCGCCCATTTGTGCAAATTGGATATTGCTAGTCACCACTAGCTTCCCAGAGAAGATAAGGAAATCCCAGGATGTCAGCTTTGAAGCGAATTTGTTACAATAGTTCAAAGATAATGGTAAAAACCGAAGGATCTCAAAGGCAACAGCCAAACAAACAAAACCAAAATCGAAATGCAAAAAAATGCGTATGCTGGTATGATGCTGTATGTAAAATGCAGACCAACCCGCAGGAACGAAGGTAAGCAAAACATAGAGAGAACTCGTCACGCTGAGTTTCAAAATGCTTCAAGTCAGGCGACACTTTCTTCTTTGGCATAGATAACGATCTTTCCCATTAATATCCTCGTAATTCTGCAGAGAAGAAGTCTTGGCTTAAGAGCCGGAATTGCTGTCGGACGCATCTAGCTTAGTCAAAGGTAACAACAAACTTCCACAACTTTGAGAACTGTGTAATGTTATCAGATTACCTCTAGAACTTTTCAATCATTTTGTCAAATTGTGTTTCCCCTTTTTTAAAACAAAATTTAAGTTTCCAAAACACTTTGCTTTCATGAAAATTCTTATTAATGAATAAGTGAAATTGCATAACAAAAACAGAGGATCATAACAATGATTTGGCCAAAAATCTGATTTTATTAATAGACAAGAACTTTACAAAAGGCAAAGCCTTGGGAACTTTATAAATTTGAAAAATGGCAAACATAAAAGGTTACAGAAATCCATCATAATCTGGTCCTTTTAACTGTCGGTTCACTTGCTTCGCTGCTTCTGACGAGAATGACAGGCGTTGATCTTTCTTCTGATACCTTGTACAAGATTCTGCCCCGACATTGGTCAGCTTCCGATTCTTAGATTTCTGTTTTGTTGAAGCGCCGAAATCTCCTTTCCAGGTATTTTTGCTTCAGGCGTAGTATTTTCTCACTGCATCTTAGTTGATGGGATACTTGAGTTGTTCACCATCCATGGTCTCGAGAATTAGAGATCCTCCGGAGAAGACAGTTTTCACAACAAAAGGGCCGTCGTAGTTGGGCATCCACTTGCCGTGCATATCCTTTTGAGTTGGTAGGATTTTTCTAAGCACAAGCTCTCTTTCCCTATACTCTTTGGGACGAACCTTTTTGTTGAACGCTCTGATCATCCTTTGTTGATAGTTTTGACTGTGACACATGGCCATCATTCTTTTCTCATCAATGAGGTTCAGTGAGTCGAATCTTTCTTTTATCCATTCGTCTTCATCAAGCTTTGCTTCCGTCAGGATTTTTAAAGAAGGTATTTTGACTTCGATGGGTAGGCCCATACACTAAGGAAAAGGGAGTTGCCCCTGTCGAAGTGCGCACTGATGTTCGGTATCCGTGCAAAGCAAATGGTAACATCTCGTGCCAATCCTTGTAAGTTACGACCATCTTTTGTATTATCTTTTTGATGTTTTTGTTTGCAGCTTCAACTGCACCATTCATCTTGGGCCTGTAAGGAGACGAATTGTGATGTTTGATCTTGAAATTGTCACAGAGTTCCTTCATCATTTTGTTGTTCAGATTCGACCCATTGTCAGTGATGATCTGGTTAGGGATACCATATCGACAGATGATCTCCTTTTTGATGAAGCGAGCAACCACTTGCTTTGTCACGTTCGCATATGACGCTGCATCCACCCACTTAGTGAAGTAATCAATCTCAACCAGGATGAAACGATGGCCATTGGAAGCTTTTGGCTCTATTGCCCCAATCATATCTATGCCCCACATTGCAAAAGGCCATGGTGATGTCATCACATTGAGAGGATGTGGAGGGACATGCACTTTATCAGCATAGACTTGACATTTATGACACTTTCGAGCGAAGAGTATGCAGTCCGTCTCCAAAGTTAACCAGAAGTAGCCTGCTCTTAAGATTTTCTTAGCCATGGCGTGGCCATTGGCATAGGTGCCGAAGGTTCCTTCGTGTACTTCAGTCATTATGAGATTCGCCTTGTTTTCATCGACACATCGGAGTAAAACCATGTCATGATTTCTTTTGTACAAGGTACCATTGCTGATGAAGAATTTAGATGACAATCTTCGTATTGCTCTTTTGTCAATCGTGGACGCGTCAGCGGGATACTCTTGATTTTGAAGAAAATTCTTGATATCGTGAAACCACGGCTTCTCATCAGATTCTTCATCTATTGACATGACGTATGCGGGTACTGTCCTTCTTTCAATGCGGATTAGAGGTGCCTCGTTGACAAACTGGACCTTCCACATTGATGCCATCATGGCTAGCGCATCGACAATGTGATTTTCTGCTCTTGGTATATGCTTGAAGGTAATTTCATCAAAATATTCAGCCATCTCCAAGATATGAGTCTTGTAAGGGATCAACTTTTCATCCCTGGTTTCCCATTCTCCTTTGAGTTGGTAGATCACTAAAGCAGAATCACCAATTACTTCCAAGATTTTGATGCGAAGATCGATGGCAGCTTCCAATCCTACGATGCAGGCTTCATACTCGGATATGTTGTTTGTACATGAGAAACAAAGTCGTGCTATGACGGCAATGTACCCTTTAGTTGGATTTTTCAGGACAGCTCCGACACCATGTCCATTCTTGTTCGACGCTCCATCAAACATCATTTCCCAGCGGGATCCAGGCTCGGGACCTTCTTTCGGACCAGGCTCTGGTTTCGTGCGCTGAATATACATCACATCTTCATCAGGAAAATCAAACTTGAGTGGTTGATAATCCTCCATGGGATGCTCTACGAGGTGTTCTGACAAGACACTTCCTTTGATAGATTTCTGAGCAACATATTGAATGTCATACTCTGATAAGAGCATATGCCATCGGGCAAATCTTCCTGTTTGAGCTGGCTTTTCAAAGATGTACTTGATGGGGTCCATCTTAGAAATTAGCATTGTGGTGTGACAAATCATGTACTGCCTCAGACGCTTGGCAGCCCATGCTAACGCATAACAGGCTTTTTCCAGGGGAGAGTAACGACTCTCACGATCAGTGAACTTCTTGCTTAGATAGTAGATTGCGTGTTCTTTCTTTCCTGACTCATCAGTCTGGCCTAAGACACAGTCCATTGAATCTTCTAGTACTGTCATATACATGAACAAAGGCCTTCCGGGTACAGGAGGAATCAGCACCGGAGGTTCTTGTAAGTACTGTTTGATTTTCTCAAATGCGGCCTGGCAGTTTTCATTCCATACCACTGTTTGATCTTTTCGTAACAACTTGAAGATCAGCGTGCAAGTAGGAGTCAGATTGGGGATGAATCTGGAAATGTAATTCAGACGTCCGAGAAAGCCTCTGACTTGTTTCTCAGTTTTGGGAGCAGGCGTCTCCTGAATTGCTTTAACTTTGTCGGGGTCTACTTCGATTCCTCGTTGACTAATGATGAAACCAAGTAACTTGCCTGAGCGAACTCCGAAGGTGCATTTTGCTGGATTTAACCTTAGTTGATACTTTCAGAGTATCTCGAATAGCTTCAGCAGATGATCCAAGTGGTCCTCTTCACTTTGGGATTTTGCGATCATATCATCCACGTACACTTTGATTTCTTTGTATATCATATCATGAAAGAGTGTGACCATAGCTCTCTGATACGTTGCCCCTGTGTAACACCCCCTTTCTATGCCCCCAAATAATACAATTAATCATTTAGGCATAAATTTAAAATTTCATCAGAGTACATTTGTAACATGGCATAAAAGGGAAATATCACATTATCGCAAAAATTCCAACACATACAACACCTGCTCAACAGATATGCAACAACGGGATAACACCCACAAGAAATATTTAGAACAAAGGCGGAAATATCCAAATATTTCACAATTCACCAAACATGTATTCACATATACAGTTATCATTCACCATGTTTTATAAAACATATCAACAGCAGATACATACTCAGATGTATCACAAAAGAATCAAAATAAATCCTATCTACCCGGTGCTACATATCAGAGTCGACCGACCAAAAAGGGAAGAAGCCACGCTTCACAAAAATACCTCCAGCAATCTAATCTGCAATGCCTCATAGAGCATTAAAAGAAACCACAGAAGGGTGAGAAACGATATCATAATAACAATGCATACAAACATATATATATATATATATATATATATATATATATATATATATATATATATATATATATATATATATATATATATATATATATATATATAATATCCAATATACGTCTTTCGCATTCTCACCACAACTCACCTCGTCATACCGTACATCGCAATGTATTCTCATTATCTATTTACAAATAGAACACCATGCATATACAATATGCATCAACAATGTTTACATCAGTTCATAAACACACAAAACATACATATTCATATATTCACACATACATGTGTCTACAAGCATACCAATCATGCCAATCATCAGCAATTCATATAAACATTTACAATTATGTTTATTCATCATACACCATGCAAGATGTCAACATGCAACTCATAGAGACCGACACACGACTCTATGCAGATGCAAATGCGGTTCCGACTCATTTCAGCAGGTTCAATTGAAGAACCAAATAACCATCGCTCACACCCCACATGGGCACACGAGGTTCTGCAGATTCTACGCGGAATCAAAATAACCATCATAACATACGAGGTTCTGCAAATCCACCGAGGGATCAATAATTAACCATCGCTCACACCCCACAAGGGCACACGAGGTTCTGCAGATTCACCGAGGAATCAATAATTAACCATCGCTCACACCCCACAAGGGCACACGAGGTTCTGCAGATTCGCCGAGGAATCAATCGACACAAGAATGCATACCATGATGCTTCACATGCAACATGACTCATGACACTCTTGAAATGCACACATGTTTACAAACATACTCATGCATTCTACACATTCATCGCATATATTCATACAAACATCATAGATTTTTAATCAAGCTAAACAATGCACATAATTGCCCAAACGGCCACAATTCATAATCTAGGATTCACGCCATACGGCTACCCACAGCACATCACAAACCAGCATATAAGCTATTAAATCAAAGAAGGGTCGATCGCCACCGAAACCCCAAGCCATGACAGCACCATGCATCAAGGAAAATTCATCCTGCTACGTTCGCTACACGCTCGCCTAGCGAGTTGCTAGCAAGCGTTCGCTACCCCCTCGCCTAGCGAACTGCTAGCGAGCAAGAACAGAGGCTACAGACCTCGTTCGCTACCCCGTTCGCCACAGCGAACCTCCAGCGAGTTCCTCGCTACTCCCTGCGCAGCCAGCGAGGGACATCAGGATCTCACTGTCCCAAGTCTGGGACCGTTCGCTGCACGCTCGCCTAGCGAGTCGTTCGCTGCGTGCTCGCCTAGCGAGCTGCTAGCGAGTCGCGTGCGAACAGCAACATCCAGTTCTGCTCTAGCACCTCCAAACTCACCAAAATCACCAGATTAAATCCAAAGTTGTTCCAGTAGCCTTAGTCTAACATATATCGTCTAACCTACATCATCTAATCGTGATTCTAACCGTTAAACAACGATTCCTTCCGATTAAACCAAATTCAACCTAAAATGGAAAGTGTAGGAAAACTACCAACAATCCAAAACAATCCAACAAAATCATACATGATTATACACATTGATAGAATAATAAAGTTTCACACCCTTACCCGATCAATCGAAAGCTTTGGTGATGATTTCTTGAAGTTCTAGGTTTTCCTCTTCTTTTCTCTCCACTTTCTCTTCTCCTCTTTCTTTCTCTTGTTTTTCTTTCTATGTTACTATATTCTTTTCTTTTCCTCTCTCATCTCATATTTCTATTTCTTTCCACACACTAATTAATCAATTCTCACAAAAATATCCACTTAGCATAATCACTAATGCCCAAAATACCCTCCAACCTATTTTTACCCGAAACACTCAAAATCGGTAAAAAGAGAAAATAGCATAATATGTACACATAACATATTAAACACATAAATCCTATATTTAAAATAATAATTTAATCAATTAAATTAAAAGGACTCAAAATAAAGGAAATCGGAAACGGGGCGTTACAACTCTCCCCCACTTAGGAATTTTCGTCCTCGAAAATATTACCTGATTCGAACAGCTCAGGATGCGACTCACGCATCTTACTCTCCAATTCCCAAGTCATGTGGCCTTCCGCGGCACCTCCTCATGCTACTTTTACAAGCGAAATATCCTTGCCTCTTAGGTTCTTAACTTCGTGGTCCAAAATCATAACCGGTAAAACCTCAACCGTAAGATTATCTCTTACCTCCACCTCATCCATAGGAATCACATGTGACGGATCTGGAACATACTTCCGAAGTTGTGAAACATGGAACACATCATGCAAATTCGAAAGACTCGGAGGCAACACCACACGATAAGCCACCGCACCAACTCGTGCAATAATTTGATACGGACCAATGAAACGAGAAGTCAACTTCTTCGACTTCAAAGCACGACCCACACCCGTAACCGGTGTAACTCTCAAAAACACATGGTCACCTTCTTGAAATTCAAGATCCTTCCTTCTCTTGTCATGTTAACTCTTTTGCCTATTCTGAGAAGCTTTCATCTTCTCCCGAATAAACTTCACCTTCTCCGTTGTTTGTTGTACCATCTCCGGTCCAACTACCGATCTCTCTCCGGTTTCATGCCAACACAAAGGTGTTCGACATCTCCGACCATACAAAGCCTCAAAGGGTGACATACCAATACTTGCATGAAAACTGTTGTTGTAAGTGAATTCAATCAATGCCAAAAAGCTATCCCAAACACCACCTTGCTCGAGCACACAAGCACGCAACAAGTCCTCTAACGATTGAATCGTCCTCTCAGTTTGGCCATCCGTCTGCGGATGATACGCCGAACTCAATCTCAACTTAGAACCTAAAGCCTTTTGCAAACCTTCCCAAAATCTCGAAGTAAATCTAGGATCTCTATCCGACACGATACTCTTGGGAACTCCATGCAACTTCACAATCACCCGAACATAAATCTCGGCTAACTTTTCCAAAGGATAACTAATATCAATCGGAATAAAGTGAGCAGATTTAGTAAGCCTATCAACAATCACCCAAATAGCATTGTGACCTCTTTGCGTATTTGGTAAACCCGTAACAAAATCCATTGATATATTATCCCATTTCCATTCCGGAATATCCAACGGTTGCATCAAACCGCTAGGCTTCTGATGTTCCACCTTAGACTTCTGGCAAGTCAAACACGAATACACAAATCGAGCTACATCCCTCTTCAATCCGGACCACCAAAAGATTTTCTTCAAATCTTGATACATCTTATTCGCACCCGGATGAATACTCAATTTACTCCGGTGTCCTTCCTCCAATATCATCTTTCTCAAATCCACATCGTCGGGAATACAAATACGACTGCGAAATTTCAAAACTCCAAAATTATCAACTTTAAAGTCCTCATTCTCATTCATCATCAAATCCACAAATTTCAAATCCAACTTTTGCTTTTCACGAACGGTAGCTAGAAAATCATTTGTAACATACAACATACCAAGTTTCACACTTCTCGGCGTCATTTCACAAACCAAACTCAAATCTCTAAAACTCTCCAAAAGTTCCCATTCTCTTACCATCAATGTAGACATATGCACTAACTTCCGGCTCAAAGCATCGGCTACAACATTTGCCTTACCCGGATGGTAATTCAAACCAAAGTCATAATCCTTCAAAAACTCTAACCACCTCCTTTGCCTCATATTAAATTCCTTTTGTTCAAATAAATACTTCAAACTCTTGTGGTCGCTAAAAACTTCAAATCTCGCACCATAGAGATAATGCCTCCAAATTTTCAAAACAAAGACCACGGCCGCCAATTCCAAATCATGCGTGGGATAATTCTTCTCATGCACTCTAAATTTCCTTGAAGCATAAGCCACAACTTTACCGTCTTGCATCAAAACACCACCAAAACCGGACAAAGAAGCATCACAATAAACCACAAACGACTCCGTCGAATTTGGCAAAATCAAAACCTGCGTCGTTGTCAACCGTCTCTTAAGTTCACCAAAACTCTTCTCACAATTAATGTCCCAAACAAAAGTCTTTCCCTTACAAGTCAACTGAGTCAACGGAAGTGCCAACTTCGAAAATCCCTCAATAAACCTCCGATAATAACCGGCCAAGCCCAAAAAGCTTCGGACTCCGTAACCGACTTAGGAGCCTCCCATTGCATCACCGCATCAATCTTGGACGGATCAACACAAATACCATTACCAGAAATAACATGCCCAAGAAAACTCACTTCCGATAACCAAAACTCGCACTTGGATAACTTAGCATACAATTGCTTCTCCTTCAAAACTTGCAACACAACCCGCAAATGCTCTTCATGCTCTTCTTGGGACTTAGAGTAAATCAAAATGTCGTCAATAAACACAACTACGAAACGATCCAACTGCTCATGAAAGATACGATTCATATATTCCATAAACACACCCGGCGCATTAGAAACTCTGAATGGCATCACAGAAAATTCATAATGACCATACCGTGTCCTAAAAGCCGTCTTTTGAATATCTTCTCCTTTAACACGAATCTAGTGATAACCTGACCTCAAATCAATCTTACTAAAAACACGGCCACCAACCAATTGGTCCATCAAATCATCAATTCTAGGAAGCGGATACTTATTCTTAATAGTCACCTTGTTCAACTGCTGATAATCAATACACAACCGCATGCTCCCATCTTTCTTCTTTGCCAACAGTATCGACGCACCCCAAGGAGAAACACTCGGCCTAACAAATCTCTTTTCCAATAAATCATTCAATTGTCTCTTCAACTCTACCAACTCCGATGCCGACATACGATACGGTGCCATCGAAATCGGTCTAGTACCGGGAATTAGATCAATCGAAAACTCAACTTCCCTTTCCGGCGGTACATCCGTAATGTCCTCCGGAAATACTTCTGGAAAGTCACATACCACCGGAACCAAATCCAATTCAACCTTATTCTCTACCGACAGCGACGCAAACAAACAGAACACTTGAGCTTCATCCGCCAAAAGTTTCTTCAACTCTTTAGTGGGTAGAAAACTCTCTTCCTCCTCATCTCCCAAAGATGGAAACCTCACCAACTTGTGATAACAATCAATACGAACTCTATTGTACTGCAACCAATTCATACCCAAAATCACATCTAATCCTTCTAATGGCAAACACACCAAGTCCATAATAAAGTCCTTACCATACATGGTCAAGGGACAACTCAAACATACCGAAGACGTAGTTACCAACCCCGAAGCGGGCGTCTCAATAACCATATCACCACCACAAGAAGAAAAACACAAATCCAAACGCTTAGCGCACTCGAAAGAAATAAACGAATGAGTCGCTCCGGTATCGATAATAGCAACTAAAGGCATATTATTAATAAAGCATGTACCTTTAATCAACCGATCCGTATTAGTAGTGTCTGCACTTGCTAATGCAAATACCTTCCCGCTTGACGGAGCTTGCTTTGCCTTAGTACACTTCGTACTAATATGACCAACCTCCCCACAGTTAAAACACTTAATCACATTCCTTCTACATTCAGTTGTAGCATGACCGAGACCACCACAGTTAGCACACTTTTCCCCAGCCTTCTTACACTCAAAAGATTTGTGCCCCTCTTCGCCGCACCTATAGCACTTAATGGGACCAGAACTTCCTCCTCCGGATTTCTTGACAAAGTGTTCCCTATGCTTGCCTTTATCAGCAGGCGTCACATAAGGCCCACTCCTTACTGGTTGCTTCCCTCGCCTCTCATTCAAACTCTTATAGTGAGTAGAACGAGCCCTACTATCCTCTTCGTAAATTCTACAGCATTCGGTTAAGTCCGAAAATCTTCGAATCCTCTGATATCCCACAGCTTGCTTGATCTCCGGGCGCAAGCCGTTCTCGTACTTAGTGCACTTGGAAAATTCCTCCGTCACCGCATCATAGTGAGGATGGAATTTCACCAACTCCGTAAACTTAGCCGTGTAGTCAACCACAGACATGTTCCCTTGTTTCAATTCTAGAAACTCCATTTCCTTCTTTCCCTTCACACTCTCCGGATAATACTTCCTCAAAAATTCAGTGCGGAACAAATCCCAAGTTATTTCCTCATCATCAACTTCAAGAATTTGTCTTATGCCGACCCACCAGTCATCGACTTCTTCTCTCAGCATGTGAGACCCAAGTCTCACCATGTTCCTCTCAGCGCAATTCATAACTCTGAAGATCCTCTCGACTTCCTTCAGCCAAATCTGAGCACCGTCCGGATCAAACCTTCCTTTGAACACCGGCGGCTGATTCTTTCTGAACTCATCGTTAGCGTTCACATTCGGCGCGCCCTGCACCGCTCGATCCATAGCCTCCAATGCCGCAGCCATAGCGTTGTCATTACGACCAGCCATATACTGATTATTCCCAAAAATAACAACAAGGTCAAACAACCGTTCAACCAACAAAACAGCGAGACAAATACAACTGACTCAACACTGGCTCTGATACCACTTAATGTAACACCCCCTTTCTATGCCCCCAAATAATACAATTAATCATTTAGGCATAAATTTAAAATTTCATCAGAGTACATTTTTAACATGGCATAAAAGGGAAATATCACATTATCGCAAAAATTCCAACACATACAACACCTGCTCAACAGATATGCAACAACGGGATAACACCCACAAGAAATATTTAGAACAAAGGCGGAAATATCCAAATATTTCATAATTCACCAAACATGTATTCACATATACAGTTATCATTCACCATGTTTTACAAAACATATCAACAGCAGATACATACTCAGATGTATCACAAAAGAATCAAAATAAATCCTATCTACCCGGTGCTACATATCAGAGCCGACCGACCAAAAAGGGAAGAAGCCACGCTTCACAAAAATACCTCCAGCAATCTAATCTGCAATGCCTCATAGAGCATTAAAAGAAACCACAGAAGGGTGAGAAACAATATCATAATAACAATGCATACAAACACACACACACACACACAGACACACACACACACACACACACACACACATATATATATATATATATATATATATATATATATATATATATATATATATATATATATATATATATATATATATATATATATATATATATATATATATATATATATATATATATATATATATATATATATATATATATATATATATATATATATATATATATATATATATATATATATATATATATATATATATATATATATATATATATATATATATATATATATATATATATATATATATATATATATATATATATATATATATATATATATATATATATATATATATATATATATATATATATATATATATATATATATATATATATATATATATATATATATATATATATATATATATATATATATATATATATATATATATATATATATATATATAATATCCAATATACGTCTTTCGCATTCTCACCACAACTCACCTCGTCATACCGTACATCGCAATGTATTCTCATTATCTATTTACAAATAGAACACCATGCATATAGAATATGCATCAACAATGTTTACATCAGTTCATAAACACATAAAACATACATATTCATATATTCACACATACATGTGTCTTCAAGCATACCAATCATGCCAATCATCAGCAATTCATATAAACATTTACAATTATGTTTATTCACCATACACCATGCAAGATGTCAACATGCAACTCATAGAGACCGACACACGACTCTATGCAGATGCAAATGCGGTACCGACTCATTTCAGCAGGTTCAATTGAAGAACCAAATAACCATCGCTCACACCCCACATGGGCACACGAGGTTCTGCAGATTCTACGCGGAATCAAAATAACCATCATAACATACGAGGTTCTGCAAATCCACCGAGGGATCAATAATTAACCATCGCTCACACCCCACAAGGGCACACGAGGTTCTGCAGATTCACCGAGGAATCAATAATTAACCATCGCTCACACCCCACAAGGGCACACGAGGTTCTGCAGATTCGCCGAGGAATCAATCGACACAAGAATGCATACCATGATGCTTCACATGCAACATGACTCATGACACTCTTGAAATGCACACATGTTTACAAACATACTCATGCATTCTACACATTCATCGCATATATTCATACAAACATCATAGATTTTTAATCAAGCTAAACAATGCACATAATTGCCCAAACGGCCACAATTCATAATCTAGGATTCACGCCATACGGCTACCCACAACACATCACAAACCAGCATATAAGCTATTAAATCAAAGAAGGGTCGATCGCCACCGAAACCCCAAGCCACGACAGCACCACGCAACAGGGAAAATTCATCCTGCTACGTTCGCTACACGCTCGCCTAGCGAGCTGCTAGCGAGCGTTCGCTACCCCCTCGCCTAGCGAACTGCTAGCGAGCAAGAACAGAGGCTACAGACCTCGTTCGCTACCCTGTTCGCCACAGCGAACCTCCAGCGAGTTCCTCGCTACTCCCTGCGCAGCCAGCGAGGGACATCAGGATCTCACTGTCCCAAGTCTGGGACCGTTCGCTGCACGCTCGCCTAGCGAGCTGCTAGCGAGTCGTTCGCTGCGTGCTCGCCTAGCGAGCTGCTAGCGAGTTGCCTGCGAACAGCAACATTCAGTTCTGCTCTAGCACCTCCAAACTCACCAAAATCACCCGATTAAATCCAAAGTTGTTCCAGTAGCCTTAGTCTAACATATATCGTCTAACCTACATCATCTAATCGTGATTCTAACCGTTAAACAACGATTCCTTCCGATTAAACCAAATTCAACCTAAAATGGAAAGTGTAGGAAAACTACCAACAATCCAAAACAATCCAACAAAATCATACATGATTATACACATTGATAGAATAATAAAGTTTCACACCCTTACCCGATCAATCGAAAGCTTTGGTGATGATTTCTTGAAGTTCTAGGTTTCCCTCTTCTTTTCTCTCCACTTTCTCTTCTCCTCTTTCTTTCTCTTGTTTTTCTTTCTATGTTACTATATTCTTTTCTTTTCCTCTCTCATCTCATATTTCTATTTCTTTCCTCTCAAATTCTTTCCACACACTAATTAATCAATTCTCACAAAAATATCCACTTAGCATAATCACTAATTCTCAAAATACCCTCCAACCTATTTTTACCCGAAACACTCAAAATCGGTAAAAAGAGAAAATAGCATAATATGTACACATAACATATTAAACACATAAATCCTATATTTAAAATAATAATTTAATCAATTAAATTAAAAGGACTCAAAATAAAGGAAATCGGAAACGGGGCGTTACACCATGCGTTCTTCAAACCAAAAGGCATGACCTTATAACAATAGGTGCCCCAGGGTGTGAGGAAGGTTGTCTTCTCCATGTCATCTGGATCCATTTTTATCTGATTATAACCAGAAAATCCGTCCATGAATGAGAATACTGCGAAGCTTGCTGTATTATCCACTAAAGTGTCAATGTGTGGTAGAGGGAAGTCGTCCTTTGGACTTGCTTTATTTAAATCCCTGTAATCGACGCACATTCTGACCTTGCCATCCTTCTTCAGGACTAGTACAATGTTCGCCACCCATTCTGGATATTTGGATACTGCTAAAAAGTCGGCATCAATTTGCTTTTTGACCTCGTCTCGGATTTTAAGAGCCATGTCTGGTCTTGACCTGCGAAGCTTTTGTTTGACCGGAGAACACTCTGGCTTCAAGGGGAGCTTGTGCATAACATTGTCAGTATCCAACCCTGTCATATCTTGGTAAGACCAAGCAAATATGTCGACGTAATCTCTGAGGATCGCTATCAGCTTGTCTTTGATCTCTGGCCTCAATGATGCCCCAATCTTGACTTCTCTTTTTTCTTCTTCTGACCCCAAGTTGATGACTTCAGTCTGCTCTTTGTGGGGCTGGAGATAAACATCTTCGTACTCAACCATTCTCTTCAACTCTTCTGGGACTTCTACTTCTTCATCATTCTCTTCTTCAACTTGAAAGACAGATGAACTGCTAGTAGAAGGAGCCGAAGGATCATAGAATTCTGTGGTGGATGGAGGTATTCTGCATGTTTTATTTTGGAACAATTAGACACACACACACAGACATGCAGATGAAGGGTTTTTTGTTTTTATTTTTTCAAAAAGATTGCCATTTTTCTTTTAACAAAAAGAGTGAAAATGATGCGCAAAACCATAAGCAAGAATTTTAACAAAAACACTTTTTCATTAATAATTTTCAAATTTGCAAAGTGGCCCAATACAAAATAATTCGCAGACCTTGGGCAAGACCAGGAATTTTAAAGAAAAACACAAAGCTAACAAGCAGAGTGAATTACTCTAAAGGTAAAAAGATGGGAACTTCCACAGCCTCCCAGTTGCGCAAAGCTGCTCCTCCCCTAGTTATTAGATGATTCAGGTTACCATCTTCATCTTTAGCAATAATGGCGTTGACTTGCATGCCGCCACTGGTGAATATCTCATTCAAAGACTTCTTCTTCATGTTGCTTTCTTCTGGCTCGCCTTCTAGAGTTGGTTTGTAACCCAACCCCTGTCGATCATTTTTGGCTCGAGCATTGACTTTGATGACCTCTCCCCATCCCAATGGGACTCCAGCTTTCAGTGCCGCCTTAATACTTTGAGCAGAGGTAAATGATGGCCCACAGGTTATGTCCGATTCATCAACTAGAACAGCGTGAGCTACTTCTAGTGCTTGGAAGGCCGTCTCAAGGGAATCTTCATCAGCCTCAATATACCAGAATGATGACAAGTTGCTCACCATTAAGTCTTCTTCTCCATGGACAATAACCAACTGGTCATCCACAACAAACTTCATTTTTTGGTGGAGAGTAGAAGTAACAATGCCAGCTGTGTGAATCCATGGTCTTCCCAGTAAACAACTGTAGACAGGATTAATGTCCATCACCTAGAAGGTGACTTCGAAGATTTATGGTCTAATTAGGATAGGAAGATCAACTTCTCCTATCACGGCTCTCCTGGATCCATCAAATGCCTTGACTATGAGAGAAGTTGGCCTCATGGTAGCACCTTGATACGCCAACTTGGCCAATGTCCTTTTAGGTATTACGTTGAGCGCTGATCCTGTATCAATAAGAACTCGGGACATTGTATCCTCTTCACATTTGACCGACACATGTAGAGCACAATTGTGCTTACGCTTCTCAGCTGTTAGATTGTTGTCGTCAAAGCTCAATGTGTTGCAGGCAGTGATATTTGCTACAATGGAGTCAAACTGCCCCACTGTAATATCTTTAGTAACATGGGCCTGTGTCAGGATTTTGAGCAAAGCCTGGCGATGCGTCGGAGAGCTTAAAAGCAAATCCATGACCGAGATCTTAGAGGGTGTTTGATTTAGTTGGTCTACCACCCTATAATCACTTCGTCTAATGATTCTCCGAAATTCTTCTTCATCGTTCTTGAGACTTTCTTTTCCTTTAACTAAAGGTTCTTTAGTGGCGACTGCCTCTGGAACAGGCTTCTGAGGAACAGGAGCTTTTTGAACAGGAATTGCTGGTGGAGGAGCCACATTATATGTTCGAGGTTGGTAAATGCGACCACTCTGGGTCTTTGCTTCCACCGGCAATGTTAGCCACATTTGCTGGTTTCTTTTCTTTGAAGATCCCCTCGCACCATGAATAGTCTTGCTTTGGTGTCACGGCTCTTGGGTGAGGCTTGGATCCCCCCCTTGGTTCAAAACGGGCTTGTCCCCTCCCAAATTTCGGGGGTGCATCGTCGCGGAATACCGGCCGGACGTTCTTGTAGTTTTTGTTGCTGTTATTATCCCTGAATATAGCTCTTTTGTTGGGCCCTTCTGGCATGTTAAACACCGGTTCGATAACTGCCACATCTTTCTCCTTTTTCTGGTGAGCGATTTCTATCATTCCCTATTCAACCATTGCCTGAATGTCTTTTTTCACAGCGTCACAACCCTCAGGATTCAGCATACATTCTTTGCAATCTTCGTGAGATGTCTTAAGCGACCATGCCTGAGCAAGGCGTTTGTGTAGGTCTGTGAATGGCACTTTGATCTCACCAACAGTGGTAACTTTCTTGTCTTATGACCCTTCACCTTCTTCAGTAATGGCATTGACTCCACCATGATTTGGCAGAGGGTTGCTTTTTACGTTGGGATGATTATCTTCGAAGGATAGAATTCTTTTTTCAATTAATTCACGAACTAGATGCTGAAGGGCGAAGCAGCCTTCGAGATCGTGGCCTGGAGCATTCTCATGAAATAGGCAGCGAGCATTTGCATTGTAATAGAACGGGAGTGGATTAGGTGGAGCACCTAATTTTCTTGTTTTGACCAACCCTCTTTCTATTAACATGGGAAACAGGTCGATGTAGCTCATCGGAATAGGCTGTATTTTTGGCCTATTTGCTTGATAATTTGCCCTCGGAGCCCTGTTCTGCGACTGTTGACCTTGCGGCTGCTGGTATTGTTGTTGATTATTGGAGTGATATTGTTGCTGATTGTTGGGGTGATATTGATGTTGGTTGCCAGACTGATATTGGTGCTGATTACTAGATGCCCCAGGCTGGGGACCATGTTGTGATGAAGGTTGAAAAACCGGAGTCACCGCTGCTACATATGATGGATGGTACTGTTGGCGATGGCTTCGGGAGTTTTGTGATTTCTTCCCATACGTGATTGCACTCATATCTCCCTCTTTCTTTTTGTGAAATTTGCTGACTGGCTTCTTTGTTGTGCTGGCGCTTGAAGTAATATTTGGAGTGGTCACTTTTCCACTCTTTAAACCTGCTTCCACTTTGACCCCCACTGCCACAATATCAGAGAAATTTGTTGTGACACTGCTGATCAATCGTTCATAGAATTCTAGCTGAACTATATCCACAAACCAGTCTGCCAACTCCTTTTCAGTAAGGGGAGGCTCTACTTGTGCTGCAGTTCCGCGCCATCTTTGCGCATACTCCTTAAATGTTTCAGTATTTTTCTATGTCATGTTGAGAAGCTGACGACGGTCGGGAGCTAGGTCCATGTTGTACTTGTACTATTGAATAAAAGCATCTGAAAGGTCTTGGAAACTGTGGATCTTCGCTTGATCTAAACTGAGATACCACTTAGCCGAAGCTCCTTTAAGACTATCTTGGAAACAGTGTACTAACAACTTGTCATTTTCAACATGCGGAGCTATCCGCCTACAGTACATGATTAGGTGCACTTTAGGACAAGTGGTCCCCTCATATTTGTCAAATACTGGCATCTTAAGTTTATGAGTAAATACCAATCCAGATACCAGACGTAGGTCCTTGGCATCAGATCCAAAGACATGGCTTCCTTCGATGGCCCTCATCCTCTTGGCCATGATGTCCATCTCTACCCTTAATTTTTCGTGTTTTTCGTCTTCGGCTTCAGAACCGTCGGGTATATCAAAGATTGGCTGTTGATTGGCGAAAACAGGTCGTACTGTAGTGGGTCCACCCGCCTGAGTGAAAATAGGATTTCTGATTGTTGAGTCGAACAGGGGATTGAGACTCGAAGACTGCATATTGTTGAATGATGGCACAAAATCCCGGGACATGCCATAGGGAAATTCTGCTGAAGTAACAGGAGCTACTATGACATTGGCCGCTGCTGTGGCAACTTCGGAGATTACTGTAGGTTGCATGTCCATCTTTGCTTTGATTATGTTGAGGACTTCCATGATCTGGCTGACGTCCCCTTTGATCCCTTCAATGTCATTATCCATTTGATCGAACCTCTGGTCATTATCTCCCATCTTCTTTTGAGCTTGGGACCGTGTATTGTATCTTTGAGTACTCAGTGTGACTCCTTCTCTCTTTTCTCTGAACAAGAACAAAGGATGAGCTGCGAAACCCAAATGCAAGACCGATGCAGGATGAAATGCGAATGCAAATGCAAATGTGGATGCATAAACCATTCAAGGAAAAACGAATTTTTTGTTTACAAACAAAAAGTTAGAACAACATGTAACGACATGCTTAAAAAGCGTTTTTCATTTGATAGCTGGAAATCTATTACAATAGAGTGGCCCTTGCTAAAAAGCAAGACCTTTCTTACAAGAAAATGAAAGTAAATGCAACAATAGGATTTCAATCCTTTTAGGGAAAGCAGGGAAATGGTGAAACAAAGATCAATCTAACAAGACGATCCTTCTCCTTCTTGGACTCTGACATGAACTTGGTCCTGGCGGATAATTTCCCACAGGTCTTCGTTCTCTCTTTGCGCTTTGATCAAAGTGTATTTTAGCTCTTCCCTAGTTGTGGGGACCTCAGGCTCCATGGTTATCTCATATTCATGAGTATAGAACATGGTCAAGGCAATTTCTTTTGACCATAGCAGGTACCCTCGGGTAGTTAAACAACTTGCATTCTCCATTGGAGTTAGACCCAAGAGGTATGGATCTCTTTGAGTGTATTGAGCATTAGCTTATACTTCTCGGTTGTGACCAGTTTCGCAGAAGAAAGGTCTCAATAGTTCTGGTTTGGGCTCTGGTCCGGTAGGATACCCATATTGACGCCGGGCAAGGATAGGATTATAGGTGATAACCCATTCTTTCCCAATGAGAGGCACATTGGGGAAATCTCCGTAACTAGGAATCATGACTTGGTCACCAAAGCTGGTGTCATACCATGTGATGTCATGGTGCCTGAGGGTGATGAGTTTAGAAACCCACGCGCTTTTGGTAGGAAGCCTCCAAAGGATATGAGTTCTTGGCAGATGAGAAGTAAACCATCGGTCAAGTAGTGCAAGGCAGCATGAGAATTGCCCGCGATCATACAAGATGAAGCGGTGGATGACTACATAAGTATCAGCTAGTATCGCGTTGATCGGATTTTTGATGATGAAGAGGCGGATTGCCTCTTCACTGATGAAGTCGTAACTGCTTGGAAAGAGATACAACCCATATATCAGAAATGCCAGAATCGCTTCAAAGATGCCCAAGTTTCTGCTTTCATAATGATACTCGGCCATCTCCATTTGAGGTCTCGCATCCATTCCGTACCACCCTCCTTTCGCTCTCATCGGTGGTAAATCCTCTAGCTTGATATGTAAGGCTTTAGCCAAGTCCCTCTTCTTTGGTTTTCCATAAGGAAACGTGAAGGTCCATGGAATTTTCAAATAATCAGTATACTCCTCGATGGTTGGGAGTAGCTGAAAGTCTGGAAATACGAAGCAGTGGTAGGTTGTAGAGTAAAACTCAACCAAGGCTTGCAACATGGGCTCGTTGATCGGAGCACTTATCAGCGGTAATAGGTCTCCATATTTGACTACGAAAGCAGCGGGATTTCAGACAAGTCTTGTTAACATCCTTAGACGGCCCAATCTCAGATCCGGGAACGGAAGCATATCTCTTCTTACCATGTTGTTATCTGCAAAAAGAAAAAATTGAATTTCCTTGAATGGTTAGAAGAAATGCAAATGTAAATGCAAATGGTGTCATGGAACTCAGACATTTACGAACATCAGAAGTCGCCATTTCATTGATTAACAAAATGGATTACAAAATATTGTTTCCCCTTACAAGAGTTTTAAGCATAAACAACAGCTAAATGAATCCTATCAAGGTTCCCCTAGCAGCCTTAAGTTGAGCTTCTCGATCTTTATTTCCATCTGAGTCTTCTCAAAGATGAGTCTGTCCACAATTATTTTCCACGGATTAGACTGAGGCTCATAAGGTTCTTCTAGTGCTTTCCTCTTCTTACAAGAGAGGATTTCTTCGTCTTTCAATTGGAGTTGTTTCTAGAGCTCCGCATTTTCTTCGACGACTATTTGATACTTGTGCTTCCAAGCTTCTTCAGTTTGTTGTGCTTTGACCAAAGCAATCTTCAACTTTTCTTCTTCAGACATGAAGACTAAAGGGTGTTCTTCCTTCAAAGCCATAGGCTCTTGCTTAGGATAAGGCATCCTTAGTGTGATGGCTCTCTTTCGAACCCATTGAAGGTAAGGTTCCAAAGAGACACAGTTGAGTCTTCCAAGATCCTTTTTCCCTTTCTTGTGTAGATGCTTCCATGCCTCTAGAATATTCCCTTTTAGTCCTTTACTATCTTCCTCCTCTTTGAAGAAAATGTTTTCCACTTGAACACCATTAAGTTTGTCCTTTAACGGGTATCCCAATTGTCGGTGGGCGAGTATTGGATTATAGTTGATTTCTCCATTGGCACTGAAAAGAGGTACATTGCCAAAATCACCACAATTATCAATGATCATTATCCCATCATAGTCACGACTATACCAATCAATATCGGGGTGGGTAAGAGCCATGATCTTTTGCGACCACCATCCTTTCTTTGGATCCCAAAAAGCGTTGGCTTTGGGAAAGTGTGAAGTGAACCATTTATATAACAAAGGAGCGCAACAAGTGATCATTCCTCCATTGTGAAAGTTCCTCAGATGAACAGAATGGTATGTGTCTGCTAACAAGGTAGGCACAAGATTCTTCGTCAAGAAAATTTTAATGGCATTGAGGTCCACAAAATTCTCAAAGCTCGGGAACAAGAAGATACCGTAGATGAGTAAGGCAAGGATAGCCTCGAATGCATCCATGCTTAAATGATCCGCATAATACTGAGCTTTCTCAAACAAGAACTCTGCTTTTAACCCAAAGACTCCTCCTTTTGTAATCAGATTCTTTTTAATATCAGTCACTCCCAAACGTGTAGCCTTGGCAATGTCTTGTTCTTTAGGGTCCTTCTCCACAATTGGAAAAGGAGAATCTTCAAGAATGGGCAATCCAACCAACTGAGAATACTCTTCTAGTGTGGGCACTAGCTGATAATCAGGGAATGTGAAACAGTGGTAGAGCGGATCATAAAACTGGAGAAGAGTAGAAAGGAGTCCACTATCCATCTTTATCTTCAAGAGTAGCAACAACTTCCCATACCGGCTTTAAAATCCCTCTAGATCTGTCACTAAGGTGCTCAACCTTTTCAAGTCATCTAGGTTAAAACCCTTGTAAGTGTACTTCAATGTTTTCTTTCTTTCACTGTTCATGACGACCTCTGATGTTTACAAATAACAAAGTCTGAGTTCCATGAAACCATATGATGATATGATGATACGATGATATGAATGCAAGATGCACAAACACAGGCAAATGCATATGCACACAACACAAGCTTAGGTTTAAGGACAAGCATGAGTCCAAGGGTCTACCCATCCCCAAAGATTGTACTATGGATTGATTGTACCTGCCGAACGGGTTTTACAAAGTTCCCAGAGTCATCAACCCATCTTTCGGATATTATCAACTTCCCAAATCACTTGGTAATCGATAATATTCTCAAGAGAATCTCGTCTGAGTGTAGTATCGCGTATCAACTATTTCGGAAATACTTCCTTACAGTCATCGCACTACGTCCTAATAAGGCCAAAGTGGGGTAAAGTGTATTCTAAAAGTCCACAGTGTCATGGGCTCCTTCGTTGAAAGTAGCATTGTTTTCACGAATACTCGATCAACAATACTAAAACTTTCAAAAGGGCCTACACTGAGCGGTGGTTTCTCAAGTTAGCTTGGTCGGGAATCAACTCCCTATAAGCCTTCTTGAATATACCACCATCCTATCATAATTTCACTCAAGTCTGGGTATAGGACCGTCTCACCACTCAAAGCACCCAATACCCAACAATACAAACAAATATATTGACAAATATACATGTTAAGCAAATATTCAAAAATATAGCATGCAATTTAACAAAATAGGCTAAACCCTCAAGTATAAGTAAGTCTCCCCAGTGAAGTCGCCATTTCTGTTGCGGTGAGAATCGTGATACCAAGCTATTGATTAACTTGAATCTTTAATTCTTATATTACAACCGGACTTTAATTTATCCAAAGGAAAGGTCTAAAGAAAGAAAGAACCTTTTTTGCGATGTAACAACAACGCTAAGAGATTCGGGGATCGGGGGTTGGTTATGCCTAGGGTAGGTATTTCACATCCTAAACATCTGTAGTACTCTACATGAACCTTTTGTTTGTTTGCATGCTAATTTTGGTAAATGTTTGCTGAGGATTGGGATTGGGTAAAAGGTGTAGGTAAAGACCTAAAGATAATTTCTAAGTTTGCTCGCAAAGACATCGCGTCCTCTGCCTACGTATCCTAACTAGGATAGAATCAGAGCAATCGTAGTTCACCTCACTAAGGTTGAAGAACACTTGATTGTGATCAAGGTTCACAGGGGAACAAACATTACAATGCTTGTATAGAGTTTAACAAAACTCTCTAGATCTATGTTATAACACTCAAGAAGGGGGTAAGTAATCATATCCATGATTCTTACATAGAGTTTAAAAACTCTATCCTAGGGTTCTATTTGAAGAAGCACTCCTAGTGTAGGTGGGTTTTCTAGACTTAAAGCAAAGTCTAAGGCTTACATGTTCTCACTTAACTAAGCTAGGGTTAGGATGACTTCACAAAGTCAAGGGAGGGGTGAATGAGCTATCCAATGACACAAGGGTCAAGGGAGAGAATTTTCCTTTGGAAGGAGAGAGAGAGAGAGAGAGAGAGAGAGAGAGAGAGAGAGAGAGAGAGAGAGAGAGAGAGAGAGAGAGAGAGAGAGAGAGAGACAACTTGGGTGAGAACTAAAAAGTTCCATCACTTGGGGAAAGGATACTTAACAAAGCAAGATAAAATAAGATTACAATTAAGTAAGCATGCATATTACAATAAGCAGATACTTCAAATAATACCAACGGTTACAACCAATAGTCAAATATCTTAACAAATATTGGAGCACATCTTAACAAAGCTTGAGGACATATCTTGACAAAGATTGAAAACATGATGAAGGTAACACCCACATAAACAAATTACAATTTGAGAGTAAGCATGTCATAAATTCAAAGCATAGCAAATGTAACAACAATATGTATAAATGATAATTGAACACAAGTAAATCAGTTTAACCTCATAATTTAGGAGGAACACACAAAATTAAGATCATGGTGACCACCAAAGGAGAGTACCCTAGCATGTTAACTAACAAGGGAAGTAAATATCTCACAAGAAATTTCAGGCATGTTCAAAGGAATTTCAAAAGTATGTAAGATAACGATCTTAACAAATGAACACATTTCCACCTAGGTAAAAGGCATCATAATTAATAAAAACAAGCAATATTTTTATATCATATAAAAATAGACATTATAACAAACAAATTGCAAAAAGAATGGATCAAAAAGGGTGAAAAATGAGGGAGTTATGAATATTTGAAGATTTGATGAATTATGACAATAAAACAAACAAATAAAACAAGCAAATACAAAACAAAAGGAAAGGGGCCATGCTGGGAATTGAACCTAGGCCCCTTAGTTGCAAACTCACAAACTTAACCACTGAAGCACTCACGCGCGCTACCAAGGTGAAAAAAAGATGAAGCATGAAAAAACAAAAAACAAAAGGATTCGACCTCCACACGAGTCGAACCCAGGTTTGGCTAGTGAAAGGTGAGATATGCACGCATGCTTCTACCACTGGGGTGGCTATACATCCGTTGATATAGCCACCCCCATAAATATATATGGTAAGTTTACATGATATTCTGGGCAAATAATGAAGCAAAAACAAGGCAATGTTCAAAATGTGTTTTGATGTCAAACTCATTCAATTCATAACCAAATCAAACAAACCTTAGATCAATCTTGGGTGTTTTCAAACAAGGAAAAAGATGGTCCAGATAGAATTTTGAAAAGAGGCTTTGAAAAAGAAACACGATGCAAGTTGCTATTTTGAATGAAAAATGCGTTTTACAAAACCAAAGATCAAACTAGTCATGCTATGATCAGGAAAAGAGCTCAAACACAATTCAAATATCATGTATATCAAGTTTATGCATTCAAACCAAACACTCATGAGTCAAAACTCCAACTGTCATGTGGAAATGAGAAAAAACAAGACTCTTGCAAGTATGATAGGGAAAGTATGAAACATTCCACTTTGGAGTAAATGAATCACACATACATTCTCAAAACACCATATAGGGTGTGTCTAAACCTCAAATTTGTTCACAAACAACATGGATTTGAAAAACATATGGCAGCTGCAAATTTGGTGAGTGAAGAGCATTTTCAAGGCTACAACTCCACTCTCTCATGTTTAAAACACTTTGAAGGTCCTCACACACTCCAAATACAATATACATGAAGTTTCAAAACAGATAAAACTTAAATTCAAACTTGAATACAAAGTGACTTGTGGTTTTGAAATTATGACATAAGTTGCAAAAACAAGTTCAAAACAGTTTGAACAGACACACATCAAACAAACACTATGATTTAAACAACATAAACTAAAAGACTCCTTGATCAACCTCATAACTGGTCTAGACAACAATAAACCACACCAAAAACTGCCAAATGAGTTAAAGCTAACAAACCTATAACTGATCCTAAACAGGATATTGACACAAATGCAACCTAGCATGATAATGCCTACATCATCTATTTAAACATCAACTCCAATGCAAGTTTACAAACCCTGAGCAGTAGGCAATATAAGGAGCACACGTGTTTTTCTTTTCAAAAAAGTTTGACAGCTATGGTATGCAAACATGGTTCAGATGCAAAGAAGAACTTCTCATTGACAAACAATACATACACACACCACAAATATAGAGAAAGATGAGTTACCACTCTGTGATTAAGCATATTGCAAGCATACAAGATTTTGGTATGTGGTCATGACAGTTTGGCTAAAAAATGCAATTAAGTAGTGAAATGCAAATGTAGGTAATCTTAGACCAAACCAAACATCTACACACATTTGAATCAAACATATGAGTGATTTACAACTCTAAAATAATGCATATGCAAACAGAAATACAATTTGGGTATGTTGTGGCAGATTTGGTGGATAAGTGTAATTGGAAAGTGAAATGTGAAAACAAACCAGGACAACACAAATAACCAATGTGCACACATCAAAAATATCATCATGAAAGTGTTTTAAATGCAAGGAAGATCATGTGTCAAGTAGAATGAAAATTAGTGTGTGTGGTAAAAGTTGGAAAAAATCTGCTTTGGCAAGAGATTCACCACAACAGGGCAATTTTAAAGCAATGTTTTCTTTCATGAAAAAGAGGTTATACACATATTATGATGATGCTAACAGATGAGATACAACTCAAAAAATGGATGAAATCCTTACCAAAACAGAAATTAGCATTTGAAACTCATGTCAAGCAAGAACAATGACTTAAATATGCACAAGCCAAAACCATGACAGTTGGAGAAATTGGGATCATGCACAAGTTTTAAATGGATAGGACAAAAGATTCA
This sequence comes from Lathyrus sativus, assembly GCA_963859935.3. Lineage (NCBI taxonomy): Eukaryota > Viridiplantae > Streptophyta > Magnoliopsida > Fabales > Fabaceae > Lathyrus > Lathyrus sativus. The sequence continues at coordinate 319,621,520 of OZ012740.1, read as the reverse complement.
ATGCATACAAATCATGTAGAAAATGCTTGAAATAGAATGTGATATGTTTGGTATCAATGATGTTTTTTTAAAAAAGCAACAGTTGAGGCATGGTAAGGCAATTTGAACACTTAGGCAGATTTTGAACACAAAAGCAACATACACATTCCTGAAATAGGTAAATAAATGAGTCCACAACTTCAAGTTAAGCAAAAAGCATACCAAATCAAAAATGACATGTTGATTCCAATTTGACAGCAAAAACAAACAAGTCTCACAAGACAGCCCTAATGACCAAGCTTCATATTTCTCACATCTCCACCAACACAAGCATCATGAACAAAATCAAACATTAAACCAAGGCTTGAGGCATAAGGAATAGCAAGTATAACCACTTAAAAACCACTTCATAGCAATGATAGGCAAGACAAACATGAAAATACCACAATGAAAACAAAGGGGCCACATTGATTCACACATGATCAAGGGCAAGGGGGGATCTATGAGCAACTTACAAGTTATCTACATATCTCACTAATGAGCTAGGCTTGACAATTCTAGGGCAAGCAAATCACTATTTCAAAGTTAGATCCTAAATCTACCAAATGACCAAAATCTCACAAATAAGTCCAAACATGATAACAAAGCACAAACTTGTAACATATCATCCACATATCATATACAAATTACAATATATTGACAAAATAAGCATCATGATCATAAAACTAGGATTCTTGACAAAGAAGCACAATAGGGCAGCCATGGTATGTTTTCACACAAACCACCACAAAATGACAATACAGGACAATTTATGATTAATAGATAGTTAGAATATCACATACCTCTTATTGACCAGCCTTGAACAAGCAAAAAGCTTAGAAACCCAGAGATACTCCTTCCTTTGCAATGAGATGAAGCTTACTTCCTCTTGAAGCAACAAAACCAAACTTCAAGACAGTTGGAGTTAGGTGATTCCCAGTTGATTTTCAATGCTTTGGATAGTTTTAATATGACATATCTGAGGTGTATGGATGGTTAGAACAACAAGAACAAGCCTAGACAAGGATTTGGCAAGTTTTGAGTATATTGGTCAAACTTTCTTGGTGTGAAAGTTGACTTTTTGAAAAATGGTATTTTTGAGAGGTTTTAGGGTATGTACACCTTCTATACTATATTTAGGGATTGTGTGGATGATTTTGAGAGGCTTGGAAATGAGGGAACTGGTCTTGAGCAGAGTTTTGCTCAAGACAGCTTTTTGGTGAAAATGGGGACTTTGAGATTTTTGAGATTCTTGAAGAATGAGAGGAGAATGAGAGCTATGATTTCTCAGGTTTCTTGAGATTGCTCTGGTTTACTTAAACTCATAGAAGAGGCCTCTATTTATAGCCAAACAAGAGTGAGGGCAGCCTTGGTCTTTTACCACTTTTGGAGGAAGTTTTCATGAGATTTTCAAATGAATCTTGCAAGATCTTCTCCTATCAGCTTCATTGTTCAAAGCAGATTAGAAAACTCAAGTGGAGATGGACATGAAGTGACTGAGATGATCTGTGAAGGTAGAGTACGCCAGCTGCAACAGTCCTAGCATTAAAAGTTTCTCTCTCCTTCTTACATTTGATTATTATATTGCCAAGTTGCAACAACTTGCTATGTTCACTAAAACCATCCTTTTTTCTGGTTTTCTCTCCATCTATGCCTCACATTATCAGTTTGAATCAAGATCCAAGGGCTGAGAGTGGCTTAAGTTGTGAAAATCCAAATTTGAGAATTCTTGACAAAGTGATTTCAAGTGTGACAGGCCCAACTTCTATGGTGCATAACTTCCTGCTCAAACATGCTATTGAGGAGTTCTACCGCAATTTGGAAAGCCCTTAAGTATCTCTATAACTTTCATGTTTTGGGAATTTCCAAATTCTTGATGGAACTAGGTTGAAAAACCCTTCAAAGTTTCTGAAAAAACCACTTAAAAGTGCCAAATAACTTAGAATTTTTCTAAGTTATTTCCCCCTCAAAAATGAATTTTGCTATAACTCCAATTCTATGATTTTTTTGATCATGGAACACTTTGAGGATTTTGTAGGATTTGTCAAAAGCTTTCCAATGAGCTTTGAACCACTTCATTTGGATGTGTGGTTGAGGAGTTATGGTCTTGCCCCTTTCGAAACCCTAATTCCCGATTTTTGCAATTACTTCTTAACCCTTGATCCAATGGTCATGAAATTTTATGGGGAGGTGTAATTTGATATAAGGAACATTTTTGATTCACACCTTGAAGTCAAATTCCCTATTGTTGAAGAGTTGACTTTTCGGTCAACCGTTCAATCAATCGGTGCCTACCGAGTCGCCCGTTGATGATCCGGACATCCTGAGGACTTGAAATTCTTTGAATGGACTTTACTAAGCCATAGGAACTTAATAGACCAAGATCCCACCATTGAAGCATTATTTAAACCAAAATTCAAACTACAGTTGACTTTTTCTCGTCGAAAACCCTAATCGGGTACCTTAAATTGCACTGTTCTCAATTCCCGGGTGACCACCTCAAATTGAATCCATACTTGATCCAATGTTGTATTCTTGATGATGTGGATACTTATTTGAAGTTGAATCAATCCAAAATATTGACTGATCAGACCACCGAAATCTCGATTTTGACGGTACGGAACCCTACTTCATCTGCATCTCTACAAAGATAAACTGAAAATGGGTTAAGGTTAGTTAATCAAGTGAATATGATCCTATAATGATGATGAGGATCTAAGGGGTCAAAATTTGGGGTGCAACAGTATCCTAGAAGAAGTTTTCGAATGCTATTGTTTTTCATGAGTCTTAATACTATTTTGCTCGGATTGCAAAAGTTCAAGTGTGGGGGAATTTGATCAGTGCATTTTAATGCACATTCTCTTATGTATGTATTTAGGAATTTCCTTAGTTTTTTTGTTTATTCTACTGTTTTATTATGTTTTTATAATTAAGTCTTTATTTTCCTTTAATATATTTTCGCAGCTTATTTTTAGCTTTAGAGGTTACTTGATACCTGTCCACTGTTCGAATCATAACTGGAGCTAAGAATCGGATTTACAAGTTCTACTAGGTATTGGAAATCTGAGACAAAGAGCTACAACTTTCATGTTTTATGTAGAAGCTGATTCGGAGTGTAGAAGGCTCGAATAATTCGTTGAAGTCAGGACTCGAATTCTGCCTTTGGGAATACTTAGTTCTGGGCTATTTTTTTTAATGTTTTTTGACCCAGTTGGGTTAGAACTGGATTTTGTTATGCTTCCCTATATCTAGTAGCAGCCATGCTACTTTCTAGGGAGAATTTTCACTATTCATAATTGGAGTTTTTGTTTTTGTACGATAAACCCGAAATTCATTATTTTTCTATTTTTTATAAATTGTTTACTATTTTTATATTTTCAGAAAAATCCGAAAAAATTCTTAAAATTCCTATTTTTCTTAATTAAATTAAATTGTGTTTTTAGATTTTTATGAATTTATTTTAATCATTTTTCTTCTTTGATTTTGTTTCTGCCTATATAGGGACATTGTTGGCATTATCACATTTGTTGATGCATTAGTCCTGACTACTAGGTCTTCTTGTTTTGGCATTTTTTATTTTGATCCTTAACAATTGTGATTCTGATTCTTTGTTCTCACATTGCTTGTTTGATTCTGAATTTGCTTTCGAAAATTACATGGCTGACCAAAGAACATTAAGAGAGCTTGTTGTTCCTGATGCTAATTATAATGGCTTGTGCATTGAATATGTTGACCCTGTTGTTCCTTTTGAATTAAAATCTGGATTATCACACTTTTTGCCGAGATTTAGTGGTCTTGCAGGTGAGGATCCATACAAGCATCTTAAAGAATTCCAGATCGTTTATTCTACTCCACTGAGACCTGAAGGAATTGTAGAAGATCACATCAAGTTGAGAGCCTTTCCATTTTCACTACAAGGTGCGGCCAAAGATTGGTTATATTATCTTGAGCCAAATTCTGTTGCAACTTGGAATGATTTAGAGAAGGTATTCCTAGAAAGATACTTTTCTGCCTCCAGAGCTACCTCGATACGAAAAGATATTTGCGGTATTAGACATCTAAATAATGAATCATTGGCTGAATATTGGGGGAGATTCAAAAAATTAGTTTCAAGTTGCCTACAACACCAAATCACCGAGCAATTATTGATTCAGTATTTCTATGAAGGATTAAAACTAATGGATAGGAATATTTCAAATGCTGTTAGTGGTAGAGCACTTGTTAATAAGACTCCAACTGCTGCCAAAGCCCTGATTGAGAACATGTTGCTTAACTTCCAACAGTTCACAACGAGAAATAATTCTGTCCAAATAAAAGGTGTGAATGAGGTTCATGTTTCTTCTTCCAGCAAGGCCTTCGAAAATAGAATTGATGAGCTAACCGAATTAGTGAAACATTTGGTAGTGGTAGGTAAGGCTCAAAAAGCAGCCCAAACAACAAGGTTATGTGGTATTTGTACTTCTCCTGACCATCCAAATCTTTGATATGGAAATCAGCAGCCCAACTAACAACAATTGATGTTACCATTACCACCACCACAAAACCCTCCATAGGATGCAACCATTTCTGCCCCAACTTCCAGACCTTCATTAGAAGATATTGTTAAGCAAATGGTTGTCAATACTCTCCAATTCCAACAGCAGACAGATTCCAGTATCCAAACCCTGCAGACACAGATATGGCAGCTTGCTTCTTCAATTAATGGCATTCAGTAAGCACAAAGATCCAACCAACTACCCTCCCAAAAATTGGTGAATCCTAAAGGTCCTAATGTGAGTGCAATGTCCTTGCGATCCGAAAAAGTTACAGATTTTTCCCCCAGAAAAAAATGAGAAAGTTGTTGAGGTCACACTTGAACATGAACCTGAACCTTCTGTTGTTGTTGAGGCAAGAGAAAGAGAGTATGTACCTAAGATACCTTTCCCATACAGAGTATCCAAAAATAAAAATATGGAAGAGGGAGACAAAGAGAGAGAGAGAGAGAGATTCTAGATGTATTCAGTGGCAGTGAACATTCCACTTGATGTGATTAAGCAGGTTTCAAAGTATGCAAAACTTTTGAAAGATTTGTGCACACACAAGAGGAGGATGAAGGGAAATGAGAGAGTGAACATGGGAAGAAATGTTTTAGCCCTCATTCAACCTAAACATACACCTGAAAAGGCTAATGTTTCAGCCCTCAATCATGCCATGTTTCCCCATAAATGCAAAGATCTAGGAACTTTTTCTATTCCATGTACCATTGGGGATAGTAAATTCAAAAATTTCATGCTTGACTTAGGAGCAGGAATTAATGTTATGTCTACTTCTGTATATAATAATCTTAATCTTGGTCCTTTGCAACATACAGGTTTAATCATCCAACTGGCGAACTGGAGCAATACTTGTCCTATTGGAGTAGTGGAAGATGTGATTGTCCAAGTTAATGATTTGCTTTTTTCTGCAGATTTTTACATTCTGGACATGGCCGAAGAAAAAAATTCAAGCAGATCACCAATTATTTTAGGTAGACCATTCATGAAAATGGAAAAAATAAAAATCGATGTTGATGATGGAACAATGTCTATGGAGTTTGGTGATACCATTGCTAAATTTAACCTTTTTGATGCTATGAAACATTCCGTGGAAGAACATTCTATTTTTCACATTGAAGTGCTTTCTGAGTCGGTTTATGATACTTATTCTGATTTGTTTTCAACTGATTTTCCGTCATTGCCTACTTTTGATAATACTTACTCATGTGATTCTTCCTCTGTTTTTTCTGAGATTAAGGCTGCTCAGCAGGTTGACATTGACATTGTTCCTACAGGTGAAGTTATCGATGAAGAAGATGTTTATGCAGCTAAAGCTCTCGACATCTATGTTGCACCAACACCATCCATTGGGCAGCCCCTTCACTTTGATAATTTTACTCATCCGAGATCATTCTTTGATCCGGGAATAAAGGTCAAAGGAACTATAACAATTTTTAAGGACGGTGAGCATTACTCGAAGCTGATCCATGAGTACTCTAATTTAGAAGGAGAGACTGTATAAGAGCCTTCACTAGCAAAGGTTGTTTATGCCATCACCTATCCTCCTTGACTGCTCGGGTGTGTTCTTTCCTTTCTCCTAGTCTTATTTAATAATTATGTCCTTTCATTGAGGATAATGTATGTTTTAAGTGTGGGGGAGGGAACCATTTCTTTGTTTTGTTTTCTTTAATTTTTTGTGTGTTTTCCTAAAAAAAAACATAATTTAGACATAGAAACGCAATGCATTTTTTTTTTTGAAATTTTTAGACTATAGATTAATTTGAGGTTAGATTATGAAGACTTAGGAAATGTTTATAAGATCGGTAACGCTTTAACACCTGAATATGGGAACCGATTTAAATACTTGTTATGACATAGCTTCGAGCTTTCATCCTTTAATAGCTCTTAAGTAGTTTATCTAGCAGTTAGCACCATCTAAAAATCACACACTAAGTAATTAAGCTAATGCAAATAAGTGAACAACTTTGTGCTTATTAAGAAATCTAAATAGGAATCCGCTTTTTAAGTTAGGTGACCCTCACCCGGTCACTTAGGCTAACGGTTGTGAAACCTTCAAAAAAAAAGGAAAAAAGTGGTTAATTTTGAATTGTTGAAAAGATATGGATCATAGTCACTAACAAGCTTATTTACCATGTGTCTGAATATATAACAGGCTTAATGTGATTGCATTAGGATGAAAGAGAGCAAAAAGGAGGATGAGTAAATTAGGCTTAAGCATAATAACATGATTCAGATTGGTTTGTATAGGAGGGAGGTTTATGATCGCACAATTGTGGATTTGTGTTCTTAAAATATCCTTAACGTGAAAAATTAGTACCTATCGATGAAATCTTGACCAAAGAAGAGTTTGTAGGCTAGAATGAGTTTCCGAATGCTATTGTTTTTCATGAGTCTTAATACTATTTTCCTTGGAATGCAAAAGTTCATGTGTGGGGGAATTTGATCAGTGCATTTTAATGCACATTCTCTTATGTATGTACTTAGGCATTTCCTTAGTTTTTTTTGTTTATTTTATTATTTTATTATGTTTTTATAATTAAGTCTTTATTTTCCGTTAATCTATTTTCGCAGCTTATTTTTAGCTTTAGCGGTTATTTGATACCTATTCACTGTTCGAATCATAACTGGAGTTATAAGAATTGGATTTACGCGTTCTACAAGGCGTTGGAAATCTGAGAAAAAGAGCTACAAGTTTCATGTTTTATGCAGAATCTGATTTAGAGTGTAGAAGGCTCAAATAATTCGTTGAAGTCAGGACCTAAATTCTTCCTTTAGGAATACTTAGTTTTGAGCCGAGTTTTTTTAATGTTTTTTGACCCAGTTGGGTTAGAACCGGATTTTGTTATGCTTCCCTATACCTAGTAGCAGCCGTGCTACTATTCAGGGGGATTTTTCACTATTCACAATTGGATTTTTTTGTACGATTGAATGGAGAACTAAATCCAAGGACTAATCTGCTGTAATCGGTTTTCGCCGACACTTTGAGGTTCTTTTGATTTCCAATAAAATCTTTTTTTCTTTCAATCTTTCTCTATGATATCTTGTTTTCTTAATTCGAATCATCTTTGGGTTGATTGATTTATTTCAATGATTGCATGTTCTTATAATTTAATTGCGTTTGCTTAATTCGTGTATGTTTCTCGTGTTTGCTTAATTCACCGTTGCTATATCTCATCTGTTTGCTTAATTCGAAAACTAGGAACATGTATCATATAATATCAATTGCGTTTGCTTAGTTGGTATTATAATCGAAAAAGGGATAGAATCCTCTTAGGAATTGAGAATTATTTGGATCGATGATAAGTTGGGAAACCAAAACAACAGATTAACCGTTTCAGCTTATTTTGACAATCACTTATTTTCACTATTTTTCTTTTAATTGAAATTCAAACCCCCATAAACCGTTACTGTGTTGGTTAATAACATTACAAGAATCCTTGTGAGAATGATACTCGAGTTGTCGTTATCGTTACTATTGTTTTAAAAAAATACTCATTTCTGATCTGTGCGCGACAGTGGATCAGGAACACAACTTGCAAAATCCAAAGATCAAGCAACAAGAATCAACAATAGATCATATTGTGAAGGATGTATCAAGAACAACACTAGTGGATCAAGAGATTACCACTTCAAATCTGAAAATTCTTCAAATCAACTCCAAAAACCACACTCCAAAGCCTTGATCTACTGAAATTGATGATGAAAAAGTGAATGGATGAAGGTTTAGCTCAAAGATTAGTAAGTTCTAGTGATGAACTTACTACCTTTCAAAGGAAGAAAGCGCTTTGGTGAATTTGGTAGTTGGAGAAAAACAAGAGTCAAGAAGAAATTTAAAGAGATGAATTTGGCTATCAAAAGCTTGTGAAATGAATGAAATGAAGCCTCTATTTATAGGATTTAGGCTTGGAAGTTTTGGTGGTTTGGGATTTGGTTTGGAACCAAAATTAGGCTTGGAATTTGAATTTGGAGGCAAAATCAAGATCAAATGGTGATTAGTGAATATGTATGGTAGGAATTAATTATGATGAGATAGGTAAATTAAAATGAAGTCATCTAGAATATTCTCATGATGAAACATTTGAATTTTGTGCCAAAATGTTGCAGAATTATGATGAGGTAGGGAATTAATTGATAATTATTTAAGAGACTCCAAGGTTCATGTGTTTACCTCCATGCCTTCTTCGACAAGCAAAAAGAATCGAGGCAGAGCCAAGACAGCACGTCAAAAAGTAACTTTTTTACGGTTTTTTTCTGTGGCAAAATTTCCACAAAAAATGCACAGGGTAATCGATTACCACAGGCAAATATTGTAAAAAAATTACTTTTTGGTGTGCTGTCTTGGCTCTGCCTCAACTCTTTTTACTTGTCGAAGAAGGCATGGAGGTAAACACATGAACCTTGGAGTCTCTTAAATAATTATCAATTAATTCTTGGAAACCCTTTATCAGATTGTTTTGAATTGTTTGGCAGATCAACTTTGACTTTGCTCAGATGAAATTCATTCGAGTTGAGGGACTAGTAATTGATATCCTTGATCCAAATTCTTCCTGAAAAAGTTAGTAAAGGAAAAAGAAACTTTTTTTTTTGAATTTTAATTAATGGTTAGTAAACATAAACATAAAAATAAAAGCAAACAAGAAACAACACAGATGCTCGATGACCCCCGCAAGGTATAAACCCAAAAATGAAAGAGATAGAGGAACCAAAGCATGATCTTGTTTGTGGTATGAGATGCAAATCAGATGTAGGAAATCTTAGGGGTAAAAATTAGGGTATTACAACTCCCCATATTTAAGTTTCTTCTATCAGGAGATAAGAAGGTTGAAAACTTCATCTCGATAAGATAGAAGAAACTTAAATATAGAAACCCAAATTTTTAGCCCTGAAATTGCACCTCGAAAAATGAAACAATTGAGAAATGCGACCTTCGCACGAAAGGCGCAGAATTGCGGTTTGATAGAGTCACCGCCGAACTTTATTTATCCCAGAAAAGATGGGAAAGGAAAATATCGAGAAAACCTTTAAGAGAAAGACAAGAAAAATGGTCGTCGCAACCACGTTCTAGGTTCGGGAGCCAGTTACGCAAGGGAAAGGTTTTAACCCCCCTCACGTCCGTTGTACTCAACGGGAACCTCTTAATTCAAATTGTGATGAACATTAGCTAAGCTTATTTGTTTTCTTCTCAACGATAAATGAAAAAGGTAAGATAAAAGGATACCGACGCTAGGGGAAAATTGGTGGTTATAGGAATAGGGTGCTCGCCAAGGATTAGGGCCCTTGTGCCTACGTATACTCATTTGGACGAGAATGAGAGATCAGAGATGCTGTAGTTCGACTACAGGAAAGGTTAGAGGGGAAATGGAAGGTGGAGGGAATTGTGCTCGCCAAGATCATCGCAATCTTGTGCCTACGTATCTTACATTCAAACGAGAATGAGGAATAAGAGCGTACGTAGTTCGTGGAGACGACCACGAAAAGGGGAGGCGTTGAATTGAGGTTTGGTTGGATGACGATTAGTAGGAGCTTAAGAAAGGCTCCTCGGGCTCAAGTAATCGGGAGAGTGAGTCAAAGGCGCGACTCTCTTTCTTTTTCATCTTGAAAAGAAGTTGTGCTTGAATGGTGTTTTGAATAATGAGTGGTTGGAAGATAAGTGAATGTTGTCAAGTTGGAAATGATTTAGAGGCGTCAATGGATCACACACGAGTAAGAGAACTCGCATCCAAACAACTGAAGAGAGATCAAAGGCTCAATCCCTCTCTTTTTCACATTGAAAAGAGTTAGATAGTTGTTAATTGTTTGATAATTTGATTGAGAAAATTCGATTAACGTTGGATCAAGGGTTTGATTGTATTAGCGTGCAAAGACGTGTTAAAAAGGAAGTTGGTTTGAAAATGGAACCGGCTCGACGATGAATCGAGGATTTGGTTGTGAGAAATGATACTAGTCCTTAAGGGTGCTCCTAATAACGAAACCACGATGAAATGTGCGAGTGTGTGCGATAGGTTGATGGCGAATGCATACGAGTAACCGACTTACGATGGGTGTTTGAAAATGGCTCTATGACAAATTGAGAATTAGTTTGAAACGATTTAGTTTACGCTAGTCCCTAGGGGTGCTCCTAGAAGATAAACCACAATCAAAGCAAATACAAATTTGTACATCAGAATGGGAGAAGGGTACATGTAAGTTACACGGGATTGCACGAAATAAAAGGTTTCATTGTCAAGTAGCCCAAGAGGAAGCCGTGTGTGTGTGAAGTGTCCTAAACTAAGTCTTGAGCAAGAGTTGGACAAAAAGCTCCAAGTTAGAGTTTCTGATAAAGTCCAAGTTCTGTTGCTCGAAAAAGTAACGAACAATCCACCAATTTAGGCTTTTAGGTTTTCGATATTATTAATGTGTTTTCAAAAAGTATGAACAAGATATGATGAATATGAATATGATATGAACAATATGAAAAATATGGCAAGATATATAACAATATAATCAAGATAATATCCACAATAGTATAATCAAGATAATATTAACAAGTATATGAATAAGATAATAAAATCAAGATATATTGACTGAAAAATAAAACAAGAGTATATTTACGGAAATTAAAGTTAGTTGCTATTCGATTTCGAATGAATCGGGACGAAATGTAGCGCTAAACCGTCGTAGCTCGATCTATGACGAAGATCAAACTATAGGAGGTCGCCCAAGTGAATACCCGTGCTAAAAACACGATGGAGAAATGATATTGAAGATCATTTTCCAATGTAATCGTGTCACATGGACGGAAAAGGTGACGGTCTTCATCGAAGGTAACCTATCACGATCCCAAAGTATAAAAAGTGATCTCGATGATCATTACCATAGATTTGAAATAATGAAGGTTAACAACCTCAATATATCAACATTCATGAATATAAAGACTTCATGGACCAATAATGAAAATAAAATGGAAGATGAAAATGAAAAGAAAAAGAGAAGTAAATTGAAATTAATGTGTAGTCAAAAGTAAACAAGAAATTAATAATAATAAAAAAAATTAAGAATTACTATCTTAAAAAAAAACTTAGAAGATAAGGAAATAATATTGAAATAAATAAACAAAAAACAAAAATAAAAAAAGGGAGGGGTGAGCCGTGGGATTAGGGGTGTATGAATGTGGAGGGATCATGTGGGCTCGTGAGCCCATCACCCTAGAAACGCAGTTGCGAAAAAAATAAAAGTAAAAAAATAAAATGGATGTGCTGAAACTAAAATAAGGATCACATGGGGGAAGCCCATCATTTTTGGATATTCCAAATAATCAAGTCAACAAACCCCTTTTTAAGCATGGAACAAATTATATTAGGAAAAAGAGAAAGATCAAAGAAACACGACATACCGTATTAACAACTAATTCCATAAAACAGAAACATTTCATCTCAAAAAGGAATAGAAAAACAAAAGCAAAATCGTCTTTCGAGTCACACGAACCGCTCCGTTTTCTCTAACTCGCCTCCAAGTTCTTGCTCTCTCTATTCTCTACTTCGATTGTGTTTCAGGTTTTGTCTCTATCTCTCCTTCTCCTTCTATTTCAAATCTTCATCTCCCGACTTCTCTCCATTTTGAGTTTTGATTTAATTTTGAATGGGTTTCATTTCTGGGTTTAATGTTGTATTGTTTGTGGTTTATGAGTTTTGGGATTTAAGAAAAAGATTTGAGGTTGTTGAAGAGGATGGAAGGAATTGGTTTTTTTGGAAGAATGATTTTGGTTCCCCCCAGAACCTCCCCAAATGAGTGAGAGAGAGAGATGGATTTATAGGAGTATGAGGAGGTATGAATTGTGATATCGTGACATTGCAAAAATTCGTGTTGTACGCTGCATTTTGGTCTCGTAAGAATTTGTGACGTGGTATTGATTTTGTAGCTTGTAGAGTCATTGCATTTACATTTTCCTCCTTGCAATATGCGGAGGCTTTGTGCAATGAAGTGGGGTCATATTATGGTTGTTGTGTGAAATATTTTCCGATGATACAAATCATGACGTTTTTTTCTTTTCTTTTTTTCGTTTGCAGTTTTTTGTGTCCTGGTGGCTGCGAATTGCAATTGTGTTTGTGTTGGTTTTGTTAATTTTTGTGTGCTTTTCTTTACAGGTCGGTATGTAAGAAATGGTTTCAAAGAAGATTCAAGTGGCTTAAGGACTGTATCATGGTGTGAAGACTTTAGTGAGTAGTAGCATAAGGGTGGGTTTGGCTGAAAGTGTGTGCAGGGTGACGTACATGAACAAAGGAATGGTTTTGGATATTCTCTCTTTTTTTTATAATCATGAGCACTTTTTCTTGTAATGGTTTTTTATGGACATGGGCTTGTACTTATAATTGTTTTATGTAAATGGACTTCTCTTTTTGTAGTCATGGGCCTTTATTGACAATAGTCTCCTTGTAATGTTCTCTTTTTCTTGCAAGTTTCGTAATGCACTTGGAATTTATTTTATTTTTTGCACTCACAATTGTCTTGAATCCCTCGTTTTTTTTGGTTCAAGAACAAATGATGAAACCCTGAATTATTCCCTAAGACATAAAATCTACCACAAATCTATCTTGTACTTCTGAATGAATTAAAAAGAGACCACCACTGAATTAGTCCTAGATCTTTTGACACAATGGAGCCACTAACGAATCATCCTTTGAATGGAACTCTATTGAACAAGAACACCTTGAAATCGGGGAGTCATAACTTGAAGTATGAGTTGCAATACATGAAACCCTAATTTGATATTGTCATGACCTCTAATGATTTTCTCCACCTAAAGCCCTTGACTTCAATACATCCTTGCTCTAAAAATAGTACATAACCAAGACAACAGGATAATGAAACACACTCTTCTTGTTTGACCAAGATTATGAAAAACTCACTTGAATCTCCATCATTAAACTTGCACACTCACTTGGCCTGACAACCTTGAATGAGACTAAATTCATCCTCACCACTCTTGGACCTAGGCACCCATTTTTGGATTTTTTTTAATATGGTTAGTGGGTGGAAATACAGATGAAAGCTATATATACAGGTAGGAAACATTTGGGGTATGACAGATATGCCACAAGATGATATGAATGCAAAGGATAAAACAACCCGCGAGGATGCCCAAAACAAAGGATTTACAGTAAATCGAGTGAAAATACGCGAAAAGACATGCTGGGGAACACATTCTATTCCTAGAGATATGTCAAGGTGACAAAAAGTATCTATCAATAGTTGAAAAGAGAGGGATAAGACCCTGGGAAGAGGAGTAGTGACATCCAAGAATGGCATTAGATGGAAACTACGAACAAGACAAAAGTATGCCAAATCATATCCAAGAGTGGCATTGGACAAAAACAGGAAAGTTTTTGGTAAAAACAACAGCGTCACCTAAGAATAGCATTGGATGGAGATGAAAAACACTCTATTGGAGGGTATGATATCCAAGAATGGCATTGGATGGGGTAACATCAAACATCAGAGACATCCAAGAATGGTATTGGACGGAGACAAAACTCAATTGACGATGTATCAATCAACATCCAAGAATAGAATTGGAGGGAAACAAAACTTCCATTTGAAAAATTTCACTAGGGACATCCAAGAGTGGCATTAGATGACAAGGGAAAACATTAGGGATATCCAAGAATGGAATCAGACTCAACTGAGAAAATGATATCCAAGAATGGCATTGGACAAAAGAAGTTTTGGAAAATACATCAAGAGCATCCAAGAATGGAACTGGATAAAGTGATAAAGAAATTTCCAAGAATGACACTAAAAGTAAAGGTAAATCACTACATTCAGGAATGGCATTGAATGATAGTGAGAAAGACATCCAGGAAGGGCATTGAATACGAAAGAGAAAACTCATCCAGAAATGGCACTGAATGAACAAATACGACTTTCAAGAATGGCACTGAAAGATATCCCAGAAGATCTGTTGGGGATTACAGAAGAGAGACATGACTTCCAAGAATAGAACTGGGAGAAACAAGAGGAACAAGATATCCAGGAATGGCACTGGAGATCAAAAGAGACAAACATCTAGGAATAGAATTGAAGTGAAAGAGGAATAAGATATCCAGGAATGTCACTGGAGATCAAAAGAGACAGACATCCAGGAATCGCACTGGAGTAAAAGAATACAAAGATCCAGGAATAACGTTGGAATAGAAGAAGACAAACATCTAACAACAACACTAGATGTACACGGAAATGACAACATTCAGGAATGCCAGTGAATGAAAAGACAGGTAAATGTTTTTGGTAGGCACCAAGTAAGTTGGACTTCGATCACAAGGTAAGATGTCGATAGCTACAGGACCTCGGGAAATGAACATGAGCATGAAACACACTTCGGGCTATGTGAAACTATGAATGATATATGAATTATTTATGCAGGTGATGCAAATGATTGAGATAACTGAGACATACTCTTTTGTGAGGGAAGAATGGATCTCTGATTCCTCAACACAGGGGAACAATTCCCACTCTGATTGGAGAGTAGATGTTGAACATATCTCTGTCACACTTATGAATTGTATCAGGCTGATGGTCCTTTGAGGAAAGGCATGAATAACTGCTTGGGGATTCTTGAAGAAGACTTCCCCAGGTTGATTTTATGATGAGGATAAACTGATCATGGCTTCAGGTTGATTACTGTAGGGGGAAAATGATCATGGCTTCAATTCTTGAAATGAATGCTAAGGATAAACTGATCATGACTTCAGTTTTTGAAATGACTGCCGAGGAGGCTAAACTTAGTACGGGTCTTGAAAGAGATCTTCTGGTTAACCAATTCAGAGAATAACTTGCACTGAGCAACAAATCTTGAACTAATTCACAACAAGACCTGGAAGTAATGTTCCCCTGATACGGTCACTGACCAAGTTTCTCAATTGTTTGAAATTTATTGATGAGGAAAGTTTGTCTGCAAATAAAATCATTCATTCAAACATGGTAATTTTAATGCAAAACTCATGCAATTTTGAAATCAAAAATCATTTTTGGAATGATATCATTGATTTATAGCAAATGAATCACTTGTCAAAACACGGTGATTTGAACCTTCAAAATGGAAAAGAAAGCAAAGGTATAACATGAAAAAAAATGATTGGAAAAAACTTTAGGAGTTAATTTACGCAATCTTACTGTAGTATGCTTACAAAAGAAACCTGGCTTCAATTAGGTCTTTTGAGGGTTTTAACATGGTCTGGTTCATGGCTTTTGAAACAAAGGATATAGACTCAAGGTTTATTTGTACCCAACCCATTCTTCATGATGATATTCAGTCCTATGCTTAGTTAATTTAACCTATGCATTCAGGTTCCAAGTGATTTTGGAACAGATGATGACTCAAGAGCCAAGGTTTTTTTTTTGAGATGGCAGTTACTTTTTCTTACAATGTTTTATTGTTTTTTTGATGAGGACCTCGGTTAACTCATTTTGTCTTTGAGGATTTAGGTAACCTGTTGATTGATGATTTTTTTGTCATCCCTAACTTTTGCCAGAACTATGTCATTTGAGCTTACAATCAGCGGGATGCCCCAATTTTTGCCCAAGTCTCCTTCATAGGTTTTAACTTAGCAGACTTTTTTTCTGAAAGATAGTGACTGTATGGCTTAATGATTACAGAGAACCATTATTGTCTTTTGATTTAAAAGACATCTTAGACACTTCTTTGATGTGTACGAAGGAAAGCTTATGACTGCAACCTTTATTAGAAGGTGTCTTAAATGATTCTCTCGTGTTTAAATGCATAGTCAAGTCAACTCAGAACTACCCATCCCCAGGTTAAGATTGCGAGTTTTTTCATACATAAAGAAACCTCAACTTCTAGGCTCAAAGAGGTTGACAAGGTATTCATCAGCCAAGTTTTAATTGAAAGCATACAATTCAGAAGTTTTGGGTATGTTGTTTTCATCATCCTCACTCCAATCTTTGCATAAACAAAATCTTGATAAAGAAACTGAACAGGAGATATATTCTTTTGTGTGAAAGAGAAAGCATAAAGATGCACACATCAGATGTAAATGAATTGAATCAAAAAATTTCAATGCTCATTTCATTAAAATTAACAATGGAAGTACAAACAAAGTTTGAAAGTAAAAATTCAATACAATCAGAGAAAAATGCAAACAGAAAGAAACAAGGCCTAGTGACTAATCAGCAACAAGGATAAGTTGTCCTGCCTGAAACACTGGCTTTAAGAGATGATCTGTCTGAACTGACTCAAACTTCACTTGGCATGCTCTGGAAAATGATTGTTGACAACATTAGGAATGGTATCAAGAAAGGTGAGGATCTTGTCTCTCATTAGTTCTTGTACTCTAGCTTTCAATGCATGGCAACCTTCGCATGTTATGGCCTGCCCCACCTTGATGGAACTCACAATGAAGATCGTCCATATAACCGGCTAGGAGTGGATTTGGAGGAGGAGGTAAAACTCTGGTTGTAATCAAACCTTTCTGAACAAGACCTAGATATAGCTCAGTGTAGGACATCAGGATAGGTTCAATGTTAGTTTTATTGCGATTCTGATTTTGTCTAACAGCCTGACGAAGAACTTGAACTGGTTGAGCATTGACAACAGGAGCAACTGCAGCTACATATTGTTGTTGCCCGTGATGAGGTTTACTTTCAACTAAAACAACATGAGTATCACCATCCTTCTTCTTTTGAAAATTCCCATCGGACTTTCTAGAACCACTAAAGACTTCAACATTAGTAAACTTTCCTTTCTTGATACCCTCTTCTAGTCTTTCTCCAATAGTGACTAGGTTAGCAAATCCAGATGATACACTTCCTATCATCTTTTCCCAAAAGAGTGGCTGAAGAGTGTTTATGAACAAACCAGTCAATTCCTTTTCTGCCAAGGGTGGCTCCACCTGAGCAGTTAGCTCTCTCCAGCGTCGAGCGTACTCCTTAAAGGATTATTTTTCATTTTGAGACATGTTTTACAGTTGACGGAGGTTAGGTGCCCTATCAAGGGTGTACTTATATTGCTTCAAGAAAGCATTAGCCAAGTCCTTCCAGCTTTGGATACAGTTCTTCTCAAGTCCCATATACCATTTCAGTGAAGCCCCACTCAAGCTGTCTTGGAAATAGTGAATGATCAATTTTTCGTTGTTGGTATAGGCAGCCTTCTTGCAGTAGTACATCACCAAGTGACTTTTGGGACATGCCCCTTGTATTTCTCAAATTCAGGAGTTTTGAATTTGGCAGGCATAACCAAGTCTGAAACCAAGCACATGTCCATTGTGGCAACACCAAAGACATCACTTCCTTCCACGTCTCTTATCCTTTTATCTAGAGTTTTCCATTGCTCTCTGACTTGTTCAATGTATTTAGGTTCTCCCTGACGTTCAAATTATGGACCAGTAGCATGGTACATGATAGAAGGATTCTCAGAAGTAGCTTGAGCAACAGTATGCACAACAGGATGAGGTTCAGTGAACAACAGAGCTTACGATATCGATAGTACAGATGGGCTAACCAATGGAGTAGTTGCAATGGGTGGTGAGTAATTCAGAGGTAATCCAAATGATGGCCAATTAGAAGCTGGTTGTTGGATCAGTGGAGGGTTAAAAACAGCAGTTGAGATTTCAAAAATCAAAATCCTCTGAGGTGGTTCTCCTCTAGCAATCAGAACTTGCATCATTTCTGTGAGCTTGGTCATGCTGGCCTTAAACTCATCAATTTCCATTCTGACTTCGGCATTGTGTTGTTCTTGATTTTCCATTCTCAATCTGATGGTAGCTCTAGTTCCGTAGTTGTGTTAAGGAAACAACTTGACAGTGGACAAATAACTGAAGAAGGAGATAATTGAAATGAGTTCGCTGGCAACTTTGAAGGAATGCATATGTATGCTCATGAATGCAAAAGTGCATGGATGCAACAACCATGAACAAGATCACACGCGGGTTCAAAGGTTCGACGCGAGCTGTAACACCCCGTTTCCCAAAAATAAAATAAATGCAATTTAAATCAAAACAATTATCAGAGTTGCCACACCAAAATGGGATATCACAAAAGAAAACTCCAACAGAACGCTTCATTAAATGAATTCAACAATTAACAGCGGAAAATGTCATATATATATATATATATATATATATATATATATATATATATATATATATATATATATATATATATATATATATATATATATATATATATATATATATATATATATATATATATATATATATATATATATATATATATATATATATATATATATATATATATATATATATATATATATATATATATATATATATATATATATATATATATATATATACATCATATTAGGCTATCCGCCAAAAATATACAAAACATCATTAATGGATCCATCAAAACATGATACGACACGGAGTAAAAACAAAATCATCAGCTAAACAATAAACTCCCCAAAACCCCGTGTTACGTATCAGAGCATCCCTACGACTCGACTCGCCACTATCCAAGCTAGCTACGCACCTGGATTATCTGTACTTCCGAAGAAGCACAGACCACAACAACAATAACAAAGGGTGAGAAATCATGATCAAAATATAGCGGTAATAATGTACATGAATTAAAAGGTAGTAACTAATGCAATTAGCATTCAACATACATCAATCTGGACCTACTGTCCAACACCAACATAACACACAAGCCAATGCTACCATATGCAACACAACACCATGATATGCGGTACCGACTCACTAGTTCATTCAATCGAACCCGGATAGATCGCATACACCCACCAATGGCAGCTATCTATCCCCACTATGCTCCCCTTCGGAGTACGGGCAACCAAACCCGGATAGATCACATACACCCACCAATGGCAATGATCTACCCTCACCAAGCTCCCCTTCGGAGTACGTGCAATCAAACCTGGAATAGATCACATACACCCACAAACGGCAATGATCTATCCCTATCATGTTATGCACACACCAATGCACAACAACAATCCAAGCACACAAGGTGCACCCGATCCATCCGATCACATCACCCAACATCATATATACTACATAACAAATAAACACAAGCACACTAAGTGCACAACCATTAACTCAAGTAAATAATCAATAAATCATCTCAATAGATCCATGGTTTAGTTAATATTTACTTAAACAATGACTCCCCAAACATATTCGATATAAAAATATTTGGCAACTAATTATATTGTCTATACTATGTTATAGATCTATTCATTAGCTTTCCAACGCTTCGAGTGGGGACTAAAACCGACTTACGGATTAAAAGTTATGGCCAAAATCGTCGGAACAGAAATTTCTAATTTTCAGCTTTTATACAGCATGCAATCGATTGCTGTATTAGTGCAATCGATTGCTTGACTCAATTTTTCACATTTTAGCCACTGTTTTGATGTGCAATCAATTGCTCACTTGGTGCAATCGATTGCTTACTATAGGTTTTCGAAAAATTATGTAGAAAATTGTATTTTTCACCAACCCTTCCCTCTTTGCTACCAAAATCAATCCCCACATGTTAGGGTATTTACCAAACTCGAAAATCCACTAAATCATGAGTATTCTATGGGTTTCCTTCCTACATAAACTTCTACTGTTCAAAATCGGCAACACTCTCTGAAATCATCCGATTTCACCCAAACAAGTTCCCACAGCACCAGACTAACATTCCACGACTTAGCTACAAAATCTATTCTAGATTCTACCCAATAAAACATCAGCTCTACTAATTTAATCATTTTCGGCTTAAAATTGCAAACTACTCGAAACCCCCCAAATCATCCGAACAATTACTCTACCATCACATGCAACAAGTTCAACGTATCAGTAACCATTCAGAATCACAACAATATCTCAATTATGTTCACCAAAACCTATGGGGTTAGGGAAATCCCCTCTACCTAGAATTCATGAAACATACCGAATTCGACCCGTTCCCCCCCCCCCCCCCCCCCTTACCTCGATAACTCGACCAGATGCTGGAAACTCTTGAAGAATCAGAAATCTTGGCCTCCTCTCTTCTCCTCTTTGATTCTCCTCTTCACTCTTGTTTCAATTGACCGTGCTTCTCTTTTCTTTTTTTCACCGTGTTTTTCCTTCTTCTCTTCTTAATCGTGTTCCTCTTCTTCTATTTCTTTTCTCCTTTTTCCCCCAAACAGCCCCTAATACCCCTTACTACTTCTTATTCCATTAATAATAATAATAATAATAATAATAATAATAATAGCAATAATAATAATATTAATAATATTGCTATTATTCATTAAATTATCATTATCATTAATAATTTTATTATTAGTCTTAAAGTCCAAAGTTATCAATTAAACTCCAACTTAAGGGTACCTTCCCCGCATTCGAACACACCCCCACAAAACACACCGCAAATAAAAATAACACAGAAAAACTAGATAATTAAAATGGGCGTTACAACTCTCCCCCACTTTAATTATTTTCGTCCTCGAAAATTACCTGGTGGAAACAATTCCGGATACGCTTCCCACATCCTGCTTTCCAATTCCCAGATCACATTGCATTCTGCAGCACCATTCCCAAGCCACTTACACCAAGGATATTTCTTTCCCTCGGAGTTGTTCCTCGTTCAACAATTTGCACTGGAAGTGCCTCAACAATCAAATTATCTCTCACTTGCACCCCATCCGATTAAATCAAAGTACCTCCTCGGCTTAGACACATGAACACATCCTGCAGTTTTCACAAACGATAGCTGTAAAACAGCCTAACATGCTATTTTCCCCATGCTTTCGCTGCGCTACTCTGATACGGATAAACAAAGCATAATGTGTGCTTCTGAGACTTCAAAGCTCGACCAACCCTAGTTACCATCATAACTCTCAACACACGTCTTTCCTTGGATCCTTTTGATCTTTCCAGTCCCCTCTTGCACAATTTCATCGTAAACTCAGATTCCCATCTGACACAATATTCGACGGTATCCCACACTACTTCGCAACTTCCTCACTATACAGGTTAGCTACCTCCAGCATAGAATGATTCATCCTCATTGGTCAGAAATGAGTTAATCCTTTCAATCCATTCTTAACTACTCAAATCAAATCTTATTCCCTTAAATTCTTTAGAAAACCCGACACAAAATCCATGGAAACACTATTCTATTCCACTCAGAAATATACAATAGTTGCATCAGGCCCAACAGTTCCCGCTGTTCCAACTTCGACTTTCCACAAGTCTAATCAACATACACAACCTCAACTCTCCCTCTCTCTCTCCACCTATGGCCACCAAAACAATCTCCCACATTCGGTCACATCTTCATAGCACTTGGATATGTATTCAATTCACCTTAATGTCCTTCTTCTAGGGTACTCTTATCCAACCCACAATACTGGAGCACAACCTCTATCACGACATCTCATGGCACCATCTCCATCAATCCGAAAATCATCTCTTCGACTCAATTTATTAAGTTTAACCAGTCTAATAGCTCCAATTAGAATTCCAACTCCTCGACTCTCATCAAGATTACCCATAGTCAGCCTCAACATACATAGCTTAACTCCATAAGAAGTCTCTTCACAGACCACACTCATATCTCGAATTTTCTTAATCAGTGCTAACTCCTTTACCCTCATCATCGGTATATACCCAAAAATCCTCCAAATCGATACATCAGCTACCACGTCGTCTCACCCGAATGGAAAATCAACCCAAACCATACTCCTCCAGAAGTCCCAATTATTTCCTCTGTCTCATATCCAACTCTTTCAAATCAAATAAATACCTTATGCTCTTAAGATCACCAAGCATCTCATATATCAACTAAACAATTAAGGCCTCCAAACTTTGGCACAACACATGACATCAACCAACTCTACACCATCGGTCAGATAATTCCTCTTACGTACTTTAAGTTGACTTAAAGAATGACTAACATTTGTTGATGTTACACTTAATATATCTCCCAGTCATCTCAACAAAGCATCCCAAAACACAACAGATAGTTCCATCGAATACGGCAAAACCAACACACGAACTCTTTGAACTTTCTTCACAGAGGCATACCGCCGTTTCTTCTCCAACACCGATAACTCAAGTTCCCGATGCTCAACATAATCCTCTATACTCTTTGAACATATCAGAATATCATCCGTTAACACAATCGTTGACTCGCTCACTTAAGTATGGAAAGTCCCATGCCAACGGACACTCAAATTTGTGAGCTATGGTGAAAACACGAACCGCACCTTCCATACTTACTACAACATCCAAACATATTCCATCAATAAATATCTTAATCCCATGTCGCTACTTTGCCATCACATATAGCATTGTAAAAACTTCCAACACTCTGAACCGTGCGTCATTCTGAGCTACGGTTCTCCCGTTACGTCAAAAATACGACAACAACATCTTCACACTTGAAAGGCCATTCAACACACCTTCAACTCTTGAAATGTTTAAAGGTCTAATTATATCAATATCGTATCCCACATTCTTACTTCCTTTAATAATCACCAGGAGTCACTATCCACCCTTTACATACTCGACCTTACAATCTGTTACCGTAGCACATCCACCAGACACGAGTCTCAAAACTACTCACTCAAATTAATTCCTTGACCACCCAAACAGGCATACAATACAGAGCTCTCAATATCGGGCTAGTTTCCTCAACTAAGTCGATCACAACTCCACTTCATGTCCGGACTGTATATTACTGTCTTGTCAGGATAACTTTCAGACAACCACACTTAATCGGCAACCCGCCAACTTCTCTACTTTCATCAACACTCCAAATCTCCCTCAAAATTAAACATCTCAACACTGTCCTGCGCCGACTCGCCAAGACAACTCTCAAGCATTTGGCTTAACTCCAAACAATTCACTGTACACACCATCTACGCCCGCAAGACACACTTATTCCCTCCAACATGATCCCGTCAAACTATAATAGCGTCTAACAACACACTTGAAGCATCTTGGAGAAGCACAACCTTCTCCCCCACTTATTTCAATCCCACTCCTGCAGTCCCCAATCTTTGGCGACTGTTGTCCCACCAAGCCTCAGTTTCTCCTTCCAGTATGTGAGTACCAAACCTCACATTTTTTCTCATCACTATAACCCATTGTCCTGAAAATTTTCTCAATCGCCTTCAGCTACTTCTGCGCAGCTTAAGGATCCAAAATTCCACCTTCAAATGTCGGCGGCTTGTTACTCCAAAACTGTGCCAAATCCCCAAATTGCGCACCCGCAGCTTGGTTCTGATTAGCAACCACCTGCACCCTCACTTGCGTAACGGCAACCAAAGCAGCATCATTCCTTCCTGCCATACTCCTCAACCATAACAACATCAGGTTAAAAGACACACAACCCCTATCCTAAGGACAAACTCAACTACTACACTGGACGGACGGACCGACCTGCTCTGATACCAACATGTAACACCTCGTTTCCCAAAAATAAAATAAATTCAATTTAAATCAAAACAATTATCAGAGTTGCCATACCAAAACGGGATATCACAAAAGAAAACTCCAACAGAACGCTTCATTAAATGAATTCAACAATTAACAGCGGAAAATGTCATATATATATATATATATATATATATATATATATATATATATATATATATATATATATATATATATATACACACACACACACACACACACATATCATATTAGGCCATCCGCCCAAAATATACAAAACATCATCAATGGATCCATCAAAACATGATACGACACGGAGTAAAAACAAAATCATCAGCTAAACAATAAACTCCCCAAAGCCCCGTGTTACGTATCAGAGCATCCCTACGACTCGACTCGCCACTATCCAAGCTAGCTACGCACCTGGATTATCTGTACTTCCGAAGAAGGACAGACCACAACAACAATAACAACAAAGGGTGAGAAATCATGATCAAAATATAGTGGTAATAATGTACATGAATTAAAAGGTAGTAACTAATGCAATTAGCATTCAACATAGTTCAATCCGGACCTACTATCCAACACCAACACAACACACAAGCCAATGCAACCATATGCAACACAACACCATGATATGCGGTACCGACTCACTGGTTCATTCAATCGAACCCGGATAGATCGCATACATCCACCAATGGCAACGATCTATCCCCACTATTGCTATTATTCATTAAATTATCATTATCATTAATAATTTTATTATTAGTCTAAAAGTCCAAAGTTATCAATTAAACTCCAACTTAAGGGTACCTTCCCCGCACTCGAACACACCCCCACAAAACAAACCGCAAATAAAAATAACACAGAAAAACTAGATAATTAAAATGGGCGTTACACGAGCATGGGACCAAAGGTAAGAATCAACCCACAATGGTATGTACTAAGGTTATATCAGCACTTGTAAAACAAGGTTCTAAAAATTTCCCAGAGTCATAATTCCATCTTTTGGATATTATCGGCTTAAATGACTACTCGTCGGCCAACAATATTCTCAAGAGAAACTCGTCCGAGTAGGGTATCGTGTAACAACTAGTTCAAGTCTACACCTGAACAGTCACCGCACCACGTCCTAATAAGGCCAAGATGGGTTAAAGGGTTCTAAGGTCCTTAGCTTCTCAGGTTCCAAGTCAGAAAAAGTAATGCCAAATACGACTATTCATATGACATCAGAAATCCCAAAGGGGCCTCCACTGAGTGAGGGATCTCAAGTCAGCTTAGTAAGGACTACTCCACGTAATCCGAACAAGACTATACCACCATCCTATCATAATGTGTACTCAAGTCTGGTTATAAGACTTATCTCATCACACATATCACCAAGAACCCAAGCAGAACAAGCAATAACAAACAAATCAAACAAATAAGCGCAAATAAATCAAAGTAGGCTAAACCCACTGAGAACCAAAGACTACGGGTGAGATCCCCAACAGATTTGCCACTTTTCTGTAGTGGCAAAAATCATGAGTGTAAGCTATTGATTAACTTAACTAAAAAATGCAAGATTCGCCACCGCACTTTTATTTTTATCCAAAAGGAAAGGAAAAAGAGCAAACAAAACCTAAACAAGTTCTAAACAAGAACAAGTAAACAGAGACTGGGTAAGGGGTTTAGTTAAGCTAAGAGAAGGTGTTAACATCCAAAACGTCTATAGTACTCTATAGGAACCCTTTGAAATATCTATGCTTTTTGTTTTGAAAAGGTTTGGTTGAAATGAGATTGGGGAGATGAGAAGAGAAATATCTTTCAAGATTTTTGTGTTTGGAGAGACTTATCGCCTCATGCTTACGTACCCACAAAGTGCAATATAAGATCAAAACCTCGTAGTTTATGGTACAAATAACAAAATAGGTTTGTTATGGTTGATTTTAAGTGAGAAGATAAGTCGTCATTTCCAAGCGAATAGTTCCGCTTAAAGAGATGACTCATGTCTAAACTTATGGAAAAGTTTTAAAAGAAAAAGCGCATAAGGCACAAAAGGTTTGAATGAGTTTGAATGTTTTTTATGTCTTTTTGAAAAGAGTCAAAGTATGATTAACATTGGTTGACATTTATTAAAGAAAAGGAAGTTTGAAAAAGCACTTGACAAAAGACAAGGTTTTATTATGAAAGTGGTTGGAGTTTTGAAAACAAGCAGGTTTTGAAAAATTAGAGAGGATTTTAAAAATTAAAGAAGGGGTGGAGAAGAAGTGACTATCCTACTGTATGAAGATAAAAGCTAAGGATAAGAACAGTCTAACCACAAGCAAGTTCCATAGCATAAGCATCCATTCGCTTAGATTAGGCCTTGATCAATATAGGTCTTCAAAAGAGAATTCCAAGTACCCAAAATCCAAGGTTTGACATTACAAGCTTCCAAAGCATAAGCATCCATTCGCTTAGATTAGGCCTTGATCAATATAGGTCTTCAAAAGAGAATTCCAAGTACCCAAAATCCAAGGTTTGACATTACAAGCTTCCAAGCATAGGTTAAAATCCTAATTCTAAGTCCAAAACTCCATGCCCAATGTGAATGATAGTAACCATAGTCCACCATTAAGAGAACAAGTTTTTTAGGGGTTTAAGCCTTTATTGATATTCTTGGTCCAAATGGACAAAAGAAAAAGATGGTGGAAGAATAAACAATAATATGATATGAGATGATAATATAAAGCATAAAAATAAAAAGAGAGACAGTAAGGAAGACGGAATCATAAACAAAATTAGTACAATGATATTGTTATTGAGTAATCATGCACTTAGGCCAAAGTTAACGAAGACTCATTAGAGGATTGATAAAATCAAAGCCTCCTAACAAGTAGTTTCATATGTAATGGACCTAAGACAAATAATCAACCATACTTGGACTTTCAAACATAAGTCTGAGCCATGAATGATCGTTTTCTGATTACAAGACAATTTAGCGCTATGTTAAGCAATCGTAATCGGGTTTATGTAGAAACCACGACTATTTAAGGCCGATCAATAACAATGTTAGTGTCAATGCATACTAGAGAAGTGATATGTAGATCACTCTCCAAAAGCAATACCGCACGAAAAGAAAAGTGGCAACGATCAAGAACTAAAATAAGTTCAAATGATATTGAAGATTTTTATCGATCAAAAGAAAATGAGAGATAGACGAAGAAATGGCAAATTGAACCACACAAAGATGTAATCCAAGGCAAAGAACAAAAGGAAAGGGAAGGAAAAAGAAACGGAACCAAAACAGTCCCAAAATAAAGCAGAAATGGCAAAATAGCCACTGTGTAATCGATGACCACCAGGAAGGTAATCGATTACACCTGCTAAGAAACAGAAAATCAACTTTAAAATGTGCAAAAACGTGATCAATCATTTCTTCAAACACCTCATGACAAAGTATGCAATTGAGCACAGAAATTCAAATAAAATAACAACAAACAACACCAATGGAACACAATTGCAATATCCAAAGATCAAGCAACAAGAATCAACAATAGACCACATTGTGAAGGATGTATCAAGAACAACAATGTAGATCAAGAGATTACGACTTCAAATCTAAAAATTCTTCAAATCAACTCCAAAAACAACACTACAAAGCCTTGATCTACTGAAATTGATGATGAAAAAGTAAATGGATGAAGGTTTAACTCAAAGATTAGTAAGTTCAAGTGATGAACTTACTAACTTTCAAAGGAAGAAAGAGCTTTGGTGAATCTGGTAGTTGGAGAAAAAAGAGAGTCAATAAGAAATTTGACAAGGTGAATTTGGCTATCAAAAGCTTGTGAAATGAATGAAATAAGGACTTTATTTATAGGATTTAGGCTTGGAAATTTTGGTGGTTTTTTAAACTAAAATTAGGCTTAGAATATATATTTGGAGGCAAAATCAAAATCAAATGGTGATTAGTGAAGGTGTGAGGTGGGAATTAAATATGATGAGGTAGGGGAATTAAAATGAAGTGATCTAGAATATTCTCATGATGAAACATTTGACTTTGGTGCCAAAATGCTGCAGAATTTGAATTTGGCAAATTAAAAAAAAACGCACAGGGTAATCGATTACTCTAATACTGGTAATCGATTACCACAGGCAAAATTGTAAAAAAAAATTGCTTTTTGACATTATGTATTGGCTCTGGCTCGATTCTTTTTGCTTGTCGAAGAAGGCATGGAAATAAACACATGAAACTTGGAGTCTCTTGAATAATTATCAATTAAATCTTGGAAACCTTTGATCAAATGATTTGGAATTGTTTGGCAGATCAACTTTAACTTTGTTCTGATGAAATTTATTCGAGCTGAGGGACTGGTATTTGATATCCTTGATCCAAATTCTTCTTGAAAAAGTTAGTCAAGGAAAAACAAACATTTTTTTTGGATTTTAATTAATGGTTAGTAAACATAAACATACAAATAAATGCAAACAAGAAACAACAAAGATGCTCGGTGATCCCCGCAAGGTATAAACCCAAAAATGAAAGGGATAGAGGAACCAAAGCATGATCTTGTTTGTGGTATGAGACGCAAATGAGATGTGGGAAACCTTAGGGGTTAAAATTAGGGTATTACACTCTCCCCTTTTGTGGACTCCACCCGACCCTAACCCCATTTACTACCCATTAACCCTCACTTAACCCACTAAAAGTCAGATTCCACCTCTCTCTATTCTCTGCTTCGATTTTGTTTCGGGTTTTGTCTCTACCTCTCCTTCTCCTTCTATTTCAAATCTTCATCTCCGACTTCTCTCCATTTTTGGTTTTGATTTAATTTTGAATGGGTTTCATTTCTGGGTTTGATGTTGTATTGTTTGTGGCTTATGAGTCTTGGGATTGAAGTAAAAGATTTGGGGTTGTTGAAGAGGATGGAAGGAATTGGTTTTTTTGGAAGAATGATTTTCGTTCCCCCTAGAACCTCCTCAAATGAGTGAGAGAGAGATGGATTTATAGGAGTATGAGGAGGTATGAATTGTGAGATTGTCACATTGCAAAAATTCGTGTTGTACGCTGCATTTTGGTCTCGTACGAATTTGTGACGTGGTATTGATTTTGTAGCTTGTAGAGTCATTGGATTATGTTTTTCTCCTTGCAATATACGAAGGCTTCGTGCAATGAAGTGGGGTCATGTTATGGTTGTTGTGTGAAATAGTTTCCGATGATACAAATCATGACGTTTTTTTTCTTTTTTTTTCGTTTGCAGTTTTTTGTGTCCTGGTGGCTAGGAATTGCAATTGTTTTTGTGTTGGTTTTGTTAATTTTTGTGTGCTATTCTTTACAGGTCGGTATGTAAAAAATGGTTTTAGAGAAGATTCAAGTGGCTTAAGGACTGTATCATGGTGTGAAGACTTTAGTGAGTAGTAGCATAAGGGTGGGTTTGGCTAAAAGTGTGTGCAGGGTGACGTACGTGAACAAAGGAATGGTTTTGGCTATTCTTTTTTATATAATCATGAGAATTTTTTCTTGTAATGGTTTTTTATGGACATGGGCTTGTAGCTTGCTCTTATAATTGTTTTGTGTAAATGGACTTCTCTTTTTGTAGTCATGGGCCTTTATTAACAATAGTCTCCTTGTAATGTTCTCTTTTTCTTGCAAGTTTCGTAATGCATTTGGCATTTATTTTATTTTTTGCACTCGCAATTATCTTGAATCCTTTGGTTTTTTTGGTTCAAGAACAAATGATGAAACCCTGAATTATTCCTTGAGACATAAAATCTACCACAAATCTATCTTGTACTTCTGAATGAATTAAAAAGAGACCACCACTGAATTAGTCCTAGATCTTTTGACACAAAGGAGCCACTAACGAATCATCCTTTGAATGGAACTTTATTGAACAAGAACACCTTGAAATCGGGGAGTCATAACTTGAAGTATGAGTTGCATTACATGAAACCCTAATTTGAGATTGTCATGACCTCTGATGATTTTCTCCCCCTAAAGCCCTTGACTTCAACACTCTCAAAATAGTACATAAACAAGACAACATGATAATGAAACACACTCTTCTTGTTTGACCAAGATTAGGTCAAACTCACTTGAATCTCCATCATTAAACTTGCACACTCAATTGGCCTGAAAACCTTGAATGAGACTGAATTGACCCTCACCACTCTTGGACCTATGCACCCATTTTTGGACTTTTATTTTGAATATGGTTAGTGGGTGCAAATACAGATGAAAGCTATATATACAGGTAGGAAACATTTGGGTTATGACAGAGATGCCACAAGATGATATGAATGCAAAGGAAAAAACTACCCGCGAGGATGCTCCAAATAAAGGATTTACGGTAAATCGAGTGAAAAGACACGAAAAGACATCCTGGGGAACACATTCTATTCCTAGAGATTTGTCAAGGTGATAAAAAGTATTCGTCAATAGTTGAAAAGAAAGGGACAAAACCCTGGGAAGACGAGTAGTGACATCTAAGAATGGCATTGGATGGAATTACAAACAAGACAAAAGTATGCCAAATTATGTCCAAGAGTGGCATTGGACAAAAACAGGAAAGTTTTTGGTAAAACTAACAGCGCCACCTAAGAATAGCATTGAATGGATGTGAAAAACACTCTATTGGAGGGTATGATATCCAAGAATGGCATTGGATGGGGTAACAACAAACATCAGAGACATCCAAGAATGGTATTGGACGGAGACAAAACTCAATTAACGATGTATCAATCAACATCCAAGACTAGAATTGTACGGAAACAAAACTTCCATTTGAAAAACTTCTCTAGGAACATCCAAGAATGGCATTATATGACAAGGGTAAACATTAGGGATATCCAAGAATGGAATCGGACTCAGCTGAGAGAATGATATCCAAGAATGGCATTGGACAAAAGAAGTTCTGGAAAATACATCAAGAGCATCCAAGAATGGAACTGGATAAAGTGATAAAGAATTTTTCAAGAATGACACTAAAAGTAAAGGTAAATCACTACATTCAGGAATGGCATTGAATGATAGTGAGTAAGACATCCAGGAATGACACTGAATACGAAAGAGAAAACTCATCCAGAAATGGAACTGAATGAACATATACAACTTTTAAGAATGGCACTAAAAGATATCCAAGAAGATCTGCTGAGGATTACAGAAGAGAGACATGACTTCCAGGAATAGCACTGGGAGAAACAAGAGGAACAAGATATCCAGGAATGGCACTGGAGATCAAAAGAAACAAACATCCAGGAATAACATTAGAGTGAAAGAGGAACAAGATATCCAGGAATGTCACTAGAGATCAAAAGAGACAGACATCCAGGAATCGCACTGGAGTAAAAGAATACAAAGATCCAGGAATAACGTTCGAATAGAAGAAGATAAATATCTAACAACAACACTAGATGCACATGGAAACGACAACACTCAAGAATGGCACTGAATGAAAAGACAGGTAAATGTTTTTGGTAGGCACCAAGTGAGTTGGACTTCAATCACAAGGTAAGATATTGATAGCTACATGACCTCGGGAAATGCACATGAGCATGAAACACACTTCAAGCTATGTGAAACTATGAATGATATATGAATGATTTATGTAGGTTATGCAAATGATTGAGATAACTGAGACATACTCTTTTGTGAGGGAAGAATGGAAATCTGATTCCTCAACACAGGGGAACAATTCCCACTATGATTGGAGAGAAGATGTTAAACATATCTCTGTCACACTTATGAATTGTATCAGGTTGATGGTCCTTTAAGGAAAGGCATGAATAACTGCTTTGGGATTCTTGAAGAAGACTGCCCTAGATTGATTTTCTAACGAGGATAAACTGATCATGGCTTCAACTTGATTACTGTAGGGGAAAAAGGATCATGGCTTCATTTCTTGAAATGGATGCTAAGGATAAACTGATCATGACTTCAGTTCTTGAAATGACTGCTGAGGAGGCTAAACTCAGTACGGGTCTTGAAAGAGATCTTTTGGTTAACCAATTCAGAGAATAACTTGCACTGAGCAAAAAAGCTTGAACTAACTCACAACAGGACCTGGAAGTAATGTGCCCCTGATAGGATCACTGACCAAGTTTCTCAATTGTTTGAAATTTCTTGATGAGGAAAGTTTGTCTGTAAATAAAATCATTCATTCAAACATGGTAATTTTAATGCAAAACTCAAGCAATTTTGAAATCAAAAATCATTTTTGGAATGATATCATTGATGTATAGCAAATGAGTCACTTGTCAAAACACAGTGATTTGAACATTCAAAATGGAAGAGAAAGCAAAGGTATGACATGAAAACAAATGATTGGCAACAACTTTAGGAGTTAATTTACGCAATCTTGCTTAGTTAAGAAACCTGGCTTCAATTAGGTCTTTTGAGGGTTGTAACATGGTCTGGTTCACGGCTTTTGAAACAAAGGATATAGACTCAAAGTTTATTTGTACTCAACCCATTCTTCATGATGATCTTCAGTCCTATGCTTAGTTAATTCAACCTATGCATTCAGGTTCCAAGCGATTTTGGAACAGATGATGACTCAAGAGCCAAGGGTTTTTTTAGATGGCAGTTCCTTTTTCTTACAATATTTAATTATTTTTTTGATGAGGACCTCGGTCAAATCATTTTGTCTTTGAGGATTTAGGTATCCTCTTGATTGATGATTTTTTTTGTTATCACTAACTTTTGCCTGAACTGCCCCAATTTTTGCCCAAGTCTCCTTCATAGGTTTTAACTTAGCATACATATTTTCTGAAAGATAGTGACTGTCTGGCTTAATGATTACAGTGAACCATCATTGGCTTTTGATTTGAAAGACATCTTCGACACTTCTTTGATGTGTACGAAGGAAAGCTTGTAATTGCAACCTTTATGAGAAGGCGTCTTAAATGATTCTCTCGTGTTTAAATGCATAGTCAAGTTAACTCAGAACTACCCATTATAACACCCTTATTCTACCCCACAGATTTTACGGCAAAATAACACGGATTTCAGAGTAAAATTTAACTTTTATAAAAAAGCCACAAAAGGGCGTACATTTCTCAAAGTCAATGAAATTGGTCAATACTCCGTAACACACGGGTTTTCTCAAAATACATCAAAACATCATATACAGCGGAACTCAAAACATAACTCAATGTTTTCCTCATAAGGGAACAATAGTAAAATAACCCAATGATATACAATCAACTCAAAGAACCCAACCCGATGTTACATATCAGAGCAAGACCCTCTAAATTAACCATAAAGTCTAACGACTCCAAAACTTCAAAATACTCCTCGACGGCGTCCACGGCTAAACTTGCTCATCTACACGTTACTCACGTGGAGGTAACATTCAAATAGGCAGGGTGAGTAAGACAATTCATAATAATCAATGAATAACAATTAATGCATAAACGACATATTACTGAAGGTGAGATAATACTTAGAAGGGGGGGGGGGGGGTTGAATAAGTATGGAAAATTAAGACTTGAAAAATAATCACACAATTATTTTTATCCTGGTTCGTTTAACAACTACTCCAGTCCACCCTTCCAGAGTGATTTGCCTTTCTCAACAAGGACTTAATCCACTATTAAATCAAACTGATTACAATAGTATCACCTAAGAACAACAGTTCTTAGTCTTCTTAAGAGCTACTGATTCTAACAGAATCCTCTTAAGGAATATCCTTTACAATCAATGTAAATTAAATACAAGAGTTTTTAATGCTTCTATAAAGCTTTTATCACAACA
Organism: Lathyrus sativus; assembly: GCA_963859935.3. Taxonomy (NCBI): domain Eukaryota; kingdom Viridiplantae; phylum Streptophyta; class Magnoliopsida; order Fabales; family Fabaceae; genus Lathyrus; species Lathyrus sativus. Next base: position 319,587,852 of record OZ012740.1, on the reverse strand, counting down.
GTGATTTTTCTCTTAAGTTTAAGTACAATGAGATTCTATGAAGAATAAGAATGAGAGCTTTTTAGAATATTATGATTTCTTTTCAGCAAGTGTGTAACTGAAGAATGAAGTGAAGATCTCCTTTTATAGGCAGCTAAAACATGCAAGCTGAATGTTGAAAAGAGAGTCCCAAAAGTTCTGAGCCTTTTTGTCTTCACATCAACTGACCTTTCCTTGAAATAGATGGCACAGAAAAATCCTTTTTGTCTGTGTAAGTGTGTCTAGCACAAATAAGGAAAGAGACGTTGAATAGTTCCAACGGATATATTCTTGAAAATACTTCTTCAGTTTCAGCAAGTTCTTCAGAGTCTGAATGGATCAGAGTCTTCTAATGAGATTCAGAACTAGCTGTATCAGAGTCTTCTGCAGCATGTGTGCTTCTAGCGTGTTGATCATCAGAGCATTTTGACACAGAACTTCAGTACTTGGCAGCGTAGGTACTTTCAGAAACTTCTGTAGATCAATGCTTTGAGAAACTCTTCAATCAATATTCTTCTATACTTCAGATGCTTCAGCTTCAGATGCTTCTGATTATCTTCAGATGCTTCTGACTCAGAATGTTCTGGAGCTTCTTTCTTCAGATCCTTCTGGAGACTACGCTCAGGATCTTCTGTGAGGAGCAAACAGATTCTTCTGTAAGGTGCATCTGGCGCTTCAGAGTCAGAATAACTTCTTGTATTCAAGGCAGATTTGCTTCTAGAGAGTTAATATAATTTCAATCTGCAGTAAAACTCTCAAACAAATTTTAGAGTATATAATTCTTAAATATAAATTTCCTAACAGTTATCATCAAAACAAAGAGTAATTATTAAGAACCAATCTGTGTTCTAACAATCTCCCCCTTTTTGATGATGACAAAAAGTATCAGAAATTTTATTTAATTGAACATAAAGAATTATAACTCCCCCTGAGATGATGAATCTCCCCCTGAGTTAAATATGAAAAAGGAATAGAAACTTCCCTTTTTATCTTGAGTAATCTTCAGAGTCAGATCTTGTTTGTCTTCGTAATAATTAAGGGTCAGAATATCTTGCAGATATGAGATTCAGAGTTTGATAAAAAAATGATCTGAGAGACTCAGAGATCCTTTTATAGAGTGTTCTTATCAAATGTTATGAAATGGTCAATTTAGATATTAGAAAGAATAGATATGTCTGAAGATTCGTTCTAGTGAAATTATATTAAATAGTTCAGATCTTTATTTTCTCCCCCTTTTTTGTCATAAGCAAAAAGTAAAAACTTTTAATAAAGACAAATAAAAAGAACATGAAACAGATAATTCAATGGAGAATAACAAACTGATTCATTTAACATAACAGAGCAAGAGTACATTGGAAAATATCAGAAGATATAACAAGAACATTCAGATACAAAACAACAGATGCACAAACATGAGAAAAAAAATCTAAGAGTGTTTTGACAAAAGCATCTTCAATAGGTTTGTGATCTCAGATGAGGATTGCTCTTGCTTTGACATCCACTTAGTCATTGTCTCATTCTTCTCATCTTGTTTAGACATCCACTCTGACATGTCCTCAGATTTCTTGTCTTGCTTCGCCATCCGAGATTTTATTTCAAATTGACCAGCTTCCAGAGTAGCAATCTTGTCTCCAAGATCTGGATTTTCTGTCTTTATCTCTGATGAAGAAGATGGAGGTTCTGCAGCCTGAACAGAGTCAATTGCCATAGGTTCTGGAGATCCTGAAGAGGGTTCTACCAGAGTCATAGTCAATGCATTGGCAGTTGGTTCTGGTGGAGGAGGAGGAGCATCCAAACAAAGCAGAGGTTTAGTCTTGTTGACAATCCAGAATTGAGTTCTTTCAGCTCTGAGCTTGGCATCATCAGAACAGATGTTCTTCAGATTAGAAGCTACAGTGTTGAATCTATTGATAAAACCTTTCCAGATGATGTCAGTCTCATTTGCATTCATAGTTTCAGAGCATCTTTTCTGAACAGTACCTAAAGACAGCTGTATTTCTTGCAAAAACGTTTGAAATAAATGATCAATATTAAGTCTGGGTGGTGGTTTAAGTAAGGTTTCCAGAGTCATCTGTTTAGGTTTGGGAGTTGGTGGTATCAGTGATTTTGAGATGGAAATCAGAGGAGGGGGAATATATGGAATGAATGGAATTTCTGGTTTTTGAGGTAAGGATCTGTTTAAAGCATTAAGCAGATTTGGTTGAGGTCTTGTGCGTGGGTAAACAACATCAAAGGATGCATTGGAGTATGGTATGAAAGCAGAGTTTGATGGTTTATCAGATGCAACTGTGTTATCAGATGCAGGTTGCAGAGCTGAAACAACAGCTTTACCAGATGTAGCAGATATGGTTGCTAAAGATCCTTCATTGTTCATAGATTGAATATATGAAATGATTACAGATGGAAGGGCCTGTCTGAGTTTAGGTTTCAGAGGTTTCAAGGGTTCAGAAGGTTCAACTCTATCATAAAAATCTTTTAGTTTGAAACCATAAGATAAATTATGATAAAGAGAGGACACTTGAGCACAAGATATACCAGATGATGATGGAATGGAAGTGGGAACAATCATCTCAGATGATGGTGCAGGTGGAGACAAAGGGTCTGAAATGGAAGTTTTAGCAGGTAAGGTTGATTCAGGTTCAGGTTCAGGTTCATGTACAGGATATTTGTCAGATGGATTAATCAGAAAATCAGGATGAATTTCTGATTCTGATGAGTTGGAGGATGTAGTAGGTGTACAAGAGGTAGAAGAAACTTGAAACACTGTTTTTAATGGAGCGATGTCAAGAACTTCTGTCTCAGGGATATGAGATGGTTCTGAAGGAATATCAGATTGTTGAGAAGGTGGTTCAGATGAAACAGGTGCAATAGGTTCAGAAGATGGAATGTTGGATGGTGGTATGACAGAGTCTTTTTCTGGTTGATCTTCTGTGGTTTGTTTTTCTGGATGATCAGAAGTTTTTGGTTGATTTTCTGTTTGTGGTTGAGCAGAGCTTTGTTTATCAGAATTTTGATTAAGTTCTGATGGTTGTGATTCTGTTGGTTGTGGTTCTGTTGGTTGTGGAACTGATGGTGATGGACGTGGAATGAAGTGTTTAATGTGTATTTTGGGTTGAGGTGGTTTTGATACAGAAGCAGTGGGTTGTTTTTGAGGTGAGACAGAACTAGGGGCAGCAACAGATGTTGTTTGAGTGATAGTTGGTTTGGGAACAGACTTAATAGATGAATCATTAATAACAACATTTTTAGAAATAGCAGAAGTCTTTGTACCTTTGAGTTTAATCCTCTTAGCAGATGCAGAGGCAGCTTCTCCAGAATCCTTCCTCTTTAAAAGATCCTTGGGTTTCTCAGCAATCTTGGCCTTCTTCTGGACAGGTTCATATTCTGCTGCAGGCTGAGATCTTCTCCTCTGAAGAGGAACTTCTTCTTCTTCTTCTACTCCTGCATCTGGTAGTGGTTGCTTGACAAGTTGAAACACATTTGCTGGAACAGGCACTCCTTCCTTTTTGCATTCCTCTATATACATCAGAACTATATGTCTAGGTTCTTCAGCAAAGAATAGAGGAAAGTCAGATACTGGAACCCTCTTATTCAGATCAGACATATTTAACCTCTTTGGAGCAGTAGTGAGTTCATCAATAATCTTGAGTCTCAGAAGGCTTTTAGCATTCAGAGGCTTTCCCATAATGAACTCTAGTTCCTCTGTAACCCCAGCATCATACAGAGCAGCCACTAAACCATTTTCAGTGAGAAGATCTGAGAGCAACCTTCCAAAAGGTATCCAAGTCCTGATCTTCTGGCCTTTTTCTTTTACAGATTCTCTAGATGCATTGATGTGATTCCACAGATGCATGAACAAAATGTAAGGAAGATCTACCTTGTTGCTCTGACTAAGGCAATACATAAAATAGATCTGTTCATTGTTGACATAATCTGGGGAATTTGTTGACTTTCTGTGATGTATGCATCCCATGAAGATCTTGGCCCAGATCTTGTAATCAGGTTTCAGATCTTTGAATCTGTTAGAGGCTTGTCCAGCAGTCATAACTTCCTCATAAACTTCATCCATATCCACACGCCCAGCTGGCAGGTGGGAAACACCATCTGTTTCTTCATAACCAATTAATCTTCTGATCAGATCCTCTGTGATGATAATCTCCTTTCCCAGCACAGATGATAAAATAAACTTGGGATACACAGATGCATGAATCCAGAATTCCTTAACAAGTAGAGGGTAAACTGGTCCAAACAATCTATCAAAGTATTTCACCCAACCTTAAGCTCTAACAATGGAGCGAAAATCAAACCCATTGTCAGCCAGAGAATCAAATTCAACCATGGATTCACACAACACTTCTAATTTATCAACATGTGTGAGGAGAGTTCTCTTTGGAGGAGAATATGGAGCAGCACCTAGATTATCTGAAGTCACAGCAGCCATTGTGGATTGAAACTGTGCAGTTGTTGATGAAGAAGACGCCATTGAAGAATGCTTTTTAACACACTTAGGTTTTGAGTTTTTATGCAGAGAGAACAATAGATGAAAACGCATGTAAATTCTGAGAGTGAAAAGTGTGAAAGTGAATACACAACAAGTATTTATACTAATCACATAGGCACATTAAAAGACAGAAAGAACGCACGTTTGAGCAGCATTAAATGAAGAGAATAAAATCATTTCAAATAATAAATGCTTCTGACAGTTTTGGGGGGAAAACCAAGATATTTACTATTCAAATTTCACCTCAAACGTCTTTTCAGTTGTGAACACGCCACCTCTTCAGATTTTGTGTGACACGTGTTTGCTTGCATGCTGTTCTGAATTCTCTCAAGAAATGAAATGTTAGCCAACGTTCAGATCTTCTAAAGATAGTTAGTTCAGATTTTCACATCAGAAATATTAAATAGAATAGAATAAATGAGCAGAAGAAATACTTCAGATGAATTAAGCATTTTTGCATCTGGAACAATTTGCTTCTGATCAATATCATTCTGGACAAAAATCCATACCAATATTTTTCAGAATAAAATTGAATCTATCTTCAACAAGGGGTTTTGTAAAGATATCTGCCCATTGATGATCTGTATCAACAAAGGCTAAATTTATGATTCCTTTCTGAACATAGTCTCTGATGAAATGATGCTTAATTTCTATATGTTTTGCCTTAGAGTGTAAAATGGGATTCTTGGACAAACATATAGCAGAAGTATTATCACAAAAGATAGAAATGTTACTCTCAAAAATTTGATAATCTTCTAGTTGACTTTTCATCCAGAGCATCTGCGTACTACATCCAGCAGCAGCAATGTATTCAGCCTCTGTGGTTGAAAGTGCAATTGTGGGTTGCTTCTTGCTGTACCAGGAGATTAGATTTCTTCCTAGAAATTGACAACTTCCAGAAGTACTTTTTCTTTCCACTCTGTCTCCAGCATAGTCAGCATCACAGAATCCAACTAATTTGAAATCATCAGATTTTCTGTAACACAAACCCACATTAGAAGTACCTTTCAGATACCTTAGAATCCTCTTGACAGCTGTCAAGTGTGATTCTCTAGGATCTGATTGGAATCTAGCACACAGACAAACACTGAACAATATGTCAGGTCTAGAAGCAGTAAGATAAAGAAGAGAACCAATCATACCTCTGTAGAGCTTCTGGTCTACTTTCTTACTTACCTCTTCTTTCCCAAGTGAGCTAGTAGGATGCATTGGAGTCTTTGCCAACTTGCTGTCAGACATGTTGAATTTCTTCAGAAGTTCTTTAACATACTTTGTCTGATGTATGTAGGTGCATTCTGGAGTTTGATTAACTTGGATTCCTAAAAAGAATCTGAGTTCTCCCATCATGCTCATTTCAAATTCTGCCTGCATACATGTAGCAAACTCCTTTCCAAGCATAATATTTGTTGATCCAAAAATAATATCATCTACATAAATTTGTCAAATTAGAAGATCTTTCTTTATTGTTTTTACAGAATAGAGTTGTATCCACTTTGCCTCTGATAAAATTCTTCTCCAGAAGAAAATTACTCAATCTCTCATACCTAGCTCTGGGAGCTTGTTTTAATCCATATAGAGATTTCTTTAATTTGAAAACATGATCTGGAAATTTTTCATTTTCAAAACCAGGAGGTTGGTGGACATAAACTTCTTCTTCTATAATACCATTAAGAAAGGCACTTTTAACATCCATCTGATACAGAGTGATGTTATTTTGTGCAGCAAAAGAAATAAGAAGGTGTATAGATTCTAACCTTGCCACTGGAGCATATGTCTCAGTGTAATCAATACCTTCTTGCTGACTGTACCCTTGAGCAACCAGCCTTGCCTTATTCCTCTCAACTTCTCCTTTCTCATTTAGTTTATTTCTGAAGACCCATTTTGTACCAATAATATTAAATCCTTGAGGTCTTTGAACTAGATCCCATACATCATTTCTGCTGAATTGGTTAAGCTCTTCTTGCATGGCAATAATCCAATCATTGTCTTGCAGAGCTTCTTCTACAGAAGATGGTTCAATTTCTGACACTAGTCCAAATAGTGATGCCTCAGATGATCTAAGAAAAGATCTTGTTCTGATGGGATCATCCTTCTTTCCAATAATGACATCCTCTGGATGAGAGGCTTTAGTTCTGGATGATGATCCTCTGATAGTTGACTCTTCAGAAATATTTAGATTATTCATCTGAGAAGTTAAGGGAGTAGCATCTGGAGTTTCTTCTGGTTCCTTCACTTGAAGTTTGTCTGCTTCTGGAACTTCAGAGTCAATAAAGACTACTTCCCTATCTGCAGAGTTATCAACCTGCTTTGGCTTTTCAGAGCCAAGCTTATCATCAAATCTGACATGAATGGATTCTTCCACAATCTGTGTCTCAGTGTTGTATACTCTGTAGCCTTTAGAGCGTTCAGAATATCCAAGCATGAAACACTTCTGTGCTTTGGAATCAAACTTCCCCAGATTTTCCTTAGTGTTTAACATATAACAGATACATCCAAAAGGATGAAAATAAGAAATGTTGGGCTTTTTGTTCTTCCACAATTCATAAGGAGTCTTCTTCAGAAGAGGTCTAACAGATACTCTGTTCTGAATGTAGCATGCTGTATTGATTGCTTCTGCCCAAAAATGTTTTGCCAGATTTGTCTCATTGATCATGGTTCTGGCCATTTCTTGCAAAGTTCTGTTTTTCCTCTCTACAACCTCATTCTGTTGTGGAGTTCTAGGACAGGAAAAATCATGAGCAATGCCATTTTCAGAAAAATATTTATTTTCAAATTCACCACCATGATCACTTCTGACTTTTATAATTTTGAAATTCTTTTAATTCTGGACTTGCTTGCAGAAGTCAAAGAACACAGAATGTGACTCATCCTTGTGTTTTAAGAACTTTACCCATGTCCATCTGCTAAAGTCATCAACAATGATCAATCCATACTTCTTGCCTCTGATGGATGCAGTTTTCACTGGTCCAAACAGATCAATATGAAGTAGTTCTAATGGTTTAGAGGTAGAAACAACATTTTTTGATTTGAAAGATGTTTTTGAAAACTTCCCTTTCTGGCATGCTTCACAAAGAGCATCTGAAGTGAACTTCAGATTAGGGAGTCCTCTGATAAGATTAAGTTTATTAATCTGAGATATACGTCTCATATTAATTTGGCCCAATCTTCTGTGCCAGACCCATTGCTCTTCATTAACAGACAAGAGGCATTTAACATTTTGAACTTTAAGTTCTGAAAGATTTATTTTGTAAATGTTGTTTTTCCTCTTACCACTGAACAGGATAGAGCCATCCTTCTGACTAATAGCTTTACAACATTTTTGATTAAAAGTTATATCATAACCATTGTCACTTAATTGACTTATGGAAAATAAGTTATGTTTTAACCCTTCAACAAGTAAAACATTAGTAATAGAGGGAAGTTTACCATTTCCAATAGTGCCAGATCCAATGATCTTGCCCTATAGGTTCCCTCCAAACTTCACGTCCCCTCCAGATCTAAGTTCCAGGCTTTGGAACATAGACTTTTCTCCTGTCATGTGTCGTGAGCATCCAGAGTCCAGGTACCATGATTGGTGTCCTGACCTTGCTGCTAAGAACATCTGCAACAGGAATTATTTTGTTTTTAGGTACCCAGATCTTCTTGGGTCCTTTGGGGTTAGTTGGTTTGTAGGTTTGTCTAAACTTCTGTTTTGCAACATAATGTTTATTCTGACTTGCCTTAGGTTTAAACACATAAGTACTCTTCTCAGAGCTTGTGTGTTTAATGTCATTCAAGTGACCAAATTTGAATTGAGAATACAGAGGTGTCTTCCTGATGAAAAGTTTGTCAACAGGTTTTGGATTGCTTCCAGATGAAGACTCATATCCAATGCCTCTTCTGTTGTTTCCACTAACACCATAGATCATGGAAGCCATCTTGCTTCTGTCTATGCTCTTAGTGAGAAATCTCTGAAAACTAGAGTCATATTTTTCTAAAATATTTTCACAAGACTTAGTCTCAGATTCAGATTCTTGTTGAGTTCTATCAAGGTCATTTTTTATTTTTAAATTTATTTCTTTCTGCTCAACAAGTTCTGTTTTCAGAAGATCAATCTCAGATTCAAGATTGCTTTTCAGCTTCTTGTATTTGAGTTTGATGTTGTTGTAACTTTTAAGAACTTCTGTTAAAACTTTAATGAGTTCTTCTTTGGTATGTTTAGCCATTACCTCTTCTGCATCATCATCAGATTCAGATTCTGATTCATATCCTGAGGTACCTTCCTCTTGATCTTCTGTCCTGGCCATCAGTGCAACGTTTGCACATTCTTCTTCTGATTCAGAAGATGATTCACACTCATCTGAGTCATCCCATGTTGCCATAAGAACCTTCTTCTTTTTGTTGAACTTCTTCTTAGGTTTTTCTTTCAGAAGTTTGGGGCAGTCATTTTTGTAGTGCCCAGGTTCTTTGCACTCATAGCACACAACTTCTTTCTTGGCAGATCTTCTGTGACTAGAAGATTCCTTTTTGTTGTCAGATCTTCTGAAGTTGTTGAACTTCTTTCCCTTGTGCTTCCAGAGTTTGTTAATCCTTCTGGACAGCATGGATAACTCATCTTCTTCTTCAGAAGAAGATTCTTCAGAGCTTTCTTGAATGACCTGCAAAGCTTTAGCAGTTTTGTTAGATTTTAATGCTACAGATTTACCTTTATCTTTCTTCTGAGGTTCATCTTCCTCAAGCTCAATCTCATGGCTCCTTAGTGAGCTGATGAGTTCTTCTAGAGAGATCTTGTTCAGATCTTTGGCCATCTTCAGGGCAGTCACCATTGGTCTCCATCTGATGGGCAGACTTCTGATGATTTTCTTTACATGATCTGACGTGGAATATCCCTTGTCCAGAACTTTCAGCCCAGCAGTGAGTATCTGGAATCTGGAGAACATGGCTTCAACAGATTCAGAGTCTTCCATTTTGAAAGCCTCATACTTCTGGATCAGAGCCAGAGCTTTTGTCTCCTTAACTTGAGAATTTCCCTCATGGGTCATTTTAAGGGATTCAAACATATCAAAAGCTGTCTCCCTGTTTGTGATTTTCTCATACTCTGTATGTGAAATAGCATTCAGTAATATGGTTCTGGCTTTATGGTGATTTCTGAAGTCTTTCTTCTGAGAATCTGTCATAGATTTTCTGTCAATCTTTTGCCATCTCCATCTGTGGGATGTACATATCCATCTATGACAAGATCCCATAGATCAGCATCATATCCTAGGAAAAAACTCTCAATTCTGTCTTTCCAGTAATCAAATTTTTCTCCATCGAACATTGGAGGTTTGGTGTTGATCCTATCCCTCTCTTCATATTTATTGTTAATATTTGACATTGAATTATCAGCCATGATAACAAATAAATATATTTATCAAAGTATATCTCTCTGGATCTTTACTGACACTGTTAAGTGATAGCACACTCAGAACTGGAGCTCTGATGCCAACTGAAGGTGAGATAATACTTAGAAGGGGGGGGGGGGGGGGTTTGAATAAGTATGGAAAATTAAGACTTGAAAAATAATCACACAATTATTTTTATCCTGGTTCGTTTAACAACTACTCCAGTCCACCCTTCCAGAGTGATTTGCCTTTCTCAACAAGGACTTAATCCACTATTAAATCAAACTGATTACAATAGTATCACCTAAGAACAACAGTTCTTAGTCTTCTCAAGAGCTACTGATTCTAACTGAATCCTCTTAAGGAATATCCTTTACAATCAATGTAAATTAAATACAAGAGTTTTTAATGCTTCTATAAAGCTTTTATCACAACAATGATTTTTCTCTTAAGTTTAAGTACAATGAGATTCTATGAAGAATAAGAATGAGAGCTTTTTAGAATATTATGATTTATTTTCAGCAAGTGTGTAACTGAAGAATAAAGTGAAGATCTCCTTTTATAGGCAGCTGAAACATGCAAGCTGAACGTTGAAAAGAGAGTCCCAAAAGGTCTGAGCCTTTTTGTCTTCACATCAACTGACCTTTCCTTGAAATAGATGGCACAGAAAAATCCTTTTTGTCTGTGTAAGTGTGTCTAGCACAAATAAGGAAAGAGACGTTGAATAGTTCCAACAGATATATTCTTGAAAATACTTCTTCAGTTTCAGCAAGTTCTTCAGAGTCTGAATGGATTAGAGTCTTCTAATGAGATTCAGAACTAGTTGTATCAGAGTCTTCTGCAGCATGTGTGCTTCTAGCGTGTTGATCATCAGAGCATTTTGACACAGAACTTCAGTACTTGGCAGCGTAGGTACTTTCAGAAACTTCTGTAGATCAATGCTTTGAGAAACTCTTCAATCAACATTCTTCTATACTTCAGATGCTTCAGCTTCAGATGCTTCTGATTATCTTCAGATGCTTCTGACTCAGAAGGTTCTAGAGCTTCTTTCTTCAGATCCTTCTGGAGATTACGCTCAGGATCTTCTGTGAGGAGCAAATAGATTCTTCTGTAAGGTGCATCTGGCGCTTCAGAGTCAGAATAACTTCTTGTATTCAAGGCATATTTGCTTCTAGAGAGTTAATATAATTTCAATCTGCAGTAAAACTCTCAAACAAATTTTAGAGTATATAATTCTTAAATATAAATTTCCTAACAGTTATCATCAAAACAAAGAGTAATTATTAAGAACCAATCTGTGTTCTAACAATTACTCACAGTTATATTCAACACATTGATATCCTTCAAAATATGCCTCAAAGGCCACAACATCATAATTTATACACAACGGCTCATAAATGCAAATGCAGCATAGACTCAATGCATGTGGTACCAATCATCACAGCGCGATGGACATTGGGGCATCAACCCTCCATAGATCCCCATCAATAGGATCGGAGCACATCAAAATACTTCAAATCCACACATTGGGATTGAAGCCAAAGTAATCGAGGTCCAGATGCACATGAATGCATGATGCACACGTCACAAAAATCCTCATAATAACAACATATGGTGCATCATCATTCATCATATTCATCATATTCGTCATACGTCATAACTCATCATATTAATCATCAATACAACATATCATCATAATTCATCATATTACTCATCATGCAACATATCATCATAATTCATCATATCGTTCATCATACAACATATCATCATAACTCATCATATTAATCATTCTCACACATCATGTCACCATATAATCACGTATAAATCACATATTAGCTCATAGTCATATTATCCCATGTTATCCCATATTAATTCATAATACTACCCCCATATCATCTCATATTAATTTATCAACTTATACTCACGGTAATCCTCACACTATCGTTTATCAATCACATAAACTTCACAGTTCTAGTCATGTTAATTCGTTATATCATCACATAGTATTCACATATCAATCCCTAATATCATCTCATATTTCCTCATATTAATTCATCATAATTCCACTAGCGGTAATCCTCATACTATCACTTATTACTCATGCAACCCCACTGTCATACTCATAGTAACTCATCACAGAAATCCCATAATCAAACATCACGACATCGCTGCACACGATCAATATTTGCGAACTATGCTACGTTCGCTGGCTCGCTCGCTAGGCGAGCCTGTAGCGAACCTTCGCTGGCTTGCTCGCTATGCGAACAGAGCGATGACAGCAAATCCTACTACGCCCCAGAACTGATTTCCACCCAAAAACTCATATGATTCACATACCCAATGCCCCAAAACATCATTAAAACATCCCCAATGTCATACGGAGATAACGGCGCCAACCCTATGGTTCATTAGACCAATCCGACAACATTCGCACTGCCTAAAACACTATTTTCCTGCAATTGCTCTGAAGGCATCAGAGTTACTCACATTTGAATATTCTTATTCCTACAGGGCCAAACATATCACAATCCAAGGTTTTGGCCACGAAGGCCTAAGGTTTCCTTTCTCATGTTACACATCAAACAGTCAGGAATACTAACCACTAACCACAACCCACAAGGTTTCATTATCAGTTTCCCTTAATTTCCCAGGATCAACCCCAAAATACCCTAAATCATAAACTTCACCATAAACACACCAAAAGGCATACATAGAAAATCATGAAATGCGATACTCCCCATACCTTAGCCGATTCGCAGCTTTCACGATTAACTTCGGGATCTTCCGAAGCTTTTGCCTCCACTTCTCCCTCCTCAGAGCTCTGGCCTCATTCTTTTCACTGTTAACCAAAATGAATCCTCCACCTTCAGAATTCTATTTTGTCAAACTTAGACTTGGGCCACACAATTGGGCTTTTCCCATAATACTCTTACTAACTCTTCATAATGCCCAATTTACCCTTATTTCACTTATATTTGTTTTAATTCATAATAATATTAATAAATCCATATTACATACTATTATTCCAAAATAAATACTCCAAATATGCATAATTCCCCAATAATTCCTAAAACCACCGAAAGCACCGAAAACACCAAAAATATGAATATTCTCAATTAAATAAATTAATTAAAATATTCCGATTAAATTCGGGGTGTTACAACTCTCCCCCACTTAAAAGAATTTTCGCCCTCGAAAATTACTCAACGAACAGAGTCGGATACGACTCCCTCAATTGATCTCCAAGTTCCCAATTCCAACTTTCTCTAGTTGGTACTCCCAAAACCACCTCTTCCAAGGCAATCTCTTTACCTCGAAGTCGCTTCTCGTTCATCAACCTGAACTAGCAACACCTAAACAGTCAAATTATCTCTCACTTGTACACCATCCATCTGAATAAATGCACTTCTTCAACTTAGGCACATGCCACATCATGTAAATTCACAAGCGACAACGGTAAAACAGTCTAACATGCTACTTCTCCCACGCTTTCTCTGCACCACTTCCGATACACATCAACAAAACACAGTGTGTGCTTCTGAGACTTCAAAGCTCGACCAACACCAGTCACCATCGCAACTCTCAAAACACGTCTTTTCTTGGATCTTCTTGATCTTTTCAGTCGTCTCTTACACAATTCTCAGGTCCGAGCACAACACTCTCACCTGAATCATATTAACACAAAGGAGTCCTACACCTTCTACCATACAAATCCTCATACGGTGTCATTCCGATACTAGAATGCTAACTGTTATTGTAGGTAACTCAATCAACGATAATTAACTATCCCACGATCCACCTTGATCCAACACACAAGCTCTCCACAAATCCTCTAAAGACTGGATAGTTCTCTCTGTCCGTCCACCCGTCCACGAATGATAGGCAGAGTTCAACTTTAACATGGTACTCAAAGCGTCTGCAAACTCTCCCAAAATCTTCATGAAAACTCAAATTCCCATCTGACACCATATCTGACGACATCTCATACAACTTCACAACTTCATCGATATACATCTCAGCTAGCTTCAACATAGAGTGATTAATCCTCATTGGTAAGAAAAGAGCCAATCTAGTCAATCTATCCAAAATCACCCAATTAAAATCATATCCCTCCAATTCTTCGGAAAACCCAACATAAAATCCATGGAAATACTACCCGATTTCCACCCTAGAATATCCAACGGTTGCATCAGACCCAACAGTCTCTGATGTTTATTCTTCGACTTCCGACAAGTCTAACCAGCATATACAAACTCAACCACTTCTCTCTTAATCTATGGCCATCAAAATAATTTCCTCAAATCCGGTTACATCTTCATAGCACCGGGATGAATACTCAATCTACCTCAATGTCCTTTTTCAATAATACTCTTATTCCAACTCACAATATCTGGGACACAAACTCTATCCCAACATCTCATGGTACCATTGCCATAAATCCGAAAATCAGCCCTTCGACTTTAATTCATCAAATTCCACCAATCTGCCAACTCAATTCAGATTTATGACCTTCTTGAATCTCATCAAGAACACCACTAGTAAGCTCCAACATACTAAGCTTAACTCCATAAGAAGTCTCTTCACACACCAAAATCATATCACAAAATTGCTCAATCAGTTCTAACTCTTTTCATCATTCTCATCGGTATATGCTAAAATTTCCAAATCAATGCATAAGCTACCACGTTTGCTTCACCCGAATGGTAATTCACTCCAAAACCATAATCCTTCAGGAGTCCCAATTATTTTCTCTGCCTGATATTCAAGTCTTCCAAATCAAGTAAATACCTTAAGCTCTTGAGATCACCAAACATTTCAAATCTCAAACTAACCAATTGAAGCCTCCAACTTCGGCACAAACACAACAACAACTAACTCTAAATCACTCGTCAGATAATCCCTCTTATGTACTTTAAGTTGCCTTAAAGCATAACTAAAACTCACTGATGTTGCACTTAACATCTCTCCGAATCACATAAACAAAGCATCCCAAAATGCAACAAATAGTTTTGTCGGATTCGGCAAAAATCAACACACGAGCTGTTGACAGCTCTCCCAAAAACTCTTTGAACTTTCTTCACAGTGGCATATCCCTGCTTCTTCTCCAACACTGATAACTCAAGTTCTCGATGCTCAACATGATCCTTTATACTCTTCTAATATATTAAAATATCATCGGTTAATACAACCACTGACTCGCTCAATTAAGTATGGAAAATCCCATGCTAAACGGACACTCAATTTGCGAGTTATGGCGGAAACACGAACCTCACCTTCTGAACTTACTAAAAAATCCAAACATGGTCCATCAATAAATAACTTAATTCCATTCCACCACTTCACCATCATATATAGCATTGGACTAGCTTTCCAACGCTTCAAACTGTGTGTCATTCCGAGTTACGGTTCTCCCGTTACGACAAAAATACCAAAACAACGTTCTTCTGCCCCAGACATCTTCGTTAGGCAAACACAGAAGCGAGCGATTGTTCGCTAGGCGAAGGACCTAGCGAACCTGACAGTCCAAAATTCTATTGTCGACCGTTACCTAACTTCCGGGTGTCCGATTTCAATTTCGTAAAAAGCTGCGATCTCGGAATTCGACGTACAACAACAATTTCACACTTAGAAGGCCATTCAACACATCTTCAACTCTTGAAATATTTAAAGGCCTAATTACCAATATTGCATTCTATATCTTACTCCCTTTAATAATCATCAGAAGTCACTGTCCACCTTTAATATACTCGACCTCACACTTTGTTGCCTTAGCACACACAGCAGACACAAGTATCAACACTACTCAATCCGTTTAATTCCTTGACCGTCCAAACAGACATATAATATGGAGCTCTCAATCTCAGACTAGTTTCCGTAACTAAGTCGATCACAACTCCACTTCACGTCCTGGCTATATATCACTATCTTGTTAGGATAACTTCCAGACGACCACAATTATTCGGCAAACCGCCAACTTCCCCACTTTCAGTAAAACTCAAAATTCCCATCAAAATTAAACATCTCAACATTGTCCTGCACCGACTCATCAAAATAATTCTTAAGCACTTAGCTTAACTCAAGACAATTCGCTGCTCACGCCATCTAAACATGCAAGACACGCCTATCCCATCCAACATGACCTCGTCTACTATCAACAACAGAT
The DNA here is from genome assembly GCA_963859935.3 of Lathyrus sativus. Classification (NCBI taxonomy): domain Eukaryota; kingdom Viridiplantae; phylum Streptophyta; class Magnoliopsida; order Fabales; family Fabaceae; genus Lathyrus; species Lathyrus sativus. The sequence continues at coordinate 319,571,807 of OZ012740.1, read as the reverse complement.
TAAGGGTGATCAGTTCCTCAATTTGTCAATAGACAACCAAAAATCATGATGGGGTATAAACCATCTTTACCAAACTATAAGAGCGTTCAACCACACACTGAGCCACCACTTCACACTTGCAGCGTCCTGGAGAAGCACAACTTCTCCCCCACTCGTTTCATTCCTACTTCTGCAGACAACGGTTAGGCAACAAACATGTACCGACAGTGTTTTCACACACATGTCGCATACCAGGGAACAAACAACATTAGACAACTTGGCCGGATGGACGTACCTGCTCTGATACCACTAATATAACACCATTATTCTACCCCACAGATATTACGGAAAAATAACACGGATTTCAGAGTAAAATTTAACTTTCATTAAAAAGCCACAAAAGGGCGTACATTTCTCAAAGTCAACAAAATTGGTCAATACTCCGTAACACACGGGTTTTCTCAAAATACATCAAAACATCATATACATCAGAACTCAAAATATAACTTAATGTTTTCCTCATAAGGGAACATAAGTAAAATAACAAAATGATATACAATCAACTCAAAGAACCCAACCCGATGTTACATATCAGAGCAAGACCCTCTAAATTAACCATAAAGGCTAACGACTCTAAAACTTCAAAATACTCCTCGACGGCGTCCACGGCTAAACTTGGTCATCTGCACGTTACCCACGTGGAGGTAACATTCAAACAGGCAGGGTGAGTAAGACAATTTATAATAATCAATGTATAACAATTAATGCATAAACGACATATTACTCACAGTTATATTCAACACATTGATATCCTTCAAAATATGCCTCAAAGGCCACAACATCGTAATTTATACACAACGGCTCATAAATGCAAATGCAACATAGCCTTAATGCATGTGGTACCAATCATCACAGCACGACGGACACTGGGTCATCAACCCTCCATAGATCCCCATCAATAGGATCGAAGCACATCAAAATACTTCACATCCACACAGTGGGATTGAAGCCAAAGTAATCGAGGTCCTGAACCGAAGTTCGGATGCACATGAATGCATGATGCACACGTCAAAAAAATCCTCATAATAACAACATAAGGTGCATCGTCATTCATCATATTCATCATATTCGTCGTACGTCATAACTCATCATATTAATCATCAATACAACATATCATCATAATTCATCATATTACTCATCATGCAACATATCATCATAATTCATCATATCATTCATCATACAACATATCATCATAACTCATCATATTAATCATTCTCACACATCATGTCACCATATAATCACGTATAAATCATATATTAGCTCATAGTCATATTATCCCATGTTATCCCATATTAATTCATAATACTACCCCCATATCATCTCATATTAATTTATCAACTTATACTCACGGTAATCCTCACATTATCATTTATCAATCACATAAACTTCACAGTTCTACTCATGTTAATTCGGCATATCATCACATAGTATTCATATATCAATCCCTTATATCATCTCATATTGCCTCATATTAATTCATCATAATTCCACTAGCGGTAATCCTCATACTATCACTTATTACTCATGCAACCCCACTGTCATACTCATAGTAACTCATCACAGGAATCCCATAATCAAACATCACGGCATCGCTGCACACGATCAATATTCGTGAACTCTGCTACGTTTGCTGGCTCGCTCGCTAGGCGAGTTGGTAGCGAGCCTTCGCTGGCTTGCTCGCTAGGCGAGCCTGTAGCAAACCTTCGCTGGCTTGCTCGCTATGCGAACAGAGCGATGACAGCAAATCCTGCTACGCCCCAGAACTGATTTCCACCCAAAAAAACTCATATGATTCACATACCCAATGCCCCCAAAACATCATTAAAACATCCCCAATGTCATACGGAGATAACGACGCCAACCTTATGGTTCATTAGGCCAATCCGGAAATATTCGCACTGCCTAAAACACTATTTTCCTGCAATTGCTCTGAATGCATCGGAGTTACTCACATTTGAATATTCTTATTCCTATAGGGTCAAACATATCACAATCCAAGGTTTTGGCCACGAAGGCCTAAGGTTTCCTTTCTCATGTTACACATCAAACAGTCTGGAATACTAACCACTAACCACAACCCCCAAGGTTTCATTATCAGTTTCCCTTAATTTCCCAGGATCAACCCCAAAATACTCTAAATCATAAACTTCACCATAAACACACGGAAAGGCATACATAGAAAATCATGAAATGCGATACTCCCCATACCTTAGCCGATTCGCAGCTTTCACGATTAACTTTGGGGTCTTCCGAAGCTTTTGCCTCCACTTCTCCCTCCTTAGAGCTCTGGCCTCATTCTTTTCACCGTTAACCAAAACGAATCCTCCACCTTCAGAATTCTATTATGTCAAACTTAGACTTGGGCCACACAATTGGGCTTTTCCCATAATACCCTTACTAACTCTTCATAATGCCCAATTTACCCTTATTTCACTTATATTTATTTTAATTCATAATAATTTTAATAAATCCATATTACATCCTATTATTCCAAAATACATACTCCAAATATGCATAATTCCCCAATAATTCCCAAAACCACCGAAAACACCCAAAACAACAAAAATATGAATATTCTCAATTAAATAAATAAATTAAAATGTTTCGATTAAATTCGGGGTGTTACACCCATCCCCAGGTTAAGATTGCAGGTTTTTTCATACACAAAGAAACTCCAACTTCTAGGCTAAAAGAGGTTGACAAGGTATTCACTTCCTTATTTCTCCAGTGTTTGGGAGTTGAAATAATGAATATACATCATCAACCAAGTTTTAATTGAAAGCATATAATTTAACAGTTTTGGGTATGTTTTTTCATCATCCTCACTACAATCTTTGCATAAACAAAATCTTGATAAAGAAGGTGAACAGGAGATATATTTTTTTGTGTGAAAGAGAAAGCATAAAGATGCACACAACGGATGTAGATGAATTGAATCAAAACATTTCAATGCTCACTTCATTAAAATTAACAATGAAAGTATAAACAAAGTTTGAAAGAAAACAGTCAATACAATCAGAGAAAAATACAAACAGAAAGAAACAAGGCCTAGTGACTAATCAACCACAAGGATAAGTTGTCTTGCCTGAAACACTGGCTTTAAGAAATGATCTGTCTGAACTGACTCAAACTTCACTTGGCATGATCTGGCAAAGGATTGTTGACAATATTAGGATTGGTATCAAGAAAGGTGAGGATCTTGTCTCTCATCAGTTCTTGTGCTCTAACTTTCAATGCATGGCAACCTTCCAAGTTATGGCCTACCCCACCTTGATGGAACTCAGAATGAAGATCAACCCTATAACCGACTGGGAGTGGATTTGGAGGAGGAGGTAAAACTATGGTTGTAATCAAACCTTTCTGAACAAGACCTAGATACAGCTCAGTGTAGGACATAGGGATAGGTTCAATGTTAGTTTTATTGCGATTCTGATTTTGTCTAACAGCCTGACGAGGAACTTGAACTGGTTGAGCATTGACAACAGGAGCAACTGCAGCTACATATTATTGTTGCCTGTGATGAGGTTTACTTTCAACTAAAATAGCATGAGTATCATCATCCTTCTTCTTTTGAAAATTCCCATCGGACTTTCTAGAACCACTAAAGACTTCAACATTAGTAAACTTTCCTTTCTTGATACCCTCTTCTAGTCTTTCTCCAATAGTGACTAGGTCAGCAAATCCAGATGATACACTTCCTATCATTTTTTCCCAAAAAAGTGGCTGAAGAGTGTCTATAAACAAACCAGTCAATTCCTTTTCTGCCAAGGGTGGCTCCACCTGAGCAGTTAGCTCTCTCCAGCGCCGAACGTACTCCTTAAAGGATTCTTTTTCTTTTTGAGACATGTTTTACAGTTGACGGAGGTTAGGTGCCATGTCAAGGTTTTAATTATATTTCTTCAAGAAAGCATCAGCCAAGTCCTTCCAGCTTTGGATACAATTCTTCTCAAGTCCCATATACCATTTCAGTGAAGCCCCACTCAAGGTGTCTTAGAAATAGTGAATGAGCAATTTGTCGTTGTTGGTATAGGAAACCATCTTGTAGTAGTACATTACCAAGTGACTTTTGGGACATGTGTGCCCCTTGTATTTCTCAAATTCAGGAGTTTTGAATTTGGCAAGCATAAACCAAGTCTGAAACCAAGCACATGTCCATTGTGGCAACACCAAAGACATCACTTCCTTCCACGTCTCTTATCCTTTTATCCAAAGTTTTCCATTACTCTCTGACTTGTTTAATGTATCTAGGTTCTCCTCGACATTCGGATTGTAGACCAGTAGCATGGTACATGATAGTAGGATTCTCAGAAGTAACTTAAGCAACAGTATGCACAACAGGGTGAGGTTCAGTGAACAACAAAGCTAACGATACCGACAGTAAGGATGGGCCGACCAATGGAGTAGTTGCAAAGGGTGGTGAATAATTCAGAGGTAATCCAAATGCTGGCCAATTAGAAGCTGGTTGATGGATCAGTGGAGGGTTAACAACAACAGTTGAGTTTTTAGAAATCACAATCCTCTGAGGTGGTTCTCCTTTAGCAATCAGAACTTGCATCATTTCAGTGAGCTTGGTCATGCTGACCTTCAACTCATCAATTTCCATTCTGACTTCGGCATTGTGTTGTTCTTGATTTTCCATTCTCAATATGATGGTAGCTCTAGTTTCGTAGTTGTGTTAAGGAAACAGCTTGACTGTGGACAGATAACTGAAGAAGGAGATAGTTGAAATGAGTTCGCTGGCAACTTTGAAGGAATGCATATATATGCTTATGAATGCAAAAGTGCATGGATGCAACAACCACAAACAAGATCACACAAAGCACGCGGGTTCAAAGATTCGGCACGAGCATGGGACCAAAGGTAAGAATCAACCCACAATGCTATGTACTAAGGTTATATCAGCACTTGTAAAACAAGGTTCTAAAAACTTCCCAGAGTCATAATTCCATCTTTTGGATATTATCGGCTTAAATGACAACTCGTCAGCCAATAATATTCTCAAGAGAAACTCGTCCGAGTGTGGTATGGTGTAATAACTAATTCAAGTCTACACCTGAACAGTCACCGCACCACGTCCTAATAAGGCCAAGATGGGTTAAAGGGTTCTAAGGTCCTCAGCTTCTCAGGCTCCCAAGTCGGAAAAATTAATGCCAAATACGACTATTCATATGACATCAGAAATCCCAAAGGGGCCTCCACTGAGCGGGGGATCTCAGGTCAGCTTAGTAACGACTACTCCATGTAACCCGAACAAGACTATACCACCATCCTATCATAATGTGCACTCAAGTCTGGTTATAAGACTTATCTCATCACACAGATCACCAAGAACCCAAACAGAACAAGCAATAACAAACAAATCAAACAAATAAGCGCAAAGAAATCAAAGTAGGCTAAACCCACTAAGAACCAAAGACTATGGGTGAGATCCCCAACAGATTTGCCACTTTTCTGTAGTGCCTAAAATCATGAGTTTAAGCTATTGATTAAATTAACTCAAAAATGCAAGAGTCGCCACCACACTTTTATTTTTATCCAAAAGGAAAGGAAAAAGAGCAACCAAAACCTAAACAAGTTCTAAATAAGAACAAGTAAACAAAGACTGGGTAAAGGGGTTAGTTACGCTAAGAGAAGTTGTTAGCATCAAAAACGTCTATAGTACTCTATAGGAACCCTTTGAAATATATATGCTTTTTGTTTTGAAAAGGTTTGGTTAAAATGAGATCGGTGAGATGAGAAGAGAAATATGTTTAAAGATTTTTGTGTTTGGAGAGACTTATCGCCTCATGCCTACGTACCCACAAATGGCAATATAGGATCACAACCTCGTAGTTCATGGTACAAATAACAAAATAGGTTTGTTATGGTTGATTTTAAGTGAAAAGACAAGTCGTCATTTCCAAGCGAATAGTTCCGCTTAAAGAGATGACTCATGTCTAAACTTATGGATAAGATTTAAAAGAAAATGCGCATAAGGCACAAAAGGTTTGAATGAGTTTGCATGTTTTTTATGTATTTTTGAAAAGAGTCAAAGTATGATTAACATTGGTTGACATTTATTAAAGAAAAGGAAGTTTGAAAAAGAACTTGACAAAAGTCAAGGTTTTATTATGAAAGTGGTTTCAGTTTTGAAAACAAGGAGGTTTTGAAAAAAAATAGTGGATTTTAAAAAATTAAAGAAGGGGGTGGAGAAGAAGTTGTACGAACACTGATTGTTTCTTAGTAATATCTCTATGTTTTGATGATAACTATTATGAAATTTTGTATTAAAGATTTATATACTCTAAAATTGGTTCATGAATATTTGCTGCAAATAATTAAAGTATATATACATCCAAGAGCAAATTAATCTGAACATAGAACTATGGAAGGCTCTGAAGAGTCAGAATTATCTTATAGAAGAATCTAAGCGCTGTCTGCAGAAGAATCTGAAGCAGAAGCTACAGAAGAATCTGAAGCAGAAACTGCCGAAGGATCTGAAGAAGAAGACTCTAATAAGATCTGAAGACTCTGAAGCATTGAAGAACTTTTATGAGAGTTAAGAAGCACAGTTTTTCAGAAGACTCTGAGAGTACTACACACTGCATGTACTGAGGATCTGATTCATAAAACTCTGCTCTGAAAGAACTACACGGTAAAGCACACTTGCTGCCTTACTCTAATTCAGCAAAATCTGATGGGTATCCAAGACTCTGATCATGCAAAATCTGATGGTTACCTTGCTGAAAAGAAATACTTATTGAAGAAGAATTCAAAGTAATATCCTTTGATTTAGCTCAATGACTCTTTCCTCTTTTATGCTTGACACTAGAACACAGACCAAAAGCATTTCTCTGTGCATTCTATTTCCAGGAAAAGTCATGTGATGTAAAGACAAAAAGGTTCAGGCCTTTTTAGTACACAGCCTCCAATGTCAAGACTTTGTGGACTACTGTGCATATAAAAGCAAGTCTTCATCATCTTCTTCAGTAGTGATCTACAACAAACGAATCTCAAAAGGAAACTCTTACAAGCTCTCATAAAATATTCTTATTGCTGAGTTTATTCTTTTGTTCTTAACATTAAGTGAAAAATCACTGTTGTGATAAAGCTTGTTAGAAGCATTCATACACTTGTATCAATCTTACATTTTATTGTAATAGTTCCTTAAGAAGATTCTGTTGGGATCAGTAGTTCTTGAGAAGACTTTGAACAGTTGTTCTTACTACTTACTATTGTAATCAGTTGATTAAATAGTGGATTAAGTCCTTGTTTGAGAAAGGCAAATCACTCTAGGTAGGGTGGACTGGAGTAGTTGAGTTCAACGAACCAGGATAAAAATACTTTAGTTTTTACTTCTAAGTTTTATCTTCATACTTATTCAACCCCCCCCCCCCCCTTCTAGGTATTTTCTCACCTTCAGTTGGCATCAGAGCTCCGGTTCTGTGTGTGCTACCACTTCACGGTGACAGAAAAGATCCAGTGAGAAAAACTTTGATACTTATATTTGGTTGTTTATAATGGGTGATGTTTCAACATCTAACAAGTATGAAGAAAGAGACAGAATCAGTACTAAACCCCCTATGTTTGATGGGGAGAAATTTGATTATTGGAAAGACAGGATTGAAAGTTTTTTCCTTAGTTATGATGCTGATTTATGGGATTTGGTCATAGATGTATATGTTCATCCCATTGATGGGAATGGCAAGAAAGTAGATAGAAAATCTATGACAGAAGCCCAAAAGAAGGAATTTAGAAATCACCACAAGGCTAGAACAATATTGTTAAATGCAATATCTCACACTGAGTATGAAAATATCACAAATAGAGAAACTGCATTTGACATATTTGAGTCCTTGAAAATGGAGACCTATGGTGACTGCGCTGAAAATGGCTAAAGATCTGAATCCGATTTCCTTGGAGGAACTAATCAACTCACTAAGGAGCCATGAAATTGAACTTGAGGAAGATGAGCCTCAAAAGAAAGGTAAGTCAATTGCCTTAAAATCTAATAAATCTGCTAAAGCGTTGCAAGTAATAGAGGAAAGCTCTGAAGAATCCTCATTTGAAGATGAAGATGAATTATCCATGTTGTCCAGAAGAATAAACAAACTCTGGAAGCATAAAGGAAAGAAGTTTAGAAACTTCAAGAAGCCTGACCAAAGAAAGGAATCTTCTGGACACAGAAGATCTGGCAAAAAGGAGGTTGTCTGCTACGAATGTAAAGAACCTGGGCATTACAAAAATGATTGTCCAAAGCTTCTGAAAGAAAAGCCTAAAAGAAAATTTGATAAGAAGAAGAAGGTTCTAATGGCAACTTGGGATGATTCAGATACATCTGAATCTGAATCTGAGGCAGAAGAAGAATGTGCCAATGTAGCATTGATGGCAGACATAGAAGATCAGGAGGAAGGAATTTCAGGTTCTGAATCTGACTCTGAATCTGACTCTGACGCTGAAGAGGTAATGGCTAAACTCACTAAAGATGAACTTATCGAAGTGTTATCAGAGGTTCTGAAGAGCTATAATAATATTAAGCTCAAATACAAGGAGCGTCAAAGCAATCTTGTATCTAAGAATAATATTCTTAAATCAGAAGTGGCTGAGCTAAATGAAAAGAACTTAAAAATGAAAAATTATTTTGAATTAGCTCAACAAGACTCTGATTCTGAAACTGAGTCTGAATGCAAAAATATTTTGGGAAAGTATGACTACAACTTTCAGAAGTTTCTTGCTAAAAGCATAGACAGTGGCTTCTAAGATCTATGGAGTTAGCAAAAATAACAGAAAAGGGATTGGATATAAATCTTCATCTGATGTTAATCCAAAACCTGTTGATAAAATTATCATCAAGAAGACTCCTTTATATTCCAATTTTAAATTTGGTCACTTGAATGATATTGAACACACTCGTTCTGAAAAGAACATTCATGTGTTTAAATCTAAGGCCAGTCAGAATAAACCTTATGTTGAAAAACAGAAGTTTAGACGATCCTTCAGAACAACTAACCCAAAAGGACCCAAGAAGATCTGGGTACCTAAGAGTAAAACAATTCCTGTTGCAGATTTTCTTAGCAGCAAGGTCAGGACGCCAGTCATGGTACCTAGACTCTGGATGCTCGCGACATATGACGGGAGAAAGGTCTATGTTCCAAAGTATGGAGCTTAGATCTGGAGGTGACGTGAAATTTGGAGGGAATCAGAAGGGCAAGATCATTGGATCTGGCACTATTGGAATGGTAACCTTCCCTCTATCACTAATGTTTTACTTGTAGAAGGACTAAAGCATAATCTATTGTCCATAAGTCAATTAAGTGACAATGGTTATGACATAGTCTTTAATCAAAAATGTTGTAAAGCTATTAGTCAAAAGGATGGCTCAATCCTATTTAGTGGAAAGAGGAAGAACAACATTTATAAAATAAATCTTTCAGAACTTAAGGTTCAGAATGTTAAATGCCTCTTGTCTGTTAATGAGGAGCAATGGGTCTGGCACAGAAGATTAGGGCATATTAATATGAGACGTATATCTCAGATTAATGAACTTAATCTTGTCAGAGGACTTCCTAAGTTGAAGTTCACCTCAGATGCTCTTTGTGAAGCATGTCAAAAAGGGAAGTTTTCAAAAATCATCTTTTAAATCAAAAAATGTTGTTTCTACTTCCAGACCATTAGAATTACTTCATATTGATCTGTTTGGACTAGTGAAAACTGCATCCATCAGAGGCAAGAAGTATGGATTAGTCATTGTTGATGACTATAGTAGATGGACATGGGTAAAGTTCCTAAAACACAAGAATGAGTCACATTCTGTGTTCTTTGACTTCTGCAAACAAGTCCAGAATGAAAAAGATTTCAAAATTATAAAAGTCAGAAGTGATCACGGTGGTGAATTTGAAAACAAATATTTTGAAAAATATTTTAATGAAAATGGCATTGCTCATGATTTTTCCTGTCCTAGAACTCCACAACAGAATGGAGTTGTAGAGAGGAAAAATAGAACTCTGCAAGAAATGGCCAGAACCATGATCAATGAGACTAATCTGGCAAAGCACTTTTGGGCAGAAGCAATCAACACAACATGTTACATTCAGAACAGAGTGTCTGTAAGACCTCTTCTAGAAAAGACTCCATATGAATTGTGGAGGAACAGAAAGCCCAACATTGCTTATTTTCATCCTTTTAGATGTATTTGTTATATGTTGAACACTAAAGAGAATCTTAGCAAGTTTGATTCTAAAGCACATAAGTGTTTCATGCTTGGATATTTTGAATGCTCTAAGGGTTACAGAGTATACAATACTGAAACACAGATTGTGGAAGAATCTATACATGTTAGATTTGATGATAAGCTTGGCATTAAAAAGCCAAAGCAGTTTGAAAATTCTGCATATAAAGAAGTAGTCTTCACAGATTCTGAAGGCCCAGAGGCAGACAAAGCTCAAGTGAAGGAACCAGAAGCAACGCCAGATGCAATTCCTTTGACTTCTCAAATGAACAACTTAAACATTTATGAAGAATCAACTGTTAAAGGATCATCTTCCAGAATCAAAGCTTCTCATCCAGAGAATGTGATCATTGGAAAAAAGGATGACCCTATCAGAACAAGATCCTTCCTCAGATCCTCTGAAGCATCATTATTTGGATTGGTGTCAGTAATTGAACCAACCACTGTGGATGAAGCTCTGCAAGACAATGACTGGATTATTGCCATGCAAGAAGAGCTAAATCAGTTCACTAGAAATGATGTGTGGGACTTAGTTCCAAGACCAAAAGGATTCAACATAATTAGAACTAAGTGGGTATTCATAAATAAGCTTAATGAGAAAGGAGAAGTTGAAAGAAATAAGGTAAGGCTTGTTGCTCAAGGGTACAATCAACAAGAAGGTATTGATTACACTGAAACTTATGCTCCAGTGGCAAGGTTAGAATCTATACGCCTTCTTATTTCATTTGCTGCACAATACAACATCACTCTATATCAGATGGATGTTAAAAGTGCCTTTCTAAATGGTATTATAGAAGAAGAAGTTTATGTTCACCAGCCTCCTAGTTTTGAGAGTGAAAAATTTCCAGAACATGTTTTCAAACTAAAGAAATCTCTGTATGGTTTAAAACAAGCTCCCAGAGCTTGGTATGAGAGGTTAAGCAATTTTCTTCTGGAGAAAATTTTCATCAGAGGCAAAGTGGACACAACACTCTTTTGCAAAACATTTAAGAAAGATCTTCTAATATGTCAAATATATGTGGATGATATTATATTTGGATCTACCAATACTATGCTGGGAATGGAGTTTGCTCAATGTATGCAGGCAGAATTTGAAATGAGCATGATGGGAGAATTGAAATTCTTTCTGGGAATTCAAGTCAACCAAACTCCAGAGTGCACTTACATTCATCAGACCAAATATGTTAAAGAACTTCTGAAGAAATTTAACATGACTGATAGTAAGATGGCAAAGACTCCCATGCATCTAACTAGTACACTAGGCAAGGAAGAGGTAAGTAAGAAAGTAGATCAGAAACTCTACAGAGGTATGATATGATCTCTTCTCTACTTAACTGCTTCTAGACCTGACATTCTGTTCAGTGTATGCCTATGTGCAAGATTCCAATCAGATCCTAGAGAATCTCACTTAACTGCTGTTAAGAGGATTCTAAGGTATCTGAAAGGTACTACTAACGTGGGTCTGTGTTACAGAAGATCTGATAAATATACATTAGTTGGATTTTGTGATGCTGACTATGCTGGAGACAGAGTAGAGCGTAAAAGTAATTCTGGAAGCTGTCAGTTCCTTGGAAGTCATCTGATCTCATGGTACAACAAGAAGCAACCCACAATTGCACTTTCTACAACAGAGGCAGAATACATTGCTGCTGCTGGATGTAGCACGCAGATGCTCTGGATGAAGAGTCAGTTAGAGGACTATCAGATCTTTGAGAGTAATGTAATCTATCTTCTGTGATAATACTTCTGCTATATGTTTGTCTAAAAATCCAATTTTACACTCTAAGGCAAAACATATAGAAATTAAACATCATTTCATCAGAGACTATGTTCAGAAGGGTATTATAAACTTAGCTTTTGTTGATTCAGATCATCAATAGGCTGATAATTTTACAAAACCCCTTGCTGAAGATAGGTTCAAGTTTATTCTGAAAAATATTGGTATGGATTTTTGTCCAGAATAATATTTATCAGAGGCAAACTTCTCAGATGCAAAATGTTTAATGCTCTGAAGTATTTCATCTGTTAATTTATTCATTTTCTTGAATTATTTTACTTGTGTAAATCTGAACTAACAATGCTCAGAGGATCTGAACATTGTATAACATTTCATTTCTCAAGAGATTTCAGAGGCACAAGCAATCAAACATGTGTAGCTCAGAAACTGAAAAGGTAGAGTGCACTTTACTGAATTAACGTTTGAAGTACTGCTTTGAAAATCTGACTTTTCTTGATTTTCCCCCCATCTGTCAGAATCATAATTGCTGTGCAATGATGTTTTTACTTTTTCATTTAATGCTATATGAAGCGTGCCTATGTGACTGCTTGTGTATCTGATTTTATCTATAAATATCACAAATTACACCATTTCACACTTTTCACCTCACGAACCTTTTATGCATTTCTGTCGTCTCTTTGCTCTCCGTCTAAACCCTAAACCTAAAACCTCTCACTCAAGAACATCAATGGCATCTTCTTCATCAACATCTGCTCAGATGCAATCAACCATTGCTGGTTCTGCTCCTAATGCTGAAGCTTACAAAGAACCTGTAAGAACTCTTCTCACTCCAACCATAGAACTAGAAGTTCTGAGTGAATGCTTCATAGACCTTGAGTCCATTGAAGAAAATGGATTTAATCTTTCCTCAACCATCCAAACTCAGAGTTGGACAAAGTATTTTGACAGGCTTATGGGTCCTGTTTATCCAACCTTGGTGAAAGAATTCTGGATACATGCTCAGGTGTGCCCTAAATTCATCCATTCTTCTGTCCTTGGAAAGGAAATTGTGATTACTGAGAAGCTGATCAGACAACTCATTGGGTACTCTGAAACTGATGGTGAAACCAGTCTACAATCTGCTCGTGTGGATCTTGCTGACGTGTTTCAAGAAGTGACTATTTATGGGGAACCAACTAGCAAAGTAAGGGAACTGAAGCCAGTCTACAGGATCTGGGCCAAGATTTTCATGAGTTCCATCTTTCACAGAAAATCATCAAATTCCCCAGATTATGTCAGTGCTGAACAACTATATTTTATGTTCTGTATGAGCAAGGGAAAGAAGGTGGACTTGCCTTATCTTCTGTTCAATCACCTTCTGAATCATATAAAGGAAACAAGAGAAGATGTAAGAGTCAAAACTGGAAAAGTTAGGAATTGGATTCCTTTGGGTAGACTGATATCAGACATTCTAACAGAGAATGGTCTTGTGAAATATCTGTATGATACTGGATTGACAGAGGACCTGTCATTTGTTATAGGTTCTGTCATTAATGGCAATACTCTGAAGAGGATGAAGGTCATCACAGAGCTTGCCAACAAACCTAAGAAAATTGCTACTAAGGATGTCAGCAGCAGAAGGATTCCTGTTGAAGATTTTCCAATGTTCACTGCTGAAGAACCAAGGGAGATCATCTTATCCTACATAGCTGATTGTCTATTGAATGGTGTTCCTCTGCCTGTGAACATCATCCAGAAGGAAGGAGAAGTTCTGCCCAATCCTGTTAAAGAAAGACGCTCAAAGAAGATTGCTGAAGAAGGATCTGAGGCTCAGCCAAAGAGAAAAGCCTCTGAAGCTGCTGCTAAGCCTCAGAAGGTAAAGAAAGTGAAACCCACTCCTCTAGAAGCAAGTCTGGAAGACATAAGAGAAACTATCAAACATGTTTTAACATCTGATCCAACTCAAACTATTCACTCTCCATTACCTTCACCTCCTCCATCACCTTCTAGACCACAATCATCAATACCACCATCATCTGGAATTCATACATCTGAACCCCCTTCATCTCAAACTACACTTTCACAACCATCTTCTGTACAAACTCCATCTGAACCACCTCAAACAAAAATCCAACCAGAATATCAACAACAAGAACCATCTCAGCCAGAACCTCAACAAAAACAACAACTAGAACCTCAACAACAACAACAACAATAACAACAACAACAACAACCAGAACAATAACAATAATTGCCAGAACATCACTCTCAACCCATTTCATCTGAACATCCCTCAATAATAGAACAACCGTTACCTGTTCCAGAACCCTCAAATGACATTCTTGATCTGGAACCACTTGCAACCATGGTTGTCTTGTCATCCACCTCATGCCACTCCACTGAATCATCTGATTCTGAATCAGAAGTTCCATCACCCTCTTGTTTACACATTCCTGATCCACTCAAGCCTGCATTTTCTGATCTATCAGCACCTGACCAAATAAATCGTAGACTTGCACTTCGTTCAAATTTCAACCTCTCAGATTTTCAAAATTCATCCTCTAAAGCTGAAATTTCACCAACCCCTACACCTCAACTCACAATACCACAACCATCTGAACCTCAACAGTCTGAACCTCAACCATCTGCATTTCAACCATCTGACCAACCACCATCTGATCCAACACCTCCTAATATCACTTGTGAACAACCTCAGCCAAACTCTGAATCTGCTGAGAAAGTGACCCCTGAGGAATTTCTTTACCCCAACCCTAGATCAGATGTTGATAAACTGTTTGATAATTTCAAAAAGGAAGTTCGTATGGGGATTGCACGTGTGGAAGAAGAGTGTCTGTTCAGTATAGACCCTGTTAAGTCTGAAGCTGCTTGGGATAAATTTATCTCTAAGATCAACATGGTGGCCTCTCATCTCAAGACAGTTTGTGCTGAAGATGCTAAGGCAAAGTTTTCTGAGTTAGTAAGACAAACTCTGATGAGCATTCCCAAACCACCAGTGCTGCTTCTGGAAGCTGCTCCTGCTGAAGACTCTCCATCTGAAGATGTTGCATCTGATATGGACATTGATGCAGCTGCACCTGAAGTAAAGGCTGACAATTTAGAAATTGTAAAAGAGGTTAAGGAAATCAAGTCCTAGATGATCAAACAAGAACAAAACACTAAAGAGATTAAGAATTGGATGGCCAAGCAAGAAGAGTCTACTACAAAGATCACAGATCTTCTGACCCTGATTGCATCTCGTCAACCCTAGTTTCTTTTCATGTTTTTGCACTACTGTTTTTGAATATGTTTTCTCTTGTTTGTTTGTTATCATCTGTTATGTGAACCATCTGAATGAATGAAATTGTTTGCTTTGTTTTTCTTCTATTATCTTTTCTGTCTTTACACATCTTTTTGATTATAACAAAAAGGGGGAGAAAAAGAATCTGATTGTTCAATCCATAAGCAAATACTAAAACAAAATTCAGACATATTATTAACTATCTTTGAATTTAAGTCTTTCAGATTCTATTGTTTCATCTGACAAAATAAATTCATTGAAGTTATCCTGAGAGTTACCCAACCAGACTCTGATTCTTGAAGCAAATTGTACTCTGAGTCTAAACACAAAACCAGACTCTGTGTTTGAAAGAAGTCATCAGACTCTAATTAACCAGACTATGTGTTTGAAAGAAGTCATCAGACTCTGATTCTGAAATACACTCAAGCAAAAAGGGAAGTATTCTTTTCCTTAGAATATTCATTTCAGGGGGAGATTCTTAATCTCAGGGGGAGTTATAATTATTATCTTTTATTATTGAACAAAATTTCTCATGTTTTGTCATCATCAAAAAGGGGGAGATTCTAAGAACACAGATTGTTTCTTATTAATATCTCTATGTTTTGATGATAACTCTTATGAAATTTTGTATTAAAGAATTATATACTCTAAAATTGATTCATGAATATTTGCTGCAGATAATTAAAGTATATATACATCCAAGAGAAAATTAATCTGAACATAGAACTATGGAAGGCTCTGAAGAGTCAGAATCATCTTATAGAAGAATTTGAGCGATGTCTGCAGAAGAATCTGAAGCAGAAGCTACAAAAGAATCTGAAGCAGAAGCTACAGAAGAATCTGAAGCAGAAACTGCAGAAGGATCTGAAGCAGAAGACTCTAATAAGATCTGAAGACTCTGAAGCATTGAAGAACTTTGTATGAGAGTTAAGAAGCATAGTTTTTCAGAAGACTCTGAGAGTACTACACGCTGCATGTACTGAGGATCTGATTCATAAAACTCTGCTCTGAAAGAACTACACGCTAAAGCACACTTGCTGCCTTACTCTGATTCAACAAAATCTGATGGGTATCCAAGACTCTGATCATGCAAAATCTGATGGTTACCTTGCTGAAAAGAAATACTTATTGAAGAAGAATTCAAAGTAATATCCTTTGATTTAGCTCAACGACTCTTTCCTCTTTCATGCTTGACACTAGAACACAGACAAAAAGCATTTCTCTGTGCATTCTATTTCCAGGAAAAGTCATGTGATGTAAAGACAAAAAGGTTCAGGCCTTTTCAGTACACAGCCTCCAATGTCAAGACTTTGTGGACTACTGTGCATATAAAAGCAAGTCTTCATCATCTTCTTCAGTAGTGATCTACAACAAACGAATCTCAAAAAGAAACTCTTACGAGCTCTCATAAAATATTCTTATTGCTGAGTTTATTCTTTTGTTCTTAACATTAAGTGAAAAATCACTGTTGTGATAAAGCTTGTTAGAAGCATTCATACACTTGTATCAATCTTACATTTTATTGTAATAGTTCCTTAAGAAGATCCTGTTGGGATCAGTAGTTCTTGAGAAGACTTTGAACAGTTGTTCTTAGTGCTTACTATTGTAATCAGTTGATTAAATAGTGGATTAAGTCCTTGTTTGAGAAAGGCAAATCACTCTAGGTAGGGTGGACTGGAGTAGTTGAGTTCAACGAACCAGGATAAAAATACTTGAGTTTTTACTTCTAAGTTTTATCTTCATACTTATTAAACCCCCCCCCCCTTCTAAGTATTTTCTCACCTTCAGAAGTGACTATCCTACTGTGTGAAGATAAAAGCTAAGGATAATAACAGTCTAACCACAAGCAAGTTCCATAGCATAAGCATCCATTCGCTTAGATTAGGCCTTGATCAACATAGGTCTTCAAAAGAGAATTCCAAGTACCCAAAATCCAAGGTTTGACATTACAAGCTTCCAAGCATAGGTTAAAATCCTAATTCTAAGTCCAAAACTCCATGTCCAATGTGAATGATAGTAACCATAGTCCACCATTAAGAGAATAAGTTTTTTAGGGGTTTAAGCCTTTATTGATATTCTTGGTCCAAATGGACAAAAGAAAAAGATGGCGGAAGCATAAACAATAATATCATATGAGATGACAATATAAAGCATAAAAATAAAGAGAGATAGTGAGGAAGAAGGAATCATAAACAAAATTAGTACAATGATATTGTTATTGAGTTAGTGATTAGTTATTAGAGTAAGTCATCAATGATGGTTAAATCATGCACTTAGGCCAAAGTTAATGAAGACTCATTAGAGGATTGATAAAATCAAAGCCTCCTAAAAACAAGTTTCATATGTAATGGACCTAAGATAAATAATCAACCATACTTGGACTTTCAAACATAAGTTTGAGCCATGAATGATCGTTTTCTGATTACAAGACAATTTAGCGCTATGTTAAGCAATCGTAATCGGGTTTATGTAGAAACCACGACTATCTGATGCCGATCAATAACAATGTTAGTGTCAATGCATACTAGAGAAGTGATATGTAGACTACTCTCTAAAAGCAATACCGCATGAAAACAAAGATGGCAATGATCTCGCATTTATCAAGAACTAAATTAAGTTCAAATGATATTGATGATTTTCATCGATCAAAAGAAAATGAGAAATAGACGAAGAAATGCCAAATTGAACCACACAAAGATGTAATCCAAGGCAAAGAACAAAAGGAAAGGGAAGGAAAAAGAAACGGAACCAAAACAGTCCTAAAATAAAGCAAAAATGGGAAAATAGCCACTGTGTAATCGATTATCACCAGGAAGGTAATCGATTACACTTGCTAAGACAACAGAAAATCAGCTTTAAAATGTACAAAAACTTGATCAATCATTTCTTCAAACACCTCATGACCAAGTATGCAATTTGAAATTCTGTTATGCAGATTTCAGATGTCCCTAGCGATGTTAAGACATTGATCTCTGGAAAAACAGAACAAGGACAGAACATGACCATTTTAATTCACTTTAAAAATTAACAGTGTCATGACATCTGTTGTAACATCTGCAGACTGACAAAACTGTTTATCTAACCATTTAAATTGTGCAGAAGTGTAAATGCAGTAACAGACAATCAATGTTACAGTGAATGTTATGACATCCACTTCTGGATAAACTATTAAACTTAGCAGTAAACAAGTCACGAAAGCAGTAAAGAACACAGGAAATTATTAACCCAGTTCGGTGCAACATCACCTACATCTGGGGGCTACCAAGCCAGGAAGGAAATCCACTATTAGCATAATTAATTCAGAGCTAAACTCCCAGTTTACAACTACTCACTTAATCTCTACCCAATGTAATTTCTGCCTAGAACCCACTAGACAAGAGACACCTCTCACTCCCCACAATCACAGCTGTGATAAACAATTCAATACAAAAGGAAGACTTAAGAAGACACTCTTCAAAGTCAGAATACTTGATTTTGCTTAACAGCTTCAATCAAGAACAACACACTCTTGCTTAAGATCTTTGAGTGAACAATTAACACTGTATGAATAATAGCCTAAATATGTCTACCATGATGCATCCAAAGATACAAAGGGTGACTTACAAAGTTACACATAAGAGACTCTCAAAATCCTAAAACACAAAAACACACGTGAAGGTTAAGTTACACCAACAGAACTCTTCATGACACAATCTCTCAGTCTCTGTCTAAAAGCCCCAACGAATTAGGATTTCTACTTCTGTATATATAAACAACATACAGTCCTTGTGCCTAGGTGTAGAAATTAGGTTTACCCAAGATAAACCTCTCTTCATGAAGTTGCACACATCCAATTAGGCCAGGGACATTCCATGTTATCCTCAGCAATGCCTGACATGTCGCCTGAGATAACTAGGCTTCCTAAAATGTTTCCTGAAGTATAGCCTGAGCTAATACCAGAAAACTTAAACCTGCGCCCTAATGTCATACGCTTGATGTCATAACAGCCAGCATGACATCCAACTTAACTTGCTCTTAGCTATCCCAACTTACCCTTTAGAACACTCTTGTAGAATCTTCTTCATAACAGTAGAAACAAACCAAACCACCTCTGTTAAGAGATATAAAATAGCAGCTCTTGCTGTACCAGATAGATGTCACGACATCTATCTTGACATCTTGGTTAAAGCACATGACATCAGCAGTTCTGTCACCACAGCAGATGGATATCACGACATCTATCTTGACATCATGACAACAGTTCTGTCACCACAGTAGATGGAGATGTTATAACATCTTGCTTAACATCAGTGCAGAATCATGTTTTACCAAAATTTAGCCAATCATAGAATCATGGAACTAACAATCTCCCCCTTTGGAAAATTTTGGCTAAAACAACCAAACAAACTTATCAAGGCAGCAACATCATTAGTTTCCTCAAATACATCCATCCTCACAAACTTTCATGCTCCCCCTTAATAGTTGCATTCAGCAAGTAACAACACTGCTCTTTCCATAGCGGTACTTTCCTCCCCCTTTGTTTAGCCAAAAATTGACAACAATTGGAGTAAATGTACACACATCACTCAGAGCCAACCCAAAAACTGAATGATAATCACCATACTTTAAAGTAAGACTCAGCTGACAAACTGCACATGGTGTCCAAATCTCCAGACTGCCATCTAAACAAAAACTGAATCAGATACATAAGCTGCTTGATCTCTAATCAACAAAAATACTACACCACTTCAGCAGCAATCCATGGACAAGGATTTAAACCACAGCTGAACTCTATCTTTCAAATCACCCACTGCTGAACTCACTCAAACACAGTAAAATCAATCCTGATTCCAGTCCATCATATATGACATCAACTTCTTTCCCACTCACTTTGGTTTTATAAGACACCAACCACAAGGCTTATTATTTCCATACTAGTCCATATATAAGATACACATGAAGTTCTCAGTAGGACACAACAGCAGCAGCTTAACAGATCATCACAAACATCAGAACATCATATAGAGAAATAAACTCTCATGTAGCTTCCTCAAAGACATAATGTTCAGACATCTTGTCTGACATTACAAATACAATGAAGAATCTTAAGCACCAAGTCATTGAATCTTGAGTTCTTGCCTTGTCTGAAGCTGCACCTTCAGGAGTGACATTTTTTGACATCACAAATTAATGGATAATCAATTAAATACTTGCCAAGTAGAAATTGATTTTAAATCCCCAATTTAAGATACAAAAGTATTCTGCAGAGAAAAATAAATTCTCCCAGACACAAACCAATGTTGGTTTGAACATCGATGCAGCTACACATCATACAGGTACACAGCTCCCCTGTCATGCATAATCAGCACTGCTTCACAACCCATACTAGAACAAATAGCAGAAGCAGTTGCACGATAAAAATATATGTCTGTAAGATTACTCAGATTCAGCTAGAAAAATCTCCAAGATGACAGGGTGAAAGTCCTTCCTTTTGCACAAACTCAGAGCTAATGATGTCTTGATCTTCATCTTCACCAGTCATCCAAGACAAAACACTTAGATAGAGGCCCAAAATATCTGACTTAATCCATTGATACCCCATGAGCTAGAGCGGTAACATAATGTCACAACATCTAGTATGACATTCCATCCCCCTAGAGACATATAATCACAAACTGCTTGAAACCATAAACAATCTTGAGGGATAACTGTACTATTGTAGTAACAGATCCAAGATAGAATTATAACTTCCCATATCAAGGATAACCAGTGCTCTTTTTCCAGAAGCACGGGAATGGAAAACATAAGACTCATATTCATGCCTTCAAGAGCACACTCCTTGTTCAATACACCTGCTGAACTCATTCACTCACTACTTGAACCATAGGCAACTAGTACACCTGTTGCACCCCAAATTTTGGCCCCTTAGATTCTCATTATCATTTTAGGAGCATGCTCATGAATTATCTAACCCTAACCCAGTGCAAGTTTGTCTTTGTTAAAGTTACAGATGAATCAGGGTTTCGTGCAGTCAAAATCAAAACTTCAAGGGTTGAGTAGTCAATGTTTTGGGCTAATTCAATCATGAAATGAGATCAAGGGTATCATATAATAACAATTGAGAATCCAATTTGAGGTTGTTACCCCAGAATCTAGAGCAATGTATTTCAGGGCACCCGATTAGGGTTTTTGACCAGTAAAAGTCAATTGTAGTTTGACTTTGATGTTGGAAGATGTTTTAATGGTGAGATTATGATCCATGAAGTTCATATAGCTTAATAAAGTTCATTCAAGAATTGTTCCTTAGGAATTGGACTTCAAGTAGTGAAACAAAATTGTTCCTTATGTCATATTGGACTTTCATATCAATTTTCATGACCATTGGATCAAGGATGAAGGAGTAATCGAAAAATCGGGAAATTAGGGTTTTGAAAGGGGCTAAACCATAACTCCTTAACCACACATCCAATTGAGTTGGTTCAAAGCTCATTTGGAAGCTCTTGATAAATCCTACAAAAGTCCCTAAGTGGTCCATGATCAGAAAATGCATAGATTTCGAGTTATGATCAAATTCATTTCTAGAAGGGAAAAAGACTTAGAGAAATTTCACTTTTAAGTTCATTTTTTAGCAACTTTGGAAGGCTTTTTGGCCAAGTTCCTTAGGGAAATTGAAACTCATGAAAGCATGAATGTTTTAGAGCTATTTGAGGGCTTTCTAAAAAGTACTAGCACATCTCAAAAGGATTTGTGAGCTGAAAGTTATGGTCATGGCAAGTTGGTGGTTTTTCACTTTAGTCCCACATTGTCAAAATTCAAGAATTCATTCTTTCATCAAAGTTGACCAAACTCAGCTGGTAAACCATGTTGTATCTGATATGTGAGGAGTTTGTAGCATGAAAAACAAGGGAAATATGCAGAAGAGAAGAAAAAGCCAAGCTTGCAAGTTGCCTTGCAAGTGGATTTGCAACTTGCATCCAAAAGTGAAAAACAAGCATGAGGTGTAAAAGGCAACTCTGAACCAGCCACAAGCCTATACCTCTAGCCTGCAATTAACCACACTAATTCATCATTTTTCTTGACTAATGAGGCTTTCCTATCAGCCAAGAAAACCCTCTTGTGGAGGTTTAATAAAAAAAATCCAAAACCTTTCTTCAAAATGAAGAAACCTCCAAATCTGCCCCAAGCCACTTCATTGCCTATAAATAGAGCCCTCACCACTTCATTCTCTACATAATATCAATTCTAAAAACCAGAGAAATTGAAAGCTTGCATTATTTCCACTCCTTACTTCAAAACCACAAAGTCACTTTTTCACAAAAAAACCCCCAAAAACTGTCTTGCTACCAAGGCTGCCAAATTCATTTCTCTATATTCAAACACCCCAACAATCATCCACACAATCTCCAAATATGATATAGAAGGTGTCCAAACCATTAAACCTCTCAAAAACCTCATTTTGCAAAAAGTCAACTTCTACATCAAGTTCCTTTGACCAAAAGCCACAAATTCTACCAAATCTTGTTCTAAGCATTTGCTTAGTGTTTTAATCACTCAAACACCTCTTATATATTGTTTTTCAACTGTCCAAAGTGTTAGAATTCATTGGTGGATTTCATTTCTCCATTTGTCATCATATTTGCACATTGCTTCAAAGAGAAGGAAAAGACTCAAGGCAAAAAGGAGATTGAAGTTCTCTGGTTTTCTTGGTTGTTCTAGCTTGTTCAACAAAGCCTACAAGAGGTATGTAGCTTATAAACATTGCCCTTTGTATCATTTTCCATATTTTGGCATTTTTGAGCAATATTGAGAAATATGAACTATGAGCCTTTAGTGGTTTTCATGACATTTGGTTCTTGATGGATGTAAAGATCTGATGAACATTAACATGTATGTTTAGCTTGTTTTTGTCAAGTTTCAAATATTAGTATGTTGAAATGGTTGTTTTGCTGTCAAAACAGTTTTGGAGGAAATTGTTAACATTATTTTTTGCTAGAATATAAGTTTGGTTGATTTTTGATTTCTGATGTGGTTTTAGTTCTGGTGTTGCTTGTTGCATTTGTGCTTATGACCAACATGCTTGGTTTGCCTCAACCTAGAATCTTGATATTAGGTTACATTAGCAATGCTTAAATTTGGTGTTTCTTGTTAGGCAGGACTGTTTGATTCTTTTTTTGAGGAGAGTATTGTTGTTAGAGTATTGGAGCATAGAGGGACATTTCTGTTTAGTTACTTTATCCATGTTACATCTGTTCACTCTGCTTGGCCCTGATAATCACCCTGTAGATTTGGCCCTAGAGGGGTTGTCTAAGGTTGGCCTTTGGTTCAGGGCTGTCAGTAGGTTTAGTGTGATCAGTGCTGAGTCTCTTGGTATGGTCTAGTCAGCATCTGGCTTGTTTGTGTTCTAGGCAGTTGGGTGTAGGTTGGTAAAGGAGTAAATCTTTGCTAGAACACCTTGATGGGAGGATTATACTGCTGTAGCCACAAGCCTGTGTGCATCCCCTTTGGAACCACAATTTGGTTCATTTTATTTGTGCATCTTTTCAAGGCAGTGGGAGGATTGTGTGACCATTAGGCTCATGACTGTTACAAGAAGGAAACTTCATGGCCTGTTAAGATGGAACTTGCCTTGTGGTCTGCAAATGGTTTTAGTGGAAGATGAAGGTGGTGCCATCAATCAAGACTTGGACACTTTGAATCTCATTTTGATAACTCTTGATGTTTGTTTGGTTTGAGAGTGGTAATGGTTGGAAGTTGTGAGGATGATGGGCCTGCTGCCAGTTCTGTTTTGGAGGAAGGCTACTAAGTGAGATTGGAAAATTCTCAGCCTGCTTGTATCTAGATTTTGGATCATGAGATTAATTCTTGATGTAGCCCTCTCTAAAGTTTGTCAAGGTTTAAGTTTGGTGGTGTGTTGGATTATCTTGAGGGCCTGCCTTGGGATTGTTGGCTGGTTTACTTTTTGAGGGGTTGCTGCTGGGCTGTTTGAGTTTTACCTCATCTGGAGGTTTATTTCCAGGCCATACTTTACCACTGTTTAGACCTGAGTGTTAGGTTTGGGTTTGTTAGCCCAGGTTTGCTTTTCTAGCTGTTGATAGCAATGCAGGTTGGATGTAGGGTTTGGTGTTTGGCCTACTGCTAGTGATTGCCAAACCAGTTTGGATCAGTGGTACTACTTGGAGGAGGGTATGGTAGCATGAACCTTACCTTGCTCCAACTTATTCTGAACTCGGTTATGTGTGAATTATGTTGTCATTACTTTTGAGACCTGTGTGTGCATTTGGTTTGGCTTAACAGGCTTGCAAATTGATTTGAGTCTTTTTTCACATACCACAAAGCACAAGATTACAGCTAGTATGCAAATCTTTTAACAGACTGTGTTGGACTTTTCTTTGGCTTGGATATCACTTGTTAATACATTTCCAAAGTGTATGTATGATCTGCATTGGCTTGTTACTCATGAAACCTGAACTGCACATCACTATGCATTTCATCAACAATTTTGCAACTTACATCCCATTTTTCATCACAGCATGATTTCGACTTTATCATTTGCATAAGCTCATCCATTATCATTATTAAGTTATGTGTGCATGATTACTTTGGTTCAAAACAAGTTGGATTGAGGGGTTCACATCAAAATTCATTTTCAAGTTCCCAAGCACACACACTATCGAATTTTTAAATAGAAGACGAATCTCAAAAAATTAAGTGCACCATCATGATCCTTGTATTTTTCTGGTCAAGATTCATATAAATTTCATCCTGTTTGGTTAAGAATCGAGAAAGTTACGATTGAAAACGTAAACCACTTTTTGAGTGTTATTATTGCCCAAGTCAACTAGCTTTTCATCCCATATATATTTATGGAGTGGCTTTCATCAACGGATGTATAGCCACCCCAGTGGTAAGACCATATGCCAAAACACGCCTTGCACGCCTTGAACCTGAGTTCGACCCCTGAGGAGGGCAACTCTTTTATTAATTTTTGTCATTTTTAACCAATTCTCAAAAATTCGTATCTCCTTCAATTTTAATCGTTTTTCACCCGTTCTTTTTTCATTATGTTCATATTTATGTCTACTTTAATGTCATATTTTTTATTTTCATGTTTGCATAATTTTTCATCTCTTTTGACTATGTGTAAGTTGTGTACTTTCTATGATCGTTTTGACAGATGCAGATGAATTTTCTCTTGATGTACTTGTGATTTTTTGTGATACTTGTTGGCATTCATACCCTTAAATGTTTGTTAACATGTTAGGACTTCATCTTTGGTTATCACTATGTTCATGTTACTTCATCTGTTGGCTTAATTTAACTCGATCTGTCGTCACAGTTCCTGTTTTGCTTACCTGCTTTGATTGTCATCAATGCATTTTTCATTCTTATCAATCTTATATACTCATTTAATGGTTGTCACCATGAATGCATCTTTATTATGTTGTTAATTTTCTTGTTGTTTTCTTTCCCCAAGTGATGAAGCTTGTCAGCTCTCATCCAGTTGCCTCTCCTGTCTCCTTCCAAAGGAAAAGTCTATCCATTTGACCCTCATGTCATGGATACATCCCTCATCCCTCTCTTGACCTAGTTAAGTCACTTAAACCTTAGTTTAGAAACCCTTAGACTTTTCTTTAAGTCTAAAAAAACCCACCTGTACTAGAAGTGTTCTTCAACTAGAACCCTAGGAAAGAGTTTGTCAACTCTGTGTAAGAATCATTGTCATGATTTCTTACTTCCCCTTTTGAATATTACAACTTAGAATAGGGATTTTTTGTCAAACTCCACACAAACATTGTCATGTTTGTTCCCCCTTGAACCTTGATCATAATCAAGTGTTCTTCTTCCCTTGTGAGGTGAACTACGATTGCTCTGATTCTATCCTAGTTAGGATACGTAGGAAGAAGATGCGACGTCTTTGCGAGCAAACTTAGTGTGTATAACTTTAGGTTTCAACTCATATCTTTTCCCAATCCATAGTACATACTTCACACTTAGCAATCAATCAAACAAAAGGTTCATGTAGAGTACTACAGATGCTTAGGGTGCTAACACCTTCCCTAGGTATAACCAACCCCCGATCCCCGAATCTCTTATGCGTTGTCGTTACATCGCGAAAACGTTTTTTCTTTCTTTAGACCTTTCCTTTGGATAAAATAAAGTCCAGTTGGAAAAGAATTAAGATTCAAGTTAATTTAATATATTGATATCCAATTTTCACCGCAACAGAAATGGCGACTTCACTGGGGAATCGCTTGCTTTGAGGGTTTAGCCTATCTTGTTTGATTACTTGCTTATTTGTGAATACTTGTAAATATGTACATATGTGCTCTGTTGGATCTTGGGAACTTGGAATGGTGAGACAACACTATACCCGTGTTTGAGCGTACTTATGATAGGATGATGGTATATTCAAGGAGACTTATAAGGAGTTGATTCCCGACCAAGTTGACTTGAGAAAACCACCGCTCAGTAGAGGCCCTTCTGAGAGTTAGTGTTGTTGATCGAGTATTCGTGAAAACAATGCTACTTTCTACATGGGAGCCCGTGATACTGAGGACCTTTAGATTACCTTTTCCCCCACTATGGCTTTATTAGGATGTAGTGCGATGACTATAAGGAAGTAATTCCAAAGTAGTTGATACGCGATGCTACACTTGGACGAGACTCTCTTGAGAATATTATCGACCACCAAGTATTTTGGAAATTGATAATATCCGAAAGATGGGTCAAGGACTCTGGGAACTCTTTTAGAACCTTGCTCTACAGTTTTGAAGGCCTTAGTACATACCTTTTGGGTGGGTAGACCTTGACTCCTTACTCATGTTCTCCAAACCAAAACCTTTATCTGTTTTCCCATGTATACGTGAATCTGTGCTTACCTGTGTTTGTGCATTCATGCATTCATGAACATCATGTCATAAAAGTTTCATGGAACTCAGATCTCTTGTTTGTAAACATTAGGATCATCATGGACAGTGGAAAAAAGAAAACCATGAAGTACACCTACAAAAGTCCTAACTTGGATGACATAGAAAGGTTGAGCACTTTGATAACAGATCTAGAAGGATTCAAGAGCAGGTATGGGAACTTATTGTCATTGTTGAGGGTAAAAAGGAAGATGGATTTGGGACTTCTCTCCACACTCCTTCCGTTTTATGATCCACTCTATCATTGTTTCACTTTCCCTGATTATCAGCTGGTACCTACACTTGAGGAATATTCTTGCTTGATTGGATTTCCTATTCTTGAAGACTCTCCTTTTCCAATCATGGAGAAGGACCCTAAGGAAGAAGAAATTGCTAAAGCTATGCGTTTGGGATTGGTGAATATTCAGAAAAATATGGTTACTAAAGGAGGAGTATTTGGTTTGACTGCAGAGTTCTTGGTTGGAAAAGCAAAATACTATGCCAATCACTTGAGTATGGATGCATTCGAAGCTATCTTTGCCTTGCTCATTTATGGGATCTTCTTGTTTCCAAGTTTTTATAAATTTTTGGATCTCAACGCCATTAAGATTTTCTTGAAGAAAAATCCTATGCCTACTTTACTAGCTGACGCCTATCATTCTGTTCATCTGAGGAATTTGCATAAAGGAGGAATGATTATCTGCTGTGTACCTTTGTTATATAAGTGGTTTATTTCTCACTTACCTAAGGCTCATGGTTTTTGGAAGGAAGGTTGGTGGTCTCAGAAGGTTATGGCCCTTACTCACTCTGATATCGATTGGTACAACCGTAGTTACGATGGGATAAAAATCATTGACAATTGTGGAAGCTTTGGTAACGTACCTCTTCTGGGTACAAGTGGAGGAATCAGTTATAACCCTGTTCTCGCTCGCCGTCACCTTGGATATCCTTTGAAGGACAAACCAAACAGCGCTCATGTGGAGAATATTTTCTTTAAAGGAAGTTCAGAATTGAAGGGAGAAATTCTAAAAGCTTGGGGACATGTACACAAGAAGGGAAAGGAAGACTTAGGGAAGCCTAATTACGTCTCTCTCGAGCCTTATCTCCAATGGGTCCGAAAGAGAGCTATTCAGCTGAAGATGCCTTATCCTCAACAAAAACCCATGGTTTTAGAGGAGGAACACACAATGATCTTTATGTCTGAAGAGGAGAAGTTAAAGATTGCTTTGAGGAAATCACAACAAACTGAAGTAGCCTGGAAGTACAAGTACCAAGTGGCCATGGAAGAGAATGATGAACTCCGTAGACAACTCCAGGCGAAGGATGAAGAAATGAATGCTTATAAGAAGAGAAAGACACAAGAAGGTTTATCTTCTTCCAGCTCTCAGCCAACTCCATGGAAGCTAGTCGTGGACAAACTCATTCTTGAGAAGACTCATATGGAAGAAGAAATCAAGAAGCTCAAAGCAAAAGAGGACTTTTATTTATAATACTGTCAGCCTTAGGACTTTTGTAAAATGTACTAGATATTTTGTAATTCAAAATCTTGAAAATCAATGAAATGAAATGATGTTTTGATCTGAGTTCCATGAAACCCTTGTATTTGCATTCTCATTAATTAATCATTCAAGGAACTAAAGATTGTTTGCAGATATTATAGGATGGAGGTTGTATTCCAAAAGCCGAAATTGGAGAACTTGAAGAAACTGGGAATTGAATTTGCTTATTTCCCCATTGTTATAATTTTTGCAAATATTTCTTTGGATTCCTTGAATGATTAATTTTGCATTGTTACATTTTGCATTCATAAGCATCGCATGTGCATGTTCTTGTGTTGTGTCTCATATCGCTGTCTTGTCTCCAGAAAGAATCACACTGAATCCTCAACACCAATACAACACTCGAGCCCAAGCTCGCCTAAGAATGGAAGGATAGAATTTGGATGTGGACAGAATTTATAATGAACTCGGAGAGCTACGATGAGGCATGGGGCAGATCATGGAAGCCCTACAAGTCATTCGTGCAAAGTTGGACACTCAAGCCACTGTTGTTTCTGAAATCACTGGCATAGCTGTAGAGCCGATCCCAACGGTAGTCACTGTTGCAAACATTCCACCATATGGGTTATCGCCTGGTTTTGTACCTCCACCAATAGTCAATCAACAAGCAGTTCCTTTGGGGCCAGAAGTTCCTCAAGCTATTCTTACTTACACTCATCCTTCTGTTCAGGTTCAAGCGCGCCCTGTTTTTCATAATCCTCCACCAGTATACGAAGGTCTTGATGGGTATGAAGAAGAGAGCGGGCGGCATGGTAAGTTGAAATAAAGTGTAGAAACTATCGGCAGGAAAGTCAGAGCAATGGAAGGGAATGACATCTTTGGTACTGATGCCAGAGATATGTGCTTAGTGTCTGGATTGGTAATTCCACCAAAATTCAAAGATCCCAATTTTGATCAGTATTCTGGGGCTACTTGTCCTCGGACACATCTGATTATGTATTACCGAAGAATGGCTGCTCATGTGGAAGATGACAGGTTAATGATTCACTGTTTCCAAGATAGTCTGAAAGGAGCTCCTGCTAAATGGTATTTGGGCTTGGATCAGTCTCGTATTCATAGTTTCCAAGACATGGCCGATGCTTTTGTGAAACATTACAAGTACAACATGGATTTAGCCCCTGATAGAAGACAGTTACTGAGTATGTCACAGAAGAGTTCGAAATCTTTCAAAGAGTATGCACAAAGGTGGAGGGAAACTGCCTCTTAGGTAGAACCTCCTTTGAGTGAAAAAGAGTTAACAGATTGGTTTGTCGATACAGTAAGACCAGAGTTTTATGAGAAGATGATCAGTAGTGTAACCGCAAGTTTTTCTGATATAGTAGCAGTGGGGGTGAGAGTGGAGTTGGGAATGAAGAATGGGAAGGTGGCTAGTAGTTCCAGCAGTTCCGGTAACAACAATGTCAAAAAGCTCAGCAGTAATTTTCATAGAAAGAAGGAAGGGGAGACAAATGCAGTAACTGTGGGAAGAAAGAGTCGCACCTGGAGACCATCTTACCAACAGTATCAGCAGAGTTATGTTCAACAACCTCAACAAGGCTTTGTTCAGCAGCCTCAACCAAGTTATGTTCAGCAATCCCAGCAACAACGACCAATGTATCTGTTGCAGTATGCCCAACAACCTTATGTGGCAGATGTAACTCCGGCTTTCAGTCATCCTGTTCCCAGTTATGAGACAGTGCAACCGGCACCTGTATATCAACCAATTCAACAAGGGTATCAACGAGCGCCCAACGCTCCACCCTATCAACAACATCATCAGCCTAGAGCTCAGGCACCCAGACAAAACTACCAGAATCGGAGACCAACAACAAAACCTCCACTTCCTCAGATACCGATGACTTACACCGAGTTGTACCCCTCCTTAGTGCAGCAGGGATTGGTAACAACACGACCATTAAATCCAGACACTACATCTCCTCACTATAATCTGAATGCTCATTGTGCCTTTCACGAAGGTGCTGCCGGTCATGATTTAGAAGGTTGTCTTGCTTTAAAACATCTTGTCAGGGAGTTAATGGAAAAGAAGATCTTGTCTTTTGATGATGTACCCCCAAATGTCAAAAGTAATCCATTGCCGAACCATGGAGGGGTCAATGCAGTAGAAGAAGTGTCAGATGGAAGGATGGTCCGAGATGTGTCATAGATTAGAACCCCGTTGAGGTTACTTCACGAGAAACTACTGAAAGCAGGATTGGTAGAGGATACCCATAATGATTGTAAAGAATGTTCTAGTGATTCTGGAGGGTGTGATAAGGTACGAGAAGATATCCAAAGATTGATTGATGAAGGAATATTACAAGTGTGTAGTAAGGTGAGGAAAGAAGAAGTTTCAGTAATTGAGCCTGTTTTTAATTTACCAAAGAAAAGTGAGTAAGTTCCGGTGTTCAAAATAACCAACAAAGGTACGAAGCCTGTTTTCAACAAGTCAGCTATCGATCAACCTCGACCGGTTATTATTCAGAAACCAAGACCGTTTCCTTTTGAAAGCACAAAGGCCGTTCCATGGAAGTATGACATGACTGTGATAGACCGAGGATCAGGGAAGGTTAGTCAGAAAGAAACAGTAAGAGACAACCAAATGGACGTAACAAACATTGTAGGTACAAGCAAAATGACCCGTAGTGGTCGAATCTATCAACCAAAGATAACAGTAGCCGCTCCAAAAGAGGTTACCCCTGCTGCAACAAAAGAACAAGAGATACCAGGAACTGAAGGAGACGACGAAGAATTCTTAAGGATTATTCGGAAAAGTGATTACAAGATCATTGATCAGCTCCACCAAACCCCATCAAAGATATCGATCTTGTCTCTCTTAATGAATTCTCCAGCTCACAGAGAAGCTCTGCAAAAAGTATTAAAACAGGCACACGTGACAAAAGACATAACGCTCGGACAATTTGATTCAGTAATAGCCAACATTACAGCCTGTAACACCCTGAGCTTTAGTGATGCAGAATTACCGAACGAAAGACGCAATCACAACCGTGCGTTACACATATCTGTCAGGTGCCAAGAAGACACCATGGCACGAGTCTTGGTCGATACTGGGTCCTCAATGAATGTATTGCCCGCCAGTTCGCTCGCAAGGCTAGCGTATGCAGGGGCAAAAATGAAACCAACGTCTTTGATTGTAAAAGCTTTTGATGGTTCAAGAAGAACGGTTGTTGGAGAGGTAGAATTACCAATCATGATCGGACCTCATGTGTTCGATATTACATTCTAAGTCATGGACATTAACCCAGCTTATAGTTGTTTGTTGGGACGGCCATGGATTCACGCCGCTGGGGCAGTAACTTCCACCTTACATCAGAGAATGAAATTTGTTGTGAATGATAAATTAGTGATCATACACGACGAAGAGGACCTAATGGTGAGCAATCTGTCATCGTTCAAGTATATCGAAGTAGATGAGGGCGCGTTAGAAACTTCCTTTCAAGCACTCGAGATAGCTAATGCAGTGATGTTGGAAGAAACAGTGGCTAAGAGTGGTCCGTCTTTTGCATCCGCTCAGAGCATCAAGTCTACACTAGAAGAAGGCACTCCTGAAGGTTGGGGAGAGGTTATTGAAGTGAAACCAAAGATGGATCGGCAAGGGTTGGGTTACAAACTGTCGCTACTGCGAAAATAAGGTGCCGGCAAAACAGAAGAGTCGCCACCTTTCGTTATTTATCCCTCAGAACAGGAAAGGAAACGATCGGAAAAACCTGACGAAAAGGTATAAGACAAGGTCATCGCAACCATTGTCTGGGTTCGGGAGTCGGTTACACAAGGGGAAGGTATTAGCACCCCTCACGTCCATCGTACTCGATGGGATCCACGCTTGTTGTGTTTACTGGACGGGTTGGTTTTACTATCTACCTATCAAGGCTGGTCTGAAAAGAAAAGAAAATGACTCAGCAAAGCGTCGCGCTTTATGCCTACGTATTCTCATTAGAGAATGAGAAATCGGAGTCAACGTAGTTCGACTAACTACGGTTTACGGGGAAGGTGGCTCGCCAATACGTCAGTATTGTGCCTACGTACTCTCAACGGGTATGAGAGATCAGAGCTTACGTAGTTCGGGATAATACGGCTTACGGGTTTAGATTCATCTATTTTTCCGAGTAGGGTTAACAAACAGTTCCAGCAGTTGGATGTACGCAGCTCGACCCTTGGAGACTTAGGCGTTACCATTTGCGGTAGAACTGGGAGTTAACGACACTTTTTTCTTCAGAAAAGCTTCCTTTGACTTATGGGCCCACGGGGCAAAAAGGTTTGAAGTTTGTTTTCTGTCTTTTATGCACAAACTGTTTTTTATGGATGTTTGCAACCAATATCGCACTAGAGACTATGACCTGAGAGTGAATGTGTCGCATGTCACCCAAAGGGTGCCATACTAAACATCCAAGCTGTCGAAAAGAACTCTCCGACAACCCTTTCTCAGATAGCTTAAGGCTCATAACGTACGACATCAGTTAACCTTTATTACTGTATTTTAATTTGTTTTGAGATGAGAAGAGAGAACGAACAGGTTCAACTAAGGGGAGACTATCAAGTCCTAATGTTGTCATGCCAAGGATTCATCCTATGGTTGAAGTTTGAAACAGGGAACTCCTAGAAGTTATCATGCATAGGTTTCAACCTAAAGTTCTAATCATCACTTCCTTATCAAAGGAAGTGAGATTCCTAGGGGATCATGTCAATGATAACAGAAACAAATAAAGCATCAGCTTAATAGTAAACAATAAACGACTGTAAAATGCATGCAATGCAAGTGAGGGAGGAAATGTGTGTGGGGCATCAGCCTCCACAAGCTCATCTCGACCTCAAGCCAGATATGAATAACTGCAATCATACAGGAAAAATAAAATGCCATCAAGCAAAATATAAAATGCACTCATACAGAGGAAGGACATGCTATCAAGCAAGATACAAACCACATAGGCAAGGGAGCTGGGCTCTACCAAATACCAGCAAGCAAAGCCATACAGTAAAAATACAAGCAGAGGGAGCAACTCAACCTCTAGTGCAATTATGCTCCTAGCTAAAATTAGTCTAGATATGAACTTATTCTAATGCATCAAGCAAATCAAACAAGTCACATCAATACAGTTGCACAGAAAGCAAACAGACAGAAAAGAAAACAGATCAACAGCTCCCACAGCTTCACAGCAAAGCAATCCTCTGACAGCAGTTCAGTCCTCAGCCCTCAACTTCTCTTCAAGTCTTTCATCTTTAATAGCAAGTGTCAACTTGCTTCTTCAGGCTTCTAATACATCAAACATAAGTATCAACTTATTCTTTCTTCTTCAGGCCACAGCTCCACAGTGAACTCCACCTTCAGGCTTCAATCCTAACTACAAGTGTCAACTTGTTCTCCAACTTCAAGCTTCAGCTTCTTCATCTGATCTCAACTGGATTCTCTTCACAAGTGTCAACTTGTTCCTCTTCTTCTTCAAGCTTCAGCTCTCCCTTCCTTACAAGTATCAACTTGCTCTTCCTGATCCACAAGCTTCAGCTTCAATGGCAGTCTTCAAATACAGAGATGTACCAGCTTCTAGCCTCTTCAGTCTCCTAACAAGGAACTCTATCCTCTAGCAATGGAGAAAGATTCATCTGACAAGAGCAAAGTTTGGATGATGGGTAGCAAAGTGAAGAACAAAGGTCACCACTAAGCATCCTATCATTAGAGACAGGGACCCTCAAAGGTTTTACCAACTGGTAAAGAGCCACACATCCTACCAAAGGAGGGATGAGGCCTTTACAGGGGACCTTACATCATGGGGAAGAATGGAAGTGATCAACACCTTCCATGTTTATGAAAGAAGAGAATCTATCTAGAAACTCTGCCTACAAACCCTAATCTTAACACCTAATCAACACTACACCAAAAGAAGGGAAGATCTTCACATCCAAACTTCTTCAAGCACTCCAATGCATCTCCAACTTGCTTTCATCATCCACCAAGGGTAACAACAACACAAGCTTACTCTAAGGGAACCTAAGGGGTTAATCTAGTCAAATTAGTGCATTAGAATCATCTAAAGTTAGCACCTAAACTAAAATCAAACAAAAATAGTAAACTACATTATAAATTCATACAAAAATTCCTAAGGGACCCTAATTCAATCATGAATCTACAATACAAAATTCAGAGGTTGAATCATCCACCAAGTTCTAGATATAAAACCTAAATCATAACGTATTAACCATAAACCCTAAAAATCGATCTCCTAAAGTTTCAACCTAAAACTACCACTTACATTCATCACAAAAATGTGAGACAAATCTAGGGGGAACATGCATATCTATGCTAGATACACACAAAAAATCAAGGCAAGAATCATCATCAAATGATCAAACCAAAATCAACAAAACAAAGTATCAACCATGATTATTTTAACATCAATTAAAATTCAACAAATGCTAATAAAATAAAAAATGCATGAAATATTAATATTTTTTATCTAAAAAAAACTAGATTCAATCATGAATCAATGGAAAAAAGAATGGAATTATTTGAGTTATTTTTCAATTTTTTATGGATTATTTACTAAACTATACAAAATGAAGAAAATAAAATGGAAAATAAGAGAAATTGGTAAGCGTGCGTGGCAAATAGCAAATAAAACCAGTTCATTTCAATGCTGGGCCCAAAAGGGGGGTGTTGATATAAAATAATTCATAGGCCCAGGCGCTTGGATCCATTTCTCAATTCAGTTTACAAATTAATCAAAAGAAATAAACACATGCCAAGGTTCGAACCAACACGCTCTTGGTTCAGCTAGCGAAAACCAAAGCCTGAGTTCTCCAACTTGTCAAAACTGGGTGTTTAAGGGCTAGCTTACGTGGCTCAACGAGAGCATTAGGATGAAGGTCTGAGTCAAAGTCTACCACGTGAATAAACGCTCTAGATTTCGTCTTCCCCAATTTAAATTTCTGAAACTTCTCCACCTGCGCGCGCGAAGGTCACCGCCGGTGGCTTTTCCGGCCGGCCTCAAGCAACCCTAACTCTCTCCACACTCAACCATTTCACACGATTTCTACATGAAAGTTGCTCCAAATCTCACCAGGAATCCAACCGTACCACTCATTCCTTCTAAAAACGCAAGAATCCAAGAATAGCAATCTCAACCGAAAATGGCATAAACCCTAGATTGTCACTAATCTTCAAATTACTTATCCAGAAAGCTTCTAGCAATGATCTACAATGCATCTAGCCTATCAAAACCTAGCCAAACTACCTGGATCATGCTACATGATGAGAATTACATACCTGTAAATTTTGAATGCACAGAGCACTGAAACCTTCAAATCAACCTCCAAGAATCTCCAGATACCTTCACTAACACCAAAGGAAGCTTCTGTATGCAACAAATTAGATTGAAACTCCATGAATTCTTGAATTCGATTCTGACTTGCAAGCTATGAATTCAATGTGTTCTCTCACGATTTTGCTATGATCTTGGCTCAAATTCCATCTGGAATCACTCATACACTCTAGAGGAAGATGTTGAAAACAAGAATTTGGATGGAAATGGATCAAAAGTGTGTAACCGAATTTGGTTTGCAAGAAGAAAATTCATAACTCAATCTCTCTTTTCTCTCCCAATTCTCACCAACCTTGGCCTTGGACCAGCTCTAAAGCTTATATAGAACCAGTAGGAATGATCTAGAAGTTCCTAGAACCATCTATATGAGATATCCAATATCTCTTGCTCTTGAATTTATCATCTCATGCTCATCCATGGCAGCCCTGCTTGTAGCTTGTTTATCACCTCATTCTCATCCAAATTCTCCTCAAATGAGATTATGAAGGTGTTTGGATGGATTGGAGCATTGGTCTTGCACTTGTGCATAGTTTGGTTTATGTAACTTACATCATAAGCAATCAAATGCAAATCTTTGAATGGGGTCTCAAATGAACAAACCAACATTGCCATTGTCTTTAAAATACATTTTAAAATCAAAATGACCTATAAGTTTGTCTCATTTGGTCACCAAATGAATTATGTGAATTTTTGACCATTAAATCCTTTTAATTCTTCCTTTTTCAAAATTTCTTGAACCAAGTCTCTCCTTGAGACATTTCAATGTCTCATTGATGCATGGTAAAGGTTAAAACCCCATTTTGAGCAACTTTCTAGTTGAACAAAACTTCATTTGAGGCCTCTAAGTTGGTGAAAATGGCCTATGATCACAAATGACCTATAATCACCAAATGTCCAAAATACCCTTGACTTGTCATAGCCATAAGTTTAGTTCTACAAATCCTATCAAGGACTTCTAGTATTATCTAGAAAGCTAAGAGGATAAGGAACAACATTCATGTTGACCAAAAGTTCATAGGAATCATCCCTCTTGGGCAAAAGTTTCATGCAAGTTGGGTAACTTTCAAGCTCCAAATTCACATACCTCAGATGACTTGTAACTTGTCAAAGCCATAACTTGAGTTCTACAAATCCCATAAAGGACTTCTAGCACTCAAATTAAAGCTAATATCATGCTCTACGACAATCATGTTGGGGGCAAGATGAGATGACAATCACCTCTTGAGCTAAATTGCCTTAAAGATAGGGGTCAAACTAGGGGATTTTACACTGTCAAGCCTTGGAAACCCTAGCTTGAAACTTCTCAAACTCTTCAATCATGATGAGTTGACCTTGGAATCATCCTTAGAACATCTCAATGTATCAATCCATGATCACATGGCTCTTGGATTAGGTCTCAACCTTCTTCAAATCATCAGTTGACTTAGGGTTGACCCAGTCAAACCCTAACTGCACCACTCGTGGCTGAGGCTTCTTAATCTTGCACAATGACCTGTCTAGACCTTAAAGTGATCTTCAAAACTTCTCATGAGCTCTCTCAAGAACTCAAGTCCATCTCCATGACCTCAGAATCATCTGATGGCTTCCCACAACTCTCAAGTTAGGAAACCTACACACTTGGCTTCAATCACTCTCTCTGAGGATCTTTTAACTTCTCTGACAAGGATATCAACCCTTGAGCACCTGAATAACCTTCTTAGCTAGCTTCATAGTCTTGTATAGCTATTAATTGGTAATCATACCTCTTGATCTCCTGCACACATGTCAATGAAATGCAAATGATAATGCTAATGTGAATGAAATGAAACACAAGCTAGGTGAAGAAATGTTGGGCAAATTTTGGGGTGCAACAGCTGCCCCTATTCAAACGGCTTGGACCTGACTGGGTGAGAAGCGAACGGCTCTCAAACAATCAAGGTACGAGACGGTTGAATACCAACAAACCCGGAAATTTGCCAACTGCACAAGTATACGGTACTCTGATGGGGACAAATCTTCGGAAACTGAAATAATAGTTGCACGGCAACTTGCTGGAGAATTGGTCACACGGTAACCGGTGAAAGGTATAATCTCAAAACTCAGTCAGGATGATCATTTGATTTTGATGTAGATCTTCGTCCTCAAGTCATCAAGGGATCACCAGTTACACGGTAACTGGTAATGGATGGTTGATCATACCGTCAGGCATTCTGCGTCATAGCAGAAAAATTCCTTATCATCGCCTATGGACTCATCGTGTCGCTAGGCACGTTGACAATATCTTTGTAGGACTTCATCAGTAAGTCAATAAGGGATCACTGGTTACTCGGTAACTGGTGAAGGATGGTTGATTTTGCCGTCGGGCGTTCTGCGCCTCTGCAGCCGAAGGATTCCTCGAGACTCATCGGGTCATTAGGAACTTTTAACAATCAAGTTAATTATGTCGTCGGGCATTCAAAGAACATCTCGGGCGTCACCCGGACTTCATTAGTAAGTCGCGAATAGAATCCTCGGTCAATCATGAACCCAATAGCGATATCTATTTGTCGCTTGCGCGAAAATAAGG
Organism: Lathyrus sativus; assembly: GCA_963859935.3. Lineage (NCBI taxonomy): Eukaryota > Viridiplantae > Streptophyta > Magnoliopsida > Fabales > Fabaceae > Lathyrus > Lathyrus sativus. The sequence continues at coordinate 319,533,247 of OZ012740.1, read as the reverse complement.
TGTCGGCATGACAGAAGAGTCGCCACCTTTCGTTATTTATCCCTCAGAGCGGGAAAGGAAACGATCGGAAAAACCTGACGAAAAAGGGTAAGACAAGGTCATCGCAACCATTGTCTGGGTTCGGGAGTCGGTTACGCAAGGGGAAGGTATTAGCACCCCTCACGTCCGTCGTACTCGACGGGATCCTCGCTTGTTTGTTTACTTGGACGGGTTGGTTATAATTTATCTACCTATCAAGGCTGGCTGAAAAAGAAAAGAAAAATGACTCGGCAAAGCGTCGCACTTTATGCCTACGTATTCTCATCAGAGAATGAGAAATCAGAGTCAACGTAGTTCGGCCTACGAAGGGTTATGGGGGAAGGTAGCTCGCCAAGACTTCGCCATATTGTGCCTACGTACTCTCAACAGGTATGAGAGATCAGAGCTCACGTAGTTCGGGAAACTACGACTTATCTCCTGAAAGAAGTGTTTTTCATTGTGTTTGCGATTTCAACCGCACTAGAGACTATGACCTGAGAGTGAATGCGTCGCATGTCACCCAAAGGGTACCATACTAAACGTCCGATCTCAGATAGCTTAAGGCTCGTAACGTACGACAGAAATCATTCATGATTACTGTATCTTAAACTGCTTTGAGATGAGAAGAGAACAGGCCCAACTAAGAGGGAGACTATCAAGTCCTACTGTTGTCATGCCATGGATTCATCCTATGGTTGAGGTTTGAACAGGGAACTCCTAGATGTTGTCATGCATAGGTTTCAACCTAAAAGTCTATCATCAAATCCTTATCAAAGGAAATGAGAGTCCTAAGGGATCATGTCAATGATACACCAAAACAGACAAAAGCATCAGCTTTAACAATACAATGCATGCAATGCAAGTGAGGGAGGAAATGTGTGTGGGGCTTCAGCCTCCACAAGCTCGTCTCGACCTCAATCCAGTCATGAAATAACAATAATCATATTGAAAAATAACCCACATGCTATCAAGCAATAACCAGATAAAAGGAATGAAGTGCCATCAGGCAAACGAAACACATGCTTGAGAAAGAAAGAATCTACATCTACTCTCCAATCTTAACCCTGAAATAGAACTCTAATCAAATCTAAGCAAAGCCCTAAAGCAAAACCCTACACAAGAGAAATCAATCCCAGTCTCCAAGCTTCAAAGCAAGCTTACCAAAGAAAGGGAGCTAAGTAAGCAGACTCATAGTGCATTCCTCAGGAAAGCGCTAGGAGGTGTATACTCAGGAATCATATCCTATGTGGCTCCACCACTGTGATCAGTTTACATTCCTCCTCAGGAGAAATTAAACTCACAAGCAGGCTCCAACATCACTGGATACTTAGGAAATCCTATCTGAACTAGTGGAACTAAGTGAATAGACTCATAGGACCTTCCTCGGGAAAGTACTAGGAGGCTTCCACTTAGGAATTGTATCCCATGTGGCTCAACAACATGTGATCAGTTTACATTCCTCCTCAGGAGAAATTAAACTCACAAGTTGGCTCCAACATCATTGGATACTTAAGAAATCCTAGATGAACTAATGGAAATAAGTGAATAGACCCATAGGACCTTCCTCAGGAAAGTACTAGGAGGCTTCCACTTAGGAATTGTATCCCATGTGGCTCAACAACATGTGATCAGTTTACATTCCTCCTCAGGAGAAATTAAACTCACATGTTGGCTCCAACATCATTGGATACTTAAGAAAGAGGTGAGAAGAAAGAATGAAAGTCATTCATAGTGCCTTCCTCAAGAAAGTACCATGAACTTCCTTCAAACTTCAGGATCTCAAACCTCACAGACAGGGAATAAACTCCAAGCTCTGGGTCTCTGAGTCTTGATCTTCAATCCTCTCTTCCATCATGCTCTTCAACAAGATCCTCAAAACAAACTAAGCCCCACAACAAACTCCCCGAAACAAACCCCAGAGATAAACAGATAACCACAGAACAGTCAAAACCATCAGTCAACTTCAGAAAATACCTAAAAATATTAAAACAAGAGGGAAAATTCTAACAATTATCCACAAGGGTCTACAACATCTACCCATAACATCCATATATGCCCATACCCAAGAATCAAGACAAAACTCTCTAAAGAAAATGAATTACTTCACTTATGCATAACATAAACCCTAATTATGATACCCTAATGCTAACCTAATTAATCTAATCAAATTTTAATCTAAAAATCAAGAATTAAATCCTATGGGGAACTATGATTTAATATCTAATCACACCAAAAAGAATGAATTAAAAAGACTAAGGGAAGGTCCTAAAAGAAATTCTACAAAATTGGATACCAAACTAAACATATTAAAAAGCTATTTAAATGAAAAAATACTCTAAAAATATTAAAAGAAAATAAAATGGAAATTTTTATTTATTTATATTTTTCTAGACAAATTCATTAACCTATAGAAAAAAGCAAGAATTAAAAAAATATCAATTTTCTATTTTTTATGAATTTTATAAATGCAAGAAATATAAATGGAATTAAAAAAATAAAAAAAAGATAAAAGAAATCAAATAAAGGGGAGGGGGTGTGGAACTTAATTCGCTCCGGTTATATTCCTCAATGGGCTTTAAGGGTGGGGTGCGCGTAGCATCTGGGGATAAGCCCATTATCCAGTCAGAATCCAAAACAAACAAAAAAGCGCATGGGGGTGGATTAAGTAAGGATTCCATGCGTATTTCCTAATGGGCCTAACGAGGGGTGTGTGGATAGTGAATTGTTGCTGAGCCCATGGTCCCCAACTTAAGTTATACGGTGCGTTTTGGCATTTGAATTTCCCTCCGTTTTCTTCATCAAACCACAGCCACACGATTGAATGATTAAGTCAAATTCCTGGGACTAATCCAACGGCATATGGCCATCGTCCCCAATGAACATCTAGGGTTTTCAGAAATCGTGATTCATGCATAAGACTTCTCCTCCCTCGTTCTCTCTCCATACTTGATGAAATTCAAAAATTCCAAAAAGGAAAATGATCTACTAATTACGAGGAGCAAGACTATACGTGTAATTTTCTTTAGTTCTCCTTGAATCATTCAAACAGAAAGCTTCAAAGCTTGGGTACCACCATAAATCTTCTGAGATTCACTCTGTTAAAACTCACAACTAATGGCACTAACTTGTTCTTTATATTATCCTAACCATTCTAATCTAATCTATGCTAACTAAAACTCACTACAAAGCTTGTTCTTGGAAATTAAAGAATCTTGCACCTGTTATAAATCCCCATGGAAACTCTTCTAAGCTTGTGGAAATGTCCCTCTATACTAACCTAACAATCTTACATCTAAAAACCTAACTACATGTTCATAAATAATGAGATACGGTGGAGAAACAAAACCTGTCAAAGTATAATGGTGGAGACGTGTACAGCTTCTTTCAAGGCTTGATCTTGCTCCTAGATACTCCTCTAATAGAGCAATGAGTTCTGTTTGCAAGAGTGTTGATGAATAAAGCTTGTAGAGATCACTTTGTAACTTTGCTTGCTTTTGAAGAAACTTTGGATATCACCTTCTCCTTCACTCTTCACCAATGGATTCACCAACCTCTTGATTCATCATGAGCTCCTTAATATATACTGATCCATGGAAAGGTCTAGCACCTTCTAGAATGTAGTGGAATGTAATGGAAAGTCTCACTTGAAGAGAAATTGAACTTATCTTATCTCATGCCTCAAGACCTTTAATTTGTGCCAACATGTCCTTACATGAGATATTGAGCTCATGTGTGCAAAAATCAGGCCAAACTTGCCTTGTGTGAAGGTTTCTCAAGTTACCTTATGATTCAAGTAACAATTTTCCAAAGCAACCTTCATTTTTGAGCCTCAAATCAAAATTCTGTTTAAACCAAAGTTTTTAGAATGTCATTTACATTAAAAATGGTATATTGGATGACCTATTTTGGACTCATAGATCTCCCAAACCAAATTCCAACTTGACTTGAATTAACTTATAAGCCATTTTTAGGTCATTTTTACCCAATCTTGTAAATCCTTGCTACAAGCTTTTCCAATAACTCATGACCACTTTTCTAGACTTAAAATCCCATTTTGAACAACTTTCATGTTTTGAGTTTTTCCATTTGAGTCTTGGAAATAGGAGATATGGCCTTTGCTTAAAATGACCTTTAACTGCCAAATGACCAAAATACCCCTGTCTTGTTCAAACCATAAGTTGAGTTCTACAAATCCTATAAAGGACTTCTAGTACTCTATAGAAATCTAAGAAGATTCTCTTCAACATTCATGTTGACCAAGAGATCATAGGAATCATCCTACTAGGGCAAAAGTTGTCTGCAAGTTGGGTGACTTTCAAGGACCCAGATTCACACACCTCTGCTGACCTGTAATTTGTCAAAACCATAACTTGAGCTCTGCAACTCCTATCAAGGACTTCCACCACTCAAATTAAAGCTAAGAACAAGATCTACAACATTCATGTTGTGGGGAAGATGAGATATCAATCACATCTAGAGCTAAAACTGCCTGGAAGATAGGGATCAAATTAGGGTTTTTTCACTGACAATCCTTGGAAACCCTGACTTGAAACTTCTCAAACTCCTCAATCATGATGAGTTGGTCTAGGAATCATATTTATAACATCTATATGCATCATTCCCTGATCTCATGGCCCTTGGATTAGGTCTCAACCTTCTCCAAATTTTCAGTTATCCTAGGGTTGACCCAGTCAAAACCCTAATTCTACCATTCATGGTTGAATCTTCTGAACTCTTGCACAATGACTTCTCTGGACTTCATGATGGCTTTCAAGACATCTCATAGGCTTTCTCAAAACATCAAGTTCATTCTCAAAGTCTCAGAATCATCTGAGGAGCACCCACAACTCTCAAGCTATGAAGCACACAACTTTGGTTTCCACCAATTCCTCTGAGGACCTCTTGAACTTTCTGATGAAGGTATCAACCTTCAAACACTTGATGGATAAATAATTGTTGGTCAAATTTTGGGGTGCAACAGCTGCCCCTATTCAAACGGCTTGAACCTGACTGGGTGAGAAGCGAACGGCTCTCAGCCAATCAAGGTGCGAGACGGTTGAATATCGGTAAACCCGAAAATTTGCCAACTGCTCAACTCGTCGAACACTGGAATAATAGCTGCACGACAACTATCTGGAGAAATACTGATCTGACATGGCCGTCAGTCATCCATATTAACTTCTTCTGATATTGCCTTCAGACAACCACAACACCCAACATCGCCGCTGGAGGACTAACCTATCTGATATACCCAACATCGCCGCTGGAACACCAAATCACCTGACATCGCCATCAAGAACAACCATAACTCGGGGAAACAAATATCCAACATCGTCGCCGGAAAACTAAATCTGACATCGCCGTCGATCACCCAAAATGCCCCGCATCGCCGCTGGAGAAAATACAATACTGAACAAAATACCCCGCATCGCCGCTGGAGAAATGAATCTGACAAAATACCCCGCATCGCCGCTGGAGAACTACGTCTGACCTCGCCGTCGGACAATCAAAATATCTCGCATCGCCGCTGGAGAACTAAAGGATCTGCATCACCTAACATCGCCGTCAGAAGACTGGATCAACTTGACATGCCCAACATCGCCGCTGGAAAACTGAATCTGACATCGCCGTCGGAAACAAACATCGCTCTGAGAGACACTCGATGTCGCCGTCGTACAAACATCATCTCTGCTGGGGATTTACAAAGTCTGACATCGCAGTCAAACAAACATCCAACCTCGCCGTCGAACAAACATAATCTAACCTCGCCGCCGGACATATTCAACATCGCTGTCGAACCAATCATAATCTGACCTCGCCGTCAAACAGACATTCAACCTCGCCGTCGAACCAATCATAATCTGACCTCACCGTCAAACGAACATTCAACCTCGCCGTCGAACACATTCAACATCGCCGTCGAACAAAATATAATCTGAAAATGAACATTCAACCTCGCCGTCGAGCAAACATTCAACCTCGCCGTCGAACAAACATCTAACCTCGCCGTCGAACAAACACATACATTCAACATCGCCGTCGAACACAAACCTGCTCTGACTTGGGGTTCACCCCTAGTAAATGGAACAAAAGGTACACTTGCGTATTTGAAACTACTCCGCTGGGAATGAGAGACCTAACCGAGCACACTCTGATCTGGGATTCACCCTCAGAACCATAATGAACATCGGAATACTGCTGCACACTGCCCACCGTAGAACTTTAACATCAAAGCTATATGAAACCCTGGCCCCTGGCCGCTTCCAGCTTCAGCTAGAAAAGATCTTCAAGTATTTCTGAAGATAAGCATCCTTGGCCTTCAAGGATGGCAACTCTGCAGGAGGTATCTTCGACTTCAGTCTAAAGAAATGGTCCTTGGCCTTCAAGGATACATGGATCTGCCTTCAGGCAACTCCGCCTCTGCTATAGAGCATCCGTGACTTCGGTCAGGGATATACTTCGGCCTTCAGTCCGACGAATGAATCCTAGGTCATTCATGACCTTGGGGATAACCTTGCCCTTAGGCACCTTCGCTTCAGCTTGGGAAATCTATGACTTCAGTCGGAGAAATGGTATCCTGAGCCATTCATGACTCTACGGGGATTCAAACACTTTGCCTTCAGGCAAAACTCCGCTTCAGCTGGAGAAACATCTTCGACTTCAGTCGGCAGAAACATTGTTCACTTGATCGCAATCAATCATCACCTCAGGACGACTGACTTGGTCTTCAGGCCAACACGGATCACTTTGCAAACAAAAGCTGTATATACAAATTTTTGAACTTTGTCTTCAGACAAGCGCTGATTCATCAGTACGGAAACCTGAATCCACAGGAACCTTCTGATACCGCCTTCAGGCGTTTACGAAGTCCATCTTCAGATTAGACATCACTGTTGGAGCAGACATATCACGCTGCTAAGGACTTCAAGAATCATCCTGAACAAACAGTTCCATCGGGCACCTTCAAGAATCATCCTGAACCGATAACCATTCTGGAGACTTTATTCTGCTGGGTATTCCAGGAATCTTCCTGGGCAACTCTTGCTAGGGACGCTACTGGGAAGCTCGAGAATCATCCTAAGCAAACAACTCGGGAAGCTGCGCTGAGGTCTTAAGAATCATCTTAAGCAAACGGCCCTGCTGGGGAATTCAAGAATCGTCTTGAACTGAAGACCTCGCTGGGGATCTCAAAGATCATCTTGAGCGAGCGACTGTGAGGATTACACCGGGGTCTTAAGAATCATCTAAAAAAACAACCTTGTTGGGGAGAATATCAGGAACCATCCTGAGCAACTGGTCTCTTGGTGGAACTCCTGTAAAACAAGAATGATAATAACCTAGATCATGTTTATGATGCATATGCTTCGGTGCCATGCCCCACACGGTGGAAATGCTATGCGTTTATGCTAAATGCTATGCAATCATGCAATATGGTGCGATCCCGTCATCCAAAATAAATGCCGAAGGGGAGAAATCCTCCTGCCAAGGAGAAAGAACTACTCAGGTAGAGGAATCATCCTGCTGAGGAGAACGTGGACACGCCAATATCAATCGGACTCCGTCTGGGGAACTGATCTTCCGCGGACTGCTGCAGGGAAAACAACTTCAGTTGATCTGCTGCAGGGGGACGAAGCTCTACGAGAACCTGGACCTGCTGATATCAATCGCGAGAATAAACTGCGTGGCCATCTCGGATACTCTTCTGGGGATGATAACTCTATGGGGAAACAACTTCAGCTGCTCAACACTCCACTGGGGAAAAACCAATCGTGATCTGATCACCTTCCAAGGATTCGGCTCTCTTGGACATCTGCAAACTCGGCTGAGGAAGGAGAAACCATTCTGCTTCTCTGGAAAGAGTATAACTCTGGGGGAAATACAACATCAGCTGCTCAATGCTCTGCTAGGGAAAATCCACTCCTGGTCCCAACTGCCACCAAGGATTCGGCTCTCCTGGGGATCTGCGGACTCAGCCGGGGAAGGAGAAATCATTCTACTTCACTGGAGAGTACGTCCCTGGTGAGGAATTTCAATTCCGCGGGAGGCTTCAGTCTGGCACCATCAGTTACTGCATACTTCGGCATGAGAAGAGCTTCCTGCGAAACCTGCACTTGTGACCCGGTGCTGGGGAGACACCTGCTTCGGCGACTTTACTAGGGAAACACGAGCTTCGGTACCCAAACATTTCTATGAACTCTGCACTTGTGACCCGGTGCCAGGGGAGGCATGAGCTTCAGCGCTTGAACACTTCTACGGAATCTGCACTTATGACCCGGTGCTGGGGGAGTAATACGAGCTGCTGCGCGCGACTCAGCTGAGAAGATGACGTTCCTTCAGGATGCGTCTGCTTGAGGAAGAGAATCATCTCTGCCTGGGGAGATATATCAATGCTCAATTTCTGGCGCTCAGATTCTCTGGAGGAGAGACTTCTGAACACTGCTGGAGAAGGAGGACTTGCCCTGCTTCGGGGATGCGTACGACACATCTTCTGGAAGGTGCTACACCTGTAACAACACAAACAAACAGATAAGATACCCTCCTCAAAAGGGCCTATCAAGGTTATTATCTCGTGACAATATTCAGGTAATTAATTGCTTCAACAATCAATGGGCCTAGGCCCGCAAGTTTATGTATGCGCATTTTATTAAAAACATCGGCGTTTTCATTCGCAAACAAAGCAGATAAATGCTAAACAGACAAGCAGAATTGCTGAATAATGTGCATTTTATTGATGGTGAACCCCTGAATGGGCAGAAATGTTTTACAACAGAGGCAAGCTCCTGGAATGAGGAAGCAGCGTAAAAAAGAAAACATAAATATACATCAGTATATACAAATGTCGGCAACGAGGCGTAGACGAACACCATGAGTTGATCCCTCTAAGACCCACTCGACTTCGATACTTCTCCAACGCTTCAGCTTCGGAAGAGATTGATTCAGATGAACGGCCCTCAGGTCTTCCAAACCACTAAACAATGAAAGTCCACACGCGGAACGCAGTCATTTGCTTATTCAAATCCCTAACTTTTGCGTGAACCGCCCTTTACGGGTTTTCAGTTCACCGGGATACCCTTTTTTGCCGAAGCCGCCCAGTGTAGGTTTTCGACTTCGCGGGTGTACATTTTTTCAATATATCCCTAACTTTTGCCCGAACCTTTTATTCTGTTTTTGGTTCGCCGGGATGCCCCTTTTTTGCCTGGACTCTTTCTTTTTTTTTTTGTCCAGCGGGTCTCTTTCAAGCAAAGTATTTTTTAACTGCGTCCGCGTTCACCGGGGATGCAAAATCTTCACCATCCATCGTGGATAACAACAAAGCTCCTCCTGAGAAGACCTTGCTGACGACATACGGCCCTTCGTAATTCGGAGTCCACTTGCCCCGGTGATCGGAGTGTGGCGGAAGAATCTTCTTCAGGACGAGATCACCCGTCTGAAAGCTTCTAGGACGCACCTTCTTATCATAAGCTTTCTTCATTCGACTTTGGTTCAGGCGACCAAATGCAATCGATGCTAACCTCTTCTCGTCCATCAGGCTAAGTTGGTTCAAGCGATTCGTAATCCATTCTGCCTCGTTGAGTTTCACATCAACCAAAACTCGCAAAGAAGGAATCTCCACTTCTAACGGCAAGACAGCTTCCATACCGTACACCAAGGAGAAAGGAGTTGCCCCGGTCGACGTACGCACCGTCGTACGATAACCGTGCAAGGCAAACGACAACATCTCGTGCCAATCTTTGTACGTCACAACCATCTTCTGAACAATCTTCTTGATGTTCTTGTTGGCCGCTTCAACAGCGCCATTCATCTTCGGCCGGTAAGGAGATGAGTTGTGGTGTTCAATCTTGAAGCTCTGGCACAGCTCCTTCATCATCTTGTTATTCAAATTCGAACCATTATCAGTTATGATCCGCTCGGGAATTCCATAGCGACAGATGATGTCCCTCTTTATGAATTTAGCTACCACCTGCTTGGTCACATTAGCGTACGAGGCTGCCTCCACCCATTTGGTGAAGTAGTCGATAGCTACCAGAATGAAACGATGACCATTGGATGCAGTGGGCTCGATCTTGCCTATCATGTCGATGCCCCACATGGAGAACGGCCAAGGGGAGGACATGACATTCAATGGGCACGGCGGCACATGAACTTTATCAGCATAAATCTGGCATTTATGACACTTCTTCGCGAATCTGAAGCAATCCGACTCCATAGTCAGCCAGTAATACCCTGCTCTCAGGATCTTTCTTGTCATGGCATGCCCGCCGGCGTGCGTACCAAATGTGCCCTCATGGACTTCTTCCATGAGCATACTCGCTTCTTTCTCATCTACACATCTGAGTAGCACGAGATCGTGGTTTCTCTTATACAGCACTCCATCAGGATTGAGATAAAAGTTTCCAGATAGCCTCCTTAGAGTCTTCTTATCCTGGGTTGACGCACCCGCAGGATACTCCTTAGTCATAAGGAAGGTCTGGATGTCGTGGAACCATGGCTTTCCGTCATTGGCATCTTCGATTGCAAAGACAAATGTCGGTCTATCAAGACGCGAAAGTACAATTCTTGGAGCCTCATTCCAATAATTGACTTTATACATTGAAGCCAACGTGGCTAAGGCATCAGCCATCTGATTTTCAGCCCTGGGTACATGATGAAGTTCCACTCGATCAAAGAACGGAAGCAGCCTTCTGGCATAATTCATGTACGGCACTAAATTCGCTTGACGAGTTTCCCACTCCCCTTTAATCTGATTGATTACAAGCGCTGAGTCACCATATATGTCTAGATTCTTGATTCTCAAATCAATTGCCTCTTCTAGACCCATAATACATGCTTCATACTCTGCTTCATTGTTGGTAACTGGAAACGTCAGTCTCGCAGTAAACGGGATGTGGGATCCGTGAGGAGTCGTGATGATAGCCCCGATACCACTTCCATAGGAATTAACCGCTCCGTCGAATATCAACTTCCACTGAGACTTCCTATCTGGCCCCTCATCGGGCAATGGCTCATCGCAGTCCTTCGCTTTGAGAAACATAATATCCTCATCAGGGAATTCGAACTTCATCGGCTGGTAGTCTTTGATTGGCTGTTTGGCAAGGTAATCAGACAATACGCTTCCCTTAATGGCTTTCTGGGAGACGTACTGAATATCATATTCCGTTAACACCATCTGCCATCTGGCAATCCTGCCCGAAAGAGCCTGCTTCTCGAAGACGTACTTGATCGGATCCATCTTCGAAATTAGCATAGTGGTGTGGTTGAGCATATACTGTCGTAGACGTTTGGCGGCCCAAGCTAATGCGCAACACGTCTTCTCCAGCATCGAGTATCGAGACTCACACTCAGTGAACTTTTTACTCAAATAATAAATGGCATGCTCTTTTCTGCCCGTCTCGTCGTGCTGACCGAGAACACACCCCATACTATTCTCCAGAACTGTCAAGTACATGATTAATGGCCGTCCAGCCACTGGGGGTATCAAGATTGGAGGTTCTTGAAGATACTGCTTTATTTTGTCGAATGCCTTCTGGCAATCCTCATTCCAAGTAATCGCCTGATCTTTCTTTAAAAGCTTGAACATCGGTTCACAAGTGGCCGTGAGCTGAGAGATAAACCTTGCAATGTAGTTTATTCGGCCCAGGAAACCACGAACTTCTTTTTCTGTTTTCGGCGTTGGCATTTCTTGAATATCTTTTATTTTCGCAGGATCAACTTCAATACCTCGTTCACTAACGATAAACCCCAATAACTTTCCGGACCGCACTCCGAAAGTGCACTTGTTAGGATTCAGCCTCAGCCTGAATTTCCTAAGCCTCTCAAACAGCTTCAATAAGTTGACCAGATGCTCTTCCTCCGTTTGGGACTTTGCAATCATGTCATCAACATAGACCTCGATCTCATGATGAATCATATCATGAAACAAAGTTACCATTGCTCGCTGGTAAGTGGCCCCTGCGTTCTTCAGACCGAAGGGCATTACCTTATAGCAGAATGTTCCTCAGGGGGTGATAAACGTCGTTTTCTCCATGTCCTCCGGTGCCATCTTAATCTGATTGTAACCGGAGAAGCCATCCATGAACGAAAACACGGAAAACTGGGCTGTATTGTCGACCAACACATCGATGTGAGGCAACGGGAAATCATCCTTAGGGCTTGCTCTATTCAAATCCCGATAATCGACGCACATGCGTACCTTACCGTCCTTCTTCGGTACAGGCACTATGTTGGCGACCCACGGAGGGTAAGTGGTAACGGCTAGAAATCCTGCGTCCAACTGCTTTTGGACTTCCTCTTTGATTTTTACAGCCATATCTGGTCTCGTCCTCCTGAGCTTCTGCTTGACTGGAGGGCAATCTTCTCGCAACGGCAAGCGATGAACCATGATGTCAGTGTCAAGTCCGGGCATATCTTCGTATGACCAAGCAAAGACGTCACTATACTCTCGAAGCATCTCGACCAGTCTATTCTTGACATCATTCTGCAGTGCAGCCCCTACTCTGACATTTCTGACGAGCTCCTCAGAACCCAGATTTACAATCTCAATATCTTCCTCGTGAGGTAGAATAACCTTTTCTTCTTGTCTCAGCAGGCGGGCCAACTCTTCCGGAAGGTCCTCGTCTTCATCAATCTCATCCTCGGCTTGATAGATCGGGCAATCAAAGTCGTAGTGAGCCGTAGAGGGTCCAGAGTCGATGTCATCTGTTACGTGGATCCTGCAATAACAAGGGTTAAGTTTAAAGCAAGAATATGCAGGTTAGCACAAACCTCGTTGCCATTTTACTGTTTTTCGAAATAAACATAAAACAGGAATAACAGAGAACACAATATTTGAGTACGAAGAAAACGCCTTTTATTTATTAACAAAATGCATACACATAATCCAACAAGGCCCTGACAGTAAAACCACTATGCCCCGGGCAGGACATAGGGTTGTACAAAGATTGTAAAAAGCAAATCATTACTCTTCACTTGTCAGCTTGATAATCTCTTTGATGGTCCAATTGCTGAGGCGCTCGCCCGGCTTGCTCGGTCGAATCCAGGCGTCAAGATCACAATCACTATCCCCGCTGTCCTCAGACGCTGCGTTGATGCTTTCAAAAATTACTCCCCCCTTGGTGAATAGGATCGGCCCTTTCCCACGAGACGAACTGCTAGAAGAAGATGAAGCTTCAGCTTCAGGAGAATATCCCAATCCAAACTTATCCTGCTTGATTGGTATATCCAAAACATGCCCCCAGCCTGGGGTGGAACCGACTTCGACAACGGCCCGAGCTTCCTTAAACGAGGAGAGATTCATCTCTTGCTTCTCTACGACGACAGGAGCTACCTCTTTCACCTTGACGGTTTCAAATGCTTGGCAAAGCGTTTCATGGATTTCGCCATCCATTTCAACATATTTAAAGGACGACAGGTGGCTCACCATGATGTCCTCCTCACCACAGACTGTTACTATGCTGCCCCCGACAGCATATTTAAGCTTCTGATGTAGCGTGGACGTCACGGCGCCAGCAGCATGGATCCATGGCCGACCTAAGAGGCAACTGTAGGCGGGCATGATATCCATGATATAGAAAACCGTATTGAACGTCTCCGGACCAACTTGAATTGGCAGGGTCAACTCTCCGAAGACGTGGCGCTTAGTTCCATCAAAGGCTTTCACGACCAGATCACTGGGCGTGTAAAGCAATCCACGGGTATCCAACTTCATCAGTGCCTTCTTCGGAAGCACATTAAGCGAGGAACCCGTATCCACCAGGACATGCGACATGATAGTGCCTCTGCACTCTATTGAGACGTGCAAGGCGCTGTTGTGGTCCTTTCCTTTAGGAGTCAGCTCTAGATCTGTAAAACCCAGCCCATTACCAGCATTAACATGGGCCACCACCTCTTCCAGCTGATTTACTGATATCTCTTGCGGCACGTATGCAGCATTCAATACCTTCAGTAACGCGTTGCGGTGCGCTTCAGAACACAGCAACAGGTTAAGAATAGAGATCTTTGACGGAGTCTGATGAAGATGATCTACAATCTTGTAGTCGCTCTTCTTGATTAGTCGCATGAACTCTTCAGCATCTTTAACTAGCAAATCTTTTTCTGCCCCAGAAGGGACCTCTTCGACAGCTTTACCTTTACCCTTATCCACAGCGTCAGCCCTGACCACTTTCTCTGCTGCAACCTCTGCTGGCGCGAACACTCTACCGCTTCTAGTAATGCCACTGACCCCGGCAAGATTCTGCACCGTTGATCCGAACGGCTCGAGCTCTAACTTCTGACCATTACAATAAACTTCGGCGCCGTAATGCCATGGGACGGCGTTAGTACTTTCGAATGGGATCGGTCCGGCCCTGGTGATAGTGATTGTAGGCGGACGGGGCGCAGAAATAGGTATAGGGTGACGAGGAATAGTAATGGTAGCAACTTCCTCTGCCTGCTTCAGCACGACTTCCCCGGACGCACTTTCAACGCTCCGGCTGAACTGCAAAATACCCTCGGACATCAGACTTTGGATACCTTCGACCAGCTGCTCACACCCATCAGGAAGTGTAGCACAAGCCATACATAACTCTCCGCATCCAGGAAAGAAGCCCTTCTTCAGCAGCTTAGCCTTGACAAAACTAAGTGGCGTCTTCAAATCTTTAACATCAGTCAGCAAGTCTGAACTCTCTTCTGTGATAATAGCATTCACTCCGCCTCCCTTATGATGAGGCATAGGGTTCTTGGTAACGTTGGGCACACTGTCAGAAAAGTTGATGACCTTGGCGTCCACCAAGTCCTGGACTTTGTGCTTAAAAGCTTTACAATTCTCAATCGTATGGCCAGGTGCCCCAGTATGGAAATCACAAGTAGCACTGGCATCATACCCTGGTGGTGGTGCCCCTGTTAAGGGAGCCATTGTCCTCTTTTGAACTAGCTGAAGCTGAAGCAACGTTTGTAAGAGCTGTGCATAAGACATAGGTGGAGTTTCAAAGTGACGATTTGTCAGAGGAGCCCGATTCTGATATCTTCTATACCCCTGCTGATTCTGCTGCTGAGGCTGCTGCTGCTGCTGCTGCGGCTGCGGTGGAGCAGCTGGGATATTTATGCTAGCAATCTGAGGCTGAGGGCCCTTGCCCTTTCTCCGAGCATTAGTGACAACACTGGCATCTCCCTCTCGACGCTTGCCAGTATAGGGTTTCTTGCTACCTCCTCCAACTGAGGATGATTCGCCCTGAATTTTTCCAATCTTTATACCGTTCTCAACATGCTCGCCCATAGTGATGAGAGCCGAGAATGTTCCAGACATGCCACTGACCAGCTTTTCATAGTAGATTCCAGGAAGGGTAGCCACGAACATTTGCACTAGCTCACGCTCAACCATCGGCGGTTGAACCCGAGCAGCCAACTCACGCCACCGCTGGGCGTATTCTTTAAAGCTTTCATTGTTCCGCTGTGAGAGATTCTGAAGCTGAACTCGGTTGGGAGCCAAGTCGCTATTGTATTGATAGTGGAGGACGAACGCTTCTGCGATGTCTTTCCAGGTGCGCACAGTAGCGGGCTCCAGGCCCATATACCATTCGAGTGATGGACCAGAAAGGCTATCCTGAAAGAAGTGCATCAGCAGCTTCTCATCGTCAGAATAGGCGGACATCTTTCTATAATAAGATCGGAGGTGGACCCGGGGGCAAGTAGTACCCTTATACTTCTCAAAGGTAGGCACCTTGAACTTGTGAGGTACTTTAAAGTCAGCAATCAACCCGAGCTTGGACATGTCAACGCCCAATGTGTTCTGATTTTCAAAGTCTCTCATCTTGTCTTCCAGCGCCTTGAACCTGAGTCGAGCTTCAGCATTCAACTCTGCTTCTACACCTCTCTGAGAGAATATGTCATCCTGATGGTCCTCAAGCCATGGTTGAGGCACCAGCAGATTTCCTGCGCCAGCATTGCCGTTGACCGGCCCTATGTTAACATTGGCTCCCAGACTACCATTGCCGACGCCTGCCGCATTGAGTCCGAGATTAGTCATCAGATTGCCGTTAGCGCTGCCGTTGCCCCCGGCAACAGGAACAACATTTTGTGGAGCATCCACTGGAGGAGGAGTGGGCACGGCCCCGCCGTGAAGTATGCCATTACTGTCAACCCTGGAGATTAGAGGTTGAACCAAAGTACGAAGCTGGTCTTGACCATTAGCGACCACCTGCATCAGCTCCATAAAACGATCCATCTGTTCACGGAGCTCTTGAACATCTGACTGCACCTGGTCCATAATCCTTGTCTGATTAGTGCGAGTTGAGTAGCGGTGGATGAGTTTTTGATCAATCCTGGAGATCGAAAGCAGCTCGGAACCTGTGCACCTGAAAAACCTGTCAAAATTAAAGGTTAGGAAAAGCCACAAAATGTATGTCATGCAAAATGCTTTATGCAGATGTATGCGTGTGTCTGTGTGCTTGAGAGGTTTCCCCCGATCCTGGCACCTTAGTACCAGTGCTGACAATAATAAGGAGGGGAATCTGGGCCCAATCATGGAAACAACAATCTCACATATACATAGTACCAGTGATAGCCAACTCCGACACATCAGGGATCGAGAACTCGTACGCAATAGTTGTGCCGTAATAATACAATAAGAGGCGAGAGATCCTGGATCGGGGAAACGGTACCTGTCACAGACACACGTCAATGGAATGCGAATGATAATGCAAACTAATGCAAAATGCAGGCATGCAATAATATATCCGGGTAGCTGCTGTGGAGATTCGGTATCAACAGTCACTGATGAGAAGGAAACCCTAGTGTAAAACCACTGATCTGATCTGCTGAGAATAACCATCTGATAGGATCGAGATCAAAATTCTGCTCTGTCAAGAGCGAGTGCCTGATAATAAGGACCCGGGATGTATGATCAGAAAACGTCCGCTGATGAAGTCTTCATACCCCAAATCAAAAATCTGCCCTATCCAGAACAAACACACAGCTGCTGATGAGATCTTCAGATCCCATTCAAAACCTGCCCTATCAAGAACAAGCAACAACTACTGATGAGATCTTCAGACCCCCCTCAAAAATCTGCTCCATCCAGAACAAACCACTGATGACGATATCCTGATCGAAACCTGCTCTATCAATAACAGACATACACCCGATGATACAATCCTCTGATCAAAAAAACTTGCTCTGTCAAGAACAGTCAAATCTGCCACCGAGAACCCTGATACCAACATAACTGATTCACTGTCAAGAAAACCAGGTTGTCTGGAGGTCAAAGTTTCCTGCAATATCCCAACCCCACTCACAGGTATGGACCTAATCCACGGACAAAGGTACGGCATCCTATGCGGTCATCAGCGTCACAGACTTTCATGAGTGACGATACGATTCCCAGAAGGAGTGACATCATCAAGTCATGAAGAGGCCTCACTTAGCTGACTTCCAAATGATCGGTCCCCAGAGTCGACAATCCTCACGTCTGGACTCCCCTCAGATCCTCAGGACCGGAAAGGAGCACCTCTGCAAGAATCTCGTCTGAGCGCAGATTTTCGTAGGGAACTGTGCCTGCTCAGCAGACAGGTTCGTCTACTACTTCTCCGCAACTATATCTAGGTGTACACTCAAGCCCAGGTCCGGCTTCTCACTCATAGTAACATCCCTCTCCCACAGCAGCACAGATAATCATATCAAACTGGAAATAAAATGCGGGAAATAAAATGCGAGAAGTAAAAATGCGATAAATAAACGCAACCCAACAAGCAAACACACAAACGATAGGATTGACTCTCATAGGGAACCGGAGAACCAGAGATTCTGGGTTCGGTCCCCAGCAGAGTCGCCAGTTGTCGCTTGCGCGAAAATAAGGTGCCGGCATGACAGAAGAGTCGCCACCTTTCGTTATTTATCCCTCAGAGCGGGAAAGGAAACGATCGGAAAAACCTGACGAAAAAGGGTAAGACAAGGTCATCGCAACCATTGTCTGGGTTCGGGAGTCGGTTACGCAAGGGGAAGGTATTAGCACCCCTCACGTCCGTCGTACTCGACGGGATCCTCGCTTGTTTGTTTACTTGGATGGGTTGGTTATAATCTATCTACCTATCAAGGCTGGCTGAAAAAGAAAAGAAAAATGACTCGGCAAAGCGTCGCACTTTATGCCTACGTATTCTCATCAGAGAATGAGAAATCAGAGTCAACGTAGTTCGGCCTACGAAGGGTTATGGGGGAAGGTAGCTCGCCAAGACTTCGCCATCTTGTGCCTACGTACTCTCAACAGGTATGAGAGATCAGAGCTCACGTAGTTCGGGAAACTACGGCTTATCTCCTGAAAGAAGTGTTTTTCATTGTGTTTGCGATTTCAACCGCACTAGAGACTATGACCTGAGAGTGAATGCGTCGCATGTCACCCAAAGGGTACCATACTAAACGTCCGATCTCAGATAGCTTAAGGCTCGTAACATACGATAGAAATCATTCATGATTACTGTATCTTAAACTGCTTTGAGATGAGAAGAGAACAAGCCCAACTAAGAGGGAGACTATCAAGTCCTACTGTTGTCATGCCATGGATTCATCCTATGGTTGAGGTTTGAACAGGGAACTCCTAGATGTTGTCATGCATAGGTTTCAACCTAAAAGTCTATCATCAAATCCTTATCAAAGGAAATGAGAGTCCTAAGGGATCATGTCAATGATACACCAAAACAGACAAAAGCATCAGCTTTAACAATACAATGCATGCAATGCAAGTGAGGGAGGAAATGTGTGTGGGGCTTCAGCCTCCACAAGCTCGTCTCGACCTCAAGCCAGTCATGAAATAACAGTAATCATACTGAAAAATAACCCACATGCTATCAAGCAATAACCAGATAAAAGGAATGGAGTGCCATCAGGCAAACGAAACACATGCTTGAGAAAGAAAGAGTCTACATCTACTCTCCAATCTTAACCCTGAAACAGAACTCTAATCAAATCTAAGCAAAGCCCTAAAGCAAAACCCTACACAAGAGAAATCAATCCCAGTCTCCAAGCTTCAAAGCAAGCTTACCAAAGAAAGGGAGCTAAGTAAGCAGACTCATAGTGCCTTCCTCAGGAAAGCGCTAGGAGGTGTATACTCAGGAATCATATCCTATGTGGCTCCACCACTGTGATCAGTTTACATTCCTCCTCAGGAGAAATTAAACTCACAAGCAGGCTCCAACATCACTGGATACTTAGGAAATCCTATCTGAACTAGTGGAACTAAGTGAATAGACTCATAGGACCTTCCTCGGGAAAGTACTAGGAGGCTTCCACTTAGGAATTGTATCCCATGTGGCTCAACAACATGTGATCAGTTTACATTCCTCCTCAGGAGAAATTAAACTCACAAGTTGGCTCCAACATCATTTGATACTTAAGAAATCCTAGATGAACTAATGGAAATAAGTGAATAGAGCCATAGGACCTTCCTCAGGAAAGTACTAGGAGGCTTCCACTTAGGAATTGTATCCCATGTGGCTCAACAACATGTGATCAGTTTACATTCCTCCTCAGGAGAAATTAAACTCACATGTTGGCTCCAACATCATTGGATACTTAAGAAAGAGGTGAGAAGAAAGAATGAAAGTCATTCATAGTGCCTTCCTCAGGAAAGTACCATGAACTTCCTTCAAACTTCAGGATCTCAAACCTCACAGACAGGGAATAAACTCCAAGCTCTGGGTCTCTGAGTCTTGATCTTAAATCCTCTCTTCCATCATGCTCTTCAACAAGATCCTCAAAACAAACTAAGCCCCACAACAAACTCCCCGAAACAAACCCCAGAGATAAACAGATAACCACAGAACAGTCAAAACCATCAGTCAACTTCAGAAAACACCTAAAAATATTAAAACAAGAGGGAAAATTCTAACAATTATCCACAAGGGTCTACAACATCTACCCATAACATCCATATATGCCCATACCCAAGAATCAAGACAAAACTCTCTAAAGAAAATGAATTACTTCACTTATGCATAACATAAACCCTAATTATGATACCCTAATGCTAACCTAATTAATCTAATCAAATTTTAATCTAAAAATCAAGAATTAAATCCTATGGGGAACTATGATTCAATATCTAATCACACCAAAAAGAATGAATTAAAAAGACTAAGGGAAGGTCCTAAAAGAAATTCTACAAAATTGGATACCAAACTAAACATATTAAAAAGCTATTTAAATGAAAAAATACTCTAAAAATATTAAAAGAAAATAAAATGGAAATTTTTATTTATTTATATTTTTCTAGACAAATTCATTAACCTATAGAAAAAGCAAGAATTAAAAAAGTATCAATTTTCTATTTTTTATGAATTTTATAAATGCAAGAAATATAAATGGAATTAAAAAAATAAAAAAAAGATAAAAGAAATCAAATAAAGGGGAGGGGGTGTGGAACTTTATTCGCTCCGGTTATATTCCTCAATGGGCTTTAAGGGTGGGGTGCGTGTAGCATCTGGGGATAAGCCCATTATCCAGTCAGAATCCAAAATAAACAAAAAAGCGCATGGGGGTGGATTAAGTAAGGATTCCATGCGTATTTCCTAATGGGCCTAACGAGGGGTGTGTGGATAGTGAATTGTTGCTGAGCCCATGGTCCCCAACTTAAGTTATACGGTGCGTTTTGGCATTTGAATTTCCCTCCGTTTTCTTCATCAAACCACAGCCACACGATTGAATGATTAAGTCAAATTCCTGGGACTAATCCAACGGCATATGGCCATCGTCCCCAATGAACATCTAGGGTTTTCAGAAATCGTGATTCATGCATAAGACTTCTCCTCCCTCGTTCTCTCTCCATACTTGATGAAATTCAAAAATTACAAAAAGGAAAATGATCTACTAATTACGAGGAGCAAGACTATACGTGTAATTTTCTTTAGTTCTCCTTGAATCATTCAAACAGAAAGCTTCAAAGCTTGGGTACCACCATAAATCTTCTGAGATTCACTCTGTTAAAACTCACAACTAATGGCACTAACTTGTTCTTTATATTATCCTAACCATTCTAATCTAATCTATGCTAACTAAAACTCACTACAAAGCTTGTTCTTGGAAATTAAAGAATCTTGCACCTGTTATAAATCCCCATGGAAACTCTTCTAAGCTTGTGGAAATGTCCCTCTATACTAACCTAACAATCTTACATCTAAAAACCTAACTACATGTTCATAAATAATGAGATATGGTGGAGGAACAAAACCTGTCAAAGTATAATGGTGGAGACGTGTACAGCTTCTTTCAAGGCTTGATCTTGCTCCTAGATACTCCTCTAATAGAGCAATGAGTTCTGTTTGCAAGAGTGTTGATGAATAAAGCTTGTAGAGATCACTTTGTAACTTTGCTTGCTTTTGAAGAAACTTTGGATATCACCTTCTCCTTCACTCTTCACCAATGGATTCACCAACCTCTTGATTCATCATGAGCTCCTTAATATATACTGATCCATGGAAAGGTCTAGCACCTTCTAGAATGTAGTGGAATGTAATGGAAAGTCTCACTTGAAGAGAAATTGAACTTATCTTATCTCATGCCTCAAGACCTTTAATTTGTGCCAACATGTCCTTACATGAGATATTGAGCTCATGTGTGCAAAAATCAGGCCAAACTTGCCTTGTGTGAAGGTTTCTCAAGTTACCTTATGATTCAAGTAACAATTTTCCAAAGCAACCTTCATTTTTGAGCCTCAAATCAAAATTCTGTTTAAACCAAAGTTTTTAGAATGTCATTTACATTCAAAATGGTATATTGGATGACCTATTTTGGACTCATAGATCTCCCAAACCAAATTCCAACTTGACTTGAATTAACTTATAAGCCATTTTTAGGTCATTTTTACCCAATCTTGTAAATCCTTGCTACAAGCTTTTCCAATAACTCATGACCACTTTTCTAGACTTAAAATCCCATTTTGAACAACTTTAATGTTTTGAGTTTTTCCATTTGAGGCTTGGAAATAGGAGATATGGCCTTTGCTTAAAATGACCTATAATTGCCAAATGACCAAAATATCCCTGTCTTGTTCAAACCATACGTTGAGTTCTACAAATCCTATCAATGACTTCTAGTACTCTCTAGAAAGCTAAGAAGATGCTATTCAACATTCATGTTGACCAAGAGATCATAGGAATCATCCTAATAGGGCAAAAGTTGTCTGCAAGTTGGGTGACTTTCAAGGACCCAGATTCACACACCTCTGCTGACCTGTAATTTGTCAAAACCATAACTTGAGCTCTGCAACTCCTATCAAGGACTTCCACCACTCAAATTAAAGCTAAGAACAAGCTCTACAACATTCATGTTGTGGGGAAGATTAGATATCAATCACATCTAGAGCTAAAACTGCCTGGAAGATAGGGATCAAATTAGGGTTTTTTCACTGACAATCCTTGGAAACCCTGACTTGAAACTTCTCAAACTCCTCAATCATGATGAGTTGGTCTAGGAATAATCTTTATAACATCTCTATGCATAATTCCCTGATCTCATGGCCCTTGGATTAGGTCTCAACCTTCTCCAAATTTTCAGTTATCCTAGGGTTGACCCAGTCAAAACCCTAATTCTACCATTCATGGTTGAATCTTCTGAACTCTTGCACAATGACTTCTCTGGACTTCATGATGGCTTTCAAGACATCTCATAGGCTTTCTCAAAACATCAAGTTCATTCTCAAAGTCTCAGAATCATCTGAGGAGCACCCACAACTCTCAAGCTATGAAGCACACAACTTTAGTTTCCACCAATTCCTCTGAGGACCTCTTGAACTTTCTGATGAAGGTATCAACCTTCAAACACTTGATGGATAAATAATTGTTGGTCAAATTTTGGGGTGCAACACTATTCTTTCGCCGTCGGGCACTCCGCGTCAGCTGGGAGAACTTCTTCGGTCTCGCAGTCGGACTTCGTTAGTAAGTCTTGAGATGGCACCGCCGCCGGACTTTAATCATCAAGTCTTCAAGGAAATTTCAACTTTTCTGTTTAAAACCTGCTGGGGATGACACATCTCCGCTGGGGATTCTGGAGGACTATCAAGTAACTCTACTTCGGGGCTTTAGAAATCATTCTGGGTGAATCAACTCTGCTGAGGACTTCAAGAATCATCTTGGACAAATAACTTCGCCGAAGACTTCAAAAATCATCCTGAACCAATAACTCTGCTGGAGATTTCAAGAATCATCCTGAGCAAACACTCTGCCAGGGACTCTAAGCATCAACTTGAGCAACCCTCTCTGGCGACTTCACTGGGGATTTTAAGAATCATCTTAAACAATCAACTTCGCTGGGGAATTCAAGAATCATCTTGAGCAAACCATTCTACGGAGGAACATCTGCAAAACAAGAACGGTAACGACCTAGCTCATGTTTCGTATGCATATGCTTTGACAATGGCGTAATGCTCCACACGGTGGAAATGCTACGCATTTAGGGTAAATGCTATGCAATCATGCAAAATGCTACGACCCCATCAGCAAAATAAATGCTGAAGGGAAAATCCTCCTATCAAGGAGAAAGAACCACTCTGGTGGAGGAAGGAATCATCCTGCCGAGGAGAAGAAGTCACACCAATCTCAATTGGATTCCGCCTGGGGAAATGATCTTCAGTCGACTGCTGTCGGGAACAAAGTTCTACGAGAACCTGTACTTGATCAACTAGGTATACGAACCACGAACTGCTGAGGAAACGATGTCAATCACAGCAATAAACTGCACAGCCTTCGCAGCTAAAAACTTTCCTGGAGATAACGACTCCGATGGGGAAATACAGCATCAGCTATTCAACACTCTCTACTGGGGAAAACAAATCATGGCCTGATCGGCTTCTAAGGACTCAACTCTCTTGGGGAATTGCCAACTCGGCTGGGGAACAAGGAATCATCTTGTTTGCCGGGGAGAATACAACTCTGTGGGGAATCTCAATTCCGCTGGAGACTTCAGTCTGAGCTATCGAAAGCTGCACACTTGCGGATAGTTTTTCATGAGAAAACTGCACATCGACCCAGTACTGGGGATGAACATACACTTCAGCGCCTGACTCAGCTGGGGAGATGATGACCCTTCCTCAGGATGCATCTGGTTGGGGAGAATCTTCTCTGCTTGGGGAGACATATCAATGCTCACAGTCTCTATTCAGACTCGGTGGGGAAACACTGCTGAACTTGCTAGGGAAGAAGGAATCATCCTGCTCGGGAACACATACGGTGTACTGCTTGGAATATGCTATACCTGCAACAACACAAAACAAAACAGACAAGATACCCTTCTCAAAGGGACCTATCAAGGTTATCATCCTGCGATAATGTTCAAGTAATTCAATGTTTCAACAATCAGTGGCCTAGGCCAGTAAGTTTATGTATGCGCATTTTATCAAAAACATCGGCGTTCTTTTTCGCAAACAAAATAGATAGGTGCTAAACAAACAAACAGAATTGCTGAATAGTACACATTTTATTGATAATGAACCCCTGAATGGGTGAAAATGTTTTACAACAGATGCAAGCTCCTGGAATGAGGAAGCTGCGCAAAAATAAAAACATAAATATACATCAGTATATACACAAATGTCGGCAATGAGGCGTAGACGAACACCATGAGTTGATCCCTCTATGACCCACTCGACTTCGATACTTCTCCGACGCTTCAGCTTCAGAAGAGATTGATTCAAATAAACGGCCCTCAGGTCTTCCAAACCACTAAACAATCAAAGTCCATACGCGGAACACAGTCATTTGCTTTTTCAAATCCCTAACTTTTGCCTGAATCGCCCTTTCGGGTTTTCGATTCACCGGGATACCCTTTTTTGCCAAAGTTGCCCTTCTAGGTTTTCCACTTTGCGGGTGTACATTCTTTTCTTTTATATCCCTAATTTTTACCCGAATCTTTTTTCTTTTTTATGGTTCGTCGGGATGCCCCATTTTTGCCTGGATATTCTTTTTCTCTCTAGCGGGTCATTCTTTAAGCAAAGTATTTTTTAACTGCGTCCGCGTTCACCGGGGATGTAAAATCTTCGCCATCCATCGTGGATAACAACAAGGCTCCTCCCGAGAAGACTTTGCTGACGTTGTACGGACCTTCGTAATTGGGGGTCCACTTGCCCCGGTGATCGGAATGTGGAGGAAGAATCTTCTTCAGGACGAGATCACCCGTCTGAAAGCTTTTAGGACGCACCTTCTTATCATAAGCTTTCTTCATTCGGCTTTGGTACAGACGACCATATGCAATCGATGCTAATCTTTTCTCGTCCATCAGGCTGAGTTGGTTTAGTCGGTTCTTAATCCATTCTGCCTCATCGAGTTTCACATCAACCAAAACTCGTAAAGAGGGAATCTCGACTTCTAACGGTAGGACAGCTTCCATACTATACACCAGTGAGAAAGGAGTTGCCCCAGTTGATGTACGTACCGTTGTACGATAACCGTGCAGTGCAAATGGCAACATCTCGTGCCAATCCTTATAGGTCACAACCATCTTCTGCACAATCTTCTTAATGTTTTTATTGGCCGCTTCAACGACGCCATTCATCTTCGGCCGGTAAGGAGATGAGTTGTGATGTTCAATCTTGAAACTCTGGCACAACTCCTTCATCATCTTGTTATTTAGATTCGAACCATTATCAGTAATGATCCGCTTGAGAATTCCGTAACGACAGATGATGTCCCTCTTTATGAATTTAGCCACCACCTGCTTGGTCACATTAGCATATGAGGCTGCCTCCACCCACTTGGTGAAGTAGTCGATGGCTACTAGAAGGAAGCGATGACCGTTAGGTGCAGTGGGCTTGATCTTGCCTATCATGTCGATGCCCCACATGGAGAACGGCCACGGGGAGGACATGACGTTCAACGGACACGGCGGCACATGAATCTTATCAGCATAAATCTGGCATTTATGACATCTCTTCGCGAATTTAAAGCAATCTGACTCCATCGTCAGCCATTAGTATCCTGCTCTCAGGATATTTCTTGTCATAGCATGCCCGTCGGCGTGCGTACCAAAGGTGCCTTCATGGACTTCTTCCATGAGCATACTCGCTTCTTTCTCATCTACACATCTGAGTAGCACGAGATCGTGGTTTCTCTTATACAAAACTCCATCAGGATTGAGATAAAAGTTTCCAGACAGCCTCCTCAGAGTCTTCTTATCCTGGGTTGACGCTCCCGCAGGATACTCCTTAGTCATAAGGAAAGTCTGGATGTCATGGAACCATGGTTTGCCGTCAGAGGCTTCCTCGATCGCAAAGACGAATGCAGGTCTATCAAGACGAGAAAGGACAATCCTTGGAGCTTCATTCCAAAAATTGACTTTATACATCAAAGCTAACGTGGCTAGGGCATCAGCCATCTGGTTTTCAGCTCTGGGCATATGATGGAGTTCCACTCGATCAAAGAACGGAAGCAGCCTTCTGGCATAGTTCATGTATGGCACCAAATTCGATTGACGAGTCTCCCACTCCCCTTTAATTTGGTTAATCACAAGTGCCGAGTCACCATATACATCTAGGTTCTTGATTCTCAAATCAATTTCTTCTTCTAGACCCATGATGCACGCTTCGTACTCCGCTTCGTTATTGGTGACCGGAAACGTCAGTCTCGCAGTGAACGGGATATGGGATTCGTGGGGAGTCGTGATGATTGCTCCAATTCCACTTCCGTAAGAATTAACCGCCCCGTCAAATATCAATTTCCGTTGGTATTTCCTATCTGGACCCTCGTCGGGCAACGGTTCATCACAATCTTTTGCTTTAAGAAACATGATATCCTCATCAGGGAATTCAAATTTCATCGGCTGATAATCCTCGATCGGCTGTTCGGCAAGGTATTCAGACAATACGCTGCCCTTGATGGCCTTCTGGGAAACGTATTGAATGTCATATTCTGTCAACACCATTTGCCATCTGGCAATCCTGCCCGAAAGCGCTTGCTTCTCGAAGACGTACTTGATCGGATCCATCTTCGAAATTAGCATGGTGGTGTGATTGAGCATGTACTGTCGTAAACGTTTGGCAGCCCAGGCTAGTGCACAACACGTCTTCTCCAGCATCGAGTAACGAGATTCACATTCTGTGAACTTTTTACTCAAGTAGTAAATGGCATGCTCCTTTCTGCCTGTCTCGTCGTGCTGACCGAGAACACACCCCATACTATTCTCAAGAACTGTCAAGTACATGATTAAGGGTCTTCCGGTCACTGGGGGTATCAAGATCGGAGGTTCCTGTAGATACTGTTTTATCTTATCAAATGCCTTCTGGCAATCCTCGTTCCAGATAATCGCCTGATTTTTCTTTAGCAGTTTGAACATTGGTTCACACGTGGCCGTGAGCTGAGAAATAAACCTTGCAATGTAGTTTATTCTGCCTAGGAAACCACGAACTTCTTTTTCTGTTTTTGGCGCTGGCATTTCTTGTATTGATTTTATCTTCGCAGGATCAACCTTGATGCCTCTTTCACTCACGATAAACCCCAGTAGTTTTCCAGACCGTACTCCGAAAGTACACTTGTTAGGATTCAGCCTCAACCTGAACTTCCTAAGCCTCTTAAAAAGCTTCAGCAAATTGACCAGATGTCCCTCCTCCATTTGGGACTTCGCAATCATGTCATCAACATAGACTTCAATCTCATGATGAATCATATCATGAAACAAAGTAACCATTGCTCGTTGGTAAGTGGCCCCTGCGTTCTTTAGACCGAAAGGCATTACCTTGTAGCAAAATGTTCCCCAAGGTGTAATAAACGTAGTTTTCTCCATGTCCTCCGGCGCCATCTTGATCTGATTGTAGCTGGAGAAGCCATCCATGAAAGAAAATACGGAGAACTGGGCTGTATTGTCGACCAACACATCAATATGAGGGAGCGGGAAATCATCTTTAGGGCTCGCGCTATTCAAATCCCGATAATCGACGCACATTCGTACCTTACCGTCCTTCTTCGGTACAGGTACTATGTTGGCGACCCACGGAGGGTAAGTAGTGACCGCTAAGAAGCCAGCATCAAGTTGCTTTTGCACTTCTTCTTTGATCTTAACGGCCATATCTGGTCGTGTCCTCCTAAGCTTCTGCTTAACGGGAGGACAATCTTCTCGTAGCGGCAAGTGATGGACCACGATGTCAGTATCAAGCCCGAGCATATCTTTGTATGACCAAGCAAAGATGTCACTATACTCTCTCAACATCTCGACCAATCTCTGCTTGACATCACTCTGCAATGCAGCCCCTATCCTGACGTTCCTGACAAGTTCTTCAGAACCCAAATTCACAATCTCAATCTCTTCCTCGTGAGGCAGAATAACTTTCTCTTCTTGTTTCAACAAGCGGGCCAACTCTTCAGGAAGGGCTTCGTCTTCATCAATCTCTTCTTCGGCTTGATAGATCGGGCAATCGAAGTCGAAGTGAGTCGTAGAAGGTCCAGAGTCGATGTCATCTGCTATGTGGATCCTGCAATAACAAGGGTTAAGCTTAAAACAAGGATATGCAGGTTAGCACAAACCTCATTTCCATTTTATTGTTTTTCAAAACAAATATAAAACAGGAATAACAGAGATCACAACATTTGAATGCGAAAAGAAACGCCTTTTGAGTTATTGGTAAAATGCATGTACATAATCAAACGAGGCCCTGACAATAAAACCACTATGCCCCGGGTAGGACATAGGGTTGTACAATGATTGGAGAAAGTAAATCATTACTCTTTGCCTGTCACTTGGATGGTATCCTTGATGGACCAGTTGTTGAGGCTCTCGCCTGGTTTGCTTGGCTGGATCCAAGAGTCCAGATCGCAGTCGCTGTCTTTGCCGTCTTCAGACACCGCGTTGACACTTTCAAATATAACCCCGCCACTGGTAAACTGGATCGGCCCTTTACCTCGCGACGCACTGTGAGAAGAGGAGGCTTCAGCCGTAGGAGAGTATCCTAACCCGAACTTGTCCTGTTTGTTAGGTATCTCTAGAATTCGCCCCCAGCCTGGGGTAGATCCGACTTGAACAACGGCCCGGGCTTCCTTGAAGGAAGAGAGACTCATCTCTGGTTTCTCGATCATTACAGGAGCTACGTTCTTGACTTTAACAGCTTCGAACACCTGGCATAGGGTTTCGTGGATTTCTCCATCCATCTCAACATATTTGAAGGACGACAAATGGCTCACCATTATGTCTTCCTCGCCACATACAGTTACAATGCTACCTCCGACAGCATACTTGAGCTTCTGGTGCAACGTGAAGGTCACGACGCCAGCGGAATGGATCCATGGCCGGCCTAGGAGACAGCTGTAGGCTGGCATGATGTCCATAATGTAAAAGACCGCGTCAAAAGTTTCCGGCCCGACTTGGATTGGTAGCGTCACCTCCCCAAAAACATGACGTTTGGTTCCATCGAACGCTTTCACAACCAGATCACTGGGTGTGCAAATCACTCCTCGAGTATCTAACTTCATCAATGCTTTCTTCGGAAGAACATTGAGTGATGACCCTGTGTCCACCAACACGTGAGACATAATCGTTCCCCTACACTCTATCGAGATGTGCAGGGCGCTGTTGTGGTTTCTTCCCTTCGGTGTCAGCTCCAAGTCAGTGAACCCTAACGCGTTTCCAGCATTCACGTGGGCTACGACCCCTTCCAACTGGTTGACCGATATTTCCTGCGGTACATACGTGGCATTCAAAACCTTTAACAGCGCGTTGCGATGTGCCTCAGAACACAGCAACAAATTCAGGATGGAGATTTTCGAGGGTGTTTGATGAAGATGATCCACGATCTTGTAGTCACTCTTCTTAATCAACCTCATGAACTCTTCAGCATCCTTGACAAGTAAGTCCTTCTCTACCCCCCGAGGGGTTTCCTCAACGACTTTACCTTTTCCCTTATCGGTTACATCAGCTTTGTCCGCCGTGATCTCAGGTGGAGCAAATACTCTCCCGCTTCGCGTGATTCCGCCAATGCCCACTAGGTTATCCACAGACGACCCAGATGGTTCCAGTTCCAACTTCTGCCCGTTACAGTAGACGTCTGCCCCGAAATGCCACGGGACAACATTGGTGCTTTCAAAAGGTATCGGCCCGGCGTTGGTGATGGTAATCGTGGGCGGTCTGGGTGCAGAAATGGTGATCGTCCGGCGAGGGATGGTGATGGTAGCAACCTCATCATCTTGCTTCAGCATTACCTCTCCAGATTCACATTCGGCCCTCCGACTAAACTGCAAGATTCCTTCGGTCACCAGACTCTGAACCCCCTCTATCAACTGTTCGCATCCATCAGGACTAGTCGCACAGCCCATACATAGTTCTCCACAGCCCGGGAAGAAACCTCTTTTCATCAGCTTGGCTTTAACGAAGCTAAGCGGTGTCTTCAGATCCTTGACGTCAGTCAACAAATCCAAGCTCTCGTCTTCAATAATGGCATTTACTCCACCTCCCTTATGATTCGGCATAGGGTTCTTCGTGACATTTGGCACATTATCTGAGAAGTTTATGATCTTGGTGTCCACCATATCTTGCACCTTGTGCTTGAAGGCCTTGCAATTTTCTATCGTGTGGCCTGGTGCCCCTGAGTGAAACTCACAAGTCGCATTCGCATCATAACCTGGCGGCGGTGCCCCTGTCAAGGGAGCCAGGGTTCTCTTCTGGATTAGCTGCAACTGAAGTAGAGTCTGTAACAGCTGAGCATAAGACATGGGCGGCGTCTCGAGGTGACAACTTGATAGCGGTGCCCTGTTCTGATACTTTCTGTACCCTTGCTGGTTCAGCTGCTGCTGCTGCTGCTGTGGCTGTTGGACCGCGGGGATGGTTATGCTAGCCACCTCCTGGTGCTGGCCCATGCCTTTCCTTCGAGCGTTGGACACGGCGCTCGTCTCTCCTTCCCGCCTTTTGCCACCATACGGTTTCTTTCCTCCTCCAGCTGAGGACAGATCACCTTGAATTTTCCCCAGTTTGATCCCATTTTCAACGTGCTCGCCGGTGATGATGAGATCCGAGAAACTTCCAGACATACCGCTGACCAATTTCTCGTAATAAACCCCTGGGAGGGTGGCTACAAACATTTCAACAAGCTCGCGTTCAACCATCGGCGGCTGAACTCTAGCTGCCAATTCACGCCACCGTTGGGCGTACTCTTTGAACCCTTCGTTGTTCCTCTGTGACAAATTCTGCAGTTGAACCCGGTTCGGAGCCAAGTCACTGTTATATTGGTAATGGTGCACAAATGCCTCAGCAAGTTCCTTCCACGTGAACACACTGGTGGGCTCCAGACTCATGTACCACTCCAGGGATGGCCCGGACAAGCTATCCTGAAAGAAGTGCATCAGCAGCTTCTCGTCTTCTGAGTAAGCGGACATTTTCCGGTAGTATGATCTCAGGTGGACGCGAGGGCAAGTGGTGCCCTTGTACTTTTCAAAGTCGGGTACCTTGAACTTGGGAGGCACCTTGAAATCAGCAATCAGTCCCAACTTGGACATGTCAACACCCATGGTGTTCAGGTTCTCGAAATTCCTCATCTTGTCCTCGAGTGCTTTAAACCTCAGACGTGCTTCAGTAGTCAGCTCTCCTTTAGCACCTTTCTGTGAGAACAAATCGTCTTGACGGTCTTCCAACCATGGCTGAGGCCCATACAGATTCCCAACACCTGTGTTGCTGTTGCCCAGCCCAACATTGACATTAGCTTCAAAATTCCCATTACCGACGCCAGTCGTATTACCATTGAGCCCCATGTTAGCGATCACATTACCGTTGCCAATACCATTCCCCCCGGTCACGGGGACGCCATTCTGAGGAGTTTCAACAGGTGGAGGGGTTGGAACAGTCCCACCATGGAGTACACCATTGCTGTCAACCCTTGAAATCAGAGGCTGGACCAATGTTCTGAGCTGGTCCTGGCCGTTGGCAACCACTTGCATGAGCTCCATGAAGCGGTCCATCCTCTCTCGGAGTTCTTGAACGTCAGTCTGCACTTGCTCCATAGCTCTAGCTTGATTTGCTCTGGTCGGATAGCGGTGGATTGGTCTTTGATCAATCCTGGAACAACCTGCGTACACAAAGGATTAGAAAAACGACAAAGTGCTCGTTATGCAGATGCTTCATGCAAATGCAAACGTGTGTCTGTGTGTTAGGGAGGTATTCCCCGATCCTAGTGCCTGAGTGCCAGTGCTGATAATAAGAAGTCTGAGTCCAGTCATGGAAATAACATCTCATATATATAAAGAAAGCCCATCAATGCGGTACACAACGTCACTGAGTACAAGCTGAATCAATAGCATGACCTCAACCAACAAGCCTGGCGATGGTCAGCATACAACAATGATCAACACAAAAGGATTACAAACATAGTCAAGTACAGCCACGGGCTCGAAACTCTTCTAACAGATCCCTCGTTTCTGTATGATCAGGTCGAGTGAGCAACCCTTTGACGAGTAACTCCCTCTGCGTAATAGTGTATTGAAGACCTTCAACTGAGTCTTCCCATGCTCCTTCGCCGAAACAATCTTCTAGCTTCCGCTTCTTGGATTCAAACGTCAGTTTGCGCTCCTTCAGGTTAGCAAGAGCCTTGTTGAGTAGGCCTTCAGCGGCATATCTGCGAGCGGTTTCTTCATCAAACCTATTCTCACTAGCCTTCACCTGGGCTTTCAGCTTGGAGATCTGCTGCTTCAATTTATCCTCCCGTTCTTTGTCGTTGGCTAGGGTGGCCTTCCAATGCTGATTAAACTTGGATATTCTCCGGTACGCTTCATCCAAGTGCTGCTTCTTGGTGGCCAGTACGTCATTGACAGCTTTGAAGTCCCGACCCAAACGCTCACGCTCGGCCATCTGCTTAGTCAAATCCGTCCCTAGCTGGTTCACCAGCTCTGTTTGCATCTTGAAGGAATGGACGGCTTCGCTTCTCTCGCTTCTGAGTTGAGCCAATTCTTTCTCCAGTTCTTCATTTGCCTTCTTCAGCTCATCTCTCTCAGCTAACACCTGATTGTACTGCTGAATGGGCACGGTGGTAGGCTCTTCGATCACTGGAGGATTTTATGGCTTGGTAGGAGGAAACGGCATCCCTATAATCTCTGCTCTGGCTCTAATCCCAGTCACATATGGAGCGTAGGCTTGGCTATTACTTTTTCCCAGCAACGGCTTTCCCCGCTTACTGATACCATTCCAAGCATGCTGAAGCTTAGATAACCTATCCCCCTCTAGAAGACCAGTGAAGTACAGAGATTCCTGCACCTCTTCATCCCTCGGCGGAGCTCTCAAAGCATAAGCAAACTGTCGGACCAGCAAAGATGGATTATAGTTGATACAACCCTTCCTTCCTATCAAAGGCACATTTGGAAACCCACTGCAACTGAAGATAATCTCAGTACCCAACCTATCTCTATCGAACCAGGCAATATCCTCCACTGACAGACTCATCAGGCGCTCAGACCACTCAGTTGTGGCTGCAGACGAAGCAAATAAACCCTTCTTGGGTAGGTGACTATCAAGCCATCTATAGAGCAGGGGCACACAACACGAGACATTCTTACCCTTTTTGTTCTCGTTTTTGTAGTGGACGGAATGATAGACATCTCCTATCAAGGTAGGGACTGGATTCCCTGATGCAAAGATGTGGAAGGCGTCGAAGTCTACAAAGTCGGGCATATTGGGGAACAGAATGATGCCATATATGCACAGAGCGAGGATGGCATTGAACACAATCCAACATCCGTCTTTGGCGCACTGCTGAGCTTTTCCCACTAAGAACTGCAAGGAGAAGCCGGGAACCTTGTTCCAACTAGACAAGACCAACTCGGAGGCATCTAGGTGAAGTGAAGGAGCTAGACTAGCCAGATTAGGCTCAACATCCATATGAACAAAGGGCATCTGACTCTTGATAGGCACACCTAACAAATCAGCGTACTCTTCTAGTGTAGGTGCGAGAATAAAGTCCTGGAAAGTAAAGCATCTCAAAGGAGGGTCGTATAACTGCAGCAAGGCGTGCAACCCGTTCAACTCAAACACAGAAGATTTACGAACCAAGCTGAGCAGTTTCCCGTAAGCCTTTCTGAATTCACCTCTCACAGAATCATCCGCCAAAGCAATCAAACCAGTCAGCTGAACAACATCAGGGGTGGGGAGCTTGTAGGCCACAGTCTTCCTCAGAGAACCCATGACAGCACAATAGAAGGCAAGAAAACCTGAATCGGGGGAAACGGTACCTGCAACACAGACACATGTTAATGAAATGCAAATGAGTATGCAAAGCAATGTAAAATGCAATCATGCAGCAGGAGATCAAGCAACTGTGCTGTTGAGGAGATGAAGGTGAAGATTCTGTATCAACAAGACCATAATACTGCTTTGTCAAGAACAACCATATCTCTGATGAGAAGGAAACCCTGATATCGGACCGTAAATTCTGCTCTGTCAAGAACAAACACACATCTGATAATAAGGACCTCTGATACAAGACCACAAATCTGCTCTGTCAAGAACACATATATCTCTGAAGATAAGGACCTCTGATACAGGACCACAAATCTGCTCTATCAAGAACAAACATCTCTAAAGATAAGGACCTCTGATACAAGACCATAACTCTGCTCTGTCAAGAACCCATATACGTCTGATGATGAGAACCTCTGATACCAACAAAACTGATTCACTATCAAGAAAACCAGGTAGTATGAAGGTTAAGGCTTCCTGCAACAAACCCAACCCTGCTCACAGGTATGGACCTATACTGACACAAGTTCGGCATCCTATGCGGTCATCAGCGTCACAGACATTCAAGAGGGGTGATACGATACCCAGAAGGTGTGGCATCACCATCTCCTGAAGCGGCCTCACTCAGCTGAATCCCAAATGATCGGTCCCTAGAGTCGACAATCCTCCAAACCAACAACCCCTCAGGCCCAAAGGGCCGGAAAAGAAGTCAACCGGGAGAACCTCGTCTGAGTGTGGATTTCATGAGACACTAGTGCCTGCAAAGCAAGCACGCGCCCATTAATTTCCACAACTAATGCTAAGTACACTCAAGCCTGGGTCTGGCTTCTCACTCATCAGAATGCCCCTCCCACAACAACACAGATAATCATATCATACTGAAAATAAAATGTGGGAAATAAAATGCGATAAATAAACACAACCCAACAAGAAATCATACAAGCGCTAGGATTGACTCTCGCAGGGGACGTTGGATCCCCAAACTGACTTGCATAAGGGACGTTGGATCCCAGGAAACTATCAAGTCCCCAGCAGAGTCGCCAGCTGTCGCTACCGCGAAAATAAGGTGCCGGCAAAACAGAAGAGTCACCACCTTTTGTTTTTTATCCCTCAGAATGGGAAAGGAAACAATCGGAAAAACCTGACGAAAAGGTATAAGACAAGGTCATCGCAACCATTGTCTGGGTTCGGGAGTCGGTTACGCAAGGGGAAGGTATTAGCACCCCTCACGTCCATCGTACTCGATGGGATCCACGCTTGTTGTGTTTACTGGACAGGTTGGTTTTACTATCTACCTATCAAGGCTAGTCTGAAAAGAAAAGAAAATGACTCGGCAAAGTGTCGCGCTTTATGCCTACGTATTCTCATCAGAGAATGAGAAATCAGAGTCAACGTAGTTCGACTAACTACGGGTTACGGGGAAGGTGGCTCGCCAATACGTCAGTATTGTGCCTACGTACTCTCAACGGGTATGAGAGATCAGAGCTTACGTAGTTCGGGATAATACGGCTTATGGGTTTAGATTCATCTATTTT
This sequence comes from Lathyrus sativus, assembly GCA_963859935.3. Taxonomy (NCBI): domain Eukaryota; kingdom Viridiplantae; phylum Streptophyta; class Magnoliopsida; order Fabales; family Fabaceae; genus Lathyrus; species Lathyrus sativus. The sequence goes on along the minus strand of OZ012740.1, from coordinate 319,497,545 downwards.
TCCGAGTAGGGTTAACAAACAGTTCCAGCAGTTGGATGTACGCAGCTCGACCCGTGGAGACTTAGGCGTTACCATTTGCGGTAGAACTGGGAGTTAACGACACTCTTTTCTTCAGAAAAGCTTCCTTTGACTTATGGGCCCACGGGGCAAAAAGGTTTGAAGTTTGTTTTCTGTCTTTTACGCAAGAACTGTTTTTTATGGATGTTTGCAACCAATATCGCACTAGAGACTATGACCTGAGAGTGAATGTGTCGCATGTCACCCAAAGGGTGCCATACTAAACATCCAAGCTATCGAAAAGAACTCTCCGACAACCCTTTCTCAGATAGCTTAAGGCTCGTAACTTACAACATCAGTTAACCTTTATTATTGTATTTTAATTTGTTTTGAGATGAGAAGAGAGAACGAACAGGTTCAACTAAGGGGAGACTATCAAGTCCTAATGTTGTCATGCCAAGGATTCATCCTATGGTTGAAGTTTGAAACAGGGAACTCCTAGAAGTTATCATGCATAGGTTTCAACCTAAAGTTATAATCATCGCTTCCTTATCAAAGGAAGTGAGATTCCTAGGGGATCATGTCAATGATAACAGAAACAGATAAAGCATCAGCTTAACAGTAAACAATAAACGACTGTAAAGTGCATGCAATGCAAGTGAGGGAGGAAATGTGTGTGGGGCATCAGCCTCCACAAGCTCATCTCGACCTCAAGCCAGATATGAATAACTGCAATCATACAGGAAAAATAAAATGCCATCAAGCAAAATATAAACTGCACTCATACAGAGGAAGGACATGCTATCAAGCAAGATACAAACCACATAGGCAAGGGAGCTGGGCTCTACCAAATACCAGTAAGCAAAGCCATACAGTAAAAATACAAGCAGAGGGAGCAACTCAACCTCTAGTGCAATCATGCTCCTAGCTTAAATCAGTCTAGATATGAACTTATTCTAATGCATCAAGCAAATCAAACAAGTCACATCAATACAGTTGCACAGAAAGCAAACATACAGAAAAGAAAACAGATCAACAGCTCCCACAGCTTCACAGCAAAGCAATCCTCTGACAGCAGTTCAGTCCCCTGCCCTCAACTACTCTTCAAGTCTTTCATCTTTAATAGCAAGTGTCAACTTGCTTCTTCTGGCTTCTAATACATCAAACATAATTATCAACTTATTTTTTCTTCTTCAGGCCACAGCTCCACAGTGAACTCCACCTTCAGGCTTCAATCCTAACTGCAAGTGTCAACTTGTTCTCCAACTTCAAGCTTCAGCTTCTTCATCTGATCTCAACTGGATTCTCTTCACAAGTGTCAACTTGTTCCTCTTCTTCTTCAAGCTTCAGCTCTCCCTTCCATACAAGTATCAACTTGCTCTTCCTGATCCACAAGCTTCAGCTTCAATGGCAGTCTTCAAATACAGAGATGTACCAACTTCTAGCCTCTTCAGTCTCCTAACAAGGAACTCTATCCTCTAGCAATGGAGAAAGATTCATCTGACAAGAGCAAAGTTTGGATGATGGGTAGCAAAGTGAAGAACAAAGGTCACCACTAAGCATCCTATCATCAGAGACAGGGACCCTCAAAGGTTCTACCAACTGGTAAAGAGCCACACATCCTACCAAAGGAGGGATGAGGCCTTTACAGGGGACCTTACATCATGGGGAAGAATGGAAGTGATCAACACCTTCCATGTTTATGAAAGAAGAGAATCTATCTAGAAACTCTGCCTACAAACCCTAATCTTAACACCTAATCAACACTACACCAAAAGAAGGGAAGATCTTCACATCCAAACTTCTTCAAGCACTCCAATGCATCTCCAACTTGCTTTCATCATCCACCAAGGGTAACAACAACACAAGCTTACTCTAAGGGAACCTAAGGGGTTAATCTAGTCAAATTAGTGCATTAGAATCATCTAAAGTTAGCACCTAAACTAAAATCAAACAAAAATAGTAAACTACATTATAAATTCATACAAAAATTCCTAAGGGACCCTAATTCAATCATGAATCTATAATACAAAATTCAGAGGTTGAATCATCCACCAAGTTCTAGATATAAAACCTAAATCATAACGTATTAACCATAAACCCTAAAAATCGATCTCCTAAAGTTTCAACCTAAAACTACCACTTACATTCATCACAAAAATGTGAGAAAAATCTAGGGGGAACATGCATATCTATGCTAGATACACACAAAAAATCACGGCAAGAATCATCATCAAATGATCAAACCAAAATCAACAAAACAAAGTATCAACCATGATTATTTTAACGTCAATTAAAATTCAACAAATGCTAATAAAATAAAAAATGCATGAAATATTAATATTTTTTATCTAAAAAAAACTAGATTCAATCATGAATCAATGGAAAAAAGAATGGAATTATTTGAGTTATTTTTCAATTTTTTATGGATTATTTACTAAACTATACAAAATGAAGAAAATAAAATGGAAAATAAGAGAAATTGGTAAGCGTGCGTGGCAAATAGCAAATAAAACCAGTTCATTTCAATGCTGGGCCCAAAAGGGGGGGTGTTGATATCAAATAATTCATAGGCCCAGGCGCTTGGATCCATTTCTCAAATCAGTTCACAAATTAATAAAAAGAAGTAAACACATGCCAGGGTTCGAACCAACACACTCTTGGTTCAGCTAGCGAAAATCAAAGCCTGAGTTCTCCAACTTATCAAAACGGGGCGTTTAAGGGCTAGCTTACGTGGCTCAACGAGAGCACTAGGATGAAGGTCTGAGTCAAAGTCTACCACATGAATAAACGCTCTAGATTTCGTCTTCCCCAATTTAAATTTCTGAAACTTCTCCGCCTGCGCGCGCGAAGGTCACCGCCGGTGGCTTTTCCGGCCGGCCTCAAGCAACCCTAACTCTCTCCACACTCAACCATTTCACACGATTTCTACATGAAAGTTGCTCTAAATCTCACCAGGAATCCAACCGTACCACTCATTCCTTCTAAAAACGCAAGAATCCAAGAATAGCAATCTCAACCGAAAATGGCATAAACCCTATATTGTCACTAATCTTCAAATTACTTATCCAGAAAGCTTCTAGCAATGATCTTCAATGCATCTAGCCTATCAAAACCTAGCCAAACTACCTGGATCATGCTACATGATGAGAATTACATACCTGTAAATTTTGAATGCACAGAGCACTGAAACCTTCAAATCAACCTCCAAGAATCTCCATATACCTTCACTAACACCAAAGGAAGCTTCTGTATGCAACAAATTAGATTGAAACTCCCTAAATTCTTGAATTCGATTCTGACTTGCAAGCTATGAATTCAATGTGTTCTCTCACGATTTTGCTATGATCTTGGCTCAAATTCCATCTGGAATCACTCATACACTCTAGAGGAAGATGTTGAAAACAAGAATTTGGATGGAAATGGATCAAAAGTGTGTAACCGAATTTGGTTTGCAAGAAGAAAATTCAGAACTCAATCTCTCTTTTCTCTCCCAATTCTCACCAACCTTGGCCTTGGACCAGCTCTAAAGCTTATATAGAACCAGTAGGAATGATCTAGAAGTTCCTAGAACCATCTATATGAGATATCCAATATCTCTTGCTCTTGAATTTCTCATCTCATGCTCATCCATGGCAGCCCTGCTTGCAGCTTGTTTATCACCTCATTCTCATCCAAATTCTCCTCAAATGAGATTATGAAGGTGTTTGGATGGATTGGAGCATTGGTCTTGCACTTGTGCATAGTTTGGTTTATGTAACTTACATCATAAGCAATCAAATGCAAATCTTTGAATGGGGTCTCAAATGAAAAAACCAATATTTCCATTGTCTTTAAAATTCATTTTACAATCAAAATTACCTATAAGTTTGTCTCATTTGGTCACCAAATGAATTATGTGAATTTTTGACCATTAAATCCTTTTAATTCTTCCTTTTTCAAAATTTCTTGAACCAAGTCTCTCCTTGAGCCATTTCAATGTCTCCTTGATGCATGGTCAAGGTTAAAACCCTATTTTGAGCAACTTTCTAGTTGAACAAAACTTCATTTGAGGCCTCTAAGTTGGTGAAAATGGCCTATGATCACAAATGACCTATAATCACCAAATGTCCAAAATACCCTTGACTTGTCACAACCATAAGTTGAGTTATACAAATCCTATCAAGGACTTCTAGTACTCTCTAGAAATCTAAGAGGATAAGGAACAACATTCATGTTGATAAAAAGTTCATAGGAATCATCCCTCTTGGGCAAATGTTTCATGCAAGTTGGGTAACTTTCAAGCTCCAAATTCACATACCTCAAATGACTTGTAACTTGTCAAAGCCATAACTTGAGTTCTACAAATCCCATCAAGGACTTATAGCACTAAAATTAAAGCTAAGATCATGCTTTAAAACAATCATGTTGGGGGCAAGATGATATGACAATCACCTCTTGAGCTAAATTGCCTTGAAGATAGGGGTCAAACTAGGGGATTTTACACTGTCAAGCCTTGGAAACCCTAGCTTGAAACTTCTCAAACTCTTCAATCATGATGAGTTAACCTTGGAATCATCCTTATAACATCTCAATGTATAAATCCATGATCACATGTTTCTTGGATTAGGTCTCAACCTTCTTCAAATCATCAGTTGACTTAGGGTTGACCCAGTCAAACCCTAACTGCACCACTCATGGCTGAGGCTTCTTAATCTTGCACAATGACCTGTCTAGACCTCAAAGTGATCTTCAAAACTTCTCATGAGCTCTCTCAAGACCTCAAGTCCATCTCCATGACCTCAGAATCATCTGATGGCTTCCCACAACTCTCAAGTTAGGAGACCTACACACTTGGCTTCAATCACTCTCTCTGAGGATCTTTTAACTTCTCTGACAAGGATATCAACCCTTGAGCACCTGAATAACCTTCTTAGCTAGATTCATAGTCTTGTATAGCTCTTAATTGGTAATCATACCTCTTGATCTCCTGCACACATGTCAATGAAATGCAAATGATAATGCTAATGTGAATGAAATGAAAAACAGGCTAGGTGAAGAAATGTTGGGCAAATTTTGAGGTGCAACACAAACCAACTCATGATGAAGCGCCAACACATGACAAAGGATGCCCAAAGACTATACAAGAAGTATTCATCAGTGGAGGTTTCCAAGTCAGTGCTGTGGAAGAAGATTTTAAAGATGAAGACCTAGAGCAGTTAGTGTATCATTGCAACACTACCTTGAGCAACTGGGAGGCTATTGAGATTCCTTTGGTTTTCCTTGAGTCAAAGTAATTTGTTTGTTTTTCTTTTCTTGTTGTTGTTTTAAATCTCCATAGCCATGCCCAAGGCTATAGGAATGTTTTGTAAGGGCCCCGAGCTTTCAAGAAAATCAATGAAAAATGAACTATTTTGTTAATTTCCTTGTGTTATTTCCTTTACTGCTTTTGCTTTCATTTAAAAAATAGAAAAATGGCAATCTTAAAAAACCAAAACAATTTTTCTCTGTTGTGTGCTGCATTTGTCTTTGTGTGTTTTAATAAAGTAAGCCATTCCAACGTGCAGTGATGTCTTAAAACCCATTGAATCCTATGACTTTGCATTCCCTTCGAACTTTGATTCACCAATATACCAAGCTGAAGATGAGGATGAAGATTTTGAAATCCCTGATGAACTGGTGAAATTGGCACACCATGAGTATGCAGAGCTTCAACCCTACAAAGAACAGGTAGAAGTCATTAATCTTGGCACCGAAGAAAACAAGAAAGAAGTCAAGATTGGGGCAGCTCTAGGGGCAGAAGTCAAACAGCAACTAGAAGAACTTTTGAAAGAATATGTGGATGTATTTGCTTGGTCATACCAGGATATGTCGGGTCTAGACACTGACATAGTAGTTCACAAGTTACCACTTCGACCAGAATGCCCACCGATTAAGCAAAATCTCCGAAGAACAAGACCTGACATGACTCTCAAGATTCAAGATGAGGTGAAGAAACAGATTGATGCGGGTTTCCTAGCAGTGTCCAAATACCCCGAATGGGTGGCCAATATTGTACATGTACCGAAAAAAGGTGGGAAAGTCAGGATGTGTGTGGATTACAGGGACCTAAAAAGGGCCAGTCCGAAGGATGATTTCCCTTTACCGTATATCGACACGTTGGTGGATAATACGACTCGTTTTGCAGTTTTCTCATTTATGGATGGGTTCTCCGGTTACAATCAGATTAAGATGGATCCCGATGACATGGAAAAAACTACTTTCATTACCCCGTGGGGGACTTACTGTTACAAAGTTATGCCTTTCGGTCTGAAGAACGCAGGTGCTACTTATCAAAGGGCCATGGTAACTTTATTTCATGATATGATGCATAAGGAGATAGAGGTATATGTTGATGATATGATAGCCAAATCTCAAAACGAGGAGGACCATTTGGAACATCTTTTGAAATTGTTTAAGAGACTCAGAAAATATCAGTTGAGACTGAATCCAGCCAAGTGTACCTTTGGGGTAAGATCTGGGAAATTACTCGGTTTCATTGTCAGCCACCGAGGGATTGAAGTAGATCCAGACAAAGTCCGAGCCATTCAAGACATGCCAGCTCCACAAACCAAAAAGCAAGTCAGAGGTTTTCTTGGAAGACTGAACTACATATCCAGATTTATTTCCAATATGACTCCCACTTGCGAGCCCATCTTCAAATTATTACACAAGGACCAGACGGTTGTTTGGAATTCAGATTGTCAGCAAGCGTTTGATAAGATCAAGGGTTACCTACAAGAACCTCCGATCTTGATACCTCCGGTCCCGGGAAGACCTCTCTTCATGTATTTGACAGTGCTTGAGAATTCAATGGGTTGTGTGTTAGGTCAGCTGGATGAGTCTGGACGAAAAGAACACGCTATCTATTATTTGAGTAAGAAGTTTACTGATTGTGAAAGCCGATACTCGCTTCTGGAGAAAACTTGTTGTGCTTTGGCATGGGCGGCCAAACGCTTGAGGCAGTACATGATTTGTCATACCACTTTGTTAATTTCAAAAATGGATCCAATAAAGTATATTTTTGAGAAGCCTGCTCAGACTGGAAGGCTCGCCCGTTGGCATATGTTATTATCAGAATACGACATCCAGTACGTAGCTCAGAAGTCTATCAAGAGTAGTGTTTTGTCGGAATATCTTGCAGATCAACCAGTGGAAGATTATGAGCCTCTCAAAATTGATTTCCCAGATGAGAACATTATGTTAGTAAGAGATTATGAAGAACCAAGTCTTGATGAGGGTCCACAGGAAGGTCTTCGGTGGAAAATGATATTTGATGGTTCCTCCAACTACAGTGGGCATGACGTGGGCGCCATCTTAATGAATCGGGAAGGTGGTTACACTCCATTCACAGCCAGGTTGGATTTTGATTGCACAAACAATATCGCCGAATATGAAGCCTGCATTCTCGGCCTCGAGGCAGCTATTGACCTCAAAATCAAACTTCTTGAAGTCAGTGGGGATTCAACTTTGGTTATTTATCAGGTTACTGGAGAATGGGAAACTAGACATGAGAATTTGATCCCTTATAGAGCCTATATTGTCCAGATGATGGAGTGTTTCGATGAAATCACTTTCAAGCATGTTCTGAGATCTGAGAATCACATCGCCGACGCCCTAGCCATGTTAGCCTCAATGTGGAAAGTCAGGGATGTCAATGATGCCGCTCTCATTCGAATCGAACGCAAGACTGAGCCCGCCTACTGTCAGATGGTCGAAGAAGAAACTGATGATAAACCGTGGTTCTATGACATAAAGAATTATCTATTAAAACAAGAGTATCCAGCAGATGCTACGTCACTTGACAAGAAAACTATGAGACGATTAGCATCCAAATTCTTTCTCAGCAATGATGTGCTTTACAAAAGAAATTATGATATGATCCTGCTTAGATGTGTCGACAGACGAGAAGCAGAATTGTTAATGCAAGATGTTCACGAAGGAATGTTCGGTACTCATGCAAATGGATATGCTATGTCTAAAACGATTTTGAGGGCTGGTTATTACTGGTTGACCCTGGAAACTGATTGTATTCAATATGCTAGAAAGTGTCACAAGTGTCAGATTTATGCGGACAAGGTGCATGTACCTCTGACGTTGCTAAATGTGTTGTCATCACCGTGGCCTTTTTCTATGTGGGGCATCGATATGATTGGGGCAATTGAACCAAAAGCTTCTAACGGACACCGATTTATTCTGGTTGCAATTGATTATTTCACAAAATGGGTTGAAGCTGCATCCTACACTAATATTACTCGGCAAGTGGTGGCTCCTTTTATCAAAAAGGAAACTATCTGTCGTTACGGAATTCCGAGCCGGATCATAACGGACAATGGTACCAATTTGAACAACAAAGTCATGAAAGAGTTGTGCGATGACTTCAAAATTGAACATCACAATTCTTCTCCTTATCGTCCCAAGATGAATGGGGATGTAGAAGCTGCAAATAAAAACATCAAAAAGATTTTGCAAAAGATGGCAAAAACTTACAAAGATTGGCATGAGATGCTGCCATTTGCCTTGCATGGGTACATAACGTCTGTCCGCACTTCAACAGGGGCAACCCCTTTTTCTTTGGTATATGGAATGGATGCGGTACTTCCTATTGAGGTCGAGATACCTTCTTTGAGAGTCATAATGGAAACCAAGCTTGAAGAAGCAGAATGGGTGAGAGAAAGGTTTGATCAGTTGAATCTTATCGACGAAAAGCGCATGTTTGCAATGTGTCATGGTCAGTTATATCAGAAGAGGATCAAGTGAGCTTTTGACAAGAAAGTTCGTGTCCGAGAACTCCGAGAAGGGGAACTTGTACTCAAAAAGATTTTACCAGTTCATAAAGATGCACGGGGAAAATGTATGCCTAACTATGACGACCCGTTTGTTGTGAAAACAGTCTTCTCAGGAGGCTCGTTGATTCTCACTACCATGGATGGAGAGCAGCTTACTCATCCAGTGAATTCTGATGGAGTACGGAAATATTACGCCTAAAAGAGCCCGATAAGTCGAAAACTCAAAAGAACGGCTTATGCAAAAGTTAGGGTTGAAGAAAAAGAAAAAAAGAGAAGAAGAAAAATAAAAATAAAAATAAAAGCTCGCTAAGTTGAAAACCCGAAAGGGCGGCTTAGGCAAAAATGAGCGTCCCGGTGGATTGAAAACCCGAAAGGGCGATCCAGGCAAAAGTTAGGGACAAAGGCGTTTCACTGCATCAGATGAGTTGTCACTACCGCAAAAGATCCTACAAGAACTCACTCCAACCGCTCTTGTCAGAAGCAAGGATTTTGGGGAGTTTTAGTCTTTAGGGATAGTTTGGTCATGGGATTCAATGTAACCTTGTCCACTCTGCCATTTTTCACTTTTAAAATTTCTATGGAATTTTGTCATTTGCAAGATTTCATCCTTGAATAAAATCAGTATTGAGTCATTCTTTCCTTTGCAAATTTATCATTTCCTTTATTTTCTTTGTTATGCAAAATATTGTTCGTTGATCAACGATAGTTTTGAAAGCATTAGGGTCAAATTGTTTGAATAAAACATGAAAATATTAGCAAACGTAAAAACTTCAACTCATGGAAAAAGTCGAGGAAAATCATACTTCCCCGAAACCTTAGGGTAGCGGAAGCTTTGATATGCAAACCAATTACATTCCCAAATGAACTGTAAGCAAGTCGAACTACTGATTTTCCTTTGATCATGTGCGGGTATCAAACCTTGAAGACTGTTTTCTCAAGGAACTTCTTATGATGATGTAAGGACTCATCCCAGTAGAAGATGTCTGAGCACTTGAACTTACTTTGTTATCTCTGAATAGCTTGTTTAAAGCTCCATTCCCCTATTGAAAGTGGATCTATTTGTCAAGACTGCATACACCTTTTCAGCCAGGGTTCAGTGTGATTCATTTTGTCTCTCGAGTTCGGTGCGCTATCTGTCGATCCCCCGTGAAATGTCCAATCACTACTAGTGAACTTCCGCCTAAAAGTCCAGTCGTAATCGGCATTGTTTTAGAAGCCAATCGTTATTGGTAGTTCTTTGGTCGTCACCATATTTCTTGTTAAGACCAATCGTAACTGGCATTGTCTTAATTCCACTCGTCGGTATCCCTGATTCGGTCGTCACCACCCTTTTCCTTTGAAGTCCAGTCGTAACTGGTAGTGTTCGAAATCCAATTGTTATTGGTTTTCTTTTGGTCGTCACCATATCTTCCTTTGAGATCCAGTCGTAACTGGCATTGTCTTAACTTCACTCGTTATTACCTTTTGGTTCGGTTATTACCAACCTTTTCCCTCTGAAGTCTAGTCGTCACTAGCAAATCCCCTGTGAAGTCTGGTCGTTACTAGTTGATTTTCCGCTTAAACCCAGTCGTAACTGGCATTGCTTGAAATCCAATCGTCATTGGTACCCTGAATTGGTCGTTACCTATATCCTTTAAGTCCAGTGGTTACTGGCATTGCTTGAAATTCGATCGTCACCAATTTCCCCAGTCGAAGGTCTGTATTACCGATTAGATTTGAAATTTCATTTGTTGTTATCTCAGGTTGGTCGTTACCATTATCTCCAGAAAGTGTAGTGGTTACTAGCACTGTTTGAACTGCTTATTAAAACTGGGTGACATCATTATCCCCAACGAGACCTTTTTTCAGACAAGTCTCGAAGATCTAGTCGTCACTAGTATCCCCAATATGTTTTTTCTTTGTTTCTAGTCCATTCCTGAAGATCTCGTTTGAACTCTTCACTATAGGAAGCTCCCCATCTGATCATCCCCAGTGAGATTCGTGTTTTTAATTTCCCCAGTAAAAAGTCGCTCTTGTCCCTGGTGGAAATCTACCTCTTTCCCCGGTGAAGTGTTTGCTTTTCCCCAGTAAGATTGTCATCTTCATTAGACTTTGCACGTCCTCATGTGAAGTTTTCCTCTTAGTTACCACCAGTCATGTTTGAACTATTGATTGTTATATCGCAGTTTCCCTAGTGTCGGATCCACAATGCCAGGTCCCCACGAGTGGTTACTCGTTGTTTTGTTTTATGTCTTCTGCATATGTCTTGCATCCAAGCATCATGAAGCATCATTTAGAATTCATGGCATATCGTGACCTGTCCTTTTGCATATCATCGGATCTAAGGGACACAATTTTTGGTTTTTCTATATTTAAATACCTTTCACTGCGATTCTACGAGGATCATCATCTCTCAGTTCCATCTAGTGAAGATATTTAAATAGGGGCAACTGTTGCACCCCAAATTTTGGCCCCTTAGATTCTCATTATCATTTTAGGAGCATGCTCATGAATTATCTAACCCTAACCCAGTGCAAGTTTGTCTTTGTCAAAGTTACAGATGAATCAGGGTTTCGTGCAGTCAAAATCAAAACTTCAAGGGTTGAGTAGTAAATGTTTTGGGCTAATTCAATCATGAAATGAGATCAATGGTATCATATAATAACAATTGAGAATCCAATTTGAGGTTGTTACCCCAGAATCCAGAGCAGTGTATTTCAGGGCACCTGATTAGGGTTTTTGACTAGTAAAAGTCAATTGTAGTTTGACTTTGATGTTGGAAGATGTTTTAATAGTGAAATTATGATCCATGAAGTTCATATAGCTTAATAAAGTTCATTCAAGAAGTTTCAAAGTCTCAGGAGGTCCAGAATGTCAACAGGCGACTCGGTAGTCACCGATTGGTCGTACGGTTGATCGAAAGGTCAACTCTCCAAATTTTAGGAATTGGACTTAAATTTGTGAAACAAAATTGTTCCTTATGTCATATTGGACTTGCATATCAATTTTCATGACCGTTGGATCAAGGATGAAGGAGTAATCAAAAAATCGGGTAATTAGGGTTTTGAAAGGGGCTAAACCATAACTCCTTAACCACACATCCAATTGAGTTGGTTCAAAGCTCATTTGGAAGCTCTTGAAAAATCCTAAAAAAGTCCCTAAGTGGTCCATGATCAGAAAATGCATAGATTTGGAGTCATGATCAAATTCATTTCTAGAAGGGAAAAAGACTTAGAGAAATTTCACTTTTAAGTTCATTTTTTAGCAACTTTGGAAGGCTTTTTGGCCAAGTTCCTTTGGAAAATTGAAACGCATGAAAGCATGAATGTTTTAGAGCTATTTGAGGGCTTTCTAAAAAGTACTAGCACATCTCAAAAGGATTTGTGAGCTGAAAGTTATGGTCATGGCAAGTTGGTGGTTTTTCACTTCAGTCCCACATTGTCAAAATTCAAGAATTCATTCTTTCATCAAAGTTGACCAAACTCAGCTGGTAAACCATGTTTTATCTGATATGTGAGGAGTTTGTAGCATGAAAAACAAGGGAAATATGCATAAGAGAAGAAAAAGCCAAGCTTGCAAGTTGCCTTGCAAGTGGATTTGCAACCTGCATCCAAAAGTGAAAAACAAGCATGAGGTGTAAAAGGCAACTCTGAACCAGCCACAAGCCTATACCTCTAGCCTGCAATTAGCCACACTAATTCATCATTTTTCTTGACTAATGAGGCTTTCCTATCAGCCAAGAAAACCCTCTTGTGGAGGTTTAATAAAAAAATCCAAAACCTTTGTTCAAAATGAAGAAACCTCCAAATCTGCCCCAAGCCACTTCCTTGCCTATAAATAGATCCCTCACCACTTCATTCTCTACACAATATCAATTCTAAAAACCAGAGAAATTGAAAGCTTGCATTATTTCCACTCCTTGCTTCAAAACCACAAAGTCACTTTTTCACAAAAAACTGTCTTGCTACCAAGGCTGCCAAATTCATTTCTCTACATTCAAACACCCCAACAATCATCCACACAATCTCCAAATATGATATAGAAGGTGTCCAAACCATTAAACCTCTCAAAAACCTCATTTTGCAAAAAGTCAACTTCTACATCATGTTCCTTTGACCAAAAGCCACAAATTCTACCAAATCTTGTTCTAAGCATTTGCTTAGTGTTTTAATCACTCAAACACCTCTTATATATTGTTTTTCAACTGTCCAAAATGTTAGAATTCATTGGTGGATTTCATTTCTCCATTTGTCATCATATTTGCACATTGCTTCAAAGAGAAGGAAAAGACTCAAGGCAAAAAGGAGATTGAAGTTCTCTGGTTTTCTTGGTTGTTCTAGCTTGTTCAACAAAGCCTACAAGAGGTATGTAGCTTATAAACATTGCCCTTTGTATCATTTTCCATATTTTGGCATTTTTGAGCAATATTGAGAAATATGAACTATGAGCCTTTAGTGATTTTCATGACATTTGGTTCTTGATGGATGTAAAGACCTGATGAACATTAACATGTATGTTTAGCTTGTTTTTGTCAAGTTTCAAATATTAGTATGTTGAAATGGTTGTTTTGCTGTCAAAACAATTTTGGAGGAAATTGTTAACATTATTTTTTGCTAGAATATAAGTTTGGTTGATTTTTGATTTTTGATGTGGTTTTAGTTCTGGTGTTGCTTGTTGCATTTTTGCTTATGACCAACATGCTTGGTTTGCCTCAACCTAGAATCTTGATATTAGGTTACATTAGCAATGCTTAAATTTGGTGTTTCTTGTTAGGCAGGACTGTTTGATTCTTTTTTTGAGGAGAGTATCGTTGTTAGAGTATTGGAGCATAGAGGGACATTTATGTTTAGTTACTTTATCCATGTTACATCTGTTCACTCTGCTTGGCCCTGATAATCACCCTGTAGATTTGGCCCTATAGGGGCTGTCTAAGGTTGGCATTTGGTTCAGGGCTGTCAGTAGGTTTAGTGTGATCAGTGCTGAGTCCCTTGGTGTGGTCTAGTCAGCATCTGGCCTGTTTGTGTTCTAGGCAGTTGGGTGTAGGTTGGTAAAGGAGTAAATCTCTGCTAGAACACCTTGATGGGAGGATTATATTGTTGTAGCCACAAGCCTTGTGCATCCCCTTTGGAACCACAATTTGGTTCATTTTATTTGTGCATCTTTTCAAGGCAGTGGGAGGATGACCATTAGGCTCATGACTGTTACAAGAAGGAAACTTCATGGCCTGTTAAGATGGAACTTGCCTTGTGGTCTGCAAATGGTTTTAGTGGAAGATGAGGGTGGTGCCATCAATCAATAATTGGACACTTTGAATCTCATTTTGATAACTCTTGATGTTTGTTTGGTTTGAGAGTGGTAATGGTTGGAAGTTGTGAGGATGAGGGGCCTGCTGCCAGTTTTGTTTTGGAGGAAGGATACTAAGTTGAGATTGGAAAATTCTCAGCCTGCTTGTATCTAGATTTTGGATCATGAGATTAATTCTTGATGTAGCCCTCTCTAAAGTTTGTCAAGGTTTAAGTTTGGTGGTGTGTTGGATTATCTTGAGGGCCTGCCTTGGGATTGTTGGCTGGTTTACTTTTTGAGGGGATGCTGCTGGGCTGTTTGAGTTTTACCTCATCTGGAGGTTTATTTCTAGGCCATACTTTACCACTGTTTAGACCTGAGTGTTAGGTTTGGGTTTGTTAGCCCAGGTTTGCTTTTCTAGCTGTTGATAGCAATGCAGGTTGGATGTAGAGTTTGGTGTTTGGCCTACTGCTAGTGATTGCCAAACCAGTTTGGATCAGTGGTACTACTTGGAGGAGGGTATGGTAGCATGAACCTTACCTTGCTCCAACTTATTCTGAACTCGGTTATGTGTGAATTATGTTGTCATTACTTTTGAGACCTGTGTGTGCATTTGGTTTGGCTTAACAGGCTTGCAAATTGATTTGAGTCTTTTTTCACATACCACAAAGCACAAGATTACAGCTAGTATGCAAATCTTTTAACAGACTGTGTTGGACTTTTCTTTGGCTTGGATATCACTTATTAATACATTTCCAAAGTGTATGTATGATCTGCATTGGCTTGTTACTCATGAAACCTGAACTGCACATCACTATGAATTTCATCAACAATTTTGCAACTTACATCCCATTTTTCATCACAGCATGATTTAGACTTTATCATTTGCATAAGCTCATCCATTATCATTATTAAGTTATGTGTGCATGATTACTTTGGTTCAAAACAAGTTGGATTGGGGGGTTCACATCAAAATGCATTTTCAAGTTCCCAAGCACACACACTATAGAATTTTTAAATAGAAGAAGAATATCAAAAAATTAAGTGCACCATCATGATCCTTGTATTTTTCTGGTCAAGATTCATATAAATTTCATCCTGTTTGGTTAAGAATCGAGAAAGTTACGATTGAAAACGTAAACCACTTTTTGAGTGTTATTATTGCCCAAGTCAACTAGCTTTTCATCCAATATATATTTATGGGGTGGCTTTCATCAAAGAATGTATAGCCACCCCAGTGGTAAGACCATATGCCAAAACACGCCTTGCACGCCTTGAACCTGAGTTCGACCCCTGAGGAGGGCAACTCTTTTATTAATTTTTGTCATTTTTAACCAATTTTCAAAAATTCGTATCTCCTTCAATTTTAATCGTTTTTCACCCGTTCTTTTTTCATTATGTTCATCTTGATGTCTACTTTCATGTCATATTTTTTATTTTCATGTTTGCATAATTTTTCATCTCTTTTGACTATGTGCAAGTTGTGTACTTTCTATGATCGTTTGGACAGATGCAGATGAATTTTCTCTTGATGTACTTGTGATTTTTTGTGATAATTGTTGGAATTCATACCCTTAAATGTTTGTTAACATGTTAGGACTTCATCTTTGGTTATCACTATGTTCATGTTACTTCATCTGTTGGCTTAATTTAACTCGATTTATCGTCACAGTTCCTGTTCTGCTTACCTGCTTTGATTGTCATCAATGCATTTTTCATTCTTATCAATCTTATATACTCATTTAATGGTTTTCACCATGAATGCATCTTTATTATGTTGTTAATTTTCTTGTTGTTTTCTTTCCCCAAGTGATGAAGCTTGTCAGCTCTCATCCAGTTGCCTCTCCTGTCTCCTTCCAAAGGAAAAGTCTGTCCATTTGACCCTCATGTCATGGATACATCCCTCATCCCTCTCTTGACCTAGTTAAGTCACTTAAACCTTAGTTTATAAACCCTTAGACTTTGCTTTAAGTCTAAAAAAACCCACCTGTACTAGGAGTGTTCTTCAACTAGAACCCTAGGAAAGAGTTTGTCAACTCTGTGTAAGAATCATTGTCATGATTTCTTACTTCCCCTTTTGAATATTACAACTTAGAATAGGGAGTTTTTGTCAAACTCCAAACATACATTGTCATGTTTGTTCCCCCTTGAACCTTGATCATAATCAAGTGTTCTTCTTCCCTTGTGAGGTGAACTACGATTGCTCTGATTCTATCCTAGTTAGGATACGTAGGCAGAAGATGCGAAGTCTTTGCGAGAAAACTTAGTGTGTATAACTTTAGGTTTCAACTCATATCTTTTCCCAATCCACAGTACATACTTCACACTTAGCAATCAATCAAACAAAAGGTTCCTGTAGAGTACTACAGATGCTTAGGGTGCTAACACCTTCCCTAGGTATAACCAACCCCCGATCCCCGAATCTCTTAAGCGTTGTCGTTACATCGAGAAAATGGTTTTTCTTTCTTTAGACCTTTCCTTTGGATAAAATAAAGTTCGGTTGTAAAAGAATTAAGATTCAAGTTAATTTAATAGCTTGATATCCAATTTTCACCGCAACAACACCCATCAGACAGAAGCTCTCCCCCTATCTTATATAAAAGCTGCTTCAAGATCACCACATTATATCTCAAGACCAAGTCCATGCTCATACCAAACAGCTCCACTTCTTTCTAGAGTTACCACTTCTTCACAAGACTTTTGGCCTGAGTCAGATAACAAGATAGACACCCCATAATCCAAGACATTCTTTCCTCATCATTCTCCCATATGATAAGTAAGAACACTTATGGTTTAATTAGTGAATATTCACTTCCATATAACTCATCATAGTCCAGAGTTTCATGCAATGAGCCACTCCAGTCTTGTACAATACTTTCACATCATACTCCAAGACAGTCCCTTTACCTCGTCATTATCCCGTATGACAAGATAGAGTACTTCTTAGTCAGAATGTGAATCACAAGTTCCACAGCAGATCTTTAAGTCCTTCTCCAAGGAAAAACAAACCAGATGATACCTACAACATCCAATGGTTCTTTATATGCCTATAACTGGACTTACTACTGCCTAGTAATCCAACTGAAGATCTTCAGAAAACACAGCTCCACCAGCTTGATCAACAAGAACTTCAGACACCCAAAGAGATAAATTATCATACATCTCAAAAAGAAGGTAATATTCCATAAGCAACTCAGGGCTTCTACCACAAGCTCCAATATATGAACAGAACCTGAGCCTTCTTTGATCTTCAACTAACTACCCTTTTGCACAAGAGTAATTAGTTCCAAGTTCACTGCTTAGAATCACATTAGAGACAAACCAAATGCCACTGTTTGGTTAACTCAGCTTCTTTCAGAGCTCTAGAACATCTAAGCAAACCTGATCTTCATATCCTGCATGCACCGAGACTTGGACCTGTAACATTTACTTCTTCTTACAGCTCCTGCAAACTAAAGTTTCTGCTTGATGTCACAACATCTGATCAGACATCCTGCTGGTGAATTTATTCCTTCATTATGCCATTTAGAAGAACCTCATAAAGAGTTCCATGTTCACATAGACTTGATTACTGGTAGCAAGTTTGAGTAGACAGCCTGTATTCTGCATTAGCTACCTTTGAAATGCATTTGCTGCAGAAAACTCCTCTTTAGAAAAACCAAACATGCCAAAGATTGATTCTTCAGAGAAGATTAGTCACAAGAGATCTTTACAGAAGGAATCCCTCTTTCCTTAAGTAGAGACTTCTTCAGAAAGTCAGAGATAACTGCCACTTATCCTTGACCTCCAAGATGAGCAAGGTCACTTGATCCTGTGTACTTAGATAAAAAATAAACTGACCCAAGCAGTGCTATCACCATCACCATATTCTAGACAAGTTTCTTGCCAGGAAACTTTCTAGATAAATATCATATGCTTCTAGTAGAGACTAGAAGACATCTGCTGCACTCCAATAAACTGATCCAAGAAAAAAGTCTTCATCTGCACTTCCATCAACACTACCTTCTAGCCTTAGTTTCTTGCCAAGAACCTTACTAGAATAAAGACAGATTCTACCACACATGAGTATGGTACCAAGATCATCAGCTATATCTCCTTTGATATAGTGATTCACTCCTTGAATCAACAGAATTCTGCACAATCTCTGCTGATGGAATGTCTCAACATCTGGTTGAACATCAGATCCTCAAACAGATCAAGGGCCCGATACTTGTGCTACAAATGATGAGACAACTTGATCATCAACTAAGGATAATCCATTAAATATTTTAGAATATCTCAAATAGCAATGAATCTTAAATCCTTATAACGGATCCTTCTCTGAACTTCATGGATAACCAATTAAGTACGCGTGTAGTCCATAAATAACAATTGATCTTAAATCCATACAACTTGTTGAGAAGACCATCTGATAGATATTTACACTTCAGTAATACCAATAATATTCTTTAGTATAAGTATCTCTAATGTTGACATATCAAGGCTGACACCCTTGACTTAACTTGCATATGAATTCCTCTTGCTAATAGAGCTCTTGCAAAACATGAATGGTGAAAATAAATCACCCCCTATTATATCATCTATCAGCACCAGGGATCTTCAGAAATCCATTTTCAGCATGAGAATTAGATTATCTCCCTGAAAGAGCTCTTGTTTTCAAATTGACTTCAAGGTGCAAGAAAAAAAAACAATCTTCCAAGTATGAAGTCAGCAATAACATATATCAACAAACAACTCTCTTCATTCCATTGCTCCCGATGTTGGAATGACTAGAGCTTTCAGAAACGTTGATATCAGAGTTCTTCCATCAGAAAAATATGCAGCGGAACCACCAAAAGAACCTCTTCAACATGCCCTGAACAAGATGTCAGAACAACTTATAGGACACCATACAGAGGAAGAAGCCACTCCTCCTTGAGTATATGATCTGATCTATCCAAGAAGAACATTAAGCAAATCACAGAGGCTCCTGAATCAAAGATCACAACAGAAGATACACTGAATCATTCAAAAACAGGAGTAAATACAAACTCCCCCTTTACTCCATAAGCAGCAGCTCAGACATTTAGCAAGATCAGCAAGTCAACT
Organism: Lathyrus sativus; assembly: GCA_963859935.3. NCBI lineage: Eukaryota > Viridiplantae > Streptophyta > Magnoliopsida > Fabales > Fabaceae > Lathyrus > Lathyrus sativus. The sequence continues at coordinate 319,478,391 of OZ012740.1, read as the reverse complement.
ACCACTTCTCCTTGTTCAAAACACTAGAAAGTATGTCCCAGGATCTCATCCAAAACAGACAGGATGTCTGCTTTGATACCAATTGAAATTCTGGTATGCAGATTTCAGATGTCCCTAGCGATGTTAAGACATTGATCTCTGCCAAAACAGAACAAGGACAGAACATGACCATTTTAATTCACTTTAAAAATTAACAGTGTCATGACATCTATTGTAACATCTGCAGACTAACAGAACTGTTTACCTAACCATTTAAATTGTGCAGAATTGCAAATGCAGTAACAGACAGTGGATGTTACAGTGGATGTTATGACATCAACTTCTGGACAGACTATTAAACTTAGCAGTAAACAAGTCATGAAAGCAGTAAAGAACACAGTAAATTGTTAACCCAGTTCGATGCAACATCACCTACATCTGGGGGCTACCAAGCCAGGAAGGAAATCCACTATTAGCATAATTAATTCAGAGCTAAACTCCCAGTTTAAAACTCCTCACTTAATCTCTATCCAATGCAATTTCTGCCTAGAACCCACTAGACAAGAGACACCTCTCACTCCCCACATTCATAGCAGTGATAAACAATTCAATACAAAAGGAAGACTTAAGAAGACACTCTTCAAAGTCAGAATACTTGATTTTGCTTAACAGCTTCAATCAAGAACAATACACTCTTGCTTAAGAGCTTTGAGTGAACATTTAACACTGTACGGATAACAGCCTAAATATGTCGACCACGATGCATCCAAAGATACAAAGGGTGACTTACAAAGTTACACACAAGAGACTCTTAAAATCCTAAAACACAAAAACACACGTGAAGGTTAAGTTACACCAACAGAACTCTTCACGACACAATCTCTCAGTCTCTGTCTAAAAGCCCCCAACGAATTAGGATTTCTACTTCTGTATATATAAACAGCATAAAGTCCTTGTGCCTAGGTGTAGAAATTAGGTTTACCTAAGATAAACCTCTCTTCATGAAGTTGCACACATCCAATTAGGCCATGGACATTCCATGTTATCCTTAGCAATGCCTGACATGTCGCCTGAGATAACTAGGCTTCCTAAAATGTTTCCTGAAGTATAGCCTGAGCTAATACCAGAAAACTTAAACCCGTGCCCTGATGTCGTACGCTTGATGTCATAACATCCAGCATGACATCCAACTTAACTTGCTCTTAGCTATCCCAACTTACCCTTCAGAACACTCTTGTAGAATCTTCTTTATAACAGTAGAAACAAATATATTATAGTTTCCTAAAAGGTCTCAAAGATCCTTTTGATGAACACCAATTAAATCTACACTTTGTTCCTAATAAATCTCTTTGATTTGCACACATTGATGAGATGTATCCAACAGGATCTCATCAAACCAAACCATCTCTTTCAAGAGATATAAAATAGCAGCCCTTGTTGTTCTAGATGGATGTCACGACATTTGTCTTGACATCTTGATTAAAGCACATGACAACAGCAATTCTGTCACCACAGCAGATGGATGTCACGACATCTGTCTTGACATCATGACAACAGTTATGTCACCACAGCAGATGGAGAAGTTATAACATCTTATTTAACATCAGTGCAGAATCATGTTTTACCAAAATTTAACCAATCATAGAACCATGGACAATCTTAGAATCATGGAACTAACACAATTTAGCACACAAATTCAAGTAAAATAAAAATAAACAACACCAATGGAACACAATTTGCAAGATCCAAAGATCAAGCAACAAGAATCAACAATAGATCACATTGTGAAGGATGTATCAAGAACAATAATGGTGGATCAAGAGATTACCACTTCAAATATAAAAATTCTTCAAATCAACTCCAAAAACCACACCACAAAACCTTGATCTACTGAAATTGATGACGAAAAAGTGAATGGATGAAGGTTTAACTCAAAGATTAGTAAGTTCTAGTGATGAACTGACTAACTTTTAAGGGAAGAAAGAGCTTTGGTGAATTTGGTAGTTGGAGAAAAAGGAGAGTCAAGAAGAAATTTGACAAGGTGAATTTGTCTATCAAAAGCTTGTGAAATGAGGCCTCTATTTATAGAATTTAGGCTTGGAAATTTTGGTGGTTTGGAATTTGGTTTTAAACTAAAATTAGGCTTGGAATTTGAATTTGGAGGCAAAATCAAAATTAAATGGTTATTAGTGAAGGTGTATGGTGGGAATTAAATATGATGAGGTAGGGGAATTAAAATGAAGTGATCTAAAATATTCTCATGATGAAACATTTGAATTTGGTGCCAAAATGCTGCAGAATTTGAATTTGGCAAATTTTCAAAAAAAAAAACGCACAAGGGTAATCGATTACTCTAATACTGGTAATCGATTACCACAGGCAAAAATTGTAAAAAAAAATTGCTTTTTGACGTTATGTATTGGCTCTGGCTCGATTCTTTTTGCTTGTCGAAGAAGCCATGGAAATAAACACATGAAACTTGGAGTCTCTTGAATAATTATCAATTAAATCTTGGAAACCTTTGATCAAATGATTTGGAATTATTTGGCAGATCAACTTTGACTTTGTTCAGATGAAATTTATTCGAGCTAAGGGACTGGTATTTGATATCCTTGATCCAAATTCTTCTTGAAAAAGTTAGTCAAGTAAAAACAAACATTTTTTTTTGGATTTTAATTAATGGTTAGTAAACATAAACATACAAATAAATGCAAACAAGAAACAACAAAGATGCTCGGTGATCCCCGCAAGGTATAAACCCAAAAATGAAAAGGATAGATGAACCAAAGCATGATCTTGTTTGTGGTATGAGATGCAAATGAGATGTAGGAAACCTTATGGGTAAAAATTAGGGTATTACACTCTCCCATTTTATGGACCCCACCCGACTCTAACCCCGTTTACTACCCATTAACCCTCACTTAACCCACTAAAAATTAGATTCTACCTCTCTATATTCTCTGCTTCGATTTTGTTTCAGGTTTTGTCTCTATCTATCCTTCTCCTTCTATTTCAACTCTTCATCTCCGACTTCTCTCAATTTTTGGTTTTGATTTAATTTTGAATGGGTTTCATTTCTGGGTTTGATGTTGCATTGCTTGTGGTTTATGAGTTTTGGGATTGAAGAAAAAGATTTGGGGTTGTTGAAGAGGATGGAAGGAATTGGTTTTTTTGGAAGAATGATTTTGGTTCCCCCCAGAACCTCCTCAAATGAGTGAGAGAGAGAGAGAGAGATGGATTTATAGGAGTATGAGGAGGTATGAATTATGAGATCGTGACATTACAAAAATTCATGTTGTACGCTGCGTTTTGGTCTCATACGAATTTATGACATGGTATTGATTTTGTAGCTTGTAGAGTCATTGGATTTATGTTTTGCTCCTTGAAATATGTGAAGGCTTCGTGCAATGAAGTGGGGTCATGTTATGGTTGTTGTGTGAAATAGTTTCCGATGATACAAATCATGACATTTTTTTCTTTTTTTTTTGGTTTGCAGTTTTTTGTGTCCTGGTGGCTGGGAATTGCAATTGTTTTTGTGTTGGTTTTGTTAATTTTTGTGTGCTATTCTTTACAGGTCGATATGTAAGAAATGGTTTCAAATAAGATTCAAGTGGATTAAGGATTGTATCGTGGTGTGAAGACTTTAGTGAGTAGTAGCATAAGGGTGGGTTTGGCTGAAAGTGTGTGCAAGGTGACGTACGTGAACAAAGGAATGGTTTTGGCTATTCTCTTTTTTTTTTTTTTATAATCATGAGCATTTTTTCTTGTAATGGTTTTTTATGGACATGGGCTTGTAGCTTCTTCTTATAATTGTTTTGTGTAAATGGACTTCTCTTTTTGTAGTCATGGGCCTTTATTGACAATAGTCTCCTTGTAATGTTCTCTTTTTCTTGCAGGTTTCGTAATGCATTTGGCATTTATTTTATTTTTTGCACTCACAATTATCTTGAATCCTTCGAGTTTTTTGGTTCAAGAACAAATGGTGAAACCCTGAATTATTCCCTGAGACATAAAATCTACCACAAATCTATCTTGTACTTCTGAGTGAATTAAAAAGAGACCACCACTGAATTAGTCCTAGATCTTTTGACACAATGGAGCCACTAACGAATCATCCCTTGAATTGAACTTTATTGAACAAGAACACCTTGAAATTAGGGAGTCATAACTTGAAGTATGAGTTGCAATACATGAAACCCTAATTTGAGATTGTCATTACCTCTAATGATTTTCTCCCCCTAACGCCCTTGACTTCAACACATCCTTGTTCTCAAAATAATACATAACCAAGATAGTAGGATAATGAAACACACTCTTCTTGTTTGACCAAGATTAGGTCAAACTATCTTGAATCTCCATCATTAAACTTGCACACTCACTTGGCCTGACAACCTTGAATGAGACTGAATTCATCCTCACCACTCTTCGACCTAGGCACCCATTTTTGGATTTTTTTTAATATGGTTAGTGGGTGGAAATACAGATGAAATCTATATATACAGGTAGGAAATATTTAGGGTATGACAGAGATGCCACAAGATGATATGAATGCAAAGGATAAAACAACCCGCGAGGATGCTCAAACCAAAGGATTTACGGTAAATCGAGTGATAAGACACGAACAGACATCCTGGGGAACACATTCTATTCCTAGAGATCTGTTGACAAAAAGTATCTGTCAATAGTTAAAAAGAGAGGGAAAAGACCCTGTGAAGACGAGTAGTGACATCCAAGAATGACATTGGATGGAATTACAAACAAGACAAAAGTATGCCAAATTATGTCCAAGAGTGGCATTGGACAAAAACAGGAAAGTTTTTGGTAAAAACAACAGCGTCACCTAAGAATAGCATTGAATGGAGGTGAAAAACACTATATTGGAGGGTATGATATTCAAGAATGGCATTGGATAGGGTAACAGCAAACATCAGAGACATCCAAGAATGGTATTGGACGGAGACAAAACTCAATTGATGATGTATCAATCAACATCCAAGAATAGAATTGGATGGAAACAAAACTTCCATTTGAAAAACTTCATTGGGGACATCCAAGAATGGCATTAGATGACAAGGGTAAACATTAGGGATATCCAAGAATGGAATCAGACTCAGCTGAGAAAATGATATCCAAGATTGGCATTGGACAAAAGAAGTTCTGGAAAATACATCAAGAGCATCCAAGAATGGAAATGGATAAAGTGATAAAGAAATTTTTAAGAATGGCACTAAAAAAAGGTAAATCACTACATTTAGGAATGGCATTGAATGATAGTGAGAAAGACATCCAAGAATGGCAGTGAATGCGAAAGAGAAAACTCATCCAGAAATGACACTGAATGAACAGATACAACTTTCAAGAATGGCACTGAAAGATATCCAAGAGATCTGCTGGGGATTACAGAAGAGAGACATGACTTCCAGGAATAGCACTGGGAGAAACAAGAGGAACAAGATATCCAGGAATGGAACTGGAGATCAAAAGAGACAAACATCCAGGAATAACATTGGAGTGAAAGAGGAACAAGATATCCAGGAATGTCATTGGAGATCAAAAGAGACAGACATCCAGGAATCGCACTGGGGTAAAAGAATACAAAGATCCAAGAATAATGTTGGAATAGAAGAAGATAAACATCTAATAAAAGCACTAGATGCACAGGGAAACGACAACATTCAGGAATGGCACTGAATGAAAAGACAGGTAAATGTTTTTAGTAGGAACCAAGTAAGTTGGAATTTGATCACAAGGTAAGATGCTGATAGCTACAGGACCTCGGGAAATGCACATGAGCATGAAACACACTTCGAGCTATGTGAAACTATGAATGATATATGAATGATTTATGCAGGTGGCAAATGATTAAGATAACTGAGACATACTCTTTTGCAAGGGAAGAATAGAACTCTAATTCCTCAACACAGGGGAACATTTCCCACTCTGATTGGAGAGAAGATGTTGAACATATCTCTGTCACTCTTATGAATTGTATCAGGCTGATGGTCCTTTGAGGAAAGGCATGAATAAATGCTTAGGGATTCTTGAAGAAGACTTCCCTAGATTGATTTTCTGATGAGGATAAATTGATCATGGCTTCAACTTGATTACTGTAGGGGAAAATGATCATGGCTTCAATTCTTAAAATGGATGCTAAGGATAAACTGATCATGACTTCAGTTCTTAAAATGACTGCTGAGGAGGCTAAACTCAGTATGGGTCTTGAAAGAGATCTTCTGGTTAACCAATTTAGAGAATAACTTGCACTGAGAAACAAATCTTGAACTAATTTACAACAGGACCTGGAAGTAATGTGCCCCTGATAGGATCATTGACCGAGTTTCTCAACTGTTTGAAACTTCTTGATGAGGAAAGTTTGTCTGCAAATAAAATCATTCATTCAAACATGATAATTTTAATGCAAAACTCATAAAATTTTGAAATCAAAAATCATTTTTCGAATGATATCATTGATGTATAGAAAATGAATCATTTATCAAAACACGGTGATTTGAACATTCAAAATGGAAGAGAAAGCAAAGGTATGACATGAAAACAAATGATTGGCAACAACTTTAGGAGTTAATTTACGCAATCTTGTTGTGGTATGCTTACAAAAGAAACCTGCCTTCAATTAGATCTTTTGAGGGTTTAACATGGCCTGGTTCACGGCTTTTGAAACAAAGGATATAGACTCAAAGTTTATTTTTACCCAACCCATTCTTCATGATGATCTTCAGTCCTATGCTCAGTTAATTCAACCTATGCATTCAGGTTCCAAGCAACTTTAGAACAGATGATGACTCAAGAGCCAAGGGTTTTTTTTGAGATGGCAGATACTTTTTCTTACAACATTTTATTATTTTTTTGATGAGGACCTCGATCAACTCATTTTGTCTTTGAGGATTAAGGTAACCTCTTGATTGATGATTTTTTTTGTTATCCCTAACTTTTGCCTGAACTGTGTCATTTGAGCTTACAGTCAGCGGGATGCCCCAATTTTTTCCCAAGTCTCCTTCATAGGTTTTAACTTAGCAGACTTTTTTTCTGAAAGATAGTGATTGTCTGGCTTAATGATTACAGTGAACCATCATTGGCTTTTGATTTGAAATACATATTCGACACTTCTTTGATATGTACGAAGGAAAGCTTGTCATTGAAACCTTTATTAGAAGGTGTCTTAAATGATTCTCTTGTGTTTAAATGCATAATCGAGTTAACTGAGAACTACCCATCCCTAGGTTAAGATTGTGGGTTTTTTCATACATAAAGAAACTCCAACTTCTAGGCTCAATGAGGTTGACAAGGTATTCACTTCCTTATTTCTTCAGTGTTTGGGAGTTGAAACAATGCATATACATCATTAGCCAAGTTTTAATTGAAAGCATACAGTTCAGCAGTTTTGGGTATGTTGTTTTCATCATCCTCACTCCAATCTTTGCATAAAAAAATATTGATAAAGAAAGTGAATAGGAGATATATTTTTGTGTGTGAAAGAGAAAGCATAAAGATGCACACAGCGAATGTAAATGAATTGAATCAAAACATTTCAATGCTCATTTCATTAAAATTAACAATGAAAGTACAAACAAAGTTTGAAAGCAAACGGTCAATACAATCAGAGAAAAATGCAAACAGAAAGAAATAAGGCCTATTGACTAATCAGCAACAAGGATGAGTTGTCCTGCCTGAAACACTGGCTTTAAGAGATGATATGTATGAATTGACTCAAACTTCACTCTGCATGCTCTAGCAAAGGATTGTTGACAACATTAGGATTGGTATCAAGAAAGGTGAGGATCTTGTCTCTCATCAGTTCTTGTACTCTAGCTTTCAATGCATGGCAACCTTCCAAGTTATGGACTGCCCCACCTTGATAGAACTCACAATGAAGATCAGCCCTATAACCGGATGGGAGTGGATTTGGAGGAGGAGGTAAAATTCTGGTTATAATCAAACCTTTATGAACAAGACCTAGATACAACTCAGTGTAGGACATCGGGATAGGTTCAATGTTAGTTTTATTGCGATTCTGATTTTTTCTAACAACCTGACGAGGAACTAGAACTGGTTGAACATTGACAACAGGAGCAACTACAACTACATATTGTTGTTGCCTGTGATGAGGTTTACTTTCAACTAAAATAGTATGAGTATTACCATCCTTCTTCTTTTGAAAACTCCCATCGGACTTTCTAGAACCACTAAAGACTTCAACATGAGTTAACTTTCCTTTCTTGATACACTCTTCTAGTCTTTCTCCAATAGTGACTAGGTCAGCAAGTCCAGATGATACACTGCCTATCATCTTTTCCCAAAAGAATGGGTGAAGAGTGTCTATGAACAAACCAGTCAATTCCTTTTCTGCATAGGTGGCTCCACCTGAACAGTTAGCTCTCTCCAGCGCCGAGCGTACCCTTTAAATGATTCTTTTTCTTTTTGAGACATGTTTTACAGTTGACGGAGGTTAGGTGCCATGTCAAGGTTGTACTTATATTTCTTCTATAAAGCATCAGCCAAGTCCTTCCAGCTTTAGATACAGTTCTTCTCAAGTCCCATATACCATTTTAGTGAAGCCCTACTCAAGATGTCTTAGAAACAGTGAATGAGCAATTTGTCGTTGTTGGTATAGGCAGCCATCTTGCAGTAGTACATCACCATGTGGCTTTTGGGACTGGTGTGCCCCTTGTATTTCTCACATTCAGGAGTTTTGAATTTGGCAGGCATAACCAAGTCTGAAACCAAGCACATGTCCATTGTGGAAACACCAAAGACATCACTTCCTTCCACGTCTCTTATCCTTTTATCCAGAGTTTTCCATTGCTCTCGGACTTGTTCAATGTATCTAGGTTCTCCCCGACTTTCGGATTGCGGACCAGTAGCATGGTACACGATAGGAGGATTCTCAGAAGTAGCTTGAGCAACAGTATGCACAACAGGGTGAGGTTTAGTGAACAACAGAGCTAACGATACCGACAGTACAAATGGGCCAACCAATGCAGTAGTTGTAAAGGGTGGTGAGTAATTCAAAGGTAATCCAAATGCTAGCCAATTAGAAGCTGGTAGTAGGATCAGTTGAGGGTTAACAACAGCATTTGAGATTTCAGAAATCACAATCCTCTGAGGTGGTTCTCCTCTAGCATTGTGTTGTTCTTGATTTTCCATTCTCAATCTGATGGTAGCTCTAGTTCCGTAGTTGTGTTAAGGAAACAGCTTGACAGTGGACAAATAACTGAAGAAGGAGATAGTTGAAATGAGTTCGCCGGCAACTTTGAAGGAATGCATATGTATGCTCATGAATGCAAAAGTGCATGGATGCAACAACCACGAACAAGATCACACAAAGCACGCGGGTTTAAAGGTTCGGCGTGAGCATGGGACCAAAGGTAAGAATCAACCCACAATGGTATGTACTAAGGTTATATCAGCACTTGTAAAACAAGGTTCTAAAAATTTCCCAGAGTCATAATTCCATCTTTTGGATATTATCGGCTTAAATGACTACTCATCGGCCAACAATATTCTCAAGAGAAACTCGTCCGAGTGTGGTATCGTGTAACAACTAGTTCAAGTCTACACCTGAACAGTCACCGCACCACGTCCTAATAAGGCCAAGATGGGTTAAAGGGTTCTAAGGTCCTCAGCTTCTCAGGCTCCCAAGTCGGAAAAAGTAATGCCAAATATGACTATTCATATGACAACAGTAATCCCAAAAAGGCTTCCACGGAGTAGGGGATCTCAAGTCAGCTTAGTAAGGACTACTCCACGTAACCCGAACAAGACTGTACCACCATCCTATCATAAATGTGCACTCAAGTTTGGTTATAAGACTTATCTCATCACACATATCACCAAGAACCCAAACAAAACAAGCAATAATAAACAAATCAAACAAATAAGCGCAAAGAAATCAAAGTAGGCTAAACCCACTGAGAACCAAAGACTATGGGTGAGATCCCCAATAGATTTGCCACTTTTCTGTAGCGGCAAAAATCATGAGTGTAAGCTATTGATTAACTTAACTCAAAAATGCAAGAGTCGCCACCGCACTTTTATTTTTATCCAAAAGGAAAGGAAAAAGAGCAAACAAAACCTAAATAAGTTATAAACAAGAACAAGTAAACAAAGACTAGGTAAGGGGGTTAGTTACGCTAAGAGAAGGTGTTAGCATCCAAAACGTCTATAGTACTCTATAGGAACCATTTGAAATATCTATGCTTTTTGTTTTGAAAATATTTGGTTGAAATGAGATTGGGGAGATGAGAAGAGAAATATCTTTAAAGATTTTTGTGTTTGGAGAGACTTATCGCCTCATGCCTACGTACCCACAAAGTACAATATAGGATCAAAACCTCGTAGTTCATGGTACAAATAATAAAATAGGTTTGTTATGGTTGATTTTAAGTGAAAAGACAAGTCGTCATTTCCAAGCGAATAGTTCCGCTTAAAGAGATGACTCATGTCTAAACATATGGAAAAGTTTTAAAAGAAAATGCGCATAAGGCACACAATGTTTGAATGAGTTTGAATGTTATTTATGTCTTTTTGAAAAGAGTCAAAGTATGATTAACATTGGTTTACATTTATTAAAGAAAAGGAAGTTTGAAATATCACTTGACAAAAGTCAATGTTTTATTATGAAAGTGGTTTGAGTTTTGAAAACAAGGAGGTTTTGAAAAAAAATAGAGAGGATTTTAAAAAATAAAGAAGGGGTGGAGAAGAAGTGACTATCTTATTGTATAAAGATAAAAGCTAAGGATAAAAACAGTCTAACCACAAGCATGTTCCGTAGCATAAGCATCAATTCGCTTAGATTAGGCCTTGATCAATATAGGCCTTCAAAAGAGAATTCCAAGTACCCAAAATCCAAGGTTTGACATTACAAGCTTCCAAGCATAGGTTAAAATCCTAATTCTATGTCCAAAACTCCATGTCCAATGTGAATGATAGTAACCATAGCCCACCATTAAGAGAACAAGTTTTTTAGGGGTTTAAGCCTTTATTAATATTCTTGGTCCAAATAGACAAAAGAAAAAGATGGCGGAAGCATAAACAATAATATGATATGAGATGACAATATAAAGCATAAAAATAAAGAGAGATAGTGAGGAAGAAGGAATCATAAACAAAATTAGTACAATGATATTGTTAGTGAGTTAGTGATTAGTTATTAGAGAAAATGATCAATGATGGTTAAATCATGCACTTAGGCCAAAGTTAATGAAGACTCATTAGAGGATTGATAAAATCAAAGCCTCCTAACAACAACTTTCATATGTAATGGACCTAAGAAAAATAATCAACCATATTTGGACTTTCAAACATAAGTTTGAGCCATGAATGACCATTTTCTGATTACAGGACAATTTAGCGCTATCTTAAGCAATCGTAATTGGGTTTATGTAGAAACCACGACTATCTGAGGCTGATCAATAACAATCTTAGTGTCAATGCATACTAGAGAAGTGATATGTAGATCACTCTCCAAAAGCAATACCGCACGAAAAGAAAAGTGGTAACGATCTCATCTTTATCAAGAACTAAAATAAGTTCAAATGATATTGAAGATTTTCATCGATAAAAAAAAAGAGAGATAGATGAAGAAATGCCAAATTGAACCACACAAAGATGTAATCCAAGAAAAAGAACTAAATGAAAGGGAAGGAAAAAATAGAACCAAAACAGTCCCAAAATAAAGAAAAAATGGCAAAATAGCCACTATGTAACCGATTACCACCAGGAAAGTAATCGATTACACCCGCTAAGACAACAGAAAATCAGCTTTAAAATGTGCAAAAACTTGATCAATCATTTCTTCAAACACCTCATGACCAAATATGCAATTGAGCACAAAAATTCAAGTAAAATAACAGCAAACAACACCAATGGAACAAAATTTGGAAGATGCAAAGATCAAGCAACAAGAATCAACAATAGATCACTTTGTGAAGGATGTATCAAGAAGAACAATGGTGGATCAAGAGATTACCACTTCAAATCTAAAAATTCTTCAAATCAACTCCAAAAACCACACTACAAAGCCTTGATCTACTGAAATTGATGACGAAAAAGTGAATGGATGAAGGTTTAACTTAAAGTTTAGTAATTTCTAATGATTAACTTACTAACTTTCAAAGGAAGAAAGAGCTTTGGTGAATTTGGTAGTTGGAGAAAAAAGAGAGTCAAGAAGAAATTTGACAAGGTGAATTTGGCTATCAAAAGCTTGTGAAATGAATGAAATGAGGCCTCTATTTATAGGATTTAGGCTTGGAAATTTTGGTGGTTTAGAATTTGGTTTTAAACTAAAATTAGGCTTGGAATTTGAATTTGGAGACAAACTCAAAATCAAAGTGTGATTAGGGAAGGTGTATGGTGGGAATTAAATATGATGAGGTAGGGGAATTAAAATGAAGTGACCTAGAATATTATCATGATGAAGCATTTGAATTTGGTGCCAAAATGCTGCAGAATTTGAATTTGGCAAATTTAAAAAAAAAACGCATAAGCTAATCGATTACTCTAATACTGGTAATCGATTACCATAGGCAAAAATTGTACAAAAATTTCTTTTTGACGTTATGTATTGGCTCTGGCTCGATTCTTTTTGCTTGTCGAAGAAGGCATGGAAATAAACACATGAAACTTGGAGTCTCTTGAATAATTATCAATTAAATCTTGGAAACCTTTGATCAAATGATTTGGAATTGTTTGGCAGATCCACTTTGACTTTATTCAGATGAAATTTATTCGAGCTGAGGGACTGGTATTTGATATCCTTGATCCAAATTCTTCTTGAAAAAGTTAGTAAAGGAAAAACAAACATCTTTTTTGGTTTTTAATTAATGGTTAGTAAACATAAACATACAAATAAATGCAAACAAGAAACAACAAAGATGCTCGATGATCCCCGCAAGGTATAAACCCAAAAATGAAAGGGATAGAGGAACCAAAGCATGATCTTGTTTGTGGTATGAGATGCAAATGAGATGTGGAAAATCTTAGGGGTAAAAATTAGGGTATTACACTCTCCCCTTTTGTGGACCCCACCCGACCTTAACCCTATTTACTACCCATTAACCCTCTATTAACCCAATAAAAATCATATTCCACCTCTCTCTCTCTCTCTCTCTCTCTCTCTCTCTCTCTCTCAATTTTCACTTTTAATCTTCATCATCATTCACCTTGATCTCAAAAACCCCATTAACACCCACACAAAAGCTCGAAAATTCCTCCCTTAAACCAACCCTAATCCAAAACTTCCTTTATAAAACCTTTCATATTTTCCACCCTCTACCACATTCCGGGACCTTTTTCTCTTAACTCCCTATTTTGTTTATCTCAATTTTTTACAGGTACCCGAAATGCCCCCGAAGAAGATGCTCAAAGGGAAGCAACTGGTGGCAGAGACGTCAAGGCCACAAAAGAGGGGCAGTCATACACCCAATGCACACAACATTTTATTCGACAGTCCGGAGCACAAAAAATGCTACTCGTTTCATGTTAAGCGTAAGGTCACTCTAACGAGGTATATGTGCAATAAAACTCTGTCTGAACTAGGCTTGAATGCAGAAATTGTACAATGTTTCATGTTTTGGGCATGCTTGAATTTATTCATTTTGAGGCGCCGACTTTTGAGCGAATAAGTCTTGAATGTTTAAGCACTGTTGAGTTTCAGTTGAAGAAGAAGTGGACAGGTACAACGAAGTACTATTTGTTGCACCCCAAAATTTGCCCAACCTTTTCTAACCTAGGTTTATGTTTCAATTGCATAATCATTTGCATTAGCATCATGTACATAGTGTATTCATCTGCATTGCATAGCATAGGCAAGCTATCTTAATCAGGGGATCAAGTGCTATTCTTATCTCAAGAGGCATATTCAAGGGTTTCATTCATATTCAAGACTACTCAGGTCATCGGGGAAGAATTTGAGCTTTGAAGAGCTGCCAGGTTGATCAGTGAATTCTCCCCTATCTTGAGGTCATTTGGGGGTCATCAGAGGAAGTGTGAGCTATGAGCCAAAAGCATGAGGTGTGTATGGATGTTATGGAGAGCCTAGATGATCATTTTTGAGGAGAACCAAGTCATTGGAATGATTGCAAGAGCCTCAGTTGAAGTCAGTCAACTAGGGTTTGTCTGGGTCAACACTAGGTCAATCCTAGGTCAAGGACTTGTTTTGAAGGGCATCAAGGATCATTTGAAGAATGTGGGATTCATTATTTGCTATATGGATATGGATATGATGTTGTGCTAAAGAAAAATCAAGAGGAGTCAAGGAGAATTGGAGTTACTAAATTAGGGTTTCAGTGTAAAATCCCCTGATTTAGGTCAAACTTCAAAGCAGTGTAACTCAATATGAAAGCTTCATATGGATTTCTGGTCCACATGAAACTTGTAGAGTATCTTCATAGATTTAATTTGAGTGGTGTAAGTCATCAAGATGATTTATAGAACTCAAGTTATAGCTCCTGCAAGTTACAGGTCATCTGAGGGCACTGAAATTTGTCTGTGAAAGTTGTTTGTCTTCCAAGCACCTTTTGACCTCCAAGGAGATTTCAAATGGATTCCTGGTCAACATAAGAGTTGTTCCTCATTGTCTTAGATTTCTATAAAGGTATGGTATGCCTTCATATGATTTGTGTAACTCTACTTATGGTCTTGGAAAGCAAAGGGTATTTTGGTCATCTGAGGATTACAGGTCATTCTTAGCCTATGCTTAAAACTCATACAAGGAAGCTTCAAATGAAAAATTTCACAACATCAAAGTTGCTCAAAATGTCATTTTAAGTCTAGAAAAGAATTCATGGAAGTTTGGAAATGCATAGAACAAGACTTGACCAAAGTTGGTGAAAAATGACCTAAAAAAGGCATATAAGTTGAAAAAGTTGAAATGAAAAATTGGTTTGAGAGATCTACAAATCCAAAATGGGTCATCCAATATACCAAATTGACTCTAAACAATATTTTGAAGACATTGGTTCAGCCACTTTTTTGAGTTAGGGCTTAAAAATTGGACTTGCTTTGTATTTTTGTTTCTTGCATATTAAGGCACCCTTGCAAAACTCAACATAATGAAAGGAAAGGCTTGTTTTTTCACACATACACTCTCAATATCTCATGAAAGGAGATTTTAACACAAATATGAAAGGGATGCAAGCATGATATGAGATGTTTCAAAGTGTCATTACATGAGAACTTCCATAACTTTCCACCACATTCTAGAATCATCCTAGAGGCATCCAGAAATTTCTAGATCTGTCCATCATCATCTATATAATGAGTGTGGATCATTGGTGCAAGGGGTTGGTGAAAAAAGGGAGAGAAGAGAGAGAATTCCATTGTTGCTTCCATTGTAAGAAAGTGAGAGAATTATCATAATACACCATTTCTGTTCAAAGCTTTGATTCATTTTCCATCTGTGGTGAGTTGTGAGTGTGAAATATCATCCTGCAAGGTCCATTAATGGAGGTTTAAAGAGCTGTTTCCCAAAACTCAAGATTGTGCACCAGAGTTGCAGCCAAGAATCCAAGCACTCATCATCATAATTGTTGCAAACAGAAAGCTCACCATACTCCAAGGATCATTTGAGAGGATTGCCAAGGTCTCTAGTGCAAAGATTCACAACTGTTTCATCAAATCTCAAGGTATGCACTTCAATCCACATCTCTTTATTTAGGCAGTATTAGATGGAATGGTTAGGATAAACATGCTTAGAGACCATAAGTGATTGATTTCTGAAAGTTAGAGAGAATTCCATGAGGTTCAATGGCAGGGTGCAGTTACTTTGATGATCAAGATTAGGTTATGTAGTAGGTTTTAATGATCGTGTAATAGCTTGTGGAGATCAGTGAAACATGGAGAGTGCATTGGTGCCATTAGAATTTGGAATTGTTAGGATTGATCTCAGTGTAATTTGGTTGAACCCATGCATTCATGCTTTCTGTTGATGAGATGTAGGAGGTTTTAGGTGAAATTATGCGTGTAATCGTGTTCCTGGGAAAGAATAGATCAATTTTGGTTTTGGAATTTGTGAATTTCATTGTGAATTGAGAGAGGATGGGATGATGGAAGTTCATGCATGGGAGATACGAATTCTGCAAACCCTAGATGTTGATTGGGGACGATGACCATGCACCGTCAGATCACCTTGAAATGTTGACATTTTAATCTCATCGTGTGGTCCAGATTCAAAGAAGAAACGGAGGGAAAGATTGAAACGTGAAACGATGCGTTTCACTTAAACGCAATGCTGGGCCTGATCCAATTTATTCTATCCCCACCCCCCTTTTGAGAAGCCCAACAAAATGAACTGGAATTGATTGCTAAATGCACCGAGCTTTTAATGTTTTTTCGTTTTATTTTTTAATTCATTTTCTGATGCGTACTGGGCCTTGCATAATTGATATTC
The DNA here is from genome assembly GCA_963859935.3 of Lathyrus sativus. Lineage (NCBI taxonomy): Eukaryota > Viridiplantae > Streptophyta > Magnoliopsida > Fabales > Fabaceae > Lathyrus > Lathyrus sativus. The sequence continues at coordinate 319,462,007 of OZ012740.1, read as the reverse complement.
ACACCCCATTTCCTGGCCCATCTGAGAATACAACTGTGCGCGTCTTGCTTATAACACCCCCCTCCCCAATTTAATTCTTTTTTTTGATTTTATTTTCTTTTATATTTTGTAGCACCTTTAAAAATTCATAAAAAATTGAAAATAGCCTATTTTTGATTGGTTCTTTTTGTGGTAGATTTATAATTTTGTTAAGAAAAATAATGAACAATAAAAGTGGCATTTTATTTTGTTTTGATATTTTTTGGGTATTTTTCTTGTAAATAAGCTTTTTAATAAGTTTAGTTTAGTGCCTAATTTTGTTGATTTTAGTTCTAATAGTTCCCTTTAGATTTAGGACTCATTCTTTTTAGGGTGATTAGCTTAGGACTTCAACTTGTGCATAGGGTTTAATTCATAATTTTAGGATTAATTTTTAGGTGATTTGTTTAGGTATGATTAGTGTGATCAAGATTAGGGTTTTAAGTGAGCATAGGTGAGATAGATTAATTCTTTTAGGAATTTTTGATTTGATTTTGGGGTATGGGACTATAGGGGTTATGGGTAGATAATATATCCCTTAGAAAATATTAGGATTCCCCTACTGCTATTAGTATATTGCTTATATCTGATTGACTGTGTGGTGTGCCCTCTTTAGGGTTATTATTTTGTCTGTGTGGGGTATTGGGTTTGTTTGGGACTTGGGGTTTGAGCTGAAGACTGTGTTGATGAAGCCCATTTGAAGATCAGAGAATGAAGACCAACTTCCAGAGTTGATGAGGAGTATCTCTTGCTGGCAGCTGTTGAAGTTTGTAGGATCTAGGAGTTAGGCAGAGCTCTAGAGTAGACAACTTGATTCTCAAACATGGAAGGTCTTGACTGCCTCCATCCTTCTCTGTGATGCAGAGTCTCTCTAAGACACTCACCCCCTTCCTTTGGAAGGCTTGGTCATAGTGTCTAAGAGATAGAACTCTTGAGAGAAATATTCTATGTGTTGATAGCAGTCTGTTTGCCACCCTTGGTGGTCAACTAATTGCTTAACACCCAGTTCATTCTTGTGATTGGTTCCCCAGCTTGGAGAGTAGGACTTGAAGAAAAGCCATTGGGAGATTGAAGATAAAGACTGATGTCTGCTGGAAGCCTGAAGATAGTTGCTGATGCTGATGAAGACTGTTTTTGCTGTTTAGCTTTTTGCTGTTTTAATTTCTGATGTATTGATTAGTTTTCCCTGAATGTATTGTTTGCTGTTTACCTTGCTGGGTTGAAAGTGAATTCTGTTCACTTTTGCCTATTGTTTTCTAGGTTCGAGGTTGAGTGGGACTCCCTTGCCTCGCTTGTATTGTTGCATCCATGCATTTTACTGCTTTATTGTATATATCTGCTGTTTCTGTTTCCGTCTATTCCCTTAGGATCTCTGTTTCTCTCTGCGCAAGAGAGGAATATGATAGACGTTAGGTGTTAACCCATGCATGATAACATTAGGATAGATTTTATTCCCTTTTTCAACCCTAGGATTTATAGAGTGTCATCTCTTCTTTCTTCAAAACAACAGAAAAACATTAATAAAGGTGATAACAAAGATCAATCCACTTCTTCCGTCAAAAGATTTGAACAAACATCAACCTTTTTGCAATAAGAAAACCCTTGTTTAAGGTGAGATTTTTCATAAAAGACACTTGAACAGCTTGTGTCGTGCGTAGCCCGAACTACGTTTGCTCTGATCTCCCATGCCGTGTGGAAGTACGTAGGCATAGGATGCGATATCCTAGCGAGCAACCTTCCCATCCTTTCCCGTAGTTAGGCGAACTACGTTGACTCTGATTTCTCGTTCCAGACGGGAATACGTAGGCATAAAGTGCGATGCTTTGCCGAGTCATTTTCTTTTCTTTTAATCCCAGACCTGTAGAATAGATAGAATAACAATCCGTACTAGAAAACAAGCGTGGATCCCGTCGAGTACGACGGACGTGAGGGGTGCTAATACCTTCCCCTTACGTAACCGACTCCCGAATCCAGGATTTGGTTGCGATGACCATTCCTTTCCCCATTTTGCGGTAGGTTTACCTCGAGCGTTTCCTTTCCCCTCTTTGGGATAAATAACGCACGGTGGCGACTCTTCTGTTCAGCCGGCGCCGATTTTCGCAGTAGCGACACTATTATAGTATTATGTAGTTCCACTTATATAACACTAATCATGAACTGAATGTTAAGGAGTTAGGAGGCATCCTCCGACTCCCGTTGTATGGACCTGGAGTTGTTCTAGTGGAATTTGATGCAAAAACATCATGGACTACAATCACAGGTAAAACTGAGTATGTCCCCAAAGGTGCTAAGGCTTATGGTATCCAAAACCCATATTTTAGGTATGCCCAAAAGGGATTAGCTTATATGTTGTTCGGTAGGAGTGATAGCATAGGGGTGGCTACCTAGAGGGAATTATCTTTTCTTTATGCTATGGCGAATATGGAAACTATGAGTATCGCTGCTTTTATGACTGATTACTTAGGTAGAGTTGGTCGGGAAACTCAGGGGGGCATCTATGTTGGGGGTATGATTACCCAGATAGCTGATAATTTTGGTTATGACCCTGCTGCGCTTAATGATACACCGGTAGTAGGTAAGGATAAGCTGGACATGGTTGTTCTCATCCAGCAGGGTATGATTTCTATTTCTTATAATTATTATGTTGTCATAAGTCTGAACAGGTTTATTATTGCACTTCCTAATCCTGCTAGAATAAGTACTTTTGATCGTGCTAATTGGGTATATGAGAGTATCGTCTAAGAAGATGAGGACGAGTACGATGTTGAGAATTTTGGTGCAGGTGACCAGTATGATGAAGATGCTCAAGATCAGAAGCAGTTTGTTCCCCTAAATAGGTGCCTGGTCATCATCTAGGATTAGGACCAATGGGCATGGGTATGAACCGAGCTTGGTGACCTCCAGACGAAGCAAACCAGACAGGGTGAGGAGCAAGCTCGCCAAGGGGCGATGATGGATGAGATGCACGCGATGATGCAACAATTAATGTTGCAATTCCCTCCTCCGTAGTAAGGCTCTATAAGTTCCCCTCTCTATGTTGTACTAAAACATTGAGGTCAATGTTTAGTTCAAGTGTGTGTGTGTGGGGGGTGGGGGGGTGGGGGGGGGGGGGGGTTATTGCTTTTAGTATTGTTATTTGTTTCTGTTATTTCCCTTCTTTACGGTTTTCTTTTACTTTGATGTTGGTGTGTTTTTTGTTTCATGTATTACAGATTTATGGTGTTTTTGCCGGATGAGTAATGAGACTTGTGCCAATGGATGAAAAGATTCAGCCCTTACTTTCTCTCCAAGAAGCCCCTAAAAGTTGATACTACTGAAGAAGATGATCTGACGCGGCTTTCTGACACTGAACTGATATTGGAGTACTGTGCCCCAGAGACAGATAGGAAGCTGTGCCACACTGGAAGTACTTCGGAACCCGTTAAGATATACCAAACATGGTGAGGCATAAAAAACTAAACACATAGTCATCATGAGAGTTTATGCAGGTATGTCTCTCTCACTCCAAGTTTGCATATTGTCTGTTGGAATTTCACTGCACACTTATACACACTGAGGCACTTGTTTTATTTTAACCCCAAGCATTTTGAGCCATCCCTTTTATGTTATCCTTTGTTAACGCCACTCGAGCCATTCACCCCTTGTTTGTTTTACTATCACATCATTAAAACATAAGATGAACACTTTCCTACCCTGCTCAAATAGGTGTTGTTAGTATTTGATCTGTGAAAAATTATAAGTTTGGGGTTGGGACGCCTATAATAACTAGGTAAGTGCAATTGGAAAAGAAAGAAAAAAGAGAAAAAGAAAAAGAAATTTGTGGGGAAAAAAAGAGACGAGAAAAAGAAGAAAAAAATTGAGAAGAAGAATAACGCACTTATCTAGAGGAGAGATTTAGTTCGAAAATGAAAAAATAAACTCAAGAGAAACACTTGAGTAGGACAAAAAATCTAGCTGGAAAGGTGTATGATACCCCTGAATATGAACAATGCAAATAACATAGTAACCAGAATGACAACACCGATTCTGAGACCCAAACCACTTGTTTTTCTCGTTTTTCTTGTTTATCCCACCTTAACCCTAAGCCCCGTTACCACCCGAAAGACCTCAAAAAGTGTGTGTGAGACAAAAATAGATGGTATTCAAGCTTATGAGTTGATTTTGCATGCTCTGATTGTTGAGTGTAAACACTTTAACCCGAAGAGATTTTGGTGAGAGTGTGAAAGAGATGACAAGTAAAGAGGTTCTTTGATGTGGAAGTGCAGCGGAATGTTCAGATCAGGGAAGTAGAAAACTGTGCTGGAAAACTGAAAAAGAAAGTTGCGAAAGATATCAGCGGTATTGTGGTAAGTCGATTGTTGGTAATTTGGGGGTGGCCTTTATGCAGTCTCGAGCATTGCTTGAGGACAAGCAATGAGCTAAGTTTGGGGTTGTGATCAGTCACCATTTCTACTATGTTTCTGTCATTTATTCAGCATTAATCCATGAATCGGTAATACTTTGTTTCGTTTTTTCATTATTTTATGAGTTAATTTTACTTTTCGTATTTTATTCTCTCATTTTATGATTTGTTGTTTTATTTCAATTATGTTGTGTTTTATGCTTTCGTTTGCTAGTTTTTGATGGTTTCAGGTCTAAAAGGACTCGTGCGAAGAAAGTGGAAGTTTCGAGAATTCATAAGAGTTTTTGGAAGGAAGCAGAGGGCCTGACACGGGTTGTGTTAGGATGAGGCCATGAGAAAGACAAGATTTGGAGAATCCAGAGGGCTGACACGACCGTCCGTGTCAGCAAGCCTAGAGCAGGATTGAGCTTTAGCAGAGGAAGAAGAGTCCAACAAGGTCGCCCGTGTCAGCAAGCTTGGAGCATGATTGAGCTTTAGCATAGGAACAAGGGGCCAACACGGCTGCCCGTGTTAGCTGAGGTGCCTCATATTCCAATTTTCTTGGATTTTTCACTTAAGTGATATGTGAGGGTATTCTTGGTATTTCGCCACTACTGTATTGGACTTGTGACTAACTTGAGATGGTTTTGGAACCAGAGAAAGGGACTTTTGACTGCAGAGCAAAATCACGATCAAGAATTGAGCGATCAAGAGAAAAGGGAAAACTAAATATTTTCATGCGCGAGAGCAATTAAAGATCAAAGTAATCCAAAATTCTTGTAATGTTTAATCTAATTGTTGAATTTTCTTTGAATATTATGAGTAGTTAAACCCCCCCAATGCTAGGGGGTGTCTCTGAATTGCTTTTGTAATGACCTTGATTTCCTTTGTTTAATGACATAAGTGCTTTTTCATAATCATTTTTATTGTACAATGTGTTGAATGCTTTTTCTATCGGAAAAATAGAAATTGATTTACGGTTAAATTTTAGGTTGGACAAACCATTGTTAACGTTTTTTATGCGATAATACTATAGTAGATATCACCTAGGACTAAGGATACCCAGTAGTAACCGTAATATTCTGGATAAAACTAAATGCTTGATTTCATCCTAAATCTCTAAGGACTTAAGATTTAGGGTGAATATCAAAGGTTTTTCTTCTTAAGGCATTAGGGAAAAATATACTTGAGAATTAGTAAAGGTTTGTTTTAACCCATGTCTCTAAATAAGGACTAAGGTTATTGCAAGAAATTCATACACTGTGCCCTAGCATGCTTCTCATATCTGTTAAAAACTAAATTTTATTATTTTGTTTTAGTTTCTCATTGTTAGTTTATAACTTCACCAAACAATCTTAAAACCCTAAGTACTTTTTGTTTAATTGAATTACTACAAGAACTTATATTCCTACATAATCCATGAGATCGATACTAGGGATATAGCTCTATTTTAACTACAATTGGAAAAAAATAGTACACTTGCTATTTTTTTGATCACACATCTTCATGTTTTTGGTTGTAAATGTTTTGTGTTGAATAATGGTAAGGAGAACCTTGGCAAGTTTGATTCAAAGTACGATGAAGGTATCTTCCTTGGATACTCTCAAACTAGTAAGGCATATAGGATATTTAATAAAAGGTTACTTACTGTTGAAGAATCTGTACATGTTACTTTTGATGAATCTTATGCGAAAAATATTGGAAAAGGTATTTCTTTTCATAGTGCAGGATTATCTTCAGAAGACATAATTGTCACAACTGGGAAAAATATTTGGCAAAAAAAACAGAAGATTCGCCCCCAAATGTTATTTATCTTGACGAAGGGAAAGGAAACTATTAAATAAAACCTCAAAAGGAAGAAGACATGGTCATCGCAACTAAATCCTGGGTTCGGGAGACGATGACGCAAGAGGAAGGTATTAGCACCCCCTCGCATTCGTTATACTCAACGAGATCCACGCTTTTGTCTAATCTAAGGGTGTGTTATCTAAACCCTACTGCTGAACGGAAAAGAGATCGAAAAGGAAAAATAAAAGAAGAGACTCGATAGGACTTTGTCGTCCTATGCCTATGTATTCCCTCATGCAATGGGAAAGTCAGAGTCAACATAGTTAGGAAAACTACGGGTGAAAGGGAGGAAGGTTTCTCGCCAAGACATCATCGTCTTATGCCTACATATCTTCATCTGGTATGGGAAATTAGAGTAGCCGTAGTTCGGCTCACCACGCGTTGCTTAGTGTTTTTTATGAGCGACGTTAACTTCCCCTTCCAGCAGTTAGGATCGATGCCTGTTTGCGGTAGAACGGAAAAGTAACATACTCTTTCTGAAAATGGTTTGACAAACGATCCTGAAGGATGAAAATGATTTGAGTTTGTTTGTGAGTTTTAGAGAAGTGAATTGAACTGATTTAAGATTCACATTGCACTAAAGTCTATGATATAGGAGAGAATGCGTCGCATGATCGCCCCCAGACGGGACGTATGCTAAACACTCTAGACGAAGCGAGGAGAGACCCCTCACTCATCATTTCCTATATACTTAAGGCTCGTGGCGCACAATGTTCATCGTAATTATTATGTGTGAGGGAAAGTTGTCTAAATCCTTATTTTAATGATGCCAAAATGTGTCTAGTTAGTACTTTGTATTTTGGACGATATCATCGAGTCTCATCTGCATTTGTAGTTCTCTCGTGCACGAAAATATTTCAAAAACATGAGTCTATTCATATAGAAGAGCAGCATAGGTGTTTTGTATGTGTCTAATCCTTTTGAGAGACTTAGATGTACATTAGTAGTGTTTAGATATACCAAGACATGTTAAAAAAATCATTTTTAGAAATTTCGAGCACTTGAGTCGATTAAAAGCCCTGCTTTGGTCGACTCATGCAAGGTGGATTTTGAGCTTTTGCTCTCAGGAGTACTCGCGTCGACCCTCCGGTCGACTCATACTGTTAGTGTTTGAATTTGTCATTTTTAAGCAGGTTTGCGTCAATGCATGGGCCTGTTCTGGTCGATGCATATAGTCAGTTTTTGAATAATTCTGAAAGCGAGTGTGCTCAGGTCGACCCACTCTTTCTTTAAGTCGACCGTTCGCTCGAATCACCTTGTTTTTCTGATATGTTTGACTTTTAAATTGTTGTTATATTTGTTACTTCGTTTTAGCTTCATATATATATATATATATATATATATATATATATATATATATATATATATATATATATATATATATATATATATATATATATATATATATATATATATATATATATATATATATATATATATATATATATATATATATATATATATATATATATATATATATATATATATATATATATATATATATATATATATATATATATATATATATATATATATATATATATATATATATATATATATATATATATATATATATATATATATATATATATATATATATATATATATATATATATATATATATATATATATTCATTTTGACTCATTCTTTTTAGAACCAACAAGAAAAGTGAAACATAGACACTGATTTTCTATCCTCATTTTCATCCTCTTTCTGGCATTTTCTCAACAACTACACATGACAATTTTTGTTGATTATTCTACATGATTGAGGTGATAACGTCCAAACATAGGATATTGTATCGATTTTGGGTTGAGAGATCTGTGGGTTTTTCTTGAATAAAACTGTTAGGGTTTTGCCCTCCAAGAAACTTGAGGTTTTGGGGGGTTTTGCACAAATCATTTCTTTACAGATTTAGCTTAGCGAAGGTGATTGAAGAACGGGTGGTTCGTTCAATCTAGTAGCAGTAACCAGAGGATTATGGAAGAAAGATTTGGGTTTGAATTATGTGTGATTGAAATCAGTTGGGCTAAAGATTTGAAGACTGTTAGGTTGTTCAGACGACTAGCTGGAATCAGAGGTTTATTCAACATATTTGAGGCACTTGATTCGACTTGAATCAAGGGGAGAGAAGACATAGTTTCAACATCAACATCTAGGCTTGAGTGTGTGATTACTATTGCTTCTCTTGTACAAACTTTTGCAACAGGTTAATATAGATCTCAATTCTATTTCTAGAATTGAGAGCATACGTACCCCAAGCGAGGACGAAGCGGGAACTGCCTCAACAAATTTGGTGTTGTTCTCTCTTTCGGTATTTTTCCATTTTGAAATTGTTAACATTAGTGTACAATCAAATTACTTGATCAAAATTCTGGTATAGTGTAGTGCTGAAAAGTATCTTGATTAACAATTTTCTACCATTACTTAGAGAATTTCACTTGGAGTGTTACACACACCAAGTGTTTGACAAATTGATCAAACACAAATCATTTGGGCAATTGTCAATTTGAGTTTTATTTTCACAAGCCATTGGAAACTGCACAACCTTAAGTGAATCAAATTATATTGGTTGGTTTTTAAATTTCGATTCATTTTCTCATTGGATTCGATATTCCATTTTGGCTTATCCCATATCCGATCTTTTCAGTAACGATTCGTTTAGACGAGCTTATTTCCTCGGCTGCTTCCACATAAAATTTTAAAAACTAAATTTATTTTAAGCGCCGACTCTGTTTAGGAATTAGTGATCTATTCAATCCCCCTTCTAGATCATTGTTGTCGTCTAACATTATGTGTTTTGAAGTTGTTTTGAGAGAGAAGAAGAGAAACATGCACAGAAGGTCTAAAGGTAAACTCGGTCCTAATGTTGTCATGTAAATGGTCCTAAGGTTGGGATGCGAAAGGGAATTTTATCCTAATGTTAGCATGCGAAAGATGGACCTAAGGTTGAGGTTAAAATGGACTAACCTAATACTATCATGCATGGATTAAACTCCTAACGTCTATCCTACTCCAAACTTAATCAAAAATTAAGTTGGACTAGGAGGCCTTAAGGGAGCATGCAAGAACAAGGTAAGTCAGGTGTAAAAAGGAAGCAGACAGAATGAATACACATTTAACGGCATGTAAAAATCCAGAACATCAGGTGTAAAAGGCAGCAGCAAGCTCACATGAACATTGCAAAGAAAGGATATGACATGGTAAGGATCAATCATGAACATGCATCAAGCAAAACATAGTGATGAATATATATTAACAATTAAGCACATAGCAAGCATGATGCACAATGGATCATTTACCAAGAATATCATGCATATCCAACACCAATTAATCGATCAAACACAACGTGCATTTGCATAATCAAAAGCGAACATAATCATGTGACATATATCCAGCAAGATGAACATACATAATCAACAATCCACGTGGCACAAACAATTATGCAACATGATCATCACTCTAAGAATGCAACACAATAATCATGGACATTCAACATTGAAAATCACAAATTGTGCGTCGAAGAAATAGAAGCATGCTATCATGAATGATGAAACAGCTCAAAAACAATCCACAAATATGCATCATATCAATCCATGAAGTTTAGGGATGGAAAGGGATCCAAACAAGCTTGAAAATGCAAGAAAATGTCATTCTGCAATAGTGTTAATTGATTAACCTCCTGGTGTTAACCGGTTAAGACTGTGAAAACAGGCCAAAGAACACGCAACAAAGTTGTGTTAATCGGTTAACACCAAAAGCATTAACATATTAACACTGGAGCAAAATCAAAAAATCAGAATTCAAAAGTACTTTTCAGCTCAATTATCCAACCATCCAAATGAACATGCAATCAATTGTGCATGAAATTTATGTCAAATAACAGTATTCAAACATAAATTAGATCCAACAAACATCAACACCAACAATCAAATTCAAGAAAATGGATCAAATTGTATCAAAAACCATGGATCTACATTGCATAAGTTGAAATTAAGCTAGATTAAGTGTGGATCTGAAATTTACTAACCTACAAAGTGAAAAATTACTTTGGTGAGTGTTGCAAATGAAAATGGACAGATCTAACACAAGAAATCCAAGATCCAAGCAATATGATTAACTTGCTTTAAAGCTCCTTCAAGAATAGCTTCCAAAACTTGAATCTAGATCCAAACAAGCTTTAAATTCATAATTGAATCAAGAATACTGATGTAGTGGAGGCTTAACTCAAGAATTTACAAATTATAATGCATAATTTGTGAATCTATGAATATGGAGCTTTGGTGAAAGGTTTAAGATGAAGATGGATAATGAAAAAAGTGAGAGAGAATTGAGAGCAAAATTTGAAAAATAAGGGTGAAAATGAGAGTGAATGAGCAAGGTTTGGAGTAAATTTGGTTAAATAACCCCTAGGTTAGGGATTAAATTTGGTTTGGAGTGTGGGTTAGTGAGAGGAATGGAAATTGGAATCGAAATTAGAATGGAAACATAATGGAAGTTAGAATGGAAATGGAATGGAAAATGGAATGGAAATTTGAATTTTGGATGGAAAAGAATTAAAATGAACCCATTCTAGATCCTTCCAGTGATGCAAATGTGAAATTAAGTGGTGGAAATTTGGTTCAAATTCTGCAGTGCTGAAAATTGAACCATTTGGGCAAATTTCGCCTTGGTTAATCGATTAACCATTTGGCAGTGCAAATGTGTTAATCGATTAACACAATGGGATTTTGAATTTTGGCACCTTTTGGAGGGAATCTTGGAAAAACACCTGTTTCCGCCTGTTCTGAGCCACGTTAAGCCTCTAAAACATGTCTTTTGATATTGCACATGTAAAATGCCTGAAATAACCTTTAAATTTCTTGTGCACTCAAAATAACATGCTGAAAAATATAATCCGGTATCCGATTGCTGGACAAAATAACTGGTGAAGCCTCTGATGCTTGCTGCTTACAAACTTGCTATAAAAGAAAACCTTGAGCCATAGAAACACCTTGATCCTATGTCTCAAGAGCTAATGCAATGATATGCAAAAATTAAAAATGTAAATGAACGAAACATAAGCGAATTACGTTAAAATCAAAGGGAAAATTTTTGGGTGCTAGAGATGCCCATATTCAATCCACTTGGACCTGAAGGAATGACAGCAACAACCTTCAGAAATTCAAGGTAGAAGGAGATTGAATACCAAAAAAAACCCAGAAATTTACAACATGTGGTGAGATATACAATAAAGGAAAGTCGACCTCAGGCGGACTCACAACCCAACGATAGTTTACCGACCACAGGCGGATTCATAGCCAAACGATAATAAACGAATGTCGACTGGAGGCGGACTCACATCATTGCAAGAAAAGAAATTCCAGCCACAGGTGGACTCACAACCAAGAGATAAAAAGGAAAGTCGACCGCAGGCGGATTCACAGCCAAAAGATAATAAACGAATGTTGGCCGGAGGTGGACTCACATCATCGCAAGAAAAGAAATGTCGGCCATAGGCGGACTCACAACCAAGAGATAAAAAGGAAATTTGACCTCAGGCGGGATCACAACCAAAAGGTAACAGATGAATGTTGACCCCAGGCAGGCACACATTTAACCAGAAAAGGAATTTCGACCACAGACGAATTCATAACTAAGGGAATATAGAAAGAATGTCGACCGGAGGTGAGCTCACATCTAACCAGAAAAGGAATGTCGGCCACAGGCGGACTCACAACCAACAAAGGTTTATCGACCGCAGGTGGTTTCATAACCAAGGTAAAAATAGAAAGAATGCCGGCCAGAGGCAGACTCACATCTAACCAGAAAAGGAATGTCGGCCACAGGTGGACTCATATCCAACAAAGGTTTACCGACCACCGGCGGGTTCACAACCAAGAGATTCCAAATGAATGCCGGCCACAGGCGAACTCAGATCAAATTAAGAAAAAGGAATGTCGGCCACAGGTGGACTCACGACCCAAACAAGAGTTTATTGACCGCATAAGTGTTCACAACCAAAGGATAACAGATGAAGGATGACCACAGGCGGACTCATATCATCGCAAGAGAAGGAATGTCGGCCACATGCGGACTCACGACCAAAACTCTTAAAAGGAAAGCAGACAGCAGGCGTACTTACATCCAGAATAGAACAGAAGATAACTCTACTGGGGAAAAGAGAGGCCTAAACATACAACTCTGCAGGGGAGAACAAGTAAGAAGAACGAATCCGTCGACATTCCACTGGGGATAAAGCAAGACAAAATCTTCTGAATTATGCCATTTTCCTCTAGGGAAACATCTAGAAAATACAATATTAAACCTGGCTTATGCTTCAAATGCAATGTGTTTGAATTTTTGAATTTTTCTATGGCGTAATGCTCCATACGAAATAGAAATGCTACGCATTTGGAGGATGCAATGCAAAGATGCTTATGCAAAAACGCTCCACTGGGAGACATGCTGAGACAACCAGAAACAAAATATGCCGAGGAAAACAAACTGAACTACCTTCTTGACCATAACCTCTACTGAAGAAAGAACTCGAAATGAACTTCCAGTCTGCTGGGAATTACGAGTGGAAAATTCTGGGACATCATCACAAGAATCTGATACAGAAAAGAGCGAATAACGATTGGGCTTGGAACTTGCCAGTGATATCAACCAAAGTTGATTTATCAAATCTGCTGGAGAATAACATGGAGCTTGTCCTCTGTTAGAGAAATGACCTTTACCCTTATCTGTTGGGGATAAAGGAAACACCAGTGTTGGGAATGTCAACATGATTGGGAACCGTACACAAATCACCATTGTCCTGTCCGGGGTAGCCAACCTCTAAACACTCGTTGGGAGCAACAAACAAAACTTGGTTGGGGAAAGCAATCTCCTAAGCTCCTACTGGGGGAGAATTGTTAAGAATTTTTCCATACTCTGCTGAGGATGAGAAAGCCTAAATGATAGGGGAAACAACTCTACCAGAAAGAGGGAACAATAACTGGAGATGTGAACATGCTTGGGAAGCATAAGCAAATCACTACATTCGCTGGGGAACAAGAAAAACCACACACGACGTTGGTTGGGAAAGAGTAAACTTCTGAACTCTTGCTGGAAACTTCACTGGGGAAGATAACAGACAAATCATAATGCTCTGTTGAGGAAGACAACGCTTCCATGATATCTGTCGGGGAGAACAACTCTTGAACTCTTGTTGGGGAGATTAATCATAATCTCAGCTGAGGATGACACATTTCAGTAGTCTCCGACAAGGACAAAAACTCTACGGGGAAAGAGTAAAAACGCCATCCTGCAAACACATACCAAGCAAGAAAAAATCTATATGCGGCATGGCAACCTCAGTTACCAACCCATACATACATAATTTAAGCAATTTCCACTGATTTTAACCTTCTTCGTAAAGCTTCAATATTTTCACATGCAATGTTTATCAAAATACCAGATGTTTAGCAAACAAAACAGTAAAAGCAAAAAACAACAACAGATGACTGAATGAAGTGAAATTTTATTGATCAAATTAGCTTGTAAATAGGCATTTACATTAGGAGGCAATTCCTAGAAAGAGGTAATTACGCAAAATAGAAAAGAAAATACACAAGTTGGCAATGTGGAAACAAAATTCCATCAAGTTCTGGCTCAGCTATAACTCGTATATCCTCGACGTTCTTGAATATTTCCGCCTTCGGAAGAGACTGATTGGACTGATTCTTATCCCTCAGGATTTCCATATGTTAAGATGAGCTCATAAGTCAAACTAAGATCGCAGCATCTCACTTTTAGATCCCTAACTTTTGCCAGGATCTCCCTTTTGGGTTTTCAATCCACCGGGATACCCATTTTTGCCAAAGTTGCCTTTGCAGGTTTTCAACGTTATTCAATTATTTTTTATTTTCTTTTATCCCTAATTTTTACCCGAATCTTTTCTTTTTGTGATTCGATTGGATGCCCTTTTTTGTATGGACTTTTCTTTTTGTTGTCCAATGGGTCTTTTTATGCGAAGTATTTTTTTGACTGCGTCTGCATTCATAGGGGAGGTAAAATCTTCATCGTCCATAGTTGAAAGCAACAAGGCTCTACTAGAGAAAACCTTTCTCACAACATATGATCCTTCATAATTTAGAGTCCATTTGCCCCTGTGATCTGTCTGAGGAGGGAGGATCCTTTTCAAAACCAATTCACATGTCTGGAAACACCGAGGACGTAATTTTTGATCAAAGGCATTCTTCATCCTGCTCTAGTATAAACGACCGTGTGCAATGGCTGCAAATCTCTTCTCTTCAATGAGGTTTAGTTGGTCCCACCTGGTTTGTACCCATTCAGCTTCATCAAGCTTATCCGCCAAAACCCTTAAAGAAGGAATCTCAACTTCTAATGGTAGGACAACTTCCATACCATACACCAGTGAGAAATGAGTTGCCCCTATCGAGGTGCGTACCGAAGTATGATAACCGTGTAAAGAAAAAGGCAACGTCTCGTGCCAATATTTTTATGTTACCACCATCTTCTGCACAGTCTTCTTGATATTCTTATTTGCTGCCTTAACAACACCATTCATATTCGAACGATATGGAGAAGAATTATGATGTTTGATTTTAAAACTCTGGCATAGCTCCTTCATCATCTTTTTATTCAAATTTGAACCATTATCAGTAATAATTCTCTCAAGGATACCGTAACGACATCTAATACGACATCTAATGTCCATCTTTATAAACTTGATAACTACCTGCTTTGTAACATTGGCAAGCGAGGCCGCTTCCACCCACTTGGTGAAGTAATCAATGGCAACCAAATTAAAACGATGCCCATTAGAAGCAGTAGGCTCAATCTTTCTGATCATGTCAATGCCCGACATAACAAAAGGCCAGAGAGATGTCAACATACTCAGAGGAGTCAGTGGCACATGTACTTTATCAGCATAAATCTGGAATTTATGGCACTTTCTAGCGTACTTACAACAATCAGATTCCATAGTCATCCAATAATACCCTGCTCTCAACAACTTTCTAGCCATAGCATGTCCACCGGCGTGAGTACCGAAAGAACCCTCATGAATTTCTTCCATCAACTGGCCTGCCTCATGTTCATCAACACAACAGAGCAAGACCATATCAAAGTTCCTCTTATACAACACATCTTCCTTTCCTAGATAGAAATTACCAGCTAACCTCCTCAGAGTCTTCTTATCTTTGTTGGATGCCCCTGACGGGTATTCTTGACTGTTAAGGAAGCACTAGATATCATGAAACCAAGTTTTACCATCTGACACATCTTTGGCAGCAAATAGGAAAACATATATATCAAGATGCATAATGTTGATTGCTGGAAGCTCATTCCAAAAATTTACCTTATACATCGATGCTAACATAGTCAACGCATAAGCCATC
Source organism: Lathyrus sativus (assembly GCA_963859935.3). Lineage (NCBI taxonomy): Eukaryota > Viridiplantae > Streptophyta > Magnoliopsida > Fabales > Fabaceae > Lathyrus > Lathyrus sativus. Next base: position 319,446,373 of record OZ012740.1, on the reverse strand, counting down.
TGATTCTCGGCCTAGGGTACATGATGAAACTTGACCCCGTCAAAGAAAGATAATAACCTTCTAGAATAATCCTTATAAGGCACCAAGTTTTCCTGACAAATCTCCCATTAGCCCTTAATCTAATTAACCACCAGTGCTGAATCGCCATAACATCAAGGTTCTTGATCCTCAGATCAATAGCTTCTTCTAAACCCATTATGCATGCTTCATACTCTGCTTTGTTGTTGATTTAAATGAACGCCAATTGGGCAACAAATGGTATGTGAGAATCGTGAAGAATGGTAATGATCGCTCCAATTCCGTTACCATATGAGTTGACAGCACCCTCGAAAATCAAACTCCACTGCGATCCAATCTCAGGCCCATCATCAGGCAAAGGCTCATCATAGTCTTTCATCTTCAGAAACATGATATCTTCATCCAGAAATTCAAACGTCATCAGTTGATAATCCTCAATCGGTTCTTGAACAAGATATTCAGTCAGAACACTTCCCTTGATGGCCTTCTGGGAAACATACTGAATATTATATAAAGTTAAAACCATCTACCAACGGGAAATCCTTCTGGTGAGTTCTTGCTTCTCAAACATAAACTTAATCGAATCCATCTTCGATATCAACAGGGTTGTATGGTTTAACATATACTTCCTCAAACACTTAGCTGCCCAAGCGAGTGCACAACATGTTTTCTCCAACATTGAGTTCCTCGACTCACAATCAGTAAACTTTTTACTCAGGTAGTAGATGGCATGCTCTTTTCTACCTGTCTCGTCCTGTTGGCTGAGCACATACCCCATTGAATTCTCAAGAATTATGAGATACATAATCAAAGGTCTTCCTTCTATCGGAGGCATGAGGATCAGAGGCTCCTGCAAATATTCTTTTATCCTTTCAAATGCTTTTTGATAGTTTTCATTCCACCTGACTGCTTGATCTTTTCTCAGTAATTTGAATATTGGTTCACACGTGGCTATGGGGTGATAGATGAACCTAGCAATGTAGTTCAACCTCCCCAAGAAACCACAAACCTATTTTTCTTTTCTCGGCTCAGGCATCCCTTATATAGTTCTTATCTTAGCTGGATCAACCTCAATACCTCTTTCACTAACAATGAAACCCAGCAGTTTACCAGACCTCACCCCGAAGGTGCACTTGTTCGGATTCAACCTCAGCTTGAATTTCCTTAACCTTTCAAATAGCTTTGAAAAATTAACCAGATTATCTTCCTCCATTTGTGACTTCACTATCATATCATCAACATAGACCCCGATCTCTTTGTGAATCATATCATGAAAGAGAGTCATCATTGCCCGTAAATAGTCTGCCTCAGCATTTTACAGTCCAAAAGGCATCACCTTATCATAGAAATTCCCCCACGGTGTTATGAACATTGTTTTCTCCATGTCTTCTGAGGCCATTTTGATTTGGTTATACCCAGAGAAGCCATCCATGAAAGAAAACACAGAAAACTGAGCAATATTATCCACTAACACTTGAATGTGAGGGAGCGCGAAATCATCTTCGGGCTTGCTCTATTTAAATCTCTGTAATAAACACACATCTTGACCTTTCTGTCCTTCTTAGGCACAGACACAATATTAGCAACCCACGATGGGTAATTAGTCACAGCCAGAAACTCGGCGTCCAACTGTTTCTGAACCTTTTCTTTGATTTTGACAGCCATATACGGTCTTGTTCTTCTCACTTCTGCTTAACCGGAGGACACTCTTCTCTGAGAGGCAAACAGTGTACAACAATATCCGTGTCAAGCCGAGGCATGTCTTGGTAAGACAAAGCGAATCTTCTTTTGACACTGTCTTCCAATGCGGCCCCAATTCTGACTTCCTTCTTAGCATCCTTGGTACCCAGATTAATGATCTCAATATCCTCCTCATGAGGCTGAATAATCCTTTCCTCCTGTTTCAACAGTCTGGCTAATTCCTCAAGAAGTTCATTGTCTTTGTCAATCTCCTATTCATCATGGTTAATAGGATTGTCAATGTCATACCGAGTCATAGCTGAATCATTATTGGTGGAATATAAGGGAACGGATCTGCATGAGGGATGTTTTATGTTTTATTAAGAATGCAAAGATGAACAAAACAAAACAAAAACACATTGCCATTTTTAAAGATGCAAAAATAAAAAACAGGGAGCGCAACATTTGAATGCAAAACGTCCTTTATTCATGATAAGATTGAAAGTAAAACATGTGTCGCCCTACAAATTAGTCACTACGCCTTAAGCAGGGCGTAGGACTTTATAAATGTAAAATTACTCTTCGCGAGTGACCAGGATGACTTCCTCGGAAGACCAGTTGCACAAATCTTGTCCTAGGATACCAGGGAGGATCCAACTATCCATGTCACAATCATTATCGACCTCTTATTCCCCTATTGCATGAATATGATAAAAAAATAACCCCCACGCTTGTGAATTTGATAGGACCCTTGAACTTTGGAGGAGCTTGTGACGACTTGTAACCCAACCCAAATTTATCATTCATCATCAGCACTTCAAGAACCTGGCCCCATCTCCAGGAACTGCCAGCCTCAACCACAACGTGCACCTCTTTTAAAGAAGACATTGAAACCTCCTGCTTTTTGTTCTCTGCTGCGGTAAGAATCGTGATAATAAGCTATTGATTAACTTGAATATTTAATTCTTAAATTCACAACCGGACTTTAATTTATCCAAAGGAAAGGTCTAAAGAAAGAAAAACCCTTTTCGCGATGTAACAACAACGCTAAGAGATTCGGGGATCGGGGGTTGGTTATGCATAGGGTAGGTATTTCACATCCTAAACATTTGTAGTACTCTACAGGAACCTTTTGTTTGTTTGCATGCTAAGTTTGTTAAATGTTTGCTATGGATTGGGTAAAAGGTGTAGGTTAAGACCTAAAGATAGTTTCTAGGTCTGCTCGCAAAGACGTCGCGTCCTTTGCCTACGTATCCTAACTAGGATAGAATCAGAGCAATCGTAGTTCACCTCACTAGGGTTGAAGAACACTTGATCATGATCAAGGTTCAGCGGGGAACAAACATAATAATGCTTGTATAGAGTTTAACAAAACTCTCTAGATCTAAGTTAAAACACTCAAAAGGGGAGTAAGTAATCATTTCCACGGTTCTTACATAGAGTTAACCAAACTCTACCTAACGTTCTACATTGTGAGACCAATTGGTTCTATCCAGACCAAAAGGTGGGAGAAAGGGGGAAGGTTGATCGTCAAGATATCGCATCTTGTGCCTACGTATTCTCATTGTCCAATGAGAAATCAGAGCGGTCGTAGTTCGGGCACGAACTACAGAATAAGGATCTATTGGTTCTTTCCAGACCAAAAGAGGGTGAAGGTTCTATCCAGACCTATGAGTTTAAATCCTATTGGTTCTATCCAGACCAAAAGGAGGGGAAGGTTCTATCCAGACCTATGAGGGTATCCTATTGGTTCTATCCAGACCAAAAGGGGGAAGGTTCTATCCAGACCTATGATGTTTAAATCCTATTGGTTCTATCCAGACCAAAAGGGGGAGAAGGTTCTATCCATACCTATGAGTTTAATGAGCTATCTATGACCCAAAGGTCAATAGAGAGACTTTCCTTTGGAAGGGAAAAGATGACGCAAATCGGATGAGAACTAAAGAGTTCCATCACTTGGGGAAAGTAAACTTAACAAAGCATAAACATTCACACATGATGAATATAAGGGATATGGTTACAACCAAGAATGATCAAGCATATTATAATAAGCAAGGATCTAAAACAGGATGAATGGTTACAACCAAAGCAAGCATTTAAGATATTACAATATTAATGATTTCAATCAAGATAGATGGTCACAACCAAAGCAAGTATCAAGATATTACAATATCAAGAAGGGTAAGTTCTTACAAGACTTAAGCATAAGGAAGTCACAACCACAAACATATCTTAACAAAGATGGGGATATATCTTAACAAAGATGGCAGGGGATCTTAACAAAGATAAAGATGTATCTTGACAAAGAATGGTTTCTTAGAGCTTACAAGATGCCATATGTAATTACAATTATCAAGCGTAATCAAATAATGTCACAACAAATGTAAGTGAGAAGTTTAAAAACTTCACGGGGAAAACTTTCAAGTTTTAAGAGAAGATCAAACATAAATGCTTACAAGCAAGAGTTTTAGTCAAACTCAAGTACACAAGGATGCTAACAAGCCAAAATCATAACTTTAAAATAAAACTCAAAAGAGAATAAAATTAAAGTTTTGAAATGAATAAATGAGAGATAGGAAGGTGAAAACCCTAAAAACATTCATGGTAGCATGTGAAATGCAAGTAGAAAGTTCACATTTATGAGTTTTAGGTTTACCTCTTGAAGCAAGCTTAAGCAATAAGAAAACCAGAGATATTGAGAGCTCTTACAAGGTCTTCAAATGTTCCTAGGTTGATGAATAGATGCTCCAAACAACCTCCAAGCAAGCTAGTGGACGAAATGCCTTGTAAATGAAGGAAAAACTCTAAAATCCAAAGGTTTCAAAGACCAACTCACTCAAACCTTGTTACATAAGTGTGGAAGTGATTTGGATAGCTTCAGTAAATCATATTTGATGTATTTGAAGTGTTTCTTGAGTTGGAAAAAGTTTGGAAATGGTTTTGGAAGGTGTTTTGCAAAAATAGATTTTGAGGGATTTTGGAGACTTAGTGAGATTTTGCAAGAATTTGGTGATTGTGTAAGGGAGAGAGTTCTAGATGGTTTCTAGCATGGAACTGGTGTGTTTGTGATGTAGGAAGTGAGTTCTATTTATAGCCAAAGGCCTTGGATCAAGGTATGGGCAAAAGTGAAGCAAATTGCTAATTTTAACCTTCCATCATGAAATTTTTTGAGTTTTCCAATGCAATCTTCATACTTGTCTTTAAGCCACTATACTAAGATATTCTCCATGCCCTATATATTGTTTTCATCATGCTTTATAGGTTAGGAGGTGACTTGTTGAAGTAAAGTTGATGATTTGACAAGGGTAGCCACCTTTTTTCTCTTTCTTCACTATTCACTTTTGCAACTTGCATTAAATATTGATTTCTTTTGATCTTTGTGCCATTTTCGTGGGAATTGATATTAAAAAAGTTCATTATCAATTCAAACATCATAAATGAGGTTTAGTCTTTGATTAACATCGATTTGGAGAGGTTTTGGAATAAAAAAACTCATGCTGACCTAGTTTTGCGAATGTGAGTTTTTGCCAACTTGTGGATCTTGGTTCTCTCTAACCAGGAAGAGTTATGGAACCCACTTGTACTCTTTAAAAATCCACAATTAGGTACTACAATATTTATGCTTGTGTTAGGAACTCATTCCCCTTGAAACTAGGTCAAAAACCCTTGTGTGGTTAAGGAGTTATGGCTTTGCCCTTTTCAAAACCTTAATTTCCCAACTTTTCGATTACTTATCAATTCTTGATCCAAGGGTCACCAAACTTCATGAATAGATGTTATATACCATTAGGAACATAATTGCCTTCAATTTTGGGTCAAAACCATGTTGGTCAATGAGTTGACTTTTCAGTCAGACGAACTAATTGATTGAAGAACTCTGAATCGACTGTTGGTGTTCTGGGTTCTCTGAGGTCTTGAAACTTCTTGAGTGAACTTCACTAAGCCATATGAGCTTCATGGACCATGATTCCATCATTGGAACACTATTTTAATCAAAATTCAAACTACAGTTGACTTTTCCTGATCAGAAACCCTAATCGGGTGTCCTGAAGTGCACTGTTCTTAATCCTTGGGTGAGAACCTCAAATTGGATTCACACTTGACCCAATGGAGTATCTTTGATGATGTTGAGACTTAATTCATGGAGAATCAATCCAAAACGTTGACTGATTAACCCTCGAAGCCTCGATTTCGGCTGTACAAAACCCTGATTCATGTATCTTGACAAAGACAAACTTGAAATAGGTTAAGGTTATATAATTCAATGAATATGATCCTAAAATGATGATGAGGATCTAAGGGGTCAAAATTTGGGGTGCAACATTCTCCACGGGAGGCTCCCTCTAAATATGAACTGCTTCAAAAGCCTGACAGAGGGTCTCATGTATCTCTCCATAAACCTCAACATACTTAAATGATGACAAGTGGCTAACCATAATTTCCTACTATCCGCAGACGGTAACAACCCTTCCTTCAACCATGTACTTTAGCTTCTGATGCAGAGTTAAAGTAACTGCTCCAGCAAAATAAATCTAGGGACGACCTAACAAATAACTGTAAGTAGGCTGAATATCCATGATGTAGAAAGTTGTATCAAAAAATTCTGGTCCAACTTGAATAGGCAGAACCACCTCACCAAAAATATTGACCTTTTAGATCCATCAAAGGCCCGCACTACCAAATCACTAGGCCAACAAATCACACCCTGTGTATCAAATTTCAATAGAGCCTTCTTTGGAAACATGTTCAATGACGACCCAATATCTACCAACACATTGGACAACAGAGAGCCCCTACAATCGATGGAGATATGCAAGGCCTTATTATGATTCCTTCCCACCGGTGTCAAATCCAGATTGGTAAACCTCATACCATTCCCTGCATTAATATGGGAAACTACCCCTTCAAGCTGATTTACCGAAATCTCTTGAGGAACATAGGCAGCGTTAAACAATGCATTTATGTATGCCTCAGAACACAGCAACAATGATAGAATGGAGATCTTGGACAATGTCTGATTCAATTGGTCAATAATCTTGTAATCACTCTTACGAACCAAAGAACCCAACAACTCTTGTTTCTGTCTATTACAAGATACCTCATCTCTGTAGTTCCACATAATTGCTTTAGTACTCTCATATGGTATCGGCCCCGGTGTAGTGATAATGACAAGTGCTTGTTGCACGGGTGTTGAAATATAGTCAGTCTTATATGGAATTGATATCGTTGCAATGTCTTTAACATCATCATTAATCTCATCACTAATGTCACCAACAACATTAGTTATGTCAAACTGTAACTGTCCATCATCCATAAGTTTTTGTATACCATCTCTCAACAGGTCATAACCCTCAGGCTGCAATGCACATCTCTGACAATCGAAAGCACAACCTGGGAAAACATCCCCGTTCGGAGAACACTCTTTAACAACCGACAAAGGAGTCTTCAATTCATTCACATTGGCCACAAAATTTAATCGTTCCCCATATCCAATAGCATTGGCCCTTGCTACACCATGATTTGGCATAGGGTTTTGTATTACATTGGGCCCATCATTAGTGAAATTAATAGCTTTGGAGTTAAATAAATCATGTACTTTATGCTTGAATGCCATGCAATTATCAATATTATGCCCTGGTGCCTCTGAATGAAACTCGCAATAAGCATTGGCGTCATAACCTGGTGGTAGATTACCAGTAGGTGGAGCCGAAGCTATTTTCTGTACCAACTGTAGTTGCAAAGGATGTTGTAGTAACTAAGAATATGGCATTGGTGGAGTCTCAAATTTCCTGTTCACCTTTGGTCTATCTTGGTATAGGCGAGGAGCGTTATTTTGTTGCTGAGGCACAACTGGAACGACCACAGTAGCAACCTGTTGTGTATAATCATGATTGGCTCTTCCTTTACCCCGATAAGAAGAAATAGCATTAGTGTCACCTTCTCTCTTCTTGAAACCTCTAACATGCGGTTTCTTATTTCCTCCAGACGAGGAACCATTTCCATTCTGAATCTTCCCAACCCTGGTTCCACTTTCCACTCTCTCTCCAGCCATTACCAACTCTGAAAACCCTGTAGATGCACACCCAACCAAATTCTTGAAATAAGGCCCTTGAAGGGTACCCATAAACATATCGATGAGATATCTCTCCATCATTGGAGGTTAAACTCTGGCTGCTAACTCGCACCATCTCTGGGTGCATTCCTTGAAACTTTCATTTCCCTTCGGAACCATATTCTGCAATTGAGTTCTATTGGGAGCCATATCACTGTTGTACTGATAATGCTTGACAAAAGCTTCAGCAAGATCTTTTTAAGTTCTGATATAAGTCCTATCTAACCCCATATACTGTTAGATGATGGCACGGATCTAGAAGGAGGGTTGAATAGATCCTTATTAAAAAATTCATTCGGCGCTACCAATAAAATTGGTTTTAAAAAATTGTTTAAATTGCGGAAGCGGCCGTGGAAAAATTACCGTCTATAACGAACCGTTACTAGAAGACTGGATATGCGTCTAGCCTTTGGAAATTGATAATGAGAAATGAGCAATGAGAATCACTATGCTAGTCACACTATCAATTGATTTATATCACTACTTGGTATGACTAGTTCCAATGCCTTAATATGCCAACAAAATAGTTGGACAACACAAGAGAATTTTGGTTCAGACAATTTATCAAACACTTGGCGTGCGGAGCACTCCTAGTGATTTCGGCCTTGAGTAAGTAGCACTAGTTTCCTTGTACAATAAAATATTGTACTATAGTTAAAGATACTTCAGCACTTACTCAACAGTCCTTAATTAGATATTATTGTTTGAACTAAATTCATGCAAATATTAAGCAAAATGAAAATGCAGAAAGTAAAAGGCACAGAGATTTGTTGAGGCAGTTCCCCCGCCGTCTTCGCTTCGGGGTACGTCTGCCCTCAATTCTAACAATAGAATTGATCTCGTATAATATAAATGAAACCTATTGTTGAATCGTTTATGCAAGAATAGAATAGCAAATGAACAAACAAACTCCTTTGTTGTTGAATATGCTTTCTCTTCTTGTCCCTTGATTCGATTCAAACCAAGTTCTTTGATTGCTTGTGGATGAACCTCTGATTACAACTCCTTGGTTGAACAACCTTGTGTTTTCAAACCCCATCCCGGCTAATATTAAACACTTGCTAATCGAACCTAAACCTCTCCTTCACAATTCACTGATTCCCGCTACTAGATCGACGGAACCCACCGCTCCTCGATCACCTTCGCTCAGCTGAATATATGTTGAGAAGATTCGTACCAAAAACCCCCAAATTCAGTAAATCTTGGAGGACAAAACCCTCAAGGTTTTATTCAAGAAAAAACTGCCAAAAACTCAACCCGAACTGGATTCCCAATCAACGGCTTCGGACGTTATCACTTCAAACAAACCATAATGCACAACAAAGATTATTGTGTGTGATTGTTGTGGTATGAATTGTAGAAGATGAAGATGATGAGAACTAATGGCACCTCTTTCACTTTTCTTGTTTTCAATTGATTCAAAATGTTTTTAATGAAAATGTGCAACTTTCTATTTATAGTATGCAAAAAATTAACAGACAAAACCACTTTTGGAAATAAGTGGAAAGACCAAAATTATGCCGAAAAGCAGCGAGCGGTCGACCATACAAAAAAGGAGTTGTCGACCGGAACCCCCCAGACAGACTAGATTAGGCAAAGTAACAGGCTATGCGTCGACCAAACCAGGACCATGCATCGATGCAAAGTCTGCATTTTTAGACAAATAAAAATGTTATTAGTATGGGCCGACTAGAGGTCGGCGTGCGCCAACTCGTGGGAAATGCCTTTGCAGACACCTTTTATGAGTCGGCCGGAGCAGATGAGCGGTCGACTCAAAGACCTGATTTTTACAAAAATGCCAATTTTTCTATTTTTGACTCTTCTAGATGCGACCTTTAACATACCAAAGATGTTTAACTCATATGAAGACACTCAATGCAATACTCAAGATGTTTGATGCAAGCAAGTGAAATATGTAGGATAAGGTAATCACTTCTTCCATGCGGTTGCGTTTTGACATCATCGAAACACACATGTATAGTATATGAGACATTGCCCTCACATACTCCCCCTTTTTTATGATGGAAAAACGTGTGAAACTAGCTTGTGTGATATGCGGTATTAACCTCCCTCTTGCTTAATGCCCTTATTTGCGATGTCTTCATTTGCGACTCTTCATGGTTTTACTATTATCTTTGCCACACTCTTCTCCCCCTTTGACAACATAAAAAAGAAATAGAGGTTGGTTAAGAAACAAGCTCAAATCAAAAAATTTACAACAGGAACATACAACATGAACAATTATCCACACATGATAACGTCAATGATCAAGAGACGAATAGATACATAAACCATACATTAAGAAAACATAGAACAATTAGTTTTCAGGAAGGTCATAAAACATTCAAAAATGCAAGGCATTGTCACACTTTAGAAATTATACAATACAATGCAAAATAACAATACAACATAAAAAAAAATGAGGAAATGCAAGGATGCTTTAATGTAGAGGCTTCAATATCCCCTCCCCCTGAAGTGGTGGCCTCTTCCATGATACGGATTGGCCATGTCAGTGAATTCCAAAACCATATTGTTCAAGGTATTGGGGCTATGTGAAATGGCCTGCTCCTGACTTTCAGTAGATGCAGCTAGAGCATCTAAATATGCATTAATATTGGAGGAGAAGGTGTTGAATCTTTCGGTGTGTGTCTCTAATTGGCTCTGAATTTGGGCGAACTGCTCGCCCTGAGCATTCATGAAGGTATGTTGCTCTAACTGCATGGCCCTCATCATATCTAGGAGCTCTAAAGACTGTGGTTGTGGGGGATTCGTTGACTCTTCATAGCCCCATTGTGAAGGCTGATAGTATTCATGCATTGTTGTCCACCCGGTGTGTTGCCATTGACCCCAACCTTGGTCATTACCATCTTCTGTGGATGGTGTATGTTGAACCCAATCCTCATTTATTTGATCGGCAATTTCCATTGGCTGTCGATCAGCTTCCTCATCTTGTTCTTCTTCTTCTTCCTCTTCTTCTTCTTCATCCTCTTCACTTTCCTCATCACTCTCGTCAGACTTTTCTAACCGGGAAGTAGTGGCTTTAACAACAAATTTGTGTCGATGTTCATCCTAAACCCAGATATAACCCATCATAGTAAGAGTTTTCTCACAAAACTCTTGGTCAGAAGTGAGCGATTTATATGGAAATGCCGGAAGGGCAACGTTAGCACTAGTTATGATCTCTTGAATAAGTGACCCATAAGAGAGAGTTGTACTGTGACCTGAGTCCCTTAAAGCGTAAATCCTACTTGCAATATAGTAAGGCTAATTAATTTTAATCTTGTTTCTCAAAATGTACATCAAGTGAACTTCCACTTGATCGACCCGAGAAAAACCACCTTTCTTAGGCCGCAGAATGCGAGCCACTATCCATTGCAAAATCCTATCCTGTGGTTTCAACTTACCGGTGGTGACGATCTTTGGAAATAAGTCACTTGCCACAATACGATCAGCATACAACTTTTTCAACATAGAACTCAAAGCTGTCTTGAACTCATAGCCTTCCATTGTGCGGGCGTCAGTGACCTCAAAGAGAGGCTTGTCCGAATCAAGAGACATATCAAAGTATTTTTTCCAGACAACAATAGTGATACTAACCTTTGTGGTGCTAATCTTAGTGTGAAATTGAGAACCTGGAAATTTGCCGTGAAGACATGTGTAGAAGATGCAGACAAAGTCTTCATTATACTTTTCATTGCATTCCAAAAAGTTGTTTATCCCTTGAAAGTCAAGAAGCTCGACGATGCGAGGAATGTGCATGCGCTCCGCCGAGAGACGATAATAAGCGTGTTGCTTGACCACAGATCTTTTACTAAAATTCTTGGTGAAGCTTTCAGTAATCTTCGGAGTCACTAAGGATACAGCGAAAACCGGAATGGAAGTAGATGAGGAGGCCCTTGAAGTTCTTTTACCTGTTATTCTTCTTGCAACCATGGTGGTTGAGTTCAAAGAGAGAGTAAGACGGATGGGTTGATGATGATTTGCAAGGATTGGAGAAGATTTTGAAAGTGTAGAGAGATTAAGAGTTTACCCTTTTTTATAGAAGCTAGTTAGGTTTGGGGAAGAGGAGATAAATAGGGCATAGGTAAGAAATATTGTCAAGTTACAATGCGTATGTAATGATGCACAATTAATGAGGTGACCAAATTGAAATTATGGGGATTTTGAACGGTTTTCAAAAAAAATTTGACCGTTTTCGCGCGATGCGTCGACCGCTCCTTTGTATGCATTGACGCATACTGTGTTAAAATTGCCACGTTTAAAAATCAACGGGTATGCATCGACCGGTAGGTTGACCTGAGCATACCCAAACAAAATTTCAATTTTGGGGACATTTTTGTGAGTCGACTGCACCCTGTTTGGGTCGACTCATGCAGACAAAACATGCAAAATTTCATATTTATGAACATATAAGCAACAAAAATGCATAAATAACCAGCCACAACAAACTTCAAGCATTCAAATATACAAGTACATATGTTATGACATATATGAGACATAACACACAGTTGAAAACATTTTATGTGAACATAAAAAACGAGAAAGAAAGGGAGTTAAGGAAAGATATCATCGTTATGCCGAGAGTAGCTTGATGCATATACGCTTATACTTTCAACATCTTCACTTAGTTAGATATTTGATGACCAAAGTAGGTATAAATAGAGATGAATAAAATATGTGCAAGAAGTATTACTAAACACGATCCAAAATGTCGAGAATACCAAGTTCTCGTCAGATATGAAAGAAAGGTTTAGTAGTAAGCGGTTTTGTGAATATATCCGCTAGTTGATTTGTAGTGTCAATGTGTTCAAAAACAACATCGCCTTTCTTCACATGATCCCGAACAAAATGGTATCGAATTTTGATATGTTTAGTGCGTGAATGCAGCACGGGACTTTTGGTAAGATTAATTGCACTAGTATTGTCACAAAAGATCGAAATACGCTCGAGTTTGAGGTTAAAATCTAACAATTATTGCTTAAGCCATAAGACTTGAGCGCAAAAACTGTCGGTGGCAATGTATTCCACTTCGGCGGTTAACAAGGCAACAGAAACTTGTTTCTTACTATGCCAACTAACCAAAGAGTTTGAAAATAGGTGACACGTACCACTAGTACTTTTCATATCTGATTTGCACCTGGCAAAATCGGAATCGGAGAATCCAACCAAGGAACAATCATTTCCTTTGGAATATCATAGCCCATACTTTGGAGTACCCGAAAGGTATCGAAGTATGCGTTTAACAGCTTTTAAATGGGATTCCTTAGGAGAGGATTGATATCTAGCGCACATGAAAACACTAAACATAATATCGGGTCTAGAGGCGGTAAGATAAAGAAGAAAGCCAATCATACCTCGATATCTCTTTACCTCTACGTCCTTACCACTTTCATCTCTATTCAGATTTGCACATGTCGGCATCGGTGTGTCAATGGCTTTGGAATTTGCCATGTCAAACCTCTTGAGAAGCTCAAGACAATACTTTGTTTGAATTACAAACGTTCCTTCCTCAAGCTATTTGATTTGTAATCCAAGAAAGTATATGAGTTCTCCCATCATACTCATATCGAATTCACCCTGCATTAGGTTAGAAAACTCTCTTACGAGATTCATGTTAGTTGATCCGAATATAATGTCATCAACATAAATTTGTACCAAGATCAAGTGTTTTCCTTAACGCTTAATGAAGAAGGTTGTGTCGACCTTGCCTCTTGAAGATCCTTGATCAAGTAGAAACTTTCTTAGGCACTCATACCAAGCCCTAGGGCTTGCTTGAGTCAATACAAGACATGTTTTAACTTGTATACATGATCGGGATATTCATGAGACTCAAAACCCGGAGGTTGTGCAACATAAACTTCTTCATTAATATAACCGTTAAGGAATGCACTTTTTACATCCATTTGAAATAGCTTAAAATTTTTCGCACAAGCGAAGGAAAGTAAAAGGCGTATAGCCTTGATTCGGGCAATCGGCGCATAAGTCTCCTCATAGTCGATGCCTTCCTCTTAGTTATACCCTTGCGCGACTAAACGCGCCTTATTGTGGGTTATTACCCCATTTTCGTCCAACTTGTTCCTAAACACCCATCGGGTGCCGATTACTCGATGACCTCGCGGAGGAGGGACAAGATCCCAAACCTTATTTCTCTTGAACTGATTGAGTTCCTCTTGCATAGATAAAAACCAGTGCTCATCGAGTAAGGCGTCTTTAGGGTGTTTAGGTTCCATTTGTGAAATGAAAGCGAAGTGATAACAGAAATTACTTATCTTAGACCGAGTCGTAACTCCCTTTGAGATATCACTGAGGATGTTGTCGATTGGATGGTCTTTGGAAGACTTCCAAGCTGGAGGGAGATCATCTTTTGTAGATGGATGAACTTCCTCGATTTCCTCATGACGGTCATCTTTTTCCTCCTCAACTTTGGCTTGGTCGGGTTGATCACTTCCCGGCTCGGCACCTTTGAGTATGTCTTCCATAGATATACCTGCACCATGAACAACACTACCTTTTTCGGCGTTTCTCGGATAAGATTCAACAAATGTTACGTGTACAGACTCTTCAACAGTAAGTAATCTCTTATTATAAATTCTATAAGCTTTACTTGACTGAGAGTATCCGAGGAAGATACCTTCGTCAGCCTTGGAATCAAATTTGCCTAAGTTTTCCTTTCCATTATTCAACACAAAACACTTACAACCAAAAAAATGCAGGTGAGATACATTTGGCTTGCACCCTTTTAAAAGTACATACGGTGTTTTATTTAGAATGGGGCGGATGAGCACCCTATTCAAAACATAACATGTCGTACTTATGGTGTCGGCCCAAAAATATTTAGGTAATGCACTTCCATTGATCATTGTTCTTCCCAATTCTTCTAAAATACGATTTTTGCGCTCCACAACCCCATTTTGTTGAGGAGTACATGGAGCGGAGAAGTTGTGATCAATTCCGTGTTTACCGCAATATTCTTCAAACAAATAGTTTTCAAACTCACCTCCATGGTCACTCCTAATTGAGACAATGTTTGTGTTTAATTTATTTTGGGAAAGTTTAGCAAATCTTTCAAAGGCGGCGAATGTATCGCTCTTGCTAGCCAAGAAGATAGTCCAACATAATCTAGAAAAATCATCAACTATTACAAAACCGTAATAGTTACCACCTAGGCTTTTAATTCTAGATGGCCCGAATAATTCCACGTGGAGAAGCTCGAGAGGTATCGTAGTTGAAACGATATTTTTGGATTTAAAAGAGATCCTCGTTTTCTTTCCTATTTGGAAAACATCACAAAGGTGATCCTTGGTAAACTTTATTTTGGGCAGACCTAAGACTAGATCTTTTAACATTACTTTGTTAAGCAAGACAAAGTTGACATGTGCTAAACGTCTATGCCATAACCATGAGTCCTCACTCATTGTCATGAGACATTTGTCACTTGCCAAAGATACTTCATTCAAGTCTAGCATATAGACATTGTTTACTCTTAGGCCATTAAACACACTTTTCATTTCATCATTATGCACAATTTTGCAACATTCTTTTGAAAATGATACATTGTATCCTTTGTCGCATAATTGGCTAATGCTAATGAGAATATGTTTAAGACCCTCGACGAGCAATACATCAGATATAGTAGTGGAAGAAGGGTTACCTACACTACCTTTACAAGTATTGCACCGCGATTGTTATCTCCATAGGTTACATACCCCTTCTTCTTTGCCACAAAGTCGATGAAGAGAGATATGTCTCTTGTCATGTGTCTTGAGCAGCCACTATCAAGAACCCATCTTCTCTCGGTGGTCTCAAGATGTTGTACCTATCAAAAAACAATTAACAATAGGAGGTACCCAATGGCTTATTGGGTCCTAAGTCGTGAGTGACAAAATGGTCGCATTTAGGTAACCATTGATAAATGCCTTTAGGAACCAAAAATCTCCTAAAACGGCACTACTGTACCCCCAAATTTGACCAAACTTTTCTCTTAACATTTGGCTTATGTTTCATTGCATTTTTGCATTTTTGCATTTGCATAGCATAGTTCTTACAGAGGATCAAGTGTTTGTTTGTGTACCATCCAAGAGGAAAGTCATTATTGGTTTCAAGCTCAAGCAAAGGCACTGGTACAAACCATCAGAAGATTGTCAATGGGTCCATAAGGTTTTATCATTGGTGAGAACACGAGGTAGAAGTTTGTTGAATACCTCAGAGGTCATTGTGAAGTGGGAATGGTCACTCAGTTCATCTGCATAATGCCTAGGCAAAAAGGAGGAAATTATGGTTTCACTTTTAATTAGGATAAACTTTCTTTTTTGAAGTAAAATTTGTTCCCATGGTCTTCCATATGTCCTAAGGTGTTTGGGGATGAGAGATTGATCATCAATATTAATCAGAGGAGCTTCAATCGATCAGTTGATTGAAAATCAAGAGGTTTGGAGAAAAGTCAATTGTGCAGTAAAAAAAGTCAACTCCTGACTTTTTAAGGTCAAGATCATGATCCTTAATTTCAATATGACCAATGAGTGGAATTTGATCAAGAAAAGTCAAGGGAATCATGAAAAATCAAAGGTTGTTGAAAGTTGCCATTTTGGGAATTAGGGTTTTAGAAACTTTCCATTTTTGGAAAGTTTTATGTTTGGAACAACCATCTTCAAAGCCATTTTTCTTCATGATCAAAGTTTCAAATGAACCTTTGGCCAACATTAAAATTGTTCCTTGTATTTCAAGCTTTCGTTTGAGTACCAATTCATAATCATATGATATTTGGAGCTCAAGTTATGATCAATCAAAGTTGGAGATTTCAATGACTTCAAAAGTTGTTAAGTTTGAGCAGATTTTTGCACCACTTTGCAAGCCAATTTTCATCACTTTCTTGATGTCAAATGAAACTTTGTCCCAAATGAAAGTTGTAGAGTGTGCTCAAATCTTTCCAAAGAGTACAAGAAGTCCTCAATTGGATTTGAGAAGCTCAAGGTATGGATGTGCAAAGTTGGAAAAAAATAGGCCAATTTCATAACTTAGAATTTTTTCTAAGTTATTCATGAGCAGTTTGCTTGCCACGATTTTCAACCACAAATTTCATGATCTTCCAATCCTCAAATCAAGATGACTCCAACATGAAATTTGTTCTACTCCATGCCCTCTTTCATTTGTGTCCAAAATCAAAGTAATTGGATTTGTGAGCACAGAGTTATCATTGATCAAAGTTGGTACATTGAACATTTTTGCCAAAGAACGGAAGGTGGGTTTTATGGATTTGCTTTTGTTCATCAGCTTTAACACTCTCCCATGCGCATGGGAGGCTGTGTTTGGTACTTCCAAGTTTTGCCAAAACCAGCCTAATACCCCTTTTTTGCCATTTTGTTCATTTTCAAATAATTGCCCAAATGAGCTATGAGCCAAAATTAACACAGCCCAATGTCTTCTCCATGTTGTTGCAAGCTGACCAGGAAAGCAACTGATGCAGCAGCTGCAGCACAATTTCTGCATCCACCATTGATTCAAAAGAGGACCATAGGGATGAAATCTTCCCATTCATTTTCTTGCCCTCTAGACCTGATTTTCATTCAGTATTTAAGCTAAGCATCAGTTCACACAAACCCTAGCCACCACTTGTGCAAAAATCAGAAGAAGAGCTTTTGACATTTTCTCTCAAACTGCCCTAGAAAACCAGTTGTTTGTTTCAAAAGGGAAGGGAAACTTAAAAGCTTAGAAGAAGGAGAGATAGCTTGCTGCTAGTTTTTGCTCAAGACGGTCTTCAAGAGGTAAACATTTCTTAACTCTCTATTTCATATGCATTTGTATCATTAAAACATGTTTGAGTGTGTTTGTGTTCTTGGGATTGGTTAATTTTCATTTGAAATGTTGAAGTTGTTTTGTGATGGCAAGAATGTTTTATTTGTGTACAACATTGTTCTGTTGAATATTTGCCAGCTTGCAGCCATAAGAAAAAAGATACTGAGTTTTGTTGTTAATTTGACATTATTATGGCATGCTTTCCTCTGTCCATGTGGACTGTGCTTGGTGTTTTTGTTTTGCTGTCGAGTGTGAGTATGTTTGAGAATAGGGTCTATCAGCTCAGGTTTAGTTGCTAGGTGTGATTTGGAACATTCTTTGCGTTACCTGTTTGCTGCATCTGCATAATTCCAAGTTTGTGACTATGCTTGGTTAAGTGAGTTTTGTTGAAATAAATTGGACATTGTTATGTTTTAAGCTGTAACTTCACTGATAAAACTTTTTTGAGTTCTTGGAGTTTTGGAGTTTGTTAACTTTAATTTTAAGACATTGGTTTGATTATTGTCATCTTCCAAATTACAGTTGTGTTGCTGCTTTTGTTTTGCTAAAAATTCTTTTATTGTCCATTTGACCATTGCACTAATGTTTGCATGACCAAACTGTTTGTTGCTTCTGTTTTCAAACAAGCTTCCAATCTGTTGTTAAATTTGTTGTTAAAGTTGATGTTTGGTTTTGTTTGGTTCATATTGCATCAAAAGTGAAAATTGTCATCAGTTTTGTTGGACTGTCTTTAGGATGTGTGTAGGTGCTGCTTTGGTAAAAGTGTGAATATATGAGGTGGGAACATTTGGTGTAGTGTTGTTAGCATGATTATGTTAAGTTGGCGTTCATTGCTGCTAAGAATTTGCTCCTCGTACCAATAACCTGCTTGTGACGTTGTGACTGTCTTGAGAAATAAGTTAGACTAGTTGTTGGTTGGTTTTGAGCATTGTCATACCTTGACTTCACAATCATGCTTTTAGGACTGTTTTGGATCTTAACATTCACTCACGTTTCTTCTAGAAATCCATAAATCCAAACTGACAGTAGGACCAAGGTTGATTAGATCTTGGATTCAAATATGTGTATGAAGCTTTCGACATGCTTAGAGCTGCTTGGACTTAATGTCTTGATGGTCATGTTTGGACCATAACCAAAAAACAAACCATACCATGTCTGTGCTAACATGTTGCATCTGTCCATATCTTGTATGTGAAAACCTGATGTTGTTTCTGTTTAAATGTGGTTTTTATTGATTGTGCAAGAAATTTTTGAGGTAAACCTGTTTGGCCTGCTACCTGTGTTTGATCATTGCTACTAGAATTTTCGAGCATGTTAAGAATGAACAAGCATGTTAGGCTAGTTTTTTTAGATGTGAAGACTCTATTGTGTATTGTTTTTGTGAAGGCATTTCTGATACAGGAATTCATTTATGTATGTTGTTTGAAGCATGATTCAGTGAAAGCACCAACTTGCTACCATGGTCTGTTTTGAGTTTGTTCAACTTATACATGTTCATTGATGCATATATGTTTGCCTTGTGACCACAAAATTTGTTGTGCTTGGCACTTTCTGTTTGGATATAAAAAAACAACTTCATTTGTGTGTGCTAACTGTCATGAACATGCCCATGTCTTGTGTGCACTAACTGTCATGAATAGGGCTGACTGCATTTATATTGAACATGTTTGCACTCTGTTTGGTTTTGGAATAGATTGTCAACTCACTTTGGTAGGCATTAAGGTAAGGTCATTAGCTTGCAGCTTCAGTGTATTTACTTTGATACTTTCAAATTCCAATGTGTGTACAAGAGGCTTTAAATTGTGGTTTTGAATTTAATAACTTGTCTACTGTCATGGAGCTATGTTAGCATTGTTGATTTGCAAAGTTTCTTCTTAAAACATCAATTTCATCAATTTGCACCTCACATACAATATTCTTGCATCTGTTTCAACTCATTGTGTTTCAAAATGTATTTCAAAACCATCTTATGCATTTGTCTTCGATTTTTCATATGTGGGCATAATTTGAGAAAACAAACTGCACCATCAATTTCCTCATCAAATTTCACGTGAGTTAGACCTAAGATTTGCTAAAATCCATATTGTTTTGACTGAAATTGGATTGATCACGTTTTGGTTATTTTGTGCTTTGGCTTGCTTTGTTTTTGCCCAGAATTCACTCACCTTGAGGCTTATGTATTTATGGGGTGGCATTAATACACGGATGTATCGCCACCCCAATGGTTAAACGCCTTGCCTTAAGTCCTTGTCTTACCATGAAAACCCCGGTTCGAGCCCTACTGGGGCGTTTTTGCTTTTTATTTCTTTTATTTTCCATGTTTTTAAATTTATTCTTCCTTTTCCATCTCTCATCACATGTGCGCACTGGCTAGGATGGTTTAGTTTTGAGCCTGCAGCTTTAAGGTCAAGGGTTCAAACCCTTATGGCAGCTTCCTTTCTTTTTTTAGCCACTTGTTTATTTATTTATTTCATTTTCTTTTATTTCTTTTCTTATTTCTATTTTATAGTCTCAAATATCTAAAATCCAAAAAAATCATCTCTTATATATTTTTGATGTGTTAATTTATTTTTCATCATATTATTTTTATTTTTTCATTTTAGTTATCATTTTATTTTGAATTTATAACTTAATGTGTTTGATGGATTATCATTTATTCCAATCATTTTCTTTTCTTTTTCATTTCACTTGTGAGTGAATTATTTAGTGTTTACTTGGCCTTGTGCCATGATCCCCCTAGGATTCCTAGTCCCTCCGTTTAGGATGGGAGTAGGAGAGACATTAGGTGTTCAATCCTATGCATGATAACATTAGGATAGTTTCATTACCTTTCATCTCAATCTTAGGATCACCATTGCATGACAACTTTAGGTTTGAGTTTAGTCCCCCTTTAGTGTCCTTTCTATTCTCATCTCAAAACAATCGCAAAGCACCTAATAAAGGTTAATGATTATTGTGCGTTACGAGCCTTACACACTTGGGAAAGGGTTGTTGAGGGGTTTCCCTTAAATGGATTGGATGTTTAGTATAGCACCTTTTGGGTGATATGCGACGTAAAAGACATGCAACAGTGGGGTAGTTCAACAGAGGAACTTAGTCCTTACACCCACATCTCAATATTTAGAATTAAAGCGGAAAATCTAAACATTGAATCACTTAAAACATGTAATCATATAAATATATATCATTCAGTTTGTTTCATCACAACATTCGTGTTTACCTAAACATTTACCATCAGATACATATACAAAATATATCCCAAAAGAATACTATACAATCCTAACTACCCGATGCTACATATCAGAGCATAACCGACCAAAAGAATGAAGTTATACTTCACAAAAGACCTCCATCAAAGCTAATCTGCAATGTCTCATAGAGCATTATAAAACAGCAGAAGGGTGAGAAATATTATCATAATATATATATATATATATATATATATATATATATATATATATATATATATATATATATATATATATATATATATATATATATATATATATATATATATATATATATATATATATATATATATATATATATATATATATATATATATATATATATATATATATATATATATATATATATATATATATATATATATATATATATATATATATATATATATATATATATATATATATATATATATACATACATAAGCATAGAATACACAGATTCCGCATTTCTCACCATACTTCATTCATAACTCATCATACATTTCACAACATGTAGAAACACACATGGATAATCTCAAAACATGTTTCATCATGCACATATCCATAGTTCTCACTCAACAATCCACACACAAGCATAATTCATATAACAATGATGTCTATGCTATGTGACCCAACACAACTCAATACAACTCATGCCATGTGGTACCAACACCATTATCATTTTTTGGTTTTTACACTTAAACCGGGTCCACTCTTCTAGACCGATAACCATAAAAGCCCTTCCTCTAAGCTTTCAAACCCACTCTTCTAGGCTTGGGACAAGTCACTAGTCTCCACCAAACTAGCAAACATTACCTCTTTACTAAATGATGCATATGCAATCAACCACCAAATGCACTTAAGACCGTTCTCGCATCTTAATCTCATGCATTCTCAAATAATTCATCACATACAAATTATAATCATGATTTCACACATAACATATTCATATTCAATATCATCAATATATTTACCAAGCAATGCACACATATCCACAATATGTTCTCATGCATTATTCACATAAAATTACAAGCAATGCACACATATTCACAATATGTTCTCATGCATTATTAATAACATCGTGCCAACGACAACGCACGCAATCACAATCATTATGCACTTTCAATCAATTTAAACAATGCATATATTGTCAAAAGATCACATTTCATAATCGATTCCACAATCTAGGATTCACGCCATACGGATACCCACAACATATGACATCATAATACAAAACTATTTATTCTGATAAGGATGGAACACAATCGAACCAAAAAATCAACAACGGAATGGAATCACAGAGAAAACCAATTGTTGTCACGCTCGCTAGCATGCTCTCCTAGAAAGTCTCTAGCGAGTGCTCGCTACTTATTCGCCTAGCGAACAAGCTCGCGAAGGCAAACAAAAGCTACTGTCTTGTTTCGCTACCCAGCTCGCTACAGCGAAGTCCTAGCGAACCTTCGCTGCCTCATTCGCTACCAGCGAAGAACCTCAAATCTATTATGCCCAAGTCTGGGACTGCTCGCTACAGCTTGCTGCAGCGAACATTCGCGGCCAGCTCGCCTAGCGAACAAGCTAGCGAGTGTCTGCGAACTTCAAAACCCTCATTGTCCAGCTTTCATAACTCTCCACGAAATCGACTGATTCTCACCAAACAAGTTCCATAGCCTTAGTCTAACCTCGCTCGACTAAATTATACCACTTATTCTCATTTTTGACCGTTAAAACTCGGTTTCTATCGATTAAACTCATTATGCCCTAGAATGGAAAATGGAGAAAACATCCAAACAATCCAAACCAATCATACATAGTCATAGACATTGATAGAATAACAACATTTCACACCCTTACCTTGGTTAAATCGATGCTTGAGAGTTGTTCTTGAGCTTTTCCAACTTTTCCTTCTTCTCCTTCTCTTTTCTCCTCTTTCTCCTTCTTTCTCTATTCTTTCTCTTATGTTTCTATCTTTTCCTCTTCTTTCCACTTTCCCTTATATTCCTTCCATTCTATTTCCTTCCATAAATTCTCCTCTCAAATATCTACCAATAATTCCAATAATGAAAACAATCCAAATAAA
Source organism: Lathyrus sativus (assembly GCA_963859935.3). Taxonomy (NCBI): domain Eukaryota; kingdom Viridiplantae; phylum Streptophyta; class Magnoliopsida; order Fabales; family Fabaceae; genus Lathyrus; species Lathyrus sativus. The sequence goes on along the minus strand of OZ012740.1, from coordinate 319,423,467 downwards.
TTAATTAATTAACATGAATAATTAATTATTGAAAAATTGGGCTGTTACAACCCTCCCCCACTTCAGGAATTTTCGTCCTCAAAAATGTTACCTGATTCAAACAACTCTGGATAAGACTCCCTCATCTGGCTCTCAAGTTCCCAAGTCACATTTCCACCAGCCGGTCCTCCCCAAGAGACCTTCATCAAAGCAATCTCTTTGCCTCGAAGTTGCTTCAACTCCCTATCTTCTATCCACATAGGTGATGTCTCCATAGTCAGGTTATCTCTCACATGCACATCATCTACTTGGATTACATGAGACGGATCCGCAATATATTTCCTCAACTGAGATACATGGAACACGTCATAGAGATTAGCAACCGACGGTGGCAAAGCAATTCGATAGGCTACCTCTCCTATCCTCTGCAAAATCTGGTAAGGACCAATGAAACGCGGCGTCAACTTACGCGACTTCAATGCCCTACCAACACCAGTCATAGGAGTAACCCGAAGAAACACGTGATCTCCCACTTGAAATTTAAGTGGTTTCCTCCTCTTGTCATGATAACTCTTCTGACGACTCTGAGAAATCTTCATCTTCTCTTGAATCATCTTAATCTTATCGGTAGTCTGCTGGACTATCTCGGGTCCAACCACAAAACTCTCTCCAGATTCATACCAACACAATGGCGTCCTACATTGTCTACCATATAATGCCTTGAACGGTGACATACCAATACTCGAATGAAAATTGTTGTTGTAAGTAAATTCAATCAAAGGTAAGTAGCTATCTGTCGCTACCGCGAAAATAAGGTGTCGGCAAAACAGAAGAGTCGCCACCTTTCGTTATTTATCCCTCAGAACGGGAAAGGAAACGATCGGGAAAACCTGACGAAAAGGTATAAGACAAGGTCATCGCAACCATTGTGTGGATTCGGGAGTCGGTTACGCAAGGGGAAGGTATTAGCACCCCTCATATTCATCGTACTCGATGGGATCCACACTTGTTGTGTTTATCTGACGGGTTGGTTTCATCTATCTACCTATCAAGGCTGGTCTGAAAAGAAAAGAAAATGACTCGACAAAGCGTCGCACTTTATGCTTACGTATTCTCATCAGAGAATGAGAAATTAGAGTCAACGTAGTTCGACTAACTACGGGGTACTGGATGGGGGAAGGTGGCTCGCCAATACGTCAGTATTGTGCCTATGTACTCTCAACATGTATGAGAGATCAGAGCTTACGTAGTTCGGGATAATACGGATTACGGGAATTCAGATTCATCTGTTTTTCGAGTAGGGTTAACAAACAGTTCCAGCGGTTTGGTGTATGCAGCTCAACCCTTGGAGACTTATGTGTTGCCGTTTGCGGTAGAACTGGGAGTTAACGACACTCTTTTCCTCAGAAAAGCTTCCTTTGCATTATGGGCCCACGGGGCAAAAAGGTTGAAGTTTGTTTTCTGTCTTTTACGGAAGAACTGTCTTTTATGGTTGTCTGTAGTTTGTACAGCACTAGAGACTATGACTTAGGAGCGAATGCGTCGTATAGCGTCCAAAGGACATATACTAAACACCCTAGACGATTGAGAGGAAACCGCTCAATCATCACTTCCCAAGTAGCTTAAGGCTCGTAACGCGCTTATACTAACTTGCCTTTATTACGTTTTTACTGTTGTTTTAAGATGAGAAGAGAACGAACTCTATGGGGAGACTGTCAAGTCCTAATGTTGTCATGCTAAGGATTCATCCTATGGTTGAGGTTTGAAACAGGGAACTCCTAGAACTTATCATGCATAGGTTTCAACCTAAAGTTCTAATCATCACTTCCTTATCAAAGGAAGTGAGATTCATAGGGGATCATATCAATGGGATACAAAAACAGATAAAGCATCAGCTAAACAGTAATCATTAAACAGTAAACAGTAAAGATGCACATGCAATGCAGCAATACAAGCAGAGGGAGACTCACTCAACCTCTTAGCAATCAAGCAAAGAAAAATAGATAAAATAGACAAGCAGAGGGAGATCACTCAACCTCTATTATGCAAATACGTCAAGTAGAAAAAAGAAAAACAACACCCAAGCAAGGGGAGGATCACCTCAACCCTTAATGCAAACAAGCAGAGGGAGACTCACTCAACCTCTAAGCAGTCATGCTCCTATGCTTAAACTATTCTAATCATGCACTATCCTAATGCAACACACCACTCAATCAATGAATGAGGAAAAGGACTTATGACAAATAATGGATTCATTCCACAAGTAGTCACATAGGCTTCTATCCTAAGGAAAGAAATTGGGTGTTGGGAGGCAAGGGTATGGTCCACAGGAACTTATCTCAGGCACTCAACCAACTAAAAGAGATTTGGGGGAATCCTACAGGTTTGGCTCCTTCAAGAGGTGTGCAACATTCCCCCCACAGGAGGGACTATGCTACCTTAGGAAGATTCCTAAGAAGAAATTGAATGAGAAAATATTAGGAGAATGGAGATGAGAAGCAAGGTAAGTTCCACAGGAACATACCGCAGACACTCAACCAACTCCACTTCCTTAGAGGGAGCTTTCATGGACTCAACCCCTTTATGATAGTGCAATGTATTCCTCCACAGGAGGAAACATGCTCACAAGGGGGATTCCAATCAAGCAAGGAAAATTTAAGAGGAAACTACCCCAATAGGAAGAATCATCCTCCTATTTAAGCTTCAAAAGAAACCATAAATGATACCTTCTAAGGACCTCTATCCTAAAGATTAAAGGGTTCTAAAAGAGGCATCTATCTACTTACCAATCTATCAAGAAAGGAAATGGGACCTAGAATCATCTAATGGTCATTTACAAGCCTAATCTATACACTTAACCTAGTTAGGATCACCTAAACTAAGGCCAATTTGTAAAATGGGAACTTAATAGAAAATCATTCCTAAAAATTCTAAGGAAAATACTACACTATCCTACATGTATCAACATGCTATGGTCCAAAAATCAGGGGTTAAACCTAAATCAAAAGGCTCAAACTAAATCTAAAACCTCAAGGGTACACTAAAGGGATCCAACAAAGAACACTCCTAAATAACTACCCTAAAATCCTATTTACAATCATCTAAAAATCATAACAAAAATCTCATAACATCATCAACATGTATATAATCAGCACACAAAATTTCAATATCAAACTCAAAAGCATGAATGAGAAATAAAATCCACAAGCTCAGCATACAACAATTCCATTATTAAAAACATACTCCAATAGAAAATATGAAATTAATTGCAAAAGAAATGGAAAATTAAAATAAAAAACATGGAAATATTCTAGACATTCCAAACTAGACATTCCACATATTTTTTCATGATTTATTTAGGACAATTACCATTTTTCTTGAATTAATAACAAACAAATGATAAACAAAAAATAAAAGAAAAAGAAATAAGGGAATTAAATGGAGGGAGGTGTAACCAGCAGGATTCTATGAGTTATTGGCTAATGGGCCTCGCTGATGGGGGTGCAGATAGCGCTTCACCTAAGCCCAACTGAGTTGTAATACTCAGCTTTATTGATTAATTAATGGAACGGGCCAGGGGGGACATATAGCAGTATTTCACACGTTAAATGGTTGGGCCTAACTAGTGAGGGGTAGGGATAGCATGCAGGAGTCAAAGCCCAGAGTTTCAACTCATGAAACTCTGCGTTTCATTAAAGGGGAAAAAAGTCACACGTGGCCACGCCTTGATCATCAGATGCGTTTACCAATTCAACTCTTCAGCGCCATCAGACGGTCACGATACAAACTGAGATTTTAAACATCAAAACGGAGGGAAAAAATACATGGTGGCTCTGCAATTTCTCACGGTGGCCGGCCTAACCCCGGTCATCCCCTACCTCGCGACGGGAGCCATACCAGAACCCTAACCTCAACGAAAATTCAATTTCTTTACATCATTCAACTCGTTTCTCTCCCTAGATCACTAATCCACCATTCATTTTCATTTTTAACTAATATTCAGGGAGATACATGAACAACAACTTGGATCACCATAACACCAACTCTCACGATTCATCATAAAACCTATACAGAATCCATCTATGTTTCAATTATGACTTAACTGCAAGTATCTAGAGCCTTAAATGCACATAATCAAAGAGGAAATTTGAGATGAAGAACCTGACACAAAGCTTCGAATCTGGTGACTTCTAGAGCTCCATGTGCTTCCAAAAGGTGCAGATCCCTTCAATGGATGATGATGAACAATTCTTGAGGTCCAATTCCTTCTGAAACTCTCTCAATCTCACAATTCAAAAACCAAGTTTCAAGCTTCTTCATACACTTACTCTAACTGATTCTCAACAGAATTTGCCACTAGAAGCTTCTGGGAATGATCTAAATTCAATTTATAATCTGTTTGACACCTTTGGAGGCCCAATCAAAGCCCAATTTGTGATTTCCAAGTTTCACTTTTTTCTCAAAATTCCAATCATGGTATCCACGAATTTGGCTTGTTATCACTCTCAATCCACTTCAGTCCACTTGCTTAAGGGTTATGGAATGTATTAGAGTGATTTTTCTCCTTTGATTTCAACCAAAGGGGTGTGTTTGATATGTTACTTCATCATGAAGTAATCCTCCAAATGACCATGTTATATACCTCAATTCAAAAATGTAATGATGCCAAAGTGTTTAGAACTTATTTTCCAATCAAAATGAGCACAAATTTGGCTTCAAATCATTCAATTATCAATTGTTTAGAATTTTTCCATTTTAACTCATTAAAATGGTCCTTTTGTGAAATTTCTTCAACCAATGCTTGTTTTAATCCATATCAATGGACTCTTGATACTTGGATAAGCTAAAAACATCATTTTGAGCAACTTTCATGTTGAACAAAACTCCATTTGAAGCTTGCAAGATAGTGAAATGGACACATAATTCAAAATGACATGTAATGTCCAAATACCCAAAATACCCTTGACTTGTCAAAGCCATAACTTGAGTTCTACAAATCCAATCATGGACTTCTAGTACTCTTTAGAAAGCTAAGCGAATAAGGAACAACATTCATGTTGACCAAAAGTTCATAAGAATCATCCTTCTAGGGAAAACGTGTCATGAAAGTTGGGTAACTTTCAAGCTCCAAATTCACATGCCTCAGATGACTTGTAACTTGTCTGGCTCATAACTTGAGTTCTATAAACCCTATCAAGGACTTATAGTACTCAAATTAAATCTATGATCATGCCCTACAACAATCATGTTGGGGTCAAGATTAGATGAAGATCATATCTTGAGTTAAATGGCCTGGAAGTCAGGGGTCAAGCTAGGGGATTTTACACTGTCAAGTCTTAGAAACCCTAGCCTGAAACTTCTCAAACTCTTCAATCATGATGAGTTAACCTTGGAATAATCCTTAGAACATCTCAATGTATCTATCCATGGTCACATGGCTCTTGAATTAAGTCTCAACCTTCTTCAAATCCTCAGTTGACTTAGGGTTGACCCAGTCAAACCCTAGCTGCACCAATCATGGTTGAGGCTTATTAGTATTGCATAAGGACTTGTCTGAGCTCCCACATGAACTTCAACATTTCTCATGAGCTCTCTCAAGACCTCAAGTCCAACTTCATGGCTTCAGAACCATCTGATGGCTTTCCACAATTCACAAGTTAGGAGACACACACTCTTGGTTTCAACCACTCTCTTTGAGGCTCTTTTAACTTCTCTAACAAGGATATCGACCCTTGAACACTTGAATAACCTTCTTTGCTAGCTTCCCAGTCTTGTGTAGCTCTTAATTGGTAATCATACCTCTTGATCTCCTGCATACATGTCAATGAAATGCAAATGATAATGCTAATGTGAATGAAATGAAACACAAGCTAGGTAAAGAAAAGTTGGGAAAATTTTGGGGTGCAACAGCTGCCCCTATTCAAACGGCTTGGACCTAACTGGGTGAGATGCGAAAGGCTCTCAAACAATCAAGGTAAAAGGCGGTTGAATACCAACAAACCCGGAAATTTGCCAACTGCACAAGTACACGGTACTCTGATGGGAACGAATATTCGGAAACTGAAATAATAGCTGCACGGCAACTAGCTGGAGAATTGCTGATCTGGATCTCCGTCAGGATGATTCTCTAATTTCAACGTAGATCTTCGTCCTCGAGTCAGGGATCACCGGTTACCAGGTAACTGGTGAAGGATTAATCTCAAATCTCCGTCAGGATGATCATCTATGTCCTCAAATCATCAAGGGATCACCGGTTACACGGTAACAGGAGATCTGTCAACCGCACAGGTAAACGATACTCTGATTGGTAGGAACATTTTCAAAAACTGAGCATGACAGTTGCACGACAACTCTGCTGGGGAATTGGTCACATGGTAATTGGTGAAGGATAGTTAGAGTCCTTATCGTCGCCTATGGACTCATCATGTCGCTAGGAACGTCGACAACATCTTTGTCGGACTTCATTAGTAAGTCAATAAGGGATCACCGGTTACTCGGTAACTGGTGAATGATGGCTGATTATGCCGTCGAGCATTCTGCGCCACTGCAGAAGAATTCCTTATCGTTGCCTATGGACTCATCATGTCTCTAGGAACGTCGACAACATCTTTGTCGGACTTCATCAGTAAGTCAATATGGGATCACCGGTTACTCGGTAACAGGTGAATGATGGCTGATTATGTCGTCGGGCAATCTGTGCCACTGCAGAAGAATTCCCCGGGACTCATCAGGTCATTAGGAACTTTTGACAATCTCTGTAACTATGTTGTCGGGCATTCAAAGAAATTCTTAGGCGTCAGCCGGACTTTGTCAGTAAGTCGGAAACAGAATCCTCAATCAATCATGAACCCAATAGGGATATCTATTCTTTCGCCGTCGGGCACTCCGCGTCAGCTAGGATAATCGCTTCGACATCGCAGTTGGACTTCATCAGTAAGTCTTGAAATAAAATCCCTAATCACTCATGAATCGAATAAGGGTATACAATCTTTTACCGTCAGGCACTCTGCATCAGCTTAGAGGAACTTCTTTGACGTCACGGTCGAACTTCATCAATAAGTCTTGAAAGGGAATCCTTAATCACTCATGAACCGAATAAGGGTATACAAACTTTTGCCATCAGCCACTCTGCGTCAGCTTAGAGAACTGCTTCAACGTCGCAGTCAGACTTCATCAGTAAGTCTGGGGGCTTTGGCACTACTGTCAGACTTCAATCATCAAGTCTTCAAGGAAATTTTAACTTCTCTGTTCAAAACCTGTTGGGGATGACACATCTCCGCTGGGGGTTCTGGAGAACTATCAAATAACTCTGCTTCGGGGATCCAAAAATCATTCTGGGTGAATCAACTCTGTTGAGGACTTCAAGAATCGTCTTGGACAAATAACTCCGTCGGGGACTTCAAGAATCACCCTGAACCAATAACTCTGCTGGAGATTTCAGGAATCATCCTGAGTAAACACTCTGCCGGGGACTCTAAGCATCAACTTGAGCAACCAACTCTGGCGACCTCACTGGGGATTTTAAGAATCATCTTAAGCGAACCAGTCCGCTGGGGAATTCAAGAATCATCTTGAGCAAACCACCCCTCTGGAGGAACACCTCCAAAACAAGAACGGTAACGACCTAGCTCATGTTTCATATGAATATGTTTAACAATGGCGCAATGCTCCACGCGGCGGAAATGCTACGCGATTTTAGGGTAAATGCTATGCAATCATGCAAAATGTTATGACCCCATCAGCAAAATAAATGCTGAAGGGAGAATCCTCCTGTTAAGGAGAAAGAACCACTCTGGTGGAGGAAGGAATCATCCTGCCGAGGAGGAGAAGTCACACCAATCTCAATTGGATTCCGCCTGGGGAAACGAACTTCAGTCGACTGCTGCCGGGGAACAAAGTTCCACAAGAACCTGAACCAGCTCGATTAGGTATGCGAACCACAAACTACTGAGGACACACGATGTCGATCGCAGGAATAAACTACACGACCTTCGCGGCTAAAACTTTCCTAGAGATAATGACTCCGATGGGGAAATACAGCATCAGCTATTCAACACTCTCTGGGGAGAACCAATCATGGCCTGAACGGCTTCCAAGGACTCGGCTCTCTTGGGGAACTGCAAACTCGGCTGAGGATAGGCAACCAGACGATGGAATCAATCCTACCTGCCGGGGAGAGTACAACTCTATGGGGAATCTCAATTCCGCTGGAGACTTCAGTCTTGAACTATCGGAAGCTGAGCACTTGCGGATAGTCTTCTACGAGAGAACTGCACATTGACTTAGTGTTGGGAATGAACATACGCCTCAGCGCATGGCTCAGCTAGGGAAATGATGATCCTACCCAGGATATATCTCATATGGGAGACTCTATCTCTGCTTGGGGAGACATATCAATGCTCACGGTCCCATGTTCAGACTCCGTGGGGAAACACTGCTAGACTTGCTAGGGAAGAAAGGATTATCCTGCTGGGAAAAACATGCCATGAAACGAACTCGAGATGGCTTTCCCCATAATCTTATAACCTTCTGGTAAGACTCTGCAGATACGGAGAGGAACGATTCCTTCGCTTCCAACTTTTTGCCCCAGCCTACGGGATCTTTTTTGGGGATGTTCCTTGAAAGGAAATCTGCAATCTCTGCACCCAGATCTGCCTCAACATCTTGAACCTTGCAACGGTGCTTCAAATTAATAACCTTCAGGCTAAGGATGGCTTTGACGCTCTCGGGGTGACCTGCCTCAGTCTCGTCATGACTTTGCCCCTCATGGGCTGATCTGTGGGGAGTAGTACCCTTGGCTGCGAGAGATTCATCAACTCTCGACCTGATTGCCCTAGAATAGCGATTTCTGGATGGCTGACTCCCATACTGTGATCATTTGACATAGCTTTCCCCGGTTAACCGGAATACTCAGGCGTTCTGCATTCTGCCCTGATCAGATCCTTCCATCGTGGGAACTTTCCTGCCGTCAAGCGCTTACTCACTAGTAAAACAAGTTGTTCTGCATAAAAGACATATCAAATGCAATGCATATGGCAGTTTTCAAAAAATTCATTCCTGTTCACTGGAAAAAAATTTATGACATAAAAATTATGAAATCATTCATCAGCATGTCAATATTAATATAACGCTGTAATGGGAATCCTATCTAGGATTCAGTTCCGATGCAATCTTTACCAAAGTATACTCTCGAAACAAACCTATTTCAATTAGGTCTTTTAAAGGTTGTAACGTGGTCTGGTGCACGGATTAAGAAAGAAAGGATAAAGGCTCAAAATTCATTTTAACCCACCCATTCTCCTTGATGTTCTCCATCCTACGTTCAGCTAATTCGACCTTAGCGTTCACCTTTCAAAGGTTGAGTGACACTTCAAGGAATCATTCTTTTTCGAAGTGACAGTCACTCGCTTTTCGTCTTTGTTTGGGCACCGATAGCCATACGATTTCGTTCTTTCTCGAGGATTTTCTTTTTGCAATCCTTTTCGCTTTTCGTTTTTCGTTTTTTCATTTTTTTGTTCCCTAACTTTTTCCTGGACTAACTCTTTAGAGTTTCTTCAGTTTTAAAGTCCAGCAGGGTACCCTAATTTTTGCCTAAGTCGCTTGCTTTCAAGATTCGACTTAGCGGGCTTTTCTTTTTGATTCTTTTCTTTCTTTTTCTTTTTTTTGAACAAACCGTATGGCATCAGCTCGTATGACTTGTTAAAGAGATTGTGACTGTTTCACTCCTGATCGGCCAGGTTTAACCATCATGGTTTTTCAGGTACGACCTATAGCGGTGTGATTGATCCTTGAACGGACACTCCTTGTTGTAATTTGAACGCTTGGTCAAATCAACTGACGCCTACCCTGTCCCGGGTTAAGATTGAAGGTTTTTTATCTTCAGAAAGAAACTCCTACAACTAGGCTCAAAGGGGTTAACAAGGGATTCTCTTCCTTATATCTCCGGTGTTTGGGATTTGAAACAATTCTTGTACATCATCAACGGGTTTTTTATTCAAAAGCATAGCATCGGAAGCTTATGCATCATTGGATTTCGTCATCCTCCCCGTATTCCACTTAAACAAGCGTTAGAAATAAAAGAAAGCAATAGAGTGAACACGAATGGATTAGTTCAAAACATGCATATTTATTTCATTATCAATATCAGTTGAAAAAGAATCATGCTTTACAAGCGAATTTTGAAATTCTACAGGAAAGAAACTACAAATGTAAAGAAATGACATGGTAACATGTAGATTGCCAGCTTTCGGGGAACTGGGGTTTCACACTTATTTGCTGCTGAGGGGAGCGACCCTTTGAAGTCTTCAGACTCACTCAGAAGAACGACTGCTGTGAGGTCGACTCTGATTCGGGCTCCGATAGTTTTGCTGCCACGGAGCGAGAGGTTGCCGATTCTGTATGGCAAAAATAATCCAGAGACGAGGTTTGACCTAGTGAGGATCCTCTTTGTTCAGGGGTTTTCATCCTGGAGCTCGACCCAGGAACATGAAAAAGTTGCGGGCAAGGCGATTCAGACCTCAAAGACCGCGGGATATACTCCTGATCCTTCTCATCTTCATATGAGATCATGGGAACATCCATCTCTCTTGCACGATAAGAGATGAATTTGCCTGATGCTTTCATGCCGCCCGACACGAATTCAATTGTTCTTGACTCAATCATGTCTTGAACCTTATGCTTAAAAGCTCTACAGTTCAATATATCGTGCCCCGGTGCTCCAGAGTGGAACTCACAACGGGCGTTCACGTCGTAGTCGGGTGGCAGCTGTCCAGTCATTGGAGCCAACGTTCAAAGTTTAACCAACTGTAGTTGGAGCAGGAGTTGCAACAACTGGTCATAATCCATCGGGATTGGATCGAGGATTCTGTCAGATAGTCTCCTCTTTTGACCCTGTCTTCTAGGGTTGTCTTGCGGAACCAGACGTGGCCGCTGACGGGAAACATTCTGAGCTTCAAGCTGAGCATAGGGTTTTTTAGGCCTATCATGCCTGGGTGCGGGTTCTTCAGATACCCGTGGAGCAAGTATGCCAGCTGCAGCCTCGGGCTTCTGCTCATATTCTCTTCGGAGTATTTTCTTTAGTACCTCTGCCATCAGGCCCACCTGATTCTTCAGCTGGTCGTTCTCCTCTTTAAGCGCCTGCTGGTCCCTCATAACCTGCCTCAGCTGGCCTCAGACCTCTCTCAGCTCTGCTTGAACCTGTTCCATTGCTCGGATTAACCTGAGACAAACCTGAAACAACCTTATCAATAGAGGGTTAGAAAAACGGCAAGGTACCTGTTATGCAAATGGTTCATGCAAATGCAAACGCGTATCCATGTATTAGGAGGAAGTCCCCCTCGATTCTAGCTTCCAAGACAAATAAAGTCTACTGTCCAATCATGGAAAGAAAACCCTTATATATATATATATATATATATATATATATATATATATATATATATATATATATATATATATATATATATATATATATATATATATATATATATATATATATATATATATATATATATATATATATATATATATATATATATATATATATATATATATATATATATATATATATATATATATATATATATATATATATATATATATATATATATATATATATATATATATATATATATATATATATATATATATATATATATATATATATATATATATATATATATATATATATATATATATATATATATATATATATATATATATATATATATATATATATATATATATATATATATATATATATATATATATATATATATATATATATATATATATATATATATATATATATATATATATATATATATATATATATATATATATATATATATATATATATATATATATATATATATATATATATATATATATATATATATATATATATATATATATATATATATATATATATATATATATATATATATATATATATATCAGAGAAAACCCACGAGGGTAGCGTACAACAGTAACTGAATACAACTGAAGCAACGATCGTGACCCCGACTAACAGGCCTGGTGGTGATCAGCATATCAATGCATAAAATGTACAAAAGAAATACAGAGAAATCAAGTGCGGCCACGGGCACTGAAATCCTCTAGTAACTTCTTTGTAGCGGGATGATCAGGCTGGGTGAGCAGGCCCTGGATCAGCAAATCCCTCTGTCTGATGGACTCCGGGAGGTTCTCGGCAACGCTCCTAGAAACGCCTTCTTCCGAACGGTTCTCCACCCTACTCCTCTTAGCATCAGCCCGGAGTTGACAATCCATCAGGTTTGCCTTGGTCTCAACCAACTTATACTGGACATCTCGTCGCAGTGAGGCTTCAGCCTCTATCTTCTTGTCTTTGACTTCCATCTGAGCTTCCAACTGGGCTATCTGTAGCTTCAGCTTTTCTTCTCGCTCCTTGTGGCTAGTCAAAGTGTTGTTCCACAACTTCTCGTACTGGGTCAACTTCCGGTACGCCTTATCCAGCTCCTGCTTTTTGGTGGTCAATACCCCATGCACTGCCTTCAGGTCCAACCCAAGACGCTCCCTAGAATCGGTCTCCTTGGTCAAATTATCGCCCAGGTGGTTGATCAACTTTGTCTGCTTCTTGCAGGTGTGTACGGCTTCGTTCTTTTCTCTTCGGAGTTGAGCGATCTCGTTTTCCAGCTCTTCGTTGGCTTTGACTAGCCCTTCATTCTTAGCCTGAGGCTGCTCATACTTCTGGATTTCAATCATGGCAGGCTCTGCAGGGCAGTCCTGCTTGACAGGAGGAAAAGGCATCAACACTTTTTCTGCTCTGCTATGAATCCAGTCCATATAAGGAGGGTAAGCTTGATTATTGCTATTCCTCAATGAAGTCTTTCCCTTGCTGTGAACGTTATTCCAGGCATGTTCAAATCTGACCAGATCATCTCCTTCTAATGCACCCGTGAGGTACAGAGATTCCTGTACCTCTTCGTCTTTAGGAGTACCCCTCAAGGCATACCCGAATTTCCTGATAGCGATAGATGGATTGTAGTTAATGCAGCCTTTCCTGCCCACCAGAGGGACATTAGGAAAGTTGCCACAACTGTAGATGATTTCACTCCCCAGGCGATCTCTATCAAACCAATCAATGTCTTCGGCAGACAAGCTCATCAGACGCTTAGACCACTCTTTCGTCTCTGCAGTCTTTATAAAAGGACCATCCTTCGGTAGGTGAGTGACAAACCACCTGTAGAACAGTGAAGCACAACAGGATACACTTTTACCTCTTGTATTCTCGTTCTTGTAGTGCACCGAATGATACATGTCTCCAAGCAAGGTAGGGATGGGATTCTTTGAGACGAAGATACGAAGGGCATCCACATCCACAAAATCTGGAATATTGGGGAATAACATGATACCGTATATGCACAGTGCCAAAATAGCTTTGAATGCCACCCATCATTCCTTCTTGGCGAGGTGTCGGGCTTTCTCAGCTAGAAAAGGTAATGGGAACCCCCAGGCTCCATTTCTCTTGACAGTCTTTCCTTTCAATTCAGAAACCTCAATATGCAGAGCTGTAGCAATCTTAGCCAGATCTAGCTCCTGATCAATAGGCCAAAAGGGTACCTGAGCAAGAATGGGTATCTCCAATATGACAGAAAACTCTTCCAAAGTGGGGGCCAGCACATAGCTTGGAAATGTGAAGCAACGCAACGGCGAAACATAAAACTGAAGCAGAGTCTGGAGTCCGTTCAATTCATACACAGATGGCTTGCACACAACACTGAGCAGCTTCCCATAGGTTCCTCTGAAGTCTCTCATCGCTTCCTTACCAGGCAAAGAAATCAAACCCCTCAGAGTAGTAATGTCTGGAGTAGGAAATTTGTAGGCCAAAGTTCTTCTCACATTGGGCTCCATGATGGACACAGAACGGACAAGATTGCTAGAATCGAGAGAGAACTGCACACCTGCAACACAGATACATGTTAGATGCAACGCAATATGAAAATGTAAATGCAAATGCAAAATGCAGGAGGAGATCAAGGGTGTTGTGCTGTGCTGTGTTTTGCTATGAAGTGGCAGGTCATAATTTTGTTTCAGCAAGAATATACCACAGTCTGATAATAAAGTCCTACTGAAACCCACAATACTGATTCACTATCAAGAAAACCAGGTTGTCTGAAGGTTACGATTTCTTGCAATAACCCGACCCTGCTCATAGGTACGGACCTAATCACGGAAAAGGTACGGCATCCTATGCGTTCACCAGCGTCACAGACTTTCAAGAAACGATGATACGATACCCAGAAGGTGTGGCATCATCATCTCTTGAAGTGGCCTCACTCAGCTGAATCACAAGTGATCGGTTCCCAGAGTCGACAATCCTTAGATCTGAAATCCTTTCAACGGCCCACTGGGCTGGAAATGGAAATCATCTCAAAGAATCTCGTCTGAGTGCAGATTGCGTGGGAACTAGTGCGTGCCTAACATGCAGGTTCACCACTAATCTGCTCTAATACTATGTAGCTCTCAAGCCTGGGTCTGGCTTATCACTCATCAGAGCCCCTCCCACAACAACATAGATAATCATATCATACTGAAAATAAAACGCGGGAAATAAAATGCGATAAATAAACACAACCCAATAGGTAAACACGCAAGCGCTAGGATTGACTCGCACAGGGAACTGTTGGAGTCCCCAGCAGAGTCGCCAGCTGCTGGGGATGACCCAGACAGCTAGGAAGAAAATCCAAGGCGAGACTCACATAGGGAACCATGAATTCCCAGCAGAGTCGCCAACTGTCGCTACCGTAAAAATAAGGTGTCGGCAAAACAGAAGAGTCGCCACCTTTCGTTATTTATCCCTCAGAACAGGAAAGGAAACGATCGGGAAAACCTGACGAAAAGGTATAAGACAAGGTCATCGCAACCATTGTCTGGATTCGGGAGTCGGTTACGCAAGGGGAAGGTATTAGCACCCCTCACGTCCATCGTACTCGATGGGATCCATGCTTGTTGTGTTTATCTGACGGGTTGGTTTCATCTATCTACCTATCTAGGCTGGTCTGAAAAGAAAAGAAAAGGACTCGGCAAAGCGTCACACTTTATGCCTACGTATTCTCATCAGAGAATGAGAAATCAGAGTCAACGTAGTTCGACTAACTACAGGGTACTGGATGGGGGAAGGTGGCTCGCCAATTCGTCAGTATTGTACCTACGTACTCTCAACATGTATGACAGATCAGAGCTTACGTAGTTCGAGATAATACGGATTACGGGAATTCAGATTCATCTGTTTTTCGAGTAGGGTTAAAAAACAGTTCCAGCAGTTTGGTGTATGCAGCTCGACCCTTGGAGACTTATGCGTTACCGTTTACGGTAGAACTGGGAGTTAACGACACTCTTTTCCTCAGAAAATCTTCCTTTGCATTATGGGCCCACGAGGCAAAACGTTTGAAGTTTGTTTTCTGTCTTTTATGGAAGAACTGTCTTTTATGGTTGTCTGTAGTTTGTACAGAACTAGAGACTATGACTTAGGAGCGAATGTGTCGTATAGCGTCCAAAGGACATATACTAAACACCCTAGATGATTGAGAGGAAACCGCTCAATCATCACTTCCCAAGTAGCTTAAGGCTCGTAACGCGCTTATACTAACTTGCCTTTATTACGTTTTTTACTGTTGTGTTGAGATTAGAAGAGAACAAACTCTATGGGGAGACTGTCAAGTCCTAATATTGTCATGCCAAGGATTCATCCTATGGTTGAGGTTTGAAACAGGGAACTCCTAGAAGTTATCATGCATAGGTTTCAACCTAAAGTTCTAACCATTACTTCCTTATCAAAGGAAGTGAGATTCCTAGGGGATCATATCAATGGGATACAGAAACAGATAAAGCATCAGCTAAACAGTAAACAATAAATAGTAAACAGTAAAGATGCACATGTAATGCAACAATACAAACAGAGGGAGACTCACTCAACCTCTTAGCAATCAAGCAAAGAAAAACAGACAAAATAGACAAGCAGAGGGAGCTCACTCAACCTCTATTATGCAAATACGTCAAGTAGAAAAAAGAAAAACAACACCCAAGCAAGGGGAGGATCACCTCAACCCTTAATGCAAATAAGCAGAGGGAGACTCACTCAACCTCTAAGCAATCATGCTCCTATGCTTAAACTATTCTAATCATGCACTATCCTAATGCAACACACCACTCAATCAATGAATGAGGAAAAGGACTTATGACAAATAATGGATTCATTCCACAAGTAGTCACACAAGGCTTCTATCCTAAGGAAAGAAATTGGGTGTTGGGAGGCAAGGGTAAGTTCTACAGGAACTTATCCCAGGCACTCAACCAACTAAAAGAGATTCGGGGGAATCCTAAAGGTTTGGCTCCTTAAAGAGGTGTGCAACATTCCCCCCATAGGAGGGACTATGCTACCTCAGGAAGATTCCTAAGAAGAAATTGAATGAGAAAATATTAGGAGAATGGAGATGAGAAGCAAGGTAAGTTCCACAGGAACTTACCGCAGACACTCAACCAACTCCACTTCCTTAGAGGGAGCTTTCATGGACTCAGCCCCTTTATGATAGTGCAATGTATTCCTCCACAGGAGGAAACATGCTCACAAGGGGGATTCCAACTAAGCAAGGAAAATTGAAGAGGAAACTACCCCTATAGGAAGAATCATCCTCCTATTTAAGCTTCTAAAGAAACCAAAAATGATACCTTCTAAGGACCTCTATCCTAAAGATTCAAGGGTTCGAAAGGAGGCATCTGTCTACTTACCAATCTATCAAGAAAGGAAATGGGACCTAGAATCATCTAATGGTCATTTACAAGCCTAATCTATACACTTAACCTAGTTAGGATCACCTAAACTAAGGCCAATTTGTAAAATGGGAACTTAATAGAAAATCATTCCTAAAAATTCTAAGGAAAATACTACACTATCCTACATGTATCAACATTCTATGGTCCAAAAATCAGGGGTTAAACCTAACTCAAAAGGCTCAAACTAAATCTAAAACCTCAAGAGTACACTAAAGGGATCCAACAAAGACCACTCCTAAACAACTACCCTAAAATCCTATTTACAATCATCTAAAAATCATAACAAAAATCTCATAACATCATCAACATGTATATAATCAGTACACAAAATTTCAATATCTAACTCACAAACATGAATGAGAAATAAAATCCACAAGCTCAACATACAACCGTTCCATTATTAAAAACATACTCCAGTAGAAAATATGAAATTAATTGCGAAAGAAATGGAAAATTAAAATAAAAAACTTGGAAATGTTATAGACATTCCAAACTATATCCACATATTTTTTCATGATTTATTGAGGACAATTACCATTTTTCTTGAATTAATAACAAACAAGTGATAAACAAAAAATAAAAGAAAAAGAAATAAAGGAATTAAATGAAGGGAGGTGTAACCAGCAGGATTCTATGAGTTATTGGCTAATGGGCCTCGCAGATGGGGGTGCAGATAGCGCTTCACCTAAGCCCAACTGAGTTGTAAAACTCAGCTTTATTGATTAATTAATGGAACGGGCCAGGGGGGACATATAGCAGTATTTCACACGTTAAATGGTTGGGCCTAACTAGTGACGGGTGGGGATAGCATGCAGGAGTTAAAGCCCAGAGTTTCAACTCATGACACTCCGCGTTTCATTAAAGGGGAAAAAAGTCACACTTGGCCACGCCTTGATCATCAGATGCGTTTACCAATTCAACTCTTCAGCGCCATCGGAGGTCACGATACAAGCTGATATTTTAAACATCAAAACAGAGGGAAAAAAATACACGGTGGCTATGCAATTTCTCACGGTGGCCGGCCTAGCGTCGGTCATCCCCTACCTCGCAACGAGAATTCAACTCTTCAGCGCCATCGGAGGTCACGATACAAGCTGATATTTTAAACATCAAAACAGAGGGAAAAAAATACACGGTGGCTATGCAATTTCTCACGGTGGCCGGCCTAGCGTCGGTCATCCCCTACCTCGCAACGAGAGCCATACCAGAACCCTATCCTCAACGAAAATTCAATTTCTTTACATCATTCAACTCGTTTCTCTCCCTAGATCACTAATCCACCATTCATTTTCACTTTTAACTAATATTCAGGGAGATACATGAACAACAACTTGGATCACCATAACACCAACTCTCACGATTCATCATAAAACCTATACAGAATCCATCTATGTTTCAATCATAACTTAACCGCATGTATCTAGAGCCTTAAATGCACATAATTAAAGAGGAAATTTGAGATGAAGAACCTGACACAAAGCTTCGAATCTGGTGACTTCTAGAGCTCTACGTGCTTCCAAAAGGTGCAGATCCCTTCAATGGATGATGATGAACAATTCTTGAAGTCTAATTCCTTCTGAAACTCTCTCAATCTCACAATTCGAAAACCAAGTTTCAAGCTTCTTCACACACTTTCTCTAACTGATTCTCAACAGAATTTGCCACTAGAAGCTTCTGGGAATGACCTAAATTCAATTTATAATCTGTTTGACACCTTTGGAGGCCCAATCAAAGCCCAATTTGTGATATCCAAGTTTCACTTTTTTCTCAAAATTCCAATCATGGTATCCACGAATTTGGCTTGTTATCACTCTCAATCCACTTTAGTCCACTTTCTTAAGGGTTATGGAATGTATTAGAGTGATTTTTCTCCTTTGATTTCAACCAAAGGGGTGTGTTTGATATGTTACTTCATCATGAAGTAATCCTCCAAATGACCATGTTATATACCTTAATTCAAAAATGTAATGATGCCAAAGTGTTTAGAACTTATTTTCCAATCAAAATGAGCACAAATTTGGCTTGAAATCATTCAATTATCAATTGTTTTGAATTTTTCCATTTTAATTCATTAAAATGGTCCTTTTGTGAAATTTCTTCAACCAATGCTTGTTTTAATCCATATCAATGGACTCTTGATACTTGGCTAATCTAAAAACATCATTTTGAACAACTTTCATGTTGAACAAAACTCCATTTGAAGCTTGCAAGATAGTGAAATGGACACATAATTCAAAATGACCTGTAATGTCCAAATACCCAAAATACTCTTGACTTGTCAAAGCCATAACTTGAGTTCTACAAATCCAATCATGGACTTCTAGTACTCTTTAGAAAGCTAAGAGAATAAGGAACAACATTCATATTGACCAAAAGTTCATAGGAATCATCCTTCTAGGGAAAACGTGTCATGCAAGTTGGGTAACTTTCAAGCTCCAAATTCACATGCCTCAGATGACTTGTAACTTGTCTAGCTCATAACTTGAGTTCTATAAACCCTATCAAGGACTTCTAGTACTGAAACTAAATCTATGATCATGCCCTACAACAATCATGTAGGGGTCAAGATGAGATGAAGATCATATCTTGAGTTAAATGGCCTGGAAATCAGGGGTCAAGCTAGGGGATTTTATACTGTCAAGTCTTAGAAACCCTAGCTTGAAACTTCTCAAACTCTTCAATCATGATGAGTTAACCTTGGAATAATCCTTATAACATCTCAATGTATCCATCCATGGTCACATTGCGCTTGAATTAAGTCTCAACCTTCTTCAAATCCTCAGTTGACTTAGGGTTGACCCAGTCAAACCCTAGCTGCGCCAATCATGGCTGAGGCTTTTTAGTATTGCATAAGGACTTGTATGAGCTCCCACATGAACTTCAACATTTCTCATGAGCTCTCTCAAGACCTTAAGTCCAACTTCATGGCTTCAGAACCATCTGATGGCTTTCCACAATTCTCAAGTTATGAGACACACACTCTTGGTTTCAACCAGTCTCTCTGAGGCTCGTTTAACTTCTCTGACAAGGATATCAACCCTTGAACACTTGAATAACCTTCTTAGCTAGCTTCCCAGTCTTGTGTAGCTCTTAATTGGTAATCATACCTCTTGATCTCCTGCATACATGTCAATGAAATGCAAATGATAATGATAATGTGAATGAAATCAAACACAAGCTAGGTAAAGAAAAGTTGGGCAAATTTTGGGGTGCAACATTATCCCAAGCTCCTCCCTTTTCCAACACACAAGCTCTCAAAAGCTCCTCAAGTGACTGAACCATCCTCTCTGTCTGACCATCGGTCTGCGGATGGTAAGCTGAACTCAAACGCAACTTCGTACCTAAAGCACTTTGTAAACTCTCCCAAAATCTCAAAGTAAACCTCAGATCTCTATCTGACACAATGCTAGACGGAATACCATGCAAACTGACAATCCTCTCAATATACATCTTATCCAACCTCTCCAACGGGTAATCCATTCGCATAGGAATAAAGTGAGCAGATTTGGTCAATCTATCCAGAATAACCTAAATAGCTTCAAAGTTATTCGGCGTCCTTGGTAAACCAGATACAAAATCCATAGAAATGCTATCCTATTTCCACTCAAGAATAAACAACGATTTCATCAAACCTGACGGTTTCTGATGCTCAATCTTCGACTTCTGACAAGTCAAACAAGAATACACAAACTCGGCAATATCCTTCTTCATACGAGGCCACCAAAACACTTTCCTCAAATCTTGATACATCTTAGTAGCACCCGGATGAATACTCAATCCACTACGATGCCCTTCTTCAAGAATACTCTTCTTAAGCTCAACAACATCAGGAACACAAACTCTATCATGACACCTCATGATACCATTTTCATCAATCCGAAAATCACCACCTTGACCTTGATTGATCAGAGTCAACCGATCAACTAAACTCAAGTCATACTTCTGTCCTTCCCGAATCTCGTCCAGAATACCACTAGTAAGCTTTAACATACCCAGCTTAACTCCGTAAGAAGTCTTCTCACACACCAAACTCAAATCACAAAATTGCTCAATCAATTCCAACTCTTTCACCATCATCATCGACATATGCAACGATTTCCTACTCAATGCATCAGCTACCACATTTGCTTTACCCGGATGGTAATTCAAACCAAAATCAAAATCCTTCAGAAGTTCTAGCCATCTTCTCTGCCTCGCATTCAATTCCTTCTGATCAAAGAGATACTTCAAACTTTTATGATCACTAAACACCTCAAATCTCGAACCAAACAAATAATGCCTCCAAAGTTTCAACACAAATACAACAGCGGCCAACTCTAAATCATGCGTCGGATAATTCTTCTTATGCACTTTGAGTTGCCTTGAAGCATAAGCTACAAGTTGTTTATTTTGCATCAACACACCTCCTAAACCCATCAAAGAAGCATCACAATACACCACAAACGGTTCTGTCGGATTCGGCAAAATCAAAACAGGAGATGTCGTCAATCTTCTCTTAAGCTCTTTGAAACTCCCTTCACACTTTGCATTCCAAACAAAATCTTGACTTTTCCTAGTCAACCGCGCCAACGAAAATGATAACTTGGCAAATCCCGCCAAACTAAGAAAACTTCTAATCTCAAAAACTGATTTCGGAGTCTCCCATTGCGATACCGCTTCTACCTTCGACGGATCAACTGCAATACCTCTACTCGAAATCACATGACCAAGGAAACTCACTTCCTTCAACCAAAATTCACACTTAGAGAGTTTAGTGTATAACTGCTTCTCTTTTAATACAGATAACACAATCCTCAGATGCTCCACATGTTCTTCTTCACTCTTCGAATAAATCAAAATATCATCAATGAAAACAACCACAAACTTGTCCAAATAAGGATGGAAAATCCTATTCATTTACTCCATAAATACACCCGGTGCATTAGTCACACCAAATGGCATCACAAAATACTCATAATGTCCATACCTCGTTCTAAAAGCAGTCTTCTGAATATCCTCAGCCTTCACGCGTATCTGATGATACCCAGATCTCAAATCTATCTTACTGAAGACACTCGCACCAACCAACTGATCCATCAGATCATCAATCCTCGGAAGTGGATATTTATTCTTGATAGTCACCTTGTTCAATTGTCTGTAATCCACACAGAGTCTCATAGAACCTTTTTTCTTCTTAACCAACAACATCGGTGCACCCCACGGTGACACACTTGGACGAATAAACCTCTTCTTAAGTAGATCTTCAAGTTTACTCTTCAACTCTTTCAATTCCGATGCGAACATACGATATGGAGCCATCGATATCGAACTAGTTCCAAGAATTAAGTCGATCACAAACTCCATTTCTCGTTCCGGCGGTAAATCTATTATCTCCTCAGGAAAAACTTCCAGAAAGTCATGGACAATTGGTAAAGTATCAATCGTTCCACTCTCACCAATGCTCACCGTTGCCATTAACAAAAGTACCTTAGCACCATCTTGCAGTGACTCCTTCACTTACTTAGTAGTCATAAACAAATCTTCTTCATCCTCAGGTTCAGGAAAAATAACCGTTTTGTCAAAACAGTTAATATATACATGATTGAATTCCAACCAATTCATCCCAAGAATAACATCAAGTTGATCTAAGTGAAGACACACCAAATCAACTCCAAAGTCTTTACCAAAAATACTCAATGGACAATTCAAACACACATACGGGGTAGTTACCGAACCCATAGAAGGAGTATCAATAACCATACCTCCACTCATAACAGACAACTCAAGACTTAATCTCTCAACATAATCAAAGGAAATAAAAGAATATGTAGCTCCAGTATCAATTATAGCGATCAAAGGTATACCATTAATGAAGCACGTACCTCGGATCAATCGATCTTCACTAGCAGTCTCCGATCCTGATAGAGCAAACACTTTCCCATTCCCTTGAGTCTTATTTGGCTTGTCACACTTGGTACTAATGTGCCCTTGCTCACCACAGTTGTAGCAAGTCACGTTCGCACTGCTTCTGTACTCAAGAGCTTTATGGCCTGGCTTCCCACACTTGAAACACTTCATCCCAACATTCATGCACTCAGGAGCACGATGTCCCGCTTCACCGCAATTATAACATCTTACCGGGGTGAAAGCTCCTCCCCCACTCGGCTTCTTGCCGTAACCAACTTTATGTTTCCCCTTCTCTGCATGAGTCACATACGACTTTCCTCTAAATTGACCTTTTCCTTTCTTGTCACTTAAACTCTTGTAGTGGCTAGACCGAGCCCTACTGTCTTCATCATAAATTCTACTCTTGTTCACCAACTTAGAAAATCTCCTAATCTCCTGATAACCAACAGCTTGCTTGATTTCAGGCCTCAAACCATTCACAAACTTAAGACACTTGGATCTCTCTGCATTAGCAGTGTTATAATGAGGACAAAACTTAACCAATTCCTCAAATCTTGCGGCATACTCGGCCACAGTTGAGTTACCCTGCTTCAGCTCAAGGAATTCAATTTCCTTCTTACCACGCACATCTTCTGGAAAATACTTCTCTAGAAATGTCTCTCTAAAAAGATCCCAAGTAACCACAATCTCATCCTCTTCAAACCTTTGGCGAGTATTACCCCACCAGTCCTCAGCTTCCTCTTCAAGCATATGAGTGCCAAACTGCACCCTCTGCGCATCCAAACAATTCATGACTCGAAAGATCTTCACAATCGCTTTCAGCCAAACTTGTGCTTTGTCAGGTTCATGAGTTCCCTTGAAAATAGGTGGATTGTTCCTTTGGAACCTTCCCAAAGCACGAAACTCATCATCAGCGTTATTTCCAACATTCACATTGGCTTGAGGATTCTTCCCAATCGCTCCAGCCAACCTCGTTAACGCCTCAGCAATCGCCTCATCATTTCTGCCTACAACCATTGTTCTTGATTTCCACAACAAATCCTCGTTAGAACAACCATTTGGATAATGCTATACACATATACCAATGCATAAGGGAATGAAAACTTTAACAACTTGGTCAACAGACCGACCTGCTCTGATACCACTTAATGTAACACCCCCTTCTATACCTCCAAATAAACAAACAAATCACATAATAAAATTTCATTAGAGTAAATTTGAAACATGGTATAAAATAAGTATGCCACATCATTCACCAAAATAACATACAACACCTGCTCTATAAAAGATATGCAACAGTGAGGTAGTTCAATAGAGGAACTTAGTCCTTACACCCACATCTCAATATTTAGAATTAAAGCGGAAAATATAAACATTGAATCACTTAAAACATGTAATCATATAAGTACATATCATTCAGTTTGTTTCACCACAATATTCGTGTTTACATAAACATTTACCATCATATACATATACAAAATGTATCCCAAAAGAATACTATACAATCCTAACTACCCGGTGCTACATATCATAGCATAACCGGCCAAAAGAATGAAGCTATACTTCACAAAAGACTTCCATCAAAGCTAATCTGCAATGCCTCATAGAGCATTATAAAACAGCAGAAGGGTGAGAAATATTATTATAATAATCAACCCATATATATATATATATATATATATATATATATATATATATATATATATATATATATATATATATATATATATATATATACACACAAGCATAGAATACACAGATTCCACATTTCTCACCACAATTCATTCATAACTCATCATACATTTCACAACATGTAGAAACACACATGGATAATCTCAAAACATGTTTCATCATGCACATATCCATAGTTCTCACTCAATAATCCACACACAAGCATAATTCATATAACAATGATGTCTATGCTATGTGACCCAACACAACTCAATGCAACTCATGCCATGTGGTACCAACACTTGTTATCATTTTGCGGTTTTTACACTTAAACCGGGTCCACTCTTCTAGACCGATAACCACAAAAGCTCGTCCTCTAAGCTTTCAAACCCACTCTTCTAGGCTTGGGACAAGTCACTAGTCTCCATGAAACTAGCAAACATTTCCTCTTGACTAAATGATGCATATGCAATCAGCCACCAAATGCACTTAAGACCGTTCTCGCATCTTAATCTCATGCATTCTCAAATAATTCATCACATACGAATTATAATCATGATTGCACAAACAACATATTCATATTCAATATCATCAATATGTTTACCAAGCAATGCACACATATCCACAATATGTTCTCATGCATTATTCACATACAATTACAAGCAATACACACATATTCACAATATGTTCTCATGCATTATTAATAACATCGTGCCAACGGCAACGCACGCAATCACAATCACCATCCATTTTCAATCAATTTAAACAATGCATATATTGTCAAAAGATCACATTCCATAATCGAGTCTCTAGCGAGTCACGCTCGCTAGCATGCTCTCCTAGCGAGTCTCTAGCGAGTGCTCGCTACCTGTTCGTCTATCGAACAAGCTCGCGAAGGCAAACAGAAGCTACTGTCTTGCTTCGCTACCCAGCTCGCTACAGCGAAGTCCTAGCGAACCTTCGCTGCCCCATTCGCTAACAGCGAAGAACCTCAAATCCATTTTGCCTAAGTCTGGGACCGCTCGCTACCTACTCGCTATAGCTCGCTGCAGCGAACGTTCCCGACCAACTCGCCTAGCAAACAAGCTAGCGAGTGTCTGCGAACTTCAAAACCCTCACTGTCCAACTTTCATAACTCTCCACAAAACCGACCGATTCTCACCAAACAAGTTCCATAGCCTTAGTCTAACCTCCCTCGACTAAATTATACTACTTATTCTTAATTTTGACCGTTAAAACTCGGTTTCTATCGATTAAACTCATTATTCCTTAGAATGGAAAATGGAGAAAACATCCAAACAATCCAAACCAATCATACATAGTCATAGACATTGATAGAATAAAAATATTTCACACCCTTACCTTGGTTAAACCGATGCTTGAAAGTTGTTCTTGAGCTTTTCCAACTTTTCCTTCTTCTCCTTCTCTTTTCTCCTCTTTCTCCTTCTTTCTCTATTCTTTCTCTTATGTTTCTATCTTTTCCTCTTCTTTCCACTTTTCCTTATATTCCTTCCATTCTATTTCCTTCCATAAATTCTCCTCTCAAATATCTACCAATAATCCCAATAATGAAAACAATCCTAATTAATTAATTAATTAACATGAATAATTAATTATTGAAAAATTGGGCTGTTACACAAAGCGCCATTGCTTTGCCGAGTCACTTTTTTTTCTTTTGTCCTTGAGCCTTTAGCTAGATAGTTTCAATCACCCTTTTAGATAGACAACAAGCGTGGATCCCGTCGAGTACGACGGACGTGAGGGGTGCTAACACCTTCCCCTTGCGTAACCGACTCCCGAACCCGAGATTTGGTTGCGATGACCGATCTTATCCCTCTTTTCGTTAGGTTTTCTCTGAGTGTTTCCTTTCCCTCTCTTGGGATAAATAACACACGGTGGCGACTCTTTTGTCATTGCCGGCCTCGATTTTCGCAGTAGCGATAGGCACTTAGCAATGGAATGGCCTTTCTTGCAACAATATAGACATGAAAAGTTAACTTTTGAATTACCTTTGCTATCTTTATCTCTTACAACATATTTGTATTTTTGATATGGATTAACCATACTCTTTCTAAAATTAGATTTATCGATGGAAAAAGTAATTTTGGGCTCTAGAGCCTTGTTAAGTTTGGCATTTAGGTTTCTAACTTCATTTTGCCAAATGTAACAAGTGTCACACCCAAAGTTAACTATTCTACTTCTTAGATCCTCACAACCTGCTTTAGTACTTTCCACTATGGAAGCTTTAAGTGCCTTAAGTTTCTTTTCGGACTCTTGAATCTTTTGCTCTAAGTGAGCAAAAATTTGATTATTTGAGGCAAGCCTTTTAAAGGTTTCTTTTGCTTCATAATGCAAAGTATTAAATGCAGTTTGAAATTCAAAATGAGACATGATGGAGGAATTTTCATATTTAGCATGTCGTACCTGTTTTTTCTTGTTTTTTTGGTGAGCAGAAAGACACAAATTTACAGATTCATCTTCATCACTTGAGCTTTCATCCTCGAAGGAATCGTTATCGCTTTCCCAAGCTATATATGCTCTCCTCAGCTTGGATTGCTTCTTATGTGATCTATTTGATTCCTTTTCTTTTCCCTTTTTGTTCAAGGGACAATTCGGTTTATAATGCCCGGTCTTTCCGCAAGTGTAACATGACCCTCTTGTTTTGTTCCCCTTGGTGTCATCATTTCTAGAGTGCCTAGATTGTTTCCGGAAGTTGACAAGATTCTTCTTGGAATGTTGGATTCCATTATTTCTAACATAGTAGTTGTAACGCTTTACGAACAGCCCCATGTCCTCACTCTTGTCGTCTTCTTCGTCGTCACTCGACGTGTAATCACTATGCTCTTGCAGCTTTTAAAACAATGTTGTTAGATCCAAAATTGTAAGGTCATTTGCTTCTTTGATGGCGGTTACCTTTGGCTGCCATTCCCTATTAAGACATCTCAAAATTTTGTTAGGAGCAACATCATTGGCCACTGGCCTACCTAGTGAATGCAATCTATTGATGAGTAAATTTTTTTGCATGTCCGTAATGGTTTCCCCTTGCTCCATGTAAAAGAGATCGAACTCTTGTGTTAACATGTTGATTCTCGCTAGCTTAACGTCATTGGTCCCCTCATGGGCGACTTGCAATGAGTCCCACATAGCTTTTGCTGTTAAACAATTAGAAACCCTATAATATTCATCAACTCCTAATGAGGAGATCAAAATATTTTTGGCTTTCTAATCGTAATTATATTTTTCCTCATCATCATCAGTCCATTGTGCTTCGGGCTTAGGCACAACCACATTATTCACATCGGTCATAGTTATTTCCATTGGACCGTTGAGAATAACATTCCATACTTTTCTATCTATGGAATTAATGTGCACCCGCATACAGACCTTCCAATAACTGTAATTTTCTCCATTAAAAACGGAAGCTCTATTATAGGCCCCTTTAGGTTCGTTAGCCATTTTCTATAAAGTTATACTTGAAGCACAAAGTGAATCGGTGCTCCTAATACCACTTGTTAGACGATGGCACGGATCTAGAAGAGGGGTTGAATAGATCCTTATTAAAAAATTCATTCGGCGCTACCAATAAAATTGGTTTTAAGAAATTGTTTAAATTGCGGAAGCGGCCATGGAAAAATTACCGTTTATAATGAACCGTTACTAGAAGATCGGATATGCGTCTAGCCTTTGGAAATTGATAATGAGAAATGAGCAATGAGAATGACTACGCTAGTCACACTATCAATTGATTTATAACACTACTTGGTATGACTAGTTCCAATGCCTTAATATGCCAACAAAATAGTTGGACAACACAAGAGAATTTTGGTTCAGACAATTTATCAAACACTTAGCGGGCGGAGCACTCCTAGTGATTTTGGCCTTGAGTAAGTAGCACTAGTATAATATAAATGTAACCAATTGTTGAATCGTTTATACAAGAATGGAATAGCAAATGAACAAACAAACTCCCTTGTTATTGAATATGCTTTCTCTTCTTGTCCCTTGATTCGAGTCGAATCAAGTTCTTCGATTGCTTGTGGATGAACCTCCGAGTACAGATCCTTGGTTGAACAACCTTGCATTTTCAAACCCCAGCCCGGCTGATATCAAACACTTGCTAATCAAACCCGAACCTCTCCTTCTGTCATACCCTAAATTTGTCCTACCCATTTTCAATTATTTTCACTTTTCTATTTTATTTTCTATTTTACGTTGTTTGCTTATTTCTTGTTATTTAGACACGTGTCTGCTCGCAATTGGTCGATTTTTTAGAAATTTATCTTTATGACCAATTAAGGCGTGACACATGGCCTAACAACCTTTTTGTGAATATTATTTTCTTAAACTTTTTCTTTTTTTTAAAATATTACTAATAATATTTTTTAGTAATTATTTTTCGTTTTTTAAAATTTCAGTCTATTTTTATATTTCTTTTAATATTTATTTAATGATTATTGTTAATATTTATGTTAATATATCAATCTAATTTTTACTTATTATATTTGTTAATATTTAGTAGTAATTATTAGCTAGGATAAAGAAAAATTAAGAGAATAGGGTCAATTTTTGAATTGAGAAAGCAAAGCGAAGCCCACTTGAACGGCCAGTTAGGGTTGAACCCAGCATGCTATAAGAGAAGGGAAGAATTGATTGAAGAAAAAAAATCTAACTTCGGTTACTGTTCACTCTTCTTCTCTAAGCAGAACGGCCGCCCCCTTTCTTAGAAACCCTAATTTACTGTTCATCACCCCTGAAATCAAAAGTCGGCGGCGTGACCTTTCACCATCATCTCCATCAGACCATCTCACAGCCACCCAAACCTTCCTCACCTTCACAACTACAAAACCCCCATATCCGGTTCACTTCCGTCTGCCTTCATCCCCAACTCTCTTTCTGTTGCGCCACCATTTCTTCGCCGATGGATAAACCCTAGCCGCTGACGAACTTTCCCCTTTTCAAAACCCTCTCGTCTTTCTCTATCACCCTCAACGAATACCATTTCCATCCCCTTCAATACCTCTTCTTCTCGAATCATTCTCAATCATCCAAAGAAACAACCCTCACAACCTCCATTCTATGTCGTGCAGAGTTCCGACCACCGTGAAACACATTTCACCTCAAGATCCATCCAACAAGAACGTCGTATAAGCCCTTTCGAGTCTGATACCATAGATCGACCAAGGACGTAGGGAATAATGATGTCGACGACCTTGCGACAACCCTCGTGTAAACACATCAGCTTTGCATTTGGTTCAACGGATTCGACACTGTTATCTGGTATTTGTTCTGTTTCAATTTCAGGTCGAAGTTTATCTTGTTTGGGTTAGATATCAGGTCAACGGAGTTAAGGGAGTTCGTGTTCCTCTATTGATAACAGCTCAGCTTCGGTATCATTCAACGCATCCAGCTTGATGAATTCGTAACATGGGGGTCATTTCTTTCCAATAGCAACAATCAACAACACACGTTGGCTTTCACGGTTTCTGAATTATTCAAGAGTTGAGTCGAATATGCCGTTACAATTGTGACCACCTCTTCAACAACAACTTTGTGACAAATTCGGCGAGATGGTTTCGGTTTATGGAGACAGAGATGAGCGAGAAAGCGAGAACGGGTTATGTTACGCTTACATTTTCCTTCTTTATTTTCAGTTTTGTATTATTTTGCTGTTCAGTTTGGTTGTGTTTTCATTTACGTGCAGGTTGTGAATACTTGATTAAAGCGAATGGGAATATGAATAGATAGTACTCGGTTTGCTTTGAGTTTGAATCTAAATGCGGGCTCAGTGTGCATTGTGATTCGAGCTCATTTCGGTTCGCTTTCAGCTAAGGAGCCAAGGATTGTTGTTAACTACAAGGTTGAAGATAAGCAGTTTGTAGCTGAAGAGTTTTCTTCAAAGGGTTCCGATGGAGAGGCTTCAATGAATTTCCAGAATGAAGGAAAATACTGTGTAGATTGTTAAATCAATTAACTCAGTAGAAGTCTCAGGATTTAGTCAAAGAAGGATAGAAATTGGAGTAACAGATTTGATGCAATCACAAGCAAGGACGATAACTCATCGGTTCGTTCGCTTCAAGCAACTGTGTTGAAACAGCAATATCGCAGCAGTTTTGATAGTGCCGCAACGTAACGCAACTCGTGGTTCCCTTCGACAAAGAGCCTCGATCGTAACTCTTCAGCAACGTCAAACGATATCAACAACAGCAGGAGTATTAATTTCAGAATTTCAGAATCACGGTGATACGGTGCGGGTATTATAACCAGTTACAGACTGATATTTTACTTTTATTTCGTTTTTCTTTTTGCTGGGAAAATTGTTACTCATTGTTGTTGCTATTGATCTTCGCTTTTGATTACGTAGCAAATATGGAATCATCAATGTAAGTATGTTGCTGTGTGTATGCAGATGTTGTATCATGTTTCGATATTGTGATGGTTTTTATTGCATTTTTGTGGAATGATACTGTAATAGAGCATTTTGTTGGACATATTTTTGTTGGATCACGTTTTTTCTTCACAAGCACAAGCAAAAAAGCCTTGGAAGCCTCAAGCTGCCTTAATTATCTGACGTTGGTGTGGTTGTTCATAGATTTGTGAGGACTGGTTCGTACTATAGAAACTATATTACGGCTGTGATTCAAGTGTGTCAAAAATGCAACCTCGTCGTTTTATGTAGTGGTTTCATACGCAATAAACAAAGGGGGTTTCATCGGAGGCGCTTTTCGAATTCAAGTTAATAGCGACTTGTATTCAATTGGAGAAGCTTCCGCCACGATAATGTTGTATATCCTACCGCTATTGCGAAGATGCGAGCATATGTACCTCATGGAGGTAATGGAGGCATGTGTTGTAACGTGGGCTTTGTCTTGAAATTAGCTTCTGATAAAGATTGATTGATTAACCTGAGTTTTATTAATTAATTTTGCTAATCATTTTTAATTAACTTAATTATTCGTTTAGTTGGATAATTTTGATGATTAAATTTAACTAGCCTAATTAATTGATTAATCTAATTTTAATTATTTAACTTTATTAATCAATTTCAATTAATTTAATTATTTGATTTAATCGAAAAATTTTAATAATTAATTTGGATTAATATAATTAAATAATTTAATAAACTTTGATCAATTTGACTTTGTTGGATAATATCGGGTCAATACCATTCTGTCATTCATTCGGGTAAGATTGATTTATTAGTTTCATTATATTCTATCCCCATTTGAATAAAGTGTATCCCATTCCCAAGAAATGCAATATGATTTTATCACCTTTTCCTTAATCATGTTTTAAAATCATTTTTAAAATTAAATTATCGATTTATCGAGCCCTTTCCACCCATATAAGTCGAGTGCTTTCAAAGCCTCGCCATCGACCTTTGATCACCATACACAATATTTTAAAGCTTAATCCTGAGCTTCCTTACAGTGACAC
This sequence comes from Lathyrus sativus, assembly GCA_963859935.3. Classification (NCBI taxonomy): domain Eukaryota; kingdom Viridiplantae; phylum Streptophyta; class Magnoliopsida; order Fabales; family Fabaceae; genus Lathyrus; species Lathyrus sativus. The sequence goes on along the minus strand of OZ012740.1, from coordinate 319,391,685 downwards.
CTATTTGATCAATTATTTCTAATTGGTCACTTTGCTAGTGCACACACTTAAAATTTAAATTCAAACCTCGACTCACCTCGAGTACTTTTTCAAAGCAAACTAAATCCTTGAAGCCTAGCACTTCTTGAGTTTTTGGACAATTGTTATTGAGGCATACGCCTTAAGTAATATATCATTCGAATTTTCGTTCTAGTGCGCTCTTTTTGGACAAAGAAATATCATAGGAATCTAGCATTCTATGTGATATTTCTGTTGTTCATCCAAACATTTTCCGAATGAAAAAGGTATTGTTAGGATCTAGTATCCAAATGATACCCCGATTAATTGATTGTGAGGCCTACGTCTCATTTACCAAATAATTGTCATTTCTCCTATACTTTTCAAATCCAATCTCGTATCCTCTCATACCACAAACTCTTTTCGTATCCTTCATTCTTTTCAAAATATTTTCAAAATATCTCCTCGATTAAAACCTCGAAAGAAGGAGATTCTTGGAATCTAGCATTCCTTGAATCTCCGAGTAAATAATTCTCGAGGAACGCCCTTGATTTATTATTTATTCAATCTTTCTAATTTTTCAAACCAAATCATTTTCAAATGTTCTCCTATGTCGAGTGCTCGTACGCATTCGCAACCGTTGACATATTGCACACACTTCACAATTCATCGTAATTTTGATATTGGGGGCACCCTTAGGGACCAATATCGTTTCTCACAATCTTAACCCTTGACACGTCGTCAAGTCGGTTCCATTTTCAAACAAATTCCTCGGCTCGTCGTCGAACCCTTTTTTCAAACCAACCTCTTTTTGCCTCGCATTCCATTTTCGATCCAATATTTCTACAAACGTTTTTTTAAGCTTACGAAAGAGGTATATTCTTAGAATCTAGCATTCTTTTAATATTCGAATGAGTAACTCTTGAGGCATGCCCTTGAGTTGTTATTAGTTTATTCTTTCGATTTCAAAATATCCAACCCTTTATCATTTAATCTATTCATCCCGACTTCCGAAAGAATTGAGTTCTTGGAATCTCGCATTCCTTGAATTCTTGAGTGACAAGTTCTTGAGGCACGCCCTTGGGTTGCATGTCAGTCACTCTTTCGTCTCTCAACTTAAAGTCCAAACCAATTCAAACCTCGTCATTTTCGTGGTTGTTACCACGAACTACGACTGCTCTGATTCTTCATTCACTCTTGAATGTAAGATACGTAGGCATAAGATTGCGATGATCTTGGCGAGCTACCTTCTACCCATTTCTCCCATTTCCCCGTCTTCTTTTCGTGGTTGTTACCACGAACTACGAACGCTCTGATTCTTTATTCATTCTTGAATATATGATGCATAGGCACAGGATTGCGATGATCTTGGCGAGCACACTTCTATACTCCTCCATTATTCCGTCCACACTTTCCCCCCATCCTTTCCCGTAGTCGAACTACGACGCTCTGATTTCTCATTCTCGTCCGAATGAGCATACGTAGGCACAAGGGCCCCAATCCATGGCGAGCACCCTATCCTATAACCACCCATCTCTCCTTTGCACCTTTAACCTTTTACCCTACCAATTCTACCTTTATCATCGAGAAGAAAACAACCAAACCTAAACAACACTCACCACAAATACCTTAAGAGGTTCCCGTCGAGTACGACGGACGTGAGGGGTGCTAATATCTTCCCCTCGCGTAACCGACTCCCAAACCCGGAACATGGTTGCGACAACCCTGTTCCTATCCTTTTGCTTTAAGAGGTTTTCTCAATATTTTCCTCTCCCGTTTATTCGGGAGAAATAAAGTTCGGTGGCGACTCTGTCGAACCGCATTTACGCGCCTTTCGCACGAGGGTCATTTCTCTGAAATGTCTCTGTGATTTTTCGAGGTGCGACAGCTGGCGACTCTGCTGGGGAATTGCTCCATGCAAAGAGAGAGTCGAGCCTATCTTTTGGTTTGTGAGGAGTGTTTATTTTTATCTGTTTTTTCTTCTTGTTTAAGTATTTGTTCTCTTATCGCTTGCATACTTTATGCTTGTTATCTTGTTTTCTTGTTGGTTCTTGGGATGACATCATGAGTAAAGCTTTACGCCTGAGCTTTGGTAAAAGCAGAGAGAACACATAGTTTAGAATTGGTAGTCGAGTATTGTTAGTCTCCGAGGACTCGCTCCTTGTGGGCCTAGCATGAAAGCTCCTCCAGAGGAGACCTATTCGTAGATCTTGTTGTAATACAGCTAGCCTGTTGCACGATTTGATTCATGAAGGGTCCATGATTCTGGGAGCCTTTTTTAGCACCAGTTCCAATAATGGTGGTCGTGTAGTGTTATTCTCCGAGGAGTCGCTCCTTGTGGGCCTAGCATGAGGACTCCGCTCAGGAGAGACCTTATCGTCATTATCGTCGTAATACAGCCATCCTGTTGCGTGACGCTAATACGACTAGTGTCCGTGATCCTGAGAACCAAACATAGAAACCATCCCGTAAGTGGGTTTATGGGTAGAATGTTTAGATCTTCCCGTATAGGTTGTACCTGTCAGTTTCTTTAATCGGAAATTGTGGTTACTTATCTGTTACAGTTACCAGCTTCAGGAGCTGTTTGAACTGTGATCTTATAATCCTGGATCTTGTATCTTGCATTGCATCTTGCATACCATTTGCATTGCATTTCATATGTTGCGCATTTTGCATTTTCAATCCCTCGGCAGAATCTCATGTCTCCGTTCCTTCCTCTCCAGTAAATCAAGTTGATTCCTCGACACCAGTACGCAACTAGAGCCAATACAAGACGAACGATGGAGCAGATTTAGCAAGAACAAGTTGCTATCAGGAAGGAGCTGGAATCCCTCAACAGAAAGATGGATCAGATCTTCGAAGCCCTTGCCATAACTAGAAAGGGATCAGAATAGAAAGTCGCTCAACGATCGCGTCAACAACATCAACAAAAGACGAGAAAGCCATGTCGGGTCTTTGATCGGATGCCAATGACTTATGCTCAGATCTTTCCTCAATTGCTGGAGAAAGAAGCCATTACTCTGAAAGACCTAGCTCCTCCAATTGTCATTCCTGCTGATTATGATGCAAATGCTTATTGTGAGTTTCATAAGGGTGCTCCAGGTCACAACATTGAGAACTGCAAGGATTTCAAACACAAAATTCAAGATCTGGTTGACGAGGAAGCTCTCACCTTTGATGGGAAGTATCTTAACACCATCAACAACCTTATGCCACCGGCCAGCGAGTGCCAGCATCAGATCAAATCAAGTCAAAGATCAGTTTCCCGAAGAAGGCAGTCATGTTGCCATTTCATTATTTGCTTTCTTGAGTTTTGTCTTTGTTTGTTTAAGTATTGTATGCTTTGAACATTGCCATTCGTATTTGGTTTTCATTAATGTATTGTTTATGCATGTTTTGAATTAGTTATGTCGTATTCACTCATTTTTGCGCTTATCACCGACATATTCATTCACTTCACTCTATCTACTGTTGTTTAGCATAATTTGAGGGAGGATGATGAAAACGAGATACCCATAATTGCAAAGTGTATGCTTTCAGACAGAATCTCGTCGATGATGTACAAGCATTGTTTCAATTCCCCATACACCAAAGATATAAGGAGTTAATCCCTAGTAAACCACTTCGAGCCTAGAAGTAGGAGTTTCCTTCGGATATTCAAACCTTTACACTCAACCTGGGGCAGGGTAGTGTTCAGTTAATCCAACTTCGCACTCGAATCAACAAAGCAAAATCCAGAAGACAGTTGTTCATCAATGATTTATGCTATGGCAGTCGCAACCCTCCAACAAAATCCAAAAAAAAAAGTCAAAATCCTGCTAAGTCAGACACCTCAAAGGGGACTTAGGTAAAATCAAGGCAATCCCCATGGATCTGACAAGCAAAGTCAATTCATGCAAAAGTTAGGGATAAAAAAAAACAAAAGAGGCCCTCAAAACCCTCAACCAAAAACAAAATAAGATTCAGTGGTCACCCAAATCAAAAGGGTCACTGATATCCATCAAAATAAGATGACTGCCACGACGAGCAAACCTTGAATCATCAAGCTTATACCGTCCAGACTAGTGTGAAATTAACTGAACGTAGGTATGGAGATCATTAAGAAGAAAGGGTGGGTACAAATCATATTTTGAGCCTAATATCCTTTGTTTTATAACTGTGAACCAGACCACGTTACAGCCCTCGAAAGACCTAATTGAGGCGGGGTTTACTCTGAAAGCATACTTTCGCAAGGTTGCGTAACCTGACTCCTCACATGATTGCTAATCACCAGCATTGGTGTCATTATCCTTGCAATATCTTTTACACCAATCAAACAGTACAACGTTTGGGCTAACAGTCCATTCGTCTCAATATCACGACACTCAAATAAATAATACTTTTTCAAAACTTGCATCGAACTTTGCATTAATATTACCATTTGTAGATGTACAATTTTAATTGCAAATCAGTACTAGGTATTCAAAGACATTCCAACAATGGGAAATCAAGGAGGAACTTGACTTCCGGTGGCTGACGCGAAGCAAGACTACCTCAAAATTCACAGGCTGTGATAAAATTACTCAAGAGCTCGAGCAGGGGCAAGCCATTAACAAGTTCAAACTGGGGCAAGACCAGGTCATCCTGACCATCAAGCAGAGTTGCAACCTTCTCTGAAGAAAATTCACAACCACCAAGTATCCAGACTTGCAGCATCCAGAGCATCTTCTTCTGTTTCATCATGGCGTTTTCAGCAAACCGCGTGTCGAGGCAGTCAATCCCTCCCACCACCCGAAGTCCAATCCGCATTGGCAACTACCAAAAGTCCACCACGCTGGCGTCTTCACCTGCATTTCCAATTACTCGTCTGCATCATCTGCATCATACGCATCGCATTCGACCTCATAAGCATCTTACATCATATGCATATCAATCATATCATACTTCTCCAGCTCTTGCATCTTCGCGCGTCAGCATTTGCATTTGCATTTCCATTCATTATGGAACATCATTATCATTCAGCATCCGCATTTGTATGTCAAGGTCCAGGATCAATATCGAAGATTTCCAAGACCATCATCAGCCCAATCAGGGGCATTTCTGCAAGACCGTGGGTTTTTTTCCACGAAATTCAAGAGTTTCAAAGGAATCATCAGCCCAGTCAGGGGCATTTTCGCATGACTGTGGGTTTTTTCCCACGAAAATTCAAAGACACTCAAAGCAAGATTTGGCCCAGTCAGGGGCATCTTTTTCAAGATTATGGGTATCTCCCATGACGTATTTCAACCTCGTGGTTGATCAGATCTTCAAATCAACATACGGCCCAGTCAGGGGCATACCTTTTAAGACCGTGGGTGTTCCCCACGAAGTTGTTCAGCCCAGTCAGGGGCATCTTCAGCAAAGCCGTGAGCGTTCCTCACGAAGTTATTCAACCTTTTGTTGACCAAGATAAAATTTCAAGACAAATTCAGCCCAGTCAGGGGCATCCTCTTCGAAGTTCATAGGCGTAGCCATGTAACCATTTCAACAAAAGTGTAACCTCTAAGCAAGACGATGGGCGTACCCCGTTGTTTCATTTCGATCCAATCTTCCTCTTGGGTGTTCCCCAATGAGTTGTATTCAGCAAGCATGACCTTTGTCAATTGCCTCACTATCATCCTTTTGGTGATAGCCGAACTTCGTCAGTTCAACCTAGCCTGCATCCTTTTGGTGTTGGTAACCTTCAATTTGTGTCGTTCTATCATCCTTTTGGTGATAGAAACCTATGTGTGTGAGTTTCGCTCCGTCACCATTTTGGTGGGGGGTCTGTCACTTGGATTGGTGATAGATTGTGCGATATTGTTAGTGTGAGTTTCGCTCCGTCATCCTTTTGGTGGGGGGTCTGTCACTTGGATTGGTGATAGATTGTGCGATATTGTTGGTGTGAGTTTCGCTCCGTCATCCTTTTGGTGGGGGGTCTGTCACTTGGATTGGTGATAGATTGTGCGATATTGTTGGTGTGAGTTTCGCTCCGTCATCCTTTTGGTGGGGGGTCTGTCACTTGGATTGGTGATAGATTGTGCGATATTTGTTTGTTTGTGTTTCGCTCCGTCATCCTTATGGTGGGGGGTCTGTCACTTGGATTGGCGATAGATTGTGCGATATTGTTTGTTTGTGTTTCGCTCCGTCATCCTTTTGGTGGGGGGTCTGTCACTTGGATTGGTGATAGATTTTGCGATATTATTTGTTTGTGTTTCGCTCCGTCATCCTTTTGGTGGGGGGGTCTGTCACTTGGATTGGTGATAGATTGTGCGATATTGTTTGTTTGTGTTTCGCTCCGTCATCCTTTTGGTGGGGGGTCTATCACTTGGATTGGTGATAGATTGTGCGATATTGTTTGTTTGTGTTTTGCTCCGTCATCCTTTTGGTGGGGGTTCTATCACTTGGATTGGTGATAGATTGTGCGATATTGTTTGTTTGTGTTTCGCTCCGTCATCCTTTTGGTGGGGGGTCTGTCACTTGGATTGGTGATAGATTGTGCGATATTGTTTGTTTGTGTTTCGCTCCGTCATCCTTTTTGTGGGGGGTCTGTCACTTGGATTGGTGATAGATTATGCGATATTGTTTGTTTGTGTTTCGCTCCGTCATCCTTTTGGTGGGGGGTTTGTCACTTGGATTGGTGATAGATTATGCAATATTTGTTTGTGTGTGTTTCGCTCCGTCATCCTTTTGGTGGGGGGTCTGTCACTTGGATTGGTGTCAGATTGTGCGATGGTGTTTGTGCTATCATCCTTTTGGTGGTAGTGGTCGTGTGTGTTTCACCCCATCATCCTTTTGGTGATGACGACTTTTTGCCTATTATTTATGGTTGACTCAGAGGTTTACATCATCCAGCATTTTCAATTCTCAAGCATCTCTTTTTTCAGAAAATTTCAGGGTCTTCTTCATATCTAATTGACTTCTACCTTGGAAAATGAACGCTGCAGCAGTTCATTTCCCTAGGTTTAAGCCAATTAGATAGGGGCATCTGTCATACCCTAAATTTGTCCTACCCATTTTCAATTATTTTCACTTTTCGATTTTATTTTCTATTTTACGTTGTCTGCTTATTTCTTGTTATAGACACGTACCCGCTCACAATTGGTCGATTTTTTAAAAATTTATCTTTATGACCAATTAAGGTGTGACACGTGGCCTAACAACCTTTTTGTGAATATTATTTTCTTAAACTTTTTCTTTTTTTTAAAATATTACTAATAATATTTTTTAGTAATTATTTTTCATTTTTTAAAATTTCAGTCTATTTTTATATTTCTTTTAATATTTATTTAATGATTATTGTTAATATTTATGTTAATATATCAATCTAATTTTTACTTATTATATTTGTTAATATTTAGTAGTAATTATTAGCTATGATAAAGAAAAATTAAGAGAATAGGGTCAGTTTTTGAATTGAGAAAGCAAAGCGAAGCCCACTTGAACGGCCCGTTAGGGTTGAACCCAGCATGCTATAAGAGAAGGGAAGAATTGATTGAAGAAAAAAAACCTAACTTCGGTTACTGTTCACTCTTCTTCTCTAAGCAGAACGGCCGCCCCTTTCTTAGAAACCCTAATTTACTGTTCAGCACCCCTGAAATCAAAAGTCGGCGGCGTGACCTTTAACCATTATCTCCATCAGACCATCTCACAGCCACCCAAACCTTCCTCACCTTCACAACTATAAAACCCCCATATCTGATTCACTTTCGTCCGCCTTCATCCCCAACTCTCTTTCTGTTGCGCCACCATTTCTTCGCCGATGGATAAACCCTAGCCACCGACGAACTTTCCCCTTTTCAAAACCCTCTCGTCTTTCTCCATCACCCTCAACGAATACCATTTCCATCCCCTTCAATACCTCTTCTTCTCGAATCATTCTCAATCATCCAAAGAAACAACCCTCACAACCTCCATTCTATGTCACGCAGAGTTCCGACCACCGTGAAACACACTTCACTTCAAGATAAATATAACAACAACGCCGTATAAGCCGTTTCGAGTCTGATACCATAGATCGACCAAGGACGTAGGGAATAATGACGTCGACGACCTTGCAACAACCCTCGTGTAAACACATCAGCTTTGCATTTGGTTCAACGGATTCGACACTGTTATCTGGTATTTGTTCTGTTTCAATTTCAGGTAGAAGTTTGTCTTGTTTGGGTTAGATATCAGGTCAACTGAGTTAAGGGAGTTCGTGTTCCTCTGTCGATAACAGCTCAGCTTCGGTATCATTCAACGCATCCAGCTTGATGAAGTCGTAACATGGGGGTCATTTCTTTCCAATAGCAGCAATCAACAACACACGTTGGCTTTCACGGTTTCTGAGTTATTCAAGAGTTGAGTCGAATATGCCGTTACAATTGTGACCACCTCTTCAACAACAACTTTGTGACAAATGCAGCGAGATGGTTTCAGTTTATGGAGACAGAGATGAGCGAGAAAGCGAGAACAGGTTATGTTACGCTTAAATTTTCCTTCTTTATTTTCAGTTTTGTATTGTTTTGCTGTTCTGTTTGGTTGTGTTTTCATTTACGTGCAGGTTGTGAATACTTGATTAAAGCGGATGGGAATATGAATAGATAGTACTCGGTTTGCTTTGAGTTTGAATCTAAATACTTGAGTGTGCATTGTGATTCGAGCTCATTTCGGTTCGCTTTCGGCTAAGGAGTCAAGGATTGTTGTTAACTACAAGGTTGAAGATAAGCAGTTTGTAGCTAAAGAGTTTTCTTCAAAGGGTTCCGATGGAGAGGCTTCAATGAATTTCCAGAATGAAGGAAAATATTGTGTAGATTGTTAAATCAATTAACTCAGTGGAAGTCTCAGGATTTAATCAAAGAAGGATAGAAATTGGAGTAACAGATTTGATGCAATCACAAGCAAGGACGATAACTCATCGGTTCGTTCGCTTCAAGCAATTGTGTTGAAACAGCAATATCGCAACAGTTTCGATAGTGCCGCAATGTAACGCAACCTGTGGTTCCCTTCGACAAAGAGCCTCGGTCGTAACTCTTCAGCAACGTCAAACGATATCAACAATAGCAGGAGTATTAATTTCAAAATTTCAGAATCACGGTGATACGGTGCGGGTATTATAACCAGTTACAGACTGATATTTTACTTTTATTTCTTTTTTCTTTTTGCTGAGAAAATTGTTACTCACTGTTGTTGCTATTGATCTTCGCTTTTGATTACGTAGCAAACATGGAATCATAAATGTAAGTATGTTGCTGCGTGTACGCAAATGTTGTATCATGTTTCGATATTGTGATGGTTTTTATTGCATTTTTGTGGAATGATACTGTAATAGAGCATTTTGTTGGACATATTTTTGTTGGATCACGTTTTTTCTTCACAAGCACAAGCAGAAACGCCTTGGAAGCCTCAAGTTGCCTTAATTATCCGACGTTGGTGTGGTTGTTCACAGATTTGTGAGGACCGGTTCGTTCTATAGAAACTATATCACGGTTGTGATTCAAGTGTGTTAAAAATGCAACCTCATCGTTTTGGGTAGTGGTTTCATACGCAATAAACAAAGGGAGTTTCATCGGAGGCGCTTTTCAAATTCAAGTTAATAGCGACTTGTATTCAATTGGAGAAGCTTCCGCCACGATAATGTCGTATAGCCTACCGCTGTTGCGAAGATGCGAGCATATGTACCTCATGGAGGTAATGGAGGCATGTGTTGTAACGTGGGCTTTGTCTTGAAATTAGCTTCTAATAAAGATTGATTGATTAACCTGAGTTTTATTAATTAATTTTACTAATCATTTTTAATTAACTTGATTATTCGTTTAGTTGGATAATTTTGATGATTAAATTTAACTAGCCTAATTAATTGATTAATCTAATTTTAATTATTTAACTTTATTAATCATTTTTAATTAATTTAATTATTTGATTTAATCGAATAATTTTAATAATTAATTTGGATTAATATAATTAAATAATTTAATAAACTTTGATCAATTTGACTTTGTTGGATAATATCGGGTCAATACCATTTTGTCATTCATTCGGGTAAGATTGATTTAGTAGTTTCATTATATTATATCCCCATTTGAATCAAGTGTATCCCATTCCCAAGAAATGCAATATGATTTTATCACCTTTTCCTTAATCATGTTTTAAAATCATTTTTAAAATTAAATTCTCGATTTATCGAGCCCTTTCCACCCATATAAGTCTAGTACTTTCAAAGCCTCTCCATCGACCTTTGATCACCATACACAATATTTTAAAGCTTAATCCTGGGCTTCCTTACAGTGACACCTATTTGATCAATTATTTCTAATTGGTCACTTAGAAGACTAGCCCACTTTGCTAGTGCACACACTTAAAATTTAAATTCAAACCGACTCACCTCGAGTACTTTTTCAAAGCAAACTAAATCCTTGAAGTCTAGCACTTCTTGGGTTTTTGGACGATTGTTATTGAGGCATACGCCTTAAGTAATATATCATTCGAATTTTCGTTCTAGTGCGCTCTTTTTGGACAAAGAAATATCATAGGAATCTAGCATTCTGTGTGATATTTCTGTTGTTCATCCAAACATTTTCCGAATGAAAAAGGTATTGTTAGGATCTAGCATCCAAATGATACCCCGATTAATTGATTGTGAGGCCTACGTCTCATTTACCAAATAATTGTCATTTCTCCTATACTTTTCAAATCCAATCTCGTATCCTCTCATACCACAAACTCTTTTCGTATCCTTCATTATTTTCAAAATATTTTCAAAACATCTCCTCGATTAAAACTTCGAAAGAAGGAGATTCTTGGAATCTAGCATTCCTTGAATCTTCGAGTAAATAATTCTCGAGGCACACCCTTGATTTATTATTTATTCAATCTTTCTAATTTTTCAAACCAAATCATTTTCAAATGTTCTCCTAAGTCGAGTGCTCGTACGCATTCGCAACCGTCGACATATTGCACACACTTCACAATTCATCGTAATTTTGATATTGGGGGCACCCTTAGGGACCAATATCGTTTCTCACAATCTTAACCCTTGACACGTCGTCAAGTCGGTTCCATTTTCAAACAAATTCCTCGGCTCATCGTCGAACCCTTTTTTCAAACCAACCTCTTTTTGCCTCGCATTCCATTTTCGATCCAATATTTCTACAAACGTTTTTTTAAGCTTACGAAAGAGGTATATTCTTAGAATCTAGCATTCTTTGAATATTCGAATGAGTAACTCTTGAGGCATGCCCTTGAGTTGTTATTAGTTCATTCTTTCGATTTCAAAATATCCAACCCTTTATCATTTAATCTATTCATCCCGACTTCCGAAAGAATTGAGTTCTTGGAATCTCACATCCTTGAATTCTTGAGTGAAAAGTTCTTGAGGCACGCCCTTGGGTTGCTTTTCAGTCACTCTTTCGTCTCTCTACTCAAAGTCCAAACCAATTCAAACCTCGTCATTTTCGTGGTTGTTACCACGAACTACGACTGCTCTGATTCTTCATTCACTCTTGAATGTAAGATACGTAGGCACAAGATTGCGATGATCTTGGCGAGCGACCTTCTACCCATTTCACCCATTTCCCCGTCTTCTTTTCGTGGTTGTTACCACGAACTACGAACGCTCTGATTCATTATTCATTCTTGAATATATGATACGTAGGAACAAGATTGCGATGATCTTGGCGAACACACTTCTATCCTCCTCCATTATTCCGTCCACACTTTCCCCCCCATCCTTTCCCATTGTCGAACTACGACGCTCTGATTTCTCATTCTCGTCTGAATGAGCACACGTAGGCACAAGGGCCCCAATCCTTGGCAAGCACCCTATCCTATAACCACCCATCTCTCCTTTGCATCTTTAACCTTTTACCCTACCAATTCTACCTTTATCATCGAGAAGAAAACAACCAAACCTAAACAACACTCACCATAAATACCTTAAGAGGTTCCCGTCGAGTACGACGGACGTGAGGGGTGATAATATCTTCCCCTCGCGTAACTGACTCCCGAACCCGGAACATGGTTGCGACAGCCCTGTTCCTATCCTTTTGCTTTAAGAGGTTTTCTCGATATTTTCCTCTCCCGTTCATTCGGGTAAAATAAAGTTCGGTGGCGACTCTGTCGAACCGCATTTCCGCGCCTTTCGCGCGAGGGTCGTTTCTCTGAAATGTCTCCGTGATTTTTCGAGGTGCGACACCTTCACAATTAACCGATTCCCACTACTAGATCGATGGAACCCATCGCTCCTCGATCACCTTCGCTCAGCTGAATATATGTTGAGAAGATTCGTACCAAAACCCCCTAAATTCATTGAATCTTGGAGGACAAAACCCTCAAGGTTTTATTCAAGAAAAACCTGCCAAAAACTCAACCGAACTGGATTCCCAATCAACGGCTTCGGACGTTATCACTTCAAACAAACCATATTGCACAACAAAGATTATTGTGTGTGATTGTTGTGGTATGAATTGTAGAAGATGAAGATGATGAGAACTAATGGCACCTCTTTCACTTTTCTTGTTTTCAATTGATTCAAAATGTTTTTAATGGAAATGAGTAACTTTCTATTTATAGTATGCCAAAAATTAACAGACAAAACCACTTTTCAAAATAAGTGGAAAGACCAAAATTATGCAGAAAAGAAGCGAGCGGTCGACCATACAAAAAAGGAGTTGTCGACCGGAACCCCCCAGACAGACCAGATTAGGCAAAGTAACAGGTTATGCGTCGACCAAACCAGGACCATGCGTCGACGCAAAGTCTGCATTTTTAGACAAATAGAAATGTTATCAGTATGCGTCTACCAGAGGTCGGCGTGTGCCAACCCGTGGGAAATGCACTTTGCAGACACCTTTTATGAGTCGGCCGGAGCAGATGAGCGGTCGACTCAAAGACCTGATTTTTACAAAAATGCCAATTTTGTTATTTTTGACTCTTCTATATGCGACCTTTAACATACCAAAGATGTTTAACTCATATGACGACACTCAATGCAATACTCAAGATGTTTGATGCAAGCAAGTGAAATATGTAGGATAAGGTAATCACTTCTTCCACGCGGTTGCGTTTTGACATCATCGAAACACAAATGTGTAGTATATGAGACATTGCCCTCACATATACCAATCCAAAGATGCCCTAACTTGGCTATCTTGGAAGCAGTGCATGAGCAGCTTCTCATCCTCGGAGTAGGCAGACATCTTTCGATAGTAAGCCTGGGTGTGAGTTTCGGGGAAATTTATTCCCATATACTTATCAAAGTTTGGGACTTTGAACTTGGGTGGGATTCTCACACCTGGGACCAGCCCGAGATCAGTCATGTCGAGACAAAAAGCATTTTGGTTCTCATAAGCCCTCATTCTTTCTTCAATCATCTTGAGTTTGTTACCGACTTCAGATGGGAGACCAACATCAAGGTCACGCAAAGAAAATGTGTCTTCCTGTTTGTCTTCCTCCCACTGATGGTTATGAGCTCCGCCAGCTCCGTGGATAGCACAACCACTTCCACCACCAACGCCACCAGAAATTCCACCAGCAACTCCTCCGCCCAGAGTAAGAACAACACATGCACCACCTCTGTCCAGAGGAATGACAACACCAACAGCATCTCTGATCGGAGGGTTGACAATATTGCCACCTGGATGAACCACCCCACTGTCATCAACTCTAGGAGCGTCAATCAGAGGCTAAACCAAATTCCTCAACTATTCTTGACATTGAGCCACATTCTGCATCAACTCCATCAACTGAGTCATGTGAGTCCGCACTTCCAACAACTCTGCTTGCATTTGATCCATAATCCACTTCTAATTTTCTCTTGTATGATACCTGTGAATATGAGGATCTGCTATCCTGCTGAATAAAAACATATAGATATGAGATAAGCCAGCCCAGAACACCTGACATGCATATGAGTATGATAATGGGAATGCAAATGTTATGTTTGAATGTTTCTAGGGTGTTATACGCCTTGATTCGAGTTTAAATAGCAATAAACATAAAAGATATGGATAGAGCACTGGTAAAGCTACTCATAGATTGAATAAGAAAACCATGTCACTACAGCGTCAATACAACAGAGATAACACAAAATACACAATCAATGATCCCAGTCAGCAAGCTTGACGGTGATCAATATAAACAGGATAAAGACGACTATAGCACGTCTTCAATATCCACCAAGGACAAACCTCCCAGCCACTATGATCCTTGCACCAGTCTTGAACCTCCTTGAATAGCTTCTTGGTGTCAGGATGCTTTGGTCTCTGAATCAGCTCCTGGATGAGAATATCTCTCATGTCCATAATCCCCTCTAGATAGAGACAATGATCCTCCTAAGCATCTTCTCCAAAGGCGTCATCAAGCTTAGGCTTCTTCACCTCCGCTTGAACTTTGAGCTCCTCTAAGGCTAACAAATTCTCCTTAAGCTGCTTTTCACTTCGGAGTTTGTGAGACGGCTCTCTTCTGATCTCTCTCTCTCTTTGACTTTGAGCTGCAGCTTCAACTTTTCAATCTGGTCGTAGAGTTCATCTTCTTTCCTCTTGTGGGCCGTCACTGTGGCATTTCATTGGCTGTTGAACTTTGAAATCTCAAAGCAAGCTCTATCCAGATCTTTCTTTCTCTGCTGCAGAATATTTTTGGCGCTCTTCAGATCTTGGCCTATCCTTTCTTTGCTTCTTATTTCATCTTCTAGTTTTATCTTTCTTTGCTAGAAGTTTTGTCTTCACCTTGGATACATAGACTGCTTTGCTCTGAGCATACCCCAAACGAGAAACTTCCATCTTTAATTCCTCATTCTCCCTGCGGAGTTCTTCTTTTTTGGCCCAAAGCTTATTATACCTCTAAATACCCACCGTCGTAGGTTGTTCAATCATTAACAGGTACAAAGGTGCTTCAACAAAGAACAATATCAACACTTCTTTGACCCTCTTCTGAATCCACTCTACATAGGGATCATAGGCTCTGCAATCACTCTTTCTCAAAGAAAACTTTCCCTTCCAATGGATCTTACCCCATGCATCCATAACTCTCTTCAATAGCTCTGGGTCAACTGCCCCAGTGAAGAATAAAGACTCTTGAACATCCTTATCTTTTGGTAGCTCCCTCAAGGCATATCTAAATTGTCTAACAGTGAGAGAAGGGTTATAGTTAATTCCCCCTTTCCTCCCTATCAGAGGCACATTCGGGAAATTTCCACAGCTAGAAATAATCTCCTTGCCAAGCAAATCACGATTGAACCAAACAATATCCTTCGAAATCATCCCCATCAATCTTTTAGACCACTCAGAAGAATTCCTAGAATCAACAAAAGCTCAAGAACAAGGAAGATGATCCATAAACCACTTACGAAGAAGTGGTACACAACAAGAAACCATCTTTCCTCTTCTCTTCTTGTTCTTATAGTGCACAGAATGATACAAGTTTCCCAAGAGAGTAGATATAGGATTCTTCATAATAAAGAGGAGAACAACACTCATATCTATAAAATCTACCAGATTGGGGAACAAGGCGATGCCATAGATGCACAGAGCCAAAATAGAGTTGAAAACCACCCAACAACCAGCTTCAGCATACTTCGGAGCTTCACTCACCAAGAAATCTAGATGAAATCCAGAAAATCCTCCCTTGCTAGCAATGTTTTCCACCAATACGGATTTTCTCAAATAAAGAGCAGTGACAAGATCGTCGAGGTCAGGATTCTCCTTTGAATAATAGAAAGGCACACTATCCTAGCCAGGAACTCCCAAGATAAAAGCATACTCTTCCAACGTTGGGACCAACAGATAATCTGGAAAAGTGAAACATCACAACAAAGGATCGTAGAACTATAGAAGAATGTGGATATCCTTATACTCATAACCAGTAATAGTATGCACAAAACTCAGAATTCTCCCATAATCCTTCTTAAAATCCTCAAGAACGCTAGGATCTGCCAGAGAAATCAAACCATGAAGGGAAACCGAGTTAGGAGTTGGAGACTTTTACATGATGATCTTCTTCCTACTTGTGTCCATCTCTATATACCTATGATAATCGAAATCAAGGATAAGACGAGAACCTGGAAATGCACAAACATGAATGTTAGGATGCAAAATGATTATGAAAATGCAAACATGGGATCAAGGTTATCCATATGCTCTAAACAAGTGTTGCACGGCTGGCTGAAAACGGTCATAATTCTGCTTCACCAAGAAAATTGGAAAACCAGAATGCTAGAATAACTATAATACCCAAGATCAAAGGTCCACACTGACAAGAAAACCAGAAAACCCGGTAGGTTAAAAGTCAAGGTTTCTTGCAAAATCCATCCCCTTTCACATGTGGGTTTTAGTCTTGGACACAGGCGTCTTATGCAGGTCATCAGTATCATGGCAGAATCGCCAGCTGTCGCAACTGCAAAAAACACTTCACAAAAAAATATAGAAGAGTCGCCACCGGATGTTATTTATCCCGGAGAAGGGAAAGGAAACAATCAAAGAAAACCTTAAAAGGGATAAGACATGGTCATCACTGTCGCTACTGCGAAAATCGGCGTCGACTGAACAGAAGAGTCGCCACCTTTCGTTATTTATCCCTCAGAGCGGGAAAGGAAACGATCGGAAAAACCTGACGAATAAGGGTAAGACAAGGTCATCGCAACCATTGTCTGGGTTCGGGAGTCGGTTACGCAAGGGGAAGGTATTAGCACCCCTCACGTCCGTCGTACTCGACGGGATCCTCGCTTGTTTGTTTACTTGGACGGGTTGGTTATAGTCTATCTACCTATCAAGGCTGGCTGAAAAAGAAAAGAAAAATGACTCGGCAAAGCGTCGCACTTTATGCCTACGTATTCTCATCAGAGAATGAGAAATCAGAGTCAACGTAGTTCGGCCTACGAAGGGTTGCGGGGAAAAGGTTGCTCGCTAGGACATCGCATCCTATGCCTACGTACTTTCATCTGGTATGAAAGATCAGAGCAAACGTAGTTCGGGAAACTACGGGTTATCTCCTAAAAGAAGTGCTTTTTATTGTGTTTGCGATTTCAACCGCACTAGAGACTATGACCTGAGAGTGAATGCGTCGCATGTCACCCAAAGGGTACCATACTAAACATCCAGACTGTGGAAAAGAAACTCTCCCACAATCCTTTCTCAGATAGCTTAAGGCTCGTAACGTACGAAAGAAATCATTCATGATTACTGTATCTTAAACTGTTTTGAGATGAGAAGAGAACAGGCCCAACTAGGAGGGAGACTATCAAGTCCTACTGTTGTCATGCCATGGATTCATCCTATGGTTGAGGTTTGAACAGGGAACTCCTAGATGTTGTCATGCATAGGTTTCAACCTAAAAGTCTATCATCAAATCCTTATCAAAGGAAATGAGAGTCCTAAGGGATCATGTCAATGATACACCAAAACAGACAAAAGCATCAGCTTTAACAGTAAAATGCATGCAATGCAAGTGAGGGAGGAAATGTGTGTGGGGCTTCAGCCTCCACAAGCTCGTCTCGACCTCAAGCCAGTCATGAAATAACAGTAATCATACTGAAAATAAACAACATGCTATCAAGTAAAAACAGTAAACTGTAATCATACAGACAAAAGAAATGAAATGCTATCAAGCAAAATAAACACATGGGCTAGGGAGTTGGTCTCTACCGAATACCCGCAAGCAAAGCCAAGCAATAACAGTACAATCAGATGCACTCATGCTCTTAGACTGAATTTATTCTAAATGGGCTTAGTCTAATGCAACAGACAAATCAGACAAAACACACAATACATCAAAGAAAACAGAAGAAAGCCTCAGCTCCTCCATCAGCAACCCAGTCCTCAGACTTCAGAGATCACTTGCTTTCCAGGTATCAACCCTACAACATGAGTATCAACTCATCTTCTCCCTTGAGCTTCAGCTCCTTTGATCAGCTCCACCTTCAGGCTTCACTATCTTCAGGGATCTTCAGGCATCAACTTGATCTTCACAGAGTCTTCAGACTTCAATAACCTTCAAGGAATCATCCTCTTCAAGGCCTCAGCTTCTATCTTCAATGGCTCCAATGCTCCAGCAAACAAGATTCAGTCAACAAGATGAGGTGAGGATGTTACAGTACTCACTGACTTCCAAAGGATGCCATTGAGGACTTAACATCAAAGGAGAGGCTCTCTCAAAGTTCTACCTTATAGGGCAAGGTCACTAATCCCTCCAAAGGAGAGAGGTGAATACCCTTAAGGGACTCTATGTCACAGAGAAGAAAGGAGGTGAACAGGACACTCCTTGTTTATTGAGCAAAGTATTCTATCTAGGGCTCTGCCTATGCCCCTATAAACCTATAAACAACACAACAAAAGCTATGCTAAACTCCTCTGCAAGGTCTTCAAAGCTTCCATGATGATCCACAAGGTCTTCAACTCAATCTTCAAAGCTCACACACTCAAAATAGAAGGAAAGAAAACACAACAATACAACTTATGCCTTTAAGCAACACACATACTATCCATACATTCAAATATCAATGAAAAATACTAAAACACCATAAAATATTCTAGCAAAATTCTAGGGAATTCTATACACACTTACCCTTAACCCATGTATTCCCCATACACTAATTTGGCCTATAAACCCCAAAACAAATTTGTTCAAGTCTACCTATACAACCTAAAACCCTAATTAGAGCACCTAAATGTCTAACCATCAAACTACATCAAATTTTAATCTAAAAATCAAGAATTAAATCCTATGGGGAACTATGATTCAATATCTAATTACACAAAAAAAGAATGAATTAAAAAGACTAAAGGAAAGTCCTAAAACAAATTCTACAAAATCATGTATCAATTAAAACATATTAAAAGTGCTATTTACAAGAAAATATGCTAAAAAATATGAAAATAAAATAAAATGGAAATTTTATTTGTTGAGAATTTTCTAGACAGATTCATTAACATATAGAAAAAACAAGGATTGAAAAATATTTAATTCTGGATTTTATATGAATTTTATAAAAGCAAGAAAATATAAAGGAATTAAAAAAATAAAAGAAATCAAAATAAAGGGGAGGGGGTGCAGATAGAAGGGCACGCTAGTTCAAATACTGAATGGGATGCAAAAGGGGGGGTGTGCGTAGAAAAACGATTAAGCCCAGACGCGCTTCATTAAACAAAACGGTGCGTTTTGGCTTTCAAATTTCCCTCCGCTTCTTCGCTCAATTTGGGCCGTTGGATGGATTGAATTAGTCAAATCCTGGGACCAATCCAACGATGGACAACCATCGTCCCAAATGGATTTCTAGGGTTTTCAGACGCAGCTTCCATGCATAAGACTTCTCCTCCCTCGTTCTCTCTCCACACTTGATGATTTTCAACAATTTCAAAAAAGAAAATGATCTACAGATTTAGAGGAACAAGTCTATACGAGTGGTTTTCTCTAGTTCTCCTTGAATCATCCTAACAGAAAGCTAGAAGATCTTGGTACCACCATAACTCACTGAGATCAATTCCTCTAAAACTCCAAATTAATGACCCAATCTTGTTCAACACGCCATGCTCATCACAATGAACTATCAATCGTGCCTTGAAACCTCATATCCAGTTTGTTCTCAATCCTGAAAGATTCTTGCACCTGCTATCAAACTCCATGAAATGCTCCCTAATCCTCAGAAAATGGTCCTCTACCCTAGCTTAACCAGTCTAAACCTATAACTATGGCAGAATGCACATAAACTAGGAGATTCGAGCAAGATTACCAACCTGTTACACTTTAATGGAGACTATGGTTTCTCTACAATTCAGTGCCTGAAACCTCCCTTGATTACTCTCCAATGCCCACTATGACTTCTGTATGCAGCAGGATGAATGATCAAGGCTTGAATCTTGTGCTTGATATCAAAATGCAATTCTTGCAATTTCCTCAAAACAGCTTCAAACTTCCATGGATCTTCTTCTACCTCAGCATGTAGTCAATCACAATGATCAGAAGAATATGTTTGTGGTGGAGAAATGAATGGAGATTGAAGAGAATGAAGGTTTGATATCAAATTACCAATGGAAGGATCTTACTTTTCACACTCTAATCTCACCTCTCATCAACAATGATCACCAACCTTTTACCCTCCATGATTCACTCTTCTTATAATGATCAATGGAAACTCCTAGATCTTTCTAGAATGAGCTAGAAAGTGCTTGAAATCTCATATGATGGTAAGTTGAAAATCTCATGTATCATGCCTTAAACCTTGCAAATTGGTGTCAAATTCTCCTTATGTGAGATATTGAGGAGGAATGTACAAAAACCAGCCTCTTCCTTGCCTTGTGTTATGATTTCCAAAGGTGCCTTAATATGCAAGTTTCAATTTTCCAAAGCATGTCCCATTTTAAAGCTTCAAATCAAAATTCTATTTAAACCAATGTTCTCAAAATGATGTTTCCAATCAAAATGATATATTGGATGACCTATTTTGGATTCCTAGATCCTCCAAACCAATTTTCAAATTCAACTTTTTAAACTTATAAGCCATTTTTAGTTCATTTTTAACCAATCATGCAAATCCATGCTATGAGCTTTTCCAACAATTCATGACCTTCTTTCTAGACTTAAAATCACATTTTGAACAACTTTCATGTTTTGAGTTTTTCCATTTGAGGCTTGGAAATAGGAGATATGGCCTTTGCTTAAAATGACCTATAACTGACAAATGACCAAAGTACCCCTGTCTTGTTCAAACCATAAGTTGAGTTCCACAAATCCTATCAAGGACTTATACCACTCAAATTAAATCTAAGAAGATGCCCTCCAACATTCATGTTGACCAAGAAATCATAGGAATCATCCTACTAGGGCAAACGTTGTCTGCAAGTTGGGTGACTTTCAAGGACCCAGATTCACACACCTCTGCTGACCTGTAATTTGTCAAAACCATAACTTGAGCTCTGCAACTCCTATCAAGGACTTCCACCAATCAAATTAAATCTAAGAACAAGCTCTACAACATTCATGTTGTGGGGAAGATGAGATATCAATCACATCTAGAGCTAAACTGCCTGGGAGATAAGGGTCAAATTAGGGTTTTTCACTGACAATCCTTGGAAACCCTGACTTGAAACTTCTCAAACTCCTCAATCATGATGAGTTGGTCTAGGAATCATCCTTATAACATATCTATGCATCATTCCATGATCTCATGGCCCTTGGATTAGGTCTCAACCTTCTCCAAATCTTCAGTTATCCTAGGGTTGACCCAGTCAAAACTCTAATTCTACCATTCATGGTTGAATCTCCTGAATTCTTGCATAATGACCTCTCTGGGCTTCATGATGGCTATCAAGACACCTCATAGGCTTTCTCAAAACATCAAGTTCATTCTTCAAAGTCTCAGAATCATCTGAGGAGCACTCACAACTCTCAAGCTATGAAGCACACAACCATGGTTTCACCCAATTCCTCTGGGGATCTCTTGAACTGCCTGATGAAGGTATCAACTTTCAAACACTCAGTGAATAAATAATTGTTGGTCAAATTTTGGGGTGCAACAGCTGCCCCTATTCAAACGGCTTGAACCCGACTGGGTGAGAAGCGAACGGCTCTCAACCAATCAAGGTGCGAGACGATTGAATATCGGTAAACCCGAAAATTTGCCAACTGCTCAACTTGTCGAACACTGGAATAATAGCTGCACGGCAACTATCTGGGGAAATACTGATCTGACATCGCCGTCAGTCATCCACATTAACTTTTTCTGACATTGCCTCCAGACAACCACAACACCCAACATCGCCGCTGGAAGATTAAACCTGATGTCGCCTTTGAACAATCAAAATACCCCGCATCGCCGCTGGAGAAAATACAACACTGAACAAAATACTCCGCATCGCCGCTGGAGAAATGAATCTCTGAACAAAGTACCCCGCATCGCCGCTGGAGAACTACACCTGACAGAATACCCCGCATCGCCGCTGGAGAAACACATCTGACAGAATACCCCGCATCGCCGCTGGAGAAAACTGAATCTGACATCGCCGTCGGAAACAAACATCCTCTTAGAGACACTCGACATCGCCGTCGTACAAACATCATATCTATCGGGGATTTAAAGAGTCTGACCTCGCCGTCAAACAAATATCCAACCTCGCCGTCGAACAAACATAATCTGACCTCGCCGTCAAATCAAACATTCAACCTCGCCGTCGAACACATTCAACATCGCCGTCGAATAAACATCCAACCTCGCCGCCGGACAAATGATGATCTGACCTCGCCGTCAAATCCAAACGTTCAACCTCGCCGTCAAACAAACATCCAACCTCGCCGCCGGACAAATGATGATCTGACCTCGCCGTCAAATCCAAACGTTCAACCTCGTCGTCGAACAAACATCCAACCTCGCCGCTGGACAAATGATGATCTGACCTCGCCGTCAAATCCAAACGTTCAACCTCGTCGTCGAACAAACATCCAACCTCGCCGCCGGACAAATGATGATCTGACCTCGCCGCCAAATCCAAACGTTCAACCTCGCCGTCGAACAAACATCCAACCGAATCTAACCTGGGGTTCACCCCTGGTGAATGGAACAAAAGGTATACTTGCATATTTGAAACTACTCCGCTGGGAATGAGAGACTTAACCGAGCACACTCTGATCTGGGGTTCACCCTCAGAACCATAACGAACATCGGAATATTGCCGCACACTGCCCGCCGTAGAACTTCAACATTAAAGATATATGAAACCCTGGCCCCTGGCCATTTCCAGCTTCAGCTAGAAAAAATCTTCAAGTATTTCTAAAGATAGATGGAACCCTGGCCCCTGGCCACTCCAGATCCGCTGGAGAATCTTCAAGTTCTTCTGAAGATAGATGAAACCCTGCCCGTCGGCGATTCCAGCTTCAGCTAGAAAGAACATCCTTGGCCTTCAAGGATGTAAACTTTGCCCGTTGGCAACTCTGCAGGAGGCATCTTCGACTTCAGTCTAAAGAAATGGTCCTTGGCCTTCAAGGATACATGGATCTGCCTTCAGGCAACTCCACCTCTGCTATAGAGCATCCGAGACTTCAGTCAGGGATATACTTCGGCCTTCAGTCCGAAAAATGAATCCTAGGTCATTCATGACCTTGGGGATAACCTTGCCCTTAGGCACCTTCGCTTCAGCTTAGGAAATTTGTGACTTCAGTCAAAGAAATGGTATCCTGAGCCATTCATGACTCTGCGGGGATTCAAACACTTTGCCTTCAGGCAAAACTCTGCTTCAGCTGGCGAAACATCTTCGACTTCAGTCAGAAGAAATATCATTCACTTGATAGCAATCAATCATCTCCTCAGGACAACTGACTTGGTCTTCAGACCAACACGGATCACTTTGCTATATCTACAAGCTTTGGAACCTTGTCTTCAGCCACACGTTGATTCATCAACAAGGAAATCTGAACTCACAGGAACCTTCTGATACCGCCCTCAGGCGTTTACGAAGTCAATCTTCAGATTAGACATCACTGTTGGAGCAGGCATATCACGCTGCTAGGGGTTTCAAGAATCATCTTGAACAAACAAATCCGTCGGGCACCTTCAAGAATCATCCTGAACTGATAACCTTTCTGGAGACTTTTATTCTGCTGGGTATTCCAGGAATCTTCCTGGGCAACTCTTGCTGGGTACGCTACTGGGGAGCTCAAGGATTATCCTAAGCAACCAACTCGGGAAACTGCGCTGAGGTCTTAAGAATCATCTTAAGCAAACGGCTCTGCTGAGGAATTCAAGAATCGTCTTGAACTGAAGACTTCGCTGGGGATCTCAAAAATCATCTTGAGCGAGCGACTGTGGGGATTACACCGGGGTCTTGGGAATCATCTCAAGAAAGCGACCTCATCGGAGAGAATATCAGGAATCGTCCTGAGCCGCTGGTCCTTTGGTGGAATACCTGTAAGACAAGAATGATAATGACCTAGATCATGCTTATGACGCATATGCTTCTGCGCTATGCCCCACACGGTGGGAATGATATGTGCTAAATGCTGTGCAACCATGCACGATGTTATGCAATATTAAATGCTATGCAGTGTTAAATGTTATGCAGTCATGCACAATGATGCGATCCCGTCAGAAAAATAAATGCCGAGGGGAATTCTCCTGTCAAGGAGAAAGAACTACTCAGATAGAGGAATCATCCTGCTGAGGAGAACGTGGGCACGCCAATACCAATCGGACTCCGCCTGAGGAACGACCTTCTGGTTGACTGCTACAGGGCAAACAACTTCAGTTGATCTGCTGCAGAGGGACGGAGCTCTACGAGAACTTGGTCCTGCTGATATCAATCGCGAGAATAAACCGCGTGGCCGCCACGGCTATTTTTCTGGGGGTAACCGCTCAGTGGGGAAACAACTTCAGCTGCTCAACACTCCACTGGGGAAAACCAATCATGATCTGATCAACTTCCAAGGACTCGGCTCTCTTGGACATCTGCAAACTCGGCTGAGGAAGGAGAAGTCATTCTGCTTCGCTGGAGAGAGTGTGACTCTGGGGAGATACAGCATCAGCTGTTCAACATCTGCTAGGGAAAATCACTCACGGTCCCAACTGCTTCCAAGGATTCTGCTTTTCTGCGGACTCAGCCGGGGAGAGAAATCATTCTACTTCAACGGGAGGGCGTGATTCTGACGAGGAATTTCAATTCCGCTGGGGAAGAAAGAATCATCTGACTTCGGGGAAGAGTACAATTCTGCAGAGGAATACAACATCAGCTGTTCCAACACTCCACTGGGGAAGAGGGAATCATCCAACTTCAGGAGAGAGCATAACTCTGGTGGGGAATCTCAATTCCGCTGAAGACTTCAGTCTGGCACCATCAGTTACTGCATACTTCGGCATGAGAAAAGCCTCCTGCGAGACTTACATTTGCGACCCAGTGCTGGGGGAGACACCTGCTTCGACGACTTTACTGGGGAAAACACGAGCTTCGGCACCCGAACATTTCTACGAAATCTGCACTTGTGACCCGGTGCTGGGGAAAGACGACATCATTCTTCGGTGCTTGGCTCAGCTGATGGGGTGACGCTCCTTCAGGATGCGTCTGCTTGGGGAAGAGAATCATCTCTGCGTGGGGAGGACATATCAATGCTCACTATTTGCGTTCAGATTCTGCGGAGGAGAGACTACTGAACTTTGCTGGAGAAGGAGGGCTCGTCCTACTTCGGGGATGCGCACGGCGCATTTTCTGGAAGGTGCTACACCTGCAACAACACCAACAAACAGATAAGATACCCTCCTCAAAGGGGCCTATCAAGGTTATTATCTCGTGAAAATATTCAGTTAATTAATTGTTTCAACAATCAATGGGCCTAGGCCCGTAAGTTTATGTATGCGCATTTTATCAAAAAACATCGGCGTTTTCATTCGCAAACAGATAAATGCTAAACAGACAAGCAGAATTGCTGAATAATGTGCATTTTATTGATGGTGAACCCCTGAATGGGCAAAAATGTTTTACAACAGAGGCAAGCTCCTGGGATGAGGAAGCCGCGCAAAAAGAAAACATAAATATACATCAGTATATACAAATGTTGGCAACGAGGCGTAGACGAACACCATGAGTTGATCCCTCTAAGACCCACTCGACTTCGATACTTCTCTGACGCTTCAGCTTCGGAAGAGATTGATTCAGATAAACGGCCCTCAGGTCTTCCAAACCACTAAACAATGAAAGTCCACACGCGGAACGCAGTCATTTGCTTATTCAAATCCCTAACTTTTGCGTGAACCGCCCTTTACGGGTTTTCAGTTCACCGGGATACCCTTTTTTGCAGAAGCCGCCCAGTGTAGGTTTTCGACTTCGCGGGTGTACATTTTTCAATATATCCCTAATTTTTGCCCGAACCTTTTATTCTGTTTTTGGTTCGCCGGGATGCCCTTTTTTGCCTGGACTCTTTCTTCTTTGTCCAGCGGGTCTCTTTCAAGCAAAGTATTTTTTAACTGCGTCCGCGTTCACCGGGGATGCAAAATCTTCACCATCCATCGTGGATAACAACAAAGCTCCTCCTGAGAAGACCTTGCTGACGACATACGGCCCTTCGTAATTCGGAGTCCATTTGCCCCGGTGATCGGAGTGTGGCGGAAGAATTTTCTTCAGGACGAGATCACCCGTCTGAAAGCTTCGAGGACGCACCTTCTTATCATAAGCTTTCTTCATTCGGCTTTGGTACAGACGACCAAATGCAATCGACGCTAACCTCTTCTCGTCCATCAGGCTGAGTTGGTTCAAGCGATTCGTAATCCATTCTGCCTCGTCGAGTTTCACATCAACCAAAACTCGCAAAGAGGGAATCTCCACTTCTAACGGTAGGACAACTTCCATACCGTACACCAAGGAGAAAGGAGTTGCCCCGGTCGACGTACGCACCGTCGTACGATAACCGTGTAAGGCAAACGACAACATCTCGTGCCAATCTTTATACGTCACAACCATCTTCTGAACAATCTTCTTGATGTTCTTGTTGGCGGCTTCAACGGCACCATTCATCTTCGGCCGGTAAGGAGATGAGTTGTGGTGTTCAATCTTGAAGCTCTGGCACAGCTCCTTCATCATCTTGTTGTTCAAATTTGAACCATTATCAGTAATGATCCGCTCGGGAATTCCATAGCGACAGATGATGTCCCTCTTTATGAATTTAGCTACCACCTGCTTGGTCACATTAGCGTACGAGGCTGCCTCCACCCATTTGGTGAAGTAGTCAATAGCTACCAGAATAAAGCGATGACCATTAGACGCGGTGGGCTCGATCTTGCCTATCATGTCGATGCCCCACATGGAGAACGGCCAAGGGGAGGACATGACATTCAATGGGCACGGTGGCACATGAACTTTATCAGCATAAATCTGGCATTTATGACATTTCTTCGCGAATCTGAAGCAATCCGACTCCATAGTCAGCCAGTAATACCCTGCTCTCAGGATCTTTCTTGTCATGGCATGCCCGCCGGCGTGCGTACCAAATGTGCCCTCATGGACTTCTTCCATGAGCATACTTGCTTCTTTCTCATCTACACATCTGAGCAGCACGAGATCGTGGTTTCTCTTATACAGCACTCCATCAGGATTGAGATAAAAGTTTCCAGATAGCCTCCTTAGAGTCTTCTTATCCTGGGTTGACGCACCCGCAGGATACTCCTTAGTCATAAGGAAGGTCTGGATGTCGTGGAACCATGGCTTGCCGTCAATGGCATCCTCGATTGCGAAGACAAATGCTGGTCTATCAAGACGCGAAAGCACAATTCTTGGAGCCTCATTCCAATAATTGACTTTATACATTGAAGCCAACGTGGCCAAAGCATCAGCCATTTGATTTTCAGCCCTGGGTACATGATGAAGTTCCACTCGGTCAAAGAACGGAAGCAGCCTCCTGGCGTAATTCATGTACGGCACTAAATTCGCTTGACGAGTTTCCCACTCCCCTTTAATCTGATTGATTACAAGCGCTGAGTCACCATATATGTCTAGATTCTTAATTCTCAAATCAATTGCCTCTTCTAGACCCATAATACATGCTTCATACTCGGCTTCATTGTTGGTAACTGAGAACGTCAGTCTCGCAGTAAACGGGATGTGGGATCCGTGAGGAGTCGTGATGATAGCCCCGATACCACTTCCATAGGAATTAACCGCTCCGTCGAATATCAACTTCCACCGAGACTTCCTATCTGGCCCCTCATCGGGCAATGGCTCATCGCAATCCTTCGCTTTGAGAAACATAATGTCCTCGTCAGGGAATTCGAACTTCATCGGCTGGTAGTCTTCGATTGGCTGTTCGGCAAGGTAATCAGACAATACGCTTCCCTTAATGGCTTTCTAGGAGACGTACTGGATATCATATTCTGTTAACACCATCTGCCATCTGGCAATCCTGCCTGAAAGAGCCTGCCTCTCGAAGACGTACTTGATCGGATCCATCTTCGAAATTAGCATAGTGGTGTGATTGAGCATATACTGTCGTAGACGTTTGGCAGCCCAGGCTAATGCACAACACGTCTTCTCCAGCATCGAGTATCGAGATTCACACTCAGTGAACTTTTTACTCAAATAATAAATGGCATGCTCTTTCCTGCCCGTCTCGTCGTGCTGACCGAGAACACACCCCCATACTATTCTCCAGAACCGTCAGGTACATGATTAGTGGTCGTCCAGCCACTGGGGGTATCAGTATTGGAGGTTCTTGAAGATACTGCTTTATTTTGTCGAACGCCTTCTGGCAATCCTCATTCCAAGTAACCGCCTGATCTTTCTTTAAAAGCTTGAACATCGGTTCACAAGTGGCCGTGAGCTGAGAGATAAACCTTGCAATGTAGTTTATCCGGCCCAGGAAACCACGAACTTCTTTCTCTATTTTCGGCGCTGGCATTTCTTGGATGGCTTTTATTTTCGCAGGATCAACTTCAATACCTCGTTCACTAACGATAAACCCCAATAACTTTCCGGACCGCACCCCGAAAGTGCACTTGTTAGGATTTAGCCTCAGCCTGAACTTCCTAAGCCTTTCAAACAGCTTCAACAAATTGACCAGATGCTCTTCCTCCGTTTGGGACTTTGCAATCATGTCATCAACATAGACCTCGATCTCATGATGAATCATATCATGAAACAAAGTTACCATTGCTCGCTGGTAAGTGGCCCCTGCGTTCTTCAGACCGAAGGGCATTACCTTATAGCAAAATGTTCCCCAGGGGGTAATAAACGTTGTTTTCTCCATGTCCTCCGGCGCTATCTTAATCTGATTGCAACCAGAGAAGCCATCCATGAACGAAAACACGGAAAACTGGGCTGTATTGTCGACCAACACATCGATATGAAGCAACGGGAAATCATCCTTAGGGCTCGCCCTATTCAAATCCCGATAATCGAGGCACATGCGTACCTTACCGTCCTTCTTCGGTACAGGCACTATGTTGGCGACCCACGGAGGGTAAGTGGTAACGGCTAGAAATCCTGCGTCCAACTGCTTCTGGACTTCTTCTTTGATTTTTACAGCCATGTCTGGTCTCGTCCTCCTAAGCTTCTGCTTGACTGGAGGACAATCTTCTCGCAACGGCAAGCGATGAACCACGATGTCAGTGTCGAGTCCGGGCATATCCTCATATGACCAAGCAAAGACGTCACTATACTCTCGAAGCATCTCGACCAGTCTATGTTTGATATCATTCCGCAGCGCAGCCCCTACTCTGACATTCCTGACGAGCTCCTCAGAACCCAGATTTATAATCTCAATATCCTCCTCGTGAGGCAGAATAACCTTCTCTTCTTGTCTCAACAAGCGGGCCAACTCTTCCGGAAGGTCTTCGTCTTCATCAATCTCATCCTCGGCTTGATAGATCGGGCAATCAAAGTCGTAGTGAGCCGTAGAGGGTCCAGAGTCGATGTCATCTGTCATGTGGATCTCTTCACTTGTCAGCTTGATAATCTCCTTGATGGTCCAATTGCGGAGGCGTTCGCCCGGCTTGCTCGGTTGAATCCAGGCGTCAAGATCACAATCACTGTCCCCGCTGTCCTCTGACGTAGCGTTGATGCTCTCGAAAATTACTCCCCCCTTGGTGAATAGGATTGGCCCTTTCCCACGAGACGAGCTGCCAGAAGAAGATGAAGCTTCAGCTTCAGGAGAATATCCCAATCCAAACTTATCCTGCTTGATTGGTATATCCAAGACATGCCCCCAGCCTGGGGTGGAGCCGGCTTCGACAACGGCCCGAGCTTCCTTAAACGAGGAGAGGTTCAACTCTTGCTTCTCTGCGACGACGGGAGCTACCTCTTTTACCCTGACGGTTTCAAATGCTTGGCAGAGCGTTTCATGGATCTCGCCATCCATTTCAACATATTTAAAGGACGACAGGTGGCTCACCATGATGTCCTCTTCACCACAGACGGTCACTATGCTGCCCCCAACAGCATATTTGAGCTTCTGATGTAGCGTGGACGTCACGACACCAGCAGAATGGATCCATGGCCGACCTAAAAGGCAACTGTAGGCAGGCATGATATCCATGATATAGAAAACTGTATTGAACGTCTCTGGACCAACTTGAATTGGCAGGGTCAATTCTCCGAAGACGTGGCGCTTGGTCCCATCAAAGGCTTTCACGACCAGATCACTGGGCGTGCACAGCAATCCACGGGTATCCAATTTCATCAGTGCCTTCTTCGGAAGCACATTAAGCGAGGAACCCGTATCCACCAGGACATGTGACATAATCGTGCCTCTGCACTCTATTGAGACGTGCAAGGCGCTGTTGTGATCTCTTCCTTTAGGAGTCAGCTCTAGATCTGTAAAACCCAGCCCATTACCAGCATTAACATGAGCTACTACCTCCTCAAGTTGATTTACTGATATCTCTTGCGGCACGTATGCAGCATTCAATACCTTCAGTAATGCGTTGCGGTGCGCCTCAGAACACAGCAACAAGTTAAGAATCGAGATCTTTGACGGAGTCTGATGAAGATGATCTACAATTTTGTAGTCACTTTTCTTGATTAGTCGCATGAACTCTTCAGCATCTTTAACCAGCAAGTCCTTCTCTGCCCCTGCAGGGACCTCCTCAACAGCTTTACCTTTACCCTTATCCACAGCGTCAGCTCGGACCACTTTCTCTGCTGCAACCTCTGCTGGTGCAAACACTCTACCGCTTCTAGTAATGCCACCGACTTCGGTAAGATTCTGCACAGTCGATCCGAATGGCTCAAGCTCTATCTTCTGACTATTACAATAAACTTCGGCGCCATAATGCCATGGAACAACATTGGTGCTTTCGAATGGGATTGGTCCGGCCCTGGTGATAGTGATAGTAGGCGGACGGGGCGCAGAAATAGTAATAGGGTGACGAGGAATAGTAATGGTATCAACTTCGTCTGCCTGCTTTAGCACGACCTCCCCTGATGCGCTCTCAATGCTCCGGCTGAATTGCAAAATACCCTCGGACATTAGGCTTTGGATACCTTCGATCAGCTGCTCACACCCATCAGGAAGTGTAGCACAAGCCATACATAACTCTCCGCATCCAGGAAAGAAGCCCTTCTTCAGCAACTTAGCCTTGACAAAACTCAACGGCGTCTTCAAATCTTTGACATCGGTCAGCAAGTCCGCACTCTCCTCAGTGATAACAGCATTCACTCCGCCTCCCTTATGATGAGGCATCGGGTTTTTGGTGACGTTGGGCACGTTGTCAGAAAAGTTGATGACCTTGGCATCCACCAAGTCCTGGACTTTGTGCTTAAAAGCCTTACAATTCTCAATCGTATGGCCAGGTGCCCCAGTATGGAATTCACAAGTAGCATTGGCGTCATACCCCGGTGGTGGCGCCCCTGTTAAGGGAGCCAACGTCCTCTTTTGAACTAATTGGAGCTGAAGCAACGTTTGCAAAAGTTGTGCATACGACATAGGTGGAGTTTCAAAATGACGGTTTGCCATAGGAGCCCGATTCTGATATCTTCTATACCCCTGCTGACTCTGCTGCTGCTGAGGCTGCTGCTGCTGCGGCTGCAGTGGAGCAGATGGGATATTTATGCTAGCAATCTGAGGCTGAGGGCCCTTGCCCTTCCTCCTAGCATTAGTGACAGCACTGGCATCTCCCTCTCGACGCTTGCCAGTATAGGGTTTCTTGCTACCTCCTCCAGCTGAGGATGATTCGCCCTGAATTTTTCCGATCTTTATACCGTTCTCAACATGCTCGCCCAAAGTGATGAGAGCCGAGAATGTTCCAGACATGCCACTGACCAGCTTTTCATAGTAGATTCCAGGAAGGGTAGCCACGAACATTTGTACTAGCTCACGCTCAACCATCGGCGGTTGAACCCGAGCAGCCAATTCACGCCACCGCTGGGCGTATTCTTTAAAGCTTTCATTGTTCCGCTGTGAGAGATTCTGAAGCTGAACTCGGTTGGGAGCCAAGTCGCTATTATATTGATAGTGGAGGACAAACGCTTCTGCCAGATCTCTCCAGGTGCGCACAGTAGCGGGCTCCAAACCCATATACCATTCGAGCGATGGACCAGAAAGACTATCCTGAAAGAAGTGCATCAGCAACTTCTCATCGTCAGAATAGGCGGACATCTTTCTATAATAAGATCGGAGGTGAACCCGGGGGAAAGTAGTACCCTTATACTTCTCAAAGGTAGGCACCTTGAGCTTGTGAGGTACTTTAAAGTCAGCAATCAACCCGAGCTTGGACATGTCAACGCCCAATGTGTTTTGATTTTCTATGTCTCTCATCTTGTCTTCCAGCGCCTTGAACCTGAGTCGAGCTTCAGCATTCAACTCTGCTTCTACACCTCTCTGAGAGAATACGTCATCCTGATGGTCCTCCAACCACGGTTGAGGCACCAACAGACTTCCTGCACCAGCATTGCCGTTGACCGGCCCTATGTTAACATTGGCTCCCAAACTACCATTGCCGACGCCTGCCGCGTTGAGTCCAAGATTAGTCATCAGATTGCCGTTAGCACTGCCGTTGCCCCCGGCAACAGGAACAACATTCTGTGGGGCATCCACTGGAGGAGAAGTAGGCACGGCCCCTCCATGAAGTATGCCATTACTGTCAACCCTGGAGATCAGAGGTTGAACCAGAGTACGAAGCTGGTCTTGACCATTCGCGACCACTTGCATCAGTTCCATAAAACGATCCATCCGTTCACGAAGCTCTTGAACATCTGACTGCACCTGGTCCATTATCCTTGTCTGATTAGCGCGAGTTGAGTAGCGGTGGATGAGTCTTTGATCAATCCTGGAGATCGAAAGCAGCTCGGGACCTGAAAAACCTGTCAACAATAAAGGTTAGGAAAAGCAACAAGATATACACCATGCAAACATGCTTCATGCAGATGCATGCGTGTGTCTATGTGCGTGGGAGGTTTTCCACGATCCTAGTGCCTTAGTGCCAGTGTTGGTAATAATAATAGGAAGAAGAAATCCGAGCCCGATCATGGAAACATCAATCTCATATATATATGGAAAGGCCTGTCAAGGCAGTACACAGTATCAGCGAGTACAAACAGATCAACAGCATGACCTCAGCCAACAAGTCTGGTGATGGTCAGCATACATCAAAGATCAAAATCAACAGGGATATAACTAGTCAAGCACGGCCACGGGCGCGATACTCTGCTAATAACTCCTTTGTCTCTGAATGATCTGGCGAAGTGAGCAACCCCTCGACGAGTAGTTCCCTCTGCCTGATAGTATGCTGAAGCCCCTGAACTGAACTCTCCCAAGCGCCTTCGCCAAAGCAATCCTCCAGCTTCCGCTTCTTAGACTCAAACATCAGCTTATGCTCCTTCAGGCTAGCAATAGCTTTGTTGAGACGGGCTTCAGCGGAGTACCTGCGGGCGGTCTCTTCATCAAACCTCCGCTCACTGTCTTTTACCTCGGCTTCTAGCTTAGAAATCTGCAGCGTCAGCTTGTCTTCTCGCTCCTTCCTGGTGGCCATGGAAGTCTTCCAATGCTGGTCGAACTTAGATATTCTCTGATATGCTTCCTCCAAATGCTGCTTCTTCGTAGCTAGCACATCATTAGCAGCTCTGAAGTCTTGACCTAAGCGTTCCCGATCAGCAATCTGCTTTGCCAAGTCTGCACTCAGCTGGCTCACCGACTCTGTTTTCCTTTTGAGAGCATGCACGGCTTCGTTCCTCTCACTTCGAAGCTGAGCTAACTCCTTTTCTAATTCTGCATTTGCCCTCTTCAGTTCCTCACACTCGGCCAATACCCGGTTGTGCTGATGAATGGACACAGTGGTAGGCTCTTCGACTGGTGGAGGACTCTTTGGTCTGACATGAGGGAATGGCATCCCTATAGCGCTGGCTCTGGCTCTGATCCAATCTGAATAAGGAGGGTAGGCTTGGCTGTTGCTCTTCCCCAACAAAGGCTTTCCCCTCGTGCTGATATTGTTCCACGCATACTGAAGCTTGGACAACAAATCCCCCTCTAGAATACCCGTGAGGTATAGAGATTCCCGTACCTCTTCTTCCTTCGGTGGAGTCCTCAAAGCATATGCAAACTGACGAACTAGCAATGATGGATTGTAGTTGATGCAACCCTTCCTACCTATCAGAGGTACGTTAGGAAACCCACTACAACTGAAGATCACCTCGGTGCCTAACCTGTCTCTGTCAACGAACCAATCAATGTCTTCTGCCGACAAACTCATCAGACGCTCAGGCCACTCAGCTGTGGCTGCAGACAAGCCAGAAGAACCCCTCTTGGGCAAATGACTATCAAACCACCTGTACAGCAATGGTACGCAGCATGAGACATTTTCCCCTCTCCGGTTCTCGTTCTTGTAATGCACTGAATGGTAAACGTCTCCGATCAGAGTAGGGACTGGATTCCCTGAGGCAAATATGTGGAATGCATCAAAGTCCATGAAATCAGGCATGCTGGGAAATAGGATAATGCCATATATGCATAAAGCAAGGATGGCATTGAATGCGTCCCAACATTTGTCCTTAGCACATTGCTGAGCCTTAGCTATCAGAAATTGCAGAGAGAACCCTGGGACCTTGTTCCAACTCGTCACCACTAACTCAGAAGCGCTCAAATGGAGTGAGGAAGCTAAACCAGCCAGATCAGGCTCAACATCCATGTGGACAAAAGGCATTTGCCTTTTGATAGGCACACCCAGCATATCAGCATACTCTTCCAATGTCGGCGCGAGAATGAAGTCATGAAAGGTGAAACACCTCAAGGGAGGGTCATAAAACTGCAGAAGAGCGTGTAACCCATTCAACTCGGACGTAGAAGGTTTGTAAACCAGGCTGAGCAACCTGCCATAAGACTTCCTGAACCTATCCTTCACAGAATCCCCTGCCAGGGCTATCAAACCAGTCAGCTTTGACACATCGGGGGTCGGGAACTTGTATGCAACAGTCTTTCTGAGAGAAGCCATAATAGCAGCAGAAGACGAGAAATCCGGGATCGGGGAAACGGTACCTGCAACACAGACACACGTTAATGGAATGCAGATGAATGCGCAAACTAATGCAAAATGCAGGTATGCAATAATATATCCAGGTGGCTGCTGTGGAGATTCGGTATCAACAGTCACTGATGAGAAGAAAACCCCGGTGTAAGACCACTAATCTGATCTGCTGAGAACAACCATCTGATAGGACTGAGATCAAAATTCTGTTCTGACAAGAGTAAGTGACTGATAATAAGGACCCCGGGTGCAAGATCAAGGAACATCTGCTGAAGTCTTCAGACCCCAAATCAAAATCTGCCCTATCAAGAACAAACACACAGCTGCTGATGAGATCTTCAGACCTCACTCAAAATCTGCTCCATCCAGAACAAACCATTGATGATGATACACTGATAAAAAACCTGCTCTATCAAGAACAGACAAACACCCGATGATAGAATCCCCTGATCAAAAACCTTGCTCTATCAAGAACATGTCTGCAACTGAGAACCCAACATAACTGATTCACTGTCAAGAAAACCAGGTAGTCTGAAGGTCTAAGTTTCCTGCAATAAACCCAGTCCCACTCACAGGTATGGACCTAGACTGACTCAAGGTATGGCATCCTATGCGTTCATCAGCGTCACAGACTTTCAAAACTGATGATACGATTCCCAGAAGGAGTGGCATCATCAAGTCCCGAAGAGGCCTCACTTAGCTGAATCACAAATGATCGGTCCCCAGAGTCGACAATCCACCAAACCAGCAACCGTCTCAACCCAAAGGGTTGAAAGTGAAGCCAACCGGGTGAACCTCGTCTGAGCGTGGATTTCATGAGACACTAGTGCCTGCAAAGCAAGCACGCGCCCACTAATTTCCACTCTAAGTCTATGGTGCACTCAAGCCTGGGTCTGGCTTCTCACTCAATCAGAACTCCCATCCCACAACAGCACAAATAACCATATTATACTAAAAATAACATGCGGGAAATAAAGTGCGAGAAGTAAAAACGCGATGAATAAACGCAACCCAACAAGCAAACACACAAGCGGTAGGATTGACTCTCTTAAGGGACGTTGGATCCCAAAACTGACTCGCTTTCGGGACGTTGGATCCCTAGGACACTATCTCATCCCCAACAGAGTCGCCAGCTGTCGCTACTGCGAAAATCGACGCCGGCTGAACAGAAGAGTCGCCACCTTTCGTTATTTATCCCTCAGAGCGGGAAAGGAAACGATCAGAAAAACCTGACGAATAAGGGTAAGACAAGGTCATCGCAACCATTGTCTGGGTTCGGGAGTCGGTTACGCAAGGGGAAGGTATTAGCACCCCTCACGTCTGTCGTACTCGACGGGATCCTCGCTTGTTTGTTTACTTGGACGGGTTGGTTATAGTCTATCTACCTATCAAGGCTGGCTGAAAAAGAAAAGAAAAATGACTCGGCAAAGCGTCGCACTTTATGCCTACGTATTCTCATCAGAGAATGAGAAATCAGAGTCAACGTAGTTAGGCCTACGAAGGGTTGCGGGGAAAAGGTTGCTCGCTAGGACATCGCATCCTATGCCTACGTACTTTCATCTGGTATGAAAGATCAGAGCAAACGTAGTTCGGGAAACTACGGGTTATCTCCTAAAAGAAGTGCTTTTTATTGTGTTTGCGATTTCAACCGCACTAGAGACTATGACCTGAGAGTGAATGCGTCGCATGTCACCCAAAGGGTACCATACTAAACATCCAGACTGTGGAAAAGAAACTCTCCCACAATCCTTTCTCAGATAGCTTAAGACTCGTAACGTACGAAAGAAATCATTCATGATTACTGTATCTTAAACTGTTTTGAGATGAGAAGAGAACAGGCCCAACTAGGAGGGAGACTATCAAGTCCTACTGTTGTCATGCCATGGATTCATCCTATGGTTGAGGTTTGAACAGGGAACTCCTAGATGTTGTCATGCATAGGTTTCAACCTAAAAGTCTATCATCAAATCCTTATCAAAGGAAATGAGAGTCCTAAGGGATCATGTCAATGATTCACCAAAACAGACAAAAGCATCAACTTTAACAGTAAAATGCATGCAATGCAAGTGAGGGAGGAAATGTGTGTGGGGCTTCAGCCTCCACAAGCTCGTCTCGACCTCAAGCCAGTCATGAAATAACAGTAATCATACTGAAAATAAACAACATGCTATCAAGTAAAAACAGTAAACTGTAATCATACAGACAAAAGAAATGAAATGCTATCAAGCAAAATAAACACATGGGCAAGGGAGCTGGTCTCTACCGAATACCCGCAAGCAAAGCCAAGCAATAACAGTACAATCAGATGCACTCATGCTCTTAGACTGAATTTATTCTAAATGGGCTTAGTCTAATGCAACAGACAAATCAGACAAAACACACAATACATCAAAGAAAACAGAAGAAAGCCTCAGCTCCTCCATCAGCAACCCAGTCCTCAGACTTCAGAGATCACTTGCTTTCCAGGTATCAACCCTACAACATGAGTATCAACTCATCTTCTCCCTTGAGCTTCAGCTCCTTTGATCAGCTCCACCTTCAGGCTTCACTATCTTCATGGATCTTCAGGCATCAACTTGATCTTCACAGAGTCTTCAGACTTCAATAACCTTCAAGGAATCATCCTCTTCAAGGCCTCAGCTTCTATCTTCAATGGCTCCAATGCTCCAGCAAACAAGATTCAGTCAACAAGATGAGGTGGGGATGTTACAGTACTCACTGACTTCCAAAGGATGCCATTGAGGACTTAACATCAAAGGAGAGGCTCTCTCAAAGTTCTACCTTATAGGGCAAGGTCACTAATCCCTCTAAAGGAGAGAGGTGAATACCCTTAAGGGACTCTATGTCACAGAGAAGAAAGGAGGTGAACAGGACACTCCTTGTTTATTGAGCAAAGTATTCTATCTAGGGCTCTGCCTATGCCCCTATAAACCTATAAATAACACAACAAAAGCTATGCTAAACTCCTCTGCAAGGTCTTCAAAGCTTCCATGATGATCCACAAGGTCTTCAACTCAATCTTCAAAGCTCACACACTTAAAAGAGAAGGAAAGAAAACACAACAATACAACTTATGCCTTTAAGCAACACACATACTATCCATACATTCAAATATCAATGAAAAATACTAAAACACCATACAATATTCTAGCAAAATTCTAGGGAATTCTATACACACTTACCCTTAACCCATGTATTCCCCATACACTAATTTGGCCTATAAACCCCAAAACAAATTTGTTCAAGTCTACCTATACAACCTAAAACCCTAATTAGAGCACCTAAATGTCTAACCATCAAACTACATCAAATTTTAATCTAAAAATCAAGAATTAAATCCTATGGGGAACTATGATTCAATATCTAATTACACAAAAAAAGAATGAATTAAAAAGACTAAAGGAAAGTCCTAAAACAAATTCTACAAAATCATGTATCAATTAAAACATATTAAAAGTGCTATTTACAAGAAAATATGCTAAAAAATATGAAAATAAAATAAAATGGAAATTTTATTTGTTGAGAATTTTCTAGACAGATTCATTAACATATAGAAAAAACAAGGATTGAAAAATATTTAATTCTGGATTTTATATGAATTTTATAAAAGCAAGAAAATATAAAGGAATTAAAAAAATAAAAGAAATCAAAATAAAGGGGAGGGGGGTGCAGATAGAAGGGCACGCTAGTTCAAATACTGAATGGGCTGCAAAAGGGGGGGTGCGCGTAGAAAAACGATTAAGCCCAGACGCGCTTCATTAAACAAAACGGTGCGTTTTGGCTTTCAAATTTCCCTCCGCTTCTTCGCTCAATTTGGGCCGTTGGATGGATTGAATTAGTCAAATCCTGGGACCAATCCAACGATGGACAGCCATCGTCCCAAATGGATTTCTAGGGTTTTCAGACGCAGCTTCCATGCATAAGACTTCTCCTCCCTCGTTCTCTCTCCACACTTGATGATTTTCAACAATTCCAAAAAAGAAAATGATCTACAGATTAAGAGGAACAAGTTTATACGAGTGGTTTTCTCTAGTTCTCCTTGAATCATCCTAACAGAAAGCTAGAAGATCTTGGTACCACCATAACTCACTGAGATCAATTCCTCTAAAACTCCAAATTAATGACCCAATCTTGTTCAACACGCCATGCTCATCACAATGAACTATCAATCGTGCCTTGAAACCTCATAT
The DNA here is from genome assembly GCA_963859935.3 of Lathyrus sativus. Classification (NCBI taxonomy): domain Eukaryota; kingdom Viridiplantae; phylum Streptophyta; class Magnoliopsida; order Fabales; family Fabaceae; genus Lathyrus; species Lathyrus sativus. The sequence continues at coordinate 319,352,607 of OZ012740.1, read as the reverse complement.
CCAGTTTGTTCTCAATCCTGAAAGATTCTTGCACCTGCTATCAAACTCCATGAAATGCTCCCTAATCCTCAGAAAATGGTCCTCTACCCTAGCTTAACCAGTCTAAACCTATAACTATGGCAGAATGCACATAAACTAGGAGATTCGAGCAAGATTACCAACTTGTTACACTTTAATGGAGACTATGGTTTCTCTACAATTCAGTGCCTGAAACCTCCCTTGATTACTCTCCAATGCCCACTATGACTTCTGTATGCAGCAGGATGAATGATCAAGGCTTGAATCTTGTGCTTGATATCAAAATGCAATTCTTGCAATTTCCTCAAAACAGCTTCAAACTTCCATGGATCTTCTTCTACCTCAGCATGTAGTCAATCACAATGATCAGAAGAATATGTTTGTGGTGGAGAAATGAATGGAGATTGAAGAGAATGAAGGTTTGATATCAAATTACCAATGGAAGGATCTTACTTTTCACACTCTAATCTCACCTCTCATCAACAATGATCACCAACCTTTTACCCTCCATGATTCACTCTTCTTATAATGATCAATGGAAACTCCTAGATCTTTCTAGAATGAGCTAGAAAGTGCTTGAAATCTCATATGATGGTAAGTTGAAAATCTCATGTATCATGCCTTAAACCTTGCAAATTGGTGTCAAATTCTCCTTATGTGAGATATTGAGGAGGAATGTACAAAAACCAGCCTCTTCCTTGCCTTGTGTTATGATTTCCAAAGGTGCCTTAATATGCAAGTTTCAATTTTCCAAAGCATGTCCCATTTTAAAGCTTCAAATCAAAATTCTATTTAAACCAATGTTCTCAAAATGATGTTTCCAATCAAAATGATATATTGGATGACCTATTTTGGATTCCTAGATCCTCCAAACCAATTTTCAAATTCAACTTTTTAAACTTATAAGCCATTTTTAGTTCATTTTTAACCAATCATGCAAATCCATGCTATGAGCTTTTCCAACAATTCATGACCTTCTTTCTAGACTTAAAATCACATTTTGAACAACTTTCATGTTTTGAGTTTTTCCATTTGAGGCTTGTAAATAGGAGATATGGCCTTTGCTTAAAATGACCTATAACTGACAAATGACCAAAGTACCCCTGTCTTGTTCAAACCATAAGTTGAGTTCCACAAATCCTATCAAGGACTTCTACCACTCAAATTAAAGCTAAGAAGATTCCCTCCAACATTCATGTTGACCAAGAAATCATAGGAATCATCCTACTAGGGCAAAAGTTGTCTGCAAGTTGGGTGACTTTCAAGGACCCAGATTCACACACCTCTGCTGACCTGTAATTTGTCAAAACCATAACTTGAGCTCTGCAACTCCTATCAAGGACTTCCACCACTCAAATTAAAGCTAAGAACAAGCTCTACAACATTCATGCTGTGGGTAAGATGAGATATCAATCATATCTAGAGCTAAACTGCCTGGGAGATAGGGGTCAAATTAGGGTTTTTCACTGACAATCCTTGGAAACCCTGACTTGAAACTTCTCAAACTCCTCAATCATGATGAGTTGGTCTAGGAATCATCATTATAACATCTCTATGCATCATTCCATGATCTCATGGCCCTTGGATTAGGTCTCAACCTTCTCCAAATCTTCAGTTATCCTAGGGTTGACCCAGTCAAAACTCTAATTCTACCATTCATGGTTGAATCTCCTGAATTCTTGCATAATGACCTCTCTGGGCTTCATGATGGCTATCAAGACACCTTATAGGCTTTCTCAAAACATCAAGTTCATTCTTCAAAGTCTCAGAATCATCTGAGGAGCACTCACAACTCTCAAGCTATGAAGCACACAACCCTGGTTTCACCCAATTCCTCTGGGGATCTCTTGAACTGCCTGATGAAGGTATCAACTTTCAAACACTCAGTGAATAAATAATTGTTGGTAAAATTTTGGGGTGCAACAATCACAACCAATCCTGGGTTCGAGAGTCGATTACACGAGAGGAAGGTATTAGCACCCCCTCGCGTCCATTGTACTCAACGAGATCCATGCTTGTATTCTAATTAAATGGTGTGTTATCTAAAGCCTACTGCTGAACAGAAACGAGAGCGTAAAGGGAAAATAAAATAAGAGACTCGATAGGACTTCTTCGTCCTATGCCTATGTATTCCCTCGTACAATGCAAAAGTCTGAGTCAATGTAGTTCGGAAAACTACGGGTGAAAGGGGGGAAGGTTGCTCGCCAAGACATCGTCGTCTTGTGCCTATGTATCCTTATCTGGCATGAGAAATCAGAGCATCCGTAGTTCGGCTCACCATAGGTTGCTTAGTATTTTTTATGAGCAACGTTAAGTTCCCCTTCCAGTAGTTAGGGTCGATGCCTATTTGCGATAGAACGGAAAAGTAACATACTCTTTCTGAAAATGGTTTGACAAACAATCCCGAAGGATGAAAATGATTTGAGTTTGTGAGTTTTAGAAAAGTGAATTGAATTTATTTGAGATTCATATTGCACTAAAGTTTATGATATAGGAGTGAATGCATCGCATGATCGCCCCCAGACGGGACGTATGTTAAACACTCTAGACGAAGCGAGGAGAGACCCCTCACTCATTATTTCCCATATACCTAAGGATCATGGTGCACACTATTCATTGTGTTTATTATGTGTTTTGAAGTTGTTTTGAGAGAGAAGAAGAGAAAGACGCACGAAAGGTCTGAAGGGAAACTCGGTACTAATGTTGTCATGCAAAGTGGTCCTAAGGTTGGGATGCAAAAGGGAATTCTATCCTAATGTTAGCATGCAAAATATGGACCTAAGGTTGAGGTTTAAACGAACTAAACTAATGTTATCATGCATGAATTAAACTTCTAATATCTATCCTACTCCATGCTTAATCAAATATTAAGTTGGACTAGGAGGCCTTAAGGGAGCATGCAAGAACAAGCCAAAATAAGGAAAACAAAACAAAAACAACAACTACAACAGTGCTCCGGCTTCAAAACAACTATAAAAATCTAGCAACTAGGCACAACAATATTTAACAGCTCATGTTTCAGCACATAACAGGTTAAAAAGGAAGCAGGCAGAATAAGTGCACATTTAACAGCATGTGAAAATCCAGAAAAGCAGGTGTAAAAGGCAGCATCAAGCATAAATGAACATTGCAACGAAAGCATATGACATGGTAAGGATCAATCGTGAACATGCATCAAGCAAATCCAAGTGATGAATACATACTAACAATTAAGCACATAACAAGTACGATGCACAACAAACCATTCACAAAGAATATCATGCATATCCAACACCAATTAATCAATCAAACACAACATGCATTTGCGGAATAGGAAGCAAACATAATCATGTGATATATATCCAATAAGATAAACATCTATAATCAACAATCCACATGGCACAAACAATTATGCAACATGATCATCACTCCAAGAATGAAACACAATAATCATGGACATTCAACATTGAAAATCAAAATTCGTGCGTCAAAGATATAGAAGCATGCTATCAAGAATGATAGGACAACTCAAAAACAGTCCACAAATAGGCATCATATTAATCCATGAAGTTTAGGGATGGAAAGGGATCCAAACAAGTTTGAAAATGCAACAAAATGTTATTCTGCAATAGTGTTAATCGGTTAACCTCCTGGTGTTAACCGATTAACATTGTGAAAACAGGCTAAGAACATGCAACAAAGTTGTGTTAATCGGTTAACACCAGGAGGTTAACCGACTAACACAGGAGTTGAATCAAAAAATCATCATTCAAAAGCACTTTTCAGCAGCAACTCAATTATCCAACCATCCAAATGAACAAGCAATCAATTATGCATAAAATTTATGTCAAATCACAATATTTAAACATCAATTAGATCCAACAAACATCAACATCAACAATCAAATTTAAGCAAATGGATCAAATCGTATCAAAAACCATGGATCTACATTGCATAAGTTGAAATTAAGCTAGATCAAGTGTGGATCTGAAATTTACCAACCTACAAAGCGAAGAATTACTTTGGTGAATGTTGCAAACGAAAATGGACAGATCTAACACAAGAAATCCAAGATCCTAGCAAGAAACCTCAAGATCCAAGCAATGTGACGAACTTGCTTCAAAGCTCTTTCAAGAATAGCTTCCAAAACTTGAATCTAGATCCAAACAAGCTTCAAATGCAAAATGGAATCAAGAATGGTGATGTAGTGGAGGCTTAGCTAAAAAATTCACAAATTGTAATGCACAATTTGTGAATCTATGAATATGGAGCTTTGGTGAAATATTGAAGATGAAGATGGAGAATGAAAAAAGTGAGAGAGAATTGAGAGAAAATTCTGAAAATGAGGGAGAAAATGAGAGCTAATGAGTGAGGTTTGGAGTAAATGTAGTTAAGTAACCCCTAGGTTAGGGATTAAGTTTGGTTTGGAGTGTGGGTTAGTGAGAGGAATGGAAATTGGACTGGAAATTAGAATGGAAATTTGAATTTTGGGTGGAAAAGAATTAAAATGAACCTATTCTGGATTTTTCTAATGATGCACATGTGAAATCAAATGGTGGAAATTTGGTTCAAATTCTGCACTGCTGAAAATTGAAGCATTTGGAAAATTTTTGCCTTGGTTAATCAATTAATCATTTGCGAGTGCAAATGTGTTAATCGATTAATACAAGGGAATTTTGAATTTTGGCGCCTTTTGGAGGGAATCTTGGAAAAACACTTGTTTCTGCCTGTTCTGAGCCACGTTAAGCCCCTAAAACGTGTCTTTTGATATTGCACCTATAAGATGCCTGAAATAACCTGCTGAAAAATAAAATGCGGTATTCGATTGCATGACAAAATAACTGGTGAAGCCTCTGATGCTTGTTGTTTACAAACTTGCAATAAAAGAAAACCTTGAGCCATAGAAACACCTTGATCCCATGTCTCAAGAGCCATTGCCATGATATGCAAAAATGAAAGAAAAAAAGCAAAAATGCAGATGAACGAAACATGAGCCAGTTACGGTTAAAACAAAAGGGCAAATTTTTGGGTGCTACAATACTCAAGGACACTGAAAAAAGGATTGATCAACCTGAAGCAGTGAAAATTGAGGAGGAAAAAGATCACTATCCTAAAGAAATTGAGGAGGATCATCCGACTAACAATGATGACCTTCCTCCAGCTTAGAAGTCTTCTAAAGACTATCCTATTGACAACATACTCGGTGACATTTCAAAGGGAGTAGCTACGTGATCCAAGCTAAGTAACTTTTGCTATCACTTTGCTTTCGTCTCTCAGATTGAGCCTAAAAACTCTAAAGAGGCCTTACTCGATGAACATTGGTTTTTATCAATGCAATAGGAATTAAATCAATTTAAATGAATGAGGTTTGGGACCTTATCCCCCCTCCACGAGGCCATCGAGTAATTGGCACCAGATGGGTGTTTAGGAACAAACTTGACGAAAATGGAGTTATAATAAGAAATAAAGTGCGCTTAGTGGCACAAGGATATAACCAAGAGGAGGTCATAGACTATGAGGAAACCTATGCTCCTGTTTCCCGACTCGAGGCTATATGTCTTTTGCTTGCTTACGCATGTGCTAATAATTTCAAATGGATGTTTATAGTGCTTTTTCTAAACTGATACATTAATGAAGAGGTATATGTAGCTCAACCTCTTGGTTTTGAATCTCATGAGTATCATGATCATGTTTATAAGCTTAAACATGCTTTGTACGATATCAAGCAAGCCCCTAGTGCTTGGTATGAGTGTCTTAGCAAATTTTTACTAGACTAAGGGTACTCAAGAGGGAAGGTCGATACAACTCTCTTCATTAAACGTCAAGGAAAACACTCCATTTTGGTACAAGTATATGTAGATGATATAATATTTGGATCTACTTTCTCGGATTGAAAATCAAGCAACTCGAAGAAGGAACGTTCGGGAGCTAGACAAAGTTGCTATGAGCTACTCAAGTGCTTTGACATGGCTAACTCTAAAGCAATTTATACTCCAATGCTTACATGTGTGAACTTGAATCGAGATGAGCATGCTAAGGATGTGGATGTAAAGAAGTATAGAGGTATGATAGGTTCTCTCCTATATCTTACCGCTTCTCAACCGGATATCATGTTTAGTGTATATATGTGTGCTAGGTATCAATCATGTCCCAAGGAATCGCATTTAAAAGTTGTCAAACGCATACTTAGATACCTATGTGGTACTCCAAAATATGGAAAATGGTATTCCAAGGGAAGTGATTGCTCTTTGGTTGACTATTCTGATTCCAACTTTGCCGATTACAAATTGGATAGGAAGAGCACGAGTGGCACTTATCATTTCTTATCAAATTCCTTAGTGGGTTGGCATAGCATAAAGTAATTTTCATATGCTTTGTCAACAGCCGAGGCAGAATACGTTGCGGCCGGTAGTTGTTGGACCCAAGTCTTGTGGCTCAAGCAATAACTACTTGACTTCAATGTTAAACTTGAACGTATTTCGATTTTGTGTGATAATACAAGCGCCATTAACTTAAACCAAAACCCTGTACTACATTCACGTACGAAACATATTAAAATCCGCCATCATTTCCTTAAGGATCACGTAAAGAAAGGTGATGTTGTGTTTAAGCATGTTGATACCAAGAATCAACTTGTTGATATTTTTCACAAAACCACTTGCGGCAAAGCCTTTCTTTAACATCCGTAGGAAACTTGGTGTTCTCGATATCTCAAACCATGTTTAAAGTTGAATGATTGCATGCTCTATGTCTATGCTTGTCTATATTTTTAATTAACTATATTGAGAAAGATCAAGCCATGTGAGGGAAACCATCATCCATCTTCATTGGAGGTAATATCATTCCTCTCTATTTGACTATTCTTGATCATATATATATATATATATATATATATATATATATATATATATATATATATATATATATATATATATATATATATATATATATATATATATATATATATATATATATATATATATATATATATATATATATATATATATATATATATATATATATATATATATATATATATATATATATATATATATATATATATATATATATATATATATATATATATATATATATATATATATATATATATATATATATATATATATATATATATATATATATATATATATATATATATATATATATATATATATATATATATATATATATATATATATATATATATATATATATATATATATATATATATATGTAAGAAATTGTGTTATGTTGTGTTGTCCTGATGTTTATTCTATGATTTGGACCAACTTTAATCCATTTAATGATTGAAATTTGTGTGAGCTTGTTATTTGTTATTGGTTGATGCATACATAACTTGCAAATTTGCATTTTTACATGTTTACCCTGCATGAGTCAACCCAAACAGGGTTGTCTTAGAACTTATTGAACGCTTGGATGAACAACAACCACCGCCTCCAGATTACTATTTCAGAGGGAGGGGTCATCCATATAGGGGGAGGATGCCTTAGAGGATTGAGTTGTTTTCATGTAGTGCATCTCATGTTTTGTGTTTGAATTTCATTTTATGTTTTAGTATCGTATTGTTCTTTTTATAACTTGAAGTTCTATTGAACATTTTGGTATTGTAATGCACTTAAATTTCTTGATATGCTTCTTCTTCTATTTATGTTCATAATCCTTGCATTAACATCATTTTATGTAGATGTTTGTTAATGTGTCTCTGTTGCAAAATATATGATTGTGTTCATATGGATATATGTTGGTTTTGTTTACCTTGTGTTTCTCTCTTTTTGATGTTGTCAAAGGGGGAGAAGAGAATGCAAAGAAAAGTAGCACTTTATTACACAAAGATTGATCAGATTTTCTTTCGGAAGAATGCATAAAATTAGGGGGAGGATGATTCTCAAATTACTCGATAAGTTAAATATTTTTGCAACTGTTTTGTCATCATAAAAAGGGGGAGTATGTGAGAGAAAGGTGCCTTAGTCCTTATTTTAATGATGTCAAAATGTGTATTAGCTCGTACTTTGTAGTTTGGACGGTATCATTGTGTCGTAGCCTTCATTCATGCTTTACAATGCACAAAATGTTCTAAAGTCACGTGTCTATACATATAGGAGCATCCCATATATATTTTGTATGCATTTGATCATGTTAGGAAACTTAGGTATGCACAAACAGGGCTTAGGTGGACCAAGATATGAGCAAAAACTTTGTTTTGGAAGTTTCAGGTGTTTAAGTCGACTCAAAGCCCTGCTTAGGTCGACTCATAAAAGTTGATTTTTTATCTTTTGCTCTCGGGTCTGCTCACGTTGACCCTTTGGTCGACTCATACCGTGACCATTTGAATTTTTCATTTTGAAGCAAGTTTGTGTCGACGCATGGCCCTGTTCCGATCGATGCATAGCTTAATTTTCTGCATAGTTTTGCATTTGGGTGTGCTCAGGCCGACCCCTTATTGCTCAGGTCGACCGTTCGCTGACTTGTGACTATTTTTCTGATCTACTATGTTTTAAAATTGTTGTTATATTTGTTAGTTGGTCAAGGCTTCATATATATTCATTTTGTCTCATCATTTAATACACAACAAGAAAAGTGAAAGATATACACTGAATTATTCTCATCATCTTCATCCTCATTCTTACATTTTCTCAACAATTACACATAACAATTTTTGTTGATCTTTTGCATCATTGAGGTGATAACGTCCAAACATAGGATTGCGTATCTCGTTTGGGTTAAGATCTCGGTGGTTTTTTCATGAATAAAACTGTTAGGGTTTTGTCCTCCAAGATCTTGAGGATTTGGTGTTTTTTGCACAAATCTTTGCTTCACAGATTTAGCCGAGCGAAGGGGATTGAAGAACAACGGGTTCGTTCAATCAAGTAGCGTTAACCAGAGGATTGTGTAAGGAAGATTTGGGTTCAAACGGTATGTGATCTAAATCATTCGAGTGAAAGGTTTGAGGACCGGTGGGGTTGTTCAGACAAGTAACAGTAACTGGAGGTTTGTTCAACACATTAAAGGCACTTGATTCGTCTTGAATCAAGGGGAGAGAAGACATAATATCAACATCAACAACTAGGTTTGAGTGTGTGGTGACTATTGATTCTCTTGTATAAATGTTTGCAATAAGATAATACATATCTCAATTCTAGTTTTAGAATTGGTGGCAGACATACTCTAAGCGAGGATGAAAGGAGAACTGCCTAAACAAATCCGGTGTTGTTCTCTTTTTCTATATCTTTTTATTTGAATTGTTAATGTTTGTGTAATATCAATTGATTGATAAAATTATGTTGTAGTGTATTGCTGAAAATCTGGTTTGAAAACTCATTACAATCACTTGGATTGTGATTACAAAAATTCTGCACTTACATTACATAGGAAACAATACTTGGAGTATTTTCCACACCAAGTATTCGACAAATTGATCACACACATAAAGTTTACACTTTATAAGTCATTGGAAGTTGGACAAATTAAAGTGGTATTATTTGTATTTATTAACCATCAAACTATTGATTATGTTTCTCATTAGATTTATTGTTCCATTTGGCTTATCGCATATCTGATCTTTTCGATAACAGTTTGTTTAGACGAATTAGTTCCGCAGTCGCTTCCGCACAATTTTAAAACAAATTTTTTAAGCATTGACTCTTGTAATAAATTAGTGATCTATTCAACCACCTTCTAGATCATTGCCATCGTCTAACAGAATATTCTAGACACTTGAAGAATCCACTTGCATTTTCTACAATACGTCATTTCCAATCATGCTCACTATACACCCTTATTTCCAAGCATGTGAACCATTGGATTTTGAACTTGCATTGGGATGCTCCCACCAAGTTAATAAATAACTAACTGAGTCAACTTCTAATCCAGTGAGTTAGATATACCTAACTTTAAAGCAAGCTTCAAACCAAGTTCCAAACCTATCCCATTCCAAACCTCCACTCTATATAAAGAAACCTTCACTTTATGTTGAAAAAGCTTGATCATTTCTCTCATTTTCTCACTCTTGGCCTTAATCATTTTCAAAAATTTTCACTTTTCACTCTCATTTCTCTCTGAAATTTCTGCAACTCTCTCTCACATTCATCTTCGTCTTCTTCACAAAACCTAACTAGAGCTCTTTTCCTCCATTAAAGCTTAGCAAGCTTCACATTGAACTTGCTAAACGTTTGAGCTAAACCTCCATTACATTATATTTCTTCTTGGAATTCTGTAATGATAACAACTTCTACTTCAATTCAAGTATTATAAATTAATCATTTCAAGAGTTTTGGTACAAAATCATATTTGGAGCATTTATCGTGTTTACTTTGGTTTCGCTATGAATTACTCTAGAGCTCGGGAATTCTATGGTTTTCTTTGTTTCTTTGTATCATATTTTGATTACAACAATTACCGAGGCAAGCCTCCGTCTTGTAGGTTGGTGATTCTTGCTTAATTCGTTGTTTTCGATCATTTTTGCAATTTCACGATGTAGATCCATTGGCTTTTGATGTGAATTGATTCATTGATTGATTTAATTGTTGATCTTGATGTTTGATGGATTCAATTGGTGTTTAATTGTTGCTATTTGATGTAATCTTTATGTACAATTGCATGCCCTAACACGTGGATGATTGGAGAAGTGATTTGTTGCTGAAAGTGCTTTCGAAATGCTGATTTTCTACTTCTGGTATAGTATTAATCAATTAATCAGTTTACAGGAAAAAGTGGTTAATTGATTAACACTGTTGTTGTGTTCATTTTGTTTGCTTTGAATGTGTTAATTTATTAACCAGATTGAAGGCAAAAATGGTCAATCGATTAACATTGTTGCTGAGGCTGATTTTTGTGCTTTTTCATGCTTGTTTGGATTCCTTTCCACATTTAACTTCCATGGCTCGACATATTTGATATTTGAGGATTTTTATTGAATTGTTTAGCCTCCAATTACATAATGTATTCGAGTCTTTGATGCACAATTTGTCGATTGTGTAATTGTTTGCATTCTTGATATTGTGTAATCATGTTGCTTTGCAAATTTATCACATGATTTGAGGCACTTTTTGCATATTTTTGCTTATGGGATAACATGATTATGCTTAGTGATTCATATTTAGCTTGGCCTTGTTAATTCTTTGTAATTTTAATGGGATGTATTAGATTTGTTCTTCATTGAGCAAATTTAATTTTGTACAATCATTACTTCACGTTTGTTTTGATGATCTTTTGACTTGTGTGAAAGGTTGTTGGCTTGTCCCTTCCCTTTAACCGATTGATCGAAAATTTGTTTCGATTGGTTAATCTTCCCCCGCTCTCTACTTTAGGATCTCTTTATAGCCTTTATTTCCCGATCCTCTGCGGAGTTGGAGGTATGCACAATGCGATGGAGCACTGTACAACTTGCGTTGTTGCTCTATCGGTTTCAATTCCCGCACTACACTTTGGGTGTTAGAGAAGGAATAAGGATGGAGTCCCTCCTACACCCATTCTGACTATTTTCGGTAAGGGCGTCTTGTCCTTAAACCTAGAATAGTCGCCTCTATCTCCAAGGTTGTAGTGTTTCTTGAGTCGATCCTTGATCGCTCGCTCCTTTTCAATCTTTCATTTGATTAATCATTGTTTCCTTGGTTCAAAATCAATGTCTTCCATTCCTCAGTTGATCGCAACCCATCTGTTAACATGCCAATCTTTCTTGGGTTAATTACCTTCTCTTAGTTCATCACCCGTTCTTTTGGTTGATCACAGTCCACCTATTAAAACCAATACCCCTGTAAGTTATAAACATTCATTGGTTTGAATACCCACATCTTTGGGTTAGTAACCTTTTCTTGGTTCAAATACCCTTTTCTCGGTCAAGTACTACTTGTCAGTTAATGTACCGAAAACTCTTGGGTCACAACCTTCGCTTGGTTCCACACCCGTTCTCTTGGGTCATAACCTTCACTTGGTTCTACACCCGTCTTTTTGGTTGATCATAGTCTGTCTGTTGAAACCAATTTCTCCTCTCCTTGTTGAGTTAATCACCTCTTGGTTAATAATCATTCTTATGGTCAATCACTATCTGTCAATTAGAGACCAATTCCTTTCTCTTTTCGATTAACCATTGTTTATCAATTAACACACCGAGTGCCCGGAGAGTCAAACACATTCTCTTAACACCAACCTTTTTTTCCTGTAGAGTCGTAATCTTATCTTTATTCAGTTAACCATTGTCTGTCAATTAATATACTGAATTCCTAGTGGATCTTACATTGTCTCGATTTAATTCCTTTGCTCCTTTATTTTGTTGGTTTCGATACCGTTCCTCTGTATTTCTTTCCTGTTTTTAACACCATTATTTTGTCTTCCCCAGTGGAGTCTTTCCCTCTACTTTCACTCTTGGTTTTGACACTATTTCTTTTTCTTTCTCCATATTGGTTTTCTGAACTACGGGGCTCTAAATTCCTCATTGCACTATGAGGATACGTAGGCACAAGATCGCGAGATCTTAGCAAGCTACCTTCTACCTTCTTCCATTTTCTCCTTCTCTTCCATGGTTCCATAAACTACGGAGCTCTGAATTCCTCATTGCACTATGAGGATATGTAGGCACGAGGGCCCCAATCCTCCACGAGCACTTTCCTTTTTCCCTTTCCCTTAGATAACTCATCCAAGCCTAGAAGTAAGCAGAACAGTTCCCGTCGAGTACGAAGAATGCGTGAGGTGTTAATCCCTTCCTTTTGCATAACCAACCCCCTTACCTATTTCTCTTCCCTTTGGGTTTTAACGATATTTTCCATGTCCTTTGGGACTAAATAAAGTTCAGTGGCGACTCTATTGTATCTTTAAGTGTGTGATTCACTCAAGTATAATCCTGCTAGATTCAATTTTGTCATGAATGGATGCAATGTTGTTATCCATTTCTTCCATATCATTGGATGAATTTGATTCAACATCAATTATCACATCAGGTTGAGGTTGTGCAACCGTAGTTGTTGCTTTGTCTGTTGGGTGAGAGACTTTTTGGATGGTCGAAATGCTGAGATCAAAAAATTTTGACCAATGTATGTGCGAAAGTGAAGTGGAAGGAGTGGTTCAAAGGATACCTGTGGGAGTCACTTCTTCGTCATTGGTTACTTCAGGATTTCCCTAAAAGAGGAGAAAAAGGTGTCAAAGTTTGAAATAAGAATGACAAACAAGTTACAAAGGAAGTTAACGCATACCTTGGGATCATTAGCTTCCTTGACTAGATTGTTTTGGGGTTGAGTAGTGGTTTCGTTAACTGGGGGCGTCAGGTTCTATGTAGATTCCTTTATTTTTTTCACCCTTTTTCTTTCGAGTAGTCTTTGGAGGTTCGGTAGAAGGACATGTAGAGGTTGTAACAGTGTCCTTTTTGGATATAGACTTCTTGGGGTCCCCTTTTTCTTATGGATGACAGCAGGCTTTGGAGAAGCTTTCAGTTTTAACCTTGAAAAGATAAGAGGTTCTTCAGAGTCCTCTAAGCTTTCTTCCTCGACCAGAGCTTGGGTGGGTTGTGGAGTAACCTAAAGAGATGGTCGAGTGAGTGAATGCTCACGAAGGTAATAAGTAAGGATAGGATTCAACGATGATACCTGATTGGAGGCAGTAGTAGTCTTCATCTTCTTCTTTTTCGTCATCTTGGAGGTTGAGGATTCAGGGTCTCATTTTTTTTAATCTGGAAGAAGAAAAAATATAAAAATTTCTCTAAAGGTGAAAGAGAATATAAGGAGGAAGAGTACCTTCTTCTTGGATTATTTTGGCTGCTTCGTCTCCCTTACATTAGAAGGTTTCTTGACGTGATCGTCAATTGGATGTTCAGATTCATCTGAGAATCGAAGAGTAAGAAAAGAGATGAAACAAAGTTAAAAGGGATACTTAGAGAAACATACCCTGTTGATCTTGAGTTTTGGGCACATTAGAGAGAGTGTCAGACACCCCTTCCAAGATATAGTCCTCTGAGAAGCAGCGGGTAAGATACCATGTCCACCAGTTGTGGAATTCATAAATTATGTTAAGTGACTGGTGAAACTAAAAGGTGGGGAGTTCTAAAACTTGGTTGCAAGAAAACTGGGTGCACTCTCTGAACTCTTTATGGTCGTACTTGTGCTCCAACCAATAAATATCTTCTTCCTAAAGATAGAGGGATGAGGGTTGAAATTGGCTGCAGCCAAATTGTCTACCTACCAAGTTAGGTTGGTAACTAGAAAAGCCATAGCCAGAAGTGCCAACTTCAATTCTGGACGAAAAAATTGTGGGAGTCAAAAAGGCGACCCAAACCGTATTTGACATGGTAGCAGTTAAAAGAGAAGAGCCAAAAAACTTATTTTAGAGCTAAGATGGACCAACCAGGCGGTCCACAAAAGGATCCATAGTCACATCGAAGACCTTGGTATCAAGAAATAGGTTGATTTACTTGATGAGGATTTTTGACATGGATTTTCTTAGGGAGTGAGCAAGGTCAGCCTAGTACCTTCGATGACCATACTCTTAGTCTCCCTCATTAGGGTCTGGGAATCAGTAACGTGAAGCCTTGGTTCAAAAGTGGCATTCAACCATAATTGTAAGAGCCAAAAGGGGATTGAAAATAAGAAAGACTTACTTTTAGTATATTTCAGGAAGGTGTTTGAATTTGTAGGAAGCATCCCTAAGTGACTGGTACAGGTTGTCTAGGAGAAGCTTGTTGAGGGAAATCTTTCTCTCTTCACGAAGCTAGATAGCTAGAGGAACGAACTTATTGGCCACCTGTAAAGAGATAGAGCAGAAAACATAATAAGAAAGCCAAAATGTTAAGAAATCTACGTGTTCTTGGTCAGAAACTTCTTCGTTGATAATATCATAGTTGTTGAGGATGAAGTTTTTGTAAGTAAAACGTTCGATGGACATATTGACCATGTGATAAATGCCCAATATCTCCCAGTGCTGCTTTTTCTTGGCTTGGACCTTGTTAAGCCACACCAAATATTCTTTGGTTAGAGTCAGTGGAGCAGATCAAAACACATGATTGGGCTTGACCATGAAAGATAGGTCAAGAGCACGTTGCTCAAACGTGGAAGGCATAGTAAGAGAGTACTTAGGAAAAGGCGTGTGAGCTTCGTGGATTGTGACCTTTTAGTGGGATAAGGTCCCAAGAATGCGTACAACTTATTATCTATAGAGTAAGGGATCAACCTTTGCTTTGCCTAGATGGTAATTTTTTCATTCTCGAAGGGGGGTTCAGGGATGAAGTCTCTTGTTTCTTCACTTTCATTAGGAGAAATAATGAAGGAAATTGGACCGTTTCCAATAGCAAACTTAGAAGACATTTGGCTAGTAGACATGTTTGAAGAAGCATACTTAGAGGATATTTATAGGCTTCAATGCATGTGTTGGATCAAACACCCGGTGGCCGCGTGGGAGTGATTGAAAGATTTTGTGGGTTTTCGAAGAACTGCATTAACAGGGAGCGGGAGAAGTTATGGAAATGTGAAAACCCACGTCTTCCTAGGAAGTAAGAGTGATGATGAGATTTTGAGCGAATATCATAGAAAATGAAATGCATCGTAAAAGAGTGATGATGACGATGACGTCAGCGGAAGTGAAACAGCGTCGAAAAATTGAGATAAAAAAGGTCACGTCTCTCTTGTTGATGCAAATCAAAACATGGCCTTTGGGGGGGGAGGAATTTGTTACACTAGATTCTTTTTACTAGACTATAAATGGCAAATATCATGAGAGTAGCCACAAGCATGTCACGTGGGAGGGAAAAATAAAATGAGCCCATATGAGGATAAATATGACCCAAAGTCAGAAGTCACATGAAGTAATGTCGGTCGAAGGTGGCAGGGTCGAAGGATGTGGTGAGGAACTTAGGGAATTAGTGAAATTGAATATTATGTTATGTTGGCTAAGGTTGGGATTCATCACTATAATGGAAGCAAGGTCGACTCAGTCACCACATGTGGAGTTCATCACTATAATGGAAATAATGATGACTTAGATGCTACATGTGGAGTTCATCACTACAATGGACAATACGATAAAGCATGTTACCTTAACATTTTTGACATTGAAGAGCTCGACGAGGATAATAAGTTTTGGCGCCTAGAAAATCAATTAAGAAATTCAAATGGTACCACGAGGCGGGAACTTCGTCAGTGTCGTACCTCAAAAAATACGATCTTCGCGATGCGTAAAAACGGGGTTGCACAATCACGAATGGACTTAGGAGAGTCACCATGGAACTTTATTTATTCCCATGAGGGTAAAAGAAGAACATCAAGAAACCCACGGGTGAAAGGATACGGTATGGTCATCGCAACTATATTGGATTCAAAAGTCGGTTATGTAAGGGGAAAGTACTAGCACCCTCTACATCCATCGTACTCGATGGGAACCATGTAAGTTGTCTAGGCATGAAAGACTATTTAATGTCTCAAAGCTTGCTAAGAGGAAAATGGATAAATACTTGGGGGAAAAACAAAAGGTTTTTATTATTGAGTTCGTCTAAATTTTGCAACCCAATGCCTATGTATACTAGAGAGAATCAGAACTCAGTAGTTCTTGCTGAAAAAAATTTGGTTTGTTGTGTGTTTTTTATGGACAAATGCTAAGTTCGCATTCTAGCAGTTTGCGGTAGAATGGAAGTAGCATGCCCTTTTTGAAAAGGTTTTAAAGGGAAAAGGCTGAAGGAAAAAGATTTGAATTTGGTGAGGTGTTTTATTAAGATTTAAAAAAGTTAGAGATACGTATTATACTAAAGACTGTGACAATGAGAGCGAGTACTTCGTACAAATGAGGCAAGCGTCTCACGTACAAAATACCCTTAGAGGTAAGGAAAACTCCCATTAATCTTTTCACATGTACTTAAGGCTCATGATGCATAACACGTATCATATTTTTTAAATATTTTTCGTATTTTATTAAGAAAAATATTCTTTAAGAGAATAAAAGGAATTCTACCCTAATACTATGAACCTATGGTTAGGTTAGGTTGAAGGGAAATTAATCACAAATTTAGCACCGAAATTAATATCAAGATCAAGGTTGTAAACAAAATCAAAGTTCTAAAAAATAAAGTTCAATTATAATCTAATTAATTTAAAAAAAAACATAATTTCAATCAAACATAATTATAAAATATTTTAGTAATTAGTAAAACAAAAAAAAATTAACATGAGCCTTCCAAGGATGTAAAAGAGGTTGATGGGGTGTTGGCAAAGACATATTTGGGCTTAGCAAAGCCCTAGAAGACACAAAAGCTCAGTTTTTTTTTGTTAAAGAAAAAAATTAAAACATAGCTACCAAAAGAAACTAACAAAGGCAATGTCATTATTCTTACTAGCATTTAGACGGGCACTCTCGTGCCCGTCTGTCCGTTTTTTTAATGTTCAGACGTTTAAAAATATAAACGTATTATTTGTGTGTTTATTTTTTTAATTTAGATTTTACATTAAAAAAATTGACTGAATTAGTTGTACAAACTGCCATATAACAATTAAATAAAAAAGCAGTTAGTAAAAGAGAAGTTGATTTTTAAAATAAAAAATAAAAGGGTATAATTGAAATAAAAACAGGCTACACCAAATTCAAGTTTTCCTGATATATGTTATAGATTCTAAAACAAACACATTCAGACTAAAACAAGAGAAAGCAAGAGGCGCAGAGCACCACCATCATCGAATGAAAAATGGAAAGGATGAATACCAAAGAAACTCCTAAAGCCGTAATCGCAGCTTTCTTGTCTGCCTCCTTCTGTGCTTTAACTCATCACAACTTCTCAATTGATTTGTTTTGAATTTGATCGGTTCCGCGGTCGAAATTGAAGTTATCGTAAACCAAGCTACCAAAACGGAAGAAGATTGGAATGAAGAATTACTTGGTAATGAGATTAGGTATGTTTCGAATCCACTCGTCTTTAACTTTCCATGTTTTGAGATGCCGTTGCGAGTCGTGACTTTTCATCTGTGCGTATTGTGTTTTTGTCATTGTGAATTGATGATGCTCGTGTTGTATGATTCATTTGTTTGTATCCTGCTTGTTATTCACTGTGGTTTTTGTGTCTCAATGTTTACATCTCTGCTCTCTGTTGTTGCATGTTATACCTCCTCCCAAAATTGTGTGTTTCTTCTCCTTGTGTGTGTCGCTTCCGCGAAAATAAGGTGCCAGCAAAACAGAAGAGTCGCCACCTTTCGTTATTTATCCCTCAGAACGGGAAAGGAAACGATCGGAAAAACCTGACGAAAAGGTATAAGACAAGGTCGTCGCAACCATTGTCTGGGTTCGGGAGTCGGTTACGCAAGGGGAAGGTATTAGCACCCCTCACGTCCATCGTACTCGATGGGATCCACGCTTGTTGTGTTTACTGGACGGGTTGGTTTAACTATCTACCTATTAAGGCTGGCTTAAAAAGAAAAGAAAATGACTCGGCAAAGCGTCGCACTTTATGCCTACGTATTCTCATCAGAGAATGAGAAATCAGAGTCAACGTAGTTCGCCTAACTACAGGTTACGGGGAAGGTGGCTCGCCAATACATCAGTATTGTGCCTACGTACTCTCAACAGATATGAGAGATCAGAGCTTACGTAGTTCGGGATAATACGGATTACGGGAATTCAGATTCATCTGTTTTTATCGAGTAGGGTTAACAAACAGTTCCAGCAGTTGGATGTACGCAGCTCGACCCTTGGAGACTTAGGCGTTACCGTTTGCGGTAGAATTGAAAGTTAACGACACTCTTTTCTTCAGAAAAGCTTCCTTTGAATTACGGGCCCACGGGGCAAAAAGGTTTGAAGTTTGTTTTCTGTCTTTTATGGAAGAAATGTTTTTTATGGATGTCTGCAACCAATATCGTACTAGAGACTATGACCTGAGAGTGAATATGTCGCATGTCACCCAAAGGGTACCATACTAAACATCCAGACTGTTGAAAAGAAACTCTCCAACAATCCTTTCTCAGATAGCTTAAGGCCCGTAACGTACGACGTCAGTTAACCTTTATTACTGTATTTTTATTTGTTTTGGGATGAGAAGAAAGAGGGACAACTACAGGGAGACTATCAAGTCCTACTGTTGTCATGCCAAGGATTCATCCTATGGTTGAAGTTTGAAACAGGGAACTCCTAGAAGTTATCATGCATAGGTTTCAACCTAAAGTTCTAATCGTCACTTCCTTATCAAAGGAAGTGAGATTCCTAGGGGATCATGTCAATGATAAACAGAAACAGATAAAGCATCAGCTTAAACAGTAAACAGTAAACAACTGTAAAATGCATGCAATGCAAGTGAGGGAGGAAATGTGTGTGGGGCATCAGCCTCCACAAGCTCATCTCAACCTCAAGCCAGATATGTATAACTGCAATCATACAGAAATAAAATAGCATGCTATCAAGCAAAATATGAATAACTGCAATCATACATAAGAAATGAAATGCTATCAAGCAACACAAACCACATAGGCAAGGGAGCTGGGCTCTACCGAATACCCGCAAGCAAAGCCATACAGTAAAAATACAAGCAGAGGGAGCAACTCAACCTCTAGTGCAATCATGCTCCTAGCTTAAATCAATCTAAATATGAACTTATTCTAATGCATCAAGCAAATCAAACAAGTCATACCAATACAGTTGCACAAAAGCAAACAGACAGGAAGGAAAGCAGATCAACAGCTTCTACAGCTTCACAGCAAAGCAATCTTCTGACAGCAGCTCAGTCCTCAGACTTCAACCACCCTTCAAGGCTATCCTTTTCAATAGCAAGTATCAACTTGCTTCTTCCAGTTTTCAATACATCAAACATAAGTATCAACTTATTCCCTCTTCTCCAAGCCTCGGCTCTCCAGTCAACTCCACCTTCAGGCTTCACTCCTAACTGCAAGTATCAACTTGACTCCTTCAGGCTCTCAATGCATCAATATAAGTATCAACTTATCCTTTATTCCTCAAGCCTCAGCTCTTCACTCAATCTCAATTGGATCCTTTTCACAAGTGTCAACTTGGTCTTCAAGCTTCAGCTCTCCCCTCCTTACAAGTATCAACTTGGTCCTCTTCATCTATAAGCTTCAGCTTCAAAAGGTAATCTCCAAACACAAAGAAGTATCAACTTCATCCTTCAATCTTCTTCAAGCAAGGAACTCCATCTTCTAACAAGGAAGAAAGATGCATCTATCAAGAGCAAAGTTTGGATGATTGGTAGCAGAGTGAAGACCAAAGGTC
Organism: Lathyrus sativus; assembly: GCA_963859935.3. NCBI lineage: Eukaryota > Viridiplantae > Streptophyta > Magnoliopsida > Fabales > Fabaceae > Lathyrus > Lathyrus sativus. The sequence goes on along the minus strand of OZ012740.1, from coordinate 319,332,417 downwards.
ACCACTAAGCCTCCTGTCATCAGAGAAAGGAACCCTCAAAGGTTCTACCAACTTGTAGAGAGCCACACATCCTACCAAAGGAGGGATGAGACCTTTACAAGGGGACCTTACATCATAGGTAAGAATGGAAGTGATCAACATCTTCCATGTTTATGAAGGAAGAGAATCTATCTAGAGCTTTGCCTACAAAACCCTAATCTTAACACTTAATCAAAACCACACCAAAAAGAAGGGAAGATCTTCACATCCAAGCCTCCTCAAGCAATCCAATTCATCTTCATCTTGTCTTCATCATCATCCAAGAGCAAGAGAAACAAAACCCTAATCTAAGGGAACTAAAGAAGTCATTCTAGTTGAATTAGTGCCTCAGAATCATCTAAAACTAGCATCTAAACTAAAATCAATCAAAAATAGTAAACTACCTTGAAAATTCCTAAGGTATCCTAATTCAATCATGAATCTTCCCTACAAAAATCAGAGATTGAATCATCCACCTAGTTCTAAAAATAAAATCTAAACTACAAGGTATCAACCATAAACCCTAAAAATGGAGCTTCTAAAGGTTTCAACCTAAACTACCACTTATGTTCATCACAAAAATGTGAGAAAAATCTATGGGGAGCATGCATATCTATGCTAACTACTCACAAAAAATTAAGGCCAAAATCATCATCACATTATCAAACCAAATTCAACAAACTCAAGCATCAAACATGATTATTTTAATATCAATTAAAATGTAAAAATTCCCATAAAATCAGAAAATGCATGAAATAAAAATATTTTTTATCTAAAAAATACTAGACCCTATCATGAATCCAATGCAAAAAGAATGGGATTAATTGCATCATTTTTCCATTTTTTATAATTTTATCAAGAACCATGAATAAAATTAAAAAAATAAAGAAAGATCAAAATAAAATAATAAACACACGGTGCAGATAGTAAAAGAATCAGTTCATTAAAGCAATTGGGCCATCATGGGGGTGTGAGTAGCACTTGGATTCTTAAGCCCAAAACCATCTGATTAATGAAACGCATCGTTTCATTAAGTTCAGAGCTCTTCACAAATGGGAAGCACGCGTGGCCGTTAGATGAGGTTCCTAGTCAAAGGTCCACCTATGATCTAATGGTTCTGGGGTCATCTTCCCCAATTTGAAAATCTGGAGGGAAGAACCTCCATGGATGAACAGCCAAGAACTTCATCTTCTCCAAATTCGTATCCCATCAAATCTCCACCAAAAATCAAAGTTGGAAACCCTAATCCACTCCATTTTCACCCTGATTCTAACCATACCAATCATTCTTATTGAATCATCACCATTCTCAAAACATGATCAAAAACTCAGAAACTGACCAAGATCCAATCATCACCATTCTCCGAATTAAAGTGTCTAACATCATCACCATGTTATCCTGAGTTGATTCCACCATCTAGCTAGGGTTAACTCTCAAGAACCACCAAGATACGATCAAGAACAGAAATTGTGGCACCCAACCTAATGTCTCTAAACCTAACCAAATGCTACCAGAAAGCTTCACACACTAACCTACATCACCTCTAAGCTAACAATTCCTATTGATTATGCCTAAATCAAGCTATATAATGAGAATTACATACCTGTCAAAATCGATTGAACAGAACCCTCAAACCTTCAAATCAATCCTCAAGAGCTTCCAGATTCCTTTAATGGAGCACAATCAAGCTTCTGTATGCAATAGAATTGATTGAAATGGCTTTAATTCTTGGATTCGATTCTGAGTTGCAGAGGAATTTCTACAATGGCTCCCACACAGTTCTCTACCAATCTTGCTCAATTCTCCATCTGGATTCATCCACCAATGCTAGAGCAAGCTTCTGAGATTGAAATCTTGGATTGAAATGGCTTCAAACCTTGTAACCGATCTTGATTTGCAATGTGCAATCTCAAAATGCAATCTCAGTTTTCTCTCTCAATCATCACCAACCTTGGCCTTGGATCACCTCTACTCAATATATAGAACATGTATGGATGATCTAGAAACCTCTAGATCCTTCTAATGAGAAGTTCAATCTCTCATGTCATGAGAATTTCAATCACATGCCATGGTATGCATAGTTCTGCTAACAGCTTGAAATCACCCTCATTTCCTTCCAATTTCTCCCCTAATGACATTTTGGATGTTTTTGGCTTGCAAGGGACCTTGATTATGCCTTGAATTTAGGTTTGGCAAATGCTACTTAAGATGTAAGTAACTACTTTTCAAAGCAAGTCCACAAATTAAACTTCAATTCAAAAATGTGGCTAAACCAATGTTCTTAAAATGTGTTTTAGAATCAAAATGATATATTACATGCCTTGGTTTGGACATGTAGATCAAAAATATCAATTTCCAACTTTGGTTCATTTGACTTATACCCTTATTTTAGGTCATTTTTGCAACTTTGAGCTACAAACAGTTTCAACATCTCATGACCTTTAGACTAGCCTTAAAACATCATTTTGGACAAGTTTGATGTTGAACATTTTCCCATTTGAAGCTTGGAAATAGGAGTTATGGCCTTATGGTTGAAATGACCTATAATCTCCAAATGACCAAAATGCCCTTGACTTGTCAAAGCCATAACTTAAGTTCTACAAATCCTATCAAGTACTTCTAGTACTCTCTAGAAAGCTAAGAGGATAAGGAACAACATTCATGTTGACCAAAAGTTCATAGGAATCATCCTTCTAGGGCAAAAGTTTCATGCAAGTTGGGCCACTTTCAAGCTCCCAAATTCACATACCTCAGATGACCTGTAACTTGTCAAAGTCATAACTTGAGTTCTACAAATCCTATCAAAGACTTCTAGCACTCAAATTAAAGCTAATATCATGCTCTACAACATTTATGTTGGGGGAAATATGAGATGAACATCACATTTTGAGCTAGATTGCCTTGAAGATAGGGGTCAAACTAGGGGATTTTACACTGTCAAGCCTTAGAAACCCTAGCTTGAAACTTCTCAAACTCTTCAATCATGATGAGCTTACCTTGGAATCATCCTTATAACATCTCAATGTATCAATCCATGATCACATGGCTCTTGGATTAGGTCTCAACCTCCTCAAATCATCAGTTGACTTAGGGTTGACCCAGTCAAACCCTAGCTGCACCAATCATGGCTGAGGCCTCTTAATCTTACACAATGACCTGTCTAGGCCTCAAAGTGATCTTCAACACTTCTCATGAGCTCTCTCAAGGCTTCAAGTCTAACTTCAGGGCTTCAGAATCATCTGAGGAGCTCCCATAACTCTCAAGTTAGGAGACACACACTTGGTTTCAACCACTCTATCTGAGGATCTTTTATCTTCTCTGACAAGGATATCAACCCTTGGACACTTGAATAACCTTCTTAGCTAGCTTCAAAGTCTTTTGTAGCTCTTAATTGGTAATCATACCTCTTGATCTCCTGCATACATGTCAATGAAATGCAAATGATAATGCTAATGTGCATAAAATGAAACACAAGCTAGGTAAAGGAAAGTTGAGCAAATTTAGGGGTGCAACAGTGTGTATGTTCACTGTTGTGTCTTTCTTGTGTTTTTCCTTTTGTGCATCCTTGATTCAATTTGTTTCCAACTAGTGTATTGCTTCTATGTGATGTGTGTTTGTGTATCTGCTGCCTGATGTTTCCTTTTTGTGTGTACATGATGTTGTTCTCTTTGTGTGTGTCCTCCTCTTTGTGAATGAGATTAGATCCTTTTTTAAGCTTGAGTGAATTCAAGGCTCTTAAGCACTTTTGATTTTTGTTGGTATTCTATTTTGGAAAGAAACATCATGACTGTTTATGGCGATTTTTTTCTCTTGAACATGTGATTCTTGCCTTGATCGTGTTTGATTATGTTTGGAAGTTTAATAACAGCTCTTGATTCTTTGTCGTAATTGTGTGTTGACTTGCTGATCTGGTTGTGAATGTGTGATTGTGTGATGACATTGATTTTGTGCCATATAAATGCTTGATCGTATTGATTTGAATTGATGATCTTTTTGGTCATGTTTGATAGATATTATAATCGCATTCAACGTGACATATTGAGACTTGGTATTCAGTTCTTCCAAGAATCGTGGAAACAACACTAGGGTCACCTATTTCATGGTAACATCAAGTAGCACTTAAAAATTTCACCACAAATTAATACAGAAACACGAAATTCATAAGCCATCATTGTAATGCATGTTGTCCCAACTAATTCAGACCATTGGCCATAAGCCTAGTAAGTGAATCCTGACTCTCAATCTTTGGCCATGAGTCTATCACCACAACTAGACATTGTTTCCCAAGATCAAGGACAGATACAAGAATCATCTCAACAACACAAGACTATCCAAATGTAGGAAGAACATCTCCATCCCTTACTTTGGTCATGTACAAGACAGATTGGATTACCAACTTGGTAAATAAAGATAGACATTGGACAAATTTTATAGTAATTGTGTTTGTAAATTAAGCATGCTCTTTGATTCTTCCAAAAACGGCTCGTAACTTTTATAAACTTTAATGAATTTTGAATTTTGATTTTGTCATTCTTGCACTTGTAAGGAGACCTTTGAATCTTGTATTTGACTTCTTGAATTTGAATCTTGGCATGGTGAATGAATAATATTAACTTGAACTTCTATGCTTGAGCTTGTAATGAATCCTTGTATCCTTTGAATTTTTGGAATCAACTTGAGCTTGGCCTTAAAATGTGAATTTTCAATCTGAACTTCTTTGAGTTTTTGTAGTGAGAATTATTTGAGCTTGACATGAACTTATGAAAGACTTTAAACTTTGAATGTGGAAAGGGTCTTGAACTCTTTCTGCTTGGACTTGTAATTTTGAATGGCAAGATAGCTTGAATTTGAATTTTAAATGGCACCTTGAACTTTGTAACCATGAAGAGCTCTTAACAATTGCTAAAACTCTTAAAGAATAATTCACCCAAAACCTTGAACCATAAGAAACCAAAGCCCGATCTTGACTTTAATGAGATATGACCATAAAACTCATCCAAAGACATCTTTAAAGCATTGATCCAAGGATGGCTCAAGAATGAGAAAGAGTTCTAAAAGTGGGGCCCAAATCTAATAGAAACCCAGGACCACTTTGAATCAGAATCAGTTGGTCATGTCTTGAAGTACTTGACCGTGAGAATGAGTACCATCTCTACTTGAATTTAAAGCACCTACACAAGTTTGTTAGTCATAATGAGCATGCACGCAAGATCCGATGACTTAATTCTCAGAGGATCATGGTCAAAGGCTAGATGATTCTTCAGAGAGAAAGCTAAGAAAGGTAGGACAAATTTGAGGTATGACAGTCAGCATAGACAACTATTCAAATAAACGTGGGAGCACATCGAGAGAAACCGCCGCATGGGCTTGGGACGTGTCACCATAGGAGTAGTTTATCATTCTTAGATAGTTATCCTAGAGTAGTATACAATGACATTTAGGTACATTTTTGTAAACTCAAAGTACCTGCGTCTTCAGAAACGAGTGAGGAAAAGATGTACGTATGTGTTCCACCATCTTATGCATTTCCTGCAATTTTACCTTAAAAGTATTTTTTATGCATTAAAGTCCATTTCAATTTACTTTACTTTTCGTGCCAGTTTACATTACTTGCAATTTAATCTCAACCTTTTTTTCTTTCTCTTTCTGCACTTGTTGTTTTTATTGATTTCAAAGTCTATCCTTTACTTTACTTTACTTTACTTGTCATTTTACATTTAGTCTTTTACTCTTTAGCACTTTTCTAATTGCAATTGATCATAACAAACATTTCTTTTCAAAGAGTTAGTTTTAACTTCGACCACATTATGATTTTTATAAGTAATAAATGCACACAAGTATGTCCGGGAGATTTTCGATTTTGATCACCTAAATTTTAATAGAAACTTTATTTGTTTACCAAGTTTCACCATAAACACGTCGATAACAGTTACTACCCTAGAATTCCTGCGACTTTTCCAAACCAGGTTTAGTGGGTTTAAGTGCAGTGTCAAAAAAACATAGACTAACAATTACCGGTTTGGAATTGTTTTGCGAAAGCTTAAATGTAGTGAATGAAATGTATTGAGATTGATTGCAATGATATAGTAGTGTTGAAGTTTGAAAAATGATCTTGTTGATTCTTGCTCACAAAATCTAGAGTGTTTTTGAAAGTATTGAAAAGGAAGAAGGAACAAAGATTCTAGCACGAGATATATCAAATAAAATCTATCGAGAAAATATATATGTAAAATTTACTGAACATAAAACCTGAGTTTTAAAACAAAAGTTATTATTTGGAATATATCTCCAAAAATGTTTCTAAACAAAATAGGACGACTCATTCACTAAAACTTTCTAAAGGTTTTTGTAAATTTTCACCTAGGTTAACTAGTGCAAGGGGTTGTCGAATGAAATGAATAAAGTAATGCTCATTTGGGTCAAAGTGTATAGCTTAATAATATGACTTCAATTGAGTTAGATGTTATGAATGTGGTGACGGTTAATTTATGGGGGCAACACGGAAAATTAATCACCTCTTCTTATGTGCCATAGACTTATTTGAATTTTCGATTTTACTTTTTTGTAAGCGACAAATTCAATAAGAGAGCACTAAGGGTACTCAAAACCCGAATACAAAAAGAACCGAAAAGGTTCACAAGGAGAGATTAACCGTCAATTGAAATTTAACAAAGAAAATGCAAATGAAGTTTGCAAAAATCATAAAAGTTACAATTGGGAAAATTAATATCTCCTACTAAGGACCATCTCCAAGCTAAGTATTTTATGTTCCAAATAAGATCCGAGAAGTTGAATTTTCTGTGTTTGAACACCTTTCCATTTCTCATCAACCAAAAACTCCACACCACCGTAAACCAAATGGTCCTGACTTGATTCCTCCTTACTTTCTTCTTTCTGAAATGAGACATCCATAACATAAAATGGACGCAAACGTCCCCAACGAAAATGTCCTCCAAACTGATATGTTGTGCCACACCTTCTTAGAAATATTACAATGAAGAGGGCTCAAACAGGGAGAACCACTTTTTCCCTTCTGGTTTTTATAGTTGTGGAGGTGTTCGTCGTGAAATTTGGAGAACAACCGCTGGTCTAACAAATCTTAAAGACTCGTTTTAACTTGCAGGATCGACCAGACTAAATCCTAGGACATAGCTAATATGAGTTTAAAATCAAATGAAATCTAAAAGAGAAGGATAGATACTTCGACAGTATTGAAAACAATAAAAAAAGGTTTTGACAATAAAGCAAGTAGAAAATGAAAGCAGTTTGGGGCGAAGAAGATAGCAATTCGAAGTAAAGGGTAAAGACCAAAAAATATAACTCACATAAAAATAGTAAAGTAAAGGAAGATCCTTATAAAAGAAAATAAAAACTTTAATGCATCAAAATAAAAGATGGTGTTTCGCCACGTACATTCTCAGTTATAACTCTTTTCTCTTTTTGACTCAGATACTTTGAGCAATTTTCTCAGTGACTTGTCCAAAATGAACACACACAAAATCCTAAATTAAGCCACTATTTATAACCCGTCGAAATAATCGCTCCTAATGACTCAATGGACTAGATTAAAAAAAAATTCACTCTCCATGCTTTGATTACTTGAAACAATGCCACGTGCCTCCTTCTAATGGCGGAAAATAATTGCATTTCCCTTCAGAATTTGAATTCAAACTTCAAAGGTTCTTGTCTGTCGAATCATCCGTTTTCTGGTCGAAATGCTCGCAGCATAATCATAGTCGAAAACGTTTCCTTAACTCAAAAACCTAATATTTCCACCTGGGCGTCGAAATTCAAGGCTAACAAATTGCCCCCCAAAAATGTCACTTTCGACCTCTGGAGAAAATGACATTTTTTTATACTCTGTTTTGACGCCTCTCATGACCTTCATATATCTTTGAAGTTATATCCTCACTGTTCCCCATACTTAATGACACCATTAGCATTTATTACAACAGCTTCAACACGTCTCCCTCACGCATGCCACTAGCTGTGATCATGCTCCTAGGTTCTAGGAAATCATGGCCTAAGAAAAGGTGAGTTTTAGACTTAACTATTCACATTCCCTCAAACCTTTTCTGGTACAACACGTGTCCCGCTATAGCCATGTTAATCGCCAACTAATCTTTTTCCATTCTCACGTTCTTTTACCTTATCCTATCAGTGGTGTCATCTTCCCAAAATCACCTTTTATGCTTTTTAGTATTCCCATTGTAATTCTCTCGCAAAGAAACACAGATTTTTCCTTTCTTCTTCCACAACCTTCATTTTACCAATGTCTTCTTCCACCATGACCAAAGATCACAAGAAAGCTCACAAGAAGGATTTGAAAAGAACCTCTCAGCTTCCACCTTTTGAAGCGCCGGCTGGGCCGAAGGTGGTGGTAAACCAACAGTTCGCGCCTGAACCACTGGAGGAGGGAAAACGCAGAATCTACGTTTCTTAGGTACTAATTCCTTTCACTATTGTTGGGAAAAGGCATGCCCTCTGCGGGCCTCTACCTTTTATATATTTTCATTCTGAAACCATTAGAGACTTCTTCCCATCTTATTGTATGTCAAAACCCATAGGCTAAGCCAACAAACAGCAAGTAGAGAATACCATTGGGGATGTTGTAGCCCTTAGTGGAATAGACTTAAGGTATACGGGCACCAATTTTAGGGTTTTCCGCACCACACCCTCTTCCAAGGAGTCAAACGAGTACATGAATTGGGTAAACAAAGTTGAAAAGGTTAAGTCCCACCTTTGGAAACAAATGGGGATCTATAACCTCATCATGCTGTCGAAAACTAGTCTAAACTATTGTTTGACCATGTTAGTATCCTCCCTATATTTCTGGGATAGCACCCACAACACCTTTCATCTCCCTTGTGGGATGATGAGTCCAACTCTGTTCGACATAGCCGCTATCACAGGGCTAAAATCAACTGGCACCACCTATGATCCTGACCTTGATTTAGATGGCTCAATAGGTTTTTCGTCTGTTAAACCCACGTATTCCTAATTCATCTCCCACTTCTTCGAAAAACATACCAGTGAGGTTTCTGACGTCGAACACATAGCTTTCCTCACTGTCTGGTTGTCTTATTGTGTCTTTTGCTCCAAATCTCTTCAAGTAGCTAGGAAATTTCTGACCCTAGCCACCCAACTTCACCGAGGGCACGACATCTGCTTGAGTGAAATGATATTAGGAAACTTTCATGAATCCTTGAGTGAAGGAGTGACCCAACTAAAGGATCTAGGTGCGAAAGGAAACCTATTGATGTCAGGCCCTTTTTGGCTAATACAACTGTGGATGAATGCTTCCTTCGAAGCTACCCTTCCCAACAAGGGTGTTGTAAATGAAAAAGAAGAAGAAATAAAGAGCAGGAGAATCGAAGGAACTCGCTTGGTGGGGCTCACTCCCAGTGAAGAAGGATCATCGTTGAGGTCTGTTTTCCTCATATGTGTCATGATGCTGGAGAAGCGTCATGATTTTACATCGAACATGGCCCCCTTCGCAACAAGGAAGTACATGCCAGAATGGTTCACAAGGCCTTTTCCCGCGTTAGTAAAATCCCAAGAAGCATAATCGACACAGCTATGGGAGGCCTTTTAACCCCAAAGTTAATCTCTCTTCGACTGAACATGTCAAAGTCTCAAGTTGCATTGGCATCTTACCAACCAAACCTCATGGCTCGACAGTTTGGACTAACGCAGGCACTTCCCAAGTTCCTTTTCGAGAAGAAGGGTGTTCTCTTACTTCCTGCTACTAAATTCAGTGAAGACTCCTATTCGAAGAAACTAGCGTGTTATGTGGGCAAGGCTTAGCTGACCCGCGTTCCCTTCGAACCTTATTGCTTCTGTACAATAGAGTTTCATACTTGGTGGTCGAAGTATTATGTTGAAGAGTTTTTTGACGCTCCTTCCTTCAGCAAACTAATTAACCAGGCTTTCCTCTTTGTGCAAGATAAAGCAAAAAAAGGTACTTCAACTCATATCAGAGAAATCCAAGCATTCCAGAAGTTCTTTGGAACTGTTTACCGGCCAAGTGAACTTAGTCAGACTGTCTGCGACGCTGCTGTGACTTTGAAGGAAATATTTCTAAATAAAATGGAGAGTCTTCGAATCCCTTCATACGTTCCCCCTGAGAAACGTTATGAATTAGCCTTCAATCTGTATCCTCCTAAATTTCCTCGATTGCCATCTACTGACTTTGGAGTGGCTCTTACCCCTCAATTTCCATATTGGTTTATCTGTGGGGATTCGATTAAAGTCCTTCGAAAACAATCTAAACCCAAGGCACAACGGATAGTTCCGACTAAGCACACGCTAGACAGTTTCAAAGGCCATCTTCATATCGATACCGAAGATGTTCACATCAAATCCGAAATACATGAAGGTGTGGAATGGAAGGCTTTTCGACTCTTTTCTTTTCCTTGACCTATATATATATATATATATATATATATATATATATATATATATATATATATATATATATATATATATATATATATATATATATATATATATATATATATATATATATATATATATATATATATATATATATATATATATATATATATATATATATATATATATATATATATATATATATATATATATATATATATATATATATATATATATATATATATATATATATATATATATATATATATATATATATATATATATATATATATATATATATATATATATATATATATATATATATATATATATATATATATATATATATATATATATATATATATATATATATATATATATATATATATATATATATATATATATATATATATATATATATATATATATATATATATATATATATATATATATATATATATATATATATATATATATATATATATATATATATATATATATATATATATATATATATATATATATATATATATATATATATATATATATATATATATATATATATATATATATATATATATATTGTTGTGATTGCTTGCTTTTGTTTCAGCTGTCAAGGTCCAAGCGAAAAGGAAAGAGAGCGTCGAAGAAAAGACTGAGGAAAATGCCCCAATGTCCAAGGTTAAAATCTCAAACTTGCTTGTTTTTTTTAGAGTTATCTAACACCTTAGTTTTCTTTCCTTTTTTCAGAGTTCCAAAAAACCCCCAACCACTCTCAAAAAACCAAAGACCAAAAGAGCCTCTAGTTAGGTGATTATCGACACCGACGACGATAATGACTCCCCCTGGTGATCAACCTTTAAAAAGGAAAAGGAAGCAGGCAAAGATGACTGAATCTTTTGCACAAGCGACCACTCCAACCGCTCCTGGATCGACTCAGGTAACCCCTGTCGAACTAATTCCTGAACCAGCGATCCTAGAAGTTGTGCCTTTTCCAGAGGGCGGTAATTCAAGCCCTGACAGTGAAAAGCCTAAGGTGGTCATCCTAACTCATTTATTTTGCTATCATTCTTCTCAACATGCTCCCCTTTTTTAAACTCCTTTCTTTTCAGGCAGCTATTACCACTCAAGAAGGCCCTACAATTCAACCAAGTTCTCCTACTTCGAGCAGAGATCCCAACTATCATCCCGATACCGCATTGGGACATCTTCTAAAGGTTCGAATGAGGTGAACCAACCTCAAAAGCTCCCCAAAAAGGTAAGCTTCGCATCGAACCTTGTGGTAGTCCCTCCACAGGAAGGGGTTGCCAACCATCCAATCATTGTACTATTGGAGGACACCCTTATTCCAGATGTGGACTTAGAAGAGGGTAGCAAAGAGATGTCTCCTCTTTACTCACCAGGTGAGGTAAATGACTCTGATGACCAAACAAGTGACGAAGAGGAAACTGGAGACGAAGACGTCGATGACAACAAGGAAACAGAAAGGAAGGAAGAAGAGAGGAAGAAGAAGGAAAATAAAAGGAAGGAAGCAAATGAAGAGGAGGAGAAGGAGAAGGAAGTCGAAAGAAAAATAGAGGAAGATCAACTCACTGAGAAGGCAGTTGAAGATCCTGGTAAATAAACAACTTCCTCCCAGGCTGCCATAACCACCTCAACAAGTTTAATTCCTACCAGCCTTTCTCATGAAGAACTTCATTCGATGAAAACGTCAAACCCTTGTGAGTACCTCAAAACCATGTTCAGTGCCAAATACAACTTTTATGATTCCAACATGAGTGGTTCGACAGCATCAAGAGGAAATCCTGCCATCGATGATGTACTCCATGAGATCAAATCCAGGATATTCTTTATTGATTTGTTCGAGATTTTGGAGAAGGACACTTTAGTGACCTTTGGTTTGAAGAAGCTCTTAAGGCAGGTCGATCTTGTGACTGCTTCACCGGAAATCTCTGATGTTATCCTAGAGTTGCTGACAATGGTCGACGTAGTGGCTGCTGATTTGAATCGACTCAGAGAACATTCTGACAAATTTTCTAAGGCAACCACTGATCAAAAGGCTGCCTAGGAAGTCGTCTCTGCTTCATCCAACCAAGTCTCCTAACTTGAGCAACAAAAAGAACAAAACCAAAAGAATATTGTTGAATGGGAAAGACATATTCTTATTATTCAAAGCAAGATTACTGAAGCTAATTAGAGTAAGGCACAACTTCTAGGTGGTGTCGACAACAAGATAGATCGAGAAGCAAAGGCGGGAATCAAACATCTTGAAAAAGCTCAGAAGCTTGACAAGGAGATCGAAACCATTGCCTATAACAAAAGCTTGTGTGAATGTCAATCGGCCCACCAGAAGAAGAAGAATGGGAAACTAAAAGCTTCACTTCCTTTTTGAAAATTTATCATGTAATTTTTTATTTGACAATCTGGGCCTTTCGTGGCATTTTACTTTGTATTAAACATAGCCATCTTGGCTTTTTATAACCATCTTAGATTTTATTATATTGCTCTTTATATTTATTCCACATTTTTTATTTCTTGAAGCATATGTTTGTATTTTTTCAAATACTTTCCATTAACTTTCAAGATCTTCTTATCTTCATCTACTTCTTCGATTTCGTAAGCCCCATTGGAAAAGACCTGTATAATTTGAAATGGACCTTCCCACTTAAGGGACCATTTGCCTAAGGCTCTATCTTTTTTATCCATAGGCAAAATGACTTTCCAAACTAAATCTTTCAATAAAAAGACTTTAGCTTTAACTCTTTTGTTATAAGACTTTTCCACTTTCTTCTTTTGTCTTTTTAACAGTTCTAAAGCCCTAAGCCTTTCTTCATCTAAGTCAACTAACTCATCTAACATCATGTTCCAATAAGAATTTGATGGAATCTCATGATGTTTTTGGATTCTTGTCGACTGTAGATAGATTTCTACTGGTAGTACTGCTTCATGGCCAAAGGTCATTCAAAATGGCGTTGTATTAGTTGTTTTTTGGGGGACGTTCGACATGGCCAAAGCACTTCGTATAACGTCTTGTGTCAGTTTCTAGGCTTTTTTCCCACATGTATCTTGATTAAACTAATCACCACTTTATTTGCCACTTCTACTTGACCATTATCCTGAGCGTAATAAGGTGTTGAGGTTAATAATCTGAAACCCATTTCTTTGGAAAACTTCTGCATCATTCGACTGGTGAACACTGATCCTTGATCTGTGGTTATAGTATGTGGGATTCCAAATCTATAAATGATGTGATTTTTAATGTACTCTATCACATCCTCTTGGTCTACATTTTGTAAAGGTATAACTTCGATCCACTTAGTGAAATAGTCTATACCCACCAAAATATACCTCTGACTCTTCGATGATGTTGGTCAAATTTCACCAATTAAATCTAAGGCCCAACCTCTAGAAGGCCATGGTTTAACAATCGAATGGAACTCGCTCGCAGGGACATGTTGTATGCATGCGTGCATTTGGCATTCCTGGAAACCCTTAGCAAACTCAATACAATTCTTCAACATCGTGGGCCAGTACATACCTTGTCAAAACAAAAGCCACTTCATTTTATGGCCCACTTGGTGTGCGCCACATGTCCCACTATGGACTGTTAAAAGAGCTAAATATGCCTCTGACTCACTAAGGCATTTTAACAAAACTCCCTATGGGGTCTTTTTAAATAATTCGTTTGCTAAAAGAACGTAACTCAAAGCGTGATACCTGATCTTCCGTTCTGTCGAAGATGTTGGATTCTGTAAGTACTTTATTATTGATTTCCTCCAATCTCCATTCATCAAAGCATCGATAGAAAAAATCTCGAAGCTTTCTTTATCAGCGTATCCTAGCTTTGTAGTGTCTAAATCAGAAGGAGCCAACTTTGTTGACACCACTCTTCCTCTGACTTCGATTGCATCTTCCAGTTTCTCTTTCGAAATTTTGTACCCTGATGCAACCTAGGCCAAGTCATTGGCCACCTGATTTTCCAGACGAGGAATATGTCAAATACTTACCATATCGAACCTTTTTAACATTCAATTGGATATTATGAAATACATGATAAGATTATCCTTTACACACTTGTACTCCTTTATTAACTGCTTTACTACTAATTCTGAGTCTCCCATTATTTCAACTCGAGGTTCCCCCAAGTCCAACAAAATTTCAAGTCCAGCTATCAAGGCCTCGTATTCAGCCTCATTTTTGGAACAAAGGCCTTAGACCTTATACTTGAACTTTGTTGGAATTTTTTTAGGAGAAATAATCAAAACTCCTACACCAGTTCCTTCTTTATGACTAGAACCGTCGAAATAAAGTTTCCAAGGCTCTAGTTTGAGATAATTCAAAGCATTCTCGTTTATTGAGTGGTCGACTATAAAGTCTGCTACCATTTGTCCTTTAATTGCCTTTAGAGACATATAAGTCAAAGAATATTCAGTTAATGCTAATGCCCATTTTCCAATTCGACTATGTAATATTGGTTTAGATAGCATGTGCTTTATAACGTCGCAATAAGATGAAACAAAAATATCAATTGCCTTTATATAATGCTTCATTTTTGTACAAGAGTGGTATAAGCATATACATAATGTCTAAACCATGCTATACCTAGTTTCTGCATCGTTTAAAATCCTACTAAGGAAATAGATGGCCCTTTTGACGCCATTATCATCCCCTTGAGCTAATATGCTCCCTAAGGTTTTGTCTGACGCTGATATGTACAATCTCATACTCCTACTTCTACAAGGTGGCGACAAAATCGGAGGATGACTTAAGTAACATTTAATTTTATCGAAGGCATCTCGTTGAGGTTTCCCCAAAATGAATCCCTCCTTGTTAAGTCGGAGCAACGGTGAGAAAGCTTGTGTTTTCCCGCTGAGGTTCGATATGAATCTTCTTAGGAAGTTTAACTTGCCCAACAGTGATTGTAATTCCTTCTTTGTTGATGGTGCTTTCGCTTTCATTATGGCCTTGGTCTTGTTAAGATTTATTTCGATTCCCTTTTTGTGGACCATAAATCCTAGAAAATCTCCTTCCTGCACACAAAACGCGCATTTGAGGGGATTCATTTTTAGGCCATGCTTCCTCATTCTC
The DNA here is from genome assembly GCA_963859935.3 of Lathyrus sativus. Taxonomy (NCBI): domain Eukaryota; kingdom Viridiplantae; phylum Streptophyta; class Magnoliopsida; order Fabales; family Fabaceae; genus Lathyrus; species Lathyrus sativus. The sequence goes on along the minus strand of OZ012740.1, from coordinate 319,316,916 downwards.
TCAAATGAGTATCGAAGATGGTCTAAATGGTTTTTTCCTGAAACTGATTTCACAACAATATCATCAATATAAATCTGCATAAATGTTTCGATATAGTCGTGAAAAATATAGTTCATTGCCCTTTGATAGGTTGCCCTAGCATTTTTTAAACCAAAAGGCATTCAACCCATTCGTAGGTACCTATGGCCCCAAGGCATCGAAAGGCCATTTTCGCAACATCCTCTTCAACAATGAATATTTGGTTATAGCCAGAATACCCATCCAACATACTTAAAGATTCATGCCCCGCGGTTGAGTAGACCAGTATCTCTGCCATAGGCATCGAATATTCATCTTTAGTGGTAGCAGTATTTAAATCTCTAAAATCTATACATACCCTCTGTTGCAGTGAGAATAGGATATCAAATTATTAATTAATTTGAATCATATTTTTAGTTTATAACGGTCTTTGATTTATCCGAAGGAAAGGTTAAAGAAAGGAAAAACCTATTTTGCATCATAAACAATGCGGGGAGAGATCTAGGTAAGGCGTTGGTTAAGCTTAGGGAAGGTATTAGCACCCTAAACTTCTGTAGTACTCTACAAGAACCTCTTGTTTAATACTACTATTTTGCTTTAATTATTTGCTTGAAGGTATATGTGCTAAGGGTTAAAGGTGAAAGAAAGACCTAAGGGTTAGTCCTAAGTTTACTCGCCAAGATTCGCATCTTTTTCCTACGTATCCGAGGTAGGGGATGGAATCAGAGTAATCGTAGTTCCCCTCGAAAGGGAGGAAGAGAAACTTCTTGACTCTGGTCAAGGTTTGAATGGGGAGTAAGCGTTCTTAAGAAAGCGCTTACGTGGAGTGCGGCGACTCCTATCTCTACGTTGTAATTGAATTAAAATAAAAAGGGTAAAAAAAAAAGGTATTCCATGGTGGAAAACCTAAAACGGAGTGCGGCGACTCCTTGACCTAATGCTAGGGTAAAGGGTAATTTAGTCCACAGCGGGACGCCTAGGCAATTAGGGTTTTGAACGGGTCAAAGGTGTGGACTATTGACACGGCGATCAAACGGTTAGACCTATTCCTTCGGAGGGGAATTGTCGGTAAAATAAACGGCGCGAGATAATTAATTTAATGATAATGCTGGAATATTAATATAAGTACGAAGAGTAACGGGATGGGAAGCGATGATATACTCGCATAATTTACAACCATGAAAAATACAATACGAAAAAATATGAGGTTAGTAAACAAGGACAAATGAAAATTAAAGGAAAGTTAGATGACAATTTAACGGGAAAAGTTAGGAATTTTTATTTTAGCCTTTTTATGGGACGGCTCAAAGTGAAATATTAGAAATTTAGGTTAGACGTATTTTAAAATTAATTGAAAATTAACCTTAATTTAAACGTTAAGAAAATGTTAGTAATTATTAACAAACTTTGGTATGAATTTATTTATGAAAAAGGATGAACTTAACTTTAAAGAAAGGTTAATTTTTGTTAAAAAAAAATTTAAGAAAAGTAACAATTATAAAACTAATTTCAATTAAAAAGTATTAGAAAGTCCATTAAAGAAAAGATTAGCAATTGCTAAAGTTTTAATTGTTAAAAAGAATTTTTATTAATAAGAGGATGTTTTGGTTTGATTTTAAAAAGTTTTAAGTTTTAAAAGGTTATTTTATTAATGAGAGTTTTTATTTTAAGTTTTCTAAAAGTTTTAAATTTTAAAAAATGTTTATGTTAATTCATATTTACAAAAATAATAATAAGATACAAATAAGAGCAGAAAAATGTAAAATATAATTTAAAACGGGTCGGGCTGGTCATCAACCCAGACCCGACACGGTCCGCATGGTATAAAAAAGTTCCCTAAAATTTTTAGGGTTTATTTTCCCCCATTTCTTGCACAGCGGCGGCGCCTTCCCCGGTGGAGGGGTTGCTGATGGTTTTTGTTGCCTTGTTCCGTCTAGTTTCATGAAGCTTCTTCTTGCTTGTTCTTATCGTAACCGCGGCGACACTTCTTCTATCTGAAAAAACGAAAAATGTTGAGATGTGATAAAGCTTACCTTTGGATAATGTAGTGTGGTCGGTGGCCAATGATTCTGAAGATGAGGCCGTCGTGATTTCGGCTTGCCGGTTGTGCTTGGTCGGCGTCGAAACCTTAGGGTTTCCGCCGCCGCCGCCTGGTGGTCCTTGTTGGCTCGTGGATGATTATTTTATGGGTTCGTCTTATGACGATTTTCTGATGATGAGGAAGATGGATTTAATGATGGATCCTCTTTCTAGTTTTTTCTTTGATGAAATGATGCCTCCCTCTCTGTTTTTCCGATGATGAACTCTGAGGATCTCGCGACGGGTTTGCAACGAACTTCTGTTCTTGAAGCTCGCTGACCTGATGAAATTTTATTCTCTTTTCTTAATTTTCTCTGATGAACTGATCCCCCCCTCGTTTTTATGATGAACCCGTCCTTTTATATGATTTGCCTCTGAGTTTTGTTGGGCTTGGACTGACTATTGTTACGAATTTGTTGTTAGTTCTTGCGATTTTTCAGGCGATTTGTGATTCTTTTCAGGAAGTTTGGTGGCTCGTTTGTTGTGATTTCTTGATGGTTTCGCGTTTTCCATGGGAGAGCTGAGGGCTTTGTTGCGTTTTCCCAGGGCTTTGTGGTTGTATTGTTGGATTATTTTGAGGAAATCTTGTTGCTTATTGTTGCTGGGGAAACGTTGTTGGATGCGTGATTTGATCCGTTTGGTGCAGAAATTTTTGGGAAATGTTTGTTTGTGGTCTATTTGGATAATATCATTTTTCTGAAAAAGTGATTTTTCCAAAATCACTTTTTTCAAAATCACTTTTCTCTCTCTTGGACCATAATGAACAAATGTTGCCAGATTTGTGCCGGGATCGAGAAATTAAAGTCGGGAGCTGGCGGCGGAATATTCTGTTACCCTCCTGACGTACCCGATGATGAATTTAACTGAGGGTATTGGATCACAAATAAAAACCATTTTTGATTACTTCTAACCATTAAAATTATTTTCTCTATTGTCGGTATTTTTGCAGGTCCGGAAAGAAGTCGAGAGTTGGCGAATCGGACGCGAAAACGACTTAGAACAATTAGGAATTTTAGTACACTTGTAATTGTAATTTTTGTATATTGTAATAAAACATAGAATTTAAATGAATAAATTCAGTTTATTTCTCCAATCAATTTTCTCCGATTAAAATCTCCAAATAACTCATCCGATTAAACTTAAACGAATAAATTCATTTATTAAATTTATCCGACTAAATTCCTCCACATAAATTCGTCCAAATAAGTTTGTCTGATTATATTCATCCAATTAAAATCATCTGCTTAAATCCATACAAATAAATTCAACTGATTCAATTTACCCGACTAAATTCGTCCGATTAAATTCATCTGCTTAAATTCAAACAAATAAATTCATCTGATTAAACTCGTCCAAATAAATTAGTCTGATTAAATTCATCCAATGAAAATTGTTCGATTAAGCTTCGACGTTCTGAACTCTGAATTTTGACAATTGATCATCTTGCCTAATTTATATCCTCCTTAACTACTGAGTTCAAACAAATTCTTCTGCAAATTAATTCGTATTTGATATTATATTCAACGAATATGGCCTTGAACGGATAAGCAGAGAAATCCGATTAAACGGCAAAATGAATTGTCCTCCGCATTGAAAAATTCAACTTGCATCTCGAATGATTTAACTCGGTAACCTGAATCAGCTCAACTAATAACCATGATCAAACCTACAGATGTTCACTATAAATTCCACACAAACCGAAATTCCATTGTTTTCTTCAAAATCAACTGGTAGGTAGCAGAAAGCATGAAAACATGCGTCTGTTAAAATAAATTTCACAGAGCAAGTTCTCGCACCGATTTAACCCGAATCCACTGATATCTCGACACATTCAGCTCCATATGGTTTAGGAATCAAACAACATTTCTGAAATCCCACTGACGACTGAATCTCGGCTCTTGAATAAAATGTGTTGTGTCACAAGAAATCTGACGTCACAAACTGCCGTAAAATTCAACCCTTCCTCAAATAGGTCACATGACACGGAGATGGAAACCCTGATCACTCAAGGGATCCCTGTGGACGACTCAGCTTCATAAATTGCCAACGGGCTGCAAATTAATGACCATTTTTCCCTTCATAAGCTAAAGAGCGCACAGTGTGATTTTTCCTGCAAAACGAACAGACTGAGCAAACTGGCTAGCGGTTAGTTTACAACACAATGCAGAATGAGATGAAATGCGAAACTAACCGACTAATATAAGGGTAAAATTTGGAGTATTATAGTTGCCCCTATTTAAATAGCTTCACCGGATGATTTGAGCGACGGAGACTCGAGAAATCATGGTGAAAGATATTTAAATACCGAAAACCGAAAACTTTGCCCTTAGATGCAGTGAAATGCAATGCTATGGACAAAGCGAAACGACCTATGATGTTGACAATGCCCTGAACCTATTATGATGAATATGATGGAAATGATAAATGCGAGGATGCATACGACACGACGACACAGGGGACAGACGCGACGAGTAACCGCACACTGGGGAAAACGACGCACTAGGGAAACAGCACGACATTGGGGAATTCTGAAGTGATGACCAACTGGTGCAGGCACGACCAATTGTCACTTTAGAGGGAACGGTAAGAAGGGGGACCTCAATGGAGATGGCACCAGCGAGGCGGCCTCCACTGGGGAATGTCCGAGAGTAACCGTTCAACAGATTCAGGCATGACCGGCTGATACTCTGGGATAAAAGGTAAAATTGGATCCGCACGGTTGTAGGACCAAGTAAACAGAATGCTGAAGCATTCAGCAAAGAATAACATCCGAGCTTTTGGAAGCTCGTCATGTGACGGGATCGAACGGAATCTTCGGGAGTCCGTAAAAAATATACAGGGTGAAACCTATTGTATGCCAAAATAAATGGACTTTAATAGGAAATGCCTTGATAAGTTTCTCGAAAGAGAACTGCCACTTATCGTCGAAAGGGACTTAAATGCCAAAATGGATAAGCTCTCAACTAAAGAGATTGTTGCTTATCTGGGGATAATAGATGAAGAATTGATTGATAAGCTCCACTGGAGGGACTGTCGCTCATCTGATAAAAATAAGATTCCATGAGCAAAGCATGATTCAGCTTCTTCTTTTACTAAAGGGTAAAATAAACTTCTTCACGTTCAAGGTTTGTTGCTCCCTAAATATGATTCTGTTTCTTCTTTTACTAAAGGGTAAAATAAACTTCTTCATACTCCAAGGTCGGTGCCCTGAGAATGATTCAGTTTAAATCTCCCCACTCTTCAAGGTGAAAGGGAAATGGAAACTGTTGCACCCTAAAATTTGCTCAACCTACTTCACTTGGTTTATGTTTCAATTGCATTGTCATTTGCATAAAAAGTTATGTACATAGTCTAATCATTTGCATAGCATAGCATAACAAGTCATCCAAAAAGGGATCAAGTGCTATTTTTCATCTCAAGGAATGTATTCAAGAGGCTCTTATCAAGATTCAAGCCTATTCAAATCACCAAGAAAGAAATTGAAGCTTTGAGAAATTAATAGATCAAGCAGTGGGTTTCTCTCCTATCTTGAGGGTATGTGAAGATCATCAGAGAAGTTATGGGTTATGAATTGAGAGCATGGAAGACCTATAGGGTCCTTTTAAAAGTAAGACAAGTCATTGGTGTGGTTACAAGAGCTACAGTTGAAGACAGTCAACTAGGGTGTCATCTGGGTCAACCCTGGGTCAACCCTAGGTCAAATGCTTGATTGAAGGGCATCAAGGCCTATTTGAAGGATGTGGGATTCATCATTTGATATGTGGATATGTATGTGGTGTTGTGCCAAGGAGGAATCACAAGAAATCAAGAAGAAGAGACGTTTCTAAATTAGGGTTTCTGAGTAAAATCCCCTGATTTAGGTCAAACTTCCAAGCAAAGTAATTCAAAATGCAAGTTTCAAATGGATCCTTGGCCAACATAAAACTTGTAGAGTATCTCAAGACCTTTAATTTGAGTGGTGGAAGGCATCAAGGAGATTAGTAGAACTCAAGTTATGGTTCTTGCACGTTACAGGTCCTCAGAGGCATCTGAAATTTGTCTGTGAAAGTTACTTGACTTCCAAGCAACTTTTTCCCCTTAAGGAGTTTTCAATTGGATTTTTGTCCAACATGAAATTTGTTCCCCATGATCTTAGATTTCTAGAAAGGTATGGTATGCCTCAATATGATTTGTGGAGCTCTACTTATGATCTTGACAAGCCAAGGGCATTTTGGTCATTTGGAGGTTATAAGTCATTTCAAGCATAAGGCCATATCTCCTACTTCCAAGCTTCAAATGTAAAAATCTTCAACATCAAACTTGCTTAGAATGATGTTTTAAGGCTAATAGGGAGGTCATGAGATGTTGGAAAGGCTCATATCGAAAAGTGATAAAAATGGCCTAAAAATGAGGCATAAGTTAATTCAAGTGAAGTTGAAAATCATAAATCACAAGTTATAAGTCCAAACCATGTCATGTAATAGGTCATTTTGGCTCCAAATGACATTCTAAGAAAAATGGTTCAGCCACAATTTTGATTTGAGGCTTGCATCATAGGGCTGCCTTGCAATTTGATTACTTGCATAATAAGGTACCATGGCAAAACACAAAATAACTCAATACACAAGGAAAATATGCATTGTAACTAATCCAAAATATCATGTGGGGATAAATTCAAGTTGGTTACAAAGATTACAAGGGTTTTGGCATGAGATACCATGTGGTGAGAAATGAAAATTCAAAATACCATTGCATGAAATCTTCAAGTTCTCATTAGATGATCCTAGATGGTTCTAGACTGTTCTAATCCATTCTATATAACAAGTGCAACTTGCATTGATGCAAGGTTGGTGTTAATTGGTGTAGAGAAGAGAGAGTGAAACCCTAAAGCTTCATTTGCAAATCACATTCAAACTTCATATTCTTCTTCATTGCAATCCAATTTTTCTCCATAAACCTTCTCCATTGATATTTCTGATTGTGTTCATGCTGAGTTGAAGCTCCATTGATGGAGAATTGAAGGTTTTCACATTGAATTTGCAAAGAAGCAATTACCATTGGATCTTGAAGTACAAGCTCTCTCCTCCAAATCTTTTGCATACAGAAGAGTTCTCATCATCTAGGGATCATTCTTGAAGAGTTGCAAGGCTTGAATTGAAGATCTACATCATCTACCATATCCAAGAACCAGGTTTGAAAAATCATTTTTACACCTCAATCTAGGCATGGCTAGGGTAAATTATTAGTGTAAAGCTGTTAGAGACAATTAGGCGATCAATTTTGATGAGTTTGAGAGTAATTGGTGAAGTTTCAACTATGGATGCCAATTCTTGGATGAGCTAGAACGTGTGATTTAATAAGTGTTAATGCTAGTTTAATGGCTGATTTTAACCAGTGGAACGTGATAATCATTTTGATACCAAGAAAGTTGAGTTTGGTTGAAGTGGAAAATTGATCACATTTTGAGTTCAAGCTGGTTTCGCATTCGGGTTTGAATATAGAGATTGTTTTAATGGAAACCAATGTCGTAGTCGTGTTCTGCATGGAAAATAGGTCAAGTTTGTATTTTATTTTGTTAAAATTGATGAAGAAATGAGGCCACACGAGTTGATGTAAGTTGAGTGCATAAAGCTGAGTTCCATGGAAGTTTTGCAGAAACCCTAGATGAGAGGTAGGTGATGACTTTACGTGCGTTGGATGAAGCTTTGAAATGTTGACTACACCTTGATCTAACGAGCGAGATTCAAAGCTGATTTGGGAGGGAAGCCAGCGCGTATGAAACGCGGTGTTTCATTAAACGCCAATTCTGGGCTTAAGTTATCTTTGCTAACGCCACCCCCATCAAGCCCAATTGCACGATTTGAACTATATTTTCCTGTTATTCGCACCGCGCTCTTCATTTTTTTTCTTTTCAGTTTTATTTGTTTTTCTGTTTAAATGCTGGGCCTAGCGCTTTTTTATCCAGACCCCCCCTATCTGGGCCCATCATCATATGAACTAGATATTATTGCTTGCTGCACCCCATGCATCATTTCCATTTATATTTTCCTCCAAATTTTCTCATACTTTGAAAATTCATAATAAAATGAAAAATAAAGATTTTCTCATGGGAATTTTTTCTCCACTTTCATATTTTTGTCTAGAAAAGTATAAAATAAAAACATTTTGCATATCATGCATTTTAATATTTTTTGCATATTTTTACTTTTAATTGCTTTTTAATTTCTTTATAATGATATATGATTTTGTAGATTTTAGTTATGGTAGCTCCCTTTAGAGTTTTAGGTCAATCTTTTTAGGTTAGTTAGATATATGTTTTAGGTTCCCCCTGGATTAATTCCATATTTTTGTGATGATTTTTAGGATAGTTTTGATTAGATGCTATTAGGTTGTATAAAATTAGGGTAAAACTTCAACATAGGTCCACAATAACTTTGGATTTTGGGTTTTTTAGGACAAGTTAGGCTATGGGGCATATATGGGTATTAAGGGTAGGTTTAGTAGATCCCCTAGAAATAATATTATAATTTTCCCTACTATATTAATATTTTTAGTATATTTTGCAATTGTATGCTTGTTTGGTGTGCCCTTTTGGGGTTTATTTTGTTTGTATGGGCTTATTGGGCTTGCTTGGGGTGTGGGCTTGGTTTGAAGAGCATGATGATGAATCATATTGAAGACAAAGCAAAGAATTGAAGGCCAAGTTCAAAGTTGATGAAGATGCTAGGCTTGCTTGAAGATTGATTGAAGATCATAGGACCTAGGAGCTAGGTAGAGCTTTAGAGTAGAAATACGATTCATAAACATGGATGGTTTCTGTTGCCTCCATTCTTCTCTATGATTCAAAGTCTCTCTTTGATACTCACCTCCTTCCTTTGGAAGGCTTAGTGACAGTATCTAGGAGATAGAACTTTTGAGAGAACAGTCTGTATTTTGTTAACAGTCTGTATGCCACCTTTGGTGGTTAACTGACTGTTTAACATCCCAAATCATCTTGTGAACTGTTTCTCATCTAGGAGAGCTTGCTTTGAAGAATCGTTGAAGATTGAAGATGGAGTCCATTGCCTTGAAGACTGATAGAAGAAGGAGCTTGTGCTGTCAGGTTTTGCTGTTTAGAGCTGCTGATGCTGTGTAGAGCTGGTGATGTATTGTTTGAGTTTCTTGACTGTATTGTTTGATAATTTTCCCCTTGAGGTTGAAGTGAAGTTGTTTCACTTTGCCTGTTGTTTTCTAGGTTCGAGGTTGAGTGGGACTCCCTTGCCTCGCTTGTATTGCTGCATTCATGCATTTTACTGCTTTACTGTATATATACTGTTGTTTTTCCGTTTATCCCCTTAGGATCTTTGTTTCTCTCTGCGCAGGAGAGAAATATGACAGACATTAGGCTTTCACCCATGCATGACAACATTAGGTTAGTTTTTTGATTCCCTTTTCAACCATAGGTTTTAGAGTTGCTGTTTCTCTTCTTACCTCAAAACAATCAGAAAAACACAATAAACATTTCAAACACAATAAAAAACAGTTCTTGCGTAAAAGAATGTGAACCAATCAAAACGTCCTTTTTGTCCGCTTGGACCCATAATCAGGAGAAAAACCTTTTTCAGAAGGATAAAAACAATCAAGACAGACTTGTGTCGTACGTGGCCCGAACTACGTTTGCTCTGATCTTTCATGTTGTATGAAAGTACGTAGGCATAGGATGCGATATCCTAGCGAGCAACCTTTCCCTCCTTTCCCGTAGGTAGGCGAACTACGTTGACTCTGATTTCTCGTTCCAGACAGGAATACGTAGGCATAAAGTGCGATACTTTGCCGAGTCATTTTACTTTCTTTTAACCCCAGACCTGTAGAATAGATAGAATAACAATCCGTACTAGAAAACAAGCGTGGATCCCGTCGAGTACGACGGACGTGAGGGGTGCTAATACCTTCCCCTTGCGTAACCGACTCCCGAATCCAGGATTTGGTTGCGACGACCATTCCTTTCCCGTCTTTGCGGTATGTTTACTTCGAGCGTTTCCTTTCCCTCCTTTGGGATAAATAACACACGGTGGCGACTCTTCTGTTCAGCCGGCGCCGATTTTCGCAGTAGCGACAGAAACCAGCTTCTCGATGGAGATGTCCACTTGCTGCTAGTCATGATGAAGATAGGATAAGCTTCTCAGGAGAGAAATACCGCTTGTTTTTAAGAGTAGCAATGATAAGCTCCTCGGATGAGAACTGCTTGTAGAGGTTGTAAAATATAATGATAGGTTGTAAAGTGTAATGTAATGAAGGTTGTAATGAAGGTTGTAATGAAATGATAAGCTTCTTGTACGAGAACTGTCATTTATCATTATTGTAATGTAATGAAATGATAAGCTTCTTGTACAAGAACTGTCGCTGATTGGTTGTTGTGAAATGTAATGAAATGATAAGCTTCTTGTACAAGAACTGTCGCATACCGTTGTAAAGTGTAATGATAGGCTTCTTAGACGAGAACTGTCGCATACCGATTGGAAATGTAATGTAATGATAGGCTTCTTAGTTTAATGGCTGATTTTAACCAGTGGAACGTGATAATCATTTTGATACCAAGAAAGTTGAGTTTGGTTGAAGTGGAAAACTGATCACATTTTGAGTTCAAGCTGGTTTCGCATTCGGGTTTGAATATAGAGATTGTTTTAATGGAAACCAATGTCGTAGTCGTGTTCTGCATGGAAAATAGGTCAAGTTTGTATTTTATTTTGTTAAAATTGATGAAGAAATGAGGCCACACGAGTTGATGTAAGTTGAGTGCATAAAGCTGAGTTCCATGGAAGTTTTGTAGAAACCCTAGATGAGAGGTAGGTGATGACTTTACGTGCGTTGGATGAAGCTTTGAAATGTTGACTACACCTTGATCTAACGAGCGAGATTCAAAGCTGATTTGGGAGGGAAGCCAGCGCGTATGAAACGCGGTGTTTCATTAAACGCCAATTCTGGGCTTAAGTCATCTTTGCTAACGCCACCCCCATCAAGCCCAATTGCACGATTTGAACTATATTTTCCTGCTATTCGCACCGCGCTCTTCATTTTTTTTCTTTTCAGTTTTATTTGTTTTTCTGTTTAAATGCTGGGCCTAGCGCTTTGTTATCCAGACCCCCCCTATCTGGGCCCATCATCATATGAACTAGATATTATTGCTTGTTGCACCCCATGCATCATTTCCATTTATATTTTCCTCCAAATTTTCTCATACTTTGAAAATTCATAATAAAATGAAAAATAAAGATTTTCTCATGGGAATTTTTTCTCCACTTTCATATTTTTGTCTACAAAAATATAAAATAAAAACATTTTGCATATCATGCATTTTAATATTTTTTGCATATTTTTACATTTAATTGCTTTTTAATTTCTTTATGTTGATATATGATTTTGTAGATTTTAGTTTTCGTATCTCCCTTTAGATTTTTAGGTCAATCTTTTTAGGTTAGTTAGATATATGTTTTAGGTTCCCCCTGGATTAATTCCATATTTTTGTGATGATGTTTAGGATTGTTTTGATTAGATGCTATTAGGTTGTATAAAATTAGGGTAAAACTTCAACATAGGTCCACAATAACTTTAGATTTTGGGTTTTTTAGGACAAGTTAGGCTATGGGGCATATATGGGTATTAAGGGTAGGTTTAGTAGATCCCCTAGAAATAATATTATAATTTTCCCTACTATATTAATATTTTTAGTATATTTTGCAATTGTATGCTTGTTTGGTGTGCCCTTTTGGGGTTTATTTTGTTTGTATGGGCTTATTGGGCTTGCTTGGGGTGTGGGCTTGGTTTGAAGAGCATGATGATGAATCATATTGAAGACAAAGCAAAGAATTGAAGGCCAAGTTCAAAGTTGATGAAGATGCTAGGCTTGCTTGAAGATTGATTGAAGATCATAGGACCTAGGAGCTAGGTAGAGCTTTAGAGTAGAAATATGATTCATAAACATGGATGGTTTCTGTTGCCTCCATTTTTCTCTATGATTCAAAGTCTCTCTTTGATACTCACCTCCTTCCTTTGGAAGGCTTAGTGACAGTATCTAGGAGATAGAACTTTTGAGAGAACAGCTTGTATTTTGTTAACAGTCTGTATGCCACCTTTGGTGGTTAACTGACTGTTTAACATCCCAAATCATCTTGTTAACTGTTTCTCATCTAGGAGAGCTTGCTTTGAAGAATCGTTGAAGATTGAAGATGGAGTCCATTGCCTTGAAGACTGATAGAAGAAGGAGCTTGTGCTGTCAGGTTTTGCTGTTTAGAGCTGCTGATGCTGTGTAGAGCTGGTGATGTATTGTTTGAGTTTCTTGACTGTATTGTTTGATAATTTTCCCCTTGAGGTTGAAGTGAAGTTGTTTCACTTTGCCTGTTGTTTTCTAGGTTCGAGGTTGAGTGGGACTCCCTTGCCTCGCTTGTATTGCTGCATTCATGCATTTTACTGCTTTACTGTATATATACTGTTGTTTTTCCGTTTATCCCCTTAGGATCTTTGTTTCTCTCTGCGCAGGAGAGAAATATGACAGACATTAGGCTTTCACCCATGCATGACAACATTAGGTTAGTTTTTTGATTCCCTTTTCAACCATAGGTTTTAGAGTTGCTGTTTCTCTTCTTACCTCAAAACAATCAGAAAAACACAATAAACATTTCAAACACAATAAAAAACAGTTCTTGCGTAAAAGAATGTGAACCAATCAAAACGTCCTTTTTGTCCGCTTGGACCCATAATCTGGAGAAAAACCTTTTTCAGAAGGATAAAAACAATCAAGACAGACTTGTGTCGTACGTGGCCCGAACTACGTTTGCTCTGATCTTTCATGTTGTATGAAAGTACGTAGGCATAGGATGCGATATCCTAGCGAGCAACCTTTCCCTCCTTTCCCGTAGGTAGGCGAACTACGTTGACTCTGATTTCTCGTTCCAGACAGGAATACGTAGGCATAAAGTGCGATACTTTGCCGAGTCATTTTACTTTCTTTTAACCCCAGACCTGTAGAATAGATAGAATAACAATCCGCACTAGAAAACAAGCGTGGATCCCGTCGAGTACGACGGACGTGAGGGGTGCTAATACCTTCCCCTTGCGTAACCGACTCCCGAATCCAGGATTTGGTTGCGACGACCATTCCTTTCCCGTCTTTGCAGTATGTTTACTTCGAGCGTTTCCTTTCCCTCCTTTGGGATAAATAACACACGGTGGCGACTCTTCTGTTCAGCCGGCGCCGATTTTCGCAGTAGCGACAGAAACCAGCTTCTCGATGGAGATGGCCACTTGCTGCTAGTCATGATGAAGATAGGATAAGCTTCTCAGGAGAGAAATACCGCTTGTTTTTAAGAGTAGCAATGATAAGCTCCTCGGATGAGAACTGCTTGTAGAGGTTGTAAAATATAATGATAGGTTGTAAAGTGTAATGTAATGAAGGTTGTAATGAAGGTTGTAATGAAATGATAAGCTTCTTGTACGAGAACTGTCATTTATCATTATTGTAATGTAATGAAATGATAAGCTTCTTGTACAAGAACTGTCGCTGATTGGTTGTTGTGAAATGTAATGAAATGATAAGCTTCTTGTACAAGAACTGTCGCATACCGTTGTAAAGTGTAATGATAGGCTTCTTAGACGAGAACTGTCGCATACCGATTGGAAATGTAATGTAATGATAGGCTTCTTAGTTTAATGGCTGATTTTAACCAGTGGAACGTGATAATCATTTTGATACCAAGAAAGTTGAGTTTGGTTGAAGTGGAAAACTGATCACATTTTGAGTTCAAGCTGGTTTCGCATTCGGGTTTGAATATAGAGATTATTTTAATGGAAACCAATGTCGTAGTCGTGTTCTGCATGGAAAATAGGTCAAGTTTGTATTTTATTTTGTTAAAATTGATGAAGAAATGAGGCCACACGAGTTGATGTAAGTTGAGTGCATAAAGCTGAGTTCCATGGAAGTTTTGCAGAAACCCTAGATGAGAGGTAGGTGATGACTTTACGTGCGTTGGATGAAGCTTTGAAATGTTGACTACACCTTGATCTAATGAGCGAGATTCAAAGCTGATTTGGGAGGGAAGCCAGCGCGTATGAAACGTGGTGTTTCATTAAACGCCAATTCTGGGCTTAAGTCATCTTTGCTAACGCCACCCCCATCAAGCCCAATTGCACGATTTGAACTATATTTTCCTGCTATTCGCACCGCGCTCTTCATTTTTTTTCTTTTCAGTTTTATTTGTTTTTCTGTTTAAATGCTGGGCCTAGCGCTTTGTTATCCAGACCCCCCCTATCTGGGCCCATCATCATATGAACTAGATATTATTGCTTGTTGCACCCCATGCATCATTTCCATTTATATTTTCCTCCAAATTTTCTCATACTTTGAAAATTCATAATAAAATGAAAAATAAAGATTTTCTCATGGGAATTTTTTCTCCACTTTCATATTTTTGTCTACAAAAATATAAAATAAAAACATTTTGCATATCATGCATTTTAATATTTTTTGCATATTTTTACATTTAATTGCTTTTTAATTTCTTTATGTTGATATATGATTTTGTAGATTTTAGTTTTCGTATCTCCCTTTAGATTTTTAGGTCAATCTTTTTAGGTTAGTTAGATATATGTTTTAGGTTCCCCCTGGATTAATTCCATATTTTTGTGATGATGTTTAGGATAGTTTTGATTAGATGCTATTAGGTTGTATAAAATTAGGGTAAAACTTCAACATAGGTCCACAATAACTTTAGATTTTGGGTCTTTTAGGACAAGTTAGGCTATGGGGCATATATGGGTATTAAGGGTAGGTTTAGTAGATCCCCTAGAAATAATATTATAATTTTCCCTACTATATTAATATTTTTAGTATATTTTGCAATTGTATGCTTGTTTGGTGTGCCCTTTTGGGGTTTATTTTGTTTGTATGGGCTTATTGGGCTTGCTTGGGGTGTGGGCTTGGTTTTAAGAGCATGATGATGAATCATATTGAAGACAAAGCAAAGAATTGAAGGCCAAGTTCAAAGTTGATGAAGATGCTAGGCTTGCTTGAAGATTGATTGAAGATCATAGGACCTAGGAGCTAGGTAGAGCTTTAGAGTAGAAATATGATTCATAAACATGGATGGTTTCTGTTGCCTCCATTCTTCTCTATGATTCAAAGTCTCTCTTTGATACTCACCTCCTTCCTTTGGAAGGCTTAGTGACAGTATCTAGGAGATAGAACTTTTGAGAGAACAGTCTGTATTTTGTTAACAGTCTGTATGCCACCTTTGGTGGTTAACTGACTGTTTAACATCCCAAATCATCTTGTGAACTGTTTCTCATCTAGGAGAGCTTGCTTTGAAGAATCGTTGAAGATTGAAGATGGAGTCCATTGCCTTGAAGACTGATAGAAGAAGGAGCTTGTGCTGTCAGGTTTTGCTGTTTAGAGCTGCTGATGCTGTGTAGAGCTGGTGATGTATTGTTTGAGTTTCTTGACTGTATTGTTTGATAATTTTCCCCTTGAGGTTGAAGTGAAGTTGTTTCACTTTGCCTGTTGTTTTCTAGGTTCGAGGTTGAGTGGGACTCCCTTGCCTCGCTTGTATTGCTGCATTCATGCATTTTACTGCTTTACTGTATATATACTGTTGTTTTTCCGTTTATCCCCTTAGGATCTTTGTTTCTCTCTGCGCAGGAGAGAAATATGACAGACATTAGGCTTTCACCCATGCATGACAACATTAGGTTAGTTTTTTGATTCCCTTTTCAACCATAGGTTTTAGAGTTGCTGTTTCTCTTCTTACCTCAAAACAATCAGAAAAACACAATAAACATTTCAAACACAATAAAAAACAGTTCTTGCGTAAAAGAATGTGAACCAATCAAAACGTCCTTTTTGTCCGCTTGGACCCATAATCTGGAGAAAAACCTTTTTCAGAAGGATAAAAACAATCAAGACAGACTTGTGTCGTACGTGGCCCGAACTACGTTTGCTCTGATCTTTCATGTTGTATGAAAGTACGTAGGCATAGGATGCGATATCCTAGCGAGCAACCTTTCCCTCCTTTCCCGTAGGTAGGCGAACTACGTTGACTCTGATTTCTCGTTCCAGACAGGAATACGTAGGCATAAAGTGCGATACTTTGCCGAGTCATTTTACTTTCTTTTAACCCCAGACCTGTAGAATAGATAGAATAACAATCCGCACTAGAAAACAAGCGTGGATCCCGTCGAGTACGACGGACGTGAGGGGTGCTAATACCTTCCCCTTGCGTAACCGACTCCCGAATCCAGGATTTGGTTGCGACGACCATTCCTTTCCCGTCTTTGCAGTATGTTTACTTCGAGCATTTCCTTTCCCTCCTTTGGGATAAATAACACACGGTGGCGACTCTTCTGTTCAGCCGGCGCCGATTTTCGCAGTAGCGACAGAAACCAGCTTCTCGATGGAGATGGCCACTTGCTGCTAGTCATGATGAAGATAGGATAAGCTTCTCAGGAGTGAAATACCGCTTGTTTTTAAGAGTAGCAATGATAAGCTCCTCGGATGAGAACTGCTTGTAGAGGTTGTAAAATATAATGATAGGTTGTAAAGTGTAATGTAATGAAGGTTGTAATGAAGGTTGTAATGAAATGATAAGCTTCTTGTACGAGAACTGTCATTTATCATTATTGTAATGTAATGAAATGATAAGCTTCTCGTACAAGAACTGTCGCTGATTGGTTGTTGTGAAATGTAATGAAATGATAAGCTTCTTGTACAAGAACTGTCGCATACCGTTGTAAAGTGTAATGATAGGCTTCTTAGACGAGAACTGTCGCATACCGATTGGAAATGTAATGTAATGATAGGCTTCTTAGTTTAATGGCTGATTTTAACCAGTGGAACGTGATAATCATTTTGATACCAAGAAAGTTGAGTTTGGTTGAAGTGGAAAACTGATCACATTTTGAGTTCAAGCTGGTTTCGCATTCGGGTTTGAATATAGAGATTGTTTTAATGGAAACCAATGTCGTAGTCGTGTTCTGCATGGAAAATAGGTCAAGTTTGTATTTTATTTTGTTAAAATTGATGAAGAAATGAGGCCACACGAGTTGATGTAAGTTGAGTGCATAAAGCTGAGTTCCATGGAAGTTTTGCAGAAACCCTAGATGAGAGGTAGGTGATGACTTTACGTGCGTTGGATGAAGCTTTGAAATGTTGACTACACCTTGATCTAACGAGCGAGATTCAAAGCTGATTTGGGAGGGAAGCCAGCGCGTATGAAACGCGGTGTTTCATTAAACGCCAATTCTGGGCTTAAGTCATCTTTGCTAACGCCACCCCCATCAAGCCCAATTGCACGATTTGAACTATATTTTCCTGCTATTCGCACCGCGCTCTTCATTTTTTTTCTTTTCAGTTTTATTTGTTTTTCTGTTTAAATGCTGGGCCTAGCGCTTTGTTATCCAGACCCCCCCTATCTGGGCCCATCATCATATGAACTAGATATTATTGCTTGCTGCACCCCATGCATCATTTCCATTTATATTTTCCTCCAAATTTTCTCATACTTTGAAAATTCATAATAAAATGAAAAATAAAGATTTTCTCATGGGAATTTTTTCTCCACTTTCATATTTTTGTCTACAAAAATATAAAATAAAAACATTTTGCATATCATGCATTTTAATATTTTTTGCATATTTTTACATTTAATTGCTTTTTAATTTCTTTATGTTGATATATGATTTTGTAGATTTTAGTTTTGGTATCTCCCTTTAGATTTTTAGGTCAATCGTTTTAGGTTAGTTAGATATATGTTTTAGGTTCCCCCTGGATTAATTCCATATTTTTGTGATGATGTTTAGGATAGTTTTGATTAGATGCTATTAGGTTGTATAAAATTAGGGTAAAACTTCAACATAGGTCCACAATAACTTTAGATTTTGGGTTTTTTAGGACAAGTTAGGCTATGGGGCATATATGGGTATTAAGGGTAGGTTTAGTAGATCCCCTAGAAATAATATTATAATTTTCCCTACTATATTAATATTTTTAGTATATTTTGCAATTGTATGCTTGTTTGGTGTGCCCTTTTGGGGTTTATTTTGTTTGTATGGGCTTATTGGGCTTGCTTGGGGTGTGGGCTTGGTTTGAAGAGCATGATGATGAATCATATTGAAGACAAAGCAAAGAATTGAAGGCCAAGTTCAAAGTTGATGAAGATGCTAGGCTTGCTTGAAGATTGATTGAAGATCATAGGACCTAGGAGCTAGGTAGAGCTTTAGAGTAGAAATACGATTCATAAACATGGATGGTTTCTGTTGCCTCCATTCTTCTCTATGATTCAAAGTCTCTCTTTGATACTCACCTCCTTCCTTTGGAAGGCTTAGTGACAGTATCTAGGAGATAGAACTTTTGAGAGAACAGTCTGTATTTTGTTAACAGTCTGTATGCCACCTTTGGTGGTTAACTGACTGTTTAACATCCCAAATCATCTTGTGAACTGTTTCTCATCTAGGAGAGCTTGCTTTGAAGAATCGTTGAAGATTGAAGATGGAGTCCATTGCCTTGAAGACTGATAGAAGAAGGAGCTTGTGCTGTCAGGTTTTGCTGTTTAGAGCTGCTGATGCTGTGTAGAGCTGGTGATGTATTGTTTGAGTTTCTTGACTGTATTGTTTGATAATTTTCCCCTTGAGGTTGAAGTGAAGTTGTTTCACTTTGCCTGTTGTTTTCTAGGTTCGAGGTTGAGTGGGACTCCCTTGCCTCGCTTGTATTGCTGCATTCATGCATTTTACTGCTTTATTGTATATATACTGTTGTTTTTCTGTTTATCCCCTTAGGATCTTTGTTTCTCTCTGCGCAGGAGAGAAATATGACAGACATTAGGCTTTCACCCATGCATGACAACATTAGGTTAGTTTTTTGATTCCCTTTTCAACCATAGGTTTTAGAGTTGCTGTTTCTCTTCTTACCTCAAAACAATCAGAAAAACACAATAAACATTTCAAACACAATAAAAAACAGTTCTTGCGTAAAAGAATGTGAACCAATCAAAACGTCCTTTTTGTCCGCTTGGACCCATAATCAGGAGAAAAACCTTTTTCAGAAGGATAAAAACAATCAAGACAGACTTGTGTCGTACGTGGCCCGAACTACGTTTGCTCTGATCTTTCATGTTGTATGAAAGTACGTAGGCATAGGATGCGATATCCTAGCGAGCAACCTTTCCCTCCTTTCCCGTAGGTAGGCGAACTACGTTGACTCTGATTTCTCGTTCCAGACAGGAATACGTAGGCATAAAGTGCGATACTTTGCCGAGTCATTTTACTTTCTTTTAACCCCAGACCTGTAGAATAGATAGAATAACAATCCGTACTAGAAAACAAGCGTGGATCCCGTCGAGTACGACGGACGTGAGGGGTGCTAATACCTTCCCCTTGCGTAACCGACTCCCGAATCCAGGATTTGGTTGCGACGACCATTCCTTTCCCGTCTTTGCGGTATGTTTACTTCGAGCGTTTCCTTTCCCTCCTTTGGGATAAATAACACACGGTGGCGACTCTTCTGTTCAGCCGGCGCCGATTTTCGCAGTAGCGACAGAAACCAGCTTCTCGATGGAGATGGCCACTTGCTGCTAGTCATGATGAAGATAGGATAAGCTTCTCAGGAGAGAAATACCGCTTGTTTTTAAGAGTAGCAATGATAAGCTCCTCGGATGAGAACAGCTTGTAGAGGTTGTAAAATATAATGATAGGTTGTAAAGTGTAATGTAATGAAGGTTGTAATGAAATGATAAGCTTCTTGTACAAGAACTGTCATTTATCATTATTGTAATGTAATGAAATGATAAGCTTCTTGTACAAGAACTGTCGCTGATTGGTTGTTGTGAAATGTAATGATATGATAAGCTTCTTGTACAAGAACTGTCGCATACCGTTGTAAAGTGTAATGATAGGCTTCTTAGACGAGAACTGTCGCATACCGATTGGAAATGTAATGTAATGATAAGCTTCTCGGGCGAGAATTGTCGCATACCGATTAGAAATGTAATGATACGCTTCTCAGGCGAGAACGTTTTCTTGTTGGTGTGTAATACTGTAATGATATACTGATAGGCTTCCTCTTGAAGGATGGTGCAAAATAAATGCACATCCAGGTAGGTTCAGTGACCGACAGAACTGAGGTTCACTCTAGACTTGAGCTAGAAATAATATGTCAAACAGGACTCCAATGAGGAAATAAACTCGAATGGGGATTATCTTATCCTGGCGCGGAAAGATAACTGAAATAACCATCGTCCACAAGGGTTGAACTCTATGGGGAAACTGGAAAAGAGTAAGTATTTTATGCTTAGGGCTGACAATCTACTTGGAGAGAGCGGACAAACCCAGTTACTCGGCGGTAACGACGAAGGACGACAAGGATAGCAAACATGCAGATGCTAATGCGTGTGTTAATGTGTACGGTAATGTGTATGAAAATGAGTATGTAATGCTTGTTTATGCTCATGCACACGTATATGCTAACAAAACAGCCGAGAGGAGGAAACATGAGATGAAATAAACATCTCGACGGGGATACCTGGTGACCTCTACAACGGTACCTCTATCACGGGATATGAAAAGTTGATGGCGGAACCCCATCTTGCTTCACTGTTCCAACTTCTCTGAGGGGAAAATAATCCACTTGGGGATACAATATCATGACTTCCACATGGGGATACGATACGACCTCGTTGGAGAGTACGATATCATGACTCCACTGGAGGGATTTCTATCATGAATCATAATCATCCAAAGAAAATCTTAGGATTAGATACTTTCGGGGATAAAATAAATATTCGCTTCATGGGGAAGATGTGGAGCTAGGCAGCTTCATGGAGAAAGCGTAGCGACTTCCTGGGAATAATACATCAGCTTCCTGGGAGAAAGGTACATCCAACTTCCCTGGGGATAAACTATATCAGACTTCCCTGAGGAGAGTTCATCAGACTTACTGGGGATAATTCACTAGACATTCCTGGGGAAAGTATCTAGACTTCTTGGGGAGAATATAGCGATCTCCTGGGGAGTATTTCCTAAGGAAAGTAAGGCAATTTTACTGAGGAACCGATGATTCCACTAGGAGTGGGTCTTCAAGGACACGGAACATATGGAGGATACTGGGGATACCTCTGCAGTCTTGAAAGTCACTGGGGATTTATTGGATGGATCCCAAAAGTGTTGTCAGCTTAAAGTCTCGCTGGGAACTGTTTCCTGAGGAAAGCATGGCAGCTTGGGTGCGGAAAAGATGATTCCACCTGAGGATGGGTCCTCAGAATAAATGTATCACTTGGAAGATGCTGGTATGATCTTTGCAGTCTTGAAAGTCATTGGAGATTACCGGGTTAATCCAAAGTGTTGTCAGCTTAAAGTCTCGTTGGGGACTATGTTGAGGCAATGATTTAAAAGTGCTTATGCAACGATGAGACTTACCAGGGAACAAAGAGATCCTTCAAAGATTTCCACAAGTCAAAGCAACTTTTATTTTTTAAATGCATTTTTGGGAAAATAGTTTTAAAGTTTAAAAAACACTTTTCACTTTCAAAATTTTATTAACAAATGGCATTTTGCATAACAATGAATGAAATAGAGATAATGTGAACAAGGAAATTGAATAGAAAAAGGTTTAATTTTATTAAAGAATGATAGCTTGCTAAAGGCATAGCTCCATGGAAAGATTACAATTTGAAATTGGCAATATGAGAATGGTTACATTGAATCCAACGACCTCTACTGACCCTAATGACTAAGACTACCCAAAATCTTGCTTCCAACAAGAGTGATTGGATTGGAGTGGATCTCGTCTGTAAAATGTATCTGCAATGAGCGGTGTCATCTGATGCAGTGAAATGCCTTTGTCCCTAACTTTTTCCTGGACCGTCCTTTCGGGTTTTCAATCCACCAAGACGCTCATTTTTGCCTAAGCCTCCCTTTCAGGTTTTCAACTTAGTGAGTTGTATATTTTTTCTTTTTTCTTAGGCATAATATTTTTGGACTGCATCAGAGTTCACAGGATGGGCGAGCTCTTCACCGTCCATTGTTGTAAGAATTAGCGATCCTCCAGAGAAGACTGTCTTCACGACAAATGGGCCTTCGTAGTTGGGCATCCATTTTCCCCGCATGTCTTTGTGAATTGGAAAAATCTTCTTGAGTATAAGTTCTCCTTGGCGGAACTCACAGATTCAGACTTTCTTGTCAAAGGCACTCTTCAACTGTTTCTGGTATAACTGGCCGTGGCACATGGCTATCATGTGCTTCTTGTCAATGAGATTCAGCTGGTCAAATCTTTCTTGAACCCATTCAGCTTCATCAAGCTCGGTTTCCATCAACACCCTTAAGGAAGGTAGCTCCACTTCGACGGGGAGGACGGCGTCCATTCCATATACCAATGAGAAAGGAGTTGCCCCTGTTGAAGTTCGCATTGTGGTTTTGTATCCATATAAAACGAATGGTAACATTTCATGCCAATCCTTGTAAGTCTTGACCATCTTTTGCAGGATCTTCTTGATGTTTTTGTTCGCAACTTCAACAGCTCCATTCATCTTAGGACGGTACGGAGAAGAATTGTGATGCGCGATCTTGAAACTGCCACACAACTCTTTCATAGTCTTATTGTTCAGATTAGTATCGTTGTCTATTATGATTCGACTCAGAATTCCATAACGGCAGATAATTGCCTTCCTGATGAAGCGGGCAACTACTTGCTGGGTCACGTTGGCGTAGGAAGCAGCTTCTACCCATTTGGTGAAATAGTCAATAGCAACTAGAATGAATCGGTGACCGTTGGAAGCTTTTGGCTCAATTTCCCCAATCATGTCAATGCCCCACATTGAGAAAGGACACGGTGAAGTTAGAACATTCAACGGCGAAGGCAGTACATGCATCTTGTCAGCATAGATTTGGCACTTGTGACATTTCCTGACATATTGGATGCAGTCGGATTCCATGGTTAACCAGTAATATCCGGCCCTCAATATCTTTTTGGACATAGCATAACCGTTGGCATGAATTCCAAAGGTGTCTTTGTGAATCTCTTGAAGTAGCATGTCTGCTTCACGTCTGTCAACACATCTGAGCAAAACCATGTCATAATTTCTCTTATAGAGTACATCATTGTTGATGAAGAATCTGGATGCCAGTCTTCTCAAAGTCTTCTTGTCAAGATTGGTAGCATCAGTTGGATACTCTTGCTTGAGCAGATAATTCTTAATGTTATGAAACCAAGGCTTTTCATCAGTTTCATCTTCTTCAATTACCTGATAGTAGGTTGGCTCGGTCTTGCTTCAATGCGAATGAGTGGTGCTTCATTAACTAGTCTGACCTTCCACATTGACGCTAACATGGCCAGAGCATCGACAATATGATTCTCAGACCTCAGAACGTGCTTGAATTTGATCTCGTCAAATTATTCAATCATTTCGACGATGTAGGCTCTGTAAGGGATTAACTTCTCATGTTTGGTCTCCCATTCACCTTTCACTTGATAGATAACCAAAGTTGAATCTCCACTCACTTTGAGAAGTTTGATTCTAAGGTCAATAGTTGCTTCAAGGCCAAGAATGCATGCTTCATATTCGGCGATATTGTTTGTGCATTCAAAGTCTAACCTTGCTGTAAATGGGGTATATCCACCTTTTGGATTCATCAGAATGGCACCGATGCCATGTCCACTGTAATTAGAGGAACCATTAAACATCATCTTTCACTAGAGACCTGGCTTGGGACCTTCATTAGGACCTGGCTCTTTGCAGTCCTTCCTTATCAACATGATTTCTTCGTCAAGAAAGTCAAACTTGAGAGGCTCATAATCTTCGACTGGTTGGTCAGCAAGATAATCTGACAAGATACTTCCTTTGATAGCTTTCTGAGGTACGTACTGGATGTCATATTCCGATAACAACATATGCCAATGAGCAAGTCTTCCAGTCTGAGTAAGCTTTTCAAAAATGTACTTGATTGGGTCCATCTTCGAAATCAACAAAGTAGTATGACAAATCATGTATTGCCGGAGACGCCTAGCAGCCCATGCCAGCGCACAACAGGTCTTCTCCAAAAGTGAGTATCTGTTTTCACAATCGATAAACTTCTTGCTTAGATAGTAAATGGCATGCTCTTTCCTTCCAGTCTCATCGTGTTGCCCCAATACGCAACCCATAGACTTCTCAAGAACAGTAAGGTACATGAAGAGTGGTCTTCTAGGAATAGGAGGAATCAAGATGGGAGGATCTTGCAAATAATCCTTAATCTTCTCAAATGCTTGCTGACAATCAGAATTCCAATTGACGGTTTTACCCTTACAAAGTAACTTGAATATCGGCTCACAAGTGGCAGTCATATTAGAGATGAATCTGGAAATGTAGTTCAAACGTCCGAGAAAACCTCTGACCTGTGTTTCAGTTCGCAGAACAGGCATGTCTTGAATGGCTCGGACTTTGTCAGGATCTACTTTGATTCCTCGTTGGCTGACGATAAAACCAAGTAGTTTTCCCGATCTAACACCAAAAGTACACTTAGCAGGATTCAGTTTCAACTGGTACTTCCTGAGTCGTTCAAACAGTTTCAACAGATGGTCCAAGTGGTCTTCCTTGTTTTGAGATTTGGCAATCATATCATCCACGTAAACTTCGATCTCTTTGTGCATCATGTCATGAAAGAGAGTTTTCATGGTGCGCTGATACGTTGCCCCTGCGTTCTTCAGACCGAAGGGCATAACTTTGTAACAAAAGGTCCCCAGAGGAGTAATGAATGTAGTCTTCTCTCTATCGGCTGGATCCATCTTGATCTGATTGTAACCAGAGAAACCATCCATAAACGAGAAAACTGCAAAACTAGTTGTATTGTCGACAAGTGTATCAATATGTGGCAGAGGGAAATCGTCTTTTGGACTTGCTTTGTTCAAATCCCTGTAATCTATACATATTCTGACCTTACCGTCCTTTTTGGGCACTGGCACAATATTGGTAACCCAATCAGGATACACTGCAACTGCAAGGAAACCTACATCCAATTGTTTCTTAACCTCATCTCGAATCTTCAAAGCCATGTCAGGTCTCGTTCTTCAAAGTTTCTGCTTGATAGGCAGACATTCTGGCTTAAGTGGCAACTTGTGAACTATAATATTCGTGTCTAAACCGGGCATATCTTGCTACGACCATGAAAACACATCAACATATTCCTTCAAAAGCTTGACCTATCTCTGATTGACCTCATCCCCAAGTACTGCACCAACCTTGACCTCTTTCTTGTCTTCATCTGTGCCAAGATTAATCAAATCTACCTGCTCCTTGTGCGGGTGAAGTTCTGTGTACTCGTACTCAACCAATTTTGTCAGTTCGGTGGGTACTTCGAAATCTTATTCACCCTCATCTTCGGCTTGATAAATGGGTGTATCCCAGTCAGGAGAGACAGGAGAGTCATTGGATTCAACAAGGTTTGTAATGTCACTGCATGTTGGAAGGCTTATTTTCTTAAATGCTCAAAGAAAAATGCAAGAGAACGAAAATGCTTTTTTTGTAGTTTTTGAAAAGATTGCCAATTTCATTTTAAAAGGGGAAAACGAAAAAACGCTAATGAAACAAAAGGAATTTGAACAAAATTCCTTTATTAATAATTGTTTTTAAAAGTGAAAGGTGGCCCTACACGATGATCCAATAGCCTTGGGCAGAGTTATGGATTTGAAAACATAAATGAAAACGTTAAATTACTTTGAAATGGGGAAAATAACAGGAATATCTATAGCCTCCCAGTTGCTCAAGGCTGCATCACTCTTGAAGACCAGGTTGCTCAGGTCTTCATCTTCATCACAGTCGCCGATATCATTGATTTGGAAACCTCCGCTGACAAACACTTCTTGAATAATCTTTTTACGCCCTTTGACAGTTGAAGCTTTATCATGAGTTAGTCTGTAACCCTACCCGTGGCGATCGGTCTTGGTCTTGATATCAATTACCTCTCCCCAACCTTCAGGAATTCCTCTGTCGATTTTTGATCTGGTACTCTTCAAGGATGCAAAGGATGGATTACTCTGGCCCTCAGTCTCCTCGACTTCCAATAGAACAACATTGGCGATCTCGAGTGCTTAGAAAGAAGTTTCCAAAGTGTCTTCATCAGCCTCAATATAATGGAAAGAAGATAGGTTAATGACCATCAAATCCTCCTCACCATGTATGATAACTAGCTTTTCATCGACCACAAACTTCATCTTCTGATGCAAAGTTGAAGTTACTGCCCCAGAGGCGTGGATCTAAGGTCTTCCGAGCAGACAACTATAGTTAGGATTAATGTCCATGACTTGGAAAATGATATTGAAAACATGCGGACCAATCAGAATCGGAAGTTCCACTTCTCCAATCACAGATCTGCGAGAACCATCAAAAGCTTTGACAATTAGGGAAGTAGGCTTCACCACAACCTCCTTGTAAGCTAACTTGCTAAGAACTCTCTTGGGTAGGACATTCAAAGATGAACCGGTATCCACGAGCACCCTTGATAGATTATCCTCCTCGCACTTTACTGATATATGCAAAGCATGGTTATGATTCGGACCCTCTCTCGGTAGCTCTTCATTGCTGAAGCTGAGAGTATTACAAGTAGTAATATTTGTAGTCACACTATCAAACTGACCGGTGGTAATGTCCTGAGCGACATGAGCTTGAGTTAATACTTTCTGCAAAGCAGCCCTATGAGCGGGTGAACTCATCAACAGAGACAAGATAGAGATCTTCAAAGGAGTCTGATGAACTTGATCAATAACTTTGTAATCACTTTTCTTAATGATCCTTAAGAATTCGGCATCTTCATCATTCGTAGCTGCCTCTTTACCTTTGTCTTTGGCAGGCATAGTGGTAATGGTAGTCGTTTCCTTAGGAGGAGCCTCATTGAAACGGGGAGTATAAACACGACCAATACGAGTCATCCTGCTTGCCCAAGCTATATTAGTCACAGTTTCGTTATCAGTCTTCACTTCTTCTCTTGGAATGACCTTCCCAGATTCTTGGTCAATCATGGTCACGTCGTATTTCCAGGGTACAGCCTTGGGATCACTGAAAGGAAACGGACTTGGCTTCTGAATAATTACTGGTTTCGGCCGATCCGCTGTAGGAGTAGCTGGCTTCGATATATTGAACATTGGCTTAGCAGAACTTGCCCCTGGAAAATTAAACACTGGCACCTTAACCTTCAGTTCTGGCAAGTTGAAGATAGGCTCAATCACAACAACTTCATCCTTCTTCACCTTGTTAACCACTTGCAGAAAACCGTCGTCGATCAATTTCTGAATATCCTTCCGAACCAATAAACAGCCCTTGGTGCAGACATCACAACTTGTACAATCAATATGAGAATTAGATACTAGACCGGCTTCAAACAATTTTGAATGGAATACTTTGAGAGGAGTCTTGATCTGAGCAACATCAAAGATAAGACCTTCATCGGACGAGTCATCAATTGCGTTAACATCCCCATGGTTAGGAAGAGGGTTATCCTTGACATTTGGATGAGGATCGTCAAAAGACAAAATCTTCTTTTCCATCATATCTCTAACAATGTTCTTCAGAGCATAACAGTTTTCCAAATCATGGTCGGGCACACCCTCATGAAATAAACAATGAGCAGCGGCGTTGTAGTTGGCAGGCAAAGGATTGGGAGGTGGACCCAATGCTCGGGTAGTAATCAGACCTCATTGCACCAAGAAAGGATACAACTCGGTAAAAGTCATGGGAATCGGAGGATAAGGCTTGTATTGTCTCCTATTTTGAGCATTCTGACGAGGTGCCTGGTTCCTCGGCTGTTGATTGGCAGGAGCGTTGGGCGCTTGTTGATAATTAGGAGGAGCTTGTTGATAGACCGGAGGCTGATAAACAGGAGCCGGTTGCATAGGCTGATAAGCAGGAGCTTGTTGAGTTTGTTGATGAAAAGAAGGTACAACAACAGCTACATATGGTTGTTGGGCGTACTGAACAGGATAACCTTGAGGTTGAGCATACTGTTGTGGATGTTGATACTGTTGATTTCTTCGTTTACCTGAAGATACAACATTGGTCTCACCTTCCTTCCTTTTCTGATAATTGAAGGAAGATTTCTTCGCTGGGTATTTTGAGCTTGAGCTACCAGAACTACTTGACATTCTTCCACTTTTCAGACTCAACTCAACTTTAACACCGAAAGCAACGATATCAGCGAAATTTGTAGTCACACTACCAACCATCCTCTCATAGAATTTTGGGCGAACAGTATCAACGAACTAATCAGCTAGTTCGTTTTCGGTCAAAGGAGGTTCGACTTGTGAAGCAATCTCTCTCCACCTCTGAGCATATTCTTTAAATGATTCTGAACTCCTCTATGACATACTCAACAATTGTCTTCTAGCAGGAGCTAGATCCATGTTGTACTTGTAGTGCTTGATGAAGGCATCGGAAAAATCCTGGAAACTCTTGATGCAAGACTGATCCAAAGTCAGATACCATTTTGATGAAGCACCCTTCAAACTGTCTTAGAAACAGTGAATCATCAGTTTATCATTCTCAACATGAGCAGCCATCCTACGGTAATACATTATCAGATGGTTCTTTGGACAAGTAGTACCCTCGTAACGATCGAAGTCCGGAGTTTTGAACTTTGGAGGAATGACCAAACCGAAAACCAAACAGACATCTCTGGCAGCAGCACTAAAAATTTGATCACCTTCCATCTTCCTCAATCTCTTGTCCAAAGTTTCAACATTCTCACGAAGCTTTTCATGTCGCTCATTTTCCTCATCATTAGGGGTGTCATAAACGGGCTCATTGAAATAAGGTTGCACATGAGTATGAACAGCGGCAGGTGTAAAAGTAGGAACCACTCGAGGAGCTTTGGAAACCAAAGGCACATCTTGTTGGATAGGTTGAACAACAGGAACAGCTTGTGGAATCGATGGCACAATAGGAGGAGGTACAAAACCGAGCTAAAGACCATACGGAGGTACATTCGCAACAGTAACAACTGGTGGAGGATCCGCCACAGCATTGGTAATCTTAGAGAAAACAGTGGGCTGAGTATCCATCTTTGCATTAATGACTTGTAGCAGCTCCATAATCTGTCCCACTCTTCCTCGAAGGTCTTCGAGTTCATTGTTGACACGATCCATCTCTTGAGCTTGTTCTTCCATCCTTTTTCGAGCTTGGGCTCTAGTGTTGTACCAATGCAGCGAACTCAGGGTGACGGAACTGGAAGGCGAGAGAACCGAGAATAAGACACCGGGAGACAAATGCAATGCAAAAATATGATGCTAATATGGAAAATGCAGATGAAAGACTTTTATGGAATTCAAATATCTACGAACATCACGGGATACCAAAGGAACTTTTATTTATTAATTTTGAAAATGGATTACAAGTAATTATTCTTAAAAGAAAGTCTTAATATAACGGCTAAATAAAAGCTAATAAAGTCCAAAGGAAGCATTGTCCACAACTTCAAAGAGTAGGCGAAGAGTAGGAGGAAAATAAATCCTCGTAGATTTTTCTCTTCTTATAGGAAAATGCCTCTTCATTCTTGGCCTGAAGCTGCTTCTGAAGTTCGGCATTCTCATTGACGACCACCTGATATTTATTCTTCCATGCTTCTGCCTCATGTTGTGCTTTTCTCAAAGCGATCTTCAACTCTTCAGCTTCGTACATGAATACTAGAACAGGTTCCCTTCTTGGAGGCAAAGGATCTTGACGAGGATAAGGCATCTTCAACTTGATTGCTCTTTCCCTGACCCAATGAAGATATGGTTCCATGGACACACAATTAGGCTTTCCCAGACTTTCACTACCTTTCTTATGCAAGTGACGCCAAGTAGACACAATCTTATCTTGAAGCTCTTTGTCATCTTTGAAGAAGATTTTCTCCACATGAACACTCTTAGCTGGTTCCTTCAACGGATATCCTAGCTGTTGGAGAGCTAGAACCAGATTGTAGTTGATTCCTCCATTAAAACCAAGTAAGGGTACGTTAGCAAAGTCTCCACAGCTATCAATGATCAATATCCCATCATACACATGGCTATACCAATCAATGTCCGAGTGTGTTAGCGCCATAATCTTTGGTGACAAAAGTCCTTTGTCAAGATCCAAGAAAGAAGCAGACTTGGGCAAGTGCAAAATAAACCACTTGTATAATAAAGGCACACAACATGTAATCATCCATCCACCATGGAAGTCTGGGAGATGCACAGAATGGTAAGTGTTACCCAATAAAGTCGGTACTGGATTATTCTTCATAAAGATCTTGATGGCATTAAGGTCGACGAACCCTTCAAAACTCGGGAAGAGTAGCACTCCATAAATAAGTAAGGTGAAGAATGCCTCAAATGTATCCATGCTCATATGATCAGCGTAGTATCGGGCTTTCTTGATTAAGAAGTCCGTAGGTAACCCAAAAGTTCCACCTTTGGAAATCATATTGGCTTTGATGGCGGATACCTTTAAATATATGGCTCTAGCAATGTCTTGTTCTTTAGGGTTCCTTTCCAAGAAAGGGAAAGGAGACTCCTCCAGAATAGGTAAACCAACAAAATGAGAATATTCTTCTAAAGTAGGCAAGAGCTAATAGTCTAGGAATGTAAAGTAATGATAATCCGGATCATAGAACTGTAACAAGGTAGAAAGAAGTCCTTCGTCCACTTGAAGTTTCACCAAAGGTAACAACTTCCCATACTTGTTTCTGAATCCTTCTTGATCTTCAACCAAAGTTCATAGCTTCCTTAGGTCATCCAACTTAAGACCCTTAAAAGTATATTTCAAAGTATGTTTTTTTTTGTAATCCATGGTATCCTGCAATGTTCATAAGTAAAAATGAATTCCATGAAATCTAATGCAATGATGCTTTATGGATGCAATATACAAATACACACAAGTAAACAAAAGTCCTAGGTTAGGGGAACATGAGTGGGTTCAAGGTCTACCCGTCCCAAAAGGTATGTACTATATGTTAGTTGTACCTGCAGAACAAGGGTTCTAAAGAAGTGCCCAAAGTCATCAGTCCATCTTTCGGATATTATCAATTTCCTGAATGACTCTGTGGTTAATAATATTCTCAAGAGAACCTATTTTGAGTGTAGTATCGCGTAGCAACTATTTTGTGAATACTCCCTCGTAGTCCTTGCACTATGTCCTAATAAAGGCCAAAGTGGGGTTAAGGTAACTACGGTCCTCAGTATCACAGGCTCCAATCGAGAATAGTAAGTGTTTTCACGAGTACTCGTTCAATAGAACCATTTTAGAAAGGGCCTCAACTGAGCGGTGATTCTCAAGTCAGCTTGGTCGGGATTCGCCTCCCTATAAGCCTCGTCGAATATATCACCTTCCTATAATAATGTCACTCAAGTCCGGGTGTAGGACTTATCTCACGATACAGATACCCCAAGGAAGGTACAAGATATATATATATATATATATATATATATATATATATATATATATATATATATATATATATATATATATATATATATATATATATATATATATATATATATATATATATATATATATATATATATATATATATATATATATATATATATATATATATATATATATATATATATATATATATATATATATATATATATATATATATATATATATATATATATATACACACACACACACACACACACACACACACACAAGCAAGAAAATAAAGCAAATAGTAAAATAAACAAAGTAGAGGTAACCCTTAAAAGATAGGATTTCCCCAGTGAAGTCGCCATTTTCTGTTGCGGTGAGAATAGGATATCAAATTATTAATTAATTTGAATCACAACTTTAGTTCACAACCGGTCTTTGATTTATCCGAAGGAAAGGTTAAAGAAAGGAAAAACCTATTTTGCAGTAAACAATGCGGGGAGAGATCTAGGTAAGGGGTTGGTTAAGCTTAGGAAAGGTATTAGCACCCTAAACTTCTGTAGTACTCTACAGAAACCTCTTGTTTAATATTACTATTTTACTTTAATTATTTGCTTGAAGGTATATGTGCTAAGGATTAAAGGTGAAAGAAAGACCTAAGGGTTAGTCCTAAGTTTACTCGCCAAGATTCACATCTTGTGCCTACGTATCCAAGGTAGGGGATGGAATCAGAGTAATCTTAGTTCCCCTCGAAAGGGAGAAAGAGAAACTTCTTGACTCTGGTCAAGGTTTCAATGGGGAGTAAGCCTTCTTAAGGAAGCGCTTACATGGAGTGTGGCGACTCCTATCTCTACGTTGTAATTGAATTAAAATAAAAAGGATGAAAAAAGGTATTCCACGACGGAAAACCTAAAACGGAGTGCGGTGACTCCTTGACCTAATGCTAGGGTAAAGGGTAATTTAGTCCACGGAGGGACACCTAGGCAATTAGGATTTTGAACGAGTCAAAGGTGAGGACTATTGACACAGTGGTCAAACGGTTAGACCTATTCCTTCGGAGGGGAATTGTTGATAAAATAAACAGCGCGAGATAATTAATTTAATGACAATGCTGGAATGTAAATATAAGTACGAAGAGTAACGGGATGGGAAGCGATGATATACTCGCATAATTTACAACCATGAAAAATGCATTACGAAAAAATATGAGGTTAGTAAACAAGGACAAATGAAAATTAAAGGAAAGTTAGATGACAATTTAACGGGAAAGGTTAGGAATTTTTATTTTAGCCTTTTTATGGGACGGCTCAAAGTGAAATATTAGAAATTTAGGTTAGACGTATTTTAAAATTAATTAAAAATTAACCTTAATTTAAACGTTAAAAAAATGTTAGTAATTATTAACAAACTTTGGTATAAACTTATTTATGAAAAAGGATGAACTTAACTTTAAAGAAAGGTTAATTTTTGTTAAATATTTTTTTAAGAAAAGTAACAATTATAAAACTATTTTCAATTAAAAAGTATTAGAAAGTCCATTAAAGAAAAGATTAGGAATTTCTAAAGTTTTAATTGTTAAAAAGAATTTTTATTAATAAGAGGATGTTTTAGTTTGATTTTAAAAAGTTTTTAGTTTTAAAATATTATTTTATTAATGGAATTTTTTTTTTAAAGTTTTCTAAAAGTTTTAAATTTTAAAAAATGTTTATGTTAATTCATATTTACAAAAATAATAATAAGATACAAATAAGAGCAGAAAAATATAAAATATAATTTAAAACGGGTTAGGCTGGCCATCAACCCAGACCCGACCCGGTCCGCATGGTATAAAAAAAGTTCCCTAAAATTTTTAGGGTTTATTTTCCCCCATTTCTTGCACAGCGGCGGCACCTTCCCCGGTGGAGGGGTTGCTGATGGTTTTCGTTGCCTTGTTCTGTCCAGTTTCATGAAGCTTCTTCTTGCTTGTTCATGTCGTAACCGCGACGACCCTTCTTCTATTTGAAAAAAGAAAAAATGTTGAGATGTGATAAAGCTTACCTTTGGATAATGTTGTGTGGTCGGCAGCCGATGATGCTGAAGCTGAGGCCGTCGTGATTTCAGCTTGCCGATTGTGCTTGGCCAGCATTGAAACCTTAGGGTTTCCGCCGCCGCCTCCTGGGGGTCCTTGTTGGCTCGTGGATGATGATTGTATGGGTTCGTCTTATGACGATTTTCTGATGATGAGGAAGATGGATTCAATGGTGGATCCTCTTTCTGGGTTTTTCTTTGATGAACTGCTGCCTCCCTCTCTGTTTTTCAGATGATGAACTCAGAGGATCTCGCGACGGGTTTGCGACGAACTTCTGTTCTTGAAGCTCGCTGACCTGATGAACTTTTCTTCTCTTTTCTTATTTTTCTCTGATGAACTGATCCCCCCTCATTTTTATGATGAAACCATCCTTTTATATGATTTGCCTCTGAGTTTTGTTGGGCTTGGACTGACTATTGTTACGAATTTGTTGTTAGTTCTTGCGATTTTTTAGGCGATTTGTGATTCTTTTCAGGAAGTTTGGTGGCTGGTTTGTTGTGATTTCTTGATGGTTTCGTGTTTTCTATGGGAGAGCTGAGGGCTTTGTGGCTGTATTGTTGGATTATTTTGAGGAAATCTTGTTGCTTATTGTTGTTGGGGAAACGTTGTTGGATGGGTGGTTTGATCCGTTTGGTTCAGAAATTTTTGAGAAATGTTTGTTTGTGGTCTATTTGGCAAAAATCATTTTTCAGAAAAAGTTCTTTTTCCAAAATCACTTTTTTTTCAAAATCACTTTTCTCTCTCTTGCACCATAATGAACAGATGTTGCCAGATTTGTGTCGGGATCGAGAAATTAAAGTCGGGAGCTGGCGGCAGAATATTCTGTTACCCTCCTGACATACCCGATGATGAATTTAACTGATGGTATCAGATCACAAATAAAAACCATTTCTGATTACTTCTAACCATTAAAATTATTTTCTCTGTTGTCGGTATTTTTGCAGGTTCGGAAAGAAGTCGAGAGTTGGCGAATCGGACGCGGAAATGACTTAGAACAATTAGGAATTTTAGTAGACTTGTAATTGTACTTTTTGTATATTGTAATAAAACATAGAATTTAAATGAATAAATTCAGTTTATTTCTCTAATAAATTTTCTCCGATTAAAATCTCCAAATAACTCATCCGATTAAACTTAAACGAATAAATTCATTTAATTAAATTTATCCGACTAAATTCCTCCAAATAAATTCGTCCAGATAAATTTGTCCGATTATATTCATCCAATTAAAATCATCTGCTTAAATCCATACAAATAAATTCATCTGATTAAACTCATCTGATTAAACTCGTCCAAATAAATTAGTCTGATTAAATTCATCCACTGAAAATTATCCGGTTAATCTTCGACGTTCCAAAATCCAGATTTTGACAATTGATTATCTTGCCCAATTTAAATCCTCCGTAACTGCTTAGTTCAAACAAATTCTTATGCAAATTAATTCGTATTTGATATTAAAGTCAATGAATATGGCCTTCAACGGATAAGCAGAGAAATCCGATTAAACGGCAAAACGAACTATCCTCCACATTGAAAAATTCAACTTGCATCTCGAATGATTTAACTCGGTAACCTGAATCAGCTCAACTAATAACCATGATCAAACCCACATATGTTCACTATAAATTCCACACGAACCGAAATTCCACTGTTTTCTTCAAAATCGACTGGTAGGTTGCAGAAAGCAGGAAAACATGCATTTGTTAAAATAAATTCCGCAAAGCAAGTTCTCGCACCGATTTAACCCGAATCCACTGATATCTCGACTCATTCAGATCCATATGGTTTAAGAATCAAACAACATTTTTGAAATCCCACTGACGACTGAATCTCAGCTCTTGAATAAAATGTGATTTGTCACGAGAAATCTGACATCACAAACTACCGTAAAATTCAACCCTTCCTCAAATAGGTCACATGACTCGGAGATAGAAACCTTGGTCGCTCGAGGGATCCCTGTGGACGACTCAGCTTCATAAATTTTCAGCGGGCTGTAAATTAATGACCATTTTTTCCTTTGTCGCGTTGCTGCGAAGAGGGGCCGGCAAGGACAGAAGAGTCACCACCGTTCATTATTTATCCCAAAAGAGGGAAAGGAAACGATCAGAGAAAACCTACGAAAAGGGGAGAAGACAGGCCATCGCAACCAAATCTCGGGTTCTGGAGTCGGTTACGCAAGGGGAAGGTATTAACACCCCTCACGTTCGTCGTACTCGATGGGATCCACGCTTTTTTGTCTATCTAAAAGGGTGTTAATCTATCTAAGCTACAGGCCACAGGGACAAAAGAAAAGAAAAGAGACGCGATAGAGCATCGTCGCTCTATACCTACGTAATTCCTCGTGCAATGGGAAATTCAGAGTCAACTGAAATTCTGGTATGCAGATCTCATATGTCCCAAGAACATTGATCTCTGCTCAACAAGGACGAGGACAGACAATGACCAATTTAAATTACTTTAAATTGTACCAATGTCATGGCGTCTGTTATGACATCTGCAGACTGACAGAACTATTTATCTAACCATTTAAATTCTGCAAAATTTTAAATGTTGAAAGATAAATAACACAATGAATTATTCACCAGTTCAGTGTCAACCACACCTACATCTGGGGGCTACCAAGCCAGGGAGGAAATTCACTATTAGTAGAATTAATTCAGAGTTAAACAACTTGTTTGCACTCCTCACTTAAGACCTACCCAATGACACTTCAGCCTAGAAACCACTAGATCAGAGTTTCCCACTCACTCCCCCTCAATCACCGCAGTGATAAACAATTCAATACAAATGACAGACTTTAAAAGACACTCTTCAAAGTCACAATACTTGATTTTGCTTTACAGCTTCAATCAAGGACAA
The DNA here is from genome assembly GCA_963859935.3 of Lathyrus sativus. Taxonomy (NCBI): domain Eukaryota; kingdom Viridiplantae; phylum Streptophyta; class Magnoliopsida; order Fabales; family Fabaceae; genus Lathyrus; species Lathyrus sativus. Next base: position 319,280,541 of record OZ012740.1, on the reverse strand, counting down.
TACACTCTTGATTAAAAGCTTTGAGTGAACATTAAACAGCTTAACAATACTAAACCAATGCAATCAGACTATTGCTTGGAGTACAAGTATTTCTAAGACACAACATAAACGTGAAGACCTAATTGTATAATACAGAGTTCTTCACTCACAAATAAGACCTAACAGTCTAAACATGTCTACCACAATGCATCCAAAGATACAAAGGGTGACTTACAAAGTCACGTAAAAGGACTCTCAAAATCCTACTTTTACACTCAAGTTTTTCTTGTAGTGAGTGCTTACTTTTTCCTTGCTTCTGCTCCTCCTTTTATTGAAATGCAGACTGGGCTTGAGCTAGTCACAAGTAACAAACATTAGGTTTAACAAAGTAAAACTAATTTCCACAATTCAAGGTTTAGGTCACAGCTGCTTCATGTTATGTCCAGCCCTGACTAGAATCTCGCCTGAGATAACTAAGGAGCCATAACAGGTTTCTTGAATTATAGCATGAGTTTCCTCTTACGATATAACAGTAAACCTAAACACGCGCCTTGATGTCATACGATTGATGTCATAACATTGGTAATGACATCTAAAACACTTTGTTATTAGTTGACCAAACTCACCCTGCTGAACACTCCTGCAGAATCTTCTTCATAACAATAGACACAAGCATATTATAGTTTCCTAAAAAGCCTCAAAGATCCTTTTTATAAATACCAATTAAATTTGCATCTTCATGTTGCGAATATCTTTGACCTGCACACACTTGATGAGATATATCCAACAGGGTCTCATCCACCCAAACCACTTCTGTCAAGTGATATAAAACAGCAGCACCTGTTGTACTAGATAGCGATGTCATGACATTCAGTATGACATCCATGACAACAATTCTATCATCAGCTCCTGCTAGCTCCTGTTGCACTAGAAAGCGATGTCATGACATTAGTAATGACATCCTGTTTAAAACACATGACAGCAGTATTGTCATGACAGCAGATGGATGTCATAACATTCAGCTTGACATCAATGCAGAATCTTGTTTTACCAAAATTTAGCCAATCATAGAACCATGGACAGTCATGGAACTAACAATCTCCCCCTTTGGCAAATTTTGGCTAAAACAACCAAACAACCTTACCAGGGCAGCAGCAGTAGTTTTTCCAGCCTCACACACTATCATGCTCCCCCTTAATAGTTGCATTCAGCAAGCAACTCCACAATCTGCACTTTGCTTAGCAGTAGCAGTAGATAACAACACTTTACTCCTCCTTGGTTTAGTCAAAAATTGACAAAAATTGGAGTAAATGTGCATACATATGCAGTCATCTCACAATCTCCAAAGAGATACACAAGCTTCTTGATCTCTAATCAATATAAAGACTGCACTACTTCAGCAACAATCCATGGACAAGGATTCAAACACTGCTGAACTCTAGCTTACAAGTCACCCCCTGCTGAACTCACTCTAACAGAGTAAAATCAATCCTGATTTCAACCCATCATGTATGACATCAACTCCTTTACTTTGGTTCTTAATGCACCAACCACAAGGCTTATTATTTCCAAAGTAGTCCATACATTTCATGAAGATCTCAGAAGGACACAACAGCAGCAGCTTAACAGGTCATCACAAACACCAGAACATCATAGAGAAATAAACTCTCATGTAGCTTCCTCAGAGGCATACTGTTCAGACAAGTAATGCAGCTACATATCAGACAGGTACACAGTTCCCCCTGCCATGCATAATCAGCACTCCCCCTAAAAGAGAGAACTATCTGTAAGATTACTCATATTCATCTTTAAAAAAACTGGAGCAGTCTCTAAGATGTCAGGGTGAATGTCCTTCCTTATTCACAAGATCAATGCTGATGGTGTCTTGATCTTCATCTTCACCTGTCAAACAAGACAAAACACTTGGAGAGAAGCTCAAAACCCTGGTTTGAGATATTGATACCTAATGACAGAATAAAATATACTGTCAGGTTCACCATGAGCTAGAGCAGTAATACAATGTCACAGCATCTGGTATGACATTCCTCCCTCCTATAGGCATATAGTCACAAACTGCTTGAAGCCACAAGCAATCTTGAGACATAATTGTACCATTGCAGCAACATATCATAGATAGAAGTATACCTCCCCATACCAAGGATAACTAGTGCTCTATTTCCAGAAGCACGTGAATGGAAAACATAAGACTCGTCTTCATGTCTTCAAGAGCTCACTCCTTGTTCAACACACATGTTGAACGCATTCACTTACTGCTTGAAACACAGGTAACTAGTACACCCATCAGATAGAAACTCTCCCCCTATCTTCTATAAAAGCTGCTCCAAGATCACCACATTATATCTCAAGACCAACTCCATGCTCATACAGTGAGAAGGTACCAAACTAGTTCACTTCTTGCTAGAGTTACCACTTCTCCACAAGACTTCTGGCCTGAGTCAGAGAACTAGATAGACACCCCATAATCCAAGACATTATTTCCTCATCACTCTCCCATATGATAAGTTAGAAAGCTTTTGATTTAACTGGTGAATCTTCTCATCAGATTCCAGACTTTCACGCCGTCAATCAATGATTCACTCTAGTCTTGTCCAATCCTTTCACATCATACTCCAAGACAGTCCTTTTACCTCATCATTCTCCCGTATGACAAGATAGAGTACTTCTTAGTAAAGATATGAATCACAAGTTCTGCACCAGATCTTCAAGTCCTTTGCCAAAGAAAACCAAACCATATCCACTAGTTCTTTATCTGCCCACAACTCAGCTTACTTCTTCCTAGTAATCCAACTGAAGATCTTTAGAGAACACAGCTCCACCAGCTTGATCAAATACATCTCCAAAAGAAGATAATCTTCCATACACAGCTTAGGGCTTCTACCATAAGCTCCAATATATGAATAGAATCAGAACCTTCTTTGGTCTTCAAACAACTACCCTTCTGCACAAGAGTAATTTTCTTTAAGCACACTTCTTTAAATAACCAAATGCCACTGTTTGATTACTCAGCTGCTACCAGAGCTCTAGAAACTCTTCTGATCCACCAAGCAAACTTGATCTTCATATCCTTCATGTTACATAGCAGGGCAACTTGGATACACCAATACTTGGACCTACAACATCTACTTCTTCTCACAGCTCCTGCAAACTGAAGTTTCTGCTTGATGTCACAACATATTATCAGACATCCTGTTGGAGAGTTCAGGCTTTCATTCTGCCACTTAGAATACCCTTCTCCATATACCAGAAAAAGAGTTCCATGCTATCAGGTTTGAGTGGACAACCTCTATTCTGCAATAGCTACCTTTGAAATGCATTTGCTCCATGAACTCCTCTTTAGAGAAACCAAACATGCCAAAGCTTGATTCTTCATAGAGGAGGAAAAAAAATATTTTCAAAAGGAATCCCGCTTTCCTTAAGTAGAGACTTCTTCAGAGAATCAGAGATAACTGCCACTTATCCTTGACCTCCAAGATGAGAAAGGTTACATGCTCCTATGCACTTATATAAGAAATAAATTGACCCAAGCAGTGCAATCACAACACTATATTCTAGACAAGTTTCTTGCCAGGAAACTTTCTAGATAAATACCAGATGATTCTAGTAGAGACTAGAACACACTTGCTGCACTCTAATAAACTGATTCAAGAGAACTGTCTTCATCTCCACTTCCATCAGCACTACATTCTAGTCTTAGTTTCTTGTCAGGAAACTTACTAGAATAAAGTCAGATCCTACCACACAAGTGTATGGTAACAAGATTATCAACTATATCTCCTTCAACAGACTTTTGTATAATCTCTGATGATGGAATGTCTCAACATCTGGTTGAACATCAGATCCTTGAAGTAGACAAAGCAGATCAGGGGCCTGATGCTTGTGCAACAACTAATGAGGCACCTTGATCATCAATTAAGGATAATCCATTAAATATTTGAGAATATCTCAAATAGAAATGAATCTTAAATCCTTATAATAAATCCTTCTCTGAACTTCAGCAATCTTAAACTTCATGGATAACCAATTAAATATGAGTATAGTCCACAAATAGCAATTGATCTTAAATCCATACAACTTCAGGAATACCAAGGCTGAAACATCAAGGCTGACACCCTTGACTCAACATGCCTATGACTTCCTCTTGACAATAGAGCTCTTGTTTTTCCTTAAAGGTTCATGATAAAACAAAACTTCCAATCACGAGGTCAACAATAACATATAACACCAACCAACTCTCTTCAGTCCATTGCTCCCGACGATGGAATGACTAGAGCTTTGATATCTTCAAGAATAACAGGACCTCCAGAGTTCTTCCATTAGAAAAATATGCAGCGGAACCACCAGAAGAACATCTTCAACATGCCCTAAATAAGATGTCAGAACATCTTATAGAAGTAGCCATTCCTCCTTTGGCAAACCATTCAGCAGATCATAGAAGCTCCAATATCAAAGGGCACAGTAGCAGATACACAGAATCCCTTGCGACCTCCTCCTAAACTCCATAAGCAGCAGCTCCAATGTTTAGAAAGATCATGACTCAGCTACCACTTTTCCTTGTTCAAGACACCAGAAAGTATCTCCCAAGATCTCATCCAAAACAGACAGGATGTCTGCTCTAATACCATTTGAAATTCTGGTATGCATATCTCATATGTCCCAAGAACATTGATTTCTGCTCAACAAGGACAAGGATAGACAATGACCAATTTAAATTACTTTAAATTGTACCAATGTAATGGTGTCTGTTTTGACATCTGGAGACTGACAGAACTATTTATCTAACCATATAAATTGTGCAGAATGTTAAATGCTGAAAGATAAATAACACAATGAATTGTTCACCCAGTTCAGTGTCAACCACACCTACATCTGGGGGCTACCAAGCCAGGGAGTAAATTCACTATTAGTATAATTAATTCAGAGTCAAACAACCCGTTTGCACTCCTCACTTAAGACCTACCCAATGACACTTCAGCCTAGAGACCACTAGACCAAAGTTTCCCACTCACTCCCCCTCAATCACCGCAGTGATAAACAATTCAATACAAATGACAGACTTTAGAAGACACTCTTCAAAGTCACAATACTTGATTTTGCTTTACAACTTCAATCAAGGACAATACGCTCTTTCTTAAAAGCTTTGAGTGAACACTAAACAGCTCAACAATACTAAACCAATGCAATCAGACTATTGCTTGGAGTACAAGTGTTCCTAAGACACAACATACACATGAAGACCTAACTGCATAATACAAAGTTCTTCACTCACAAATAAGACCTAACAGTCTAAACATGTCTACCACAATGCATCCAAAGATACAAAGGGTGACTTAGAAAGTCACACAAAAGGACTCTCAAAATCCTACTTTTACACTCAAGTTTTTCTTGTAGTGAGTGCTTACTTTTTCCTTGCATCTGTTCCTCCTTTTATAGCAATACAGACTGGGCTTAGGCTGGTCACAAGTAACAAACATTAGGTTTACCAAAGTAAAATTAATTTCCACAATTCAAGGTTTAGGTCACAGCTGCTTCATGTTATGTCCAGCCCTGACTAGAATCTCGGCTGAGATAATTAAGGAGCCATAACAGGTTTCCTGAATTATAGCCTAAGTTTCCTCTTGCAATATAACAATAAACCTAAACACGCGCCCTGATGTCATACGCTTGATGTCATAACATTGGTAATGACATCCAACACACTTTGTTCTTAGCTGACCAAACTCACCCTGTTGAACACTCCTGCAGAATCTTCTTCATAATAGTAGAGACAATCATATTATAGTTTCCTAAAAAGTCTCAAAGATCCTTTTTATGAATACCAATTAAATCTGCATCTTCATGTTGCGAATATCTTTGACCTGCACACACTTGATGATATATATCCAACAGGATCTCATCAACCCAAACCACTTCTGTCAAGTGATATAAAACAGTAGCACCTGTTGTACCAGACAGCGATGTCATGACATTCAGTATGACATCCATGACAGCAGTTTTGTCATCAGCTCCTGCTGCACCTGACAGTGATGTCATGACATTGGTAATGACATCCTGTTTAAAACACATGATAGCAGTTCTGTCATCAGCTCCTGCTGCACCAGATAGCGATGTCATGACATTGGTAATGACATTCTGTTTAAAATACATGACAGCAGTACTGTCATGACAGCAAATGGATGTCATGATAGCAGATGGATGTCATGACAGCAGATGGATGTCATGACATTCAGCTTGACATCAGTGCAGAATCTTGTTTTACCAAAATTTAGCCAATCATAGAACCATGGACAATCATGGAACTAACATCAACGTAGTTCGGAAAACTATGGATGAAAGTGGGGAGGGTTGCTCACCAAGACATCGTCGTCTTGTGCCTACGTATTCTCGTCTGGTATGAGAAATCATAGCAAACGTAGTTCGGGCTAACAAGAACATCGGTTGGTTCTAATGTTTTTAGGCTCGATTAGGGTTAAAAATTAGTTCTAGCAGTTAGGTGTATGCAGCTCGACCATTGGAGTCTTAGGCGTTACCTGTTTATGGTAGAACCAAGAGTTAACAAAACTCTCCTTATGAAAAAGGTTTTCCAAATTAAGATCCCGAAGGATTAAAAAAAGTTTGAAGTTTTTTTGTGTGTTTTTTAGACAAGAAGTGAATTGAGTTATGGTTTGAAACTCATGTTGCACTAAACTCATGATTAAACAATCAAGAACAGCGACATATATCCAAAACATCTCACTCCTAATGCATCACACTGATCCGTGAAGATTTGAAGTGAAACTATTCCAAACAAGCGTGAAAAACAGCAAAACAGGCCTGCTGGCACAGTGTTAATCGATTAACACCAGGGGTTAATCGATTAACCACTTAAAAATGTTGGAAAATTTGAATATTTGCATTGGTTAATCGATTAACCAATTGGTTAACCGACTAACACTATGTCAACAACAGAAAATAGTAGTTCAGAAGCACTTTTCAGCAACTTATCCAATGTGCAATCATTCCAATGATCATACAATCAATTAAGCACGAAATTAAACCAGAAATCAGTGATCTAATCAATATGTAAACACATTTAAACAACAAGATCACAAATCACATGAATCAAATCAACCAAAATTCAATCAAAAACGAAGATCCACATCGAATATGCAAAATAAGTTTGAAATAGCAACGGATCTAGAATTCCAACCTACGAAGCGGAGAATTGCTTCGGTAATTGTTGATTCAACTTCAATTGATTAGATCCAAGCAAGAAATTCGGAAATCCTTCAAGATCCAAGTGATTGCTTGTAGTAGAAATGAAGATCCACCAAAATTAAGCAAGAATTATCCAAATAAGCTCCTCTAGATCAACTTCAAAATTCATATCCAAACTTGCACGAAAATTGAATGGAGAATTGGAGATGATGAAGATGATGGATGAAGGTTTGAGCTCAAGAATTCATTGATTCCAATGGAGAATCAAAGAATTCCAAGAAAGAGCTTTGATGGAGTTTTGGTGAGAGAAAATTGAGAGAATGAGAGTGAATTCTGAAATGAGAATGAAATTATGAGGATCCCTCCTGTGAGGTTTGGAGCAAATCAATTAAATACCCCTTAGGTTTGGATCCAAATGAGGTTTGGAATGTGGTTTGTGAAAACATGGAATGGGATTAGGAATGGGAATTTGGAGGGAAAATGAAATTAACCAAAATTTGAAGTGGTTCTAGATCCTTCCTAAGTGTAAAATCAACTTCTCATGTGATCAAATTTGGACCCCAAAATGACTTCACTTGGAAATTCATGTGCAGAGCTGAAATTTGCACTAGTTAATCGATTAACCATTTGGTTAATAGGTTAACACCTTCAAATTTCAAATTTGGCCTGATTTTGCTTTGGTGAATCGGTTAACACCTTAAAATTTTGAATTTTGGCGCCTTTTGGAGGGAAAAGTGCACAAGTGTCCGTTTTCATCCGTTTTGAGCCCCATGAAACATCCGATGCTTGCTCTTGAATATTGCCACTGTAAGAATGCTTGAATTAGCCTGAGTGATGCTTCTTGAGCTAAAAATTATCTTGCAAAATAAATTAAAATCGACCGTTTGATCGCTGGGCAAAATAAATGCCGGAGCTTCTGATGCCCGTTGCTCAGTCTCTTGCACGAAAAGAACTCTGAGCCAAAGGAAAACTTTGATCCCCTGTCTCAAGAACAAATGATATGCAATGCAGAAATGCGAAAGTGCAAAGAAACAAAAGCCAAGTACAAGAAATGGTTGGTCAAATTTTGGGGTGCAACAGCTGCCCCTATTCAAACGACTTGGACCTGAAGGGATGAAAAGAAAACGGATTTCAAACATTCAAGGTGAAAGGCAGTTGAATACCAAAGAACTTGGAAATTTGCCAACCGCGAAAAAGAAACTGTAGAAATTCTGTTGGGGATACAATTGGAAACAATAGGTAACAACCTGGCTTATGTTTCAAATGCACATGTTTGAATATGGCGTAATTCTCCATACGAAATGGAAATGCTACGCGTTTGGGAGGATTTTATGCACAATGCACATGCAAAGGAACCACTTCAGCAAAGTAAATGTTGAAGAGACGAAACCAACTCCGCTGGGGATGACTGGGTATGCCAAGTACGATTGGACTTATGCTGGGGGAAACAAGCCCTGGATCTTAATTAGATAGGTCAGGCAAGAACTGACAAACAAGCGAGAATTGGATTCCAAAAGTCGGTCAGGCGAGAACTGACTACTATACAAGAACTGGAGTTCAAAAAACGGGTCAGGCGAGAACTGACTACCAGATGAGAACTAGGTTCTTCAAAACATGTTAGGCGGTAACTGACTACCCGACGAGAACTGGGTTCTTCAAAACAGGTCAGGCGAGAACTGACTACCAGACGAGAACTAGGTTCTTCAAAACAGGTCAGGCGAGAACTGACTACCAGACGAGAACTGGGTTCTTCAAAACAGGTCAGGCGAGAACTAACTACCAGACGAGAACTGGGTTCTAAAACGCTTTTCACCATACAGGAACCGGTGTTAAAGACAGCCGACCATCAGACGAGAATTGGAGTTTACACTATAGGCTGAAAGAAAAGGTGACCGAACAGATACTAGTTTTAAAAGATGACATTTACCAGGCGAGAACAAGACTGAAATGTCGTCTACCAGACGAGAACTGGTACTCCATGAAGGCTTATCATATGAGGACTGAGCTTTGAAAGAATGATAGGCCAGATGAGAACTGGATTCTGAAACGGTTGTCCTGATTTAACAACATTACCCTGGGGGATACAGAATCTCTACTGTGGAGATCAATCAAGCTTCGTGTTGGGGATAACATGTAAGACACTAGGAATGCTTGTGCCAAGTTGATAACGCGAAATCGTATATATATAATGACGTACATTTTTACTAATCAGTGACCGGTTTCACTCCGGTTTCGGATATTTCCACATTATTTGTCCAGTATTTTATAGGTATTCAAAGTTCATGCTCAAATGGAGCAAGATGAAGAAAACAAGCAATTACAGATGAAAACCAGATGAAAAACAGGCCAAAAACAGCAAAACGAATTCTGCTGATGTGACGACCGTCATACGCGTTACGACCGTTAGGAATCCATGACGACCGTCATGGAATAAAAATGCAGTAATGATGCACGTGCTGTGAAGTGCTTTCAAATGCCAAAAAGGAGTGGACCACTAACTCCTATATTTTCTGAGATCAATCCCACTTCCTGAGGCAATTAACCGTTGGAAATCCCATCTATAAAAGGAGGGAGCTGGTACCAGAAAAGGGGAGCCCCATGGAAGAGACGAAGTGCTGCCAATTTACTTTCAGAGCAATTTTTAGTTTCCCAATTTCTTATCGTTTATTGTTTCCTTTTTCTTTCTTTCCTTGCAATTGTTGTTTTACTTTCCAAATTCTATTCTGTACGAGTAATTGGCATAAAGACTGAATCCTGCCGTCATTTTGGAGGATTTCCCAAAAGTCAATCGAATTATTTACAGGTTCTTATTTTAATCGTTAATTGATTTCTATTTCCCATTATAATGCATATTTATATTTTCTTCCATTATTTACGTGTTCTTAATTTAAATTCCATGTCCGGCTAAATTTAAGTAATCGGTATGTAATAAGTGGTCAGATGGGATTCCATAATTAACCGGTGTATACTTTCCTTTTCAAACTTAATTATGACTTCAGTTTTTAAATCAATTTTTCTAAAATAAATGTTCGTCGCGACAGCAAGAACTTATTTAAAAGCAGTTTTGCCACGACAGTGGGAAATTCATAAAGGTACGAACCAACAAGCGACATTTGAGGTTAGGTCCAGATAGTAAAAACTAAGCATTCATTTTAAAAACAGCGACAACGCTTTAAAAAGGATTAGAGCTTAATGGTTTTCAAAAAGTAATTTTAACCGCGAACGGGATAGCGACAGCATACGTTCTGCCTTAGAGTTGCGACTAGCGTCAACAACCTTAGTGAGATAAAGGTCTTTAAATCGTCATTTTCTTCTTAAACTATTTTTGAAAACACCAAGAACACCGGTAACTCGTCGAATCCTTGAAGAACCAACATATTGCATACCGATTCAAGCATTTATACCTTAAGTAACATTTTAGTTCCCCTATAGTTTACGCACTTATTTTGCTTTTATTCCCCTAAAACCATACCAACCTAGCTAAACACAGTAACACCCGAAAATACTAGCTTGATTACGAGTCCCTGTGGGATCGATATCTTTTATTACTACGCGATAGATTGTGCACTTGCAGTTAGTTCAGTTAGACATAGAAAGTCGCAATCAAGTTTTTGGCGTCGTTGCCGGGGACCTGTTTAGTCAATAGTGTAATCCTTTGTTACACAGTATAGACTAGGTTAACTATTCTATCTCCCTCTACTCGTTCTTCGATTGTATGCCAAGTACTCGCTCACAAGGCGACATCTTACAACCTACAATCGCCGAACTAGAGCGCTTCTTACATTTAAGAAGGCGCATCCTCGAATATCAACGAAAACACAATATTCCTGATCTTCTAGCTCATCCTCCTGTTGAAGAATCAAAGATGGCTGACGGACCTCAGAAAAAACCGCTGAAGGACTACGCTACCCCCTCTCAGCTGGAACCTCGAAGTAGCATTGTTGCCCCAACTATAAATCGGAATGATTTCGAACTGAAACCGTCATTGCTGTCAGCTGTACAACAAAATCAATTCTTAGGAAATGCAACTGAGGATCCGAACAAACACTTAACAAAGTTTGGGCAATACGTAGACACAGTGAAGGCAAATGGAGTAACTCCAGACGCAATAAGACTTCGTCTCTTTCCTTTCTCTCTTAGAGATAGAGCTTGGACATGGTTACAATCCTTACCATCCAACTCCGTTACGACGTGGGAACAGTTGAAGAACGTTTTCTTAGCGAGATACTTTCCGCCAAGCAAAACTGCTATGCTTAGAGCTCAAATCAACGGATTTCGACAAAAAGATACTGAATCTCTCTACGAAGCGTGGGAAAGGTTGAAGGATATGATGAGAGCATGTCCTCACCATGGTTTAGAAGACTGGGTGACGATCCATACTTTCTACAATGGGCTTCTATATAACACCAGATTAACGGTAGACGCCGCCGCGGGCGGTGCACTTATGGATAAGCCATACGACGAAGCCTATCAACTTATCGAAAACATGTCTCAGAATCACTGCCAATGGGGAGGTGAAAGAACTCCAGCAGAGAAACCCGCAGCGAAAGGTGGGATGTACGAGATCAGCAGTCTTGAAAAGTTCAACGCTAAGGTAGATGCTCTAGCGCAGAAAATCGACAGTCTGACCGTTACCCCAACTGCAACCGTAGCTGTTGTAACTCCGAATTGCGAGTTATGTGGAATCACCACTCATAATGCGCCCGAGTGCCCATTATTGGCAGGACTCCCACCAGACCAAGTAAATTACGCTCAAGGAAATCCTTACGCAAATACTTACAACCCAGGATGGAGGAACCACCCAAACTATTCCTACAAGAATGATAATGCCTTGCAAGCAACCGCTGCTCCGCCAGGATATCAGAAACCAGCCGCTGCTGCCCAGACTGCCCCTAGGAAATAAAACCTCGAAGTGATGATGAAAAAATTCATAGCTACTCAAGCTCAAACAAATAAAGAATTCCTGAATCAAAACATACACACTAGCGAGCAAATTAAACAGCTGACCGGAAAAGTAGGCGCTTTAGCCACCCACAATAAAATGCTCGAAACGCAGATATCACAAGTGGCTCAATAACAAGCCTCTGCAGCCGCACCAGCTGGGACATTTCCAGGCCAGCCAGAACCTAATCCAAAAGGTCATGCAAACGCTGTCATATTAAGAAGTGGAAAAGAATTGGAAGGCCCAACAGATCCTAGGAATGAAGATTTAGTCATGCATCAGAAATCTGATAAACCAACAGAAAAGGAGTCTGAAACATAAAAGAAGGAATGTGACGAGCAAAAGGCCGCCAAAGATACAAACTCATATGTGCCTCCAACGCTATATAAACCACCTATCCCTTATCCTCAAAGATTAATAAACTCCAAAACTTCAGGACAATTTAAGAAATTTGTTGAACTTCTGAAACAACTAAATATCACTATTCCGTTCACAGAAGCGATAACTCAAATGCCTTCATACGCTAAGTTTGTTAAAGAAATCTTGTCTAATAAAAGGAAAATAGAGGATAACGAAACAGTTACACTTACTGCCGAATGTAGCGCAATCATTCAAAACAACATGCCTCCTAAACTAAAAGAACCAGGTAGTTTCTCCATAGCTTGCGTCATAGGAAAGTTCGTTATAGACAAAGCTCTATGCGATCTAGGAGCCAGTATAAGTGTCATGCCTTTATCTATATGCAAAAAGCCGAATATGGGAGAACTAAGACCAACTAAAATGTTCGTGCAATTGGCTGACCGATCAGTCAAATATCCCGTCGGTGTGCGGGAAAACGTTCCAGTACGCATAAGCCAATTCTATATCCCAACCGACTTCATAATCATGGACATCAAATAGGACTCTGTTACCCCAATTATCCTAGGAAGACCGTTCCTAGCGACAGCCGGAGATATCATAGACGTAAAGAAAGGAAGGCTAACATTCGAAGTAGGAGAAGAAAAGATAGAGTTCATCCTTACTAAGTTCTTGAAGGCACCAGCTATAGATGACACATGCATTATAGTAGATGTCATTGACGAATGCATACGAGAATTAGAGAAGGAAGAAATTACATATTCTGAAATCATGAAGATCCAGATCCCTACTATTCATGAAGACGACAACTGGCGTGCACCATACAAAGATGATAGTCTGAGCGAGATCTTAGCACTAACTCCAAATCACATGCCAGGTCCGAAAAACCCAGCTTTAGAACTTAAAGAACTACCTAAAACCCTCAGGTACGAATTCTTAGATACAAAATTCAAAAGACCAGTAATAGTCAACGCTAATTTAGGACAGTCAGAAACTGAGCAATTACTAGAAGTCCTAAGGAAATACCCAACTGCGTTAGGCTATAATATAAGCGATCTAAAAGGCATAAGTCCTTCCATCTGTATGCACCGTATCATGCTAGAGGAAGACTGCAAAACTTCAAGAGAACATCAGAGAAGGATAAACCCGATCCTAAGCACTATAGTCAAAGACGATGTGAAAAAGTTACTAGACGCAGGAATCATATACCCGATCTCCGACAGCTAATGGGTCAGCCCAGTACACGTAGTACCAAAGAAAGGAGGCGTTACTGTAGTAAAAAATGAGAAAGGTGAATCGATAACCCAAAGAGTTGTGACCGGAAACAGGATGTGTATCGATTACAGAAAACTGAATAAGGCGACTCGGAAAGATCACTTCCCTTTACCTTTCATAGACCAGATGTTGGAAAGACTAGCGAAACATTCGTACTTCTGCTATCTAGATGCTTATTCGGGATTCTTTCAAATTCCTATTCACCCCGATAACCAAGAAAAGACAACATTCACCTGTCCTTATGGTACTTTTGCTTATCGCCGAATGTTGTTCGGACTATGCAATGCTCCAGCAACCTTCCAAAGATGCATGATGGCAATCTTTGCGGATTTCATAGATGACATCATGGAAGTGTTCATGGATGACTTCTCTATATGCGGACAAAGCTTTGAAAGCTGCCTGTCAAATTTAGAAATGGTACTCAAAAGATGCGCTAAAGTGAACCTTGTCCTTAATTGGGAGAAATGTCATTTCATGGTCCGACAAGGCATCGTTTTAGGACACGTCATATCTGAAAAAGGGATTGAAGTTGACAAAGCCAAAATAGAGATCATAAAGGATCTTCAACCTCCGAAAACCGTACGAGAAATACGAAGCTTCTTAGGACACGCTGGATTCTACCGAAGATTCATAAAGGATTTCTCGAAAATCACAAAACCTCTTACCGGTTTGTTAATGAAAGATGCTGAGTTCATCTTCGACAAAGAATGCAGAAGCATTTGAAACTCTAAAGACAGCGCTTATCACCGCACCAATCATGCAACCCCCAGATTGGCAACTACCATTCGAAATCATGTGCGATGCAAGTGATTATGTTGTAGGCGCAGTTCTAGGACAAAGGAAAGACAAGAAGCTTCACGCTATCTACTACGCCAGTAGAACTTTAGACCCTGCCCAAATGAACTACGCCACAACGGAAAAGGAACTTCTAGCAGTTGTGTTTGCACTTGACAAATTCCGTTCCTACTTGGTAGGAGCCAAAATAATCATATACACAGATCACACTGCCATTAGGTACCTAATAAGCAAAAAGGACGCCAAACCAAGATTATTGAGATGGATCCTATTATTACAAGAGTTCGACTTAGAAATTAAAGATAAGAAGCGGACCAAGAACATAGTTGCAGATCACTTATCCCGTATAGAGGGCATTAAACAAGAATCAATGCCTATCAATGACGATTTTCCCTACGAACGTCTAATAGCCAAATTGGAAAGCGATATGTCCAACTCAACCTCGGAAGAACCATAACTGGAGAAAGCCGTGGAAGTTGTCTATGCCCAAGCCACTTTGCCGTGGTTTGCCGACATCGTTAATTACTTGGCCGCAGGCGTGCTTCCATCGGACCTAACTTATCAACAAAAGAAGAAATTCTTCCACGACTTAAAGCATTACTATTGGGACGAACCTCTACTCTTCAAACGAGGCGCCGACAACTTATACCATTATTGTGTCCCAGAGGAAGAAATAGAAGACATCATTTCACAATTCCATTCAGCACCTTATGGTGGTCATGCTAGTACTTCGAAGACGTGCGCTAAAATTCTACAATCTGGCGTATTTTGGCCCAGCCTCTGGAAGGATGTCCATATCGCTGTACTCAAATGCGACCGGTGCCAACGCACTGGCAACATCTCACGACGCGATGAAATGCCTCAGAAAGGAATTTTAGAAGTAGAAATCTTTGACGTCTGGGGAATAGACTTCATGGGACCTTTCCCGTCTTCTTTTGGAAACAAATATATACTCGTCGCTGTCGATTATGTATCTAAATGGATAGAGGTCGTTGCCGCTCCAACAAATGACACGCGAGTAGTCGTCAAACTCTTTAGAAACACAATCTTTTCTAGATTCGGTGTGCCCAGACTCGTCATTAGTGACGGTGGTTCGCACTTCATATCGCGAATCTTTGAAAAACTCCTCTCCAAATATGGAGTCAAACACCACGTAGCTACACCGTATCATCCACAAACGAGCGGACAAGTGGAGGTTTCGAACAGAGAAATAAAGCAAATTTTGGAAAAGACTATCGCAACCTCCAGGAAAGATTGGTCATCAAAACTAAACGAAGCTTTATGGGCTTATAGGACCGCCTTTAAGACACCAATAGGTACCACACCATTTAAATTAGTTTACGGAAAATCCTATCACCTGCCGGTAGAATTAGAGCATAAAGCCTTCTGGGCTATTAAGACGTTGAACTTCAACTACACTGCAGCAAGAGAGAAACGAATCTTGAACCTTCACGAATTGGAAGAGCTCAGATTGGACGCATACGAGAATGCCTGCATCTACAAAGAAAGAACCAAGAAATGGCATGATAAACGTTCAATCCGGAAACAATTCAGTGTGGGAGACATCGTGCTCCTATTCAACTCAAGATTAAAACTTTTCCCTGGAAAATTAAAATCTAGATGGTCTGGACCTTTTGAGGTAACCAAAGTCCTTAAAAGTGGAGCTGTTGAAATCAGAAATCAAATCAACACACCGTTTATAGTAAACGGACAGCGTTTGAAGCATTATAATCAAAACGAACACAGCCACCACGTGAGCAATATGAAATTGCTCGAGCTTCCCGAATAGCTTGCAGCCAAGCTATCGTCAGGCTTTTGACGTTAAAAACAGTGCTGATTGGGAGGCAACCCAATTTTTCTCGTTTTTCCCTTCTAAATTTATTAAAACTATGTTTTTCATTTTAACTAATAATTTCCATAAATTTCTATTTTCTTATTTTCTACTATTTATTTTATTTTATTTTTCTTTCTTTTAGCACCCTTTGCTTCTTAAAAATCTAATCCGAGTGAATGTGATTTTAATTTTTCCAGGATTTTAAAGTCGTTCTACTTTTCTCCTGTTTTTATCCGACTAACCTCCGAGTATGGCTGACATCGACGTCACGACTGTTGTATTTAGAGAACTAGCTCACAAGGCCAGATTTGAGGCACTGACTCAAAGAAGCTTTGCTTCGACTCTGTACTACGATAGAGCCACCATGGACAAGCTAGGAATCCAGGATAGCATTCAGTATCTATTTAACCAACTAGGCTGGGAGCAAACTGCTCTAAAGACCCGATTTGCTACCTACCACGAACTCACGTTCGAATTCCTTAGCTCCTTAAGTTACTTACCCGAACATGGCTATGGATCCACCAAATAGCTGATAACCTTTAGAATGTTTGGAATGGACCAAACCCACAACCGTACATCATTAGCTAACATCCTAGGCTTCCCTAGCGGACCTTTTGTGTTTACCAACACTGAAGAGGATATTGATCTCGAGTTAGAACAATTCTGGGGTACCATCACCGGTAACTATCACCCTGAACCGAATGACATGCACAACAATGAGATACACAATCCAGCACTCCGTTATTTTCATAGGATTTTAGCCCATACCCTCTTTGGGAAGGAGGAAAACATTTTAACAGTCTCAAAGGAAGAGTTGTTGATCCTTCTCTGTGCTTCACAAGGCTGCCTTGTCAATGTTGTCCCTTTTATGATGAGGGCATTCATACGCCTTAATCAGGAACCTCACTCACCCATTTTAATAGGAGGCTTAGTCACCATGATTGCCCACGAAATTTGCCTGAGGTACTACCTAAACAAAGCAGTTCGTTTCGGCAACCTCAGATCAATGGACATCCAATTCTGCTTCAACAGACGTATCTTAGGTACCTTAGGACCAGAAGCCTACGAATACCTCATAGTTGATCAACCTGTCCACCTTTTCACATTGCCCAACCACGAGCTAACAAGTATCCACAACAGAAACAATTGGCTTTATGAATTAGACGAGCCTATGGGACCTCCATCACCTAACTCCACACCCCAGGCTTACAAGTATGACAGTGATCAAATATCAGAGGCACATGACTATATGTACTACCAAGATTATGAGTTCGAAGTGGAGACAGATCCTGAGACCCCTCCTAACTACCATTACTTTCCTGACCCCACTCCTGAACAAGACACAGACAAGTTGGACACTGCTCTGAGAACTATGGACGGCCTCAAGCTGGAAGTAACCACTATAAAAGATGAATTAACGCAACTTCACATGGATTTCGTTACTTACATGGACGTAGTTAGCGACCAATTTAATGACGTTATTCAGCAGATCAACAACTTGAAGAAACCAAAGGAGTGATATTTTAGTTTTCTTTTTAATTTTAGTTTACTGCATTTCACATTGTTTCACATTATTTATTTTTGCAATTGTTTCTTTATGGATATTGTATTACATTAAACTCGTTTTTTGATTCAATGTTATTTTAATTTCATTGCGGTATTTTCCTTAATTTTGTTTCATGTTATTTTCTATTTTGTAATCAGTCTATCATACTGCAAAAGAATTCAAAAATCACATATTCCACTGTTAAAATGCCCCTCAAGCGAACTTCTGCAATTCTGCAGAATTTGCTGGTGTGACGGTCGTCACACTCCCCTGACGGTCGTCACACGTATTACGACCGTCACACACCTCTGACGGTCATCACGCGAATAAAACCCCAATTATGTCAAAACAGAGGTTACGCACCTTTCCACCTTCACTCTCCTAATTTCCCACTTTCACACATTTAAACCTCACTACAAACCTTCCGAATCCCCCATTAACCCTCCACCATTTCTACTTCCATTTCACTACTATATATTGACCTCTGCATCCCCATACCTCTCCATCCACAGAAACTTTCTATTCTCAATCTCTGCACCTCTCTCACGAAAAATGGCCAGACAAAATCGTGAAAACCCCGACTTGAGCAATATCACTTTCCGAGAAGGCGAGGCTGGCGAAAGGCAGCAGACCAACTACATAGCTTTCCATCAACGGTCGCTTCAGCCAACCCGGTATGCTCACCTAGATTCTTTGACAGAACTGGGAATTCTGGATGGCGTAACTTGGATGCTACAGAGGGCTGGCATCTGGCATCTCTGCACCAACCCTCAACCCACCTACGAGCAACTCACACTGGAGTTTCTCAGTTCCTTCACGTACGTGACTTCACCCGGCGATACCAACTAGCTCACCGGCGCCGCTTGCTTCCGCTTGTTCGGCACCGAATATCAAGTCCCCCAAGACCGCATCGCCGTCATGTTACAGTTTCCTCACGGTGACGACGCTCATCGCCGCCCCTCCGATCAGTTCTACCAAGAAGCTTTCCCTCTATGGAACCAACTGATTGGCACCACTGCAGAAAGTTGGGAAACTCTGAATGCCACTCACATCCACAACCCAACAATCCGCTACTTTCATCGCGTGTTGAGCAACACTATCTTCGCTCGTGACAGTAACCACAAGATCAACTCAAAGGAGCTGTTTTATCTCCGTTGCGTGTTCGCTTCGGAACTCGTTAACGTCGTCCCATTCCTCTTGGCTCACATTCAAGCCAATTGCAACCGCGGCTCAAAACCATTCTATTTTAGTGGCATCATCACATCCATTGCCTTAGGCCTCGGCCTTGGCGACCGCCTCCAGACCCTTCACCAGATGCCCCTTGTCTTCCTAGACACCAACCACTGTCGCGCCTCTCACCTAATCAGAT
Organism: Lathyrus sativus; assembly: GCA_963859935.3. NCBI lineage: Eukaryota > Viridiplantae > Streptophyta > Magnoliopsida > Fabales > Fabaceae > Lathyrus > Lathyrus sativus. The sequence continues at coordinate 319,261,229 of OZ012740.1, read as the reverse complement.
CCCGCGCATATGGGAAATATCATCCGGTAGTGCGAGGTCGCACTATCCAGAGCATCATCATGCCATCTCGCACCCAAATGCATCCGCAGGACAGAGGCAACTGGCTTTTCAATCTGAATGCTCCTGCTGCCCCAACTCAGGATAATGCCCAAGAGCCCAGGGATGAAGTTCAAGAGGAGTTAGACATAGCCGACCAAGCTGAGCCATCACAAGCAACTGCTGCCGAAGGTCCTTCCTCGCGCCGCCGCCGTCCTGACACCGATGACACATCCGCTGCTCTCCTCCGCTGCATCGAACAGCAGAATCAGATGATGCTTCTGATGGAATAGCAGAACCGACGGGCTGAACAATTTGAAGCGTGGCAGAGAGAACAAACCAGTCACATGAGGACATCTATGCAGCAGATCACCTAAATCATATATATACATGTCAGAAGTTACGCATCTTCCGCATTCACAACACAACTCACCTCAATCATTCTATACATCGCAATGTATCCATATAAGTATCTATATAAAAATAGAACATCAAGCATATACAATATGCAATCACCAATGTTTATATTAATCCATATAAACCTACATATATACATATATTCACACACACACACACACACACACACACACACACACACACACACACACACACACACACACACACACACACACATATATATATATATATATATATATATATATATATATATATATATATATATATATATATATATATATATATATATATATATATATATATATATATATATATATATATATATATATATATATATATATATATATATATATATATATATATATATACATATATTTTCAAGCATACTCACTCATGTCATTATCACAATTCGCATTAATTCACATAAACATACACAATATGTTTATATCATCACCATTTCACATAAACATCCACATACATGTTTATTTCACCCATGCATCATATAAAGATGATAATGCAACTCATAGAGACCGACTCACGACTCTATGCAGATGCAAATGTGGTACCGACTCAATTCAGCAGGTTCAATTGAAGAACCAAAATGGAACCATCGCTCGTTACCGAAGTAACTCCCTGTCGGGCCTACGATGTTCACCCATCGCTCACACCCCACATGGGCACACGATGTTTCAGGATTGCTCACACCCCACATGGGCACACAATCCGATTGCTTACACCCCACATGGGCACACAATCGTTCTGCAGATTCTATGCGGAATAAAATATAACCATCGCATCATACGAGGTTCTGCAGATCCTACACAGGATCAAATGTAACCATCGCTCACACGAGGTTCTGCAGATCCTACACGGGATGAATTAACACAAATGCATATCATGATGCTTCACATGCAAACATGACTCAATCAACTATAAAGCATCACTCACACGAGGTTATGCAGATCCTACGCGGGATAAATTAACATAAAATGCATACATATTCGCAAATATATTATCATGCATCCTTCACATTCATCACAATTACCATGTATTTTTATTCAATTCAAACAATGCATATAATTTTCCCAACAGCCACACTCACAATTGATTCATACACTAGGATTCACGCCTTACGGCTACCCACAGCACAACAATTAATAACACACAAGTCGTCCATTCAGATAAGGATTAACGTAACCGAAACAAACAATTAACATTGGAAAAGAAAACACATGAACTGGAAAAATGTTGTCACATTCGCTGACCTTCGCCTGGCGAAGCCTCTGGCGAATGCTTGCTACCTCCTTCGCCTGACGAACTCGCTAGCGAAGGCAGTCAGAAGCTACTGGAAGTATTCACTACCACTCGTTGGATTCATTCGCCTGGCGAACCCTCGCCACTAGCCTTCGCCCGATGAACTTGCCAGCGAAGACTGAATTTGGCTACTGACTTGGTTCGCTGACCACTTGCTAGGCTTCACCTGGCGAAGCTTCGCTGCCACTTGCCTGGCGAACCTGTGAACTCAGAAATCCCTAACTGTCCAAAAATTCTGAAACTCACCGAATCTAACCGATTCTATTCCAACACGTCTCAGCAACACCACCCAGCATCCCTCGACTTAAACTTTACCACTTATTCTCATTTCCCACCATTAAAACTCGATTCTACCGATTAAATCAAATTCAACCTAGAAATGGAAAGTGTAGAAAACTACCAAACAATCCATACAACACATACATGATCATACATATGGATAGAATAATAAAGTTTCACACTCTTACCCGATTATCCGATTCCTAGTGAGCTTTCTTGATGATTTCCAACTTTTTCCCTCCTTTCTCTTCTCTTCTTCTTTCTCTCTAACTCTCTTTTCTTTCTTTCTATTTTCCTCTCTATTTCCTCTTATATCTTTCCCCTCAATTCTATTATTATCAAAAGACTAAAATACCCTCCAATCTAAATTTTACCCGAAATTCTCCGAAACGGTAAAATATTAAAACATACTAAATTAACACATCAAATTCACAATTAAAACAATTATTACTCAATTCAAATAACACACTCAATAAAAATGAAATAATTGAAATCGGGGCGTTATAGAGTACTCAGGCGCTCTGCATTCTATCCTGATCAAGCTTTCCACTGTAGAAACTTTCCTGATGTCAAGTGCTTACTCGCAAGTAAAACAATTCGTTCTGCACAAAAGATATATTAATGCAATGCATATGACAGTTTTGAAATCCAAGTCTGTTCACTGAAAAAAAGAGTTGTGACATATAGTGAACGCATCACTTATCGGAATGTCAACATTAAAACTAACATGGTAAGAGGAATCCCTTTAGGAGTCAGTTTTGACGCGATTTTTACCGAAATATGCTTTTGAAGCAAACCCGCTTCAATTAGGACTTTTGAAGGTTGTAACGTAGTCAGGTTCACGGTTTAAAAGAAAGGATATAAGGCTCAAAGCTTATTTTAACCCACCCGTTCTCCTTGATGTTCTCCGATGCTATGTTCAGCTAATTCAACACAAGCGCTCACCTATCAAAGATTGAATGACAGGAGTGATGGTTCGGGAAACCACAAGTTTTTGGAGTAACAGTCACTCGCATTTCGTCTTTTGTGTACAGTCACATGACCTGTTTTTCGTCATTTTTTGGATTTCCCTATTTTTGCCTGGACTGGCTCTTTTGAGCTTCTTTTAATTTCAAAGTCCAACGGGATGCCCTAATTTTTTCCTAAGTCACCTGCTTCAAGATTCGACTTAGCGGGCTTCTTCCTTTGATTTTTTTTCTTTTTTTCTTTGTCTTCTTTTTTTGAAATAAATCGTGTGACACCGGCTTGTCTGACTTGTTGAAGGGATTGCGACTGTTTCACCCCTTGGTCGGTAATGGATAACCGCTGTGGGTTTTTTTTAGGCACGGCCTCTAGAGGTGTGATTGATCCTCGAACGGGAACACTCCTTTTGCAATTTGGACGCTCGGTCAAATTAACTGACACCTACCCTGCCTCGGGTTAAGATTGAGGGTTTTTTCGTTTTTCAGAAAGAAATTCCTACTACTAGGCTCAAAGGGGTTGACAATGGATTATCTTCCTTATATCTCCAGTGTTTAGGAATTTGAAACAATGCATGTACATCATCAGCAGGTTTTATTCAAAAGCATACAATCGGAAGCTTGTGCGTCTTTCAACTTCATCATCCTCCCCGGATTCCTCTTAAACAAGCGTTTGACATCAATAAAACATTGAGTGAACACAAACGGATTTAATCAAAAACCTGCATATTCATTTCATTATCATTATCAATTGAAAACAACAAGTTTTACAAATGAAATTTGCACTTAAACAGAAAAGAAACTACAAATGCAAAGAAATAGCGTGATAAAATAAAGATTGCTAGTTCCAGGGAACTGGGCTTTCAAATTTGGACCTGCTACTGAAGGACGTGACCCATGCAGTCTTCAAACTCAATCAGATGAGAGGTCGACATGCACAACCAAATTTCCTTCGGGAAAGGATATGTACTCTTTGTCCATCAACTGTTGCACCTTGGCTTGAAAGGCTTTGCAATCTTCAGTTGAGTGTCCCATGGATTCTCCATGATATCCATATTGAACACTGGGATCATACCCAGGAGGGTATGGCTCTGGAAACGGCTTGAGAGTCTTGGGCTCCACCAATGAGTTCTAAATGAGATGTGGTAAAAGCTGGCTGTACGGCACAGGAACTGGATGAAGAGGAGCATTCCTTCTTTCCAAATTGTTGAGAGACCTATTTTGATTCTGGCGCCGATAGTTCTGCTACTGAGGAGCATAAGGTTGTTGGTACTGGGCTGACTATTGAGCAGCAGTTGGAGCAGATACAACATTAATTTCTCCATCCTTCCCAACATAAGGCTTCTTTGCATCTTTGGAGGAATCAAGATCAACTTGGATCTTTCCCATTTTGATACCGCTTTCGACTCTTTCTCCCACCCTTACCAAATCTGAGAAACTTGCAGACATGCAGCCTATCAGCTTCTCATAATACACCCCAGGCAGTGTAGCCATGAGCATGTCAGTCAGTTCTCTCTCCACCATGGGAGGTTGCACTCTCGCTGCTAAATCTCGCCATCTTTGGGCATACTCCTTGAAGCTCTCAGCACTCTTCTATGACAAACTCTACAATTGTACCCTATTTGGTGCCAGATCACTATTGTATTGATAGTGACGCACAAAAGCTTCGGCCAATTCTCTCCAACTGCGAATATGAGTTCTCTCGAGCCCCATATATCATTCCAAAGACGCTCCTGCCAGACTGTCTTGGAAGTAATGCATTAATAGCTTTTCATCATTTGAGTACGCAAACATTTTCCAGAAGTATGCTCGGAGGTGTACTCTAGGACAGGTTGTCCCTTTGTACTTTTCAAAATATGGTACCTTGAACTTGGGAGGAATCCTGACCCCAGGAACTAGACCAAGATCTAACATATCGAGACCTAGAGAGTTTTGATTCTCAAGAGACTTCATCTTCTCCTCGATCAGTTTAAACCTTTTTTTAGCTTCAGTTGGCAAGCCATTCTCCATATGTTTCACAGAAAAGACATCATCCTTGTTATCTTCCCAATGAGGGCCAGCAGCCCTGTGCACATCGCACACACTTCCACCAGCAACATTACCATTTTCGTTCGCAGCACCTCCGCCTGGAGGTATGACAACAGTAGGAATAACCTGTGGGATAAATCCACCAGCCGGTGGAGGAATAACACCAGTTCCTCCATGCAAAACGTCTTCTTCGTCGACTCGTGCTATCAACTGTTGGACCATAGTTCTTAACTGTTCCTGTCCACTAGCAACATTCTGCATCGGCTCCATAAACTGGGACATGCGAGCTCTGACTTCCTGCATCTTAGCCTAAACCTGATCCATTACTTTTCGCTGATTCCCGCGAGTTGGATACCTGGGAAAACTGAACTTCTCAATCCTGTTACTGAAGAAAGCCAAGCGGAGATAAGAACACGAGGCCACTGAGAACAACCTGCGATGCAAATGAAAATCCGGGATGCAAAAATGCAAACATGTTGTGATGATGCAGATGCAAAGACAAGGGATCAAGATTGCTGCGGTGCTGACTGAGTCGAACCAGAGCTCCGCTTTGGCGAGAAAATACCAACACGTCAGAATACCAAAGTATAGGAGCCTCAGAACATCAGGGATCAAAGGTCCGCACTGATAAGAAATCTGGGTAGGTTAAAGGTCAATTTTCCTGCATAACCCTCCCACTCACAGGTGTGAACCTATCTCTAACAAGGTATGGCATCCTATGCGGTCGTCAGCATCACAGACTTTCGAGAAACGATGATACGTTCACCATTTCTGGTTTGGCATCATGGTCTAACGAAGCGGCCTCACTTAGCTGACTTCTAAATGATCGGTCCTCAGAGTCGACAACCCTCAGATCTAAAATCCTTTCAACGGTCCAAAGGACTGGAAAGGAAATCATCAAAGAGAGTCTTGTCTGAGCGCGAATTTCATGGGAACTAGTGCATGCCAAACATACAGGTTCACCACTACTTTCCACTTCTAATGCTATGTTATACTCAAGCCTGGGTTTTGGCTTTTCCCTCAATGGATCATCTCCCCCCAACAGCACAGCAAAACTGATATATACAATTCTAAAAGTAAAATGCAATAAAGATAAAGTACAACAGATATATACACACCCAAAAGATAAACAAACAAGCGCTAGGATTGACTTGCATAGGGAACCAGAGATTCTGGGTTCTCCCCAGCAGCGTCGCCAGCTGTCGCATCGTTGCAAAAAGGGGACGACAAGGACAGAAGAGTCGCCACCGTTTCGCTATTTATCCCAAAAGAGGGAAAGGAAACGATCAGAGAAAACCTACAAAAAGAGGAGAAGACAGGTCATCGCAACCAAATCTCGGGTTCAGGAGTCGGTTACGCAAGGGAGAGGTATTAGCACCCCTCACGTCCGTCGTACTCGACGGGATCCATGCTTTGTTGTCTATCTAAAAGGGTGTTAATCTATCTAAGCTACAGGCCACAGGGACAAAAGAAAATAAAAGAGACTCGATAGAGCATCGCCACTCTATGCCTACGTATTTCCTCGTGCAATGGGAAAGTCATAGTCAACGTAGTTCAGAAAACTACAGGTGAAAGTGGGGAAGGTTGCTCGCCAAGACATCGCCGTCTTGTGCCTACGTATTCTCGTCTGGTACGAGAAATCAGAGCAAACGTAGTTCGAGCTAACAAGAACACCGGTTGGTTCTAATGTTTTTAGGCCCGAGTAAGGTTAAAACTTAGTTCTAGCAGTTAGGTGTTTGCGGTAGAACCAAGAGTTAACAAAACTCTCCTTATGAAAAAGGTTTTCCAAATTAAGATCCCGAAGGATAAAAAAAAGTTTGAAGTTTGTTTTTGTGTTTTTTAGACAAGTAGTGAATTGAGTTATGGTTTGAAACTCATGTTGCATTAAAGACTATGACCTAGGAGTGAATGTGTCGCATATCGTCCAAAGGACATACACTAAACACTCTAGACAACTGAGAGGAGGCCCCCCAATCATCATTCCCTAAGTACTTAAGGCTCGTAGCATACAACACAAATCATTCTTTATTAAGTGTTTTGAAGTTTTTAGGAGATCAGAAGAGAGACGCACGGAAGGTCTAAGGGAAACTCGGCCCTAACGTTGTCATGCAAAATGGTCCTAAAGTTAGGATAAAAAGGGAAAATCTACCCTAATGTTAGCATGCATGGTTTCAATCCTAATGTATATCATAATCCATCTCGAACAAGAAAGATTAGAGGTCCTAAGGGAACATGGCAAAGGAAGACAAAAGAAGGAGAAGAAGAAAACACAAGATAAAGAAGAAGATGCAAACATGCAATGCACAAACAAAGATGAAGAAAAGAGGGAGGAACAAAGTGTGGGGCAACAACCACCACAAGCACATCTCAACCTCAAGCATGCAAATGAGAGATGCAAGAACAAAGACAAATGATCATCACTTTGAACCATATCCATAAGCAAGCACTCAAGTGGAACTCGAACACGCGGGTCGAAAAAATCATGATTAAACAATCAAGAACAGCGACATATATCCAAAACATCTCACTCTTAATGCATCACACTGATCCGTGAAGATTCGAAGTGAAACTATACCAAACAAGCATGAAAAACAGCAAACAGGCCTGTTGGCACAATGTTAATCGATTAACACCAGGGGTTAATCAATTAACCACTTAAAAATGTTGGAAAATTTGAATATTTGCATTGGTTAATCGATTAACCAATTGGTTAACCGATTAACACTGTGTCAACAGCAGAAAATATCAGTTCATAAGCACTTTTCAGCAACTTATCCAATGTGCAATCATTCTAATGATCATACAATCAATTAAGCACGAAATTAAACCAGAAATCAGTGATCTAATCAATATGTAAACACATTTAAACAACAAGATCACAAATCACATGAATCAAATCAACCAAAATTCAATCAAAAACGAAGATCCACATCGAATATGCAAAATAAGTTCGAAATAGCAACGGATCTAGAATTCCAACCTACGAAGCGGGGAATTGCTTCGGTAATTGTTGATTCAACTTCAATTGATTAGATCCAAGCAAGAAATCCGGAAATCCTTCAAGATCCAAGTGATTTCTTGTAGTAGAAATGAAGATCCACCAAAATTAAGCAAGAATTATCCAAATAAGCTCCTCTAGATCAACTTCAAAATTCATATCCAAACTTGCACGAAAATTGAATGGAGAATTGGAGATGATGAAGATGATGGATGAAGGTTTGAGCTCAAGAATTCATTGATTCCAATGGAGAATCAAAGAATTCCAAGAAAGAGCTTTGATGGAGTTTTGGTGAGAGAAAATTGAGAGAATGAGAGTGAATTCTGAAATGAGAATGAAATTATGAGGATCCGTCCTGTGAGGTTTGGAGCAAATCAATTAAATACCCCTTAGTTTTGGATCCAAATGAGGTTTGGAATGTGGTTTGTGAAAACATGGAATGGGATTAGGAATGGGAATTTGGAGGGAAAATGAAATTAACCAAAATTTGAAGTGGTTCTAGATCCTTCCTAAGTGTAAAATCAACTTCTCATGTGATCAAATTTGGACCCCAAAATGACTTCACTTGGAAATTCACGTGCAGAGCTGAAATTTGCACTGGTTAATCGATTAACCATTTGGTTAATCGATTAACACCTTCAAATTTCAAATTTGGCCTGATTTTGCTTTGGTTAATCGGTTAACACCTTAAAATTTTGAATTTTGGCGCCTTTTGGAGGGAAAAGTGCACAAGTGTCCGTTTTCCTCCGTTTTGAGCCCCATGAAACATATGATGCTTTCTCTTGAATATTGTCACTGTAAGAATGCTTGAATTAGCCTGAGTGCTGCTTCTCGAGTTGAAAATTATCCTACAAAATAAAATAAAATCGACCGTTCGATCGCTGGGCAAAATAAATGTCGGAGACTCCGATGCTCGTTGCCCAGTCTCTTGCGCGAAAAGAACTCTGAGCCAAAGGAAAACCTTGATCCCCTGCCTCAAGAACAAATGCTATGCAATGAAAAATGCGAAAGTGCAAAGAAACAAAAGGCAAGTACAAGAAACGGTTGGTCAAATTATGGGGTGCAACACCCTTCTTAAGGGTAAAATTTGGGGTATTACACCCTCAAAGATCCATTTATATTTATAATAGGTACAATTTTTGCTAACCATTCGACGTACCTTGCTGGACGAATGAACTTATATCGAAGAAGTTGTTCGACCTCTTCTTTGATCTTCGACATAATTACTGGTGCAAACCTTCTTGGATTCCGCTTTACAGGCTTCTTCCCAAGCTTGATTAGCAATTTCAATTTGACCAGATCCTTGTTCAAACCAGGCATTTCATCATAGTCTCATGCAAAGCAATCTCAAAACTCTCTTAGAAGTTTGACCATTTCGACCTTGAGTTCTGGGCTGATATTGGCACTTATATAGGTTGGCCTTCTCGTGGCCCCTTCTCCCAAGTCGATTTCTTTGAGCGGGTCTTGCGCTAGCATCTTCACATTTTCTTCTAACGGGTCCTTCTCGAATCCCAAAGGCGCATCATCATAGATGGCATTGAGCCTCTTGTCTTACAATTCTTCCTGAACCTTATCAAGAGGTTCTCGGTCGGAAATCCTTTCCAGGATTTTCTTTGCGAGATTTTTCGCTGGCCTCGAAGGCCATTTCTTTATTATTCCGGGCTTCGAAATCCAAATTTTTTATCTCAACCTCCAAGGCCGCTTGTTCTTCCTTTTCGGCTATATAAGCCGAAATCTTTTGCAATACTTTGAATTCAGTAATTGTCACTGAATTTGCTTCCCCAGCCAGTGGGCTCGATCCCTGAGGTATCAAAGTAGGGCAAATTTCCTGCCCCTACAATCTCCCTATCCCATCTGAAACCATGGACATAATGTAAATACAATGAACAATAAGCGTCATCGTTTTTGGTGAAATCAAAACCTACCGAAGTACATGGTACTATATTTGCCAAGTGTTTGTCAAAGCTCCTTCGATCAAGGTGATTAATAGGTGCTTTAAAGTACCCCTGATCAACTTCAATATTCTCTACTATGCCATCGGGACGCCAAATAATTATCCTTTGATGCATCAAAGATGGGACGACTCCAACACCGTGGATCCATTCTCTTCCCAACAGAAAATTGTAATTTGCTTTGGTCTCGACGACCATGAAGATAGTTGGCCTTGTCACAGTTCCCATAGTAAGGTCAACATGGATTACCCCCATGGTAGTCCCAACTTTACCTTCATAATTTGACAAGACCATTTTGTGAGGCTTGGTATCAATGTCTGAATTCCCAATCCTCTCTAACATATAGTGCGGCATCAAGTTCACAGTGACTCCACAATCCACTAAGACCTTATTCACTGCCACGTTCTCCACATTCGTTGTGATAAACAGAGGCTTTAAATGGCTTTGCATTGCCTCATCGGGTCTCTTGAAGAAAGCGTTCTGCTCTTCAACACACCCATTATTCATGATATAGTAACAAACTAACTTGTGGGCATCCATTTCCATTTCAGTATATGCATCCAGGTTTTCGACTTCCGTAATCCTGTCGAATTCATGGGGCAGAACTGATACGACATTCACAAGGATGTTGAGTGATGCCTCTGATCCTGAGTCAAAGCTATCAGTAAGCATCTCATCTTCATCGACTTCTCTGTCAAGTTTATTTTTTTTCTCATCATTTTTAGGGATGAACATTCTAGCAGCCGCCGACACCTTGTCAACAACCTTCAACTCGTCCTTTCTTTCTTTTGTTGAGGATAAGTTTGTGCCAGACTCCCCCTTATTCGTAGCCTCTCTTTGGGCTTTTCGCCTCCTTTGCTCTCTTCTCCACTAGGAGAGAGTCATAGGATTCTTTTCTTTGTAGTTCTCAGACACATAGGCCATTTTGTTGACTTGTGGGAATTCTTTTTTGTAGGCTACAGAGGAGCCTCTTTCGACATCAAAGTGTTGCCACCTTTGTTGTCCTTGTTGTTTAGCCTTGACGGGCCTAGTCCAGGCCCCTTTCACAGCTTCAGCTGTAGGTTTAAAGGTAGAGGCCTTTACCCCAAGGCCTCTTTATTTGTTTTCGTCGACCCTGGATAATCCTTTCCTGGAGACGTTGCCCCTCCTTGGATCGAACCTTCTCTCCCCTTGGGAGGCCTTGCTTTCATGGTTGCACTTAGCCCTTTCAATACTTTGTGCAAATTTCCTGTTGAATACTGCACTACACCTAGGGCACAACATAACTTCTGAACTTTTCCTATGGCACCTATGAATAAAATCCAGCAGGTTTTCATCCCCTTTTGGGAAAGCCAACTTGTGGTGTTCCTCCTCAACCTCCATTGGAGACTCCTGCGAGATTTTTACCACATTCACCCCCCATGTTGACATCCTCAATGATGTCTAAAATTTGAAAAGCTAATTGAAGGCCCTCAACAACCTTGTTCATTCTTACAAAACCCTTAACGGTTTCTTTTGTTACCAGCATCAATTTGGAGTCTTCCATAACTCCCATTTCGAGATCCTCAGTGATCTTCATGTCGAGGCTCTCAGTAGCCTCAATTCCCAAGCTATCCACTAACTCCTGGTTCAAGTTATTAGTAACGTGAACCATTACAACACCATTGACGAAGTCCTCAGTCGCTTCGACCATGTGAACTTCTTACGGCTCTGTATAGTGACCATCTCCCGCTTTCACTATTTCGACATCTAGGTTCATCTGACCATTTTCCCTCTCACCAAACTTCAGTCTTCCCTCCTGAATTGCATTCTGCACCAGATCTCTGAAAAGAAAACATTGTGAGGTTTTATGACCCAAAAAATTATGGTACTTACAAAAGCCTCTTTTCTTTCTTTGTTCTAGAGGAGGCATTTTAGCACCAACAGGTACAATCATCTGCCCATCCTTCACTAACAAATCAAAGATTTCGTCACATTTTGTGATGTCGAAAGTGTATGTTTTCTTAGGAAACCTATCGTTAGTTTCGACAGGTCTTTCCCATTAGAGGGCATTAGCATCCTACAAGAGTAAGGAGAGCCTTTTTTTAGTTCAGCAACACCAATTTTGTTCTCGTCGAAACCTAGGTAATCAGCATATGGTCTTTCGTCTTCTTCGTTAAGATCGACATAGGCCACCCTCTTATTTTTATTAGCCCTAACTTTTTCTTCTTTTAAGTGTTCTAATTGTCGAACTCTATCGGCTAATTGGGCCATATCCCTTAAATATTGAGTATCGAACTTCTTTCGAATTGAATAGTCAAGGCCACCAGCGACCATTTCGACCAACTCATGTTCTGGCACTTATGTAAAACACTTGGCTATGAGAAGTCGAAACCGGTTTAAATATTCCTCGATAGGCTCAGTAAACTTTCGTTTTATACTAGCCAATTCTTTTAAACTTATTTTCGTTTGTCCCATGTAAAAATGTTCATGGAATAGACGCTCTAACAGGGTCCAGTCATGGATCGAGTTGGGAGGTAATGTGGTGAACCAATGTAGGTCAAAATTGGTTGGTATGAGTAATCGAATGCGTAGGCATCGAAGTCCCCATAGTCAGAACCGCTTCAGAAATAGAAAAAGAACCCGCTTGCCCCTCTGTCGAAGGTGGCACGGGAAGCTCTATGTTATCGTTACCATTGTATGGATCCTGATGAGTGTTTGGCTGATTTGTATTCAACGTCATTCTCCTAGTATACCCTTTTTTAGTTTGAGTTTTGTTATTAGTGGTTATCTTACCACTTCTTAACTGCATACAATGAAAATTTTACGCACGCATCTCTAAAAAAAATTTAACAAGAAACTCTGATTAGCACTGTCCCACTAGGCGTGCCAATTTGTTCGCCGTGAAATTTGGAGAACAATCGCTGGTCTAACAAATCTTAAAGACTCGTTTTAACTTGCAGGATCAACCATACTAAATCCTAGGACATAACTAATCTGAGTTTAAAATCAAATGAAATCTAATAGAGAATGATAGATACTTCGACAGTATTGAAAACAATAAAAAAAGGTTTTGGCAATAAAGCAAGTAGAAAATGAAAGCAGTTTGGGGCAAAGAAGATAGCAATTTGAAGCAAAAGGTAAAGACCAGAAAATGTAACTCGCATAAAAGCAGTAAAGTAAAGGAAGATTCTTATAAAAGAAAAGAAAAACTTTAATGCATCAAAATAAAAGATGGTGTTTTGACACGTATATTCTTAGTTATAACTCTTTTCTCTCTTTGACTTGGATACTTTTAGCAATTTTCTGAGTGACCTGTACAAAATGAACACACACAAAATCTTAAATTGAGCCACTATTTATAACTAGTCGAAATAACCGCTCCTAATGACTCAATGGACTAAATTAACACAAATGTCACTATGCATGCTTTGATTACTTGAAATAGTGTCACGTGCCTCCTTTTAATGGCGGAAAATAACTGCATTTCTCTCCAGAATTCGAATTCAAACTTCAAAGGTTCGTGTCTGTCGAATCGTCTGTTTTCTGGTCGAAATGCTCGCAGCATAACCATAGTCGAAAACGATGCCTTAACTCAAAAACTTAACATTTCCACCTGGCCGTCGAAATTCAAGACTAACAAATTGCCCCTCAAAAATGTCACTTTCGACCTCTGGAGAAAATGACATTTTTTGATACTCTGTTTCGACGCCTCTCATGAGAAAATTGGTATCAACACCAGTCCGCATTTTTTAGCTGCCGCTGCTAACTTTCTTTCTTGCAGGTATGAAGATTCGGAGTTCAAATTCCTTGGTATTTCGATTGGTATAAATCCTAGGAGGATTTCGTCTTGGGATTTCTTGGTTCGAAAGTTGAAGTCTCGCCTTAGTAATTGGAAGGGAAGATTTCTTAATTTAGGTGATCGTCTAACTCTCCTGAAGTCCGTGTGGACTAGTTTGGAGGTTTTCGTCCTTTCTTTTTACAAGGCTCCTAAGAAGGTTTATAGAGATATCACTAGGATTCAAAATATTTTTTTATGGGGCGGGATAGTCGAAGGCAGGAGGATACATTGGGTTAGCGCGGAGCAGTTGAGCAAACCATTAGGAGACGGTGGGTTGGATTTGAAGAGGGTTGAGGAGTTCAATGTGGCTTTACTTTGGAAGTGGAGGGGATTCAGGTGGGCAAGGATGACTTGTAGAGGGAGGTCCTTAAAGCTAGGTAGGACGCCATATCTTCTCATGTTTCCGTCTTAAATTTTCGTTCTTGTTTCCCATCTTGCTCTGTTTGGTGGAAGGACATTCTCAGATTAGAGAATTATGATAGTGCAGCAGTCCTTAAAGACAACTCTAGATTCTGTTTGGTGACGGCACATCTATCCCGTTTTGGACCTCAGTGTGGGCTAGGGAAGAAAGATTACAGTCTCTTTTTCCTGACTTGTTTCATGTTTGCTGTTCTAAACATATGATGGTGGCAGAAACGGGTTACTGGTATGGCAATTGCTGGACATGAGAAAATTTTAATATCATAGATTTTACTTCTGTTTCTCTGCAGGCCAGAATAACGGTTTTGAGAGAGATGCTGACCGCATTTACCCCTTCTCGTTCTTACATTTTACCACATGGAACCTTCTAGATGGCATTTGGGTAGATGAATTGATTCGGTAGCATATATTATGTAAATTAAATCTAATTTTGAAATTCATAATCTTTTTCAACACTATCTCAAAATTACTTTGAACGTACCTCTTTTTCTTTTAATGAAATTTGTGCTCTACACAATCCTATCTATTGACTATATCATGCAAATTTAGAATATGCGTCACCAATTATAAGAGGTCAAGATTACAAATGTAACATCTATTAAAATGTTTAGATGATGATAACTATGTATTTATATATAAAATGTTTGGTGACTCTAAACAATCTAGGTATCTTTTTAGGTTCTTTTAGATTTTATCAAATTGTTTAACATTTTTTTATTTGTTTTAATGATGTATTTCGCTTATAAAACCAACAGATATAACCATTTGTTATTAGAATTTCTCATTGTCACTTCTAAATAGATTACATAATCATATATATATATATATATATATATATATATATATATATATATATATATATATATATATATATATATATATATATATATATATATATATATATATATATATATATATATATATATATATATATATATATATATGGAGCGTATCCAACTAGAACTGGCATATTTTGAAAAAAATGAGAACTACCGATATCAATTATCAGATTTAATTAACGTTTAAGATTTAATAATTTAATATAAAAATATTTTATAAAATATTTTCTATTATTCTTAATATTTAAAATTTTTATAAAAGTAAAATATTACCAAAAATATTATTCTATATGCTATTTAATTTTACATTAAACATATCAATTTTTTGGTGCTCTCTCATACTTTTTTTTCAAACTCTTTTGATTCTTTAAATTTATTTAAAAAAAATCATATTCTACATTTTTTTTATTGTTGAAGAGTTTTGATATTATTTATTTTACTAAAATATACATACCTAAAGTATAGAACTTTATTTATTTATCACCTATATTTTCATTTATTAAATATATTGAATAACTTTAAAGTATTATCTATTTTTAAATTTAGCTAATTTATTTGTTATTAAGTTAGGAAAATATTATTTTAGCAAGTACAACTAAATAAAAACACATTATTGATTTATCATTTATATTTTTATTTGACTGAAAATATTTTGTTTATAAGAAAAAAAATATATTTATTTAATTTATCACTCATATTTGATTAAAAATATTTTTAAAAATATGAATGTATTACCAATATATTAATTTGGTTGATTTATTTATTTGCAAGTTTTAAATTTTCTTTATTTTTTTTTTCAAATTTTACCATTGTGACTATTTTTAATAAATTATAATATTGTTATAATATTTTAATAATTGCAAACCCTCTCAAGTATTGGCAAATAAAAAATTTTAATTTTTTTTAAAATGAAATTAACATTCTTGCAAGGAATGAAAATATTTTTCTATATGCTACTTGAAAGAATGATAACTTAGCATTAGAAAAAATTAAATAAATAATATGAATAAAATTTTTAGTTTGTCAATATCTAAAAGAGGTCATAATTATTAAAATATCATAATAGTAATAAATTTTATTTAAAATAGTCACAAGTAAAAAAAGTTTATAAATAAATAAATCAACCAAATTAAAATATAGGTAATATTTTCACATTTTTTTCAATATTCTTAATCAAATATAGGTGATAAATCAAATGAAAATATTTTTTCTCATAAAAAATATTTTTAATCAAATGAAAATATAAATGATAAATCAATAATGTGTTTTCATATAAAATGGTCACAAGAACTTGCAAAAACAAAAAATTTATAACTCGCAAATAAATAAATAACCAAATTAAAATTAAAATATAGATAATAATTTCACAACCTTCAATATTTTTGATCAAGTGAAAATATAGGTGATAAATTAACAAATATTTTTTAAAAGGTTACAAAAATACAAAATTCTAAACAATAAATAATAATATCGAAAAATCCTTAACAATACAAAAATATAGAATGTGATTTTTTTTAGTAAATAATAATATATGGAACTCTCTAACAATACAATAAATAATAATAGCAAAAAACATTGTATATTTTAGACATCTATATTTTAGTAAAACAAATAATATCAAAATTCCATAACAATAAAAAATATATATGATTTTTTTTAATAGATATAAGGGATCAAGAGAATTTTTAAAAAAGTGTACGAGAGATCATGAAAAAATTAAAACTAATATTTTAATTGTAAAATTAAATATCATATAAAAAAAGATTTTTGGTAAGATTTTATTTTTATGAAAATTTTAAATATTAAGCGTAATAGAAGATTCAATAAAGTGCTTTTAATATGAAATTATTAAATCTTAAACGTTAGTTAAATCTGATGGTTGATATTAATAGTTCTTAGTTCTCACTAAAGATAATAGTTCTTAGTTAAATCTGATGGTTGATATATATAATGTGAAAAAGAGAACTCTCTCCCTTGAATTTAAAGTAACGTTGTAAGTGTTGCAACATAAAAGTGCAAGTGCAGTTTTATCGTCTCCACATGGATTAATTGTCGTTCAATAATTTCTATAATTTTAATAATGATTTATCAGATGTTTGATTTGTTTGTGAATGCGGAAAGCAAAATAACATAAAGTAAATTAAACTTTGAAGTTTAATAGTTGATTAAACTTTTTAGGGTTAGATTTCATTGACCTATTCTCATGTAGCATCTTTGATTAATAATATGAAATTTTAATCAGCTATTAGTATTACCGTCCAAAGCTCTCAACGTAGCTCGTCTGAATCAACAATGTGAGTTCACTCATATTTTTTGGACATGTGATTCCATACACAAGAGGGAGGGGGTTGAATTGTGGAGGTTTGAAAAAACTTTGATTTGTGGAGGTTTGAAAAAACGTTGATTTAAAATAAAATCACTTGTAAAATCAGATTTTGAAAAACATTTTGAAGACAACTAGTAAGTGAACATCGAAAAACCAAAGAAAAGCCAATACAGTAAGAGATAAAGGGTATAGAGATATACTAGAGATTTATACATGTTCGACCTTAATTGATATACTAATGTCCCAAAAAATTATTCTTGAGTGTATTCAATAAAATTGAGAGCTTTTAGAAGGATATGTCGTCGAACCTCCTTATACAAGAAATTGAAGTTTTAAGGCTAACTTTCAACCAAACAACGAAAAAGACTTAGAGTGATTATCCTTCAAACCAAACAGATATTTTCCACGGGTCGAGCTAAAGAATTGTTGTGGAGATTTTAATGGTTGGTCTCTAGGAACCAAAAGATAACTTTCTCTTCAAGGTGAAACCCACAAACCAAAAGAGAGTTTTTTTCTTCAGGGTGAAACTCACGAACAAAATAGAGACTTCCTAAGATAATCCCAAATCTAACAAGAGCTTTTAACTGGTTTATCTTGGAACCAAAATAGTAACTTTCTATGGAAGAAATACTTACTCAAGAGATAACACACTCTTGTTATATTTAAAAAATAAACCCTCACCCTAAACTAAGATCCTCAATTAAACTAAGAAAATACTCTCGAAGCACTGTTACTAAATATATGTGAGAAAAACGAGAGATTTGATAAAATGATGAGAAAAACGAAAGTGAGATCAAACTCATTTTATAGATGTTAAAAAGTGATAGAGAAACTCTTTGTTTATTAGACAATGCATGGTATAAATTTAGAAACAATTCATGGAATAAATCAATGTCATAATCGATTATTAACCTCCAATAATTGATTTCTCAAGCCACAAATGAAAGGTATTAATAAAGAGTCGTTATCAATCATTAAAAAAATTTCTCCATTAAATTTTAGACTAAACTTAGCCAAAATAATCGGTTAGGTTATTGGTCTAATTGATTAGATAGTTAGCAAAAGTCTTTCAATCAATCAGACACTCCCTTAATTAACTAGCTAGGCCTAAAAAACATTTTTAGGTGGTTTAAATAAAATATGAGAGGTTTCTCAATTTTTTTTGTGTGTGTGATTTAGCCATAGTATTTCTAAAAATACCCTTATGTCTTTACATGACATTGGTCACTCAAACAAATACAACCAAGCAAACTTTCACACTTTCTCTCTTTCACAACTATGAAGCTTCAAGTTTTGACATCATTATCTTTGAGTTTAGTATCATACAATAATTTTGATAATTCTTAATCATACTTGAGATATCTTCATGTTGATTGCTATCATTTGAGAGTTTAAAGGTTTAAACCACTGGTAACCCTTGAAGCAGAAGTCTTCACTTAAATTTCATTTGATCACGTTTTTGACTTGATATTCAAGAATATCTTCAAGAGGATAACTAGATTCAGGAGGATAGCTTAATCAACCATCTTGATCATCTTTGACCACTTGAGCTATCTTCAACAAATATTGGCTTCACTAGATATTGTTTGATATTAAATGTTGCCATCATCAAAACTAAAGTGCTACCTCGTTTAACTGCAACTTTGTATTCATGAGCTTCACCACATTGGATCACCCTGGCTATATCTGCAAGCACATAGATCCACAATATTACCTAATAGATGATCTCTCAACCTATTAAAAAATACAACAATATTATGTTTCAACATTTAATATGGGTACTGAACCTAAATCCATGTCTAGACTTTAGCATGTCCAATAGATAAAAAAACATGGATCTAGTAATGACTTGTACCTTTTGAATATCAAGTCATACCATAAAAATATGTTTAGGTAGCTAATCCAAAGCAAGCATTAAGAACAAAGAATTCATCAATATTAAATTTTAAGAAGAAGTAAATAGAACGCCATGATCGAGATCAAAATATTAGTACTAAGAAAACTATATATAACTGTAATAAAAGAGAAAATCAGCTATACTTACTCATCGTATCCTTATAATTAAGACCCATAAAAAAGATGGTGAAAAACATCTGTTACCAATTCCTTAGATAAAAAAATTGCTCTCGATCTTCCACTCTTTTCATCTCATGTTGTGTTTCTCATTCCCTACTAGCTTAATTACACTAGGATCTCTAAAATATTTCTAAGATATCTCTATATGAATAGACTAAACATCTATTTCCAATGGTCTGCCCTGCCATTCTCGCCAACATAGCTTTGAACCTTGCTTAACGCACCTATAATATTCTTGTTTAAGAAATGCCAACTCATCTGCAAGTGGTAGTGGTCGTCTTAATCTCGCTTAACGCACCAATATCTCTCTTAGCAAGTTAACCCCTTACTTTTCCTTGAAGTAACTTAACGTTGAATCTTTCTGGCACACCATACCTTGCTTAGCGTGCATGCTAGCAACTTTTGGTGCTTGACTAAGGTTTACTTGGTCTTTTGTTGCCTATTTCTTACTTAGCGAGGTATGGTCCTTGGCTAAGTGAACCTTAACTCCCGAATAGTGTGTGTTGTCTATCTTTGGTGCTTTCTTGGTCCTTTTTTCCCTTGTACTTGATAAATACACAGTTAAAAAGTTCACACATACATTTTATCATATTTTCTTGATAAATGGGTTCATTGATTACTTGAAAATTAACCTAATAAGTGTTTATGAATTTTACATATTTTAGCACTTATCAACTCTTCCCAACTTATCTTTTTATTTGTACTTAAGCAAAATTAATACAAATGGATTCAGATAAATTATTATGTAATGATCATGAAATGTCTCAGGACTTGATTAAGAATTTTTTGAACACCCTTTTTACAGGAAAAAATATAGCTAAATGTAGGTTCTATGGTTTTAGTTTGGCAACAATTCTATTAAAACAAGTTCACATCAAGATGTTGAAACAGATGTCTTGACAAGTCAGTCAGACAACATGTTCAACATGATGTTGGGACATGTGGCCAGAACATCTTATACCTGAAGATTAGGGCAGAGAAGTTTTGTTATTTAAAGTGTGAAATTTTCTCTTGCTTTAATCAATACACTGTCGCAATCCCAGCTAGGTGTTTTTGGAACTTCTGTCCATGCTAGATGTGCATGTTTTTCATAAAAAGGATCTTTGAGCCTTTTAAGGAAACTTTCTATTTAGTTCCTATTTTTATGCAGAAGGTTATGCAGAATATTTACAGCTTCTATTTTGGATATGTTGTGTTTTTTAAGCCTAAGCCCATGCTTCTCAAAGGTTACTTATAGAAAATACTTTTAACCTAGAAAGGGTGAGTCGTATTTTTGTGAGAGTTTTTCTAGGGTTTTTGTTTTGTTCATTGTTGGTTGTGAGCCACTCTTGTATCACCTTGATACTAGAGTTGGACTATTTTTAGTTGAGTTGTAATTTGTAATCCTCTCTTATGTCTTTTGACATTTGAGTTGGACTGTTTTTGGTTGTGCATTTGTGAGCCATTCATGTACTCTTTAGATACTTGAATTGGAATGTGTTTTTGAGTTGTAATCACTCCTAAGCTTTTAAGCAAAGAATGGATTTTTGTGTCTTTGGAAGTGTGACTTCCAATATTCTTAATTGTTGAGTTTGTCACTATTGTGTGACTGGTGGGAAGTGAGATGGGTCTCATATCTAGGAGTTCCTAGGTAGAAGTTAGAACGGGTAGTGATTAGGCGAGAAGCTTGTAAACTAAAGGTTATTTGTTGTGGCTTCAAACTAATACTATTATAGTGGATTTTCTTCCTGGCTTGGTAGCCCCCAGATGTAGGTGACGTTGCACCGAACTGGGTTAACGATTGATTGTGTTATTGTTTAAAATCAAGCTCTTATTTTTTTGCATAAGTGTTGGTTGTTGTCTTGATCCTAGTGTCCTGACATCTGTCTTGACATTCGATATCTGTGTGCCAGAATTTCAATTGACATCAGAGCAGGCACCCTGTTCTGTTTTGGGTGAGCTGCAGAGAGATATTTTCTGGTACTATGGATAAGGAAAGAGGAGAAAATGTTAACAGACCCCCCGTCTTAGATGGAACCAATTATGACTATTGGAAGGCACATATGGTGGCTTTCCTAAAATCTATGGATAGTAAAACTAGAAAGGTATCATTAAAGGTTGGGAACATCCTATTGTTAAGGATAAAGATGGAAAGGAGACTTTGAAGCCAGAAGTGGACTAGTCTAAGGAAGAAGATGAAATTGCTCTTGGAAACTCCAAAGCTTTGAATGCCTTATTCAATGGAGTTGAAAAAAAAACATGTTCAAATTAATAAATACTTGTACTGTAGCTAAAGATGCCTGAGAAATTCTCAAAACCACTCATGAAGGCACATCTAAGGTAAAAATGTCTAGACTTCAGCTACTCACTACCAAATTTAAAAATTTAGAGATGAAAGATGATGAAAGCATTCATAACTTTCACATGAATGTTCTTGAAATAGCAAAGTCTTTTAGTGCCTTGGGAGAAAAGTTGAATGAAGAAAAGCTGGTTAGAAAAAATCTCAGGTCTCTACCTAAGAGATTTGACATGAAAGTCATAGCCATTGAAGAAGCCCAAGACATAAGCAAACTGAGAGTGGATAAACTTGTTGGGTCACTTCAAACCTTTGAATTGGCTATCAATGAAAGATCTGAAAAGAAGAACAAATACATAGCATTTATCTCCAACACTAATGATGAAGAGGTTCAATGTGACATGGAGACTGATGAAGGAATTTCTAATGCTATTGTGCTTCTTGGGAGGCAATTCAATAAGGTGTTAAAGAGTATGGATAGGAATTCAAGACCAGATGTCGAGGACGTGTCATTCGACATCAAGAAGAACAATAATTTTTAGAGAAAAGCAAGAACAGAGGAGAAGCCAAATAAAGGAAAAAGTAATAAGTGTCATGAATGTGAGGGTTTTGGTCACGTTAGATCAGAATGCCTCACTTACCTTAAGAAACAAAAGAATGGCTTGTCTGATGATGATTCTGAAAGTGAACCTGATGATGAAAGTGCTAAGCATGCTAAAACACTAACTGGTAGATGTGATTTAGATTAAGATTCTTGTGATGAAAAGGTCACTTATGAAGAATTAGTTTCTTCCTACAAGGAACATTGTATTAGAAGTGAAGAGGTTTGCAAGATAGGAGAAAAGCAGAAGAGTCTTAACACTCATCTGCAGGATGAAAAAGAGAAACTTTTATCTAATGTCTCTGGTTTTCAAGATGAGGTAATCCTATTGAATTCTAAACTTGAAAAAATGACCAAATTCGTAAGAATGTTGAACAATGGATCTGATGTGTTGGATGAGATTCTTCAAGTTGGGAAAGTGTTGCACCCCAAAATTTTCCCAATCTTTTCTTAACTTGGTTTATATTTCATTTCATTTCTTTCTAGCATTTGCATTGCATAGCATTTTTCATTAAACAGGGGATCAAGAGTTTGTGTATAGCAAGAGGAGTCTATTCAGAGGTTTGAGCCTAGGCAGGGGTTGTTACTCAAGTTTGAATGGTCATCAGGTCATCTAGAAGTGGGCAATAGTCTTGTGAAAGGGTTGATGGATGTATGTGGGTTAGCTCCTAACTTGGAGACTAGTTCAAGATCATCAGAGGGTTATGAATGCATGATCATGAATATAGGATGTTGAGAGAGCTCATGGAGTGCCTTGAGGGTCATGGTGGAGTTCACCCAAGTGTTTATACTAAGTGTGAAAAGTTACAGTTGAAAGTGTTGCAATTAGGGTTTTCATCTGGTAAATCCTCAGTCAATTATGAAATTGAAGGAGATTAAAACTCAATTCCAAGTCTCTATGGTTATGGGATGTTGTGTTGAGGTGTCTAATATATCATTTCAAGATCAATTCATCAAGAATCAAGAATGTGAGAAGTTACTAAATTAGGGTTCTTAGTGTAAAATCCCCTGTTTAGTCCCTAACTTCAAGACCACCTTTCTCAAGATACAAGTTTCATCTCAACTTTTGACCAACATGGAACTTGTAGAGCATGTTCTTAGGTTTCTTTTGAGTACTAGAAGTCCTTGATTGGATTTATAGAACTCAAGTTATGATCCAGACAAGTTACAGGTCATCAGATGAATGTGATTTTGGTTAACAAAAGTCAACAAACTTCCAAGACATTTTTGACCTAGAAGAATGTTTCTCCTAAACTTTTGGCCAACATGAAAGTTGTAGGTCTTGGTCTTAGCTTTCCAAAAAGTACTAGAAGTCTTTCATCTGATTTGTAGAACTCAAGTTATGAGGCTTGCAAGTCAGGGGTATTTTGGAAAAGTAAGATTATAGGTCATAAAATTATAGGTCCATTTCACCTTCTTGCATGCCTCAAATGAAAATTTGTCCAACTTTAAAGTTGCTCAAAATGGGGTTATTTACTCAACTAAGCATCAAGGATTCATTGATATGGATAGGAATGAGAGTTGGTTGAAGAAAGTCTTACAAAAGGCATTTTAAAGGCATTAAAATGGAAAAATTCAAAATAATTCATATTGGCTCAAAATTATGCAAGCTTGTGCATATTTTGAGTGCATTTGATGTTTTGAACATATTGGAATTATTAGAATTTCAAATTGAGTCTCATTTCATGGCCAATTTTTGAGTTGCTTCAAGAATAAGTAACATGACAAACATCAACCATTGAGATCAAACAAGGATCAAATCCCGGCCCTTCACACTCCTCATGTCATCAGCAAGCAAAATGCATCATTTTGGAGCCAAATTGGTACAGTTTTTGTGCACATGACAAGTAGAAAAAACTCAAATTCCATGGATTTCAATTGGGCTCTTAGAGGCTGCCATTGGGCTTAATTTCTTTTCAAATCCATCACATAAAAGGTTTCCATCATGAACAAGCTCTCAGAACACGAATTAGTTGAAGAATTGGAGCTAGAGCATTTTTAAAAGCTGAAGGAAATTCAAAATTAGAATTTTGAGATCCAAGCCATTTCAAGCCAAATTGTGAATTGCAAAAGCTTTATTGAAGTTTGTGGAGTGATTCTGGACATTTTTCTTCAAGCTTAAGCATCAATTGAAGGCTCAGTGGAAGTTCTCCACTAGGTATTTACAAATCAACCTTACACTCTCAATATGCATTGATTCTCTGCCATTTTTACATATTTGAGACCTAGACAACATGTAGATCATTAATCACTAAAACGAACTGGCATTTGTGATGATTGTTGGATGAAGCTCAAAACTGTTTGGATCTGATATGGCTTGTTCTTGTGTTGTTTTGATTAATTGTTGCTTGATCTGTAATCTCCATGACCTCTAGATGATTTCGGGCCAATTTGAGTGAGTTTGGTGAGCTTTTGATTTTGGTGCACAAATCTGTTTGGTTTTGATTTGAAGTTGTTGTGGGGAATTAATGGAAATTAAGCATGTCAGGTTGTTGTGCATGAAGAGAGGAAGAGATTGGTACCGGTTTGGTTGAATTTGGTGAGGTTTTGCATCAGAGCACTTTTGCTCTCGTCGGAGAAGACGACCGGAGTCTTCTCCGACCACCATATGAACTTTCCCTCCATCTGAGGTTTTGAACGAGGAAGATGACCTCTTAGCCATTAGATCAAGTTGACTCCTTTGACTTGGTATTTAGATCCAGCGTGTGAGATTTGTCCTGAGAATGTTGACTAGGGTTTTGATTACGTGGCAAGCTCTAGTTCATTAGATCAGAATACTTTTGAAACCAACGCATTGGATTAAGACTCATGGTGTGCATAGCCAACTGAAGCGCATAGGATCCCTCAGTGAAACGTGTCGTTTCACTTAATGTTCTTAGCGCATACGTGGCGCGCCCTCCTCCCTTTTATCTGTTGACTGGTCTTTTAATCCTATGGCTGTTTGTTTATCTTGCGTTTTTATTTTCTTTTATTCCTTTTAATATTTTATTTTTATTTTGGTTTGAATTTAATTCATTAAAAATAGCTCCAATGCTCCAAAAATTCCACAAAAATATTTTTTGCAAACCTTGAGATGTCTATTATTTTTAGACATTTTTTATTTTATTTTTCATATTATTTTTCATTTTTAAATATAATTAAACATTGGAGGTGTTTTTAAATGGATTAAATTGTGCTTTGTTTGTTCTTTTATTTGTTTCTTCCATTTCTTTTTGATCTAATGAATGAAAATTGATCCTCATATCCATGATGAGTTGAACAATTTTTTGAGGACCATTTTGCCCCTGGTTGGTTGACTTTAGGGTTGACTTTTGGTGCTTTTCTTTTGACCCTCGATTCTCTCATTTCAAAGTGGTACATCTTGAATATTATTTTCTTTTGATAGTGCTTTGAGGGGATATTTGCTTTGAGCTTTTGGCATCTGGTTGCCAACATGTTTAGCTACCTTGTTCATTTTATTTGATTATTTTTGAACCATTTTCCTATTTTTGAGGTAACTTGCAAGTCAAGTTACCTCCAAGGGAGGTTCACACATGTACCTTGACCTAGTTTGACTTGGATATGACATTTTTGGATCCTTTGAATCCTCAATGCCTTTTGATTCATGTTGCTAACATGTTAAGGATGATGTTGGTTCAATTTTAGGTCATGATATTGTTTCTTCCTTGTTCATTTGTGTGTTTCCTTTTGAGTTTTCAACTTGAACTCCTATGTGATGTTTGCTTGCACTCTTTAGGCTTTTGCTTGCATTTCCTTTTGAATTGAATTGATATTGCTTTTGAGCTTTCTTCTCTTCATCTCTCTTCTGTCCAATGACTTTGGAACCTCATTTAAGGTATCTTAGTCCCTCATGAGGAGGTACTTGAAGTATACCTAAAATGATGGATCCTTGAGGACTCTTTTGTGCTTCCTTTGCACTTGGCTTGTGATGCTTATGGTTGAGTACCTATTATGAGTCCCTTGCTGCCCTAATTTGGTTTCCCATCCTAACTTGGTTTTTGGTTTCGTTTTACCTTTCATTTTGGTTTGGTTTTGGTGGCGTGGTTGATGTTGCTTAACTTAGGTCATTTCATCCCACTTTTGATGCATTTTTGTGTGGATTGTTCTTTTTTGATTGATTTCTTCTTGTGCTCTTCTTCTTCTTTTCTTTTCTTGCATTCCCATATGCATGCTTGGTTGAGATGAGCTTGTGGAGGCTACTGCCCCCACACTATTTTCCTCCCACTTTCATTCTATTTGTGCATCTTATGTTTGCATTTTCATTTGCATATGCATTCTTCTTCTTCTTATTCTTCTTCTTCTTTTGTTGTTCTTTGCCATGTTCCCTATAAGTTCTCTAACCTCTTGAGGTTATGATAGACATTAGGTGCCTAACCATGCATGATAACATTAGGTAGTTCCCTTTTGAATCTCAACTTTAGGTCCACTTTGCATGATAACTTTTAGGATTGATTAGTCTCCCATTAGTGTTCCCTCTTCTCTTCTCATCTTCAAAAATTCATAAAACACTTAATAAAGGATGACAAGTGTTGTACGCTGCAAACCTTAAGCTATTTGGGAAATGATGATTGAGTGGTTGCCTCTCAATTGTCTAGAATGTTAGTATATGTCCTTTGGACGATATACGACGCATTCGCTCCTAAATCATAGTATTTAGTGCAACATAAGTTACAAATCAATTTCAAAACACTTCTTCTCTAAAAAACACAAAAACACTTCAAACCTTTTTTCATCCTTCGGGATCTTAATCAGGAAAATATTTTCAGATAAAAGAGTGTCGTTAACTCTTAGTTCTACCGCAAACGGTAACGCCTAAGTCTCCAATGGTCGAGCTGCATACACCAAATGCTAGAACTACTCGTTAACCCCACTCGGGCCTAAAAAACTTTTGAACTAACCTGTGGTCCTTTTTAGCCCGAACTACGTTCACTCTGATCTTTCATACCAGATGAAAGTACGTAGGCACAAGACGCGATGTCTTGGCGAGCAACCTTCCCCCCTTCTTTATCCGTAGTTGGTCGAACTACGTTGACTCTGACTTTCCCATTGCACGAGGGAGTACGTAGGCACAGAGCGGCGATGCCCTGCCGAGTCACTTCTCTTTTCTTTTTTTTCTTTTGTCCCTTGGCCTTTAGCTATATAGTTTCAACATACCATTTTAGATAGACAAAAATGCGTGGATCCCGTTGAGTACGACGGACGTGAGGGGTGCTAATATCTTCCCCTTGCGTAACCGACTCCCGAATCCAGACATGGTTGCGATGACCTTGTCTTTTCCCTTTTTTTCGTTAGGTTTTTCCGATCGTTTCCTTTCCCTCTCTTTGGGATAAATAACGAAAGTGGCGACTCTTCTGTTTTTCCGCCGGTTGTTTTTCGCAGTTGCGACAGAAAGGAGGTAAAATGTTTACTAGTATAGGGTTTAATTATCAGTCTTTAAATAATCAAAGAAAAATCAGTGTGACAAATTTTGTTCCTGCTAAAGTAAAGGGTGAACTCACAATGTCTGACCAAATGTTACAACATCCTGCCAGACTTCAGAAAACTCTGACCAGAGGCAAGTTCCAGCCTTAGAAATGTCATTATTATGGTAAATATGGTCATATAAAGCCCTTATGTTACATAATGTATGGCTACCCAAAGCATTCAACACAACCTATGACTAATCATGTGATGACTAAAACTAGAAAGGAGTGGAAACCTAAGGTTGTTAATTCTAGTCTTATAACCCATACATCCTTTAGGGCTTCATCTAGAGGAGACTGGTACTTTGATAGTGGGTGTTCTAAACACATGACTAGAGTAAAGAAGTTCCTTATAGACATTAAGTCACACTCCACCAGTTATGTCACTTTTGGTAATGGTGCCAAAGGAGAAGTTAAAGGAGTTGGAAGACTAGCTTGCACAGGATTCCTTAGTTTTAATAATGTTCTCTTTGTTAAAGGACTAACTGCTAATATGATAAGCATAAGTCAGCTATGTGATCAAGGTCTAAATGTGAATTTCACCAAGTCTGGATGCTTGGTTACAAATGAGATGAATGGTGTTTTGATGAAGGGAGTTAGGACTAAAGACAACTACTATTTGTGGGTTCCTCAAGAAACTACATGCTTTTTCACTTGCTTAGTTCTCAAGAAAGATAAATTCATGGTATGGTCTCATAAGCTTGGACAACTAAATCTAGAAAATATAAAAACAATTATGTCTAAAGAGGCCTTTGGAGGTATTCCTAAGCTCAGAATAGAGGAAGGAAGAATCTGTGGGGAGTTTTAAATTGGGAAGCAAACCAAGATGTCACACCCAATGTCGCAACATCTTACTACGACTAGAGTTCTGGAGCTTCTTCATATGGAATTAATGGGGCCAATGCAAGTTGAAAGCTTGGGTGGAAAGAGGGATGCATTTGTGGGTGTTGTTGATACTTCTAGTTTGAATGTTTCAAACGTTTCAAATGTCGTTACCTCTGAAACAGTGAGTCTAGATAACCCTAAAGCGGAAGAAACTCTAAGTCAATCTAAGTTGAATGTTGTTGTTAATGACACTGTTGATACAAGTATTCATATGTCTCTCTCTAAGATCTTGGTTACTGACCCTGAGTCTGATGTTGTGTCGGATGTCGCAACATCCTTGCCCTGGCCTGACCATCCTATTGAAACCACACGAGAAAATTTTCAAAGTGAGTCTCCTTAAAAATCTCATGAGAATGTGGCTGAAGATGATTTTGTTGGTGGTAAAAGAGATGATTATGATGATAATAGTATGTCTTCTGAAGTGGAGAGAGATATGTATGACAAAGAAGATAAAGAAGAGAATAGTGGTGTGAAGAAGGATAAGTCTACTAACATGCTTAATGTAGATGGTATAGATTCTGATGATGAACCTATAGGAAAGAAATTAGCTCCTGGTATTGTTAAAAGATTGAGGAACAGAAAAAGGAAGATTGTTGTGTCTACAAGCAAACATTCTAAGGCGTCCAAGAAAAGTACTAAGGTTGGACCTAACAAAGGATGGAGTAAACTTGTGGCTTCTGCTACCAAGAAAAATTCATTGACAAGAAAGGAAGTGCCCTCAAGTGACTTCGAGTATGATGTTTAAGACATCATGCCTTTTACTGAGAAGTTAAGGTGAAAATTAAGAATTTGCACATTTGAGGAGTTATAACAATTACAAGTATGTAGAAGTGAAAAGGGTACTTTCTCTCCCCCCCCCCCTCCCCACTCGGTGGTGAATCTTTTTTAGGATGCTGGTTTGATGAGGAATGTTGTTGGTTTTGGTGACTGGCTGTTATGAGATGCTGGTGAAGAAATTCATTATAAACATTTCAGAGAACTACGACAGTAAGATGAGCAAGGAGTACAGGAAGGTCTATGACAGAGGTAAATGTATGGATTTTTCTTCTGAAATTATCAATAGGTTTATGGGTAGGAGCAGGGAGGAGCAAACTGGAGTGGAAATGACTGATAATAGTGTTATTCTTAATCAGCACCCTGGTATTTTGTTCAGCTTTGAGGTTGCATGTAAGAGGGAATCATCTCCTCTTTCTTGGCACTATAGGTTGGTTGCAGGGACACATGTCACAGACAATGTTGTAATATCTGGTAAGGTGGTGATAAAGATGAGAAAACATATAGCAATACTGACAACTGTTGTGCCTTATTTTTTATTGCTTATGTATCTGCTACATAGGTTCTTTTTGCTCCTAGTGAAAAGGGGAGTAATTATGGTTGTTTTGACTAGTTTGTAGCAAAAAAAAAGGGGGGAGTAATTAGTAGTTTTCTTAGTATGTTTGTGTGGTAGAAGGTTGTTACTTCTGAGTTTGATCTACCTTTCTTTTGCTTTGATGAATGATTGCTTGGTTTATCAATATTCTGGCTAAAAAGGGGGAGTGGCAGTATTTGTGTGCTTGTTGTTCTTTGTTATTATGTGTGTGAAGTGTATTAGTTGTTCCCTTGAGGGGAGTATATGATTCTACATGCCATGGAGATTATTGTTAATCTTGCCTTTAAGGGTGAGTATGTGTGCTTAAACTCTCTAAGTGTGTTTGTTGTGATTGTAGCTGTGATGTCAGACAAAATGTCCTGACATTGTTTTTCAGATGTTTTCTGGGAGAATTTATTTTTCTCTGTAGAATTTTTTTGGCACTCATATGCTTGTGCTTGTTCTACTACAACTGGGAGTAGTATGGTTGTTCTCTTAAGGGGGAGCTTTATGACAGGGGGAGTTCTGTTGTCGTTTTTGTGATGTCAGGCAAGATGTCTTGACATTAGTAGTTTTGTTTGCTGAATTGTTGGCTATGCAATTCAAGGGGAATGAAGTTTTTGTTTTGTTTTTGATGTGTGAGAGTTTATTTCTCTTTGTGAGGTGCTTTTTATCTCCGCTGTGTATGCCAATGATTTGTGCTAGTGTGCTTTTGGCTATCTTGGGTTTATTTTTGGTTCTTCATGCAAAGGTTGTTTTAGCTAAAATTTTCCAAAGGGGAGATTGTAAGTTCTATGGTTTTAGTTTAGCAATAATTTTGTTAAAACAAGTTCACAGCAAGATGTTGAGACAGATGTTTTAACAAGTCAGTCATACAGCATGTTCAGAATGATGTTGGGACATGTGGTCAGAATATCTTATACCAGAAGATTAAGGCTGGGAAGTTTTTTTATTTAAAGTGTGACATTTTCTCTTGATTTAATCCACACATTGTCGCAATCCTAGGAGGGTGTTTTTGGAACTTCTGTCCATGCCAGATGTGCATGTTTTTCATAAAAAGGATCTTAGAGCCTTTTTAGGAAACTTTCTATTTAGTTCCTATTTTTGTGCAGAAGATTATGCAGAATATTTGCTGCTGCTATTTTGGACCTGTTGCGTTTTTTAAGCCTAAGCCCATTCTTCTCAAATGTTATTTATAACAAAGACTTTTAACCTAGAAAGAGTGAGCCGTATTTTTGTGAGAGTTTTTCTAGGGGTTTTGTTTTGTTCATTGTTGGTTGTGAGCCACTCTTGTATCACCTTGATACTAGAGCTGGACTATTTTTAGTTTAGTTGTAATTTGTGATCCTCTCTTATGTATTTTGACATTTGAGTTGAACTATTTTTTGTTGTGCATTTGTGAGCCATTCATGTACTCTTTAGGTACTTGAATTGGACTGTATTTTTTAGTTGTAATCACTCCTAAGCTTTAAAAAAATAGTGGATTTTTGTGTCTTTAAAAGTGTGACTTCTAATATTCTTAATTATTAAGTTTGTCACTGTTGTATGACGGTGGGAAGTGAGAGGGGTCTCATATCTAGGAGTTCCTAGGTAGAAGTTAGCACATGTAGTGATTAGGTGAGAAGCTTGAAAACCGGAGGTTCTTTGTTGTGGCTTCAAACTAATACTATTATAGTGGATTTCCTTCCTAACTTGGTAGCCCCTAAATGTAGGTGACATTGCATCAAACAAGGTTGACATTTGACTGCGTTATTGTTTACATTCAAGCTCTTATTTTTTATGCATAAGTGTTGGTTTTTGTCTTGATCCCAGTGTTCTGTCATCTGTCTTAACATCTGGTATCTGTGTGCCAGAATTTCACTAAAAAAGGAAAAAATATATGGGCCATCACCTAATCAATTGTGTATCTTAAACATGGAAAGTTCAAATTCGCAATCACTAATTGATTAAAATCCCTCTTAATCAATTATGAGGCGTTACAAAAGAGATAATCGATTAAGCACTCTTAAGACAATTGATGATGATTTTATAAAAGCAGTGAGGATTTAAAACATTTTAGTATTTATGAGAGTTAACCTTGTATCTTAGGAGATATTCTTATACTTTTACAATATACTGATCACTAAGACAAAAGACCATGCAAGATTTCACATTTCTTCTCTTTCACAACTTTGAAACTTCAAGATCCCTTGCTAGATTCACCATAGTGTCGCTACCGTGAAAATAAGGTGTCGGCAAAACAGAAGAGTCGCCACCTTTGGTTATTTATCCCTCAGAACGGGAAAGGAAACGATCGGAAAAACCTGACGAAAAGGTATAAGACAAGGTCATCGCAACCAATGTCTGGATTCAGAAGTCGGTTACGCAAGGGGAAGGTATTAGCACCCTCAAGTCCATCGTACTCGATGGGATCCACGCTTGTTGTGTTTATCTGACGGGTTGATTTAACTATCTACGCTAAAAGTCTGGTCTGAAAAGAAAAGAAAATGACTCGGCAGAACACAACAGTTCTATGCCTACGTATTCCCGTCTGGAACAAGAAATCAGAGTCAACGTAGTTCGCCTAACTACAGGTGAAAAGGGGGGAAGGTTTCTCGCCGAGATATCGCATCTCGTGCCTACGTACTCTCACACGGTGTGAAAGATCAGAGCAAACGTAGTTCGGGCCAACAAGAGACACAGGTTTGTCTTTTTTATCCGAGTAGGGTTAATAGACGGTTCCAGCAGTTGGTGTATACAGCTCGCTCGTCGGAGACTTAGGCGTTTACCGTTTGTGGTAGAACCGGGAGTTAATAAAACTCTCCTTATGAAAATGGTTTCCAAGGATTAAAGGTCCCAGAGGACAAAAGAAGGTTTGGTCTTTATTTTCTGTCTTTTACAGAAGAACTGTTTTTTATGGATGTTTGTAACTAATATCGCACTAGAGACTATGACCTGAGAGTGAATGCGTCTCATGTCACCCAAAGGGTACCATACTAAACATCCAAGCTGTTGGAAAGAAACTCTCCAACAACCCTTTCTCAAGTAGCTTAAGGCTCGTAGCATACGACATCAATTAACCTTTATTACTGTATTTTGATTTGTTTGAAGATGAGAAGAGAAAGGACGCACTAAAGGGGAATTAATCCAACCCTAAAGTTGTCATGCAAAGTTGATCCTATGTTTGAGGTTAGGAAGGAGCTACCTAATGTTATCATGCATGGTTAGAACCCTAATAGCAGAAGAAATAAACTGAAAGAAATAACTGTAAGTAAAATGCATGCAATGCAACAATACAAGCAGAAGGAGCCAAACTCAACTTCTAGAGCAAACAAGCAAAAGCAACACAAGAACACAGGCAAGGGAGACTACACTCAACCTTAAGCCAGCAAGCAAAGCCAAATAGTAACAAACAAGCAAAGGGAGACAGACTCAACCTCTAATGCAAACAAGCAAAGGGAGCAAGCTCAACCTTTTAATTCACTTAGGCCTAAATTAACTACATGAAAGCCTAGTCTAATGCAACACACTAAACAGTCACACAAGTGCAGCAAAGCAATCAGAAAATACAGCAGACAAAATAGCAGACAAGCAGCCCAACAGCAAAGCAGTTTAACAGCAAAACAATCTAACAGTCTGTAGTTGATCTCCATGCTCAAGCTATCTTCAAGCTTCAAATTATCCACCAAGAGAGATGATAATCCATATCAAGATGATTGCATGATGATGGGAAGCATGATGGAAACCAAGGGAATCCATCATGACACTCAACCATGCATCTAAGATAGACATCCTCAAAGGTTCTACCTCTTGTGATATGCCACACATCCTTCCAAAGGAAGGATGAGGCTTCCACATAGGGACCTTGAATAATTGGATGAGGATGGAAAGCAATCAAGGCAATCCATGTTTATTTGAAGAAAGAGAAATCAAAACTATAGCTCTTCCTAAACCCTAATTGATTAAGCTACAAGAAAGCTACTAAAATGAGGTCTAAACACCAAAACCAAACACCAAAATCAAACAAACAGAAGCCTTTATATGTCTAAAGCACTATCCAAAAGGAATGGAAAATTTATCTTATGCTATGGGCCACCATTGAGGTCATTCTAAAGGAGAAGTCATGTTAGAAGCATATTAAAACTAGCCTAAGTTTTAAATCTATTTAAAATACCAAAACCACTTCTAAAATCCTATAAAATTTTCTAAGGGAACCTACATGTGTTAGGTATCTATAGTAGAAAAGACCAGGGGCTAAAACTATGTTTAGAGGCACTAGAGAAATCTAACACCACAAAGTGTCAAATGGAAACCCTAAAATGGAAGGTCATGGGAACCTAATTCAAAACCAGTCCTAAAGTTATCTAAAAATTGTGAAATAAATCCTAAGGGATCATGCATCTCTATACTAGTAGCCAGCCAAATCTCTTCTATACCAGTTAATCATACAAAAATCAGCAAAAACATGAGGAATTATGCCAAAATTAAAGAATTAAAGAAAATGCAAAAATCAAATTAAATTGAAAATTGCATGAAAGTAAAATCTAAAAGCACCAAAAAATCAGAAATAAAATCAGGAGCATCCACATATTTTTATTATATTTTTCTGATGATTAACCAATTTAATATGAATTAAACAAGATAAAAAGCAATTAAAGAAATTAAAAAAACAAATAAGAAAATAAAATGCAAGAATTAATCAGGGCCTTCAGATCTGTGACTAAGTCAAAGCATCCAAGGAACCAGGTGATGCCAGCGCATAAATGAAACGCGGCGTTTTGAGGGAGTCAAAGTCAAGTCTCAGATTAAAACACAGGCATTGGATTGGGAGACTAAGTCCAATATTCAAACAGATCCAAGGGATGATGGTCATCTTCTTCGTTTAAACCTCAGATGGGGAGGGAAATTACTCAGGCAAACCAGATGGTGGTTCCGGTGGCTGAGCCACTGTCTTCTCCGGTGAAGGTCCACTTACAGGTCATCAATTCAGGCCAAACCTTATACCATTCCACTCAATTTTTCACGCTGATTCCAAATCTGCCATCAATTTCCTCTAATTCTCCCTAGATTTTAAAGCATGATAGGCAACAGAAAATACACCAAGATCTTGATCAAAATGATTTTTCTGATCAAAATGAGTACTCATTTGCCATTCCTTGATCACTCATGATTTAATTTGAATTTTTCACCTTAAAGGCCTTTTAATTCCCCCTTTGTCAAATTTCTTCAAACTAATTCTTGCCCTAAGCCAAATCAAAGCCTCATGGATACATGGTTGAAGTTAAAATCCCATTTTCAGAAAGTTTTGTGTTGGACAAAACTTCATTTGAAGTGTGCAAGATAGAGAAAATGACCTATAATGCCAAATGACATATAATCTCACTTTCCCAAAATACCTCTGACTTGTAAACCTCATAAATTGAGTTCTACAAATCAAATGGAAGACTTATAGTACAATTTGGAAAGCTAAGACCAAGACCTACAACTTTCATGTTGGCCAAAAGTTGAGGAGAAACATATTTCTAGGTCAAAAGTTCCTTGGAAGTTGGTTGACGTTTGTAGACAAATTTCACATTCATCTGCTGACCTGTAACTTGTCTGGACCATAACTTGAGTTCTATAAATCCAATCAAGGACTTCTAGTACTCAAATTAAAGCTAAGAACATGCTCTACAAGTTCCATGTTGGCCAAAAGTTGAGATGAAACTTTTATCTTGAGATAAGTGGTCTTGAAGTTAGGCACTAAATAGGGGATTTTACCCTAAGAACCCTAATTTAGCAACTCCTCACACTTTGAACTCTTCTTGAATTGATCTGGGAACACCACCTCATGTATCTCAACACAACTTTCCATGATCACAAAGACTTAGAATTGAGTCTTAATCTCCTCCAATTGCACAGTTGACTTAAGGTTACTCAGATGAACCCTAATTGTAACACCCTCAACTGTGGCTCTCCATGCCTGGCATAAACACTTGAATGAACTCTACCATGACCCTCAAGGCCTCCAATGAGCTCTATCAACACTCTATCCATGATCAAGACTTCACAACTCACTAATGGTCTTCAATTGGCTCCCCAAGTTAGGAGATGAACCCCATACAAGCAACCAAACTTCTCAAGAACACAACCCTCTTCCTGATGACTTTGGTGACCTCTCCAGCTTAAATAAGACCTCTAGATAGGCTCCTCTTGATATAAACCACACTTGATCCCCTGCTAAATGAATAATGCTATGCTATGCACATGCTAGACCAATGCAATTCTAATGCAATGAAACATAAACCAAGTGAGAAGAAGGTTAGGCAAATTTTGGGGTGCAACAGCTGCCCCTATTCAAGCGGCTTGGACCTGACTAGATGAAAAGCGAACGAATTTCGAACAATCGAGGTAAAAGACGGTTGAATACCAAAGAATCCGGGAATTTGTCAACCAAAGAAATAAACTGCACAAACTGCTTGGGGAACAAAAATCCAGAGAATTGAATCCGGTTGTCACGACAACAAACTGATCAATCATCTGATACAGAACCTGATTGCAATATCAACAACCTATGTGACACCACAGGCATTGAATCCAAACAATCAATCTTCCAATATACGCTACAATAAGCGGGCACTACGTCAGAGGACCATATCAAAATATCATCCTTGACCTTCCATTTTTAAAGAAACGAGCATGCACTATGTAAAGCGCGTCATCCATGTCCTATCCTGGATCTTCCATTTCCGCAGAAACGGGAAAGCACTACGTAAAAGTGTGAATCGTCGGTATCTTTGACCTTCCATTTCCGAAGAAACGAGCATACACTAAATAAAAGTGCGAACTGTCAATATCTCTGACCTTCCATTTCCGCAGAAACAGGCATACACTAAATAAAAACATGAACCGTTAGTATCTTTGACCTTCCACTTCCGCAGAAACGGGCATACGCTAAATAAAAGTGTGAACTGTCAATATCTCTGACCTTCCATTTCTGCAGAAACGGGCATACGCTAAATAAAAGTGCGAACTGTCAATATCTCTGACCTTCCATTTCCGTAGAAACGGGCATACACTAAATAAAAGTGTGAACTGTCAATATCTCTGACCTTCCATTTCTGCAGAAACGGGCATACATAAAATAAAAGTGTGAACCGTCAATATCACTGACCTTCCATTTCCGCAGAAACGGGCATACACTAAATAAAAGTGTGAACCGTCAATATCTCTGACCTTCCGTTTCTGCAGAAACGGGCATACACTAAATAAAAGTGCGAACTGGCAATATCTCTGACCTTCCATTTTCGTAGAAACGGGCATACACTAAATAAAAATGCAAACTGTCAATATCTCTGACCTTCCATTTCCGAAGAAACGGGCATACACTAAATAAAAGTGCGAACTGTCAATATCTCTGACCTTCCATTTCCGTAGAAACGGGCATACACTAAATAAAAGTGCGAACTGTCAATATCTCTGACCTTCCATTTCCGTAGAAACGG
The DNA here is from genome assembly GCA_963859935.3 of Lathyrus sativus. Lineage (NCBI taxonomy): Eukaryota > Viridiplantae > Streptophyta > Magnoliopsida > Fabales > Fabaceae > Lathyrus > Lathyrus sativus. The sequence continues at coordinate 319,223,752 of OZ012740.1, read as the reverse complement.
GCATATGCTCAATAAAAGTGCGAACTGTCAATATCTCTGACCTTCCATTTCCGCAGAAACGGGCATACGCTAAATAAAAGTGCGAACTGTCAATATCTCTGACCTTCCATTTCTGCAGAAACGGGCATACGCTAAATAAAAGTGCGAACTGTCAATATCTCTGACCTTCCATTTCCGCAGAAACGGGCATACACTAAATAAAAGTGCGAACTGTCAATATCTCTGACCTTCCATTTCCGTAGAAACGGGAATACACTAAATAAAAGTGTGAACTGTCAATATCTCTGACCTTCCATTTCCGTAGAAACGGGCATATGCTCAATAAAAGTGTGAACTGTCAATATCTCTGACCTTCCATTTCCGCAGAAACGGGCATACGCTAAATAAAAGTGTGAACTGTCAATATCTCTGACCATCCATTTCTGCAGAAACGGGCATACGCTAAATAAAAGTGCGAACTGTCAATATCTCTGACCTTCCATTTCCGCAGAAACGGGCATACACTAAATAAAAGTGTGAACTGTCAATATCTCTGACCTTCCATTTCCGCAGAAACGGACATACACTAAATAAAAGTGCGAACCGTCAATATCTCTGACCTTCCATTTCCGCAGAAACGGGCATACACTAAATAAAAGTGCGAACTGTTAATATCTCTGACCTTCCATTTCCGTAGAAACGGGCATACACTAAATAAAAGTGTGAACTGAGCATCCGAAGACTTGAACAAATAACTCTGCGGGGAAATTCTGATGTTAGCTGCCGGGCATCCATCTTGAACAAAAAGGGGTAACACTCCAAAGTCTAATCATGAAGTCTTCTCTTTTTACAACGCTGACGTAACGACAATCTGAGGAAAACTCCGATGGGGAAGAAGAGAAACTTAACCAAGCAACTCTGATGATGAAACACATGATAGGACGAACATTATCATCACATATATCATGCCAAAAATTTGAATATTCGTAAACCATCCTGAACAAGAATTCTAATTACCTGCAGGGAAAAACACCTGAAAACAAAGTGGTAACCAACCTGGCTTATGTTTCAAAATGCACATGTTTGAAAAATGGCGTAATGCTCCATACGGCATGGAAATGCTACGCGTTTGGGGTAGATGTTATGCACGATGCAAATGCAAAGAGGTGTTCCCGCAAAATAAATGCTAGAGGAACGAAGCCAAACTTCTGCTGGGGGGAAGAAACAATCCTGCTGGGGATATCTCGAAGTATCCGAAGTTACAAACTCTGCAGAGGATGATCAACCTGTTGGAGGAAAGACACCCTGCTGGAGAACAGAAAGAACAATCCTGCGCGGGGATGACCCTCACAAACCACTGACAACCCGGTTTTACCCTGTGAGGACCTCACTGTGGATCAAATGTGCACACGTAACCAACTGTTGGGAATGCACGTATCTGCCTGACTACCTGCTAGCCTGCATCCAACTCTTCTAGGGATAGAAATGCGACTTCCATCTGCTGGGGAGGAATAAGATCACCAAGAGCCTTCCCCTATGTTAAGCTACTCTGGCTGGGGAAACACGATCCCCTGGCTGTTTGCTTAGAAGGTAACGACCCTGCAAAACATGAACGAAACAAGACATCCTATACAAAAGGAACTATCTTGGTCAATATTCGTGACAATTGTTCAGTTAATTCAAAGTTTTAACAATTATTGGTCGAGGCCTGTAAGTTTATGCACGTGCAAGTTTATCAAAAACATCGGCGTTTTCCACAAACAAAACAGTAAAAGTTAAAACAAGAAACAAACATCAAGTACTGAATAGTATGCGTTTATTGATAACGGGCCTGTAAATAGGCAAAGTTTTTACAGTGGATGCATATCCTGAAAAGAGGAAGCTACAGAGATAAATACAAATATGTACAGAGGTACGAAGAAATTTGTATACATGTCGACAACGTGGTACAGACAACCACCATGAGCTGATCCTCCTATGACTCGCCTGACTCCGACGCTTTCTCGATACTCCGTCCTCGGAAGAAATTGACTTGGATAATCGACCCTCAGGTGCTCCCAAACCACTAAGCAATGAAGTATCAAACTCGGACCACAGTCATTTGCTTTTTCAATCCCTAACTTTTGCCTGAATCGCCCTTTCGGGTTTTCAATTCACCGGGATACCCTTTTTTGCCGAAGTCGCCTTTTCAGGTTTTCGACTTCGCGGGTGTACATCTTTTCAAATTTTATCCCTAACTTTTGCCCGAATCTTTTCTTTTTCCTTTTTGGTTCGCCGGGATGCCCCATTTTTGCCTGGACTTTCTTTTTTCTATCCAGCGGGTCTCTTTAAGCAAAGTATTTTTTAACTGCGTCCGAGTTCACAGGGGACGTAAAATCCTCGCCATCCATGGTGGACAACAGTAAGGCTCCTCCATAGAAGACCTTTCAAACGATATATGGACCTTCATAGTTGGGAGTCCATTTTCCCCTGTGATCTGATTATGGTGGGAGAATCTTCTTCAGCACAAGATCGCCCATTTGAAAGCTTGAGGGCGCACCTTCTTGTCGTAAGCTTTCTTTATCCGGCTCTGATATAACCGACCATATGCAATAGATGCAAGTCTCTTCTCATCCATCAAACTGAGCTGATTCAGTCTATTCCTTACCCACTCTGCCTCATCGAGTTGGACATCCAGCAAAATTCTCAAAGAAGGAATCTCAACTTCCAATGGTAGGACAGCTTCTATACCATACACCAGTGAGAAAGGTGTTTCCCCGGTAGATGTGCGTACCATCGTACGATAACCGTGCAATGCGAAGGGCAACATCTCGTGCCTGTCTTTGTATGTCACAACCATCTTCTGAACTATCTTCTTGATATTCTTATTGGCCGCCTTGACGGCTCCATTCATCTTGGGCCGATAGGGAGATGAGTTATGATGCTCAATCTTGAAATTCTGGCACAATTCCTTCATCATCTTGTTATTCAAGTTCGAACCATTGTCAGTAATGATTCTTTCAAGAATTCCGTAACGACAGATGATTTCCTTTTTGATAAATCGGGCTACTACTTGCTTGGTAACATTGGCGTAAGACGCTGCTTCGACCCATTTGGTGAAGTAATCGATAGCTACCAAGATGAATCGGTGTCCGTTGGATGCGGTGGGCTCAATTTTGCCAATCATATCTATGCCCCACATGGAGAAAGGCCACGGGGACGCCATAACGTTCAGAGGGCTCGGCGGCACATGAATCTTGTCTGCGTAAATCTGGCATTTATGGCATTTCTTCGCAAACTTGAAACAATCTTTTTCCATCGTCAGCCAATAATACCCTGCTCGTAATAACTTTCGAGACATAGCATATCCGCCGGCATGCGTGCCAAAGGTACCCTCGTGGACCTCTTCCATAAGCAGATTAGCTTCTTTCTCATCCACACATCGTAATAGCACCAAATTGTAGTTTCTCATGTACATAACACCATCTGGATTCAAGTAGAAATTGTCAGCCAATCTCCTAAGAGTCTTCTTATCGCGGCCGGATGCCCCAGTCGGATACTCTTGGTTCTTTAGGAAATTCTGGATATCAAAATACCACGGCTTGCCATCGGAAGCTTCCTCAATGGCGAATATGAAAGCGGGCCTATCAAGGCAAGAGATAACTATCCTGGGAGCCTCATTCCAGAAGTTAACTTTGTACATTGAAGACAACGTCGCAAGAGCGTCAGCCATCTGGTTTTCTGCCCGTGGCACATGGTGAAACTCTACTCTGTCAAAGAAAGGTAACAACCTCCTTGCATAATTCATGTACGGTATCAGATTAGGCTGACGAGTCTCCCATTCTCCTTTGATATGGTTCACGACTAACGTGGAGTCTCCATACACATCAAGATTTTTAATCCTCAAATCAATAGCCTCCTCGAGACCCATGATACACGCCTCATATTCAGCCTCATTATTGGTAACTGGAAATGTCAATCTGGCAGTGAACGGGATGTGCGTCCCATGGGGAGTAGTAATGATTGCCCCAATCCCACTTCCGTATGAATTAACAGCCCCGTCAAAGATCAATTGCCTTTGGGAATTCCGCTCAGGACCTTCACCATGCAACGGCTCCTCGCAGTCTTTCATCTTTAAGTACATGATATCCTCGTCAGGAAAATCAAACTTCATCGGCTGGTAATCATCGATTGGCTGCTCGACAAGGTACTCTGACAGCACGCTACCTTTGATAGCCTTTTGCGAAACATACTGTATATCGTACTCTGCCAGTACCATCTGCCATCGGGCAATCCTTCCTGAAAGCGCCTGTTTCTCAAAGACATATTTGATTGCATCCATCTTCGAAATTAACATGGTTGTATGATTTAGCATGTATTGTCTCAGACGTTTGGCAGCCCAAGCAAGTGCACAACACGTCTTTTTGAGCATTGAGTAACGGGATTCACAATCTGTGAACTTTTTACTCAAATAATAGATCGCATGCTCTTTTCGTCCCGTCTCGTCATGTTGACCGAGAACACAACCCATATTGTTCTCAAGAACCGTCAAGTACATGATCAGCGGTCTTCCGGCTACTAGGGGTATCAATACCGGAGGCTCCTGCAAGTATTCTTTTATTTTTTCAAACGCCTTCTGACAGTTTTCGTCCCAGACAATCGCTTGATCTTTTTTCAACAGTTTAAACATCGGTTCACACGTGGCTGTAAGGTGAGATATGAACCGGGCAATGTAGTTTAACCTCCCCAAAAAGCCATGAACCTCTTTCTCTGTTCTTGGCGTTGGCATTTCTTGTATAACCTTTATTTTTGCAGGATCAACCTCAATTCCCCTTTCACTAACAATGAACCCCAGTAGCTTTCCAGATCTCACCCCGAAGGTGCACTTATTAGAATTCAGCCTCAGCCTGAATTTCCTAAGCCTCTCAAACAATTTCAGAAGATTCACCAGATGTTCTTCCTCCGTCTGGGATTTGGCAATCATATCGTCAACATAGACCTCAATCTCTTTATGCATCATGTCATGAAAGAGCATCGTTATAACACGCTGATATGTTGCCCCAACGTTCTTCAAACCAAAGGGCATCACTTTGTAGCAGAACGTTCCCCACGGGGTAATGAAAGTTGTTTTCTCGATATCCTTCAGCGCCATCTTAATCTTATTATAGCCCAAAAAGTCGTCCATGAAGGAAAACACAGAGAATTAAGCAGTATTGTCGACCAATACATCAATATGAGAAAGCGGGAAGTCATCCTTAGGGCTCGCCTTGTTCAGATCCCGGTAGTCAACGCACATCCGTACCTTACCGTCTTTCTTTGGTACAGGTACTATATTGGTGACCCAAGGAGGGTAAGTTGTAACAGCTAGAAAACCAGCGTCCCACTATTTCTGTACTTCCTCTTTAATCTTTACGGCCATATCTGGTTTCGTTCTTCTGAGCTTTTGCTTGACCGGAGGACATTCTTCATGCAATGGCAAGCGGTGGACCACAATATCAGTGTCTAACCCAAGCATATCATCATAAGACCAAGCAAAGATGTCACTATACTCTCGAAGCATCTCGACAAGTCTCTGCTTGATATCGCTTTGCAGCGCAGCCTCTATTCGGACATTCCTGACATCTTCTTCCGAACCCAAATTAACGACTTCAATTTCCTTCTGATGAGGCAGAATGATCTTCTCTTCTTATCTTAAAAGTCGAGTCATCTCTTCTGGTAAGTCATCATCCTCAACAATCTCTTCCTCGGCTTGAAATATCGGGTGCTCAAAGTCGAAGCGAGTCATAGGGAGTTCTTAATCGGTGTCATCTGAAATATGGATCCTGCAAGAGAAATGGTTAAATGCTTCAAATGATACGCAAACGAAGCATACAACCACATTTCCATTTTATTAATAAAAATAAAAAGCAGAAAAACAGGGATCACAAAATTTGCATGAGAAAAACGCCTTTATTTGATGATTAAAGCAAAGCATACACATAAACAAGTAGGCCCTGAAACAAAATCACTATGCCCTGGGTAGGACATAGGATTGTACAATAATCGAAAAAATAAGGCATTACTGTTTCGTCGTCACTTGAATAAAGTCCTGAATAGACCAGTTGCATAGGCTTTGTCCTGGCTCGCTGGGCTTGATCTAGGAATCCATGTCACAATCGCTATCTCCATCCTCACTGTCAGACACAACATTAATCGTTTCAAAACAGCCTCCACCTGAAGTAAACACAATCGGGCCCTTGAACTTTGGCGTGCTCTGTGATGAAGATGACGACGACGGGTGATATCCCAAGCCGAACTTGTCCTGCTTAACAGGAATCTCCAGGACTTGGCCCCAACCTTTAGTCTCCCCGGCCTGAACTACCGCTTGGGCTTCTCTGTATGAAGACATAGCCACCTCTGGCCCATTTCTTATGACAGGAGACATATCTCTGATCTGCACCCCTTCAAAGGCTTGGCACAATGTCTCATGGATCTCACCGTCCACTTCGACATATTTGAATGATGACAAGTGACTTACCAGGATGTCTTCTTGAATATACCACCATCCTATCATAAGTGCACTCGAGTCCGGGTATAGGACCGTCTCACCACTCAAAGCACCCAATATCCAACATACAAATATATTGATAAATATACATGTTAAGCAAATATTCACAAATATAACATAGAATTTAAACAAAATAGGCTAACCCTCAAATTAAGTAAGTGGTCCCCAGTGAAGTCGACATTTCTGTTGCGGTGAGAATCGTGATACCAAGCTATTGATTAACTTAATCTTTAATTCTTAGATTACAACCGATCTTTAATTTATCCAAAGGAAAGGTCTAAAGAAAGAAAAACCCTTTTCGCGATGTAACAACAACGCTAAGAGATTCGGGGATCGGGGGTTGGTTATGTCTAGGGTAGGTATTTCACATCCTAAACATCTGTAGTACTCTACAGGAACCTTTTGTTTGCATGCTAAGTTTGCTAAATGTTTGCTATGGGTTGGGATTGGGTAAAGGTGTAGGTTAAAACCTAAAGATAGTTTCTAAGTTTGCTTGCAAAGACGTCGCGTCCTCTGCCTACGTATCCTAACTAGGATAGAATCAGAGCAATCGTAGTTCACCTCATAAGGGATGAAGAACACTTGATTATGATCAAGGTTCAAAGGGGAACAAACATTTCAATGCTTGTGTAGAGTTTAACAAAACTCTCTAGGTCTATGTTGAACTCTCAAGAAGGGGAAGTAAGTAATCATTTTTATGATTCTTACATAGAGTTTACAAACTCTATCCTAGGGTTCTAATTGAAGAACACTCCTAGTGTAGGTTAGTTTTCTAGACTTAAAGCAAAGTCTAATGGTTTGAATGTTCTAACTTAACTAAGTTATGGTTGAAGATGACTTCACAAAGTCAAGGGAGGGGTAAATGAGCTATCCAATGACACAAAGGTCAAGGGAGAGACTTTTCCTTTGGAAGGAGAGAGGGGGAGACAACTTGGATGAGAACTAGAAAGTTCCATCACTTGGGGAGGCAATACTTAACAAAGCAAGATTTCAAATGAGCAATATGAGATAAGATCAAGACAAGTAAGCATGCAAATTACAATGAGCATATACTTCAAGTGATATCAAGGGTTACAACCGATAGTCAATCATCTTAACAAAGATTTGGGGCATATCTTAACAAAGATTGAAGCATGATAAAGGTAACAACCATATGAATAAATCACAATTTAAAAGTAGGCAGGTCATAAGTTAAAAGCATAGTAAATGTGACAACAATGTGCATAGATGACAATCAAACACAATTAAATCAGTTTAAACCTCATAATTTAGAAGGGAAAATGGAAAGGAAATCACTTAACCAAGTAAAGATGATGAAAGTATAAAGGTAACAACCAATAAAGGAGTATGTCATAAGTGAAAATGTATGGATGACAATCAAGGCAAGTAATCAAGCAAGAATCGTATCGACAGATCGCGCTTTAAAGTAAACACAGGTAAAAAGGGATATTTTATGGTAACAACCAAATGAGAAAACCCTAACATGTTTACTAACATAAAAGAAATGAGAATGAATAAATATCTTAACAAAAATGATCATGGTGAAAAAGAAATTCATCTGCATACGGGAGATAACGATCTCGATACAAAGGCAACTTGCAAGCAACCAAAAGGCATGAAAATTTGAACAAACATGGAATTAAAAAAATCACATGAAAGTACACATCTAGATAAACACAATGCAAAAAGAATGGGTTCAAAATGATTAAAAATGAGTGAGATATGAATTTTCAAAGATTGGATGAAAAATTACAAAAAATAAATAAAAGGGTTGCCCTCCTCAGTGTTGCACCCCAAAATTTGACTAACAATTATTTATCCATCAAGTGTTTGCAAGGTGATACCTTCACCAGAAAGTTCAAGAGATCCTCAGAGGAATGGGTTGTGTGCTTCATAGCTTGAGAGTTGTGGGTGCTCCTCAGACGATTCTGAGACTTTGAGAATGAACTTGATGTTTTGAGAAAGTGTATGAGAGGTCTTGAAAGCCATTGTGAGCCCAGAGAGGTCATTATGCAAGAATTCTGAAGATTCAACCATGAATGGTAGAATTAGGGTTTTGACTGGGTCAACCCTAGGATAACTGAAGATTTGGAGAAGGTTGAGACCTAATCCAAGGGCCATGAGATCATGGAATGATGCATAGAGATGTTACAAAGATGATTCCTAGACCAACTCATCATGATTGAGGAGTTTGAGAAGTTTTGAGTCAGGGTTTCTGAGGATTGTCAGTGGAAAAACCCTAATTTGATCCCTATTTTCCAGGCAGTTTTAGCTCTAGATGTGATTGATATCTCATCTTCCCCACAACATGAATGTTGTAGAGCTTGTTCTTAGCTTTAATTTGAGGGGTGGAAGTCCTTGATAGGATTTGTGGAACTCAACTTATGGTTTGAACAAGACAGGGGTATTTTGGTCATTTGTCAATTATAGGTCATTTTAAGTAAAGGCCATATCTCCTATTTCCAAGCCTCAAATGGAAAAACTCAAAACATGAAAGTTGTTCAAAATGGGATTTTAAGTCTAGAAAGAAGGTCATGAATTGTTGGAAAAGCTCATAGCATGAATTTTTAAAAAGTGGTTCAAATGGCTTGTAAATGGCTTATAAGTTGAAAAAGTTGAATTTGAAAATTGGTTTGGGAGATCTAGGAATCCAAAATAGGTCATCCAATATATCATTTTGACTGGAAATGTCATTTTGAAAACAATGGTTCAGCCACAATTTTGGTTTGAGGGCCTAAAAATGAACTTACTTTGGAAATTCATTACTTGCATATTAAGGTACCATAGTAGAATGTAAGGGAAGTGCAAAGAATCAGCATGTGAGCTCATATTCTCTTCAATAACTCATGGAATGAGAATTTCAGAAGTGTTTAAGGAGGGATTAAAGGAGATATCATGAGATAGTAAAATGCCATAACATGAGATATACTTGAAGTTTCTAGAAGTCTCCAAGATCATTCCAAAAGCTTTTAGATCATTCCATCCATCCTCTATATATTGAAGTGAGTCCATTATTGCAAGGGGTTGGTGACTCTAGAGTGAAAAAGTGGAGAATTTCCTTATAACTTCAAGTGCAAGTAAGAAGACAATTGCTCATACAGCTGCAAATCAACTCACTCTTCTTCTCCATTCATGATCCTGTGAGCTTGGTGAGTGTATGCAAGGAGGTTCAGGGGCTCATCCAAGGAGATTTGATGGTGTATCATTGAAGTTGCAAGAATCTATATCAGATTTGGACCTCATAATACAAGCTTTCTCCTCAAGTTTTTTTGCATACAGAAAGATCTACCTATCACAAGGATCAGTTTTGAAGCATTGCAAGCCTTGAAGTGCAAGAATTCATAGCTGTTTCACCAAGAACTCAAGGTATGAAGTTCCACTCGAGCACTCCTATTTATGCCATGTTAGTGTATGTTTTTAGTTTAGAAATGCTAGGTTAGGATAATAGATCAAGTGCACAATCTGTTGTAACCATTAGTGAATGTTAGGGTTAGGGCAGTGAAAATGTCTTGATATAGAACTCTTGATTTAGGGCGCTATAATCCTGGTTCTTATGTTTAGATTGCTCAACATGGCATATAGATTACAATAGGGTAAGTTTTAGCAAGTTTCCTTGGTATTCATCTCAGGTGCGATTCATGGTGCCCAGAACTTCTAGTTATCGGTTTTAGTTATAGAGGGATTTTCAAGAGGAACTGAGCCCATGATCTTGTAGAGGGCATTGAGAGGGTTGATTTTGCTCTTTGGATCATGGTGATTGGTTGAGGGACGAGTGAGAACGAGGAGGTAGAACACGCGTGCATGGGAAGCCAAAACCTGCAAACCCTAGATATAATTTGGGGACGATGGCTATCCATCGTTGGATCCAGGTCAATTGTTGACTCGTTCACTGCATCCAACGGCTCGGATTGAACAACAAAATTGGAGGGAAATTTCAAAAATGGAAACGTCGTCGTTTTGATTAGTGGGGGCGCCTGGGCTTATCCCGTGTTCTATTCGCACCCCACCAAGTCTGGCCCACTTGTAATCCAACTAGCGTGTCCTTCTATTTGCACCCCATCCCCTTTATTTTGTTTTCTTTTATTTTTAATTCTTTTAATATTTCTTGTTCTTTAAAAATTCATATAAAATAGAAAATTTAATATTTTTTAATTATTGTTTTTTTCATGTGTTCATAAATCTGTCTAGAAAAATATAGATAAATAAAATGTCCATTTTATCTTCTTTTCATATTTTTAATAGATTTTTCTTTTAAATAGCTTTTATAATGTTTAGTTTGATATCATGATTTTGTAGATTTTCTTTTAGGACTTTCCCTTAGGATTTTTAACTCATTCTTTTTTGTGTAATTAGATATTGAATCATAGTTCCCCATAGGATTTAATTCTTGATTTTTAGATTAGATTTTGATTAGTTTAATTAGGGTAGCATTAGGGTATCCTAATTAGGGTTTAGGTTGTGCATAGGTAAGGAGATTCATTTTCTTTAAATAGTTTTGCCTTGATTCTTGAGTAGGGGCATATGTGGATGTTATGGGTAGATGTTGTAGACCCTTGTGAATAATTGATAGATTTTTCCCCATTGGTTTAGTATTTTTAGGTATTTGCTGAAGTTAGCTGATGATTTTGTCTGTCCTGTGGTTATCTGTTCATCTCTGGGGTTTATTGTGGGGAATTTGTTGTGGGGCTTGTGTTGTCTTGAAGATCTTGTTGGAGAGCATGATGAAGTGAAGATTGTAGATCAAGACTCAGAGACCCAGAGCTTGGACTATTCCCTGTCTGTGAGGTTTGAGATCCTGAAGTTTGAAGGAAGTTCATGGTACTTTCCTGAGGAAGGCACTATGAATGACTTTCATTCTTTCTTCTCACCTCTTTCTCAAGTATCCAATGATGTTGGAGCCAACTTGTGAGTTTAATTTCTCCTGAGGAGGAATGTAAACTGATCACAGTTGTTGAGCCACATAGGATACAACTCCTAAGTGGAAGCCTCCTAGTACTTTCTTGAGGAAAGTCCTATGGGTCTATTCACTTAGTTCCATTAGTTTGTCTAGGATTTCTCAAGTACCCAATGATGTTGGAGCCAACTTGTGAGTTTAATTTCTCCTGAGGAGGAATGTGAACTGATCACAGTTGTTGAACCACATAGGATACAATTCCTAAGTGGAAGCCTCCTAGTACTTTCCTGAGGAAGGTCCTATGGGTCTATTCACTTAGTTCCACTAGTTCAGATAGGATTTCCTAAATATCCAGTGATGTTGGAGCCTGCTTGTGAGTTTAATTTCTCCTGAGGAGGAATGTAAACTGATCACAGTGGTTGAGCCACATAGGATATGATTCCTGAGTATACACCTCCTGGTGCTTTCCTGAGGAAGACACTATGAGTCTGCTTACTTATCTCCCTGTCTTTGGTAAGCTTGTTCTGAAGCTTGAAGGCTGGGATTGATTTCTTTTGGTTAGGTTTTGCTTTAGGGCTTTGCTTAGATTTGATTAGATTCTGTGTTAGGGTTAGGATTAGATGATTCTTTCTCAAGTGTGTTTGTTTGCCTGATGGCACTTCATTTCCTTTATCTGGTTATTGCTTGATAGCATGTTGTTTATTTTCAGTATGATTACTGTTATTTCATGACTGGCTTGAGGTCGAGACGAGCTTGTGGAGGCTGAAGCCCCACACACATTTCCTCCCTCACTTGCATTGCATGCATTTTACTGTTAAAGTTGATGCTTTTGTCTGTTTTGGTGTATCATTGATATGATCCCTTAGGACTCTCATTTCCTCTGATGAGGATTTGATGATAGACTTTTAGGTTGAAACCTATGCATGACAACATCTAGGAGTTCCCTGTTCAAACCTCAACCATAGGATGAATCCATGGCATGACAATAGTAGGACTTGATAGTCTCCCTCCTAGTTGGGGCCTGTTCTCTTCTCATCTCGAAGCAGTTTAAGATACAGTAATCATGAATGATTTCTTTCGTACGTTACGAGCCTTAAGCTATCTGAGAAAGGACGCATTCCCTCTCAGGTCATAGTCTCTAGTGTGGTTGAAATCGCAAACATAATAAAAAAAACACTTCTTTTAGGAGATAACCCGTAGTTAGCCGAACTACGTTCGCTCTGATCTTTCATACCAGATGAAAGTACGTAGGCATAGGATGCGACATCCTAGCGAGTAACCTTCCCCACCTTAACCCGTAGTTAGCCGAACTACGTTGACTCTGATTTCTCATTCTCTGATGAGAATACGTAGGCATAAAGCGCGATGCTTTGCCGAGTCATTTTTCTTTTCTTTTCCAGCCAGCCTTGATAGGTAGATAGATTATAACCAACCCGTCCAAGTAAACAAACAAGCGAGGATCCCGTCGAGTACGACGGACGTGAGGGGTGCTAATACCTTCCCCTTGCGTAACCGACTCCCGAACCCAGACAATGATTGCGATGACCTTGTCTTACCCTTTTTCGTCAGGTTTTTCCGATCGTTTCCTTTCCCGCTCTGAGGGATAAATAACGAAAGGTGGCGACTCTTCTGTCATGCCGGCACCTTATTTTCGCGCAAGCGACAACTGGCGACTCTGCTGGGGATCGAACCCAGAATCTCTGGTTCTCCGGTTCCCTATGAGAGTCAATCCTATAGTTTGTGTGTTTGCTTGTTGGGTTGCGTTTATTTATCGCATTTTTACTTCCCGCACTTTATTTCCCGCATTTTATTTCCAGTTTGATATGATTATCTGTGCTGCTGTGGAAGAGGGATGTTACTGTGAGTGAAAAGCCGGACCTGGGCTTGAGTACACACCTAGATATAGTTGCGGAGAAGTAGTAGACGAACCTGTCTGCTGAGCAGGCACAGTTCCCTACGAAAATCTGCGCTCAGACGAGATTCTTGCAGAGGTGCTCCTTTCCGGTCCTGAGGATTTGAGGGGAGTCCAGACGTGAGGATTGTCGACTCTGGGGACCGATCATTTGGAAATCAGCTAAGTGAGGCCTCTTCATGACTTGATGATGCCACTCCTTCTGGGAATCGTATTGTCACTCATGAAAGTCTGTGACGCTGATGACCGCATAGGATGCTGTACCTTTGTCCGTGGATTAGGTCCATACCTGTGAGTGGGGTCGGGACATTGCAGGAAACTTATACCCTCAGACCACCTGGTTTTCTTGACAGTAGATCAGTTATGTTGGTATCAGGGTTCTCGGTGGCAGATTTGACTGTTCTTGACAGAGCAAGTTTTGATTAGAGGATTGTATCATCGGGTGTATGTCTGTTCTTGATAGAGCAGGCTTTGATCAGTGTATTATCATCAGTGGTTTGTCTTGAATGGAGCAGATTTTGAGTGGGATCTGAAGATCTCATCAGCAGCTGCGTGTTTGTTCTGGGTAGGGCAGATTTTTGATTTGGGGTCTGAAGACTTCATCAGCGGACGTTTTCTGATCATACGTCCTCGGTCCTTATTATCTTACTCTCGACAGAACAGAATTTTGATCTCGATCCTATCAGATGGTTATTCTCAGCAGATCAGATCAGTGGTTTTACACCGGGGTTTTCTTCTCATCAGTGATTATTGACCCAGAATCCCCACAGCAGTTACCTGGATATATTATTGCATGACTGCATGTTGCATTAGCTTGCATATTCATTAGCATGTGTCTGTGCTGCAGGCGCGTTTCGTACCCTGATTCTGGTGTCCCGAGCAATATGAGATATTTTCTTCCATGAATAGATCCAGTCTTATCATTGCATTGACACTATGTTGGCACATTGACACCAAAATTAGGGGTGAGCTCCTGAACGTGAAGACACCCATGGCATTAGCATAATTCATCTTGCATGACAGAAGCCGGGGCTTGTCTTCTAACCCTTGTGTTTGCAGGTTTGACTCAGAATCAAGCAGCTCATATTGATGGAGCAGGTACAAGCTAAACTGGGGAAAATCCAAAGCCAGCTGGGGCAGGTCATGAATGACATACGGGCAGTGCGTCTGGACCAGTAAGTACTCAGAGAGGAGAATCAGCAGCTGCAGAATCAGTTGAGCTTTCTCATGGGAGTGGTGAGAAGTATGCTAAATAAGGAGAGTGGTCAAGCACCCAAGGTGGAGCCCAAAGTGCTTCCTCCGTTACCGTCAGTGCCACTTGTGCTGAAGCCAAGTGGACCTCATGGACCCTCTACACAGCATGAAGCTCGAGGCCTGTCTCGTCAGCAGCCGCGCCAAGCATCTCAGAATAACCCTGGAGGTTATAGTCAAAAGAAGAAGCTACTTGATAGAGCTGTGGACCCACTACCTGTGAGTTATGCCCAGTTGTTGCCACTGTTGGTTCAGAACCGTGTTCTCAAGCTTCGGACCTCGGATCCACCAGATGACATGTCACCAGACATTGATCTCAGCATGCGTTGTGATTTCCACTCAGGAGCACCAGGGCACCATGTTGAAACATGTAAGGTTCTTAAGAATAAGATTCAAGACCTTATTGACTCAAGGGCAATCAGGCTTGTGCCGGGCGGCATGAGAGCATCGGGAAAGTTCATCCCATATCCTGCAGAAGAAGTGAATAATTCCATTCCCTTGCCTGAAGCTGAGAAAGACCTTGAATACGTCCCTCAACCTTTGGTGACTGAATCGCCTCGCTCGCAGTTTCTGCCGGGATCAAGCTCAAGGGCGCAAGCGCCTAAACAAGGGACCATTGCCACTCAGAAACGACGACCTCTTACTCTTGGGCGGAAGAAATCCCAGCACCGGGATCACAAGAGACCTCGCAACCACTTAGAGCAAAGGAATGCTTCTTTCCATCCAGTGCCTGTGCCGTATAGCTAGATTCTTCCGCTGTTGGTTCAGAATTCCTTGGTGGAACCGAAAGCTCTCAAGCCCGTGCCAGAGCCTTACCCTCCAGGGTACAATCCTCATGCTCAGTGTGGCTACCATGGTGGATCTCCGGGGCATTCAACTGAAGATTGCAAGGCTTTTCAGGCGAAAGTGCAACAATTGATCGACCAAGGGTGTATTTCCTTTCCAGACGGAGTTTTGGTTGTACGTGACAACCTCTCAGCTGTTTGAGCTCGCAGATTCAGAGGGTTATTTCCAAAAGCCAGTGATCCAGACAGGCAGACGTCCTCAGCATTGGCAGTCCTCGGACTTTTTTACCATTTGCATTTGTAGTTTCTTTTCTGTTAGTCACTACTTGCTGTTAAACATTGTATGTTTCGAATGGTGATGTTAATAAAGTGACTATGCATTTTTTCTGAATTAGTTATGTCGTTGTCACTCGTTTACTGCATTGCACTGACACTTGCATTTTATTTACTCCACTTTATCACTATGATTAGCAATGAGTGGAGGGAGGATGATGAAAATGAATACTCATAACCAATGATCGTATTGCTTTCAGATAAAACCTAGCCGATGACGTACAAGGCATTGCTTCAAATCCCTAAACACCGGAGAGATAAGGAAGAGAATCCCTTGTTAACCACTTCGAGCCAAGAAGTAGGAGTTTCTTTCGGATTTTTAAACCCTCACATCTTAACCCGGGGCAGGGTAGTTGTCAGTTAGCTTGATCGAGCGTTCAAGTCTTATAGAGGAGTGTTGTCCTTCGAGGACCAATCACATCATATTCCTCGCCAGAGGTCGTACCTCATCAACCACAATGGTTAAACCTCACCAATCAGGAGTGAGACGGTTACAATCCTTTCGGAGCAATCAAGGCAACCGGTGTCACACGACTCGTTCCAAAAGAAAAAGAAAAAAAGAATAAGAAAGCCCGCTAAGTAAAAAAGAAAAGCTAGAAAGCAAATACTTAGGCAAAAATCAGGGTATCCCGCTGGACTTCAAAAGAAAAAAATCGAAAAGAACTCAAAAGGAGTCAGTCCAGGCAAAAGTTAGGGAATCAAAAGAATGAAAAAGAAAGGATATAAAGAGAAAAATCCTCAAACAAGGACAAAGTCGTGTAGATACAGGCGCCGAAAACGAAAAAGGAGTAACTGTCACTCCGAAACACCTTGCGAATTCTTTAACCAGTTGTTCTCAATGTTCAACATACCTCTCGAAGAGGAGAGCGCTCGAGCTAAGTTAACTAGACTTTAGGATCGGAGAACATCACGTAGAAGGGGTGGGTACAAATCATAATTTGAGCCAAATATCCTTTGTTTCACGAACCGTGAACCCGACCACGATACAACCCTTAAAAGACCTAATTGAGGCAGGGTTTATTCTGAGAGCGCATTACGATAAGGTTGAGTAACCTGACTCCTTCATGATTTGCTAATCATATCCTTATTGCATTTTTCACTGATTACATCAGCACTACGTTTGAACTCTTGAGTTCATTCGTCACTCACTAGCATGACACGTAAATGAGTGACAATACAACATTTTTTCGAAATTTGCATGAACGCTGCATTAGAGTTACCATTCGTGAATAAACAATTTTGATTGCAGGTTGGTAGCTGATACGAAGGAACTTCCACAGGGAATAGTCAATCAGGACTGAATCGCCAGAGGTCTGGATCGGAACGGTGCGCTGTGAAGCCCTGTGAATTTGGGGCAATGACTTCCTGTGAGGTTGGAATCAGTTTATCCGAGGACAAGTCCCGGAGCATCAGTTGATTATGGGGCAGTTTATGCAAGAATCAGTTGATCGGAAGTGAATTTTCTCGAGACCCAATCAGGGGCAGTTATCCATAATTCTTGCGATTTAAGGGCATATCCCTCCAGTGTTCGATCAGAGCATGTTGAGTCGCTCATCGCTCGTTCAGGGGCAAACTACTTCAGAGGTATTGAAGCCGACCATGCTGAGAGTTGATTAGTTGAAGATGAATCCTCCCGTTGTGCAGATGCTGGGGCAAGCCCTCTGAAGATTGTCTTGTTGCTAGTTGTTTTCGGCTCAGAATGAATTATTCCCAAAGGTCGAATTGGGGCAAGTTGAATTGCGCTGGGGCAGGTTGTTCAAATGAGTTTGTTCACCCTAGCAAGAATTGAGTATCGGGGAATCGTGTCATTACCCCGCCAAAACCTGAACCTTCTGAAGAAGCCTTGCGGTCATTGGATTGCTATCCTCCAGCCTAACCTGTTACTTGACTCCATGATTAGTAGCCTGTATTCCCTGGGTTGACGTTGTTGAATCAGGATTGTTTCTCAGCAGAGATGTACGGTTTGAAGTTGTCTCCCCTGAGCAGTTTGAGGTTGCAGCAAATGGAGATGGCGTTTATCCCTTATCAGATTAGGGTCAAGATTGCCCTCAGCAGACCAGGATTGATATTCCCCGAAGCAGGGCAAGTCCTCCTTCTCCAGCAGAGTTCAGTAGTCTCTCCTCCGCAAAGTCTGAACGCAGAATGGTGAGCATTGATATATCTTCCCCATGCAGAGATGATTCTCTTCCCCAAGCAGACGCATCCTGAAGGAATGTCGCCTCATCAGCTGCGCCAAGCACCGAAGAATGATGTCGTCTTTCCCCAACACCGGGTCACAAGTGCAGATTTCATAGAAGTGTTCGGGTGCCGAAGCTCGTGTTTCCCCAGTAAAGTCTCCAGTGGAATTGAGATTCCTCACCAGAGTCATGCTCTCTCCTGAAGTTGGATGATTCCCTCTTCCCCAGTAGAGTGTTGGAACAACTGATGTTGTAGTCCCCGACAGAGTCGTATACTCTCCCCCCAAGTCAGATGATTCTTTCTTCCCCGGCGAAATTGAAATTCCTCCCCGGAGTCGCACTCTCTCCAGCGAAGCAGAATGACTTCTCCTTCCTCAACCGAGTTTGCAGACGTCCAAGAGAGCCGAGTCCTTGGAAGTTGATCATGATTAGTTTTCCCCAGCGGAGTGGTGAGCAGCTGAAGTTGTCCCCCCCACAGAGCGGTTATCCCCAGAAGAGTAGTCGAGACGGCCGCACAGTTCATTCTCGCGATTGATATCAGCAAGTCCAGGTTCTCGCAGAGCTTCGTCCCCTGCAGAAATCAGCTGAAGTTTGTTTTCCATGCAGCAGTCCGCGGAAGATCAGTTCCCCAGACAGAGCCTGATTGATATTGGCGTGTCCACGTTCTCCTCAGCAGGATGATTCCTCTGTCTGAGTAGTTCTTTCTCCTTGACAGGAGAATTCCCCTTCGGCATTTATTTTGCTGACGGGATCGCATCATTGTGCATGACTGCATGGCATTTAACATAGCATAGCATTGTGCATGATTGCATAGCATTGTGTATGATTGCATAGCATTTAGCATAAAACGCATAGTATTCCCACCGTGTGGGGCATAGCGCAGAAGCATATGCATCATGAGCATGATCTGGGTCATTGTTATTCTTGCCTTACAGGTTTTCAGCCGAAGGATCAGTTGCTCAGGATGATTCCTGATATTCTCTCCAATAAGGTCGCTTTCTTAGGATGATTCTTAAGACCCCGGTGTAATCCCCACGGTCGCTCGCTCAAGATGATTTTTGAGATCCCCAGCGAAGTCTTCAGTTCGAGACGATTCTTGAAGTCCTCAGCAGGGCCGTTTGCTTAAGGTGATTCTTAAGACCTCAGCGCAATTTCTCGAGTTGTTTGCTTAGTATGATTCTTGAGCTCCCCAGTAGCATCCCCAGCAAGAGTTGCCCAGGAAGACTCCTGGAATACCCAGCAGAATAAAGTCTCCAGAATGGTTATCGGTTCAGGATGATTCTTGAAGGTGCCCGACGGAGCTGCTTGTTCAAGATGATCCTTGAAGTCCGTAGCAGCGTGATATGTCTGCTCCAACAGTGATGTCTAATCTGAAGATTGACTTCGTAGACGCCTGAAGGTGGTATCAGAAGGTTCCTGTGAGCTCAGATGTCCTTGTTGATGAATCAACATGTGGCTGAGGACAAGGTTCCAAAGCTTATGGATATGGCAAAGTGATCCGTGTTGGCCTGAAGACCAAGTCAGTTGTCCTGAGGTGATGATTGATTGCGATCAAGTGAATAGTATTTCTTCTGACTGAAGTCGAAGATGTTTTTCCAGCTGAAGCGGAGTTTTGCCTGAAGGCAAAGTGTTGAATCCCCGTAGAGTCATGAATGGCTCAGGGTACCATTTCTTTGACTGAAGTCACAGATTTCCTAAGCTGAAGCGAAGGTGCCTGAGGGCAAGGTTATCCCCAAGGTCATGACCGACCTAGGATTCATTTTTTGGACTGAAGGCCGAAATATATCCCTGACTGAAGTCACGGATACTCTATAGCAGAGGTGGAGTTACCTGAAGGTAGATCCATGTATCCTTGAAGGCCAAGGACCATTTCTTTAGACTGAAGTCGAAGATACCTCCTGCAGAGTGGCCAGGGGCCAGGGTTTCATTCATCTTCGGAAGAGCTTGAAGATTATCCAGCGGATCTGGAGTGGCCAGGGGCCAGGGTTTCATCTACCTTCAGAAATACTTGAAGATTCTCCAGCGGATCTGGAGTGGCCAGGGGCCAGGGTTGCATATATCTTTAATGTTGAAGTTCTACGGCAGGCAGTGTGCAGCAGTATTCCGACGTTCGTTATGGTTCTGAGGGTGAACCCCAGATCAGAGTGTGCTCGGTTAAGTCTCTCATTCCCAGCGGAGTAGTTTCAAATACGCAAGTGTACATTTTGTTCCATTCACCAGGGGTGAACCCCAGGTCAGAGTTGTTCAGGGTTGCATTTTGTCCAGCGGCGAGGTTGGATGTTTGTTCGACGGCGAGGTTAGATCATCATTTGTCCAGCGGCGAGGTTGGATGTTTGTTCGACGGCGAGGTTGAACGTTTGGATTTGACGGCGAGGTCAGATCATCATTTGTCCAGCGGCGAGGTTGGATGTTTGTTCGACGGCGAGGTTGAACGGTTGGATTTGACGGCGAGGTCAGATCATCATTTGTCCGGCGGCGAGGTTGGATGTTTGTTCGACGGCGAGGTTGAACGGTTGGATTTGACGGCGAGGTCAGATCATCATTTTTCCAGCGGCGAGGTTGGATGTTTGTTCGACGGCGAGGTTGAACGGTTGGATTTGACGGCGAGGTCAGATCATCATTTGTCCAGCGGCGAGGTTGGATGTTTGTTCGACGGCGAGGTTGAACGTTTGGATTTGACGGTGAGGTCAGATCATCATTTGTCCAGCAGCGAGGTTGGATGTTTGTTCGACGGCGAGGTTGAACGTTTGGATTTGACGGCGAGGTCAGATCATCATTTGTCCAGCGGCGAGGTTGGATGTTTGTTCGACGGCGAGGTTGAACGTTTGGATTTGATGGCGAGGTCAGATCATCATTGGTCCGGCGGTGAGGTTGGATGTTTGTTCGACGGCGAGGTTGAACGTTTGGATTTAACGGCGAGGTCAGATTATGTTTGTTCGACGGCGAGGTTGAATGTTTGTTTGACGGCGAGGTCAGACTCTTTAAATCCCCAGTAGAGATGATGTTTGTACGACGGCGATGTTAGGCGATGCAAATCCTTTGGTTCTCCAGCGGCGATGCGGGGTATTCGGTCAGATGTGTTTCTCCAGCAGCGATGCGGGGTATTCTGTCAGATGCAGTTCTCCAGCGGCGATGCGGGGTACTTTGTTCAGAGATGTATTTTCTCCAGCGGTGATGCGGGGTATTTTGTTCATTGATGTGTTTCTCCAGCGGCGATGTTGGGTATTTTGGTGATTCAGGTTTAGGTCTCCGGCGGCGATGTTGGATGCTTGTTTCCCCGAGTTATGGTTGTTCTTGACGGCGATGTCAGGTAATTTGGTGTTCCAGCGGCGATGTTGGGGGTTCCTCTGAATCTTGTCTGGCGATAATGTCAGGTGGTTTAGTCTTCCAACGGCGATGTAGGGAGTTGTGGTTGTCTGAAGGCGATATCAGAAGAAGTTAACGCGGATAACTGACAGCGATGTCAGATCATTATGTCTCCAGCTAGTTGTTGGGCAGCTAGTATTACAGTATTCGAAGATTTGTTCCCCGCAGAGTACCGTGTGCTCGCGCAGTTGGCAAATTTTCGGGTTTACCGATATTCAATCGTCTCGCACCTTGATTGGTTGAGAGCCGTTTGCTTCTCACCCAGTCAGGTTCAAGCCGTTTGAATAGGGGCAGCTGTTGCACCCCAAAATTTGACTAACAATTATTTATCCATCAAGTGTTTGCAAGGTGATACCTTCACCAGAAAGTTCAAGAGATCCTCAGAGGAATGGGTTGTGTGCTTCATAGCTTGAGAGTTGTGGGTGCTCCTCAGACGATTCTGAGACTTTGAGAATGAACTTGATGTTTTGAGAAAGTGTATGAGAGGTCTTGAAAGCCATTGTGAGCCCAGAGAGGTCATTATGCAAGAATTCTGAAGATTCAACCATGAATGGTAGAATTAGGGTTTTGACTGGGTCAACCCTAGGATAACTGAAGATTTGGAGAAGGTTGAGACCTAATCCAAGGGCCATGAGATCATGGAATGATGCATAGAGATGTTACAAAGATTATTCCTAGACCAACTCATCATGATTGAGGAGTTTGAGGAGTTTTGAGTCAGGGTTTCTGAGGATTGTCAGTGGAAAAACCCTAATTTGATCCCTATTTTCCAGGCAGTTTTAGCTCTAGATGTGATTGATATCTCATCTTCCCCACAACATGAATGTTGTAGAGCTTGTTCTTAGCTTTAATTTGAGGGGTGGAAGTCCTTGATAGGATTTGTGGAACTCAACTTATGGTTTGAACAAGACAGGGGTATTTTGGTCATTTGTCAGTTATAGGTCATTTTAAGTAAAGGCCATATCTCCTATTTCCAAGCCTCAAATGGAAAAACTCAAAACATGAAAGTTGTTCAAAATGGGATTTTAAGTCTAGAAAGAAGGTCATGAATTGTTGGAAAAGCTCATAGCATGAATTTTTAAAAAGTGGTTCAAATGGCTTGTAAATGGCTTATAAGTTGAAAAAGTTGAATTTGAAAATTGGTTTGGGAGATCTAGGAATCCAAAATAGGTCATCCAATATATCATTTTGACTGGAAATGTCATTTTGAAAACAATGGTTCATCCACAATTTTGGTTTGAGGGCCTAAAAATGAACTTACTTTGGAAATTCATTACTTGCATATTAAGGTACCATAGTAGAATGTAAGGGAAGTGCAAGGAATCAGCATGTGAGCTCATATTCTCTTCAATAACTCATGGAATGAGAATTTCAGAAGTGTTTAAGGAGGGATTAAAGGAGATATCATGAGATAGTAAAATGCCATAACATGAGATATACTTGAAGTTTCTAGAAGTCTCCAAGATCATTCCAAAAGCTTCTAGATCATTCCATCCATCCTCTATATATTGAAGTGAGTCCATTATTGCAAGGGGTTGGTGACTCTAGAGTGAAAAAGTGGAGAATTTACTTATAACTTCAAGTGCAAGTAAGAAGACAATTCCTCATACAGCTGCAAATCAACTCACTCTTCTTCTCCATTCATGATCCTGTGAGCCTGGTGAGTGTATGCAAGGAGGTTCAGGGGCTCATCCAAGGAGATTTGATGGTGTATCATTGAAGTTGCAAGAATCTATATCAGATTTGGACCTCATAATACAAGCTTTCTCCTCAAGTTTTTTTGCATACAGAAAGATCTACCTATCACAAGGATCAGTTTTGAAGCATTGCAAGCCTTGAAGTGCAAGAATTCATAGCTGTTTCACCAAGAACTCAAGGTATGAAGTTCCACACGAGCACTCCTATTTATGCCATGTTAGTGTATGTTTTTAGTTTAGAAATGCTAGGTTAGGATAATAGATCAAGTGCACAATCTGTTGTAACCATTAGTGAATGTTAGGGTTAGGGCAGTGAAAATGTCTTGATATAGAACTCTTGATTTAGGGCGCTATAATCCTGGTTCTTGTGTTTAGATTGCTCAGCATGGCATATAGATTAAAATAGGGTAAGTTTTAGCAAGTTTCCTTGGTATTCATCTCAGGTGCGATTCATGGTGCCCAGAACTTCTAGTTATCAGTTTTAGTTATAGAGGGATTTTCAAGAGGAACTGAGCCCATGATCTTGTAGAGGGCATTGAGAGGGTTGATTTTGCTCTTTGGATCATGGTGATTGGTTGAGGGACGAGTGAGAACGAGGAGGTATAACACGCGTGCATGGGAAGCCAAAACCTGCAAACCCTAGATATAATTTGGGGACGATGGCTATCCATCGTTGGATCCAGGTCAATTGTTGACTCGTTCACTGCATCCAACGGCTCGGATTGAACAACAAAATTGGAGGGAAATTTCAAAAATGGAAACGCCGTCGTTTTGATTAATGGGGGCGCTTGGGCTTATCCCGTGTTCTATTCGCACCCCACCAAGTCTGGCCCACTTGTAATCCAACTAGCGTGTCCTTCTATTTGCACCCCATCCCCTTTATTTTGTTTTCTTTTATTTTTAATTCTTTTAATATTTCTTGTTCTTTAAAAATTCATATAAAATATAAAATTTAATATTTTTTAATTCTTGTTTTTTTCATGTGTTCATAAATCTGTCTAGAAAAATATAGATAAATAAAATGTCCATTTTATCTTCTTTTCATATTTTTAATAGATTTTTCTTTTAAATAGCTTTTATAATGTTTAGTTTGATATCATGATTTTGTAGATTTTCTTTTAGGACTTTCCCTTAGGATTTTTAACTCATTCTTTTTTGTGTAATTAGATATTGAATCATAGTTCCCCATAGGATTTAATTCTTGATTTTTAGATTAGATTTTGATTAGTTTAATTAGGGTAGCATTAGGGTATCCTAATTAGGGTTTAGGTTGTGCATAGGTAAGGAGATTCATTTTCTTTAAATAGTTTTGCCTTGATTCTTGAGTAGGGGCATATGTGGATGTTATGGGTAGATGTTGTAGACCCTTGTGAATAATTGATAGATTTTTCCCCATTGGTTTAGTATTTTTAGGTATTTGCTGAAGTTAGCTGATGATTTTGTCTGTCCTGTGGTTATCTGTTCATCTCTGGGGTTTATTGTGGGGAATTTGTTGTGGGGCTTGTGTTGTCTTGAAGATCTTGTTGGAGAGCATGATGAAGTGAAGATTGTAGATCAAGACTCAGAGACCCAGAGCTTGGACTATTCCCTGTCTGTGAGGTTTGAGATCCTGAAGTTTGAAGGAAGTTCATGGTACTTTCCTGAGGAAGGCACTATGAATGACTTTCATTCTTTCTTCTCACCTCTTTCTCAAGTATCCAATGATGTTGGAGCCAACTTGTGAGTTTAATTTCTCCTGAGGAGGAATGTAAACTGATCACAGTTGTTGAGCCACATAGGATACAACTCCTAAGTGGAAGCCTCCTAGTACTTTCCTGAGGAAAGTCCTATGGGTCTATTCACTTAGTTCCATTAGTTTGTCTAGGATTTCTCAAGTACCCAATGATGTTGGAGCCAACTTGTGAGTTTAATTTCTCCTGAGGAGGAATGTGAACTGATCACAGTTGTTGAACCACATAGGATACAATTCCTAAGTGGAAGCCTCCTAGTACTTTCCTGAGGAAGGTCCTATGGGTCTATTCACTTAGTTCCACTAGTTCAGATAGGATTTCCTAAATATCCAGTGATGTTGGAGCCTGCTTGTGAGTTTAATTTCTCCTGAGGAGGAATGTAAACTGATCACAGTGGTTGAGCCACATAGGATATGATTCCTGAGTATACACTTCCTGGTGCTTTCCTGAGGAAGACACTATGAGTCTGCTTACTTAGCTCCCTGTCTTTGGTAAGCTTGTTCTGAAGCTTGAAGGCTGGGATTGATTTCTTTTGGTTAGATTTTGCTTTAGGGCTTTGCTTAGATTTGATTAGATTCTGTGTTAGGGTTAGGATTAGATGATTCTTTCTCAAGTGTGTTTGTTTGCCTGATGGCACTTCATTTCCTTTATCTGGTTATTGCTTGATAGCATGTTGTTTATTTTCAGTATGATTACTGTTATTTCATGACTGGCTTGAGGTCGAGACGAGCTTGTGGAGGCTGAAGCCCCACACACATTTCCTCCCTCACTTGCATTGCATGCATTTTACTGTTAAAGTTGATGCTTTTGTCTGTTTTGGTGTATCATTGATATGATCCCTTAGGACTCTCATTTCCTCTGATGAGGATTTGATGATAGACTTTTAGGTTGAAACCTATGCATGACAACATCTAGGAGTTCCTTGTTCAAACCTAAACCATAGGATGAATCCATGGCATGACAACAGTAGGACTTGATAGTCTCCCTCCTAGTTGGGGCCTGTTCTCTTCTCATCTCGAAGCAGTTTAAGATACAGTAATCATGAATGATTTCTTTCGTACGTTACGAGCCTTAAGCTATCTGAGAAAGGACGCATTCCCTCTCAGGTCATAGTCTCTAGTGCGGTTGAAATCGCAAACATAATAAAAAAAACACTTCTTTTAGGAGATAACCCGTAGTTAGCCGAACTACGTTCGCTCTGATCTTTCATACCAGATGAAAGTACGTAGGCATAGGATACGACATCCTAGCGAGCAACCTTCCCCACCTTAACCCGTAGTTAGCCGAACTACGTTGACTCTGATTTCTCATTCTCTGATGAGAATACGTAGGCATAAAGCACGATGCTTTGCCGAGTCATTTTTCTTTTCTTTTTCAGCCAGCCTTGATAGGTAGATAGATTATAACCAACCCGTCCAAGTAAACAAACAAGCGAGGATCCCGTCGAGTACGACGGACGTGAGGGGTGCTAATACCTTCCCCTTGCGTAACCGACTCCCGAACCCAGACAATGGTTGCGATGACCTTGTCTTACCCTTTTTCGTCAGGTTTTTCCGATCGTTTCCTTTCCCGCTCTGAGGGATAAATAACGAAAGGTGGTGACTCTTCTGTCATGCCGGCACCTTATTTTCGCGCAAGCGACACTCAGGGGTCGAACCCAGGTCATGCAGGTACATGGCGTGTTTTAGGCATATGGTCTTACCACTGGGGTGGCTATACATCCATTGATGAAAGCCACCCCATAAATATATATGGGAGAAATGTAAAGCAAGTTGGGCAAATAACCACACCAAAAATCAGAATTGCATTTTGTGTCATAACTTTCTCAAATCTTTATGGATTTTGACAAAAATTTAATGTAAATTGGGTAGAATCAAACAAGGAACAAGATGGCATTTTCAGAATTTCGAGATCATGCCTCAAATTCAAAACCCGATAGCACTTGCATCTTGGATTTTGAAATGCATTTTGATATGAATCACATACATCAGTCACTGTTAGATCAAAATGATTATGCACACATGTTTCAATGATGATAATGAGTGAATTCAATCAAGAAGTGGAGTTCAGATTATGCTAAAATGAAAAATGACTACCAAGTTGCTACTTGTCATGAATGGTATGCAGGCTGAGATGCAATTTTGATTCTAGACACACATTGTTCCAAATAGACACATACATACCCTGAGCACATGATATTGGGTGAGATTGATCACAAGTTAAAGTTTAAAACAAACTGTGATGAAACATGGTGTTAAAAAGGCAAGTGTGCTTGTGAAGTGCATGATCATGCTCAACCTTAGCTCCAAACATTTCCAGATGGAATCAACTATGGACACACCACATACACATGATATTGAAAGGATTCAAACATTAAAATCAGATGAAACAAAATTGTCATGAGATATGGCATACTAGCTGCAAGCTGTCATGAGTGTAAATGCATGATGGTACTCAATTCTCATTTTATGCACAAACTGATTAAATCAAGTATACAGACACTTTATATACATGGTATAGAGTATGGTCAAGCAACAAACAAAGTTCAAAGCAGTCTGTCATAAGATGTGGCATTTGAATTGCAAATATGGCATTTTGAGGTATGAAGACATCAATTCAAGGTTACAACCCAATTCAGTCTGACTCAAACATACATACATGCTACAAATATGTGTTCAAGTGAATTCAAGTGATCAACTCAGTGCAAGGCAAGCTATTATGGAAATTGGTGCTCATGTTGCTCAAGTGTACTTGTAATGTGCAGTGTGATATCAAATCAGATTTCAAGCAATTTCAAGTCAGGCAACTCATGTGTACATGCTAGAAATGTGTTATGGAGTCAATCCAAACAAGTGTTGATGCTAGAAACAGGCTAACATGAAAAATGATACTTTGGTGACAATCAAATCATGGTAAAATGCAGTGGGTATTGTCGCTACTGCAAAAATTGGCGCCGGCAGAACAGAAGAGTCGCCACCGTGCGTTATTTATCCCAAAGGAGGGAAAGGAAACGCTCAGAGAAAACCTAACGAAAAGAGGGAAAAGGAATGGTCATCGCAACCATGTCCTGGATTCGGGAGTCGGTTACGCAAGGGGAAGGTATTAGCACCCCTCACGTCCATCGTACTCGATGGGATCCACGCTTAATTGTTTATCTCGAAGGGTTTATTAATACTATCTAGCTAAAGGCTTAAGGACAAAAGAAAAGAAAAGTGACTCGGCAGAACACATCAGTTCTATGCCTACGTATTCCCGTCTGAAACGAGAAATCAGAGTCAACGTAGTTCGCCTAACTACGGGTAAAAGGGGGGAATGTTGCTCGCCGAGATATCGCATCTCGTGCCCACGTACTTTCATCTGGTATGAAAGATCAGAGCAAATGTAGTTCGGGCTAACTAGACCACGGGTTTGGTTTAAGTTGTTTTTAACCCGAGTAGGGTTAACAATCGGTTCTAGCAGTTTGGTGTATGCAGCTCGACCATTGGAGACTTAGGCGTTACCGTTTGCGGGAGAACCGAGAGTTAACGAAACTCTCTTTAAGAAAATGACCTCTAAAGATTAAATTCCAAGAGGACAAAAATAAGTTGAATGTTTGTTTTTGTGTCTTTTATGAAGAAGTGTTTTAAGTTTCATTTGTAACTCGTGTCGCACTAAAGACTTGGACGTAAGAGTGAATGCGTTGCACGTCACCCAAAGGGTACCATACTAAACATTCAAATATGTGAGGGAAACCCTCGCATAATTCTTTCTCAATTAGCTTAAGGCTTGTAACACATGACACGGGTTAACCTTTATTAAGTATTTTAAGAATGTTTGAAGATGAGAAAGAGAAACAGACCTCTAAGGGAAACTACACAGCCTTAAATGTTATCATGCAATGTTCGTCCTATGGTTGAAGTTTGCAAAGGGGAAGACTACCCTAATGTTGTCATACATGGTTGCAAAGCCTAATGTCTATCACATTCTATCTTCAACAAGAAAGAATGGAGCTCCTAAGGGAAAGGCAAAGGAAGCAACAGAAACAGATGAATAACAGCATACAGGAAATGCAAAGTGTAGAAAGGTAAACCTGGAATGCAAGTGAAGGAGGAAGTCATCTCAACCTCAAGCCCATAATGAATGGAAAATGGCCTATTTTAAACCTGCAATCTTGGCCACAAGTGATTATAAAGTGATATGAGGCAATAAAACCTACGAATGACATACGTATACTACGATTAGGAAACATAACGCGCTATCATGAAAGTATGGAACCTAATGGGCAATTCATGTATGATAAAACCAGCCAATAAATGATCTACACATCCTATACAATCTCTATAACAAGCAATAAGAACCCTAGCGTTCATCACACAAACAATTCGAGGCCGTTGGAGCCGAAAGAAACGCAAAGTCCGTTCGAAAGTCCAAATTACAAGTCCAAATACAAAAATACAAGAAAAATAGCAAAAGGTGCTAAAAAATTCAAATAAAAATCTTCAATTCCCTACATCAAGCCACAAACCAGGGGTGAGAGATACCACAAAAATATCCAAAGAGGAATGGCCAAACAAGTTGAAACTATGTCATGTATACCAAAAGAAAGGTTTAAATGGAGCATGTTAAAGAAAGCATCCAAAACCAACTAAAATGGTACAATAAAATTCCCACAAAAATATATCACAATACCTCAACATGTGTATGAGATCCCTCAAAAGGTTAGGCCTTGAAAATTCACAAGATCATGACTCGATTAGGATATTTTTTATGACCACTTAAATGTAAAAAATTCTAATAAAATGTCAGAACGTGATAAAATCGTGATTCCAATTTTATTAAATTCTAGACATCTTAAAGATTCAGCACAAAAAAATGGGGATTAAAAAGACTAAGTATGCTATTTTTTATGATTATTTGAAGTCAGCATATAAAAAAGAAAATAAAATGAACACATGACAATATGAGAAAACATAAGGAAATAAATAAAACAAGGTGAATTAATGGAAATGTCATGGCTGGGATTCGAACAGGAGACATGAAGGTCCCTGGGCTAATGTGGCGCGCCACCTCAATTAATGAGGCTTATGTGGCTGCTTGCGTGGCTTATTCCTGGGCGTTAGATGTGGAGAAGAAGTCCAAGTTTCTGCATTGATCCAACGGTTCCCACTTATCTTCCTCATTTGAACACGAATTAGGAAGGAAAAAACGTAGGCTAGGGCATGCGACGGTAATGGTGGCCGGAACAACTCCGGCGAGCTTCATCATCCTCTAAATCTTTCTATACTCAACCAAATCCAAAGATTTTTAAACCAAAACCGTGTGAAATTTTCCCAGGAATTCAAATATGCCAATATTTTTCGTCGAAACCCTCTCTATCACTGAAACCGTGTGTGGATCTTAAAACCTCAAGAACATAAAATTGTCATGAAAATGCCTCTTTTGTTACCAGAAACGATCTATGCCTTAAGGGGATTCTAAAGATACAACAATGGCAACATAAAGACTCATGAATGATGAGATAATTTGAAAGTTGTATACCTCTGTTTCTTGCACTATGGAGCTCCAAATATCCACTGAAACTTTGGAGAAACTATGTGGAAATGTTCAATAAACCTTGCTGGAGGTGTTGGGATGGAAGAATTGGACTGAAATGAGGTAAAAAAGCAAATTCGAAATTGACTTGATCACCACTTTTTTCAATTACTACAAGCTATTCTTTGCACCAATTATGGCCAAACAATGGTGGAATTCACTGTATGAATGATGTATAAGGGATTTGTGATGGAAAGAAGCACAAAAAATGAGAAGAAAATGATATTGATTTTTGAGATTTTTTTGGATTATGGTGAAAATGGAAAGTGGTGAAGAAGAAAATCAATTGCCTTGGTTTTGGTTTTTTATATCCCTTGCACCATAAGGAAAATCTAAGGCCCAAAATAGTCCCTTGTTTTTAATCTTAAGGCCAAGATCCATTGTGTTACTTAGATGGTAAGAAATCTTGGAATAGGTCATGAAGAGAGCTTCAAATGAAAAAATCTAAAAGTGTCATTGTTCTTAAAATGAGATTTCCACTCAAAATAAGTATAAACATGGACTTATTTGATTAAATTTTGAAGAAATACCAAACTATGCCTTTTCACATGTTTTCACCAAAGTAACTTTTATCAAACTTCCACCATGAGCTAACCCATTAAAACCTTGAGGTTTAGTTGACCAAATGACCCCATATGGAGCAACTTTCATGTTGGAAAAAAGTTCATTTGAGTTATGCAAAATGGTGAACTGGACCTATAATTTTATGACCTGTAATCATAGT
The DNA here is from genome assembly GCA_963859935.3 of Lathyrus sativus. Taxonomy (NCBI): domain Eukaryota; kingdom Viridiplantae; phylum Streptophyta; class Magnoliopsida; order Fabales; family Fabaceae; genus Lathyrus; species Lathyrus sativus. Next base: position 319,192,807 of record OZ012740.1, on the reverse strand, counting down.
TTCCCAACTCATTGATAATCTTCAGTTGGCCTCTAAGTCAGGGGATGAACCCCACACAAGAATATGAACTTCTCAAGGGCATGAACCACTTCCTGGTGACTTTAGTGACTCCTCAAGCTCGAATAAAACCTCTAGATAGGCCTCTCTCGATGTATATCACACTTGATCCCCTGCATAAATGCTAATGCAATGCTATGATAATGCTATGATGATGTTATGCTAATGCAAAAACAAGAAGGAAAAGGTTGGGCAAATTTTGGGGTGCAACAGCTGCCCCTACTCAAGCGACTTGGACCTGAATGAGTGAAAAGCGAACGACTTTCAATCACTCAAGGTAAAAGACGGTTGAATACCAAAAGAACCCGAAAATTTGCCAACCGCAGAAATAAACTACAAACTTTGATTGGGATAGAATCTCCGAAGAAAACGAACATAATGAACATCTTGAACATCCCACCAAGGGAAAGAGAAACTTAATCAAGTAGCTCTGCTTCAGGAAACATGTAACTGTCCATGGTCTGAACACCACATGGGCCAAAGAACAATCTTTCGAATCGTCGGAATCTGAATACTCAACGCACGATAGGGCCACATCAAAATCTGTCGGAATCTGGATACTCAACGCACTGACCGGAGCCTGGATGCTCGACGTATTTGGTGATTTCACTGGGGATTTACCGGAGCCTGGATACTCGACGGACGAAACAATACATCACAAACCGAACATTCACCGGAATCTGGACATTCAATGGAGAGAGAGTATTATCGCAACACTTACTAGGATCTGTATACCCAACTGCCTTTATCGGAGTCCGAACACTCAACGGACAAAGCAAAACGTTACAAATTGGAAATTTCACCGGAATCTGGATATTCAACAGAGGAACCGGGCCTTGAACGCTCAACGTAACACATCGGAGTCTGAACACTCAACGCCAAAAAACCGGAGTCTGACAACTCAACGAAAACACACCGGAGCCTGGAAACTCAACGAAGCGATAAACTGGAGCCTGGATACTCAACGAAAACACACCGGAGTCTGAACACTCAACGAAGCAGCAAACCGGAGCCTGGATACTCGACGGACAAACATGCACCGGAGCCTGGATACTCAACGAAGCAACAAACAGGAGTCTGAACACTCAACGAAGCAAACAAATCGGAGCCTGGATGCTCGACGAAAACACATCGGAGTCTGAACACTCAATGAAGTAGCAAACCGGAGTCTGAACACTCAACGAAAACATACCGGAGTCTGAAAACTCAACGAAGCAACAAATCGGAGCCTGGATACTCAACGAAAACACACCGGAGTCTGAACACTCAACGAAGCAGCAAACCAGAGTCTGAACACTCAACGCAACAAACCGGAGCCTGGATACTCGACGGACGAAAACGCACTGGAGTCTAGATACTCAACGAAGCTAACAAACCGGAGCCTGGATACTCGACGGACAAAACTGTACCGGAGCCTGAACACTCAACGAAGCAAACAAATCGGAGCCTGGACACTTAACGAAGCAGCAACCGGAGCCTGGATACTCGACGGACGAATACGCACTGGAGCCTGGATACTCAACGAAGCTAACAAACCGGAGCCTGGATACTCGACGAAGCAACAAATCGGAGCCTGGATACTCGACAAAGATACAAACCGGAAAGAGAATACTACAAATACTTATTAAGATCACCTTACAAAATCTTTACCGGAGTCTGGATACTCGACGAGAGAAAGAATCAATACAAACTGGAGATTACCGGAGCCTGGATACTCGACGGAATAGCCACGAACACTAATAGGGGTCTGGACCCTTGCTTGATTTTACCGGAGTCTGAACACTCAACGTACTGACTGGAGCCTGAGTACTCAACATAAAAACTGATGTCTGAATACCACAGCTCCATGCTGGGGAGAAAAACTCTGAACAACTTTGGAAGATACGATCACAACTCTGCTGAGGGACATACCAACAAACCTGAAGTTACAAATTTTACTGGAGATGAACAAGTCTCTGCTGGTGATGAGCAACTCTTGCTGAAGGATGGAGTAAAGGTCATGCATGACCTCCCTGGAACACACGTTACACTGTTGGGGTCACGAACGACCTGTCGGGGGATATTCTACACATGCCTGGTGGAGAGAAATCTGATCTCGACTCGCTGGGGAACAAACCCATACTCGTACTCTATGGGGATTAGAGGTACGCCTGACTAACTGCTGGGGAATGATCTTTGATTGTTGGAAAAATGAGCTTCATCCGAATCTCTCTGAGAAATCGCCCCAAGCGTAATGCCCTTGCCCCAGTCTGATTCTTGGGAAGGTCTACGCTGAGAAGAAAAATAGCTTGCCATGAGACGACCCCGAGATGGCTTGCCCCAGAATCTGGACCGTGAGAGGATCCTTGGTTGAATAGTTCGGATAAGCTCTAGAGGTATGTAGAAGAACAAATTCTTTTCCTCATAGGGTGGCATGCCCCAGCCTTGTAATGGCTTTGCCTCTGATTGACTAGTTTGCAGAGCGGTACCCCCGATTGCGAGAGATTTACCAAATCTCGACCTGATTGCCCCAGATTAACTGATTCTTGGATGGCTGACCTTACTGGGGGTTATTTGATAATAGCTGGCCACAACTCAATGGAGTATTCAGGCGTTCTACATTCTATCCTAATCAAACTTTCCACTGTGGAAACTTTCCTGCGGTCGGGCGCTTACTCGCAAGTAAAACAAGTTGTTTTGCATAAAAGATATATTAAATGCAATGCATATGACAGTTTTTTCAAAACCCAATCCTGTTCACTGGAAAAATTTATGACATATAATGAACGAATGAATTATCAAAATGTCAAAATTAATACAACACTGTAAGAGGAATCCTTTTTGGAGTCAGTTTCGACGCGATCTTTACCGAAGTATGCTCTCGAACTAAACCTGTTTCAATTAGGACTTTTGAAGGTTGTAACGTGGTCGAGTTCACGGTTAACAAGGAAGGATATAAGGCTCAAAATTCATTTTAACCCACCCATTCTCCTTGATGTTCTCCAATCCTATGTTCAGCTAATTCGATCTTAGCGTTCACCTTTCAAAGGTGGATAACAAGAAGTGATAGTTCAGGATACCACACGTTTTCAGAGTGACAGTCACTTGCTTTCCGTCTTCGTTGTGCCTGGAGTCACACGATTTCGTTCTTGTTTGAGGATTTTTCTCTTGTAATCCTTTTCGTTTTTTCGCTCCCTAATTTTTGCCTGGACTAACTCTTTTGAGTTTCTGATTTTGAAGTCCAGCGGGATACCCTAATTTTTGCCTAAGTCGCTTATTCGCAAGATTTGACTTAGCGGGCTTTTTCTTTTGATTTTTTCTTTTTGAAAAAATCATGTGACACCGGCTTGTCTGACTTGTTAAAAGAGATTGTGACTGTTTCACTCCTTATCGGAAAGGTTTAACCATTGTGGTCCTTTAGGCACGACCTATACAGGTGTGATTTATCCTTGAACGGACACTCCTTTCGTAATTCGAACGCTTGGTCAAATTAACCGACACCTACCCTGCCCCAGGTTAAGATTGAGGGTTTTTCATTTTCAGAAAGAAACTCCTACTACAAGGCTCAACGGGGTTGACAAGGGATTATCTTCCTTATATCTCTGGTGTTTATGGATTTGAAACAATGCCTATATATCGTCAACAGGTTTTTCTATCCAATAGCATACAATCGGAAGCTTACACGTCTTTCGATTTCGTCATCCTCCCCGGATTCCACTTAAACAAGCGTTTGAAATAAAAGAAAGCAATAAAGTGAACACGAATGGATTAATTCAAAACATGCATATTTATTTCATTATCAATATCAATTAAGAAACGACGAGTTTTACGAGCGAAAATTGCACATAGACAGGGAAGAAACTACAAATGCAAAGCAATGACATGCAAAATGCAGATTGCCAGCTTCTGAGAACTGGGCTTCTTGTATCTTGAATTGTGGGCGACTCAACCGCTTCCGGCTTGTCCGTGGTTTGGCAGAGGATCCTGTACCACGTTGGGCGCTTCATGCGAGAAGTTTATGGCTTTACTGTCAATCAAATCTTGTAGCTTGTGCTTAAAAGCCTTACAATCGTCAATGTTGTGCCCGGGTGCCCCCGAGTGGAGTTCGCAGCGGGCATTTGTATCATAGCCAGGTGGTGGTCGGCCTGTCAGAGGGACCAAGGTTCTCCTCTGAATTAACTGCAGCTGTAGTAACGTCTGAAGCATCTGGGAGTACGGCACTGGCGGCGTATCGAATACTCTATTTGCTCCCCTCGAATTCTGGTACTTCCTGTAGCCCTGTTGATTCTGCTGCTGTTGTGGTTGTTGTTGTTGTGGTGGTATCGGAATGATAACACTTGCAGCCTGATGATGATGACACTGATCTTGATATCTACCTCTGCCTCTACCCCGAGAGCTTGATACAGAATTAGCGTCACCTTCACGCTTCTTATTTCCGAACATTTTCTTTCCTCCACCTGACGAAGGTACTTCTACGGCCTGAATTTTCCCAATCTTGATGCTGTTTTCTATACGCTCACCAGTGGTGACAAGGTCAGAGAAACTCCCGGACATACAGTTGATGAGCTTTTCATAGTACATCCCAGATAACATCGATACAAACAAGTCAATCAACTCTCTCTACCATTGGGGGTTGCACTCTGGCTGCAAGCTCACGCCACCTCTGGGGGTACTCTTTGAAAGATTTCCCGCTATTCTGGGCGACATTCTGAAGCAGGACCCTGTTGGGAGAAAGGTCACTATTGTACTGGTAATGCTTCACAAATGCTTCAGCCAAACCCTTCCAACTGCGAACCTGAGAGGGTTCCAAACCCATATACCATTCGAGCGACGGCCCTGACAGGCTATCCTGGAAAAAGTGCACGAGCATCTTCTCATCATTTGAATAGGCTGACATTTTTCTGTAGTATGAACATATGTGCACCTTTGGGCAATTGACACCTTTGTATTTATTGAAGGTAGGAACTTTGAACTTGTATGGCACTCGTAAATCAGGGATCAGTCCTAAATTGGCCATGTCGAGCCCCATGGAGTCCTGATTTGTTATATTCCTCATTTGTTCCTCCAGCATTCTGAATCTACGATCAGCTTCAGCAGGCAGCTCAGCGCCTACATCCCTCATAGAGAACACGTCGTCCTGATGATCTTCATTCCATCGTTGGTCCCCATTGCCATACCCTGCGTAGGCACCCTCCGGACCATAGACGTTTTGATTGACGGTGTAACCATACCCAGCGTTACCAAGACCATGGTTAGCAACACCAGGTCCAAACCCAGCATTATGAGTACCATTACCACAACCCAAGTTAACAGTATTACCAAGACCTGTGTTACCAGCATTACCCAAACCTGCATTACCAGCGGCATTACCCAGACCAGAGTGGCAGACGCCAATATCACTACCATTCTCGGCCCCTGCAGTAGTTGGGGTGCATCCGATAGGCACAGCGGTGGCGTTAGGAATCTCTGTATCGTTGCGAGGAGTATTAGCAGCAGTACCTCCATGAAGAACTCCATTAAGATCAACCCTAGCTACCAGGGGCTGGACCATTGTTCTCAGTTTCTCCTGTCCTTGAGCCATACCTTGCATGACTTCCATGAGCTGAGTCATGCGCTCCCTCATCTCTTGCATCTCAGTCTGAACGTGATCCATGGCTTTCTTGAGATTATTTCTGGTAGAGTACCGGTGAATTCTCAAGTCAGCAATCCTGAAACAACTCTCTAAAAATACAACAGAACATAAGAACGAGGCTTGAGAAGGTACCTGCAAATGCAAAGAATGATATGCAAAAATGCTAACGATGCATATGCATAAGGGATATTTCTCCTGATTCTAGTTCCGGGTGAAACGCACGGCAATGGAAACCCCCTCAGATAACAGTAGTAGAAAACTCCTCATATACAAATGAAAGACCACATAGGTAGTTACAAGCACAAGTATCTGAGCACGAATGACGGCAAGCGAGATAGATAGAATCAAAGGGAATATGCACCTGCAATGTTAATGCAATGTCATGTAATCAATGCAGATGAGAAATGCAAAAATGCAAGGATGCTACAGGGGATTAAGGTAGTTGTGCTGCTGTCGGAGAATAATCAGAGCTCTGCCTTTGCATAACATAGATCACTGCACAACATAGATCACTGATACTGAAGACCTCTGATATCAGACCAAAAGTTCACACTGTAGAGAAAACCGGGTGATCTGGAGCTATGGTTTCCTGCATAACCCAATCCCCCTCACAGGTATGGACTTATTTCGCCGACGAGGTATGACATCCTATGCGGTCATCAGCGTCACAGGCTTTCAAGAGCGATGATACGATACCCAGAAGGTGTGGCATCATCATCTCTTGAAGCGGCCTCACTTAGCTGAATCCCAAATGATCGGTCCCCAGAGTCGACAATCCTCCAAACCAACAACCCCTCAAGCCCAAAGGGCTGGAAAAGAAGTCAACCGGGAGAATCTCATCTGAGCGTGGATTTCGTGAGACACTAGTACCTGCAAAGAAAGCACGCGCCCACTACTTTCCACAACTAATGCTAGGTACACTCAGGCCTGGGTCTGGTTTATCACTCATCAGAATCAATCCCCTCCTACAACAGCATAATAAGGATATAATATAATGCTGAAAATAAACTGCGGGAAAATAAAATGCGGGAAAGTAAAGCTAAGATACAACAGGTATGTACAAGACCCACAAGATAAACAAACAAGTGCTAGGACTGACTCGCATAAGGGACGTTGGATCCCCAGCAGAGTCGCCAGCTGCTGGGGATGACCCAGACAGCTAGGAGGAAAAACCTAAGGCGAGACTCGCATAGGGAACCATCGCAGTCTCCAGCAGAGTCGCCAGTTGCTGGGGATGACCCAGACAGCTAGGAGGAAAAACCTAAGGCGAGACTCGCATAGGGAACCATCGCAGTCCCCAGCAGAGTCGCCAGCTGCTGGGGATGACCCAAACATCTAGGAAGAAAAACCAAGGCGAGACTCGCATAGGGAACCATCGCAGTCCCCAGCAGAGTCTCCAGCTGTCGCTACTGCGAAAATCGGCGCCGGCAAAACAGAAGAGTCGCCACCGTGCGTTATTTATCCCAAAGGAGGGAAAGGAAACGCTCAGAGAAAACCTAACGAAAAGAGGGAAAAGGAATGGTCATCGCAACCATGTCCTGGATTCGGGAGTCGGTTACGTAAGGGGAAGGTATTAGCACCCCTCACGTCCATCGTACTCGATGGGATCCACGCTTAATTGTTTATCTCGAAGGGTTTATTAATACTATCTAGCTAAAGGCTTAAGGACAAAAGAAAAGAAAAGTGACTCGGCAGAACACATCAGTTCTATGCCTACGTATTCCCGTCTGAAACGAGAAATCAGAGTCAACGTAGTTCGCCTAACTACGGGTAAAAGGGGGGAATGTTGCTCGCCGAGATATCGCATCTCGTGCCCACGTACTTTCATCTGGTATGAAAGATCAGAGCAAACGTAGTTCGGGATAACTAGACCACGGGTTTGGTTTAAGTTGTTTTTAACCCGAGTAGGGTTAACAATCGGTTCTAGCAGTTTGGTGTATGCAGCTCGACCATTGGAGACTTAGGCGTTACCGTTTGCGGGAGAACCGAGAGTTAATGAAACTCTCTTTAAGAAAATGACCTCTAAAGATTAAATTCCAAGAGGACAAAAATAAGTTGAATGTTTGTTTTTGTGTCTTTTATGAAGAAGTGTTTTGAGTTTCATTTGTAACTCGTGTCGCACTAAAGACTTGGACGTAAGAGTGAATGCGTTGCACGTCACCCAAAGGGTACCATACTAACATTCAAATATGTGAGGGAAACCCTCCCATAATTCTTTCTCAATTAGCTTAAGGCTTGTAACGCATGACACGGGTTAACCTTTATTAAGTATTTTAAGAATGTTTGAAGATGAGAAAGAGAAACAGACCTCTAAGGGAAACTACACAGCCTTAAATGTTATCATGCAATGTTCGTCCTATGGTTGAAGTTTGCAAAGAGGAATACTACCCTAATGTTGTCATACATGGTTGCAAAGCCTAATGTCTATCACATTCTATCTTCAACAAGAAAGAATGGAGCTCCTAAGGGAAAGGCAAAGGAAGCAACAGAAACAGATGAATAACAGCATACAGGAAATGCAAAGTGTAGAAAGGTAAACCTGGAATGCAAGTGAGGGAGGAAGTCATCTCAACCTCAAGTCCATAATGAATGGAAAATGGCCTATTTTAAACCTGCAATCTTGGCCACAAGTTATTATAAAGTGATATGAGGCAATAAAACCTACGAATGACATACGTATACTACGATTAGGAAACATAACGCGCTATCATGAAAGTATGGAACCTAATGGGCAATTCATGTATGATAAAACCAGCCAATAAATGATCTACACATCCTATACAATCTCTATAACAATCAATAAGAACCCTAGCGTTCATCACACAAACAATTCGAGGCCGTTGGAGCCGAAAGAAAAGCAAAGTCCGTTCGAAAGTCCAAATTACAAGTCCGAATACAAAAATACAAGAAAAATAGCAAAAGATGCTAAAAAATTCAAATAAAAATCTCCAATTCCCTACATCAAGCCACAAACCAGGGGTGAGAGATACCACAAAAATATCCAAAGTGGAATGGCCAAACAAGTTGAAACTATGTCATGTATACCAAAAGAAAGGTTAAAATGGAGCATGTTAAAGAAAGCATCCAAAACCAACTAAAATGGTACAATAAAATTCCCAAAAAAATATATCACAATACCTCAACATGTGTATGAGATCCCTGCAAAAGGTTAGACCTTGAAATGACATATTGATGGGTCAAAGAAATTTCACAAGATCATGACTCGATTAAAATATTTTTTATGACCACTTAAATGTAAAAAATTCTAATAAAATGTCAGAACGTGATAAAATAGTGACTCCAATTTTATTAAATTCTAGATATCTTAAAGATTCAGCACAAAAAAATGGGGATTAAAAAGACTAAGTATGCTATTTTTTATGATTATTTGAAGTCAGCATATAAAAAAGAAAATAAAATGAACACATGACAATATGAGAAAACATAAGGAAATAAATAAAACAAGGTGAATTAATGGAAATGTCATGGCTGGGATACGAACAGGAGACATGAAGGTCCCTGGGCTGATGTGGTGCACCACCTCAATTAATGAGGCTTACGTGGCTGCTTGCGTGGCTTATTCCTGGGCGTTAGATGTGGAGAAGAAGTCCAAGTTTCTGCATTGATCCAACGGTTCCCACTTATCTTCCTCATTTGAACACGAATTAGGAAGGAAAAAACGTAGGCTAGGGCATGCGACGGTAATGGTGGCCGGAACAACTCCGACGAGGTTCATCATCCTTTAACTCTTTCCATACTCAACCAAATCCAAAGATTTTTAAACCAAAATCGTGTGAAATTTTCCCAGGAATTCAAATATGCCAATATTTTTCGTTGAAACCCTGTCTATCACAGAAACCGTGTGTGGATCTTAAAACCTCAAGAACATAAAATTGTCATGAAAATGCCTCTTTTGTTACCAGAAACGATCTATGCCTTAAGGGGATTCTAAAGATACAACAATGGCAACATAAAGACTCATGAATGATGAGATAATTTGAAAGTTGTATACCTCTGTTTCTTGCACTATGGAGCTCCAAATATCCATTGAAACTTTGAAGAAATTATGTAGAAATGTTCAATAAACCTTGCTGGAGGTGTTGGGATGGAAGAATTGGACTGAAATGAGGTAAAAAAGCAAATTCGAAATTGACTTGATCACCATTTTTTTCAATTACTACAAGCTATTCTTTGCACCAATTATGGCCAAACAATGGTGGAATTCACTGTATGAATGATGGAGAAGTGATTTGTGATGGAAAGAAGCACAAAAAATGAGAAGAAAATGATATTGATTTTTGAGATTTTTTTGGATTATGGTGAAAATGGAAAGTGGTGAAGAAGAAAATCAATTGCCTTGGTTTTGGTTTTTTATATCCCTTGCACCATAAGGAAAATCTAAGGCCCAAAATAGTCCCTTGTTTTTAATCTTAAGACCAAGATCCATTGTGTTACTTAAATGGTAAGAAATCTTGGAATAGGTCATGAAGAGAGCTTCAAATGAAAAATGTAAAAGTGTCATTGTTCTTAAAATGAGATTTCCACTCAAAATAAGTACAAACATGGACTTATTTGATTAAATTTTGAAGAAATACCAAACTATGCCTTTTCACATGTTTTCACCAAAATAACTTTTATCAAACTTCTACCATGAGCTAACCCATTAAAACCTTGAGGTTTAGTTGACCAAACGACCCCATTTGGAGCAACTTTCATGTTGGAAAAAAGTTCATTTGAGTTATGCAAAATGGTGAACTGGACCTGTAATTTTATGACCTGTAATCATAGTTTCCCAACTCATTGATAATCTTCAGTTGGCCTCTAAGTCAGGGGATGAACCCCACACAAGCATCTGAACTTCTCAAGGGCATGAACCACTTCCTGGTGACTTTAGTGACTCCTCAAGCTCGAATAAAACCTCTAGATAGGCCTATCTCGATGTATATCACACTTGATCCCCTGCATAAATGCTAATGCAATGCTATGATAATGCTATGATGATGTTATGCTAATGCAAAAACAAGAAGGAAAAGGTTGGGCAAATTTTGGGGTGCAACAGGTATGTAAAGTCAGAGTGTGAGCAAAAACTAGGCAAGGTAACCTTATACACATCATACATACATATTATTAAGGGTGTCTAAACACCAAGAAAGGTTCAAGATAGGCTGTGGCAAGAATTTGCATCAGAACTGTCATCTAACAATTTATCCAAGCATAAACAAAACCAAAATCAGTGTGAAGCACAAACAAACAATACCAGACACATACACACATCCTATATGAGATAACAGATGATTTCAATCTTAAGGACCAGTTAACAAACCAATGCATATGAAAATGAACATGTTGTTGCCAAGAACTTGGCTCATGCTGTAGCAGCTGGGCATTTTTGCATGAATGACATTTTTTAGAGCAAACCAAAACATATACACATAAGCAACATGGTAAGGGATATGTCTAAGGTAGCAAAACAGATACAAACCACCCATGTAAGAGGTCTAACATATGAACCATAACAAAAACAGTCATATGGCAAGTTTGATGACAATCAAGGCAAATGACATGGTATTGGTATGAGCTGAGTTAAAGATGACTTACCTCTTGTAGACAAACTCTAAGCAAGCTGAAATATCAAGAAAACCAGAGATCCCTTCAAACTCCATCAAGCCTTGGACTTACCTTCTTCTTGAAGCAACAAACCAACTTTTTAAGACAGTTGGAGTTAATGGATTCCCAGCTGGTTTTTAATGCCTTATACAGTTATAACATGATGTATATGAGGTGTGTGGATGGTTAGAATAGCAAGGATCAGCTTGGACCAAGATTTGGCAAGTTTTGAGGGTTATGGTCAAACTTTCTTAGTGTGAAAGTTGACTTTTGGAAATTTGATATTTTTTGAAGGTTTAAAGGTATGGACACCTTCTATATGACATTTAAAGATTGAATGGGTGATTGATAGAGGTTGGGAAGGGATGGAACTGGTCTTGAGCAGAGTTTTGCTCAAGACAGTTTTTTTTGTAAAAATGGAAGTTTTGAAGATTTGGAGATTTCTTGATGAGTGAGAGGGGAGTGAGAGTTGTGGTGTTATGATATTGCTCTGGTGTGTTTGAGTTCATAGAGGAGGCCTCTATTTATAGGAGAAATGAGGGTGAGGACAACCTTTGTCATTTCCATTTTTGGAGGGAGATTTGGAAGAAAATCCTTCCAAATCTAGTGGCAGCCATCTTCACATCAGTTACAAGGCTCAATGCAAGCAAGGAACAGCTGATATGAAGGACTTGAGATGAATTGAAATGAAGCTAGTGAGGTAGGGGGCTGCAGTTGCCACATCTTTGGAGAAAAGTTTCTCTTTCCTCCCTTTTAATGATTATTTTAATACCAACTTGCTACAACTTGCCATGCTTATCAAACTAACTCATTTTCTGGTTTTCTCCTCATCCACACCTCACATTATCAGTTTTAATTACAATCCAAGGGTTGAGGATAGTCCAAGTTATGAAAAACTGATTTTTGGGAAGTGTTGGAGTGTGGTTTTAAGTGTTGACAGGCCCAACTTCCATGGTGCATAACTTCCTGCTCAAACATGCTATTGAGGAGTTCTACCATACTTTGGAAAGCCCTTAAGTATCTCTACGACTTTCATGTTTTGGGAATTTCCAAATTCTTGATGGAACTAGGTTGAAAAACCCTTCAAAGTTCTGAAAAAAATCACTTAAAAGTGTTAAGTAACTTAGAATTTTTCTAAGTTATTTACCCTTCAAAAATGAATTTTGCTATAACTCCAATTCTATGCATTTTTTGATCATGGACCACTTTGAAGTTTTTGTAGGATTTGTCAAGATCTTTCTAATGAGCTTTGAACCACTTCAATTGGATGTGTGGTTGAGGAGTTATGGTCTTGCCCCTTTCGAAACCCTAATTCCCGATTTTTGTAATTACTTCTCAATCCTTGATCCAATGGTCATGAAATTTTATGGGGAGGTGTAATATGATATAAGGAACATTTTCAAATCACACCTTGAAGTCAAATTCCTTATTGTTGGAGAGTTGACATTTTGGTCAACCTTTCGATCGATCGGTGTCTACCGAGTCGCCCATTGGTGATCCGGACATCCTGAGGACTTGAAACTCTTTGGATGGACTTTACTAAGCCATAGGAGCTTAATGGACCTTGATCTCACCATTGAAATACTCTTTGAATCAAAAGTCAAACCACAGTTGACTTTTTCTAATCGAAAACCCTAATCGGGTATCTCAAATTGCACTGTTCTCAATCCCCGGGTGACCACCTCAAATTGCACTCATTCTTGGTCCAATGTATCATCCTTGATCTTTTTTGAAGTTGGATCAATCCAAAACATTGATTGATCAAACCCTCGAAGTTTCGATTTTGACGGTACGGAACCCTGATTCATCTGCATCTTAACAAAGATAAACTGAAAATGGGTTAAGGTTAGTTAATCAAGCAAATATGATCCTACAATGATGACGAGGATCTAAGGGGTCAAAACTTGGGGTGCAACAGATGCCCCTATTTAAATATCTTCACTAGATGATAATGAGAGATGACAACCCTCATAGAATCGTAGTGAAAGGTATTTGAATATAGCAAACCAGAAATTTTGTCCCTTAGATCCGATGGTATGCAAAAGGAAAAATGAAAATATGCCATGAATCTAAATGATGTTATATGATGCTTGAGTGCAAGACAAACACAGACGCACGAGTAAATATAAAAGAACGACAAAACGACGAGTAACCACTCACAAGGACCCAACACACTAGGACAGATTCCAAACGAAGTAAGCAAGGTAGTTCAGATATGACTAAAGACGCTTGTTCAAGGAAATCTTTCACACTGGGGACACAAATTCCACTAGGGAAGACACATCTTCATCGGGGAAAGGGGATATGAACCTCACTGGGTATAATCATATGAGGAAGCCCACCGGAGAAGAAGACAATTCTTCACTGGGGAAACGAAAGAAAAGAAACACAAACCACACTGGGGAAGATACCCACTGGGGAAAACTTGCTGGGGAACAAATCCACTGGGGAAGCACAACTTCACCAGGGAAAAGGCGGAACGAAGACACGAATCTCATTGGGGATAACCAGATGAGAAAATTTCCTATAACGAAGAGTTCAAACGGGATCTTCAGGAGAGGGTTAGAAACAAGACCGGACACGCCGGGGAAACTAGTATCCACTAGTTCTCCGAGACTCGATTGGAAAAGCAAAAGCTTCAAATGGGGAGAATGGTAACGACCAGAACAACAAATAGCTTCAAACAGTGCTAGTTTCCACTAGACTTACTGGGGAGGATGGTGACGGCCAATCCAAAGTTCGGTTTCCAAAAAGTGCTAAATACCACTAAACTTCCTGGGGATAGGGTGACAACTAAGTCGAAGTTCCAATTTCAATTGGGAATTCCAAACAATGTTTTTAAAACGACAGGACTTTGGCTGGGGAAGTTGGTAACAATCAACTTTCGGAACTAATAACGATTAGTTTTCGAGCAACGCCAGTAACCACTGGACTTAGAGGAGACTGGTGATGACCAAATCAGGATATACCAATAACAATTGGTTCTGGATAATGCTAGTAACCACTAGACTTAACTGGAGAAATTGGTAACGATCGAGTCCAACGAGACTAATGACCATTGGATTTTCAAAGAGTTTGGTAACGACCAGACCAAAGTGATGATAATAATCTGCTTTAAGCAGTGCCAATAACTATTGGACTTGGGCTAATTGGTGACGACCAAACCAGGTATACCAATAACAATTGGTTCTGGATAATGCTAGTAACCACTAGATTTTCCAAACAAGGCTAGTGACCACTAGACTTATAGAGATTGGTAATAACTGAATCAAAGGGTACCAATAACAATTGGGTCTGAGGGTAAGACTAGTAACAACTAGGTTCAGAAAGACTGGTAATAACCGAATCAAACGGGTACCAATAACAATTGGATTCGAAGGTGACGCAGATAATCATTGGACTTTTTAGGGAATTTTGGTGACGACCAACTCCAATGTCAATGACCATTGTTTTTTAGAAGGCAATACTAGCAACCACTAGATTTTTAGCTAGATTGGTGAAAACCGAATCAAAGGGACTCCAATAACAATTGGTTTGCTTTATAACAGAATCAGTAACAACTGGGTTTGGAAAATAGTTGGTAACGACTAAATCAAGATACCGATCATGATTAGTTCTAAATATGTGCTAGTGACCACTAGTTTTTCAAAGTTTGTTGGTGACCACCTTAAATCGAAGATGAAAATTGGTAACAATCCCCTATTTGTGTAAATTGGATATTGCTAGTCACCACTAGCTTCCCCGCGAAAATAAGGAACCCCATGATGTCGACTTTGAAGCGAACTTTGTAATAACAAGTCAAAGATAAAGGTAATGACCGAAGGATCTCAAAGGCAGGAATGCAAACAAATGCGTATGCTGGCATGATGTTGTATGTAAGACGCAGACCGACCCGTAGGAACAAAGGAAAACAAAATAAAGAGAGAACTCGTCACGCTGAGTTTCAAAATGCCTTAGGTCAGGCGACGCTTCCTTCTTTGGTGTAGATAAGGATCTTTTCTCAATAATATCTTCGTAATTCTGCAGAGAAGAAGTCTTAGCTTAAGAGCTAGAATTGCTATCGGACACCTCTAGCTTGGTCAAAGGTAACAGCAACTTCCACAACTTCGAGAACTGTGTAATATCATCATATTACCTCTAGAATTTTTCAAACATTCTGTCAAATCATGTTTTCCTTTTTTACAAAACAAGACTTTAAGCTTTTCAAAACACTTTGCTTTCATGAAAATTCTTATTAACAAATAAGTGAAATTGTGTAACAAAAATAGCGGATCATAACAATGATTTGGCCAAAAATCTGATTTTATTGATAGACAAGAGCTTTACAAAAGGCAAAGCCTTGGGAATTTTATAGGTTTGAAAAAAAATGGCAACAGAAAAGGTTACAGAATCCCATAATAATTCGGTCCTTCCGACTGCCATTTCACTTGCTTTGCTGCTTCTGACGAGAACAACAGGCGTTGACCTTTCTTCTAATATTCTGCATAGGACTCTGCCCCAGCGTCTGCCAGCTTTCAAACATTGGGCTTTCATCTTGCTGAAGCACTGAAATCCCCTTTCTAGGTATTTCGTTTCAGGCGTAGTATTTTCTCACTGCGTCTGAGTTGATGGGATACTTGAGTTGTTCTCCATCCATAGTTTCGAGAATCAGAGATCCTTCGGGGAAAACAGTCTTTACAATGAAAGGGCCGTCATAGTTGGGCATCCACTTGCCACGCATATCTTTTTAAGTTGGCAGGATTTTTCTAAGCACAAGCTCTCCTTCCCTATACTCTTTGGGACGAACCTTCTTGTTGAACGCTCTGGTCATCCTTTGTTGATAGATTTGACTGTGACACATGGCCGTCATTCTTTTCTCGTCAATGAGGTTCAACGAATCGAATCTTTCTTTTATCCACTCGTCTTCATCCAGCTTTGCTTCTGTCAAGATCTTCAAGGAAGGTATTTTGACTTCAATGGGTAGCACAACGTCCATCCCATACACTAAGGAAAAGGGAGTTGCCCCTGTCGAAGTGCGCACCAATGTTCGGTATCCGTGCAAAGCAAATGGTAGCATCTCATGCCAGTCTTTGTAAGTTACGACCATCTTTTGTATTATCTTTTTGATGTTTTTGTTTGCAGCTTCAACTGCACCATTCATCTTAGGTCTGTAAGGGGACGAGTTGTGATGTTTGATCTTAAAATCGTCACAAAGTTCCTTTATCATTTTGTTGTTCAGATTCGACCCGTTGTCAGTGATGATCTGGTTAGGGATACCATATCGGCAGACGATCTCCTTTTTGATGAAGCATGCAACAACTTGCTTTGTCACGTTTGCATACGACGCTGCTTCCACCCATTTGGTGAAATAATCGATTGCGACAAGGATGAAGCGATGGCCGTTGGAAGCTTTTGGCTCTATGGACCCAATCATATCTATGCCCCACATTGCAAAAGGCCAAGGTGATGTCATCACATTGAGTGGATGTGGAGGGACATGCACTTTATCGGCATAAACTTGACATTTATGACACTTTCGAGCGAAGAGTATGCAGTCCGTCTCCAAAGTTAACCAAAAGTAACCTGCTCTTAAGATTTTCTTAGCCATGGCGTGGCCATTCGCATGGGTGTCGAAGGTTCCTTCATGTACTTTGGTCAATATGAGATTCGCCTCGTTTTCATCGACGCATCGGAGTAAGACCATGTCATGATTTCTTTTGTACAAGGTACCATTGCTGATGAAGAATTTAGATGACAACCTTCGTATTGCTCTTTTGTCAATTGTGGACGCGTTAGCGGGATACTCTTAATTTTGGAGGAAATTCTTGATATCATGAAACCATGGCTTCTCATCAGATTCTTCGTCTATTGCCATGACGTATGCGGGTACTGTCCTTCTTTCGATGCGGATCAGAGGTGCCTCGTTGACAAACTGGACCTTCCACATTGATGCCATCATGGCTAGCGCATCGGCAATGTGATTTTCTGCCCTTGGTACGTGCTTGAAGGTAATTTTATCGAAATATTCAGCCATCTCTAAGATGTGGGTCTTATAAGGGATCAATTTTTCATCCCTGGTTTCCCATTCTCCTTTGAGTTGGTATATCACCAAAGCAGAATCACGAATTACTTCCAAGATTTTGATGCGAAGATCAATGGTAGCTTCTAACCCTAGGATGCAGGCTTCATACTCTGCTATGTTGTTTGTACATGAGAAACAAAGTCGGGTTGTGACCGCAGTGTACCCTCCAGTTGGATTTTTCAGAACAGCTCCGATGCCATGTCCATTTTTGTTTGACGCTCCATCGAACATCATCTCCCAGCGGGATCGCGGCTCGGGACCTTCTTTCGGACCAGGCTCTGGTTTCGTGCGCTGAATATACATCACATCTTCATCAGGAAAATCAAACTTGAGTGGTTGATAATCCTCCATAGGATGCTCTGCGAGGTGTTCCGACAAGACACTTCCTTTGATAGATTTTTGAGCAACATATTGGATATCGTACTCTGATAAGAGCATATGCCATCGGGCTAATCTTCCTGTTTGAGCTGGCTTTTCAAAGATGTACTTGATGGGGTCCATCTTAGAAATCAGCATTGTAGTGTGACAAATCATGTATTGCCTCAGACGCTTGGCGGCCCATGCTAACGCACAACAAGCTTTTTCCAGGGGAGAGTAACGACTCTCGCAATCAGTGAACTTCTTGCTTAGATAATAGATTGCGTGTTCTTTCTTCCCTGACTCATCAGTCTGGCCCAAGACACAACCCACTGAATCTTCTAATACTGTCATATACATGAACAAAGGCCTTCCAGGTACCGGAGGAATCAACACTGGAGGTTCTTGCAAGTACTGCTTGATTTTCTCGAATGCGGCATGACAGTTTTCATTCCATACCACTGTTTGATTTTTTCGTAACAACTTGAAGATCGGTGTGCAGGTAGAGGTCAGATTGGAGATGAACCTGGAGATGTAATTCAGACGTCCGAGGAAGCCTCTGACTTGTTTCTCAGTTTTGGGAGCAGGCATCTCTGGATTGCTTTATCCTTGTCAGGGTCTACTTCAATTCCTCGCTGACTAACGATGAAACCAAGTAACTTGCCTGAGCGAACTCCTAAGGTGCATTTTGCTAGATTTAATCTCAATTGATACTTTCGGAGTCTCTCGAATAGCTTCATTAGATGATCCAAGTGGTCTTCTTCACTTTGGGATTTTGCAATCATATCGTCCATGTACACTTCGATTTCTTTGTGCATCATATCGTGAAAGAGTGTGACCATAGCTCTCTGATACGTTGCCCCTGCGTTCTTCAAACTAAAAGGCATTACCTTATAACAATAGGTGCCCCATGGTGTGATGAAGGTTGTTTTCTCCATGTCATCTGGATCCATTTTTATCTGGTTATAACCAGAAAATCCGTCCATGAATGAGAAAACTGCAAAACTTGTTGTGTTATCTACCAAAGTATCAATGTGCTGTAGAGGGAAGTCATCCTTCGGACTCGCTTTGTTTAGATCCCTGTAGTCGACGCACATCCTGACCTTGCCATCCTTCTTCGGGACTGGTACAATGTTTGCCACCCATTATGGATACTTGGATACTTCTAAAAAGCCGGCATCAATTTGCTTTTTGACCTCATCTCGGATTTTAAGCGCCATGTCGGGTCTCGACCTGCAAAGCTTTTGTTTGACCGGAGGACATTTTGGCTTCAGGGGGAGCTTGTGCATGACAATGTCGGTATCCAACCCTGGCATATCTTGGTAGGACCAAGCAAATACGTCAACAAAATCTCTGAGGATTGTTATCAGCTTGTCTTTGATTTCTAGCCTTAATGATGCCCCGATTTTGACTTCTCTTTTGTCTTCCTCTGACCCCAAGTTGATTACTTCAGTCTGCTCTTTATGGGGTTGGAGATAAACATCTTCGTATTCAGCCATTCTCTTTAACTCTTCTGGGACTTCTAACTCTTCGTCATTCTCTTCTTCAGTTTGAAAGACAAATAGACCGCTAGTAGAAGGAGCCGAAGGATCATAGGATTCTGTGGTTGATGGAGGTATTCTGCATGTTTTATTTTGGAACAATTAGGCACACACACACAGACATGCAGATGAAGGGTTGTTTTTACTTTTTTTTAAAAAGATTGCCATTTTCCTTTTAACAAAAAGAGTGAAAATGATGCGCAAAACAAATAGCAAGAGTTTTAACAAAAACACTTTTTTCATTAATGATTTTCAAATTTTGCAAAGTGGCCCAATACAAAATAATTCGCAGGCCTTGGGCAAGACCAGGAATTTTTAAAGAAAAACACAAAGCTAACAAGCAGAGTGAATTACTCTAAAGGTAAA
Source organism: Lathyrus sativus (assembly GCA_963859935.3). Taxonomy (NCBI): domain Eukaryota; kingdom Viridiplantae; phylum Streptophyta; class Magnoliopsida; order Fabales; family Fabaceae; genus Lathyrus; species Lathyrus sativus. Next base: position 319,173,207 of record OZ012740.1, on the reverse strand, counting down.
AAGATGGGAACTTCCACAGCCTCCCAATTGCGCAACGCTGCTCCTCCTCTAGTTATTAGATGATCCAGATTACCATCTTCATCTTCATCAATAATGGCATTGACTTGTATGCCGCCACTGGTGAATATCTCTTTTAAAGACTTATTCTTCATGGTGTTTTCTTCTGGCTCGCCTTTTCGAGTTGGTTTGTAACCCAACCCTTGTCGATCATTCTTGGCTCGAGCATTGACTTCGATGACTTCTCCCTATCCCAGTGGGACTCCAGTTTTCAGTGCTGCCTTAATACTTTGAGCAGAGGTAAATGATGGCCCACAGGTTATGTCTGATTCATCAACTAGAACAGCGTGAGCTATTTCTAGTGCTTGGAAGGCCGTCTCGAGGGAATCTTCATCAGCCTCAATATACCGGAATGATGACAAGTTGCTCACCATTAAATCTTCTTCTCCATGTACAATGACCAGCTGGTCATTCACAACAAACTTCATTTTTTGGTGGAGAGTGGAAGTGACAGCGCCAGCTGTGTGAATCCATGGTCTTCCCAATAGACAACTGTAGACCGGATTTATGTCCATCACCTAGAAGGTGACTTCGAAGATTTGTGGTCCAATTAGGACAGGAAGATCAACTTCTCCTATCACGGTTCTCCTAGATCCATCAAATGCCTTGACTATAAGAGAAGTTGGTCTCATGGTAGCACCTTGATATGCCAGCTTGGCCAAAGTCCTTTTAGGCATTACGTTGAGTGCTGATCCCGTGTCGACAAGAACTCGGGACATTGTATCCTCTTCACATTTGAATGACACATGCAAAGCACGATTGTGCTTACGCTTCTCAGCTGTCAGATCGTTATCATCAAAGCTCAAAGTGTTGCAGGCAGTGATATTTGCTACAACAGAGTCAAACTGCCCCACTGTAATATCTTTAGTGACGTGGGTCTGTGTCAGGATTTTGAGCAATGCCCGGCGGTGTGCTGGAGAGCTTAAAAGCAAAGCCATGACCGTGATCTTGGAGGGTGTTTGGTTTAATTGGTCCATCACCCTATAATCACTTCGTCGAATGATTCTCAAGAATTCTTCCTCATCGTTCTTGAGACTTTCTTTTCCTCTAACTAAAGGTTCTTTGGCGGTGGCTGCCTCTGGAATAGGCTTCTGAGGAACAGGAGTTTTTTGAACAGAAACTGCTGGTGGAGGAGCCTCATTATATGTTTGAGGTTGATAGACGCGACCACTCCGGGTCATTTTGCTTCCACTGGCAATGTTGGCCACACTTACTGGTTTCTTTTCTTTGAAAATCCCCTCACACCATGAATAGTCTTGTTTTGGTGTCACGACTCTTGGGTGAGGCTTGGATCCTCCCCTCGGCTCAAACCTAGTCTGTCCCCTCCCGAATTTCGGGGGTGCATCATCTTGAAATACTGGTCGAACGTTCTTGTAGTTTTTGTTACTGTTATCATCTCTGAATACGGCTCCTTTGTTGGGCTCTCCTGGTATGTTAAACACAGGTTTGATGACGGCCACATCTTCTTCCTTTTTCCGGTGGGTGATTTCTATCATTCCCTGTTCAATCATAGCCCGAATGTCCTTTTTCACAGTGTCACAACCCTCAGGATCCAGCATACATTCTTTGCAATCTTCGTGAGATGTCTTGAGTGACCATGCCTGAGCGAGGCGTTTGTGTAGGTCTGGTAGTGGCACTTTGATCTCACCAATAGTAGTAACTTTCTTGTCTTATGACCCCTCCCCTTCTTCAGTAATGGCATTGACTCCACCATGATTTGGAAGAGGGTTGCTCTTAACATTGGGGGGATTATCTTTGAAGGATAGAATTCTCTTTTCAATTAGTTCATGAACTAGATGCTGAAGGGCGAAGCAACCTTTGAGATCGTGGCCTGGAGCATTCTCATGAAATAGGCAGCGAGCATTTACATTGTAATAGAACGGGAGTGGATTAGGTGGAGAACCTAATTTTCTTGTTTTAACCAGCCCTCTTTCTATTAGCATGGCAAACAGGTCGGTGTAACTCATTGGAATAGGCTGTATCTTTGGCCTATTTGCTTGATAATTTGCCCTCGGGGCCCTGTTCTGAGGTTGTTGACCCTGCGGCTGCTGGTATTATTGCTGATTATTGGTGCGGTAATGTTGCTGATTGCCAGGCTGTACTGGTGCTGATTGCTGAATGCCCCAGGTTGGGGACCATGCTATGAAGAAGGTTGAAAAACCGGGGTCACTGCCGCCACATATGATGGTTGGTACTGTTGGTGGTGGCTTTGTGAGCTCTGTGTTTTCTTTCCATATGTGATTGCACTCACCTCTCCCTCTTTCTTTTTGTGGAAAGTGTTGACTGGCTTCTTTGCCGTGCTGGCGCTTGAGGTAATATTTGGAGTGGTCACTTTTCCACTCTTTAAACCTGCTTCCACCTTGACTCCCACTGCCACAATATTAGAGAAATTTGTTGTAACACTGTTGATCAAACATTCATAGAATTCTGGTCGAACTGTATCCACAAACCAGTCTGCCAACTCCTTCTCAGTAAGGGGAGGCTCTACTTGTGTTGTTGTTCCGCGCCATCTTTGCGCATACTCCTTAAAGGTTTCAGTATTTTTCTGCGTCATGCTGAGAAGCTGATGGCGGTCGGGAGCTAGGTCCATGTTGTACTTGTACTGTTGAATAAAAGCATCTGAAAGGTCTTGGAAACTGTGGATTTTAGCTTGATCTAAACCGAGATACCACTTAGCCGAAGCCCCTTTAAGACTATCTTGGAAACAGTGTACTAACAGTTTATCATTTTCAATATGCGGAGCCATCCGCCTACAGTACATGATTAGGTGCACTTTAGGACAAGTGGTCCCCTCATATTTGTCGAAGATTGGCATTTTAAATTTCTGCGAAAACACCAATCCAGATACCAGACATAGATCCTTGGCATCAGATCCAAAGACATGATTTCCTTCAATGGCACTCATCCTTTTGGCCATGATGTCCATCTCCACTCTTAATTTTTTGTGTTTTTCGTCCTCAGCTTCAGATCCATCGGGTATATCAAAGATTGGTTGTTGATTGGCGAAAACTGGTCGCACTGTGGTAGGTCCACCCGCCTGGGTGAAGATAGGATTTCTGATTGTTGAGTCGAATAGGGGATTGAGACTTGAAGATTGCATATTGTTGAAAGGTGGCAAAAAATCCTGAGACATTCCATAGGGAAACTCTGCTGAAGTAACAGGATCTATCGTGACATTGGCTGCTGCTGTGGCAACTTCGGAGATCACTGTAGGTTGCGTATCCATTTTTGCTTTGATTATGTTGAGGACTTCCATGATCTGGCTGACGTCCCCTTTGATCCCTTCAATGTCATTATCCATTTGATCGAACCTTTGGTTGTTATCTGCCATCTTCTTTTGAGCTTGGGACCGTGTGTTGTATTTGTGGGTACTCAACGTGACTCCTTATCTCCTTCTGGACAAGAACAAAGGATGAGCTGCGGAACCCAAATGCAGGACTGATGCAGGATGACATGCAAATGCAAATGCGGATGCATAAACCATTCAAGGAAACTCAATTTTTTGTTTACAAACAAAAAGTTAGACCAACATGTAACGACATGCTTAAAAAGCGTTTTTCATTTGATAGTTGGAAATCTATTACAATAGAGTGGCCTTTGCTAAAGACCTTTCTTACAAGGAAAATGAAAATAAATGCAACAAACAGGATTTCAATCCATTTTTAGGGAAAGCAGGGAAATGGTGAAACAAAGATCAATCTAACAAGACGATCCTTCTCCTTCTTGGACTCTGACATGAACTTGATCCTGGCGGATAATCTCCCACAGGTCTTCGTTTTCTCTTTGCGCTTTGACCAAAGCCTATCTTAGCTCTTCCCTAGTTGCGGGGACCTCAGGCTCCATGGTTATCTCATAGTCATGAGTGTAGAACATGTTTAAGGCAATTTCTTTTGACCATAGCAGGTACCCCCTGGTGGTTAAACAACTTGCATTGTCCATTGGAGTTAGGCCCAAGAGGTGTGGATCTCTTTGAGCGTATTGAGCATTAGCTTATAGTTCTTGGTTGCGACCTGTCTCACAGAAGCAAGGCCTCAACAGTTCTGGTTCGGGCTCTGGTCCGGTAGGATACCCATGTTGACGCCGAGCGAGAATAGGATTATAGGTGATCACCCCTTCTATCCCAATGAGACGCACATTGGGGAAATCTTTGTAGATAGGAATCATGACTTGGTCACCGATACTGGTGTCATACCATGTGATATCAAGGTGTCTGAGAGTGACAAGTTTAGAAACCCATGCGCTTTTGGTAGGAAGCCTCCAAAGGATATGAGTCCTTGGCAGATGAGAAGTAAACCATCGATCGAGTAGTGCAAGACAGCATGAGAATTGCCCACAATCATACAAGATGAAACGGTGGATGACTACATAAGTGTCAGCCAGTATTGTATTGACCGGATTTTTGAGGATGAAGAGGCGGATCTCCTCTTCGCTGATGAAGTCGTAACTGCTTGGGAACAGATACAGTCTATATATTAGTAGTGCCAGAATCGCCTCAAAAATTCCCAGGTTTCTGCTTTCATAATGATACTCAGCCATCTTTATTAGAGGTCTGGCATCCATTCCATACCACCCTCCTTTCGCTCTCATCGGTGGTAAGTCTTCCAGCTTGATATGCAGGGCTTTAGCTAAGTCCCTTTTCTTTGGTTTTCCATAAGGGAGCGTAAAAGTCCATGGAATCTTTAAGTAAGCATTATACTCCTCGAGGGTCGAGAGTAACTGAAAGTCTGGAAACACAAAGCAGTGGTAAGTTGTATGATAGAATTCAACCAAGGCTTACAACATGGGCTCGTTGATCGGAGCGCTTATCAATGGCAATAGGTCCCCATATTTAACTATGAAAGCAACAGGGTTTCGGACAAGTCTCGTTAACATCCTTAGACGGCCCAATCTCAGATCTGGAACCCGAAGCATGTCTCTTCTTACCATGTTGTTGTCTGCAAAGAAAAAAAAATGAATTTCCTTGAATGGTTAGAAGAAGTGCAAATGCAAATGCAAATGGTTGTCATGGAACTCAGATATTTTTGAACATCAGAAGTCGCCATTTCATTGATTAACAAAACGGATTACAAAACATTGTTTCCCCTTACAAGATTTTTAAATAACAACTAAATGAATCCTATCAAGGTTCTCCTAGCAGCCTTAGGTTGAGCTTCTCGATCTTTCTTTCCATCTGAGTCTTCTCAAAGATGAGTCTGTCCATAATTATCTTCCATGGATTAGACTGAGGCTCGTAAGGTTCTTCTAGTGCTTTCCTCTTCTTACAAGAGAGGATTTCTTCATCTTTCAACTGGAGTTGTCTCTGGAGCTCCGCATTTTCTTCGACGACTATTTGATACTTATGCTTCCAAGCTTCTTCAGTTTGATGTGCTTTGACCAAAGCAATTTTCAAATTTTCTTCTTCAGACATGAAGACCAACGGGCGTTCTTCCTTCAAGGCCATAGGCTCTTGCTTAGGATATGGCATCCTTAGTGTGACGGCTCTTTTTCGAACCCATTGGAGGTAAGGTTCCAAAGAGACACAGTTGAGTCTTCCAAGATCCTTCTTCCCTTTCTTGTGTAGATGCTTCTAAGCTTCTAGAATTTTCTCTTTTAGTCCTTGACTATCTTCCCCTTCTTTAAAGAAGATACTTTCCACTTGAACACTTTTGGGTTTGTCCTTTAGAGGGTATCCCAATTGTCGGCGGGCGAGTATTGGATTGTAGCTGATCCCTCCATTAATGCTAAGAAGAGGTACATTGCCGAATTCCCCACAATTATCAATAATCATTGTCCCATCATAATCACGACTATACCAATCAATATCGGAATGGGTAAGAGCCATGATCTTTTGTGACCACCATCCTTTCTTTGGATCCCAAAAAGCGTTGGCTTTGGGCAAGTGTGAAGTGAACCATTTATACAATAAAGGAGCGCAACAAGTGATCATTCCTCCATTGTGAAAGTTCCTCAGATGAACAGAATGGTATGTGTCTGCTAACAAGGTAGGCACAGGATTCTTCTTCAAGAAAATTTTGATGGCATTGAGGTCCACAAAATTCTCAAAGCTCGGAAACAAGAATATACCATAGATGAGTAAGGCAAGAATAGCCTCGAATGCATCCATGCTTAAATGATCTGCATAGTACTGAGCTTTCTCAACCAAGAATTTTGCCTTTACCCAAAGACTCCTCCTTTTGTAATCAGATTCTTTTTTATATCAACCACTCCCAAACGTGTAGCTTTGGCAATATCTTGCTCTTTAGGGTCCTTCTCCACAATCGGAAAATGAGAATCTTCAAGAATGGGCAATCCAATTAACTGAGAATACTCTTCTAGCGTGGGCACTAGCTGATAATCAGGAAATGTGAAACAGTGGTAGAGCGGGTCATAAAACTGGAGGAGAGTAGAAAGAAGTCCACTATCCATCTTTATCTTCAAGAGTAGCTACAGCTTCCCATATCGGCTTTGAAATCCCTCTGGATCTGTCACTAAGGTGCTCAACCTTTTCAAATCATCTAGGTTAAAACCCTTGTAAGTGTACTTCAAGGTTTTCTTTCTTTCACTGTTCATGACGACCTCTGATGTTTACAAACAACAAAGTCTGAGTTCCATGAAACCATATGATGATATGATGATATGAATGCAAGATGCACAAACACAAGATAATGCATATGTACACAACACAAACTTAGGGTTAAGGACAAGCATGAGTCCAAGGGTCTACCCATCCCCAAAGATTTGTACTATGGATTGATTGTACCTACCGAACGGGTTCTACAAAGTCCCCAGAGTCATCAACCCATCTTTCGGATATTATCAACTTCCCAAATCACTTGGTAATCGATAATATTCTCAAGAGAATCTCGTCTGAGTGTAGTATCGCGTATCAACTACTTCGGAAATACTTCCTTATAGCCATTGCACTACGTCCTAACAAGGCCAAAGTGGGGTAGAATGTAATCTAAAAGTCCAAAGTGTCATGGGCTCCTTCATCGAAAGTAGCATTGTTTTCACGAATACTCGATCAATAATACTAAACTCTCAAGAGGGCCTACACTGAGCGGTGGTTTCTCAAGTTAGCTTGGTCGGGAATCAACTCCCTATAAGCCTTCTTGAATATACCACCATCCTATCATAAGTGCACTCGAGTCCGGGTATATGACCGTCTCACCACTCAAAGCACCCAATATCCAACATACAAATATATTAACAAATATACATGTTAAGCAAATATTCACAAATATAGCATAGAATTTAAACAAAATAGGCTAACCCTCAAATTAAGTAAGGTGTCCCCAGTGAAGTCGCCATTTCTATTGCAGTGAGAATCGTGATACCAAGCTATTGATTAACTTGAATCTTTAATTCTTAGATTACAACCGACCTTTAATTTATCCAAAGGAAAGGTCTAAAGAAAGAAAAACCATTTTCGCGATGTAACAACAACGCTAAGAGATTTGGGGATCGGGGGTTGGTTATGTCTAGGGCAGGTATTTCACATCCTAAACATCTATAGTACTCTACAGGAACCTTTTGTTTGTTTGCATGCTAAGTTTGCTAAATGTTTGCTATGGATTGGGATTGGGTAAAGGTGTAGGTTAAAACCTAAAGATAGTTTCTAAGTTTGCTCGCAAAGACGTCGCGTCCTCTGCCTACGTATCCTAACTAGGATAGAATCAGAGCAATCGTAGTTCACCTTACAAGGGATGAAGAACACTTGATTATGATCAAGGTTCAAAGGGGAAAAAACATTTCAATGCTTGTGTAGAGTTTAACAAAACTCTCTAGGTCTATGTTGAACTCTCAAGAAGGGGAAGTAAGTAATCATTATTATGATTCTTACATAGAGTTTATAAACTCTATCCTAGGGTTCTAATTGAAGAACACTCCTAGTGTAGGTGAGTTTTCTAGACTTAAAGCAAAGTCAAATGGTTTGAATGTTCTAACTTAACTAAGTTATGGTTGAAGATGACTTCACAAAGCCAAGGGAGGGGGTAAATGAGCTATCCAATGACACAAAGGTCAAGGGAGAGACTTTTCCTTTGGAAGGAGAGAGGGGGAGACAACTTGGATGAGAACTAGAAAGTTCCATCACTTGGGGAGGCAATACTTAACAAAGCAAGATTTCAAATGAGCAATATGATATAAGATCAAGACAAGTAAGCATGCAAATTACAATGAGCATATACTTCAAGTGATATCAAGGGTTACAACCGATAGTCAATCATCTTAAAAAAGATTTGGGACATATCTTAACAAAGATTGAAGCATGATAAAGGTAACAACCATATGAATAAATCACAATTTAAAAGTAGGCAGGTCATAAGTTAAAAGCATAGTAAATGTGACAACAATGTGCATAGATGACAATCAAACACAATTAAATCAGTTTAAACCTCATAATTTAGAAGGGAACATGGAAAGGAAATCACTTAACCAAGTAAAGATGATGAAAGTATAAAGGTAACAACCAATAAAGGAGTATGTCATAAGTGAAAATGTATGGATGACAATCAAGGCAAGTAATCAAGCAAGAATCGAATCGACGGATCGCGCTTTAAAGTAAACACAGGTAAAAAGGGATATTTTATGGTAACAACCAAATGAGAAAACCCTAACATGTTTACTAACATAAAAGAAATGATAATGAATAAATATCTTAACACAAATGATCATGGTGAAAAAGAGATTCATCTGCATACGGGAGATAACGATCTCGATACAAAGGCAACTTGCAAGCAACCAAAAGGCATGAAAATTTAAACAAACATGGAATTAAAAAAAATCACATGAAAGTAGACATCAAGACAAACACAATGCAAAAAGCATGGGTTCAAAATTATTAAAAATGAGTGAGATATGAATTTTCAAAGATTGGATGAAAAATTACAAAAAATAAATAAAAGGGTTGCCCTCCTCAGGGGTCGAACCCAGGTCATGCAGGTACAAGGCGTGTTTTAGGCATATGGTCTTACCACTAGGGTGGATATACATCCATTGATGAAAGCCACCCCATAAATATATATGGAAGAAATGTAAAGCAAGTTGGGCAAATAACCACACCAGAAATTAGAATTGCATTTTGTGTCATAACTTTCTCAAATCTTTATGGATTTTGACAAAGTTTTAATGTAAATTGGGTAGAATCAAACAAGGAACAAGATGGAATTTTTAGAATTTTGAGATCATGCCTCAAATTCAAAACCCGATAGCACTTGCATCTTGGATTTTGAAATGCATTTTGATATGAATCACATACATCAGTCACTGTTAGATCAAAATGATTATGCACACATGTTTCAATGATGATAATGAGTGAATTCAATCAAGAAGTGGAGTTCAGATTATGCTAAAATGAAAAACGACTACCAAGTTGCTACTTGTCATGAATGGTATGCAGGCTGAGATGCAATTTTGATTCTAGACACACATTGATCTAAATAGACACATACATACCCTGAGCACATGATATTGGGTGAGATTGATCACAAGTTAAAGTTTAAAACAAACTGTGATGAAACATGGTGTTAAAAAAGCAAGTGTGCTTGTGAAGTGCATGATCATGCTCAACCTTAGCTCCAAACATTTCCAGATGGAATCAACTATGGACACACCACATACACATGATATTGAAAGGATTCAAACATTAAAATCAGATGAAACAAAACTGTCATGAGATATGGCATACTAGCTGCAAGTTGTCATGAGTGTAAATGCATGATGGTACTCAATTCTCATTTTATGCACAAACTGATTAAATCAAGTATACAGACACTTTATATACATGGTATAGAGTATGGTCAAGCAACAAACAAAGTTCAAAGCAGTCTGTCATAAGATGTGGCATTTGAATTGCAAATATGGCATTTTGAGGTATGAAGACATCAATTCAAGGTTACAACCCAATTCAGTCTGACTCAAACATACATACATGCTACAAATATGTGTTCAAGTGAATTCAAGTGATCAACTCAGTGCAAGGCAAGCTATTATGGAAATTGGTGCTCATGTTGCTCAAGTGTACTTGTAATGTGTAGTGTGATATCAAATCAGGATTTCAAGCAATTTCAGGTCAGGCAACTCATGTGTACATGCTAGAAATGTGTTATGGAGTCAATCCAAACAAGTGTTGATGCTAGAAACAGGCTAACATGAAAAATGATACTTTGCTGACAATCAAATCATGGTAAAATGCAGTGGGTATGTAAAGTCAGAGTGTGAGCAAAAACTAGGCAAGGTAACCTTATACACATCATACATACATATTATTAAGGGTGTCTAAACACCAAGAAAGGTTCAAGACAGGTTGTGGCAAGAATTTGCATCAGAACTGTCATCTAATAATTTATCCAAGCATAAACAAAACCAAAATCAGTGTGAAGCACAAACAAACAATACCAGACACATACACACATCCTATATGAGATAACAGATGATTTCAATCTTAAGGACCAGTTAACAAACCAATGCATATGAAAATGAACATGTTGTTGCCAAGAACTTGGCTCATGCTGTAGCAGCAGGGCATTTTTGCATGAATGACATTTTTTAGAGCAAACGAAGACATATGCACATAAGCATCATGGTAAGGGATATGTCTAAGGTAGCAAAACATATACAAACCACCCATGCAAGAGGTCTAACATATGAACCACAACAAAAATAGTCATATGGAAAGTTTGATGACAATCAAGGCAAATGACATGGTATTGGTATGAGCTGAGTTAAAGATGACTTACCTCTTGTAGACAAACTCTAAGCAAGCTGAAATATCAAGAAAAACAGAGATCCCTTCAAACTCCATCAAGCCTTACACTTACCTTCTTCTTGAAGCAACAAACCAACTTTTCAAGACAGTTGGAGTTAATGGATTCCCAGCTGGTTTTTAATGCCTTAGACAGTTATAATATGATGTATATGAGGTATGTGGGTGGTTAGAATAGCAAGGATCAACTTGGACCAAGATTTGGCAAGTTTTGAGGGTTATGGTCAAACTTTCTTAGTGTGAAAGTTGACTTTTGGCAATTTGATATTTTTTTAAGGTTTAAAGGTATGGACACCTTCTATATGACATTTAAAGATTGTATGGGTGATTGATAGAGTTTTGGAAGGGATGGAACTGGTCTTGAGCAGAGTTTTGCTCAAGACAGTTTTTTTTTGTAAAAATGGAAGTTTTGAAGATTTGGAGATTTCTTGATGAGTGAGAGGGGAGTGAGAGCTGTGGTGTTATGATATTGCTCTGGTGTGTTTGAGTTCATAGAGGAGGCCTCTATTTATAGGAGAAATGAGGGTGAGGGCAACCTTTGTCATTTCCATTTTTGGAGGGAGATTTGGAAGAAAATCCTTCCAAATCTAGTGGCAGCCATCTTCACATCAGTTACAAGGCTCAATGCAAGCAAGGAACAACTGATATGAAGGACTTGAGATGACTTGAAATGAAGCTAGTGAGGTAGGGGGCTGCAGCTGCCACGTCTTTGGAGAAAAGTTTCTCTTTCCTCCCTTTTAATGATTATTTTAATACCAACTTGCTACAACTTGTCATGCTTATCAAACTAACTCATTTTCTAGTTTTCTCCTCATCCACACCTTACATTATCAGTTTAAATTACAATCCTAGGGTTGAGGATAGTCCTAGTTGTGAAAAACTGATTTTTGGGAAGTGTTGGAGTGTGGTTTTAAGTATTGACAGACCCAACTTCCATGGTGCATAACTTCCTGCTCAAACATGCTATTGAGGATTCTACCACAATTTGGAAAGCCCTTAAGTAGCTCTACAACTTTCATGTTTTTGGAATTTCAAATTTCTTGGTGGAACTAGGTTGAAAAACCCTTCAAAGTTCTGGAAAAAAATCACTTACAAGTGTTAAATAACTTAGAATTTTTCTAAGTTATTTACCCTTCAAAAATGAATTTTGCTATAACTCCAATTCGATGCATTTTTTGATCATGGACCACTTCGAGGCTTTTGTAGGATTTTTCAAGATATTTCTAATGAGCTTTGAACCACTTCAATTGGATGTGTGGTTGAGGAGTTATGGTCTTGCCCCTTTCGAAACCCTAATTCCCGATTTTTGTAATTACTTCTCAATCCTTGATCCCATGGTCATGAAATTTTATGGGGAGGTGTAATATGATATAAGGAACATTTTCCAGTCACACCTTGAAGTCAAATTCCTTATTGTTGGAGAGTTGACTTTTTGGTCAACCTTTTGATCGATCGGTGTCTACCGAGTCGCCCGTTGTTGATCCGGACATCCTGAGGACTTGAAACTCTTTGGATGGACTTTACTAAGCCATAGGAGTTTAATGGACCTTGATCCCACCATTGAAATACTCTTTGAATCAAAAGTCAAACTACAGTTGACTTTTTCTAATCGAAAACCCTAATCGGGTATCTCAAATTGCACTGTTCTCAATCCCCGGGTGACCACCTCAAATTGCACTCATTCTTGGTCCAATGTATCATCCTTGATCTTGTTTGAAGTTGGATCAATCCAAAACATTGATTGATCAAACCCTCAAAGTTTCGATTTTGACGGTACGGAACCCTGATTCATTTGCATCTTAACAAAGATAAACTGAAAATGGGTTAAGGTTAGTTAATCAATCAAATATGATCCTACAATGATGATGAGGATCTAAGGGGTCAAAATTTGGGGTGCAACAGTCTGCTGCAGATGATCAACAATTTTATAATCACTCTTCCAAATTAGTCTCATAAATTCTTCCACATCTTTGGCCAAAGCCTCTTTTTCCTTCTCCTGAGAAGGTCCTTCTTCATTGACTTTGCCTTTCCCCTTGGAAATTCTCTCAGCTTCTACTTATGGTGACGTAAAAATTCTACCGTTGTGGGTTATGCCCCCTGCCCCCACAAGGTTATCAACTGACCCTACCGGCGGGCTTTCCAGGTTAATCTTGTCTCCATTGCAGTAAACTTCCTCCCCATAGTTCCAAGGGATGGCTTTGGTGCTTTCATATGGAATGGGTCCAGCTTTGGTTATAGTGATAGTCGGCCGCTTGGGAGGCGTCGATATCGTGACAGTCTTAAACGGGATCATAATCGTTGCAACTTCGCCCTGCTCTTCAGCTATTGCCTCAACAGGCCTCTCTTCAGCAGTACGGTCGAATTGCAGCGTTCCTCCATCAATCAGACCTTGAATACCTCTTCTTAAACTATCATAACCCTCAGGTCGGGCCAAACAGTCAACACAATCTGCATCACACCCATGGAAGACTCCCCTTTTTAGCAACCTGCTCTTTACACAACCCAGAGGCGTATTTAGCTCGTCTACATTCATAACTAAATTCAGACTGGTATCTTCCAATATTGCACCCACCTGTGCAGATCCGTGAGACGGCATCGTATTTTTCTCAATGTTGGGTGCCTCATTACCAAAGTTTATAGCCTTACTATCTATCAAATCCTGCACTTTGTGCTTGAATGCTTGACAATTCTCTATGTTGTGACCGGGTGCCCCGGAGTGGAATTCACAATGTGCATTGGCATCATAACCAAAAGGAGGCGTGCCCTTCAGTGGAGCTAACGTCCTTTTCTCAACAAGCTGCAATTGTAATAGAGTTTGAAGAAGCTGAGCATACGGCAATGGAGGTACATCAAATACTCTTTTCACGGCCCTATCACGACCGTGGAACCTTTGTGGAGCCGAATTCTATTGTCCCTGTTACTACTGTTGTTGTTGCTGTTGTGGTACAGGAATTGTTACACTGGCAACCTGTTGCCTGCGACCAGCCTGACTTTTATCCCTTCTTCGTGCACTATATACTGAATTAGTGTCTCCCTGCTTTTTATTTCCAAAGACCCTTTTACCACCTCCAGTTGAGGTTGATTCTCCTGCTTGAATATTACCGATCTTGACGTCGTTCTCTATACGCTCTCCTAAGAGTATCATATCAGAAAAACTATCCGTCGTACAATTGAGAAGCCTGTCATAATACAAACCAGAGAAAGTGCCCACAAAAAGATCCACCAACTCACGCTCTACCATGGGTGGGTGCACCCTAGCTGCAAGCTCACGCCACCTTTGGGCGTACTCTTTAAAACTCTCGTCGTTCTTCTGAGAAAGATTTTGGAGTTGGACCCTCTTAGGCGCAAGGTCGCTATTATATTGATAATGCTTTACAAAGGCTTTCACCAACTCCTTCCAGCTACCGATCTGAGTGGGCTCTAACCCCCATATACCACTCCAATGACGGTCCCGACAAGCTATCTTGGAAAAAATGCAGCAGCATATTTTCGTCATCAGAATAAGCGGACATTCTCCGATAATAAGACCGTACATGAACTCTTGGGCAAGTATCCCCCTTATACTTGTCGAAAGTAGGCGCTTTGAACTTGAGTGGAACCCTCAAGCCAAGAACCAACCCCATATTAGCCATGTCCAACCCCATGGAATTCTGATTGGCAAGACCTCTCACTTGTTCCTCCAACATCTTGAACCTTCGGTCATTGTCTGTAGGCATCTCAAGATCCCTGCCCGGCGGAGGGAAAGCATCTTCTTGACGATCCTCGCCTGAACGAGAATCCCCATTATCATACTCAGCATAAGTAGCATTAGGACCAAAGCCATTCTGATTGAACCTGGGACCATACCCCACATTACCAAAGCCCTGATTAGCAGCACCCGAACCAAAACCAGCGTTGTAGGCACCCATCCCGAAACCGTTGTTGCTTGCGTTGCCAAAACCTGCATTGCCAAAGCCCTGATTGCCATAGCCCTGATTGACATAGCCCTGATTACCACCAAAACCAGCATTGCCAACACCAACACCTACACCGGTGTTCCCAGCACCAACCCCAAAACCAGCATTCCCAGTTCCAACATTAAAACCGGCATTTCAAGCTCCAACATTACCGTTGGTTTCCACATGCCCGTTACCATTACCGGTCACATTCCCATTCCCAGCTCCATTACCGTTCTCAGTAGTATTGAGGACGACCACTGGTACAGCATCACCGGCTCGAGGAGTCTCGACTTGAGAAGGATTAGTAGCAACCCCGCCATGTAGCACACCATTACCATCGACTCGTGCAATCAGAGGCTGCACCAGAGTCTGAAGCTGCTCTTGGCCCTTGGCCACAGTTTCCATCACTTGCATGAACTGCGCCATCCTGTCGCGCATCTTCTACATCTCAGTTTGCATTTGATCCATAGCTTTCTTGCAGTTACTTCTTGTAGAGTAGCGATGAATTCGCTGATCGGTAATCCTGAAACATGCATCGACAGAGGGTTAGGAAACAGCTCAAGGTACCTGTCATGCAAATGATTTATGCAAATGAAAACGTGTGTCTGTGCTTTAGGGAGATTTCTCCCCCGATTCTAGTGCCAGAGTGCCAGTGCTGATTATAAGAAGTCTGGATCCAGTCATTAAAATAACATCTCATATATATATATATATATATATATATATATATATATATATATATATATATATATATATATATATATATATATATATATATATATATATATATATATATATATATATATATAAGGCCTAACAAGGCAGCATACAATGTCACGGAATACATGGGGAATCAATAGCATGACCTCGACCAACAAGCCTGGTGATGGTCAGCCTACAGCAAAGATCAAAAAAATACAAAGGGTTACAAAGATAGTCAAGTGCGACAACGGGCGCGAAACTCTTCTAGCAACTCCTTCGTTTTGGGATGATCAGGCCGAGTGAGTAACCCTTCGACAAGCAACTCCCTCGGCATAATAATGCACTGGAGACCTTCAATGGAGTCTTCCCACGCTCCCTGGCCAAAACAGTCTTCTAACCTTCGCTTCTTAGACTCGAACATCTGCTTGCGATCTTTCAGGTTAGCGATAGCCTTGTTTAGCATGTCTTCAGTGGCATACCTACGAGCAGTTTCCTCATCAAACTCCTTCTCGCTGGCCTTCACTTGAGCCTTCAATTTGGAGATCTGCTATTTCAGTTTGTCCTCCCTCTCTTTGTTGCTAGCTATAGTGGCATTCCACTGCTGGTTAAATTTGGAGATTCTCCGGTATGCCTCATCCAGATTCTGCTTCTTAGTGGCGAGCACATCGTTGACGGATTTGAAGTCCAAACCCAAACGTTCACGGTCAACTATCTGCTTGGTCAGGTCCGTGCCTAGCCGGTTCACCAACTCTGTCTGCTTTTTGAAGGAGTGGACGGCTTCATTTCTCTCGCTTCTAAGCTGTACCAGTTCTTTCTCCAACTCCTCGTTGACCTTTTTCAGCTCTTCCTTCTCAGCTAACACCTGATTATACTGCTGAATAGACACAGTAGTAGGCTCTTCAACCACTGGAGGGCGCTCTGGCTTAGCAGGTGGAAAAGGCATCCCTATTGTCTCTGCCCTGGTTCGAATCCAAGTTACATAAGGAGCATAAGCCTGGCTATTGCTCTTACCCAACAGCGCTTTCCCTCGTTTGCTGACGTCATTCCAGGCATGCTGGAGCTTAGCTAACATGTCCCCCTCTATAAGCCCTGTGAGGTACAGAGATTCTTGTACCTCTTCGTCTTTTGGCGGACCTCTCAAAGCGTACGCAAACTGTCTGACAAGTAGAGAGGGATTATAGTTGATGCAACCTTTTCTTCCAATCAAAGGCACGTTAGGAAAACCACTACAGCTGAAGATGATTTCGGTACCCAGCATATCCCGATTAAACCAAACAATGCTCTCTGCTGATAAACCCATCAAGCGCTCAGACAACTCAGTTGTGGCTGCAGATGAAGCAAAGAGACCCTTCTTAGGCATGTGACTATCAAACCATCTGTAGAGTAAGGGCACACATCACGATACATTCTTACCCCTTCTATTTTCATTCTTGTAATGGACGGAATGATATACATCACCAATCAAGGTAGGAACTGGATTCCCTTATGCGAAGATATGAAAGGCGTCCAAGTCTACAAAATCAGGCATGTTGGGAAACAAGATGATGCCATATATGCAGAGGGCGAGAATGGCGTTGAATACGATCCAACAACCGTCTTTAGCACACTGTTGGGCTTTCCCAACTAGAAACTGCAGAGAAAATCCAGGAACCCCATTCCAACTGGTCAGAAGCAACTCAGAAGCATCCAGATGAAGAGCAACGGCTAGGTTAGCCAGATTAGGCTTAGCATCCATGTGAACAAACGGCATCTGATTCTTAACCGGTAAACCCAAAAACTCAGCATACTCTTCTAAAGTAGGTGCAAGAATAAAGTCTGGAAAAGTGAAGCACCTCATTGGAGGGTCATAGAACTGCAGCAAGGCATACAACCCATTCAACTCATATACCGAAGGTTTACGAACCAGACTGAGCAGCTTCCCATAAGATTTCCTGAATTCCCCTTTCACTGTATCATCTGCCAAGGCAACCAAACTAGACAGCAGAGCAACATCTGGGGTAGGGAGCTTGTAGGCCACATTATTCTTCAAAGATCCCATGCTAGCACAACAGAGGGAAAGAATACCGGAACCGGGGGATAATATATGCACCTGCAACACAGACACACGTTAATGATATGCAAATGATTATGCAAAATGCAAAATGCATTCATGCAACAGGGGATCAAGATTGTGTTGTTGAGGAGACCGAGGCTCTGTTTCAACACAATCACAACACTGCTTTGATAATACAACCCTTAAGAGGACCAATAATTATGCACTGTCGAGAACAACCACATCTCTGATTATAAGAACCCTCTGACACCAACAATACTGATTCACTATCGAGAAAACCAGGTGATCTGAAGGTTAAGGTTTCCTGCAATAATCCCGACCCCGCTCACAGGTATGGACCTAATCACGGACAAGGTATGGCATCCAATGTGTTTCCTAGCGTCACAGACTTTCAAGAAACGATGATACGATACCCAGAAGGTGTGGCATCATCATCTCTTGAAGTGGCCTCACTCGGCTGAGTCACAAATTATCGGTCCCCAGAGTCGACAATCCTCCAAACCAACAACCCCTCAAGCCCAAAGGGCCGGAAAAGAAGTCAACCGGGAGAATCTCATCTGAGCGTGGATTTTGTGAGACACTAGTACATGCAAAGCATGCACACGCCCACTACTTTCCACAACTAATGCTAGGTACACTCAAGCCTGGGTCTGGCTTATCACTCATCAGAGCCCCTTCCTACAATAGCACAATAATGATATCATACTGAAAATAAAATGCGGAAAGTAAAATGCGATAAATAAATCACAACCCAACAAGTAAACACGCAAGCTCTAGGATTGACTCGCATAGGGGATGGGAAACGGTCCCAGCATAGGGGATGGGAAAATTCCCCAGCAGCTAAAAGTCCCCAGCAGAGTCGCCAGCTGTCGCTACCGCTAAAATAAGGTGCTGGCAAAACAGAAGAGATGCCATATTTCGCTATTTATCCTTCAGAACGAGAAAGGAAACGATCGTAAAAAACCTGACGAAAAGGTATAAGACAAGGTCATCGCAACCAATGTCTGGATTCGGGAGTCAGTTACGCAAAGGGAAGGTATTAGCACCCCTCATGTCCATCGTACTCGATGGGATCCATGCTTGTTGTGTTTATCTGACGGGTTGATTTAACTATCTACGCTAAAAGTCTGGTCTGAAAAGAAAAGAAAATGACTTGGCAGAACATAGCAGTTCTATGCCTACGTATTCCCGTCTGGAACGAGAAATCAGAGTCAATGTAGTTCGCCTAACTATGGGTGAAAAGGGGGAAGGTTGCTCGCCGAGATATCGTATCTCGTGCCTACGTACTCTCACACGGCGTGAAAGATCAGAGCAAATGTAGTTTGGGCCAACAAGAGACACAGGTTTGTCTTTTTTATCGGAGTAGGGTTAACAGACGGTTCCAGCAGTTGGTGTATTGATCGGTGGATTTCACTTGTGTTTTCAAACGCTATTTGTTGTTAATTTCGCAATGTTTTTATCTGTTTTCAAAGCTTTAGTTGTTATTATCTGAATTACTCGTAGTTGTGTGTCTTCAAGTCTTATTTTTAAGTTTATATTACTTTTGCCGCTGGTGCGTTTGATTTGGTTTCTTTTAGTGTGTTTTTGGCAGGAATGGATAGCACGACAGTCGCACCGCTTTCGGAGGCAAAGAAAAGTCGGAAAAGGGAAGTCAGAGCTACAACACGGGTACCCGTGTTGCACAACACGGCCCGTGTCATGGAGGACACGGTTGGCAGACACGGGTAGACCAAAGCAGAAGAAAAGGAGACTCAGACTTACAACACGGGTGCCCATGTCATGCAACACGGCCCGTGTTGCAACCCTTGGAGATGAGACACGCCCTGAAGAAGTCAGCAGCCTGACACGGCCACCCGTGTTGCACAACACGGCCCGTGTCAGGGCCACTGAGAGTGAAATTTTTATGTTTTCTGATCTTTTGCTGTCAGACCTATTTCGAAGGGCATTTGAGACATTTCGCGATGTAATTTGAATTTAGATATAAGAGTCACTTTTTAGAAAGTAGGAGACACTTTGGAACTGATATTAGGATTGATAACTGAGAGGAGAGTTCGGATGGAAAACAAAGGATCGATCAAAAGCGGAAGCAATTGATGATCCAAGGATTTCAACTCACATTATAATGATCTTCTCCTTTTCATTTCTAATTGCTTTTATGTTTACCAAGAACATGAGTAGCTAAACCCCAAGTTGTTAGGGGGTGGTCCTACGTTGCGATGTAATGACTTTTATTTGATTATTCTATTAGAACTATGTTATTCACCTTATATATTTTATTTTGCATTAATCTTAACGCGTATTCATATTGGAAAGTAGAATTCGAATTATGCTTAGGTTTTAATCTAGAAAGTCAACCTAACAATTTTGCAAAATAGTATCACGGTCGATATTGCTTAGGAATGAGGATATCCCGTATCACGTATTTTATGGTCGGAACTATTGCTTGATATTTTTCATGGACACTGAGGAATTAGTGTACAGGAAACTCATCAAAGGGTTTTCATTAAGGAACTGAGAAAACTAAAGTGGCCAACTGATGAATTAAGGTTAATAACTATTCTAGCAGAATAATCATACATGGTCGTTACTCGCATCGTCTCCACTCCCCTAACACTGTTCTTAAATTGATTTATAAGTCTTTCTTTACTTGTTATATTACTCTGCTACCAAACAAACCACTAGACCTTTTGTTCCTTTGAATCCTAAAAATCCCGTTAATTACTACGCAGTCCTCGAGATCGATACTTGGGATTTTTCCCTTATTACTACAATTGGTAAAAATAGTACACTTGCTATTTTCCCGATCAAGTTTTTGGCGCTGTTGTCGGGGACTGCCAAATTAGCATTGTTTTTAGAATCCAAAAGAAATTTTGTTGCTCTGCGACTAAAATTTTATTATTTACTGCATAACTTTTATCCGCTTGTATTATCTAATGCTTGTCTAATTGTGTATGCGAGGTCAGGCCTCAGCTAAATATTCTTTTGATACAGAACCAGAACGAGCATTACACGAAAGACGAAGATTAGCTAAAGTTAAAAGACTGGAAGAAATAGAGGAAATTATATTTGTGCAGAGCGACTCCGAAGAGAGAGAGAGAGAGAGAGAGAGAGAGAGAGAGAGAGAGAGAGAGAGAGAGAGAGAGAGAGAGAGAGAGAGAGAGAGAGAGAGAGAGAGAGAGAGAGAGAGAGAGAGAGAGAGAGAGAGAGAGAGAGAGAGAGAGAGAGAGAGAGAGAGAGAGAGAGAGAGAGAGAGACAACACCTGAAACTGTTCAAATGGCTGGAAATCCACCTCAGCCTGAAAGACTGCTAGGAGACTATGGAGGGGCCAATGCTCAACCAAACCGGATGACCATTGTGAATCAACCGGTGAATGTTACGCATTTTCAGCTACACCCTTCCACCATCCGTCAGTTGGAGAGCAAGCCGTTCGCCGGAAGAATCAACGAAGATGCAAATAAACATCTTCAGAGATTCCTTACAACCACCACCTCGCTGAAAATAGAAGGACATTCCGAAGAGGCCAAGAGATTAGTTATGTTCCCATTCACACTCACTGATGATGCGGAAGAATGGTTTTGCTCGCTTCCCGCTGGGAGTATCACAACATGGCAAGAGATGGAAACTGCGTTCCTGAATGAGTATTTCCCTGCCTCAGTGTTCATCCGAAAAAGATATGACATTGTCAACTTCAAGCAAAAAGAAGGAGAATCTTTAGGGGATGCATATAAGCGGTTTAAGAGGTGTCTTACAACATGTCCTACTCATAACATGAACGCCACTGAGCAGATGCAAAACTTTGTGAATGGATTACGACTCAAAACGAAACAACTCATAGATACTGCTGTCGGTGGCTCAACCAACTTCTCAACGGCCACAGGTATCAGAAGGATCATAGAAGCAATCGCTGCTAACGAGCACCTTGAGTTGTATGATCGCACGGTTAACCAACCGGAAGGTAAGATTGATCTGAAGCTGGCAGACCAGGTTGTTAAAATGGAGGATCAGATCACCGCTGAGGTAGAGAGAAGGTTAAAGAAAATGAATGTTGAAACTCAGGTAGTGGCACAGGTTGAGCCAGTTCAAGCAGCACCTTGTGAAATATGCGGTGGACCACACTTTACAATGCATTGTGTAGCAACTCAAGAGCAAGTGGAACAGATTAATATGTTGAGGCAGAACAATCCCTACGCCAACACATATAATCCTGGTTGGAAAAATCACCCAAACTTTTCATGGAAAGATCAACAAGGAAATGTACAAAAACCTGTTCAAGGCCAACAACCGTATCAACCTCAGCAACAGCAGTACCAGCAGACACCGTACCAACCTCAATATCAACCACAAGTGCCTCGAAAAGCTGATTGGGAAGTAGCCATTGAGAAAATGGCCGCCCAAAGTTCTCAATTTCAAGAAGAGACAAGGAGTAACTTCAGGAATGCTGGAGCATCCATAAAGAATCTTGAAGTACAAATGAGTCAAATTGCTCAACAGCTAGCGAGTTCACAAGCGTCGGGTACACTTCCAAGTGCCACAGTACCAAATCCGAAGGATCACCACCAAATTAAGGCGGTAGTAACAAGAAGTGGAAAATCCAAGGAAGTAGGAGAAGAGGAAACGGAACTAAATGATCAGATGATTGAAGTGGAGCTGGAAATTAAAGAAAATGAAATAGTCGAGGAAGAAGTGGTGACACCGGTACCGGTAACTAAAGAGAAAGTGGTAGAACCGAAACCGGTGATCAAGCTGCCATACCCCTCAAGAAATAAAAAGAAAGGACAGCAAGAGAAGAATTTCGAGAAGTTCCTGGAGCTGTTTAAAAAGTTGGAGCTGAACATTCCGTTGTTGGAGGCACTAGAACAAATGCCCACCTATGCAAAATTCATGAAGGACATCATTGCTAAGAAGCGGACTAGTGAGTCCGAACCTGTTATTCTAACGGAAACTTGTAGTGCTATTTTGCAGGGTCTGAAGATTCCGGTCAAGAAGAAAGACAGTGGAGTTGTTACTATCCCATGCACTATTGGCGATAGGTCATTCAATAGAGCTTTAATTGATTTGGGAGCAAGTATTAGCCTCATGCCCTTGTCCATCTACAAAAAGTTGGATATCGGTGCAGTTCAAGACACTCGGATGACCCTCCAGTTTGCTGATCATTCAGTTAAGCGGCCATATGGAGTGGTTCAAGATGTACTAGTTAAGGTAGATAAATTTGTGTTTCCGGTTGATTTTGTGATCCTAGAGATGCCGGAAGATGAAGAAATGCCGTTAATTTTGGGTCGGCCATTCTTGGAAACCGGGAGAGTCATGATAGATATGGAAGGCGGCACCCTGACCTTGAAGGTATATGACGAGGAGTTAAAAATTGATGTTAGTAATACCATGAAGCATAAATAGGATCGTGGCACCAGTAGCAACATACAAGTGCTAGAACAAGTCGTAGAGAGCGAACATTTGGAGAGTGTGACCCAACTGCCCCTGGAGAGAGTGCTAAGCATGTCAATCTTTAAGGAAGATAAAGAAGTAGATGAGAATGACAGGGAGGTAGTTGAAATGTTGGACACTCGACCATTCCAAAGGGGATCCCGACCACACCGATGGGAGGACTTACGGCAACCTATAGCGCTGGAAGGTAATGACGAAAAGCCTAAAGGTTCGGAATTGAAACAACTGCCGGAAAATCTCAAATATGTTTTTCTAGACACCGAGGAAAAGTGTCCCGCCATTATCAGCTCTAGTTTGAAAAGCGTCCAAGAGAAACAACTGATTGGGGTTCTTAAAAAATTTAAGAGTGCTATTGGTTGGAAAATCGAAGACTTAAAGGGTATAAGTCCTACAGTTTGCATGCACAAAATCCTTATGGAGAAGGACCACAAACCGGTTGTGCAGCCCCAGCGAAGACTGAACCCCGTTATGAAGGAAGTCGTAAGAAAGGAAGTGGTGAAATTATTGGATGCTGGACTTATCTATCCTATATCGGACAGTTCATGGGTGAGCCCTGTTCACGTGGTGCCCAAGAAAGGAGGTACAACTGTGGTGACTAATGACAAGAATGAGTTGATTCCTACGCGTACAGTCACTGGTTGGAGGGTATGCATTGATTATAGGAGACTTAATTTAGCCACCAGAAAAGATCACTTTCCGTTACCCTTTATTGATCAGATGTTAGAAAGATTGGCTGGTCACGATTACTATTGCTTTCTAGATGGATACTCCGGATACAACCAAACCGCGGTTGCGCCAGAGGATCAAGAGAAGACAGCTTTCACATGCCCGTACAGAGTTTTTGCTTATAGGAGGATGCCATTCGGGTTATGTAATGCCCCAACCACATTTCAAAGATGCATAACTTCTATTTTTGCGGATATGCTCGAGAAACATATGGAAGTCTTCATGGATGATTTTTCGGTTTTTGGGTCATCATTTGATGATTGTTTAACTAACCTGTCACTTGTTTTGCAGAGATGTCAGGAAAGTAACTTGATCCTAAATTGGGAAAAATGTCATTTCATGGTAAGAGAGGGCATTGTCCTTGGTCACAAAATCTCACACAAATGGATCGAAGTCGATCAAGCAAAAGTGGAAGTAATATCCAAGTTACCATCACCCGTGAACGAGAAAGGTATCCGAAGCTTCTTGGGTCATGCAGGGTTCTACCGCAGGTTCATAAGAGACTTCTCCAAGATAGCTAAACCGTTGACGTCCTTGTTAGTCAAGGACACGGCGTTTGTGTTCGATAAGGAATGTGCTGACGCTTTCGAAAACCTGAAAAATAAGTTAGTGTCAGCACCAATTGTGATAGCCCCGGATTGGTCGCTGCCGTTTGAGATCATGTGTAACGCCAGTGACATCGCAGTAGGGGATGTCTTGGGGCAGCAGAAATAGAAGCTTTTGCATGTTATTTACTATGCGAGTCACGTTTTGAACCTGGCACAGATGAATTACGCAACTACCGAGAAGGAGTTGCTAGCGGTGGTGAATGCCTTTGACAAATTTAGGCAATATCTGTTGGGTTCTAAAGTGATTGTTTATACTGACCATGCTGTGTTAAAATATCTTTTTGCTAAACAGGAGTCGAAGCCCAGGCTGCTGAGATGGATCCTTCTTCTCCAAGAATTCAATGTGGAGATTCGGGATAAGAGAGGATGTGAAAATACTGTAGCTGATCACCTCTCGCGAATATCACTAATTGAAGAAAACGAGGAAAAGCGCCCGATAAAGGATGAGTTTGCTGATGAACACATCCTAGTTATTCATGGTGTTCCTTGGTTTGCGGATTACGCCAACTATTTAGTCGGGGGTCTCATACCCGACAATTTTGATTCTAACAAACGGAAAAAGTTTGTTCATGACTGCAGGTTCTACTTATGGGATGACCCGTTTCTTTATAAGAAAGGGGTGGATGGACTGATCAGACGATGCATTCCGGAAAACGAGCAAAGGAAGGTGCTCGAAGCATGTCATAATTCAGATTATGGAGGGCATTTCAGTGGCGACCGCACCGCAGCCAAAGTCCTCCAATCGGGGTTGTATTGGCCGTCTTTGTTCAAGGATGCCCAGAACGTAGTTAAGGAATGCGACAGATGTCAACGGACTGGAAATATCTCGAAAAGAAACCAGATGCCGCAGAATTCCATGTTAGAAGTAGAGTTGTTTGATGTTTGGGGGATTGATTTTATGGGACCATTCCCACCATCATTTGGAAAACACTACATACTGGTAGCAGTTGACTATGTTTCGAAATGGGTAGAAGCAGTGGCACTACCAACAAATGATGCTAAAGTAGTGGTCAGGTTTCTGAAGGAGAACATATTTTCGCGGTTTGGAGTACCAAGGGCCCTTATAAGTGATAAAGGAACTCACTTCCTAAATCATCTCATGGAAAAGTTACTCCTTAAGTATAATGTGAAGCACAAAATATCTACTCCGTACCATCCTCAAACCAACGGGCAAGCCGAGGTGTCAAATCGACAACTCAAACAGATATTAGAGAAAACAGTGTGTGCATCCCGTAAGGACTGGGCAGTAAAGCTGGACGACGCTCTCTGGGCGTATCGCACTGCATACAAAACACCCATTGGTATGTCCCCTTACCAACTGGTCTATGGTAAAGCTTGTCATCTGCCTCTAGAGTTAGAACACAAGGCATTATGGGCATCAAAAGTCCTTAACCTAGACCTCACCAGAGCAGGAGAGTCTAGAACCCTCCAACTCCATGAGCTAGAGGAATTTAGGAACCGGGCATATGAGAATGCAAAAATGTACAAAGATCAAGCAAAGAAATGGCATGATCGACGTATTCAGAAGAAAGAATTTCGGGAAGGACAATTAGTACTGTTGTACAACTCCCGACTGAAACTCTTTCCGGGAAAGCTTAAATCAAAATGGTCGGGACCATTTGTAGTACATAAGATGTTTCCGCACGGAGCAGTCGAGCTGAAAAATCCAGCAAATGGAGACATTTTTAAAGTAAATGGTCAGCGTCTGAAACCTTACTACGAGGGACAGCAGAAAGATCGAAACGATGTCGTTCATCTCACATGATACAATGACGGACCGTCGAGCCAGGCGACGTAAAACGAAGCGCTTCGTGGGAGGCAACCCATGTATTTCACCTTCACGCTTTCATTTTGTTTTTGTTTTAACAGGTTTTGATTAACTCGCAGTTCATCGGTGAAAGAAGAATGTCGGAGACCAGAGGAGAGGAAAAAGTTGAAAAACAGCACCCTGACACGGGTGGCCGTGTTACACAACACGGGCCGTGTCAGGCCTAGCATGGCAGGGATGAAAAACTTGGGAAAAATGTGGAGTCAGTGGAGCAACACGGGTGCCCGTGTTGTGCAACACGGCCCGTGTTGCAGGTTCAAGAATGCCTCCTCGTAGAGACACAGGAAAAGCAGTGGCGGAAACTTCGCGCCCCAGAAAGAGAGCACACCGTATGGCGAATCCTCACGGCATACTCTTTAAAGACCCGGATCATCAGAAGAAGTACTCTAACATCATCAAGCGTAAGCTCGCTCCCACAAGGTATATCTGTAACACTACGCTCGATAATCTAGGGCTGAGAGTAGAAGTCCATAGGATGTTTCACACTCTGGGTATGCTAGAATTTATGCAATTGGAAGCGCCGACTTATGAGCGCATAACTGTTGAATTTTTTAGTACCTTAGAATTTCAGTTGAAGCACAGGTGGACAGGTGTGGAGGAGGAATATTATGGTATACTGAGGTTTCGGCTATTTGATACGGACCATAGCCTGACCATAGCCGAAATGGGAGATATTCTGAAGCTCCCCAATTTTGGACCCGGAGCCCCTCCGAGAAATTTTAGTGCAGGGGACTTCTAGAAGGCTATTACAGGCAGAACTGATTATGTCGCGAAGGCGGCAAAAGCCTCGTGTATCCATAACCCTTGTTTCAGGTACGCTCAAAAGGGATTGGCATATACACTGTTCGGCAGGGGTGACAGCACAGGAGTGGCGACTCAGAGGGAGTTGTACTTCATGTATGGCATGGCAAATCAAGAACTCATTAATGTAGCTGCCTTTGCAGCTGATCACCTGAAGAGGGTTGCGAATGCACCTTCCGGTGAAATAAGTGTAGGCGGTATGATTACTCAAATCGCAAATCACTTTGGCCACGGTGCTATCTTGAGAGAGGAACCCACTGTTGCAGGTAAGACAAAAATAGATCTTGCCACACTGACTGCCCAAGGTATGATTCGAGTCTTTGATAATTACTACTCCTTGGTAAGCCGAAACAGTCATCTCCTTGCTTTACCTGCCCCTGACTTTATTAGTATTCAAAATGTGAATAACTGGCTATATGAGAGCACAATGCAGGATGAAGAAGACCAATTTTATGATGGTACAGGTACAAAATTCTTTGAGGATGAAGGAGATCAGGTTGAAGAAGCGCCTATACCGCCTACTCGAGTCTCACCCCATCAGGAATCCGGCTCAGGCTCTTGGAGCTTATCTAAAAAAGAATGGGATTGGATGGAGAATGAGATGTGTCTTCTCCGAAGTGAGCAGACGCGGCAAGGCGAGGAGCAGACAAGACAAGGGAACGAACAAATCCGACAAGGCAGGTTGATCGGTGAGATGCACGAATGGATGCGGCATATGATGCTGCGCGACCAACCTCCGCAACCATGAACTCTGTGAGTCCTCTGCTACTAGTGTTCCAACAGTGAGGACACTGTTGAATTCTAGTGTGGGGGTATTTTATTTGTGTTTTTTGTTATTTGTTTATGTTATTTGTGTGTTTTCAATTCTGTTTTAGTTATTTGGTTATTTAATTTCCAGTGTTAGTTTGAGAACATGATAGCAAGTCCACAGGAAAACCCCCCTGACATTGAGCTAATAATATTAATAACATTGTTGGTTGAGGAACTGTTTAGTGAAGATGTAAGTGAGGTGATGAAAAAGTATATAGAATACTCAGAAAAGAACTGTGAGGATGAAATCGGAACAATCTTGAGAGATAGGTAAAAGGCAAACACCCTGGGTTTCCCGAATAGGAACGAGTTCGACGTGTAGATTTGTACCATAGTGCTTTGATCTGAGAAGTACCCCTGAGTAGTTTATTTTGACAATCAGGTTTCATCAAAAAGAATCGTGTGTGCAAGGGTAATGAAAAGTATTGAACTAAGGCACAGGGAAAAAAAAGGGGGCAATTAGGCGACTAATCCTTCTAAGTTGGGTAACCCTCACCCGGTTATTCAGCCCAACGGCGGTCGAACCTGAAAGCCATTCAAAAAGAATAACAGTGCCAGAAAAAGAAAAATGTCATTGATAAATCTTGTGCACACGAGGAAAATCATAAAAGCCGTATAATGATTGTCCGAATGAAAGGGAGGAAAATCGAAAAAGAAGACTTAAGTACAAAGCATAGTCGGAGAGGTTACCCATAGGGAGACTGAGGTCTGTGGTTTACCGCAGTTTAGTGTTTGCATGTTACCTGTTTTGAGGGAAAAGCCGAGATTAATCCTAGGGGACTTGGAATGAGAAGTTCAAGTATGAGTATCATCACCGTAACTCACAATTCTATGGACGTTCCGTTATGAAAAAGATATTAAGTTCGGTTTGGCGAGCTTTTTGCTTGAGGACAAGCAAAAGTTCAAGTTCGGGGGAGTTTGATCGGTGGATTTCACTTGTGTTTTCAAACGCTATTTGTTGTTAATTTCGCAATGTTTTTATCTGTTTTCAAAGCTTTAGTTGTTATTATCTGAATTACTCGTAGTTGTGTGTCTTCAAGTCTTATTTTTAAGTTTATATTACTTTTGCCGCTGGTGCGTTTGATTTGGTTTCTTTTAGTGTGTTTTTGGCAGGAATGGATAGCACGACAGTCGCACCGCTTTCGGAGGCAAAGAAAAGTCGGAAAAGGGAAGTCAGAGCTACAACACGGGTACCCGTGTTGCACAACACGGCCAGTGTCATGGAGGACACGGTTGGCAGACACGGGTAGACCAAAGCAGAAGAAAAGGAGACTCAGACTTACAACACGGGTGCCCGTGTCATGCAACACGGCCCGTGTTGCAGCCCTTGGAGATGAGACACGCCCTGAAGAAGTCAGCAGCCTGACACGGCCACCCGTGTTGCACAACACGGCCCGTGTCAGGGCCACTGAGAGTGAAATTTTTATGTTTTCTGATCTTTTGCTGTCAGACCTATTTCGAAGGGCATTTGAGACATTTCGCGATGTAATTTGAATTTAGATATAAGAGTCACTTTTTAGAAAGTAGGAGACACTTTGGAACTGATATTAGGATTGATAACTGAGAGGAGAGTTCGGCTGGAAAACAAAGGATCGATCAAAAGCGGAAGCAATTGATGATCCAAGGACTTCAACTCACATTGTAATGATCTTCTCCTTTTCATTTCTAATTGCTTTTATGTTTACCAAGAACATGAGCAGCTAAACCCCAAGTTGTTAGGGGGTGGTCCTACGTTGCGATGTAATGACTTTTATTTGATTATTCTATTAGAACTATGTTATTCACCTTATATATTTTATTTTGCATTAATCTTAACGCGTATTCATATTGGAAAGTAGAATTCGAATTATGCTTAGGTTTTAATCTAGAAAGTCAACCTAACACTTTTGCAAAATAGTATCACGGTCGATATTGCTTAGGAATGAGGATATCCCGTATCACGTATTTTATGGTCGGAACTATTGCTTGATGTTTTTCATGGACACTGAGGAATTAGTGTACAGGAAACTCATCAAAGGGTTTTCATTAAGGAACTGAGAAAACTAAAGTGGACAACTGATGAATTAAGGTTAATAACTATTCTAGCAGAATAATCATACATGGCCGTTACTCGCATCATCTCCACTCCCCTAACACTGTTCTTAAATTGATTTATAAGTCTTTCTTTACTTGTTATATTACTCTGCTACCAAACAAGCCACTAGACCTTTTGTTCCTTTGAATCCTAAAAATCCCGTTAATTACTACGCAGTCCTCGAGATCGATACTTGGGATTTTTCCCTTATTACTACAATTGGTAAAAATAGTACACTTGTTATTTTCCCGATCATGTATGCAGCTCGCTCGTCGGAGACTTAGGCATTTACCGTTTGCGGTAGAACCGGGAGTTAACAAAACTCTCCTTATGAAAATGGTTTCCAAGGATTAAAGGTCCCAGAGGACAAAAGAAGGTTTGATCTTTGTTTTCTGTCTTTTACGGAAGAAGTGTTTTTTATGGATGTTTGCAACTAATATCGCACTAGAGACTATGACCTGAGAGTGAATGCGTCGCATGTCACCCAAAGGGTACCATACTAAACATCTAAGCTGTTGGAAAGAAACTCTCCAACAACCCTTTCTCAAGTAGCTTAAGGCTCGTAGCGTATGACATCAATTAACCTTTATTACTGTATTTTGATTTGTTTGAAGATGAGAAGAGAAAGGACGCACTAAAGGGGAATTAATCCAATCCTAAAGTTGTCATGCAAAGTTGATCCTATGGTTGAGGTTAGGAGGTAGCTACCTAATGTTATCATGCATGGTTAGAACCCTAATGTCTGTCATAACTTCTCTTGAACAAGAGAAGCTAGAGTTCCTAGGGGAACATGGCAAAGGAAAGCAACAGCAGAAGAAATAAACTGAAAGAAATAACTGTAAGTAAAATGCATGCAATGCAACAATACAAGCAGAAGGAGCCAAACTCAACTTCTAGAGCAAACAAGCAAAAGCAACACAAGAACACAGAAAAGGGAGACTACACTCAACCTTAAGCCAACAAGCAAAGCCAAACAGTAACAGACAAGCAGAGGGAGACAGACTCAACCTCTAATGCATACAAGCAAAGGGAGCAAGCTCAACCTTTTAATGCACTTAGGCCTAAATCAACTACATGAAAGCCTAGTCTAATGCAACACACTAAACAGTCACACAAGTGCAGCAAAGCAATTAGAAAATACAGCAGACAAAATAGCAGACAAGCAGCCCAACAGCAAAGCAGATTAACAGCAAAACAATCTAACAGTCTGTAGTTGATCTCCATGCCTAAGCTATCTTCAAGCTTCAAATGATCCACCAAGAGAGATGATAATCCATATCAAGATGATTGCATGATGATCGGAAGCATGATGGAAACCAAGGGAATCCATCATGACACTCAACCATGCATCTAAGATAGACATCCTCAAAGGTTCTACCTCTTGTGATATGCCACACATCCTTCCAAAGGAAGGATGAGGCTTCCACATAGGGACCTTGAATCATTGGATGAGGATGGAAAGCAATCAAGGTAATCCATGTTAATTTGAAGAAAGAGAAATCAAAACTAAAGCTCTTCCTAAACCCTAATTGATTAAGCTACAAGAAAGCTACTAAAAGGAGGTCTAAACACCAAAACCAAACACCACAATCAAGCAAACAGAAACCTCTATATGTCTAAAGCACTATCCAAAAGGAATGGAAAATTTATCTTATGCTATGGGCCACCATTGAGGTCATTCTAAAGGAGAAGTCATGTTAGAAGCATATTAAAACTAGCCTAAGTTTTAAATCTATTTAAAATACCAAAACTACTTCTAAAATCCTATAAAATTTTCTAAGGGAATCTACATGTGTTAGGTATCTATAGTAGAAAGGACCAGGGGCTAAAACTATGTTTAAAGGCACTAGAGAAATCAAACATCACAAAGTGTCAAATGGAAACCCTAAAATGGAAGGTCATGGGAACCTAATTCAAAACCAGTCCTAAAGTTATCTAAAAATTGTGAAATAAATCCTAAGGGATCATGCATCTCTATACTAGCAGCCAGCCAAATCTCGAGCCTAAATTCTATACCAGTTAATCATACAAAAATCAGCAAAAACATGAGGAATTATGCCAAAATTAAAGAATTAAAGAAAATGCAAAAATCAAATTAAATTGAAAATTGCATGAAAGTAAAATATAAAAGCACCAAAAAATCAGAAATAAAATCAGGAGCATCCACATATTTTTATTATATTTTTCTGATGATTAACCAATTTAATATGAATTAAACAAGATAAAAAGCAATTAAAGAAATTAAAAAAACAAATAAGAAAATAAAATGCAAGAATTAATCAGGACCTTCAGATCTGTGACTAAGTCAAAGCATCCAAGGAACCAGGGGATGTCAGCGCATAAATGAAACGCGGCGTTTTGAGGGAGTCAAAGCCAAGTCTCAGATTAAAACACAGGCGTTGGATTGGGAGACTAAGTCCAATATTCAAACAGATCCAAGGGTTGATGGTCATCTTCTTCGTTTAAACCTCAGATGGGGAGGGAAATTACTCAGGCGAACCAGATGGTGGTTCCGGTGGCTGAGCCACCGTCTTCTCCGGTGAAGGTCCACTTACAGGTCATCAATTCAGGCCAAACCTTATACCATTCCACTCAATTTTTCACGCTGATTCCAAATCTGCCATCAATTTCCTCTAATTCTCCCTAGATTTTAAAGCATGATAGGCAACAGAAAATACACCAAGATCTTGATCATCACCAATTTCACAATTAAGGCCATAGATCTTCTCCTCATCCATCATAGATCAACCTAAGCTATCTAAATCATGCTAACACTCAAGGATCAGGTTGATTCGAATCCAAACAGAAAGTTGTTCACACCTTGAATTGTCATCAAACGTCATAAAACCTTTCCTAAAACGATCTGGTCATCTTTCTAATGCTTAACCTCAGTTCAATTTCAACTAAATCAACCTAGAACTATGGCAATTTTGAAATGTGCATACCTGGTTTGTAGCTTGAAATTGAGGCACTTGCACTGTGATTCTTACTCCAATCTTGTGCAGATCCGTTCCTTGATGAAGGATAAAGCTATTGGAAACCTTGATTTGCTCTGAAAAGCTCCCAATCTGAGAACACGATTTGCACTTTTGCTCTTGAAACTTTCACTGCAATCTCTGACTCCAACTGCAAATGATCACCAACCTTGATCCTAATCTCTTTCTGAACTTATATAGAGGTGAATGGAAGGTTCTAGAGGCCCATGGAAAGCCCAAACAGTGATATCCAAATTTCAACTTTTGCTTGAAAGTTCAAACATGGCATACACGATTCTGACTCAATTCCTTCTCCAAGAAGCTTCATTTGCCTTGCTTGTGGACTGTGGAGAATGAATGGACAGGATTTCACCCTTGTTTGTATCATATGGCCAAGATTGAATGTGTTACTTATCCATGAAGTAAAAAGTTGAAACACCAAGAAATAATCCTTAAATTGAAATTCCATTAATGCCAAAGTATTCCAAATGATTTTTCTGATCAAAATGAGTACTCATTTGCCATTCCTTGATCACTCATGATTTAGTTTGAATTTTTCACCTTAAAGGCCTTTTAATTCCCCCTTTGTCAAATTTCTTCAAACCAATTCTTGCCCTAAGCCAAATCAAAGCCTCATGGATACATGGTTGAATTTAAAATCCCATTTTGAGCAAGTTTTGTGTTGGACAAAACTTCATTTGAAGTGTGCAAGATAGAGAAAATGACCTATAATGCCAAATGACCTATAATCTCACTTTCCCAAAATACCCCTGACTTGTAAACCTCATAACTTAAGTTCTACAAATCATATGGAAGACTTATAGTACAATTTGGAAAGCTAAGACCAAGACCTACAACTTTCATGTTGGCCAAAAGTTAAGGAGAAACATCTTTCTAGGTAAAAAGTTCCTTGGAATTTGGTTGACTTTTGTAGACAAATTTCACATTCATCTGATGACCTGTAACTTGTCTGGACCATAACTTGAGTTCTATAAATCCAATCAAGGACTTCTAGTACTCAAATTAAAGCTAAGAACATGCTCTACAAGTTCCATGTTGGCCAAAAGTTGAGATGAAACTTTTATCTTGAGATAAGTGGTCTTGAAGTTAGGCACTAAATAGGGGATTTTACCCTGAGAACCCTAATTTAGCAACTCCTCACACTTTGAACTCTTCTTGAATTGATATGGGAACACCACCTCATGTATCTCAACACAATTTTCCATGATCACAAAGACTTAGAATTGAGTCTTAATCTCCTCCAATTGCACAGTCGACTTAAGGTTACTCAGATGAACCCTAATTGTAACACCCTCAACTGTGGCTCTCCATGCCTGGCATAAACACTTGAATGAACTCTACCATGACCCTCAAGGCCTCCAATGAGCTCTATCCACACTCTATCCATGATCAAGACTTCACAACTCACTAATGGTCTTCAATTGGCTCCCCAAGTTAGGAGATGAACCCCATACAAGCAACCAAACTTCTCAAGAACACAACCCTCTTCCTGATGACTTTGGTGACCTCTCCAGCTTGAATAAGACCTCTAGATAGGCTCCTCTTGATATAAACCACACTTGATCCCCTGCTAAATGAATAATGCTATGCTATGCACATGCTAGACCAATGCAATGCTAATGCAATGAAACATAAACCAAGTGAGAAGAAGGTTAGGCAAATTTTGGGGTGCAACAAATAGATTCAACATTTCAATTGAGACTTGACTTTAGTATGACTACTTTGATAGACGCCATCATCAAAGGTTGCATGATCATGGATATTCAACGACTTCACCAAACTCTATTTGATATTAGGCGTTGCCAGCATCAAAACCACATAGGATCATCTGCTCCTAAGATTATCTACAAATTACTATACCTACAAGCACATAACTCCACACCTCTCTAGTGGTTTCCCATTACAAGCTTGTTTCAAATGTGTCGGCAGCCATACTAGACGAGGTCATGGATAAGCTTGTTTCCTCTAATTAATCGGGGTTCCTTAATATATTGGTTGATGTGAATGAAATGGTTGATTTGAAAAAGAAAATAAAAAAAACATATCTTATTTTTTTAGGTGGATTTTGAAAAAGCGTATGCGTGACACCTTATTTTTTCCCTGAATCATTGAATCGATACATGCATTATTAGATTTGCATCATCTGCATAGCATAACATGCATTTCATCTCACATAATGCTTAAAATATCGACCGAAATAAATTTTCGGTTCTATAGACAGGTTAATTGAATCGTTTCTGAACTGCAAGTGAAATTAGCGGGCGAAAATTTTTGAAATCGAGCTTGCAGACACTAGTTTTATTGATCTACGATTCGTGTAATTTAACCTGGTGTGCTCATTTTTTTCGGCTCCCTTTTCGGTCTCATTTTGATTAGCTTGATCCTTTTTAATTGAGCATTTTTTACTTCAAAATTTTATCAAAACCTGTTTGTTTTCCAGAAGTATATTTTGCGTCGTTCATTGTAATGCATTCATTTTATTTTTTCGAGCATTTTCACCCTCGATTTTTATTCATTTTAAGTCCTTTTTTGTGTGTGAAAGGGTTCGATATAATTAAATAGAATTAACTATAGTTTTGTTTCGATTTTATTGTAAATAATTTAAGGTGTTTAATTTTATTTAGTTTTAATTATTTTTAATTGATTTTGTCTCTAAAATAAATTTTAAAGGCATGATTGGTATTTTTGAAACTTAGTAACCATAACTGGTCCATATATATTGCTAATGCTGATGAGGGAGGAGAAGACCCTTTCACAATAACCCAGGCAGCGCTCACATTTTGGGATTGGGGAATTTCAAAATTGTATAAAAGTTAGAAAGAGAAACTCAGTCTCTGGGTTTGAAAAAAAATAGAGTTGTTTTTTAGTTTACTTTACTCTTTCTTCTAAATAACACTACCACCACAGTACTTAACAAATTCAGCTTCTCACCACACATTACACCATTATCACTTTACCTGCTGCAACTTACAAAAAACTATAAAAAAAACTTCAAAACAAAACACAACCACTACACCTTTTCTTCTACACATTAAACTTATTACATTTTATTCTCAAACACAACAAAACCTTGAAATACTCCCTTCACCATCAAAATAAACACTAAACACACACTTTCATAACACCCATAATAACTTCATATTTTTCTTCTTCATAAACCACAAACCCACACAACTTTCCATCTCATAAACCTCTTCTCACAACCAACACCATAAATCTCAACCATAAACCATTTTCATACCACCATAACTCCTAAAGTCTTCTTCAACTTTCTTCTCACCTTCATGACCATACCACATATCGCCTTCACAATCTTTCATTTTTTCATTTTCATGACCAAGCATAGCATTCACGTGGCATATTCACAAACCACCTTTAGATGAAAAAACTCTCCAAGCCACTAAAATTCATGATCAATATCATTAATAACCACTCACTGTAAAGGAAAAAGGAAAAATGGATTCACAAAAATAAAAGAAGAAGATCGAAAGGGATCGAAACTACCACCAATTCACCAAACAAATTCGGACGTACACCGCAGAACCAATTGACCACCTCCACCCTTGCACCATCGCCGCCGTTGCAACCGGACGACCACCTCGCCGGAGACGCACTCCATGTCCGTCTTCGTTTCACCATTGTATTTTCAGTAACTCGATTCCTCTTCCTCCCATGCTTTTTTTTACTTTCTAATGGTTGAAGAGATTAACATTTTTTTGTGACATTTGTTGTTGAGTGAGAGAGGAAGAGATTGAGAGAGGTGAGCATGAATTGATACTTTTTTTTTTAAATGCACGAGAGAGCGTGAGAAGGATAGAATTTTTTTTATTGTTTTCTTTTCTCTACTTTGCGTGAGTTTAACACGAGAGGGAGAAGGAGAACATTACAAATTTACTGCGTTGCTTTTGTATAATTTGTTTCTTATTTTTATTATTAGTATTTTTATTATCCTGACATGTGTCTATTCGTTATTGGTTGTGTTTGAATTTTAGAAAGATAAAAAAGGAAAGAGAGAAGAGCATGATTTGGTTCACTCCTTTAAAGAAAAGACTACACGTTTTTCATTTCATTCGAAACAAATAATTAATTGTTTTTTTTTAAATGAAAATGGTTTTTTTTTAATCTTAAATTTATTTTCTTAACAATTATTTTACTTTATTTTTATTATTTATTTCGATACTTAGAGATTTAAGGGTTATATTTGGCCCATAAGCCTTTTAGCTTTTGCTCTAAATAATTTAGTGTGCCTTTTTCTATCGTAAATATTTTGTGATTTGGCTACTGCTTCCACTTCGATTTCGTTCAAGCTTTGATTTGTAATCAAATATAATAGCATGTGTGGTTGTTGTTGTTTGGTTTATTATTGCTTTGCAATTTTAGAGTTTAAATTCAATTTACTTTTCGAAAATCATTTGGACACATAGATTCAATTTCTCGATTTACTTTTTTTCCGTTATAAATATTGTATATAGTTTATCGAGTTGTTGGATTTCTCATTACATTGTAAATTCGAGTTTGTAATATCATTTTTGCTCGGTTTCTTATATAGTGATTCCTACATGAATCCACTTTAATTTAGCTTAGAGCTAAATTCAGCACTCTAGATTACGGTTTGTTTTCGGTCCCTTGCCTTTCTCTTGGGTCTTTTTACAATGATATCCTTGTTGTTTAAATTTACTTGTTTAATGGGCTTGTATTTTAATTGCTTTATTATATCCCCATTCAACAAAATGTATCCTCATTATCATGACGTGTAATAATTTTACCGATTTCTTTCATTTTATTCTTATTGCATTAGTTTGTTAATTCAAGATTAGCATAAAATCAACCATTTTCAAAAAAAGACCAAATATAATGTTTGATCCAACGTCAAGCCCCTCTTTCAAATAAAGACCATATCATTTCAAATGATTTTCATTATCCCAACTTCTCAAACATTTCACCGTCATCACTTTCAATCTTTCAAACCATTTCGTCAAATCACTTTCTCAAACGCTAATCAAACGTTTGATCCAACGTTAAGTCATTTTCCCAAATTAAAAAAAAATCCAATTATTATTTGACACTTTTCAATAAAATCAGATGAAAAGGAATAAGGTGTAGTTCACGAGCTCCTGAGAGTTAGGATACAAGATGTAGTTCTCGATAATATGAACACTCATCCTCCTCCAAGCAATTCCACAATGCATAATAAACATCGAGTACATTTTCTCAAATAAACTCAAAAATACCTAAAACTATTAGACTCTTTTCACAAACAAGATGAAAAAGTAACGTGGTGTAGTCCACGAGCTCCTAAGATGGGATATGAGATGTAGTTCTCGCCCAT
Source organism: Lathyrus sativus (assembly GCA_963859935.3). NCBI lineage: Eukaryota > Viridiplantae > Streptophyta > Magnoliopsida > Fabales > Fabaceae > Lathyrus > Lathyrus sativus. The sequence goes on along the minus strand of OZ012740.1, from coordinate 319,135,098 downwards.
CTGAGCTCTCGTCATCACCTAAAAATACATCAAACCAATCAAACTCTTTTCTCGCCACAGCACGATGACCTTCAAACCATTTTCACAAACGAAAGGTATTTTGTCTCGAGGAAATTAAAGACAACACTTTGCATTTGTATGTGTGAGTAAGCTAGCGACGTTTCTTGCAAATGTTGATATGTCCATCCATTCGACCATGATGAAAATGTTCCTTTCTCCAATGTTTTAGGTAGCAAGCAATGTTTTCTATCGATTGCGACAAAATAGATTTCGCTAAAATCAACCAACAGAAAAACATTTTCTATCTAGAACTTCGTAGCCTTGAGTTCACCATTGCATTCGGAGATACGTAGGAGAGAGAACCACAATCTTGTCAAACACATTAATAAAAAAACTTTTTGCAACCCGTTTTCTTTTCCACTTTTAAATTAAGAAGCCTAACATTTCAAAGCTAACACTAACATGCATAACTAACCAAACAGTTCCTGTTGAGTACAACAGACGTGAGGGGTTTTAATACCTTCCCTTTATGTAATCAACTTCCAACCCCTAATTTGGTTGCGACGACTATATTGTAGTCGTTCTTTTATGGGTTTTATCATTATTTTCCCTTTTCCTCTTTGGGAATAAATAAAGTTCGGTGGCGACTCTGTTCAATCCATCCCACGAGCGTCGTGTTCTCTTCTTTTAAGGTGTGACAATATGATTCAATTAGTTGGAGTGTTTTTTTGGATTATATGCTCATTATGTTTGGGTCCAAATTAAGTTGGGGTTTCATATTAATATATGCGTCTTTTTTTAGAATCTTAAGGTGCTGGTGAATGGTCTCTCGACCCAAGAAATTAGTATCCGAAGGGGGTTGAAGCAATACAATAATTTATATATGTTTCTTTTCTTGCTTGTATTGGGAGGACTTAGTAGGTTGTTTAGCGGGATTGTGGAGCTGAATATTTTATCTGGTTTTTGGGCGATCTCTTTAGAGTCGGTGATTTCTCACCTTCACTATACAGATGACACATTTATCTTTGTTGATGTCTCCGTTCAGAATCTTTTTTTTTATCTTACCTCGGGTCTCTGTGTCAATTTTAAAGAGTGGCCTCATTGGGGTCAACATGGATTCAATTTTATGGTTTTAATAAGTGTTTTTTCATTGTAGGCAAGAGACTCTTCCTTTCAAGTATCTAGGTTTACCGGTGGGGGATAATTGTAACGCCCTGATTTTGATTATTCCCATTTTTGTTAAGTATTTTTTATTTAATTGGGTGATTATTATTTTAATTGTGAAATTGATGTGTTAATATGTTATGTTTGCATATTATGCTATTTTACCGATTTTGAGAGTTTTCGGGGAAAATAGATCGGAGGGTATTTTAGACATTTCTTATTTAATGATAAGATGAGATATTTTGTGAGAAAATGGATTAGTAGATGTTTGGAGAGAAATAGAATAGAAAGAGATATAAGTGGAATAGAGGAAAGAAAAGAAAAGGATAGAAATAGAAAGAAGAGAAAAGGAAGAGAAAAGAAAGAAGGAAGAAGAGAGAAGAGGAGAAAATAGAGGAAAAGCTTGGATAGCTCAAGATCAACATCTAGGATTCGATTTAATCGGATAAGGGTGTGAAATCTTATTATTTTCTCAATGTATATGATTATGTATGCTTTTGTTGGATTGATTTGGATTGTTGGAGAGTTTTTACTCATTTTCCATTTTTAAGTTGAAATGGTTTAATCGATAGAAACCGATGTTTTAACGGTTAGAATCTGGAATAAGTGATGTAGTTTAGTCGAGGAATGTTAGGCTAATACTATGGAAACTTGTTAGAATTAAATCGGGTGATTTTTGGACCTTGTGACATTTTCGGACAGTAGAGGTTTTGAGAGATCGTAGAGGTTTGCTAAGCGAGCAGCTAGCGAGCGAGCTAGCGAGTGGTTCGCTAGGCGAGCTGCTAGCGAGCGAGTAGTGAATGGTCCCACACTTGGACAGAACCAAAATGACCCTTGTTCGCTGGAGCGAGTGAGGTAGCGAGTTTTCGCTAAGCATTTGCTAAGCGAGTTGGGTAGCGAACACTTCCAGTAGCAAAAAGGAAGGCATCGCTAGCATGTTCGCTAGGCGAGCCAGTAGCGAATGATCGCTATGCCTTCGCTAGGCGAGTGAGCCAGCGAGCATGACAACATTGTTTTATTTATGTTGTTTCCATCCAATGTTGATACTTTGATTCTTCAACGCATAGCTTGTATGGCGTGAATCCTAGATTGTGGAATCGATTGTGAAATGTGGCCTTTTTGGCAAATATTGCATTGTTTAAATTGATTAAAAACGTATGATGAATGTGATGGAGTTCGTTACCGTTTGGCGCGATATTATGAATGCATATTGATTGTATGCGATTGTATGTGAGGCACCAAGGTGTGTATTCTTGTGCATTGCTTGATAAATGTAGTGATGGTGTTGAAAGTATGAATACTTTGATTATTATGAAATGTGTTGTGTGTGCAATCATGTTATAATTCTTGTGTGATGAATTATTTGAGAATGCATGGGATTAAGATGCGAGAACGGTCTTAAGTGCATATGGTTGTTGATTGCATACGCATCATTTGTTGTCAAGAGGCAATGCTTGCTAGTTTCGTGGAGACTAGTGAGTTGTCCCAAACCTAGAGTGGGGTTTGAAAGCCTAGAGGACGGGCTTTTGTTTGTTATTGGTCTAAAGGACGGACCCGGTTTAAATGTAAGAACCGAAAAATAATAATAAGTGTTAGTACCACATGGCATGAGTTGCATTGAGTCACATGACATAGGTATAATTGTTGTATGAAGTATGCATATGTGTATGAATTGTTGAACTGGGCGTTGTGAATTGATGAATAAACATAATTGTAAATGTTTATGTGGAAATGAGTGAATTGTGGATGTATGCATGATGAATGTGCTTGGTGATTATCCATATATTTGTATATACATTGTGACATATATGGATGACTTGTGGTGAGAATGTTGATTATGTGTATTCTAAGATTGTAGATATATATAATTATATGCATTGATTATTATGATAATATTTCTCACCCTTCTGCTGTTTTATGATGCTCTATGAGGCATTGCAGAGTAGGTATGCTGGAGGTCTTTTTGTGAAGGTATCTTCATTCTTTTGTCGGTCAGCTCTGATATGTAGCATCGGGTAGCTAGGATATATGATTCATTTATGATACGTTGTATATGTATCTTGCTGTGGAATGTTTATGAAAACATGAATTCTGCTGTGAATTAAACTAGATGATATATATATATATATATATATATATATATATATATATATATATATATATATATATATATATATATATATATATATATATATATATATATATATATATGTATGTATGTATGTATGTATGTATGTATGTATGTATGTATGTATGTATGTATGTATGTATGTATGTATGTATGTATGTATGTATGTATGTATGTATGTATGTATGTATGTATGTATGTATGTATGTATGTATGTATGTATGTATGTATGTATGTATGTATGTATGTATGTATGTATGTATGTATGTATGTATGTATGTATGTATGTATGTATGTATGTATGTATATATATATATATATATATATATATATATATATATATATATATATATATATATATATATATATATATATATATATATATATATATATATATATATATATATATATATATATGTAAATATGTTTGATGATTATCAATATTTAAATGTTTTCGCTTTTATTCTAAATATTGAGATGTGGGTATGAGGAATAAGTTCCTCTGTTGAAAGTTACCCCACGGTTGCATATCTTTGTTGAGCAGGTGTTGTATGTTTTAAATTCAAGTATGATGTGGCGCACCTCTTTTATATCGTGTTTTAATTATACTCTGATGGATTTTTAATATGTGCCTAAACGATTTATTTGATTTATTGGGGGTATATAAAAGGGGTGTTACATTAGTGGTATCAGAGCAGGTCGGTTAGTTGACCAAGTTGTTAATGTGTTTATTCCCCTATATATTTGATATGTGTGTATGACACTATCAATATTGTTAGTTCTTATGAAGTTTTGTTGTTGGGATCCAGAACAATGGTCGCCGGTAGGAATGATGAAGCGATTGCCGAAGCTTTGGCGATGTTGGCTGGAGCAATTGGACAGAATCCACAAGCCAATGTGAATGCTGGAAACAACGCCGATGACGAGTTTCGTGCTTTGGGAAGGTTTCAAAGGAACAATCCACCGATTTTCAAGGGAACCCATGAACCTGACAAAGCACAGGTATGGCTGAAAGTAATCAAGAAGATCTTTCGAGTCATGAACTGTTCAGATGTGCAGAAGGTGCAGTTTGGCACTCATATGCTTGAAGAGGAAGCTGAGGACTGGTGGGGTAACACTCGTCAGAGATTTGAAGAAGATGAGATTGTGGTTATTTGGGATGTTTTTAGAGAGGCATTTCTGGAGAAGTATTTTCCAGAAGATGTGTGTGGTAAGAAGGAAATTCAATTCCTTGAGCTGAAGTAGGGTAACTCAACTGTGGTCGAGTATGCAGCAAGGTTTGAGGAATTGATTAAGTTTTGTCCTCATTACAACACTACCAATGCTGAGAGATCCAAGTGTCTCAAGTTCGTGAATGGTTTGAGGCCTGAAGTCAAGCAAGTCGTTGGTTATCAGAAAATTAGGCGATTTTTTGAGTTGGTGAACAAAAGCATAATTTATGATGAAGATAGTAGAGCTAGATCTTCCCACTATAAGAGCTTAAATGACAAGAAAGGAAAAGGTCAATTCCGAGGGAAGCCGTATGTGACTCCTGCTGATAAGGGGAAACAGAAAACTGGTTACGGCAAGAAGCCAAGTGGGGAAGGAGTTTCCACTCCGGTAAGATGTTACCAATGCAGTGGAGAAGGACATTGTGCTCCTGAGTGCAAAAGCGTTGAGCAGAAATGTTTCAAGTGTGGCAAGCCAGGCCACAAAGCTATGGAGTGCAAGAGCGGTGCGAATGTGACTTGCTACAACTGTGGTGAGCAAGGGCACATTAGTACCAAGTGTGACAAGCCAAAGAAGACTCAAGGGAATGGGAAAGTGTTTGCTCTATCAGGATCGGAGACTGCTAGCGAAGATCGGTTGATCTGAGGTACGTGCTTCATTAATGGTATACCTTTGATCGCTATAATTGATACTGGAGCTACACATTCCTTTATTTCCTTTGATTGTGTTAAGAGATTGAATCTTGAGTTGTCAATTATGAGTGGTGGTATGGTTATTGATACTCCTGCTATGGGTTCAGTAACTACACATTTTGTGTGTTTGAATTGTCTGTTGAGTATTTTTGGTAAAGACTTTGGAGTTGATTTAGTGTGTCTTCACTTAGATCAACTTGATGTTATTCTTGGGATGAATTGGTTAGAATTCAATCGTGTCTATATTAACTGTTTTGACAAAACGGTTATTTTTCCTAAACCTGATGATGAAGGAGACTTGTTTATGACTGCTAAGCAAGTGAAGGAATCAGTGCAAGATGGTGCGAAGGTATTTATGTTGATGATAACTTTGAACATTGGTGAAAATGGAGCAATTGATGATTTACCAATTGTCCATGATTTTCCGAAAGTTTTTCCTGATGAGATAAGAGACTTACCGCCGGAACGAGAAATGGAGTTTGCGATCGACTTAATTCCTGGAACTAGTCCGATATCGATGGCTCCATATCGTATGTCCGCATCGGAATTGAAAGAGTTGAAGATTCAACTTGAAGATCTACTTGAGAAGAGGTTTATTTGTTCGAGTGTGTCGTTGTGGGGTGCACCAGTTTTGTTGCTTAAGAAGAAAGAAGGTTCTATGAGACTTTGTGTGGACTACAGACAATTGAACAAGATGACCATCAAGAATAAGTATCCACTTCCGAGGATTGATGATTTGATGGATCAGTTGATTGGTGCGAGTGTCTTTAGTAAGATAGATTTGAGATCTGGGTATCATCAGATTCGTGTGAAGGCCAAAGGTATTCAGAAGACTGCCTTTAGAACGAGGTATGGACATTATGAGTATTCTATGATGCCATTTGGTGTGACTAATGCGCCAGGTGTATTTATGGAGTACATGAATAGGATTTTACATCCTTATTTGGACAAGTTTGTGGTTGTGTTCATTGATGATATTTTGATTTATTCGAAGAGTGAAGGAGAACATGTCGGGCATTTGAGGATTGTGTTATCTGTGTTGAAAGAAAAGCAGTTATATACTAAACTTTCTAAGTGTGAATTTTGGTTGGAGGAAGTGAGTTTCCTTGGTCATGTGATTTTGAGTAGAGGTATTGCAGTTGATCCATCAAAGGCTGAAGCAGTATCGCATTGGGAGGCTCCAAAATCAGTTTTTGAGATTAGAAGTTTTCTTGGTTTGGCAGGTTATTACCGGAAATTCATTGAAGGATTTACCAAGTTATCATTGTCGTTGACGCAGTTGACTAGGAAAGGTCAAGCTTTTGTTTGGGATGCAAATTATGAAGAAAGTTTTCAAGAGCTTAAGAGGAGATTGACGACAGCTCCTGTTTTGATTTTGCTGAATCTGACAGAACTGTTTGTTGTGTATTGTGATGCTTCTTTGATGGGTTTAGGAGGTGTGTTGATGCAAAATAAACAAGTTGTAGCTTATGCTTCAAGGAAACTCAAAGTGCATGAGAGGAATTATACGAAGCATGACTTAGAGTTGGTCGTCGTTGTATTTGTGCTGAAACATTGGAGGCATTATTTGTTTGGTTCGAGATATGAGGTATTTAGTGATCATAAGAGTTTGAAGTATCTCTTTGATCAGAAAGAATTGAATGCAAGGTAGAGGAGATGGTTGGAACTTCTGAAGGATTATGATTTTGGTTTGAATTACCATCCGGGTAAAGCAAATGTAGTAGTTGATGCATTGAGTAAGAAACCGTTGCATATGTTGATAATGATGGTAAAAGAGTCGGAGATGATTGAGCAATTTCGCGATTTGAGTTTAGTGTGTGAGAAGACTTCTTACGGAGTTAAGCTTGGTATGTTAAAGCTTAATAGTGGTATTCTTGACGATATTCGAGAAGGACAGAAATCTGATTTGGGTTTAGTTGATCGGTTGACTTTGATCAATCAAGGTCAAGGTGGTGAATTTCGAATTGATGAAAATGGTATCATGAGATGTCGGGATAGAGTTTGTATTCCTGATATTGTTGAGTTGAAGAAGAGTATTCTTGAAGAAGGGCATCGTAGTGGATTGAGTATTCATCCGGGTGCTACTAAGATGTATCAAGATTTGAGGAAAGTATTTTGGTGGCCTCGTATGAAGAAGGATATTGCCGAGTTTGTGTATTCTTCTTTGACTTGTCAGAAGTCAAAGATTGAGCATCAGAAACTGTCGGGCTTGATGCAACCGTTGCTTATTCCTGAGTGGAAATGGGATAGCATATCTATGGATTTTGTGTCTGGTTTACCTAGAACGCCGAGTAACTTTGAAGCTATTTGGGTCATTGTGGATAGATTGACCAAATCTGCTCACTTTATTCCTATGCGAATGGATTACCCGTTGGAGAGATTGGCAAAGCTGTACATTGAAAGGATTGTCAGTTTGCATGGTATTCCGTCTAGAATTGTGTCAGATAGAGATCCGAGGTTTACTTTGAGATTTTGGGAAAGTTTGCAAAGTGCTTTGGGTACGAAGTTACATGAGTTCTGCTTATCATCCGCAGACTGATGGTAAGACTGAGAGGACGATTCAATCACTTGAGAATCTTTTGAGAGCTTGTGTATTGGAAAAGGGAGGAGCTTGGGATAGTTACTTACCTTTAATTGAATTTACTTACAACAACAGTTTTCATTCGAGTATTGGTATGGCACCGTTTGAGGCATTGTATGCTAGACGGTGTAGGACGCCCTTGTGTTGGTATGAGTCTGGAGAGAGTTTTGTGGTTGGACCCGAGATAGTCCAGCGAACTACCGATAAGATTAAGATGATTCAAGAGAAGATGAAGATTTCTCAGAGTCGTCAAAAGAGTTATCATGACAAGAGGAGGAAAGCACTTGAATTTTAGGAGGGAGATCACGTGTTTCTTCGAATTACTCCAATAATTGGTGTTGGTAGAGCGTTGAAGTCGCGTAAGTTGACGCCGCGTTTTATTGGTCCTTATCAGATTTTGCAAAGGATAGGAGAGGTAGCCTATCGGGTTGCTTTACCGCCGTCGCTTGCTAATCTCCATGATGTGTTCCATGTTTCGCAACTTCGGAAGTATGTTCCGGATCCGTCACATGTTATTCCTATGGACGAGGTTGAGTTGAGAGATAACCTTACGGTTGAAGCTTTACCAATTAGAATTCTGGACCGTGAAGTTAAGAAGCTAAGAGGCAAGGATATTGCGCTTGTGAAAGTAGCATGGGGAGGCGCTGTGGAAGGCAATATGACTTGGGAATTAGAGAGTGGGATGTGAGAGTCGTATCCAGAGTTGTTTGAATCAGGTAACATTTTCGAGGACGAAAATTTCTAAAGTGGGGGAGAGTTGTAACGACCCGATTTTGATTATTCCCATTTTTGTTAAGTCTTTTTTATTTAATTGGGTGATTATTATTTTAATTGTGAAATTGATGTGTTAATATGTTATGTTTGCATATTATGCTATTTTACCGATTTTTGAGAGTTTTCGAGGAAAATAGATCGGAGGGTATTTTAGACATTTCTTATTTAATGATAAGATGAGATATTTTGTGAAAAAATGGATTAGTAGATGTTTGGAGAGAAATAGAATAGAAAGAGATATAAGTGTAATAGAGGAAAGAAAAGAAAAGGATAGAAATAGAAAGAAGAGAAAAGGAAGAGAAAAGAAAGAAGAAAGAAGAGAGAAGAGGAGAAAATAGAGGAAAAGCTTGGATAGCTCAATATCAACATCTAGGATTCGATTTAATCGGATAAGGGTGTGAAATCTTATTATTTTCTCAATGTGTATGATTATGTATGCTTTTGTTGGATTGATTTGGATTGTTGGAGAGTTTTTACTCATTTTCCATTTTTAGGTCGAAATGGTTTAATTGATAGAAACCGATGTTTTAACGGTTAGAATCTGGAATAAGTGATGTAGTTTAGTCGAGGAATGTTAGGCTAATACTATGGAAACTTGTTGGAATTAAATCGGGTGATTTTTGGACCTTGTGACATTTTCGGACAGTAGAGGTTTTGAGAGATCGCAGAGGTTCGCTAAGCGAGCAGCTAGCGAGTGGTTCGCTAGGCGAGCTGCTAGTGAGCGAGTAGCGGATGGTCCCAGACTTGGACAGAACCAAAATGACCCTTGTTTGCTGGAGCGAGTGAGGTAGCGAGTGTTCGTTAAGCCTTCGCTAAGCGAGTTGGGTAGCGAACACTTCAAGTAGCAAAAAGGCAGGCATCGCTAGCACGTTCGCTAGGCGAGCCAGTAGCGAATGATCGTTATGCCTTCGCTAGGCGAGTGAGCCAGCGATCATGACAACATTGTTTTATTTCTATTGTTTCCATCCAATGCTGATACTTTGATTCTTCAACACATAGCTTGTGTGTTGTATTATGATATGTTGTGGGTAGCCGTATGGCGTGAATCCTAGATTGTGGAATCGATTGTGAAATGTGGCCTTTTTGGAAAATATTGCATTGTTTAAATTGATTAAAAGTGCATGATGAATGTGATGGAGTTCGTTACCGTTTGGCGTGATATTGTGAATGCATATTAATTGTATGCGATTGTATGTGAGGCACCAAGGTGTGTATTCTTGTGCATTGCTTGATAAATATAGTGATGGTGTTGAAAGTATGAATACTTTGATTATTATGAAATGTGTTGTGTGTGCAATCATGTTATAATTCTTGTGTGATGAATTATTTGAGAATGCATGGGATTAAGATTCGAGAACAGTCTTAAGTGCATATGGTTGTTGATTGCATACGCATCATTTGTTGTCAAGAGGCAATGCTTGCTAGTTTCGTGGAGACTAGTGAGTTGTCCCAAACCTAGAATGGGGTTTGAAAGCCTAGAGGACAGGCTTTTGTTTGTTATTGGTCTAGAGGACGGACCCGGTTTAAATGTAAAAACCGAAAAATAATAATAAGTGTTGGTACCACATGGCATGAGTTGCATTGAGTCACATGACATAGGTATAATTGTTATATGAAGTATGCATATGTGTATGAATTGTTGAACTGAGAGTTGTGAATTGATGAATAAACATAATTGTAAATGTTTATGTGGAAATGAGTGAATTGTGGATGTATGCATGATGAATGTGCTTGGTGATTATCCATATATTTGTATATACATTGTGACGTATATGGATGACATGTGGTGAGAATGTTGATTATGTGTATTCTAAGATTGTAGATATATATAATTATATGCATTGATTATTATGATAATATTTCTCACCCTTTTGCTGTTTTATGATGCTCTATGAGGCATTGCAGAGTAGGTATGCTGGAGGTCTTTTTGTGAAGCGTGTCTTCATTCTTTTGTCGGTCAGCTCTGATATGTAGCACCGGGTAGCTAGGATATATGCTTCTTTTGTGATACATTCTATATGTATCTTGCTGTGAAATGTTTATGAAAACATGAATTATGCTGTGAATTAAATTAGATGATATATATATATATATATATATATATATATATATATATATATATATATATATATATATATATATATATATATATATATATATATATATATATATATATATATATATATATATATATATATATATATATATATATATATATATATATATATATATATATATATATATATATATATATATATATATATATATATATATATATATATATATATATATATATATATATATATATATATATATATATATATGTTTGATAATTATCAATATTTAGATGTTTTCGCTTTTATTCTAAATATTGAGATGTGGGTATGAGGACTAAGTTTCTCTGTTGAAAGTTACCCCACTGTTGCATATCTTTGTTGAGCAGATGTTGTATGTTTTAAATTCAAGTATGATGTGGCGCACCTCTTTTATACCGTGTTTTAATTATACTCTGATGGATTTTTAATATGTGCCTAAATGATTTATTTGATTTATTGGGGGTATAGAAAGGGGGTGTTACAATAATCCCTACCTTGAGTCTACTTATGAACGATTAATTAGTCTTATTTCTAGACAATTGCTCTCGTGGAGTGATAAGTGGTAAATGTATCATGTTTATTGCTTGTTTTCCCTTTTATTTCATGTAAATTTTCATCATTCTAGTTCGTTTTTATGCATTTATATCTCCTTTGTTTGTTTTCAGGTAATTAGAGGGTAATGAAGCGAGTCAGGACGAAAATGGTCGAAGATCACACAAAAAGGAGATTTCTAGTACAAATTTCCCCAGACCAACACGACCATGTCGGGTCCCATGACATGGGCCACGTTGGCCCCTTTGAAGCACACCCATAGAATCAGCCAGAGGCTTACACGACCAACCCGTGTTCTCTAACACAGCTCGTGTCAATCCTCATGTAGTTACAAATTTTTTGATCTTTGGATGGATTTTTTGAACTTTTAACATCTGTAACCTCCATTTATTTTATGATTAGTGATAAGTGACAATCAAGCTCGAAATTAGTGAAAATATCGGAAACTTAAGGCTTGGATTAGTATAAATAGAGGCCTAAGGATCCATCACTCTTCACTACCGTCACTCAAAGCAATTGTTGTTACTCTTAGTTCTTAGCTTAAGTTCTTATTATTTTCTTGTAATTTCTGCACTTGTAATATTATAATCTTACCTTTATTTTCATTTTCATTTTCATTTTCTATTGCTTTATTGTTCTTCAATTATTTACTTTTCTTGCAGTGTTCTTAAACTTCTTTATTGTTGTTGTTCATCTCACCATGAGAGAGTAGATCCTTAGGTACATGGGATTTTGAGAGTCTATCTCATGAAAACCCCTTATCGAGTCTTTCATTTGTAATTACGAGAAATATAAGTTTTCATGGAAAACCCTTATCGAGTCTTCCCATGTTTATGTCGGTTGCAAAAGAAAAGGCAAATTAGATGTCAATCATGTATTGAATTATAATGATTCAACATCCAAAAGTGGATTACTAAACAAGTGATTTTGAGGCGCCACTGACTCGGCGACTTGATCATAGTTGAGAAACAATCAAGATGCGGCGTCACGTGATAAGGCGTAACACTCTTAATTGAACTGCTAGTCGTGCCTGAAACCCGTTTAGATGTGCACGCCACAAAAGTGGGTGTCACATATATTTTCTAAGTTTCTATATAAATAACTTAGAAATTCTCGTAATTTAAACATAAATGATCATAAGGGTGAGTCTAGATGAATGATCATAACTCCTAGTCCCGATTTTTATTATTTCTTAAAATTTATTTCCAGTATGCGTCAAACAAACCTTTTTCAATCACTTTAGATAAAAATAGTTGAAGTAAGAATTGTTAATCATACATTTCTTTGTGGGTTCGATTCTTTTTACTACTTGACACAACCGTGCACTTGCGGTTCACACACACGTCAAGTTTTTGGTGCCGTTTCCAGGAAGATGTTTTGATATCGAAGCTTTATTTCAATGTTGTTTAGACTAAGGTACATTTACTTTCTGTTTTATTTGTTCTAATTTTGTATGTGAAGGACCCGTTCGACCGGGACATTGGTTGAACCGGTTAACGAGATTGGGCGTTTTCTTCATAAAAGACGTCAGCTCCTAGATTTGTTATAGATGGTTGAGGTAGTGGATTCTAAACCTCTCAAGGACTACGTAACTCCCACCGATGAGGAACCGCAAAGTAGTATTGTAATCCACCCATAACAGCAAATAACTTTGAACTCAAGCCTTTGCTAATGGGTACAGTTCAACAAAATCAGTTTTCAGGGTTGCCTTTGTAAAATTGCATCTGTTAATCTTTACTGATAATTGTGGTACTTTAAAGGATAACAACATTAACCAAAATGCCACCTGCCTTGGATTATTCCCATTTTCGTTGTAATATCAAGCCCGAGCTCGGTTCCAATATCTGCATGTGAACTATATAACAACTTGAGTAAAACTTACAGCTGCTTTCCTTGCGTAATATTTTTCGCCAAGTAAAATTGCCCAAGTAAGGGGGAAATAAACAACTTTAGGCAGGAAGACGGATAGTATCTTTTTATCACATGGGAGCGTTAGAAGGATTTGTTGAGACTTTTCCCATTTCATGGGCTTGACAAATGGTCAGTGATACACACTTTCTATAATAGTCTCCTTTACTTTATAAGGATGGCCCTTGATACGGCCACTAGTGGTGCGCTAATAAACTGTCCATAAGACAAGGCGTATAATGTAATTAAGGATATGGTAAAGAACTACCACTCATGGGGTTCCATCAGAGATAGAAGTGCTTAAGCCCCCCAAAAGGGAGGACTTTATGAGGTTAGCCAATTTGACCATATGAACCCAAAAGTTGTTGTATTATATCAAAAACTTGAGAATCTGAATGTGGCTTAATGAACACCTACATCAGTAGCTGGTGTAACCCCTGCCACTCTAGCAAGACTGTTCTGTGGAGTCTGCAGGATAAATGGGCATAGCATGGGAGAATATCAGATGGTTCAAGTAGGAGGAACCAATTCGGATATTGTTAATTACATGAATAATTAAAGAGGAAACCCATACTTGAATACCTGCAACCCAGGGTGGCAAGACCACCCCAACTTATATTATAAAAACAAGACAAATTCCTTGGGACCAACTAGGATTCCACAAGGCGCAACACCTATAATTTATGATTGAGAGTTTTGTGGCGACACAAACACGACAAAATGACGACTTTGGGAATCAAAGCCTCCACACTAATAAGGTGTTAAGACAACTAATTTCTAAAGTAGAATTTATGACCACCTATAACAAGATTCTTGAGACTCAAATCTCACAAATCGTACAACAACAAGCATCAATATCTATTCCTTAAGGATCCTTTCTAGGGAAACCCAAGAAAAATCCTAGAGGTCGTGTAAATGATGTTGTCACTAGAAGTGTGAATGATGGATCTTGGAGACGTTCACCTCGATCCAAACTTGTACCCCAGGGAGAAAGAAGGGGATTTCCTACCCTTGTTTGGGGAATGATCCTCTGTAACGTGGAACATAGTTCAAAAGCATGATTGCATCTAGCCGGTTTCATGTCATTTGTTTGTTAGTATGATTTAAAACATAACCGCATTCAATTAGACTCATGTTTTATTCATATGAATATGATTCAAAGCATAACCATGGGTGCAACTTAAAGCATAATCGCCCATACCTTAACGCATGTATCACCTTTACAAGCTCAATGTGATAGACGAGGGAAACAGTCTAGAAAAGGGGGGGGGTTGAATAGACCGCTTAATGAAAATTTTATTATTAAAACTTTGTTTTGAAAAATAATTTTCTATGGCAAGCGAAAACGAACTTTGATCGACTCTTGTCTATCCGTACCGTTATTGGCAGAATAGGATATGCGTACAATCGTAGTAGAATGTATGCCAAAGATGAGAAAAGTCAATCAACAAGTTCAATTAAAGTTGTTTGAAATTAAACTCGCTTAACGTAAACGATTTCCAATGACAAGTAAAATAACACTTGACTAAGGAATTTTGTCGAACACTTAGTGTGCAGTAATTTTATCAAACACTTGGTGTGTAATACACCAAGCTTAATTTTCCTTGTGTTGAAGTTATAACAAATCAATTGCAATGGTTTAGATTGCAATGCTTTTACAAAATCAGTTTTAAACACTTCAACACAATCAGAATTTTCAACAATTCAAATTACACACTAATTATTCTCAAAATCAAAAGAGAGTGAAAGAGATAAAGAAAGAGAGAACACCAACATTTTTTAGGCAATTCCTCAATTGTCCTCGCTATGGGTATTTCTTGCTTCAATTCGAAATCAAATTGAGATATTGTAATTAGCCTTTGAAATATCAGTTTACAAGAGAAGTGTAGAAATTCAAACCCCAAATTCTATGTTTGATGTTGATCCTAGCTCCTTCTCTACCCTTGATCTTAGCAAGATCAAGTCACACAAGATCTCCAATATGATCCTCCGATTATCGCTACTCCTTTATCTGAACCTTCTGTTCTTCAAAGCTTTCACTCGGCATAATCCAAATTGCAAAATCTTGCCCCAAGCCTTTCAATTGATCCTCTAGTTACCGCTACTCCTTTGCAAGAACCCCCGTTCTTCAAAGCCTTCGCTCGGCTGAATCCAACTTGAAAAGACTCAGGCAAACACCTCCAAATCAACCCTTGATCTTGGAGTAAAAAACCTTAAAGGTTTTATCCTCGGAACCCCCAAAGAAAACCTCAACCAAATTTTGATTACACAACCTAGATTAGACCTTATCAATCTTAAATTGCCAACAAACAATCAAAAATGATTATGTGTAGTTAATGAATGCGTCAAGAAAGGTTGAAGATGAAAAATGATGTATGAATGAGTATTTATAAGTATGTGTATGTGTAGAGAAGAAATGAGTAAAATAAATTTTTAGGCAAAATGCAATTTAAAATTTTGGTTCAAAATGTATTGACCCCAAAGTGGAATGACTTAATACATCAGTTGAATGAGTCAATACGAGACCAAATGGAGTAAATACATTCATGGAAGTAGAAAAATTCAAAGAGAATTGTTTCAGGATGAGCCGACTCTAAACACGTGTGACTCGACCCATCCACTTGATGTATCAACCCATCTTCCTTTTGTTTCGACCAATTTGAGGCAGTGGCAAAACTTTAGAAAACATGTTTCAGATTGAGTTGACCCAAATAAGAATCAGTCGACCCATTCACATAATGTATCGACCCATTACTCACTTGTATCGACACATTCAAGACAAACCCAAAACCTTTGAAATTTCACTCAGTATATATTGACCCATACTGAGTATGTATTAACCCATGCATGGTTTTTATGAGAAAAACTTATATTTTGGCATATGATGGCTTATGAAATCTAGTCTTACATGTTATATGATTATGATGCACATTTAGGTAAAGATTGTAAGGTCCAAATACACAAAGTTTTATGCTACCTAGTTTTGACATCATTCAAAATACATTTAAGAGTATATTGCACTCACAATGTACGGAAAAATCAAGATGAATCACCACTTCATTTACGCATGCACGTTCACATTACAGTCGTATCCGAGTGGCTCAGCATCCCACCATAACAATGCATACATCTTAGCACGACATAAATCATTCATACATGGCCTCACAAAATACTTAAGATTATT
This sequence comes from Lathyrus sativus, assembly GCA_963859935.3. NCBI lineage: Eukaryota > Viridiplantae > Streptophyta > Magnoliopsida > Fabales > Fabaceae > Lathyrus > Lathyrus sativus. The sequence continues at coordinate 319,118,810 of OZ012740.1, read as the reverse complement.
TACACTTTAAGTGAATATTATTTACAACTCTCTATAACATACAAATTATAAAAACTATAGAGCTTGAAAGCAAGCCTTGGCTTTTCTCAGCTCTCAGTCGACTGGAAACTACAAATGAAAAAAGCACTGTATGAAACCAAAAAGCACAAGCATACAAAAGATGATAATATAATTTAATATCTTTTAAAATCTAAAGCCCAAACCCTAGAAAAGGGCTAAAAAGGGAAATAAGTAGGAGGTAACTCAAGAAAAGAGACAGCCTTTCCATCTTGAAGTATCTGGCACATCCAGATTTGTCACCTTGAGATAACCACAACGCATTCTTGAAAGGTTCTGCAACCTCCCTAAGGCTTGAAGAAACACATTCTTTTAGTTTATGGAAGATCCAACTCCCTATGGGTAGATTCAAGAGTTGTGATCTTCCTCTCCATTACCTTCGCGAGGTGTATCACTCGACTACCTACAATACCAGGAAGATTAAATAGGGCTAGAGCTTTGCTTATGTCTTGCAAGGAAGCGAAAACTTTCTGTAGCTATATTAAATATGTTTCACGTTGGAAAGACAAATTATTGACGCTCATTTCCAACCAAAGCTTTTAGTTAAGTGCCCAGTCCGTCCAAAGAACTTCCCAGCTCCCAAATCCGCTTAGATTGAGACCAACAAAAGCCCGCTTACCAGACCGCGCTACACTGTTCAACTCCTCCCTTAGAGCTTATCTAGAGAGGTTGGCAAAAAACAACCAGTCATCACCAAAGACCAAATCTTGATAGTCACGAGAAGAACCATGGTGAGTTCTAGAATCTGTCCGCAAACCCGAAGGGGCAGGCAAGATGGCGACATTCTGAGGGGGGGGGGGGTCAAAATAGAGAAGAGATCCTAGCAACACACAGAGCGACCATACTCTACACTTTAAGACTCGGACCCTCGCTTCATCTTGCATTACGTTTGCATGAAAACACTATTGTCATATTGATACACACCCAAAGAAGGGTCAAGCCAACAACAGAGAGATAAAGGAAATTTCAAAGTTACCAAAGGTAACTCGATGACCCTCGCGAGAATGAGCCCCTATCAACAAATAGACGTCTATCAGACGCTTCAAACATTTTTTATCGACCTCATCCGAGGGGACTACACCTTTGAGATATGCTCAAATATATTAGCGGTGTAAAAGAATGCAAAGGTGGCTTAAATCACACAATCAACAACACACATTCAATTTACACAAACAACACAATAATTTAACTCACATAGCCCTTATGTAGGCAATGCGACTCACAACTCGACTCTATGCATGTGGTACCAATTTGGACATCAAAGGTTTATTATTGATCTCGTCAATTCAATAATGGTTCCCCATTCTGAACTCCGAACGATCATCGGTCCCCACTTTTGAACCAATAACTTGCCTCTTTCAACATACTGACACAAAATAATGCATGACATAAAAAGTGATGCAACAACAACAACGCTTATGCTTCTATTTCTAACCATAAACACAATGCAATACATCATTCACAGTAGCCCCCACTTTTGAACTACTCACCTCAACACAAACAATTATAATTATATTCATAATACATAATTATAATCACAAATTCACAGCTCACATGTATAATCGTATTTATACAACACATCACAACTTGCACATGTAATTATAATTTGTCACTAATAATTATATGAATAACTCAAATATTATTTAACTCGTCATTATATTCCATCACAACAATTTAATCTTAACAAAACACCTCAAAGAGTAACTAAACAATCACCGCACGCGGAAATAACATAAAAATTGAATTGATCGTTCCAAAACGATCCCTGGCCGTCATGACGACCAACCTCTCACCTGGTTGATGACTGTCGCCTAACCCATCATCCCTTTTCTCACAAATCTGTCACCCCTGTGAGGAGCGGCAGGAGCTTATGAAATGTAGAAAATAAAGAAGAAAGGGGAGAGGTTATGACACAAGGTATATCAATCATCGATCAAACATACACATAATTTAAACAGAAGATAATTTATTGTTTTATTTTTTTATCAAAGATAATTTATTATTTTAAATCAAATGAATATCATAATGAGACGAAGAAAAATACAACTCCGTGCAAAAACAGAAACAAAAGAACAAATTATATAAATTAAATCAAATGAATATCAAAAGAGGTGATTCAAAGTTAAAATTGACAATGAATATTCCCCTCGCCAGAAGAGATCAATTTGTTCTTTTGTTGGGGCAGAGAAAAGGAGATGGCTTTTTCAATATTTTGTAAAAATATTCATTGACACACATCCATTGATATATATATATATATATATATATATATATATATATATATATATATATATATATATATATATATATATATATATATATATATATATATATATATATATATATATATATATATATATATATATATATATATATATATATATATATATATATATAATATTCTCCCTTGTCTTAATAAAGAGAAAATTTATTTTTTGAATTCATAATATTTAGTTAGTTTATTTATTGTTAAATTAATTTAAAAAATAAAATTTATCTTATAATAAAAATGGGATGGAGTTATGTTTTTAATCCAAGTGTAGTTTCTCTATTACAAGCACCAAATAAACAATTTTTGCACTATGTATATTATCTGTAGACACTGATTTAATTTGATTCGCACTCCATGTATAATAATATCTCGTGCAACACACATACTACTAGATAGCAATCTAGTTGAAGAAAAAATATTCATAAAAATTGCTTTAAATATTTGCTCGTGTATCTTTTGCTAAATTATTGTTAAGCTAGCTGTTACCACTTTTGTCTTCATTAGCAAAGAAATTTTACTATTCTTTTGCTGATGAAAGAAAATATGATATTTCTACTTTGTTTAATTCAATTGTCGTATAGTTAATGTAGTTTAGAACGCAGGTAACATCCTGAGTCGGCACTCATCATAACCTTTGACACTGTTTGGCTCATTGCATTGCATTGCATGCTGTCTTAATTAACTATAATAATATTACTATAAACAAGTCTTCCCTTGACATTAGACCCCTACAAATTATTAATTATAACGGTATAACTCATTTCCATCACTAAAGTATTATGTGATTTTCATTCATCTTTTTCATTTTCATGTATGTTTATGTTTATGTTTGAGAGTAATGAACCATTGATCCTTGGTTAGTACAAGGAGAACAAAAACAATACCATATTTGATTGACATGGAAGCAGAAACGGGTGAAGAACATGCGGTGAGGCCAGTTATTGATGGAAGGGGGAGGAAAAGTTTTGGAGAGTTGATCGAAAACTCAGCAAGTTTCCATGAGAGAGGTGACGAAGAAGAGCCGAAATGGGAGGCGTTATGGAGGCTTCCAACATATGATAGGATGAGAAAAGTGATTTTGAAGAAAGTTCTTGATAATGGAAAAGTAAACTATGAAGAAGTTGATATCAACAAGCTTGGAGTAGAGGAAAAGAAGCATATTTTGGAGAGCATAATAAAGACTGCTGAAGTAGACAATGAGAATTTTCTCCAAAAAATGAGAGACAGAATTGATAGGTAGATGATTATGTGACTAAATATTTCTATGTAGATTTGGTTGATTCATGTTTTTGTGCAAGCTTGTACTAACTGGTTGTTGATGTTGTTATAGGGTAGGAATTGAGATTCCTAAGATTGAAGTCCGGTTTGAGAATTTAACAGTTGAAGGGGATGCATATGATGGAACCAGGGCCTTGCCAACACTAATCAATGCTACCCTCAATATAATAGAGGTATGTTTAACAAACAGATGATGATTGATTCAAATGAAATTATCACTCATTTCAATTTTAATTCCATAACAATTTGAATTATATTAGATACAATCTTAATTGCTATATTTTGAAATAAATTAAAAAGTAAGGTATATTATTATAATACTAATGTAATATAGAATAATTTCTACTTGAAAATAGAAGATAGTGAAACAACTTTACAAGTTGATAATTTGCTGTAAATTGTTTTTTTCTTTCTTTCTTCCATTATTTAAAACATAAGTGAATCCTATATGGTGGTATAGTAATACAGTAATATTTATATTACATTTATCAAAAATGCTATTCTTACACCCATTTTTACACCCAATACTTACACCGTATACACTGTTCACCGTATTTATACGGTGAACAGTGTTTTTTTATTAAAATAATATATATTTTTTAAAATATTAAATTTTTTTAAAAAAAATATGTATTTTTAAAATTTATTTTGTAACACAAATATAGGATTGCGTATTAACCAACTTCAGAGTTGCATTAACCACAAAAATCTACATCATTAACCAATTATTTTACCTATAATTTATTAACCACTTTCACTACTTCATTAACCAATAAAATACACACTATTAACCATATTCTGAAAAATTTAGTCAAGTATTTGTGAACAGTGAATTGGGTGTAGGGTGTAGAAAATGGTGTCAACATAGCAATTCTGTACATTTATACACAAACTTAACACCAAAATCTTAAGGAGTTATGTGAAACTAATTAGTCTCACTTGAATTTTAAATTGAAATATGAAACGTGAAGCAACGAACAACAGAGACTTGTTTTTCTTAATATAACTTAGTCAAGCAGTGCAGTGACTTATGATATTATATGTGTTTCTTTTTGTGGCAAATAGGGACTTTTGGGTTATATCAAGATTTTGGCATTTAAGAAAAGGGTTGTCAAGATTCTCAAAGATGTTAGTGGAATTGTAAAACCATCAAGGTACTTTAATTAGTGATGCTATATGGACACTTCAAAACCTATTTCTCTATATATTTTGGAGAATATACATAAAAAGTTCATATATTGTATTAGTATGAGAATGAACAACTAAATAAGAGATAGTCATTAATATTATATTCGACATTATCAAAATAAATAAAGAATATATTGGTAACTGGATTTCATTTTCTCTCTTTTCAGAATGACTTTACTATTGGGACCTCCGGGTTCAGGAAAAACTACACTGCTTCAAGGACTTGCTGGGAAAATGGACAAGGATCTAAGGGTTGGTCATTCCCTCCTAATTCCCTTTTCAAAATGATAATGCATAGTTGTGACTATGTTCCTATGAAAAAGTTCTAAGAAACATGTGCTTAACAGAAATTTAGATGTTTGACTATGCAACATAAATTCCCTACAGGTATCAGGAAGAGTGACTTACAATGGTCATGAATTGTCAGAATTTGTTCCTCAAAGAACATGTGCTTATATTAGTCAGAATGATCTTCACCATGGAGAAATGACAGTGAGAGAGACGCTGGACTTCTCCGGACGCTGCTTAGGTGTTGGAACAAGGTATGATATGTTGATAGAATTATCAAGACGAGAAAAAGCATCAGGTGTCAAACCAGATCCTGAAATAGATGCTTTCATGAAAGCCACATCAATGGAAGGTCAAGAAACAAGTCTTGTTACAGATTATATTCTCAAGGTTTTGGTTATGCTATTACTTTTCAATTAAAGTTGATTCCACTTTAGTCAACAATACATAAATCCAACTTTCCTCAATCTAATTTATTTATGTAATACAATAGATTCTTGGGTTGGAAACGTGTTCTGATATTTTGGTGGGAGATGAGATGAGAAGGGGCATATCAGGGGGACAAAAGAAGCGCTTAACCACTGGTAAGTGTCATGTGCTTCTTGAATTGCATGTGTCTTTATAGATGAATTAACAATATTCCAAAGCAAGACAATGAATAGCATATGTTATTAATTTGTATAAATTTAATGCAGGTGAGATGTTGGTAGGACCTGCAAAAGCCCTCTTTATGGATGGAATTTCTACTGGTTTGGATAGTTCTACAACCTTCCAAATTGTCAGGTTTATGAGGCAGATGGTTCATATCATGGATGTCGCTATGATAATCTCACTTCTTCAACCTGCACCAGAAACATATAACCTTTTTGATGACATAGTATTACTTTCAGAAGGTGAGATTGTTTATCAAGGTCCACGTGAGAGTGTTCTTGATTTTTTTCAAACTGTGGGCTTCAAATGCCCAGAAAGGAAAGGAATTGCAGACTTTTTACAAGAGGTAACTTCTAGAAAGGATCAAGAGCAGTACTGGTTCAGAAGGGACATACCTTATCAATACATTAGTGTGCCTGATTTTGTAACCCACTTCAACAATTACTGCATCGGTAAACAACTTCATGAAGAGATTCAAGTTCCATTTGATTCTAGTAAAACTCATCCTGCTGCATTAGTGAACGAAAAGTATGGAATCCCCAAATGGGAACTCTTCAAGGCATGTTTTTCAAGAGAATGGCTATTCATGAAGCGTAGCTACTTTGTATATATATTTAAGACTTTTCAGATTACTATCATGTCTATAATTACCATGACAGTATTTTTTAGAACAAAAATGGAGCACGGTCAACTTGAGGATGGGGGAAAATATTACGGTGCACTGTTTTTCAGCCTTATCAATGTCATGTTCAATGGAGCAGCAGAACTTGCAATGACTGTTAACAGACTTCCTGTTTTCTTCAAGCAGAGAGATTTCTTATTTTATCCAGCATGGGCTTTTGCATTGCCCATTTGGGTCCTCAGAGTTCCTCTCTCTATAGTGGAATCATTATTATGGATCATCCTCACTTATTATACTATTGGTTTTGCACCAGCACCGAGTAGGTATGTGAATGCAATTTATACTGAGTTAGTTTGACATGTGAGAATGTTAGGATGAAAATGTTCACACACGATAAGATAAAATTAAGAATGAAAGCATTAGAAAGAAAATTGGAATTGCACGTAGTAACCTATCACCTGGCAGGAAAACGCTTTGGTCGTTGTTGTATAAAAATGAATTGATTGCAATACTATTCAATCATTTTAATTTTCTGTTTTGAATGGAAACTTTTGTTCAATTATGTATCTTAATGCTTATTACAGGTTTTTCCGTCAACTACTGGCATTCTTCTGTGTGAATCAAATGGCTCTATCCCTTTTCCGGTTCATTGCTGCAATTGGAAGGACAAGAGTTGTGGCTAACACATTTGCTTCCATAACTATTTTAGCTGTTTTCGTTTTAAGTGGATTTACTGTTTCAAGAGGTACGCAACAGTATCTCTCTAAACATCTATACAAGCCAATAATTTTTCAATATTAAATAAGATTTCTTATTTTTCATGTGAAATTGATTCTTTTTATCTGATCACTGCAAACCCTCTCTCCATATATAGATGATATTGGGCCATGGATGATATGGTGCTATTATGCTTCACCTATGATGTACGGAATGACTGCGATAAGCATCAATGAATTTCTAGACAAACGATGGAGTACTGTGAGATCTTATTCTTATTGAGATAATAATTAGTCTTCAACCTTATAACCCTACATAACTACCGATTCTTCACTTTTACAGCCTAATATGGACCCTAGAATTGATGAACCCACAGTAGGGAAGGCATTACTTAAGGCCAGAGGCATATTTACAGAAGACTATTGGTATTGGATATCTATTGGTGCTCTTGTAGGATTTTCTCTACTATTCAATGTCTGTTTCATTCTCGCTCTAACTTACTTGGACCGTAAGTTTCTATCCTATCCTATTCTTTCTTGATGTTTGCATTTGTAAAATTTTGTTTCTTAAATTAATATATAATCTTTATAAAGGAACACTATAAAGATTACTTATTAGATTTACTATATCAAGAAAAGCAAAGCCACTAATCTTGAGCATGAAAGACAATAACCATTTCAAAAATCCTTCGCATAAAAACTCTCTGACATCACTTTGAAATTAAATTGCAGCATTCAGAAGCTCAAAATCTATCATGATGGAACAGGAAGATAATAGGAAAACCACGACGACATCCTCCTCAATGGAAAAAACAGGAGAAATGACAGAAAGTTCAGCTTCAAATGTTGAATTGTTTGAAGGTAATAATAAATGATAAAAGCAACTACCCTCAATGAGATAATAGAGAAGATATAGTTTATTTTCATGTAAAATAATTTATAGAATAAAACATCAATTTAGTCCCTTAAGTATCACTGTTTCTCCTATTTGGTCCTTAGGGGGTAATATAAGAGTGATACTTGTGGTAGTAAAAAGTTTACCTACCAAAATGAGTAGCTTATCTATCTATCTTTCAAGTATATCATTGATATGATTTCTGCAGTGTATTATACTAACATGCAATTTGCTATAAATTCTCATGCCATTTGGAAATGAACGAAAAGATAATTGTAATTAGTTACTACAGGTGTTGACATGGAAGTAAGAAACAACACAAGTAGCTCTATTCCTAAAGCTGTAAAGAATGCAAAATTCAGGAAGGGAATGGTGTTACCCTTTCAGCCTCTCTCACTTGTTTTTGAAAATGTGAATTATCATATCGATATGCCAAATGTAAATTCTTATTCTCCCTCTTGTATCATATCCAACCATTTTATTATTAGCTTTGACATTTTTATCTATTTTTTTTTCTCCACTCATTTATAATTAAAACTCTGATTAAACATTGAGGGGTAAAAGGTATATGTATAGGTGCAAGGAAAATGATTGAGCATTATAGTTAAAACACTCAATAGTAAATTTAAAATTATTTTGAAAAATGTGTTACAGTATCAGAACTTCCAAATGTAACCTAAGTAGTTTGTTATCAGGAAATGAAGAAGCAAGGAATTGAAGAGAATAGACTCCAACTACTAAGAGACATAAGTGGTGCTTTTAGGCCTGGAATTTTAACAGCATTAGTTGGTGTAAGTGGTGCTGGAAAAACAACTTTGATGGATGTGCTTGCAGGAAGGAAAACTAGTGGTCACATTGAAGGAAGTATCAGCATATCGGGTTATCACAAGAATCAAGCAACTTTTGCTCGGATTAGCGGTTATTGTGAACAAAATGATATCCACTCTCCCAATATTACAGTTTATGAATCGCTTCTGTTTTCAGCTTGGTTGCGACTCAGTAAAGAGGTCGATATAGAAACACGAAAGGTATGTTACTATCAAATCAATTCTCATGTTAAAACCCTCCTCATAGGCTCTTATATCGGTCTATTTGAAATATGTCCCCGCCTCTTTTCATATGCAAGTTTCTAGTGGTTTAAGTTTATTTCATGTGGTTAGCAAGGAATCAGGTATTTGTTACCAAACTCCATCCAAGGCAGGATGATAAGAAAGTCCTCCTATTTTTCAGTAACAATAATAATAGACAAAAATGTAAATGGAGAAAAAACTAACTAAGCATAACATCGATTAAGAAACTCCAACTGATTCTAATTGTCTACAACTCTACTTATTATCCACAGATGTTTATTGAGGAAGTTATAGAGCTAGTTGAGTTACATCTAGTGAGAAATTTCTTAGTCGGCCTTCCTGGAATAGATGGCTTATCAACTGAGCAGAGAAAGAGGCTTACCATTGCTGTAGAACTGGTTGCGAATCCTTCCATTATCTTTATGGATGAACCAACAACTGGTCTTGATGCTAGAGCTGCAGCAGTTGTTATGCGTACAGTTAGAAACACAGTGGATACAGGGAGAACTGTTGTGTGCACAATTCATCAACCAAGCATTGATATATTTGAACATTTTGATGAGGTAAATATGAATAACAAGAATTTGCAAAAGAAATTGTTAATGCTATAATGATAAGGAACTATACTACTCCCTCCGTCCCAAATTATAAGACGTTTTGGGAATTTCACATAGTTTAAGAAATGCAATTATTACTTTATGGAAAATTGAAATGATCTATGACTATACAAAACTACCCTTCATTAATTATATTGGAAAACAGATTAAAGGAATAAGAGGAAGAAAGAGAAATAAATGATAAAAGGTATATTAGGAAAAATATCATTAATGTTATATTGGGATTCTAAAGTGACTTATAATTTAAGACAAATATTTTTTACAAAGTGACTTATAATTTGAGACAGAGGTAGTAATTACTAACCTTTGGCCCATTTTGAGTATAGCTGCTTTTGTTGAAGACCGGTGGACAAGTGATATATGGTGGTCCTCTAGGTCGAAATTCTGAGAAACTTATCGAGTACTTTGAGGTAAACTTGTCCCTGATAATGTATAAACTTAATTAGTTAGATGTCAGTAACCTAACAGATTGTGTATAACATTTTTCAGGCTATTACAGGAATTCCAAAGATTGAAGATGGATATAATCCAGCTACGTGGATGCTGGAGATCAGCTCTCCTGTGGTTGAGTCTCAGCTTGATATAGATTTTGCGGAATTATACAATAAGTCAAGCCTTTACGAGTAAGTGACACTCATAGTCATTCCTATATTCTGAGAGACTCTTGTTTCTTTTTACCCATATTAGTCTCTGGAATTTCTCATGATGCTTTGATTTTTAAAAAATCCAGAAAGAGCCAAGAACTTATCAAGGAACTATCCACACCAGCACCTGGAACCAAGGACCTTTACTTTCCATCTAAGTACTCGCAACCATTTGTTACTCAATGCAATGCTTGTTTCTGGAAACAGTACTGTTCCTATTGGAGAAATCCGCAATATAATGCCATCAGATTCTTCATCACAATAGTTATTGGTGTTTTGTTTGGACTTATTTATTGGAAAAAAGGAGACAAGATGTAAGTCTTAATGTTATTTGATAGTATTATACTTGGCCAATACATTATAACTTTGACATTGTTTCTAACATCAATACCAGTGGCCCGTACCTTCTTATTCACATAATTTCCCCAAAATATCATTAAACATAGGATGAAGGTGCAAAAGCTGGCTTATGACAACAACCCCATTCTCAAATTCTTATCTGAGAATAAATGCAATCAACAACTTATTTTTCTAAATGTCCATGATAATGTTATGAAAATACATGGTTTCACAATTGTATATATTTCGTGAGAAAAATAAAATAGCATATTTGCAGACAAAAGGAACAAGACCTTTTAAATCTTGTTGGAGCTATGTATTCCTCTGTTATTTTCCTTGGTGCATCCAACACTAGCAGTGTGCAACCTATTATTGCAATAGAAAGAACAGTTCTCTACCGGGAAAGAGCAGCTGGATTGTACTCAGAGCTTCCCTATGCAATTGGTCAGGTGAAACTATCAAATTCCTTCACTTAAAAGAACAGTAACAAAGATAGCTTAGCAAAACTACACAGTGCATTAAAATAACTATTTTTGCAGATTGCGATTGAAGTCATTTATGTTGCAATCCAAAGTCTGATATACTCCAGTATCCTCTACTGGATGATTGGGTTCCAACCACAAGTCGAAAACTTCATTTGGTTTTACTTCTTCATATTCATGTCCTTTATCTACTTCACACTATATGGAATGATGACGGTGGCCCTGACACCAAACCACCAAATTGCTGCCATCGTGATGTCTTTCTTCATCAGTTTTTGGAACCTATTCTCTGGTTTTCTTATTCCAAGAACGGTATGTGTATGATCAGAAAAGATTAAAAAATATTTCTTCATCATTTTTTGATTCTTTGACAATTATTGTAGGACACTTGTCCTTGAAAAGGTATCACTATTCTAATTTTTAACACATCATGCAATATTTCATGTAATAATTGTTTTCCACTTTGCAGCAAATTCCAATATGGTGGAGGTGGTATTATTGGGCATCTCCGGTGGCATGGACTATATATGGACTGGTGACATCCCAGGTGGGTGATAAGAATAGTCCAATAGAGGTTCCTGGATATAGGCTCATGACAGTAAAAGATTACCTTGAGAGGCGATTGGGCTTTGAACATGACTTCCTTGGATTTGTTGCTTTGGCTCATATTGCTTTTTGCCTTCTCTTTCTTTTTGTATTTGCCTATGGCATCAAGTTTTTAAACTTCCAGAAACGATAATCATACATGGAATAAATGAATATGAAAACTGAGAATTGCCATGCAAAATGATATTAGGCAAAATTGCGTGTATACTAAATATGTGAAACTATATCCTATAATGATTTATTGTTCAATATTCGCTAAATCTTTGATGATAACCAATACAAGGGTAATTATGTACAACTCATCACATATAAACATTGATTCAACCAACAATGTCAAAGTAACATAGTAGTACCTGGTAGGAATCAATCCACTTTTTTCCTTGTCAAGAATGTTGTAGATAGTTATCTGCAACAACAAAAAAACAAATTGTGAGAGATCAGTTCAATCACCCTTGTTTACGAATTGGAATCCCAAAACTTCCGGTTCAAGTTTAAAATCCACCTAAACACCAACAAATTTAAAATTGGACAAACCAAGTTTATCATGGTATAACAAGGAGACGAGGAAGGAAGGGGTATTGTGCCATATGACAAGAGGCTCAACCAGAGAGGCCTTTGAGGCCAACAAGTCAGCGCACTGGTTCCCCTCCCTGTAAATATGGGGATCCGGAACTCCATCTGTCTAACAATAAACAGAGCGTTCATCCACCTACATTTCATGGTCCAAGGACAATGGTGTAATCTTGAGACGCTAGAATAACCAAATTTGAATCTGATCCAAACCAGACTTTATTTAAACGGACCTAACAACCAAGTCAATGGCATTGATGAAATCAGAAAGCTCGGCATCAAAGGCGAAAACACCTTCCACTAAGTCAGAGAAGTCAAACAAAAAATCCCCAAACTCGTTGCTAAAAAGCCCACCACAAGAAACCAAAGTTTTAACGAAACGTCAATGTTGCACTTTTATCCGCCCCGACCAGATTATCATATAAATCGGTTATTTAAATTATTAACATTCATATTTAAATTCAATTATTAAAAATCGCTTATGAGTAAATTTTAATTAAATTTATATTTTAAATATATTATTATTAATATAGTTTTAAATAAATTTATAATTTAAATACTCATATTTAAAATAAAAATTAAATTAGTTAATTTTTTTTATTAAAAAATTGAAATTTCTTTTAAATTTTGAAATTTTTTATTTTCGAAAAAAATAATAATTTTTTTTGGAAAGAAATTTTTTTAATTTTTTTCAGTAAATAAAAAATATTGAAAATTTTAAAATATGATTTTTTAAATTAAAAAAAGTTCCAAAAATAAAAATAAACATGATTTTTTTATTTTCGAACATAAATATTTTTTCTTAAAATTATTTTTTTTAAATAAAAAATTATTGTAAAAAATAATTTTAAAATAAAATTAAATCAAAACTAATTATAAAATTGATTATGAATATAACCGGTTAATAACTAGTTTATAACCATTTTACAAAAATATAAACTGGTTATGACAATTGATTTTAATAACCGGTTATGACATGGTTTATGTATGGTTATGGATTGGTTATTGAAATTAATCGTCCATGAGCATCCCTAACCCCGAGGCAAGCGGATACCAAATAACATCGACTATCTTAGGCGGTTTAAGTAAAATCTTGAAACTTTTGATGATGGTGAAATCATGAATGGAAGAGTTAGCAGTTTTCACCATGTTGTTGCCAATTAAAGAGATTTCCAAGTGGATTAAATTGAAGTTGTTGAAAGAGTGTTATTTCTAGCAAGCCAGATAGTGTTAACTATGGAGATAATTGTAGCTTGACTGATAACTTCACATTGGTTACTCCAGTTTCGGTCATAAAGTTTAAGAGCTTCTAAGATATCAATAGTTGTTAGTCCCCCGCAACATAGGCTTGTCAACCAGCTTAGAGTTGAAGGCATCTTTGAGGGACAAATCACCCTTATTTGTATGAGGTCGTATTTTACAATCCTCTCTAAGGTCTAAGGAAAAAGAAATTTGCTCGACTTTGCGGAGGATGTCCAACACAAGGTCAAAGACATGCTCAGGAAAATCCCAACTGCCTTGTTGGTAAAGTTAGAAACCATAAGTTTAGTGTTGATAGTAGAAGAGGGATGAATCTGATTAATTAAAGGATCCCCAATTCAAGGATCTAACCAGAAGTTAGTGGAATTCCCGTTTCCAAAGATGATTTTTGATTCAATAAGCATAAGACTAATTTCTTTCTTAATGTTATTCCAAATAGACAAACTGACATGTTCAGGGATCCTTCGAGTTAATGATGTCCCAACAAAGTTTCATGTTGGAAGCAACATTAAAGGTTAACACAAATCGAATAGCCAAGCCTCCTTGGTTGAAAGGGTAACAAACTTTATCCCTGGCCATTATAACCAATTTTCTTTGCAAAACATATGAAGTTTCTACAACACTTCTCAATCTCCTTGATTGAAGACACTGGTCAAGAGTAAACTGAGAATGAATGAGTCAGCATGGCCTAGATAGTGGATTTAACAAGAAGCACTTTGCCAGTAAAAGTCAAAATGATGATTCCTAATTTGCTAATTTGACTTTAATTATATCCACCAAGGGTCTAAAGTAAGAAGCTTTAGGAGCACCCTTGAAGATAGGGACCCCAAGGTAAGAAAATGGAAGCGAACCAATTTTGAAACCAAGAAGAGAGGTTATATGGTAAGTCCTAGACTCGATCATTGAACTAGAGGACATTGGAGATTTAGCTTGATTCACCAGTTGACCTAAAGCCTTTGAATATCTCATAAACAAGTTGATGAGAGTAATAATGGTGTTCTTATTGCCCCTGTAGAAAATTATGATATCATCAACAGATAAGCAATGGGAAGGAACATTAAAACCTCTAGCCCATGAGTAAATTTGATTTTTCCTTCTCAACAGGTGTTAAGGGCCAAATTGTGCATATTTTTGATAGTATTTTGTGGCCTTTTCAATTTTTTCTTTGGTATTTTAGTAGTAAATTCATTTGTTTTAGTGTAAATACGCAAGTTTCCGATTATGCATGTAAATATTATGAAGAGAAGTAAAAATTCCAAGAGAAGTAAAAATCAAAATTTTGGAGCATCAATCTTCGATCTTTTGACTTTGATGATAGTAAAGCTTTCCTTTTTACTTGTTGATCAAGCTACCATAGCTAAACACCTTTTGTGTTAATATTAGAGGTAATTAACCTTACTACTATGTATTTCTTTTGATATTTTGTATGTGAACAAAGTTGATGATCAATATATGTTGAACATCTTTGCGTTTAACAATATATGTATAGTTTGAATCACTCTAGACATAGATTTTCCAAGTATTGATCTAAGTTCTTCATCTATTAACAAACAGACTCTAGACATATATTTGCGAGTTAATATTTTCTTTGTATCGATCTTTATGTTTATTGTTTTGATTGTTGTTTCGAGAAATCATTTAGCGATTGAAATAATAATACCCACGAAGCCGCTTTAGAAATAAACAGAATCGAGAGGATTCTCAATTGTATTGATCTAAACTAAGTTCACATGCTTGATTATTTGGATATGTATGAAACGAGTTAATGAAATCTAATCTTAACATAGTTTTCTTAAAACAAACATCTTTCTTTAGTTTACTCTTTGCTGCCAAAACAAGTGAAAACATATGTTACCAAACAAAAACTCTTTGAAAACCCTTTTCTTGAAACTCATAAACTATTGGACGACGAGCATCAACTTATCAGGACAATCCCCACAGATACGATAAAATAACCCACCTAAAATAATTTTTAACAAAATGGCGTCGTTGCCGGGGATTGTTATTAATATTGCAAGCATTGCAATCGTTTATTGATTTTTAAGATATTTGTATTGTTATCTCTTACCTTTGTTCATTTTTCTTGTGATGTTTAATTTGTTTGGCTAGTGTGTAGAATCTGTTTATAAGAGGGAGTGTACCTGCAAACCAACTTCTTTTTTATCCTGAGATTGAAAGAACTGCTCGTAGGCTCAATAGCAAAACTAGACGGAGACGGAAACTTGCTAAAGAAAGACAAAAGCGCGGAAAATCTTCTTCATCCACACCCATTGTTACACCAAACATGGTAAATCCACTTCCACCTCCACCTCCTACTTCAACTCTATGTACTAACAGTCTAAGATACAACGCTCAGTTTGCACGCAACGCCCACAACGCAAGGCATTTTAAGATGAAAACGAGAATCCTTACTCTTTTATATAAAAATCCTTTTACTGGTACGGACCATGAGGATCTGTTCACACATCTCACCAAATTCTATGAAATTGCGGGCGCAATGGGAGCACTGGAAGCGGAAGAGGAATTCTTACTTAAGAGACTATTTCTGCATTCTTTAATCGGGAAGGCGAAGAAATGGTATCTTGATCAATCAACTCTTGTGATGACGGATTGGAATTTATTTGAGGAAAAGCTCCTTGAACGATTTTTCCTCCATAATAGATTCATGGAAGCGAAGATGGCGATATCAGTGTTTGCTCAAGGTGAAAATGAATCTCTCAATGAAGATTGGGAGAGGTTCAAATCTATGTTACGAAAATTTAAATTCCATGGTTTTGATGAATTAAATCAAGTGCACATCTTTCAGAATGGGATCCAATCGGTTCATAAGACTTTGTTGGATGCTACTTCGGGTGGATCGTTAATGTCCAAAAGCGCAGAAGATGCAATCACTATTATTGATAGGATGACACTCAATGATCACCAAGGAAATCACAACCGTGGTACACCTCAACAGAAATCGGGCATGATAGAGTTGGGAACGAATGACGCTATTCTTGAACAAAACAAATTGCTTTTGCAACAAGTGGAGTTGTTGACTCAACAAATGTCAAAACTTCCACAATAAATAAAAGAAATGCAAGAAATTTCTAACAACAACAAACAAGTGGAAAGTTGTGAGCTTTGTAAAGGAGATCACCCTACTGGGTATTGTCCTCCGATGGTTGAAGAGGCTAACTACACGGGAAACCAAAACCAAGGTTATCAACCTCAACCACCTTACCAACAAGGCAACCAAGGTTCCCAAGAAAGAGGTAACCAAGATTATCAACAACAATGGAGGCCTTAAGAAGCCGGAACTTCTAATCGTCAACATCAATACCAAAACTACACTCAACCTCCAAAAGCTCCAAGTGGAAATTCAAAGATGGAAGACACCCTCGCCCAATTTATTTAAATGTCAATGTCAAATCAAAAGAACACCGATGCAGCTATAAAGAACCTTGAGACGAAAGTGGGGCAATTATCTAAACAACTGGCCGACCAACGCAAAGGAAGTTTTTTGGCGAATACTCAAGTGAATCTAAAAGAGAATTGCAAAGCTATTATTACTAGAAGTGGTAGGGAAATTGATATGGGCACAAGTAAGGAAGTTGTGGAGAAAGACGGAGTAGTTGAAAAAGAAAAAGAAATTGATGTGAGTGAAGTAGAAAAAAATATTGAGGGAAAATTAGTTGAAAATGAAAAGAAAAGGAATAAGGAAGAAGAAAAGAAAATGAGAGAAGAGAAAAATAAAAAGATTAGGAAGGGGAAGGAACAAGTGAATACTATTCCGATTCAAAATTTGTCTTATCCTCATGTTCCGACGAAATAAGACAATGCAAGGCACTATCCTCGATTTTTGGATATTTTTAGTCAATTGCAAATTAATATTCCATTTTCTGAAGCATTGGAGCAAATTCCAAAATATGCAAAATTCATGAAGGATATTCTCACCAAGAAGAAAAGGTACACGAATCAAGAAACGATAATGGTTGATGCTAATTGTAACGCTATCATTCAACGGACTCTTCCGTAGAAAGAAAGTGATCCAGGAAGAGTTACTTTGCCGGTCACCATAGGAAATATTTATATTGACAATGGGTTGATTGATTTGGGCTCTAGTATTAATTTGATACCTTTGTCCATTGTGAAAAGGTTGGGACACATGGAGTTAAGGGCTACAAAAATGACTTTGCAACTAGCCGATAAATCTATTACCCGTCCTTACGGTGTAGCAGAAGATGTGTTGGTCAAGGTTGACAAGTTCTTGTTCCCCATTGACTCTGTGGTGATTGATATGGAAGAAGATGATGATGCTCTTTTAATTCTTGGAAGACCTTTTATAAAGACTGCTAGAATGACCATAGATATGGATGATGGTCTCATGAAAGTGCGAGTACAAGATGAAGAGATTTGCTTTAATCTGTTAGAAGCCATGAAGCATTCTAAAGACAAGGGTGATTGTTTTAGAATTGATGCAACGGAGGAGGTGATTGAAGAGGTAACAAGGCAATTACAAGTTTCTACCCCATTGCAAAAAGTTCTTACTAATGCTATCCAAAGTGACAATGAGTATGAAGAAAAAGAAAACGAGAAGTGTTTGCGAGAACTTGAGGAATTGGATGAGATTCCTCCTTTGAAAGAAATAGTGGAATCTTGAAAAAAGAAAATAATGAAGAAATCAAGATTGAGTTGAAGTTATTGCCCTCTCACCTTAAATATGTGTTTCTTGACGATGATGGGCATAAACCGGTTATCATAAGCAAGGAGCTAACCAAAAATGAGGAAGATAAGTTGATTTGTATGTTGAAAAATAATTAAGATGATATGGGTTGGACTCTTTCCGATTTAAAATGAATAAGTCCTTCCTATTGTATGCATAGGGTATTAGTGGATGATGACTTCAAACCGATAGCTCAACCTCAATGTCGTTTGAGTCCTACCATGAAGGAAGTGGTTAGAAAATAAGTGGTTAAAATGTTAGATATCAGAATGATCTATCCCATTTCCGATAGTCCATGGGTTAGCCCGGTGCAAGTGGTACCGAAGAAAGTTGGGATGACGGTTATGCAGAATGAGAAGAATGAGTTAATCCTTACAAGAATCGTGATTGGATGGAGGATGTGTATCGATTACCGTAGGCTAAATTAAGCTAAAAGGAAAGATCATTTTCCTCTTCCTTTCATGGACCAAATGCTTGAGAGACTTTCCAGGCAAGAATTCTATTATTTTCTAGATGGTTACTGATGAAGAAATCAAAGCATTCATAGTTTGTAGGACTACAAATTTCTTAGTGTCTTTTTTGAGCGATGCTAAGTTCACATTCTAGCGGTTAGGGACGAAGTCTGTTTATGGTAGAACGGAAGTAGCATGCCCTTTCTGAAAAGGTTTGAAAGGAAATCACGAAGGACAAAATGATTTGAATTTGTTCAGGAGTTTTAAAGAAATGAATTGACTTTATTTGAGATGTGCATTGCACTAAAGTCTATGACATAGGATCGAATACTTCGCGCTAACAATCCAAACGTCTCGCGCACAAAGTAATCTAAGATGAGGTTATAAATACATCCACTCATCTTTTCCCATGTGCTTAAGGTTCGTGACGTACAATAATCATCGTATTTATTATGTATTTTTTATTTGATTTGAGATACAAGAGAGAGAGACTCAAAGGGCAAAAGAAAAATCTAAAGGATCTCACACCTAGATGTTGTCATGCCAAAAGGTCCTATAGGTGAGGATGAGAAAATGAATTATATCCTAATGTTATCATGCAATGGTAGACCTAAAGTTAAGTTTACAAGGGACACTATCCTAAAAGTTGTCATGATTGGATGACAATTTTAGAGTCTAATCTTAATCCAACTTATCAAAGATGATGTTGAATCAAGATATCCTAAGGGATCATGTGAAGCACACAAGTAAACTCATACCTCAAAACCAATTAATAATCTCCAAAAAAATATTATCAATATTTCACAAGTAATTAACAAGAAAATTTGTCAAGATTTAAACACAACCAATACTAAAACTAACATCAAGACCAGTCAAAATCAATGTTAAAATTAACACCAAAATTTAATCAAACTCAATACTAGCATTAACATCACAATTAATTCAAATCATCATTGAAATTAACATCAAAATTAGAATTGAAGTTAATATTAAAAATGAATATCAAGATTTAATCAAAAATCAATATTAATGTAAAATTTTAATCAAAATCAACATTTAAATTCAATCAAAATTAATGTTTATTACTAAAAATTGTAATTAAAATTGAAATCAAAATTGAAACCAATATTTTAATCAAAATTAAATAAATAAGAAAAAATATTAGAGTTTAAAGGTAAACAAAGGGTGTATTAGAAAAAAAAAATTATGGGTCATGGTTATCCGGCCCAACTCATTTATTTTCTGAATTCACTGCTTGAGAAATAATAATAATAATAATAATAATAATAATAATAATAATAATAATAATAATAATAATAATAATAATAATAATAATAATAATAATAATAATAATAATAATAATAATAATAATAAAAAACATGGGCCCCAAGAATCCTTAACCCCACTTGATCATGTTGTCGCTGTAACAGCCTAATTTTCATTAATTAATTATTTATGTTAATTAATTGATTTATTAAAATTATTGGATGATTATTTAAAGAAATTAGTAGATATTTTAAGAGAAGAAATATATTGGCGAGAAATAAAAGGGAAAGATATATAAGAGAAAGTGGAAAGAAAAGGATAGAAACATAAGAGAAAGAGAAGAGAAAGAAAGAGGAAGAGGAGAAAAGAGAAGGAAAACAGGGAAAAAGCTTGAAAAGCTCAAGAACAACTCCTAGCTTCGATTTAATCAAGGTAAGGGTGTGAAATGTTTTTATCTTACCAATGTATATGATTATGTATGTGTGTGTTTGGATTTGTTTGGATGTTTTCATCTTTTTCCATTCTAGGGCATAAATGGTTTAATCGGTAGAATAGAGTTTTGAACGGTAAGAATTGGAAATAAATTACGTAGTTTAGTCGGATAATGTTTAACCGTGATTATTGGATTTCGTTTGATTGAATTTGTGAGTTTTGACATTTTTGGACAATTGGAGGTTAAGATTTTGGATGAAAATCGGAAGTCGTAAAATTTGCGTTTTATGATCCTAAATTGTTACTATATGATTGGTAATGATGAGTAGGTATTTAATCGGGAGAAAATAATTAAATCGGTCGGGTTTTTGGGCACAAACCCGTAGCTTGTTTTTCTAAGTTTTTCAGGTGTTAACCGGTTAACACTATGGGTTAACCGATTAACGGTATTAAAAATGACCAAAAACTGAGTTTTTGGAGCCGTTAACTGGTTAACGGTATGCGTTAACCCGTTAACGCTGTAAGTGTGAGAAAAATATATATTTTTTTTTAAACTTTGAAAATTCATAACTTCTTCACCGTTTATCGGATTTTGTCGTTCTTTATATCAAACTGAAGCTAATAATATGTTCTATAACTTGATGAAAAGAAATATTATTTTTAGCTGACTTTTAGCCGATTTAACAGATTAATCGAGACTAATTATTTTAAGTAAGTGAGGCTTAAATAATTAGAGCGTTTGGTTGCCGTTTGGCATGATGATGTGAATGCATAATGATTTCTATGCGATTGTATGTGAAGAATGCATGAGAACGTAATGTGAATATGTGTGCATTGCTTGATAAATATGGTCTTTTGACAAATATATGCATTATTTAAATTGATTAAAAATGCATGATGATTTATGATGAGGTTCGTTGCCGTTCGGCATGATATTGTAAATAATGCATGAGAACATATTGTGAATATGTGTGCATTGATTGAAAAATATGGTGGTGGTATTGAATTGTGAATGCATATTGTTGTATGCGATTGTGTTTGAGAATGCATGAGAACATATTGTGGATATGTGTGCATTGCTTGGTAAATATATTGATGATATTGAATATGAATATGTTGTGTGTGCAATCATGTTATAATTCTTATGTGATGATTTATTTAGAATTCATGAGATTAAGATGCGAGAACGGTCTTAAGTGAATTTGTTGGTTGATTGTATACGCATCATTTATTCAAGAGGCAATGTTTGCTAGTTTCGTGGAGACTAGTGACTTGTCCCAAGCCTAGAAGAGTGGGTTTGAAAGCTTAGAGGACGGACTTTTGTTGTTATCGGTCTAGAGGACGGACCCAGTTTAAATGTAAAAATCGACAAATGATAACAAGTGTTGATACCACATGGCATTGAGTTGCATTGAGTCACATGGCATATATCATTGTTATATGGAAGTATGCATGTGTATGAATTGTTGAATGAGAGTTGTGATTGGATGAAAAAACATAATTGCAAATGTTTATGTGGAATGATGTGAATTGTGGATGTATGCATGATAAATATGCTTGGTGTTATATATATATATACGTGTATATATATGTATGTATATATATGTATGTATATATATATATATATATATATATATATATATATATATATATATATATATATATATATATATATATATATATATATATATATATATATATATATATATATATATATATATATATATATATATATATATATATATATATATATATATATATATATATATATATATATATCTGTGTGTGTGTGTACTTTATGATGAATTGTGATGAATAAACATAATTGTAAATGTTTATGTGTAATAATGTGAATTGTGAATGTGTAATTGTGAATGATATTGACTGAGGAATTAATGAAATAAACATGATTGTATATGTTTATATAAATTATGGTGAATTAAACATAATGTGTATGTTTATGTGGATTGATTGAAATTGTGGAAGTGTGCATGATGTTATGCTTGGATTATATATATATATATATATATATATATATATATATATATATATATATATATATATATATATATATATATATATATATATATATATATATATATATATATATATATATATATATATATATATATATATATATATATATATATATATATATATATATATATATATATATATATATATATATATATATATATATATATATATATATATATATATATATATATATATATATATATATATATATATATATATATATATATATATATATATATGTATATATGAGTGAATTATGATGAATGTGTTTGGTGAATTATCCATATATATTGTATATACATTGTGACGTATATGGATGACTTGTCGTGAGAATGTCGATTATGTGTATTCTAAGATTGTGGATATATATAATTATATGCATTGATTATTATGATAATATTTTTCACCCTTCTGCTGGAATGATGTCCTATCTGGCATCGTGCAGGTATCGAGAATAGAGTTGGTCGTAGTTGCGTGGTTGTTGTGTTGGTGTAGCCATTTAGTAATTTAATTATATTGGGTCGAGTAATGCTCTGGTCATGTAACACTGGGATCATTTGGGTTATATTTTAGAGATACATTATTTACTCTATGTTATGTCTTTATATGCATTGGAATATTGTGATGTGGCCTTAGTGCCTAAGAAATGTTGAATTATATGATGAGCATGGTTATTCTGTTAAGAGAATTATGATATAAATTGAATCCGCTGCTACATGCAAAGTGAAATTGTGAAAAGCATGATTATTTATTGAATTGTTAATGAGCATGACAGGTGGTTTTTGATGTTTGAAAGTTATGTGTGACGCCCTTTTGTAAATGCATGATTATTTACTCTGATTATTCATATATTTTCCGTGGGGTTTAAAAGGGTGTTACATTAGTGGTATCAGAGCAGGTCGGTCCGTCCGGCCAAGTTGTCTAACTTTGTTTGTTCCATTGTATGCAACATGTGTGTGAAAACACTTTCGGTACGTGTTTGTTGCCTAACCTTTGTCTGCAGAAGTGGGAATGATCCATGTGGGGGAGAAGTCGGTGCTTCACCAGGATGCTGCAAGCATGGAATTGTAGCTCAGTGTGTGGTCGAACGCTCTTATAGTTTGTTAAAGATGGTTTATGCCCCATTATGATTGTCGACTGTCTATTAATAAATTGAGGAACTGGTCACCCTTAATCTCTTGTTGATAGTAGTTAGGATTGTGCTCGATGGGATAGACGTGTCATGCGAGCTTAGATGGCGTGAGCAGTGAATTATTTGAAGTTAAATCCAGTGCTTAGGAATTGTTTTGATGAGTCGGCACAAGACAGT
Source organism: Lathyrus sativus (assembly GCA_963859935.3). Lineage (NCBI taxonomy): Eukaryota > Viridiplantae > Streptophyta > Magnoliopsida > Fabales > Fabaceae > Lathyrus > Lathyrus sativus. Next base: position 319,095,054 of record OZ012740.1, on the reverse strand, counting down.
GTTGAGATGTTTAGTTTTGATGGGAATTTTGAGTGTTAGTGAAAGTGGAAAGTTGGCGGTTTACCGATTAATTGTGGTTGTCTGGAAGTTATCCTGACAAGATAGTGGTATACAGCCAGGACGCGAAGTGGAGTTGTGATTGACTTAGTTACAGAAACTATTCTGATATTGAGAGCTCCATATTATATATCTATTTATATGGTCAAGGAATTAAATTGATTGAGTAGTTTTGAGACTTGTGTCTAGTGTGTGTGCTACGACAACAGATTGTGAGGTCGAGTATGTAAAGCGTGGATAATGACTTCTGGTGATTATTAAAGAAAGTAAGATGTGGAATACAATATTGGTATAATTAGACCTTTAAACATTTCAAGAGTTGAAGATGTGTTGAATGGCCTTCTAAGTGTGAAAATGTTGTTTTCGTATTTTTGACTTAACGGGAGAACCGTAACTCGGAATGACGCCAGATTAGGAGCGTTGGAAGCTATTACAATGCTCTATATGATGGTGAAGTAGTGACATGGAATTAAGTTATTTATTGATGGAATATGTTTGGATGTTGTAGTGAGTGCGGAAAGTGTGATTCGTGTTTCCGCCATAACTCACAAATTGGGTGAGTCAATGGTTGTGTTAATCGATGATATTTTGATGTATTCGAATAGTATAGAGGATCGTGTTGAACATCGGGAACTTAAGTTATCAGTGTTGGAGAGGGAAGTTATATGCCGCTGTAAAGAAGTTCAAAGAGTTTTGGGAGAGCTGTCAACAACTCGTGTGTTGATTTTTGCCGAATCCGACAAAAGTGTTCGTTGTGTTTTGTGATGCTTTGTTGATATGATTGGGAGATATGTTAAGTGCAACATCAACGAGTTTAGTTATTCTTGGAGGCAATTTAAAGTACATAAGAGGGATTATCTGACAAGTGATTTAGAGTTGGTTGTTGTGTGTTTGTGCCGGAGTTAGAGACTTCAATTGGTTAGTGTGAGATTTGAAATGGTTGGTGAATCTCAAGAGCTTAAGGTATTTGTTTGATTTGGAAGAGTTGAATATGAGGCAGAGAAAATAATTGGGACTCTGGAAGAATTATGGTTTTGGATTGAATTACCATTCGGGTGAAGAAAACGTGGTAGCTTATGCATTGACTTGGAAATCTTTGCATATACTGATGATGATGGTGAAAAGAGTTAGAACAGATTGAGCGATTTTGTGATATGAGTTTGGTTGTTAAGAGACTTCTTATGGAGTTAATCTTAGTATGTTGGACCTTACTAGTGGTATTTTTGATGAGATTCGATAAGGTCACAACTCTGGTTTGAGTTGGTAGAATGGTCGAATTTGGTGAATTAAGTCGAAGGGCTGATTTTCGGATTAATGGAAATGGTATCATGAGATGCCGTGATAGAGTTTGTGTTCTAGATATTATTAAGTGGAATAAGAGTATTGAGGTAGATGGAGTATCCATCCCGGTGCTATGAAGATGTAACCGGATTTGAGGAAATTATTTTGATGACCATAGTTGAAGAGAGAAGTGGTTGAGTTTGTATATGCTAGTTAGACTTGTTGGAAGTCGAAGAATAAACGTCAGACTCTGTTGGACCTGGTACAACTATTGAATATTCCATAGTGGAGATCGGATAGTATTCCCATGGATTTTGTGTTGGGTTTTCCGGAGAATTTAAGGGACATGATTCGACTTGGGTGGTTATGAATGGATTGACAAGATTAACTCATTTCTTACCAATGAGGATGAATCATTCTATGTTGAAGCTAGTTGAGATGTATATCGATGAAGTGATGAAGTTGTATCTGATGTCGTCGAATATTGTGCCAGATGAGAATCTAAGTTTTCATCAAGATTTTTGGGAGAGCTTGCAGACGCCTTGAGTACCATGATTGAAGTTGAACTCTGCCTATCATCCGTGGACGGATGGACGGACAGAGAGAACTATCCAGTATGTAGAGGATTTGTTGAGAGCTTGTGTGTTGGATCAAGATGGATCAGGGGGTAGATAATTGTCGCTGATTGAGTTTACCTACAATAACTGTTTTCATTCTAAGTATCGGAATGGCATCGTATGAGGCTTTGTATGGTAGGAGGTGTAGGACTCCTTTGTGTCGATGTGTGTCCGGCGAGAGTGTTGTACTTGGACCTGAGATTGTGTAAGAGACGAATGAAAAGATCAAAAGGATCCAAGAAAAGATGTGTTTTTAGAGTTACACTGGTGACAGGTGTTGGTCGAGCTTTGAAGTCTCGGAAGCACACATTGTGTTTTGTTGATCTGTATCAGAGTGGCGCAGCGGAAGCATGGGGAAATAGCATGTTAGACTGTTTTACCGTTGTCACTTGTGGGAATTGCATGATATATTCATGTGTCTAAGCTGAGGAGGTACATTGATTCAAATGGATGGTGTACGAGTAAGGGAGGATTTGACTGTTGAGGCATTGCTAGTTCAGGTTGATGAACGAGAAGCAACTTCGAAGTAAAGGGATTCCTTTGGTGGAGGTAGTTTGGGAGAAAGTTGGATTTAGGAGATTGGGATGCGAGAGTCGTATCCAGAGTTGTTTGAATCAGGTAACATTTTCGAGGAAGAAAATTCCTAAAGTGAGGGAGGGTTGTAACAACCCAATTTTCATTAATTAATTATTTATGTTAATTAATTGATTTATTAACATTATTGGATGATTATTTAAAGGAATTAGTAGATATTTTGAGAGAAGAAATATATTGGAGAGAAATAGAAGAGAAAGATATATAAGAGAAAGTGGAAAGAAAAGGATAGAAACATAAGAGAAAGAGAAGAGAAAGAAAGAGGAAGAGGAGAAAAGAGAAGGAAAAGAGGGAAAAAGCTTGGAAAGCTCAAGAACAACTCCTAGCTTCGATTTAATCAAGGTAAGGGTGTGAAATGTTGTTATCTTACCAATGTATATGATTATGTATGTGTGTGTTTGGATTTGTTTGGATGTTTTCATCTTTTTCCATTCTAGGGCATAAATGGTTTAATCGGTAGAATCGAGTTTTGAACGGTTAGAATTGGAAATAAATTGCGTAGTTTAGTCGGGTAATGTTTAACCGTGATTATTGGATTTCGTTTGATTGAATTTGGTTGAATTTGTGAGTTTTGACATTTTTGGACAATTGGAGGTTAGGATTTTGGATGAAAATCGAAAGTCATAGAATTTGTGTTTTATGATCCTAAATTGTTACTATATGATTGGTAATGATGAGTAGGTGTTTAATCGGGAGAAAATAATTAAATCAGTCGAGTTTTTAGGGGTTTGGGGCACAAACCCGTAGCTTGTTTTTCCAAGTTTTTTTGGTGTTAACCGGTTAACACTATGGGTTAACCGATTAACGGTATTAAAAATGACCAAAAACTGAGTTTTTGGAGCCGTTAACCGGTTAACGGTATGCGTTAACCCGTTAACGCTATAAGTGTGAGAAAAATATTTTTTTTTTAAACTTTGAAAATTCATAACTTCTTCACCGTTTATCGGATTTTGTCGTTCTTTATATCAAACTGAAGCTAATAATATGTTCTATAACTTGATCAAAAGAAATATTATTTTTATCCGACTTTTAGCCAATTTAACCAATTAATCAAGATTAATTATTTTAAGTAAGCGAGGCTTAAATAATTATAGCGTTCGGTTGCCGTTTGGCATGACGATGTGAATGCATAATGATTTCTATGCGATTGTATGTGAAGAATGCATGAGAACATAATGTGAATATGTGTGCATTGCTTGATAAATATGGTCTTTTGACAAATATATGCATTGTTTAAATTGATTAAAAATGCATGATGATTTATGATGAGGTTCGTTGCTGTTCGGCACGATATTGTAAATAATGCATGAGAACATATTGTGAATATGTGTGCATTGCTTGAAAAATGTGGTGGTGGTATTGAATTGTGAATGCATATTGTTGTATGCGATTGTGTTTGAGAATGCATGAGAACTTGTTGTGGATATGTGTGCATTGCTTGGTAAATATATTGATGATATTGAATACGAATATGTTGTATGTTCAATCATGTTATAATTCTTATGTGATGAATTATTGAGAATGCATGAGATTAAGATGCGAGAACGGTCTTAAGTGCATTTGTTGGTTGATTGCATACGCATCATTTAGTCAAGAGGCAATGTTTGCTAGTTTCGTGGAGACTAGTGACTTGTCCCAAGCCTAGAAGAGTGGGTTTGAAAGCTTAGAGAACGGGCTTTTGTTGTTATCGGTCTAGAGGACGGACCCAGTTTAAATGTAAAAACCGAAAAATGATAACAAGTGTTGGTACCAAATGGCATTGAGTTGCATTGAGTCACATGGCATATATCATTGTTATATGCAAGTATGCATGTGTATGAATTGTTGAATGAGAGTTGTGATTGGATAAATAAACATAATTGTAAATGTTTATGTGGAATGATGTGAATTGTGGATGTATGCATGATAAATATGCTTCGTGTTATATATATATATATATATATATATATATATATATATATATATATATATATATATATATATATATATATATATATATATATATATATATATATATATATATATATATATATATATATATATATATATATATATATATATATATGCGCGCGCGCGCGTGTGTGTGTGTGAGTGTGTGTGTGTGTGTGTGCGTATATATACTTTATGATGAATTTTGATGAATAAACATAATTGTAAATGTTTATGTGTAATAATGTGAATTGTGAATGTGTAATTGTGAATGATATTGACTGAGGAATTAATGAAATAAACATGATTGTATATGTTTATATGAATTATGGTGAATTAAACATAATGTGTATGTTTATGTGGATTGATTGAAATTGTGGAAGTGTGCATGATGTTATGCTTGGATTATATATATATATATATATATATATATATATATATATATATATATATATATATATATATATATATATATATATATATATATATATATATATATATATATATATATATATATATATATATATATATATATATATATATATATATATATATATATATATATATATATATATATATATATATATATATATATATATATATATATATATATATATATATATGTGTGTGTGTGTGCGTATATGGCGATGTACATGAGTGAATTATGATGAATGTGTTTGGTGAATTATCCATATATATTATATATACATTGTGACGTATATGGAAGATTTGTGGTGAAAATGTTGATTATGTGTATTCTAAGATTGTGGATATATATAATTATATGCATTGATTATTATGATAATATTTCTCACCCTTCTGCTGGAATGATGTCCTATCTGGCATCGTGCAGGTATCGAGAATAGAGCTGCTCGTAGTTGCGTGGTTGTTGTTGGTGTAGCCATTTAGTAATTTAATTATATTGGGTCGAGTAATGCTCTGGTCATGTAACACTGGGATTGTTTCGGTTATATTTTAGAGATACATTATGTACTCTATGTTATGTCTTTTATATTCATTGGAATATTGTGATGTGGCCTTAGTGACTAAGAAATATTGAATTATATGATAAGCATGATTATTCGGTTAAGAGAGTTATGATATAAATTGAATATGCTGCTACATGCAAAGTGAAATTGTGAAAAGCATGATTATTTCTTGAAGTGTTAATGAGCATGACAGGTGGTTTTTGATGTTTGAAAGTTATGTGTGACGCCCTTTTGTAAATGCATGATTATTTACTCTGATTATTCATATATTTTCCGTGGGTTTAGAAGGGTGTTACTGTCGCAACTGCGAAAAACGACCGAAGAAAACAAACAGAAGAGTTGCCACCGAATGTTATTTATCCCAAAGGAAGGAAAGGAAATTATCAAAGAAAACCTAAAAGAAAGGAGAAGACAAGTTCATCGCAACCAAATCTTGGGTTCGGGAGTCGGTTACGCAAGGGGAAGGTATTAGCACCCCCTCACGTCTGTTGTACTCAACGGGATCTGTTGTACCCCAAAATTTGCTCAACCTTTTCTTTACTTGACTTATGTTTTCACTGCATTGTTCTAGCATTTGCATTTGCATATCATTGTTCGTTTGCAGGGGATAAAGAAGTGTGCATATCAAGAAGAGGTTTGTCAAGGGTTCCAAGCAAGCATGAGTGCTCATCAAGTCATCAGAAGCTGGTCAGAGCTCTTTAAGAAAGTGAATGGATGTATTTTGCTTATCTCCTATCTTGGAGACCAATTAAGGATCATCTGAAGATTTTTGCAGTCAAAGTATTGTACACCTAGGATTTCATATGCCTAATGCAAGATCCACTGAGGATTTGAAGGGGATTAAGACTTATTTCCAAGTCATTGGAGTCATGGAAAGTTGTGTTGAGGCATCTAAGATGTTATTTCAAAATCAATTCAAGAAGAATCAATAGTGTGAGAAGTTACTAAATTAGGGTTTCAGAGGTTTGTCAGTGTAAAATCCTCCGTTTAGTGCCTAACTTCAAGACCACATATCTTAAGATACAAGTGTAATCTCACTTTGACATAAACATGATACTTGTATAGAATGCCCTTAGCTTTCTTTGGAGTACTAGAACTCATCCATTGGGTTTCTAGAACTCAAGTTATGATGCTGACAAGTTATGGGTCCTTAGATGAATGTATTTTTAGTCAACCAACTTCCAAGGCACTTTTGACCTAGAATCATGTTTCTCCTCAACTTTTGATGAACATGAAAGTTGTTCCTCATGATCTTAGCTTTCTAAAAAGTCCTAGAACACCTTGATCTCATTTGTAGAACTCAAGTTATGAAGCTTGCAAGGCAGGGGTATTTTGGGAAAATGAGATTATAGGTCATTTTGATTATAGGTCTTGTTCATCCACTTGTGCACTTCAAATGAGACTTTCTCCAACATGAAATTTGCTTCAAATGATCTAAATTTCATCTAAAACACAAGTTTGTCATGGATTTGGCATGGATATGAAGATTGGTGAAGAAACTCCATGGAAAAATGAACTTAAAGTCATGAATTCAATTCAATTGGTTTTTATTCATTTGCATGTCATGTTTGTGCATATTTTGAGTCACAATATCACACTAAGTAGAATGCACAAATGGTATTTGAGTTATGCAAGCTAGAACTCATGATTTTCAAGGTTACTTCAAAGAGAAGTCTCACATCCAATCTCCACCCTTAGATCAATTCAAGGGGAAATTGTCATCCACATGATCAATTCCAAGTCCCAGCAACTGGTTTGAATCAGAAACAAGGGAATTTGATCCATTTTTCACGTGTGTATGAACTCAATATTCCAATTTGGGCATTTCAAGATTGCACTCTAACCAGGCCAAATTGGGCTTCCAAATCATTTCTGATCCATAATATAAAAGCTTCATTGAGCCATTTTCGTGGAGAATTGATCAGAACACAGTAGGAAAATTGAGGAGCATTTTCAAAATCGTGAATTGGAATTGAGGCAGATTCAAAGCAAATCAACACTAGCATTCTCTTCCTTAAACTTCCTTGAGTGAATCTGGAAATTTTTGAGCAAGCTAAGCACCTGTAGAAGCCCCAACGGAGAGGCTCCGTTAGGTAATTTCCTTTTCAAAATTTCTCACTCAATATGCATTGATTCATCTCCATTCTTGTTGCATACTGAAGTCCTACATATGTAGGCAAATTCTGGATAGGTTAGGGTTGTGTTCTTGATGATTTCAGTTTTGAGCATGTTTCTTTAATCATTTGAATCTCTCTGTTCTGGCATGAAAAATGATTTTGGACGGTGGATCTATGATCTACATAAGTTCCTCTTGAGTTTGGTATAAGATTTCTCCCGTTTTGGTTAAGTTTTGGATCATCAACTCCGATGGTGTGACCAGAGAAGATGACCGGAGCACAGTGCTCCGGTGTCTGGTTTTTTCCTCCGTTTTCCTGCATGGACTGCCATGTATGTGCACTGACTTGTTGACTATCTTGGATCAACGACTTGGATTTGCTTTGGACCAGCCAACGTGGTGTTTGACTGCCACGCAACTTAATGAAACGACGCGTTTCATTATTTTTTCATATTGTTTGGTTATTGGGCTTGGGTTGCTAATTGCACCCCTCTCTTGAGGAGGCCCAAGGTTTTGAACTGAGATCATTGTTGTTTGCTCCGTCCTTGTTTTTTCTTTTATTTTCATTTTATTTTTTTTGTGCTATTTTGATTTTAATTCATTAAAAATAGTTCCAAGTGTTGTAAAATCCATCAAAAAATATTTTTAGATACTTTAAGATGATAACTATTTTTTGGAATTTTTTATTTTTATTTTCCAATTATTTTTCAATTAAAAAGGGGTTTTATGCTTGGAAGTGTTTTTTAATTGAATTTTTCTTGTTCTTTATTGTTCTTGATTTGTTTCTTGATCAATTTTCTTCTCTAATGTTTGAAACTTTTTTCTCATATCCATGATCAGTTAAAGAGTTTTATAGGATGAATTTTCTCCTGGTTTAAGTCATTTTGGTTTGACTTTGTTGGCATTTTTGTTGACCCTCGATTATTCCATTTCAAAGTGGTACACCTTAGGGATTTATTTCTTTTGGTGGTGCTTTGATGGAAAATTGCCCTTGTGCGTTTGGCCTCTGGTTGCCAACATTTTAATGTTCATTTGAGATTTTATTTGGCTTATTTTAAACCTTTTTCCTATTTTTGAGGTGACTTGCAAGTCAAGTTACTTCTAAGGGAGGTTCATACAAGTACTTGACCTAGTTTGCTTTGGAAATGACACTTGTGGATCCATTGAGCTCTCAATTCTTGTTGATCCATACTTCTAACATGTTGAGGTATTTGAATTCTCATTTTTAGGTCATAAACTTGTTCATTTCTTGTTGAGATTTGCATTCTTTTTAGGCTTTCCACTTGAGGTTCAAGTGTTGAATGTGCTTGAGACTTAGGTCTTTTGCCTTGCCTATTCTTGCATTCCTCTTTGTGTGATTGATCATTGTCTTTGTGCACCTTCTCCTCTCATATTTGCTTCTACCCCATGACTTTAGAATCCCATTTGAGATGGCTTAGTCCCTCCTTTGGAGGTACTTGAAGCATATCATGAAGGTGATTCTTTGAGGACTTCTCTTGTGTGTTCTTGCATGATCATTAAGATGGCTTATGGTTGAGTTGCCCATTTAAGTTCCTTGTTGTCCTCACATTGCCTACCATTATCTTATTTGATCATGGTTTCTCCCCTTTTTTTGGTTTGCCTTAGGGTTTGTGGTTGATGACAAATGGTTGTAGGATTCATTTTCTCCCATTTCATCCCATTTTTGTGCACTTGTTTGATCTCTTTTGTGTGCATTCTTTCTTCTTTCTTATTTTTATCTCTCATATGCATTCTTGAGGTTGAGATGTGCTTGTGGAGGCTACTGCCCCACACTTTGTTCCTCCCTCACTTTCATTCTAATTGTGCATTACATGTTTGCATACTTGCATTTTCTTATTTTATGCTTCCTTCTTCTCCTTTCTTTACCATGTTCCCTTAGGATCTCTAATCTCTTGAGATTATGATAGACCTTAGGCTTGAACCCATGCATGATAACATTAGGTAGAATTACCTTTTATCCCAATCATAGGTGCACTTTGCATGAGAACATTAGGTTGAGTTTTAGTCTCCCTTTAGAGGGTCTCTCTCTTCTCATCTTCAAATTCTCTTAAAACACTTAATAAAGGTTAATGAATGTTGTACGTTACGAGCCTTAAGTACTTGGGAAATGGTGATTGAGGGGATTCCTCTCAATTGCTTAGAGTGTTTAATGTACGTCCTTAGGACGATATGCGACGCATTCGCTCCTAAGTCATAGTCTTTAAGGCAACATGAATTACAAACAACAATCAATTCACTTCTTCTCTAAAAAATACAAAAACAAACTTCAAATCCTTTTATCCTTCGGGATCTTAATTTGGAAACCTTTTTCATAAGAAGAGTTTTGTTAACTCTTAGTTCTACCGCAAATAGGTAACGCCTAAGTCTCCAATGGTCGAGCTGCATACACCTAACTGCTAGAACTAAGTTTTAACCCTACTCGGGCCTAAAACATTTTGAACCAACCGACGTTCTTGTTAGCCCGAACTACATTTTCTCTGATTTCTCATACTAGACGAGAATATGTAGGCACAAGACGGTGATATCTTGGCGAGCAACCTTCCCCACCTTTCACCCGTAGTTAGCCGAACTACGTTGATTCTGACTTTCCCATTGCACGAGGGAATACTTAGGCATAGAGCGGTGATGCTCTATCGAGTCTCTTTTCTTTTCTTTTATCCCTGAGCCGTAACTTAAATAGTAAACACCTTTTTAGATAGACAACAAAGCGTGGATCTCGTCGAGTACGAGGGACGTGAGGGGTGCCAATACCTTCCCCTTGCGTAACCGACTCCCAAACCCGAGACATGGTTGCGATAACCTGTCTTTTTCCTTTTCGTTAGGTTTTCTCTAATCATTTTCTTTCCCTCTTTTGGGATAAATAACGAATGGTGGCGACTCTTCTGTCCTTGCCGGCCCCTCTTCGCAGCGATGCGACAGGATCCACGCTTGTTGTCTAATTAAAGGGTGAGTTATCTAAAAGATACTGCTAAACGGAAAAAGTAAAAGAAAAAGGAGACTCGATAGGACATCGCCGCCCTATGCCTACGTATTCCCTCGTGCAATGGGAAAGTCAGAGTCAACGTAGTTCGAAAAACTATGGGTTATTAGGGGAAGGTTGCTTGCAAAGACATCATCACCTTGTGCCTACGTATCCTCATCTGGTATGAGAAATCAGAGTAAACATAGTTCGGGTAACTAAACTACAGGTTGGTTAAGTGTTTTTTATGAGCGACGTTAAGTTCCCATTCCAGCAGTTAGGGTCGATGCCTGTTTGCGGTAGAACGGAAAAATAACATACTCTTTTCTGAAAATGATTTTTTGAAACAAATCCCGAAGGATAAAAAGATTTGAATTTGGTATAAGAGTTTTTTTAGAGAAGTGAATTGAATTTTTTTTGAGATTCACGTTGCATTAAAGACTATGATATAGGAGCGAATGCGTTGTATATCGCCCAAGGGGCATACACTAAATACTCTAAACAAGTGAGGAGAAACCCCTCACTCATCATTTCTCATATACTTAAGGCTCGTGGCATACAATGTTCATCATTCTTTATTAAGTGTCTTAGAGTTGTTTGAGATGAGAAGAGAAGACACAAAAGAGAACACTAAAGGGAAACTGAAAACCCTAATGTTATCATACAAAATGGTCCTAAGGTTAGGATGGAAGGGAAGTCTACCTAATGTTATCATACAAATGATAGACCTAAAGTTGAGGTCAAGAAGGGACTATCCTAATTGTTATCATGCAAAGGATTGAAATCCTAATGTCTCTCTTACTCCCACCTTAATCATAAATTAAGCGGGACTAGGAATCCTAATGGATCATGTGAGTAAGCACAAGTAAACACTATCCAATTCAATCACAAATGAAAATAAAGATGAAACTTAAGCAAGTCTCAAAAAAGGGAGAGAAGAAAGAGGAATGCAAGATGAAGAACATGCATGAAAGTTCAAAGGCAAAGCATCAAGCAAGCATCAATCAATGATCAAACATATCAACAATATGTCAAAGTAATAAGGATGGGCTCACATACCAAATTAAACTCAAGGATGGAGAGTCAAAGAAAAATGGCAAAACAAAGTGCCCAAACACACACAAGTGACTCAAAGTCCAACAAGCGATATTATTAATCATCAAACAAGGTGGAATGAAATCAAATGAGATGGAAAATAAGGTGGGGCAGTAGTAGCATCATATAATGTCAACTCAAATCAAAGATCAAAGAAGAAACACAAAGAATGTCAAGCATGCATCTCATCAATGTCCAAACAACTAGCAACGACTAGCTCATACAAAGCAAAATTCAAATTATCAAACATATGAGATTAGGGTGTATAACCAAGTAAGGGCAGAAACACAAACATGAACATCATTTCAAATATCAACTCATGGATATCAATAAGAAACAACAAGGATCAAGTTCAAGACATGCATCAAAACTAGGTAAGTATTCCTTATGAACAATTCTAAAACAAGTGTTAAGGCAAGATACAAAGAACGCATGGTCAAGTAATGCACACCATATCAGAAGGTCAGAAGCAAACTCAAATGATTCAATTCATATCTAAAACCAAGACATCAAGCAAGTTAAAGAAAGATCAAGTTCAAATCATGCTCAAAGAAACACATAATCATCCATACAAGAGAACATGTGAATAGAGGAGTGGGAAATGATCATAAAATGGATATCGTATCATGAAAATCAGAACATTAATCAAGACATTTGTATTACACAAGAATCATGAACCACAAATAAAATTCATTCAAGAAGGAAGTTCCAAAACTAGGTCAAGCATTAGGCAAGTTCATGTTCAAACATCATCACATTGAAAATTCAATTTGTAGCACTTAGATGATCATAAAAAAAGGAAATCAAAGCCCAAACTCATGTTAAAACAATCAAGAATAAGCATAGAAGATATCTCAACAAGAGTTGCATGAATGCACCATTAAAAGAAAACCACAAGTTCAAACTTGTTATGAATCGAGCCTTAATCGAGGACTAAACAAAACCAAGTGGGAAATATCCAAGGAATGATCATCAAAGCATCAAAAACATATCCAAATATTCATTAATCAAGTGTTTAAACATGTGAGAAAATTGGTTCAAGAAGGTGATCAAAAGGCATCAAAACTACAAACCCTAGTTCAAGGGTAAACATGGAAAATCACTTCACATTTTAATTCCAAATAAAATAGAAAAATAATTGGGAAATAAAAATAAAAATCATTAAAAACATCTTGAGACATTAAATGAACAAAAAACATATTTTTATAAATTTTTAAAATGGTTGGAATAATTAAATATAAAATTAAATTGAAAATAGCACAAAAATAAAATAAAATGAATAAATCAAGTCAAGGGGGTGCATTAGTAACCATCCATTGAATAGGAAACAAGTTATATGCACATTGGGCTTAAAAGGGTAGGGGTGTGAAAAGCGAATCATGCATGGCCCAATCTAACATCTCAAAGAAAATCAAAATCAAACAAAAATGAACATACGTGGATGCTCATTAATTGAGCTGGCGTCCATGCAGACGCTGTATCACCAGTCAACTGGTCAAAACCCTTCCACCTCAGCATAACACGCAAGATGCCTGAGCCCTAGCTCCGTTCATCTTCTCCGACGAAGCTCACCAGAGTTCAACTCAAATCTCATCAAAATGCACAAAATAAAACACCAAAATGAAAAGAAACTCATGAGGATTCCAAATCTAGTTTTAGTTTTTATTTAAAGTGGCTCTAACATTATGAAAAACAAGCATGAAAGTTTGATGTTCATTCTAAAACTTAATCAAATCAACACAACAAGCATGAAAACATTGCCTACATCATTGTAGGACTTGAGAATCACCAATACAAACCCTAACCATGGCCTAAAACAGAAGAAAAAGTGACATGAGTGTTACCTAACTGTTCCACCCCAAAATTTGACCAACCTTTTCTTAACCTGGTTTATGTTTCATTTCATTTTCTTCTAACATTTACATTACATAGCATTGTTCATTGAGCAGGGGATCAAGAGGTTGTGCATAGCTAGAGGAGGTTACCAAGAGTTTTGAACCTAAGAAAGGGGTTTACTCAAGCATGAGTGGTCATCAAAGTCATCAAGGAGTGGTCAAGGTTTTGTGAAAGAGTTGATGGGTGTATGAGGATTAGCTCCTAACTTGGAGGCCAGTTGAAGATCATCAGAGGATTGTGAATTCATTATTATGGATATGGGATGTTGAGAAAGCTCATTGAGGTCTTTTAGAGCCATATTGTAGTTTATTCAAGTTTTTGTGTCATGTGGAAGAAGCCACAGTCAAGAGTGATGCATTTAGGGTTTTCATTTGGTTAACCCTCAGTCAACTGTGAAATTGAAGGAGATTAGACTCAATTCCAAGTCTTTTTGATCATGGAATGTTGTGTTGAGATGTCTAATATATCATTTCAAGATCAAATCAAGAAGAATCAAGAGTGTGAGAAGTTGCTAAATTAGGGTTCTTAGTGTAAAATACCCTATTTAGTGCCCAACTTCAAAACCACATATCTCAAGATACAAGTCTCATCTCATCTTGACCCCAACATGAAACTTGTAGAGAATGTTTCTAGCTTTCTTCTGAGTACTAGAAGTCTTTCACCTGATTTCTAGAACTCAAGTTATGATGCTGACAAGTTACAGGTCCTTAGATGAATGTGATTTTGGTCAACAAAAGTCAACCAACTTCCAAGCCACTTTTGACCTAGAAGGATGTTTCTCCTCACTTTGACCCAAACATGAAAGTTGTTCCTCATGATCTTAGCTTTCCAAAGAGTACTAGAAGTCTTTCATCTGATTTGTAGAGCTCAAGTTATGAAGCTTGCAAGGCAGGGGTATTTTGGGAAAGTAAGATTATAGGTCATTTTCATTATAGGTCCATTTCACTATCTTGCACACTTTAAATGGAAATTTTTCCAACATCAAACTTGCTCCAAATGGGATCAATTCCATCAATAAATATCAAGTTGTCATTGATTTGGCTTGAATTGAAGAATTGGTGTGAGACTTTTCCATGAAGAGAGCTTAAAAGGGGGAAATTGCAATTATTTGATTTTGAACCAAAACAAGCCATGTTTATATATATTTTGAGTGCCAGAGATGTAGCAAATATGATTCAAGCATTGGATTTCAATTTTGGTACCATTTTCACGTGCAAATCAATGGCTATGTCAAGTGAAATTTCAACAATGCAATATCAACCATTTGATCAAATTAAGGAGTGAATTCAATCCACATGATCATAATGAAGTCCCAACATTGATTTTAAATAAAAAACAAGGTGAATTGAGGCATTTGGTACGTGTGCATGAGCATGGAAAATGAGAATTGGGCAATTTAATAATTCACACAATTGAGCCACAATTGGGCCTCCATAATTTGTTATATCCATCATATTTAAGTCTTAGGTCATTTTTGGATCAAGAGAGGATCATTTTCGTGGAGAATTGCAGAAAACACAGTTGGAGAAAAGAGTAGAAATTTCAAAATCGTGAAATATAATTGGAGCAGTTTCAGAGCAATTCAAAGCTACAGCTACCTTCCTTGATGTTTACTGAATGTTTCTAGATCATTTCAGCAAGCTTGAGCACTTGTAGAAGCTCCAACGAAGAGACTCCGTTAGGTAAGCTTCAAATCAAAAATTCTCACTCATTATGCCTTTATCTTGCCCCATTGTTGGTTAATGCTGAAGTCTTATGTTCATAGCAAATTCTGGTGCATATTTGTTCATGTTCATGATGATTTCAGTGTGATGTGTGTTTTCTTTTTCTCTTCGATTTGCGTGATTTATGCATGATTTTTGAAAATGGATTGTGGATTTGAGTTCTACATAACTTGTAAATGATTTTAGACTGCTTGTTTGCATGTTTTGGTGAAGTTGATGTTCACCTGCGTTTTGTGCACGCCGGAGAAGGTGACCGGAGGGAATCCGGCCACCGTCTGTATTTTCTTTTTGTTTTTCATGTTTAAATGGTGAAGATGAGACGTGGCATACTTGTTAGCCCTTGGATCCATGTGTATTTGTTTGACTAAGGCCTAATCTGATGGTTGTTACTTAATTTCATTTTGTGCTAAGATTTCATTAATTGCGTGGCAGTGTGTGAGCCTTTGGATGGTAGGCTGGTAGTCACAATGTATGGCCAGGATTTGGTTGACTGCATTTAAATGAAACGCTGCGTATTGCAGCTTGTCCCTCCACCGTTTGATTGTTTGACCGCTTTGAGATGGATGGTTATGATTTGTTTGCATTTTCTATTTTAAAAGTTGACTACAGGCGTGTCATTGTTTTGGCCCCTTGGTTTGATTGACTAGTAAGTGTATCGTGTGGCTGAGATCCAGTTTCGCTGGTTGACTGAGTTTAATTGGGTTGGGCTCAATTTACTTTTGGCACCCCCTGCACGCCTGAGCCCATTTTTTACATTTGTTTTATTTACTTTATGCACCACTTGTTTTTCTTTTCATTTTATTTTTGTGACTGTTTATAATTAATTCAAAATAAAATAGTTCTCCAATTAATAAAATTCCCCAAAAATATTTTATGGACAGTTTGACACGTCCTTTTATTTTTAGAATTTTTATTTTATTTTTTTGGATTATTTTTCATTTAAAAAAGGAATTATTAATTGGAGGTATTTTGGTTTGGATTAATTCTTAACATGTGTTTGTTTTTTATTTGTTTCTTCCATCTCCTTTTGATCCAATGACTGAAAATCAATCCTCATATCCATGATGAGTTGATTGATTTTTGAGGACCATTTTGCCCCTGTTGGTTGACTTTGATTGCATTTCATTTGACCCTCGACAATCCTCATTCACAATGGGACACCCTTGTGAATCAATTTCTTTGATGGTGTTGTGAATTGATTTTGATTGTGATCTCTTGGCTTCTATTTGCCAACATGTTTATGGACTTTGTGCATTTTATTTGGTTATTTTTGAATCATTTTCCTAATTTTGAGGTAACTTGCAAGTCAAGTTACCCTAAAGGGAGGTTCACATATACACGTTGACCTAGTTTGCCTTGGATATGACTTTGATGGATCCTTTGAGCCTTTGGTACCTTTTGATTTATGTTTCTAACATGTTAAGGTTGATGGTTGCTCAATTTTAGGTCATGATATTATGGTTTGCTTGTTCATTTGTGTGTTTCTTTTTTATGCTTCCATTTGGGGTTTCCATTTGTGACATGCTTGCATTTTTTGGTGTGTATGCCTGCATCTTCTTTTGATGTGATTTCTTTTGCTTTTGAGTTTTATTCTCTCATCTCCTATTCTTTCCCATGACCTTGGAGTATCATTTAAGGTACCTTAGTCCCTCCTGAGGGGTACTTGAAGTATACCTAAAATGATGAATCCTTGAGGACTCCTTTGTGCTTCTTTTGCACTTTGTTTGTGATACTTATGGTTGAGTGCATATTATGAGTTCCTTTCTATCCTCATATAGCCTCCCATCCTCACTTTTGTTTTGAGTTTCCTTTCATTTGATTTGACTTTTGGCACTTGTGGTTGATGTTGTTTGACTTAGGTCATTTCATCCCACTTTTGGTGCACTTTTTGTGTGGTTTCTTCTTGTTGCTTGATTTCACCTTGTGCATTTCTTTCTCTCTTATTTTCTTGCATTCTCATATGCATGCTTGAGGTTGAGATGAGCTTATGGATGCTACTGCCCCACACATATTTCCTCCCTCACTTTCATCTTACTTGTGCATTTTATGTTTGCATTCTTGCATTTTTATGTTCTTTCTTCTTTTTCTTCTTTTGTCTTCCTTCCCTTAGGACCTCTAATCTCTCTTCTCCAAGAGAGGTTATGATAGACATTAGGTGCCTAACCATGCATGATAACATTAGGTAGTTCCCTTTTGTATCCCAACTTTAAGTCCAGTTTGCATGACAACTTTTAGGATTGAATTAGTCTCCCATTAGCGGTCCTTTCTTCTCTTCTCATCTTCAAACACTCATAAAACACCTAACAAAGAATGACAAGTGTTGTACGCTACGAGCCTTAAGCTACTTGAGAAATGGTGATTGAGGGGCTTCCTCTCAATGACATAGAGTGTTTAGTGTACACCCTTTGGGTGATATGCGATGCATTCGCTCTTAAGTCATAGTCTCTAGTGCGACATGAGTTACAAATCAAACTCAAAACACTTCTTCTCTAAAAAACACAAAAAAACTTCAAATCTTTTTCACCCTTTGGGGTTTTTAATCAGGAAAATTTTTTCAGATAAAATAGTGTCGTTAACTTTTAGTTCTACCGCAAACGGTAACCCCTAAGTCTCCAATGGTCGAGCTGCATACATCAACTGCTAGAACTATTTTTTAACCCTACTCGGGCCTAAAAACTTTTGAACCAACCTGTGGTCTTTTTAGCCTGAACTATGTTTGCTCTGATCTTTCATACCAAATGAAAGTACGTAGGCATAAGACGCGATGTCTTGGCGAGCAACCTTCCCCCTTTCACCCGTAGTTAGCCGAACTATGTTGACTCTGACTTTCCCATTGCACGAGGGGATACGTAGGCACATAGCGGAGATGCTCTGCCGAGTCTCTTTTCTTTTTCTTTTGTCCCTTTACCTTTAGATAGATAGATGATCACCCTTTTAGATAGACAACAAAGCGTGGATCCCTTCGAGTACGACGAACGTGAGGGGTGCTCATACCTTCCCTTTGCGTAACCGACTCCCGAATCCAGACTTGGTTGTGATGACCTTGTCTTTCCCTTTTCGTCGGGTTTTTCCGATCGTTTCCTTTCCCTCTCGTTGGGATAAATAATGAAAGGTGGCGACTCTTCTGTTTTCCGCCGGGTGTTTTTCGCAGTTGCGACAGCTGGCGACTCTGCTGGGGACTCTGGTTCCCTATGCGAGTCAATCCTAGCGCTTGTTTGTTTATCTTTGGGTGTTGTATATGTGGTTTATTTACTTTCGCATTTTACTTTCTTGCATTTATTTTCAGCATCATATATCATTATTGCTATGCTGTGGGGAGGGAATATTCCGTTGAGAGATAAGTCGGACCTGGGCTTGAGTACAAATATAGCATTAGAAGTGGAAAGTAGTGGTGAACCTGTATGTTAAGCATGCACTAGTTCCCACGAAATTCGCGCTCAGACGAGATTCTCTGTGATGACTTTCTTTCCAGCCCAGTGGGCTGTTGAGAGAACTGAGGATTGTCGACTCTGGGGATCGATCATCTGTGATTCAGCTAAGTGAGGCCTCTTTGGGAGATGATGATGCCAAACCAGAAATGGTGAACGTATCATCATTTCTCGAAAGTCTGTGACGCTGATAAACGCATAGGATGCTGAACCTTGTTAGTGGATAGGTCCATACCTGTGAGAGGGATTGGGTTATGTAGGAAACCTTGACTTTCAGAGTACCCGGTTCTTTACAGTGTGAATATGTGTTCATGATATCAATGGGTCCTATTGTCGGTACTTTATTCTTGCTAAAGCGGAGCGTTGGTTCTTCTCGATCTACAACACATCAATCTTTATCCCTTGTTTGCATTTGCATGTGCATTTTCATATTACATTTCATTAACATGTATCTATGTTGCAGGTGTATATTTCCTCTCCGATTCTAGTGATCTTGTTCCCTTATTGCTGACATGGAGCCCTTAAGGAGGACATTGGCCTACAAATTTCCAACACCTGATATTAGAGCTCTGCGGAGTTTGATTTCTTTAGCCGACAAGAAAGTTATGGAAGACTTCAGACAGTCCTACGGGAGGCTTTCGAGCGTTGTATGTAAACCTTCTTTGAATAAGTTGAATGGTCTTCAGACGCTGTTGCCGTTCTATGATCCTCAGTTGAGAGGCTTTACTTTTCAGAGTTATGTGCTGGCGCCAACGTTAGAGGAATTCTCTGCACTGCTAGGAGTGCCTATTCTTAACCAGATACCATTATATCATACTGAGGATGAGCCGAATCTGGCTAAACTTACTGAAGCTTTACATTTAGATGCCTCTGAGTTGGCAGGGAAAGTAGCTAATAGGAATGGAATGTTTAGGTTTCCATTACCTTTTCTTGTGGATAAAGCTCTACATTTTGCTAAGGAAGGTTGTTGGGTGGTATTCAGTGCTATCTTGGCTCTATGTATTTATGGTATTCTGTTGTTCCCTAATATTCCGGACTTCGTAGACATGGATGCATTCCGTATCTTTGCTTCGAAGAATCCTATACCTACGCTGTTAGGTGATGTTTATCATTTCGTACACTATAAGAATGAGAACAGAAGGGGGAAGAGCGTATCTTGTTGCGCACCTTTGCTCTATCTATGGTTCGTAAGCCACCTTCCCAAGACTGGTCCGTTCTCTGATACTGCAGGTACATCGGAATGGTCCGAATGTTTGATGAGATTATCTGCTGAAGATATTGTCTGGTTTGATATGGATATACTGGGTATCGAGATTATTTATAGTTGTGGAAGCTTTCCTAACGTCCCACTGGTCGGAAGGAAGGGTTGCATAAACTATAACCCGTCCATTGCAATCAGACAATTTGGGTATGCATTGAGAAGTCCTCCGAAGGATGAAGAGATACAGGAATCTCTGTATCTCACCAGTTTATTAGAGGGGGATACCTTAGCCAGAGTTGAACATGCCTGGGGCAATGTCCACAGAAGAGGGAAGGTTTCTTTAGGAAAGAGAAATAGTCGAGCCTACGACCCCTATTTGGTTTGGATTTAGAGCAGAGCCGAGAAGCTAATGATGCCGTACCCATCTGCTAAGCCCGTGTGCCCTCTTGTTATTGAAGAACCCACTACCGTAGACATTCAGAAGTACAATCAGTTATTGTTTGAGAAGGAATAGTTGAGAAAACCTAATGAGGAATTGGAGAAAGAAATCATTCAGCTTCGAAGTGAGAAGATTGATGTTGTTCATTCCTTTAAGAAATAAACCGAGCTTGTAAACAAATTGGGTACGGATCTGACCAAGGAAACCAACTCTAGGGAGCGTTTAGGTTTGGATTTTAAGGCTGTCAATAGTGTTCTTGCTACTAAGAAGGAAGAGTTGGATAGAGCTTACTTGAGGATTTCTAAGTTTGAGAACCAATGGAATGCCACGCTTACCAATAACAAAGAGCGCGAAGACAGGTTGAAGCTACAGATCAGTATGTTGAAGACGCAGCTCAATGCCAAAGACGAGAAGATTGCAGCGGAGGCGTCACTTAGACGAGATAGTGAGTAGAGGTTGAACGAAGCTATTGTGAACTTGAAGGATTTCAGGTTGAGAGCTGATTCCAAGAGATGCAAGCTCGAGGCGTGTTTCGGGGAAGGAGCTTGGGAAGACCATGTTGAGAGTCTACAACATACTGTCAGCCAGCAAGAGTTGCTTATTCAGGGACTGCCTGCTAGACCAGATCATCCTGAGATGCTGAAGTTACTAGAGGACTTTCGGTCACGTCATCCTGCTTGACTATCTTGTTTATCTCTGTTGTAGTTTGATGCTTATTGTTTGTTGTATTGAGCATCACCAGGCTTGTTGGTTAAGGTCTTTTCCTTATTATACTCAGTTGTAGCTTGTACATTGCCTGTTGTCTTGTGATTATATACGAGGAGTTTCTGTTCTATGCTTGTCTGTAGGGCTCTTCATTGTTATGTTTTTCTCCTGGAAACTAGAATCGAGGGGGAAATTTCCCTGTTGCATACATACATGTCTGCATTTTTGCATTGCAGGTGCATCGGAACTTTTAATCTTATTTTCCTGTGGTTCGTTAGTGTTTCAGGATTGCCGATCTAACGACTCACTGGTATGCAACTAGGGGAAATCAGAAGAGAGTAATGAAGCAGATGCAAGCAGAGATGCAGGAAATGAGGGACCGAATGGCCCAGTTCATGGAAGTAATGCAAGGAGTGGCTAATGGATAAGAGCAACTCCAGACTCTAGTGCATCCCTTGATTTCACGTGTTGATGGCAACGGTGTGTTGCATGGTGGGAATGTTGTTAACCCTCCACGTGTTGAGACTCATAGAGCTGATAACTCCATGCCTACTTTGGTTATCCCTACCGCCGGAGGGAGTGGTAATGCTGCGGGTGCCGGTAATGCTGCAGGGTTCAACAACACTGGTTTTGGTAATGGTGGTAATGGTAATGTGAATGGTTATGGTCCTGACACCACTTGTGCTATACATGGTAATATAGATCACCTCTGGAATGAAGACAGGCAAAAGTATGTGTTCTCGCCGAGGGTTGTGGCTGCTGAGTTACCTTCCGAAGCTAATAAGAAGATTAAGATGATTGAAGAAAAAATGAAGTCTCTTGAAAGTCAAAACACTATGGGCCTTGATAAGGCTAACCTGGGATTGATCCCGAACTTGAGAATGCCGCAAAAGTTCAAAGTCCCAGACTTTGATAAATACAAGGGTACCACCTGCCCGAGATTTCATCTGAGATCCTACTACCGTAAGATGTATGCCTACTCAAACGATGAGAAATTACTCATGCATTTCTTTCAGGACAGTCTGTTTGATCCTTCGTTGGAATGGTACATGAGTCTGGAATCGGTGAATGTTCGCAGTTGGAGGGATTTGGCTGAGGCCTTTGTGAAACATTATCAATCAACAACGACCTTGCTCCCAACAGGGTCCAGCTTCAGAATCTTTCACAAAAGAACAATGAATGTTTCAAAGAATATGCTCAAAGATGGCGGGAGTTAGCAGCCAGGGTGCAGCCGCCTATGGTGGAACGTGAGCTTGTTGATATGTTTGTCGCCACTTTGCCTGGAGTTTATTATGAGAAGCTCATTAGCAGCATGTCAGGTAGTTTCTCTGACTTAATCATCACTGGAGAGAGGGTGGAAAATGGCATCAAGTTAGGGAAGATAAGTGCTGGTGAAATGCCCTCAGCTGGAGGAGGTAAGAAAGTGTTTGAAGGTGAGATAATACTTAGAAAGGGGGGGATTGAATAAGTATGGAAAATTAGGACTTGAAAATAATCACACAATTATTTTTATCCTGGTTCGTTTAACAACTACTCCAGTCCACCCTTCCAGAGTGATTTGCCTTTCTCAACAAGGACTTAATCCACTATTAAATCAAACTGATTACAATAGTATCACCTAAGAACAACAGTTCTTAGTCTTCTCAAGAGCTATTGATTCTAACTGAATCCTCTTAAGGAATATCCTTTACAATCAATGTAAATTAAATACAAGAGTTTTTAATGCTTCTAAAAAGCTTTAATCACAACTGTGATTTTTCTCTTAAGTTTAAGTGCAATGAGATTCTATGAAGAATAAGAATGAGAGCTTTTAGAATATTATGATTTCTTTTCAGCAAGTGTGTAGCACTGAAGAATGAAGTGAAGATCTCCTTTTATAGGCAGCTGAATCATGCAAGTTGAACGTTGAAAAGAGAGTCTCAAAAGGTCTGAGCCTTTTTGTCTTCACATCAACTGACCTTTCCTTGAAATAGATGGCACAGAAAAATCCTTTTTGTCTGTGTAAGTGTGTCTAGCACAAATAAGGAAAGAGACGTTGAATAGTTCCAACGGATATATTCTTGAAAATACTTCTTCAGTTTCAGCAAGTTCTTCAGAGTCTGAATGTATCAGAGTCTTCCAATGAGATTCAGAACTATGCTGTATCAGAGTTTTCTGCAGCGTGTGTACTTCTAGCGTGTTGATCATCAGAGCATTTTGACACAGAACTTCAGTACTTGGCAGCGTAGGTACTTTCAGAAACTTCTGTAGACTAATGCTTTGAGAAACTCTTAAATCAATATTCTTCTATACTTCTGATGCTTCAGCTTCAGATGCTTCTGATTATCTTCAGATGCTTCTGATTATCTTTAGATGCTTCTGACTCAGAATGTTCTGGAGCTTCTTGCTTCAGATCCTTCTGGAGACTACGCTCAGGATCTTCTGTGAAGAGCAAACAGATTCTTCTGTAAGGTGCATCTGGCGCTTCAGAGTCAGAATAACTTCTTGTATTCAAGGCAGATTTGCTTCTAGAGGGTTAATATAATTTCAATCTGCAGTAAAACTCTCAAACAAATTTTAGAGTATATAATTCTTAAATATAAATTTCCTAACAGTTATCATCTAAACAAAGAGTAATTATTAAGAACCAATCTGTGTTCTAACAATCTCCCCCTTTTTGATGATGACAAAAAGTATCAGAAATTTTATTTAATTGAACATAAAGAATTATAACTCCCACTGAGATGATGAATCTCCCCCTGAGTTGAATATGAAAAAGGAATAGAAACTTCCCTTTTTATCTTGAGTAATCTTCAGAGTCAGATCTTGTTTGTTTTGTAATAATTAAGGATCAGACTATCTTGCAGATATGAGATTCAGAGTTTGATAAAAGATAAATGATCTGAGAAACTCAGAGATTCTTTTATAGAGTGTTCTTATCAAATGTTCTGAAATAGTCAATTTAGATATTAGAAAGAGTAGATATGTCTGAAGATTCATTCTAGTGAAATTATATTAAATAGTTCATATCTTTATTTTCTCCCCCTTTTTTGTCATAAGTAAAAAGTAAAAACTTTTAATAAAGACAAATAAAAGGAACAAGAGCAGATAATTCAATGGAGAAAAACAAGATGATTCATTTAATCATAACAGAGCAAAAGTACATTGGAAAATATCAGAAGATATAACAATAAAAATTTAGATGCAAAACAACAGATGCACAAATATGAGAAAAAAAATCTAAAAGTGTTTTGACAAAAGCATCTTCAATAGGTCTGTGATCTCAGATTGTGATTGCTCTTGCTTTGACATCCACTTAGTCATTGTCTCATTCTTCTCATCTTGTCTAGACATCCACTCTGACATGTCCTCAGATTTCTTGTCTTGCTTCACCATCCAAGATCTTATTTCAGATTGACCAGCTTCCAGAGCAGCAATCTTGTCTCCAAAATCTGGATTTTCTGTCTTTATCTCTGATGAAGAAAATGGAGGTTCTGCATTCTGAACAGAGTCAATTGCCATAGGGTCTGGAGATCCTGAAGAGGGTTCTACCAGAGTCATAGTCAATGCATTGGCAGTTGGTTCTGGTGGAGGAGGAGGAGGAGCATCCAAACAAAGTAGAGGTTCAGTCTTGTTTACAATCCAGAATTGAGTTCTTTCAGCTCTGAGCTTTGCATCATCAGAACAGATGGTCTTCAGATTAGAAGCTACAGTGTTGAATCTCTTGATAAACCCTTTCCAGATGATGTCAGTCTCATTTGCATCCATAGTTTCAGAGCATCTCGTCTGAACAGTACCTAAAGACATCTGTATTTCTTGCAAAAACGTTTGAAATAAATGATCAATATTAAGTCTGGGTGGTGGTTTAAGCAAGGTTTCCAGAGTCATCTGTTTAGGTTTGGGAGTTGGTGGTATCAGTGATTTTGAGATGGAAATCAGAGGAGGGGGAACATAAGGAATGAATGGAATTTCTGGTTTTTGAGGTAAGGATCTGTTTAAAGCATTAAGCAGATTTGGTTGAGGTCTTGTGCATGGGTAAACAACATCAAAAGATGCATTGGAGTATGGTACGAAAGCAGAGTTTGATGGTTTATCAGATGCAACTGTGTTATCAGATGCAGGATGCAGAGCTGAAACAGCAGCTTTACCAGATGTAGCAGATATGGTGGCTAAGGATCCTTCATTGTTCATAGATAGAATATATGAAATGATTACAGATGGAAGGGCCTGTCTGAGTTTTGGTTTGAGAGGTATCAAAGGTTC
This sequence comes from Lathyrus sativus, assembly GCA_963859935.3. Classification (NCBI taxonomy): domain Eukaryota; kingdom Viridiplantae; phylum Streptophyta; class Magnoliopsida; order Fabales; family Fabaceae; genus Lathyrus; species Lathyrus sativus. The sequence continues at coordinate 319,069,761 of OZ012740.1, read as the reverse complement.
AGAAGGCTCAACTCTATCATAAAAATCTTTCAGTTTGAAACCATAAGATAAATTATGATAAAGAGAAGACACTTGGGCACAAGATATTCCAGATGATGATGGATTGGAAGTGGGAACAATCATCTCAGATGAAGTTACAGGTGGAGGCATAGGGTCTGGAATGGAAGTTTTAGCAGGTAAGGTTGATTCAGGTTCAGGTTCAGGTTCATGTACAGGATATTTGTCAGATGGATTAATCAGAAAATCAGGATGAATTTCTGATTCTGATGAGTTGGAGGATGTTGTAGGTGTACAAGAGGTAGAAGAGACTTGAAACACTGTTTTTAATGGAGTGATATCAAGAACTTCTGTCTCAGGGATATGAGATGGTTCTGAAGGAATATCAGATTGTTGAGAAGGTGGTTCAGATGAAACAGGTGCAATAGGTTCAGAAGATGGAATGTTTGATGGTGGTATGACAAAGTCTTTTTCTGGTTGATCTTCTGTGGTTTGTTTTTCTGGATGATCAGAAGTTTTTGGTTGATTTTCTGTTTGTGGTTGAGCAGAGTTTTGTTTATCAGAAGTTTGTTGTAGTTCTGATGGTTGTGGTTCTGTTTGTTATGGTTCTGTTGGTTGTGGAACTGATGGTTGTGGAACTGTTGGTTGTGGTTCTGTTGGTGATGGACGTGGAGTGAAGTGTTTGATGTGTATTTTGGGTTGAGGTGGTTTTGATACAGAGGCAGTGGTTTGTTTTTGAGGTGAGACAGAACTAGGGGCAGCAACAGATGTTGTTTGAGTGACAGGTGGTTTGGGAACAGACTTAATAGATGAATCATTAATAACAACAGTTTTAGAAATAGCAGAAGTCTTTGTACCTTTGAGTTTAATCCTCTTAGCAGATGCAGAGGCAGCTTCTCCAGAATCCTTTCTCTTTAAAAGATCCTTTGGTTTTTCAGCAATCTTAGCCTTCTTCTGGACAGGTTCAGATTCTGCTACAAGCTGAGATCTTTTCCTCTGAAGTGGAACTTCTTCTTCTTCTCCTGCATCTGGCAGTGGTTGCTTGACAAGTTGAAACACATTGGCTGGAACAGACACTCCTTCCTTTTTGCATTCCTCTATATACATCAGAACAATGTGTCTAGGTTCTTCAGCAAAGAATAGAGGAAAGTCAGATACTGGAATCCTCTTATTCAAATCAGACATATTTAACCTCTTTGGAGCAGTAGTAAGTTCATCTACAATCTTGAGTCTCAGAAGGCTTTTAGCGTTCAGAGGCTTTCCCATAATGAACTCTAGTTCCTCTGTAACACCAGCATCATACAGAGCAGCCACTAAACCATTTTCAGTGAGGAGATCTGAGAGAAACCTTCCAAAAGGTATCCAAGTCCTGATCTTCTGGCCTTTTTCTTTTACAGATTCTCTAGATGCATTTATGTGATTCCACATATGCATGAACAAAATGTAAGGAAGATCTACCTTATTGCTCTGACTAAGGCAGTACATAAAATAGATCTGTTCATTGTTGACATAATCTGGGGAATTTGTTGACTTTCTGTGATGTATGCATCCCATGAAGATCTTGGCCCAGATCTTGTAATCAGGCTTCAGATCTTTGAATCTGTTAGAGGCCTGTCCAGCAGTCATAACTTCCTCATAAACTTCATCCATATCCACACGCCCAGCTGGCAAATGTGAAACACCATCTGTTTCTTCATAACCAATCAGTCTTCTAATCAGATCCTCTGTGATGATAATCTCCTTTCCCAGCACAGATGATAAAATAAACTTTGGATACACAGATGCATGAATCCAGAATTCCTTAACAAGTAGAGGGTAAACTGGTCCAAACAATCTATCAAAGTATTTCACCCAACCTTGAACTCTAACAATGGAGCGAAAATCAAACCCATTGTCAGCCAGAGAATCAAATTCAACCATGGATTCACACAATACTTCTAGTTTATCAACAGGTGTGAGAAGAGTTCTCTTTGGAGGAGTATATGGAGCAGCACCTAGGTTATCTGAAGTCACAGCAGCCATTGTGGATTGAAACTGTGCAGTTGTTGATGAAGAAGACGCCATTGAAGATTGCTTTTTAGAACACTTAGGTTTTGAGTTTTTATGCAGAGAGAACAATAGATGAAAACGCATGTAAATTCTGAGAGTGAAAAGTGTGAAAGTGAATACACAACAAGTATTTATACTAAACACATAGGCACACCAAAAGACAGAAAGAACGCACGTTTGAGCAACATTAAATGAAGAGAATAAAATCATTTCAAATAATAAATGCTTCTGACAATTTTGGGGGGAAAACCAAGATATTTACTATTCAAATTTCACCTCAAACGTCTTTTCAGTTGTGCACACGCCACCTCATCAGATTTTGTGGGACACGTGTTTGCTTGCATGCTGTTCTGAATTCTCTCAAGAAATGAAACGTTAGCCAATGTTCATATCTTCTAAAGATGATTAGTTCAGATTTTCACACCAGAAATATTAATCAGAATAGAATAAATGAACAGAAGAAATACTTCAGATAAATTAAGCATTTTTGCATCTGGAACAATTTGCTTTTGATAAATATCATTCTGGACAAAAATCCATACCAATATTTTTCAGAATAAAATTGAATCTATCTTCAACAAGGGGTTTTGTAAAAATATCTGCCCATTGATGATCTGTATCAACAAAGGCTAAATTTATGATTCCCTTCTGAACATAGTCTCTGATGAAATGATGCTTAATTTCTATATGTTTTGCCTTAGAATGTAAAATGGGATTCTTGGACAAACATATAGCAGAAGTATTATCACAAAAGATAGAAATGTTACTCTCAAAAATTTGATAATCTTCTAGTTGACTTTTCATCCAGAGCATCTGCGTGCTACATCCAGCAGCAGCAATGTATTCAGCCTCTGTGGTTGAAAGTGCAATTGTGGGTTGCTTCTTGTTGTACCAGGAGATTAGATTTCTTCCTAGAAATTGACAACTTCCAGAAGTACTTTTTCTTTCCACTCTGTCTCCAGCATAGTCAGCATCACAGAATCCAACTAATTTGAAATCATCAGATTTTCTGTAACACAAACCCACATTAGAAGTACCTTTCAGATACCTTAGAATCCTCTTGACAGCTGTCAAGTGTGATTCTCTAGGATCTGATTGGAATCTAGCACACAGACAAACACTGAACAATATGTCAGGTCTAGAAGCAGTAAGATAAAGAAGAGAGCCAATCATACCTCTGTAGAGCTTCTGGTCCACTTTCTTACTTACCTCTTCTTTGCCAAGTGAGCTAGTAAGATGCATTGGAGTCTTTGCCACCTTGCTGTCAGACATGTTGAATTTCTTCAGAAGTTCTTTAACATACTTTGTCTGATGTATGTAGGTACATTCTGGAGTTTGATTAACTTGGATTCCTAAAAAGAATCTGAGTTCTCCCATCATGCTCATTTCAAATTCTGCCTGCATACATGTAGCAAATTCCTTTCCAAGCATAATATTTGTTGATCCAAAAATAATATCATCTACATAAATTTGGCAAATTAGAAGATCTTTCTTTATAGTTTTACAGAATAGAGTTGTATCCACTTTGCCTCTGATGAAATTCTTCTCTAAAAGGAAATTACTCAATCTCTCATACCAAGCTCTGGGAGCTTGTTTTAATCCATATAGAGATTTCTTTAATTTGAAAACATGATCTGGAAATTTTTCATTTTCAAAACCAGGAGGTTGGTGGACATAAACTTCTTCTTCTATAATACCGTTAAGAAAGGCACTTTTAACATCCATCTGATATAGAGTGATGTTATTCTGTGCAGCAAAAGAAATAAGAAGGCGTATAGATTCTAACCTTGCCACTGGAGCATATGTCTCAGTGTAATCAATACCTTCTTGCTGACTGTATCCTTGAGCAACCAGCCTTGCCTTATTCCTCTCAACTTCTCCTTTCTCATTTAGTTTATTTCTGAAGACCCACTTTGTACCAATAATATTAAATCCTTGAGGTCTTTGAACTAGATCCCATACATCATTTCTGCTGAATTGGTTAAGCTCTTCTTGCATGGCAATAATCCAATCATTGTCTTGCAGAGCTTCTTCTACAAAAGATGGTTCAATTTCTGACACTAGTCCAAATAGTGATGCCTCAGATGATCTTAGAAAGGATCTTATTCTGATGGGATCATCTTTCTTTCCAATAATGACATCCTCTGGATGAGAAGCTTTAATTCTGGATGATGATCCTCTGATAGTTGACTCTTCAGAAATTTTTAGATTATTCATCTGAGAAGTTAAGGGAGTAGCATCTGGAGTTGCTTCTGGTTCCTTCACTTGAAGTTTGTCTGCTTCTGGAACTTCAGAGTCAATAAAGACTACTTCCCTATCTGCAGAGTTATCAACCTGCTTTGGCTTTTCAGAGCCAAGCTTATCATCAAATCTGACATGAATGGATTCTTCCACAATCTGTGTCTCAGTGTTGTATACTCTGTAGCCTTTAGAGCGTTCAGAATATCCAAGCATGAAACACTTCTGTGCTTTGGAATCAAACTTGCCCAGATTTTCCTTAGTGTTTAACATATAACAGATACATCCAAAAGGATGAAAATAAGAAATGTTGGGCTTTTTTTTCTTCCACAATTCATAAGGAGTCTTCTTCAGAAGAGGTCTAACAGAAACACTGTTCTGAATGTAGCATGCTGTATTGATTGCTTCTGCCCAAAAATGTTTTGCCAGATTTGTCTCATTGATCATGGTTCTTGCCATTTCTTGCAAAGTTCTGTTTTTCCTTTCTACAACCCCATTCTGTTGTGGAGTTCTAGGACAGGAAAAATCATGAGCAATGCCATTTTCAGAAAAATATTTTTCAAAATATTTATTTTCAAATTCACCACCATGATCACTTCTGACTTTTATAATTTTGAAATTCTTTTCATTCTGGACTTGCTTGCAGAAGTCAAAGAACACAGAATGTGACTCATCCTTGTGTTTTAAGAACTTTACCCATGTCCATCTGCTAAAGTCATCAACAATGACCAATCCATACTTCTTGCCTCTGATGGATGCAGTTTTCACTGGTCCAAACAGATCAATATGAAGTAGTTCTAATGGTTTAGAGGTAGAAACAACATTTTTTGATTTGAAAGATGTTTTTGAAAACTTCCCTTTCTGACATGCTTCACAAAGAGCATCTGAAGTGAACTTCAGATTAGGGAGTCCTCTGACAAGATTAAGTTTATTAATCTGAGATATACGTCTCATATTAATATGGCCCAATCTTCTGTGCCAGACCCATTGCTCTTCATTCACAGACAAGAGGCATTTAACATTTTGAACTTTAAGTTCTAAAAGATTTATTTTATAAATGTTGTTTTTCCTCTTACCACTAAATAGGATAGAGCCATCCTTCTGACTAATAGCTTTACAACATTTTTGATTAAAAGTTATATCATAACCATTGTCACTTAATTGACTTATGGACAATAAGTTATGCTTTAACCCTTCAACAAGTAAAACATTAGTAACAGAGGGAAGTTTACCATTTCCAATAGTGCCAGATCCAATGATCTTGCCCTTCTGGTTCCCTCCAAACTTCACGTCCCCTCCAGATCTAAGTTCCAGGCTTTGGAACATAGAATTTTCTCCTGTCATGTGTCGTGAGCATCCAGAGTTTAGGTACCATGATTGGTGTCCTGACCTTGCTGCTAAGAACATCTGCAACAGGAATTATTTTGTTTTTAGATACCCAGATCTTCTTGGGTCCTTTGGGGTTAGTTGGTTTGTAGGTTTGTCTAAACCTCTGTTTTGCAACATAATGTTTATTCTGACTTGCCTTAGGTTTAAACACATAAGTACTCTTCTCAGAGCTTGTGTGTTTAATGTCATTCAAGTGACCAGATTTGAATTGAGAATACAGAGGTGTCTTCCTGATGAAAAGTTTGTCAACAGGTTTTGGATTGCTTCCAGATGAAGACTCATATCCAATGCCTCTTCTGTTGTTTCCACTAACACCATAGATCATGGAAGCCATCTTGCTTCTGTCTATGCTCTTAGTGAGAAATCTCTGAAAACTAGAGTCATATTTTTCTAAAATATTTTCACATGACTTAGTCTCAGATTCAGATTCTTGTTGAGTTCTTTCAAAGTCATTTTTGATTTTTAAATTTATTTCTTTTTGCTCAACAAGTTCTGTTTTCAGAAGATCAATCTCAGATTCAAGATTGCTTTTCAGCTTCTTGTATTTGAGTTTGATGTTGTTATAACTTTTAAGAACTTCTGTTACAACTTTAATGAGTTCTTCTTTGGTAAGTTTAGCCATTACCTCTTCTGCATCATCATCTGATTCAGATTCTGATTCATATCCTGAGGTACCTTCCTCTTGATCTTCTGTCCTGGCCATCAGTGCAACGTTTGCACATTCTTCTTCTGATTCAGAAGATGATTCACACTCATCTGAGTCATCCCATGTTGCCATCAGAACCTTCTTCTTTTTGTTGAACTTCTTCTTAGGTTTTTCTTTCAGAAGTTTGGGGCAGTCATTTTTGTAGTGCCCAGGTTCTTTGCACTCATAGCACACAACTTCTTTCTTGGCAGATCTTCTGTGACTAGAAGATTCCTTTCTGTTGTCAGATCTTCTGAAGTTGTTGAACTTCTTTCCCTTGTGCTTCCAGAGTTTGTTAATCCTTCTGGACAGCATGGATAACTCATCTTCTTCTTCAGAAGAAGATTCTTCAGAGCTTTCTTGAATGACCTGCAAAGCTTTAGCAGTTTTGTTAGATTTTAATGCTACAAATTTACCTTTATCTTTCTTCTGAGGTTCATCTTCCTCAAGCTCAATCTCATGGCTCCTCAGTGAGCTGATGAGTTCTTCTAGAGAGATCTTATTCAGATCTTTGGCCATCTTCAGGGCAGTCACCATTGGTCTCCATTTGATGGGTAGACTTCTGATGATTTTCTTTACATGATCTGACGTGGAATATCCCTTGTCCAGAACTTTCAGCCCAGCAGTGAGTATCTGGAATCTGGAGAACATGGCTTCAACAGATTCAGAGTCTTCCATTTTGAAAGCCTCATACTTCTGGATCAGAGCCAGAGCTTTTGTCTCCTTAACTTGAGAATTTCCCTCATGAGTCATTTTAAGGGATTCAAACATATCAAAAGCTGTCTCCCTGTTTGTGATTTTCTCATACTCTGTATGTGAAATAGCATTCAGTAATATAGTTCTGGCTTTATGGTGATTTCTGAAGTCTTTCTTCTGAGAATCTGTCATAGATTTTCTGTCAATCTTTTTGCCATCCCCATCTGTGGGATGTACATATCCATCTATGACAAGATCCCATAGATCAGCATCATATCCTAGGAAAAAACTCTCAATTCTGTCTTTCCAGTAATCAAATTTTTCTCCATCAAACATTGGAGGTTTGGTGCTGATCCTATCCCTCTCTTCATATTTATTGTTAATATTTGACATTGAATTATCATCCATGATAACAAATAAATATATTTATCAAAGTATATCTCTCTGGATCTTTACTGACACTGTTAAGTGATAGCACACTCAGAACCGGAGCTCTGATGCCAACTGAAGGTGAGATAATACTTAGAAAGGGGGGGATTGAATAAGTATGGAAAATTAGGACTTGAAAATAATCACACAATTATTTTTATCCTGGTTCGTTTAACAACTACTCCAGTCCACCCTTCCAGAGTGATTTGCCTTTCTCAACAAGGACTTAATCCACTATTAAATCAAACTGATTACAATAGTATCACCTAAGAACAACAGTTCTTAGTCTTCTCAAGAGCTACTGATTCTAACTGAATCCTCTTAAGGAATATCCTTTACAATCAATGTAAATTAAATACAAGAGTTTTTAATGCTTCTAAAAAGCTTTAATCACAACTGTGATTTTTCTCTTAAGTTTAAGTACAATGAGATTCTATGAAGAATAAGAATGAGAGCTTTTAGAATATTATGATTTTTTTTCAGCAAGTGTGTAGCACTGAAGAATGAAGTGAAGATCTCTTTTTATAGGCAGCTGAATCATGCAAGCTGAACATTGAAAAGAGAGTCTCAAAAGGTCTGAGCCTTTTTGTCTTCACATCAACTGACCTTTCCTTGAAATAGATGGCACAGAAAAATCCTTTTTGTCTGTGTAAGTGTGTCTAGCACAAATAAGGAAAGAGACGTTGAATAGTTCCAACGGATATATTCTTGAAAATACTTCTTCAGTTTCAGCAAGTTCTTCAGAGTCTGAATGTATCAGAGTCTTCCAATGAGATTCAGAACTATGCTGTATCAGAGTCTTCTGCAGCGTGTGTGCTTCTAGCGTGTTGATCATCAGAGCATTTTGACACAGAACTTCAGTACTTGGCAGCGTAGGTACTTTCAGAAACTTCTGTAGACTAATGCTTTGAGAAACTCTTCAATCAATATTCTTCTATACTTCTGATGCTTCAGCTTCAGATGCTTCTGATTATCTTCAGATGCTTCTGATTATCTTCAGATGCTTCTGACTCAGAATGTTCTGGAGCTTCTTGCTTCAGATCCTTCTGGAGACTACGCTCAGGATCTTCTGTGAGGAGCAAACAGATTCTTCTGTAAGGTGCATCTGGCGCTTCAGAGTCAGAATAACTTCTTGTATTCAAGGCAGATTTGCTTCTAGAGGGTTAATATAATTTCAATCTGCAGTAAAACTCTCAAACAAATTTTAGAGTATATAATTCTTAAATATAAATTTCCTAACAGTTATCATCAAAACAAAGAGTAATTATTAAGAACCAATCTATGTTCTAACAGTGTTCGGGAACAAGAAACGAGAGGGAGATACCAACTCAGTGTCCAACTCTCGCGGGAGAGGTAGAGGTCAGAATCGTTAGCAACAACAGATTTCCAGTATTACAATTCCCGCAGTTTAGCAGCAACCACTGCAACAGCAGCGTCAACAACAACAACAACAGCCGCAGTAGAATCACCAGGGATATAGAAGATATCAAGACCGAGGCCGGGCGACAAATAGGCATTTTGATGTGCCTCCCATGCTGTATTCTCAGCTATTGCAAGCTTTGTTGCAGCTGCAACTAATTCAGAAAAGAACTTTGGCTCCCCTGACTGGGCCTCTTCCACCCGGGTATGATGCAAACGCTCGCTGTGAGTTTCATTCAGGTGCCCCGGGGCATAACATTGATAATTGTAAAGCCTTTAAGCATAAGGTGCAGGACATGATTGACAGTAAAGCAATTAACTTCTCCAATGATGTTCCTAATGCCGTACAAAATCCCATGTCGAATCATGGGCAAGCTGGGTTTAATGCAATTATTGAGGAGGATGTTTTGGATGTGGTAACAGATGTTAATGAGCTGAAGACACCTTTGAGCTTTGTGAAAGCCAGATTGTTGAAGGGGGTGTTTTCCCAGGTTGTGCTGAAAATTGTGCTGAGTGTCTGTGTAATCCCGAGGGATGTGGGCAGTTGAAAGGATATATTCAAGAGATGATGGATAGGGGAGTCTTGCAATTTGACCGATCTGTTGAAAGAAAGCCTGAAGAGTTGGTGGCTGAGGAAAGGGATGAGATTGCAACAATCTCTATTCCGTACAAGACTGTTACCATTTATGCGCAAAAACCACCAATAATAACCATAATTAAAGCAGGTCCCGTACTGTTTGAAAGCACCAAGGCTATTCCGTGGAATTACGGAGCTGAAGTGTATTGCAACAGACAGAAACTAGATTTGAATGGTCCCCTGCGGATTCAGTAGATAATCTTGTGGGAGCAGGAGGCATTACCTATAGTGGTCGGGTCTTTTCGTCACCTGAAGTGGTTATGTCTCCCCCAAGGCTTGAACTCAAGACCTTGGGGTTGCAGGCACAAAATCATGCCACTCCAACCACTCTCACGCGTGTGAACATTAATGGAAAAGGAAAGAAAAAATTAGGTTAAAGTTGTGAAAATCAGAAAATCAATAAAAAGAACAGGCAAAAACGCCCCCGCTGGGGGTCGAACACACGTTTACAAGGCATGGCAAGTACTTTAAAGGCAAGGCATTAACCACTGGGGTGGCGATACATCCGTTGTATCAAGCCACCCCATTTGAATATATACCAAAAGGGCGTGTATTTTTCTGGGCATGTTCAAGGCAAAACCAAGTGACAACTTCAAAAACGGTTTGATTCAAACTCTTTCAAATCTCAACCAAATTTGATGAAATTTTAGTCAAAATCACTTGTTTTCCATGAGGATTACAATGGTCCAAACCAAATTTTAAAATGATGCCCATAACAAAAAACATGAATGCTCATGCAAGGAGAGAAATTGAAATGCATTTTGAAGAGCATGGATAAAACCAGATACAATTATACACAAGTAGGGGCCTGCTCAAGTTTTAAATGCAATATAAAATGAGTTCCAACAGAAAAAATTGTTCAAGAGACATTAGAGCACAAAGTTGGTATATGAGTTGTAATGAACATGAGTTGAAACCAAGACAAAGTTACCAATCATAGGTGAGTTCATGATCCTCACCAGTCTGCTCAAGTTTGAAAAGCAAAACTCAATGATTAAATTCAAAGGGAGAAATCAGTTCCCTACTGAATCACAATGTGGCTATCAATTGGCAAGTTCAAAAATCTAAACATCCTTAGCAGTACTAACTATGAATTCTAACATGAATTTTAAAGCAAAGAAGACAGGCCTGATCAGAGCATACAACACACTTGTGTGCTCCCAAAACAAATGCTAATCACCAAGACCTGCTTACAACTGGTTACAGAAATTGTTCTAGCCTAAACATTGGACATCACAAGGTCCAAAACCAAACCATTCAGTCTAGGTCCTTCAAAAGACATAAATTAAACAAGCTCAAAAACAAGGGATCAACAAGTGATCAACCAAACTGCCAACCTTGTGAATTAATGGTGCAGTACCAATTTTGTGTTAAACCAATGCATAAGGGCAGCATTCAAATCCCAATTAAGAAAAACAACAGCCAATGCACCTAGTCCAAACCATGAAATGCCAAGAGTTTAGCTTATATGGACTTTGAAGGGCCAATGGAAATTCTGGTAAGATTTCTAAAATGACAAACCTCTAAATCCCTATAGACAGCCAGCACATGAAATTCTAACATACAAGGCACCAACAACCTAGCAGTAGTATAGAAAGGTTAAGATAAACACCAACTGCTCTAAATCACAGTTAACACCTAAGCTCCAACAACAGGCCTTAAGGGTTTTAATTAGCAAAACAAAAGAACTAAGAAACAGCTAGAAACCTGAATAGAGGTTAACAAACCTCAGTATGAACGGGATATCAACTAAACATTCAAATACTACACATAGAAAAATAGCAGCCATACTTAAGTAAACAATCATATTTTAACAACATAAGTAAACAGTAGTGTTTTGTTAAAACAGAAACAACACACTTTGTTATTAAAATGCAACATCAACAAAGTAATGCAAGTAGCAAAAATTGAGCAAGCTCAAACCAACACAGTTCGAATAGCATGATTATGAGTTCAAAACATTGCAAAGTTTAAATCATCCCACAACTATTCTATTATCTATTTCAACATCACAATTGCTACATCCAAACAATTTTTAGTTATGAAAAACAGATTTGACAGCAACTGAGCATGAACTCAATGCCAATTATGTATAGAAAATTGACGACAACAGCCAATCCACAAAACTCATGACAGTATGCACTTTATAACACAAATGCAATCTTCTTGGCATAACAATACCAAACATCCAAACAGCAGCCATAATACCATGCTCTAAAGACAAACATTATTAAAATCCTAAGTTCTAGTAGCAACTAAACATGATAATGCTAATTCAACAATCAAAACAAAACCTCATCAGCAAACATGACAAGTCTAGATGTATTCTTCACATGATAAACACAAAATCAATCACATTCTTCTTATGAGTCATAACTCACCAATCAAACATAAATCAAAATCCACATATGGTGCATATCAATGAGGAGTTTAAAATTACATACCTCATGTAGACTTCCCACAATAAGCTAGCTGCAAAATCCCCCTCCCTTGATACAAGCTTGTGATTGCTTCTTCTTGAAGAGACCAAGAAATTTTTTAGGACAGATCTCACAAATTGATTTCCAGTAGTGGTTTGAGGTTATGGACAGTTGGTATGACTATAATGGAAGGTGTTCAAAGTGTCACAATGATGGAAAATGGTTTGAGTAGTGATTTGGCATGAAACTAATGATGGAAAGTGGTTTGATGGAAAATGGTGTGAAAGTTGACTTTTTGATTCAAGTTTTTTTTGGTGAAACTAATGGTGGGATTAGCTTCAAAAGGAAACTTTAAAGGTGTGTATATGGTTTTTGAAGTGTTTTGGTGTTTGGAACAAGAATTGGTGTGAAAAATGCAAAGTAGTGAATTTCTTCACTTTCAAGTAAAGAGAGAAAGAGTGAGAGTTGTGTGTTACTGGTTTTTAGAGAGCTCTGATGTGAAAAATTCAAAGTGATGAAGCCTCTATTTATAGGCTAAGAGAAGGGTTTGGGGCAAATTTGGATTCAAGCTTTTGGAGGGAGTTTTGGAAGAAAATCCATCCAAGATCATGTGGCAGCTGTAAACTCAAGTCCTTGGCTCAAGGTGATGCACAAATCAAGTGGAATAAGGGTCATGGAGGTGACTGAAGTGAGGCTAGAGAGTAGGAGAGGTTGCTGCTACAGATTTTTCATCATAAATTTTCTCTTTCCTCTTTGTTTTGAATAAAATAATGGCACATGTCTTGCAACTTGCAAACTCTACCAAACCCTTCTTTCTTCTGCATTTCTAACCATCAACCTCTCTAATTATCATATCAAGACATGATCCAATGGTTGAAAATGATTTAAGTGGCTGAAAAGTGGATTTGTGAAAAAGTTGAAATGGTGCATTCAAGTGTTGAGACCCCAACTTTCTGGAGTCATAACTCTCAACTCACAAGGGATATGGAGGAGTTCTAGTACTTTTTGGAAAGCCCTCGTGGATCTCTACAACTTTCATGTTTTCATAATCTTCATATTCCAAGTGGAACTAGGTCAAAAATCCCTTCAAAGTTGGCTGAAAACATGATTTGCAAGGCCAGAAAACTTGGAAATTTTCCAAGTGTTTTCCTCTCTTGTAATGATTTTGATCATAACTCCCAATCTACTCATTTTTTGCACATGGACCCCTGTGGGACTTTTGTAGGAATTCTCAAGACCTTTCCAAAAAGCTTTGAACCACCTCAATTGGATGTGTGGTTAGGAAGTTATGGTCTTGCCCCTTTCAAAACCCTAATTCCCGATTTTTCCGATTACTCCCCAATCTTGGATCTAATGGTCATGAAACTTCATGGATAGGTGTAATATAACATTAGGAACATTTTTTGATTCACACATTGAGGTCAAATTCCTTATGGTTGAAGAGTTGACTTTTTCACTGCACAATTGACTTTTCCCCCAAATCTCCCGATTTTCAATTGACTGATTAATTGAAGCTCTTCTGATTAAAACTGATGGTCAATCTATCACCCCCAAACACCTTATGACATATGGAAGACCATGGAAACAAGTCTTGCTCCCGAAAACAAATTTATCCTGATTAAAAGTAAAACCCTAATTTCACCCTTTTTGCATAGGCAATGTGCAGATGAGTTGAGTGACCATTCCCACTCCCCACTGACCTCAGGGGTATTCAACAAGCCTCTACCAATGATAAATCTTCATGGACCCCTTGACAACCTTCTGATGGTTCCTTGATAATGTTGCGGCACACCTCTCATTTCTAGGAGCTTTGATATCTCCATGATGATAACACACACATAACAACCTCTACCAATGCCTCTGCTTGAGCTTGTGGTCAATAAGGCTCTCTTCTTGGATAGGATGCAAACAAACACTTGATCCCCTGTAAGAACTATGCTATGCAAATGCAAGATGCTAAAATGCAATGAAACATAAGCCAAAGATTAAGAAAAGAGGTTGGTCAAATTTTGGGGTACAACAAAAACCTGGAATTCAAAATTCCTCGGTGTCTTCAAACTCTTGGAGAGATTTATCAAATCTCAATGTAACTGCCCCAAACTGCATAATCTATGAAGGAATTTTCCTCGAGAGGATTCATAAAGAACCTTGTACCACCATGACTGAAGATATCTACCCCATTATTCTGAACCTTTGGGAGGTACTTCTGATTAACCGTCTTCAGACAAGGATAGTTTCTTGTGCTCTTGAGGTGACTTGCCTCGATACCAACCTTGAATTGACTTTGCCCCTTGACGGACTGATCTTTGAAGTAATGCTCAAGACTAACTGCTATTGGGCAGATTTCTCGATGTGATTGCCCTGGTTTGGATGAACATTGGAGATATTTCTTGATGTAACTACCCCAGATTGGCTACGTCTTAACACGACTTACTGGGAAAGCCCATGCTCCATAGAGTCTCTTGGAAACATGCCCATTGACACGACTATCCTCCAAAAAATTTAGGCATTTCATTTTGGCAGGATCAAGCTTCTCGACTGATGTTCATTATGTAAGCTTCCTTGATGTTTAAGCACATTACGTGAGCAGAAAACATTTATTCTTAGAATGATAATCCTAATCCAACACACCTGTTAATCTTGAATTTTTTACTGAAAAGATGTCGTAAAACCCCGTGAATGAATCACTAGCTAAGATGCAACATTAATTTTTTTGAATGGAAAATAGCATGCACATGTAATACCAACAAAAATATTTTTAGCACAACTCATGGGACTCAGGAACGCTATCTCGTTGAAGTACTCCTTCAGAATAAACCATGTTTCAATTAGGACTTTTGAGGGTTGTAACATGGTCTGGTTCACGGTTTGAGAAAAAAAGATTTATGACTCAAAGTTTATTTGTGCCCGCCCCTTCTTCGTGATGTTATCCAGTTCTACATTCAGCTAATTTGGCACAAGCGCTCACCTTTCAAAAGGTTTTGTGAGGAGTGACAGTTAATAGACACACAAGGTTTTCAGAGTGACAGTCACCCCTTTTATCTTTGGTGTTTTGTGGTCACACGAATTGTTCTTTGTCAAGGATTTTTCTTTTGTAATCCTTTGCTTCTCAATTTTTTCATTCTTTTTTTCCCTAATTTTTTCCTGGACTAACTTTTATTGATTTTGAAGTCCAGCGGGATGCCCTGACTTTTGCCTAAGTCGCTTGTTTTCAAGTTTTTGACTTAGCGGGCTTTTCTCTTTTTTCTCTTCTTTTGAACAAATCGTGTGACACTGGTTGTCTTGATTTCTATGAAAGGGTTGTGACTGCCTCATTCCTTGGTTGATGAGGGATAACTATTGTGGTTTCACATCCCTTTTGACCTCCTGATTCATGAGTGTTGCACCCCAAAATTTGACCAACCGGGTCTCGTATTTGGTCCTATGTTTCGACGCATAATCGCATTCGCATATGCATATCGCATACATTGCATTTTGCATTGATATTGATTTTATCAGGGATCACAGCTCTCGTCTCGTGTTTCAGGTGTTTTGATCAGTAGAATTGATTTTTGGGTTATTTCGGTGCCCGTTTATTTTTACCGATTATTTTTGTGTCGTTCGGTGCTCATTTTGTCCCTCTGGGAATTATTGTGATTTTTCTGGATTTTATAGGATTTTTTAGGGTTCAAATAGATTTTTTAACCATTTTAGGATTTAATAGGATTTTTTAATAGTTTTAATTCTTTTTAAATAGATTTTAAATCATTTGTAGAATTTTTTAATAGAATTTAATAGCATTTTTCATATTTTTAGATAATATAGAATAATATAGATACCTCTAGAATATTAATTGAGTTTTAGATATAAAGAATATAGTTTTGTTTTTCATTTTATAATGATTTTTTTAAAATAGTTAATAGCTTTTTTAATCTTTTAATATAGATTTTCTCTTATTTTAAATAATATAGTTGTATTTTTTATAGA
The DNA here is from genome assembly GCA_963859935.3 of Lathyrus sativus. Classification (NCBI taxonomy): domain Eukaryota; kingdom Viridiplantae; phylum Streptophyta; class Magnoliopsida; order Fabales; family Fabaceae; genus Lathyrus; species Lathyrus sativus. Next base: position 319,053,836 of record OZ012740.1, on the reverse strand, counting down.
AGTTAAGGGAATTAACAGATTTTTTGTTATAGGTTTTAATAAGAAATTAATAGATTTCAAATCTTTTAGAATATTAATTGAATAGGTTTTTAGATGTAGATTTAATAGTTTATTAGTTTCTTAATAAATAGGATAGATATCATGTTCAGATTAGTGTGGTTTAATGAGTCATTAGCCTTTAAATTCTATATTAGGTAGTCCTTAATTGTCATTAGCTTGGTCTTTAGTTTTAATCAATTGGTCGTTAATCATTTGCATCAATTTTTAATTCTTTTGTGCAGTTTTTTTCAGTTTCTATTTGCAGATCCGTTGGGCCCAGTTCGCAGGTCAGAAGCCCAATTCGCACAGTCCAGACTCGTCCAAACAGTCCAGTTGCTTCCACCATTTTCCAGCAACTTCCAGAAGACTCCAGAAGCTTCCAACGCAGCTCAGCTATAAGAGCTTCACGCCACGTGTTGCGTCGAGGACGGACCCACGCTGCATCACTCCAGTACGCCACGTCGCCCTCAACCCTCTCTCACCGCCACGCATGGGGACACGCGTCCCACATGCAGAAACCCACTCCACCATCGTCACCACGTGGTGACCACACAGCATCCCACCGGAGAACGTCACCGGCCGGCCTGCATGGCCGGCGGCCGCCATAACCCTCACCGGCAAATTCCAACACGCCCAGAATCCGGTCACCTTCGTCCCCACCTCCCTAATCTTCATCTTCCTCCTCCAGATTCCGGCCAACCTGCAACCTCCATCTTCAAGTTCCTTCAACAAACTCCAGATTCAACCACGCCCTCAAGAACACGCATCAGTTCATTGAAACGTTTCCAGAAACCTCCATAACTTCTTCGTCGCCCATCATCCTCTTCCGATCACCATCAGCAATGTTCTCCGGCGAGGATCTCAAAACCCAGAACCATCCACCACGATCCCCAGATCGTCACCGCTTCAAGAACGCGTCTCCAGAAGAACTTCTAGAAGCATCATCTTCGTGTTTTTCCAGATCTCTCATCAACGTCATCAACAGATGAAGTCTCAAACACTGATCAAGCGTTCATCAAGAAGCATCGACTTCGTTAATAACAACATCTTCGATCTTCCTCCTCAACTTCACCCAGATCCTCTCAACATTCATCTTCAACCATCATCTAATCATCAACTGTAGACACTTTCTGGAGATTTCTTCAAATCTTCAGCATGCGAAGAACATCCTTTCAAGGTCCAAGATCTCTAGTCTTCAATCTTCATCCACAAGATCATCAAGAAAGCTCATCATCCCCAGAATCTTCCGTCAAGAGCATCGAATATCCTCCACATGCGATCCACTCCAGATCTTCAAGTTCATGTTTGAACGAAGGAGAAGATTGATAGAGAGAATGAGTTTGGGAGAAAGATTGAGAATGAGACTAAGGAACGATGCTTGAGAAGGAGAGGGAGAGGCTGAGAGTGAACAGCGTAGAAGTTGACGGCGGCGCTGATGAGAGAAGGGAGACAGAGCTAGGGTTTCAGAAGGGGACTTGGGAGAGGAGAGTGGGCCTCAGGGCCCAGTTCATTTTTTTTCACACACGCCCCTCACGTTTTTGGACAAACGTTGGGCCTGAGCCCAACACCACCTGCTAGCACACATCCCCAATTTCCACAGCAAACCCCCCTTTCGTGTAGTAACAAGAGCAGCTGGGCTGGGCCCAGTCTGCAGTTTTGTTTTTATTTGTTTTTTCTTGCATACCCCCTGTAACAGCATACCCCCTCCCCTTTTATTTTCTTTGTTTATTTTTTTATGTACTAGGTTTGTTAGGAAAAAAAAAAAAAAGCAGCAATAAAGAAAATATCAAAAGAAAAAGAATAAAGAGAAATAAAAGAAATATGAAAAAATATTCATAAGAAAATATTGTGAAAAAATAGAGAAAAATATTTGGAGAAATATGAAAAAATATGTTAAAGAGAAAAGGAGAAAAAGAGAAAAAATATTAAAGTAGGTTTAATATCTTTTTAAGCATTTTCTTTTAGGTCTTTCATAAGAATTATTTTACGACTTTTAGGATAGCTTAGAAGCCCATTTGTTAGGGGGCCATTTTCATTCGATTTTTTAAGATAGAATAGGATAGTGTTTCCTAGGAGATTTATTTCAATATTCAACCCATTGTAATCATTTTTCAGAAGATTAATAAAACGAGATTTGAGCTGTGGTCCGATAGTAGCCGAACTACAGCTGCTCTGATTCTTCGTACCAGACGAGGATATGTAGGCATAGGATGCGATATCCTAGCGAGCACACTAACGACTGACTTTTGTTCTCTCGCGGCTGTGCGATCGAGACTTTCCCGCTGACGACTAATTGAGTACCCCTTTTTCTCTCTTGCCCGAGTGCATTTGAGGCCAAGCCATAGTTTTGCCCATAGGTTCCCGACCCTGTGAAACCAGTTGTTTTTCTCACTGCTGTGTGAGAATGTTTGTTTAGCCGTAGTTAGTCTGAACTACGTAAAGCTCTGATCTTCCATCCAGTGGAAGTACGTAGGCACAAGACGCGAGGTCTTGGCGAGCCAATTTTCCCTGTAGTCCCGAACTACGTTGACTCTGACTTTCTCTCTCAAGAATACGTAGGCATAGAGTGCGACGCTCTATCGAGTCAATTCCCTTCCGTTTAGATTTAGCAGCCGTAGATAAGATTGTTTTGCATCCAGTAGACAACCCAAGCAAGCGTGGATCCCGTCGAGTACGACGGACGTGAGGGGTGCTAATACCTTCCCCTTGCGTAACCGACTCCCGAACCCAGGCTATGGTTGCGATGACCATACCTTTTCCCCGTTTTTTGCGAGGTTTACTTCGAGCGTTTCCTTTCCCGCTCTGAGGGATAAATAACGCACGGTGGCGACTCTTCTGTCAGCCGGCGCCGATTTTCGCAGTAGCGACAGCTGGCGACTCTGCTGGGGACTGCGATAGTTCCCCATGCATGTGGGATCCAACGTCCCCTTAAGAGAGTCAATCCTAACGCTTGTTTGCTTGTCTATTTTGGGGTTTTATTTATCGATATTATCTGTTGCTGTTGGGGTGTTACGGGTATTCTATGATTGAGATAAGCCGGACCTGGGCTCGAGTATGAGTATACACCTAGATATAGTTGCGGAGAAGTAGTAGACGAACCTGTCTGCTGAGCAGGCGCAGTTCCCTACGAAAATTCGCACTCGGACGAGGTTCTCGCAGAGGTGCTCCTTTCCGGTCCTGAGGATCTGAGAGGAGTCCAGACGTGAGGATTGTCGACTCTGGGAACCGATCAATTGGAAGTTAGCTAAGTGAGGCCTCTTCATGAGATGACGATGCCACTCCTTCTGGGAATCGTATCATTCCTCATGAAAGTCTGTGACGCTGACGACCGCATAGGATGCCGTACCTTGTCAGATATAGGTCCACACCTGTGAGTGGGGGGTTTTTTGTGCAGGAAACTTGACTTTCAACCTACCCGTTATATTGCTCTTCAGAGAACGTCTCCGTCAGCAGCGCAGCAGTATTCAGATTTTGTGTGGGGGGCTGTGGTCCCATTGTTTGCTGCATTTTGCATATCATATGCATATCAATGTTGCATTGCATATCATCCTCCAGCTAGCCAGAGTTCTGATCCAGCCTTTGTTTCCTGAAGGTGATTACCCGGAGTTTGGATTGAGCAGCTGTTGATTATCAGAAGACCTACCTAGGGGTTGAGTAGATTTGAGCAGAATCAAGCATTGAAGTCAGCTGAAGACTATTGGTAGCCATGTCTGAAGGCAATTTCCAGTCTCCTAACACCTTGACAGGGTTCACTATGGCGTCCAACCCTCTGTATGATTCCATGGAAGATTCCCCGCAAGTGAACAACGTTGCTGCAGACCAAGTTGTACAGCCTTCTGTTGAGAACCGAGATCGACATGAGCAGTTTGTTGCCCAGAATGAGCGTCCTCCTCCTGTCAACAATCAAGGTGTTGCTTTCCCTGTGATGAATTACCGAAGAGATATTCCAGCAGCTGGGATGGTAGATCCAAGAGCCCTTGACGATGGTAGAAGACTCCGAGTGTTGGAAGAGCAAATGAAAGCTTTGAAAGCCAAAGATGCTGTCAACCTAGATGCTGTAGGCATGTGTTTGGTTCCTGACCTGGTGTTGCCTTACAAGTTCAAAGTGCCGAAATTTGAGAAGTACACGGGAGATAGCTGTCCAAAGCTGCATTTGATGATGTTCTGTCGAAGAATGACTGCGTTTGCGCGAGATGATAAGTTGATGATCCATTGCTTTCAAGATAGTCTGACTGGGGCATCTTTGAGGTGGTATATGCAGTTAGAGAGGAATCAGATTCAGTCATGGATGGATTTAGCCAGAGCTTTTCTGAAGCAGTACGATTACAACCTAGACATTGCTCCTTATCGCATGCATTTGCAAGAGTTGTCTCAAGAGATCAATGAACCGATCAGGAAGTATGCTCAGAGATGGAGAGAATTTGCTGCTAGAGTGCGTCCCCCGCTGTTAGACCAAGAGCTGGCAAGCATGTTTGTGGATTCCCTACAATATCCGTACTTCAAAAGATTGCTCGGAATTCCGGCAAGTTTCTCTGACGTGGTAGCATTAGGAGAACGCCTTGAGTACTCCATAAGAATGGGGAAAATTCAGATTACTTCATATGATCAAGCTGGTGAAACTGAATACCCTTGTGACTATCAGAGTGAAGAAGAAGTTGTGATCAACTCAGTCATGCCAAAGGTTGAATATCCTCGAAGCGAATCAGTGAATTTTGTTGGTTCATCATCTTATCAGAGATCAGTACCTCCCGTGGCTTGTTATACTGAACAGACAGCCATGCCTGGGGCACCCCGTCAGGAATCTTATGTCGCTTCCATTGCAAATCAGCGAACTCGTGGCCGAGGTTATCAGAATCAGCGTCAGAATCAGAACCGACCTCGCAACAATTTGGAACGAAGGAAAGCTCCTTTTCACCCAGTGCCTATGCCGTATAGCCAGCTGCTACCGTCTTTGATCCAGAGTTCTTTGGTGGAACCTAAAGCTCTTAAGCCAGTTCCAGAACCTTACCCTCCTGGGTACAATCCCCACGTTCAGTGTGGTTATCATGGTGGCTCTCCGGGGCATTCAACCGAAGATTGTAAAGCATTTCAGGCGAAGGTACAGCAGTTGATTGATCAGGATCGCATTTCCTTTCGAGAAGGATTTCTGTTTGTTCATCCCTAACCGCTCAGCTGTCTAAGCTCGTGACTCAGAAAGGCGTTCCCCAGCAAAAGCCAGTAGTTCAGACAGGCAGGCCCCTCAGCAGTGGCAGTTCTCAAGCTTTTATATCATTTGCATTTGTAGTTTCTTTTCTGTTAGTTACTACCTGCTTTTTAACATTGTATGTTTTGAATGGTGATAATAATAAAGTGACTATGCATTTTTCTGAATTAATCATGTCGTTGTCGCTCATTTACTGCATTGCACTGACACTTGCATTCTTATTCACTCCACTTTATCGCTGTGACTAGCAAAGTTAGGAGGGAGGATGATGAAACTGAAACTCATAACTGATGATCGTATGCTTTCAGATAAGACCGTACCGATGACGTACAAGGCATTGTTTCAATCCCCCAAACACTGGAGATATAAGGAGTTAGTCCCTTGCCAACCACTTCGAGCCAGGAAGTAGAAGTTTTTTCGGACTTTTAAAACCCTCACATCTTAACCCGGGGCAGGGTAGTTGACAGTTAGCTTGACCGAGCATTCAAGTCTTGCAGAGGAGTGTTGTCTTTCAAGGACCAATCAGTTTATACCTTCAAAAGGTCAAATCTCACCAATCAGGAGTGAGACAGTTACAATCCTTTCGGAGCAATCAAGACAACCAGTGTCGCACGACTTTGTTCCAAAAGAAAGAAAGAAAGAAAGCCCGCTAAGTAAAAGGATGAGAAAGCTAATACTTAGGCAAAAATTAGGGCATCCCGCTGGACTTCAAAAGAAATCGGAAAAATCGAAAAGAACTCAAAATGAGTCAGTCCAGGCAAAAGTTAGGGAATCAAAAGAATGAAAAAGAAGGGATTAAAAAGAAATTTTCCCCAGCAAGTCACAAAGTCGTGTACACAGACACCGAAAGCGAAGAAGGAGTAACTGTCACTCTAGAAGAAAAGCTTGTGAATTCCTTAACTGTAGGTCTTACCATTCAACATACCTCTCGAAGAGGCGAGTGTTTGTGCCAAGTTAACTGAACCTTAGGATCGGAGATCATCACGTAGAAGGGGTGGGTACAAATCAAAATTTGAGCCAAATATCCTTTGTTTCACGAACCGTGAACCCGACCACGATACAACCCTTAAAAGACCTAATTGAGGTAGGGTTAGTCTGAAGCGCATTACGATAAGGTTGAATAACCTGACTCCTTCTTGACTTGCTAGTCACATCCTTGTTGTATTTTCACTGACCATGTAAGCACTGCGTTTGAACTTTGGTCCATTCGTCACTCTCAATCATATGCATGTAAATGAGTGACAGCTCAAACTTTTTCAAAATCTGCATAACCATTGCATTAAGGTTACCATTCGTAAACAGACGATTCTAATTGCAGGTTAGTAGTTGGCATGAAAGAAATTCCACCAGGGAGTAATCAAATAGGACTGAGTAATCCAGCAGTCTGAACCAGAATGGTGTATGTTGTGAAGCCTTGTGAATCAGGGGCATTATCTTCCAGTAAGTTCGGAATCAGTCAGTCTGAGGACAAGTCCCGAAGTTCCAGTTGAGCAGGGGCAGTTTGTTTGAGAAGCAGTTGATCAGAAGGAGTCTTCTCAAGACCCAATCAGGGGCAATTATGCAGAGCGCTGAGATTTGAAAGCAGATGCTTCCAATGGATAATCAGATCGGGTTGAGTCGCTAGAACGCTCATTCAGGGGCAAGTCATCGCAGAGAATGTTGAAATCAACTGGGTTGTTAGGTGTTTAATTGGAGATTGAATTCTTTTGTCGTGCAGATGTCGGGGCAAGTATTCTCGAAGTCTTCTCGTAGCAAGCTGTTCAGAGCAAGTATTCCCAAGAGTTAGATTGGGGCAAGTTGAATTGTACTGGGGCAAGTTGTGCACGCCAGTCTTTCTATCCCCAGCTGAGTGTACTGGGGCAAGTTGTTCAAACCAGTTTGTTTATCCCCAACCGGAGTGGAGTATCGGGGAATCATGTCAATACCCTTACCAAAAACCTGAACCTTTCAAATAAGAAGATCTTGTTGTCGTTGGATCATTATCCTGCAGTTTAAACCTGTTGCGTGTCAGTAACCAGTCGTTTCCAAAGTCCAGTTCTCGCCTGGCAAATCGGTAACCAGTTCTCGTCTGGCCCACCCTTCCGTAAGCATCAGTTCCCGTCCTGGTGCAGTTTATTGTAAGCAGCAGTTCCCGTCCTGGTGCAGTTTATTGTAAGCATCAGTTCCCGTGCAGTTTATTGGTAACCAATTCTCGTTCGGTCACCGTTTCTTCAAGTGTTATGCCAGTTCTCGCCTGGTGTACGTTAGCTTTCAGCCAGTTCTCGCCTGGTTGTCTATACCTCAGCTTGTTGTCCAGTCAGCCCGTCTGGTTCAAAAACACAAAAATCAATTTTCCTAACCTATTTTCCTATCAGTTCTCGCCTGGTAGTCTACCTTTGAATGCTAGTTCTCGTCTAATATTTTCCATTCCACTGTGTACATAGTCCGTGTTTACCATAAACCAAAAAAGAAACAAAAAACCTAAAAGAGATCTGACACAATATTTCCCAATGACTCGCATGTTGTCAGGTTCCCCGATACGAAGCTCGACAGATACAGTGCTCCGAGTAATATTTGGATTCCTCGCAGATATTGTCAAATCAGAATTGTTACTCTTCAGCAGATGAAAGTTGCTTATTATCCCCGGAAGAGTCGAGATTACCCCGTGTCAGAGTAGGATCAGGAGTATCTTCAGCAAATTAAGATTGATATCCTTGATAGTAGGAGCATTTCCAGCAGTGTGCTGCGCGTAATCAACCTCAGTTTAGGTCAATTCCCGCAGAGCGCAATCAGTTTCCAATGGTTTGAAGAAAGCATCCCCGAGCAGAGTTGTCTTTCTTTCCCCAGTGAAGCCGCCAAGCAGGGTTGCCTTCTCATTTCCCCAACAGGGCAGTTATCCCCAGCGGATTTGATTTCCCGTCTCCAGTATTTATTTTGCTGAGACAATTCTGTGACTTCAGGTCATCCCCAGTAGAGTTGACGTTTCCTTCGGCATTTATTTTGCCAAGTGGTTTTTAGACCTGGTGTTCTCTGGCAGCTCGAGCCTGCATTAGCATTTGCATATATAGTCATTGCATCTAACAAGCATATAGCATATCCATGCCGTCTGGGCCTCGCATTTTCAAACAAAACGCATAGCATTTACATGTCGTATAGGACATTGCATCATTTCAAGCATACGCATGTCGAAACATAGACCAAGATGGTTACCTAGTGGATTTCGAATTTGTTCACCTGCAGAGTTGTTTGGTTCAGCTTCTTGTCTTCCCCAGCGGAGTGATTCTTCATTTGGTTGTTACATCAGCATCGGAAAAAAACAACAACAACAACAACAAAGATTGACATATATCAGACTTCTGAAGCTGCCCCCTTCGTCAAAATAGGTGCCAGGCAGTTCCATTCAGAATTCCCCAGGAGAATTGTCCTCTAGTTCGCAGTGAACTGTGAGTTGACCAGATTTGATCCCATGAGAGAGATGGGAATCAAGGTGTTTGCTTTACGAAGCGTTATTTCAATACTTGTGGCGTCACACAGGTGTTGAAAAGGAGAAGAAAATTGTATCAGAAAATTGACCAGATGTTGCCGTGACAACCAAACTTCAGTTTATTGGAAGCTATTCCTCAAGCAGCTTTGCAGTATATTCCCGCGGTTGGCAAATTTCAGGGTTCCATTTGTATTCAACCGTCATCTACCTTGAATGTTTGAAGGCTGAGCGCTCTTCACCCATTCAGGTCGAAGCCGCTTGAATAGGGGCAGCTGTTGCACCCCAAAATTTGACCAACCGGGTCTCGTATTTGGTCCTATGTCTCGACGCATAATCGCATTCGCATCTGCATATCGCATACATTGCATTTTGCATTGATATTGATTTTATCAGGGATCACAGCTCTCGTCTCGTGTTTCAGGTGTTTTTGATCAGTAGAATTGATTTTTGGGTTATTTCGGTGCCCGTTTATTTTTACCGATTATTTTTGTGTCGTTCGGTGCTCATTTTGTCCCTCTGGGAATTATTGTGATTTTTCTGGATTTTATAGGATTTTTTAGGGTTCAAATAGATTTTTTAACCATTTTAGGATTTAATAGGATTTTTTAATAGTTTTAATTCTTTTTAAATAGATTTTAAATCATTTGTAGAATTTTTTAATAGAATTTAATAGCATTTTTCATATTTTTAGATAATATAGAATAATATAGATACCTCTAGAATATTAATTGAGTTTTAGATATAAAGAATATAGTTTTGTTTTTCATTTTATAATGATTTTTTTAAAATAGTTAATAGCTTTTTTAATCTTTTAATATAGATTTTCTCTTATTTTAAATAATATAGTTGTATTTTTTATAGAAGTTAAGGGAATTAACAGATTTTTTGTTATAGGTTTTAATAAGAAATTAATAGATTTCAAATCTTTTAGAATATTAATTGAATAGGTTTTTAGATGTAGATTTAATAGTTTATTAGTTTCTTAATAAATAGGATAGATATCATGTTCAGATTAGTGTGGTTTAATGAGTCATTAGCCTTTAAATTCTATATTAGGTAGTCCTTAATTGTCATTAGCTTGGTCTTTAGTTTTAATCAATTGGTCGTTAATCATTTGCATCAATTTTTAATTCTTTTGTGCAGTTTTTTTCAGTTTCTATTTGCAGATCCGTTGGGCCCAGTTCGCAGGTCAGAAGCCCAATTCGCACAGTCCAGACTCGTCCAAATAGTCCAGTTGCTTCCACCATTTTCCAGCAACTTCCAGAAGACTCCAGAAGCTTCCAACGCAGCTCAGCTATAAGAGCTTCACGCCACGTGTTGCGTCGAGGACGGACCCACGCTGCATCACTCCAGTACGCCACGTCGCCCTCAACCCTCTCTCACCGCCACGCATGGGGACACGCGTCCCACATGCAGAAACCCACTCCACCATCGTCACCACGTGGTGACCACACAGCATCCCACCGGAGAACGTCACCGGCCGGCCTGCATGGCCGGCGGCCGCCATAACCCTCACCGGCAAATTCCAACACGCCCAGAATCCGGTCACCTTCGTCCCCACCTCCCTAATCTTCATCTTCCTCCTCCAGATTCCGGCCAACCTGCAACCTCCATCTTCAAGTTCCTTCAACAAACTCCAGATTCAACCACGCCCTCAAGAACACGCATCAGTTCATTGAAACGTTTCCAGAAACCTCCATAACTTCTTCGTCGCCCATCATCCTCTTCCGATCACCATCAGCAATGTTCTCCGGCGAGGATCTCAAAACCCAGAACCATCCACCACGATCCCCAGATCGTCACCGCTTCAAGAACGCGTCTCCAGAAGAACTTCTAGAAGCATCATCTTCGTGTTTTTCCAGATCTCTCATCAACGTCATCAACAGATGAAGTCTCAAACACTGATCAAGCGTTCATCAAGAAGCATCGACTTCGTTAATAACAACATCTTCGATCTTCCTCCTCAACTTCACCCAGATCCTCTCAACATTCATCTTCAACCATCATCTAATCATCAACTGTAGACACTTTCTGGAGATTTCTTCAAATCTTCAGCATGCGAAGAACATCCTTTCAAGGTCCAAGATCTCTAGTCTTCAATCTTCATCCACAAGATCATCAAGAAAGCTCATCATCCCCAGAATCTTCCGTCAAGAGCATCGAATATCCTCCACATGCGATCCACTCCAGATCTTCAAGTTCATGTTTGAACGAAGGAGAAGATTGATAGAGAGAATGAGTTTGGGAGAAAGATTGAGAATGAGACTAAGGAACGATGCTTGAGAAGGAGAGGGAGAGGCTGAGAGTGAACAGCGTAGAAGTTGACGGCGGCGCTGATGAGAGAAGGGAGACAGAGCTAGGGTTTCAGAAGGGGACTTGGGAGAGGAGAGTGGGCCTCAGGGCCCAGTTCATTTTTTTTCACACACGCCCCTCACGTTTTTGGACAAACGTTGGGCCTGAGCCCAACACCACCTGCTAGCACACATCCCCAATTTCCACAGCAAACCCCCCTTTCGTGTAGTAACAAGAGCAGCTGGGCTGGGCCCAGTCTGCAGTTTTGTTTTTATTTGTTTTTTCTTGCATACCCCCTGTAACAGCATACCCCCTCCCCTTTTATTTTCTTTGTTTATTTTTTTATGTACTAGGTTTGTTAGGAAAAAAAAAAAAAAGCAGCAATAAAGAAAATATCAAAAGAAAAAGAATAAAGAGAAATAAAAGAAATATGAAAAAATATTCATAAGAAAATATTGTGAAAAAATAGAGAAAAATATTTGGAGAAATATGAAAAAATATGTTAAAGAGAAAAGGAGAAAAAGAGAAAAAATATTAAAGTAGGTTTAATATCTTTTTAAGCATTTTCTTTTAGGTCTTTCATAAGAATTATTTTACGACTTTTAGGATAGCTTAGAAGCCCATTTGTTAGGGGGCCATTTTCATTCGATTTTTTAAGATAGAATAGGATAGTGTTTCCTAGGAGATTTATTTCAATATTCAACCCATTGTAATCATTTTTCAGAAGATTAATAAAACGAGATTTGAGCTGTGGTCCGATAGTAGCCGAACTACAGCTGCTCTGATTCTTCGTACCAGACGAGGATATGTAGGCATAGGATGCGATATCCTAGCGAGCACACTAACGACTGACTTTTGTTCTCTCGCGGCTGTGCGATCGAGACTTTCCCGCTGACGACTAATTGAGTACCCCTTTTTCTCTCTTGCCCGAGTGCATTTGAGGCCAAGCCATAGTTTTGCCCATAGGTTCCCGACCCTGTGAAACCAGTTGTTTTTCTCACTGCTGTGTGAGAATGTTTGTTTAGCCGTAGTTAGTCTGAACTACGTAAAGCTCTGATCTTCCATCCAGTGGAAGTACGTAGGCACAAGACGCGAGGTCTTGGCGAGCCAATTTTCCCTGTAGTCCCGAACTACGTTGACTCTGACTTTCTCTCTCGAGAATACGTAGGCATAGAGTGCGACGCTCTATCGAGTCAATTCCCTTCCGTTTAGATTTAGCAGCCGTAGATAAGATTGTTTTGCATCCAGTAGACAACCCAAGCAAGCGTGGATCCCGTCGAGTACGACGGACGTGAGGGGTGCTAATACCTTCCCCTTGCGTAACCGACTCCCGAACCCAGGCTATGGTTGCGATGACCATACCTTTTCCCCGTTTTTTGCGAGGTTTACTTCGAGCGTTTCCTTTCCCGCTCTGAGGGATAAATAACGCACGGTGGCGACTCTTCTGTCAGCCGGCGCCGATTTTCGCAGTAGCGACAATGAGGAATACAAAAGTGTTTGATCCTTGAATGGGACACTCCTCTTGAAATTTGAATGCCCGATCAAATTAACTGATAACTATCCTGCCCCTGGGTTAGATGTGAGAGTTTTTTTCATATGAAAAGAAACTCCTACATCAAGGTTCAAAGGGGTCAACGAGGGTTTATCTCCCTTATATCTCTGGTGTTTAGGGATTTGAAATAATGCATGTACATCGTCAGCAAGGTTTTATCCAAAAGCATACAACCAGAGATTTTGCATTTTTACTTCATCATCCTCCCTCCAAGAGTTTAAGCAAGAAGTTGGTATTGCAATGCACAGAAATATTTATATGAGTGAATACAAATAGAATATTTCAATTAAAACATACTCATTGCATTAAGATCATTATTCTAAAACAAACAAGTTTTTACATGCAAACAAAGCATTAACAAACAATGAAAAAATACAAATGAAAATACTATAAAGAAACTGATGATTGCCATTGTTGAAGAGGCTTGACTCTGCCTGGACTTATTGTTTATGAAGATGCATTTGCAACCATGGTGCTCACTTGAGAAAGGAGGCTTCAATTAATATGCAGACCATCTACAATGAATGTGATGGCCTCTGAGTCGATTAGATCTTGCACCTTGTGCTTTAACACATTGCAATCTTCAATTGAATGACCTGGTGTTTTCGAGTGATACTCATATATAGCATCCAATTCATAACCATGAGGAATAAGGTCTGGAACAAGCTTGACCTCTCTTAGTTGAACCAAAGAACCTTCGAGCAAACGAGCGAGAAACTTCCTATGAGGAATACGAATTGGATCGAACCTTCTCTCAGGCCTTCTTGATCTCTGTTGTCTCTGTTGCTGAGGAGCATAAGGTTGTTGCTATTAAACATGTTGTTGAGCAGTTGGAATAGATACAACATTAGTTTCTTCTTCCTTCCTCTTGGGGAACCCAGCATAAGGTTTCTTTGCATCTTCAGAGGAACCAGCAACAACTTGAATCTTTCCTATTTTGATGTTGCTTTCGACTCTTTCTCCAGCCCTTACTAGATTTGAGAAACCGACAAAAGTACTACCAACCAACCTGTCGTAGTAGGGACCTTATAAAGTGCTCATGAACATGTCCACCAGCTCTTTTTCCATCATAGGAGGTTGAACTCGGGCAGCCAATTCACGCCATCTTTGGGCATACTCTTTGAAGCTTTCATTTTGTACTTGTGCAAGACTCTGCAGCTGAGTCCTATTAGGAGCCATGTTTGTGTTGTACTGGTAGTGCTTAACAAATGCCTCAGCAAGTTCCCACCAACTGCGGATATGAGTCCTCTCTAGTTGCATATACCACTCAAAGGATGCCCCAGCTAGGTTATCTTGAAAAAAATGCATCAACAACTTCTCATCATCCGAATACGCAGACATTTTCCTGAAATATGCTCTAATGTGAGTCTTAGGACAGGTGGTTCCCTTGTACTTATCGAAAACAGGCACTCTGAAATTTGGAGGAATTTTTGCACCCGGTACCAAACCCAAGTCAACCATATCAATACCCAAAGCATTTAAGTTCTCCACGACCTTCATTCTCTCTACGAGCATACGAAACTTCTTTTCCGCCTCGGTAGGAAAACTCATCTCAGCGTCGTAAAACTGTTCATCCTGATTGTCCATCTCCCAGCGAGCAACAGAAATCCTAGCAGCCCTTCTCCTCTATTGACCTATAGGAGGGGGTGGTGGAGGATCAGTACATGGAAGATTCACATCTCCGCCTGAAGGATTACCACTAGCAACATTCTCATTTCTAGCCTCTAGGATAACTACAGTCGGCCTGCAGATAAGTACCCTCAGTTCCTCTTGATGCTGAGCCATACCTTGCATTACTTCCATGAACTGAGCCATACGAGTCTGAACTTCCAACAATTCTGATTGTACCTGATCCATGATTCGCCTCTGGTTGCTTCGAGTTGCATAGTGGTGAGAAGTCAGGTTTGCAATTCTGAAGAGAAGACCAAGTCAGAATAAGAACCCTCATCCTTGAATACCTGTTATGAATGCATGTATGCATGAGGGTATGCAAATGTTATATTCAATTATTTCCAAGGAATCTACCTGCTTTGATTCAAGTTTTTCATAAAAGAACCACCAGGAAAAGATAGATATCTCAACTACGAGACCCAAAGTTAATATCCTTGGAAATACAAGAACATGTATGTCAGAATGCAAACATGTTATGATGATACAGATGTAGAGACATGGGATTAACGCTTCCACAAATATTCTGAATAATTGTTGTGCTGCTGATGGAATAAGTTCAAAGGTCTGCTCTGACGAGAAAACCAGAATATCATAGTACCAGAATACTAGGTTCATAAGTCCATGCTGATAAGAAAACTAGAAAACCAGGTAGGTTGAAAGTCAAGGTATCCTGCAAAACCCATCCCCTCTCGCATATGGATTCTAGTCTTGGATACGGCATCCTAGAAGGTCCTCAGTCTCACGGGCTCTCAGGTTGAGAAATGATAATGCATTTTCCATTTCTGGTTTGGCATTATCACCCCTCAAGGAGGCCTTCACTGATTTCCCATGAATGGTCTCTAGAGTCATAAGTCCTCAAGGGAACACTCTAGCTACTGTATAGGCATACAAGACAGAGCATCTCCCAAGAAAACCTCGTCTAAATGCAAATATCATATCAACGGTACGCATCAAGAACTACGTATGCCAACACAAGTCCACTTTAATCCTATGTGCGTACTCAAGCCTGGGTACTGGGCTTTTCTCTCGTGGGACAATCCCACCCAACAACACAGCAACAACACTACAATATGGCAGCAATAATCAAATGCAAATAATGCAAGACAAATGCAATAATATACAAAAAATAAAGCAAACAAATGCATATAGGTAAACACCTAATGAACGAAAACAGACAAGCACTACGATTTACTCACATAGGGAACTAGAGTCCCCAGCTATCGCAACGTGAAAAACAGAGTCACCACTGAATGTTATTCATCCCAACAAGGGAAAGGAAACGATCGAAAAAACCTAAAAAGGGAAAAGACATGGTCTCACAACCAAATCCTGCGTTCATGAGTCGATTACGTGAGAGGAAGGTATTAGCACCCCCTCGCGCCCATTGTACTCGACAGAATCCACTCTTGTTGTTCTAATCAAAGGGTGTGTTTATCTAAAACTTACTTGCTAACAGAAACAAAAAGGGAGACACAAAAAGAAGACTTGATAGGACTTCGCCATCCTAGGCATACGTATTCCCTCGTGCAATGGGAAAGTCAGAGTCAACATAGTTCGGAGGACTACGGGTGATGGGCAAAGGTTGGTCACTAAGACTTCTCCGTCTTGTGCCTACATATTCTCATCTGGTATGAGAAATCAGAGCGTCCGTAGTTAGTGGGACTACAGGTTGCTTAGTGTCTT
Source organism: Lathyrus sativus (assembly GCA_963859935.3). NCBI lineage: Eukaryota > Viridiplantae > Streptophyta > Magnoliopsida > Fabales > Fabaceae > Lathyrus > Lathyrus sativus. The sequence continues at coordinate 319,037,933 of OZ012740.1, read as the reverse complement.
TTATGAGCGAAGCTAAGTTTGCATTCCAATAGTTACGGACGATGCCTGTTTGCGGTAGAACGGAAATAACATGGCCTTTCTGAAAAAGGTTTGAAAGAAAATCCCGAAGGACAAACTGATTTGCATTTGTTCAAGTGTTTTAAAGAAGTGAATTGACTTTATTTGGGATGCACATTGCACTAAAGTCCATGACATAGGATAGAATACTTCGCGCTAACGGTCCAAGCGTCTCGCGCATAAAGTACCCTAGGATGAGGTTAGAAATTCTTCTGCTCACCTTTTCCCATGTGCTTAAGGCTTGTGGTGCACAATGTACATCATATTTATTCAGTGTTTTGACTATGTTTAAGAGATAAGAGAAAGACGCACAGAAAGTCTAAGGGGAACTAGGTCCTACATGTTATCATGCAAAGTTGTCCTAAGGTTGGGTTGCAAAAGGAATCTCTATCCTAATGTTAGCATGCAATGATGGACCTAAAGTTGAGGTTAAAAAGGGAGCTACCTTAATATTATCATGTATGGATTAACACCTAATGTCTATCCTACTCCAAGCTTAATAAAAAAAATTAAGTTGTACTAGGAGGCCTTAAGGGAACATGCAAAGGCAAACCAAAACCAAGAAAATAAACCAAACACAGCAGCAACAACAACGCTTCAACTCAGCACATCGATAAATTCCAGCAATAGCATAGCACAACATTTAGCAGTATGCATTTCTAGAACAAAATAGGCGTAAAATGCAGCAAATAGAATAAATACATTTTACAGCACGTGTTTAACACAAAAGAAATGTATACAGTAGCATCCAAAGCATTCAAATAGCATCAAGCATAGGTGAACATGTGACATCACAACATCGGATTAAGCACGCATCCAAGATTAAATAATTAACAATGAACATGTTCAACAACCGAGCATAAACATGCATTCAAAGAAATGAGCAAAAACATGCCTCCACATTTAAACAAGCTCATATGAATTGCAAGGATTTAGTATGAGCATGTATCAAGAAATATCAATTAATGAACATGTATCAACAATTAGGCATGAGAAAGTTTCAACCATATTACACACTTGAGCATTCAACAAGAACAACATGAATATTCATCAACAATCAAGCATCTCAAACAAACACACATTTTTCAAATCGAAAGCAAACATGAGCATGTATTATGAATCAAGAAAATTGAGCATCAAGAGCAAGCCAACAAGTATGAACAAGCAAGCCACGTGAAGAATGCATCACAATTAGTCATGAACATGAATCATGAAAATCAATGTGTCGCGGGTCCAAGAATCACATACATGCTGCAAAATGAAGTGAAATAGCTCAATAAAACTCCACAAATATGTATCATAAAAGTCCATGAGGTTTAGAAGTGGAAAGAAATCAAAACAAACTTGAAAATGCACAAAAATCACATTTTGCGTCAGTGTTAATCGATTAACCATTTGCAAGGCAAAAGTGGCTAATCAATTAACCCTTTGAAACTAAAAAAAACACCTAAAATAGACTGGTTAATCGATTAACCAGTTTTACCTTGCAACTGGTTAATCGACTAACACTGCACCAAAAACAGAAAATTAGCATTTCAAAAGCACTTTCAGCAGCATCTCAATTATCCAATCATCCACATGAATAAGCATACAATTGTACATGAAAATTACATCAAATATCAGTAATCAAACATCAATTGAATCCGTAAAACAACAAGATCAATAATTAAATCAATCAATGGACCAATTCACATAAAAAAATCAATGGATCTACATTATGAAATGCAAAATTAAGCCAAATCAAAGCAAGATATGAAAATTACCAATCTACAAAGCTGAGATTAGCTTTGGTGAATGTTGTCAAACTGAAATTGATGAATCAATGCACAAAAACTAGAGATCTATGAAGCTTTAACAACAAAAGTTGAAGATCCAACCAATAATCCAAAAATAAGCAAAAATCTCTTCAAGAAGTGATTCCAAAACTTGATCAAGATCCAAATAAGTTGCAACTTCAGAATTGAACAATGGGTGATGATGTAGTGTAGGTTTAACTCAAGGGTTCAAAAATTGAAATGTACAATTTGTGAAGCTTTTTGGTTATGGAGCTTTGGTGAGGGTTTTAGAATGAGAGAAAAGTTGAGAGAATTGGAATGAGAAGTGTAGTGAAATCAGAAAAATGAGTGAAGTTATGTGAGGTTTGGAGAAAATTAGCTTAAATAAGCTCTAGGTTAGGAGTGTAAATGAGGTTTGGAGTGAGGGTTAGAATTTTGGTTTGGGATTAGGAAAGGAATTATTTGAATTTTGGGAGGGAAGTGAAATTTGTTAGTTCTTGATTGGCAGGTATTTTGGTAAAACTAGAAGTAATCACAAGATGTCCTACAGGATATCATGACATCTGTCTGTCAGAATTAGCAGGTTGTTTTGTGACTTGTAATAGGTTTTCTCATGATGTCAAACAAGATGTCTTGACACTCATGATCTAAACATTCTGTATGAATGTACGCATGAGCATATCTTTTTGTGCAAGCTGGCTGCACTTGTCTGATGTGGAAACTGCGTGTTTTCTAGTGTATTAATGAAGGCGTTTCTGATGCACTTTCTGTGGATCAGATGGGATTTGATTTGGATTTAATATCAGGAGATTAATTAAAGATTTGAAGATTGATATGATTGGATTTGATTGGTCAAATCAAATATGAATGATTGTTGCTGTTTATGAAGATTGTTGTTGTTACTTTTGGCACAGCCCAAGCCCATTGTGCATTACTATTTAAGGAGGCTGGAACCCTAGCTTGAAGATCAGCAAAGCGAGGATTAGAAAGTGTGTGCATCTGTTTAAGGTTTAGGCTTCGTGTGTGTTAGTTTTGTGAGCCATTCACTCATTGTTTAATGTGTGAATTGGACTAGTTTGTTAATTGTTAATTGTTCACTCAAAGCTTTTAAGCAAGAGTGTATTGTACTTGATTGAAGCTTTTAAGCAAGATCAAGTTGTAACTTTGAAGAGTGTCTTATAAAGTCTTCTTTGTGTATTGACTGTTATTACTGCTGTGATTGAGGGGGAGTGAGAGGTGTCTCTTGTCTAGTGGGTTCTAGGTAGAAATTGCATTGGGTAGAGATTAAGTGAGGAGTTGTAAACTGGGAGTTTAGCTCTAAATTAATTCTACTAATATTGAATTTCCTCCCTGGCTTGGTAGCCCCCAGATGCAGGTGTGTTTCACCGAACTGGGTTAATAATTACTGTGTCACTTTATCTGTTATTTGTCTAGCTGTTTTCTTTGTTCTTGACAAACAGATATTTGTGTCGTGGACATCTCCTTCGACATCTAATATCTGATACCAGAATTTCAATTGGTATCAGAGCCTGGTTTTGGGTGAGATCTAGGGACGTTACTTTCTGGTACCATGGACAAAGAAGGAGGATTTGTGAATAGACCACCTGTTCTGGATGGGAACAATTATGACTACTAGAAACCTAGGATGGTTGCTTTCTTAAAATCTTTGGAAAGCAAAGCTTGGAAAGCTGTTATAAAGGGATGGGAACATCCTGTTATTATTGATAAAGATGTAAAGGCTACATCTGATTTAAAACCTGAGGAAGAATGGACAAAGGAAGAAGATGATCTGGCTCTGGGAAACTCCAAGGCCTTGAATGCCTTGATCAATGGAATTGATAGGAACATATTTAGGTTAGTTAACAACTGTGTTGTTGTTAAGGAAGCATGGGAGATTCTAAAGACTACTCATGAAGGCACATCAAAGGTAAAAATGTCTAGACTTCAACTTCTCACTACTAAGTTTGAAAACCTGAGAATGAAAGATGATGAGAGCATACATGACTTTCATATGAATATTCTTGAGATTGCCAATGCTTCAAGTGCTCTTAGTGAAAATATGTCTGAAGAAAAGCTGGTAAGAAAGATCCTCAGATCTCTTCCAAAGAGATTTGACATGAAAGTAACTGCTATAGAAGAAGCTCAAGACATTTTTAAAATGAGAGTTGATTAACTCATTGGGTCTCTTTTAACTTTTGAAGTAGGAATTGGTGACAAAACTGACAAGAAAAAAAGCATAGCCTTGTCTCAAATATTGAAGGAAGAGAAGATGAATCTGATGAGGATACAAATCTCTCAAATGCCATAGTTATGCTAGAAAGACAATTCAACAAGATTGTGAAAAAAATGGACACTAGACTAAATGCCAAGAACATCTCTCTTAACATCGATAAGTCACATGATACAGAAAGAAGAACTAGGACTGAAGAAAAACCTATGAACAGAAAAAGGATAAAGTGTCATGGGTGTGAAGGCTTTGGTCATATCATATCTGAATGCCCAACCTACCTCAAGAAACATGAGAAAGGTCTAGCTGTTTCATGGACAGATGAAGACTCTGACAGTGATATTGAAGAAGAATCTGCCAAACATATAACTGCCTTAACTATAAGATATGAATCTGATGGAGATTCCAATGAAGATGAACTAACTTTCAAAGAAGAACTATGCCTCAGAAGTGAAGAAGTTTTCCAACAAGGTGAAAAACAGAAGAAACACCATCAAGCTAAAGACTGAAAGGGAGGAACACCTGACAATTATCAAGGATTTGAGAGAGGAAGTTACTCAACTAACTTCTCAACTTGACCAACTGGAAAAATCTATTAGAATGATGAACAGTGGTACCAAAACTTTGGAAGAGATTCTTATATCTGGAAAAAGATCAGGAGACAAGACTGGGTTAGGATTCCATGAAGGCATCAACTTTGCCTCTCACTACAAACCTTCTGGATCAAAGCAAGTGATATTCCAACAAATGTCTCAACATCACGACAGTAAACAAACCAGCCAACCAAGGAAGTTCCAAAGATGGAGATGCCATCACTATGGACGCTTTGGTCACATAAAGAAATTTTGTTTCAAACTGCATGGATATCCAAACTCTACAACTCAAACAAAACTTAACCACAACTTTCTCCCTTCCAAGAAGAATTGGATTCCCAAGGGGTCTGCCACTAAACAATGAGTATCTAAAACTGGTATTACTTGCCTCATTGCTCATATGTCCCTAAAGGTTTCTGCTAAGGAAGATTGGTACTTTGACAGTGGGTGCTCAACACACATGACTGGAATTGAAAATCTGCTGGTTAACATTAAACCTCACTCAACCAGCTATGTTACCTTTGGAGATGGGGCTAAAGATGAAATAAAGGGGGTTGGTAAGTTAAACTGCTCAGGAACATCTGACCTGGACAATGTTCTGTTAGTCAAAGGGTTAACTGCTAATCTGATCAGCATTAGTCAACTATGTGATCAAGGTCTAAGTATCAACTTCACCAAACTTGAGTGTTTAGTTACCAATGATAAAGGATAACTAATCATGAAAGGAGTCAGATCAAAGGACAATTGTTATCTATGGGCCTCTCAGGACTTGAAGTGTGCCCTTGCCAAAGAAGATGAAGTAAGACTGTGGCACCAGAAACTTGGACATTTGCATCTCAAAGGAATGAAGAAGATCATATCTATGGAAGCTGTCAGAGGTATGCCTAACCTAAAAATTGAAGAAGGAAAAATTTGTGGTGAATGCCAAATAGGGAAACAAACAAGGATGTCTCATCAAAGGATCCAACATCTCACCACTTCTAAGGTGCTGGAACTTTTTCACATGGACTTAATGGGACCTATGCAGGTGGAAAGTCTTGGTGGAAAGAAGTATGCTTATGTGGTTGTGGATGATTTTTCAAGATACACCTGGGAGAAGTTTATACGAGAAAATCTGAAGTATTTGATGTTTTTCAAGAACTGTATCAGAAACTTCAAAGAGAAAAAGAAAGTAAAATTGTCGGAATAAGAAGTGATCATGGGAAGGAATTTGAAAACCAGAAGTTTGCTGAATTTTGTTCCACTGAAGGAATTAACCAAGAATTCTCTTCTCCTATTACCCCTCAACAAAATGGAGTTGTGGAAAGAAAGAATAGAACCATCCAAGAATCAGCTAGAGCAATAATCCATGCTAAGAAACTACCTTATCATTTCTGGGTTGAAGCCATGAACACTGCCTGCTATGTGTACAACATAGTGACCTTAAGAACAGGAACTATGACCACTCTGTATGAAATTTGGAAAGGAAGAAAACCTACTGTTAAATACTTTCATGTGTTTGGTAGCAAGTGCTACATTCTCTCTGATCGTGACCATAGAAGAAAGATGGATCCTAAGAGTGATGAAGGGATATTCTTGGGCTATTCTACCAACAACAGATCCTATAGAGTATTTAACTACAAGACTAATACAATGATGGAATATATCAATGTTGTCATAGATGACACGCATAAGGAAACTGATGTCCCAGAAGATGTCGGAACATCATTTGATATCTCAGATGAATCTGAAGAAAACAATGACATTAATCCCACCATCACTGAGGCTGAACCTGCTAATAAAGGACCTTCCATCAGAATTCAAAAATACCACCCTATTGATCTTACCATAGGTGATCCAAACAAAGGGGTAACCACTAGATCTAGAGAAATTGTCTCAAGCTCCTGCTTTGTGTCAAAGATTGAACCTAAGAACATCAAGGAAGCTTTAACTGATGAATTCTGGATAAATTCCATGCAAGAGGAATTGGGGGAATTCAAGAGGAATAAAGTTTGGGATCTTGTGCCAAGGCCTGAAGGAACAAATGTGATTGGAACCAAATGGGTTTATAAGAATAAAACTGATGAAAAGGGAGTGGTCACTAGGAACAAAGCCAGGTTGGTTTATCAAGGATATACTCAGATTGAAGGGATTAATTTTGATGAAACCTTTGCTCCTGTAGCTAGACTTGAATCCATCAGACTTCTTCTGGGAGTTGCCTACATTCTGAAAATCAAGCTGCTTCAAATGGATGTCAAAATTGCCTTTTTAAATGGTTACCTAAGTGAAGAAGTCTATGTTGAATAGCCTAAAGGATTTGTTGATCCAACCTTTCCTAATCATGTCTTCAAGCTGAAAAAGGCCTTGTATGGCCTAAAGCAAGCCCCTAGAGCTTGGTATGAAAGACTAACTAAGTTTCTTGTTAAGAATGGATATAGAAAAGGTGGGATAGATAAGACCTTATTTATCAAGGAAGAAGAGGGAAAACTCATGATTGCCCAAATCTATGTTGATGACATTGTCTTTGGTGGGATGTTAGAAGAGATGGTTCAACATTTTATGCAGAAAATGCAATCTAAATTTGAAATGAGCCTTGTTGGGGAATTAACATACTTTCTTGGTCTTCAAGTTAAACAGATGGAAGAATCTGTATTTCTATCTCAAAGTAAGTATGCCAAGAACATTGTTAAGAAGTTTGGAATGGAAAATGCCAGCCAAAAAAGAACTCCTGCACCAACCCATCTAAAACTGTCCAAAGATGAAAAAGGAGTTAATATGGATCAAAGTCTACACAGAAGCATGATAGGGAGCTTGTTATATCTTACAGCAAGCAGACCTGACAATGCTTTTGCTGTGGGAGTTTGTGTCAGATATCAAGCTGAACCCAAGATGAGCCACATTAATCAAGTCAAGAGAATTATTAAGTATATCAATGGAACAAGTGAGTATGGGATGTTGTACACTCATGGATCTGGATGTGTGTTGTCTGGATATTGTGATACTGATTGAGCTAGAAGTGTTGATGATAGGAAGAGCACATCTGGAGGCTGCTTCTTTTTGGGAAACAACCTCATCTCTTGGTTTAGCAAGAAACAGAACTGTGTATCCCTGTCTACTGCAGAAGCAGAATACATAGCTGCTGGGAGTAGCTGTTCCCAACTTGTATGGATGAAGTAGATGCTTACAGAGTATAATGTCATGCAAGATGTCATGACATTATACTGTGATAATATGAGTGCTATAAATATCTCCAAAAATCCTACCCAACATAGTAAAACTAAGCATATTGATTTTAGGCACCATTTTATTAGGGAGCTTGTTGAAAGAAAAATCGTTACTCTTGAGCATGTTACTACAACAAATCAATTGGCTGATATCTTTACCAAAGCTTTGGATGTTAATCAATTTGAGACTTTGAGAGGAAAGTTAGGAATTTGTATTTATGAGGACTTATAGCAATTACTGCCAAGAGGGAGTTTTGAGTTTAAAAGAAGTTTTTTTTTTAAAAATAAACATGTTCCAACATCCTTCTTTAATGCATTGCACGCCTTTGACCACTAAAGCTCATTATCCCACACAAATCTTTCCCTCTAACCGCACCTACAATTCCCACACCCTCCACTTTTCAGAATACCTCTCAACCCTTACACTTTTCCTCTCTCAACAACAAGATGTCTCCCAAACTCGATGCTTTCTAAACTAATGCCAACCCTAACCCCTTTGAAGATGCTCCTGAAGTGGCACCTCCTCATGCAGAAAAATCCCAACAACAATCCAAAGGTAAACCTTCTGATTCCTCTGCTGACAACATTACTAGAATGAAAACAAGGAAGGCTCTGCATATGTTGACAGATCCATTAGGGAACTTGTCACTAAGATTCTCCAGAAAGGTCGTGTTGTGCATGGTATTTCCACCCCTCTTTCTTGCATAGATCCATCCCCTAGTTCTAATAATGCTAGTGGAAAAGATAGTAAGGCTGGGTCTGGGGAGGAGTCTGAAGATGATGATTAAGATGTCCCAACTGATGTTGAAGATATTGGCTCCAGTTCTGTTTTTGAGGATGAGGATTAAGCTACCTGTTGTGATGTTTTGCTGTTTGTTTTATGTGTTTGAATTTGATTTTGGCTTTTGGTTTTTGGCTAGGCTGTTGGTATTGTTGTCTGCCTTGGCAGAATAGACTGTTTTTGTTGCTCTTCATGAGCCTTTTGGGTTGTAATATTTTTTTGGGGCCTCCATACCCTTAACATGTTTATTTCTACTGCTCTGATCAATGATATTTATTAGTTTATGATCTTAAATTTGTGTCTAAAAAGGGGGAGAAGATTGGTGATATACTATATACAACTTGGTATATATCTCTAACAGGTGTAGCTGGTTAGAAGTTGGACGACTTGCTGGATAAGGTGTATGCTTTGTTGGATATGCTGGTTTTTGTATAGCAGGTGTGAAGATGGTGGCTGCTGCTCTGATGTGTTTGACAGGACGATGTTGATCCTACTAAATGTGTGTTTGTTCCTCTTGGGACTTTTGCATACTACATATCAGGTTGCTGATTGTTGTAGTAGCTTAGTTGTTTGTTGTCTGTGTTTTGGGTTGTTGTGTGCTTTTCAGGTTGCTGAAAGAATGTGTTTGTGGGCTGCTTTGGTGTTTTTCTTGGGTTGTTGATCTGATTGCATCTCCTTGATATGGAGTTTTTTTTTTCTGCTGTGTTGTACTCTTGTGATTTATTTTAGCCAAAATTTGCCAAAGGGGGAGTTTGTTAGTTCTTGATTGGCAAGTATTTTGGTAAAACTAGAAGTAGTCACAAGATGTCCTACAGGATGTCGTGACATCTGTCTGTCAGGATTAGCAGGTTATTTTGTGACTTGTAACAGGTTTTCTCATGATGTCAAACAAGATGTCTTGACACTCATGATCTAAACATTATGTATGAATGTATGTGTGAGCATATCTTTTTGTGCAAGCTGGCTGCACTTGTCTGATGTGGAAACTGCGTGTTTTCTAGTGTATTAATGAAGGCGTTTCTGATGCACTTTTTGTGGATCAGATGGGATTTGATTTGGATTTAATATCAGGAGATTAATTGAAGATTTGAAGATTTATATAATTGGATTTGATTGGTCAAATCAAATCTGAATGATTGTTGCTGTTTATGAAGATTGCTGCTGTTACTTTTGGCACAGCCCAAGCCTATTGTGCATTACTATTTAAGGAGGCTGGAACCCTAGCTTAAAGATCAGCAAAGCGAGGATTAGAAAGTGTGTGCATCTGTTTAAGGTTTAGGCTTCGTGTGTGTTAGTTTTGTGAGCCATTCACTCATTGTTTAATGTGTGAATTGGACTAGTTTGCTAATTGTTAATTGTTCACTCAAAGGTTTTAAGCAAGAGTGTATTATACTTGATTGAAGCTTTTAAGCGAGATCAAGTTGTGACTTTAAAGAGTGTCTTCTAAAGTCTTCTTTGTGTATTAATTATTATCACTGCTGTGATTGAAGGGGAGCGAGAGGTGTCTCTTGTCTAGTGGGTTCTAGGAAGAAATTGCATTGGGTAGAGATTAAGTGAGGAGTTGTAAACTGGGAGTTTAGCTCTAAATTAATTTTACTGATAGTGAATTTTCTCCCTGGCTTGGTAGCCCCCAGATGTAGGTGTGTTTCACCGAACTGGGTTAACAATTACTGTGTCTCTTTATCTGTTATTTGTCCAGCTGTTTTCTTTGTTCTTGACAAACAGATATTTGTGTCATGGACATCTCCTTCAACATCTAATATCTGATACCAAAATTTCAAAATTAATTTGGAAAATAAATCAAATTTTGAAAGCATTCTAGATCCTTCTACTGATGTAAATGTGGATTCAAGAGATCGAAATGGGATTACAACTGCTACAGTGCGGAAAATTGAAGTTTCTAGGAAAAAATACACGTGTTAATCGATTAACCATTTTCTAGGCAAAATAGGTTAATCTATTAACAACCAAAATTTGAATTTTGGCGCCTTTTGGTGGGAAGGTTTGAAAAACCACCTGTTGCCACTTGTTCTGAGTCCTGTTTTGCCTTTGAAACTTGCCATTTGATATTGTAACTGAATCATGCCTGAAATAAACTGTGAATTCTCTTTGGCACTCAAAATAACTTGCTGGAAAAGAATGGCCTGGTACCAAATCACCGAGCAAAATAAATGTCGGAGCCTCTGATACTTCTTGCTTAAAAACTTGAAATAAAAAGAAGTCCTGAGCCATAAGAACAAAGTGATCCCATGTCTTAAGCACTCAATGTAATGCATGGTTGACTATTACGACCTAATGAAAATGCAAATGAATGCGAAGCGAAAGCCAATTAGGGTTAGAAACGAGAGGGCAAATTTTGGGGTGCTACACTACCGTCTCATCATAAAACACTCACATGACACGCGTCCCACAATATTTATCACCATTAATGTTGTAGAGTAACCATTCCACTTCATTCACCTATAAAATAGTGAAAACCACCATTTCACACCTTTCACTCTTTGAACTCTCTCAAGCGTATTTCCTCAAATCTTCATCTCTTTTAAATCTTCTTTCTGCAAACCCACTACAACAATGGCTTCTTAATCAAAAATCTCTAAAGAGATAAGCAAAAACACCAAAGAGTCCAAGAAATCCAAAGAACTAGCTCCAGTCCATAGAATATTGAGTCCAAATGTGGTACGCAACCAACAATATATCCCTGAACCTCCAAGCGAAGAGGAGAAACACATGATATATCAATCACATGTACTCATTCTCGTTCTTGTTTCTAGTAAGACCAATTCAATGTTAGGTCCTCTCTGTCATACCCCAATTTGTCCTACCTTTTTACCTTCATCTGTACATCTATCCATCAACAATTATTAAAAAAAATCAAAAAATATATGTTATTTTCTTGTTGCCTAAATCTGTGCTACATTTGAGGGCATCCAGTCAGGAGTGTGTGGGCTCAATGGTGGCTGAGAATTGGTTAGATCTACCCTATTCTTAGTTATACCAATTGGTTTTAAGACGATGATTTGGGTTTGATTGGTTCATACGGTGGGAGTCAGAGACCCCAATTAGGGTGCCAGTTACAAATATTTGAATCAAGATATCAGGTTATGCTGAGTCCAGATATTTCATGTTGAGGGATCATGTGAAACCTATATTTTTCAATTGAGGATTTTGGGTACGGTATAATGCAATTATTGGTTGTTTTGCTAGTTCACTGCCAAGGATTGGCTTATCAACATTTACTCGTAATTATTCATTCCTCAAGATTAATCATAAGGCGCGATTAGATGCAAGTTGATCACAGTTGGTGTTGTTCATCATTGTGCAAGAGCAAAAGCCAAGGCAAACGTCCAATATTTTAAGTCTGGGTCATGTGATTCATACACTTTCTATTGGTTCAAGAAAAATACCATTTCAAGATTGATTCATTCTTTTGTCATTTCTCAAGGATTGAATCAAAGTTTTAGTTCACTTTAAGATTGATGTTATGAGGGTTCTAAGAAGATCAAGATTGCAAATAATGATGGTTTGCTTATAAATACATCATGGTTCACGTGAAAAGTATGGGGTGCAGGTAAAACCTTAGAAGCCCAATTCTAAATTTCATGCAAATTCTACTAAGCCCATAGCATTACACAATCAAAAAAGAGAAGGAAATAGAAAGTTCCATGTCACTTTGTAATATTACAAGCAAAAAGTGAAAAATTACAAATTTATTACAAGATTTCTAAAAAATAAAGGCACCATGAGCTACATTGAAAAAACTTCATAACTTGCAGGTGAATAGTATTGCAAACAAAATGGAAAAACACTAATTTCATGACAGCCCAGTCTTGTATCAGGACCCACACTTTGCCTACAAATCACCACGTTGTAAACAACCTTTCTGCGGCCAATTCTCAAAACGCAACAGCACAAAAAAACTGCAAAATCACGGACATGCTGCAGTTCCTTTCCACATCTAGGCCTACACTAATTACCACTTGCTAACCATACAACAATAAAAAACATCTCATTGATAGGAAAAGAAGACCATGTTGTCATATAACCCATAAAAAAAACTGCAGCAGTAGGCAGCTCACACAACACGACAAACTGTTATACGAATTGATGAGAATCGTACAAAGCGAAAAGCAAAACGCAATAAGACATCACAGGCTGATACCTCATAACCGTAATACAACATGAAGACGCATTAGGTCCCACTCATACGACATCGTTCACTCACCGAGAGGCCTTGTTAAGGAAATTTCCAACTTAGACTTTGATTCTAATTCTCAACCTATTCCATTTACTCTTCAATGCCATCTATAAAAAGGGATTTTGAAAGCCACAAAAGGGGAGTTGGCGGCGGAAACAGGCCTTCCTCATTCTTCATCCAATAAAACCTCCCTCAAACCTTAAGCGAACCCTCCGATCTCCCCTTTTCACCATCTTCATTCACCAAAATTTTCTTCAAAACCTTCATTACCCATAATAACAAAATCGCAACGAACCGAACCACAAAACAACTCGAAACCCATTTACCCTCTCGCTCCAATGCCACCGGCTCGCTAGTGCCGACATCAGATCAAGTCAAGTCAAGTTCATTTCCCCGAAGAAGGCAGTCATGTTGCCTTTTCATTATTTACTTTCTCGTATTTCGTCTTTGTTTTTTTAAGTACTGTATGCTTTGAACAATTGCCATTCGTACTTGGTTTTCATTGATGTATTGTTTATGCATGTTTTGAATTAGTTAAGTCATATTCACTCATTTTTCTCACAAGCACCGACACATTTTTTCACTTCACTCTATCAACTGTTGTTTAGCATGATTTAAGGGAGGATGACGAAAACGAAATACCCATAATTGCAAAAACATATGCTTTCAGACAGAATCTCGTCGATGATGTACAAGCATTATTTCAATCCCTAAACACTGGAAATATAAGGAGTTAATCCCCAGTATACCACTTCGAGCCTAAAAATAGCAGTTTCCTTCGGATCTATAAACCCTTTACACTCAACCTGGGGCAGGGTAGTGTTCAGTTAATCCAGTTACGCACTCAAATTGCAAAGCACAATCCAGACATGACAGTTGTTCATCAAATACTCGTGACATGGTAGTCACAATCCTAAAACAAAATCCAAAAAAAAATCAAAAGCCTGCTAAGTCAAGCACCTCAAAGGGGACTTAGGCAAAAAATCAAGGCAATCCCGATGAATCTGATAACCAAAATCAGTCCATGCAAAAATTAGGGATAAAAAATACAAAATCAAAAGAGATCCTCAAGCCCTCAACGAAAACAAAATAAAGTTCAGTGACCACCGAATCAAATCAAAAGGGTCATTGACATCCTTTAAAATAAAATAAGGTGACTGCCATTTTGAGCAAACCTGAACCATCAAGCTTATACCGTCAAGACAAGTATGTGCAAGATTAACTAAACGTAGGACTGGAGGTCATCAAGAATAAAGGGTGGGTACAAATCATACTTTGAGCCTCATATTCTTTGTTTCATAAACCATGAACCAGACCATGTTACAACCCTCGAAAGAACTAATTGAGGCGAGGTTTATTCTGAAAGCATACTATTGTACGGTTGCGTAAACTGACTCCTCACATATATGCTAATCATTAGCATTGGTGTCATTATCCTTGCTATATCTTTCACGCACCAATCAAATTGGCACAACGTCTGGACTAATGGCCCATTCGTCTCACACTATCACGACACCTCAATAAACGACATTTTTTTCAAAACTTGCGTGAACTTTGCATTAAGATTACCATTTGTGAATGTACAATTTTATTACAAATCAGTGCTAGACATCCAAGGCACTCCAACAAGAGGCAATCAAGGAGGAACTTGACTTTTAGTGGCGGACACGAAGAGAAGTTACTTTAAAACTCATAGGCTGGGGCAAGTCACTCAACAGCTTGAGCTGGGGCAATGCATCAGAATTCAACTTCCATATGTTAGAACTGGTTAATCTGGGGCAGATCATTACCATGTTTAGGCTGGGGCAAGATCTGGTCACCCTGACATCAAGCAGAGTTGCAATCTTCTTTGAAGCAAATTCACAACAAACCACCAAGTACCCAGACTTGGAGCATCAAAAGCATCTTCTGCTTCAATCATGGAGTCTTCAAAGAACTGCGAGTCGAGAAAGTCAACCCATCGCACCACCCAAAGACCAATCCGCATTGGCAACTACCAAAAATTCACCACGCTGGTGTCTCCCACTTGCATTTCCAATTACCTGTCTGCAATCATGTGCATCATACGCATTGCATCCGATATCATAAGCATCTTTCATCATATGCATACCCAAATCATATCATACTTCCCCAGCTCTTGCATCTCCACGCGTCAGCATTTGCATTTGCACTTCCATTCGTTATGGAACATCATTTTCAGCATCAAGCACCCGCTTATGCAAGTTGAGGTCCAGGATCAATCTCGAAGATTTCCAAGGCCATGTGCAGCCCAGTCAGGGGCGTTCTCTGCAAGACCGTGGGCTTCCCCCCCATACGAAGTTGTTCAACCTTTTGTTGGGAAAATTCAAGAGCTTCAATGCAATCATCAGCCCAGCCAGGGGCATGTCATTCAAGACTGTGGGTTTTCCCCATATTCAAGAATATCAAAGCAAGATTTAGTCTGGTCAGGGGCATCTTTTTTAAGACCATGTGTGTTTCCCATGACGTATTTCAACCTCGTGGTTGATCAGATCTTCAAGTTAGCATTCAGCTCAGCCAGGGGCACATCATTCAAGACCGTGGACATTTCCCACAAAGTTGTTCAATCGTTTTTTGGGAAAAACCAAGAATTTCAAAGCAAGATTCAACCTAGACAGAGGCATCTTCAGCAAAGTCGTGGGCGTTCCTCACGAAGTTGTTCAACCTTTTGTT
Organism: Lathyrus sativus; assembly: GCA_963859935.3. Taxonomy (NCBI): domain Eukaryota; kingdom Viridiplantae; phylum Streptophyta; class Magnoliopsida; order Fabales; family Fabaceae; genus Lathyrus; species Lathyrus sativus. The sequence goes on along the minus strand of OZ012740.1, from coordinate 319,022,408 downwards.
GAGTCAGACAAGACATCAAACAAATTCAGCCCAGACAGGGATATCTCCTTCAAAATTCATGGGCGTTCCTCATGAAGTTATTCCAACCTTTTGTGGTCAAGACTGTGACCTCAAAGCCAGTCAGTGGGCATACCCCGTTGATTCTTTTAATCCAATCTTCCTCTTGGATGTTCCCCAGTGAGTTGTATCCAGCAAACATGACCTTTGTCAATTGCCTTACTATCATCCTTTTGGTGATAGCCAAACCTCGTCGGTTCGACTTAGCCTGCATCCTTTTGGTGTCGGTAACCTTCACTTGTGTCATTCTATCATCCTTTTGGTGATAGCAACCTATGTGTGTATGTTTCGCTCCTTCATCCTTTTGGTGGTGGGTCTGTCATCTTGTTGATGCCGGATTATGCGAGTGTGTTTGCTCTATCATCATTTTGGTGGTAGTAGCCGGTGTGAGTTTGCTCCATCGTCCTTTTGGTGGGGGGTCTGTCATCTTGTTGATGTCAGCTTGCGCGAGTGTTTGCTCTATCATCCTTTTGGTGGTAGTAGCCGGTGTGAGTTTGCTCCGTCATCCTTTTAGTGGTGGGTCTGTCAACTCGTTAGTGTCAGATTGTGCGAGTGTATTTGATCTATCATCCTTTTGGTGGTAATAGTCGGGGTGAGTTCACTCTGTCATCCTTTTTGTGGTGGGTCTGTCATCTCGTTGATGTCAGATTGTGCGAGTGTGTTTGCTCAATCATCCTTTTGGCGGTAGTAGCCTGTGTGAGTTTGCTCCATCATCCTTTTAATGGTGGGTCTGTCATCTTGTTGAAGCCAGTTTGTGCAAGTGTGTTTGCTCTATCATCCTTTTGGAGGTAGTAGTCAGTGTGAGTTCGCTCCATCATCCTTTTGGTGGTGGATCTGTCATCTTGTTGATGTCAGATTGTGGGAGTGTTTTCTCTATCATCCTTTTGGTGGTAGTAGTCGGTGTGAGTTTGCTCTGTCATCCTATTGTTGGTGGGTCTGTCATCCCGTTGGTGCCAGATTATGCGAGTGGTTTTTCTCTATCATCCTTTTGGTGGTAGTAGCCGGTGTGGGTTCGCTCTGTCATCCTTTTGGTGGTGGGTCTGTCATCTCGTTGGTGCCAGATTGTGCGAGTGTGTTTTCTCTATCATCCTTTTGGTGGTAGTTGTAACAGCCCGAATTTCATTAAATAATTAATTATAGTAATTAATTGATTTAGTGGGATTTTTATTAATATTGGAATTAATTTTTATTAATTGGAATTAATAGAGAACTGAGAAGGAAATTGGGAGGAAAGAAAATAAAAGGAATATATAAGTGAGGAAGAAAAGAAAAGAAAGTTAGAAACATTTGGAAAGAAAGAGGAAAGAAAGAAGAAAGAAGAGAAAGAGAGGAGAAGAAGAGGAAAGTGGAAATCATCAAGAACCAACATCAAAGCTCCGATTAATCGAGGTAAGGGTGAGAAATGTTTCTATTTGATCATTGCATGATGTTATGTATGTTGGGTTGGGGTTTTGGTAGAGTTTTCATCACTTTCCAATTAGGGCAAATGTTGGATTAATCGGTAGATTGATGATTTAATCGGTTGGTACTGAGTAATAACGCCGTAGAATAGTCGGGTAACATGTATTGATGCTATTTGTACTGATTTGGATGTTTGAGGTTTGGTTGATGATGGATTGATGAAAGAGAGGCAGAATAGGGTTCTGTTCTGCGCAGGTTCGCTGGCTCTCGCCAGGCGAAGCCTAGCGAATGCTGGCGAGTAATTATGATTAAGTCCCAGTGGACTTCGCTGGCGAGTTCGCCAAGCGAAGTTGGATAGCGAAGGTTCGCCCAGCGAAGGTGCTGGCGAATGGTGGCGAATGAAGTCAGTAGCTACTGACTTGGGCTCGCTGGGAAGTCTCGCCAGGCGAAGCCTAGCGAGTGTTCGCTGAGAGAGTTCGCCAGGCGAAGGCCAGGCGAAGGTTCGCTGCGAGGGTTCGCCAGGCGAATGAAGGCGAATGTGACAGCATTTTTCTTTTGCTGTGTTGCTCATGTGGTGATTGTTTGATTGATTCACATAGGTTAATACCTCTATGATATGATATAGATATGATCTATTGTGATGATGTGTACTGTGGGTAGCCTCCGGGCGTGAATCCTAGTTGATGTGCGATGCGTATTAATTATGATAAATAGAAATACATGTGAATACAATGATGAATGTATGTGTATTATCTAATGAACTTGCGAATGCTTAATGGGTATACAATTATGTGATGAGTATGCATGAGAACATTATGGATATGTGTGCATGACTTATAATTGTATAAATGATATTGTGATGTGAGTACCTTGATTGTGTGATATATGTTGTATGTGCAATCATTGTGTAATTCTTGAAGAGATGAATTATGTAAATGCATGAGATTAAGATGTCGGTCTTAAGTGCATTTGTTGTGGTTGATTGTACATGCATCATTTAGTCAAGAGGCAATGTCTGTTAGTTTCGTGGAAACTAGTGGCTTGTCCCAAACCTAGAAGTGTGGGTTTGAAGGCTTAGAGGACGGGCCTTTGTGGTTATCGGTCTAGAAGTGTGGACCCGGTTTAATGTAAAAACCGAAAAAAGATAACGGGTTATCAGTCTAGAAGTGTGGACCCGGTTTAATGTAAAAACCGAAAAAAGATAACGAGAGTCGGTACCGCATTGCATGAGTTGCATTGAGTTGTTGAGTCACATTAATATATGACATATGCATGAAGAGATGCTTATGTGTGAATGATGAGATTGTGAAATTGTGAAAGTATGCATGATGTGGAAATGCTTTACAAATATCCGTGTTGTCATTATATGTGTGGCAAATATATATGACTAAGAAATTGAATTGTGGTGAGAAATACGGAGTGGAACTTGTATTGATTACCTATATATATATATATAATATTATGCTTGATTATTATGGTTATATTTCTCACCCTTCTGCTGTTTTATAATGCTCTACGAGGCATTGCAGATTAGGATGCTGGAGTCCCTTTTGTGAAGTATTCTTCATTCTTTTGAGTCTGCTGCTCTGATATGTAACACCGGGTAGTTAGACTAGTATAGTCATTCTTTTGTGATACATTGCAATGCATCAGTTGATGTGATTGTGTAATCTAACTGATATGATGTATTAATTTGGATTAACTTGTGTGTACGTGGATTAATATTTTGAAAACGATTAAATGATTTGATCTTCCGCTTAATTTTGAAAATGTTACATATCTTATGGAGAAAAATGTGAAAGTGTTTTATAGGTGAAATTGTGGCATTCTTCTTTTATACCTTATTATAAAACCTTTTTACTCTGATAATTTGTATGTACTTAATTGTTTTATATGCATTTATTTGAGGTATAGAAGGGGGTGTTACAGTAGTAGCCGGTGTGGGTCTGCTTCGTCATTGTTTTGGTGGTGGGTCTGTCATCTCGCTGGTGCCAGATTGTGCGAGTGTGTTTGCTCTATCATCGTTTTGGTGGTAGTAGCTGGTGTGGGTTCATTCTGTCATCCTTTTGGTAGTGGGTCTGTCATCTCGTTGGTGTCAGATTGTGCAAGTGTGTTTGCTCTATAATCCTTTTGGTGGTAGTAGCTGGTGTGGGTTTGGTCCGTCATCCTTTTGGTGGTGGGTCTGTCATCTCGTTGGTGCCAGATTGTGCGAGTGTGTTTGATCTATCATCCTTTTGGTGGTAATAGTCAGTGTGAGTTTACTCCATTATCCTTTTGGTGGTGGGTCTGTCATCTCGTTGATGTCGGATTGTGCGAGTGTGTTTTCTCTATCATCCTTTTGGTGGTAGTAGCTGGTGTGAGTTTGCTCCATCATCCTTTTAATGGCGGGTCTGTCATCTTGTTGATGCTAGATTGTGCGAGTGTGTTTGCTCTATCATGCTTTTGGTGTTAGTAGTCGGTGTGAGTTTGCTCCATCATCCTTTTGGTGGTGGGTCTGTCATCTTGTTGATGTCAGATTGTGCGAGTGTTTGCTCTATCATCCTCTTGGTGGTAGTAGTCGGTGTGAGTTTGCTCCGTCATCCTTTTGTTGGTGGGTCTGTCATCTCATTGGTGCCAGATTGTGCGAATGTGTTTGCCCTATCATCCTTTTGATGGTAGTAGCTGATGTGAATTTGTTCCATCATCATTTTAGGGGTGGGTCTGTCATCTCGTTTGTGTCGATTGTCCGAGTTTGTTTGCTTTATCATCCTTTTGGTGGTAGTTTCCGGTGTGGGTTTGCTCCGTCATCCTATTGGTGGTGGGTCTGTCATCTCGTTGGTGACAGATTATGCGAGTGGGTTTTCTCTATCATCCTTTTGGTGGTAGTAACCGGTGTGGGTCCGCTTCTTCATCCTTTTGGTGGTGGGTCTGTCATCCTGTGGTGGCAGATTGTGCGAATGTGTTTGCTCTATCATCGTTTTGGTAGTAGTAGCCGGTGTGGGTTCGCTCTGTAATCCTTTTGGTTGTGGGTCTGTCATCTTGTTGGTGCCAGATTGTGCAAGTGTGTTTGCTCTATCATCCTTTTGGTGGTAGTAGATGGTGTAGGTTTGCTCCGTCATTTTTGGTGGTGGGTCTGTCATCTCGTTGGTGCCAGATTGTGCGAGTGTATTTGATCTATCATCCTTTTGGTGGTAGTAGCCGGTGTGAGTTTGCTTCATCATCATTTTAGTGGTGGGTCTGTCATCTTGTTGATGCCAGATTGTGCGAGTGTGTTTGCTCTATCATCCTTTTTGTGGTAGTAGTCGGTGTGAGTTCGCTCTGTCATCCTTTTGGTGGTGGGTATGTCATCTCGTTGATGTCAGATTGTGTGAGTGTTTGCTCTATTATCCTTTTGGTGGTAGTAGTCGGTGTGAGTTTGCTCCGTGTTCCTTTTGTTGGTGGGTCTGTCATCTCGTTGGTTCCAGATTGTGCGAGTGTGTTTGCCCTATCATCCTTTTGGTGGTTGTAGCCGATGTGAGTTTGCTCCATCAACCTTTTGGTGGTGGGTCTGTCTTCTCATTGGTGCCGATTGTCCGAGTTTTTTTTGCTTTATCATCCTTTTGATGGTAGTAGTCGGTGTGGGTTTGCTCCATCATCCATTTGGTGGCGGGTCTGTCATCTCGTTGGTGACAAATTATGCGAGTGGGTTTTCTCTATAATCCTTTTGGTGGTAGTAGCCGGTGTGGGTTCACTCCGTCATCCTTTTGGTGGTGGGTCTGTTATCTCGTTGTAGCCAGATTGTGCGAGTGTGTTTGCTCTATCATCATTTTGGTGGTAGTAGCCGGTGTGGGTCCGCTCCGTCATCCTTTTGGTGGTGGGTCTGTCATCTCGTTGGTGCCAGATTGTGCGAGTGTGTTTGATCTATCATCCTTTTGGTGGTAATAGTCGGTGTGAGTTTGCTCCGTCATCCTTTTGATGGTGGGTCTGTCATCTCGTTGATGTCAGTTTTTGCAAGTGTGTTTACTCTATCATCCTTTTGATGGTAGTAGCCGGTGTGAGTTTGCTCCATCATCCTTTTAAAGGTGGGTCTGTCATCTGGTTAATGCCAGATTGTGCGAGTGTGTTTGCTCTATCATCCTTTTGGTGGTAGTAGTCGGTGTGAGTTCGCTCCATCATCCTTTTGGTGGTGGGTCTGTCATCCTGTTGATGTCAGATTGTGCGAGTGTTTGCTCTATCATCCTTTTGGTGGTAGTAGTCGGTGTGAGTTTGTTCCGTCATCCTTTTGTTGGCGGGTCTGTCATCTCGTTGGTTCCAGATTGTGCGAGTGTGTTTGCCTTATCATCCTTTTGGTGGTAGTAGCCGATGTGAGTTTGCTCCATCATCCTTTTGGTGGTGGGTCTGTCATCTCGTTGGTGCCGATTGTCCGAGTTTATTTGCTTTATCATCCTTTTGGTGGTAGTAGCCGGTGTGGGTTTGCTCCGTTATCCTTTTGGTGGTGGGCCTGTCATCTCGTTGGTGACAGATTATGCGAGTGGGTTTTCTCTATCATCCCTTTGGTGGTAGTAGCCGGTGTGGGTTCGCTCCATCATCCTTTTGGTGGTGGGTCTGTCATCTCGTTGGTGTCAGATTGTGCGATTGTGTTTGCTCTATCATCCTTTTGGTGGTAGTAGTCGGTGTGGGTCTGCTCCGTCATCCTTTTGGTTGTGGGTCTATCATCTTGTTTGTGCCATATTTTGCAAGTGTGTTTGCTCTATCATCATTTTGGTGGTAGTAGCCGGTGTGGGTTCGCTTTGTTATCTTTTTGGTTGTGGGTCTGTCATCTTGTTGGTGCCAGATTGTGCAAGTGTGTTTGCTCTATTGTCCTTTTGGTGGTAGTAGCTGGTGTGGGTTTGCTTCGTCATCCTTTTGATGGTGGGTCTGTCATCTCGTTGGTTCTAGATTGTGCGAGTGTGTTTGCTCTATCATCCTTTTGGTGGTAGTAGCCGGTGTGGGTTTGCTCTGTCATCCTTTTGGCAGTGGGTCTATCATCTCGTTGGTGCCAGATTGTGCAAGTGTGTTTGCTCTATTATCCTTTTGGTGGTAGTAGCTGGTGTGGGTTCGCTCGGTTATCCTTTTGGTGGTGGGTCTGTCATCTCGTTGATGCCAGATTATGCGAGTGTGTTTTGCTCTATCATCCTTTTTGTGGTAGTAGCCGATGTGAGTTTGCTCCGTCATCCCTTTGGTGGTGGATCAGTCATCTCAGTGGTGCCATATTGTGCGAGTGTTTTGCTCTATCATCCTTTTGGTGGTAGTAGCCGTGTGTGTTTCATTTCATCATCCTTTTGGTGATGACGACCTTTTGTCAGTTATTCATAGTTTACTCAAGAGTATACGTTGATCCAATATTTTAATTCCCGAGCATTTCTTTTCCTTTTGGACAAATTCAGGGTCTTCTTCATATCTAATTAACTTCTACCTCGGGAGAAAGAACGCCGTAGTTCAACTTACTCGGTTTAGGCCAATTAGACAGGGGCATCTGTCATACCCCAAATTTGTCCTACCTGTTTACCTTCATCTGTACATCTATCCATTGACAATTATTCAAAAAAAATCCAAAAATATATGTTATTTTCTTGTTGCCTAAATTTGTGCTGCATTTGAGGGCATCCAGTCAGGAGTGTGTGGGCTCAATGGTGGCTGAGAATTGGTTAGATCTGACCTAATCTTAGCCATACCAGTTGGTTTTAAGACGAGGATCTGGGTTTGATTGGTTCATATGGTATGAGTCAGAGACCCCAATTGGGGTGCCAGTTACAAGTATTTGAATCAAGTTATCAGGTTATGCTGAGTCCAGATATTTCATGTTGAGGGGTCATGTGAAACCTTTATTTTTCAATTGAGGATTTTGGGTACAGTATAATGCAATTATTGGTTGTTTAGCTAGTTCACTGACAATGATTGGCTTATCAACATTTACTCGTAATTATTCATTTCTCAAGATTAATCATAAGGTGCGATTAGATGCAAGTTGATCACAATTGGTGTTGTTGTTCATCATTGTGCAAGAGCAAAAGCCAAGGCAAACGTCTAATATTTTAAGTCCGGGTCATGTGATTCATGTAACACCCATTTTATTTATTTAGTCATTTTGGTGTTAATTTAATTATTTTATGTTGGTGTGCCCTTAGGTGGGATGTGTTGGTATGTGATTGGTGAGTATCCTTGATATATAAGGATCATTGGTGGTGTGGAGATAATAATATAATAGTTAATAGTAATATTGGTGGTATTATTATTATTATTATTATTATTATTATTATTATTATTATTATTATTATTATTATTATTATTATTATTATTATTATTATTATCATCGGTATGAATATTATTATTGGTGGGTGTCCCTGATATGGGAGGATTATTGGTGGTGTTTTGGTGAATATAATAATATAGTGTATAATATTGATATTGGTGGGAATATTATTATTATTATTATATTTATTATAGTTACTATTGTTATTAACATTATTATTATTTTGGTGAGATAATAATAGGATTATTATTATTATTATTATTATTATTATTATTACTTTATTAAAGTTATTAACATTATTATTATTTTGGTGAGATAATAATAGGATTATTATTATTATTATTATTATTTTATTAAGTTATTAACATTATTATTATTTTGGTGAGATAATAATAGGATTATTATTACTATTATTATTATTATTATTATTTTTATTATTATTATTATTAAGTTATTATTATTATTATTGGGATTAGAGAATTAAAATAGAAACGTGAGGGATTAGTAGTTTAGGATACATTGTGAGAAGTTAGAGAAAGTGGAAAAAGAACGATAGAAAGGAGAGAACGAAAAAGGGAACGGAAAAGGGAGCAAAGAACGAAGGATACAGGGGAAAATCAGAATTGGCCAAACCTTGGAGGGTTCTTTCATCGATCAACCGATTAACAAGGTAAGGGGGGAGAAACTTGATTGGGATGGTATATACATGTATAGGGTAGAGGGGAGTCCTTAACCCCGTAGGAAAATTCCGATCTATGAAGTTTTATATTGGCATGCTTGTTATTGTTGTTGCTAATGCTAAATTGATGCTTGATATTGATGAATTGTTGATTGGTATTGGTGAATTTGGTGTATATATATTATGGTGATGTTAGTGAGATTATATGTTGTTACTGCAGTGTTGATAGTAAATATAAATAGAGTTTTGGTGAGATTCTGTGTTGTTACTGTAGTGTGGGTAATGACCATGATTATAGCTTTGGGGAAAATTATGTGTTGTTTCCCTATAGTGTCGTTAATGACTACGGTTAGGACCTTGGAGAGATTCAGAGTGATTCTGAAGTGTCGGTAATGTACCGTAATGTTGGTTCTAGAGTAGGAAGTATAGGATAATTGGTAAGTATAATGTTTATTGGTGTGTTTGTGTTTGATGATAACTAGTAATTGATAGTGATGGAGTATAAGTCAATGTTAATGAATTGGTGTTTTGGGATGATTTGGCATATAGGGCATATAGGGTGTTTTACAGTTTTTAGGGAAAATCTTGTATGGCTTTTGAGGTATCGATAGAGTGTGTAGGTGATGATTTTGGGAATAGGAATTAGAAGCCTATTGGTTACGGTAATGTGCAAGATTGGTACTAGAATAGACTGAGGATCTGAGTTGAGATGATAGGTACAGTTTGGCCTTGATGCACTGTAAGAATGATGAGTGTGGGAACTAACTTGTGTACTTGGTGATAGTGCATGTTTCCCGTAATAATGACTGGTGGACAATTAGTTGATGTATATGTATGTAGTGATTAGTAGGATCGCGTACCCCCGAGTGGTGGGATATGTTATATCTTGGTGTTAAAGTATGAACTTGTTTACTATCTGGTTGATTTATATGGTGTTGGTGTATGTTATATCTGTACATATGTGCATTGGTGTATGATGATATGATCAGAAGGATCGTGTGCACGTTGAGTGCCTAAATATATTAGTTATGCATTGGTGTGTGCATATCATGGTGTTTTGGTGGGATGAATCGTGTCTCAGGAGGAGCGTAAGTGATTCATCCGTACTCCTTTATGGAGAATGGTGGGGGATAGATCATGTCTCAGGAGGAGCGTAAGTGATCTATCCAGGTTCGATTGAATGAACCAATGAGTCGGTACCGCATGCATGGTGTTGAGTTGCATTTTGCATTATAATATGTTATATTGTAATTTGAACAGTAGGTTCGTTATATGGTGTTGTTGGGGTGAATAATTGATGTGTTGGTGTGTTTTACTGCCTTATTACATGTATTACATTACCATTATATTCTGATCATTATTTCTCACCCCTTTGTTGTTGTTGTGGTCTGTGCTTCTTCGGAAGTACAGATAATCCAGGTGTTTAGCTAGCTTGGATATTGGTGTGACCGTCGAGTCTAGGATGCTCTGATACGTAACACGGGATATGGGTGTTGTAATTGTTTTATGTCAAACGTGTTGAAATTCTGTGACGTATCATGTTTTGATGTATTTTACTTTATGAAACAAATCCCGCTGTATTATTTTGAAAAGAATGAATAAAGTATTTTTATAAAATTTGGAGATGTGATATCCCACTTTTTGGTGAAAACTCTGATTATTATTATAATATTTATATTTTATTTAATACGGGAAGTGGGGTGTTACAATTCATACACTTTCTATTGGTTCAAAAAAAATACCATTTCAAGATTGATTCATTCTTTTGTCATTTCTTAAGGATTGAATCAAAGTTTTAGTTCACTTCAAGGTTGATGTTATGAGGGTTCTAAGAAGATCAATATTGCAAATCATGAAGGTTTGATTATAAATACATCATGGTTCACGTGAAAAGTATGGGGTGCAGGTAAAACCTTAGAAGCCCAATTATAAATTTCATGCAAATTCTACTAAGCCCATACCATTACACAATCAAAAAAGAGAAGGAAATAGAAATTTCCATGTCACTTTGTAATATTACAAGCAAAAAGTGAAAAATTACAGATTTATTACAAGAGTTCTAAAAAATAGAGGCACCATGAGCTACATTGAAAAAACTTCATAACTTGTAGGTGAATAGTGTTGCGAACAAACAGGAAAAACACTAATTTCATGATAGCCCAGTCTTGTATCAGGACCCACACTTTGCCTACAAATCACCATGTTGTAAACAACCTTTCCGCAGCCAATTCTCAAAACGCAACAACACACAAAAAACTGCAAAATCACATATATGCTACAGTTCCTTTCCACATCCAGGCCTACACCAATTACCACTGGCTAACCATACAGCTATAATAAACATCTCATTGATAGGAAAAGAAGACCATGTTGTCATACAACCTATAAAAAACTGCAGTAGTAGGCAGCTCGCACAACCCGACAAACCGTTATACAAATTGATGCCAACCGTACAAAGCAAAAAGCGAAACACAGTAAGACATCACAGGCCGATACCTCATAACCGTAATACAACGTGATGACGCATTAGATCCCACTCACACGACATCGTTCTCACCGAGAGGCCTTGATACGGAAACTTCCAGCTCACACTTTGATTCTAATTCTCAACCTATTCCATTTACTCTTCAATGCCATCTATAAAAAGGGATTTTGAAAGCCACGAAAGGGGAGCTGGCGGCGAAAATAGGCCTTCCTCGTTCTTCATCCAACAAAACCTCCCTCAAACCTTAAGCGAACCCTCCGATCTCCCCTTTTCACCATCTTCATTCACCAAAATTTTCCTCAAAACCTTCATTACCCACAATAACAAAACCGCAACGAATTGAACCATAAAACAACTCGAAACCCATTTCCCCTCTCGCTTCAATCCTTCATTTAACCCATAAATCAGAGAAAACCCTAACAGAAGGAAAATTTTAGAAAGAAGAAGAAATACCCTTATAAACAGAGGTTAAAATAGAGTGAGAAATGCAAACCGAAACTCAAATCTGAGTTGAAATTGAGCGAATCGTGCGAGGAAGGGTGAGAATGTCACCTTGCTTTTCTTTTCTCTTTTGAATCGTTGAGTTTTGCCGCGTGTTGTTTTCAAATAAGGAGGCCAAAGCAGGACATGCGATTGCTGGTTTTTCTTTTGGTTTACAGAGCATTTGGCTAAGGTTCTTGGGGTTGTTGAAATGAATCAATTGTTTCAATTGATATTCTCAAAGTTTTGCCTTGCCATTCATTGCTGATTTGGGCCTGTCCTTGTGGCCTGTGTTAGTTTTTATTTGTGCACCACCCATTTTCCTTTTGACAACCGGTTTTCATGTGGGTGATGGGCCAGCCCATATGATCCCACTCTCTTACCCCCCATTTATTAATTTTGTGATTTGTTAGTTTAAATATCATGACAAAATTCTTAATATTTTTTTGATTTTTGGTAATTATTTTTACTAAATTATCTCAGTTAGTTTTTGTTAACATTCTTGGTCGTATTTTTTATAGGTTTATTTGATTTTCATTTTCGATTATTATTCTATCTAACTTTAGGGTCAATAAAGAGACCTCAAAATTGTTATTTGTCAAATTATTGACGAATAATAATAAATCCGAGACCAAAAAGTTTTTTTCACCATTTCATTTTCGATTTTTATTCATTTTATCATTTTATCATTTTTTTGGTCGATGAAGAGACCCCAAGATTGGTGTTCATCAAATTATTGACAAAAAATAATACATTTGAGACCAATCCTTTTTTCAACTTTTCATTTTCAATTTTTATTCATTTTTATAATTTTTGAGTCGATGACGAGACCTCTAAAATCATTATCGGTCAAATTATTGATAGATAACGGTTTGCCCGAGACCACTTTCTTTTTCTTCCGATTTCTTCTTCATTTTTTTTTTATTTTATTTAATTTTCTCGATCTATGAAGTCTTTCGATTCGTAAGCGTCGATTTATTGAAGTCGATAACCTTTACAATTTCAAATCCATGGAAAATGACCATTTGGGTCATTTTCTACTTTGGAATCGTGATAGGCTACCTTCGATTAATCGACATTAGTTTACGATTAAGACGAGATCCCACCTTTCTTTAGTCCGTGCGACACGATTAAATTTGAGAATGATCCTCAATATCATTTCTCTATCTTATTTTTAGCACGATAAGCAATTCACGCGACCTCCTATAGTTCGACTTTCATTATATGTCGAGCTACGACGGTTTAGCGTTACATTTCGCCCCGATTCAATTCATAACAAACTAACGACTAACTTTTATTTTCTGTCAAATATCAACTGCTTTAAATTTAGTAAAATATTATTATGGATATTATCTTGTATATTATTGTTATATTATCTTGTCATACTATTCATAATTGTCATATTCATTTTCATCATTCTTATTCACCCATATTCGAAAACACTTAATAAATGATTGAAACGCTAAAAGCCTAAATTGGTGGACTGTTGGATCATTGATCATTTGCAGGAACCCTAGCATGGAGTTGTGCTCGACTTTTCTCAAGGCTTAGTTCAGGACACATTGCATACACACGACTTTCTCTTAGGCTACCTGACAATGAGACCTTTTATTTCGTGCAATCCCGTGTAATTTGCATGTACCCCTCTCCCATTCCGATGTATGTTTCGTATTTCTTTGATTATTGGTTTATCTTCTAGGAGCACCCATAAGGACTAGCGTAGATTAAACTATTTTCAAACTAATTCTCGATTCATCATCGAGCCATTTTCAAACACCTCGTAAGTCGAGTACTCGTCTGCATTCGCCATCAACCCATCGCACACACTTCATCGTGGTTTCGATATTGGGACCACCCTCAAGGACTACTATCGTTTCTCATAACCTAACCCTTGATTCGTCGTCAAGCCGGTTCCATTTTCAAACCAAATCCTCGACTCGTCGTCGAGCCATTTCTCAAACCATTTCCATTTCAACACGTTTCGCACGCGAATATAAGTCAAACCCTTGATCCAACGTCAAGCAGATTTTCTCGATCAAACCATCAATCAATTAATAACTATCTAACTCATTTTCAAGGTGTAAAGAGAGGGATTAAGTCTTTGATCTCTCTTTCAGTTGTTTGGATGTGAGTTATCTTACTCGTGTGTGAGCAATTGACACCTCTAATAACATTAACAACTCAACAACGTTCAACCATCTTCCATGAAAATTCTGGCCAGCCCACGATGGATGTTCTAACAAAAGTTATAACATCCACTGTGGCATTCACTACAGACCTACAATTATGCAGTAATAATAAAGCAGTCAATAACACAACTGGTTGTTGACCCAGTTCAGTGTATCACACTTACATCTGGGGGCTACCAAGCCAGGGAGAAATTTCACTATTAGTAGAATTAATTCAGAGTCAAACCTCTAGTTTGCACTCCTCACTTAAAACCTATCCAATGGCAATTTAACCTAGAGACACTCTAGACCTGAGTATACCCACTCACTCCCTACAATCACACACCAGTGATATCAAACAGTTACAAATTAAACAGTAGAATAAAGAGACACTTCAACTACACACACACACACACACCTTGATCTTGCTTCAAAGCTTTGATCAAGTGACACACACTCTTGCTTAACAGCTTCGAGTGGTACACAGCCTAGAAACTACCTAACCAATGCAATCAACAATTGCTTGGATTACAAGTGTTCCTAAGACACAATCGTGAAGAACAACCTCTTCACTTCTAAACCACTATGGTGATTTCTCTGCATCTCTATCTCCAACAATTGCCTTCTAGGATTGCTTCTCATGTTATTTATAGCAGCAGATCAGTCCTTAGGCCTGGGCGCATACATTAGGTTTTATCCATCATAAAAGCTCTCTTTAGTATTCTACACGTTTGCCACTTTAATCAGGTACATATTAGTTCCCCTAGGGCGTCTAAAATGTCTCCTGCATTCCAGCTTGAGCTTCTGAGTTGTTTCCTGAGTTCTAGCTACCAGAATAACAAACTTCCGCTTGATGTCATACGACCTATGTCATAACATTAAGTATGATATCCAGCTTAACTTATAGTTAGCTTAGTTAACTTACCCTGCATAGTCTATATTATGAATGTAACAGCATCAGACATGACATTCATACATATACTAATATTTTGCCACAAAATGCAGCCAACCAAGAGCACTTACAAACTCCCCCTTTGGCAAATTTTTGGCTAAAACACTTTGTACTTACATCAGAGATTTCCACACAGCAGAAGACTTAACATAGGTCCTATCATGCAGGTAAGTCACTTGCTGCTCAAGCTCTCAGAATCCTCACGGTTGGCTTTCAGCCCTGTTAACACTCACTTTGTTAACTCTCTGTAGATTTCTACTACAGATGTCACCCTTTGCTAGTTGAGTGACAGAGTTACTCCCCCTCAACTGATGCACATCAGTTGTACACTTCACTTGTGAACATCTTGCAGTCACATATATTCATCCAGCCTGCTCCAGATGTTATGACATTCAGGATAACATCTTGTCACATGGTTGTGCAACTCCCCCTGAAGGGATGCATTATGCTAAGTTGTGCAACTCCCCCTAAAGGGATGCATTATGCTCCTTGTAGACATACACAGAACCCCTAAGCATCTTGTTAGGATCACCCATGTTAGTACCTACAACATGTCAGTCCTAGTTCTAACATACATGGCATACATATCATATCAGTAGCAACCCAAACAGTTGTTATCACACACACACATCTCGTTAGCAGCACCTGTAGTTATACTAATATCATAAGCACTATGGTGCATATGCTCAAGTACAGTTCACGACTGTCTTGTTCTTCCACCTACTGTTACTACCACTACCACATAACCTGTGGTACTCATATTGGTTATCCACCAATTATTCCATCTAATGTACCTGCTCATGTTTTTATCTAACACTCTCTCCCCCTTTTTAGCCATAAATTGAGATCCAACTAACACATAGCATAAACCATAAATTGGACCAATACCTAAGCATGAGGTTACATTACAAAACTGCTCATAGAGATCCCTACAAATTCAACCAGTGCAATTCTTACTGTCAAAGAGGTCTGCCCAACATAATTCAAAACATAATACAACAGTTCAATCAACACGAGCTTCACAGCATTTTATCAGCACATGTCATCCTTCTTCTTCAGATGCAGAACTGGACCTGCCTTTGTCAGATTCTCCATCACTAGGCTCCTCATCCTCAGGGGATTCATCTGCATCATTGTTCTCTCTTTCTTCCTCTGAGTCAGCTTCCTGATGATCACTCTCTTCTGCACCATTGTTTTGCCTGTCCTCATCAGTAAACTCAGCCTTGTCACTTTTCTCAAAGGCCCTGATTAGTGCTTCAAGAGTTCTTTTCCTTGCATCCATCTCTTGACATGTTTCTTTTAGCTTGATAATCACTTCAAATTTTTTTGATGTGGACTGTGATGTCTCAGCTGATGTTGCAACAAGGTCAGGGACATGGTTGCCAAGAGACAGCTTGAGATGAAATGACAAGGGGCTTTCTCGTTTGCTTGCAACATCAGTCCTTTTGAGAATGTTGGGAAACTGTTTCAAAATGATGCCACATATGGGGGAAGGGAATGCAATGGGACCCTTGATGCTATAGTTTCCCGCATGCTTCATAGTTTGATCAAACACATATGTTCCAAAATCAAATTTGGCCTTGGTCCCAATAACATAGATGATTTTACCAAGTCTAGTTGCCACAGTAGATTTATGGTTCGTGGGCACCCAATTTGCTGCTCCAATCTTATGCAACATAGCATATTTGATGCTCAATTTGCTAGCCACTAGCTTTCTTTTGGATGGCCATCTTTGTACCTGGTTGCCTGTTATCACTTGGCATATTGTGTTTTCTGAACCATTTATATCAGGACGAGCTCTATCTGATCTTCCCAGATATGTATTGATTGTTGATGGAGTGAAACTAACACATTCCCCTCTTACATGCACTTTGCCAAACTCTTTAGATTTTCTGTCAGCACATTCCTCTGAGAGATTAACTATGAATTCCTTGACAAGTAGCTCATAGCATGAAGAGAAGTCACTAACTGTTTTCATTAGTCCTGCATCATTAATGAGTCTCATGATTTCTTTACTTTCCAGCACATTTTGTCCCAACTCCCTTTCCACTGCCAGCCTTTTATGAACCACATACTTCCACCTATTGACACACGAGGGGTAATAAAATGAAATATTGTCAATTAGGACTTCAGAGACCTGTTCATCCAGTTTGCTCTTGGAGGGTTTCTTCTTGTTTTGAATGTTAGTGACATCTTCAGCAACATCAGACTCAGTCTTTGATTCAGTACCAGAGTCATCCTTTCTTTTCTTGGTGACCACTTTGCTCCAGGATTTGGGAGGTCCAATTGGTCTTCTTTTAGTCCTAGCCTTCCTTGAGGGTGTGTCATGTTTAACTGTCTTCTTATCAGTGAGGTTGTCTTGCTCAAAAGCCTGTTCAACTGCCGTTTTCTTGGGGAGAACTTGTTCAACCAACTTCTTATCTTTCCTTGTCATGAGCCTTTTAGCTATGCCTGGATTGAGGTTTGCAATTAACTCGTTATCAGAGTATTCATCAAGGTCCACCAACTCAGCTTTCTTGGTGTCTTATACTTCATAACTTTCACCATCCGAGCCTATACCCTTGTTTTTCTTTCCTGAAGTATGATCTTTCAAGATTCCAGTATTGGGCATAGCATCCCTTTGATCATGCACAGTTGGCCCAGACCCCTCGTTGCTGGTTGAAATAGGGATGTTCAGAGCCCTAGCTACCATGCCAGCAATGATGTTGTGCGTGGTCTTGGCTCCATCATCATTAACATCAGAGGTTGTCGGAGTAGGAGTTTTACCTGAGACATCCTTGGACCTTCTTGCATGTCGGCTCCTTGGATTTTTTTACTAGAACCCCTTCTGGTGTCATCATGCGCAGTGGTGCTATTTCAAGCACTAGGTCAGGGTTGCTTGACTCAGTTCCTATCTCAGACTCATTTGTGGGTATGTTCTTGGAAGGAGATGATTTTGGTGAATGTTGAGACATTGTACAGGACGTTGATCGTGTGAACAGGGGTTTCCGTTGGTTGATGGTTGTAGGGAAGATGAACAGTTCGATAGTGGACCAAGTTGAGTAGAAGGTTGATACAGAGGGGCTCACTAGGTGATATAGCAACTGAGGAGGGAACTTAATGTTTTGACCAATCAGTAAATGATTGAATTTTAAATTATAACTCCCTATTCCCATTAATTGCTATAACTCACCATTACTTAAAGGCCTTAATTTCTGTAAATCATTGTTATGGGCCTTGACCCTACACGCACCACTTTCAGTCCTATTCATGGCCTCCTTATTTGGTATTGCACCAATCGTTTGCCCTGTACACGAGTTACCCCTGAACGGGCCTCCTTTGGACTCACCAGGACTTGTTTGAATGGTGCGCTAGATGTCACAGAACAAGGTCATGACATCAGGAGTGACATTGCTTCTTTTCTACAGGGTAGTTTCCATGGACTCCATCAGGTTCCAATATAGCATATCTAGCTTTACCTGATGACCAATCTTTGGGTATCCCTTCTTGTCTCGCCTTCCCACCAGACTTTTCTTACAACCTGTCCTTCTTTCTGAAGCATATTTTGAGGATCCTTTTGCTGATGATTTGAACCTGGTTCTTTTCTCTAGCCCTAGGTGATCCTTTTCTTCATTTACCAGTCCATTTATGTTACTTCTGGGCTCCCATAGGTAACAGTTATTCTTGGATCTAGATCCCCACATTTCTTCCTTACCCTCTTCATTGATCACCACACACTTGTCTTTGGAAAAGTGTACTTTTAAACCTTGATCACATAGCTGACTTATGCTTATTAGGTTAACAGTTAGTCCTTTAACTAACAGGACATCCCTCAATTCTGGAGCTTTAGGACTGTCAAGTTGTCCAGCACCTGTGATTTCTCCTCTAGCTCCATCCCCAAAGGTTACATGACTAGATGAATGAGGTTTGAGTTTGATCAACAGATCCTCAATTCCAGTCATATGCCTGGAGCAGCCACTGTCAAAGTACCAATCCTCATTGGTTGGCATTCTTAGGGAAATGTTAGTTGTTAGAGCTACAGTCTTGACAACCCATTGTTCTTGCTTCTTAGGCACTTCCTTCTTCTTGGGTTTTGCTTGATGTTGCATCCAACTCTGGTTGGCATGATGCTGCCTTTGTCCATGATGCTGTCTTTTTCCATGCTTACCCTGGTTATCACTTCTTTGGCTTGGAAATCCATGCAACCAGAAGTACACAGCTCTAATATGCCCAAGTTTTCCACAGTGGTAGCATCTATGCCTTTGAAATTGTCTCTTGACTTGATTCCAATTTCTGTGTGGGGGATGTTGTAACTTTGACTGTGACATCCTTTGTAACTTTTGAGTTTCAGGCTGCAACCTCTTGAGTTTTAAGACAGGATTTTGTTTTTCAACAAATCCTAGACCAGACCTATTTCCTTCATTCTGACCACTCTGAAGAATCTCCTCTAGGATGTCAGATCCAGAGTTGAGCATCCTTATGGATTTTGTCATTTGCTCCTTTTCTCCTTTCAACTCCTTTACCTCTCCTTGGAGTGAGTTTATAGTAACTAGATGCTCTCTCTTTTCAGCTTCTAGCTCTTTGATGAGCTTCTTCTGATGCTCTCCTTGCTGGTACAGTTCTGTGCTTCTGATGGAAAACTTCTTATATGATTAAGCTAGTTCATCATAAGTTAGCTCCTCTTCACTTGAGTCTCCATCAGATACACACACACACACACACACTGTTGAGAACAATTACATGTTTGGATGATTCTCCTTCTGATCCACTATCAGAATCTTCATCAGACCAAGTGACTGTTAGACCTTTTCCCTTCTTTTTGAGGTATGCGGGACATTCCTTTCTAACATGTCCATATCCCTCACACTCATGGCACTGTACTCCTTTGCTTTGGTTGACTTTATCTTCAGCTTTTTCTTTGTCAGCAGGCAAGCTTTTGAAATAAGGTTTAGACTTAGCATCTATCCTTTTGGCCAGTTTGTTGAACTGTCTTCCAAGCATGGCTATTGCCTATGATAGATCTTCCTCTTTTTTATGATCTGAGGCCTCAGCAGAGTTTGAGACAAGAGCTATACTTTTTCTCTTTTTCTCCATAGCCTGATCACACATCCCCATCTCAAAAGTTTGAAGGGATCCAATGAGTTCATCCACTTTCATGTGGCATATGTCTTGAGCTTCTTCAATGGTTGTTACCTTCATTGCAAACCTTTTAGGTAGTGACCTTAGTATCTTTCTTACAAGCTTTTCTTCAGCCATCTTTTCTCCCAAAGCTCCTGAGGTGTTAGCTAGTTCAAGAACATTCATGTACAAGTCATGAATGGTCTCATCTTCCTTCATTCTTAGACTTTCAAATTTTGTGGTCAGCATTTGAAGTCTTGACATTTTGACCTTGGAGGTTCCTTCATGAGTGGTTCTGAGAGTGTCCCAAACATCCTTTGCTAGTTCACAGTGGTGGACCAGTCTAAAGATGTTTTTGTCTATACCACTGAAGAGTGCATTCAATGCTTTAGAGTTTCTAAGAGCCAATGCCTCTTGCTCTTTGGTCCATTCCTCTTCAGGAATTTGCACAGATACTCCATCCTTGTCAGTCTTCACATGATGTTCCCAACCAGAGTTTGCAGCTCTCCAAGCCTTGCTGTCTAAGGACCTTAGGAAAGCAATCATCCTAGGCTTCCAATAGTCATAATTAGAACCATCCAGAATTGGAGGTCTATTGGTGAAGCCAACATCTTTATCCATAGTACCAGAATTTTGTTTCCCTAGATCTCACCCAGTAATAAACAGGCAGGGTGCCTGCTCTGATGCCAATTGAAAATTCTGGCCAGCCCACGATGGATGTTCTAACAGAAGTTATAACATCCACTGTGACATTCAATATAGACCTACAATTATGCAGTAATAATAAAGCAGTCAATAACATAGTTGGTTATTGACCCAGTTCAGTGCATCACACTTACATCTGGGGGCTACCAAGCCAGGGAGAAATTTCATTATTAGTAGAATTAATTCAGAGTCAAACCTCCAGTTTGCACTCCTCACTTAAAACCTACCCAATGACAATTTAACCTAGAGACACTCTAGACCCGAGTATACCCACTCACTCCCTACAATCACACACCAGTGATATCAAATAGTTACAAATTAAACAGTAGAATAAAGAGACACTTCAACTACACACACACACACCTTGATCTTGCTTCAAAGCTTTGATCAAGTGACACACACTCTTGCTTAACAGCTTCGAGTGGTACACAACCTAGAAACTACCTAACCAATGCAATCAACAGTTGCTTGGATTACAAGTGTTCCTAAGACACAATCGTGAAGAACAACCTCTTCACTTCTAAACTACTATGGTGATTTCTCTGCTTCTCTATCTCCAACAGCTGCCTTCTAGGATTGCTTCTCATGTTATTTATAGCAGCAGATCAGTCCTTGGGCCTGGGCGCATACAATAGGTTTTATCCATCATAAAACCTATCTTTAATATTTTGCACATTTGCCACTTTAATCAGGTACATATTAGTTCCCCTATGGCGTCTAAAATGTCTCCTGCATTCCAGCTTGAGCTTCTAAGTTGTTTCCTGAGTTCTAGCTACCAGAATAACAAACATCCGCTTGATGTCATACGACCTATGTCATAACATTGAGTATGACATCCAACTTAACTTATAGTTAGCTTAGTTAACTTACCCTGCACAGTCTATATTATAAATGTAACAGCATCAGACATGACATTCATACATATACTAATATTTTGCCACAAAATGCAGCCAACCAAGAACACTTACATTCCAAACCTCTCATTATTCAAACACCATTCAAACACAATTTCTTTCGTGATAAAAAAGAGAGATAGTCAAGTCTTTGACTCTTTCTCCCGATTGCTTAGGCCCGAGAAGTCTTTCTTACGCTTCAAGTAATTGTCATCCAATCCCCAAACTCACCTTTCAAACACTTTTCTTTTAAGATGAAAAAGAGAGGGAGCCAAGTCTTTGACTCTTTCTTTCGATTACTTGGGCTCGAGGAGCCTTTCTTAAGCTTCGAGTAATCGTCCTTCGTACCTAACTTCAAACCAATTTAGCCTCGCCTTTTCGTGGTTGTTACCACGAACTACGACTGCTTTGATTCTTCATTCTCTTCCGAATGTAAGATACATAGATACAAGATTACGATGATCTTGGCGAGCTACCTCCCCTCCATTTTCCCGTTTCCCTCATCCTTTTCGTGGTTGTTACCACGAACTACGGATGCTCTGATTCTTCATTCTCATCTGAATGTAAGATACGTAGGCACAAGATTGGATGATCTTGGCGAGCATACTTCTACCTTCTACCCATCTTTCGTTTCCCCCATCCTTTCCCGTAGTTGAACTACGACACTCTGATTTTTCAGTCTCGTCCAAATGAGCATACGTAGGCACAATGGCCCTAATTCTTGGCGAGCACTCTATCCTATAACCACCCATTTCCCCTAGAGTCTTTATCCTTTTATCATATTGTTTAGCATTTATTATTGAGAAGAGAATAAATAAGCTTAGCTAACATTCATCACAATCCAAATTAAGAGGTTCCCGTTGAGTACAACGGATGTGAGGGGTGCTAATACCTTCCCCTCGCGTAACCGACTCCCGAACCCGGAACATTAGGTTGCGAAGATTGTGTTCCTTTTCGTTTTTAAGAGGTTTTCTAGATATTTTCCTCTCCCATTTATTCGGGATAATTAAAGTTTGGTGGTGACTCTGTCGTATCGTGTTTCTGCGCCTTTCGGGTGAGGGTCGTTTCTCCGAAATGTCTATGCGATTTTTCGAGGTGCGACACTCTCCATGATCTTGCTTCTGACCCTGCTAAGGTTAGAGAATTCTTTCCCACTTATCGTCGTTACAAACCCATAGACAATGGTTTAAAACCTAGGACTAGTGAAGAGATTAAGATTGATGAGAAAGCAAAGGTTGATGGTCAAGGTTCTCCTTCGACCATAGCTTCTAGGGACCCAATAAACTTATATTTCATGAACACTAGTTTTAGAATTTTCAGGTCATGTCTAAAGACCCCTCTGATTACTTAGCTTGGTTAGAAAAAATAGAAAAGGCAAAGTCCCAAGTCTGGAAAGACATGGGCATCTTCGACCTAATTCAGCTGTCGAAGATGGAACCTAGTTATTGCCCATCTATACTTATTGCTTCCCTTTATTTTTGGGATAGAACCCACAAAAACTTCTAACTCTATTATGGAATGGTTACCTCTACTTTGTTCAACGTCGTTTCCATTACATGCCTCAAACCTATTGGAGTAGATTATGATCCTACCCTTTTAGCTGATGACTCAATTGGTTTCAACACCAACAAGGCAACTTTTACCACCTACCTTTCCTACTACCATGAAAAAGAAACGAAAGAAGTTTCTGACCAAGAACATGTTGCTTTCTTGGCTCTTTGGCTTTCTCGTTGTATTTTTTGCTCAAGGTCCCTTCAAGTGGCGATGAGGTACCTGACCATGGCCAACCAACTGTATAATAGACATGATATTTGTCTCAACGAAATAATTCTAGCCAGCCTTTACAAATTTTTTGGCGAAGGTGTCACAACGCTGAAGACAATCAAGTTGAGAGGAAGCTTATTCCTTTCTAGAATCTTCTGGCTGCTACAACTATGGCTAAATGCCACTTTTGAAGCATCCCTTCCTACTTGAAATCCTATCAATGCAGCATCCATCAAAATGAAGAATAGGAGGGTTGAAGGAACGGGGATTTCTCTGTTAACTCCAAGTGACGAAGGAATGAACCTTCAAGAGACATTCACCAGCTATGTGATGATGTTTGCAAAGAGTTACAATTTTTCTCCCAGCATGGCCCCTTTTGCAGATAGGAAAGTAAGCCCTAAATGGTTCACAAGAAAGTTGCCTCCTAAGTTGAAAGAATAAGAAGCAAAATCTCTCGACATCTGGGAATCTTTTCTTACGCCAAGATTGCTGGCTTCAAGACTCAACCCTTAAAAAATTCGAATCACTCTTGTTAGTTACCAACCAAATCTCGTCGCTCGACAGTTTGGTCTCATTCAAATTAAACCCAAAACACTCTTCCCCAAAAAGGGTTCATTGATTCATTACAACATGTGGCACATTGTTGTACCCCAAAATTTGACCAACCTTTTCCAGTAATTTGGTTTTTGTTTTATTTCATTTGCATCTGCATATCACTTATCGCATATTGTGCATGTTATCGGTCGGATTGGATTTATCGGGATTACAATCGCTTTGCTTGCGTTTCAGGCAATTCAAACCAGTTCAAATAAGGAGATTTATTTTGGAATCGAGCGAAGTTGTTCTCTTTCTGTTGTTTTAGTCGGTGCTGATATTTCGGTTGCGTTTCGGTGTTCGCTCGATATTTCCGTTTTTATTTCACTGCTTTGTATGATTTTATTCTTATTTTCTATTTTTATGGCTTTATAATATAGTTTTTACTTTTATTAGAAATAGTTGTTTAGAAAATAGGTTTCTTTAGAAAATAGGTTTTAATTGGTTAATTAGCTTAGATTAAGGTTTTTATTAGAATCATGTTATTAGAATTTTAATAGAATTTTATATAGTTTAGAATTAGTTTTTATTAGAATATAGTTTTTATTTTAAGAATGAATATTATATTAGATTTTTCTTTAGAATTATTTTCTTTTAGTTAAGATTAGATTTTGGTTAAGCTAATTGTTTAGGGGTAGGCTTATTTAGTTTTAATTGATTTGTTAGAACTTTATTAGAATTAATAGACAGATTATTTTGTTTTAGTTATTTTAATTAGGAGTTATTTTAGTTACAGGTTTTTTAGAGTTAATTCCTTTAATTAAGTCAGCATTTATTAAGCTCAGTCATTTAATTAACCAGCTTTTGAGTTAATCAGCCTTTATTAATTTAATCGACAAATTAGTCAAGCCACGTGTCAAGATAGTAGTATTTATACTACTGTGGATCGTCTATTTCATTAGAATGGCACACATCCCAAAACCTTAAAAGCTGCGCCCAACCTTCATCATCGAATCCGACCGCCCTTTCTTTCCAAACCTCGCCGGAAAACGCAGATTCACCATCAAACCTCCACCGTGAAACCAGTCGGAACAACCACCATGTTCATCGTCTTTCATTTCCTCCATGAACAAACCTTCAAACCTTCAACAAGTTTTCGGAAAACCCATTCACTAACTTCATCATCAACCATTAAATCCTCATCAAACCAACTTCTGCTTCACCATCTCAAACTCCATTATAACCAACCGCAACAACATCTTAACATTACCCATTTTTCACCATGAACAATCACCACCGCTACTATCAAATGACCCAGATTCAAACTCCAGATCTTCATCGTAACCCATCATCTCCATGAAAAACTTCCTTCAAAACACAACCCAAAACCTCCAAATCTCCAGATTCGCTCAAACTTAAATCATCCTTCAACAACAATCTTCTTCGAACCACAAAACACAACCCATCCCCTCACCATCGAACCACCGATTCAAAACCTGCAACAACACACTTCAAGCTTCAAACCCAGTAAGACATACGACCCACTTCCAGTTTCTTCCAAACCCGTCCATGATTCACAACTATAAACCCATTCTCCCATCCACTCGCTTTCAGAAACCACAACCCATTTCAATCCTTCAACCCAACTCTAATTTTCTTCAACTTCAACAACCACACAAATCGTAAATCTCCAAACCCATTTCTTAAATTCAAGATCGCACAAACAAAAACATGTGGAGAGGGATTTCGAAGAAAGGCTGAAGTAGAATTGGAATGGAATAGTTGGGTTTGATTTGGACAGAGAAAGATTGCTAAGAAGAATTTGATTTTATTTTATTTTTGCTTTCCTTTTATTATTTTTTGCTGCTGATTGTGGTTGTTGGGCTGTAAAGCCCGTGTCCCTTTATTAGGATCTGCACTTCCCTGTTTTAATTAATCAAATCCCCCTGGTTTTGTTTTCATTTTAATGTGTAAATACATTATTTTTAGTTAATATGTACATATTATATTATTATGTAAATATATTATAGTTTTGTTTTATAAGATTTTTTTAGAGTTTATATGTATATTATCTATTTGAAATTTCAATTTTATTTAGAAGTTTTATTAATATTTCTTTTAGATTTTTTTTATATTTTTTTCTATTTTAGAGTTATCTTATTTCTCATTTGTTATTGGGCATTTTGTCCCATTTTCATCTGTTTGGGTCGATGACTACATTTTCGTAATTCATTACCAGTCAAATTATTGATGAATAATGTTGGATTCGAGACCACTTCTTTCTCTCCTCATTTTTCTTCATCTTTCAATTTTATTTTTGACTTTCTGTGGTCGATGAAGTCTTGTATCCGTAAGCATCGGATTATCGAAGTCTACCTTCGAGTAATTGACATTTTGTTTGCGGTTAAGACGAGATCCCACTTTTGGCCCGTGCGACACGATTCAATTGGAGAATGATCTTCAATATCATTTCACTATCTTGTCCATAGCACAGATATCAATACGCAACCTCTTAAAGTTTGACTTCCTTTATAAGTCGTACTACGACGGTTTAGCGTCACATTGGTCCCAATTCAATTTTAAAGCATCATCGCCAAGGATCAAAGAAAGGACTAGAAGCTTGGAAAGGAAGCTCACACGCAATGTAAAGGGTCAACGGAACCACTCCGTTCAGTAACATCTTTCTAATTCTCATATTTTATTCAACTGCAGAGTGTTGTGAGCCGTAAGTGGTAGATACGTGGGAAATGATGAGTGGGGAGCCTCTTCTTATTCATCTAGAGTGTTTAGCATATGTCCTTTGGACGATATGCGACGCATTCGCTCCTACGTCTTAAGATTTAGCGTGTGCGTCCTGATCCCTTTCTCTCGCCTCTGTGCAATTGAGACTCCCTTTCTCTCGCCTCCGTGCAATCGAGATCCTCTTTTCTCTCGCCCTCGTGCGATTGATATCGTTTTCCCGTAGTTAGCCAAACTACGGCTGCTCTGATTTCTCATACCAGATGAGAATACATAGGCACAAGACGCAACGTCTTGGCGAGCATACTAACAACTAACTTCACCTTTTCTCTCGCTTCCGTGCGATCGAGACTTTCCCGCTAACGACTAATATCCCCTTATCTTGCCCCAGTGTAATCGAGACTAGCATGTTGTTCTCTTCCCTATAGGTTTCCCGTACCTTTTAACCCGTGGACATGTTACGACCGTTCTACCGCAAACAGGTAACGCCTAAGTCTCCAATGGTTGAGCAACAATACACCTAACTGCTAGAATGCGTATGCTAGCATCGTCTACCAAACCTTTTCTCTCGCCCCCGTGCAATCGAGAACACCATGTTTACCCGTAGTTAGCCTGAACTACGTTTTGCTCTGATTTCTCATAGCATATGAGAATACGTAGGCACAAGACGCGATGTCTTGGCGAGCAACCTCCCCTGTAGTTTCCCAAACTACGTTGGCTCTGAGTTTCCCATTGCACAAGGGAATACCTAGGCATAGGGCGGCGATGTCCTATCGAGTCAGTTCTTCCTCCGTTTTAGCAGCAACCTTAGATAGTTTGTTTTTCACCCATAGACTAGACAACAAGCGTGGATCCCGTTGAGTACAACGGACGTGAGGGGTACTCATACCTTCCCCTTGCGTAACCGACTCCCGAACCCGAGATTTGATTGTGATGACCTGTCTTTTCCCTTTTTTGTAGGTTTTCTATGATCGTTTCCTTTCCCTCTCTTTGGGATAAATAACGAATGGTGGCGACTCTTCTGTCCTTGTCGGCCTTCCTCTTTGGAACGATGCGACAGCTGGCGACTCTGTTGGGGAAATTTTCCCATCCCCTATGCGAGTCATTCCTAGCGTTTGTTTGCTTTTGTCTTTGGGTGTGTATATTTGTGTGTTGTATTTTGTATATCTCTGTATTTACATTTTCCGCACTTTATTATTATCTGTTGTTGTTGTGTTGTTGGGTGGTTGTTCCACTGTGTGATAAGCCAAAACCCAAGCTTGAGGATAACCATAGCATTAGAAGCGAAAAGTAGTGATGAATCTGTATGTTTGGCATGCACTAGTTCTCACGAAATCTGCACTCAGACGAGATTCTCTTTGATAGTAGTATTTATACTACTGTGGATCGTCTCTTTCATCAGAATGGCACACATTCCAAAACCCTAAAAGCTGCGCCCAACCTTCATCATCGAATTCGACCTCTCTTTCCTTCTAAACCTCGCCAGAAAGCGCAGATTCACCATCAAACCTCCACCGTGAAACCAGTCGGAACAACCACCATGTTCGTCATCTTTGATTTCCTCCATGAACAAACCTTCAAACATTCAACAAGTTTCCGGAAAACCCATTCACTAACTTCATCATCAACCATTAAATCCTCATCAAACCAACTTCTGCTTCACCATCTCAAACTCCATCTTAACCAACCGCAACAACATCTTAACATTACCTATTTTTCACCATGAACAATCACCACCGCTACTATCAAACGACCCAGATTCAAAATCCAGATCTTCATCGTAACCCATCATCTCCATGAAAAACATCCTTCAAAACACAACCCAAAACCTCCAAATCTCCAGATTCGATCAAACTCATAAATCATCCTTCAACAACAATCTTCTTCGAACCACAAAACACAACCCATCCCTTCACCATCGAACCACCGATTCAAAACCCTCAACAACACACTTCAAGCTTCAAACCGAGTAAAACATACGACCCACTTCCAGTTTCTTCCAAACCCGTCCACGATTCACAACTGCAAACCCATTCTCCCATCCACTCGCTTTTAGAAACCACAACCCATTTCAATCCTTCAACCCAACTCTGATTTTCTTCAACTTCAACAACCACACAAATCGTAAATCTCCAAACCCATTTCTTAAATTCAAGATTGCACAACAGACATGAGGGGTGCTCATACCTTCCCCTTGCGTAACCGACTCCCGAACCCGAGATTTGGTTGTGATGACCTGTCTTTTCCCTTTTTCGTCGGTTTTCTCTGATCATTTCCTTTCCCTCTCTTTGGGATAAATAAAAAAAGGTGGCAACTCTTCTTTCCTTGTCGGCCCTCCTCTTTGTTGTGATGCGACAAACATTGAGGCAGAACATACCAAGTTGCTAGCCATGTATTCTGACCTCACAGAATTCAATCCAGTGGCTTTTAAACCATCATTTCTCTGCACCAGAGAGTTCAACAATTGGTGCAGAGAGTATTATACTACATAATTCTTTGATGTATCTGCCTTCAACCTCCAACTATCTCGAGCTTTTGCCCTTGTGCGGGATAAAGTGAAAAAAAGGTACTTCAACATACATCAAAGAGATCCAAGCATTCCAGAAGTACTTTGAAACTGCTTGCAGGCCAGATGATCTTAGTCAAACCATTAGCGAAGCTGAAGTGACTTTAAAAGAAAAAATTACAAAGAAATTAGAGGATTTAAAACTTCCTTTGTACGTTTGACCTGATCAATGTTACAAGTTAGCTTTTAATTGAATCCTCCAAAACTCCCTCGATTGCCAACTGCTGAATTTGGTGTGGCCTTTAGCCCTCCATTTCTAGACTGGTTTGTCTGTGGGGATTTTATGAAAAATCCTTTGCTAAGAATCACAAAAGCATGCTAAGCGAGTGGTTCCGACTAAGTACACTCTGGACAATTTCAAACGTCACCTTCATATTGGCATAGAACACGTTCGCATGGAGTCTCCTATATATAAAGGTGTGTGTAGCACCTCGAAATTTTCCCTTTCGTCTTTGACCATAACTGTCTTATGTTTCGTTCATTTTTGCATTTGCATATCATGAAATTAACTTTTGAGATATGGGATCAAGGTGTTTTTATGGCTCAAGGTTTTCTTTTATTGCAAGTTTGCAAGCAGCAAGCATCAGGGCTTCAATAGTTATTTTATTCAGCAATCGGATACCGGATCATATTTTTCAGTAGGGTATTTTGAGCGCACGATGCAGTTCACAGGTATATTTCAGGCATTTTATAGGTGCAATATCAAAAGACAAGTTTCAGGGGCCAAACTATACTCAGAATAGATGGCAACAGTTGATTCCCTAGGTTTCCCTCCTTATGGCGCCAAGAAATTCAAATTTCCTATGTGTTAATCGATTAACATTTTTTCCTAGCAAAGTGTTAATCGATTGACCAGTGCAAAATTTTCTCAAAAAGTTCAATTTTCTACTGAGTCAACTACCTAACTAACTGAGTTGAGTCCAACTAACTCCAAGGCTAGTTCCAGAGCACACTTCAAAGCACATTCCAAACCTAGTAACTCCAAACCTCCACTATATATAAACAAATCTTCACCATTTTACAAAGACCCTTAATCATTTTCTCAATTTCTACATTCTTCACTCTCAATTCTCTCACATTCTCTCTGAATTTTCTACAACTTTTTCTCACATTCATCTTCATCTTCTTCCCAAAACCTCACTAGAGCTCAAATTCACCATTAAAAAGCAGTAACTTCCACATTAGAAGTGCTTTTCTCTTGAGCTTAACCATCATCATCTTGCAATTCTATTTGGTTTTCTGGAGTTTTATTGGGTTTTGATTCATCTCAAGTGATTACCTCAAGCTTCTTCGGTGCAAATTCGTATTTGGAGATTTCGTCGTAATTTGCTCGGTTTCACTACGGTTCGGTTGCAAATTCTGATTTCTCTGGTTTTCTTTGATTATCTTCATTACAATTCACTTGCAACAACGTCCAAGGTAAATCTCAGCCTTGTAGGTTGGTTATCCTTTGCTCGTTTTACTGTTTTGATTGTTTCCATATCGTTTGCGATATAGTTTTGATTAATTTCTTGTGTGTGAATTGATTGTAAAATTGTTTGATTCTTGTTCTTGATGAGTTAATTGATTCAATTGATGCTTATTTTCTATTTTTGAACTTAATTTCCGTGCACAAATGTTTACCATAGCATGTGGATGATTGGATAAGTGTCTTGGTTGCTGAAAGTGCTTTTAGAAAAGCTGTTTTTTGCCACTGTTACAGTAGTAATCGGTTACCTATATAAGGAGGGTGATCGATTACCCTGCATGATTTTCATGTGGATTTGCAAATTTTAAGCAGGTAGTCGATTACCTATAGGTGGTAATCGATTACCACTCTAACAGATTGCCATTTTTGCTTATTTTCAAGCTTATTTGCTATTCTTTCCTCATGTAACTTTCATGGCTTGATATGCTTGATTTTAGGGATGTTTTATGAGCCATTTAACTTTTGTTGGACGCATGTATGCAAACTCTCAATGTGCGATTTTTCGATTCTCGATTATTTGCATTTTGTGACACTTGTATGATCATGATCATTCTTGCACATTCTTTGGTCACATGCTACATGATTTGTGATGCATACTAAATTACATTTGGTACTATTTTGCACTTGCATTCATGTTTGTATTAAGTTTGTTCTTCAAGGAATGAGCTTAATCTTGTATAATCAATAATTCAGCCTTTTGCTTTAATGATTTTTCATCTCCTTTGGAAAATTATTAGCATATTACCCCCTTTTGATTAATTGATCGAAACTTTGTTTCAATTAGTTGATCTCTCTTTTTTCTTCTCTTTTTGATTTTTAGATCTTTTCCCTTTCTTTCCCCTCAGAGTCGAAGATTTGTAACACGTTGGAGCATTGTAAAAGTTTGCACTATTACACTGTCAGTTTCGTTTCTCGCGCTACACTTTGGTGTTAGAGAAGAAATGAGAGTGGAGAATTCCTACACTCATTCTGATTATTTTGGGTAGGAGACGAATAACCCTGTGCCTAGAATAGTCATCTCTATCTCCTTATTGTGGTATCTATCGTTTCCCAACTGAGTCAATCCTTGATTAATTGCACCCTAACTTTTTGTCTAATGGTTTGAATTCCTCTTTTCAATTCAACACTCATTTCTCTCTTGGCCAATCACCATTCTTGGTTCCCCCAGAATTTTGTAATCAGTCATTTTCTTGGCTATTCAACCGTTCTTTGGTTAAAGCCAATTCTCCTCTTCCCCAGCAAAGTCAATCTTTCTCCTTCGGTTAACACAATCTTCCTATTAAAAACCCAGTCCCCATCGGAGTTCGCAACCTTCTCTTGATTCTCTCTCCTTCTTGTTTGGTTAATCACTGCCTCCCAATTAATCATCAATTTGTCTTTATCCTCAGTTAACCACAGTCCTCCTGTTAACATACTAAATTTTCTTTGGGTTAATCACCTGCCCTTTTGGTTAATCACCTTCTCTCTTGAGTTAATCACCTTCTCTTGGTTAATCACAGTCCGTCTGTCAAACACCAAATCCCATGTAGTTATCAACCTTTCTTTGGTTCAAATACTCGCACCTTTGGGTTAGTAACCTTCTTTTGGTTCGAATACCCTTTCCTTTGGTCAAGTACTGCTTATTTAGTCAATGTATCATCCCTTAGGTCACAACCTTCGCTTGGTTCCACACCTGTTCTTTGGGTCACAACCTTCACTTGATTCCACACCCGTCCTTTCAGTTAACCACTGTTTATCAGTTAACACACTGATTTCTCCAGAGAGTCAAACATCTTCCTTTGGTTCAATACTCTCTTTCTTCTAGTTCATCATAGTCTATCTGTTGACACCAACCTTTTGCCTTCCCCACAGAGTCTTGCTCTTATCTTTCTTCGGTTAATCACTGCCTTCCAGTTAATGCACCAAGTCCCCTTTGGATCTTACCTTCACTTTGATTCTTGCTCCTTTATTCTCTTGGTTCCAAAATCATTCTTTTGTTTCTTCCCCAGTGGAGTTATCATCTTGCTTCTGCGTTCCTCAGCAGAGTCTTCCTTTGCCTTTCTTTCTTGGTTTTGACACCACTTTCTTTTACATCCCCAGTAGGGTCTTGCTTTCTTCCTTTTGCTCTTGGTTTTGACACCATCTTCAATCGACTAAAAAGTGGGTGCTGGTACGTAGTTTTCAAGTGTAGATGATACTTATTCACATAGTCAACATTCCAGAGCATGACCAGTTGAGCCTAATGTCGATTCGCCCTAAGGTTTCTACTTGACCTGGGCTCCCACTTTCATATTTCTCTCTCCATTCTTGAGTTATGTTCGGATCAACACCCTAAAGTTACCTTGGGTAGACTTTCTGGTTATGTCTCATTAAAATCAGGTATTGGTCGGCTAGGATATCAGGGCTCAGGGTCAGTGCTTCATCAATATCTCAAACTGAGGATACGAGGAATCTGGCTTATGATTGCTCTCAAGGGATTCCTTATGGTACCAGAGTTTAGTTCCTGACATTTTAAAAGTCAAATGGTTCGATTCAACCGGGTTAAGAGCTAAGCCCACTAAACTTGAAAGAAATGCGCAAGATTTCTCAGAAATTTCCAAGTTACACATGGCAAGTTCGAGGTTACCATCCATGTTTTGAGGATTCAAGGAAATTCAAAGGTTTGCAAGATATGTTCAAAATATACAAAAAAGATTCAAGATTCTAAATGAAAGGTTCAATCTTTCATATGGAGATTATAAGTTCAAGCATAATTGCCAAGCCATCAATATTCGAGTATCCGAGGTGCAAATACCATTCATAATGAAAATTCAAGTTTTAAGATTTATAAGCCCAAAATTCCTAAATTTAAGATAATTCATGGGTCCAAAGTTATAAAGTGTGAGTTGTACCATATTTTATATGAAATTCAAAGGTCTTTATTTTACAAAAAGAAAACTGAAAGTTACAAAGTGCAAGCCTGTGAACGAATTTCAAGGAAAAGCTAAATATCATGTAATACTCAAGCTCACATCAATTACAAACTGCGACCGTCGATGATTAATTAAAGATGAAATAATTGTTATCACCAGCGGTTACAACACAAGGAATTGTTGGTGGTAAGGATAATTCCAAGGGTGGAAAGGATATAGAAGCAAGAAAGATCACACGACTTTGCAGCAATACGTTTGACAAACATGTCCTTCATCAAAAGGGGTCGCCTCCTCACGGTCCACGAACCTTAATTGGAACTACCGCGTAAGCATCAATTTGTATCTCCTTGGAAATTTCCAGCATCATTTCAACAGTTCACCATCTGAAACCCTCACTTCCCACAATAGGGAGAAGCTTACTTTGTCAGATTTGGTCTCAAAGTCAGAAGCACCAAGGGAGAACATTTTATGTCAGTAACTGCGGGAGAAACAGTCTGCTGCGGTGGGACTCTTTGAACTTCTTAGTTCGGTGATAAAGTAGTTGGTCCCTCAGGCGGCTCCGTCGCCTTCTAATCAGTTGAACAGGCCCAGAACTCCTCAACTAGGACCTCCAAAACCTGTACAGGTCAGAAGCAAAGGTTTCATTTTCTTTAAAAAAACAAAAACATCATCAACTCCAACATTCAAAGAAGGGAACATCTTAAGTGAGGAAATTGAACATGTTCAGACATGTTCACGTTAAAAAGGAAACAATTTTACCAACCTAAAAGTGTGTCCCTGCAACTTAAAACCTTTCCCAAATAGCATTCCAGAAACAAGGGGACAAGAGACTTAATGTATTTCCAAAACAAGAGCACCCTAATCTTTTCATTTTGCTTATAAAAGGAGAGAATTTGAGAAGAAGAAAAGGAGAAGGGGAAGGGCATCACATAAGCACCTTCAAACGCCACTACACCGATAAGCTCGAAAAACCACATTAATCCATAGCCAAGATTCAAATCAGAGGGAAGAGACTCAGAAAAAGATTATAACTTGTTTACCTTTTGTCAACAATGTTGTAACCATCACCATCTCCAGTTAAAGAACAGGGAAGCAATCCGCAGTAACAGAGGCAAGAAAGAGAGGACGGAACATCACCCTACTCCGGTGCAAACCCAACATACCTCCCACCGAGATCCTCGATCATACCTCGTCGTTGTTGTTACCGATAACCCCTTTTCTCTCGTGTTCATGCCAATAATCTTTTTGATTTCTGTGACAAATACTGATAAGCGATCCGGTCCCAACATCATTAGTACAAGATTTGAGGGTTGAGAAAGGAATTCGGAAGGCCTTGTTTAGAGAAACCATCGGAGGAGGGAGAGACTTCCGTTTTCGTGATTAGAACTAGTGAGATGTGTAAGTGTCGCACCTCAAAAAATTCATTCAAACATACGACCCTCGCGTGAAAGGTGTGGAATTGCGGTTCGACAGAGTCGCCACCGAACTTTATTTATCCCAAATGAACGGGAGAGGAAAATATCGAGAAAACCTCTTAAAATGGAAGTAACACGGTCTTTGCAACCTGATGTTCCTGGGTTCGGGAGTCGGTTACGCAAGGGGAAGGTATTAGCACCACTCATGTAACAACCCCCTTCTATACCCCAAATAAATGCATATAAAACAATTAAGCATATACAAATTCATCAGAGTAAAAGTTTTAGAATAAGGTATAAAAGAAGAATGTCACAACTTTACCAATAAAACACTTGCTCCATAAAATATGTAACATTTTCAATTTAAGCGGAAGATAAAATCATTTGATCGTTTTCAAAATATTAATCCACGTACACATAAGCTATCCAAATTAATATATCATATTCAGTTAGATTTACAAAACCACATAAGCTGATACATCGTAATGTATCACAAAAGAATGACTATACTAGTCTAACTACCCGGTGTTACATATCAGAGCAGCAGACTCAAAAGAATGAAGACTAATCTTCACAAAAGGACTCCAGCATCCTAATCTGCAATGCCTCATAGAGCATTATAAAACAGCAGAAGGGTGAGAAATATAACCATAATAATCAAAGCATAAGATTATATATATATAGGTAATCATGTAACACATATTCACATTTCTCACCACACTTCATTCTCTTAGTCATATATATTTACCACACATATATATAGACAAACATGGATATTCACAAAGCATTCCCACATTATGTATACACTTACAATTTCCACAATCTCATCATTCACACATAAGCATCACTTCATGCATATGTCATATATCAATGTGACTCAACAACTCAATGCAACTCATGCAATGCGGTACCGACTCTCGTTATCATTTTTCGGTTTTTACATTAAACCGGGTCCACACTTCTAGACCGATAACCCGTTATCTTTTTTCGGTTTTTACATTAAACCGGGTCCACACTTCTAGACCGATAACCACAAAGGCCCGTCCTCTAAGCCTTCAAACCCACACTTCTAGGTTTGGGACAAGCCACTAGTTTCCACGAAACTAACAGACATTGCCTCTTGACTAAATGATGCATGTACAATCAACCACAACAAATGCACTTAAGACCGACATCTTAATCTCATGCATTTACATAATTCATCACTTCAAGAATTACACAATGATTGTACATACAACATATATCACACATTTATCAATGTATTCATTTCACACATCATCATATTCAACAACAATGCACACATATCACATATGTTCCCATGCATTCACACCACAATCGCATACATATATGCACTCACAATTCATTAGATGATACACATACATTTCTCATTGTATTCCCATGTATCTCTAATTATCACAACAATCAAGGTATTCACATCGCAATACCAATCATACAATTATAAGTTATGCACACGTATTCAAAATGTTCTCATGCATACTCATTATATAATTGTATACACATCAAGCATTCGCAAATTCATTAAATAATACACACATAATGACTTACTATGTTCACATGTATTTTAACCGATTACGATTAATCCTTCATATCACAACTCTAGGATTCACGCCCGAAGGCTACCCACAGCACATGTTATCACAATAGATCATATCTATATCATATCATAGAGGTATTAACCTATGAGAAGCAACCAAACCATCTCCACATGAGCAACACAGCAAAAGAAAAATGCTGTCACATTCGCCTTCATTCGCCTGGCGAACCCTCGCAGCGAACCTTCGCCTGGCCTTCGCCTGGCGAACTCTCTCAGCGAACACTCGCTAGGCTTCGCCTGGCGAGACTTCCCAGCGAGCCCAAGTCAGTAGCTACTGACTTCATTCGCCACCATTCGCCAGCACCTTCGCTGGGCGAACCTTCTCTACTCAACTTCGCCTGGCGAACCCACCAGCGAAGTCCACTGGGACTTAAATATAATTATTCGCCAACATTCGCTAGGCTTCGCCTGGCGAAGCTTCGCCTGGCGAAGCTTCGCCTTCGCTCGCCTGGCGAGAGCCAGCGAACCTGCGCAGAACAGAACCCTATTCTGTTCCACCTCCACAATCCACCATCATCCAACTTCTCACACAACAAAATCAGTACAAACAGCATCAACACATGTTACCCGACTATTCTACGGCATTATTACTCATTTTCAACCGATTAAATCATCAATCTACCGATTATCCAACATTTTGCCCTAAATGGAAAGTGATGGAAACTCTACCAAAACCCTAACCTAACATACATAACATCATACAATGATCAAATAGAAACATTTCTCACCCTTACCTCTATTAATCGGAGCTTTGATGTTGGTTCTTGATGATTTCCACTTTTCCTCTTCTTCTCTTCTCTTTCTCTCCTTTCTTCTTCTTTCCTCTTTCTTTCCAAATGTTTTCTAACTTTCTTTTCTTTTCTTTCTCTCTTATATATCCCTTTTATTTTCTTTCCTTCCAATTCCCTTTCAATTCTCTATTAATTCCAATTAATAAAAATTAATTCCAATATTAACATAAAATCCCACTAAATCAATTAATTACTACAATTAATTATTTAATGAAATTTGGGCTGTTACAACTCTCCCCCACTTAGGAATTTTCGTCCTCGAAAATGTTACCTGATTCAAACAGTTCTGGATAAGACTCCTTCATCTGGCTCTCAAGCTCCCACGTAACATTTCCACCAGCCGGTCCTCCCCAAGCGACCTTCACTAACGCAATCTCTTTACCTCGAAGCTGCTTCAATTTCCGATCCTCAATCCGCATAGGTGATGTCTCAACAGTCAGGTTATCTCTCACCTGCACATCATCTATTTGGACTACATGAGACGGATTCGCAATGTATTTCCTCAACTGAGATACATGGAATACATCGTGAAGATTAGCAAGCGACGGTGGTAAAGCCACACGATATACCACTTCTCCTATCCTTTGCAAAATCTGATAAGGACCAATGAAACGCGGCGACAACTTGCGCGACTTCAGTGCCCTACCAACACCTGTCATCGGAGTGACTCGAAGAAACACATGATCTCCCTCTTGAAATTCAAGTGCCTTCCTCCTCTTGTCATAATAACTCTTCTGACGACTCTGAGTAATTCTCATCTTCTCTTGAATCATCTTGATCTTATCAGTAGTCTGTTGAACTAACTCGGGTCCAACAACAGAACTCTCTCCGGACTCGAACCAACACAATGGTGTCCTACACCGCCTACCATACAACGCCTCAAATGGTGCCATACCAATACTCGAATGGAAACTGTTGTTGTAGGTAAACTCAATCAAAGGCAAGTAGCTGTCCCAAGCTCCTCCTTTTTCCAATACACAAGCTCTCAAAAGATCTTCAAGCGACTGAATCGTCCTCTCCGTCTGACCATCAGTCTGAGGATGATACGCTGAACTCAAACGCAACTTAGTACCCAAAACACCCTGCAGGCTCTCCCAAAATCTCGAAGTAAACCGCGGATCTCTATCCGAAACAATACTTAACGGAATACCATGCAGACACACAATCCTCTCAATATACAACTTAGCCAACTTCTCCAAAGGGTAATCCATACGCATAGGAATAAAGTGAGCAGATTTAGTCAACCTATCCACGATAACCCAAATAGCCTCAAGATTACTCGGGG
The DNA here is from genome assembly GCA_963859935.3 of Lathyrus sativus. Lineage (NCBI taxonomy): Eukaryota > Viridiplantae > Streptophyta > Magnoliopsida > Fabales > Fabaceae > Lathyrus > Lathyrus sativus. The sequence continues at coordinate 318,984,173 of OZ012740.1, read as the reverse complement.
TCCTCGGCAAACCCGATACAAAATCCATGGAGATACTATCCCATTTCCACTCAGGAATAAACAACGACTTCATCAAACCCGATGGTTTCTGATGCTCAATCTTTGACTTCTGGCAAGTCAAACAAGAATATACAAATTCCGCGATATCCTTCTTCATACTAGGCCACCAAAATACTTTCCTCAAATCCTGATACATCTTAGTAGCACCCGGATGAATACTCAATCCGCTACGATGTCCTTCTTCAAGGATACTCTTTTTCAGCTCAACAACATTTGGAACACAAACTCGATCCCGACATCTCATAATCTCATTCTCATCAATCCAAAAATCACCACCTTGGCCTTGGTTGATCAAAGTCAACCGATCAACTAAGTTCAAATCCGATTTCTGTCCTTCTCGAATTTCATCCAAAATACCACTTGTAAGCTTTAACATACCCAACTTAAATCCAAAAGAAGTTCTCTCACATACCAAACTCAAATCTCGAAATTGCTCAATCAATTCTAACTCTTTCACCATCAATGCCGACATATGCAATGATTTCCGACTCAAGGCATCCGCTACTACATTCGCTTTACCCGGATGGTAATTCAAGCCAAAATCAAAATCCTTCAAAAGTTCAAGCCATCTTCTTTGTCTCGCATTCAATTCCTTTTGATCAAAAAGATATCTCAAACTCTTGTGGTCACTAAACACTTCAAATCTTGCGCCAAATAAATAATGCCTCCAGAGTTTCAACACGAACACAACGGCGGCCAACTCTAAGTCATGCGTCGGATAATTCTTCTCATGCACTTTAAGTTGCCTCGAAGCATAAGCTACAACTTGGTTATTCTGCATCAACACACCTCCTAAACCCATCAAAGAAGCATCACAATACACAACGAATGGTTCCTCTGGATTTGGCAGAATCAAAACAGGAGCTGTCGTCAACCTTCGCTTAAGTTCTTGAAAACTCGCTTCACACTCGGCGTCCCAAACAAAGGCTTGACCCTTCCTAGTCAACTGCGTTAACGGCAACGATAACTTAGAAAATCCTTCAATAAACTTCCGATAATAACCGGCTAAACCAAGAAAACTTCTGATCTCAAAAACTGACTTCTGAGTCTCCCATTGCGACACCGCTTCAACCTTCGACGGATCGACCGCAATACCACTACTAGAAATCACATGACCAAGGAAACTAACTTCCTTCAACCAAAATTCACACTTAGAAAGCTTCGCGAACAACTGCTTCTCTCTCAGCACAGATAACATAATCTTCAGATGCTCGGCATGCTCTCCTTCGCTCTTCGAATAAACCAAGATGTCGTCGATAAACACCACCACAAATTTATCCAAATAAGGATGGAAAATCATATTCATGTACTCCATAAATACACCTGGTGCATTAGTCACACCAAATGGCATCACGGAATACTCATAGTGTCCATACCTCGTCCGAAAGGCCGTCTTCTGAATATCCTCAGCTTTCACGCGGATCTGATGATACCCAGATCTCAAATCAATCTTGCTGAACACGCTTGCACCAACCAACTGATCCATCAGATCATCAATCCTTGGAAGTGGATACTTATTCTTAATAGTCACCTTGTTCAACTGTCTGTAATCCACACAGAGCCTCATAGAACCCTCTTTCTTCTTAACCAACAACACCGGTGCACCCCACGGTGACACGCTCGGACGAATAAACCTCTTTTCAAGCAAATCCTCAAGTTGACTCTTCAACTCTTTTAACTCTGAGGCCGACATACGATATGGAGCCATCGATATCGGACTAGTTCCAGGAATCAAATCTATCGAAAACTCCACTTCTCGCTCCGGCGGTAAATCCTTTATCTCTTCAGGGAATACTTCCGGAAAATCTCTAACAATGGGCACAGCATCAATCTCTTCACTTTCACTAGTCCTCAAAGTTGCCATAAGCATAAATACCTTAGCCCCATCTTGTACCGATTCCTTCACTTGCTTCCTCGTCATAAACAATTCCCTTTCAACATCCGAATCGGGAAAAATAACCGTTTTGTTAAAACAGTTAATATACACACGATTGAATTTTAACCAATTCATTCCAAGAATGACATCTAGTTGATCTAAATGAAGACACACTAAATCAATCCCAAAATCTCTACCGAAAATACTCAACGGGCAATTCAAGCAAACATACGGTGTAGTTGCCGAACCCATAGCAGGAGTATCAATAACCATACCGCCACCAATCACAGACAACTCAAGATTTAACCTTCTAACACAATCCAAAGAAATAAAAGAATGCGTAGCTCCGGTATCAATTATAGCGATCAAAGGTGTACCATTAATGAAGCACGTACCTCGGATCAATCGATCGTCGCTAGCAGTCTCAGATCCAGATAGAGCGAACACTTTCCCGCTCCCTTGATTCTTCTTCGGCTTATCGCACTTGGTACTGATGTGCCCTCGCTCACCACAGTTATAGCAAGTAACACCCGCACCGCTTCTACACTCCAGAGCCTTGTGGCCTGGCTTGCCACACTTAAAACACCTCGGTTCAACACTTTTGCACTCCGGAGCACGATGCCCCGCTTCACCACAAGTGTAACACCTAACCGGGGTAGAAACTCCCCCACTTGGCTTCTTGCCAAAACCAACCTTTTGTTTCCCCTTATCAGCAGGAGTTACGTAAGGTTTTCCTCTGAATTGTCCTTTTCCTTTCTTATCACTTAGGCTCTTGTAGTGGCTAGACCTAGCCCTACTGTCTTCGTCATAAATTCTGCTCTTGTTAACCAACTCAGAAAACCGCCTGATTTCCTGATATCCAATAGCTTGTCTAATCTCGGGTCTCAAACCGTTCACAAACTTGAGGCACTTAGACCTCTCAGCGTTACCAGTATTATAGTGAGGACAAAATTTGATCAACTCCTCAAATTTCGCCGCATACTCAGCAACCGTCGAATTACCTTGCTTCAACTCAAGAAATTCGATCTCTTTCTTCCCCCGCACATCCTCTGGAAAATACTTCTCCAGAAAGGTTTCTCTAAACAAATCCCAAGTAACCACAATATCATCTTCCTCAAATATTTGGTGAGTATTACCCCACCAATCTTCAGCTTCTTCTTCGAGCATATGAGTCCCAAACTGCACCTTTTGTGCATCCGAGCAATTCATAACTCGAAAAATCTTTTCCACAGCTTTCAACCAAATTTGTGCCTTGTCCGGTTCATGAGTTCCCTTGAAGACCGGAGGGTTATTCTTTTGGAATTTCCCCAAAGCACGGAATCCATCATCAGCATGATTCCTCACATTCACATTGGCCGGAGGATTCTGCCCAATTGCCCCCGCCAATCTCGTCAATGCCTCCGCAATCGCTTCGTCGTTCCTCCCTGCAACCATCTTACTAATTCCAACCACAGAACCACGTAAGAACAACCAATATTGATAATGCATCACACGCATATCAATAACACACAGGGAAAAACACTCTAACAACTTGGCCGGACGGACCGACCTGCTCTGATACCACTATTGTAACAACCCCCTTCTATACCCCAAATAAATGCATATAAAACAATTAAGCATATACAAATTCATCAGAGTAAAAGTTTTAGAATAAGGTATAAAAGAAGAATGTCACAACTTTACCAATAAAACACTTGCTCCATAAAATATGTAACATTTTCAATTTAAGCGGAAGATAAAATCATTTGATCGTTTTCAAAATATTAATCCACGTACACATAAGCTATCCAAATTAATATATCATATTCAGTTAGATTTACAAAACCATATAAGCTGATACATCGCAATGTATCACAAAAGAATGACTATACTAGTCTAACTACCCGGTGTTACATATCAGAGCAGCAAACTCAAAAGAATGAAGACTAATCTTCACAAAAGGACTCCAGCATCCTAATCTGCAATGCCTCATAGAGCATTATAAAACAGTAGAAGGGTGAGAAATATAACCATAATAATCAAAGCATAAGATTATATATATATAGGTAATCATGTAACACATATTCACATTTCTCACCACACTTCATTCTCTTAGTCATATATATTTACCACACATATATATAGACAAACATGGATATTCACAAAGCATTCCCACATTATGTATACACTTACAATTTCCACAATCTCATCATTCACACATAAGCATCACTTCATGCATATGTCATATATCAATGTGACTCAACAACTCAATGCAACTCATGCAATGCGGTACCGACTCTCGTTATCTTTTTTCGGTTTTTACATTAAACCGGGTCCACACTTCTAGACCGATAACCCGTTATCTTTTTTCGGTTTTTACATTAAACCGGGTCCACACTTCTAGACCGATAACCACAAAGGCCCGTCCTCTAAGCCTTCAAACCCACACTTCTAGGTTTGGGACAAGCCACTAGTTTCCACGAAACTAACAGACATTGCCTCTTGACTAAATGATGCATGTACAATCAACCACAACAAATGCACTTAAGACCGACATCTTAATCTCATGCATTTACATAATTCATCACTTCAAGAATTACACAATGATTGTACATACAACATATATCACACATTTATCAATGTATTCATTTCACACATCATCATATTCAACAACAATGCACACATATCACATATGTTCCCATGCATTCACACCACAATCGCATACATATATGCACTCACAATTCATTAGATGATACACATACATTTCTCATTGTATTCCCATGTATCTCTAATTATCACAACAATCAAGGTATTCACATCGCAATACCAATCATACAATTATAAGTTATGCACACGTATTCAAAATGTTCTCATGCATACTCATTATATAATTGTATACACATCAAGCATTCGCAAATTCATTAAATAATACACACATAATGACTTACTATGTTCACATGTATTTTAACCGATTACGATTAATCCTTCATATCACAACTCTAGGATTCACGCCCGAAGGCTACCCACAGCACATGTTATCACAATAGATCATATCTATATCATATCATAGAGGTATTAACCTATGAGAAGCAACCAAACCATCTCCACATGAGCAACACAGCAAAAGAAAAATGCTGTCACATTCGCCTTCATTCGCCTGGCGAACCCTCGCAGCGAACCTTCGCCTGGCCTTCGCCTGGAGAACTCTCTCAGCGAACACTCGCTAGGCTTCGCCTGGCGAGACTTCCCAGCGAGCCCAAGTCAGTAGCTACTGACTTCATTCGCCACCATTCGCCAGCACCTTCGCTGGGCGAACCTTCGCTACTCAACTTCGCCTGGCGAACCCACCAGCGAAGTCCACTGGGACTTAAATATAATTTTTCGCCAACATTCGCTAGGCTTCGCCTGGCGAAGCTTCGCCTTCGCTCGCCTGGCGAGAGCCAGCGAACCTGCGCAGAATAGAACCCTATTCTGTTCCACCTCCACAATCCACCATCATCCAACTTCTCACACAACAAAATCAGTACAAACAGCATCAACACATGTTACCCGACTATTCTACGGCATTATTACTCATTTTCAACCGATTAAATCATCAATCTACCGATTATCCAACATTTTGCCCTAAATGGAAAGTGATGGAAACTCTACCAAAACCCTAACCCAACATACATAACATCATACAATGATCAAATAGAAACATTTCTCACCCTTACCTCGATTAATCGGAGCTTTGATGTTGGTTCTTGATGATTTCCACTTTTCCTCTTCTTCTCTTCTCTTTCTCTCCTTTCTTCTTCTTTCCTCTTTCTTTCCAAATGTTTTCTAACTTTCTTTTCTTTTCTTTCTCTCTTATATATCCCTTTTATTTTCTTTCCTTCCAATTCCCTTTCAATTCTCTATTAATTCCAATTAATAAAAAATAATTCCAATATTAACATAAAATCCCACTAAATCAATTAATTACTACAATTAATTATTTAATGAAATTTGGGCTGTTACAACTCACGTCCGTTGTACTCAATGGGAACCTCTTAATTCGAATTGTGATGAATGTTAGCTAAGCTTAATTCTTCTCTTCTCAATACTAAATACTAAAACGGTTCTATAAAGGTATAAAGACTATAAGAGGAAAGGGTATGGTTAAGGGATAGGGTGCTCACCAAGGATTGGAGCCCTTGTGCCTACGTATACTCATTTGGACGAGAATGAGAAATTAGAGCGTCGTAGTTCGACTACGGGAAAAGATGGGGGAAACGGAAGATGGAGGGAATTATGGAGAAAGGTAGAAGTGTGGACGGAATAATGGAGAAAGGTAGAAGTGTGCTCGCCAAGATCATCACAATCTTGTGCCTACGTATCTTACATTCAAGAGTGAATGAAGAATCAGAGCAGTCGTAGTTCATGGTAACAACCATGAAAAGAAACGAGATACAAGAGGATGGAGGTAGGTACGGATGACAATTATTCAAAGCTTAAGAAATACTTCTCGGACCCAAGTAATCAGGAGAGTGAACCAAAGACTTGGAACTCTCTCTTTTTCATTTTGAAGATAAGGTTGTATTTGAAAGGGTTACGTTGGTCGGGTGACGACTACTTGAATCTTAAGAATGACTTCTCGGACCCAAGTAATCGGGAGAACGAACCAAAGACTTGGAACTCTCTCTTTTTCATCACAGAAGGAAATGTGTTTGAAAGGTGAGGTTGATCGGATGACGACCACTTGAAGCTTACGAAAGACTTCTCGGACCCAAGTAATCGGGAGAGTGAACCAAACACTTGGAACTATCTCTTTTTCATTGCAAAAGAAGATTGTTTGAAAGGTGAGGTTGATCGGATGAGTAGTTGGACGATGGTTGAACGATGTCGAGTTGTTAATGTTATTTAAAGGCATCAATTGCTCACACACGAATAAGATAACTCGCATCCAAACAACCGAAAACAAGATCAAAGACTTGAACCCACTCTTTACACCTTGAAAAGAATTAAATAGTTGTTAATTGATTGATAGTTTGTTACGAAAATCCGCTTGACATTGGATCAAGGGTTTAACTTATTATCACGTGCAAAGCGTGTTGGAATGGAAATGATTTGAGAGACGGAACCGACTTAACTTACGCATCAACGGTCGAGTTGTGAAAAATGATACTAGTCCCTGAGGGTGCCCCTAATATCGAAACCATGGTGAAGTGTGTGCAATAGGTTGATGGCGAATGCGTATGAGCACTCGACTTACAGGGTGTTTAAAAGTGGCTCGATGACGAATCAAGAATTAGTTTGAAAATAGTTTGATCCGTTATAGTTCCTATGGGTGCTCCTAGGAGATAAACTGATAATCAAAGAAATGCGAAACATACATCGGAATGGGAGAGGGGTACATGTAAGTTACACGGGATTGCACGAAATAAAGGGGTCTCATTTTCAGGTAGCCCAAGAGAAAGTCGTGTGTGTGCATTGTGTCCTAAACTACGCCTTGAGCAAAGTCGGGCACAAACTCGATATTAGGGTTCCTATAAATGACCAATGATCCAACAGTCCACCAATTTGGATTTTAGGATTTCAATAGTTATTACATGTTTTCGAATATGGGAGAATTAGAATGACGAATATGATATGACAATATGAATAGTATACAACAATATCCACAATAATATTTGACGAAATTATAAAGCAATTAATATTTGACGGAAATTAATGTTAGTAGTTAGTTTGGTTAGGAATTAAATCGGGACAAATGTAACGCTAAACCATCGTAGCTCGACTTATAATGAAAGTCGGTCTATAGGAGGTGTTGTGAGTTTATATCCGTGCTATGAACAAGATAGAGAAATGATATTGAGAATCATTCTCCAATTTAATCGTGTTGCACGGACGAAAAATGGTGGGATCTCGTCTTAATCGCAAACATTATGTCGATTAATCGAAGGTAGCCTATCACGATCCCAAAGTAAAGAAAATGATCCAAATGGTCATTTTCCATAGATTTGAAATTGAGAAGGTTATCGACCTCGATACGCGACGCTTACGAATAAAAGACTTCATCGGTCGAGAAAAAGTCAAAATAAAATCAAACCGGACAAGAAATGAGGAGAGAAAGGAGGTAGTCTTGGATCCAACATTATTCATCAATAATTTGACTGATAATGGATTACAGAAGTCTCGTCCTCGACCAAAAACGAGCAAACGTGAAATAAAATTCCCAAAGATAAATGAAAATAAAAACTAATATATTAAAAATCTTCTAAAAGAAAATAGAATACAAAATATTATAAGCTTAAAAAATTCTTTTTTAAAAATGGTACATTATAAATCTATTAACCCTTTTTTGAAATGTTTACAAATTAAATAACCTACCTTTAGAAAAAAAAGAACATAAAAAAAGAAGAATAGGGGGTGGAGACGAAATATGGGTGTGTGGTTCATGTGAGGTGATAGAATCATATGGGCTTCCAACAATCCCATCATCTACTCACAATAACCTCACGCAGCAAGAAGAATAATCAAGAACAGGTGAGTCTTGTATATAACCACATGGGCTCAAAGGCCCACTATCACTAACATCAACCTGGTCCGTCTGATGCAAATAACCAAAATATTTAGAAATAAATGGTAAAAAACTGTTTGGGGAAGACCATATTCACGCTTTGAAACAGAAGTAAATCACCCCCATTTAAATCAACTGCTAAAAAAATGATTATCCTCTGAAGACAAACAGCAAACGAAACTCCATAAAACACCAAAACTATAACCTCTCGGTGAAAATGAAACTCAAGCCATGGAAAAGAAAACTCAAGGAATATGAAGAAACTCGTGCAACCTTTTGTGATGCACTCGATCCCTATCAATCCCACCTTCTCATCTCGAATTGCTTCTCTCTCTAGTTTCCTCGTTTTACTTCAAGTTCGATTTCGTTTAAAAAAAATGGGTTTCCGCTTGTTGGTGTTTCAGTAAGATGATTTGGATATTGGAGAAGAAAAGTTGGGTTTATGTTGTGATGATTTTGGTTGAAGAAGAGGGGAAAAATGGGTTTCGGTTTTCAGGGTAAAGTTGAGGGAGAATGAAGTGGGATTATTGAAGGTTTCGGGTTTGTTGGTGAAGATGGATTTAAAGTGAGAAGAAATTGAAGATGGGTTGTAGATTTTGTGAAGAAAAGAGGAGAGTTGATGAAGGGTAGAGTTTTTTGGAAGCCATTATGAAGTTGTGATTTGAAGAGATTTATGGTTTTGAAGAATCGTTGAAGGAAAAGGTGTCGGCCCTAGTCTGAAGGAATAGAAGTATTTATGTAGGCTTTTGGAGGGTATTTGCGGAAGAAGCTTGTTGCGGTGGAAATAGGATCGCAAACTATTAATTAGTTTGAATCGCAATTCAGTTCACAACCGCTCTTTGGTTTATCCGAAGGAAAAGGTCAAAAGAGGGAAAACCTATTTTGCATCGTAAACACAATGCGGGGAAAGATCTAGGGTTCGGGGGTTGGTTAAATTTAGGGAAGGTATTAGCACCCTAAACTTCTGTAGTACTCTACAGGAACCTTTTGTTCAAATGTTTACTATTTGCTTTATTTATTTGCTTAAGGTATATGTACAAAGGGATTAAAAGTGAGAAACGAGACCTAAGGGGTTAATTCTAAGTTTACTCGGCAAGACATCGCATCTTGTGCCTACGTATCCTTACGGGAGTGGAATCAGAGTAATCGTAGTTCCCCTCAAAAGGGAGGTTAGAGACTTCTTGACTGTGGTCAAGGTCTCAAGGGGAATAAACGCATCTTAAGGACACGCTTACGCGGAGTGTAGAAACTCCAAATCTCTACGTTGAGTTGTTAAGTGAATTAGGGTTAAATTAGGTTAGGGATTCCACGGCGGGAAACCCTAAAATGAGCGCGGCGGCTCTTTGACCTAATGCTAGGGGTCGAATGGTAATTTTGTCCACAGCGAGACATGTATGAAAGTTTAGGGTTGAAAAGGTGTAAGGGTTGAAGTTTGAGGACTATTGGCGCGGCGACCAAAAGCTAGACCTAACCTTCGGATGTGTGTAGTGACAGAATAATTGATGAATGTGTGAAATAATTGAATTATGCAAACGGAGAATAATGTCCTAATTTAACCATGCAAGCAGAAATTTAAAAACAGAAATTAAAGCGCGATTTGTTAGGATTCGCGAGGTTACAACCGAGAAGCAGTTACAATAACGAGGAAACTTAAATAACCCAACCCCGCAATAGTAGTAAACATGAGCTGCAAATGATGAACACCGTCAGTAAACAAAGTTAGACAGTAATGGGACGGGTCAGGAGAAAAAATGCAATATTGGAGATTTTTGTTGTTTTTAAAGAAAGAAATTTGATTAAGTTAAGAGATGTTAACATAAAAAAAGATTAATTTTAATTTTCGAAAAAAATGGTTTTAATTTAATTATCTACAAATTAAAAAGATTTGATGTTATTATTTTTTAAAAAATATTTTTTAGCTATTATTTTTAAAAAGGTTTTTAATTTTATTATATGAAAAAAGAGGTTTTTTATTTATTATATAAAAAAGAGTTTTTTAGTTTTTATTTATCTTTTAAAAAACAATTTCAATATTTATACAAAGAAAGGTTTAAAAAACAATTTTTAATTATAAAAATCAAAATAAAGGGTTTTAAAAACAGTTTTAAAAAAAAAACAAAAATAAAAGAGGTTGGGCCGGTAATCACTTCCGGACCCAACCCGGTTAGTGTAAATGTACAAAACCAAATTTAGGGTTTCAGAAACCCTATTCCCCTTTCACGGCGCCGTTGTGCCTCTCGTTCTTGCCTCCGTCTCTCTTCGTTTGCATGTTTCGTTCTTCTCATTCACTTTTCTCTTCTCATAATATGCTGAAAAAACAAAACAAAGAAACTCAGCAGAAATAAGTGTCCATGCGATGGCTTACGTTTGCGATAATGATCCGCGTTGAAGGGCCTATGATGGAAACTGAGGTTGGCTGCTGATTGCCCGCCATTGATGAATGGTGAAGGCGGTCTTGCTCGCGGTTGCTTTTGATTTCGATGATGATTGCTGTGCCGAATGTATTTCACGGATTGGTGAGATTGTCTTATATTTATGATTCTTCCGCCGTTTTTGACATTGCTGATGGTGATGATGCTCGGCTATTATCCTTGTGGTTATGGTTGCCTTGTTTTGTGATTTATGTATCCGCCGTCGGAGGGTTAGGGTTTGCTGCTATTGTCCGGAACCATCCCCCTTTCTCCTTAGGGTTTCGTCCTTTTTATACTATTTCCTTTTCTTTGTTGGGCTTGGATAAAATCTGATTTGGCGTTATTCCTTTACTGAGATTGATTTCTGATATTATTTGATTGGGATTTTTTGATATGATTCTGATATTGTCTAATTGCAGATTGGATATGGGTTTGGATTGGCTAACTCGTGATTTGTTTCTGATTGATCTTATTTCCTTTCTGATACAGATTTTGTTTTGTGGTTTATCAGAACACGTTCCTTTTTCGGACTTGATTGAATTATGGATTCATTTGGATATCTTTCTAATATTGATTTCCTTTTCAGATGTTGATTCAAATTCGTTTTGGATATCCATGGATGTGGTTCCGGATTTACTCTTTGATATCCGGTTCGATCTTCACGACTTTTGGCTTTTTCACTTCGAACTAACTTTTCCTCTTCTTTTTTCAGTGAACTGATGCTAAGGCTTTGGTCGAATCCAAACTGCCGAGAAGGTTACGCGGTGATGATGACTTTAGGGTCTGAACCTTCGACAGTTGCTTTTGATATTCTCTGCTGTGTTCTTTGCTTGTTTGGTTCAGAACATGAGTTTTGGGCTGCTATTTGTGTTGCGAGCAAGATAGTGACTGGTTGTTGGTTTTCAAATTGACTGTTTCTGTGATATTATGTTGGGCCATGATGTGCGATAGCTGAGCCCCTGCATTCGGTGCCTTATTCCACGATGCCCCTAGCAGTTTGAGGTGATTTGGTCGCAGGATCTTACTGATACGAACTGCTTTGTTGGCTTTTCATGGTAACTTGCACCTTTGATTGAGGCTTGCTCTGAGCTGATGTGATTACGCGAGCTTATCTTGCTCTTTCTGGTATGATTTGTGCTATGATTTTGTGTTGTTTCTGTGCTTCATCTGATGCAATTTGGTTTGTATTCTGAGCCTTTTGTGGCAGATTTGCTACTTTGTGTCTTTTCATGACTGAACTAGTGCGGGATTTCCTGTCGGGTTGTTTTGTAAAATGCACTTAGCCTCTTATTTTTCTGGACATGAACTTGTTCTTTCTGTTCTTGAATTGAACTGAGCGTGCTTTTTCTTTTGCCTGGTTGCTGTTATGGCTTCTTTTGATGCATTCTGAACTTGGCTGAATTCTTTCCTTCTTATGAACCTAAGTTGTTTCTCTTGTTTGGTTCGAACTTGATTCTTGGTGCTGTTTTTGTGAATTTTCAGGTGTTGGAAAAACTTGAACACAAAGTGGTTCATACCCGTCGGCATCCGGGTTTATGACCAAATTGATTGTGCTGCTTTACCCTTGTATCAGTTTGGAAAGTAAATTGGGATTTACATGATTTTGAAATGAATCCAATTGCGGCAAAAGCGAATCAGTCCCGCTTCTTTTATCTCTTTTATCTCTCGGCTGCCCCTTAGATAAGAACAGACGTTACCTGATCTGACCCTAATGGCGCGGATCGGTAATGGGGGTAGGACGCAGCTTCGGTTGTGCCACTCCCGGCACTCGATGATGACATTGTTCTGAGAGTGTCGAATTATTTCTTCTGACATTTTCTTCTGCTCTGTTTTTCTTTGTTTTCATTGTGCAGGTTAATCGGAGAAGCATGAAGTAATGTCCAGTAGATGAACATCATGAAGACACCAATGGATCTTTAGGACTTAGGATTTTTAGGATAGAAGTAACATTTGTAAATGTAATTTTACAGCAATTCAAATGTGAAACGATTTACTCCCTTTTGTAAAATGATATTCTTCATGAAATAAAAATTCCAGAACTTCATTTATATATCCATGACCGTTCAGCTTTGAATTTATATGTATTTCTAGTTATAAATTATAAACGTTTGCGAATAAATCCACAAATATTTATATTCATTAACTTAGTCATAAACCATAAATATTCACGAATGATATTCTTGTCTATGTACTTGTCTCGCCCGTAGTCCTAATCTCATCACCTGATTAAATTCACTTGCATTCCAACCTAAATTCTAGCCAGCAATTTTATAACCAAACATGGATGTGCGCCATAATCACAACAGATTCAGTATCAACGATAACATTGCCCGTAATTGAATTCCACTGACCAAATGCTATGAGCAACAATCCAATAATACCCAATTAAACTGCGCCTTATTAACAGAAACGGAAGTGCTCTGGAAATAAACCATGAGCGATGAAATAGGTCTTAAATCCAGTTGTGCTCGACAAATTTCGATACCGAATACATCAGATTGACGTCTTGATATAATCAAACCAGGTGATAAATAAATGCCTCAGAAATAGTGTCTCGAGTGTCTCAAAGCTCAGCAACAGCCCTTCTTCAAGGAATTAGCGGAATCCACGTAAAATGACCAAAATACCCCAGGAACTAATCCTGCAAAACAAACCCCTCCATGACTTGATAGTGGTTAGCAGATGCACAGATGAGATGCTATGCGAAATGACTGACTAAATATAAGGGTAAAATTTGGGGTATTACAAAGCTGTTGTGAATTTGTTGTACGGATTAGAAGGCATCATTCTTACTCTGCAAGTCGTAAGGGTTGTGTGAAACATTGGTGGGGTCATTACCAATTGGTTGAAGTGGTGCTGCGTGAAAGAGTGCGTACCCGTCCTTTGTCTACTTTCTTACAGCTTTTGTGTAATGGTGTTGTAGACTTATCCCAGTCTTTTTCATTAATTTTCTCATGTTTGATAGGTAACCAACGCAAGGAGCTCATGAGCTAGGACGTTTCGCGGTGTTTTCGATTTTGCTTTGGCCAGGGAAAGCTTCCTTGACAATATGTCACAACCGCCCAATTTCACCATCATAAATCCATGCCAAGATAAGTTTTTACTCTGCATTTTACACTTATACTTATCTGTCCCCCTTTTGTTCCCACTATTTCATCTGATCAATTGTCACTGTGTCTGAACAAAACCCTGATGTGGACTGGCTGCACATGCCTGGGCCCTTGCGCCCTGCATTCGTCGTGGTAATTCATGTAGTGATTGTCATGATATTGTTTCATTTATGCAGGACTTGTTGTGACGACTTGCAGGAATTATCATTTCACACGGTTGGCGATGCGTGGAAACACGACTGATCACGACAGGCGAAGCTAACATTAAGCAACAACATGGAATACCATCTTCGTATAGCTTGCGAAACCAGATAAAAAGCCATATTTAGGCTGCGACAGAAGCATCACCGCAGTGACCATCTAGAGGAGTTGCGAAAACTGATATGCCTACACGGAGTTCACGAACGCTCTTCCATGATTGGCCGGTTTCTGCTCACATTTTGAGTTGATTAGAGATGATGGGCAGCTTGTTTTCCTGCTTGTCTTATTGTTATTTTTCTACTTTTCATCTTAAAACAATAAGCTTGTTGTGGTTTTACGTATACGTGATGTGCTACTTTTGTAAAAAATTTCAAAATCTGCTTTTGGTTGTGCTTATAAATAGCCGATTGTGAATTTTTCTTGGCCACTTGGTTTTGCAACTTATGAGTTTTTGTATGAAGTCCTGCTGCCTTTTTTATTGTCGGTAATAATCTGTAGATGCGTATGGCTTCCTCTTTTGTTGTGCGTTCTTTTTTCGCAGCTTTTTCCTTACGTTTTGGTTTTGCCTGCTGTATCTCACGTGATGATTAATGTCACGGCTTAATTTTATGCAGGTCGTGATTAGCGTGGTGCATATGCTCGCGACTGGTGGCTAGGCGGAACGCGACTCATGTGTTGTGTCGTTGTTGCAAGTACAGGTCGAAGAAATGTGCGAATGGTTACATGAATCTTGTCATATTGCGCCCGATTTCACAAAGTTGTGGTATAGGCTAGTGCGATGTTCATGATGCATTGACGATTATGTTACCCGACAATTTGCGGTAAGTACGTGATGGTTTTGTGAAAGCATGAGGTTGGTGTATGCTGAGACATATTATTGTATGTTGCCATGGCTTTTCACTTCGTTGTACTACAGGTCGACATTGCACAGTGAGTTGTTGAATCATTGACTTTGTGTGGTGTCCACAACGGCTTGACAAGGTGCGTGGGAGTTGACGGTGTGTTGAGGCTTGACTGAGCTTACGTAATGGCGTTCGCTTCGCGATTTAGGAGATGGCTGAAGAAAACATTATGGATGCTCGTGGAATTGTAGTGCGGCAATGATAGAAACTTGTTTTTTTTACAAATGAATCTTCATAGATTAATGATGTAAATAACTAATATATGAAAAGTGATAGCAAACAATAATCTTTTTAGAAATTGAGGCATCAATATATCAGTCCGCACATGTGAACGTCAGAAACTAAAATATGCTTGCTTTATCAGTACTACATTCTCACTATCATAACATCAAAAAAATGGAGATGTGGATCAGTTTCATATAAGATATACTCAAGAAGCTTCAGCGATTTCACAACCTAGAGTAAACTTGGCCGGTAGACTACACATCTGAAGATAACAACTAACTCCATCGTGAATCCTCATGTGAGCAAATCCAATTTCCTCCGTGAATTCTAATTTCAAGCAGTCGTCCATATCACAACTTTTTATGATACCGAAAAAAAACATGGTTATGATGATATCTATGGAGGAATATCCTAAGTCATACAATTGCTTGAGCCCTGAACAAACCTTATCTAAAATCCCTTCAAAATACACTGTGCACTAGAGATTCTTCACATGCAGTGGATGTTGGCGGTCACAAACCTTAAAACACTTCCTTGTTTAACAAACTAGAACCTGATGTATGTTGATTGCAAGTTGTTCAATTCTTGCCTCATATCACCATCAACAATGAAAATGATAGCAGCCTTAAGTCCTTCAGGGATGTAAGGAAACCTTCTCAGCTTGAACCATAACCATGTGACGACTAAGTATCTTTTTGATCAGATAGTCGCGAAAATATCACAATTGCACGCCTAATATGAATCATCTCAATAATCTTAGAAGATATATTATAAGCAAGCGTGACACGAGTAGAATTAGAATATATCTCCATTGTCCCTCTTAAAGCTTGTTGTGCACCAGATGTCAAACTGTCAGCTTCATCAAGTATAACAACTTTGTGTCGGTCTGGAGGAAGTGTTACTTTCTTTTGAGCGAACATCTTGATCTCGTTCCTTACAACAGCTATTCCTCTATCGTCTGAAACATTTAGTTCAAGAACAACTTCTCTATAATGGGGACTGAGGCTCTAATGGAGATGTAGATGAGTGTGAAGCCAAAGCCAATTAAGGTTAGAGAAAGGTAGGAAAAATTTGGGGTATGACAGATGCCCCTATCGAATTGGCTTTGACCTAGTAAGATGAACTTCTATGGCGTTCATTCTTCGAGGTAGAAGTCAATTAGATATAAAGAAGACCCTGAGTTTGTCTGAAAGGGAAAAGAAATGCTCGGGAATTGAGATACTGGATGAGATATACCTCTAAGAAAACTATGGACAATTAGCAAAAGGTCGCCATCACCAAAAGGATGACGGGACGAAACACACACGGCTACTACCACCAAAAGGATGATAGAACAAACACATTCACATAATATGACATCGATGAAATGCTAGACCTGCCACCAAAAGGATGACGGAGCAAAACTCACACTGGCTACTACCACCAAAAGGATGATAGAGCAAACACTATCGCACAGTTTGACATCAACAAGATGATAGACCCCCCACCAAAAAGATGACGGAGCGAAACACACACACACACACAGGTTACTATCACCAAAAGGATGATAGAACAACACAAATTAAAGATTACCAACACCAAAAGGATGAAGTCTAGGTTGAACCGACGAAGTTCGCCTATCACCAAAAGGATGATAGCAAGGAAATTGACAACGGTCACGCTTGCTGAATACAACTCATTGGGGAACGCCCAAGAGGAAGATTGGACTGCAATGAATCAACGGGGTACGCCCACCGTCTTGCTTGAAGGTCATAGTTTTGTTGAAATGATATCATGAGGAACACCCGTGAACTTTTGAAGAGGATGCCCCTGACTGGGCTGAGTTTGTCTTGAAATATTGTTTTGGTCAACAAAAGGTTGAACAACTTCGTTTGGAACGCTCACGGTTTTGCTGAAGATGCCCCTGGCTGGGCTGAATCTTGCACTGAAACTCTTGGATTTGCCCAACAAAAGGTTGAACAACTTCGTGGGGAACGCCCACGGTCTTGAGTGATATGCCCCTGACTGGGCTATATGTTGTCTTGAAGATCTGATCAACCATAAGGTTGAAATACGTCACGGGAAGCACCCATGGTTTTGAAAAAGATTGCCCCTGACTGGGATGAATCTTGCTTTGGCATCTTTGAATTTCATGGGAGAAACCCACAGTCTTGCAAAAATGCCCCTGACTGGGCTGATGATTGCTTTGAAGCTTTTTAAACTGACTACTTTGAAGCTCTTGAATTCGTGGGAGAAACCCACGGTCTTGCGGAGGATGCCCCTGACCGGGCTGATGACAGTCTTGGAAATCTTCGAGATTGATCCTGGATCTTGACTTGTATATGTGTATGCTTGATGATAATGATATTCCATAACGAATGGAAGTGCAAATGCAAATGCTGACGCGCGGAGATGCAAGAACTGGGGAAGCATGATATGATTTGGGTATGCAAATGATGCAAGATGCTTATGATAACGAATGTGATGCGTATGATGCATATGATGCAGACAGGTGATTGGAAATGCAAGTGGAGACGCCTGTGTGGTGGACTTTTGGTAGTTGCCAATGCGGATTGGACTTTGGGTGGTGGGAGGGGTTGACTTCCTCGACACGCATTTTGCTGAAGACGCCATGAGTGGAGCAGAAGATGTTCTAGGCAATTAGTGGTTTGTTTCAGAGAAGGTTGCAACTCCATTTGATGATAGGATGACATGGTCTTGCCCCAGTATGAACATGGTAATGGTCTTCCCCTAATTAACCAGTTCTGGAGTTTGGACTTTGATGCTTTGCCCCTGCTCAAGCTGGTGAGTAATTTGCCCAAGCCTGTGGGTTTTGAGGTAGTCTTGTTTTGTGTCGGCCACTGAAAGTCAAGTTCCTTCTTGGATTGCCCCTTATTGAAGTGTCTTTAAATATCTAGCACTGATTTGCAGTTAAAATCGTACATTCACAAACGGTAATATTAATGCAGAGCTCAATGCAAGTTTGAAAAAGAGTCGTTTATTGACGTATTGTGATAGTGTGAAACGAATGGACTGCTAGCCCAGACATTGTGCTAATTTGATTGGTATAAAAATATATAGCAAGGATAGTGACATCAATGTTGATGATTAACAGATATGTGAGGAGTCAGGTTACACAACCTTGCGATAGTATGCTTTCAGAACAAACCTCGTCTCAATTAGGTCTTTCGAAGGTTGCAACGTGGCCTGGTTCACGGTTTATGAAACAAAGGATATTAGGATCAAAGTATGATTTGTACCCACCCCTTCTTCTTGATGATCTCCAGTCCTACGTTCAGCTAATTCTGCACATATCTCGACGGCATAAACTTGATGGTTCAAGGTATGCTTGAAATGGCAATCACCTTATTTTCATTTTGAGGGATGTCAGTGACCCTTTTAGGTGACCATTGAATCTTATTTTGTTTTTGTTGAAGTTTTGAGGACGTCTTTTAATTTTGTTTTTGATCCCTAACTTTTGCATTGACTGACTTTGCTTATCAAATCCATCTGGATTGCCTTGGTTTTCCTAAGTCCCCTTTTGAGGTGCTTCACTTAGCAGGCTTTTGATTTTTTTGGATTTTGTTGGAGGATTGTGACTCCCACATCATGGATCATTAATGAACAACCGTCTTCTGGATTTTACTTTGTTGAGTCGAGTGCATAGATGGATTAACTGAACACTACCCTGCCCAAGGTTGAGTGTAAGGGTTTGAATATCCGAAGGAAACTCCTACTTCTAGGCTCGAAGTGGTTAACTAGGGATTAACTCCTTATATCTCCGGTGTTTAGGGGAATTGAAACAATGCATGT
This sequence comes from Lathyrus sativus, assembly GCA_963859935.3. Lineage (NCBI taxonomy): Eukaryota > Viridiplantae > Streptophyta > Magnoliopsida > Fabales > Fabaceae > Lathyrus > Lathyrus sativus. Next base: position 318,965,073 of record OZ012740.1, on the reverse strand, counting down.
ACATCATTGACGAGATTTTGTCTGAAAGCATACGATTTGCAATTATGGGTATCTCGTTTTCATCATCCTCCCTTAAATCATGTTGAACAACAGTCGATCCAATGAAGTGAAAAATGGTGTCAGTGATAAGTGAAAAATGAGTGAATACGACATAACTAATTCAAAACATGCATAAACTATACATTAATGAAAACCAAATATGAAATGGCAATTGTTCAAAGCGTACAATACTTAAACAAATAAAGACAGAATACGAGAAATGCGAAAGATGAAATGGCAACATGACTGCCTTCTTCGGGGATGAACTTGACTGGACTTGATCGGATGCTGGAACTATTTGGTTGGTGGCATGGGATTGTTGATGACATTTGGGGACTTCCCATTGAAGTTTATAGCATCCTTGTCGATCATGTCTTGAACTTTGTGCTTGAAAGCTCTGCAGTTCTCAATGGTATGACCTGGAGCACCCTTGTGAAACTCACAATGAGCATTTGTGTCATAATCGGAAAGAATGACAGTTGGGGGAGCCAAATATTTTGGAACAACAACTTTCTTCTCCATCAAATGAGCAAAGATACTAGCATATGTCATTGGCAGGTGATCAAATACTCTATCAGGCTTCCAAGTCCTCTGCTGACGCTGTTGGCGAGCACCTTGTTGTTGTTGAGCAACTTGCAATTGTTGTTGCTGAGGAGGATATTGATATCCTTGCTGGTTGTAGGGTTGTTGCTGATGAGCCTGTTGATGTGGCATCTGAGCTTGCACTGCTTGGACAGTTGGTTGATAAGGCATTGGAGCATATTGCGCAGCAGCAATATACGGGTACTGGAAGTAAGGGATTTGATAAGGCATAGGAGCGGGAGCTTGTTGGGAAGCTTGCCCGTTCTGCACAGAGACGAAATTTGTTTCACCCTCTTTCTTCTTGTATCCATTGAAATGCTTCTTGGCATTAGCCTGGATTCCAGAACCCCTTGGATCTTTCCACTCTTCAACCCTTCTTCAATTTTTTCGCCGACGATCACTAAGTCAGAGAATCCAGCAGAGACACTACCGATCAGCTTCTTATAGTACTGGCCTTGTAAGGTACCCATGAAAATGCCAATCAGTTCATGATCAACAAGAGGTGGATGCACCCTTGCGGCTAACTCTCTCCATCATTAGGCGTACTACTTGAAGGATTCATTGTCCTTCTGAGTCATGCTCTGAAGTTGAGTGCGATTCAGAGCAAGATCGGTGTTGTATTTGTACTACTTGACAAAAGCATCAGCTAGTTCAACCCAAGTACACACTATTACACTCCAGCTGCATATACCATTCGAGTGATGCCCCAGACAAGCTGTCTTGGAAGCAATGAATCATTAGCTTTTCATCTCTGGCATAGGCAGCCATCTTGCGACAGTACATCTTTAGATGAATGTTTGGGAAACTGATACCTTTGTACTTTGAGAATTCAGGCACTTTGAACTTGGAAGGAATGACAACATCGAGCACCAAGCACAATTCCAAAGCACTGAAAGAATTTGAGTTGTGCCCCTCCATGACTCGGAGTTTCTCAGCTAGATCGTGGCACATCTTCATAGCTCTTGAATCCTGAGCAGCAACAGGACTGGCAATGGGAATATCAGCATGATAGTTTTGCACATCGTCATATTGATCCACCAAATTATCTTCGGTATGAGGAACGGGGATCTGAACCACAGTTGGTTGGGCTTGCGGGATAGCCCCAACAGTAACTCCAAGCGCTGGGATTGGCTGAGAAGTGGTTTCTTCAGCTGCGGTAATGAAGTTCATTAGCATTCTATAGGGGTTGGGAAGAGGAACTGAAAGTCTGGAGGTAGACCCTTGTCCTTGACCATTGTTGTTGACGACAGTAGTTTCACGCATCTCTTCTTCCTTTCGGGCCGCAATGATGGCTTCAAGGATCTGGTCAATCTTTCTTTTGAGGGAATCCAACTCTTCCCCGAAGGCAGCTTATTCTTGCTGAGTCTGCTCCATTATTCGTCTAGTATTGGCTCTAGTTGCGTAATGGTGTCGAGGAATCAACTTGATTTACTGGATAGCAAGGAAGGAGAAGATGAGAAACTGCTGAAGGAAAGAAAATGCAAGATGCACAACAAATGAGATGTAATGCAAGATGCAAGATCCAGGATCACAGGATTAAAAATTCAAACAGTTCTGAAATTAGTCGAGTGAACGGATCAAAGACCACAGTCAATGCTCAAAGAAACCCCACGGTTAGGATTCTAAAACGGGTAAGTATCTAGAGTCATGGATATCTTTCAAAGATATCACAGCCATGACAAAGCCTCATCACGACAATAATGTCCTCAAAAGAATCTCCTCTAGGTGAGGTTTTTGTATCTTCCACGCGAGAAAGACTTCTCGGAGGCGTCAACTACATAACCATCGACACACGGGTTCTAGAAAAGGTTCTTAGAGTCATTAATCGAGGTTGAAAATGTTACTGTCAGGAAATAATAAGTTCAAGGGATCTCATCTAATTGGGGTGTTCGTATTAATCCAAAGGGAATCAACATTACCAACCACCATGGATAAAACGGTTAATGGTCCTTGGGATCAACGAACCGGGCTCGAAAACATTACTGCTATGGCAAAGACTCACCACCACAACAACATCTCCAAGGGAATCTACTCCAAGCGGGGTTTTCGCTTCAACTCAACGTGAAAGAGCCCACACAAGTCTCCACTACACAACCACCATCCTAATCCTAGGGTTTTACTCGGACTCGGGTGTAGAGCCATCTCACAAAGTAACCATAAGCAGAACAACCCAACAATGCCATGAACACGAGCAAAACAGAAAAGAATACAAATAAATAAACGAACAAACATGAAGAGAAAAACTAATAAACAAAGCTAACAAGCTCACTACTCAAACTAAGATAGGCTCGACTCTCTCTTGCATGAAGCAAATATCCCTAGCAGAGTCGCCAGCTGTCGCACCTTGAAAAATTCATTCAAACATACGACCCTCGCGCGAAAGGCGCGAAATTGCGGATCGACAAAGTCGCCACCGAACTTTATTTATCCTGAATGAACGGGAAAGGAAAATATCGATAAAACCTCTTAAAACGGAAGGAACACGGTCATCACAAACTGATGTTCCTGGGTTCGGGAGTCGGTTACGCAAGGGGAAGGTATTAGCACCCCTCACGTCCGTTGTACTCAGCGGGAACCTCTTAATTCAAATTGTGATGAATGTTATCTAACCTTAATTCTTCTCTTCTCAATACTAAATACTAAAACGGTTCTATAAAGGTATAAAGACTATAAGGGGAAATGGGATGGTTAAGGGATGAGGTGCTCGCCAAGGATTGGGGACCTTGTGCCTACGTATACTCATTCGGACGAGAATGAGAAATCAGAGTGTCGTAGTTCGACTACAGGAAAAGATGGTGGAAACGGGAAAAGACTTGAACCCACTATTTACACCTTGAAAAGAATTAAATAGTTGTTAATTGTTTGATAGTTTGTTATCCACTTGACGTTGGATCAAGGGTTTGACTTATTATCGCGTGCAAAGCGTGTTGGAATGGAAATGGTTTGAGAGACGAAACCGACTTGACTTATGCATCAAAGGTCGAGTTGTGAGCAACAATACTAGTCCCTGAGGGTGCCCCCAGTATCGAAACCACGGTGAAGTGTGTGTAATAGGTTGATGGTGAATGCGTATGAGCACTCGACTTATAGGGTGTTTGAAAGTGGCTCGATGACGAATCGAGAATTAGTTTGAAAATAGTTTGATCCGCTCTAGTCCCTATGGGTGCTCCTAGGAGATAAACCGATAATCAAAGAAATGCGAAACATACATTGGAATGGGGGAGGGGTACATGTAAGTTACACGGGATTGCACGAAATAAAGGGGTCTCATTATCAGGTAGCCCAAGAGAAAGTCGTGTGAGTGCATTGTGTCCTAAACTACGCCTTGAGCAAAGTCGGGCACAAACTCGATATTAGGGTTCCTGCAAATGACCAATGATCCAACAGTCCACCAATTTGGCTTTTAGGATTTCGATAGTTATTACGTGTTTTCGAATATAGGTGTATTAGAATGACGAATATGATATGACAATATGAATAATATACAATAATATCCACAATAATATTTGACAAAATTATAAAGCAATTAATATTTGACAGAAATTAAAGTTAGTAGTTAGTTTGGTTAGGAATTAAATTGGGACAAATGTAACGCTAAACCATTGTAGCTCGAATTATAATGAAAGTCGGTCTATAGGAGGTCGCGTGAGTTGATATCCGTGCTATGAACAAGATAGAGAAATGATATTGAGAACCATTCTCCAATTTAATCGTGTCGCACAGACGAAAAATGGTGGGATCTCGTCTTAATCGCAAATATTATGTCGATTAATCGAAGGTAGCCTATCACGATCCCAAAGTAATAAAAATGACCCAAATGGTCATTTTTCATAGATTTGAAATTGAGAAGGTTATCGACCTCGATACGTGACGCTTACGAATAAAAGACTTCATCGATCGAGAAAAAGTCAAAATAAAATCGATCCGGATAAGAAATGAGGAGAGAAAGGAGGTAGTCTCAGATCCAACATTATTCATCAATAATTTGACTGGTAATGGATTACGGAAGTCTCGTCATCGACCAAAAACAAGCAAACGTGAAATAAGATACCCAAAGATAATTGAAAATAAAAACTAATATATTAAAAATCTTCTAAAAGAAAATAGAATACAAAATATTATAAGCTATTAACCCTTTTTGAAATATTTACAAATTAAATAACCCACCTTTAAAAAAAAAGAACATAAAAAAAAAGAATAGGGGGTGGAGACGAAATATGGGTGTGTGGTTCATGTGAGGTGATAGAATCATATGGGCTTCCAACAAGCCCATCATCTACTCACAATAACGTCACGCAGCAAGAAGAATAGTCAAGAACAGGTGAGTCCTGTATATAACCACATGGGCTCAAAGGCCCACTATCACTAACATCAACTTGGTCCGTCTGATGCAAATAACCAAAATGTTTAGAAATAAATGGTAAAAAACTGTTTGGGAAAAACCATATCACGCTTTGAAACAGAAGCAAATCACCCCCATTTAAATCAACTGCTAAAAAAATGATTATCCTCTGAACACAAACAGCAAACGAAACTCCATAAAACACCAAAACCATAACCTCTCGGTGAAAATGAAACCCAAGCCATGGAAAAGAAAACTCAAGGAATATGAAGAAACACTGTTGCACCCCAAAATTTGACCAACCGGGTCTCGTATCTGGCTCGATGTTTCGACGCATAGTCGCATTCGCATCTGCATATTGCATACAGTGCATTTTTCATTTGTTTTGATTTTATCAGGGATCACAGCTCTCGTCTCGCGTCTCAGGTGTTTGTTTTATCAGTTTAAATAGATAGAATCGCATTTTTGGGATATTTCGGTGCCCGTCTATTTTTACCGGCTACTTTGGTGCGCTCTCGCGGTGTTATGTGTCGTTCGGTGCTTATTTTGTTCTTCTGGGAATTACTGTGATTTTTCTGGATTTTATTGGCTATTTTTAGGATTTAATAGGATTTTTAATAGTTTAATTCTTTTTAAATAGATTTTAAATCATTTTATGATTTAATAGATTTTTTAGAAATTTTTAGAATATTAATAGTTTTAAATAGTTTTTTTTCATTTTTAGAATATTAGTATGGTTTTTTTTTTAAATAGTTTTTAATTCTTTTTAATCATTTTTAAGATAATATAGAATTTTTTAGAATAATAATAGATTTTTTCTTTTATTTTCTTTTATAGAATTTAAATAGGAAATATAGTTCTATTAGGGTTTATAGAATTTAATTAGATTAGTTTTTAGATTGGATTAATTGGGTTTAGTTTAGTTAATTAGGTCTAGTTTAGTAATTAGGCTAATTCAGATTTTTGTGAAGTTTTTATCATTTTCGTTTGGGCCAGGAGTGGAGGCCCAGTCTATGTTTTTTTGTCCAGAAACAGTCTATTTTCGTCTAGGTGTTTGTCCAAGCCCAAGTTCAGAATCTGTCCAGAATTTCCAGGAATTGTCCAGCTTTTTCCAGATTTCTCCAGCACATTCCAGAACGTTCCAGAACTGCTCAGTGTTATAAATATCAGCACGACACGTGTTCACAAGAGGCTGGCCCACGCTTCATCATCACGCACCTGCCACCTCACCCCTCCGTTCTTCTCTCACTCTGCCACGCATGGGGACACGCGTCCCACATGCATTCTCCCCCTCCACTATCTCTGCCACGCCGCCACATTCCCCACCACGTGGAGGCCATGCGTAACACCTCTCCACTAGCTCCCCCACGTGTCTCCACCATAACCCTCGCCTGAAGCACCCACCGGCCGGCATGCATGGCCGGCGGCCACCGCGCCCCTCACCGGAAAACACAAACCCAGATTCTGGCCACCTTCATCTCCTACCTCCATCTTCCTCTCATCTAACCACCAGAAAAACCTCCAACCTCCATCTCCGATCAACTCTCAACCCAGAATCTGCAACGACCTTCATTTTCCATCATCAGTTAATTCCAGAAAACCAACAAATCCTCAGCATCCCTCAAAATCTTCATCGATCTCTGTGGTATAATCATCAGCATTACAATCTCCATCTTGCTCGATCTTCATCACTGTCGCCTTCTTCAAGACCTTCGAATAACAAGCTTCAGCAAGAACCTTCAATGTCATTACCAGAATCATCATCACCAGAAATCCAGTTTTCCAGAAACGCAACAATCGTCAACGATTCCCATAAGTGTTCTTTCAAAGCCTTCGCAAGATCGTTCATAGGATTCACGCGTAAAATCTCCAGAACGCAACTTCAAGAACGGACAAGAACTTCGTCTTCTTCCAATCTCCAGAACAGCAACGTCAAGATCCACCTCCAATCTTCAGATCTTCTAGTGCGGTAAACCATTCCCGATTATTGTTTATTTGACATTAATCTCATCTGGTTTGATTTGGTGGACGAAGATTGAAAGGGGTTGAGGAGAGGAAGTTAGGACTGAGAGAGAATCAGGGAAGACAGAAAGGTTGAGGAGAGGAGAGAATGGTGGAGAGCTTGAGTGGTTTGAAAGGAGAAAGTTCAGAGACGGAGGTGGTTCAGAGAGCGAACAGTGTGGACGGCGGCGCAGTGAAGAGGGAAAGAAGATTAGGGTTTGGGCGTTCTGAGAGTGAAGAGAAGGGGAAGAGATTGGGTCGTGGGCCCCAGGCCCAACATTTTTTTGGTAGACACCTCCCCTCTGGTTTTTGGACGAGCTCTGGGCCTGAGCCCAATATTTTCCTTGCCAACACCCCAGTGCACTCAGCGCACCCCCCTCCGTGTTTTTTGAAAAGGACCTGAGCTGGGCCCAATTCACCTGTTTTTTATTATTTGTTTTGCTGGTATAACCCCCCTGTAGCAGTGTACCCCCCTTCCCATTCTTTGTATTTTTCCATTTCTTTCTTTGTTTAAAGTTTGTTAGAAAAAAACAATATATGAATAAAAGAATTATTGAAAAAAAGAAAGAAGAAGAAAGAGAAAAAATATTAGAAAAGAAAGAGAAAAATATAGTGGAAAAAATAAATAGAAAAAAAAAAACATATTGAAAAAAATATTAAAAGAAAAAGAAATAAAGTGAATAGAAAAAAAGGGAAAATAGAGAAAAATATTGTGAGAAAATACATAGAAAAACATAGAGAAATATGGAAAAATATGTTGAAAGAAAAAGAAGAAAATAGTTGAAAAATAACAAAAAATATTAGATGTAATATTTTTTTAGGATTTATTTGTTTTAGGATAGTTTAGAAGCCCATTTGTTAGGGGGCTATTTTCCGTTCGATTTTTTAGATAGGATAAGATAGAATTTCCTAGGAGATTTATTTTTCAGTATTCAAGCATTGTAATCATTTTTCAGAGATTAATAAAACGAGATTTGAGCTGTGGTCCCGATAGTAGCCGAACTACAACTGCTCTGATTCTTCGTACCAGACGAAGATATGTAGGCATAGGATGCGATATCCTAGCGAGCACACTAACGACTAACTTTTGTTCTCTCGCGGTTGTGCGATCGAGACTTTCCCGCTGACGATTAATTGTTACCCTTTTTCTCTCTTTCCCGAGTGCATTTGAGACCAAGCCATAGTTTTGCCCATAGGTTCCCGACCCTGTGAAACCAGTTTGATTTTCTCACTGCTGTGTGAGAATGTTTTGTTTAGCCATAGTTAGCCTGAACTACGTAAAGCTCTGATCTTCCATTGTGGAAGTACGTAGGCACAAGACGCGAGGTCTTGGCGAGCCAATTTTCCCAATAGTCCCGAACTACGTTGACTCTGACTTTCTCTCTTGAGAATACGTAGGCATAGAGTGCGACGCTCTATCGAGTCAATTCCCTTCCGTTTAGATTTAGCAGCCGTAGATAGATTGTTTTGCATCCAGTAGACAACCCAAGCAAGCGTGGATCCCGTCGAGTACGACGGACGTGAGGGGTGCTAATACCTTCCCCTTGCGTAACCGACTCCCGAACCCAGGTTTTGGTTGCGATGACCATACCTTTTCCCGTTTTTTGCGAGGTTTACTTCAAGCGTTTCCTTTCCCGCTCTGAGGGATAAATAACGCACGGTGGCGACTCTTCTGTCAGCCGGCGCCGATTTTCGCAGTAGCGACAGCTGGCGACTCTGCTGGGGACTGCGATAGTTCCCTATGTGAGTCTACTGGGGATCCAACGTCCCCTGGCTGCTAAGGACTGCGATAGTCCTTATGCATGTGGGATCCAACGTCCCCTAAGAGAGAGTCAATCCTAGCGCTTGTTTGCTTGTCTATTTGGGGCTTATTTATCGATATTATCTGTTGCTGTTGGGGTGTTACGGGTATTCTATGATATTGAGAGAAGCCGGACCTGGGCTTGAGTATGAGTATGCACCTAGATATAGTTGCGGAGAAGTAGTAGACGAACCTGTCTGCTGAGCAGGCACAGTTCCCTACGAAAATCTGCGCTCAGACGAGGTTCTCGCAGAGGTGCTCCTTTCCGGTCCTGAGGATCTGAGGGGAGTCCAGACGTGAGGATTGTCGACTCTGGGAACCGATCATTTGGAAGTTAGCTAAGTGAGGCCTCTTCATGAGATGACGATGCCACTCCTTCTGGGAATCGTATCATTCCTCATGAAAGTCTGTGACGCTGACGACCGCATAGGATGCCGTACCTTATCAGATATAGGTCCACACCTGTGAGTGGGAAGGGTTTTTTGTGCAGGAAACTTGACTTCCAACCTACCCGTTATTCTGGTCTTCTCTTCAGAGCAACCGTACTCCGTCAGCAGTGCGGTAGTATTTATATTGTGTGGGAGCTGTGATCCCGTATTTATTGCATTGCATTTGCATAGGCATCTTCGCATCATATTGCATGCTATTCGCCAGCTAGTCAGAGCTCTTATCCAGCCATTATTTTGGTTCTGAAGGTGAATATTGAAGACGACCAAGGGGTTGGGGCAGATTCAAAGCAGATTTGATCAGAATCGAGCATCGAAGTCAGCTGACAGTTGTTGGTAGCTATGTCAGAGAGCGGCTTCCAGTTTGTTGATACCTTGTCAGGTTTCACCGTGACGCCCAATCCTCTGTATGGATCTCCGCGCGACGAAGACTTTCCGCAAGTGAACAACCTTACTGCAGCTCAGCTTGTGCAGCCATCTGTTGAAGACCAAGGTCTGCGTGAGCAGTTTGTTGTCCGAGGTGAACGTTCTCCTTCTGTTGATGTCTCAGACTACCAGGGTTTTGCCTTCCCTGTGCCAAAGCCCCGAAGAGAGGCCCCGACGGCAAAGAATGAAGACCCATTAGCTCCCGTGTATGCTGAAAGGTTTCGCGCATTAGAGGAGAGATTCAAAGCCTTGAAAGGTAAAGACGCTGTTACTCCTAGTGCTGCAGATATGTGTCTGGTTCCTGGCCTAGTGTTACCTCCGAAGTTCAGAATGCCGAGGTTTGAAAGATACAAAGGAGATAGTTGCCCGAAGCAACATTTGGTGATGTTCTGCCGAAGAATGACTTCGTTTGTGCACAACGACAAGCTGATGATTCATTGCTTTCAAGATAGTCTGACTGGGACACCTCTGAGTTGGTATATGCAGTTAGAGCGTGGTCAGATCCGATCATGGATGGACTTAGCCAATGCCTTTCTGAAGCAGTACGACTATAATCTTGACGAAGCTCCTATTCGCATGCAGCTGCAAGAATTGTCTCAAGGGAACAATGAATCTTTCAGAAAGTATGTTCAGAGATGGAGAGAATTTGCTGGTAGAGTGCAACCACCGCTCCTGGACCAAGAGCTGAAAGGCATGTTCGTAAACTCCTTGCAGAGCCCGTACTTCGAAAGAATGCTTGGAGTCGCACCAAATTTCTCTGAGTTGGTAAGGACGGGAGAGCGCATCGAGTATGGTGTAAAGACTGGAAGAATCCCGTATGTTTTAAAAGGTCAGGCCAGTGAAACTGAATATCTCTATGGCTCTCAATCTGAAGATGAAGCTATGATCAATGCGGTCCTGACAGATGTTGGATATCCTCAAGTCGAATCGGTGAAATCTGTTGGTTCTCCGTCTTCTCAGCGGTCAGTATCTTCTGTGTCTCGTTATTCTGAACAGACAGCCGTACCTGGGGCACCATATCAGGAATCTTATGTCGCTTCCATTGCAAATCAGCGAGCCCGTGGCCGAGGTTATCAGAATCAGCGTCAGAACCAGAATCGACCTCGTAACAACTTGGAACGAAGGAACGCTCCTTTTCACCCAGTGTCGATGCCGTATAGCCAGCTGCTACCATCTTTGATCCAGAAGTCTTTGGTGGAGCCGAAAGCTCTCAAGCCCGTGCCAGAGCCTTACCCTCCAGGGTACAATCCTCATGTTCAGTGCGGTTACCATGGTGGATCTCCGGGGCATTCAACTGAAGATTGCAAGGCTTTCCAGGCGAAAGCGCAGCAATTGATCGACCAAGGGTGTATTTCCTTTCCAGGTGGAGTTTTGGTTGTGCGTGACAACCTCTCAGCTGTTTGAGCTCGCAGATTCAGAGGGTTATTTCCAGAAACCAGTGATTCAGACAGGCAGGCGCCTCAGCATTGGCAGTCCTCGGACTTTATATCATTTGCATTTGTAGTTTCTTTTTCTGTTAGTTACTACCTGCTTTAAACATTGTATGTTTTGAATGGTGATAATAATAAAGTGACTATGCATTTTTCTGAATTAATCATGTCGCTGTCGCTCATTTACTGCATTGCACTGACACTTGCATTTTATTTACTCCACTTTATCACTGTGACTAGCAAAGATTAAAGGGAGGATGATGAAACTAAGCTCATAACCTATGATCGTAGGCTTTCAGATAAGACCGTACCGATGACGTACAAGGCATTGTTTCAAATTCCCCCAAACACTGGAGATATAAGGAGTTAGTCCCTTGTTAACCACTTCGAGCCAAGAAGTAGGAGTTTCTTTCGGACTTTTTAACCCTCGCATCTTAACCCGGGGCAGGGTAGTTGTCAGTTAGCTTGACCGAGCGTTCAAGTCTTACAGAGCAGTGTTGTCTTTCGAGGACCAATCAGTTTACACCTTTCAAGAGGTCAAATCTCACCAATCAGGAGTGAGATGGTTACAATCCTTTCGGAGCAATCAAGACAACCAGTGTCACACGACTTTGTTCCAAAAGAAAGAAATAAGAAAGCCCGCTAAGTAAAAAGAAAGAAAAAGCTAGACAGCTAATACTTAGGCAAAAAATCAGGGCATCCCGCTGGACTTCAAAAGAAATCGAAAAATCGAAAAGAACTCAAAATGAGTCAGTCCAGGCAAAAATTAGGGAATCAAAAGAACGAAAAAGAGGGATTAAAAAAGAAAATTTTCCCCAGCAAGTCAAAGTCGTGTACACAGACACCGAAAGCGAAGAAGGAGTAACTATCACTCTAGAAGAAAAGCTTTATGAATTCCTTAACTGTGGTTCTTACCATTCAGCATACCTCTCGAAGAGGCGAGTGCTTGTGCCAGGTTAACTGAACCTTAGTATCGGAGATCATCACGTAGACGGGGTGGGAACAAATCATAATTTGAGCCAAATATCCTTTGTTTCACGAATCGTGAACCCGACCACGATACAACCCTTAAAAGACCTAATTGAGGTAGGGTTTATTTTGAAGCGTATCACGATAAGGTTGAGTAACCTGACTCCTTCTTGACTTGCTAGTCACATCCTTATTGCATTTTTCACTGGCCACGTAAGCACTACGTTTGAACTTTGTTTCACTCGTCACTCTCAATCATATGCATGTAAATGAGTGACAGCTCAAATTTTTTTCAAAATCTGCATAACCATTGCACTAAGATTACCATTCGTGAGCAGACAATTCTAATTGCAGGTTAGTAGTTGGCATGAAAGAAGTTCCACCAGGGAATAATCAAACAGGACCGAATAATTCAGCAGTCTGAACCAGAATGGTGTATATTGTGAAGCCCGATGAATCAGGGGCATTATCTTCCAGTAAGTTCGGAATCAGTCAGTCTGAGGACAAGTCCCGAAGCTTCAGTGGATCAGGGGCATTTTGTTTGAAAAGCAGTTAATCAGAAATGAGTCTTTTCAAGAGCCAATCAGGGGCAATTATACAGAGCGCGGATATTTGAAAGCAGATACTTCAGATGGATAATCAGATCGGGTTAAGTCGCTAGAACGCTCATTCAGGGGCAAGTCATCGCAGAGAATGTTGAAATCAACTGGGTTGTTAGGTGTTTAATTGGAGATTGAATTTTGTTATCATACAGATGCCGGGGCAAATATTCTCGAAGTCTTCTCGTAGCAAGCTGTTCAGAGCAGGTATTCCCAAGAGTTATATTGGGGCAAGAAGAGTTAGACTGGGGCAAGTTGTTCAAGCCAGTCTTGTTATCCCCAGCTGAGTGTACTGGGGCAAGTTGCTCAAACCAGCCTGTTTATCCCCAGCCGGAGTTGAGTATCGGGGAATCATGTCAATACCCTTATCAAAACCATTACTCTTAACATTCCGAGAAAGGCCGTGCTGTCGTTGGATCATTATCCTGCAGTTTAAACCTGCTGCGTGTCAGTAACCAGTCGTTTCCAAAGTCCAGTTCTCGCCTGGCAAACCCGTAAGCATCAGTTCCCGTCTGGTGCAGTTTATTGTAAGCAGCAGTTCCCGTCTGGTGCAGTTTATTGTAACCAGTTCTCGTCTGGTCACCGTTTCTTCAAGAGTAGTATCAGTTCTCGTCTGGTACATGTCGTCGCGTAACCAGTTCTCTTCTGATCATCGTGTGTTTTAACCTATGTGTTATACCAGTTCTCATCTGGTGTACGTGAGCTTTCAATCAGTTCTCGCCTGGTTGTCTATACCTCAGTCTGTTATCCAGTCAGCCCGTCTGGTGTCCAAACCAAATCAATTTTCTTATCAGTTTCAAATACTAGTCTACCTTTGAATGCTAGTTCTTGTCTAGTATTTTCCATTCCATTATGTACATAATTCATGTTTACCCTAAATCAAAAAAAAAAAAAAAACCTAAAGGTATCTGACACAGTATTTCCCAATGACCCGCATGTTGTCATGTTTCCCGATACGAAGCTCAATTGATACCGGGACTCCGAGTAATGTTTGATTTCCTTGTGGATGTTGTTAAATCAGAATTGTTACTCTTCAGCAGATGACAGTTGCGTATTACCCCCGGAAGAGTCGAGATCGTATTTTACCCCGTATCAGAGTAGGATCAGAAGGATCCTCAGCAGATTAAGATCGACATCCTTGATAGTAGGGGCATTTCCAGCGGTGTGCCGCGCGCAATTAATCCCAGTTTGGGTCAATCCCCGCAGAGTAGAACCAGTTGCCAATGGTTTGAAGAGAGCATTCCCGAGCAGAGTTGTTTTCTTTCCCCAGTGAAGTCGCCAAGCAGGGTTGCCTTTTCATTTCTCCAGCAGAACGGTTGTCCCCAACGGATTTGGTTTCCCGTTTCCAGCATTTGTTTTGCTGAGACAATTCTGTGACTTCAGTTCATCCCCAGTAGAGTTGGCGTTACCTTCGACATTTATTTCCCCAAGCAGTTTTCAGACCTGGTGTTCTCTGGCAGCTCGAGCCTGCATTAGCATTCGCATATATAGTCATTGCATTTATACAAGCATATAGCATATCCATGCCGTCTGGGCATCGCATTTTCAAACAGAATGTATAGCATTTACATATCATATAGGACATTGCATCATTATCCAGCATACGCATGTCGAAACATGGACCAGGATGGTTACCTATTGGATTTCGAATTTGTTCACCTGCAGAGTTGTGTGGTTAAGCTTCTCGTTTCCCCAGCGAAGTCTTCAGTTCAGAACGATTCTCGAATCCCTCAGCAGAGCCATTTACTTAAGATAATTCTTAAGACCTCAGTATAGCTTCCCGAGTTGTTTGCCTAGTATGATGCTTGAGCTCCCCGGTAGCGTCCTCAGCAAGAGTTGCCCAGGAAGATTCCTGGAATACCCCGCAGAATAAAAGTCTACAGAATGGTTATCGGTTCAGGATGATTCCTGAAGGTGCCCGACGGAGTTGTTTGTTCAAGATGATTCTTGAAGTCCATAGCAGCGTGATATGTCTGCTCCAACAGTGATGTCTAATCTGAAGATTGACTTCGTAAACGCCTGAAGGCGGTATCAGAAGGTTCCTGTGAGCTCAGATGTCCTTGTTGATGAATCAACGTGTGGCTGAAGACAAGGTTCCAAATTTTGTATTCAAGATGATCCGTGTTGGTCTGAAGACCAAGTCAGTTGCCCTGAGGTGATGATTGATTGCGATCAAGTGAATGATATTTCTTCTGACTAAAGTCGAAGATGTTTCTCCAGCTGAAGCGGAGTTTTGCTTGAAGGCAAAGTGTTTGAATCCCCGTAGAGTCATGAATGGCTCAGGATACCATTTCTCTGACTGAAGTCATAGATTTCCCAAGCTGAAGCGAAGGTGCATAAGGGCAAGGTTATCCCCAAGGTCATGAATGACCTAGGATTCATTTTTCGGACTGAAGGCCGAAGTATATCCCCGACTGAAGTCACGGATGCTCTATAGCAGAGGCGGAGTTGCCTGAAGGCAGATCCATGTATCCTTGAAGGCCAAGGACCATTTCTTCAGACTGAAGTCGAAGATACCTCCTGCAGAGTTGTCGACGGGCAAAGTTTACATCCTTGAAGGCCAAGGATGTTCTTTCTAGCTGAAGCTGGAATAGCCGACGGGCAGGGTTTCATCTATCTTCAGAAATACTTGAAGATTCTCCAGCGGATCTGGAGTGGCCAGGGGCCAGGGTTTCATTCATATTCAGAAATACTTGAAGATTTTTTCTAGCTGAAGCTGGAAATGGCCAGGGGCCAGGGTTTCATATATCTTTAATGTTGAAATTCTACGGCGGGCAGTGTGCAGCTAGTATTCCAATGTTCGGCAAGTTGAGCAGTTGGCAAATTTTCGGGTTTACCGGTATTCAACCGTCATCTACCTTGAATGTTTGAAGGCTGAGCGCTCTTCACCCATTCAGGTCCAAGCCGCTTGAATAGGGGCAGCTGTTGCACCCCAAAATTTGACCAACCGGGTCTCGTATCTGGCTTGATGTTTCGACGCATAGTCGCATTCGCATCTGCATATTGCATACAGTGCATTTTTCATTTGTTTTGATTTTATCAGGGATCACAGCTCTCGTCTCGCGTCTTAGGTGTTTTTTTTATCAGTTTAAATAGATAGAATCGCATTTTTGGGATATTTCGGCGCCCGTCTATTTTTACCGGCTACTTTGGTGCGCTCTCGCGGTGTTATGTGTCGTTCGGTGCTTATTTTGTTCTTCTGGGAATTACTGTGATTTTTCTGGATTTTATTGGCTATTTTTAGGATTTAATAGGATTTTTAATAGTTTAATTCTTTTTAAATAGATTTTAAATCATTTTATGATTTAATAGATTTTTTAGAAATTTTTAGAATATTAATAGTTTTAAATAGTTTTTTTTCATTTTTAGAATATTAGTATGGTTTTTTTTTAAATAGTTTTTAATTCTTTTTAATCATTTTAAAGATAATATAGAATTTTTTAGAATAATAATAGATTTTTTCTTTTATTTTCTTTTATAGAATTTAAATAGGAAATATAGTTCTATTAGGGTTTATAGAATTTAATTAGATTAGTTTTTAGATTGGATTAATTGGGTTTAGTTTAGTTAATTAGGTCTAGTTTAGTAATTAGGCTAATTCAGATTTTTGTGAAGTTTTTATCATTTTCGTTTGGGCCAGGAGTGGAGGCCCAGTCTATGTTTTTTTGTCCAGAAACAGTCTATTTTCGTCCAGGTGTTTGTCCAAGCCCAAGTTCAGAATCTGTCCAGAATTTCCAGGAATTGTCCAGCTTTTTCCAGATTTCTCCAGCACATTCCAGAACGTTCCAGAACTGCTCAGTGTTATAAATATCAGCACGACACGTGTTCACAAGAGGCTGGCCCACGCTTCATCATCACGCACCTGCCACCTCACCCCTCCGTTCTTCTCTCACTCTGCCACGCATGGGGACACGCGTCCCACATGCATTCTCCCCCTCCACTATCTCTGCCACGCCGCCACATTCCCCACCATGTGGAGGCCATGCGTAACACCTCTCCACTAGCTCCCCCACGTGTCTCCACCATAACCCTCGCCTGAAGCACCCACCGGCCGGCATGCATGGCCGGCGCCCACCGCGCCCCTCACCGGAAAACACAAACCCAGATTCTGGCCACCTTCATCTCCTACCTCCATCTTCCTCTCATCTAACCACCAGAAAAACCTCCAACCTCCATCTCCGATCAACTCTCAACCCAGAATCTGCAACGACCTTCATTTTCCATCATCAGTTAATTCCAGAAAACCAACAAATCCTCAGCATCCCTCAAAATCTTCATCGATCTCTGTGGTATAATCATCAGCATTACAATCTCCATCTTGCTCGATCTTCATCACTGTCGCCTTCTTCAAGACCTTCGAATAACAAGCTTCAGCAAGAACCTTCAATGTCATTACCAGAATCATCATCACCAGAAATCCAGTTTTCCAGAAACGCAACAATCGTCAACGATTCCCATAAGTGTTCTTTCAAAGCCTTCGCAAGATCGTTCATAGGATTCACGCGTAAAATCTCCAGAACACAACTTCAAGAACGGACAAGAACTTCGTCTTCTTCCAATCTCCAGAACAGCAACGTCAAGATCCACCTCCAATCTTCAGATCTTCTAGTGCGGTAAACCATTCCCGATTATTGTTTGTTTGACATTAATCTCATCTGGTTTGATTTGGTGGACGAAGATTGAAAGGGGTTGAGGAGAGGAAGTTAGGACTGAGAGAGAATCAGGGAAGACAGAAAGGTTGAGGAGAGGAGAGAATGGTGGAGAGCTTGAGTGGTTTGAAAGGAGAAAGTTCAGAGACGGAGGTGGTTCAGAGAGCGAACAGTGTGGACGGCGGCGCAGTGAAGAGGGAAAGAAGATTAGGGTTTGGGCGTTCTGAGAGTGAAGAGAAGGGGAAGAGATTGGGTCGTGGGCCCCAGGCCCAACATTTTTTTGGTAGACACCTCCCCTCTGGTTTTTGGACGAGCTCTGGGCCTGAGCCCAATATTTTCCTTGCCAACACCCCAGTGCACTCAGCGCACCCCCCTCCGTGTTTTTTGAAAAGGACCTGGGCTGGGCCCAATTCACCTGTTTTTTATTATTTGTTTTGCTGGTATAACCCCCCTGTAGCAGTGTACCCCCCTTCCCATTCTTTGTATTTTTCCATTTCTTTCTTTGTTTAAAGTTTGTTAGAAAAAAACAATATATGAATAAAAGAATTATTGAAAAAAAGAAAGAAGAAGAAAGAGAAAAAATATTAGAAAAGAAAGAGAAAAATATAGTGGAAAAAATAAATAGAAAAAAAAAACATATTGAAAAAAATATTAAAAGAAAAAGAAATAAAGTGAATAGAAAAAAAGGGAAAATAGAGAAAAATATTGTGAGAAAATACATAGAAAAACATAGAGAAATATGGAAAAATATGTTGAAAGAAAAAGAAGAAAATAGTTGAAAAATAACAAAAAATATTAGATGTAATATTTTTTTAGGATTTATTTGTTTTAGGATAGTTTAGAAGCCCATTTGTTAGGGGGCTATTTTCCGTTCGATTTTTTAGATAGGATAAGATAGAATTTCCTAGGAGATTTATTTTTCAGTATTCAAGCATTGTAATCATTTTTCAGAGATTAGTAAAACGAGATTTGAGCTGTGGTCCCGATAGTAGCCGAACTACAGCTGCTCTGATTCTTCGTACCAGACGAAGATATGTAGGCATAGGATGCGATATCCTAGCGAGCACACTAACGACTAACTTTTGTTCTCTCGCGGCTGTGCGATCGAGACTTTCCCGCTGACGATTAATTGTTACCCTTTTTCTCTCTTGCCCGAGTGCATTTGAGACCAAGCCATAGTTTTGCCCATAGGTTCCCGACCCTGTGAAACCAGTTTGATTTTCTCACTGCTGTGTGAGAATGTTTTGTTTAGCCGTAGTTAGCCTGAACTACGTAAAGCTCTGATCTTCCATTGTGGAAGTACGTAGGCACAAGACGCGAGGTCTTGGGGAGCCAATTTTCCCAGTAGTCCCGAACTACGTTGACTCTGACTTTCTCTCTTGAGAATACGTAGGCATAGAGTGCGACGCTCTATCGAGTCAATTCCCTTCCGTTTAGATTTAGCAGCCGTAGATAAATTGTTTTGCATCCAGTAGACAACCCAAGCAAGCGTGGATCCCGTCGAGTACGACGGACGTGAGGGGTGCTAATACCTTCCCCTTGCGTAACCGACTCCCGAACCCAGGTTTTGGTTGCGATGACCATACCTTTTCCCGTTTTTTGCGAGGTTTACTTCGAGCGTTTCCTTTCCCGCTCTGAGGGATAAATAACGCACGGTGGCGACTCTTCTGTCAGCCGGCGCCGATTTTCGCAGTAGCGACAAACACATGCAACCTTTTGTGATGCACTCGATCCCTATCAATCCCACCTTCTCATCTCAAATTGCTTCTCTCTCTAGTTTCCTCGTTTTACTTCAAGTTCGATTTCGTTTCAAAAAAAATGGGTTTCCGCTTGTTGTTGGTGTTTCAGTAAGATGATTTGGAGATTGGAGAAGAAAAGTTGGGTTTATGTTGTGATGATTTTGGTTAAAGAAGAGGGGAAAAATAGGTTTTGGTTTTCAGGGTAAAGTTAAGGGAGAATGAAGTGGGATTATTGAAGGTTTCAGGTTTGTTGGTGAAGATGGATTTAAAGTGAGAAGAAATTGAAGATGGGTTGTAGATTTTGTGAAGAAAAGAGGAGAGTTGATGAAGGGTAGAGTTTTTTGGAAGCCATTATGAAGTTGTGATTTGAAGATATTTATGGTTTTGAAGAATCGTTGAAGGAAAAGGTGTCGGCCCTAGTCTGAAGGAATAGAAGTATTTATGTAGGCTTTTGGAGGGTATTTGCGGAAGAAGCTGTTATGAATTCGTTGTACAGGTTAGGAGGCATCATTCATACTCTGCAAGTCGTAAGAGTTTTGTGAAATATTGGTGGGGTCATTACCAATTGGTTGAAGTGGTGCCACGTAAAAGAGTGCGTACCCGTCCTTTGTCTACTTTCTAACAACTTTTGTGTAATGGTGTTGCAGACTTATCCCAGTCTTTTTCATTAATTTTCTCATGTTTGATAGATAACCAACGCAAGGAGATCGTGAGCTAGGATTTTCGCAGCGTTTTCGATTATTCTTTGGCTAGGGAAGCTTTCTTGACAATATGTCACAACCGCCCAATTTCACCATCATAAATCCATGCCAAGATAAGTTTTTACTCTGCATTTTACACTTATACTCATCTGTCCCCCTTTTGTTCCCACTATTTCCTCTGATCAATTGTCACTGTGTCTGAACAAAACCCTGATGTGGATTGGCTGCACATGCCTGGGCCCTTGCGCCCTGCATTCGTCGTGGTAATTCATGTAGTGACTGTCATGATATTGTTTCGTTTGTGCAGGACTTGTTGTGACGACTTGCAGGAATTATCATTTTACACGGTTGGCGACGCGTAGAAACACGACTGATCACGACAGAAGAAGCTAACATTAAGCAACAACATGGAATACCATCTTCGTATAGCTTGCGAAACCAGATAAAAAACCATATTTAGGCTGCATTAGTAGCCTCACTGTGGTGACCATCTAGAGGAGTTGCGAAAACTGATATGCCTACACGGAGTTCACGAACGCTCTTCCATGCTTGGCCGGTTTCTGCTCACATTTTAAGTTGATTAGAGAGGATGGGAAGCTCGTTTTCTAGCTGATCTTATTGTTATTTTCTCTACTTTTCATCTGAAAACAATAGGCTTATTATGGTTTTACGTATACGTGATGTGATGCTTTTGAAAAACTTTTCAAAATCTGCTTTTGGTTGTGCTTATAAATAGCCGATTATGAATTTTTCTTGGCCACTTGGTTTTGCAACTTATGAGATTTTGTATTAAGTCCTTCTGCCTTTTTTATTGCCGGTAATAATCTGTTGATGCGTATGGCTTCGTCTTTTGTTGTGCGTTCTCTTTTTGCAACTTTTTCCTTACGTTTTGGTTTTGACTGCTATATCTCACGTGATGATTAATGTCACGGCTTAATTTTGTGCAGGTCGTGATTAGCGTGGTGCATATGCTCGCGATTGGTGGCTACGCGGAACGCGACTCATGTGTTGTGTCGTTGTTGCAAGTATAGATCGAAGAAATGTGTGAATGGTTACATGAATCATGTCATATTTCGCCCGATTTGACAAAGTTGTGGTATAGGCTGGTGCGATGCTCATGATGCATTGACGATTATGTGACCCTGCAATTTGCAGTAAGTACGTGATGATTTTGTGAATGCATGAGGTTGGTGTATGGTGAGACATATTATTGTATGTTGCCATGGCTTTTCACTTCGTTGTACTGCAGGTCGACATTGCACAGTGAGTTGTTGAATCATTGACTTCGTGTGGTGTCCGCAATGGCTTGACAAGGTGCGTGGGAGTTGATGGTGTGTTAAGCTTGATTGAGCTCACGTAATGTCGTTCGCTTCGCAGTTTAAGAGATGGCTGAAGAAAACATTATGGATGCTCGTGGAATTATAGTGTGGCAATGATAGAAACTTGTTTTTTTACAAATGAATCTTCATAGATTAATTATGTAAATAACTAATATATGAAAAGGGATATTGAGCCTAGCAAAAAATAATCTTTTTAGTAATTGAGGCATCAACATATCAGTCAAAACATGTGAATGTCAGAAACTAAAATGTGCTTGCTTTATCAGTACTACATTCTCACTATCATAATAGCAAAAAAAATGGAGATGTGGATCAGTTTCATATAAGATCTACTCAAGAAGCTTCAGCGATTTCACAACCTAGAGTAAACTTGGCCGGTAGACCACACAACTGAAGATAACAACTAACTCCATCGTGAATCCTCATGTGAGCAAATCCAATTTCCTCCATAAATTCTAACTAATTTCAAGCAGTGATCCATATCATAACTTTTTATGATACGGAAAAAAAACATGGTTATGATGATATCTATGGAGGAATATCCTAAGTCATACAATTTCTTGAGCCCTAAACAAACCTTATGTAAAATCCCTTCAAAATACACTGTGTACTAGAGATTCTTCACATGCAGTGGATGTTGCCTGTCACAAACCTTAAAAAACTTCCTTGTTTAACAAACTATAACCCGATGTATGTTGTTTGCAAGTTGTTCAGTTCTTGACTCATATCACCATCAACAATGAAAATGATAGCCTTAAAACTTCCTTGTTTAACAAACTAGAACCCAATGTATGTTGTTTGCAAGTTGTTCAGTTCTTGCCTCATATCACCATCAACAATGAAAATGATAGCCTTAAGTCCTTCAGGGATGTAAGGAAACTTTCTCATCTTGAACCATAACCATGAGATGACTAAGTATCTCTTTGATCAGATAGTCGCAAAAATATCACAATTGTGCACCTAATCTGAATCATCTCAATAATCTTCGAAGATATATTGTAAGCAAGCGTGACACGAGTAGAATTAGAATATATCTCCATTGTCCTTCTTAAAGCTTGTTGTGCACCAGATACCAAACTGTCAGCTTCATCAAGTATAACAACTTTGTGTCGGTATGGAGGAAGTGTTACTTTCTTTTGAGCGAACATCTTGATCTCGTTCCTTACAATAGCTATTCCTATATCGTCTGAAACATTTAGTTCAAGAACAACTTCTCTATAGTGGGGACTGAGGCTCTAATGGAGATGTAGATGAGTGTGAAGCCAAAGCCAGTTAAGGTTAGAGAAAGGTAGAACAAATTTGCGGTATGACAGTAAGGAACCAAGTGTGTGAGAGAAAATCTGATTTGTTTTACCTCTCATGTGTTTACTGCAGGTTTTCATTTCATTTCTGCTGCTAGGCCACGTGTCGATCCCTGAGTGGACCGTTTCTTTTCTTTATTTATTTGTTTGCCTTCTTTTGTTTTTCTTTTGAATGTGTATGCTGAGATTGTAACCGGGAGTATGCACAGTCTCACTTCTCCCTTTTGGTTTTCCCATTTAATTTTTGTTTTATTATGAGTTTTAATTAGGACTTAGAAATTCAACTTCTGGGCCTTTGTTTGTCTTTCATCCCTAGCCCCGCCGTCTCCTTTTGCACCCTTTCGTTGTTTTGCTTACATTTTTCTATTGATTAACTAATAACTACCCCAAACTATTATTTAACTAATTAATTTATTCGTTTAATTTTTACTAAATATATTCATTTAACCCAATTTGGGCGCTTTTACTCGAATAGATAATCTTTTTCTTCCATTATTATGTTGGTTATACCCATCGCTTCAATAACATGAGCTTATACACTAGTTGTCGGCTCCTGAACTTATACGATTACGTCCAAGGGAAGAACCTACGCATGATTCCATAAGTTGTGCGTATTGCATTTCCATTTGCATCATCTTTTCCCTCGCTCGATCCTTAACTTCTCAAGTTGATCAACTTAGTTCCTAATATCTCAACATAGGATCCCCTTTAGTTTTCAATTCTAGACAACTTATACGATTCAAATCAATCTTATTCTCTCCACAAGAGAATTAGACGTGATTCATCTACGTGGTCGAGATATAACTCTCCTACCCCATAACACAATTGAGAGATGTAGAATCTTTTCCGCTTGGGAGAGGTATGTGGCATACTCGTCGATAAATCCGAGTTTTGAGCCCTTCTCTCAATGTGACGCAAAGACCATCTCCTACAAGTTGTGGTGGTTAAGCCGAGTATTCTCCCTTAAGATGACGACTCGTCTCTTCTCCTAGAATCAATCAACAAACATTATCCCCGTGGAACCTTGGCCATAGTCAAGAAGTTCCTCAA
This sequence comes from Lathyrus sativus, assembly GCA_963859935.3. Taxonomy (NCBI): domain Eukaryota; kingdom Viridiplantae; phylum Streptophyta; class Magnoliopsida; order Fabales; family Fabaceae; genus Lathyrus; species Lathyrus sativus. Next base: position 318,941,658 of record OZ012740.1, on the reverse strand, counting down.
TCCCTTTTAGAGGAACTACGAATGCTCTGATTCCACTCCCGTCAGGATACATAGGCACAAGATGCAATTTCTTGGCGAGTATACTTAGAAATAGACTCCTAGGTCTTTCACCCTTAGCAAAAAACAATAACACAACAAAACAAGAGGTTTATATAGAGTACTACAGATGCTTAGGATGCTAATACCTTCCCTAAGTTTAACCAACCCCCGAACCTTAGATTCTCTAGCTTTACATTTGCATTGCATACTTTTGGGTAATTCGATCTTTTTCCCTTCCCTTGGACAAATTAAAGACCGGTGGTGAAAAAAATGATTTGTGATTCAAGTTAAATAATAGCTTGGTATTCGATTCTCACCATGACATAACCCACACTCCAAGCCACATTTTAATTCCTAACCTAGGGATTATTTAAACAAATTCACTCCAAACCTCATAACTTTCACTCATTTTCTTACTTTTCTACACATCTCTCTTCAATTCTCTCAACTTTTCCCTCATTCCAAAACCCTCACCAAAGCTCCATAGCCAAAAGTTTCACAAATTGTTTGCAATTTGTGAATTCTTGAGCTAAACCTTCATTGCATCTTCATCCTTGGTTGAATTCTGGTGTGAAAGATTATGTGGATCTTGAATTAAGTTGTTGGAATCACTTTTGAAGGTTCTTTTGCTTATTTGTGGATTATTGCTTGGATCATCAAGTTTTCTTGCTAAAGCTTCATAGATCCTTGGATTTCTTGCTTGGATTTGTTAATAGCAGCTTAACAACATTCACCAAAGCAAGTCTCAGCTTTGTAGGTTGGTAAATTCTATATCTAGCTTTGATTTTGCTTAATCTTGCATTTCACAAAGTAGATCCTTGACTTTTTGGTGATATTTGATTCATTGCTTGCTGTGATCTATGATTTTGGTGTTTGTTGGATCCAATTGATGTTTGATTGATGTGATTGAACATAATTTTCGTGCATATTTGATTGCCTAAGCATGTGGATGGATACATAAGTGATTAATTGCTGAATAATGCTTCTAAATTGGTTACTTTTTGCTTTGCATCAGTGTTAATCGATTAACCAGTTGTAGTACAAAATTGGTTAATCGATTAACATGTGTTAATTTTAAGTTTTTAGGCTTTTCAAAGAGGGTTAATCGATTAACCACTTTTGCACTGCAAATGGTTAATCGATTAACACTGATGCAGAATGTGATTTTTGTGCATTTTCAAGCTTGTTTTGATTTGTTTCCACTTCTAATCTTCATGGATTGATATGATGCATATATGTGGACTATTTTGATCTATTTCATCTTACTTGATTGCATGTTTTTTTATTTTTTGATGCACGACTTTTGGTTTTCCATTAATGAACGTTTGTGATTGTTGTGTAGCATTCTTGATCTGATGTTCATGTTGCACAAGCACTTGTACCATGTTAATTGTTGGTTATTTATGTACATCTTGCTGGATTTGTGTTGCATGCTTATGTTTGTTTTCGATTCTGTAAATGCATGTTGTGTTTGATCGTTTAATTGATGTTGGATATGCATGACGTTCTTGTTGAATGTTTAATTGTGAAATCTTGTTGAGCTTACTTGTGCTTAATTGTTAATACATGTTCATCATTTGACTTTCCTTGATGCATGTTCATGATTGATCTGCATGATGTCATATGTCTTTGTTGAATGGTAGATACATAATCATATGTTGTTCATGGATGACTTGATCATATGTCAATTGGTGCTTAATCTTGGTTGTTTTCAATCTTGATGCTTGATTTAGCTTGTTATACATGCTCATCTATGACTATTGCTTGCTTGATATGTTGCTTCATGATTGATGTATGCTTACTTCCTGGCCTTTTACACCTGTTGTTATGGATTTTCGCATGTTGTTAAATGTGCATATATTCTGCCTGTTGCTTTTTACACCTGTTATATGCTGAAACGTGAGTAGTTAAATTTATTGTGCTATTTGCTAGATTTTTATAGCTGTTCTGAAACTGGAGTGTTGTTGTAGCTGATGTTTTTGGCTTATTTTCTTGGTTTTGGCTTGTTCTTGCATGCTCCCTTAAGGCCTTCTAGTCCAACTTAATTTTTGATTAAGCTAGGAGTAGGATAGACATTAGGAGTTTAACCCATGCATGATAAAATTAGGCTAGTCTCTTTTAACCTCAACCTTTGGTCCATCTTTTACATGCTAACATTAGGATAGAATTTCCTCTTGCATCCCGACCTTAGGGCCATTTTTCGTGACAACATTAGAACTAAGTTTCCCCTTAGACCTTCCGTGCATCTTTCTTCTTCTCTCTTAAAACAACATCAAAACACATAATAAATATGATAAACATTATGCACCACGAGCCTTAACTCACAAACAAATTCAAATTATTCCATCCTTCGGGATTGTTTGTCAAACCATTTTTAGAAAGAGTACGTTATTTTTCTGTTCTAGCGCAAACAGGCATCGACCCTAACTGCTGAAATGGGAACTTAAGGTCGCTCTTAAAAAACACTAAGCAACCTGTGGTGAGCCGAACTACGGTTGATCTGATTTCTCATACCAAATAAGGATATGTAGGCACAAGACGACGATGTCTTGGCGAGCAACCTTCTCCCCTTTCACCCGTAGTCTTCCGAACTACGTTGACTCTGACTTTCCCATTACACGAGGGAATACGTAGACATAGGACGATGAAGTCCTATCGAGTCTCCTTTTTATCTTTTTGTTCTTGTTTAGCAGTATGCTTTAGATAACACACCCTTTGATTAGACAACAAGCGTAGATCCCATTGAGTACAACGGACGCGAGGGGGTGCTAATACCTTTCTCTCACGTAATCGACTCTCGAACCCCAGATTTGGTTGCGACGAACATGTCTTCTCCCTTATTTGAGGTTTTCTTCGATTGTTTCCTTTCCCTTCATTGGGATAAATAACGTTCGGTGGCGACTCTTCTATCTTTTTCCGCCATTCTGCAAGGTGTTTTTCGCAGTTGCGACAGTTGACGACTCTGTTGTGGATTCTGATTTCCTATGCGAGTCAATCTTGGCGTTTGTCTATTTCTCGTCTTTGGATGTTTAGTTTTTATGCTTTATTTATTGTATATTTTGCACCGTTTGCATTTTATTTGTATTTGATTACTATTATCATATTGCTCTGCTGTTGTTGTGCTGATGGGTGGCATTGTTCCATGAGAGATAAGCCCATTACCCAGGCTTGAGTATACACTTAGGATTAGAGTGGAGAGTAGTGTGGATTGTGTGGCGTCTGGCCACGTGTAGTTGACACGAAACTCACATTCAGACGAGGTTTTCTTTGGAGATGCTCTATCCTGTGTGTCTGGTGCAAATGATATGGTGTTGACTTAGAGAGCTTACGAATTTGGAGACTGTTCATGGGAAATCAGTTGAGGCCTTCTTGATTGATGATAATGCCAAACCAGAAATGGTGAACATATTATCATTTCTCGACCTGAGAGCCTATGTCCAAGACTAGAACCCGCATGTGAGAGGGGATGAGTTTTTTTTTTTGCAGGAAACCTTGAATTTCAACCTACCTGGTTTTCTAGTTTTCTTGTCAATGTGGACTTTTGATCCTAGGTATTATGGTTGTTCTGGTATTCTAGTTTTCCGGTTTTCTTAGTGAAGCAGAATTATGGCCTTTTTTTAGTCAACCGTGCAGCAGTTATTCAGAGCATATGGAAACCTTGATCCCATGTATGCATTTGCATATTCATTTTTGCATCCTAACATTAATGTTTGTGTATTTCCAAGTTCTCATCTTATCCTTGATTCCGGTTGTCAGAGGTTTATAGAGATGGACACTGATAGGAAGAAGATCATCGTGTACAAGTTTCCAACTCCTGACTTGGTTTCTCTTCATGGTTTGATTGCTATGGCAGATCCTAGCGCTCTCGAGGATTTCAAGAAGGATTATGGGAGGATTCTGAGTTTTGTGTACAATATTACTGGTTATGAGTATAAGGTTATCCACGCTATTCTACAGTTCTATGACCCTCTGTTGCAATGTTTCATTTTTCCAGATTATTTGTTGGTCCCAATGTAGGAAGAGTACACATTCATCTTGGGAGTTCCTATCAAGGATAAAGCGCATTTCTATTATTCCGAAGAGGATCCCGACCTCGATGATGTTGTCGTTGCTCTTTATTTGAGCAAATCTGTATTGGTGGACAACATTGCTAGCAAAGGAGGAATTTCTGTGTTTCATATGGATTTCTTGGTGAATGAAGCTCAGAAGTATGTTGAAGCTGGTAATTGGGTGGTTTTCAACTCTATTTAAGCCATGTGCGTCTATGTCATCATTTTATTCCCCAACATGGCTGATTTTGCGGATACGAGTGTTGTTCGCCTCTTTATTATGAAGAATCGTGTACCTATTCTCTTAGGAGACTTGTATCATTTTGTACACTATAAGAATGAGAAGAGGAGAGGAAAGATGGTTTCCTGTTATGAACCGCTCCTTCATAAGTGGTTTATGGATCATCTTCCTTATTCTGGAGCTTTTGTTAATTCTAGGAATTCTTACGAGTGGTCTAAAAGATTGACAGGGCTGACTGCGAAGGATATTGTTTGGTTCAATCGTGATTTTCTTAGCAAGGAGATTACTTTTAACTGTGGAGACTTCCCGAATATGCCTCTGATATGGAGAAAAGGGGGGGGGGGTTAATTATAACCCTTCTCTCATTGTTAGACTATTTGGATACGCCTTGAGGGAACCACCAAAAGATAAGGATGTTCAAGAGTCTTTATTCTTCACTGGGGAAAATGACTCAGAGCTATTGAAGAGAGTTTTGGATGCATGGAGTAAGATCCATAGGAGGGGAAAGTCTTCTTTGGGAAATAGTGATTGCAGATCCTATGATCCCTACTGTCGCTACCGCGAAAATAAGGTGCCGGCAAAATAGAATAGTCGCCACCTTTCGTTATTTATCCCTCAGAACGGGAAAGGAAACGATCGGAAAAACCTGACGAAAAGGTATAAGATAAGGTCATCGCAACCATTGTCTGGGTTCGGGAGTCGGTTACGCAAGGGGAAGGTATTAGCACCCCTCACGTCCATCGTACTCAATGGGATCCACACTTGTTGGTTTGTCTACGGGTGAAAAACAATCTATCTACGACTGCTAAAGCTAAACGGAAAGAAACTGAATCGATAGAGCATCGCGCTCTATGCCTACGTATTCCCTCGTACAATGGGAAAGTCAGAGTCAACGTAGTTCAGGAAACTACGGGGGAAGATTGCTCGCCGAGATATCACATCTCGTGCCTACGTACATTTACACGACGTGAAAGATCAGAGCAAACGTAGTTCGGGCTAACTTTGGATAATTGGGGTGTTCTCGATCACACAGGGGTGAGAGGAAGGATTGACGATACTAGCGTACGCGTTCTAGCAGTTAGGTGTATGCTGCTTGCTCGTCGGAGACTTAGGCGTTACCTGTTTGCGGTAGAACGGACGCAGTATGTCGGGTTTAAAGGTACGGGGACCTACGGGAACTAGAACTACGGTCCAACCTCGATTGCGCTAGGGAAAGAGAAAGGGAACATCAGTCGTCAGCGGGAAAGTCTCGATCGTATGGCAGCGAGAGAAAAGAGAAGTTAGTTGTTAGTATGCTCGCTAGGATATTGCATCCTATGCCTATATATTCTTGTTTGGTACAAGAAATCAGAGCAGCTGTAGTTCAGCTAACTACAACAAAAGGGGAAAAGGGAGCTCGTTAGGATCATCGCAATCCTATGCCTACGTACTCTCGTCTGGTACGAGAGATCAGAGCAAACGTAGTTCGGCGCACTACGAAAAACAAGTCTCCATTGCACAGGGGCAAGAGAAGGGGTCTCGATCGCCTGAATGCGAGAGGAAAGGGTTTCGATCGCACGAGGGCGAGATCAAAGAGGAAGTAGGCCTAACACGCCTAAACGGGAAGGAACTCGGGACACACACACGAGGACCTAAGGCGTAGGAGCGAATACGTCGTATGTCACCCAAAGGGTGCCACACTAAACACTCTAGACGATTGAGAGGAAACCCCTCAACCACCATTTCCTACGTATCTAACGCCACAACTCACAACATTCGACAGTTGCACGAAGACTTGAATAAGAAGGATGTTATCGAACGAAACGGCTCCGCTGGCTCTTGACATGTGCGCAAGCTCCATTACAATCTTCTCCTCTCTGGGTCCTTGATGAGGACGTCTCGAATCAGAACCAATGTAACGCTTAGATCGTCATGATTTGACTTATACGATAAATCAAACTCTAAGAGGTAGCGTATTGATATCCGTGTCAAAGACAAGATAGAGAAATGATATCTAAAATCATTCTCCAATTGAATCTTGTCACACGGCCATCCCGGAATAAAATCACAGTAAAATCAGATAACAGAAGAGCAACGAGGAGAGAAATCCAATAACGAAAGGAAATAATATGCTATTCCTAAAATACGCGAATAAATCTCTAATAGAATAAAATCTCTAAAGAAATGTAAGGAAATGCATACAAAAAATAGAATAAAATCCTATGTAAAGCTCTATAATATCCTATAATTTCCTAAAAGAAAATAATACCTGAAAATTCTATGTAAACTATATACTAAAAAAAAAATAGAAAAATAGAATATAAATTCTACCATATAAAATCTATATTAAAAATATGCTAAGAATATTCTAAAGGGAACTATAAATCCTAAAAGAAAAATAGAAAAATAAAACTACTCTCTATTACAAGCACATATCCAATACAAGCAAAAACAAAAATAAAAGGGAAGGGGGGTACAACCTGAATAGGGGGTGGAAGCAGTAAAACACACTAGGGCCCAGCCCATAATACATCACCAAAAATAAGCCAAAACAAAAAACAAAGGGGGAAACTAGGGGTGTGCGCAGGAATTCAGGGGTTCAATCAACAACTCGTTGATGGGCTTATTGGTGAAGCCCAAGTCAAACAAAAACCCAGCCAGAGGGGGGGGGGGGGGCACTATTGGAAACAGAGGTGCACTCCAGCCAAGAATGCAGATTGGGCCTCAGCCCATAGCCTTCAAGCAGACAAAAATAGGGGGGGGGGGACAACAAGCAAAACGGAGGTATGAGTCAACAAAACTGAAACAATTGGGCCCAAGGCCCAACGTCTCAAATCAGTCCACGAGACTTTTCCTCTCTTTCGTCCAAACTCCACAGAAGCCCTAGCTTCTTCTTCCTTTCAGCCTCTGCCGCCGGACGAACCTCTTGCTCACCCTCACCGTTTAAAACCTCTCTCTGTCAACCTCTCTCCGTCTCCATTGCTTCGAGCAAACAAGGCCAAAATCTTACCTCCTTCACTATCTCTCTTCCGTCGCCATTATTGAACCACAAGAGATATTCTCCAGAACATGCAAAGAAGCTCGGAGATCTTGAAGATGGATGAAGCTCTCATGCGAGCTTTGACGAAGATCAACAGATCTTGGAGTTGCGATGAATCTGGAAAATGGCTAGGGTTGAACGTTCTTGGACAAAGATCTGGACATTCCTTGGAGGTCTGAAGTTCGCCTACAAATTCGATGGAGGTTTGAGGTTGATGCGTAGATCTCTGAAGTTCTTGGTGAATATGACGCGAGATCTGGAAACGGACGCGTGATTTGGAGACGTGAAAGTTGATGGAGCTTGGAGAGTACGTTGATGAAGATCTAGAGATTCTGTTGTGTGTTGATTGATCTTGGTTGTTGCGGTGAAAATTGGATATCAAGCTATTAAATTAACTTGAATCTTAATTCTTTTACAACCGAACTTTATTTTATCCAAAGGAAAGGTCTAAAGAAAGAAAAACCTTTTTCGCGATGTAACGACAATGCTTAAGAGATTCGGGGATCGGGGGTTGGTTATACCTAGGGAAGGTGTTAGCACCCTAAGCATCTGTAGTACTCTATAGGAACCTTTTGTTTGATTGTTTCCTAAGTTTGTGAAATGTTCTGTGGTTGGGATTGAATAAAAGGATCGATGAAGACCTAGATGGTTTTCTAAGTTTGCTCGCAAAGACATCGCATCCTCTGCCTACATATCCTAACTAGGATAGAATCAGAGCAATCGTAGTTCACCTCACAAGGGATGAAGAACATTTGATTGTGATCAAGGTTCAAGGGGAAACAAACATGACAATGTTTGTGTGGAGTTTGACAAAACTCCCTATTCTAAGTTGTAATATTCAAAAGGGGAAGTAAGAAATCATGACGATGATTCTTACATAGAGTTGACAAACTCTATCCTAGGGTTCTAGTTGAAGAGCACTCCTAGTACAGGTGGGTCTTTTAGACTTAAAGCAAAGTCTAATGGTTTCTAAACTAAGTTTAAAGTGACTTAACAAAGTCAAGGAAATGGGTGAATGAGTTATCCATAATATTAGGGTTAATGGAAAGGCTGCTCCTTTGGAGAGGGACAGGAGAGGCAACTTGGATGAGAGTTAACAAACTTCATCACTTGGGGGAAAGAAAATTTTGAACAAGATAACAACATAATAAATATGCATCCATGGTGACAACCATTGAGTGAGCATGTGAAATGATGAAAATGCATTGATGACAATCAAAGCAGTTGGTTAAGCAGGAAGAGTGACAATCAAGCTTTAGTGTATTTAGCAGATGAAGTAAAATGAACATGGTAACAACCAAAGTTAAAATCCTAACATGTTAACTAACATTTAAGAACATGAATGCAAACAAGTATCACAAACAACCACAAGTATATCACAAGAAAAATTCATCTGCATATGCGAAAACGATCACAGAACGTACACAACTTGCACATAGTCAAAAGAGATGAAAAATTAGGCAAACATGGAAATAAAAAATATGAAATTAAAGTAGATATTAAGATGAACAAAATGCAAAAAGAATGGGTGAAAAATGATTAAAATTGAGAGAGATATGAATTTTTGAAGTTTGGTTAAAAAATGACAAAAATTAACAAAAGGGTTGCCCTCCTCAGGGGTCGAACCCAGGTTCATGGCATGCAAGGCGCTTAAGTGACAAGGTGGGAATTTGTAAATGCCACCCCATAAGTATATGAGGGGTGTTTCAAAACCAGGCTGGGCATAAAACAAAGTCAAAACTCAGGATTGCATTTTCATCACAACTTTCTCAAATCTTAATGTTTTTTGACAAAATTTAGGTCTAAATTGTGTAGAATTTCACAAGGAACAAAATGGCAATTTTAGTTTTTTGAAATTATCATTCTATTTGAAAACCCAATAGTACATTCCTTTTGAGTTTGAAAATGCAATTTGATATGAAGCTCATGTTGCAGCTAGTTCTAAATCAAAATGATCATGCATACACACCATAAAATTGATAATGAATGATTCTAACCATAAATTTAGATTGAAAACCAACTGTTGTGAAAAATAGTGTTCAAGTTGCAAATCATATGGACATGATGCATGATGAAGTGTATGTCATGTTCCAGTCAGCTTTAAGTTCAAACAATCATGCAAACATATTACATATGAGTTAATAAGTGAGTCCAAACACATGATTACGTTCAAAACAAACTGTAACTCAGATTGACACTCAAGTTGCAACTTTTAACATGAAGAGACATGATAATGTGAGAATCTAATTCTAGACCAATTCAGATCAAATTAAACATGTGTACACACCACACATATGGTATAAAGTGAGAATCAAGCAAAAACAAAGTTTAAAACAGACTGTTATGCAAAGTGTCATTTGGAATTGCAATTATGGCATGTTCAAGGCATGAATATATTAGTTCAAGGTTACACCTCATTTCAGTTCAAGTCAAACATACACACATGTTGCAAATATACATTTAAGTGGATTCAAATGACCAAATTGGTGCAGGGCAAGATTTTGTGAGAATTGGTGCTCATGCTGCTCAAATGTGCTTGTGAAGTGTGGTGTGAAGTTAGGTTTGAGTTCCAAACATTTCCAGGTCAATCAAAACATGTGTACATGCTATAAATGTGTTATGGAGTGGACCCAAATAGGTGTTGATGTTAAAAACAAGTTAACATGAGAAATGACATTTCAATTGCAAGTAAAACATGATATAATGCAGCTGGAGAACCAAGTCAGAATTGATGCAAAATTAGGTCATGTAAACCATATGTACATCTCACATATTTGATAATGAATGAGTGCAAACAAAGAAACCATACCAGAATGCTTTGGAATGCAAAGTGAGATGTGTGCTGCAAATTGGCATTTATTATGATGCAGTAGGATGTTCAAATTCAAATTCAAGCACATTTTGACCATATAAATCACATACACATCTCTCATATATACAAACAAGTGAGTTCAAACAAGGAAAATAGTTCAAACATGGCTGATATGAAATTTGGTGAGTTAAGTGCAAGTTTTGTGAAGTGAGATGCATGAACATGTTCAATTTCTGTTCAAAGCAATTTCAGACCAATTCAAACACATACACATCTTATATTCATTATATTGAATGGATTCAAACACCAAAATAAGTTGGAAACAGACTGTCATGAAAAGTGATTCACAAAATGCAAGTTGTCATGAAAATGAGGCATGAGATATGAATTTTCAGTTCCACGTACTTTCTGATTCAATTAATCACACACATAGCATACATACATGATATTGAGTAAGTTCAAACACAATTTGGGGCTAACATAGGACTGACATGAAAAATGAGGGTTTGAGTGAAAACTTGGCCATTTTGATACAAGACATGAAAAATGCAGTTCATCATTTTAAGCACTATTGACCAAATTAAATCTACACACATATTGAATGCATGACGTTGGATGAATTTGAGCACAAATTTAACCATCTCTAGGCCTGAGATCACAGCTGGTATATTCATGGTAGAATTTGAGACAAAACATGACATACTTCCAACATAATGAACCAAAATGCTAGAACATGAAATTATGGTGCAAAGCAAAGATGTAGTGTTTACATACCTCTAGTAGACTGTGTTGAGTAGGTTAGAACACCAAGAAACCCAGAGGAACTTCCAAATAACACTAGCTTTGAAGCTTTCTTCTTTTTGAAGCACGAATGCAATCCTTGTGACAGTTGCAGAAATAAACTCCACCAATGATCTTTAACACTTTAGACAGTTGAGAAATGATATATGAGAGGTGTTTGAGTGATTAAAACACCAAGCAAATGCATAGAACAAGTTTTGGCTTATTTTATGGCTTTTGGTCAAAGTAACTTGGTGTGGAAGTTGACTTTTTGAATGGTGAGGTTTTTGAATGGTTTAAGGTCATGGACACATTCTATATCATATTTAGAGTTTGTGTGGATGATTGTTGTGGTGTTTGAATGTAGAGAACTGAGTTTGGCAGCAAAACTACTAAGACAAATCTTTGGTGGTTTTTGCAATTTTGTGATTTTGGAGTAAGGTGTGAAAGAGTGAGAGCTTTGTGTTTCTATGGTTTTTAGAATCAATCTTGTGTTTTAAATGAAGTGATGAGGGCTCCCTTTTATAGGCAAATGAAGAGATGGGGGCAGATTTGGAGATTTCTTCACATGAAAGAAAGGTTTTACACCTTTGGATCAAACCTCCACAAAGGGGTTTCCTTGGCTGATAGGTAAGCCCAATAGTCAAGTAAAATGATGATTTTGAAAGGGCTAAATTCAGGCTAGAGGCATAGCTTGATGGCTGTTTGCAGATTCACCTTTCCACCTCATGCTTGCTTTATGATTTCAAATGCAAGTTGTAAAGCCACTTGCAAGCCCACTTGCAAGTTTGGCTAATTTCATCTCCTCTGCATTTTCTTCACATTTCTATGCTTCAAACCCTCTACATATTAGAAACAACAACATCCAAAGGCTTGAGTTTGGTCAGATTGACGAAAGAATGGATTCTTGAAATTTTGACAATGTGGGACTAAAGTGTGAAATCACCAACTTGCCATAACCATAACTTTCAGATCACAAATCCTTTTGAGATGTGCTAGTACTTTTTAGAAAGCCCTCAAATAACTCTAAAACATTCATGTTTTCATGAGTTTCAAATTCCGAAAGGAACTTGGTCAAAAAGTCTCTCAAAGTTGCTAAAAAATGAACAAAAAAGTGAAATTTCTCTAAGTCTTTTTCCCTTCTCAAAATGAATTTGATCATAACTCCAAATCTATGCATTTTCTGATCATGGAACACTTAGGGACTTTTGTAGTATTTGTCAAGATATTTCAAATGAGCTTTGAACCAACTCAATTGGATGTGTGGTTAAGGAGTTATGGTTTAGCCCCTTTCAAAACCCTAATTTCCCGATTTTTCGATTACTCCTTCATCCTTGATCCAATGGTCATGAAAATTGATAGGCAAGTGCAATATGATATAAGGAACATTTTTTATTCACACTTTGAAGTCCAATTCCTTGAATTTGAAAAGTTGACTTTTTTGGTCAACCGTACGATTGATCGGTGACTACCGAGTCGTCTATTGACACTCTGGACCTTCTGAGACTTTGAAACTTCTTGGATGAACTTTATTAAGCTATATGAACTTCATGAATCATAATCCCACCATTAAAACATCATCCAACATCAAAGTCAAACTACAGTTGACTTTTACTTGGTCAAAACCCTAATCGGGTGCCCTGAGATACACTGTTCTTGATTCTGGGGTAACAACCTCAAATTGGACTCTCAATTGACATTATATGATACCCTTGATCTTGTTTCATGATTGAATTAGCCTAAAACTTTGATTGATCACAGTCCCTAAAGCTTCGATTTGACTGTACAAAACCCTGATTCATCTGTAACTTGACAAAGACAAACTTGCACTGGGTTAAGATTAGATAACTCATGAGTATGCTCCTAAAATGATAATGAGAATCTAAGGGGTCAAAATTTGGTGTGCAATAGTTGCCCCTATTTAAATATCTTCACTAGATGGAACCGAGAGATGACAATCCTCGTAGAATCGCAGTGAAAGGTATTTAAATATAGAAAACCGAAAATTTTGTCCCTTAGATCCGATGATATGCAAAAGGGCAGGTCCTGATATGCCATGAATTCTAAATGATGCTTGGATGCAAGACATATGCAGAAGACAGGGAAACAAAACAACGAGTAACTACTCACGGGATCTGATTTTGTGGATCCGACACTGGGGAAAGCTGCGATATAACAACCAATAGTTCAAACATGACTAGTGATAACTGAGATGAAAATTTCACATGAGGATGTACAAAGTCCAATGAAGATGACAATCTCACTGGGGAAAGGGCTAGATTTCCACCAGGGAAAAAAGCGACTTTTACTGGGGAAATTAAAACACGAACCTCACTGGGGATGATCAGATGAGGAACTTCCTATAATGAAGAGTTCAAACGGGATCTTCAGGAGTGGACTAGAAACAAAGACAAAAACATATTAGGGATACTAGTGACGACTAGATCTCCGAGACCTGTTTGGGAAAAAAGGTTTCACTGGGGATACTAATGTCGCCCAATTTTAATGAATAGTTCAAAACAGTGCTAGTAACCACTAGACTTCCCGGAGGTGATGGTAACGACCAACCTGGGGTAATAACAAATGAGATTTCTCAAACCCAATCGATAACACGTAAGATTTCGACTGGGGAAATTGGTGATGACCAATATTTCAAGCAATGCCAGTAACTACTGGACTTAAAGGGGATTAAGAACGACCAAGTCCGGGTACCGATGACGATTGGGTTTCAAGCAATGCCAGTTACGACTGGACTTTGAAAGAAAACATGGTGATGACCAAATCAGGGTATACCAACACATGTGGTTATGAGAATGCTAGCAAGCTACTAGGCTTTAGCTGGGGAGGTTGGTAACGACTGAACCAAAAGATACCAATAACGATTGGATTCCAAGTGACGCCAGTTACGACTGGACTTCCATGGGGAAGGTCGGTAACGAACAACAAGATATTAATGCCTGATAGGACTTCACAGGGAATTTGCTAGTGACGACTAGCTTCAGAGGGAAAAAGTTGGTAACAACCGAACCAAAAGGTAATAACGAGTGAAGTTAAGACAATGCCAGTTACGACTAGACCTCAAAGGAAATCATGGTGACGACCAAAAGAAAACCAATAACGATTGTATTTCAAACACTACCAGTTATGACTGGACTTCAATGGAGAAGTTGGTGACGACCGAATCAAAAGATACCAACGAGTGGATTTTAAGGCAATGCCAGTTACGACTGATCTTAATAAGAAATATGGTGACGACAAAAAAAAACTACCAATAACGATTGGCTTCTAAAACAATGTCAGTTACGACTAGACTTTTATGCGGAAGTTCACTAGCAGTGATCGGTCATTCACGAGGAATCGACAGATAGCACACCGAACTCGAGAGGCAAAATGAATCACACTGAACCCAGACTGAAGGGTGTATATAGTCTTGAAAATAAATCCAATCCTAATAGGGGAACCGAGCTTTCTAAACAAGCTATTCAGAGATGACAAAGTAAATGCAAGTGCTCAGACATCTTCTATTGGGACGAGTCTTCACATCATCATAAGAAGTTCCTTGAGAAAACAGTCTTCAAGTTTTGATACCCACACATGGCCAAAGGAAAATCAGCAGTTCGACTTGCTTACACTTCATTGGGGAATGTAATTGGATTGCATATCAAAGTTATGTTACCCTGAGGTTTCGGGGAAGTATGATTCTCCTCGGCTCTTTTCCATGAGTTAAAGTTTTTATGTTTGTTAATCTTTCCAAGTTTATTCAATTAATTTGACCCTAATGTTTTCAAAATTATCGTTGATCAACGAACAATATTTTGCATAACAAAGAAAATGAAGGAAGTGATAAATTTGTAAAAGAAAGAATGGCTCAATACTGATTTTATTCAAGGATGAAATCTTGCCAATGACAAAATTCCATAGAAATTTTACAAGTGAAAAAAAATGGCAACGTGGACAAGGTTACATCGAATCCCATGACCAAACTATCCCTAAAGACTAAAATTCCTCAAAATCCTTGCTTCTGACGAGAGTTGTTGGAGTGAATTCTTGTAGGACCTTCTGCGTTAGTGACAACTCATCTGATGCAGTGAAACGCCTTTGTCCCTAATTTTTGCCTGGACCGCCCTTTCGGGTTTTCAATCCACCGGGACGCTCATTTTTGCCTAAGCCGCCCTTTCGGGTTTTCAACTTAGCGAGCTCTTATTTTTCTTTCTTTTTATCTTTTTCTCTTTTCTTTTCTTTTTCTTCAACCCTAACTTTTGCATAAGCCGCTCCTTTGAGTTTTCGGCTTATCGGGTGCTTTTAGGCGTAATATTTTCGTACTGCATCAGAATTCACTGGATGAGTAAGCTGCTCTCCATCCATGGTAGTGAGAATCAACGAACCTCCTGAGAAGACTGTTTTCACAACAAACGGGCCGTCATATTTAGGCATCCACTTTCCCCCTGTATCTTTATGAACTGGTAAAATCTTTTTGAGTAGAAGTTCCCCTTCTCGGAATTCTCGGACACAAACTTTCTTGTAAAAAGCCCTCTTGATCCTTTTCTGATATAACTGACCATGACACATCGCAGACATGCGCTTTTCGTCGATGAGATTCAACTGATCAAACCTTTCTCTTACCCATTCTGCTTCTTCAAGCTTGGTTTCCATTATGACTCTCAAAGAAGGTATCTCGACCTCAATGGGAAGTACCGCATCCATTCCATATACCAAAGAAAAAGGGGTTGCCCCTGTTGGAGTGCGGACCGACGTTTTGTACCCATGCAAGGCAAATGGTAGCATCTCATGCCAATCCTTGTAAGTTTTCACCATCTTTTGCAAAATCTTTTTGATGTTTTTATTCGCAGCTTCTACAGGTCCATTCATCTTGGGACGATAAGGAGAGGATTATGATGTTCAATTTTGAAGTCATCGCACAACTCTTTCATGATTTTGTTGTTCAAATTGGTACCATTGTCCGTTATGATCTGGCTCGGAATTCCGTAACGACAGATAATCTCTTTCTTGATAAAACGAGCCACTACTTGTCGAGTAACATTAGTGTAGGATGCGGCTTCAACCCACTTTGTGAAATAGTCAATAGCAACCAGAATAAACCGGTGTCCGTTAGAAGCTTTTGGTTCAATTGCCCAAATCATGTCAATGCCCCACATGGAGAAAGGCCATGGTGATGACAACACATTTAGCAATGTTGGAGGTACATGCATCTTATCCGCATAAATCTGACACTTGTGACATTTCCTGGCATATTGAATACAGTCAGTTTCTAAGGTCAACCAGTAATAACCAGCCCTCAAAATCTTTTTAGACATAGCATATCCATTGGCATGAGTACCAAACATTCCTTCGTGAATATCTTGCATTAACAACTCTGCTTCTCATCTGTCGACACATCTAAGCAGGACCATATCATGATTATTTTTGTAGAGTACATCATTGTTGAGAAAGAATTTGGATGCTAATCGTCTGAGAGTTTTCTTGTCAAGTGATGTAGCATCTGCTGGATACTCTTGTTTTAACAGGTAATTCTTTATGTCATATAACCATGGCTTATCATCAGCTTCTTCTCCAACCATATGACAGTAGGCGGGCTCGGTCTTGCATTCGATTCAAATGAGAGTGGCATTATTTACATCCTTGATTCTCCACATTGAGGCTAACATGGCTAGGGCATCGGCAATGTGATTCTCAGATCTCGGAACATGTTTGAAAGTGATTTCATTGAAATATTCCATCATCTTGACGATGTAGGCTCTATAAGGAATCAAATTTTCATGTCTAGTTTCCCATTCTCCAGTAACCTGATAGATAACCAAAGCTGAATCCCCACTAACTTCAAGAAGTTTGATTTTGAGGTCGATAGCTGCCTCGAGGCCGAGAATGCATGCTTCATATTCGACGATATTGTTTGTGCAGTCAAAATCCAACCTGGCTGTGAATGGAGTGTACCCACCTTCCGGATTCATTAAGACGGCGCCTACGCCATGCCCACTGTAATTGGAGGAACCATCAAACATCATTTTCCACCGAAGACTTTCCTGCGGACCCTCATCAATACCCGGCTCTTCACAATCTTTTACCAACATGATGTCTTCATCTGGGAAATCAATTTTGAGATACTCATAATCTTCCATTGGTTGATATGCAAGATATTCTGACAAAACACTACCCTTGATAGACTTCTGGGCTACATACTAGGTGTCGTATTCTGATAATAACATATGCCAACGGGCGAGTCTTCCAGTCTGAGCAGGCTTCTCAAAAATATATTTTATCGGATCCATTTTTGAAATCAACAAAGTGGTATGACAAATCATGTACTGCCTCAAGCGTCTAGCAGCCCATGCCAAAGCACAACAAGTTTTCTCCAAGAGCGGATATCGACTTTCACAATTAGTAAACTTCTTACTCAAATAATAGATAGCATGTTCTTTTCGTCCAGACTCGTCTTGCTGACCTAACACACAACCCATTGAATTCTCAAGCACTGTCAAATACATGAAGAAAGGTCTTCCCGGAACCGGAGGTATTAAGATTGAAGGCTCTTGAAGATAGCCCTTGATCTTATCAAATGTTTGCTGACAGTCTGAATTCCAAACAACCGTCTGGTCCTTGCGTAACAATTTGAAGATGGGATCGCAAGTAGGAGTCATATTGGAAATAAATCTGGATATGTAGTTCAGTCTTCCGAGAAAACCTCTGACTTGCTTCTCAGTTTGTGGAGCTGGCATGTCTTGAATGGCTCGGGCTTTATCTAGATCTACCTCAATCCCTCGATGACTGACAATGAAACCGAGTAACTTCCCAGATCTTACTCCAAAGGTACACTTGGCTGGATTCAGTCTCAATTGATATTTTCTGAGTCTCTTAAATAATTTCAAAAGATGTTCCAAATGGTCCTCTTCGTTTTGAGATTTGGCTATCATGTCATCAACATATACCTCTATCTCCTTGTGCATCATATCATGAAATAAAGTTACCATGGCCCTTTGATAAGTAGCACATGCATTCTTCAGACCGAAAGGCATAACTTTGTAACAGTAAGTCCCTCACGGAGTAATGAAATTAGTTTTTTCCATGTCATCGGGATCCATCTTAATCTGATTGTAACCAGAGAACCCATCCAGAAATGAGAAAACTGCAAAACGAGTCGTGTTATCCACCAACGTATCGATATGCGACAAAGGGAAATCATCCTTCGGACTGGCCTTGTTTAGATCCTTGTAATCCACACATATTCTGACTTTCCCATCTTTTTTTGGTACAGGTACAATATTGGCCACCCATTCGGGGTATTTGGACACTGCTAAGAAACCGGCATCAATCTGTTTCTTCACCTCATCTCGAATCTTGAAAGTCATGTCAGGTCTTGTTCTTCGGAGCTTTTGCTTAACTGGTGGGTATTCTGGTCGAAGCGGTAATTTGTGAACCATTATGTCGGTGTCTAGACCCGACATATCTTGGTATGACCAAGAAAATACATCCACATATTCTTTCAAAAGTTCTTCTAGTTGCTGCTTGACTTCTGCCCCTAGAGCTGCCCCAATCTTGACCTCTTTCTTGTCTTCTTCGGTGCCAAGATTAATGACTTCTACCTGTTCTTTGTAGGGTTGAAGCTCTGCATACTCATGGTGTGCCAATTTTACCAGTTCATCAGGGACTTCAAAATCTTCATCCTCATCTTCAACTTGGTATATTGGTGAATCAAAGTCAGAAGGGAATGCAAAGTCATAGGATTCAATGGGTTTTAGGACATCACTGCACGTTGGAATGGCTTAATTTATTAAAACACACAAAGACAAATGCAGCACACAAAAGAGAAAATTGTTTTGGTTTTTTAAGATTGCCATTTTTCTTTTTTAAAATGAAAGCAAAAACAGTAAAGGAAATAACACAAGGAAATTAACAAAATAGTTCATTTTTCATTGATTTTCTTGAAAGCTCGGGGCCCTTACAAAACATTCCTATAACCTTGGGCATGGCTATGGAGATTCAAAACAAAAACAAGAAAAGAAAGACAAACAAATTACTTTGACTCAGGAAAGACCAAAGGAATCTCAATAGCTTCCCAGCTGCTCAAGGCAGCGTTGCAATGATACACTAACTGCTCAAGGTCTTCCTCTTTAAAATCTTCTTCCACAACACTGACTTGGAAACCTCCACTGATGAATACTTCTTGTATAGTCTTCAGGCGTCCCTTGTCATGTGTCGGTGTTTTATCATGAGTTGGTTTGTAACCCAACCCTTGGCGATTCATTTTTGGCTTTACTTTGATAATCTCTCCCCAACTTGCAGGAGTGCCTTCTTCCAGTGTAGACTTGATGCTCCGAGCGGATGCAAAAGATGGACCACTCTTAGCCACTGTTTCTTCCAATATCACCGCATTAGCTATCTCGAGTGCCTGAAAGGAAGTTTCTAATGCGCCCTCATCTGCTTCAATATACTTGAATGATGACAGATTGCTCACCATTAGGTCCTCTTCACCGTGTACAATCACTAACTTATCATTCACAACAA
This sequence comes from Lathyrus sativus, assembly GCA_963859935.3. Taxonomy (NCBI): domain Eukaryota; kingdom Viridiplantae; phylum Streptophyta; class Magnoliopsida; order Fabales; family Fabaceae; genus Lathyrus; species Lathyrus sativus. Next base: position 318,922,198 of record OZ012740.1, on the reverse strand, counting down.
ATTTCATTCTCTGATGTAAGGTGGAAGTCACTGCCCCAGCGGCGTGAATCCACGGTCGTCCCAACAAACAACTATAAGCTGGGTTAATGTCCATGACTTGGAATGTAATATTGAACACATGAGGTCCGATCATGATTGGCAATTCTATCTCTCCAACAACCATTCTTCTTAAACCATCAAAAGCTTTCACAATCAAGGACGTTGGTTTCATTTCTGCCCCTGCATATGCTAGCCTTGCGAGCGACCTGGCGGGCAATACATTCAATGAGGATCCAGTATCGACCAAAACTCGTGCCATTGTGTCTTCTTGGCACCTGATAGATATGTGCAATGCACAGTTGTGATTGCGTCCTTCGTTCGGCAACTCTGCATCACTAAAGCTCAGGGTGTTACAGGCTGTAATGTTGGCTATTACTGAATCAAATTGTCTGAGAGTTATGTCTTTTGTCACATGTGCCTGTTTCAATACTTTTTGCAGAACTTCTTTGTGAGCTGGAGAATTCATTAAGAGAGGCAAAATCGATATCTTTGATGGGGTTTGGTGGAGCTGATCAATAATCCTGTAATCACTTTTCCGAATAATCCTTAAGAATTCTTCGTTGTCTCCTTCAGTTCCTGGTACCTCTTGTTCTTTTGTCGCAGCAGGGGTAACCTCTTTCGGAGCGGCTACTGTTATCTTTGGTTGATAGATTCGACCACTACGGGTCATTTTGCTTGTACCTGCAATGTTTGTCACGTCTACTTGGTCGTCTTTTACTGTCTCTTTCTGACTAACCTTCCCAGATCCTCGGTCTATCACAGTCATGTCATATTTCCATGAAACAGCCTTTGTGCTTTCAAAAGGAAATGGTCTTGGTTTCTGGATAATAACCGGTTGAGGTGGATTGACAGCCGACTTGTTGAAAATAGGCTTCACACTTTTGTTGATCATTTTGAACACCAGAACTTTCTCCTCTTTCTTTGGTAAATTAAAAACAGGCTCAATTACTGAAACTTCTTCTTTCCTCCCCTTGCTACCCACTTGCAACACTCCGTCATCAATTAATCTTTGTATATCTCTTCGTACCTCATCACACCCTCTAGAATCACTAGAACATTCTTCACAATCATTATGGGTATCCTCTATCAATCCTGCTTTCAGTAGTTTCTCGTGAAGTAACCTCAACGGGGTTCTAATCTCTGACACACCTTGGACCATTCTTTCATCTGACACTTCTTCTACTGCATTGACCCCTCCATGGTTTGGCAATGGATTACTTTTGACATTTGGGGTTACATCATCAAAAGACAAGATCTTCTTTTCCATTAACTTCCTGACTAGATGTTTTAAAGCAAGACATCCTTCTAAATCATGACCGGCAGCACGTTCGTGAAAGGCACAATGAGCATTTGGATTATAGTGGGGAGATGTTGTGTCTGGATTTAATGGTCGTGTTGTTACCAATCCCTGCTGCACTAAGGAGGGGTACAACTCTGTGTAAGTCATCGGTATCTGAGGAAGTGGAGGTTTTGTTGTTGGTCTCCGATTCTGGTAGTTTTTTTTGGGTGCCTGAGCTCTAGGATGATGATGTTGCTGATAGGGTGGAGCGTTTGGCGCTCGTTGATACCCTTGTTGAATTGGCTGATATACAGGTGCTGGCTGCACTGTCTGATAACTGGGAACAGGATGACTGAAAGCCGGAGTTACAGCTGCCACATATGGTTGTTGGGCATACTACAACGGATACATTAGTCGTTGTTGCTGGGATTGCTGAACATAACTTGCTTGAGGCTGCTGAACAAAGCCTTACTGAGGTTGTTGAACATAACTCTGCTGATACTGTTGGTAAGGCGGTCTCCAGGTGCAACTCTTTCTTCCCACGGTTACTGCATTTGTCTCCCCTTCCTTCTTTTTATGAAAGTTACTGCTGAGCTTCTTAACATTGTTGTTACCAGAACTGCTGGAACCGCTAGCCACATTTCCATTCTTCATTCCCAACTCTACTCTTATCCCCACTGCTACTATATCAGAAAAACTTGCAGTTACACTACTGATCATCTTCTCATAAAACTCCGGTCTCACTGTATCGACGAACCAATCTGTCAGCTCTTTTTCACTTAAAGGTGGTTCCACCTGAGAGGCGGTTTCCCTCAACCTTTATGCATACTCTTTGAAAGATTCCGAACTCTTCTGTGACATACTCAGTAACTGTTTTCTATCAGGGGCTAAATCCATGTTGTACTTGTAATGTTTCACAAAAGCATCATCCAAGTCTTGGAAACTATGAATACGAGACTGATCCAAACCCAAATACCATTTAGCAGGAGCTCCTTTCAAACTATCTTGGAAACAGTGAATCATTAACTTGTCATCTTCTACGTGAGCGGCCATTCTTCGGTAATACATAATCAGATGTGTCCGAGGACAAGTAGCCCCAGAATACTGATCAAAATTGGGAACTTTGAATTTCGGCGGAATTACCAACCCAGACACTAAGCACATATCTCTGGCATCAGTACCAAAGATGTCATTCCCTTCCATTGCTCTGACTTTCCTGCCGATAGTCTCTACACTTTCTTTCAACTTATCATGTCGTCCACTCTCTTCTTCATACCCATCAGGACCTTTGTACACTTGTGGAGGATTATGAAAAACAGGGCGTGCTTGAATTTGAACAGAAGGTTGAGTGTAAGTAGGAATAGCTTGAGGAACTTCTGGCCCTAGAGGAACTGCTTGTTGATTGACTACTGGTGGAGGTACAAAACCAGGCGGCAACCCATATGGTGGAACATTTGCAACCGTGACTGCCATTGGGATCGGCTCTACAGCTATGCCAGTGATTTCAAAAACAACAGTGGCTTGAGTGTCCAATTTTGCACGAATGACTTGTAGGGATTCCATGATCTGCCCCATGCCTCCTCGTAGCTCTCCAAGTTCATTATCAATCATGTCCACATCCAAATTTTGTCCTTCCATTCTTAGGCGAACTTGGGCTCGGGTGTTGTATCGGTGTTGAGGATTCAATGTGATTCTTTCTCTCTGGAGACAAGACAGCGAGATGAGACACGACACAAGAACATGCACATGCAATGCTTATGAATGCAAAATTAATCATTCAAGGAATCCAAAGAAATATTTGCAAAAATTATAACAATGGGGAAATAAGCAAATTCAAAGTCTTCATAAATTAACAACTGAGAGTTTTACAACAACGATTCTGAAACTGAAATATAAGTCTTCAATACAGATACATAATGAAATAACAGGATTTTAGATCTTCTGGTTGGACGGCCCTTCGTCTTCTGGATGACTTCTCCTTCCACCTTGACGGATCAGCTCTTGAAGCTCTTCCTTCTCTTGCATATCCTTGAAGTACTTATCTCTCCAAGTCTTTCCTTCTTTTTCAGCTTTTGCCAAAGCAGCTTTTAATTCTTCTATGAGAGTAGGCTTGGGTGAGTCAGGCTCAAAGCGAGTATAGAACATCTTCAATGCTGCTTCTTTTACCCATGATAAGTAAGATTCTGAAACAGTAGTGTCGTGGTAACCTAGGGCAGTTACTCCCCTTGTGTGGACATAACGCCAAGCATACACAATTCGAGCCCTGTAAGTGGGATTCTTCCCCTCTTCAATGTAAAAGCTTCTCAAAAAGTCTGGGTCCGGTTCATCCTCCATGGGGTGCCCCAACTGTCGACGAGCTAAAATAGGATTATAGCTGATGCAACCATTAACGCTGATAAGCGGTACATTCGGGAAATCTCCACAGCTTTGGATCATGGCAATCCCTCCATACATAGGGTCATACCACTTAATATCTGAGTGTTTGAGCAATAACAGCTTTTCTGTCCATGAGAGCCCATTTTGCTTTCCCAGAGGGCTGGAATTTTCGGCAAGTGCGAAATAAACCACTTGTGCAGGAGAACGGTGCAACACTCAATCCGTCTAACTCCATAACGGTTCCTACGGTGGATGGTAAAGTACGTATCAGCCAGCAAGGTGGGTACAAGATTTTTGATTAAGAAAAGGTTGATTGCATTTGCGTCCACAAAATCATTAGCAGTCGGGAACAGGAACAGTCCGTAAATTTGTAAAACTAAGATGGCCTCAAATGCTTCAATATTGTTTGATAAGGCATAACTTTGAGATTTTTCATACAGGAACATAGCTGGAAATCCATACAGCCCTCCCTTAGCAACCATATGAGATCGTACCTCGTCCACCTCCAAATACGCGGCCTCTGCAACTGCTCTTTCATTAGGAGTCCCTTTTCTTCCAGAAAATGGTCTAGGAATGACTCCTACTCCCATCAGGGCGGAATATTCTTCCAAGGTTGGTAGCAACTGATAGTCTGGAAAGGTGAAACAGTGATAGGTTGAATCATAGAATTGCACGAGTGCGGATAACATCTCTTCATATACTTGAACTTCTAGCAAAGACAACATATTCCCATACTTCTCTCTGAATGCCTCGGGGCCTTCTACTAAACTTCCCAGTTTCTTCAAGTTCTCCAATTTTGGCCTTTGGAACACAACCTCTACTTTCTTTCCAGAATCCATCCTATAGTATATGCAAAACAATCTTTAGTTTCTTGAATGATTAATTAATGAGAATGCAAATGCAAAGGTTTCATGGAACTCAGATCAAAACATCATTTCATTTCATTGATTTTCAAGATTTGAATTACAAAGTATCTAGTACATTTTACAAAAGTCCTAAGGCTGACAGTATTCTAAATAAAAGTCCTCTTTTGCTTTGAGCTTCTTGATTTCTTCTTCCATCTGAGTCTTCTCAAGAATGAGTTTGTCCAAGACTAGCTTCCATGGAATGGGCTGAGAGCTGGAAGGAAATAAACCTTCCTGTGTCTTCCTCTTCTTACAAGCAATCATTTCTTCATCCTTCGTCTGGAGTTGTCTACGGAGTTCATCATTCTCTTCCATGGCCACTTGGTACTTGTATTTCCAGGCTACTTCAGTTTATTGTGATTTCCTCAAAGCAATTTTTAACTTCTCCTCTTCGGACATAAAGATCATTATGTGTTCCTCCTCTAAAACTATGGGTTTCTGCTGAGAATAAGGCATCTTCAGCTGAATAGCTCTCTTTCGGACCCATTGGAGATAAGGCTCGAGAGAGACGCAATTATGCTTCCCTAAGTCTTCCTTTCCTTTCTTGTGTACATGACCCCAAGCTTTTAGAATTTCTCCTTTCAATTCTGAACTTCCCTTAAAGAAAATATTCTCCACATGAGCGCTATTTGGTTTGTCCTTCAAAGGATATCCAAGCTGTCGGCGAGCAAGAACAGGGTTATAACTGATTCCTCCACTTGTACCCAGGAGAGGTACGTTACCAAAGCTTCCACAACTGTCAATGATTTTTATCCCATCGTAACTACGGCTGTACCAATCGATATCAGAGTGAGTAAGAGCCATAACCTTCTGAGACCACCAACCTTCCTTCCAAAAAGCATGAGCCTTAGGTAAGTGAGAAATAAACCACTTATATAACAAAGGGACACAACAGATAATCATTCCTCCCTTATGCAAATTCCTCAGATGAACAGAATGATAGGCGTCAACTAATAAAGTAGGCACAGGGTTTTTCTTCAAGAAAGTCTTAATGGCATTGAGATCCACAAAATTATCAAAACTTGGAAATAAGAAGATCCCATAAATGAGCAGGGCAAGGATAGCCTCGAATGCATCCATACTCAAATGATCGGCATAATATCGTGCTTTCCCAACCAAGAACTCTGCACTCAAACCAAATACTCCTCCCTTAGTAACCATATTTTTCTGAATACCCACCAATCCTAAACGCGTAGCTTTAACAATTTCTTCTTCCTTAGGATCCTTCCCCATGATTGGAAAAGGAGAGTCTTCAAGAATAGGTAAATCAATCAAGCAAGAATATTCCTCAAGTGTAGGTACCAACTGATAATCAGGAAAAGTGAAACAATGATAGAGTGGATCATAAAACTGAAGAAGTGTGGAGAGGAGTCCCAGATCCATCTTCCTTTTTACCCTTAACAATGACAATAAGTTCCCATATCTGCTCTTGAATCCTTCTAGGTCTGTTATCAAAGTGCTCAACCTCTCTATGTCATCCAAGTTAGGACTTTTGTAAGTGTACTTCATAGTTTTCTTTTTTCCACTGTCCATGATGATCCTAATGTTTACAAATAAAAGATCTGAGTTCCATGAAACCTTTATGATATGATGTTCATGAATGCATGAATGCACAAATACAGGTAAGCACAAATTCACATATACACACAGATAAATGTTTTGGTTTGGAGAACATGAGTATGGAGTCAAGGTCTACCCATCCCAAAGGTATGTACTAAGGCTTTCAAAAACTGTAGAACAAGGTTCTAAAAGAGGTTCCCAGAGTCCTCGACCCATCTTTCGGATATTATCAATTTCCCAAATACTTGGTGGTCGATAATATTTTCAAGAGAGTCTCGTCCAAGTGTAGTATCGCGTATCAACTGTTTCGGAATTACTCCCTTATAGTCATTGCACTACATCCTAATAAAGCCATAGTGGGGAAAAGGTAATCTAAAAGGTCCTCAGTATCACAGGCTCCCATGTAGAAAGTAGCATTGTTTTCACGAATACTCGATCAACAATACTAACTCTCAGAAGGACCTCTACTGAGCGATGGTTTTCTCAAGTCAACTTGGTCGGGAATCAACTCCCTATAAGTTTCCTTGAATATACCAGCATCATATCATAAGTACGCTCAAACACGGGTATAGTGTTGTCTCACCACTCAAAGTTCCCAAGTTTTAACAGGGCACATATATACATATTTACAAGTATTCACAAATATAGCAAGTATTCAAACAAGATAGGCTAAACCCTCAAAGCAACAAAACCTGGTCCCCAGTGAAGTCGCCATTTCTGTTGCGGTGAAAATTGGATATCAAGCTATTAAATTAACTTGAATCTTAATTCTTTTACAACCGAACTTTATTTTATCCAAAGGAAAGGTCTAAAGAAAGAAAAACCTTTTTCGCGATGTAACAACAATGCTTAAGAGATTCGGGGATCGGGGGTTGGTTATAACTAGGGAAGGTGTTAGCACCCTAAGCATCTGTAGTACTCTACAGGAACCTTTTGTTTGATTGTTTGCTAAGTTTGTGAAATGTGTTGTGGTTGGGATTGAATAAAAGGATCGATGAAGACCTAAATGGTTTTCTAAGTTTGCTCCCAAAGACATCGCATCCTCTGCCTACGTATCCTAACGTGGATAGAATCAGAGCAATCATAGTTCACCTCACAAGGGATGAAGAACACTTGATTGTGATCAAGGTTCAAGGGGAAACAAACATGACAATATTTGTGTGGAGTTTGACAAAACTCCCTATTCTAAGTTGTAATATTCAAAAGGGGAAGTAAGAAATCATGACGATGATTCTTACGTAGAGTTGACAAACTCTATCCTAGGGTTCTAGTTGAAGAGCATTCCTAGTACAGGTGGGTATTTTAGACTTAAAGAAAATTATAATGGTTTCTAAACTAAGTTTAAAGTGACTTAACAAAGTCAAGGAAATGGGTGAATGAGTTATCCATAACATTAGGGTTAATGGAAAGGCTTTTCCTTTGGAGAGGGACAAGAGAGGCAACTTGGATGAGAGTTAACAAACTTCATCACTTGGGGGAAAGAAAATTTTGAACAAGATAACAACATAATAAATATGCATCCATGGTGATAACCATTGAGTGAGCATGTGAAATGATGAAAATGCATTGATGACAATCAAAGCAGTTGGTTAAGCAGGAAGAGTGACAGTTAAGCTTTAATGTATTTAGCAGATGAAGTAAAATGAACATGGTAATAACCAAAGATAAAATCCTAACATGTTAACTAACATTTAAGAACATGAATGCAAACAAGTATCACAAACAACCACAAGTATATCACAAGAAAAATTCATCTGCATATGCGAAAACGATCACAGAACGTACACAACTTGCACATAGTCAAAAGAGATGAAAAATTAGGCAAACATGGAAATAAAAAATATGACATGAAAGTAGATATTAAGATGAACAAAATGTAAAAATAATGGGTGAAAAATGATTAAAATTGAGAGAGATATGAATTTTTGAAGTTTGGTTAAAAAATGACAAAAATTAACAAAAGGGTTGCCCTCCTTAGGGGTCGAACCCAGGTTCATGGCATGCAAGGCGCTTAAGTGACAAGGTGACTACCACTGGGGTGGCTATACATCCGTTTGTAAATGCCACCCCATAAATATATGAGGGGTGTTTCAAAACCAGGCTGGGCATAAAACAAAGTCAAAACTCAGGATTGCATTTTCATCACAACTTTCTCAAATCTTAATGTTTTTTGACAAAATTTAGGTCTAAATTGTGTAGAATTTCACAAGGAACAAAATGGCAATTTTAGTTTTTTGAAATTCTCCTTCTATTTGAAAACCCGATAGTACATGCCTTTTGAGTTTGAAAATGCAATTTGATATGAAGCTCATGTTACAGCTAGTTCTAAATCAAAATGATCATGCATACACACCATAAAATTGATAATGAATGATTCTAACCACAAATTTAGATTGAAAACCAACTGTTGTGAAAAATAGTGTTCAAGTTGCAAATCATATGGACATGATGCATGATGAAGTGTATGTCATGTTCCAGTCAGCTTTAAGTTCAAACAATCATGCAAACATATTACATATGAGTTAATAAGTGAGTCTAAACACATGATTACATTCAAAACAAACTGTAACTCAGATTGACACTCAAGTTGCAACTTTTAACATGAAGAGACATGATAATGTGAGAATCTAATTCTAGACCAATTCAGATCAAATTAAACATGTGTACACACCACACATATGGTATAGAGTGAGAATCAAACAAAAACAAAGTTTAAAACAGACTGTTATGCAAAGTGTCATTTGGAATTGCAATTATGGCATGTTCAAGGCATGTATATATCAGTTCAAGGTTACAACTCATTTCAGTTCAAGTCAAACATACACACATGTTGCAAATATACATTTAAGTGGATTCAAATGACCAAATTGGTGTAGGGCAAGATTTTGTGAGAATTGGTGTTCATGCTGCTCAAATGTGCTTGTGAAGTGTGATGTGAAGTTAGGTTTGAGTTCCAAACATTTCCAGGTCAATCAAAACATGTGTACATGCTATAAATGTGTTATGGAGTGGATCCAAACAGGTGTTGATGTTAAAAACAAGTTAACATGAAAAATGACATTTCAATTGCAAGTAAAACATGATATAATGCAGCTGGAGAACCAAGTCAGAATTGATGCAAAATTAGGTCATGTAAACCATATGTACATCTCACATATTTGATAATGAATGAGTGCAAACAAAGAAACCATACCAGAATGCTTTGGAATGCAAAGTGAGGTGTGTGCTGCAAATTGGCATTTATTATGATGCACTAGGATGTTCAAATTCAAATTCAAACACATTTTGACCATATGAATCACATACACATCTCTCATATATACAAACAAGTGAGTTCAAACAAGGAAAATGGTTCAAACATGGCTGATATGAAACTTGGTGAGTTAAGTGCAAGTTTTGTGAAGTGAGATGCATGAACATGTTCAATTTCTGTTCAAAGCAATTTCATCCCAATTCAAACACATACACGTCTTATATTCATTATATTGAGTGGATTCAAACACCAAAATAAGTTGGAAACAAACTGTCATGAAAAGTGATTCACAAAATGCAAGTTGTCATGAAAATGAGGCATGAGATATGAATTTTCAGTTCCACATACTTTCTGATTCAATTAATCACACACATAGCATACATACATGATATTGAGTAAGTTCAAACACAATTTGGGGCTAACATAGGACTGTCATGAAAAATGAGGGTTTGAGTGAAAACTTGGCCATTTTGATACAAGACATGAAAAATGCAGTTCATCATTTTAAGCACTATTGATCAAATTAACTCTACACACATATTGAATGCATGATATTGGATGAATTTTAGCACAAATATAACCATCTCTAGGCCTGAGATCACAGCTGGTATATTCATGGTAGAATTTGAGACAAAACATGACATACTTCCAACATAATGAACCAAAATGCTAGAACATGAAATTATGGTGCAAAGCAAAGATGTAGTGTTTACATACCTCTAGTAGACTGCGTTGAGTAGATTAGAACACCAAGAAACCCAGAGGAACTTCCAAATAACACTAGCTTTGAAGCTTTCTTCTTTTTTAAGAAAGAATGCAATCCTTGTGACAGTTGGAGAAATAAACTCCACCAATGATCTTTAACACTTTAGACAGTTGAGAAATGATATATGAGAGGTGTTTGAGTGATTAAAACACCAAGCAAATGCATAGAACAAGTTTTGGCTGATTTTATGGCTTTTGGTCAAAGTAACTTGGTGTGGAAGTTGACTTTTTGAATGCTGAGGTTTTTGAATGGTTTAAGGTCTTGGACACCTTCTATATCATATTTAACGTTTGTGTAGATGATTGTTGGGGTGTTTGAATGTAGAGAACTGAGTTTGGCAGCAAAACTACCAAGACAGATTTTTGGTGGTTTTTGCAATTTTGCAATTTTGTGATTTTAGAGTAAGGTGTGAAAGAGTGAGAGCTTTGTGTTTCTCTGGTTTTTAGAATCAATCTTTTGTTTTAAATGAAGTGATGAGGTCTCCCTTTTATAGGCAAATGAAGAGATGGGGCAGATTTGGAGATTTCTTCACATGAAAGAAAGGTTTTACACCTTTGGATCAAACCTCCACAAAGGGGTTTCCTTGGCTGATAGGTAAGCCCAATAGTCAAGTAAAATGATGATTTTGAAAGGGCTAAATGCAGGCTAGAGGCATAGCTTGATGGCTGTTTGCAGATTCACCTTTCCACCTCATGCTTGCTTTATGATTTCAAATGCAAGTTGTAAAGCCACTTGCAAGTCCACTTGCAAGTTTGGCTAATTTCACCTCCTCTGCATTTTCTTCATATTTCTATGCTTCAAACCCTCTAAATATCAGAAACAACAACATCCAAAGGCTTGAGTTTGGTCAGATTGACGAAATAATGGATTCTTGAAATTTTGACAATGTGGGACTAAAGTGTGAAATCACCAACTTGCCATAACCATAACTTTCAGCTCACAAATCCTTTTGAGATGTGCTAGTACTTTTTAGAAAGCCCTCAAATAGCTATAAAACATTCATGTTTTCATGAGTTTCAAATTCCCAAAGGAACTTGGTCAAAAAGTTTCTCAAAGTTGCTAAAAAATGAACTAAAAAGTGAAATTTCTCCAAGTCTTTTTCCCTTCTCAAAATGAATTTGATCATAACTCCAAATCTATGCATTTTATGATCATGGACCACTTAGGGAATTTTGCAGGATTTGTCAAGAGCTTTTAAATGAGCTTTGAACCAACTCAATTGGATGTGTGGTTAAGGAGTTATGGTTTAGCCCCTTTCAAAACCCTAATTTCCCGATTTTTCGATTACTCCTTCATCCTTGATCCAATGGTCATGAAAAATTATAGGCAAGTACAATATGATATAAGGAACATTTTTGATTCACACTTTGAAGTCCAATTCCTTGAATTTGAAGAGTTGACTTTTTGGTCAACCGTACGATCGATCGGTGACTACCGAGTCGTCTGTTGACACTCTGGACCTTCTGAGACTTTGAAACTTCTTGGATGAACTTTATTAACCTATATGAACTTCATGAATCATAATACCACCATTAAAACATCCTCCAACATCAAAATCAAACTACAGTTGACTTTTACTTGGTCAAAACCCTAATCGGGTGCCCTGAGATACACTGTTCTTGATTATGGGGTAACAACCTCAAATTGGACTCTCAAATGACATTATATGATACTCTTGATCTTTTTTCATGATTGAATTAGCCTAAAACTTTGATTGATCACAGTCCCTGAAGCTTCGATTTGACTGTACAAAACCCTGATTCATTTGTAACTTGACAAAGACAAACTTGCACTGGGATAAGATTAGATAACTCCTGAGTATGCTCCTAAAATGATAATGAGAATCTAAGGGGTCAAAATTTGGGGTGCAACATTGGTGGAAGATTTTTTTGGAGATCTTGAATTGGTTGCTGGAAAACGGTTGAGGTGATGATCATGGAGATCTTGAAGATCTGGTAAAGATTTCTAGAAAATGCTTGAAGAACTGATGAATGTTCTTGGCGAAAACGATGATGGACGATGAACATTAATGGAGAATGATGAAGGTTTGAAGAAGTTTTCTGGAAAAAAAACTATGTTATTGAAGGTTGTTGATGAACAGATGATGATTCCGGCGACAGTTAGAGTTCTGGCGAGTTGTTTGCAGTTCCCGACGAGAAGAAACAGTTACCGGTGACAGTTACGGTGGTTTTGGCAGTGGCTGCATGGCCGGCGATGAGGAGAAGCTGGGAGGCACGTGGCATGCTGCATGGGAGTGGGGAGATAGGTGGCAGCGTGTGGGGTCAGACGTGTGGAGTGAGGTGGCGTGCCGGAGGGAAGCGACGTGGAAGTGATGAAATGAGGTGGAGGGGAGAGAGTGTGTAACGTGTGAGGCTTTATAAAGGGACATGTGGCAATGCATTGTGGATCCGTGGGCCTCCAAAATGACACCTGGCCCACCGAAAATGGACTCAATTAATAAACTCAATTAAAATCTGACATTAAAACTAAATCAATGATGATTAAGGCTAATAAACTCAACTAAAAAATGCTAATTAATGGTTAATCAACTCAGTTAATGACTCAATGATTAAAAGTCACTTAATTCTGACTAAACTAACTTCAATTAAATGATGATTAATCTAATTAAATGCTAAACGAAAATTAATACTATCTAACTAAAAACTACTAATCAATATTCCTAATTAATCCTAATTAAAAAATGATTAAAATCCAATTAATCTCTAAGAATTAATTCTAAAAAGAAATCAAAATTCAATTAACTCTAAACTCTATTAAATTCTAAAAAGAGTTAAACTAATCTATTAAATTTTAAAACTCAATTAATATCTAAAAAAGAAAATTAAAATCTATTAATTCCTAAAACAAATAAATTAATATCTATATAAATATCTAAAAAGAGTTAAAATTTATTAATAAAACCTATTGATATCTAACAAATTCAAATAACATCTAGAAAAGAACAAAATCTATCAATTTCTAACAAACTCAAATAAAATCTAGAAAAGAACAAAATCTATCAATTTCTAAACAATTAATATCTAGAAAAATACCTATAAAAAATAGAAAACTATTTAAAATCTATTTAATCTAGAAAAACAATTAAAATCTATTTAAAATTCTAGCAATTAAGGAAAAATCTAGAAAATGCAATAAAGCCAATTAAATCAATTAAAAAAAAGATGCGAGAATATAACGAAATAAATGGTAAAAACCGGACACCGAAATATCCTCAAAAACAACAGCAAGAGCTGAAAACACCGGGAAGAGCATAAATTCCACAACAAAACCTCGTATTCGAACTGGCCTGAAATACCTGAGACGCCAGGAGAAGGCTGTAGTTCCGATAAAGTCAATCTGACTGAAAAAATGCAATGTATGCGGTGTGCAGATGCAAAATGAAATGAGTTGAAACATAAGCCAAATGCAAGAATTGGTTGGTAAAATTTCGGGGTGCAACAGCTGCCCCTATTCAAACGACTTGGACCTGAAGGGTTGAAGAGCGAACGGCTTTCAAACATTCAAAGGTAGAAGACGGTTGAATACCAAAGAACCTGGAAATTTGCCAACCTGCAGAAATAGACTGCAAAAACTGCTTGGGGGAAAAATATCCAAAAACCTGAGTCCAGTTGTCACGGCAACAAACTCATTAATCATCTGATACAGAACCTGATTTCAACATCAACCACCTGTGTGACGCCACAGGCATTGAATCCACACACTAGATCAACAACAATCAAACTTCAAACATACGCTACAATAAGCGGACACCGAGCCATAGGACCATGTCAAAATACCATCCTTGACTTTTCGTTTACGAGGAAACGAGCAAGCACTATGTAAAGCGCGTCATCCATGTACTATCCTGGATCTTCCATTTCCAAAGAAACGAGCATCGCACAAAATAAAAGCGCGAAATGTCAACATACTATCCTTGACCTTCCATTTCCGAAGAAACGAGCATGCACTATGCAAAGCGTGTCATCCATGTACTATCCTGGATCTTCCATTTCCATAGAAACGAGCATCGCACTAAATAAAAGCGCGGTATGTCAATATACTATCCTTGACCTTCCATTTCCGAAGAAACGAGCATGCACTATGTAAAGTGCGTCATCCATGTACTATCCTGGATCTTCCATTTCCGAAGAAACGAGCGTCGCACTAAATAAAAGCACGGTATATCAATATACCTGACCTTCCATTTCCGTAGAAACGGGCATACACTAAATGAAAGTGCGTATCGTCAATATCTCTGACCTTCCATTTCCGCAGAAACGGGCATACACTAAATAAAAGTGCGAACTGTCAATATCTCTGACCTTCCATTTCCGTAGAAACGGGCATACACTAAATAAAAGTGTGAACTGTCAATATCTCTGACCTTCCATTTCCGTAGAAACGGGCATACACTAAATGAAAGTGCGTATCGTCAATATCTCTGACCTTCCATTTCTGCAGAAACGGGCATACACTAAATAAAAGTGCGAACTGTCAATATCTCTGACCTTCCATTTCCGCAGAAACGGGTATACACTAAATGAAAGTGCGTATCGTCAATATCTCTGACATTCCATTTCTGCAGAAATGGGCATACGCTAAATAAAAGCGCAAACCGGGCATCCGAAGACTTGAACAAGCAACTCTGCAGGGAAAAATTTCGACACTACGGATATTTGAGGACTTGAACGAACAACTGCACGGGACCAACTCCGTGAACACGGGTAACAACTCTGTCAACACAGTTAAGAACTCCGTCAACACGGGTAACATCTCCGTCAACACAGGTAGCATCTTCGTCAACACGGGTAAAAATCTCCGTCAACACGGGTAACATCCCCGTCAACACGGGTAAAAATCTCCGTCAACACGGGTAAAAATCTCCGTCAACACGGGTAAGAATCTCCGTCAACACGGGTAAAAACCTCCCAAAGGTTTAATCCATGAGATCTTCTAACGCTGACGTAACAACAATCTGAGGAAAACTCCGCTGGGGAAGAAGAGAAACTTAACCAAGCGACTCTGATGAGGGAACACATGATAGGACGAACGTTATCATCACATATCTCATGCCAACAAATTGAATATTCGAAAACCATCCTGAACAAGAATTCCAATCTCCTACAGGGAAAAAGACATCGTCAATTGGAAGTGACGAGAAGAAAACCTGCTCTGAGGTACACGTCGTCAATAGGGATTGACGGAAAGAAAAAGTTTTTCGTCATCAGATGATTGATGGACAAAGCATAACCGTCGTATGATCTGAAAATCAAATACCAAAGAGCTGTCTGAACAAAGCTGCTGGATAAATGCCCTTGAACTGATTGCAGAGTGATTCACCTTGTCACAGAAGGCTGATAGAAAAACTGGCTTATGCTTCGTATGCATATGCGTATGTTTGAATTTTTCTATGGCGTAATGCTCCATATAAGATGGAATGCTACGCGTTTGAGGATGAAATGCAGATATGATGCAAATATGATGATATATGCAGGATGCAAATGCAGGCTCGGGCTGCTGGAGAAGCTGGATACGGAACCGCTTTAGCAAAATAAATGTTGAAGACAAAGCCAACTCCGCTGGGATAACCAGGTATCACAGAATTATTCCAGCAAAATAAATGCTGGAAAGGTGAACCGACTCCGCTGTGGATAACCAAATGTGCTAAGTATGATTAGACTTCCCTGGGGATAGCTTACACGTGCCACTGACAATTGGACTTCCGTTGGGGAAAATAGACGGAGTCTTCCTGCGTATTAATGAAGATTGGATTTTGAGACTGATGAGACAACACGAATTGGGCCTCCTGACGATTGCCAATATGGATTGGGCTTTTAGGAATGGCACGCTAATAAGGATTAGGCTTCCTGACGATTTCCAATAGGAATTGGGCTTTTAGCCTATCCGTAATGGGTCAAGTACGACTGACGCTGGAAAACATCCTGTTTGAATTTACGGTTTCTGGTTGAAGGGTCAAAGGATAGTAGCACGACTTCCGGGCATTCGTCTCACACTTGAAGGTTGGCTGAACCTGCTCGAGTAGCTCTGAGTAGCTTTGATGACACGGAGAGGAACAATTCCTTCGCTTCTGATATGCCCCAGTCTGTGGGATCTCTGTGGGGATATTCCTCGAATGGAAATCTGAAAATTTGTGCCCTGATGGTCTGACATGAGCTGCCCTAACACTCTGAACCTCGGAGAGATGCTTCGGATCAAATGCCCCTCGGGCAAGAAACAACTTCTGCGCTTTTCTTAGAGTGGCATGCCTCTGTCTGCAACGACTTTGCCCCTGATTGGCTGATCTGCGGGGAAATACACTGGTTGTCCTCGAGAGATTCATCAAATCTCGACCTGACTGCTTCAGAATAACCGACTTTGGATGGCCGACATCACTAGGGATTACTTGATATAGCTTGCCTTGGTTCACGGAGTATTCGGGCGTTCTGCCTTCTATCCTGATCAGACTTCCCACTGTAGGAAACTTTCCTATTGTCAAGCGCTTACTTGCAAGTAAAACAAGTTGTTCTGCATAAAAGATATATTAATGCAATGCATATGATAGTTTTGACATCCAATCTGTTCACTGGAAAAGGAAAAAACAGTTTATGGCATATAATGAACAAATCATTTACCAGAATATCAACATCAGTACTAACATGGTAAGAAGAACCCTTTTATGAGTCAGTTTCGACGCGATCTTTACCGAAGTATGCCTTCGAAACAAACCTGCTTCAATTAGGACTTTTTCCGGTTGTAACGTGGTCAGGTTCACGGTTTTGAAGGAAAGGATAAAGGCTCAAAATTTATTTTAGCCCACCCGTTCACCTTGATGTTCTCCAATCCTACGTTTAGCTAATTCGACCTTAGCGCTCACTTCTCAAAGGTTGAAAGTTAGGAGTGATAGTTCGAGAAACCATGAGTTTTCGGAGCGACAGCCACTCACTTTTCGTCTTTGACACTTGGGGTCACACGACTTGCATTTCGTTTGAGGATTTTTCTTCTGTAATCCTTTTCATTTTTTTTCAGTTTTTCGCTTTCCCTAATTTTTTCATGGACTGACTCTTTTGAGCTTCTTTTGATTATTGAGTCCAGCGGGATGCCCTCATTTTTGCCTAAGTCATTTGTTTTCAAGCTTTGACTTAGCGGGCTTTTGATTCTTTTTGCTCTTTCTTTTTTTTTTGAACAAGTCGTGTGACACTGGTTGTCCGACTCTTTGGGGAATAATGTGATTGTTTCACTCCTGACGCTTAACCACTGTGGTTTTTTAGGCACGACCTCTAGAGGTGTGATTGTTCCTCGAACGGACACTCCTTTCTGCAATTTGGACGCTCGATCAAATTAGCTAACACCTACCCTGCCCCGGGTTAAGATTGAGGGTTTTTTTGTTTTCCGAAGGAAACTCCTACTACTAGGCCCAAAGGGGTTGACAAGGGATTATCTTCCTTATAACTCCGGTGTTTAGGAATTTGAAACAATGCCTGTACATCATCAGCAGGTTTTTTGTTCGAAAGCATACAGTCAGAAGCTTGCGCGTCTTTTAAACTTCGTCATCCTCCCCGGATTCCTCTTAACCAAGCGTTGGATATTTGTAAAAACATTGAGTGAACACGAATGGATTAAATCAAAACATGCATACTCATTTCACTATCAATATCAATTGAAAACAATACAAGTTTTACGAATGCAATTTGCGCTTTAACAGAAAAGAAACTACAAATGCAAAGAATGACATGATAAAACAAAGATTGCCAGTTTCTGGGAACCAGGCTTTTCGAACTTGATTCGCTGCTGAACCAACCATCTTCAGAATTGATCGTCGAAGTCATCCTGATACTCTTTTGAACATCTGCTCTCAGGGTGCTCTCCCATAACCTGAACTGATACACCCACTTGGCTGGATGAAGGAAGGTCGTTAATCTGAACACCCTGAGGCGTGATAGATATCCTGTTAGAATCCAGCAAAGTATGAACCTGGCTTCGAAGCACCTTACAGTCATCTGTTGAATGCCCCCGTGCCCCAACATGGTACTCACAGCAGGCGCTGACATCAAAACCTGGAGGGTAAGGCGGGATCATCGGATTAATCTTCTTCGGAACAACCAATCCACTTTCGGTCAAATCCGGCAACAACTGACTGTACGATACCGGTAGCTGAGCAAAATGCCTCTCTGGCTTCCTTGGCCTTCATCTAGCATGCTGATGCGGTTGACAATGATACGACTGTTGACTCTAGCGGGGAACAGATATCTGATATACAGACCCAACAGGTTGCTGACTCTGAATACTCGAAGTGTCTGAGCACTGATTCTGAGGTACGAGAGATTCTGGGGTAACATCACTTCTTTTCTCCCATTCTTCTTGAGAAATGACAACTGATTCATCTTCATAAACCGAAGTATCTGAGATGTCTCGAATTTTTTCGCTCTTGATTCCACTCTCAACGTGTTCTCCTGCTATCACCAAGTCAGCAAAGTTCGACAATCTACCACTAATCAACTTGTCAAAGTAATGGCCTTTCAAGGTACCCAGGAATATGTCAACCAACTCTCTGTCCAGAAGTGGTGGTTGAACACGAGCAGCCAATTCTCTCCATCTCTGCACGTACCCCCTAAAGGATTCATTATCCGCATGAGATAATTCTTGCAAATGCACGCGACTATGAGCCATATCCAGGTTGTAGTTGTACTGCTTCACGAAGGCATTGGCTAAATCCGACCATGATTTGATGCTATCACTCTCCAACTGCGTGTACCAATCCAAAGAGGCTCCGATCAAACTATCTTGGAAACAGTGAATCATAAGCTTGTCATTGGTAACATGTGAAGTCATTCTTCTGCAGAACATAACCAAATGTAGCTTCGGACAACTATCCCCTTTGTATTTCTCAAAATTGGGCATCTTGAACTTTAGAGGCATCACAAGGCCTGGCACCAAACACATGCTCGAAGCATTCAGATCAAGGGTATTCTTACTCATCAGGGCGGCAATCTGATCTTCCAACAGCTGAAATCTTCTCATATACTCAACAGTCCGTGGGTTCTCAACATTAACCTTCGGAATAATCCTCTGAGGATCTGGCACAGGGAAAGTGAAATGCTGATAGTCTGTGTCATGGAGAGAAGATGCATCTTTGTCTCTGACAGGAATCTGCACAGGCTGGGCTTGCGCAACATTGTTCACCAGGATCCTCTGAACATTGTCCCCTCCTCTAGTCATAGCTGTTATGGCTTCCATGAACTGACTCAACTGGTTCTTCAATAATTCAAACTCTGCCCTGGTAGCAACCTGATTCTGGTCTGCTGAGTTCATGATTCTTCCAGAAACTAACTCAAGTCCAATGCGAATTCCGGGAAGTCAACTGCAAGTTGGACAAAAGACGGGTAAGCTTTCTGTTCAGGCCGAGGATGGACATGCAAACATGAGATGCACATGAAATGCAATGCAAAATGCTAATGCAGCCAACACGGGATCACAACCTCCACAAAACTCTGACTACTGTTGCGCTGCTGACGGGATAAGTTTGCTCTGACGAGAGAAAACCAAAATACTGGGTTGGCTGGAAGTCAAGTTTCCTGAAAAAACCCTCCCACTCACGGGTATGGACCTAAACTGACACATGTTCGGCATCCTATGTGTTCATCAGCGTCACAGACTTTCAAGAAATGATGATACGATACCCAGGAGGTGTGGCATCATCATCTCTTGAAGCGGCATCACTTAGTTGAATCACAAATGATCGGTCCTCAGAGTCGACAACCCTTAGATCTGAAATCCTTTCAACGGCCCACTGGGCTGGAAATGGAAATCATCTCAAAGAATCTCGTCTGAGTGCAGATTTCGTGGGAACTAGTGCATGCCTAACATACAGGTTCACCACTAATCTGCTTCTAGTGCTAGGTATATCCTCGAGCCTGGGTCTGGCTTATCACTCATTAGAGCCCCTCTCCCACAACATCACAGTAGTAACAGATAATAACATAGTGCGGAAAATGTAAATACAGTAATATACAACATACAACATAAAAATAAACACCCACAAACAAGCAAACAAGCGCTAGGATTGACTCTCGCCGGGACGTTGGATCCCCAGATTGACTCGCATAGGAGACGTTGGATCCCCAGCAGAGTCGCCAGTTGTCGCTACCGCGAAAATAAGGTGCCCGAAAAACAGAAGAGTCATCACCTTTTGTTATTTATCCCTCAGAACGGGAAAGGAAACGATCGGAAAAACCTGACGAAAAGGTATAAGACAAGGTCATTGCAACCATTGTCTGGGTTCAGGATTCGGTTACGCAAGGGGAAGGTATTAGCACCCCTCACGTCCATCGTACTCGATGGGATCCACGCTTGTTGCTCTATGCCTACGTACTCCTCGTGCAATGGGAAAGTCAAAGTCAACGTAGTTCGGGAAACTACGAGGGAAGATTGCTCGCCGAGATATCGCATCTTGTGCCTACGTACTTTAACACGGCATGAAAGATCAGAGCAAACGTAGTTCAGGCTAACTACGGATAACCGGGGTGTTCTCGATCACACAGGGGTGAGAGGAAGGATTGACGATACTAGCGTACGCGTTGTAGCAGTTAGGTGTATGCTTCTCGCTCGTCGGAGACTTAGGCATTACCTGTTTGCGGTAGAATGGATGTAGTATGTCGGGTTTAAAGGTATGGGGACCTACAGGAACTAGAACTATGGTCCGACCTCGATTGCACTAGGGCAAGATAAAGGGAACATCAGTCATCAGCGGGAAAGTCTCGATCGCACGGCAGCGAGAGAAACGAGAAGTTAGTTGTTAGTGTGCTCGCTAGGATATTGCATCCTATGCCTACATATTCTTGTATGGTACAAGAAATCAGAGCAGCTGTAGTTCAGATAACTACAACAAAAGGGGAAAAGGGATCTCGCTAGGATCATCGCAATCCTATGCCTACGTACTCTCGTCTGGTACGAGAGATCAGAGCAAACGTAGTTCGGCCCACTACGGAAAACAAGTCTCCATTACACAGGGGCAAGAGAAGGGGTCTCGATCGCCTGAATGCGAGAGGAAATGGTTTCAATCACACGGGGGCGAGAACAAAGAGGAAGCAGGCCTAATACGCCTAAACGGGAAGGAACTCGGGACACACACGCGAGGACCTAAGGCGTAGGAGCGAATGCGTCGTATGTCACCCAAAGGGTACCACACTAAACACTCTAGACGATTGAGAGGAAACCCCTCAACCACCATTTCCTACGTATCTAACGCCACAGCTCACAACACTCGATAGTTGCATGAAGACTTGAATAAGAAGGATGTTATCGAACGAAACGGCTCGGCTGGCTCTTGACATGTGCGCAAGCTCCATTCCAATCTTCTCCTCTCTGGGTCCTTGATGAGGACGTCTCGAATCAGAACCAATGTAACGATTAGACCGTCATGATTTGACTTATACGATAAGTCAAACTCTAAGAGGTAGCGTATTGATATCCGTGTCAAAGACAAGATAGAGAAATGATATCGAAAATCATTCTCCAATTGAATCTTGTCACACGGCCAGCCCGAAATAAAATCACAGTAAAATCGGATAGCAGAAGAGCAATGAGGAGAGAAATCCAATAACGAAAGGAAATAATATGCTACTTCTAAAATACACGAATAAATCTCTAATAGAATAATATCTCTAAAGAAATGTAAGGAAATGCATACAAAAAATAGAATAAAATCCTATGTAAAGCTCTATAATATCCTATAATATCCTAAAAGAAAATAATACCTAAAAGTTCTATATAAACTATATACTAAAAGAAAAATAGAAAAATAGAATATAAATTCTACCATATAAAATCTATATTAAAAATATGCTAATAATATTCTAAAGGAAACTATAAATCCTAAAAGAAAAATAGAAAAATAAAACTACTCTCTATTACAAGCACATATCCAATACAAGCAAAAACAAAAATAAAAGGGAAGGGGGGTACAGCCTGAATAGGGGGTGGAAGCAATAAAACACACTAGGGCTCATCCCACAATACATCACCAAAAATAAGCCAAAACAAAAAACAAAGGGGGAAACTGGGGGTGTGCGCAGGAATTCAGGGGTTCAGTCAGCAACTCGTTGATGGGCTTATTGGTGAAGCCCAAGTCAAACAAAAACCCAGCCAGAGGGGGGGCACTATTGGAAATGGAGGTGCACTCCAGCCAAGAATGCAGATTGGGCCTCAGCCCATATCCTTCAAGCAGACAAAAATGGGGAGGGGGGACAACAAGCAAAACGGAGGTATGAGTCCACAAAACTGAAACAATTGGGCCCAAGGCCCAACGTCTCAAATCAGTCCACGAGGCTTTTCCTCTCTTTCGTCCAAACACCACAGAAGCCCTAGCTTCTTCTTCCTTTCAGCCTCTGCCTCCGGACGAACCTCTTGCTCACCCTCATCGTTTGAAACCTCTCACTGTCAACCTCTCTCCGTCTCTATTGCTTCGAGCAAACAAGGCTAAAGTCTTACCTCCTTCAATATCTCTCTTCCGTCACCATTACTGAACCACGAGAGATATTCTCCAGAACATGCGAAGAAGCTCAGAGATCTTGAAGATGGATGAAGCTTTCATGCGAGCTTTGACGAAGATCAACAGATCTTGGAGTTGCGATGAATCTGGAAAACGGCTAGGGTTGAACGTTCTTGGACGAAGATCTGGACATTCCTTGGAGATCTGAAGTTCACCTACAGATTCGATAGAGGTTTGAAGTTGATGCGTAGATCTCTAAAGTTCTTGGTGAATATGACGCGAGATCTGGAAACAGACGCGTGATTTGGAGACGTGAAAGTTGATGGAGCTTGGAGAGTACGTTGATGAAGATCTGGAGATTCTGTTGAGTGTTGATTGTTCTTGGTGGAAGATTTTTTTGGAGATCTTGAATTGGTTGCTGGAAAAAGGTTGAGGTGATGATCATGGAGATCTTGAAGATCTGGTAAAGATTTCTGGAAAATGCTTGAAGAACTGATGAATGTTCTTGGCGAAAACGATGATGGACGATGAACATTGATGGATAATGATGAAGGTTTGAAGAAATTTTCTGGAAAAAAACTATGTTATTGAAGGTTGTTGATGAACAAATGATGATTCCGGCGACAATTAGAGTTCTGGCGAGTTGTTTGCAGTTCCCGGCAAGAAGAAACAGTTACCAACGACAGTTATGGTGGTTCCGGCGGTGGCTGCATGGCCGACGATGAGGAGAAGCTGGGAGGCACGTGGCGCGCTGCATGGGAGTGGGGAGATAGGTGGCAGCGTATAGGGTCAGACGTGTGGAGTGAGGTGGCGTGCTGGAGGGAAGCGACGTGGAAGTGATGAAATGAGGTGGAAGGGAGAGAGTGTGTAACGTGTGAGGCTTTATAAAAGGACATGTGGCAATGCATTGTGGATCTGTGGGCCTCCAAAATGACACCTGGCCCACCAAAAATGGACTCAATTAATAAACTCAATTAAAATCTAACATTAAAACTAAATCAATGATGATTAAGACTAATAAACTCAACTAAAAAAATGCTAATTAATAGTTAATCAACTCAGTTAATGACTCAATGATTAAAACTCACTTAATTCTGACTAAACTAACTTCAATTAAATGATGATTAATCTAATTAAATGCTAAACGAAAATTAATACTATCTAACTAAAAACTACTAATCAATATTCCTAATTAATCCTAATTAAAAAATGATTAAAATCCAATTAATCTCTAAGAATTAATTCTAAAAAGAAATCAAAATCCAATTAACTCTAAACCCTATTAAATTCTAAAAAGAGTTAAACTAATCTATTAAATTCTAAAACTCAATTAATATCTAAAAAAGAAAATTAAAATCTATTAATTCCTAAAACAAATCAATTAATATCTATATAAATATCTAAAAAGAGTTAAAATTTATTAATAAAACCTATTGATATCTAACAAATTCAAATAATATCTAGAAAAGAACAAAATCTATCAATTTCTAACAAACTCAAATAAAATCTAGAAAAGAACAAAATCTATCAATTTCTAAACAATTAATATCTAGAAAAATACCTATAAAAAATAGAAAACTATTTAAAATCTATTTAAAATCTATTTAATCTAGAAAAACAATTAAAATCTATTTAAAATTCTAGCAATTAAGGAAAAGTCTAGAAAGTGCAATAAAGCCAATTAAATCAATTAAAAAAAAGATGCGAGAATATAGCGAAATAAATGGTAAAAACCGGACACCGAAATGTCCTAAAAAAACAACAGCAAGAGCTAAAAACACCGGGAAGAGCATAAATTCCACAACAAAACCTCGTATTCAAACTGGCCTGAAATGCCTGAGACGCCAGGAGAAGGCTGTAATCCCGATAAAGTCAATCTGACTGAAAAAATGCAATGTATGCGGTATGCAAATGCAAAATGAAATGAGTTGAAACATAAGCCAAATGCAAGAATTGTTTGGTCAAATTTTGGGGTGCAACACCTACGTAGAGTGGATTCAGAAGAGGGTCGAAGAAGTGTTGTTGTCATTCTCCGTTGAAGCACCTATGTACCCGCTAATGATCGAACA
Organism: Lathyrus sativus; assembly: GCA_963859935.3. Lineage (NCBI taxonomy): Eukaryota > Viridiplantae > Streptophyta > Magnoliopsida > Fabales > Fabaceae > Lathyrus > Lathyrus sativus. Next base: position 318,897,464 of record OZ012740.1, on the reverse strand, counting down.
ACCTACGACGATAGGGATTCAAAGGTATAACAAGATCTGGGCCAAAAAAGAAGAACTTCGTAAAGAGAATAAGGAGTTGAAGATAAAGTTCTTTCATTTGGGTTATACTCAGAATGAAGCAGTATATGTATCCAAGGTGAAGACAGAACTTCTAGTAAAGAGAGAGAAAGAACTAGAAGATGAAACCAAGAGCAGAGAGAGGATAGGCCAAGATCTGAAGAGCGCCAATAATATCCTGCAATAGAGAAAGAAATATTTGGACAGAGCTCGCCTTGATATTTCAAAGTTCAGTCGTCAATGGAACGCCACAGTGACGGCTCACAAGATGAAAGAAGATGAACTCCACAACTAGATTGAAAAATTTAAACTGCAACTCGAAGAAAAAGAGAGAGAGGCCAGAAGAAAGTCGCCTCACAGATGCCGAAGTGAAAAGAAGCTTAAGGAAACTTTGTCAGCCTTGGAGGAGCTCAAGGTTCAAGTGAAAGTGAAGAACCTAAGCTCAAATACGCCTTTTGAGAAGATGCTTGGGAGGACCATTGCCGCTATATGAAAGGGATCATGCATGAGAGAGATATTCTCATTCAGGAGCTGATTCAGAGACCGAAGCTTCCTGACACCAAGAATTTATTCAGGGAGGTTCAAGCCTAGTGCAAGGAGCATAGTGGCTGGGGAGGTTTGTCCTTGGTGGATATTGATGATATGTTGTAGTCGTCTTTATTTTGTTTATCTTGATCACCGTCAGACTTGTTAACTGGGGTTGCTGACCTTGTGTATTTGATGTTATATCTGTTGTATTGACTTGGTTTTATTATTCAATCTATGAGTAGTTTTACTAGTGTTCTATCCATCTCTTGTGTTTATTATTATTTAAACCCAAATCAAGGTGTAGAACACCCTGGAAATATTCAAGCATGACATTTGCATTTGCATTCTCATACTCATACGCATGACAAGTGTTCTGGGCTGGCTTTTCTCATATCTGTCTGGTTTCCTTCAGCAGGATAGCAGATCCTTGTATTCACAAGTATCCTACAATAGGGAATCAGAAGCGGAATGTGGATCAGATGCAAGCAGAGTTATTGGAAGTGCAGACTCGCATGACTCAGTTCATGGAGTTGATGCAGAATATGGCCCAAGGGCAAGAACATTTGAGAAATTTGGTTTAGCCTCTTATTGACGCTCCTAGAGTCGATGATAGTGGGGTGGTTCATATAGGGGGTAATGTTATTATCCCTCTGGGCGGAGGTGGTGCTGGTGTTGTCATTTCTTTGGGCGAAGGTGGCGCATGTGTTGTTCTTACTCCAGGTAGAGGTTTTCCTGGTGGAATTCCTGGTGGCATTGGTGGTAGAAGTGCTTGTGTTGCCCATGGAGCTGGTGGAGCTCACAACCATTAGTGGGAGGAAGACAAACAGGAAGATGCATTTTCTATACATGACCTGGATGCTGGTCTCCCATCTGAAGCGAATAAGAAATTCAAGATGATTGAAGAAAGAATGAGGGCTTATGAGAACCATAATGCTTTTGGTCTCGACATGACTGATCTCGGGTTGGTCCTAGATGAGAGGATTCCACCTAAATTCAAAGTCCCAGACTTTATAGGGGAACGACTTGCCCCAAAACTCACATCCGGGTTTACTATTGAAAGATGTCTGCTTACTCCGAGGAAGAAAAGTTGCTCATGCATTGCTTCTAAGACAGCCTGGTTGGGGCATCTGTAGAGTGGTATATGGTGTTAGAGAGGACCTACATTAGAACTTAGAAAGATCTTGCTGAAGCTTTCATTAAGCATTATCAGTACAACAGCGATATGGCACCCAATAGAATGCAGTTACAGAATATGGTTCAGAAGGGGAATGAAAGTTTCAAGGAATATGCCCAGAGGTGGCGTGAACCGGCAGCAAGAGTTCAACCTCCAATGATGGAGCGAGAACTCATTGATGTGTTCATGGATACACTTCAGAGGCCTTATTATGAGATACTAGTTGGGTGTATATTAGCTGGGTTTTCAGATCTTGTGTTGGCAGGGGAAAGAGTTGAGAGTGGAATAAAGACAGAAAAGATACCAAGTGGAAATGGTTCCTTGTCCGGAGGAGGTAAAAAATTGTACACAGGTAACCCTAAGAAGAGGGAAGGTGAAACAAATTCTATTTTTTTTCATATCATGGTAAAGGCAAGGCCCATCAAAACTATACACAACAGGTTGCCACCGTAGCTATTCCGACTGCGCCTTAGCAACAGAATAACACTCTTCGCCGATACCAAGATAGACCGAAGGTAAACAGGAAATTTGAGACTCCACCAATGTCGTATTCTCAGTTACTACAACATCTTTTGCAACTACAGTTGGTGCAGAAAAGAAATTTGGCTCCACCTATTGGTAATATACCACTAGGTTATGATGTCAATGCTCATTGCGAATTTCATTCAAGAGCACCAGGGCATAATATCGATAACTACAAGGCCTTTAAGAATAAGGTACAATATTTTCTTGATTCTAAGGCACTTGATTTCACTAATGGTGGGCTGAATGTCATACAGAATCCAATGCCACAGGATGGGGTAGTGAGGGTTGATGCCATTGTAAATGGAGAAAATTTGAATTTGATATTTAATGTTAATGAATTAAAGACTCCTTTGTTGTTCGTTAAAGAGTGGTTGTTGAAAGGAGGGGTATTTCCAGGATGCAAGAATGATTGTCAGGAATGTGTATCACATCCATAGGGTTGTAGTTTAATGAGAAAAGGTATACAGAGTCTGATTGGTGAAGGACGGTTACAGTTTGATAGGATGAATGTTGAGAAAAGGTTGTTAATGATGATAAGGATGTTGCTACAATATCTATCCCATATAGAAACCATCCATATTTTTGCACCGGTGCGACAAGCACCTGTTGTTATTACTATACAGGGGCCGATACTGTATGATAGTACCAAAGAAATTCTATGGAACTACGTAGTTGAGGTATTTTGTAATGGGCAGAAACAAGAGTTGTTAGGTTCTTCGGATGTTGGGTCTACTATGGACAATATTGTTGGTGTTAGGGGTATCACACGCAGCTAGGGCTGGCAATGAACCAAACCAACTCGAAAATAGTTCGGAATTCAATTCGACAATTAAATTGTTGAACTAGGTTCATGAACCAAATGAGTTAAGTATGAGCGAAAAATTAAGTTCGTTAACTAAATGAGCTGAACTTGAACTATACATAGTTTGACTCGTTAGGTTCATGAGTCAACTCGATTACATACGAGAAGAATTATATTGTCTTTAAGATTAGGTTTAAATATTTACTCCAAATCTTAGACAAATTTAATCTTCAATTTAGTATTTTTTGAATTAGACTCTCAAATGTATCTCTTGAAAGTTGCGTAGGGTTTGAATTAGTAGATTTCGAAGATAAAATTAAATGTCAATATGATAACTTTTATTTAATTTTAATATTTTATTTAAAAAATATATATTTATTTAAAATGTCAAATATACTAAAAAATATATATTTTAAAAAAATAGTTTTTAAGTCCATGAATCATGTGAGCTGAACCTAATGAGATGAACCTAATGAGTTGAACCGAACTGTTCGTGAACTTATAACGAGTCGAGTTTGAGCTTAAAAAAAAGTTCGTGCCGAACTCGAACTCGAAAAATTCTTAACGAGTTGGGCCGAGCTGAGGTGAGTTCGACTCGACTCGACTCATTTCCAGCCCTACACGCAGCGGCAGGGTGTTCTCTTTTCCAAATGTTAATGTTTATAGATTTGATAAGGGTAAAGGAAAGTTGGTTGTGGATGATTTCGTGCAACAACAGTCAGGTGATGCTTCTTTATCAAAAGATGTAGAGGAATTTTTGAGGTTGATTAGTAAGAGTGATTACAATATTGTCGACCAGTTGAATCAGACACTGTTAGTTTCTAATTGGCAGGCATTTTGGTAAAACATGGTGAAATCACAAGATGTCCTACAGGATGTCTTGACATGTGGTATTTAGATTCTGCAGGTAGCTATGATTGTTGTTGCAGGATTTAATTCATGATGTCAAACACAATGTCCTAGCTTTTGTGAACAAAACATTCTGTGAGAATGTGTTTGTTTATTTTGTGCAAATCTTTGCACTACTGTGATCTGTCCTTTATGGTGTAAATCTGCATGGATTTTATTCTTATTCAAAGGCGTTTTTGATTCATATATCATGGAACATTTATGGATTCAAGTGAAGCTATTTTCTGAATAATATCTTGAAGATCTGGAGAGTGATTTGATTGGATCTTGGATCATATCAAATCTGTTTCATTGATGCTAATTATTTAGATTGATCTCGTCACGATCAGCTGTTACTTTTGCCAAAGCCCAAACCCGTCCAAGTGTTGATATTTAAGGATTCGCAACCCTAGCTTACAGATCATAGAAGCTAGGTTTAATATTGTGTATTGCGTAAGGATTAATGTTGTCTAGCATTCGTGTGTTTTGTGTTAGTTTGTGAGCCATTCACTCATTGCTTTAATGTGTAAATTGGACTAAGTTTTGTATTGTAAGTTGTTCACTCAAAGTTTGTAAGCAGAGTGGGTTGTTCTTGATTGAAGCTTTTAAGCAAGATCAAGATTGTGTCTTTGAAGAGTGTCTTCTAAATTCTTATTATTTTTGTTGTTATCACTGCTGTGATTGAGAGGGAGTGAGAGGTGTCTCTTATCTAGGAGTTTCCTAGGTAGAAATTGCAAGGGTAGAGATTAGGTGAGAAGATGGTAAACTAGAGAAAGTCTACTGTATATCTTCAAACTAATTCTACTTAGTGGATTCCTTCATGGCTTGGTAGCCCGAGACGTAGGAGTGTTTTCACCAAATTGGGTTAACAATTGCGTGTGTCTCTTTACGTTTGTTATATGTTTGTCTTTGTTCTTATTGATGATTGAACAGATATTAGTGTCATAACATCGCCTTCGACATCTGATATCTGATACCAGAATTTTAGACACCGTCGAAGATCTCCATCCTATCATTATTGCTATGTTCTGAGGTGCACAGAAATGCATTGTTGAAGGTGTTGAACGCCGCCTATGTTCTGCAGAAGATTTCGGTAAATCAGCTTGAAGGTTTAGGTTCCCATGTCAATGTAAGGAACGGTCTAGGGTTTACCAATCTGGATTCGAAGCCGGCGGGAAGGGATCATAATAAGGCCTTGCATATCTCCATCGATTGCAAGGGCTCTTTATTGTCCCATGTGTTGGTAGATATTGGGTCGTCATTTAACATGTTACCAAAGAAGGCTCTTATGAAGTTGGATACGCAGGGTGTGATTTGTAGGCCTAGTGATTTGGTAGTGCGGGCCTTTGACGGATCTAAAAGTGTTAGAACACAGATTGGTTCTTAATTATATCTCTATGTTTTGATGATAACTCTTATGAAATTTTGTATTAAAGAATTATATACTCTAAAATTTGGTTAAGTATGTTTGCTGCAGATATTAAAAGTGAATCTTATTCTAAAAGCAAATTAGATCTGAACATGAAAATATGCAAGGCTCTGAAGCGTCAGAAGCATCTCTTAGAAGAATCTGAACGCTGCCTACAGAAGACTCTGAAGCAGAAACTACAGAAGAATCTGAAGCAGAAGCCAGAAGCATCTGAAGCATTGAAGTATTCTGTATGAAGAGTTTCATGCTTAGTTTATTTTAGAAGACTCTGATAGTACTATGCTGCCAGTACTGAGGATCTGATCCCAAACTCTGCTCTGAAGTATTACACGCTGAAAGCACACTTGCTGCATTGCTCTGATTCAGCAAACTCTGATGAACATCAGAAGACTCTGACCACTCAAGACTCTGATGATATTTTCTGAAACTTGTTGAAGAAGAATTCAAAGTTATGTCCGTTGGTTTGGCCAAACGACTCTTTCCTCATTTATGCTAGACACAAGAATACAGACAAAAAGGATTTATCTGTGCATTCTACTTCTAGGAAAGGTCATGTGATGTGAAGACAAAAAGGCTCAGACCTTTTCAGTACACAGCCTTCAACGTGAAAGACTTCTTGGACCTCTGTGCCTATAAAAGCAAGACTCCATTACTCTTCTTCAGTTGACGAAATCCTTAAAAGAAATTCATTACAAGCTCTCATACAAATCTTTATCTTGCTGAATTTGTTTCTAAGTTCTTAAATCTTAAGTGTAAAATCACAGTTGTGATATAGCTTAATTAGAAGCATTTAACACTTGTTTTATTCTTACATTTGATTGTAAAAGATCCTTAAGAAGATCCAGTTGGGATCAGTAGTTCTTAAGAAGACTAAGAACAGTTGCTCTTAGTGCTTGCTATTGTAATCAGTTGATTAATAATGGATTAAGTCCTTGTTGAGAAAGGCAAATCACTCTTGATAGGGTAGACTGGAGTAGTTGAGTTCAACGAACCAGGATAAAAATCTTTGAGTTTTTTTATTGCCATAAGTTTTTCTATATACTTATTCAACCCCCCCTTCTAAGTATTTTCTCACCTTCAAAAAGGTCTTCATTTGGTGAGGTGGTTTTCTTATTCAAGTTGGACCGGAACTTTTCAAGACAACCTTCTATATCATGGATATCCAGCCTGCCTACAGTTGTTTGTTAGGCCGTCTTTGGATACACTCTGTCAAAGCAGTTACTTCAACTCTGCATCAGAAGCTCAAGTACATGGTTGAAGGAAAGGTCATTACCTTCTGCAGAGAGGAAGACATTATGGTTAGCCACTTGTCATCATTTAAGTAAGTTGAGGTTGATGGGGAGATACATGAGACCCTCTGTCAGGCTTTCGAAGCAGTTTATATTCAGAAGGAGCCTCTTGTAGAGGATAAAAAGCCTGAGGTTTCAATGTCTTCTTTGAAAGAAGCACATGCTATGGTTGAGGTTGGCAGTTCTCAGACATGGGGCTAGGTTCTTGAGGTTCCGTTGAAGAATAATAAATTTGGATTGGGATACAAGTCGTCGCAAGCTCCGCTGAGGTTCAGAGGGCTTGTCAAGTTCACAAGCGTTGGGGTTATTTTTTATCAGATTCATGCAATAGCGGAAGACGAGGTTGATATTGATTGCGACATGGATAGCTGGATCCGCCCCTGCATCCCAGGCCAATATTTGTGCAATTGGTCTTCCAAGGAAATCATCCTAGTCACTCGCGAAGAGTAATTTTCTTGTTTTTACATCTGTCAAGTCCTGCGCTCTACCCAAGGCATAGTGAATCATTTGTAGGGCCACACATGTTTTACTTTCAATGTTATCATGAATAAAGGACGTTTTGCATTCAAATATTGCGCTCCCTATTTTTCATTTTTGCTTTTTGCATCTTTAAAAATGGCAATATGTTTTTGTTTTGTTTTGTTCATCTTTGCACTCTTAATAAAACATAAAACATCACTCATGCAGATCTACTCCCTCAGATTCCATCAATAATGATTCAACTATGACTCGGTATGACTTTAAAAATCCTATTTACAATGCTGAAGAGGAGACTGACGAAGACGATGAACTTCCGGAGGAATTAGCCAGACTATTGAAGCAGGAGGATCATTTAGCCTTATCAGGAGGATATCGAGATCATTAATCTGGGTACCGAGGACACAAAGAAGGTAGTCAGAATTGAGGCTGCATTGGAAAATAATATCAATAGAAGATTGGTTGAAATGCTCTAAGAGTATGTGGATATCTTCACTTGTTCTTACCAAGACATGCCTGGGCTTGATACGAACATCGTTGTACACCGTTTGCCTCTCAAAGAGGAGTGTCCTTCGGTCAAGCAGAAGTTGAGAAGAACAAGACCGAATATGGATGTTAAAGTCAAAGAAGAGGTTCAGAAACAGTTGTGTCATACCCTAAATTTTGACCCTAAGATTCCACATCATTTTCATATCATATGAATAATACTTTCATGCATCACTAACCCATTACAAGTACAATATATATGTGTCTACTTGTTTCACAGGTTAGGTGATCCCCCTAAAGCTCAAGCAGGTGAATTATCAAGGGATAGACACCATAATCAACACCAAAAGTCTATATATCATCCATGAAGATCAAGAACTTTCACTCGTCATTAATCAAGTGCAAAATTGCATCATGACAAGATCATCAAGCCTCGAGACCCTCAATACACCAAAATTAGGGTTTTGACCTAACTTAATCCTTGGGATGACTTATGGAGCAAGGCATGATCCAAGACCTCAATATATGTTTCAAGGACCTCAAATACATCATATTAGTCCATTCATATGATTGGATTAATGCAAATAATTTGACTTATAAACAATGCAAAAATTCAAATCCATATGGACCACAAGCTAGGGTTTTTGATGAAAAGTCAATCATACCTTTGACTTTTAAGCAAAGCGTGATCTCAAATCTTGGGCCATGACCTAAGATATTTAAAAACACCCTTGGAATCCATCCATGATGTTTAATTTATCCCAAAAATTTGATTTCATAAAGGATCACAAAGTTCAAGATTCATCTGATACAAAAAGTCAACTGTGTTTAAAATCAAGTTTGACTTTTTGAATTTTTGGTCAACCATGCCCTTTTCAAATCAAAAACAATGTTAATATGTGACTTGGATCATGATTTATCAAGAAAAATCAAGAAAACTGAGATGACTTGTAAAGAGTGCAACCTTAGAAAACTTAGAAAATTTTCTAAGTCATGAAAAACATTCATTTTTTCCCTACTTTTCAAGTTCATAACTTTCAAACCAATCAACCATTTTCTTGGATCTAAAGATCAAATTGAAGATCTTGTTACATACTACAACTTTGCCACTTAGGGTGGATTTACAAAAAATGCATAGATTTTGAGATATGAAGCCACAAAGTTAGGGTTTCAAGATTTTTTGAATCTTGACACAGAAAAATTTTAGGCAGAATTTGTTGTGTTTTGGCCAACTTCAAGGTCATTTTTCACAATGATATAAATTGAATCAAGACCAATTGGGAAAGTCAAAGTTAAAGTAGGATATCTCAGCTTTCCAACAAGTACAAGAACATCTTTTGATTCCACTTAAGAAAGGAGATATGATCCTCACAACATGCCTTGATCAAAATGATTTTCAAGACAGTATTGGTGCATTACTTGTGTCACACGATTTTCACCTTCAAATTTTATCACTTTGCAAGCCTTGTCATCCTCCAAGATTAGAAACAATCTTGTTGAATCACTTAATATCTTCAACTTTGAACCATAAGTCAGGGATTTTATCTCTTAGCATGTGAGAGCCATCATTAACAAGTTATGAATTCAAGTTTTTCATTTGGAATTTATGTAAAACATTGAATTGGCAAGAAATGAGACACACCAGTTCAGATATGGTCAAGAACAATGAGTGTTTAAACCTGCAAATTGCAATTGAGTTAAGATTCTAGTCATGCTATAGAAGACTTTTGGCACCTTAGCCTTTAAGTTAGAGCTACATGGCTATATCCATTGGATAATAGAATGCTCCCTCATCCTACACTATTCATCCAAAACAAATCATTTCTCCTATAAATAAAGGTCATTTTGCATCAATTCAAATACACCAAAACAATACCAAAGACTTGTTTTTTAATTCTCCCTCTTTTACTTCAAGTTTTCAAAGTTTCAAAGAGTAAACTTAGAATTTTCAAAACCGGAGCTTTAACCACTCAAACAACCATCCAAACACATTAAAATCATACCTTGAAGGTATTCAAACCTTCATCTTTATCTCAAACCACAAAAATCAGAAAGTCAACTATCAAAACCTCATATCTTTGACTTTCTGCATTTTTCAAGCCATGTCTTGATCCTGTCCATTTCAAAACGATCCAACACTCCACACACACTCTAAATAACATCCTTAAATTGTTCCAACTATAGTTTCTCAACTATAACACCATTTGGTAGAGTTTCTATTTTGGCCACTTTTGACACATTTTGCAAGAAGGAGCCAGATTCTTTTCTAGAGGTTTCCCTTTGGTTCCAAGCATCTAAGAGGCTTCTATAAGGTGTATTGGAGGTGTCCAAAGCATTAGTTTACTTCTGCAACAAGTTTCTTAAAAATTGGCAAGTGAGCTTCAAGAGGTAAGTTTCCAAATAACTTGAACTTTAAGAAATATGCTTTGCTTTGATGTACATTTATCATGATCATGTCATATATGTGATTTATGTGGTGTTTGAACCATTTTATAATGCTATTATGGATTATATATAGTTGTAGCATAGAATTTGCAAATTTAATGCCTTTTAGGAACCACTATCGGGTTTTAAAATGTAGGCATTTTTAGAAAAATCTAAAACCACCGTTGAGTTCCTCATGAAATTCTAGGAAAGTTACATCTTTATTTCACCTGATTTCATTAAGAAGTGAATGCGTTAGGGTAGGTTTTTCAAATGGTAAGAAACTTAGCATCCTTGGGAAAGAACTAGGTCATGGCGCCTTTGTTCTGGCCAGGCCTAGGTCATTTTCACCCTTTTCCAATTAATGGGTGTGGTTTGATACACGAATGTATCACCGCCACAGTGGTTAAACTTGCACGCCTTGTGTCCTTTGAACCTTTGAAATTGGGGTTCGAATCCCCCCTCTCCCCAGTTTCTTTTATTTTTCTGATTTTCAACTGAACAATACATATTATTTCATGCTTTCCCCATATATTCACAATGTGCGCGCGGTAGAGATGGCTAGTGTTTTGATTTGCAGGCGAAGTGACATGGATTCAACACCCATGGGGATCATTCCTCTTATTTTTAATCACTTATTTTCTTAATTTTCTTCACATTTTCAAACTACTATAACTTTCTCTTATTTTTATCATTTAAAACCCATTCTTTTTGAAATTTGTTCATGTTAATTTCTATTTTCTAATTGTGAAAAAATATCAAAAATAATTATTTTTCTCACATTTATGAGTGCTTAAAGTGTGTGCCTTTTTAGGGTTTTCTTAAGACTTCTCTTGAATCTTTTGAATGGTTCTTTGTCTTTCCTTGCTTACAATGATTTGTTTGAACCATATATCTTGTATGAACCTTTAATGTTGTTGTGAATTTGTACATCCTTGTCCTTAATTAGTTTTAATGCATTTTTAAGTATATGTTTACAAGTAATTAAATGAATGTTGAACATCTAATCATGCCATGAATTTTCTTAATCCTTTTCCTTAACATGTTGATTTTCTTCCATGATTACATATCTTTGTGTTGATTATACCATGTTTATATGCACCTAAAACATTTGAATTTTGCTCTGAAAATGCTTTTATATGCATGTTTGTTTATATAAACCTTTGTGTTGTTTCCACTTTGTTCAAAGCTATGATTAAACCCTAACATGAATGTTTGATTGTTATCAACTTGTCTTAACATGTTCAACTTGTACCCTTTCCTAATTAATCAAAGATTTCTTTCATAAACTCTTACCATGGTAAATATATCTCTTTGAATTGCATAACACTTCAAAACTCTTGGGCCTCTATTAGAGTGTAAGTCCCACCCCTTTTAATTTTTAATTACATCTTCAAAACTCTTGGGCATCTATTGGAGTGTAAGTCCCAACCCCTTTTAATTTTCAATTACATCTTCAAAATTCTTGGGCCTCTATTAGAGTGTAAGTCCCTCCCCTCTTCCTCAAAACTTTCTTCAAAAATTTTAATCTTTCAAAACTCAATCCTCAACTTTCATCAAACACAGCCCTAGTGGCATTAAATTTTTAAACTCTCTTGGGCCTCTGTCAAGAGTGTAAGACCCACCATTTTTTCTTTTCTTTTAAATAAATTTTGGGCCTCTGATTATAGTGTAAGACCCAACATCTTTATGAATAAACACACAAATAAAACAGTCAACAAATCAAACCTCTACAGATGCAAAAAATATCTTCCATGAACTCAAGCATGTCATATCAATGTCTATAATTGTAAATCTTCAATCATGTTTGTTCATACTTTGTTAAGTTTGTCTTGACATTTACATCATCCCTAAGTTGGACATAGGTCAAACAATAGGATCCCTTCAATCACAACTTAGTTTAAACAACTAGTTCACATTGCCTCCTCTTGGGCCTTATACAAGCATCATTGCCTCCTCTTGGGCATCATACAAGAAATCTCCCCAGCAAGATAACCTCCTCTTGGGCTTCATAAAAGGAAACTTGGGAAGTCTCATTCAGCTCCCTACAACCTTCTCTTGGGCTTTATGCAAGGACCCTCAGGCTTCTCAAAAGCATAAGTCAAGTCTTAGTCATATATGCAAATAAATATTTTAGCCTCACCACCCTGGGCTTTATATAGGATACAAATAAATCTTTTAGCCTCATTAATCCTGGGCTTTGTACAGGATACAAATAAAAATCCCCAAAAGAGCCAGTCAAATCCTCAGTATTGAGTCAGTCTCTTCAAATTTCCTCTCAGGCTTTTTTATAACAAATAATTTCTCCAGTTAGTCAGCCTTAATATTGGGCTTTGTACAAGATAGATAAAACTCCCCAGTTGAGTCAGTTTTCAATCTTTTAGCTTCATATCTTGGGCTTCAATCAAGATACATAAATCAATCTCCTTACATATGAGACTTTGAGTCATCTCTATAGGAATACATCTCTTCTAATCACTAGAATTCAATTCAAACATTAAAAATCCTTTTCCATATAAGTGATGAAAATGGCACACTTGTTGATTCAAAACCCAAGCTGGAGTCCCTCCCTTATCATGGCTCAAAAAATTTTCTTTCATCTAATTGATGTAAGTGGCACACTTGTCAATCCTATATCCAAGTTAAGGTCCCTCTCTTAGTATGTAAAGAATTCATAAAGGAAAAAGTGGCATTGCTTAAACACAATAGGTTCAAAGCTTTCTTCCCTTATGACATCATTCTCAAATGATTGTAGTCAATACGTGAGATATCTCTCTTAAAGATGACAATTTGTCAAATCTTTCCAACACTCTTTTTAGATTCATCATCTCGGGCTTTAAACAAGATACAAAACAAATGTTTTCCTCACCTAGATTAGGAGGAACTATGAACACTCTGATTTCTTAATTTCCTTTTTGAGAATACGTAGGCATAAGATTGCGAGATCTTAGCGAGCACACTAATAAAAAAAACCTTAGGTCCCGATACCTTCCAAAAACAATATGAAACCATAGAAACACCAAACAAAAACATCCCCTCAGTTTTCATAAAGGAGAAACTTTCCCAATTAAATAGCAGACAAACCTAAGCAAACAAGTAATTTAACAGTAGAAATATACAATCAAGGTTCCTATAGATTACTTTAGATACTCAGGGTGTTAATAGCTTTCCTTAGTATGACCAACCCCCGATTCCAGATCTCTTAGCATTTGTAGAAAAAACACTTGCGAGTAGGGTTAGTTTAAGATATCTTCCCCTTCTTTTTAAGCATCATAGGATAAATTTTAAAAATCAGAAAGTAGCACTAAATGCGGTAGTGGTCGCGTCATGAAAATCAGAGTTACAGAAAAATGGCGACCTCACTGGAGACATACTCTTATCTAGAGGGTTAAATCTTACATTGCATATATTTTACTGTCTCATTTGCTTATTTTCTTTCTCATTTGATATCATCTGTCATTTTCCATCATATTATCTGCTTATTTGTCATACTTGTTTAATTTGCTTTTATCCGGGAATGTGATTAATACACATGTGGTGAGTCAAAAAGTCCTTAGTAGACTTGAGAGCATATTTTAAGATAGGGGATGGCAAAATCAAGAAGGCTTATAGGGAGTGAGTCTCGACCAAGCTAACTTGAGAGTCCACAAAATCAATAGAGGTGCCCTTTTAAAATTACTGATGTTGAGCGAGCAAGTCATGAATGCATTATTTTTTCCACTGGGAACCCGTGAAATTAAGGATCAGTAAACATTTAACCATTCGACCATTTTAGGACGTAGTGAGATGATTATCGAGAATAGTTTATACGCGATACTACACTCGAATGAGATCCATCTGGGCAATATTAGAGCTCTCATGAGTCAATCGGTTTGCTGGTAATATCTTAAAGAGGGGTCAATGATTTGGGAACCTTTGTTAGAACCCGTTCTACATGTAAAAAAATTAAACCCCTAGTACATACCTTGGGATGGGTAGATCCATGGCTCCATGCTCGTGACAATGAACCCTTGAACCCATGTTTTTATATACTTATGTTTGTTGCATTCATGCATTCATCAAATTTTTCAAAAAAAAATCTTTTTCAAACTTTTCAAAAGAACTAAAAAAATATGGTTGTTGCAAATATCAGAGAGAAATTGTGCTATGGATTTTGGTAGAAGAAAAACTCAGAAGTACACCTTCAGAAGTCCAAAACTTGAAGACTTGAGAAGATTGGGAAGGTTGATTACTAATCGTGAAGCTTTCAGAGCTAAGTATGGAGGGATTTTCTCCCTTTTAAAAATCAACATGGTGGAAAGAATCATATCTACATTGGTTTAGTTCTATGATCCGGTATACCACTGCTTCATATTTCCAGATTATCAGCTCACACCAACATTGGAAGAATACTCTCAGTTGATTGATTTACTTATCACTAATCAAGATCCTTTCTCCGGCCTGGAAGAGATTCTCAAAGATCAAACCATTGCAAGAGTTACCTCCTTGGAAGTATCAGATATCAAAGCTCACATGACCTCCAAGGGAGGAATTCAAGGTCTACCAGCTAAAGTCTTGATGGAGAAATCCCTATACTTTTCCAGTATAGGGAACATGGTTGCTTTCGAGAATATCTTTATTTTACTCATCTATGGGATTCCTTTTTCCCAACATTGACAACTTCGTCGACATTAATGCTATTAAGATATTCTTAATCAGGAATCCAGTCCCAACTTTGCTTGCAAACACTTACTACTCAGTACATCTAAGGAATTTTTATAGTAGAAGGATGATCACCTGCTGTGTACCATTACTTTACAAATCGTTTATTTCTCACATACCCAAATTTTCTGCTTTTTGGGATCTCAAAAGTGGTATGCGATGGTCACAAAAGATTATGTCCCTCACACACTCTGACATAGATTGGTACAATTGGGTCTATGATGAAACAAAGATCATTGACAGCTGTGGAAGTCTCCCCAATGTACCTCTCATTGGTACTAAAGGAGGAATCAAATACCACCCAGTTTTAGCCTATCCTCAGCTTGGTTATCCGATGAAGGACATACCCTACAACATTCATCTAGAAGGTCTTTTCTTTAAGGATGGAGACAATGACAAAGCACTTAAATAAGAAATTATGCATTCCTGGCATCATATTCATAGAAAAGGAAGATAATCTCTAGGAAAACCAAACTGCATCCCAGTGGAGCCTTATCTCCAATTGGTACTAGCTAGAGTCTCAAGTTAAAGATGCCTTACCCTCATTAAGAAGTATTTCCCCTAAAGGAATACTTTATGAACGCCACAGAGAAACTTCAGGTAGCTTTTAATAAAACTCAACATGAAAAGAACTCTTGGAGGAACAAGTATTAAATTGTCAGCTTGGAATGCATAAAGATTCAAGAGCTACTAAAGGAAAAAGATGCTCTAATTGAGATACTGGAGCAACATGCTGTAGAAAGTCAAGAGGAACGGAAACGTTTACTCTCTTTTTTCACCTGGCAAAGGATCATCGACCCGCCAACAGTTTAAGAAGCCCGATCAAAGAGATAAAAAGGAATCAGCAA
This sequence comes from Lathyrus sativus, assembly GCA_963859935.3. NCBI lineage: Eukaryota > Viridiplantae > Streptophyta > Magnoliopsida > Fabales > Fabaceae > Lathyrus > Lathyrus sativus. The sequence continues at coordinate 318,881,836 of OZ012740.1, read as the reverse complement.
TCAGCATCTAGACCTTTGTCAAGAATTCCTTAGGATTCATTGGCCTAGTTTTCTTTCCTACACTTTGTAAAATAAAGTACTTTTCTCTGTAAGATATTGTAATTCTTTGAATTTAATAAAAAAATTCCGTTGTTGTATGATATTTGCAACATGATTGTTAAAAGTTCTTTTTAAAAAAAGAAAAAAAAAAGAAAAGAGCATTTTCATTTTTTTTGCACATCATGCATCATTCAAGCATTTCACACATTTTCATAAAAACTTACACTTTCATCGCACTTTACAACATGCCTAAAGGTTTTCCCTAGGGAATGCCTTTCAATTTTGTGCCTGAAGGATATACACCTCCGGTCACTGAAGGCCTAGAAGCTACGACCGAAATCTCCAGACTTGAAGGTTACAAACTTTAGGAAAATGAAGATGCAAGAGCTACAACAGAGATTCATGTACCTGAAGGCTACAAAATTCATATCACATAAGCGCCAAGAACCGCAACAATAATGGATATACCACAACCTGTGGTACATACCATTCCAGAAGAACAAATCTTTCATGCTACTCCGAGCAAGGATATAGAGGTATATGAAAGAATGAATGAATTCCAGGAACAATTCTTGGAAATGCAAAAAGAATTCCATGCCATCTGCGGACATGACTTGTTTGGGAAAGATGTCGCCGATCTCTGCTTAGTTCGAAATGTTAAAATACCACACACGTTCAAAGTTCCTGACTTTGAAAATTACAAAGGAAAATCTTTCCCTCAAATTCACTTGGTAATGTATGCTTGGAAGGTGTCTACCCAAACAGGAAATCAACAATAACGAATCCACTACTTTCAAGATAGTTTAACTGTTGCTGCACTTAAATGGTGCATGGGGTTAAACCGTACAAAGATCAGTACCTTTAGATACCTTGGAGTAGCTTTTATTCATCAGTACAAGTACAATTTGGATATGGCGCCTGATAGGGATCAACTCAGAGCAATGTCTCGAACGGATAAGGAAAGTTTCAAAGAATACACTCATAGATGGCGTGAAATTGCCGCCCAGATTTGTCCTAGAAAAAGAAATAACAAAAAACTTCTTGAAAACTTTGAGTTCATTCTATTATGACCTAATGGTCACAAGTGCGCGTAGTGACTTCACCGAGATGGTGAACATGGGAGTGCGCCTTGAGGAAGTAGTTTGAGAGGGTCGATTGCTCAAAGATACAGAACCATTCAGTAGTAGCAAGAGATATGGAAGTGCTTTCCAAAATAAGAAAGAGAAAGAAATCAACACTATTTCACAGGTTAAACAAAGGCGAAGATACCAACCTCGGCAGGTAGCAACGATATCTCCTGTTATCAACTCAGCGCCAGTTCTGGCATATCAACCACAAATTTCTCAAAATCAAAATCAACAACCACAATATCAACAAAGGCATCAACGACCTCTTCAACAGGCTCACCCATAATACAATAACAATTTTATCTCAAGGTCATCAGGTTTTGATCCTATCCCAATGCCATATGTGGAGTCATTCATAATGTTGTTAGCAAAAGGAAACATTCAAACCAGGACTCCTCCTGCCATTCTTGAAAATCCCCTTTATTGGTTCAAGGCTGACCAATTATGTGTTTATCATCAAGGAGCACCGAGGCATAACATCGAGAATTGTTTCAGTTTCAAATACTATGTATAAAAACTTGTCAAGAATGGAGTTTGGTCTTTTAAAGACACTAATCCAAATGTACAAATGAATATGCTACCTCAGCATGAGAAAGCTTCCGTAAACTCAATTAACAAAGGTCCTGGCAACAGTTACCAAATTCATGATGTGCGCTTACTAGGAACGAATCTGGTAAAGATGCATTGCAGACAAAGTGGGTACGGCCATGTGCCACCTCACAACTATCATTAATGCGATATTTGTTCCAAGAACAACCAAGGGTGCGTCATTATTCAGACAGCCCTTTAAGAGCAGATGGATCTAGGTTGGATCTAAGATTACAGAATTCGTGGACTAAACATAGTTTATGAATGCCCAAGATTTGTTCAAAATTTTGATATCCGCTGAATGGATGTAAACTTGGTGGCAATGCACTCCAGACAAAGTCAACATTATCATCTGCTATTGCATAATTACAGCGCTTGCTCAATTTGTTAAAAGTATAATAAGGGGTGTTATTTTGTGCAAGAGGCTCTCCAACATCAAATGGATCTAGGGTGGATCCAAGATTATCATGGAAGTAACAACTATTAATTCAACATGATTAATGAATGTCCAAACAAAGTTCAAATGTTTGACATTCGACTGATGAACACGATTGTAAAGTTTGCTTTTAGAACGACCAAGGTTGCGCACTCGTGCAAAGAACTCTTCAACACTTATTAGATCACTGGTGGTTCCCAATATATTAGAATATAGAGACTTATTAAGTCAACATAGCTGATGAAGGCCCAAGTAGACACGAAAGCTGTAATATTTGCTTATTGGCAACAGACTTGGTGAAAATGCATTGCATACAGAGTGGATACTGTTGCGGTGAGAATCGTGATACCAAGCTATTTGATTAACTTGAATCTTTAATTCTTAAATTCACAACCGGACTTTAATTATCCAAAGGAAAGGTCTAAAGAAAGAAAGAACCTTTTGCGCGATGTAACAACAACGCTAAGAGATTAGGGGATTGGGGGTTGGTTATGCCTAGGGTAGGTATTTCACATCCTAAACATCTGTAGTACTCTACAGGAACCTTTTGTTTGTTTGCATGCTAAGTTTGGTAAATGTTTGCTAAGGATTGGGATTGGGTAAAGGTATATGTTAAGACCTAAGGAGAGTTTCTAAGTTTGCTCGCAAAGACGTCGCGTCCTCTGCCTACGTATCCTTACTAGGATAGAATCAGAGAAATCGTAGTTCACCTTACTAGGGTTGAAGAACACTTGATTTTGATCAAGGTTCAAAGGGGAACAAACACTACAATGTTTGTACAGAGTTTTACAAAACTCTCTAGATCTATGTTATAACACTCAAGAGGGGAGTAAGTAATCATTGTTATGATTCTTACATAGAGTTTACAAACTCTATCCTAGGGTTCTAGTTGAAGGACACTCCTAGTAAAGGTGGGTCTTTTAGACTTAAGGCAAAGTCTAAGGCTTATACCAATGTTTAAGGTGATTTCACAAAGTCAAGGAAGGGTAATGAGCTATCCAATGACACAAGGATCAAGGGAGAGACTTTTCCTTTGGAAGGAGAGAGAGAGAGAGAGAGAGAGAGAGAGAGAGAGAGAGAGAGAGAGAGAGAGAGAGAGAGAGAGAGAGAGAGAGAGAGAGAGAGAGAGAACTTGGATGAGAACTAGAAAGTTCCATCACTTGGGGAAGCAATACTTAACAAAGCAAGATTACAAATGAGCAAGATGAGATAAGATCAAGGCAAGTAAGCATGCAAATTACAATGAGCATATACTTCAAATGATATCAATGGTTACAACCAATAGTCAAACATCTTAACAAAGATTTGGGGAATATCTTGAAAAATATTGAAGCATGATAAAGGTAACAACCATATAAACAAATCACAAATTGAAGGTAGGCAAGTCACAGGTTCAAAGCATAGCAAATGTAACAACAATATGCATAGATGATAATTGAACACAGGTAAATCAGTTTAAACCTCATAATTTAGGAGGAATGAATGAGACAGGATTATGGTGACAACCAAAGGGGGTACCCTAACATGTTAACTAACAAGGGGAATAAACATCTCAGAAGAAATTCAATCATGCTCAGAGGGATTCAACTGTAAGTCAGATCACTAATCACAATAAATGAACAATTTTCCATATGGGAAAAGTATATCACGATTTATGACAACAAGTAATATTTTCACATCATACAAAAGTAGACATTATAACAAACACAATGCAAAAAGAATGGGCAAAAAAACATGAAAAATGAGAGAGTTGTGATTTTTTAAAGTTTCATGAATTTTAAGGCATAAAACAATAATTAAATGAGTGAAAAATAGAAGAAAATGCAAGGGGTGGGAGTTGAACCCACGCCCTCCAGCCCAATGCGCGCTTGCAAGGAAAAAGAAAAAAAGACCAAAAGGGTTGATCCTCCTCAGGGATTGAACCCAGGTCTAGGTGTTGCAAGACGTGTTTATGGGCAAGGTTTCTACCACTGGGGTGGCTATACATCCGTTGATATAGCCACCCCCATAAATATATAAGGGGAAAAAACATGGCAAGCTGGGCAAACCAACACATAAAATTAGCATTTACGTTTTGTGTCATAACTCAGTCATTTTTTCATGGAATCAAACAAACCTTTAGTGCAAATTGAAGGATTTTTCATGAGGAATACGATAGTGGAATTGGTTTTTCAAGATGAGGCTCCCATTTTAAAACCCGATAGGGTATGCATTATGAGTGTGTGTTGTGCATTTTGAGTTGTAGGTCAAGTACCATCCAGTTTCAAATCCAAACAATCATACAAGCATTCCACATATGAATTAATGAATGAGTCAAAACACATGGTAGCATTCAAGACAAACTGTAACTCATATTGATGTTCAAGTTGCAACATCTAACAAAAAAAAGCATGATGAAATGAGAATCTAATTTTAATCACTTTCATATCAAACTAAACATATGTACACATCCCATACATGATATTGAATAAATTTAAGCAAAAAACAAAGTTCAAAACAGACTGCAATGGAAAGTGACATAGGAGTTGCAATTATGGTCATGAGTGATATGCAGTTTCAAAATGAATGTCCTCACACCCTCTAAATACATCACATATGAAGTTTCAAAATAGCTGAGGTCCAAAATCTAACCTAAATACAAAGTGACTCATGATTTGCAATTTGTGACATAAGTTGTAGAAAGAGAAATTTCAAAACAGTTGGACAGTTAAGTGTAAGCTAGCATAGTTCAAATACAAGAAGAAAGGCTCTCATGGACAAACAAACTCCTACACACATCACAATTATAGGGCCAAATGAGTTACCACTCATAGATTGATCATTGTGTAAGTGAACATGGTTTTAGTATGTGTTCTTGGCAATTTTGGTTCAAAATGAAGTTAAGTGGTGAAATGCAAATATAAGCAAGCTCAGACCAAACCAAACATGTGTACACCTTATAATCAAGCATGTGAATGAGTTACAGCCCCACTATCATGTATACAAACAGAAAAAAACAATTTTGAGCAGGTTGTGGCAGTTTAGTGTGTGAGCATGGTTTCAAGTGTGAAATGTGAAAATGAGCCATGACAGCGCAAGTGATCAATGCACACACACCATAATTATCAATATGAAAGTTTTTTGAGCTCATGGAAGAGCTTGTGTCAAGTAGTGTGAAATTTGGTGTGTTATGGCACATTTGGTGTAAAAACTGTCTTGGCAAGAATGTGGCAGCAGGGGGTATTTTTCAAATTGATGAGTTTCAAACCAAAATAAACATCCACACACATTATAAATATGAAAATGGACATGTCTATGCTTACACACCAGTTAAAATCAACATCACACAAAAGGAAGCACATTGAGGCTCAAAAAATGCACAAACCTCCACATATTAGGACAGTTCATGACAGATGGGAGGTTTTGGTATCACACACACATTTCAAATGAATAAGGGAATGATTTTAGGCACATAGATCATGTATAATGCAGTTGAAACAAAATATGGTATGTGTTTGGCATTAATGAGGTTTTGAAATGCAAGTGGAGGGATGACAAAGTAGTTTGAACACATAATGAATATTTGAACATATAGGCACATCATACATATCCAAAACATAAAGACAAATGATTCTTCATTCTAAAAGCAAGTACCAACTGCTCCAAACCAGAAATGGTATGCCTATCCAATTTTGACAGTAAAAACCAACAAGATCTTATGACAGGCCCTAATGGTTAAGTTTCATATTTATCAAATTTCAAATAATCAAACATCATGAGCAACATTAAGTAAGCAATAAACAATGATTTGGAACAATGAGATGCTATCATGGTAGGCACAACAGTCCACTACACAATTCCATAGTAATGATAAGCAAGATGATATCAAAATAACATAGTAGCAAAATCAAATAGCCATATTGATTCAAACATGATCAAAGGCAAGAAGGGATCTATAAGCAACTTACAAATCATCTACTTATCCTAAAAGTGAGCCAAGTGTAGAGTTTTAGGGCAAGCAAATCAATTTCTCAAAATTGGATCCTAAATCTACCAAATGACCAAAATATCACTAACAAGTATGAATATGGTATCAAGACACAAACTCACAATATAACCTCCACATATCATTTACAAATGACAAAATATTGGTCAAAACAAGCATTATGATCATGAGACTAACATTCTTGATAAAGAAGCATAATAGGGCATTATGGTATATTTTCACACAAATCCTCACAAAAAAGGCAAACTATGATAATGTATAATTTCTAGACAGTTAGAACATCACATACCTCTTGTTGATCAGCCTTGAACAAGCTAAAAAGCTTAGAAACCCAGAGGTGCTCCTTCTTTTGCAATGATATGAGACTTGCTTCCTCTTGATGTGTGTGGATGGTTAGATTAACAAGAAAAAGCCTAGACCAAGATTTGGCAAGTTTTGAGGGTTGTGGTCAAACTTTCTTAGTGTGAAAGTTGACTTTTAGCAATTTGATATTTTTTGGAGGTTTAAAGGTATAGACACCTTCTATATGATATTTAAGGATTGTATGGATTCTTTTTAGAGGTTTGGAAGGGATGGAACTGGTCTTGAGCAGAGTTTTGCTCAAGACAGTTTTTTTGGTGGAAATGGAAGTTTTGAAGATTTTAGGATTCTTTATGAATGAGAGGAGCGTGAGAGCTATGGTTTTATGAGGTTTCTCTGGTGTGTTTGAGCTCATAGAGGAGGCCTCTATTTATAGCCAGGCAAGAGTGAGGGCAGCCTTGGTCATTTACCACTTTTGGAGGGAGATTTGTGAAGAAAATCTTGCCAAATCTAGTGGCAGCCATCTTCACATCAACTCCATGGCTCAATGCAGAAAAAAACCAGCTGATATGAGGGGGTGAGGTGACCTGAGATGATGCTAGAGAAGTAGGAAACTGCAGCTGCCACATGTCTTGGAAAAGTTTCTCTTTCTTCCTATTATTTGAATAAAATAATGTCCACTTGCCATCAACTTGCAATGTTCATCAAACCAACTTACCTTCTGGTTTTCTCTTCATCCATACCTCATATTATCAGTTTGTAACATAATCCAAGGGTGGAGAATGACTCAAGTTGTGAAAATTCAGTTTTGAGAAATTTTGACAAAGTGGTTCCAAGTATGACAGGCCCAACTTCTATGGTACATAACTTCCTGCTCAAACATGCTATTGAGGAGTTCTACCACAATTTGTAAAGCCCTTAAGTAGCTCTAAAACTTTCATGTTTTGGTAATTTTCAAATTCTTGATGGAACTAGGTTGAAAAACCCTTCAAAGTTTCTGAAAAAACCACTAACAAGTGTTAAATAACTTAGAAATTTCCTAAGTTATTTCCCCTTCAAAAATGAATTTTGCTATAACTCCAATTCTATGCATTTTTTGACCATGGACCACTTTGAGGCTTTTGTAGGATTTGTCAAGAGCTTTCTAATTAGCTTTGAACCACTTCCATTGGATGTGTGGTTGAGGAGTTATGGTCTTGCCCCTTTCGAAACCCTAATTCCCGATTTTTGCAATTACTTCTCAACCCTTGATCCAATGGTCATGAAATTTTATAGGGAGGTGTAATATGAAATAAGGAACATTTTTTATTCACATCTTGAAGTCAAATTCCTTATTGTTGAAAAGTTGACTTTTCGGTCAACCGTTCGATCGATCGGTGTCTACCGAGTCGCCCGTTGGTGATCTGGATATCCTGAGGACTTGAAACTATCTGGATGGACTTTACTAAGCCATAGGAGCTTAATGGACCTTGATCCCACCATTGAAATACTCTTTGAATCGAAAGTCAAACTATAGTTGACTTTTTCTAATCGAAAACCCTAATCGGGTATCTCAAATTGCACCGTTCTCAATCCCCGGGTGACCACCTCAAATTGCACTCATTCTTGGTCCAATGTATTATCCTTGATATTGTTTAAAGTTGGATCAATCCAAAACATTGATTGATCAAGCCCTCGAAGTTTTGATTTTGACGGTACGGAACCCTAATTCATTTGCATCTTATCAAAGATAAACTGAAAGTGGGTTAAGGTTAGCTAATTAAGCAAATGTGATCCTAAAATGATGATGAGGATCTAAGGGGTCAAAATTTGGGGTGCAACAGATGCCCCTATTTAAATATCTTCACTATATGGTAATGAGAGATGAAAATCCTCATAGAATCATAGTGAAAGGTATTTAAATATAGCAAACCAGAAATTTTGTCCCTTAGATCCGATGGTATGCAAAAGGAAAAATGTGAATATGCCATGAATCTAAATGATTCTTTATGATTCTTGAATGCAAGACAAATGCAGACACAAATATAAAAGAACGGCAATACAACGAGTAACCACTCACGAGGGGCTCAACACTCCGGGGAAAGATTCAAGACCAAGTAAGCAAGATAGTTCAAACATGACTAAGGATGCTTGTTTAAGGAAATCTTTCACGCAGGGGACACAAATTCCACCAGGGAAGACACATCTTTATAGGGGAAAGGAGATATGAACTTTACTGGGGACAAACAGATGAGGAAGCCCACCGGGGAAGAAAGCAATTCTTCACTGGGGGATACGAAAGAAAAGAAACGCAAACTTCAATGGGGAGGAAACCCACTGGGGAAAACTTTGTTGGGGAACAAATCCACTGGAAAAGCACAGTTTCAACAGGGAAAAGACGGAACAGAGACACGAATCTCACTGGGGATAACCAGATGAGAAACTAGTATCCACTAGTTCTCCGAGACTCGGCTGGAAAAACAAAAGCTTTAACTGGGGAGACTGGTGACGACCAAAATAACAAATAGCTTCAAACAGTGCTAGTTTCCATTAGACTTACTGGGGAAGAATGGTGACGACCAATCCAAAGTTTGGTTTCCAAGAAGTGCTAAACATTACCAGACTTCCTGGGGATATGGTGACGACCAAATCAAAGTTCCAATTACGATTGGGAATTTCCAAACAATGTTGTTAAAACAACATGACTCTAGCTGGGGAAGTTGGTAACAATTAACTTTTCGGCACTAATAACGATTAGTTTCCAAACAATGCAAGTAACCACTGGATTTAGAGGGGATTGGTGATAACCAAATCAGGATATACCAATAACAATTGGTTCTGGATGATGCTAGTAACCACTAGACTTAACTGGAAAATTTGGTGACGACCGAATCCAAGGAGACCAATGACCATTGGATTTTCAAAGAGTTTGGTAACGACCAGACTACTGCGGTGATAACAATCTGCTTTAAGCGATGCCAATAATCATTGGACTTTTAAGGAATTTTGGTGACGACCAAATCAGGTATACCAATAACAATTGGTTCCGGATAATGCTAGTAACTACTTGATTTTCCAAACGAGGCTAGTCACCACTAGACTTTATAGAGATTGGTAATAACCGAATCGAAGGTACCAATAACAATTGGGTCTGCAGGTAATACTAGTAACGACTAGGTTCAGAAAGACTGGTAATAACCGAATCAAACGGGTACCAATAACAATTGGATTTGAGGGTGATGCCAATAATCATTGGACTTTTAGGGAATTTTGGTGACGACCAACTCCAATGTCAATGACCATTGGTTTTTAGAAGGTAATACTAGTAATCACTAGATTTTTATCCAGATTGGTGAAAACCGAATCAAAGGGACTCCCATAACAATTGGTTTGCTTTATAACAGAATTAGTAACAATTGGGTTTGGAAAATGGTTGGTGATGACCAAATCATGGTACTGAACGTGATTAGTTCTGAACGTGTGCTAGTGAACACTAGTCTTTCAGGGTTTGTTGGTGACGACCAAATTGAAGATGAAGATTGGTAACAACCCCTGTTTGTGTAAATTGGATATTGCTAGTCACCACTAGCTTCCCAGAGAAAAATAAGGAACCCCAGGATGTCAACTTTGAAGCGAATTTTGTAACAACAAGTCAAAGATAAAGGTAACGACCAAAGGATCTCAAAGGCAACAACCTAAACAGGCAAAAACCAAAACCAAGAATGCAAACAAATGCGTATGCTGGCATGATGTTGTATGTAAGATGCAAACCGACCCGTAGGAATAAAGGAAAGCAAAAACATAGAGGGAACTCGTCACGCTGAGTTTCAAAATGCCTCAAGTCAGGCGACACTTCCTTCTTTGGTGTAGATAACGATCTTTTCTCAATAATATCTTCGTAATTCTGCAGAGAAGAAGTCTTAGCTTAAGAGCTAGAATTGCTGTCGGACACATCTAGCTTGGTCAAAGGTAACAACAACTTCCACAACTTTGAGAACTGTGTAATATCATCATATTACCTCTATAATTTTTCAATCATTTTGTCAAATCATGCTTCCTTTTTAAAACACGACTTAAGTTTTTCAAAACACTTTGCTTTCATGAAAATTCTTATTAACAAATAAGTGAAATTGCATAACAAAAACAGCGGATCATAACAATGATTTGGCCAAAAATCTAATTTTATTGATAGACAAGAACTTTACAAAAGGCAAAGCCTTGGGAACTTTATATATTTGAAAAAAAATGGCAAACAGGAAAGGTTACAGAATCCCATAATAATCTGGTTCCTCTAACTGTCAGTTCACTCGCTTCGCTGCTTCTGACGAGAATGACAGGCGTTGATCTTTCTTCTGACATCTTGTACAAGACTCTGTCTCGGCGTTCGCCAGCTTTCAAACATTAGGCTTTCATCTTGATGAAGCACTGAAATCTTCTTTCTAGGTATTTTGCTTCAGGCGTAGTATTTTCTCACCGCGTCTGAGTTGATGGGATACTTGAGTTGTTCGCCATCCATAGTTTCGAGAATCAGAGATCCTCCGGAGAAGACAATCTTTACAATGAAAGGGCCGTCATAGTTGAGCATCCACTTCCCACGCATATCCTTTTGAGTTGGCAGGATCTTCCTAAGCACAAGCTCTCCTTCCTTATACTCTTTGGAACGAACCTTTTTGTTGAACGCTCTGATCATCCTTTGTTGATAGATTTGACTGTGACACATGGCCGTCATTATTTTTTCGTCAATGAGGTTCAACGAGTCGAATATTTCTTTTATCCATTCGTCTTCATCAAGCTTTGCTTCCGTCAAGATCTTCAAGGAAGGTATTTTGACTTCAATGGGTAGCACAACGTCCATCCCATATACTAAGGAAAAGGGAGTTGCCCCTGTCGAAGTGCGCACCGATGTTCAGTATCCGTGCAAAGCAAATGGTAGCATCTCGTGCCAATCTTTGTAAGTTACGACCATCTTTTGTATTATCTTTTTGATGTTTTTGTTTGCAGCTTCAACTGCACCATTCATCTTAGGTATGTAAGGAGACGAGTTGCGATGTTTGATCTTAAAATTGTCACAAAGTTCCTTCATCGTTTTATTGTTCAGATTCGACCCATTGTCAGTGATGATATGGTTATGGATACCATATCGGCAGACAATCTCCCATTTGATGAAGCGAGCAACCACTTGCTTTGTCACGTTTGCATACGAAGCTGCTTCCACCCATTTGGTGAAGTAATCGATTGCGACAAGGATGAAGCGATGGCCATTGGAAGCCTTTGGCTCTATTGCCCCGATCATATCTATGCCCCACATTGCAAAAGGTCAAGGTGATGTCATCACATTAAGAGGATGTGGAGGGACATCCACTTTATCAGCATAGACTTGACATTTATGACACTTTCGAGCGAAAAGTATGCAGTCCGTCTCCAAGGTTAACCAGAAGTAGTCTGCTTTTAAGATTTTCTTAGCCATGGCGTGGCCATTCGCATGGGTGCCGAAAGTTCCTTCGTGTACTTCGGTCATTATGAGATTCGCCTTGTTTTCATCAACGCACCGGAGTAAGACCATGTCATGATTTCTTTTGTACAAGGTACCATTACTGATGAAGAATTTAGATGACAATCTTCGTATTGCTCTTTTGTCAATTGTGGACGCGTCAGCGGGATACTCTTGATTTTGGAGGAAATTCTTGATATCATGAAACCATGTCTTCTCATTAGATTCTTCGTCTATTGCCATGACGTATGCGGGTACTGTCCTTCTTTCGATGCGGATCAGAGGTGCCTCATTGACAAACTGGGCCTTCCACATTGATGCCATCATGGCTAGCGCATCAGCAATACGATTTTCTGCTCTTGGTACGTGCTTGAAGGTAATTTCATCAAAATATTCAGCCATCTCCAAGATGTGGGTCTTGTAAGGGATCAATTTTTCATCCTTGGTTTCCCATTCTCCTTTGAGTTGGTATATCACCAAAGCAGAATCACCAATTACTTCCAAGATTTTGATGCGAAGATCAATGGCGGCTTCCAACCCTAAGATGCAGGCTTCATACTCTGCTATGTTGTTTGTACATGAGAAACAAAGTCAGGCTGTGATGGCAGTATACCCTCCAATCGAATTTTTCAGAACAGCTCCGACACCATGTCCATTTTTGTTTGACGCTTCGTCGAACATCATTTCCCAGCGGGATCCAGGCTTAGGACCTTCCTCTGGACCAGGCTCTGGTTTTGTGCGTCGAATATACATCACATCTTCATCAGGAAAATCAAACTTGAGTGGTTGATAATCCTCCATAGGATGCTCTGCGAGGTGTTCTGACAAGACACTTCCTTTGATAGATTTCTGCGCAACATATTGGATATCATACTCTGATAAGAGCATATGCCATATGGCTAATCTTCCCGTTTGAGCTAGATTTTCAAAGATGTACTTGATGGGGTCCATCTAAGAAATCAGCATTGTAGTGTGACAAATCATGTACTGCCTCAAACGTTTGGCGGCCCATGCTAACGCACAACAAGCTTTTTCCAGGGGAGAGTAACGACTCTCGCAATCAGTGAACTTCTTGCTTAGATAATAGATTGCGTGTTCTTTCTTTCTGAACTCATCAGTCTGACCTAAGACACAACCCATTGAATCCTCTAGCACCATCATATACATGTACAAAGGTCTTTCGGGTACCGGAGGAATCAACACTGGAGGCTCTTGCAAGTACTGCTTGATTTTCTCAAATGCGGCTTGGTAGTTTTCATTCCATACCACTGTTTGATCTTTTCGTAACAACTTGAAGATCGGTGTGCAGGTAGGGGTCAGATTGGAGATGAATCTGGAGATGTAATTCAGACGTCCGAGGAAGCCTCTGACTTGTTTCTCAGTTTTGGGAGCAGGCATCTCCTGGATTGCTTTAACCTTGTCGGGGTCTACTTCAATTCCTTGCTGACTAACGATGAAACCGAGTAACTTGCCTGAGCGAACTCCGAAGGTGCGTTTTGCTGGATTTAATCTCAGTTGATACTTTCGGAATCTCTTGAATAGCTTCAACAAATGAACCAAGTGGTCTTCTTCACTTTGGGATTTTGCGATCATATCGTCCACGTACACTTCGATTTCTTTGTGCATCATATCATGAAAGAGTGTGACCATAGCTCTCTGATACGTTGCCCTTGCATTCTTCAAACCAAAAGGCATGACCTTATAACAATAGGTGCCCCATGGTGTGATGAAGGTTGTTTTCTCCATGTCATATGGATCCATTTTTATCTGGTTATAACCAGAAAATCCGTCCATGAATGAGAATACTGCAAAGCTTTCTGTGTTATCCACCAAAGTATCAATGTATGGTAGAGGGAAGTCTTCCTTTGGACTCGCTTTGTTTAAATCCCTATAATCGACGCACATCCTGACCTTGCCATCCTTTTTCGGGACTGGTACGATGTTTGCCACCCATTCTAGATACTTGGATACTGCTAAAAAGCCGGCATCGATTTGCTTTTTGACCTCGTCTCGAATTTTAAGAGCCATGTCTGGTCTTGACCTACGAAGCTTTTGCTTGACCGGAGGACATTCTGGCTTCAAGGGGAGCTTGTGCATGACGATGTCAGTGTCCAATCCTGGCATATATTGGTAGGACCAAGCAAATACGTCAACAAAATCTCTGAGGATTGTTATCAGCTTGTCTTTGATTTCTGGCCTTAATGATGCCCCGATCTTGACTTCTCTTTTGTCTTCCTATGACCCCAAGTTGATGACTTCAGTCTGCTCTTTGTGGGGTTGGAGATAAACATCTTCGTATTTAGCCATTCTCTTTAACTCTTCTGGGACTTCTAACTCTTCGTCATTCTCTTCTTCAGCTTGAAAGACAAATGAACCGCTAGTAGAAGGAGCCGAAGGATCATAGGATTCTGTTGTAGATGGAGTTATTCTGCATGTTTTATTTTGGAACAATTAGGCACACACACACAGACATGCAGATGAAGGGTTGTTTTTATTTTTCAAAAAAAGATTGCCATTTTTCTTTTAACAAAAAGAGTGAAAATGATGCGCAAAACAAATAGCAAGAGTTTTAACAAAAACAATTTTTTCATTAATGATTTTCAAATTTTGCAAAGTGGCCCAATACAAAATAATTCGCAGGCCTTGGGCAAGACCAGGAATTTTTAAAGAAAAACACAAAGCTAACAAGCAGAGTGAATTACTCTAAAGGTAAAAAGATGGGAATTTCCACAGCCTCCCAATTGCGCAACGCTGCTCCTCCCCTAGTTATTAGATGACCCAGATTACCATCTTCATCTTCAGCAATAATGGCATTGACTTGCACGCCGCCACTGGTGAATATCTCTTTTAAAGACTTCTTCTTCATGGTGCTTTCTTCTGGCTCGCCTTCTGGAGTTGGTTTGTAACCCAACCCTTGTCGATCATTTTTGGCTCGAGAATTGACTTTGATGACCTCTCCTCATCCCAATGGGACTCCTGTTTTCAGTGTTGCCTTAATACTTTGAGCAGAGGTAAATGATGGCCCACGGGTTATGTCCGATTCATCAACTAGAACAGCGTGAGCTATTTCTAGTGCTTGGAAAGCAGTCTCGAGGGAATCCTCATCAGCCTCAATATACCGAAACGATGACAAGTTGCTCACCATTAAGTCTTCTTCTCCATGGACAATGACCAACTGGTCATTCACAACGAACTTCATTTTTTGGTGGAGAGTGGAAGTGACAGTGCCAGCTGTGTGAATCCATGGTCTTTCCAGTAGACAACTGTAGACCGGACTTATGTCCATCACCTAGAAGGTGACTTCGAAGATTTGTGGTCCAATTAGGATAGGAAGATCGACTTCTCCTATCACAGTTCTCCTGGATCCGTCAAATGCCTTGACTATGAGAGAAGTTGGTATCATGGTAGCACCTTGATATGCCAGCTTGGCCAAAGTCCTTTTAGGCATTACGTTGAGTGCTGATCCCGTGTCGACAAGAACTCGGGACATTGTATCTTCTTCACATTTGACTGACACATGTAAAGCACGATTGTGCTTACGCTTCTCAGCTGTCAGATCGTTATCGTCAAAGCTCAAAGTGTTGCAGGCAGTGATATTTGCTACAACGGAGTCAAACTGCCCCACTGTAATATCTTTAGTGACGTGGGCCTGTGTCAGGATTTTGAGCAATGCCTGGCGGTGTGCTGGAGAGCTTAAAAGCAAAGCCATGACCGAGATCTTGGAGGGTGTTTGGTTTAGTTGGTCCACTACCCTGTAATCACTTCGTCGAATGATTCTCAAGAATTCTTCTTCATCGTTCTTGAGACTTTCTTTTCCTCTAACTAAAGGTTCTTTGGCGGTGACTGCCTCTGGAACAGGCTTCTGAGGAACAGGAGTTTTCTGAACAGAAACTGCTGGTGGAGGAGTCTCATTATATGTTCGTGATTGGTAGATGCGACCACTCCGGGTCATTTTGCTTCCACTGGCAATGTTAGCCACGCTTGCTGGTTTCTTTTCTTTGAAAATCCCCTCACACCATAAATAGTCTTGTTTTGGTGTCACGGCTCTTGGGTGAGGCTTGGATCCTCCCATCGGCTCAAACCTAGTATGTCCCCTCCCGAATTTCGGGGGTGCATCATCGCGAAATACTGGTCGAACGTTCTTGTAGTTTTTGTTACTATTATCATCTCTGAATACGGCTCTTTTGTTGGGCTCTCCTGGTATGTTAAACACATGTTTGATGTGTTGCACCCCAAAATTTGCCCAACTTTTCTTTACCTAGCTTATGTTTCATTTCATTCACATTAGCATTATCATTTGCATTTCATTGACATGTATGCAGGAGATCAAGAGGTATGATTACCAATAAAGGGATATGCAAGACTTTGAGATAGCCAAGGAGCTTATTCAAGTGTTCAAGGGTTGATATCCTTGTCAGAGAAGTCAAAAGATCCTCAGAGATAGTGGTTGAAACCAAGGTTATGGGCTTCCTAACTTGAGAGTTGTGGGAGCTCCTCAGATGATTTTGAAGCCAGGAATGAGGACTTGATGTCTTGAGAGAGCTCATGATAAGTGTTTAAGATCACTTTGAGGCCTAGACAGGTCATTGTGCAAGACTAAGAAGACTCAGCCATGAGTGGTGCAATTAGGGTTTGACTGGGTCAACCCTAAGTCAACTGATGATTTGAACAAGGTTGAGACATAATTCAAGAGCCATGTGATCATGGGTTGACACATTGAGATGTTATAAGGATGATTCTAAGGTCAACTCATCATGATTGAAGAGTTTGAGAAGTTCCAAGCTAGGGTTTCTAAGGCTTGACAGTGTAAAATCCCCTAGTTTGACCCCTATCTTCTAGGCAGTTTAGCTCAAGATGTGATTGTCATCTCATCTTACCCCCAACATGAATATTGTATAGCTTGATCTTATATTTAATTTTAGTGCTATAAGTCCTTGATAGGAGTTGTAGAACTCAAGTTATGACTTTGACAAGTTACAGGTCATCTGAGGTATGTGAATTTGGGGGCTTGAAAGTTACCCAACTTGCATCAAACTTTTGCCATAGAAGGATGATTCCTATGAACTCTTGGTAAAAATGAATGTTGTTCCTTATCCTCTTAGATTTCTAGAGAGTACTAGAAGTCCTTGATAGGATTTGTGGAACTCAAGTTATGGCTTTGACAAGTCAAGGGCATTTTGGTCATTTGGAGATTACAGGTCATTTCAATCATAAGGCCATAACTCCTATTTCCAAGCTTCAAATGGGAAAATGTTCAACATCAAACTTGTTCAAAATGATGTTTTAAGGCTAGTAAAGAGGTCATGAGATGTTGTAAATGCTTGTAGCTCAAAGTTGAAAAAATGACCTAAAATAAGGGTATAAGTTAAATAAACCAAAGTTGGAAATTGATATTTTTGATCTACACATCCAAACCAAGGCATGTAATATATCATTTTGACTCTAGAAAACATTTTAAGAACATTGGTTTAGCCACATTTTTGAGTTGAGGTCTAATTTATGGACTTGCTTTGAAAAGTAGTTACTTACATCATAAGTAACATTTGCAAAACTCAAATTCAAGGCATGAGCAAGATCCCTTGCAAGCCAAACACTTTCAAAATGTCACTAGGGGAGAAATTGGAAGAGAATGGGATGGATTTCAAGCTGCAAACAAAACTATGTATACCATGGCATATGGTTGAAATTCTCATGTCATGAGAGATTGAAACTCTCATTAGAAGGATCTAGAGGGTTCTAGATCACCTATACATGTTCTATATATTGAGTAGAGGTGATCCAAAGTAAAGGTTGGTGATGATTGAAGGAGAGAGCAGAGATTAAGATTGAGATTTCATTGCTTGCAACTGAATTCGGTTTCACCAATTTCTTCATTTTCCATCCATTTTCTTGATTGCAACTTCTTCCATGAATGCTAGGGATTGATTCCAGATCATAATCAAGAGGAATTCGTGGCTGATTGGTGTTCTTGAGCTCAGATTTTTCCACCTGCAACTCACCATCGGGTTTCAAGATTCAGAAGTTTTCAACCAGTTCTATTGCATACAGAAGCAAGGAAAGGATCCATTGATCGTGTCTGGAAGGTTGGAGAGCTTGATTTGAAGGTTTAGTGCATCTGTTCACCAAGAATTGACTGGTATGTAAACTTCTTCCTCCAGCATGAATTAGGTAGAATCAATACAAATTAGGATGTTAGATGCATTGTAGAACGGTGTAGGAATGATTTCAGACCATTAATTTGAGAATTAGTGACCAATTATGGATGTTACCATTTTCGGTTGAGAATTGGTTATGGTGAATCTTGAGGTTTCAGAGAGAATAGAGGGCATGAATGAATTCGTGAGGAAATTTGGGACAAGTTTCATCCACCTGGTTCAATGTACTTTCTCAACTACGACACATGAAACATATCATGCCAATTCATAACGACAGCGGGAAAAACGGTCTAACATGTTACTCCTCCCATACCTCTGTTGCGCCATTCTGATACAAACCACAGAACACGGTGCGAACTTCTGAGACATCGAAGCTCGACCAACATCAGTCACCGGCGTGACTCTCCAAACACATCTTTCCTTGGATCCTCTTGATCTTTTCAGCCCTCTCAACATAATTTTCAGGTCTGAGCACAACACTCTCACTCGACCCATTCCAACACAGTAGAGTCCTACACTCCCTATTTCACCAAGCCACATATAGTGCCATTCCGACACTAGGATGGTAACCGTTATTATAGGTAACTCAACCAACGGTAATTAATCATCCCACAATCCATCTCGATCCAACACCCAAGCTCTCACCAATTCTCTACAGACTCAATAGTCCTCTCTGACTGACCATCAGTTTGCGGATGGTAAGTCGAACTCAACTTCAACTTAGTACCCGATGCTTCCTGTAAGCCCCTCCAAAATCTCAATATAAACCTCAAATTCCCATCTGACACAATATTCGTCAGTATCTCCTCTAACTTCGCCACTTACCCAATATGCATCTCATATATCCTTAACGTAGAATAGTTAATCCACTAACAATAATCCAAATTAAAATTATATCTTCCCAATTCTTTGAAAATCTCAACATCAACTCCACGAAAATACTACCCGATTCCCACTCTGGAATATTCACGGTTGCATCAGACTCAACAGTCTCTGATGTTCACTCTTCGAATTTCGGCAATTCTAACCAGCATATTCAACCTCAACCACTTCTCTCCTTATCTATGGTCACCAAAACAATCTACTCAAATTCGGTTACTTCTTCATAGCACTGGGGTGGATACTCCATCTACCCCAATGTATTTCTTCACGAGTACTTCTACTCCCCTCAACAACATCTGGTACACATACTCTATCATAACACCTCGTGGTATTATTTCCACAAACCCGACAATCCACTCTTCGACTCTAATTTATCAATCTCAACTAATTCACTACTCAACCCAGATTTCTGTCTTTCTCGATTCTTCTCAAGGATATCACTAGTCAGATCTTAATAATAAAAGCTTAACTCCATAAGAAGTATCCTTACTCACAAAGCGCATATTATGAAATTTCTCAATCAGTTCTACCTCTTTTCACCATCATCTTCGGTATGCACAAACATTTCCGACTCACCGCATCATCTACCACATCCACTTTACCCAAAGGGTAATTACACTCAAAGTCGTAATCCTTCAGAAAGCCTAATTATTTCCTCTGCCTCATTTTCAACTTTTTCAAATCAAACAAACACCTTAAACTCTTAAGATCACCAAACATCTCCGATCTCAGTCTGAACTTTCGAAGCCTCCGACTCCGGTACAACCACAATAGCAACCAACTCTAAATCACTGGTCGGATGGTTTCTCTTACACACTTCAAGTTGCTTTTTGCATAACTGAAACTCGCTGAAGTTGTCTTTAGCAAATCCCCTAATTATATCAACAAGCATCACAAACACCACAGTTAGTTCTATCGGATTCGGCAGAACTTTCCTTACGGAAGTATATCACCGCTCTTTTTCTAACACTGATAACTCCAGTTCCTTATGCTCAACATAATCCTCTATACTCTTAGAATACCTTAAAATATCATTTATTAACACAACCATTTCCTTATATAAATAATTAAAGAAGATCCCATGCCAAATGGACAAACAAGTTGTGAGTTATGGCGGGAACACGTACCGTACTGCCAGCCCTTACTGCAACATTCAAACACACATAATCAATAAATGGCTTAATTCCATGTTAATACTTCACCATCTCATAGATAATTTCAATAGCTTTCCAATGCTTCGAACCGGGCGTCATTCCGAGTTACGGTTCTCCCGTTACGACAAAAATACCACAACAACATTTTTCTGCTCAGGGCACTTCGCCAGGCGAATCTCGGCGAACATGACAGTCCCGAAATTCTATTTTCGACCGTTACCTGACTTCCGAGTGTCCGATTTCGATTCCGTAAAAAGCTGCGATCTCGGAATTCAACGTATAACCACAATTTCATACTTAGGAGGCCGTCCAACACACTTTCAATCTTTAAATATTTTAAAACCCGATTACTTCCAATCTCAACAGCAGATCGTGGAGCCTCCTATTACGATACCACTTCGACCTTCGACACCACAACACAATAATTCTACTCGCGATTTCACGAACACGGAAACTCACGTCCTTCAATCAATTGATCCATCAAATCATTAACTCTTGGAAGCGAACACTTATCCTTGACAGTCACCTTGTTCACTTATCTATAGTTCACCCAAAGCTTCACAAAACCTTTTGTCTGTCTAACCAACAAAAATTGGTGCACCTTACGGTAACACACTCAAACAAAAGAACCTCTCCCCCAGCGGGTCTTCAAGTTGACTCTTCAACTTCTCCAATCCCAACGTAAACATACAATATGGAGTCATCAATATCAGACTCGTCCCAAAAACAAAATAAACGTGTAAGCTTTACTTCACACTCCGATAGTAAATCGCTTACTTCCTCAGGGAACCTCTGGCAATTTCAACTAATTGACAAATCCCAATTTTCTCACTTTCCTTCTCATTCAAAGTTTCCGTCAAAATAAACGTCTCAACACCGTATTACGCCAACTCCTCAAAATAATCCCTTAAGCACTTAGCTTAACTCAGGACAATTCGTTGCTCACGCCACACAAGCTTGCAAGACACGTCTATCCCATCCAACACAATCCCGTCTACTATTAACAAGAGATTAAGGGTGATCAGTTCCTCAATTTGTTAATAGACAGCCGAAATCATGATGAGGTACAAACCATCTTTACCAAACTATGATAGCATTCCTCAACACACTAAGCCACCACACCGTAGCATTTCGGAGAATTACGAACTTCTCCCCCACTGGAATCATTCCTGCTTCTGCAGACAAGGTTAGGAAATAAACACGTACCGACAGTGTTTTCACACACATGCCGTATACTAGGGATTTAAACCACAACACCAGGTTAAACAACACACAGTCTCCATCCCAAAGGACAGACTCAACTCAACTCAACAACACTGGCCGGACGGACCAACCTGCTCTGATACCAATTGTAACACCCCACTTTCCCGTATTAAATAAAATATAAATATTATAATAATAATCAGAGTTTTCACCAAAAGTGGGATATCACATCTCCAAATTTTATAAAAATACTTTATTCATTCTTTTCAAAATAATACAGCGGAATTTGTTTAATAAAATAACATACATCAAATTCATGATACGTCACAGGATTACAATAAGTTTGACATAAAATAGTTAAAACACCCACATCCCGTGTTACGTATCAGAGCATCCTACGACTCGACGGTCATACCACTATCCAAGTTAGCTAAGCACCTGGATTATCTGTACTTCCAAAGAAGCACAGACCACAACAACAACAAAGGGGTGAGAAATAATGATCAGAATATAATGGTAATGTAATACATGTAAACAAGGTAGTAAAACACACCAACACACCAACATTCACCCCAACAACTCCATATAACGAACCTACTGTTCAAATTACAATATAACATATTATAATGCAAATATGCAACTCAACACCATGTATGCGGTACCGACTCATTGGTTCATTCAATCGAACCCACCATTCTCCACAAAGGAGTACGGGTGAATCACTTACGCTCCATCCGAGACATGATTCAACCCCACCATTCTCCACAAAGGAGTACGGGTGAATCACTTACGCTCCATCCGAGACATGATTCAACCCCACCATTCTCCACAAAGGAGTACGGGTGAATCACTTACGCTCCATCCGAGACATGATTCAACCCCACCATTCTCCACAAAGGAGTACGGACAGATCACTTACGCTCCATCCGAGACATGATCCATCCCACCAAGACACCATGATATGCACACACCAATGCATAACTATTATGTTCAGGCACACTAAGTGCACACGATCCACCTGATCGTATCATTATACATCACATATATATATATATACATAGATATAACATGCACCAACACCGTATAAATCAATCAGTCAGTAAACAAGTTCATATTCTGTCACCAAGATACAAACACATCCCACTACTCGGGGATACACGATCCTACTGATCACTACATACATATACATCAACTAATTGTCCACCAGTCATTATTACGGGAAACATGCACTGACACCAAGTACACAAGTTAGTTCCCACACTCATCATTCTTACAGTGCATCAAGGCCAAAGGGATCACACAAGCCCAAGCTCAAGGCCAAAACATCACAAAAATCACATTCTGGTTCTGCTACGTTCGCTGGCATTCACCAGGCGAACCCTCGTAGCGAACCTTCGCTGGCATTCGCCAGGAGAACCTGCTGGCGAAGCCCTCATTACACTATCGTGCATTCGCCATGCGAACCTTCATTCGCCAGGCGAACCTTCACTGGCCACACTCGCCAGACGAAGTTCCTACCCTTTAGGTCTGGGACTTAATTCTCAATTATTCGCTGCCATTCGCCTCAGCTCGCCAGGCTAACTCTCACCTCCCTTCGCCAACATTCGCCAGGCGAAGCCCAGCGAATGCTGCGATTCACCAAGTTTCCTCACAGTTCTGCAGTGCTATTCTAAGCCGAACTCAGCCTAACTGCTCACTTCCAATTCACAGCTTATGACTAGTACCAACAATATACGATATCATAACTTATTGGTTTCTAAGACACATTCCCAAATCAACTCTTAGACATTCTACCGATGCCTCAAAGGGTCACACAGAATCTCCCTAAAAACCGTAAACCCAACCTATACGCCAAATTAACCAAAAACAATAATTCACCAACATTGACCTATACTCCATCACTATCAATTACTAGTTATCATCAAACACAAAACACACCAATAAACATTATACTTACCAATTATCCTATACTTCCTACTCTAGAACCAACATTACGGTACATTACCGACACTTCAGAGTCACTTTGAATCTCACCAAGGTCCTAACCATAGTCATTAACGACACTATAGGGAAACAGCACATAATTTTCCCCAAAGCTATAATCATGGTCATTACCCACACTACAGTAACAACACAGAATCTCACCAAAACTCTATTTATATTTACTATCAACACTACAGTAACAACACAGAATCTCACCAAAACCCTATTTATATTTACTATCAACACTACAGTAACAACATAGAATCTCACCAAAACTCTATTTATATTTACTATCAACACTACAGTAACAACACAGAATCTCACCAAAACCCTATTTATATTTACTATCAACACTACAGTAACAACATAGAATCTCACCAAAACTCTATTTATATTTACTATCAACACTACAGTAACAACACAGAATCTCACCAAAACCCTATTTATATTTACTATCAACACTACAGTAACAACATAGAATCTCACCAAAACTCTATTTATATTTACTATCAACACTGCAGTAACAACATATAATCTCACTAACATCACCATAATATATATACACCAAATTCACCAATACCAATCAACAATTCATCAATATCAAGCATCAATTTAGCATTAGCAACAACAATAACAAGCATGCCAATATAAAATTTCATAGATCGGAGTTTTCCTACGGGGTTAAGGACTCCCTCTACCCTATACATGTATATACCATCCCAATCAAGTTTCTCCCCCCTTACCTTGTTAATCGGTTGATCGATGAAAGAATCCTCCAAGGTTTGGCCAATTCTGATTTTCCCCCGTATCCTTCGTTCTTCGCTCCCTTTTCCGTTCCCTTTTCCGTTCTCTCCTTTCTATCGTTCTTTTTCCACTTTCTCTAACTTCTCCCAATGTATCGTAAAACTACTAACCCCTCCCCTTCTCTATTTTAATTCTCTAATCTCAATAATAATAATAACTAATAAAATAATATAATAATATTACTAATATTAATAATACTAATCATAATAATACTATTAATAATAATAACAATAATAATAATAATGTTATTATCTCACCAAAATAATAATAATAATAATAATGAATATAATAAATATAATAATAATAATACCCCCACCAATATTACTATTAGTTATTATATTATTATATTTACACCAATTCACCACCAATAATCCTCCCATATCAGGGACACCCACCAATAATAATATTCATACTGATGATAATAATCATAATAATAATAATAATAATAATAATAATAATAATAATAATAATAATAATAATAATAATAATAATAATAATAATACCACCAATATTACTATTAACTATTATATTATTATCTCCACACCACCAATGATCCTTATATATCAAGGATACTCACCAATCACATGCCAACACACCCCACCTAAGGGCACACCAACATAAAATAATTAAATTAACACCAAAATGACTAAATAAATAAAATGGGTGTTACAGAGTCTACTTAGAGCTGAAGCTTGAAGAAGAAGAATAAGTTGATACTTATGTGGGTGTATTAGAAGCAAGTTGATACTTGCTATTGAAGATGATAGTCTTGAAGAGCAGTTGAAGACTGAGGATTAAGCTGCTGTTAGAAGACTGGACTGCTGTTCGAGGAGAGCATTATTGTGGAAGCTGTTGATCTGTTTCTCTCCTTGTCTGTTTTCTTTTCTGTATTGATGTGCCTTGTTTGACTTGCTTGATGCATTAGAATAAGTCCATATCTAGACTAATGTAAGCTAGGAGCATGATTGCACTAGAGGTTGAGTTGCCCCCTCTGCTTGTATTTTACTGTGTGGCTTTGCTTGCGGGTATTCGGTAGAGCCCAGCTCCCTTGCCCATGTGGTTTGTATTTTGCTTGATAGCATGTTATTTTTACTGTATGATTGCAGTTTATTGTATCTTGGTTGATAGCATGTTATTTCTTCTGTATGATTACTGTTATTCATATCTGGCTTGAGGTTGAGATGAGCTTGTGGAGGCTGATGCCCCACACACATTTCCTCCCTCACTTGCATTGCATGCACTTTACTGGCTACTGTTTACTGTTTAAGCTGAGGCTTTATTTGTTGTTGTTTACCGTTGACATGATCCCCTAGGAATCTCACTTCCTTTGATAAGGAAGTGATGATAGAACTTTAGGTTGAAACCTATGCATGATAACTTCTAGGAGTTCTCTGTTTCAAACCTCAACTATAGAATGAATCCTTGGCATGACAACATTAGGAATTGATAGTCTCCCCGTTAGTTGAGCCCCTTCTCTTCTCATCTCAAAACAGCTTAAGATACAGTAATCATGAATGATTTCTTTCGTACGTTACGAGCCTTAAGCTATCTGAGAAAGGATTGTTGGAGAGTTTCTTTTCAACAGTCTGGATGTTTAGTATGGCACCCTTTGGGTGACATGCAACGCATTCATTCTCAGGTCATAGTCCTTAGTGCGATTGAAATTGCAAACACAATAAAAAACAGTTCTTTCGTAAAAGACAGAAAACAAACTTCAAACCTTTTTGCCCCGTGGGCCCATAATTCAAAGGAAAGCTTTTCTGAAGAAAAGAGTGTCGTTAAACTTCAGCGCCACCGCAAACAGGCTTTGTCCCTAACTGCTGGAACTGCTGTTTAACCCTACTCGATAAAACAGATGAATCTGAACCCCCGTAATCCGTATTATCCCGAACTACGTAAGCTCTGATCTCTCATATCTGTTGAGAGTACGTAGGCACAATACTGACGTATTGGCGAGCCACCTTCCCCGTAACCCGTAGTAGGTCGAACTACGCTGACTCTGATTTCTCATTCTCTGATGAGAATACGTAGGCATAAAGTGCGACGCTTTGCCGAGTCATTTTCTTTTCTTTTTAAGCCAGCCTTGATAGGTAGATAGATAAAACCAACCCATCTAGTAAACACAACAAGCGTGGATCCCGTCGAGTACGATGGACGTGAGGGGTGCAAATACCTTCCCCTTGCGTAACCGACTCCCGAACCCAAACAATGGTTGCGATGACCTTATCTTATACCTTTTTGTCAGGTTTTTCCGATCGTTTCCTTTCCCGTTATGAGGGATAAATAACGAAAGGTGGCGACTCTTCTGTTTTGCCGGCACCTTATTTTCGCGGAAGCGACACGATGACCGCCACATCTTCTTCCTTTTTCCGATGAGTGATTTCTATCATTCCCTGTTCAATCATAGCCCGAATGTCCTTTTTCACAGCGTCACAACCCTCAGGATTCAGCATACATTCTTTGCAATCTTCGTGAGATGTCTTGAGTGACCATGTCTGAGCGAGGCGTTTGTGTAGGTCTGCTAATGGCACTTTGATCTCACCCACAGTAGTAACTTTCTTGTCTTCTGATCCCTCCCCTTCTTCAGTAATGGCGTTGACTCCACCATGATTTGGCAGAGGGTTACTCTTAATGTTGGGGTGATTATCTTCGAAGGATAGAATTCTTTTTTCAATCAGTTCACGAACTAGATGCTGAAGGGCGAAGCAGCCTTCAAGATCGTGACCTGGAGCATTCTCGTGAAATGGGCAGTGAGCATTTGCGCTGTAAGAGAACGAGAGTGGATTAGGTGGAGCACCTAATTTTCTTGTTTTAACCAGCCCTCTTTCTATTAGCATGGGAAACAGGTCGGTGTAACTCATTGTAATAGGTTATATCTTTGGCCTATTTGCTTGATAATTTGCCCTCGAGGCCCTGTTCTGAGGTTGTTGACCCTGTGGCTGTTGGTATTGTTGCTGATTATTGGCGTGATAATGTTGCTGATTGTCAGGCTGATACTGGTGCTAATTGCTGGATGCCCCAGGTTGGGGACCATGTTGTGATGAAGGTTGAAAAACCGGGGTTACTGCTGCCACATATGATGGTTGGTACTATTGGTGGTGGCGTCGTGAGCTTTGTGCTTTCTTTCCATATGTGATTGCACTCACATCTCCTTCTTTCTTTTTGTGGAAAGTGCTGACTGGCTTCTTTGTTGTGCTGGCGCTTGAGGTAATATTTGGAGTGGTCACTTTTCCACTCTTTAAACCTGCTTCCACCTTGACTCCCACTGCCACAATATCAGAGAAATTTGTTGTAACACTGCTGATCAAACATTCATAGAATTCTGGCCGAACTGTATCCACAAACCAGTCTGCCAACTCCTTTTCAGTAAGGGGAGGCTCTACTTGTGCTGCAGTTCCGCGCCATCTTTGTGCATACTCCTTAAAGGTTTTAGTGTTTTTCTGCGTCATGCTGAGAAGCTGACGGCGGTCGGGAGCTAGGTCCATGTTGTACTTGTACTGTTGAATAAAAGCATCTGAAAGGTCTTGGAAACTGTGGATTTTCGCCTGATCTAAACCGAGATACCACTTAGCCGAAGCCCCTTGAAGACTATCTTGGAAACATTGTACTAGCAGTTTATCATTTTCAATATGCGGAGCCATCCGCCTACAGTACATGATTAGGTGCACTTTAGGCAAGTGGTCCCCTCATATTTGTCGAAGATTGGCATTTTAAATTTCGGAGGAAACACCAATCCAGATACCAGACATAGATCCTTGGCTTCAGATCCAAAGACATGATTTCCTTCAATGGCCCTCATCCTTTTGGCCATGATGTCCATCTCCACTCTTAATTTTTTGTGTTTTTCGTCCTCAGCTTCAGATCCATCGGGTATATCAAAGATTGGCTGTTGATTGGAGAAAACTGGTCGCACTGTGGTAGGCCCACCTGCTTGAGTAAAAATAGGGTTTCTGATTGCTGAGTCGAACAGGGGATTGAGACTCGAAGATTGCATATTGTTGAATGGCGACACAAAATCCCGGGACATGCCATAGGGAAACTCTGCTGAAGTAACAGGAGCTACTGTAACATTGGTCGCTGCTGTGGCAACTTCGGAGATCACTGTAGGTTGCGTGTCCATCTTTGCTTTGATTATGTTGAGGACTTCCATGATCTGGCTGACGTCCCCTTTGATCCCTTCGATGTCATTATCCATTTGATCAAACCTCTGGTCGTTATCTGCCATCTTCTTTTGAGCTTGGGACCGTGTGTTGTATCTGTGGGTACTCAGCGTGACTTCTTATCTCCTTCTGAACAAGAACAAAGGATGAGCTGCGGAACCCAAATGCAGGGATGATGCAGGATGACATGTGGATGCAAATGCAAATGCGGATACATAAACCATTCAAGGAAACTCAATTTTTTTCGTTTACAAACAAAAAGTTAAAACAACATGTAACGACATGCTTAAAAAATGTTTTTCATTTGATAGCTGGAAATCTATTACAATAGAAAGGCCCTTGCTAAAAAGCAAGACCTTTCTTACAAGGAAAATGAAAGTAAATGCAACAAACAGGATTTCAATCCTTTTTAGGGAAAGCAGGGAAATGGTGAAACAAAGATCAATCTAACAAGACGATCCTTCTCCTTCTTGGACTCTGACATGAACTTGGTCCTGGCGGATAATCTCCCACAGGTCTTCGTTCTCTCTTTGCGCCTTGATCAAAGCGTATCTTAGCTCTTCCCTAGTTGCGGGGACCTCAGGCTCCATGGTTATCTCATAGTCATGAGTGTAGAACATGTTTAAGGCAATTTCTTTTGACCATAGTAGGTACCCCCTGGTGGTTAAACAGCTTGCATTCTCCATTGGAGTTAGGCCCAAGAGGTGTGGGTCTCTTTGAGCGTATTGAGCGTTATCTTCTAGTTCTTGGTTGTGACTTGTCTCATAGAAACAAGGCCTCAACAGTTCCGGTTCGGGCTCTGGTCCGGTAGGATATCCATGTTGACGCCGAGCGAGAATAGGATTATAGGTGATCACCCCTTCTATCCTAATGAGAGGCACATTGGGGAAATCTCCGTAGCTAGGAATCATGACTTGGTCACCGATGCTGGTGTCATACCATGTGATGTCATGGTGTCTGAGAGTGACGATTTTAGAAACCCACGCGCTTTTGGTAGGAAGCCTCCAAAGGATATGAGTCCTTGGCAGATGAGAAGTAAACCATCGGTCGAGTAGTGCAAGACAACATGAGAATTGCCCACAATCATACAAGATGAAACGATGGATAACCACATAAGTGTCAGCCAGTATCGTGTTGACCGGATTTTTGATGATGAAGAGGTGGATCGCCTCTTCACTGATGAAGTCGTAACTGCTTGGAAAAAGATACAATCCATATATCAGTAATGCCAGAGTCTCCTCAAAGATGCCCAGGTTTCTGCTTTCATAATGATACTCAACCATCTCCATTAGAGGTCTGGCATCCATTCCGTACCACCCTCTTTTCGCTCTCATTGGTGGTAAGTCTTCCAGCTTGATATGTAGGGCTTTAGCTAAGTCCCTCTTCTTTGGTTTTCCATAAGGGAGCGTAAAAGTCCATGGAATCTTTAAGTAAACAGTATATTCCTCGAGGGTCGGGAGTAACTGAAAGTCTGGAAACACAAAACAGTGGTAAGTTGTATCATAGAATTCAACCAAGGCTTGCAACATGGGCTCGTTGATCGGAGCACTTATCATTGGCAATAGGTCCCCATATTTGACTATGAAAGCAGCGGGATTTCAGACAAGTCTTGTTAACATCCTTAGACGGCCCAACCTCAGATCTGGAACCCGAAGCATGTCTCTTCTTACCATGTTGTTGTCTGCAAAGAGAAAAAAAATGAATTTCCTTGAATGGTTAGAAAAAGTGCAAATGCAAATGCAAATGGTGTCATGGAACTCAGATACTTACGAACATCAGAAGTCGCAATTTCATTGATTAACAAAATGGTTTACAAAACATTGTTTCCCCTTACAAGAGTTTTAAATAACGACTAAATGAATCCTATCAAGGTTCTCCTAGCAGCCTTAAATTGAGCTTTTCGATCTTTCTTTCCATCTGGGTCTTCTCAAAGATGAGTCTGTCCACAATTATCTTCCATGGATTAGACTGAGGCTCATAAGGTTCCTCTAGTGCTTTCCTCTTCTTACAAGAGAGGATTTCTTTGTCTTTCAACTGGACTTGTCTCTGGAGCTCCGCATTTTCTTCGACGACTATTTGATACTTGTGCTTCCAAGCTTCTTCAGTTTGCTGTGCTTTGACCAAAGCAATCTTCAACTTTTCTTCTTCAGACATGAAGACCAACGGGCGTTCCTCTTTCAAGGCCATAGGCTCTTGCTCATGATAAAGCATCCTTAGCGTGATGGCTCTCTTTTGAACCCATTGGAGGTATGGTTCCAAAGAGACACAATTGAGTCTTCCAAGATCCTTCTTCCCTTTCTTTTGTAGATGCTTCCAAGCCTCTAGAACCTTCCCTTTTAATCCTTGACTATCTTCTCCCTCTTTGAAGAAAATATTTTCCACTTGAACACTATTGGGTTTGTCCTTTAGAGGGTATCCCAATTGTCGGCGGGCGAGTATTGGATTGTAGCTGATTCCTCCATTAATGTTGAGAAGAGGTACATTGCCAAAATCCCCGCAATTGTCAATAATCATTGTCCCATCATAGTCATGACTATACCAATTAATATCATTGTCCCATCATAGTCACGACTATACCAATAATCATTGTCCCATCATTGTCCCATAATAATCATTGTCCCATCATAGTCCCATCATTGTCCCATCATTGCCGCCGTACTCATTCTTGGGAGTCCTGCCGTGGACATATCATTACCATACACCTTCAGACGTTGAGTCGCCGTACTCAGTCTTGGGCGTCCCGCCGTGGACACATCATTTCCTGAACCTTAAGATGTTGAGTTGCTGTACTCATTCTTGGGCGTCTCTCCGTAGAC
Organism: Lathyrus sativus; assembly: GCA_963859935.3. Taxonomy (NCBI): domain Eukaryota; kingdom Viridiplantae; phylum Streptophyta; class Magnoliopsida; order Fabales; family Fabaceae; genus Lathyrus; species Lathyrus sativus. The sequence continues at coordinate 318,850,734 of OZ012740.1, read as the reverse complement.
AATTTTTTACCCTTTTCAAGTAAATGAAGAAACCGAATCATTTCAGGGAGCAGCAGACTTTGAAACGTAAAGAAGTTTATTAACCCTTTCTAAATGGATCATTTAGTTAAAGAAGAAGCTAAATCATATTCTGATCATGGAAGCTTACCCTTTGCCTTAGAGTATCATCCGGTCATGCCTGAACTTGTTGAGCCATACTCTCAGATATTCCCCAGTGGAGGCCGTCTCGCCAGTGCCTTCTTCATTGGGGATCTAGTTTCTAAAGTGTCAACTGGTCATGCCTAAACCTGTTGGTCCATCACTTTAGAATGTCAGCCGGTCATGCCTGAACCTGTTGAGCATTTACCTTATTGCTTATTTCCCCGTGGGAGACCGTCTCGTCGGCGCCTTCTTCGTTGAAGCCCTCATGGAAATTTATTTTCATCAGATAAACGACAATCTCTTTATTTGAAGAGCTTCCCCTTTTGGCATGTAAGTCCCTTTCAGCGATAAGTGGCAGTATCTCTCGAGAAGCTTATCAGGGCATTTCCCCTTGAAGTCTATTTTGGCATGCAGCAGGTGTTTACCCTGTATATTTTCTATCGATTCCTGAAGATCCTGTTTCCAGAAGCTAGGATGTTATTCTTTGCTCAATGCTCCAGCATTTTGTTTACTTGATCCTACCCTAGAGTGTCAACCGGTCATGCCTGGACCCGTTGAACAAGCTATTATAGTTTATTTTCCCCAGTGGAGGCCGTCTCGCCGGTGCCATCTCCATCAAAGAGCTCGTTTGATCTTTTTGCTCAAGAGTTCCCAGAAGCTTGGATGTTATTCTTTTGATCAATGCTCCAACAATCTGTGCACTTGGTTCTACCGCCGTGTGGATCCTGAGCCACCTCTTCATCCTAGGGTGTCAGTCGGTCGTGCCTGGACCTGTTGAGCAGTTACTCTCGGATTATCTTCCCCAGTGGAGGCCGTCTCGCCGGTACCATCTCCATTGAGGATCTATTTTTACTTCCTTTCTAAAGTGAACAACTAGTCATGCTTGAACTTTCTAGTCTACCACTTTAGATTCCCCAGTTCGGTGCAGTTTCCCCAGTGCGTCGTCTACCCCTATGTCATCGTTTCGCCTGCATCTTTGCATGTATCATTTCCATCATAGACATCATATTAGATTCATGGCATCGTCAGCATTGTCGTGTTGTCCGTAGCATTGCATATCACTGCATCTAAGGGCAAAATTTTCGGTTATCTATATTTAAATCCCTTTCACCATGACTTCTCGAGCCTTCGTCGCCCAAATCATCCCGTGAAGTCATTTAAATAGGGGCAACTATTGTACCCCAAATTTTACCCTTAGATTTGCTTGTTTCTCATATCATGTAGCCCAATCGTCCAGGCATAAACTAACTATTTTAACCATCTTATTTGTTTTATTTTGTGAAGCTAAGTTTGTTTCTTTAAGTCCAGGAAGTTATAAAGACTTTGTGTATTCCTTAGCTCCTACAAGTTATGTTGAAGCATCATGGAATCCCATACTCTCATCATTATGGAACATTAATCAGTACAAAGAAAATGTTCCTCAAGAGTTCTTAGAGGTTTCTCACCCCTTTGGTCGTAAGGCCTATCATCGAACACCAAATGGAATTTCACGACAGGTTTGATCTACAAATGAGTTCGTCTAATGGATGTGGTTAGGAGTCCAACTAATCAAGATGTATTCATGAATTTATTAAGAGGTTTACGAGTGACATACGGGAGATAACAAGCTCTTGAATATAAGGACTTTTGAAATAATGTTAATTTTGGCCGATGAATTATTGTGCATAGTTAGCTTGAGATTCAAGTAATGGAGGATTGTTCAAGATCATTATAGGCCACTTTCAAGTTACAAATTCATTCGAGCCCAAATGGTGAAGTTAAGATTTTGTTTCAAAACTATGGTTTAAGCATGAATTTTAGGGTTCGAAGACTATTCTTTTGTTTTGATCTAAAAATGTTCACATGGTGAGTTCAAGCATACAACTTCAATGAATTCCGCACTTCACCATACAGATCCATGAATTTCGTTTGGTTACTAAGTCTCTAACACCAAGATTTTAAAGAAATGTTGTAAACAAAGAGATATTCAAAGAATTACTTCATAAATTCAAATTGCACCCAAAATCCATGTGAACACAACTTATCACAACATTTGGCGTGTCGAATTACATCATGCAATGAAACATGTGGAATAAATTAAGCATGTTGAAGCGGTGAACATTTTAAGTTACAATTAAGAAGTTACATCAAGATGTTTGTCTATACATGACCACAACAAGAAGTATACTGCTTGGGATATAACATAAGCGCCGCTAGCCCAAGATGAGAGCCTATGGTTCGCTGTTTGAGGAATCGTGCCGGTAACGCCGGGTTTCGCAAGGCCACATCCCTCGCCTTCTTGATACAATGCCAAAAGCCGAAGTACACTGTTCTCATACTAAACGGGAAAAATATAACAGCCGGTGATGGTTATTTTCCAACCTTGCAGACGCGTTCGACGTACCCTCTCCTGAAGGATCGATCTATATCTACCACCTGCTTCCAACAAAAGAAGAGATATTCAGAAGGGTGTTATCGACGAACAGAAAAAGAAAAGAAAGATTGGTAAAATTAGCTTCCCAGAGCCCCATTGGTACAGCTTCGACCGAGTTCACTTTCACCTCCTAAGAAATACCTTTTGTCTGCATAAAACCACTGTCTTTGACTCTTCAGAGTCACTTGCAGACAACCACAACCATTTAAGATGGGAACGTTCCTCCACCTGCAAAATATACAGGAAATCTTATTTGTGTATACACTCATTTTCCAGAACAGGACCCCACAATAAGTACACATGGAAAAAGTCAACTTTAAGAAGACATTGACCTTACTTTTCAACTTGTGTATATTTTGTGTGTTATCGGAATTCCAACTCTTCCCTAGCCATAGTTGGGTGAACCAAAGACCAGCTGCAGCTTCAAAGCCAACATAATTAATACCCTACGAGATGTTCATTACTGCTAAGAGCTGCTATATGGAAGTAAGATGATTACGAGGTTGCGAAACCGTCTTCATTCGGAGCTCCTCCCAAACTCTATGGTGAAGTATCATGAAAAAGAAATGGAGGATTATTACTTCCCAGATAAGATGAATGCAACTTGACACAGTAAATAAATGTCAAAAACATGGCAAGACAAATTTCATACACAATTAAAGAGGCGTTAAAGAATTACCAAGAAACTCAAAAAAAAAGACCCCGTCAAATCTTTCATCATTGACATCTCCAAGCTTCCCTCTCGAGGATGAAAATGGATTCGGTCGCAGTGAAAAAGTCCAATCCGCCGTTACCACACCACAACAGAAGCAGCCCTCCAAATTGAACAAAATGGCTGCAATTTCAAAAAAAAGAAATAATTGAGTACCAAGGTTAGTCAAAATTACAGCAGGAGTAACCAAGGGAAATTAAAACAAAATCCATACTAATCCCTATTTATCATGGTAACCCGTCCGAGTCGGCTTTGTAGTTCCATTTGTTGTGCACACCATGAAGTTGCTTCGCAAAGTCGTCATACCACAATCAAACAGACCGTTCTCAAAAGATCACATTCGCTTGTAAGTCACACAGTATGATATAAAGAATACAACTCGCGATGGCCGTCCGAAGTAGAATTGCCGTTCATGCTTCTTGTAACCGTCGGTGCTGCTGTGCTGACAACTTTTGCTTATTAGTATAAAACTGTCCAAGAGCTATCACACGGAGTGATAACGATGATCACAAGTCCCCAACAGCTTCAAACACGGTCTGGTTCAAACGGAAGAGTTTTCACCTGCGTTCCAAGATACAAAGCCCATTAGTTGCGCCAAAAAAAATTTAATTGATAAAAACTGCTGTTTGAAATCAGAAGAATACTAACAGCATTTTTGAAACCAGTATTCTTGCGACGACTTATAATTTTCTGGACAGGAGACTTGAGGCCAAGGTCCTAAACCTGCAGAATTTTCACGACCATAACGTCGGAGATTGCCCAACTACCACCCAATAAGATCATTAGAAGGCTTGTGGTAATGATTCTGGAAGAAGTTGGTGTGGAAGCATACATCGTGAACTACAATTAAGTCAGGCTCCACTATGTTTCAGCCCCAATTGAAATATTAGGAACATCAGATGTTGTAGAATCAACAGTACAAACAACAATATCAGTCAAGGAAAGCAACAGCAGTTACACCAGTCAGCAAAACAACAGCTGCCTGCTCAGTTGCAAACACATCAAATGCAATAACTTCAGCAAATGAATGATGTAAATGACATGAGGTTGAAACAGGGAATTGGTGTTGAGCCAGGAGTTTTTCAACAACATATTACCTCAGGTCAAAACTCTGCTTATACCCATTAACAACCACACAAGCGGGCGTTTAAGATCCCAAAGCAATCCTACACCAAATCATAACATTAGTTACTTTCCAAATTTCTCTTTAAACACAATCAAACAAAATAAACTGAATATGGAAAGTTCATTTAATAAGGATCTATTCTTGAAGAACATGTTTTGGACAAATTTGATTTCACCCAAAAATGAGAACAGACACACTTTGAAAGGAGTTTAAAACGTGTCTCAAACATGTTCACCTCAAGATGGAAAGGTTATTACCATGATTAATTGTCTAATTTCTTCAGTTAACCCATTGAACCTATAAAAGAGAAGAAAGACATCGGTTATGAAGGGGGGACGAAATTCATAACAGAAATCCGCAAACCCTAAAAAAATCACAAAAAGAAGAATAAGGAAGTAACTTATCTTCGTAGATTGTCATCACCATTCGCATCAACACCGGAAAACCTCATCTCGCTGTTGAATCACCACGAAGACCCTCAAAACCTCATCGTTTTCACCACCAGCCACCACCGTCAAACCCGCGAAAAGCCCATTTGCAAACCGTGAGATTCTTGTTAACATTTGACACTTTATTATTTTGTTGGTTGTTTGATTTATGTAGGAATAGAAGATAAGAGCGTGAAAGAAGAGAAGACGAAACAGAGGCACGGTGAGGACGGGTGAGACAAAAATCGTAATGAAGAGGAAGAGGAATCACGTGAGAAGGCCGGGGTAGCGAAGCAAAAATCGCGGAGGGAGATAGAGAATGGGAGAAGAATAGAGAGAGAGAGAGAGAGAGAGAGAGAGAGAGAGAGAGAGAGAGAGAGAGAGAGAGAGAGAGAGAGAGAGAGAGAGAGAGAGAGAGAGAGAGAGAGAGAGAGAGAGAGAGAGAGAGAGAGAGAGAGAAGAATCTGAAGGAGGGGCGCCACGGACCATGATTTGGGAATTTAGGGTTCCAAACTGAAACCCCTCCCCTTCTTGCTCGTGGATGGCCGGACCGAGTTGGGTCCGGTGGGTTCATCACCACTGGCCCAACCCATTTACTTTTATGTCATTTATTTGTTTTTATTTATTTCATTTTGTAATCTTTAATATTATTAATAATAATAATACTAACCACTAACACTTACTAACTACTAACTAATTAATTTCTCAAAAAATAATTTTAAATAATTAATTAATTAGAAAAACGAATTTTAAGATAAAATAAAGAGAAATAATTAATTTTAAATTTTAGATTGACTTAGCTTTCTTTTTTATAACAATTTAACTTTAAATTAACCTTTTTTAAAATAAAAAAAATAAGATGCGTTTAGATTTTATTTTCAATCTCACCTTTTTTTAATAATATATTAGATAAATAAAAAAAATATATATTAGTTCTATCTCAATTGAAGTTTTTTCTTAGAATTATTAAAAATAAAAAATACAAGTAGGGATGTTTAACCTTTATCTAATTTTCTTATTTTGCTTTATTTATTAAAAATTAACAAATAATAATAATAATAATAATAATAACAAATTTCATTTAAAATTTAAAATTAGTTTAATAATCTATTTGACTTAGTTTATTTCAACCTTCTAGAGTTTTTTTAAGCTAATTAAGTTGTTAAAAAGAAATAAATAATTTTTTAATAAAAAGTCATTTAGTCTAATTTCCCTTTTCAATTTAATTCAATTAATAATAAAATAACTTTGTTAGTAATTCAAGTCTATTTTCTAAATCTTAATAAAGATCACCAAAATAAATAATGTTAAAATCAATTAGTATAGCATTTTTTCTTAATTTAATCATAATCCAAATTATTTTGATTACATAACTCACAAAAAATCTTAAAAATAAATAAACTCTTTTAATTTGCAAATTAACTTCTAAGCATATTTTCAACTTAGCCATAAAACTCTCAAAATATTTAATTTCTAACCTCTAAGTCAATTGAGTCAAAACAATCTATCCATATATCATTTTTATATCATTGCTATTATCCATTCTGCTTTACTTTATTGCTTTATCCCCTCCGAAGGAAAAGTTACAATATTTGACCGCCGAGTCAATACCCCACCTTCACTCCATCCTAGCCTTAGGATCCGAGTCGTCGCACTCACGCCTAAGCGTCCCGCCGTGGACATTCAAACCTTTATCCTAGCCTTAGGATTAGGAGTCGCCGTACCCCACATAAGTTTCCCGCCGTGGAATACTTATCTCACACCCTTTTTAATTCAACCTTAACGTAGATATAGGAGTCGTAGTACTCCAAAATAAGCGCCTTCCTATGAACGTTTATTTTCCCCCAGGAGCCTTGACCACAGTCAAGAAGTTCCTCATCTCCCTCTGTGAGCGGAACTACGAATACTCTGATTCCATCCCCTATCCAGGATACGTAGGCACAAGATGCGAGTCTTGGCGAGTATACTTAGGACTAACCCCTTAGGTTTTTCTCTTCACTCTTAACCCTTAGCATTACCCTTAAACAGATAATTAGCAATAAGCAAACATTTAAAACAAGAGGTTCCTGTAGAGTACTACAGAGGTTTAGGATGCTAATACCTTCCCTAAACTTAACCAACCCCCGAACTTTAGATCTCTCCCCGCGTCGTGTTTACAATGCAAAATAGGTTTTCCCCTTTCTTTAACCTTTCCTTCGGATAAATCAAAGACCGGTTGTAAATGAATTAAGATTCAAGTTAATCAATAGCTTGACATTAAAATTTCACCGCAACAGAAAATGGCGACTTCACTGGGGAGCATAACTAACGTTTTTGAGGGTTATCCCTAACTTGTTTTTTTTATGCTTGTTTTTGCTTATTATCTGCTTATGTATAGTTGTTGTACTTTGCTTGGGGTTTATATCATTGTTGTGAGATAAGTCCTACACCCGGATTTGAGTGCAATTATTATAGGATAGTGATGTGTTCGGCGAGGCTTATAGGGGGTGGAATCCCGACCATGCTGACTTGAAAATCACGCTCAATTGAGGCCCTCTCGAAAGTGGTACTGTTGAACGTGTTTTAATCGTGAAAACATACACTATATTCGATATTGGAGCCTATGATATTGAGGACCGTAGTTACCTTAACCCCACTTTGGCCTTTATTAGGATGTAGTGCGGGACTATGAGGGAGTATCCCCGAAAGAGTGCTACGCGATGCTACACTCAAACGAAGTTCTCTTGAGAATATTATTAACCACCAAGTAATTGGGAAGTTGATAATATCCGAAGGATGGGCTAATGACTTTGGGGAGCTTTTTAGAACCCTTGTTCTGCAGGTACAATTAACCCATAGTACTTATCTTTTGGGATGGGTAGACCTTGACTCCACTCATACTCCTCTAATCTAGGAACTTTGTGTGCTTTGTATGTTTGTGCATTGCATCCAGCATCATGTCATTCCTGGTTTCAAGGAATTCAATTTGTCCTTTGCAAATTCAAAAAAAATTCCTACATTTCAAAGTCTAAAACTTTTTTAAGATTTCCTCGAAAATATTTACAATTGATTGTTGAAATCCTTGAAACCGTTGCATCGCATTGCATCCCTATTTTTGCATTTGCATTTTCCTTCCGATTTCTCATCGTTGGTTCTCTTGCTTCCAGTTGTGTCACCATGAGTCCTCTGCATCAGTACAACACCAGAGCCCGAGCTTGGAAAAAGATGGCGGAAGAAAATCAAAAGCTTGATCGTGTCAGGAATGAACTTGAAGACCTTAAGGGAAGTGTTGGACAAATAATGGAGATGCTTCAGGCCATTAATGCAAGAATGGATGCTCCTCCTACTGTTGTTTCTGGGATTACTAGTAATATTGTGGGTCCTCAGCCAACTGTTGTTGTTGCAGACGTACCTTCCTATGGTCCTCCACCTGGTTTTGTACCGACTCCTCCCGCGGTTCCTATTTCTCAACCAGTTCAACAAGCTATTCCTCCAAAGTTCAAGACTCCGAGTTTCGACCGTTATGAAGGTGCTACTTGTCCGAAGAGTCACTCGGCCATATACTACCGTGAAATGGCTACTCATCAGCCTTATCAACATCAACCGAATTGTGTTCAACAACATTATCCTGTTCAATATGCTCAACAACCATATGGGGTTGCTGTAACACCCGCTTTCAACCAGCAAATGCCTGCTTATCAGCTTGTGCAACCGGCTCTTGTCTATCAGCCTCCGGTATATCAACAATCTCCTGGTTATCAGCCTGCACAAACTCCTGCCAACTATCAACGAGTGCCCAACGCTTCTGATTATCAACAACCAAAGAATCAGGCACCTCGTCAAAAGGGTCCGAACAAGAAGCAGTATAAACCTTGTCCTCCTATTCCAATGACTTTCACCGAGTTGTACCCTTCACTAGTGAAACAAGGTTTGATTACTACTAGAGCTTTGGGTCCACCTCCAAATCCGCTACCTGCCAACTACAACGCCGCTGCTCATTGTTTATTTCACGAGGGTGCGCCTGGCCATGATTTAGAAAGCTGTTATGCTCTCAAACACATCGCCAAGGAGTTAATGGAGAAAGATATCCTGTCCTTTGATGATCCTCCGCCGAATGTCAAGAATGACCCTTTACCAAGTCACAGGGCTGTCAAGGTTTCTCAGATCAGGACTCCTCGCAGGGTATTCTCGCTGCTAAGATCAAATCCTGCAAAGCCAGTTTTCAATATGTCTAAACTAGTTGTTGCTACAGTGAATCAGCCACAGCCGGTAATTACTCAGAAGCCTAGTCCATCTCACTTCAGTGATCCTAAGGCGATGACCATGACTGACAAAGAATCTGGGAAGATTATTCGAAAGGAAGGATTGAAGACTGTTGAGGGAGCTGTGACTAATATAGTTGGGGCAAGCAAGACGACTCATTCCAATGGGACTCTTCCAGAAGAAACCACTACTGTGCCAGACTTGGATATAGAGATCTAATAGGCGTGCCAGACAGTTCATTTGTTTATCTATATGTACTTTGTTTCTTTAATCATAAAGCATGTTTAACATGTACGAACTTGTTTGTTTTGAATAATTTATGCAATGCATATGTTTGTCTTGAAGAAATCCATTTGTTTCACTCATAAAAATTATCTTTCATAATTTATAATGCCAACGTTACCCGATCTCTTGCTTTGATAGAGAAATGGAAGGAGGATGATGAACCAAAAACGTCAAATCTCTTGTCATATGCTTTCGAGTGGAACCCTGCTGATGATGTAAGGCATTGTTTCAAATCCTAAACACCGGAGATATAAGGATGATAATCCCTCTTTAACCCCTTTGAGCCTTGAAGTAGGAGTCTTTCTTTCCAGATAAGAACCCTAATCTTAACCTGGGGCAGGGAGGGTAGTTTTAGTTAAACTGATCGAGCGCTCAGACTTTCAAAAAAAGAGCATACACTCGAGAACCCATCTATCCTCAACATATTAGGAGGTTGAAAGTCCGAAGACACCAATGATTATCCCTCAACTATCTAAAGAGTGGGGCAGTCACAAACCTTCAAAAGAGTCACACGACTTGTGCAGAAAATAATGAATGAGAAAGAGCCCGCTAAGTCAAAAACCTATAAAAGAGGCTTAGGCAAAACTGGGGCATCCCGCTGGACTCCAATGTCAATTTCAAAAGACCTTGTCCAGGAAAAAGTTAGGGAAGGCGAAAAGCAAAAAAAAAAACAACAAAGGATTACAATGAAAAATCCCAGTAAAAGACAAAGTCGTGTGATCAAACACCAGAAGAAAATAGGAGAGTGACTGCCATGTTCAAAGCCTTGAGGAATTCTCAACCATAGCGAGTTCGCTTGAGAGACGAGTGCTCGTATCCAGTTAACTAAATATAGGATTGGATAACATCACGAAGAATGGGTGGGTACAAATATACTTTGAGCCTTTATCCTTTATTTCTTAAAACCGTGAACCGAGCCACGATACAACCTTGAAAAGACCTAATTGAAGTAGGGTTTATCTTGAAAGCATACTCAATGAGAATGTTTCCTGACTCCTATGAGCTATGCTCAAATTTAATGTTGGCATTATAAATTAAAATTCATATCCTAACTAGTGATGCAGTCACAAGTTATCACGATATCTTTTTCGAAACAAAAAGAAAAACAACTTAAAGACAAATATGTATGTTGCATTAACAATTTCAGGATTAGCAGTCCATGCGTGTTGCCTGATTGTCTTAGAAATGTACATATAGACATCAACAATGGAATTTGAAGATTCTGCTAGACAGGGGCAGGAGGTTTCCAATTTGCTTACTGGTACAAGTCTGACTTTCCCAAGAGCTATGTTGTACCCCAAATTTTGACCCCTTAGATTCTCATTATCATTTTAGAAGCATGATCATGAATTATCTAACCCTAAATCAGTGCAAGTTCATTATTGTCAAGTTACAGATGAATCAGGGTTTTCGCACCGACAAATTCAAAACAACCAAGGAATGATCAACCAATGATTTGGGACAATTCAATCATGGAATGAAATCAAAGATAATATCAAAGTCAAATGAGAAGTCAATTTGAAGAAATCAGTTCAGAATCAAAGACAGTGCGGTCGGGAGGCCCCGATTAGGGTTTTTAACTAGTGAAAAGTCAACTGTGGTTTGACTTTGATGTTGGAAGGTTTTGTAATGGTGGGATTGAGGTCCATGAAGTTCATATAGATTATTAAAGAATATTCAAGAAGTATCAAAGTCTCAGGATGTCCAGAATGTCAACAGGCGACTCAATCGGCACCGATCGATCGTACGGTTGACCGAAAAGTCAACTCTTCAAATTTTGAGAATTGGAATCCAGGTTGTGAATCAAATTTGTTCCTTATGTCATAATGGACTTGCATATCAATTTTCATGATCATTGGATCAAGGATGAGAGAGTAATCGAAAAATCGGGAAATTAGGGTTTCAAAAGGGGCTAAACCCTAACTCCTTAACCACACACTCAATTGAGTTGATTCCAAGCTCATTGGAAAGCTCTTGACAAGTCCTACAAAAGTCCCATACTAGTCCACAACCATAAAATGCATACTTTTTGAGATAGAAGCAAAAACATTCCTAGAAGGGAAAATAACTTAGAATTTCTAAGTTATTTTCACTTTAAAAACTTGTGTGCAGCCAACTTTGAGGGGATTTTTCACCTAGTTCCAATTGGAGTTTTATTCCTTGACAAAAATGAATGTTTTAGAGCTATGTGAGGGCTTTCTAAATTGTACTAGAACATCTTAAGAGGAGTTATGAGCAGAAAGTTACATGGGTGCAAAGTTGGTGATTTCACACCTTAGTCCCACATTGATCAAAATTGCAAAATCATCTCTTCCATCCAATTGAGCCAATCTCAGCTTGTCAATCTCATTCTATCTGATATATGGAGCATGTGTAGCATGTTAGATCAGAAGTTATGCATAGAAGTATCACAAAATTAAAGATTGAAGTTTCATTGCCATAAAGTGAAAGTTGCCAAAATTGACTTTTCTAAGCATGAGGTGTAAAGGCCATTTCTGAACCAGCCACTCTACAAAGCTTCTAGCCTACATTTGCATCAGAAAACCATCAATTAACTTGCCCTTTGGGAGAAAGAATGGCCAAGGAATCCAACAAGTGGGATGGTGGATCAAAAATATCAAAGATTACTTCATGGTGAAGTTATGTCTCTAGCAAGCACCTCAATCTCTTTTCCTATAAAAGGAGGTCTCATTCACCTCATTCCACGCACAATCCATCTGAAAAAACCTACAAAGAAGCTCTGTCATTACAATTCCTTGACCTTGCTTCAAAATCTCAAAAACACCAAAGTTCATGAAAACTCCAAAATTGGTCATGAAGTGAAAATAGCCCAAATTCATTTCTATCCTTTCCAACACCTCAACCATCCTCCACAAAACTTCTAAATAACATATAGAAGGTGTGTAATCCATTAAACCACCAAGAAACCTCAAAAATCAAAAAGTCAAACCCCTACCTATCATACTTTGACCAAAAGCCACAAAAATCACCAAACTTAGTTCTAAGCCTTTCCTTGAGGTTTTGAACATCCACACACCTCATAAATACCATATCTCAACTATTCAAACACTCACCAACCATTAGAAACTCACTCCTTGTCTTTTGGCATTGAAAGTACATTGTTGCTTAAAATTGAAGAAAAGTTCAAAAGCAAAAAGTGAGGAAAGATATCTCTGGTTTTCTCAACTGATTTGGCTTGCTCAAAAGAGTCATCAAGAGGTATGTGACTGGTTTCTATTGATTTTTACACTAGTTTTCAAGAATTGGCATATTTGAGTATTATGTGTAAGTTTGAAATTTGAACATTATTGTTGCACCCCAAAATTTGACCAACATTTATTTACCCATCAAGTGTTTGAAGATTGATACCTTCATCAGAAAGTTCAGGAGGTCCTCAGAGGAATTGGTTGAAACCAGAGTTGTGTGCTTCATAGCTTGAGAGTTGTGGGTGCTCCTCAGATGATTCTGATACTTTGAGAATGAACTTGAAGCTTTGAGAAAGCCTATGAGATGTCTTGAAAGCCATCATGAAGCCCAGAGAAGTCATTGTGCAAGAGTTCAGAAGATTCAACCATGAATGGTAGAATTAGGGTTTTGACTGGGTCAGCCCTGGGATAACTGAAGATTTAGAGAAGGTTGAGACCTAATCCAAGGGCCATGAGATCATGGAATGATGTATGAAGATGGTATAAAGATGATTCCTAGACCAAATCATCATGATTGAGGAGTTTGAGAAGCTTTGAGTTAGGGTTTCCAGGGATTGTCAGTGAAAAAACCCTAGTTTGATCCCTATCTTCCAGGCAGTTTTAGCTCAAGATGTGATTGATATCCCATATTCCCCACAACATGAATGTTGTATAGCTTGTTCTTAGCTTTAATTTGAGTGGTAGAAGTCCTTGATAGGAGTTGCATAGCTTAAGTTATGGTTTTGACAAATTACAGGTCAGCTGAGGTGTGTGAATCTGGGTCCTTGAAAGTCACCCAACTTGCAGACAACTTTTGCCCTAGTAGGATGATTCCTATGATTTCTTGGTCAACATGAATGTTGAAGAGCATCTTCTTATATTTCTAGAGAGTACTAGAAGTCCTTGATAGGATTTGTAGAACTCAACTTATGGTTTGAACAAGACAGGGGTATTTTGGTCATTTGGTGATTATAGGTCATTTTAAGCAAAGACCATATCTCCTATTTCCAAGCCTCAAATGAAAAAACTCAAAACATCAAAGTTGTTCAAAATGGGATTTTAATCCTATAAAAGTGGTCATGAGTTATTGAAAAAGCTTGTAGCAAGGATTTTCATGATTGGGTAAAAATGACCTAAAAATGACTTATAAAGTAAATGAATCCAAGTTGGAAATTGGTTTGGGAGATCCACAAATCCTAAATGGGTCATCCAATATGTCATTTTGACTCCAAACACTATTTTAAAAACAATGGTTCAAGTAGAATTTTGATTTGAGGTCTTAAAATGGAGGTTGCTTTGTAATTTTCATTCTTGCATAATGAGGCAATTTGAGAAACTTGGCATAAGGCAAGATTTAACTTGTTTTTCCACACATTCCTTCTCAATATCTCTTGTAAGGAGATTTTAAAGCAAAATTGAATGTCTTAATGCATGAAAGGAGATAATACAATATGTCATTACAAGAGAAGCTTCATTACTTTCTAGATGATTCTCAAAGTTTCTAGATGGATCTAGACTATTCCATTGGTCTCTATATATTAGTTTGATCATAATGAAAAAAGGTTGGTGATGGTTAATAGTGAGTGGTGAGATTAGAGTGCAAGAAAGTGAAATTCCTCCATTTGCAAAATCATAACAAACTCTCTTTCTCTTCCATCTTCATTCTTTTCTTCTCCACAAACACACTCTTCTGATCATTGTGAGCATTTGCATACCAAAATTGAGGTGGATCCATGGAGTCTTGAAGGTGCAAGATTAAAGTTGCAAGAAAAGCAAATTGATATCTAACTCAAGGTTCAAGCAGTATACGCCAAAGTTTTTGCATACAGAACTCAAAGCATTCATCAAGGATCAATATTGGAGAGTAGCAAGCATTGAAGTGAGGTGCAAGTGCCACTGCCATCATCAATTTGCAGGTTTGCAAATTCACTCGAGTCTCTTTATTTATGCACTTTTAGGTCATGTGGTTAGGATAAGATCAATTAGCAACCATTAGGGATGAATTCTAGCAAGTTTAAGCATGTTCTATGGAGTTTGAGATTTTGACATGTTACTTTAAAGAGCAAGAGCAAGCCGTGTATGGGGTTTTAATGATCATGGTATATCATAGTGTGGTTAGGGCAACACGTAGAACACGTTCACATCACTAGATTGAAGCTCTATCGTGATTGATCTCAGAGAATTATGGTGAAACCCTAGCTTTCGTGTCCTCTATTTGGGATCTACAAAGAGTGTTAGCAAAAACTAAGACCAGGAATGGATTCCTTGTGATTAGTAGATCATTTTAGGGTTTTGAATTTCTCGTTTTCATCAAGTAATCGTGGAGAACGATCGGGTCGAAAGTTGTGCATGAATCCTGTTTTGGCTGAAACCCTAGGTTGAGTTGGAGAAGACGAATTCTTTGCCGTTGGATCGTCCTGGTTTGATTGACTTCTTCATCTAATCTAACGGCCACAATTTAATTCTGAAGCGGAGGGAAAGTCTAACACCAAAACGCAGCGTTTGGTTTAATGAGGAAGTTCTGGGCTTACTGAAACTTGTGATATCCACACCCCCTCGCCTGGCCCAATCAATTTTTGAACTGAAAAAGCATGCTATTTGCACCGTATTCATTTTATTTTTCTGATGAGTTTTTCTTTGATTTTCTGAGCGCATGGGCCTAACCTAGATTGCTACGCGCACCCCCATATGCTCAGCCCAACAGCAATTCAACTGGGCGCCCCTTCTAATGACACCCCCATCCCCTTTAATTCATTTTTTTCTTATTTTAATTTCTTTTAACTTTCTTGCATTTTATAAAATCCATATAAAATTCAAAAATGATTATTTTTCACTTCTTGTTTTTTTCACATGTTCATAAACCTGTCTAGAAAAATGTAAATAAATAAAATTCCATTTTATTTTTCTTTTAATATTTTTAGTATATTTTCCATGTAAATAGCTTTTTAATTGAATTTAGTTGATACTCAATTTTGTAGAATTTCTTTTAGGACTTTCCCTTAGGATTTTTGAGCCATTCTTTTTGGCATAGTTAGGTATTGAATCATAGTTCATATAGGATTTAATTCACAATTTGTAGATTAAAATTTGATTAGTTTGTTAAGCATAGCCTTAGTGTACTCAAAATTAGGGTTTTAGGTTGCATAAGTAGGTTTAAACAATTTTGTTTTGGGTTTTATAGGCCAAATCAGTGTATGGGGAATATATGGGTTAAGGGTAAGTATGTATAGAATCCCCTTGAATTTTACTAGAATATTATATAGTGTTTTAGCATTTTTAATTGATTTTTGAATGTATGGTTAGTATGTGTGTTGCTTAAAGGCATAGTTTGTATTGTTGTGCTTGCTTTTCTTCTCCCTTGAGTGTGTGAGCCTTGAAGATTGAGGTGAAGACCTTGTGGATCATCATTGAAGCTTTGAAGACCTTGCAGAGGAGCTTAGTTTTAGCTTTTGTTTGTTCTGTTTATAAGACCATAAGTACATAGGCAGAGCTTTAGATAGAATATTTCCATTCAATAAACAAGGAGTGTCTTGTTCACCTCCTTCCTTCTCTATGACATGAAGTCCCTTAAGGGTATTCACCTCTCTCCTTTGGAGGGATTAGTGACCTTGCCCTATGAGGTAGAGCTTTGAGAGAGCCTTTTCCTTTGATGTTAAGTCCTTAATGGCATCCTTTGGAAGTCAGTGAGCACTCTAACATCCTCCCCTCATCTTGTTGACTGAGTCTTGTTTGATGGAGCATTTGGGTTGTTGAAGATAGCAATGAAGGGTATTGAAGATTTGATTGAAGATCTAAAAGCCATTAAAGATAGAAGCTGAAGCTTTGAAGAGGATGATTTCTTGGAGATTGTTGAAGTCTGAATACTTTGTGAAGATCAAGTTGACACTTGGGCTAGAAGCTGAAGCTTTGAAGAAGAGGAGTCATTGAAGATGAGGATTTCATTGAAGATTGGTGAAGAGGATGAATCCCTGAAGACTGCTGGAGGAGCTGAGGCTTCTTTCTGTTTTCTTTTCTGTATTGTTTGTTTTGTTTGACTTGTCTGTTGCATCAGATTAAGTCCATCTAGAATAAGTAGAATCTAGGAGCATGATTGCATTAGAGGTTGAGTTACTCCCTCTGCTTGTATTGTTATTGTTTGGCTTTGCTTGCGGGTATTCGGTAGAGCCCAGCTCCCTTGCCCATGTGTTTATTTTGCTTGATAGCATGTTTTCATTTTATCTGTATGATTGCAGTTTACTGTTTATTGCTTGATAGCATGTTGTTTATTTTTCAGTATGATTACTGTTATCCATTCTGGCTTGAGGTTGAGATGAGCTTGTGGAGGCTGAAGCCCCACACACATTTCCTCCCTCACTTGCATTGCATGCATTTTACTGTCAAGCTGATGCTTTGTCTGTTTTGGTGCACCATTGACATGATCCCTTAGGACTCTCATTTCCTTTGATGAGGATTTGATGATAGACTTTTAGGTTGAAACCTATGCATGACAACTTCTAGGAGTTCCCTATTCAATCCTCAACCATAGGATGAATCCATGGCATGATAACAGTAGGACTTGATAGTCTCCCTCCTAGTTGGGCCTGTTCTCTTCTCATCTCAAAATAGTTTAAGATACAGTAATCATGAATGATTTCTTTCGTACGTTACGAGCCTTAAGCTATCTGAGAAAGGGTTGTGGGAGAGTTTTTTTTCCATAGTCTGGATGTTTAGTATGGTACCCTTTGGGTGACATGCGACGCATTCACTCTCAGGTCATAGTCTCTAGTGCGGTTGAAATCGCAAACACAATAAAAAAAACACTTCTTTCAGGAGATAACCCGTAGTTTCCCGAACTACGTGAGCTCTGATCTCTCATGCCTGTTGAGAGTACGTAGGCACAAGATGGCGAAGTCTTGGCGAGCTACCTTCCCCCATAACCCTTCGTAGGCCGAACTACGTTGACTCTGATTTCTCATTCTCTGATGAGAATACGTAGGCATAAAGTGCGACGCTTTGCCGAGTCATTTTTCCTTTTCTTTTTCAGCCAGCCTTGATAGGTAGATAGATTATAACCAACCCGTCCAAGTAAACACAAGCGAGGATCCCGTCGAGTACGACGGACGTGAGGGGTGCTGATACCTTCCCCTTGCGTAACCGACTCCCGAACCCAGACAATGGTTGCGATGACCTTGTCTTACCCTTATTCGTCAGGTTTTTCCGATCGTTTCCTTTCCCGCTCTGAGGGATAAATAACGAAAGGTGGCGACTCTTCTGTCATGCCGGCACCTTATTTTCGCGCAAGCGACAGCTGGCGACTTTGCTGGGGACTCCAACGGTTCCCTGCGAGTCAATCCTACCGTTTGTGTGTTTACTTGTTGGGTTGCGTTTATTTATCGCATTTTTACTTCTCGCACTTTATTTACCGCATTTTATTTTTCAGTATAATATGATTATTTGTGCTGTTGTGGGATGGGAGTTCTGATGAGTGAGAAGCCAGACCCAGGCTTGAGTGCACTATAGACTTAGAGTGGAAATTAGTGGGCGCGTGCTTGCTTTGCAGGCACTAGTGTCTCATGAAATCCACGCTCAGACGAGGTTCATCCGGTTGGCTTCACTTTCAACCTTTTGGGTTGAGACGGTTGCTGGTTTGGTGGATTGTCGACTCTGGGGACCGATCATTTGTGATTCAGCTAAGTGAGGCCTCTTCAAGACTTGATGATGCCACTCCTTCTGGGAATCGTATCATCAGTTTTGAAAGTCTGTGACGCTGATGAACGCATAGGATGTCGTACCTTGAGTCAGTTTAGGTCGATACCTGTGAGCGGGCTGGGTTTATTGCAGGAAACTTAGACCTTCAAACTACCTGGTTTTCTTGACAGTGAATCAGTTATGTTGGTATCAGGGTTCTCAGTTGCAGACTCGTCGGTTCTTGATAGAGCAGGTTTTGATCAGAGGATCTTATCATCGGATGTATGTCTGTTCTTGATAGAGCAGGTTTTGATCAGAGTATTATCATCAGTGGTTTGTTCTGGATGGAGCAGATTTTGAGTGAGGTCTGAAGATCTCATCAGCAGATGTTATTTGTTCTTGATAGGGCAGATTTTGAGTGGGGTCTGAAGATCTCATCAGCAGTTGTGTGTTTGTTCTTGATAGGGCAGATTTTTGATTTGGGGTCTGAAGACTTCATCAACAGATGTTTCTCGATCATGCATCCGAGGTCCTTATTATCAGGCGTTTGTTCTTGACGAAGCAGAATTTTGATCTTGGTCCTATCAGATGGTTATTCTCAGCAGATCAGATTAGTGGTCTTACACCGGGGTTTTCTTCTCATCAGTGATTGTTGATACAGAATATCCACAGCAGCTACCCGGATATATTATTGCATGCCTGCATTTTGCATTAGTTTGCATGTTCATTGGCATTCCATTAACGTGTGTCTGTGTTGCAGGTACCGTTTCCCCGATCCAGGATTTCTCGCATCCTACTGTTATTATGGCCTCTCTCAGGAAGACTGTTGCGTACAAGTTCCCGACCCCTGATGTGTCGAAGTTGACTGGGTTGATAACTCTGGCAGGTGACTCTGTGAAGGGTAGGTTCAGGAAGTCTTATGGCAGGTTGCTCAGTCTGGTTTGCAAACCTTCTACGTCCGAGTTGAATGGGTTACATGCTCTCCTGCAGTTCTATGACCCTCCTCTGAGGTGTTTTACTTTCCGGGACTTCGTTCTCGCGCCGACATTGGAAGAGTATGCTGATATGCTGGGTGTGCCTATCAAAGGGTAGATGCCTTTCGTCCACATGGATGCTGAGCCTGATCTGGCTGGTTTAGCTTCCTCACTCCATTTGAGCGCCTCTGAGTTAGTAGTGACGAGTTGGAACAAGGTTCCTGGATTCTCCCTGCAGTTTCTGATAGCTAAGGCTCAGCAGTGTGCTAAGGACAAATGTTGGGACGCATTCAATGCCATCCTCTCTTTATGCATATATGGCATCATCCTGTTCCCCAACATGCCTGATTTCGTAGACTTTGATGCATTTCACATCTTCGCCTCAGGGAATCCAGTCCCTACTCTGATCGGAGACGTCTACCACTCAGTGCATTACAAGAATGAGAACCGGAGAGGGAAGAATGTCTCATGCTGCGTACCGTTGCTGTACAAATGGTTTGATAGTCATTTGCCCAAGAGGGGTTCCTTTGCCTTATCTGCAGCCACAGCTGAGTGGCCTGAGCGTCTGATGAGCTTGTCGGCAGAAGATATTGATTGGTTCGTTGACAGAGACAGGTTAGGCACCGAGGTGATCTTCAGTTGTAGTGGGTTTCCTAATGTACCTCTGATAGGTAGGAAGGGTTGCATCAACTACAATCCGTCATTGCTAGTTCGTCAGTTCGCATATGCTTTGAGGACTCCACCGAAGGAGGAAGAGGTACAGGAATCTCTGTACCTCACGGGTACTCTAGAGGGGGATTTGTTGTCCAAGCTTCAGCGTGCGTGGAACAGTATCAGCAAGAGGGGAAAGCCTTTGTTGGGAAAGAGCAACAGCCAAGCCTACCCTCCTTATTCAGCTTGGATCAGAGCCAGAGCCAACGCTATAGGGATGCCATTTCCTCATGTCAGACCAGAGAGTCCTCCACCAGTCGAAGAGCCTACCACTGTGTCCGTTCATCAGCACAACCAGGTACTAGCCGAGCGGGATGAACTGAAGCGAGCGAATGCAGAGTTAGAGAAGGAGTTAGCTCAGCTTTGAAGTGAAAGGAACGAAGCCGTGCATGCTCTCAAAAAGCAAACAGAGTCGGTGAGCCAACTGGGTGCAGACTTGGCAAAGCAGAGTCCTGATCGAGAACGCTTGGGTCAAGACTTCAGGGCTGCTAATGATGTACTAGCTACGAAGAAGCAGCGTCTGGAGGAGGCATATCGGAGGATATCTAAGTTCGACCAGCATTGGAAGACCTCCATGGCCACCAGGAAGGAGCGAGAGGACAAGCTGATGTTGCAGATCTCTAAGCTGGAAGCCGAAGTCAAGGACAATGAGCGGAGGTTTGATGAAGAGACCGCCCACAGATACGCCGCTGAAGCTCGACTCAACAAAGCTCTTGCTAACCTGAAGGAGCATAAGCTGATGTTTGAGTCTAAGAAGCGGAAACTGGAGGATTGCTTTGGCGAAGGAGCCTGGGAGAGTTCAGTTCAGGGGCTTCAGCATACCATCATGCGGAGGGAACTACTCGTCGAGGGGTTGCTCACTTTGCCAGATCATCCAGAGACGAAGGAGTTATTAGCAGAGTATCGCGCCCGTGGCCGTACTTGACTAATTGTATTCCTGTTGTTTTGATCTTTGATGTATGCTGACCATCACCAGACTTGTTGGCTGAGGTCATGCTGTTGATTTGTTTTGTACTCGCTGATACTGTGTACTGCCTTGACAGGCCTTTCCATATATATATGAGATTGATGTTTCCATGATTGGGCTCAGATTTCTTCGTCTTCTTATTATTATCAGCACTGGCACTAAGGCACTAGGATCGGGGGAAATCTCCCACGCACACAGACACACGCATGCATCTGCATGAAGCATATTTGCATAGCGTACATTTTATTGCTTTTCCTAACCTTTAATGTTGACAGGTTTAACAGGTTCGCAGGTTCTGAGCTGTCTCCGGTCTCCAGGATTGATCAAAGACTCATCCACCGCTACTCAACTCGCGCTAATCAGACAAGGATCATAGACCAGGTGCAGTCAGATGTTCAAGAGCTCCGTGAACGGATGGATCGTTTTATGGAATTGATGCAAGTGGTCGCTAATGGTCAGGACCAGCTTCATACTTTGGTTCAACCTCTGATCTCCAGGGTTGATAGTAATGGCATACTTCATGGAGGGGCTGTGCCTACTCCTCCTCCAGTGGATGCTCCACAGAATGTTGTTCCTGTTGCCGGGGGCAACGGCAGTGCTAACGGCAACCTGATGACTAATATCGGACTCAATGCGGCAGGCGTCGGCAATGGTAGTCTGGGAGCCAATGTTAACATAGGGCCGGTCAACGGCAATGCTGGTGTCGGAAATTTGTTGGTGCCTCAACCGTGGCTGGAGGACCATCAGGATGACGTATTCTCTCAGAGAGGTGTAGAAGCAGAGTTGAATGCTGAGGCTCGACTCAGGTTCAAAGCGCTGGAAGACAAAATGAGAGACATTGAAAATCAGAATACATTGGGCGTTGATATGTCCAAGCTCGGGTTGATTGCTGATTTCAAGGTACCTCATAAGTTCAAGGTGCCTGTCTTTGAGAAGTATAAGGGTACTACTTGCCCTCGGGTCCATCTTCGATCTTATTATAGAAAGATGTCCTCCTATTCTGACGATGAGAAGTTGTTGATGCACTTCTTCCAAGATAGTCTTTTTGGTCCATCACTCGAATGGTATATGGGCCTGGAGCCCGCTACAGTGCGCACGTGGAAAGATCTCGCAGAAGCATTCGTCCTCCACTATCAATACAATAGCGACTTGGCTCCCAACCGAGTTCAGCTCCAGAATCTCTCACAGCGGAACAATGAAAGCTTTAAAGAGTACGCCCAGCGGTGGCGTGAATTGGCTGCTCGGGTTCAACCGCCGATGGTTGAGCGTGAGCTAGTGCAAATGTTCGTGGCTACCCTTCCTGGAATCTACTATGAAAAGCTGGTCAGTGGCATGTCCGGGACATTCTCGGCCCTCATCACTATGGGCGAGCATGTTGAGAACGGTATAAAGATTGGAAAAATTCAAGGCGAATCATCCTCAGCTGAAGGAGGTAGTAAGAAACCCTACGCTGGCAAGCGTCGAGAAGGAGATGCCAGTGCTGTCACTAATGCTCGGAGAAAGGGCAAGGGCCCTCAGCAGCAGATTGCTAGCATAAATATCCCAGCTGCTCCGCCGCCGCCGCAGCAGCAGCAGCCTCAGCAACAGAATCAGCAGGGGTATAGGAAATATCAGAATCGGGCTCCTTTGGCAAGCCGTCATTTTGAAGCTCCACCTATGTCGTATGCGCAGCTTCTGCAAACTTTGCTGCAGCTTCAGTTAGTTCAAAAGAGGACGTTGGCTCCCTTAACAGGGGCACCACCACCGGGGTATGATGCAAATGCTACTTGTGATTTCCATACTGGGGCACCAGGCCACACGATTGAGAATTGCAAAGCTTTTAAGCACAAAGTGCAGGACTTGGTGGACGCCAAGGTTATCAACTTTTCTGATAGTGTGCTCAACGTCACAAAAAACCCTATGCCTCATCATAGAGGAGGCGGAGTGAATGCCATTATCACTGAGGAGAGCGCAGACTTGTTGACTGATGTCAAAGACTTGAAGACGCCGCTTAGTTTTGTCAAGGCTAAGTTGCTGAAGAAGGGCTTCTTTCCTGGATGCGGAGAGTTATGTATGGCTTGTGCTACACATCCTGATGGGTGTGAGCAGCTGGTAGAAGGTATCCAAAGTCTGATGTCTGAGGGTATTTTGCAGTTCAGCCGGAGCGTTGAGAGTGTATCAGGGGAGGTCATGCTGAAGCAGGCAGATGAAGTCGCTACCATCACTATTCCTCGTCACCCTATTACTATTTCTGCGCCCCGACCGCCTACAATCACTATTATCAGGGCCGGGCCAATCCCATTCGAAAGCACTAACGCTGTCCCATGGCATTATGGCGCCGAAGTCTATTGCAATGGTCAGAAGTTAGAGCTGGAGCCGTACGGATCGACTGTGCAGAATCTTGCCGGAGTCAGTGGTATCACTCGAAGCGGAAGAGTGTTTGCGCCGACAGAGGTTGCGGCAGAGAAAGTGGTCAGGGCTGACGCTGCGGAAAAGGGTAAAAGCAGAGCCGTCGAAGAGGTCCCTTCTGGGGCAGAAAAGGACTTGCTAGTTAAAGATGCTGAAGAGTTCATGCGGTTAATCAAGAAGAGCGACTACAAGATTGTAGATCATCTTCACCAGACTCCGTCAAAGATCTCTATTCTCAACTTGTTGCTGTGTTCTGAAGCGCACCGCAACGCGTTGCTGAAGGTATTGAACGCTGCCTACGTGCCGCAGGAGATATCAGTAAATCAGCTAGAAGAGGTGGTAGCCCATGTCAATGCTGGTAATGGGCTGGGATTCACAGATTTAGAGCTGACGCCTAAAGGGAGAGATCACAACAACGCCTTGCACGTCTCGATAGAGTGCAGAGGCACAATCATGTCGCATGTCCTGGTGGATACGGGTTCGTCGCTTAATGTGCTTCCGAAGAAGGCTCTAATAAAGTTAGACACTCGTGGATTACTTTGCACGCCCAGTGATCTGGTGGTGAAAGCCTTTGATGGAACTAAGCGCCACGTTTTCGGAGAGTTGACCCTGCCGATTCAGGTTGGTCCGGAGACGTTCGATACGGTTTTTTATATCATGGATATCATGCCCGCCTACAGTTGCCTCTTAGGTTGGCCATGGATCCATGCTGCTGGTGCCGTGACGTCCACGCTGCATCAGAAGCTCAAATATGCTGTCGGGGGAAGCATAGTAACCGTCTGTGGTGAGGAGGACATTATGGTGAGCCACTTGTCATCCTTTAAGTATGTTGAAATGGACGGCGAAATCCATGAAACGCTCTGCCAAGCATTTGAAGCCGTCAAGGTGAAAGAGGTAGCTCCTATCGTCACAGAGAAGCAAGGGATGAATCTCTCCTCATTCAAAGAAGCTCGGGCCGTCGTCGAAGCCGGTTCCACTCCAGGCTGGGGGCATGTGTTGGAGGTACCGATCAAGCAGGATAAGTTTGGATTGGGGTATTCTCCTGAAGCTGAAGCTTCATCTTCTTTGTCTTCGTCTCGTAGGAAGGGGCCGATCCTATTCACCAAGGGCGGAGTGATTTTTGAAAGCATCAACGCAGCGTCTGAGGACAGCGGGGATAGCGATTGTGATCTTGACGCCTGGATTCAGCCAAGCAAGCCGGGCGAGCGCCTCAACAACTGGACCATCAAGGAGATTATCCAGCTGACAAGTGAAGAGTAATGATTTGCTTTTTACAATCTTTGTACAACCCTATGTCCTGCCCGGGGCATAGTGGTTTTATTGTCAGGGCCTTGTTGGATTATGTACATGCATTTTGTTAATAAATAAAAGGCGTTTTCTTCGTACTCAAATATTGTGCTCTCTGTTATTCCTGTTTTATGTTTATTTCGAAAAAACAATAAAATGGCAGCGAGGTTTGTGCTAACCTGCATATTCTTGCTTTAAACTTAACCCTTGTTATTGCAGGATCCACATAACAGACGACATCGACTCTGGACCCTCTACGGCTCACTACGACTTCGATTGCCCGATATATCAAGCCGAGGATGAGATTGATGAAGACGAAGACCTTCCGGAAGAGTTGGCCCGCTTGTTGAGACAAGAGGAAAAGGTTATTCTGCCTCACGAGGAGGATATTGAGATCATAAATCTGGGTTCTGAAGAGCTCGTCAGAAATGTCAGAGTAGGGGCTGCACTGCAGAATGATGTCAAGCATAGACTGGTCGAGATGCTTCGAGAGTACAGTGACGTCTTTGCTTGGTCATACGAAGATATGCCCGGACTCGACACTGACATCGTGGTTCATCGCTTGTCGTTGCGAGAAGATTGCCCTCCAGTCAAGCAGAAGCTTAGGAGGACGAGACCAGACATGGCTGTAAAAATCAAAGAAGAAGTCCAGAAGCAGTTGGACGCAGGGTTTCTAGCCGTTACCACTTACCCTCCGTGGGTCGCCAACATAGTGCCTGTACCGAAGAAGGACGGTAAGGTACGCATGTGCGTCGATTATCGGGATTTGAATAGGGCGAGCCCTAAGGATGACTTCCCGTTGCCTCATATCGATGTGTTGGTCGACAACACAGCCCAGTACTCCGTGTTTTCGTTCATGGATGGCTTCTCCGGCTACAATCAGATTAAGATGGCACCGGAGGACATGGAGAAAACGATGTTTATCACCCCCTGGGGAACATTCTGCTATAAGGTAATTCCCTTCGGTCTGAAGAATGCAGGGGCCACTTACCAGCGAGCAATGGTAACTTTGTTTCATGATATGATTCATCATGAGATAGAGGTCTATGTTGATGACATGATTGCAAAGTCCCAAACAGAGGAAGAGCATCTGGTCAACTTATTGAAGCTTTTTGAAAGGCTTAGGAAATTCAGGCTGAGGCTGAATCCTAACAAGTGCACTTTCGGAGTGCGGTCCGGAAAGTTATTGGGGTTTATCGTTAGTGAACGAGGTATCGAAGTTGATCCTGCGAAAATAAAAGCTATTCAAGAAATGCCAGCGCCGAAAACAGAAAAAGAAGTTCGTGGTTTCTTGGGCCGAATAAACTACATTGCAAGGTTTATTTCTCAGCTTACGGCCACTTGTGAACCGATGTTCAAGCTGTTGAAGAAAGATCAGGCGATTACCTGGAATGAAGATTGCCAGAAGGCATTCGACAAAATAAAGCAGTATCTTCAAGAACCTCCAATCTTGATACCCCCAGTGGCTGGACGGCCATTGATCATGTACTTGACGGTTCTGGAGAATAGTATGGGGTGTGTTCTCGGTCAGCACGACGAGACGGGCAGAAAAGAGCATGCCATTTATTATTTGAGTAAAAAGTTCACTGAGTGTGAGTCTCGATACTCGATGCTGGAGAAGACGTGTTATGCACTAGCTTGGGCTGCCAAACGTCTACGACAGTATATGCTCAATCACACCACTATGCTAATTTCGAAGATGGATCCGATCAAGTACGTCTTCGAGAAGCAGGCTCTTTCGGGCAGGATTGCCAGATGGCAAATGGTGTTAACAGAATATGATATTTAGTATGTCTCCCAGAAAGCCATTAAGGGAAGCGTATTGTCTGATTACCTTGCCGAACAGCCAATCGAAGACTACCAGCCGATGAAATTTGAATTCCCTGACGAGGATATTATGTTTCTCAAAGCGAAGGATTGCGATGAGCCGTTGCCTGATGAGGGGCCAGATAGGAAGTCTCAGTGGAAGTTGATATTCGATGGAGCGGTTAATTCCTATGGAAGTGGTATCGGGGCTATCATCACGACTCCTCACGGATCCCACATTCCGTTTACTGCGAGACTGACGTTTCCAGTTACCAACAATGAAGCGGAGTATGAAGCATGTATTATGGGTCTAGAAGAGGCAATTGATTTGAGAATCAAGAATCTAGACGTATATGGTGACTCAGCGCTCGTAATCAATCAGATTAAAGGGGAGTGGGAAACTCGTCAAGCGAATTTGGTGCCGTACATGAATTATGCCAGGAGGCTGCTTCCGTTCTTCGATTGAGTGGAACTTCATCATGTACCCAGGGCTGAAAATCAGATGGCTGATGCCTTAGCCACGTTGGCTTCAATGTATAAGGTCAATTTTTGGAATGAGGCTCCAAGAATTGTGCTTTCGCGTCTTGACATACCGGCATTTGTCTTTGCAATCGAGGATGCCGCCGACGGCAAGCCATGGTTCCACGACATCCAGACCTTCCTTATGACTAAGGAGTATCCTGCGGGTGCGTCAACCCAGGATAAAAAGACTCTGAGGAGGCTATCTGGAAACTTTTATCTCAATCCTGATGGAGTGCTGTATAAGAGAAACCACGATCTCGTGCTGCTCAGATGTGTAGATGAGAAAGAGGCGAGTATGCTCATGGAAGAAGTCCATGAAGGCACATTTGGTACGCACGCCGGCGGGCATGCCATGACGAGAAAGATCCTGAGAGCAGGGTATTACTGGCTGACTATGGAGTCGGATTGCTTCAGATTCGCGAAGAAATGTCATAAATGCCAGATTTATGCTGATAAAGTTCATGTGCCGCCGTGCCCATTGAATGTCATGTCCTCCCCTTGGTCGTTCTCCATGTGGGGCATAAACATGATAGGCAAGATCGAGCCCACTGCATCCAATGGTCATCGTTTCATTCTGGTAGCCATCGACTACTTCACCAAATGGGTGGAGGCAGCCTCGTACGCTAATGTGACCAAGCAGGTGGTAGCTAAATTCATAAAGAGGGACATCATCTGTCGCTATGGAATTCCCGAGCGGATCATTACTGATAATGGTTCGAATTTGAATAACAAGATGATGAAGGAGCTGTGCCAGAGCTTCAAGATTAAACACCACAACTCATCTCCTTACCGGCCGAAGATGAATGGCGCTATTGAAGCGGCCAACAAGAACATAAAGAAGATTGTTCAGAAGATGGTTGTGACATACAAAGATTGGCACGAGATGCTGCCGTTTGCCTTGCACGGTTATCGTACGACGGTGCGTACGTCGACCGGGGCAACTCCTTTCTCCTTGGTGTACGGTATGGAAGCTGTCCTACCGTTAGAAGTGGAGATCCCTTCTTTGCGAGTTTTGGTTGATGTGAAACTCGACGAGGCAGAATGGATTACGAATCGTTTGAACCAACTCAGCCTGATGGACGAGAAGAGGTTAGCATCGATTGCATTTGGTCGCCTATACCAAAGCCGAATGAAGAAAGCTTATGATAAGAAGGTGCGCCCTAGAAGCTTTCAGACGGGTGATCTCGTCCTGAAGAAGATTCTTCCGCCACACTCTGATCGCCGGGGCAAGTGGACTCCTAATTACGAAGGACCGTATGTCGTCAGCAAGGTCTTCTCCGGAGGAGCGTTGTTGTTATCCACGATGGATGGTGAAGATTTTGCATCCCCGGTGAACGCGGACGCAGTTAAAAAATACTTTGCTTGAAAGAGACCCGCTGGACAAAAAAGAAAGAGTCCAGGCAAAAAAAGGGGCATCCCGGCGAACCAAAAACAGAATAAAAGGTTCGGGCAAAAAATTAGGGATATATTGAAAAAATGTACACCCGCGAAGTCGAAAACCTACACTGGGCGGCTTCAGCAAAAAAGGGTATCCCGGTGAACTGAAAACCCGTAAAAGGCGGTTCACGCAAAAGTTAGGGATTTGAATAAGCAAATGACTGCGTTCCGCGTGTGGACTTTCATTGTTTAGTGGTTTGGAGGACCTGAGGGCCGTTTATCTGAATCAATCTCTTCCGAAGCTGAAGCGTCGGAGAAGTATCGAAGTCGAGTGGGTCTTAGAGGGATCAACTCATGGTGTTCGTCTACGCCTCGTTGCCGACATTTGTATATACTGATGTATATTTATGTTTTATGTTTGCGCAGCTTCCTCATTCCAGGAGCTTGCCTCTGTTGTAAAAAATTTTTGCCCATTCAGGGGTTCATCATCAATAAAATGCATATTATTCAGCAATTCTGCTTGCCTGTTTAGCATTTATCTGTTTTGTTTGCGAATGAAAACGCCGATGTTTTTGATAAAATGCGCATACATAAACTTACGGGCCTAGGCCCATTGATTGTTGAAACAATTAATTACCTGAATATTGTCACGAGATAATAACCTTGATAGCCCCTTTGAGGAGGGTATTTTGTCTGTTTGTTTGTGTTGTTGCAGGTGTAGCGCCTTCCAGAGGATGTGTCGTGCGCATCCCCGAAGCAGGGCGAGTCCCCCTTCTCCAGCAGTGTTCAGTGGTCTCTCCTCCGCAGAACCTGAACGCAGAATAGTGAGCATTGATATGTCTCCTCAGGCAGAGATGATTCTCTTCCCCAAGCAGACGCATCCTGAAGGAACGTCATCTTCTCAGCTGAGTCGCGCGCCGAAGCTCGTATGTCCCCCAGCACCGGGTCACAAGTGCGGATTTCATAGAAATGTTCGGGTACCGAAGCTCGTGTTTTCCCCAGTAAAGCCGCCGCAGCAGGTGTTTCCTCAGCACCGGGTCACAAGTGCAGATCTCGTAGGAAGCTGTTCGTACATCGAAGTATGCGGTAACTGATGGTGCCAGACTGAAGCCTCCAGCGGAATTGAGATTCCCCACCAGAGCCGTATTCTCTCCCGAAGTAGAATGACTTCTCCTTCCCCAGTAGAGTGTTGGAACAGCTGATGTTGTATTCCTCGGCAGAGTTGTACTCTCCCCCCGAAGTCAGATGATTCTTTCTTCCCCAGCGAAATCGAAACTCCTCATCAGAGTCGTACTCTCCCGTTGAAGTAGAATGATTTCTCTCTCCCCGGCTGAGTTCGCAAAACCCCCAGGAGAGCCGAATCCTAGAAAGCAGTTGGGACCATGAGTGGATTTTCCCTAGTAAAGCATTGGACAGCTGATGCTGTATTTCCCCAGAGTCGCACTCTCTCCAACGAAGCAGAATGACTTCTCCTTCCTCAGCCGAGTATGCAGATGTCCAAGAGAGCCGAGTCCTTGGAAGTTGATCAGACCATGTTTAGTTGTTTCCCCAGTGGAGTGTCGAGCAGCTGAAGTTGTTTCCCCACAGAGTGGTCATCCCCAGAAAAGTAGCCGAGAAGGCCCCGCAGTTTATTCCCGCGATTGACGTCGCGTTTCTCCAGCAAGTCCAGGTTCTCGTAGAGCTTCGTCCCCCTGCAGTAATCAACTGAAGTTGTTTCCCCTGCAGCAGCCAATAGAAGATCAATTCCCCAAGCGGAGTCCAATTGATATTGGCGTGCAGTTTTCCTCCTCAGCGGGATGATTCCCCTATCTGAGTAGTTCTTTCTCCTTGACAGGAGGATCTCCCCTCGGCATTTATTTTGCTAATGGGATCGCATCATATTGCATGATTGCATGGCATTTAGCATAAACGCATAGCATTCCCACCGTGTGGGGCATGGCGCCGAAGTATATGCATCATACGCATGATCTAGGTTATTATCATTCTTGTTTTACAGGTGTTCGGCCAAAGGATCAGTTGCTCAGGATGATTCCTAACATTCTCCCCAATGGGGTCGCTTTCCTAAGATGATTCTTAAGACCCCGGTGTAATCCCCACAGTCGCTCGCTCAAGATGATTTTTGAGATCCCCAGCGAAGTCTTCGGTTCGAGACGATTCTTGAATTTCTCAGCAGGGCCGTTTGTTTAAGATGATTCTTAAGACTTCAGCGCAGTTTCCCGAGTTGTTTGCTTAGGATGATTCTTGAGCTCCCCAGTAGCGTCCCCAGCAAAAGTTGCCCAGGAAGAGTCCTAGAATCCCTAGCAGAATAAAGCCTCCAGAATGGTTATCGGTTCAGGATGATTCTTGAAGGTGCCCGACGGAGTTGTTTGTTCAAGATGATTCTTGAAGTCCTTAGCAGCGTGATATGTTTGCTCCAACAGTGATGTCTAATCTGAAGATTGACTTCGTAAACGCCTGAAGGCAATATCAGAAGGTTCCTGTGGATTCAGATTTCCTGGTTGATGAATCAACATTTGTCTGAAGACAGAGTTCAAAAGTTTGTAGATGCAGCTTTTATGTGCAAGGAGATCCGGGTTGGCCTGAAGACCACGTCAGTTGTCCTAAGGTGACGATTGATTGCGATCAAGTGAATAGTGTTTCTTCTGACTGAAGTCGAAGATGTTTCTCCAGCTGAAGCGGAGTTTGCCTGAAGGCAAAGTGTTTGAATCCCCGTAGAGTCATGAATGGCTCAGTATACCATTTCTCTGACTGAAGTCACAGATTTCCCAAGCTGAAGCGAAGGTGCCTGAAGGCAAGGTTATCCCCAAGGTCATGAATGACCTAGGATTCATTTTTCGGACTGAAGGCCGAAGTATATCCCTGACTGAAGTCACGGATACTCTATAGCAGAGGCGGAATTGCCTGAAGGCAGATCCATGTATCCTTGAGGGCCAAGGACCATTTTCTTTAGACTGAAGTCAAAGATACCTCCTGCAGAGTTGCCGACAGGCAAAAGTTTACATCCTTGAAGGCCAAGGATGCTTATCTTCAGAAATACTTGAAGATCTTTTCTAGCTGAAGCTGGAAGTGGCTAGGGGCCAGAGTTCCATATAGCTTTGATGTTGAAGTTCTACGGTGGGCAGTGTGCAGTAGTATTCGGATGTTCGTTATGGTTATGAGGGTGAACCCCAGATCAGAGCGTGCTTGGTTAAGTCTCTCATTCCCAGCAGAGTAGTTTCAAATACGCAAGTGTACCTTTTGTTCCATTTACCAGGGGTGAACCCCAGGTTAGATTTGTTCAGTGTTGTATTTTCTCCGGCGGCGAGGTTGGATGTTTGGATTTGACGGCGAGGTCAGATTATGTTTGTTCGACGGCGAGGTTGAATGTTTGCTTTGACGGCGAGGTCAGATTATGTTTGTTCGACGGCGAGGTTGGATGTTTGTTTTGACGGCGAGGTCAGATCATGTTTGTGTTCGACGGAGAGGTTGAATGTTTGTTTGACGACGAGGTCGGGCTCTTTAAATCCCCAGCAGAGATGATGTTTGTATGATGGTGATGTCGAGTGTCTCTCAGAATGATGTTTGTTTCCGACGGCGATGTCAGATTCAGTTTTCCAGCGGCGATGTTGGGTATGTCAGATGGTTTAGTCTTCCCGCGACGAAGTTGGGTGTTGTGGTTGTCTGAAGGCAATATCAGGAGAATTTAATGTGGATAACTGACGGTGATGTCAGATCAGTATGTCTCCAGCTAGTTGCAGGGCAGCTAGCGTTGCAGTGTTTGAAGGTTTGTTCTCCGCAGAGTATCGTGTGCTCGTGCAGTTGGCAAATTTTCGGGTTTACCGGTATTCAATCGTCTCGCACCTTGATTGGTTGAGAGCCGTTCGCTTCTCACCCAGTCAGGTTCAAGCCGTTTGAATAGGGGCAGCTGTTGCACCCTAAAATTTGACCAACATTTATTTACCCATCAAGTGTTTGAAGATTGATACCTTCATCAGAAAGTTTAGGAGGTCCTCAGAGGAATTGGTTGAAACCAGAGTTGTGTGCTTCATAGCTTGAGAGTTGTGGGTGCTCCTCAGATGATTCTGAGACTTTGAGAATGAACTTGAAGCTTTGAGAAAGCCTATGAGATGTCTT
The DNA here is from genome assembly GCA_963859935.3 of Lathyrus sativus. Lineage (NCBI taxonomy): Eukaryota > Viridiplantae > Streptophyta > Magnoliopsida > Fabales > Fabaceae > Lathyrus > Lathyrus sativus. Next base: position 318,818,390 of record OZ012740.1, on the reverse strand, counting down.
GAAAGCCATCATGAAGCCCAGAGAAGTCATTGTGCAAGAGTTCAGAAGATTCAACCATGAATGGTAGAATTAGGGTTTTGACTGGGTCAGCCCTGGGATAACTGAAGATTTGGAGAAGGTTGAGACCTAATCCAAGGGCCATGAGATCATGGAATGATGTATGAAGATGGTATAAAGATGATTCCTAGACCAACTCATCATGATTGAGGAGTTTGAGAAGCTTTGAGTTAGGGTTTCCAGGGATTGTCAGTGAAAAAACCCTAGTTTGATCCCTATCTTCCAGGCAGTTTTAGCTCAAGATGTGATTGATATCCCATCTTCCCCACAACATGAATGTTGTAGAGATTGTTCTTAGATTTAATTTGAGTGGTAGAAGTCCTTGATAGGAGTTGCAGAGCTCAAGTTATGGTTTTGACAAATTACAGGTCAGCTGAGGTGTGTGAATCTGGGTCCTTGAAAGTCACCCAACTTGCAGACAACTTTTGCCCTAGTAGGATGATTCCTATGATTTCTTGGTCAACATGAATGTTGAAGATCATCTTCTTAGATTTCTAGAGAGTACTAGAAGTCCTTGATAGGATTTGTAGAACTCAACTTATGGTTTGAACAAGACAGGGGTATTTTGGTCATTTGGTGATTATAGGTCATTTTAAGCAAAGACCATATCTCCTATTTCCAAGCCTCAAATGAAAAAACTCAAAACATCAAAGTTGTTCAAAATGGGATTTTAAGCCTATAAAAGTGGTCATGAGTTATTTAAAAAGCTTGTAGCAAGGATTTTCATGATTGGGTAAAAATGACCTAAAAATGACTTATAAAGTAAATGAATCCAAGTTGGAAATTGGTTTGGGAGATCCACAAATCCTAAATGGGTCATCCAATATTTCATTTTGACTCCAAACACTATTTTAAAAACAATGGTTCAAGTAGAATTTTTATTTGAGGTCTTAAAATGGAGGTTGCTTTGTAATTTTCATTCTTGCATAATGAGGCAATTTGAGAAACTTGGCATAAGGCAAGATTTAGCTTGTTTTTCCACACATTCCTTCTCAATATCTCTTGTAAGGAGATTTTAAAGCAAAATTGAATGTCTTAATGCATGAAAGGAGATAATACAATATGTCATTACAAGAGAAGCTTCATTACTTTCTAGATGATTCTCAAAGTTTCTAGATGGATCTAGACTATTCCATTGGTCTCTATATATTAGTTTGATCATAATGAAAAAAGGTTGGTGATGGTTAATAGTGAGTGGTGAGATTAGAGTGCAAGAAAGTGAAATTCCTCCATTTGCAAAATCATAACAAACTCTCTTTCTCTTCCATCTTCATTCTTTTCTTCTCCACAAACACACTCTTCTGATCATTGTGAGCATTTGCATACCAAAATTGAGGTGGATCCATGGAGTCTTGAAGGTGCAAGATTAAAGTTGCAAGAAAAGCAAATTGATATCTAACTCAAGGTTCAAGCAGTATACGCCAAAGTTTTTGCATACAGAACTCAAAGCATTCATCAAGGATCAATATTGGAGAGTAGCAAGCATTGAAGTGAGGTGCAAGTGCCACTGCCATCATCAATTTGCAGGTTTGAAAATTCACTCGAGTCTCTTTATTTATGCACTTTTAGGTCATGTGGTTAGGATAAGATCAATTAGCAACCATTAGGGATGAATTCTAGCAAGTTTGAGCATGTTCTATGGAGTTTGAGATTTTGACATGTTACTTTATAGAGCAAGAGCAAGTTGTGTATGGGGTTTTAATGATCATGGTATATCATAGTGTGGTTAGGGCAACACGTAGAACACGTTCACATCACTAGATTGAAGCTCTATCGTGATTGATCTCAGAGAATTATGGTGAAACCCTAGCTTTCGTGTCCTTTGTTTGGGATCTACAAAGAGTGTTAGCAAAAACTAAGACCAGGAATGGATTCCTTGTGATTAGTAGATCATTTTAGGGTTTTGAATTTCTCGTTTTCATCAAGTAATCGTGGAGAACGATCGGGTTGAAAGTTGTGCATGAATCCTGTTTTGGCTGAAACCCTAGGTTGAGTTGGAGAAGACGAATTCTTTGCCGTTGGATCGTCCTGGTTTGATTGACTTCTTCATCTAATCTAACGGCCACAATTTAATTCTGAAGCGGAGGGAAAGTCTAACACCAAAACGCAGCGTTTGGTTTAATGAGGAAGTTCTGGGCTTACTGAAACTTGTGATATCCACACCCCCTCGCCTGGCCCAATCAATTTTTGAACTGAAAAAGCATGCTATTTGCACCGTATTCATTTTATTTTTCTGATGAGTTTTTCTTTGATTTTCTGAGCGCATGGGCCTAACCTAGATTGCTACGCGCACCCCCATATGCTCAGCCCAACAGCAATTCAACTGGGCGCCCCTTCTAATGACACCCCCATCCCCTTTAATTCATTTTTTTCTTATTTTAATTTCTTTTAACTTTCTTGCATTTTATAAAATCCATATAAAATTCAAAAATGATTATTTTTCACTTCTTGTTTTTTTCACATGTTCATAAACCTGTCTAGAAAAATGTAAATAAATAAAATTCCATTTTATTTTTCTTTTAATATTTTTAGTATATTTTCCATGTAAATAGCTTTTTAATTGAATTTAGTTGATACTCAATTTTGTAGAATTTCTTTTAGGACTTTCCCTTAGGATTTTTGAGCCATTCTTTTTGGCATAGTTAGGTATTGAATCATAGTTCATATAGGATTTAATTCACAATTTGTAGATTAAAATTTGATTAGTTTGTTAAGCATAACCTTAGTGTACTCAAAATTAGGGTTTTAGGTTGCATAAGTAGGTTTAAACAATTTTGTTTTGGGTTTTATAGGCCAAATTAGTGTATGGGGAATATATGGGTTAAGGGTAAGTATGTATAGAATCCCATTGAATTTTACTAGAATATTATATAGTGTTTTAGCATTTTTAATTGATTTTTGAATGTATGGTTAGTATGTGTGTTGCTTAAAGGCATAGTTTGTATTGTTGTGCTTGCTTTTCTTCTCCCTTGAGTGTGTGAGCCTTGAAGATTGAGGTGAAGACCTTGTGGATCATCATTGAAGCTTTGAAGACCTTGTAGAGGAGCTTAGTTTTAGCTTTTATTTGTTCTGTTTATAAGACCATAAGTACATAGGCAGAGCTTTAGATAGAATATTTCCATTCAATAAACAAGGAGTGTCTTGTTCACCTCCTTCCTTCTCTATGACATGAAGTCCCTTAAGGGTATTCACCTCTCTCCTTTGGAGGGATTAGTGACCTTGCCCTATGAGGTAGAACTTTGAGAGAGCCTTTTCCTTTGATGTTAAGTCCTTAATGGCATCCTTTGGAAGTCAGTGAGCACTCTAACATCCTCCCCTCATCTTGTTGACTGAGTCTTGTTTGATGGAGCATTTGGGTTGTTGAAGATAGCAACGAAGGGTATTGAAGATTTGATTGAAGATCTAAAAGCCATTAAATATAGAAGCTGAAGCTTTGAAGAGGATGATTCCTTGGAGATTGTTGAAGTCTGAATACTTTGTGAAGATCAAGTTGACACTTGGGCTCGAAGCTGAAGCTTTGAAGAAGAGGAGTCATTGAAGATGAGGATTTCATTGAAGATTGGTGAAGAGGATGAATCCCTGAAGACTGCTGGAGGAGCTGAGGCTTCTTTCTGTTTTCTTTTCTGTATTGTTTGTTTTGTTTGACTTGTCTGTTGCATCAGATTAAGTCCATCTAGAATAAGTAGAATCTAGGAGCATGATTGCATTAGAGGTTGAGTTGCTCCCTCTGCTTGTATTGTTATTGTTTGGCTTTGCTTGCGGGTATTCGGTAGAGCCCAGCTCCCTTGCCCATGTGTTTATTTTGCTTGATAGCATGTTTTCATTTTATCTATATGATTGCAGTTTACTGTTTATTGCTTGATAGCATGTTGTTTATTTTTCAGTATGATTACTGTTATCCATTCTGGCTTGAGGTTGAGATGAGCTTGTGGAGGCTGAAGCCCCACACACATTTCCTCCCTCACTTGCATTGCATGCATTTTACTGTCAAGCTGATGCTTTGTCTGTTTTGGTGCACCATTGACATGATCCCTTAGGACTCTCATTTCCTTTGATGAGGATTTGATGATAGACTTTTAGGTTGAAACATATGCATGACAACTTCTAGGAGTTCCCTATTCAAACCTCAACCATAGGATGAATCCATGGCATGATAACAGTAGGACTTGATAGTCTCCCTCCTAGTTGGGCCTGTTCTCTTCTCATCTCAAAACAGTTTAAGATACAGTAATCATGAATGATTTCTTTCGTACGTTACGAGCCTTAAGCTATCTGAGAAAGGGTTGTGGGAGAGTTTTTTTTCCACAGTCTGGATGTTTAGTATGGTACCCTTTGGGTGACATGCGACGCATTCACTCTCAGGTCATAGTCTCTAGTGCGGTTGAAATCGCAAACACAATAAAAAAACACTTCTTTCAGGAGATAACCCGTAGTTTCCCGAACTACGTGAGCTCTGATCTCTCATGCCTGTTGAGAGTACGTAGGCACAAGATGGCGAAGTCTTGGAGAGCTACCTTCCCCCATAACCCTTCGTAGGCCGAACTACGTTGACTCTGATTTCTCATTCTCTGATGAGAATACGTAGGCATAAAGTGCGACGCTTTGCCGAGTCATTTTTCCTTTTCTTTTTCAGCCAGCCTTGATAGGATAGATTATAACCAACCCGTCCAAGTAAACACAAGCGAGGATCCCGTCGAGTACGACGGACGTGAGGGGTGCTGATACCTTCCCCTTGCGTAACCGACTCCCGAACCCAGACAATGGTTGCGATGACCTTGTCTTACCCTTATTCGTCAGGTTTTTCCGATCGTTTCCTTTCCCGCTCTGAGGGATAAATAACGAAAGGTGGCGACTCTTTTGTCATGCCGGTACCTTATTTTCGCGCAAGCGACAATTATGTAGTTTCATGACATTTTGCTGTTGTTGCTACATATGGACATCATGTGTGTTTAGACATGTTTTATACTATATATTTGTGGTGTTCTTGTGTTTGTTTGCTTGGAAATTGCTGTTTGTGACGAAAGCATCTTGCTGTGGCATTTTAAATCAAAGTTGGGCAGTCACATGGCCATTAGGTTATAAGCTAGTTTGTCAACTAGTTTGGTAAGTTAAAGTTGTTTACTATCATGTGCTAAGTGTGTATGTGTATCTAGATTAGTCAGCTCCAAAACCAGAATTTTGGTACAGTCCAATTTAAGCCTTGCTACTTGCTTGAACATCATCAAATAGGTGTATGTGTGATGTATGGATAATTACCTTGCTTGTTTTTTGCTCACTCTTGGATTCAACATGACCATTGCACTTGCATTCTTCACATATTTTCAAGCATAACACCAGTTCTGGTTTTTGATACACTTTAATCTCATTTAGTTGTTAAAACATCTCATATACATCATTTTAAACATGCCTAAAACCTGGTTTAAGTGTTATAACAATTAATGTAGATTTTGAATTTCAAGTGTATGTTTTCAAGCACTTCCTTGCATATCACATGACAAATTTTGTTCCAATGCATTTCTACTTAAACCACTTGTCTAGTCACCTCCAATTGGTCATTTTAAAAGTGTTCAAACCATCACTTAATGGTTATAACAAGTATCTCAAGTTTTGAGTCTTAAAATGCAAGTTTCAAGTGTGTTTTGCAAATCAAGTACCACTTTCTCAAGCTGTCAATTTCCATGGTATTTGGAGCTTTAAACTCTTTTCATATGATATATAGGAAGTGTAGAACCATTCAAAAAGAGATGGAAAGACCTGAAACCAAACTGTCCAAAAACTCATCTTGAAAATGTCACATTTTGTACTTAACTTCCAATGGTGGAAGTTATGTGTTATTTTTGACTTTTTTTTTCAAAAATGTCATGTTTGCTCCTATTTGCGTATGCCATACTAACTGCTATGCTAGTTGATTTTTCTCACATGTAAAGATTGGAACATCTCATATTGGTCATTTGTAACATGTTTGCATAATCATTTCATTAAAAATCACTCTGTCATGAAAAATCACTTTGCAAATGCATGATTGTCACATACACATCCACACACTAAGCCACTTTTTGCATAACTCATTTGTTCACTCAAACCACATTGCACACACTTCACATTAAACATTTCTAAGATGTGGACATGATCATTTTGCATCAAAACTGGCTGCACCTAAATCTCACTCTTCAAATGCTCATTTTCATCACAAAGTGACATAGCACACACCATTTTTTGCATTATCTTGTTTTGAATTAATTTGCTTGCTCTAACAGCTTACATTGGTCATTTGTAATGTGTGTGTATGATCAAAAGACTTTAAAACCATTTGAATACAAACACACACCACATAATGCACATGAGCACACAATAAGCATGATGAATACCAAAACACTACACAGTCAGTACAGACCTTTGTTTTTCAATTAAACTCACTCATTAACATGTAATAAAGGTGTATGGAAGTTTGTCATGATCCATTTTTGCTTTGAAACTGAGATACCTCAAATCATGCATATCACTTATGTCACTTTTTTGCAAATTACACATGACTTTTCATAACAGTTCAATTTTAACCATAAAGTTAATTTGGATTCACTCATTTTTACTTACCTGTGATGTGTGCATAGCTGTTTTGGTTTGAGGTCAAGTGTATCATAGCATCTACATGAAAATGCATCTCATTACACATTAAGAACAGCAGCTATCGGGTTTTGCAGAGGTTTGAGAATTTTCAAAAACTGAGACCACCATTAGATTCCTTGTTTGATTCTACCCCAAATCCATATAAATTTTGTTCCATTCCGATAAACGGTTAGGGAGATACGATACAAAACGTAAATGCTCGGTTTATGCTTTCTTGCCCAACCTGTCATGAAACTTACCCTTATAATTAATTAGGGGTGGCTTCATCAATGGATGTATAGCCACCACAGTGGTAAGACCATGCGCCTTTCATGCCAAGTACCTGAGTTTGACCCCTGAGGAGGGCAACTCTTTTATCCATTTTTGTGATTTTTCATGTAAATTTCAAAAATTTGTATCTCACTCGTTTTTCATCATTTTTCGTCCGTTCTTTTTTCGTTGTGCTAGTACTAATGTGTACTTTCATGCCATGCCTTTATTTTTCATGTTTGAAGTTTTTATCACCCAGTTTGTTTATGTACAAGTGTGCGCGTTTTCGCGATCGTTTATGTAATTGCAGATAAATTTTTAATTGTTTCCTTTCAATATTTTTCTTGAAACTTGTTTGAATCCATGCCTATATATGTTAGTTAACATGCTAGGATTTATTTCTTGGTTGTTACCATTTTTATCTGTTGATTTCCATTAAATGCGAACTGTTGTCACAGTGTCGATTACTTCATCCGTTAAAGGTTATCATCATATTTCATCCTCACCATCTCTTATTATTTAATGGGTTGTAACCATGATTATGCTTCACCTTGATTATCATCTTGTCTAGCATTTTATTTTCTTTTATCCCCAAGCGACGAAACTCGTTAGTTCTCGTCCAAGTCGTTTCCCCAGTCTCCCTCCAAAGGAAGGTCTGTCCACTTGACCCTCAATGTCATGGATAATTTAATCACACTCTTGACTTTGTTAAGTCACTTTAACCCGAGTTTAAAAGCCATTAGACTTTACTTGAAGTCTAAGAAACCCACCTGTACTAGGAGTGCTCTTCAACTAGAACCCTAGGAAAGAGTTCGTCAACTCTGTGTAAGAATCATCGTCATGATCTCTTACTTTCCCCTTCTACAACTTAGATTTGGGAGTTTTTGTCAAACTCCACACAAACATTGTCATGTTTGTTCCCCCTTGAACCTTGGTCATCATCAAGTGTTCTTTCCCTCTTGTGAGGCGAACTACGATTGTGCTGATTCTATCCTAGTCAGGATACGTAGGCAGAAGATGCGACGTCTTTGCGAGCAAACTTAGAAAACCACTTAGGCCTTTTTTATTTATTTTATCCCAATCCCACAACCATAGTGCACATTCACAAACTTAGCAATCAATCAAACAAAAGGTTCCTGTAGGATACTGCAGATATTTAGGGTGCTAATACCTTCCCTAGATATAACCGACCCCCGAATCCCTGAATCTCTTAAGCGTTGTCATTACATCGCGAAAAAGGTTTTTCTTTCTTGAGACCTTTCCTTTGGATAAATTAAAGATCGGTTGTAAAAGAAATAAGGTTCAAGTTAATCAATAGCTTGATATCCAATTTTCACCGCAACAGAAATGACGACTTCACTGGGGAAAAATGGCTTTTTGAGGGTTCAACCTATTTTGTTTAACTAATTACTATCTGTGAATACTTGTATATATTTGTGCTCTGTTGGTTTGGGGAACTTGAAGTGGTAAGACAGCACTACACCCGTGCTCGAGCGTACTTATGATAGGAAGGTGAAATATTCAAGAAGGCTTATAGGGAGTAGATTCCCGACCAAGCTGACTTGAGAAAATCACCGTTCAGTGGAGGCCCTTTTGAGAGTTAGTATTGTTGATCGATTATTCGTGAAAACAATGCTACTTTCTACATAGGTGCCCATGACACTGAGGACCTTTAGATACCTTTTCCCCACTTTGGCCTTATTAGGATGTAGTGCGATGACTATGAGGGAGTAATTCCAAAATAGTTGATACACGATACTACACTCGGACGAGATTCTCTTGAGAATATTATCGACTACTGAGTATTCAGGAAATTGATAATATCCGAAAGATGGATCGAGGACTCTGGGAACTCTTTTAGAACCTTGTTCTATAGCGAAGAAAAGCCCTAACACACACCTTTTGGGATGGGTAGACCTCGACTCCCCTTTCATTATCCAAACCCAAAACCTTGTCTGTTTACTTATGTGAATTTGTGAATATGTGATTACCTATGTTTGTGCATTCATGCATCCATAAACATCATGTCATAAGAGTTTTATGGAACTCAGAGTCTTTTATTTATAAAATATCAGGAACATCATGGACAATGGAAAAAAGAAAACTATAAAGTACACTTACAAAAGCCCTAATGTAGATGAGATTGAAAGGTTGAGCACTCTGATCACAGATGTAGAAGGGTTCAAAAGCAGGTACGGGAATTTTTTGTCTCTACTGAGAACGAGGAAGAGAATGGATTTGGGACTCCTTTCCACATTACTCCAGTTCTATGACCCACTTTATCACTACTTTACATTTCCTGACTATCAGTTAGTGCCGACACTTGAAGAGTATTCCTGTCTGATTGGGTTGCCCATCCTGGATGCATCTCCTTTTCCCGTCATGGAGAAGGACCCTAAAGAGGAAGAGATTGCTAAAGCCACACGTATCGGGTTGGTAGACATTCAAAAGAATATGGTTACTAAAGGAGGGATCTTTGGGCTGACTGCAAAATTCTTGATTGGGAAGGCTCATTATTATGCCGATCACTTAAGTATGGATGCTTTTGAGGCTATTCTAGCCTTGCTTATTTATGGGATCTTTCTGTTTCCGAGCTTTGACAACTTTGTGGATCTCAATGCCATCAAAATATTCTTGAAGAAGAATCCAGTACTTACTCTACTAGTTGATGCTTACCACTCTGTTCATCTAAGAAATCTTCATAAAGGAGGGATGATCTTCTGTTGTGTTCCGTTGTTGTATAAATGGTTTGTTTCTCACCTACCCAAAGCACATACTTTTTGGAGAAAAGGATGGTGGTCTGAAATGATTATGGCTCTCACTCACTCCGATATTGACTGGTACATCCGTAGTTACGATGGAATCAAAATCATTGATAGTTGTGGAAGCTTCGGGAACGTACCTCTCCTTGGTACAAATGGGGGAATCAGCTATAATCCCGTGCTTGCTCGTCGACAACTTGGTTATCCGCTGAAAGACAAACCCTGCAGTGCTCACGTATAAGGTATTTTCTTCATAGGAGTTTCAGAATTAAAAGATGAAATTCTCAAAGCATGGGGGCATATACACAGGAAAGGAAAAGAGGATTTGGGAAGACCTAACTGCATCTCTTTTGAACCTTATCTCCAATGGGTCCGAAAGAGGGCCATTCATTTGAAAATGCCTTATCCTCCACAAAAGCCTATGGTCTTAATAGAAGAACAACCGTTGATGTTCATGTCTGAGGAAGAGAAGCTGAAGATTGCTCTGAGGAAGCCACAGCAGACTGAGGTATCCTGGAAGTACAAATATCAGGTGGCTATGGAAGAAAATGAGGAACTCCGCAAACAACTTCAGTCGAAAGAAGAGGAAGCCGTTATAAGCAAGAAGAGGAAGGCACAGGAAGATGCATTTTATTCCAACCATCAATCAACTCCTTGGAAGGCTATGGTAGACAAACTCATCCTTGAGAAAGCACAGGTGGAAGAAGAGCTCAGAAGAATCAAGAAGAGAGAGGACTTTCTTTTAGAGCATATTGAGTTGTAATGTTAGGGCTTTTGTAAGATGTACTAAAATCTTTTGTAATACCCCTTTGAAAAATCAATGAAATGAAAGGATATTTTGGTAAATTTGAGTTCCATAAAACTTTTGCATTTACATTTTCATTCTTGTTATTTAAATATCTGCAAATAAAGCTTTTATTCCCTTGAATGTTTAAAATCTGCATTTTGCATGTCTGCATTTCATAAGCATTGCATATGCATGTTCCTGAGTCGTGTCTCATCCCTCTGTCTTGTCACAGAATCACACTGAGACCTCGCCATCGGTACAACACCCGAGCCCAAGCTCGCTTAAGGATGGAAGAATAGAACTTAGATGTGGATAGAATCGACAATGAACTCGGAGAGCTCCGAGGAGGCATGGGACAGATCAGGGAAGCCTTACAAGTCATCCGTGCAATGTTGGACACTCAAGCCACCGTTGTCTCTGAAATCACTGCAGAACCAATCCCGACAGCTGTAACCATTGCAAATGTACCGCCTTATGGTTTGTCTCCAGGCTTTGTACCTCCACCAAGAGTCACTCAACAGACAGTTTCCCTAGGGGGAGAAGTCCCTCAGGCAATTCCTACATATACTCCAGCTGCTGTATAGATTCAGGCACGCCCTGTGTTCCACAATCCTCCACCAGTATACGAAGGTCTTGAGGGGTATGAAGAGGAGAATGAGTCACATGAGAAGTTAAGGGAAAGTGTTGAAACTATAGGGAGAAAGATCAGAGCGATGGAAGGAAACGATACCTTTGGCACTGACGCCAGAGAAATGTGTTTGGTATCAGGACTAGTAATACCGCCAAAGTTCAAAATCCCAAATTTCGATCAGTACTCAGGAGCTACTTGTCCATGAACTCACTTAATCATGTACTATAGAAGAATGGCAGCGCACGTCGAAGACGACAAGTTAATGATCCATTGCTTCCAAGACAGTCTGAAAGGAGCTCCAGCAAAATGGTATCTAAGTCTAGATCAGTCAAGAATCCACAGTTTTCAAGATTTGGCTGATGCATTCATGAAACATTAAAAATATAATATGGATATGGTGCCTGAACGAAGGCAGTTTTTGAGCATGTCCCAGAAAAGCACAGAATCATTCAAAGAGTACGCTCAGCGGTGGAGAGAAACAGCGTCCCAGGTAGAACCACCTCTAAGCGAGAAAGAACTGACAGACTGGTTTGTTGACACAGTGAGACCAGAATTCTACGAGAAAATGATCAGCAGCGTGTCTGCAAGTTTTTCAGACATTGTAGCCGTGGGAGTGAGAGTATAATTAGGAATGAAAAGTGGAAAGGTAGCCAGCAGTTCCAGCAGTTCTAACAACAGCAGTATCAAGAAAGTCAGCGGTGGGTTTCACAAAAAGAAAGAAGGTGAAACAAATGTCGTAATGGGAAGAAGAAATCGTACCGTGAGACCTCCATATCAGCAATATCATCCGCCTCAACAAAGTTTCATCCAGCCAATCCAACCTAACTATGTTCAACAGTTTCATCAACAAAGACCCATGTACCCGGTACAATATACCCAGCAGCAATATGTGGCAGCTGTGACCCCAGCATTCAACCATTCTATTTCAAACTATCAACCAGGGCGACCAGCGCCCATGTATCAGCAAAACCAGCAAGGGCATCAACGAGCGCCCAACGCTCCGCCCTTTCAACAAAATAAGCAGCAGAGGGCACCACAGCCCAGACAACAATATCAGAACCGGAGGCCGACCACAAAACCTCCACTCCCACAAATACCAATGATGTATACTGAGTTATATCCATCTTTGGTCCATCAGGGTTTGATCACGACAAGACTGCTTAATCCGGATACCACATCTCCACATTATAACCCAAATGCCTATTGTGCTTTCCATGAAGGCGCTGCCGGCCACGACTTAGAAGGTTGCTTTGCCTTAAAACATCTAGTAAGAGAGTTGATGGAGAAGAAAATCTTGTCCTTTGATGATGTACCACCTAACGTCAAAAGTAACCCACTGCCAAACCATGAAGGGGTCAATGCCATTGAAAAGTCAGATGAAGAGATAATTAATGATGTGTCAAAAATCAGAACGCCATTGAAGACATTGCATGATAAGCTGACAGAAGCAGGGTTGTTGGGAAGTGTTCATAACAATTGTGAAAAATGTACTGTTAGTTCCAGTGGATGTGATGTGATGCAGGAAGATATACAAAGATTGATAAATGAGGGGATGTTACAAGTATGTGGTAAGGTAAGGAAAGAAGAGGTTTCTGTAATAGAGCTAGTTTTTGACCTGTCCAGGAAAAGAGAGAAAGTTCCAGTGTTTAACAAGGGTGCAAGGCCAGTTTTCAACAGAGCTGCTATTGGTCAACCGCGACCAATCGTAGTTCAAAAACCAAGACCGTTCCATTATGACAATCCAAAAGCTGTTCCATGGAAGTACGATGTGACCGTGGTGGACAAAGAAACGAGAAAGGTTGTTCAGACAGATAATCAGAAAGATGTGACCAACATTGCCGACACTAGCAAGATGACCCGCAGCGGTCGGATCTATCAGCCGAAAGAATCAGTAACTATTCCAAAAGAAGTTATTCCTGCTGTGGTAATCAAAGAAAAAGAAGCCCCGAGCACAGAAGAAGAAAATGATGATTTTTTTAGGATTATCCAAAGAAGTGATTACAAAGTGATAGATCAGCTTCATCAGACGCCATCAAAAATATCAATCTTGTCACTCTTGATAAATTCTCCAGCTCACAGGGAAGCATTACAGAAAGTATTGAGACAAGCACACGTAACCAAGGATATTTCACTCGGGCAGTTTGATTCAGTAGTGGCTAACATCACGGCGTGTAATACTTTAAGTTTCAGCGATGCTGAGTTACCGAAGGAAAAACGTGATCACAATCGTGCACTACACATATCCATCAAATGCCAAGAAGATACTTTGGCACGAGTACTGGTCGACACAGGATCCTCGTTAAACGTGTTACCCGCAAGATCACTGTCCAGATTAGCCTATGCCGGGGCAGAGATGAAACCAACCTCATTAATTGTAAAAGATTTTGATGGTTCGAGGAGAACGGTCATCGGGGAAGTAGAATTACCAATTTTGGTGGGACCCCATGAATTTAACATTGTGTTTCAGGTGATGGACATAAATCCAGCTTACAGCTGCCTACTGGGACGCCCGTGGATCCATGAAGCAGGGGCGGTAACTTCTACCCTTCACCAAAGAATGAAGTTTGTGATAAATGACAAGCTAGTAATTGTACATGGTGAAGAGGAATTAATGGTTAGCAATCTGTCATCTTTTCGGTACATTGAAGCAGAAGAGGACGCGCTAGAGACATCATTCCAAGCACTAGAAATAGCAAACGCAGTGATGATAGAGGAGATGGTGGCAAAAAGTGGTCCAACTTTCGCATCTGCTCAAGGCGCCAAAGCTACGCTGGAAGAAGGTACTCCTGCAGGATGGGGAGAAGTCATTGAGGTAAAACCGAAGATGAATCGCCAAGGGTTGGGTTACAAACCAACTCAAGGTGAAGAACCGATGCATGACAACAGTCGGCCAAAGGCTATTGTAGAAATATTCGTTAGTGGCGGTTTTCAAATCAACGCCGTGGAAGGAAGTCCTGAAGATGAAGATATTGGACAACTAGTGTATCATGACGAAGCTACTCTGAACAACTGGGAGGCTATCGAAGTTCCTGTAGTTTTTCCCGGGTTAAAGTAATTGGTTGTTTTCTTTCTTTGTTGTTTTAAAATCTCCATAGCCGTGCCCAAGGCTATAGGAATGTTTTGTAAGGGCCCCATGCTTTCAAAGAAATATCAATGAAAATGGACTATTTTGTTAAAATTCCTCGTGTTGTTCCTTTTACCGTCTTTTTGCTTTTACTTTGAAAGAAAAATGGCAATACAAAAAACCAAAACAAAAACAATTTTCTCTTTCTCTGTATGTGTTGCATTTGTTGATTGTGTGTTTTAATAAAGTAAACCCTTCAAACATGCAGTGATGACCATAACCCCATTGAATCCTGTAACCTCGCATTCCCTCCAGACTTGGATTCCCCAATATTTCAAGCCGAAGACAAGGATGAAGATTTTGAAGTCTCTGAGGAACTGGTAAGATGGGCACAGTCTGAGTACACCGAGTTTCAGCCGCACAAGGAACATTTGGAAGTTATTAATCTGGGCACTGAAGAAGATGTGAAGGAAGTCAAAATTGGGGCAGCCCTAGGGGCAGAAGTAAAACAGCAGTTAAAGGAACTCTTAAGAGAATACGTAGATGTGTTTGCTTGGTCTTATCAGGATATGCCGGGTTTGGATACAGACATAGTGGTTCACAAGTTACCACTCCGACCTGAATGCCCGCCGGTTAAACAGAAACTCAGAAGAACCAGACCCGACATGGCTCTCAAAATCAGAGATGAGGTAAAAAAGCAGATTGATGCAGGCTTCCTTGCAGTGTCCAAGTATCCAGAATGGGTAGCCAACATTGTTCCTGTACCAAAGAAAGATGGAAAGGTAAGGATGTGTGTGGATTATCGGGATCTAAACAAAGCCAGTCCGAAAGACGATTTTCCTCTACCACATATTGATACCTTGGTAGACAATACAGCGCAGTTTGCGGTGTTTTCCTTTATGGACAGTTTCTCTGGTTACAATCAAATCAAAATGGATCTTGACGACATGGAAAAAATAACCTTCATCACTCCGTGGGGGACGTATTGTTATAAAGTAATGTTGTTCGGTCTAAAGAATGCAGGCGCAACTTATCAAAGAGCTATGGTGGCTTTGTTCTACGACATGATGCACAAAGAAATAGAAGTATATGTCGACGATATGATCGCCAAGTCTCAAAACGAAAAAGACCATCTAGAACATTTGTTGAAGTTATTCAAAAGACTCCGGAAATATCAGTTGAGATTGAATCCCGCAAAGTGCACTTTCGGAGTCAGATCAGGAAAATT
Source organism: Lathyrus sativus (assembly GCA_963859935.3). Lineage (NCBI taxonomy): Eukaryota > Viridiplantae > Streptophyta > Magnoliopsida > Fabales > Fabaceae > Lathyrus > Lathyrus sativus. Next base: position 318,802,985 of record OZ012740.1, on the reverse strand, counting down.
ACTCGGTTTTATTGTCAGCCACAAGGGGATTGAAGTGGATCCAGACAAAGTCTGTGCCATTCAAGACATGCCAGCTCCGCAGACCGAAAATCAGGTTAGAAGTTTTCTTGGCAGGTTAAATTACATATCCAGGTTCATTTCCAATATGACCCCTACCTGTGAACCGATCTTCAAGTTGTTACGAAAGGATCAAACAGTTGTATGGAATTCTGATTGTCAAACAGCGTTCGATAAAATCAAAGGTTATCTCCAAGAACCTCCAATTTTGATACCACTCGTTCCGGGAAAGCCTCTCTTTATGTATTTAACAGTACTTGAAAATTCAATGGGTTGCGTTCTGGGCCAGCAAGACGAATCCGGACGGAAGGAGCATGCCATTTATTATTTGAGCAAGAAATTTACTGATTGCGAAAGCAGATACTCACTCCTAGAAAAGACTTGTTGTGCTTTAGCATGGGCCGCTAAGCGTTTGAGGCAGTATATGATTTGTCACACCACTTTGTTAATCTCGAAAATGGATCCAATAAAGTACATCTTTGAGAAACCTGCACAAACCGGAAGACTCGCCCGGTGGCATATGCTACTGTCAGAATATGATATTCAATATGTGGCTCAGAAATCTATCAAGGGCAGTGTGTTATCAGAATATCTCGCAGATCAACCTGTCGAAGATTATGAACCTCTGAAGTTTGATTTTCCAGATGAAGATATCATGTTAGTGAAAGATTGCGAAGAAACAAGTTCCAATGAAGGTCAACAGACAGATATTTGGTGGAAGATGATGTTTGACGGTTCCTCCAATTATAGTGGGCATGGCGTAGGTGCAGTCTTAATGAATCCTGAAGGTGGTTACACTCCGTTTACGGCCAGGCTAGACTTTGATTGTACAAACAACATTGCTGAATACGAAGCGTGTATCCTTGGTCTCGAAGCAGCCATTGATCTCCAAATCAAAAATCTCGAAGTCAGTGGAGACTCAGCTTTGGTTATCTACCAAGTCACGGGTGAATGGGAAACAAGACATGAAAACATGATCCCTTACAGAGCTTATATCGTTGAAACGATCAAGTATTTTGACGAAATCACCTTTAAACATGTTCCAAGAGCAGAGAATCACATCGCCGACGCCCTGGCCATGCTGGCCTCAATGTGGAAAACTAAAGATGTCAATGATGGCACACTTATCAAAATTGAACGCAAGATAGAGCCTGCTTACTGTCAAATGATTGAAGAAAAAACCGATGGCAAACCCTGGTATCATGATATAAAGAATTATCTGTTGAAACAAGAATATCCCGCAGATGCTACAACACTTGACAAGAAAACACTGAGACGATTAGCATCCAAATTTTTCCTCAGCAATGGTGTACTTTACAAAAGAAATCATGATATGGTCTTACTCATATGTGTTGACAAAAGAGAAGCGGACTTGTTAATGAAAGATGTTCATGAAGGAATGTTTGGTACTCACGCCAACGGATACGCCATGTCCAAAAAGATCTTGAGAGCTGGTTATTATTGGTTAACTTTAGAAACCGACTGCATTCAGTACGCCAGAAAATGTCACAAATGTCAGATCTACGCGGACAAAATGCATGTGCCTCCAACACTGTTGAATGTACTGTCGTCACCATGGCCTTTCTCTATGTGGGGGATTGACATGATTGGGGAAATTGAGCCAAAAGCTTCAAATGGACACCGTTTCATTCTGGTTGCCATCGACTATTTCACAAAATGGGTTGAAGTTATATCTTACACCAATGTCACACGTCAAGTGGTGACTCGTTTCATTAAAAAGGAGATCATCTATCGTTACGGGATCCCAAGCAGAATTATAACAGACAACGGTACCAATCTGAACAACAAAGTTATGAAAGAATTATGTGATGACTTCAAAATCGAACACCACAACTCTTCCCCTTACCGTCCAAAGATGAATGGAGCTGTGGAAGCTGCAAATAAAAACATCAAGAAAATCTTGCAGAAAATGGTTAAAACCTACAAAGATTGGCATGAAATGCTACCATTTGCCCTGCACGGATACAGAACCTCCGTCCGCACTTCCACAGGGGCAACTCCCTTTTCTCTGGTATATGGAATGGACGCAGTTCTTCCCATCGAGGTCGAGATACCATCCCTCAGAGTCATCATGGAAACCAAGTTAGAAGAGGCAGAATAGATTAAAGAAAGATTTGATCAGCTGAATCTCATCGATGAAAAGCGCATGTCTGCGATGCGTCACGGCCAGTTGTATCAAAAAAGAATCAAGAGAGCGTTTGATAAAAAGGTCCGTATCAGAGAGTTCCGCGAAGGAGAACTTGTGCTCAAGAAGATCTTACCAGTTCACAAAGACGCAAGAGGGAAGTGGATGCCTAATTACGATGGCCCCTTTATTGTGAAGACAGTATTCTCCGGAGGTTCACTGATCCTTACTACCATGGACGGAGAACAACTCACACACCCGATAAACTCTGACGCAGTTCGGAAATATTACGCCTAAAAAGTACCCGATAAATCGGAAAATCCAAAAGAACGGTTTATGCAAAAGTTAGGGTAAAAAGAAAAAGAAAAAGAGAAGAAAAGAAAAAAGAGAAAAGAAATCAAAAAAGCTCGCTAAGTTGAAAACCCGAAAGGGCGGCTTAGGCAAAAATGAGCGTCCCGGTGGATTGAAAACCCGAAAGGGCGATCCAGGCAAAAATTAGGGACAAAGGCGTTTCGCTGCATCAGACGAAGTCATCAACACTGCAGACTCAACAAAGATTCATCTCAACAGCTCTCGTCAGAAGCAAGGATCTTGGAGAATTATAGTCTATAGGGATAGTTAGGTCACAGGATTCAATGTAACCTTATCCACTTTTTCCATTTTACTTGTAAAATTTCCATGGAATATTGTCATTGGCAAGATTTCATCCTTTAAATAAAATCAGCCTTTTGAGCCTTTCTTTCTTGTGCAAATTATTAGTTCCTTATTTTCTTTGTTATGCAAAATATTGTTCGTTAGTCAACGATTGTTTTTGAAAGAATTAAAGTCCAAATATTTGAAAATAACTTGGAAAGATTTAACAAAATGTTTTAACTTGTGGAAAGACTCGAGGAAAATCATACTTCCCCGAAACTTCAGGGTAGCAGGAGTCTTGATACACAGTCGGAATTTACATTCCCCAATGAAATGCTAGCAAGTTGAGCGACGAAGAGTCCTTTGGCCATGTATGGTTATCAAGATTGAAGATTATCCCTCAGGATTTCTTGTGATGATATGAAGGTTCTTTCCCCAGCAAAGTATTTCTGGACATCTGTTTGAATTCACCTCAGCAAAATCTACCTACAGGCTCTATTCCCCAGTAGGTCTTCGGGTTTATTTCCCAAGTCTACGTACACCCCTCATCATGGGATCAGTGTAATTCATTTGTTCCCCGAGTCGGTGACATCTATCAATCCCCGTGAAGTCTAAGTTATTACTTGCTTCATTTCCAAGTATAAGTCCAGTCGTAACTGGCATTTTGTTCAAACTAATTGTCATTGGTATTCATTTGGTCGTCACCTTTCGTTTTCTTTTGAAATCCAGTCGTAACTGGCACTGTTTTAAAGTCCAATTGTCATTGGCACCTCTTGGATTGGTCATTACCAACCTTCCCCGTAAAATCCAGTCGTCACTGGTATTGTTCAAATCCAATTGTTATTGGTATTTTATTTGGTTGTCACCAATCTTTCCCCATGAAGTCCAGTCGTCACTGGCATTACTTAAATCCAATCGTCATTGGTATCTTATTTGGTTGTCACCAATTTTTCCCCTTGAAGTCCAGTCGTAACTGGTATTATCTGAAATCCAATCGTTATTGGAATCTGTTTTGGTTTGGTCGTCACCAACCCCCAGCTAAAGCTAAAGTAATCACTAGCTTTCTCTTAACCAATTGTCATTGGTATTCTCCAGCATGGACGTCACCATCTTCTTTTTTAAAGACCAGTCGTAACTGGCTTTGTTTAAAACCAATTGTCATTGATACCCTGATTTGGTCGTCACCAATCACCATTAAAAGACCAGTCGTCACTGGCATTACTTGGAATTCTGGTCGTTACCAATTTCCCCAGGATGTTTCTTGATCACCAGCACTGTGTGAACTAGTTGCGGAAGCTGAGGGTATACCCCCAGTGATCCATGATCCCAGTCAAGTCTCGGAGATCTAGTCGTCACTAGTATCCCCCGTATGTGGTTAGTCTTGTTTCTAGTCCATTCCTGAAGATCCCGTTTGAACTCTTCGCTATAGGAAGTTCCTCATCTGATCATCCCCAGTGAGGTTGTATTCAGTCTTTCGCTTCCCCGGTGAAGCCTGCTTCTCTTTTCACCGATGGAATTAATTTTCCATTTCCTCAATAAAAGTATATCCTTTTCCCCAGTAGAAGTCAATTCTTCTCCCCGGTGGAGTACCTCTGTTCCAATAAGATTGTCATCTTTATTGGATTTGTCTCTTCCCCATGTGAAGTTTCCCTGCTTACGCTATCAGTCATGTCTGAACTGTTAATTTAGTTTTTCAGTACGAGTCCCCAGTGTCGAGTCCTTGTATTTGTCATTGTTTGTTTTACTGTTTCTTTTATTATTATCTTTGCGTCTGTGTTGTTTGCATTCAAGCATCATAAAGCATCATTTAGGATTCATGGCATATCATAACTTGTCCTTTAAACATGACATCGAATCTAAGGGACAAAATTTTTGGTTATCTATATTTAAATACCTTTCACTACGATTTTCCGAGGATTGTCATCTCTCAGTCATCTAGTGAAGATATTTAAATAGGGGCAACTGTTGTACCCCAAAATTTGACCCCTTAGGTTCTCATTATCATTTTAGAAGCATGATCATGAATTATCTAACCCTAAATCAGTGCAAGTTCATTATTGTCAAGTTACAGATGAATCAGGGTTTTCGCACCGACAAATTCAAAACAACCAAGGAATGATCAACCAATGATTTGGGCCAATTCAATCATGGAATGAAATCAAAGATAATATCAAAGTCAAATGAGAAGTCAATTTGAAGAAATCAGTTCAGAATCAAAGACAGTGCGGTCGGGAGGCGCCGATTAGGGTTTTTAACTAGTGAAAAGTCAACTGTGGTTTGACTTTGATGTTGGAAGGTGTTGTAATGGTGGTATTGAGGTCCATGAAGTTCATATAGATTATTAAAGACTATTCAAGAAGTATCAAAGTCTCAGGATGTCCAGAATGTCAACAGGCGACTCAATCGACACCGATCGATCGTACGGTTGACCGAAAAGTCAACTCCTCAAATTTTGAGAATTGGAATCCAGGTTGTGAATCAAAGTTGTTCCTTATTTCATAATGGACTTGCATATCAATTTTCATGATCATTGGATCAAGGATGAGAGAGTAATCGAAAAATCGGGAAATTAGGGTTTCAAAAGGGGCTAAACCCTAACTCCTTAACCACACACTCAATTGAGTTGATTCCAAGCTCATTGGAAAGATCTTGACAAGTCCTACAAAAGTCCCATACTAGTCCACAACCAGAAAATTCATACTTTTTGAGATAGAAGCAAAAACATTCCTAGAAGGGAAAATAACTTAGAATTTCTAAGTTATTTTCACTTTAAAAACTTGTGTGCAGCCAACTTTGAGGGGATTTTTCACCTAGTTCCAATTGGAGTTCGATTCCTTGACAAAAATGAATGTTTTAGAGCTATGTGAGGGCTTTCTAAATTGTACTAGAACATCTCAAGAGGAGTTATGAGCAGAAAGTTACATGGGTGCAAAGTTGGTGATTTCACACCTTAGTCCCACATTGATCAAAATTGCAAAATCATCTCTTCCATCCAATTGAGCCAATCTCAGCTTGTAAAACTCATTCTATCTGATATATGGAGTATGTGTAGCATGTTAGATCAGAAGTTATGCATAGAAGTATCACAAAATTAAAGATTGAAGTTTCATTGCCATAAAGTGAAAGTTGCCAAAATTGACTTTTCTAAGCATGAGGTGTAAAGGCCATTTCTGAACCAGCCATTCTACAAAGCTTCTAGCCTGCATTTGCATCAGAAAACCATCAATTAACTTGCCCTTTGGGAGAAAGAATGGCCAAGGAATCCAACAAGTGGGATGGTGGATCAAAAATATCAAAGATTACTTCATGGTGAAGTTATGTCTCTAGCAAGCACCTCAATCTCTTTTCCTATAAAAGGAGGTCTCATTCACCTCATTCCACGCACAACCCATCTGAAAAAACCTACAAAGAAGCTCTGTCATTACAATTCCTTGACCTTGCTTCAAAATCTCAAAAACACCAAAGTTCATGAAAACTCCAAAATTGGTCATGAAGTGAAAATAGCCCAAATTCATTTCTATCCTTTCCAACACCTCAACCACCCTCCACACAACTTCTAAATAACATATAGAAGGTGTGTAATCTATTAAACCACCAAGAAACCTCAAAAATCAAAAAGTCAAACCCCTACCTATCATACTTTGACCAAAAGCCACAAAAATCACCAAACTTTGTTCTAAGCCTTTCCTTGAGGTTTTGAACATCCACACACCTCATAAATACCATATCTCAACTATTCAAACACTCACCAACCATTAGAAACTCACTCCTTGTCTTTTGGCATTGAAAGTACATTGTTGCTTAAAATTGAAGAAAAGTTCAAAAGCAAAAAGTGAGGAAAGATATCTCTGGTTTTCTCAACTGATTTAGCTTGCTCAAAAGAGTCATCAAGAGGTATGTGACTGGTTTCTATTGATTTTTACACTAGTTTTCATGAATTGGCATATTTGAGTATTATGTGTAAGTTTGAAATTTGAACATTATGTAGTTTCATGACATTTTGCTGTTGTTGCTACATATGGACATCATGTGTGTTTAGACATGTTTTATACTATATATCTGTGGTGTTCTTGTGTTTGTTTGCTTGGAAATTGCTGTTTGTGATGAAAGCATCTTGCTGTGGCATTTTAAATCAAAGTTGGGCAGTCACATGGCCATTAGGTTATAAGCTAGTATGTCAACTAGTTTGGTAAGTTAAAGTTGTTTACTATCATGTGCTAAGTGTGTATGTGTATCTAGATTAGTCAGCTTGTGCCCATGGTGGTTTTGATTGTTGATTATGCTTGATTAAAACACTAGCAGCCAGCTCCAAAACCAGAATTCTGGTACAATCCAATTTAAGCCTTGCTACTTGCTTGAACATCATCAAATAGGTGTATGTGTGATGTATGGATAATTACCTTGCTTGTTTTTTGCTCACTCTTGGATTCAACATGACCATTGCACTTGCATTCTTCACATATTTTCAAGCATAACACCAGTTCTGGTTTTTGATACACTTTAATCTCATTTAGTTGTTAAAACATCTCATATACATCATTTTAAACATGCCTAAAACCTGGTTTAAGTGTTATAACAATTAATGTAGATTTTGAATTTCAAGTGTATGTTTTCAAGCACTTCCTTGCATATCACATGACAAATTTTGTTCCAATGCATTTCTACTTAAACCACTTGTCTAGACACCTCCAATATGTCATTTTAAAAGTGTTCAAACCATCACTTAATGGTTATAACAAGTATCTCAAGTTTTGAGTCTTAAAATGCAAGTTTCAAGTGTGTTTTGCAAATCAAGTACCACTTTCTCAAGCTGTCAATTTCCATGGTATTTGGAGCTTTAAACTCTTTTCATATGATATATAGGAAGTGTAGAACCATTCAAAAAGAGATGGAAAGACCTGAAACCAAACTGTCCAAAAACTCATCTTGAAAATGTCACATTTTGTACTTAACTTCCAATGGTGGAAGTTATGTGTTATTTTTGACTTTTTTTTCAAAAACGTCATGTTTGCTCCTATTTGCGTATGCCATACTAACTGCTATGCTAGTTGATTTTTCTCACATGTAAAGATTGGAACATCTCATATTGGTCATTTGTAACATGTTTGCATAATCATTTCATTAAAAATCACTCTGTCATGAAAAATCACTTTGCAAATGCATGATTGTCACATACACATCCACACACTAAGCCACTTTTTGCATAACTCATTTTTTTCACTCAAACCACATTGCACACACTTCACATTAAACATTTCTAAGATGTGGACATGATCATTTTGCATCAAAACTGGCTGCACCTAAATCTCACTCTTCAAATGCTCATTTTCATCACAAAGTGACATAGCACACACCATTTTTTTGCATTATCTTGTTTTGAATTAATTTGCTTGCTCTAACAGCTTACATTGGTCATTTGTAATGTGTGTGTATGATCAAAAGACTTTAAAGCCATTTGAACACAAACACACACCACATAATGCACATGAGCACACAATAAGCATGATGAATACCAAAACACTACACAGTCAGTACAGACCTTTGTTTTTCAATTAAACTCACTCATTAACATGTAATAAAGGTGTATGGAAGTTTGTCATGATCCATTTTTGCTTTGAAACTGAGATACCTCAAATCATGCATATCACTTATGTCATTTTTTTGCAAATTACACATGACTTTTCATAACAGTTCAATTTTAACCATAAAGTTAATTTGGATTCACTCATTTTTACTTACCTGTGATGTGTGCATAGCTGTTTTGGTTTGAGGTCAAGTGTATCATAGCATCTACATGAAAATGCATCTCATTACACATTAAGAACAACAACTATCGGGTTTTGCAGAGGTTTGAGAATTTTCAAAAACTGAGACCACCATTAGATTCCTTGTTTGATTCTACCCCAAATCCATATAAATTTTGTTCCATTCCGATAAACGGTTAGGGAGATACGATACAAAACGTAAATGCTTGGTTTATGCTTTCTTGCCCAACCTGTCATGAAACTTACCCTTATAATTAATTAGGGGTGGCTTCATCAATGGATGTATAGCCACCACAGTGGTAAGACCATGCGCCTTTCATGCCAAGTACCTGAGTTCGACCCCTGAGGAGGGCAACTCTTTTATCCATTTTTGTGATTTTTCATGTAAATTTCAAAAATTCGTATCTCACTCGTTTTTCATCATTTTTCGTTGTGCTAGTACTAATGTGTACTTTCATGCCATGCCTTTATTTTCCATGTTTGAATTTTTTATCACCCAGTTTTTTTATGTACAAGTGTGCGTGTTTTCGCGATCGTTTATGTAATTGCAGATAAATTTTTAATTGTTTCCTTTCAATATTTTTCTTGAAACTTGTTTGAATCCATGCCTATATATGTTAGTTAACATGCTAGGATTTATTTCTTGGTTGTTACCATTTTTATCTGTTGATTTCCATTAAATGCGAACTGTTGTCACAGTGTCGATTACTTCATCCGTTAAAGGTTATCATCATATTTCATCCTCACTATCTCTTATTATTTAATGGGTTGTAACCATGATTATGCTTCACCTTGATTATCATCTTGTCTAGCATTTTATTTTCTTTTATCCCCAAGTGACGAAACTCGTTAGTTCTCGTCCAAGTCGTTTCCCCAGTCTCCCTCCAAAGGAAGGTCTGTCCACTTGACCCTCAATGTCATGGATAATTTAATCACACTCTTGACTTTGTTAAGTCACTTTAACCCGAGTTTAAAAGCCATTAGACTTTGCTTGAAGTATAAGAAACCCACCTGTACTAGGAGTGCTCTTCAACTAGAACCCTAGGAAAGAGTTTGTCAACTTTGTGTAAGAATCATCGTCATGATCTCTTACTTTTCCCTTCTACAACTTAGATTAGGGAGTTTTTGTCAAACTCCACACAAACATTGTCATGTTTGTTCCCCCTTGAACCTTGGTCATCATCAAGTGTTCTTTCCCCCTTGTGAGGCGAACTACGATTGCTCTGATTCTATCCTAGTCAGGATACGTAGGCAGAAGATGCGACGTCTTTGCGAGCAAACTTAGAAAACCACTTAGGCCTTTTTTATTTATTTTATCCCAATCCCACAACCATAGTTCACATTCACAAACTTAGCAATCAATCAAACAAAAGGTTCCTGTAGGATACTGCAGATATTTAGGGTGCTAATACCTTCCCTAGATATAACCGAGCCCCGAATCCCCGAATCTCTTAAGCTTTGTCATTACATCGCGAAAAAGGTTTTTCTTTCTTGAGACCTTTCCTTTGGATAAATTAAAGATCGGTTGTAAAAGAAATAAGGTTCAAGTTAATCAATAGCTTGATATCCAATTTTCACTGCAACAAGCTATTTCTCAAAGACTCAGTCATTACGCAGTCGATCAGAGCCAGTCACGTCGAAATCCAACAAATCTCTCCAAGAGTTTGAAAATAATGGGGCAATTGGACTCCATGTTCTCTGTAAAATCCTCTTGGGATGACTCTTTCTTACAAAGCAGGTACCTTGGGGCATTTGTCTTCCGAAATGGCGACTATTACACTCTTCCTACCCCGATAAATTTTACTGCAGGCGGTCTTCATTCCCCAGTAAGCCTCGATGTTGCAAAAGCACTTTAGACCATTACCTCAGCGCAGTCACCAGCAAGACTATAAGCTGACAACATTTTTGGATTGAGCCGGTAATCTCCAGTGACTTTCAAGACTGCAGAGATCTCCTCAGCATCTGCCAAGTGATATATATTTGAGGACCCACTACCGGTGGAACCATATTTTCCTCGTTGAATTTGCCATATTTTCCTCAGGAAATACCCCCCAGGAGATCGCCATGCTCTCCCCAAGAAGTCGAGTTACTTTCCCCAGGAAGTTTGTTATACTTTTCCAAGAAGCTGCTACTTTCTCCATGAAGCTGCCTAGCTCCACATTTCCCCAATGAAGCGGATATTTATTTTATCCCCGGAAGTCTCTATTCCTAAGACGAATCTCCCAGTGAAAGGGTCTTTTGATCAAAAATTTAGATCCATGATGGCAACCCTCCAGTGAAGTCATGTTATCTTATCCCCAAGTGGAATTTCGTTCTCGCCAGAGAATTTGGAACTTGGAAGCAAGATTTAGTTCCGCCATTAACTTTCCTATCCCTTAGCAGATGTACTTTTGCAGAGATCGTCGGGTATCCCCGTCGAGATGTTTATTTCATCTCATGTTTCCTTCTCCGCTCGCCTGTTTTTTCAGCATGTGCATGAGCATAAGCATAAGCATTTTGCATTCGCATTGTTCTTTCATGTTGCATACGCATCGACATACAAATTAGCATCTGCATGTTTACTATCCTCACTGCCTTTTGTCATTACTCTGGCTGTGGTTACTGCCAAGTAACTGGGTTTGTCCATTCTCTCCAAATAGAGTCGTCAGCTCTAAGCATAAAGGTGCTTACCATTTTCAGTTCCCCACAGAGTTCAACCCTCGTGGTTGATGGTTATTTCAGTTATCTTTTCCGCGCCAAGAATAGATAGTTCCCATTTGAGTTCATACCCTCAATGGAGTCTTGTTTGACAATTTCTTCCTAGCTCGATTCTAGATTGAACCTCGGTCTTTGTCGGTCGCCGAACCTACCTTGACGTGCTTTATTTTGCACTATCTTTCAAGAAGATCCATATTACAACAAAGAGTTGCAACAGTTCTCGCCTGAGAAAATTATCCCCATTATGACTAGCAACAAGTGACTGTAACCTTAAGACGTTGAGTCACCGTACTCATTCTTGGGCGTCCCGCCGCGGACATATCCTTTCACCTTAAGATGTTGAGTCGCCGTACTCATTCTTAGGCGTCCCGCCATGGGCATATCATTTTCTTAAACCGTAAGACGTTGAGTCGCCTTACTCATTCTCAGACATCCCGCCGTGGACATTTTATTACCTTAAACCTTGAGACATTGAGTCGCCGTACTCATTCTTGGGCGTCCCACCGTGGACATATCATTACCATACACCTTCAGACGTTGAGTCTCCGTACTCAGTCTTGGGCGTCCCGCGGTGGACACATAATTTCTAGAACCTTAAGATGTTGAGTCGCCGTACTCATTCTTGGGCGTCTCGCCGTAAACAATTTTTTACCCTTTTCAAGTAAATGAAGAAACCGAATCATTTCAGGGAGCAGCAGACTTTGAAACGTAAAGAAGTTTATTAACCCTTTCTAAATGGATCATTTAGTTAAAGAAGAAGCTAAATCATATTTTGATCATGGAAGCTTACCCTTTGTCTTAGAGTATCATTCGGTCATGCCTGAACTTGTTGAGCCATACTCTCAGATATTCCCCAGTGGAGGCCGTCTCGCCAGTGCCTTCTTCATTGAGGATCTAGTTTCTAAAGTGTCAACTGGTCATGCCTGAACCTGTTGGTCCATCACTTTATAATGTCAGCCGGTCATGCCTGAACCTCTTGAGCATTTACCTTATTGCTTATTTCCCCGTGGGAGACCGTCTCGTAGGTGCCTTCTTCATTGAAGCCCTCATGGAAATTTATTTTCATCAGATAAACGACAATCTCTTTATTTGAAGAGCTTCCCCTTTTGGCATGTAAGTCCCTTTCAGCGATAAGTGGCAGTATCTCTCGAGAAGCTTATCAGGGCATTTCCCCTTGAAGTCCATTTTGGCATGCAACAGGTGTTTACCCTGTATATTTTCTATCGATTCCTGAATATCTGTTTCCAGAAGCTAGGATGTTATTCTTTGCTCAATGCTCCAGCATTCTGTTTACTTGATCCTACCCTAGAGTGTCAATCGGTCATGTCTGGACCCGTTGAACAAGCTATTATAGTTTATTTTCCCCAGTGGAGGCCGTCTCGCCGGTGCCATCTCCATCAAAGAGCTCGTTTGATCTTTTCGCTCAAGAGTTCCCAGAAGCTTGGATGTTATTCTTTGATCAATACTCCAACATTCTGTGCACTTGGTTCTACCGCCGTGTGGATCCTGAGCCACCTCTTCATCCTAGGGTGTCAGTCGGTCGTGCCTGGACCTGCTGAGCAGTTATCTTCCCCAGTGGAGGCCGTCTCGCCGGTACCATCTCCATTGAGGATCTATTTTTACTTCCTTTCTAAAGTGAACAACTAGTCATGCTTGAACTTTCTAGTCTACCACTTTAGATTCCCCAGTTCGGTGCAGTTTCCCCAGTGCGTCGTCTACCCCTATGTCATTGTTTCGTCTACATCTTTGCATGTATCATTTCCATCATAGGCATCATATTAGATTCATGGCATCGTCAGCATTGTCGTGTTATCCGTAGCATTGCATATCACTACATATAAGGGCAAAATTTTCGGTTATCTATATTTAAATCCCTTTCACCATGACTTCTCAAGCCTTCGTCGCCCAAATCATCCCGTGAAGTCATTTAAATAGGGGCAACTGTTGTACCCCAAATTTTACCATTAGATTTGCTTGTTTCTCATATCATGTAGCTCAATCGTCCAGGCATAAACTAACTATTTTAACCATCTTGTTTGTTTTATTTTGTGAAGCTAAGTTTGTTTCTTTAAGTCCAGGAAGTTATAAAGACTTTGTGTATTTCTTAGCTCCTACAAGTTATGCTGAAGCATCATGGAATCCCATACTCTCATCATTATGGAACCTTAATCAGTACAAAGCAAATGTTCCTCAAGAGTTCTCAGAGGTTTCTCACCCCTTTGGTCGTAAGGCCTATCATCGAACACCAAATGGAATTTCACAACAGGTTTGATCTACAAATGAGTTTGTCTAATGGATGTGGTTAGCAGTCCAACTAATCAAGATGTATTCATGAATTTATTAAGAGGTTTACGAGTGACATACGGGAGATAACAAGCTCTTGAATATAAGGACTTTTGAAATAATGTTAATTTTGGCCGAAGAACTATTGTGCATAGTTAGCTTGAGATTCAAGTAATGGAGGATTGTTCAAGATCATTATAGGCCACTTTCAAGTTGCAAATTCATTCGAGCCCAAATGGTGAAGTTAAGATTTTGTTTCAAAACTATGGTTTGAGCATGAATTTTAGGGTTTGAAGACTATTCTTTTGATTTGATCTAAAAATGTTCACATGGTGAGTTCAAGTATACAACTTCAATGAATTCCGCACTTCACCATACAGATCCATGAATTTCGTTTGGTTACTAAGTCTCTAACACCAAGATGTTAAAGAAATGATGTAAACAAAGAGATATTCAAAGCATTACTTCATAAATTCAAATTGCACCCAAAATCCATGTGAACACAACTTATCACAGCATTTGGCATGTCGAATTGCATCATGCAATGAAACATGTGGAATAAATTAAGCATGTTGAAGCGGTGAACATTTTAAGTTACAATTAAGAAGTTACATCAAGATGTTTGTCTATACATGACCACAACAAGAAGTATACTGCTTGGGATATAACATAAGCGCCGCTAGCCCAAGATGAGAGCCTATGGTTCGCTGTTTGAGGAATCGTGTCGGTAACGCCGGGTTTCGCAAGGCCACATCCCTCGCCTTCTTGATACAATGCCAAAAGCCGAAGTACACTGTTCTCATACTAAACGGGAAAAATATAACAGCCGGTGATGGTTATTTTCCAACCTTGCAGACGCGTTCGACGTACCCTCTCCTGAAGGATCGATCTATATCTACCACCTGCTTCCAACAAAAGAAGAGATATTCAGAAGGGTGTTATCGACGAACAGAAAAAGAAAAGAAAGATTGGTAAAATTAGCTTCCCAAAGCCCCATTGGTACAACTTCGACCGAGTTCACTTTCACCTCTTAAGAAATACCTTTTGTCTGCATAAAACCACTGTATTTGACTCTTCAGAGTCACTTGCAGACAACCACAACCATTTAAGATGGGAACGTTCCTCCACCTGCAAAATATACAGGAAATCTTATTTGTGTATACACTCATTTTCCAGAACAGGACCCCACAATAAGTACACATGGAAAAAGTCAACTTTAAGAAGACATTGACCTTACTTTTCAACTTGTGTATATTTTGTGTGTTATCGGAATTCCAACTCTTCCCTAGCCATAGTTGGGTGAGCCAAAGACCAACTGCAGCTTCAAAGCCAACATAATTAATACCCTACGAGATGTTCATTACTGCCAAGAGCTGCTATATGGAAGTAAGATGATTACGAGGTTGCGAAACCGTCTTCATTCGGAGCTCCTCCCAAACTCTATGGTGAAGTATCATGAAAAAGAAATGGAGGATTATTACTTCCCAGATAAGATGAATGCAACTTGACACAGTAAATAAATGTCAAAAACATGGCAAGACAAATTTCATACACAATTAAAGAGGCGTTAAAGAATTACCAAGAAACTAAAAAAAAAAGACCCCGTCAAATCTTTCATCATTGACATCTCCAAACTTCCCTCTCGAGGATGAAAATGGATTTGGTCGCAGTGAAAAAGTCCAATTCGCCGTTACCACACCACAACAGAAGCAGCCCTCCAAATTGAACAAAATGGCTGCAATTTCAAAAAAAAGAAATAATTGAGTACCAAGGTTAGTCACAATTACAGCAGGAGTAACCAAGGAAAATTAAAACAAAATCCACACTAATCCCTATTTATCATGGTAACCCGTCCGAGCCGGCTTTGTAGTTCCATTTGTTGTGCACACCATGAAGTTGCTTCGCAAAGTTGTCATACCACAATCAAACAGATCGTTCTCAAAAGATTCACATTCGCTTGTAAGTCACACAGTATGATATAAAGAATACAACTCGCGATGGCCGTCCGAAGTAGAACTGCCGTTCATGCTTCTTGTAACCGCCGGTGCTGCTGTGCTGACAACTTTTGCTTATTAGTATAAAACTGTCCAAGAGCTATCACACGGAGTGATAGCAATGATCACAAGTCCCCAACAGCTCCAAACACGATCTGGTTCAAACGGAAGAGTTTTCACCTGCGTTCCAAGATACAAAGCCCATTAGTTGCGCCAAAAAAAATTAATTGATAAAAACTGTTGTTTGAAATCAGAAGAATACTAACAGCATTTTCGAAACCAGTATTCTTGCGACGACCTATAATTTTCTGGACAGGAGACTTGAGGCCAAGGTCCTAAACCTGCAGAATTTTCACGACCATAACGTCGGAGTTTGCACAACTACCAGCCAATAAGATCATTAGAAGGCTTGTGGTAATGATTCTGGAAGAAGTTGGTGTGGAAGCATACATCGTGAACTACAATTAAGTCAGGCTCCACTATGTTTCAGCCCCAATTGAAATATTAGGAACATCAGATGCTGCAGAATCAACAGTACAAATGACAATATCAGTCAAGGAAAGCAACAACAGTTACACCAGTCAGCAAAACAACAGCTGCCTGCTCAGTTGCAAACACATCAAATGCAATAACTTCAGCAAATGAATGATGTAAATGACATGAGGCTGAAACAGGGAATTGGTGTTAAGCCAGGAGTTTTTCAACAACATATTACCTCAGGTCAAAACTCTGCTTATACCCATCAACAGCCACACAAGCGGGCGTTTAAGATCCCAAAGCAATCCTACACCAAATCATAACGTTAGTTACTTTCCAAATTTCTATTTAAACACAATCAAACAAAATAAACTGAATATGGAAAGTTCATTTAATAAGAATCTATTCTTGAAGAACATGTTTTGGACAGATTTGATTTCACCCAAAAATGAGAACAGACACACTTTGAAAGGAGTTTAAAACGTGTCTCAAACATGTTCACCTAAAGATGGAAAGGTTATTACCATGATTAATTGTCTGATTTCTTCAGTTAACCCATTGAACCTATAAAAGAGAAGAAAGACATCGGTTATGAAGGGGGGACGAAATTCATAACAGAAATCCACAAACCCTAAAAAATTCACAACAAGAAGAATAAGGAAGTAACTTATCTTCGTAGGTTGTCATCACCATTCGCATCAACACCAAAAAAACCTCATCTCGCTGTTGGAATCACCACGAAGACCCTCAAAACCTCATCGTTTTCACCACCAGCCACCACCGTCAAACCCGCGAAAAGCCCATTTGAAAACCGTGAGATTCTTGTTAACATTTGGCAATTTACTATTTTGTTGGTTGTTTGATTTATGTAGGAATAGAAGATAAGAGCATGAAGGAAGAGAAGACGAAACAGAGGCGCGGTGAGGACGAGTGAGACAAAAATCGTAATGAAGAGGAAGAGGAATCACGTGAGAAGGTCGGGGTAGCAAAGCAAAAATCGCAGAGGGAGATAGAGAATGAGAGAAGAATAGAGAGAGAGAGAGAGAGAGAGAGAGAGAGAGAGAGAGAGAGAGAGAGAGAGAGAGAGAGAGAGAGAGAGAGAGAGAGAGAGAGAGAGAGAGAGAGAGAGAGAGAGAGAGAGAGAGAGAGAGAGAGAAGAATCCGAAGGAGGGGGCGCCGCGGACCATGATTTGGGAATTTAGGGTTCCAAACTGAAACCCCTCCCCTTCTTGCTCGTGGATGGCCGGACCTGGTTGGGTCCGGTGGGTTCATCACCACCGGCCCAGCCCATTTATTTTTATGTCATTTATTTGTTTTTATTTATTTTATTTTGTAATCTTTAATATTATTAATAATAATAATACTAACCACTAACACTTACTAACTACTAACTAATTAATTTCTGAAAAAATAATGTTAAATAATTAATTAATTAGAAAAACGAATTTTAAGATAAAATAAAGAGAAATAATTAATTTTAAATTTTAGATTGACTTAGCTTTCTTTTTTATAACAATTTAACTTTAAATTAGCCTTTTTTTTTAAAAAAATAATAAAATAAGATGCGTTTAGATTTTATTTTCAATCTCACCTTTTCTTAATAATATATTAGATAAATAAAAATAATAAAAATAAAAAATATTAGTTCTATCTCAATTTAAGTTTTTTCTTACAATTATTAAAAATAAAAAATATAAGTAGGGATGTTTAACCTTTATCTAATTTTCTTATTTTGCTTTATTTATTAAAAATTAACAAATAATAATAATAATAATAATAATAATAATAATAATAATAATAATAATAATAATAATAATAATAATAATAATAATAATAATAATAACAAATTTCATTTAAAATTTAAAATTAGTTTATTTGACTTAGTTTATTTCAACCTTCTAGAGTTTTTTTAAGCTAATTAAGTTGTTAAAAATAAATAAATAATTTTTTAATAAAAAGTCATTTAGTCTAATTTCCCTTTTCAATTTAATTCAATTAATAATAAAATAACTTTGTTAGTAATTCAAGTCTACTTTCTAAATCTTAATAAAGATCACCAAAATAAATAATATTAAAATCAATTAGTATAGCACTTTTTCTTAATTTAATCGTAATCCAAATTATTTTGATTACATAACTCACAAAAAATCTTAAAAATAAATAAACTCTTTTAATTTGCAAATTAACTTCTAAGCATATTTTCAACTTAGCCATAAAACTCTCAAAATATTTAATTTCTAACCTCTAAGTCCATTAAATCAAAACAATCTATCCATATATCATTTTTATATCATTGCTATTATCCATTCTGCTTTACTTTATTGCTTTATCCCCTCCGAAGGAAAATTTACAATATTTGACCGTCGAGTCAATACCCCACCTTCACCCTATCCTAGCCTTAGGATCCGAGTCGCCGCACTCACGCCTAAGCGTCCCGCCGTGGACATTCAAACCTTTATCCTAGCCTTAGGATTAGGAGTCGCCGTACCCCACATAAGTTTCCCTCCGTGGAATACTTATCTCACACCCTTTTTAATTCAACCTTAACGTAGAAATAGGAGTCGTAGTACTCCAAAATAAGCGCTTCCCTATGAACGTTTATTTTCCCCCAGGAACCTTGACCACAGTCAAGAAGTTCCTCATCTCCCTCTGTGAGGGGAACTACGAATACTCTGATTCCATCCCCTACCCAGGATACGTAGGCACAAGATGTGAGTCTTGACGAGTATACTTAGGACTAACCCCTTAGGTTTTTCTCTTCACTCTTAACCCTTAGCATTACCCTTAAACAGATAATTAGCAATAAGCAAACATTTAAAACAAGAGGTTCCTGTAGAGTACTACAGAGGTTTAGGATGCTAATACCTTCCCTAAACTTAACCAACCCATCTCTCCCAGCGTTGTGTTTACAATGAAAAATAGGTTTTCCCCTTTCTTTAACCTTTCCTTTGGATAAATCAAAGACCGATTGTAAATGAATTAAGATTCAAGTTAATCAATAGCTTGAGATCAAAAATTCACCGCAACAGTAGTCACAAGATTCTTCTTCAAGAAAATTTTGATGGCATTGAGGTCCACAAAATTCTCAAAGCTCGGAAACAAGAAGATACCATAGATGAGTAAGGCAAGGATAGCCTCGAATGCATCCATGCTTAAATGATCTGCATAATACTGAGCTTTTTCAACCAAGAATTCTGCTTTTAACCCAAAGACTCCTCCTTTTGCAATCAGATTCTTTTTTATATCAACCACTCCCAAACGTGTAGCTTTGGCGATATCTTGTTCTTTAGGGTCCTTCTCCACAATTGGAAAAGGAGAATCTTCAAGAATGGGCAGTCCAATCAACTGAGAATACTCTTCTAGTGTGGGCACTAGCTGATAATCAGGGAATGTGAAACAGTGGTAGAGCGGATCATAAAACTGGAGAAGAGTAGAAAGAAGTCCACTATCCATCTTTACCTTCAAGAGTAGCAATAGCTTCCCATATCGGCTTGGAAATCCCTCTAGATCTGTCACTAAGGTGCTCAACCTTTTCAAGTCATCTAGGTTAAAACCCTTGTAAGTGTACTTCACAATGTTTTCTTTCTTTCACTGTTCATGACGACCTCTGATGTTTACAAACAACAAAGTCTGAGTTCCATGAAACCATATGATGATATGAATGCAATATGCACAAACACAAGCAAATGCATATGCTCACAACACAAACTTAGGTTTAAGGACAAGCATGAGTCCAAGGGTCTACCCATCCCCAAATATTGTAGTATGGATTGATTGTACCTGCCGGACGGGTTCTACAAAGTTCCCAGAATCATCAACCCATCTTTCGGATATTATCAATTTCCCAAATCACTTGGTAATCGATAATATTCTCAAGAGAATCTCGCTCGAGTGTAGTATCGCGTATCAACTACTTCGGAAATACTTCCTTATAGCCATCGCACTACATCCTATAAGGCCAAAGTGGGGTAGAATGTATTCTAAAGGTCCACAGTGTCATGGGCTCCTCATTGAGAGTAGCATTGTTTCACGAATACTCGATCAACAATATTAAACTCTCAAGAGGGCCTACACTGAGCGGTGGTTTCTCAAGTTAGCTTGGTCGGGAATCAACTCCCTATAAGCCTCCTTGAATATACCATCATCCTATCATAATTGCGCTCAAGTCCGGGTATAGGACTGTCTCACCACTCAAAGCACCCAATACCCAACAATTGACAAATACACATGTTAAGCAAATATTCACAAATATAGCATGCAATTAAACAAAATAGGTTAAACCCTCAAGTTTAAGTTCCCCAGTGAAGTCGCCATTTCTGTTGCAGTGAGAATCGTGATGATCCAAGCTATTTGATTAACTTGAATCTTTAATTCTTAAATTCACAACCGGACTTTAATTTATCCAAAGGAAAGGGTCTAAAGAAAGAAAGAACCTTTTGTGCGATGTAACAACAACGCTAAGAGATTCGGGGATCAGGGGTTGGTTATGCCTAGGGTAGGTATTTCACATCCTAAACATTTGTAGTACTCTACAGGAACCTTTTTTTTGTTTGCATGCTAAGTTTGGTAAATGTTTGCTAAGGATTGGGATTGGGTAAAGGTATATGTTAAGACCTAAGGAGAGTTTCTAAGTTTGCTCGCAAAGACGTCGCGTCCTCTGCCTACGTATCCTTACTAGGATAGAATCAGAGCAATCGTAGTTCACCTTACTAGGATTGAAGAACACTTGATTTTGATCAAGGTTCAAAGGGGAACAAACACTACAATGTTTGTACAGAGTTTTACAAAACTCTCTAGATCTATGTTATAACACTCAAGAGGGGAGTAAGTAATCATTGCTATGATTCTTACATAGAGTTTACAAACTCTATCCTAGGGTTCTAGTGAAGGACACTCCTAGTAAAGGTGGGTCTCTTTAGACTTAAGGCAAAGTCTAAGGCTTATACCAATGTTTAAGGTGATTTCACAAGTCAAGGAAGGGTAATGAGCTATCCAATGACACAAGGATCAAGGAGAGACTTTTCCTTTGGAAGGAGAGAGAGAGAGAGAGAGAGAGATGAGAGAGAGAGAGAGAGATGAGAGAAGAGAGAGAGAGAGAGAGAGAGAGAGAGAGAGAGAGAGAGAGAGAGAGAGAGAGAGAGAGAGAGAGAGAGGAGAGAGAGAAGAGAGAGAGAAGAGAGAGAGAGAGAGACGACGATGAGAGCGAGAGAGAGCCAGAGACGAGAGAGAGGAGAAGACATATCACTGCGCAGACATAGCAAGTTAACCTAGGGAGCAATACTAACAAAGAATACAAGCAGATAACAGAGATCAGGCAATAGCATGCAAATACATGATCAATACTCCAATGATAACAAGGTTACAACCAATAGTCCAAACATCTTAACAAAGATTTGGGGAATATCTGACAAAGATTGAAGCATGATAAAGGTAACAACCACCATAAACAAATCACACAATTGAAGGTAGGCAAGTCACAGGTTCAAGCATAGCAAATGTAACAACAATATGCATAGATGATAATTGAACACAGGTAAATCAGTTTAAACCTCATAATTTAGGAGGAATGAATGAGACAGGATTATGGTGACAACCAAAGGGGGTACCCTAACATGTTAACTAACAAGGGGAATAAACATCTCACAAGAAATTCAATCATGCTCAGAGGGATTCAACTGTAAGTCAGATCACTAATCACAATAAATGAACAATTTTCCATATGGGCAAAGTATATCACAATTTATGACAACAAGTAATGTTTTCACATCATACAAAAGTAGACATTATAACAAACACAATGCAAAAAGAATGGGCAAAAAAAGATGAAAAATGAGAGAGTTGTGATTTTTTAAAGTTTCATGAATTTTAAGGCACAAAACAATAATTCAATGAGTGAAAAATAGAAGAAAATGCAAGGGGTGGGAGTTGAACCCACGCCCTCCAGCCCAATGCGCGCTTGCAAGGAAAAAGAAAAAAAGGCCAAAAGGGTTAATCCTCCTCAGGGATCGAACCCAGGTCTAGGCGTTGCAAGGCGTGTTTATGGGCAAGGTTTCTACCACTGGGGTGGCTATACATCCGTTGATATAGCCACCCCCATAAATATATAAGGGGAAAAAACATGGCAAGCTGGGCAAACCAACACATAAAATCAGCATTTACATTTTGTGTCATAACTCAGTCATTTTTTCATGGAATCAAACAAACCTTTAGTGCAAATTGAAGGATTTTTCATGAGGAATACGATAGTGGAATTGGTTTTTCAAGATGAGGCTCCCATTTTAAAACCTGATAGGGTATGCATTATGAGTATGTGTTGTGCATTTTGAGTTGTAGATCAAGTACCATCCAGTTTCAAATCCAAACTGTAACTTAGATTGATGTTCAAGTTGCAACATCTAACAGAAAAAAGCATGATGAAATGAGAATCTAATTTTAATCACTTTCAGATCAAACTAAACATATGTACACATCCCATACATGATATTGAATGAATTTAAGCAAAAAACAAAGTTCAAAACAGACTGCAATGGAAAGTGACATAGGAGTTGCAATTATGGTCATGAGTGATATGCAGGCTATAAGGGCAATTCAGTTTTCATGTACATGTTGATCAAATTAATCACTCATGCACATTGGATATATGTTAATGAATGAACTTAAACCACAGTTATGAATCAAGACAGTCTAAAATAAAAAATGATGTGCAAGTTGCAAAATGTGAACAAAATGCATCTTTGAAGCTAGTGATCAGTTCAGGCATGTTATAATAAAAAAAAAGGTTCAAGCACAATCCAAACATCATACATATCATGTTCATGTATTCAAATCAACTGCTTATGACGTGCCTGTCCAACTGTTATGTGAGAATGAGGTGAAAATTAAGATTTTGCAAGTGAGATGGTGAGTTTGTGAAACAGGCCAAATTGGGATGAAGAAACCATACACACATGCTCAAAACAACATATAGAATGTGTCCACACCATAAAGAAGTTTACAAACAACATGGATTTTAAAAAGCTAAGACAGCTGCCCTGTTGGTGAATTGATATGCATTTTCAAAGTCATAGTTCATATTGGTCATGCTTAAATCAAAATGAATGTCCTCACACCCTCTAAATACATCACATATGAAGTTTCAAAATAGCTGAGGTCCAAAATCTAACCTAAATACAAAGTGACTCATGATTTGCAATTTGTGACATAAGTTGTAGAAAGAGAAATTTCAAAACAGTTGGACAGTTAAGGGTAAGCTAACATAGTTCAAATACAAGAAGAAAGGCTCTCATAGACAAAAAAAACTCCTACACACATCATTTTTATAGGGCTAAATGAGTTACCACTCATAGATTGATCATTGTGTAAGTGAACATGGTTTCGATATGTGTTCTTGGCAGTTTTGGTTCAAAATGAAGTTAAGTGGTGAAATGCAAATATAAGCAAGCTCAGACCAAACCAAACATGTGTACACCTTATAATCAAGCATGTGAATGAGTTACAGCCCCACTATCATGTATACAAACAGAAAAAAACAATTTTGAGCAGGCTGTGGAAGTTTAGTGTGTGAGCATGGTTTCAAGTGTGAAATGTGAAAATGAGCCATGACAGCGCAAGTGATCAATGCACACACACCATAATTATCAATATGAAAGTGTTTTGAGCTCATGGAAGAGCTTGTGTCAAGTAGTGTGAAATTTGGTGTGTTGTGGCACATTTGGTATAAAAAACTGTCTTGGCAAGAATGTGGCAGCAGGGGGGTATTTTTCAAATTGATGAGTTTCAAACCAAAATAAGCATCCACACACATTATAAATATGAAAATGGACATGTCTATGCTTACACACCAGTTCAAATCAACATCACACAAAAGGAAGCACATTGAGGCTAAAAAAATGTACAAACCTCCACATATTAGGACAGCTGGCCAGTTCATGACAGATGGAAGGTTTTGGTATCACACACACATTTCAAATGAATAAGGGAATGATTTTAGGCACATAGATCATGTATAATGCAGTTGAAACAAAATATGGTATGTGTTTGGCATTAATGAGGTTTTGAAATGCAAGTGGAGGGATGACAAAGTAGTTTGAACACATAATGAAGATTTGAACATATAGGCACATCATACATATCCAAAACATAAAGACATATGATTCTTCAATCTAAAAACAAGTACCAACTGCTCCAAACCAGAAATGGTATGCCTATCCAATTTTGACAGTAAAAACCAACAAGATCTTATGACAGGCCCTAATGGTTAAGTTTCATATTTCTCAAATTTAAACTAATCAAACATCATGAGCAACATCAAGTAAGCAATAAACAATGATTTGGAACAATGAGATGCTATCATGGTAGGCACAACAGTCCACTACACAATTCCATAGTAATGATAAGCAATATGATATCAAAATAACATAGTAGCAAAATCAAATAGCCATATTGATTCAAACATGATCAAAGGCAAGAAGGGATCTATAAGCAACTTACAAATCATCTACTTATCCTAAAAGTGAGCCAAGTGTAGAGTTTTAGGGCAAGCAAATAAATTTCTCAAAATTGGATCCTAAATCTACCAAATAACCAAAATATCACTAACAAGTATGAATATGGTATCAAGACACAAACTCACAATCAAACCTCTGTTGCACCCCAAAATTTGACCAACATTTCTTTACCTAGCTTGTGTTACATTGACATGTATGCAGGAGATCAAGAGGTATGAGTACCAATTAAGACTTTGAAGATAGCCAAGAAGGTTATTCAAGTGTTCAAGGGTTGATATCTTTGTCAGAGAATTTAAGAGATCCTCAGAGAGATTGGTTGAAACCAAGGTTGTGTGCCTCCTAACTTGAGAGTTGTGGGAGCTCCTCAGATGATCCTGAAGCTATGAGGATGGACTTGAAGCTTTGAGAGAGCTTATGAGATGTCTTGAGAGCCATCATGAAAGCTAGAGAGGTCATTGTGCAAGTTTAAGAAGCCTCAGCCATGAGTGGTATAATTAGGGTTTGACTGGGTCAACCCTAGGTCAACTGATGATTTGGAGAGGGTTGAGACCTAATCCAAGAGCCATGTGATCATGGATTGATGCATTGAGATGCTATAAGGATGATTCCAAGATCAAATAATCATGATTGAAGAGTTTGAGAAGTTTCAAGCCAGGGTTTCTAAGGCTTGACAGTGTAAAATCCCCTAGTTTGACCCCTATCTTCAAGGCAGTTTAGCTCAAGATGTGATTGTCATCTCATCTTACCCCCAACATGAATGTTGTAGAGATTGCTCTTAGCTTTAATTTGAGTACTATAAGTCCTTGATAGGATTTGTAGAGCTCAAGTTATGACTTTGACAAGTTACAGGTCATCTGAGGTATGTGAATCTGGGGCCTTGAAAGTCACCTAACTTGCATCCAAATTTTGCCCAAGAAGGATGATTCCTATGAACTTTTGGTCAACATGAATGTTGTTCCTCATCTTCTTAGTTTTCTATATAGTACTAGAAGTCCTTGATAGGATTTTTAGAACTCAAGTTATGGCTTTGACAAGTCAAGGGCATTTTGGTCATTTGGAGATTATAGGTCATTTCAAGCATAAGGCCATAACTCCTATTTCCAAGCTTCAAATGGAAAAATATTAAACATAAAACTTGCTTAAAATGATGTTTTAAGGATAGTAAAGAGGTCATGAGATGTTGGAAAGGCTTGTAGCAAAAAATGGTAAAAATGACCTAAAATGGAGGCATAAGTTAAATGAGTCAAAGTTGGAAATTGAAATTTCCAAGCTACACATCCAAACCATGGCATATAATAGGTCATTTTGACTCTAAGAAGAATTTTGGAAACAATGGTTCAGCCACATTTTTGATTTGAGGTTCAAATCATGGACTTGCTTTGGAATATGGTTGCTTGCATATTAAGGCACAAATGCAAAACACAAGGAAATTCAATGAACAAGCTAGCTAAGTATCCCAACATGTCATATATCTCATCTAAGGAGATTTTAAAGTTAGAATAAGTTGCTGCAAGAGATGTAGCATGAGATGATACATGAGATGGATGGAAATCATAAACTCATGGCATGAGAATCCCAAATTCTCATTGGATGATTCCAGAAGGTTCTAGATGAGTCTGAACCATCCTATATAGTGTTTAGAACTTGATCAGATGCAAGGTTGGTGAGAGATTAGAGAGGAGAGTGAGATAGCCATTTCAATTGCTTCCATTACAAGTTGAAATCAAATTCCACATTCCACATAGTTTCCATTGCTTCTTTCTATCCAAACACATTCCATTGATCACACTGAACGTGTGCATACCAAATTGAGAGCAAAACCATGGAGAATTGAAGAGATAGCTTTTGGATTTTGAAGGTTGCAAGTCACAATCGAGTTTGGAGATTCAGGCTTTCTTGATCAAATCTTTTGCAAACAGAAGCTTTATCATCAATCAAGGAAGGTTTCTGAAGAGTTTGAGAGGCTGAAGTGAAGCTTTTCCCTATCTGATAATCAAGATTTGACAGGTTAGTAACTTTTCTTCTACACCCTAATTTAAGCATAATTAGGTAGAATTGTTAGGGTAGAATGGTTAGAGACAATTAGGTGATGGATTCTGGGAAGTTTGAGATCAATTGGTGAAGTTTGAGTTGGTGACACCATTTTTGTTTGGACCAAGAACACGAGGTATAGTGAGCTATAGCATGAGTTTGATATCAAGAATTAACCAGTGTGAGGTGGTGATCATTCTGAGGTAATCAATTTCAAGAATCATCAAAGTTGAAGTTTGAGTTTATTTTTGATCTTAGATCGGGTTCAGAGATTTAGGATGATTCAATAGATTTTAAGGCTATGGTTGGATTCAGGGTTGAATTTAGAGTAGATTAGGGTTTTGAATCATGGCTTTTGGTTGATTTTGGATGGAGTTCGAATTAGGGATTGGAGCTTTGCAACTATGGAGCTTTCCCTCCATTTCCATGGCTGAAGGAAGAAGATGAAGTGCTAGCCGTTTGATCAGGCGTGGACTCATTGACTGAGTGGAGATCCAAGGGCCAGGATTTGATTTCGCGTGTGAAGAGAAGTCTGAAGACACAATGAAACGAAGCGTTTCATTAAAATGAGGTTTTGGGCTTTAGTGATGAGTTTGATAACCACACCCCCATTCATGGCCTAATCAGGAATTGAACTGAATTTCTTTACTCTTTGCACCGTGGATTTTTCTTTTTCTTTATAATTTCTTAATTGATTTTCTGATTAAATAATTGGGCCCAGCGCTTATGTTGTTTGCACCCCCATTTAGGGCCCATTCCCATAATGAACTGCACTGAATTGCTATCTGCACCAAACATTTCATATTTTAATTTCTTTTTCTCCATTTTATTTTAATCTTTGGAAAATCATAATAAATAGAAAATTAATGATTTTTGCATGGGGATTTTTTATCCTATTTCATGTTCATGTCTAGAAAATTATAAAATCAAAATATTTGCATTTCATGCATTTTTAATATTTTTTGTGTATTTTCTCTTTTAATAGCTTTTTAATTCTTTTATGTTGATGCATAGATTTGTAGAATTTTGTTTAGCTAGCTCCCTTCATATTTTTAGGCCATTCTTTTTAGGATAGTTAGATTAGGACTTTATCTCCCCTCTGGATTTACTCCATAATTTTGTGATTAAGTTTTGACTAGTTTTGAATAGATGACTTTAGGTTGTGTAGAATTAGGTCAATCCTTAACATAGGTCCACAATAACACTAGAATTTTGGGTTTCTAGGTCAAGATAGATATTGGGACATATAGGGTATTAAGGGTAGGTATATAGGATCCCCTAGGAATTATATTAGATTTTAATATAATAGTATACTATTTTTAACTGATTTTTGTAGTTGCTTGTTGTTTGTGTTGCCCTTGTGGGCTTGTATTTTGTTTTGCCTTGCTTTGTGGGTTCTTGCTTGGCTTGGTGGGCTTGGTCTTGCTTTGAGAAGCATGGAGGAGCATAGTAGAAGACTTAAGAGTTGAAGAAAGAGCTTGAGAGCTTGAAGTCTTGTTTGTTTTGTTGTTGTTTTAGGGTTAGGGATTAAGAAGAGCTTAGACTTAATTAACTTCTTTCTTAAACATGGATGGTATCTTTCACCTCCATTCCTCCCTATGATTCAAAGTCCTTCCATGGTATTCACCTCCCTCCTTTGGAGGGGTAAGTGATGGTACCTAGGAAGTAGAACTTTTGAGGGCACCAGTCTTTTGATGTTAAACCCTTATAGGTCACCTTTGGTGGTCAATAAGTAGTTTAACACCCCAGCTTATCCAGTTAAGTGATTTCCTCTGGTTTGAGTATCTTGAGAGATGTTGGACTTGAGAGTGAAGATGAAGACTTCATTGAAGAGTATGGAAGAGGATGATTCCTTGAGCATTGCCATTTCAGATGAAGCTTGAAGAGCAAGAAGAGCAAGTTGATACTTGAAGACCCAATGAAGATCCAGTAAAGACTGAATGAAGAGCTGAGGCTTAAAGATTGAAGGATGAAGTTGACACTTCTAAGTGATTAAAGCTTACCCTGAGAAGCTGAAGCCTGCAGGAAGAGAAAACCAAGTTGAGACTGGTAAAGCAAAGAGAGCTTGAGAGCTTGAAGACCAAGTTGATACTTATGAAGAGGATTCAATTGAGATTGAATGAAGAGCTGAAGCTTGAAGAACAAAGGATAAGTTGATACCTACTCTGAAGCTTGAAGATCCTGAAGGAATCAAGTTGACACTTATGGTTAAGAATGAAGCCTGAAGGTGGAACTGATTAAGGAGCTGAAGCTTGAAGAAGAAGATAAGTTGGAACTTATGTTGAAGGGTTGAAACCTAGAGAAGCAAATTGATATTTGTTAAGAGTGATGGAGGTCTGAAGACTGAGTTGCTGTTAGAAGAGCTGAAGCCTGGGGGGGAGAGAGGAGTTGATTTGCTTTCTTGTCTGTTTTCCTTTTCTGTATTGATATGCCTTGTTTGACTTGCTTGATGCATTAGAATAAGTCCATATCTAGACTAGAGTTAATCTAGGAGCATGATTGCACTAGAGGTTGAGTTGCTCCCTCTGCTTGTATTGTTACTGTATGGCTTTGCTTGCGGGTATTCGGTAGAGCCCAGCTCCCTTGCCCATGTGGTTTGTTTTGCTTGATAGCACTTCATTTCTTCTGTATGATTGCAGTTTACTGTATATTGCTTGATAGCATATTGTTTTCCTCAGTATGATTACTGTTATTCATTCTGGCTTGAGGTTGAGATGAGCTTGTGGAGGCTGCTGCCCCACACATATTTCCTCCCTCACTTGCATTGCATGCATTTTACAGCTGTTTACTGTATTACTGATTAAGCTGATGCTTTATCTGTTTCCGTGTATCATTGACATGATCCCTTAGGGCTTTCATTCCCTTTGATAAGGAAGTGATGATAGAACTTTAGGTTGAAACCTATGCATGATAACTTCTAGGAGTTCCCTGTTTCAAACCTCAACTATAGGATGAATCCTTGGCATGACAACAGTAGGACTTGATAGTCTCCCCGTAGCTGAGCCCGTTCTCTTCTCATCTCAAAACAGCTTAAAATACAGTAATCATGAATGATTTCTTTCGTACGTTACGAGCCTTAAGCTATCTGAGAAAGGATTGCGGAAGAGTTTCTTTTCCACAGTCTGGATGTTTAGTATGGCACCCTTTGGGTGACATGCGACGCATTCACTCTCAGGTCATAGTCTCTAGTGCGATTGAAATTGCAAACACAATAAAAAACACTTCTTTCGTAAAAGACAGAAAACAAACTTCAAACCGTTTTGCCCCGTGGGCCCATAATTCAAAGGAAAGCTTTTCTGAAGAAAAGAGTGTCGTTAAACTTCAGCGCCAACGCAAACAGGCTTTGTCCCTAACTGCTGGAACTGTTGTTTAACCCTACTCGATAAAACAGATAAACCTGAATCCCCATAAGCGTAGTGTCCCGAACTATGTAAGCTCTGATCTCTCATACCTGTTGAGAGTACGTAGGCACAATACTGATGTATTGGCGAGCCACCTTCCCCGTAACCCGTAGTAGGTCGAACTACGTTGACTCTGATTTCTCATTCTCTGATGAGAATACGTAGGCATAAAGCGCGACGCTTTACCGAGTCATTTTTCTTTTCTGTTTTTAAGCCAGCCTTGATAGGTAGATAGATAAACCAACTCGTCTAGTAAACACAACAAGCATGGATCCCGTCGAGTACGACGGACGTGACGGGTGCTAATACCTTCCCCTTGCGTAACCGACTCCCGAACCCAGACAACAGTTGCGACGACCTTGTCTTACCCTTTTTCGTCAGGTTTTTCCGATCGTTTCCTTTCCCGCTCCGAGGGATAAATAACGAAAGGTGGCGACTCTTCTGTTTTGCCGGCACCTTATTTTCGCGTAAGCGACAGCTGGCGACTCTGATGGGGACTTGATAGTTTCCTAGGGATCCAACGTCCCGAATGCGAGTCAGTTTGGGGATCCGACGTCCCCTGCGAGAGTCAATCTTAGCGCTTGTATGATTACTTGTTGGGTTGTGTTTATTCATCGCATTTTATTTCCCACACTTTATTTTTAGTATGATATGATTATCTGTGCTGTTGTGGGAGGGGCATTCTGATGAGTGAGAAGCCAGACCCAGGCTTGAGTGAACATAGCATTAGTTGTGGAAATTAGTGGGCGCGTGCTTGCTTTGCAGGCACTAGTGTCTCATGAAATCCACGCTCAGACGAGGTTCTCCCGGTTGGCTTCTCTTTCAACCCTTTGGGTTGAGACGGTTGCTGGTTTGGAGGATTGTCGACTCTGGGGACCGATCATTTGTGATTCAGCCGAGTGAGGCCGCTTCATGAGCTGGTGATGCCACACCTTCTGGGTATCGTATCACCCCTCTTGAATGTCTGTGACGCTGATGAACGCATAGGATGCCGAACTTGAGTCAGTTTAGGTTCATACCTGTGAGCAGGGTTGGGTTTATTGCAGGAAACTTTGACCTTCAGACTACCTGGTTTTCTTGATAGTGGATCAGTTTTGTTGGGATCTGAGGTTCTCATCTGCAGATATATGATTGTTCTTGACAGAGCAGGTTTTTGATTGGGATCTGAGGATCTTATCATCAGATGTGTATCTGTTCTTGATAAAGCAGGTTTTGATCAGAGGATCTTATCATCAGATGTGTATTTGTTCTTGATAGAGCAAGTTTTGATCAGAGTTTTATTATCAGATGTTTGTTCTTGATAGAGCAGAGTTTTATTATCAGATGTTTGTTCTTGATAGAGCAGAGTTTTATTGTCAGATGTTTGTTCTTGATAGAGCAGAGTTTTATTGTCAGATGTTTGTTCTTGATAGAGCAGAGTTTTATTATCAGATGTTTGTTCTTGATAGAGCAGAGTTTTATTGTCAGATGTTTGTTCTTGATAGAGCAGAGTTTTATTGTTAGATGTTTGTTCTTGATAGAGCAGAGTTTTATTATCAGATGTTTGTTCTTGATAGAGCAGAGTTTTGGTTATCAGATGTGTGTTCTTGACAGAGCAGTTTCTTGGTCTTGTATTAGAGGTCCTTATTATCAGATGTTTGTTCTTGACAGAGCAGAATTATGGTCCTATGTATATGGCCCTATCAGATGGTTGTTCTTGACAGAGCAGATTTGTGGTCCAATACCAGGGTTTTCTTCTTATCAGATACAGTGGTTGTTCTTGATAGAGCAGGATTATGGTTCTGTTGATACAGAATCCCCACAGCACAGTTGCCTTGATCTCCTGCGGCATGATTGCATTTTACATTATTTTGCATACGCATTTGCATTTCATTAACGTGTGTCTGTGTTGCAGGTACCGTTTTCCCCGATCTAGGATTTCTTGCCTCCTATTGTATTGTTATGGGTTCTCTGAGGAAGACCGTGGCTTACAAGTTCCCTGCCCCTGATGTGGTTCGGCTGACCGGTTTGATCTCTTTAGCAGATGATTCTGTGAGGGATGAGTTCAGAAAATCTTACGGCAAGTTGCTCAGTTTGGTTCGTAAACCTTCTGCGTTCGAGTTGAGTGGGTTGCACACTCTGCTGCAGTTCTACGACCCTCCGTTGAGATGTTTCACTTTCCAGGATTTTGTTCTCGCACCCACGCTAGAGGAATATGCTGATTTGCTAGGTGTACCTATCAAGAGGCAGGTGCCTTTTGTTCATATGGACGTTGAGCCTGATCTGGCTGGTTTAGCTCCTTCACTTTATCTGGATGCCTCCGAGTTGGTATTGTCTAGTTGGAACAAGGTCCCTGGCTTCTCCTTGCAGTTTTTAGTGGGAAAGGTTCAGCAGTGCGCCAAAGACGGATGTTGGGTTGCGTTCAACGCCATCCTCGCGTTGTGCATATATGGCATCATTTTGTTCCCCAATATGCCCGATTTTGTAGACTTCGACGCATTTCATATCTTTGCATCAGGGAATCCAATCCCTACCTTGATAGGAGATGTCTACCATTCTATCCACTACAAAAACGAGAACAGGAGGGGCAAGAATGTCTCGTGCTGTGTACCCTTGCTTTATAAATGGCTTGATAGTCATTTGCCCAAGAGGGGTCCTTTTGTTTCGTCTGCAGCCACAACTGAGTGGTCCGAGCGTCTAATGAGCTTATCTGCAGAGGATATTGACTGGTTTGACAGAGATAGGTTGGGTACCGAGATTATCTTCAGCTGCAACGGGTTTCCAAACGTGCCTTTGATAGGTAGGAAGGGTTGTATAAACTACAATCCGTCTTTGCTGGTCCGACAGTTCGCGTATGCTTTGAGAGCTCCGCCGAAGGATGAAGAGGTACAGGAATCTCTGTACCTCACTGGTCTTCTAGAGGGGGATCTGTTATCCAAGCTGCAGCGCGCCTAGAATGGCATCAGTAAGCGAGGAAAACCATTGCTGGGAAGAAGCAACAATCAAGCCTACCCTCCGTATATGGCATGGATCAGAGCCAGAGCAAATGCTATAGGGATGCCGTTTCTTCCTGCCAAGCCAGATAGCCCTCCGATGATCGAAGAGCCTACTACTGTGCCCATTCAGCAGCATAATCAGGTGTTGGCTAAGCGAGATGAATTGAAGCGGGCAAATGAGGAACTGGAGAAAGAATTGGCTCAGCTCCGAAGCGAGAGGAACGAAGCCGTTCATTCTTTCAAAAGGCAGACAGAGCTGGTGAACCGGCTGGGGACAGACCTGACTAAGCAGATAGCCGAGCGTGAACGCATGGGTCAAGACTTCAAAGCTGTCAACGACATACTGGCTACGAAGAAGCAGCACTTGGACGAAGCATATCGGAGGATATCCAAGTTCAACCAGCACTGGAAGGCTTCCCTGGCCACCAGGAAAGAGCGGGAGGATAAGCTGATGCTACAGATCTCCAAGATGGAAGCCCAGGTGAAGGATAATGAGAGGAGGTTTGATGAAGAGACCGCTCGCAGATACGCCGCCGAAGGCCAGCTCAACAGGGCTCTCGCTAATCTAAAGGAGCGCAAACTAACGTTTGAATCCAAGAAATGGAAGTTAGAAGACTGTTTCGACGAAGGAGCATGGGAAGGTTCGGTCGAAGGACTTCAGTACACCATTGTGCAAAGGGAGTTACTCGTCGAGGGGTTGCTCACTCTGCCTGATCATCCAGAAACAAAGGAGTTGTTAGAAGAGTATCGCGCCCGTGGCCGTACTTAACTATTTGTATGCCTTTTGTTTTGATCATTGTTGTATGCTGACCATCACCAGGCTTGTTGGCTGAGGTCACGCTGTTGATTCATCTTGTACTCGCTAATGTTGTGTACTGCCTTGATGGGCTTTCTTTATATATGAGATTGTTATTTCCATGATTGGACTCGGACTTCTTATTTTTATCAGCACTGGCACTCAGGCACTAGGATCGGGGGAGATCTCCCTAACGCACAGACACACGTTTGCATTTGCATAAAGCATTTGCATAACGAGCACTTTGTCGTTTTTCCTAACCCTTTTGTGTTTAACAGGTTGTTTCAGGTTTTTTCAGGTTGCTTCAGGTTGTTTTAGGTGGTTCCAGGATTGATCATAGACCCATTCACCGCTATCCGACTAGAGCTAATCAGACCAGGATCATGGAGCAAGTGCAAACTGATGTTCAAGAACTCCGCGAAAGAATGGATCGCTTCATGGAGCTCATGCAAGCGGTCGCCAATGGCCAGGATCAGCTCAGAACTTTGGTTCAGCCTTTGATTTCGAGGGTTGGTAGCAATGGCGTACTCCATGGGGGGACTGTGCCTACTCCTCCACCAGTTGAAACTCCGCAGAATGGTGTTCCCGTGACCGGGGGAAACGGCAGTGCCAACGGTAATATGATGGCCAACATCGGACTCAATACGGCGGGCGTCGGTAATGGGAGTCTGGGAGCTAATGTCAATGTCGGGCTGGGCAACGGCAATGCAGGTGTCGGGAATCTGTTTGGGCCTCAGCCATGGCTAGAGGATCGTCAAGACGATGTGTTCTCTCAGAGAGGTGCTGAAGGGGAGCTGAATGCTGAAGCACGGCTTAGATTCAAGGCACTTGAAGATAAGATGAGAGATATCGAGAATCAGAATACTTTGGGCGTTGATATGTCCAAGTTGGGGCTAATTGCTGATTTCAAGGTACCTCCCAAGTTCAAGGTACCTGACTTTGAAAAATATAAGGGCACCACTTGCCCTCGTGTCCACCTGAGATCGTACTATAGAAAAATGTCTGCTCATTCTGATGACGAGAAGTTGCTGATGCACTTCTTTCAAGACAGTCTTTCCGGGCCATCCCTCGAGTGGTACATGAGTCTGGATCCTACTAGTGTGCGCACATGGAAGGATCTTGCTGAAGCATTTGTGCACCACTACCAATACAACAGCGACTTGGCCCCGAACCGAGTCCAGCTGCAGAACCTGTCGCAAAGGAATAATGAAGGGTTTAAGGAGTACGCCCAGCGGTGGCGTGAGTTGGCAGCTAGGGTTCAGCCGCCGATGGTTGAACGTGAGCTCGTGCAGATGTTTGTAGCTACCCTCCCAGGGGTTTACTATGAGAAGTTGGTCAGCGGTATGTCTGGGACGTTCTCAGATCTCATTATCACGGGTGAGCACGTCAAAAATGGGATCAAGATCGGGAAGATTCAAGGTGAGTCATCCTCAGCTGGAGGAGGCGGAAAGAAACCTTATAGTGGCAAAAGACGAGAAGGAGAAACGAGCGCTGTGACCAACGCTCGAAGGAAGGGTAAAGGTCCTCACCAGCAGGTGGCCAGTATAACTATCCCAGCAGTTCCACAACAGCAGCAGCAGCAACCGAATCAACAGGGATACAGAAAGTACCAGAATCGGGCACCTTTGGCGAACCGTCACCTCGAGACACCGCCCATGTCGTACGCGCAACTCTTGCAGACTTTGCTTCAGCTACAGTTGATCCAGAAGAGAACGCTGGCTCCCTTGACAGGGGCACCTCCGCCAGGGTACGACGCGAATGCCACTTGTGAGTTTCACTCAGGGGCACCAGGCCACACAGTAGAGAACTGCAAAGCCTTCAAGCATAAGGTGCAGGACATGGTGGATGCCAAGATCATCAACTTCTCCGATAATGTGCCAAATGTCACGAAGAATCCTATGCCGAATCATAGGGGAGGCGGAGTGAATGTCATTATCGAAGATGAGAGTACGGATTTGTTGACTGACGTCAGAGATCTGAAGACGCCGCTTAGCTTCGTTAAAGCTAAGTTGCTGAAAAGAGGGTTCTTTCCAGGTTGCGGAGAGCTATGTATGGACTGTGCCACACGTTCTGATGGATGTGAGCAGTTGGTAGAAGGAATTCAAAGTCTGATGACTGAAGGGATCTTACAGTTTAGCCGGAGGGCTGAAAGTAGATCAGGAGAGGTAGTGTTGAAGCAAGCCGACGAGGTCGCCACCATCACCATCCCTCGCCAGACAATAACTATTTCTGCGCCCAGACCGCCTACAATTACCATCACCAAAGTTGGGCCGATACCCTTCGAGAGCACGAACGCCGTCCCATGGCATTATGGGGCTGAAGTCTACTGCAACGGACAGAAGTTGGAGCTGGAACCGTTTGGGTCGACTATGGAAAACCTTGCGGGAATCAGTGGCATTACTCACAGCGGAAGAGTGTTTGCACCACCAGAGGTCGTGGCAGATAAAGCGGTCAGAGCTGATGCGGCCGATAAAGGTAAAGGTAAAGTCGTTGAAGAGGTCCCGCGTGGGGCAGAAACAGACCTGCTGGTTAAAGATGCCGAGGAGTTTATGCGGTTGATTAAAAAGAGTGACTACAAGATTGTAGATCATCTCCATCAGACGCCCTCGAAGATTTCCATTCTAAACTTGTTGCTGTGTTCTGAAGCACACCGCGACGCGCTGCTGAAGGTGTTGAACGCCGCATATGTACCGCAGGAAATATCGGTAAATCAGCTAGAAGAGGTCGTAGCCCATGTGAATGCCGAAAATGGGTTAGGGTTCACTGACCTAGAGCTGACGCCAAAAGGGAGGAATCACAATAGCGCCCTACACATCTCGATAGAGTGTAGGGGCACGATTATGTCACACGTGTTGGTGGACATGGGTTCGTCACTTAATGTTCTTCCGAAGAAGGTGTTAATGAAGTTGGATACTCGTGGAGTGATTTGCACACCCAGTGATCTGGTTGTGAAGGCGTTCGACGGAACTAAACGACATGTTTTCGGGGAGGTGACCCTGCCAATCCAAGTTGGTCCGGAAATGTTCGACGCGGTCTTTTATATTATGGACATCATGCCTGCCTACAGTTGTCTCTTGGGCCGGCCGTGGATCCATGTTGCTGGTGCCGTGACCTCCACGTTGCACCAAAAGCTCAAATATGCTGTCGGA
Organism: Lathyrus sativus; assembly: GCA_963859935.3. Lineage (NCBI taxonomy): Eukaryota > Viridiplantae > Streptophyta > Magnoliopsida > Fabales > Fabaceae > Lathyrus > Lathyrus sativus. The sequence continues at coordinate 318,766,074 of OZ012740.1, read as the reverse complement.
GGTAGCATCGTGACCGTGTGTGGCGAGGAAGACATAATGGTGAGCCATTTGTCGTCCTTCAAGTATGTGGAGATGGATGGAAAAATCCATGAGACTCTATGCCAAGCGTTCGAAGCTGTCAAGGTGAAGGACGTAGCTCCTGTAGTCACTGAAAAGCCAGAGATGACTCTCTCCTCATTCAAAGAAGCTCAGGCCGTTGTCCAAGCCGGATCTACCCCAAGCTGGGGGCGAATTTTGGAGATACCTAACAAGCAAGATAAGTTTGGGTTGGGATATTCTCCTGGAGCTGAAGCTCTTCTTCTAGCAGCGCGTCACGAGGTAAAGGGCCGATCCAGTTTACCAGTGGCGGAGTGATTTTTGAAAGCATCAACGCAGTGTCTGAAGACAGCGGAGATAGCGATTGTGACCTCGACTCTTGGATCCAGCCAAGCAAGCCAGGCGAGGGCCTCAACAATTGGTCCGTCAAGGATATCATCCAGATGACAAGCGAAGAGATCCACATAGCAAATGACATCGACTTTGAACCTTCTACGACTCACTTCGACTTCGATTTCCCGATCTATCAAGCCGAGGAAGAGATTGATGAAGACGAAGACCTTCCCGAAGAGTTGGCCCGCTTGTTGAAACAAGAGGAGAAAGTTATTCTGCCTCATGAAGAGGAAATCGAGATCGTGAACCTGGGTTCTAAAGAACTCGTCAGAAACGTCAGGATAGGGGCTGCACGGCAGAGTGATGTCAAGCAGAGATTGGTCGAAATGCTGAGAGAGTATAGTGACGTCTTTGCTTGGTCATATGAAGATATGCCCGGACTTGACACGGACATCGTGGTCCACCACTTGCCGCTGCGAGAAGATTGTCCTCCCGTTAAGCAGAAGCTTAGGAGGACGAGACCAGATATGGCCGTTAAGATCAAAGAAGAAGTGCAGAAACAGCTTGATGCTGGCTTCTTAGCGGTCACTACTTACCCTCCGTGGGTCGCCAACATAGTGCCTGTACCGAAGAAGGACGGTAAGGTACGCATGTGCGTCGATTATCGGGATTTGAATAGGGCGAGCCCTAAAGATGATTTCCCGCTGCCTCATATCGATGTGTTGGTCGACAACACAGCCCAGTTCTCCGTGTTTTCGTTCATGGATGGCTTCTCCGGTTACAATCAGATCAAGATGGCGCCGGAGGACATGGAGAAAACGACGTTTATTACTCCTTGGGGAACATTTTGCTATAAGGTAATGCCTTTCGGTCTGAAGAACGCAGGGGCCACTTACCAACGAGCAATGGTAACTTTGTTTCATGACATGATTCATCATGAGATTGAAGTCTATGTTGATGACATGATTGCGAAGTCCCAAACGGAGGAGGGACATCTGGTCAATTTGCTGAAGCTTTTTGAGAGGCTTAGGAAGTTCAGGTTGAGGCTGAATCCTAACAAGTGTACTTTCGGAGTACGGTCCGGAAAGTTACTGGGGTTTATCGTGAGTGAAAGAGGCATCGAGGTTGATCCTGCGAAAATAAAAGCCATACAAGAAATGCCAGTGCCAAAAAAAGAAAAAGAAGTTCGTGGTTTCTTGGGCAGAATAAACTACATTGCAAGGTTTATCTCTCAGCTCACGGCCACGTGTGAACCGATGTTCAAGCTTTTAAAGAAAGATCAGGCGATTACCTGGAACGAGGATTGCCAGAAGGCATTTGATAAGATAAAACAGTATTTGCAGGAACCTCCGATCTTGATACCCCCAGTGGCGGGAAGACCCTTAATCATGTACTTGACAGTTCTTGAGAATAGTATGGGGTGTATTCTCGGTCAGCACGACGAGACGGGCAGAAAGGAGCATGCCATTTACTATTTGAGTAAGAAGTTCACGGACTGTGAATCTCGTTACTCAATGCTGGAGAAGACGTGTTGTGCACTAGCCTGGGCTGCCAAACGTTTACGACAGTACATGCTCAATCACACGACCATGCTAATTTCGAAGATGGATCCAATCAAGTACGTCTTCGAGAAGCAAGCGCTCTCGGGCAGGATTGCCAGATGGCAAATGGTGTTGACGGAATATGACATTCAATACGTTTCCCAGAAGGCCATCAAGGGCAGCGTACTGTCTGATTACCTTGCCGAACAGCCGATCGAGGATTACCATTCGATGAAATTTGAATTCCCTGATGAGGATATCATGTTTCTCAAAGCGAAGGATTGCGATGAGCCGTTGCCCGACGAGGGTCCAGATAGGAAATCCCAGTGGAAGTTGATATTCGACGAGGCGGTTAATTCCTACGGAAGTGGCATTGGGGCGATCATCACGACCCCCCACGGATCCCATATCCCGTTCACTGCGAGACTGACGTTTCCAGTCACCAATAATGAAGCGGAGTACGAAGCATGCATCATGGGTCTAGGAGAAGCAATTGATTTGAGAATCAAGAACCTAGACGTATATGGCAATTCGGCGCTTGTGATCAACCAGATTAAAGGGGAGTGGGAGACTCGTCAATCGAATTTGGTGCCGTATATGAATTATGCCAGAAGGCTACTTCCGTTCTTTGATCGAGTGGAACTCCATCATGTGCCCAGGGCCGAAAACCAGATGGCTGATGCCTTAGCCACGTTGGCTTCGATGTATAAAGTCAATTTTTGGAATGAAGCTCCAAGAATTGTCCTTTCTCGTCTTGATAGACCTGCATTTGTCTTTGCGATCGAGGAAGCCGCCGACGGCAAGCCATGGTTCCATGACATCCAGACTTTCCTTATGACTAAGGAGTATCCCGCGGGTGTGTCAACCCAGGATAAGAAGACTCTGAGGAGGCTGTCTGGAAATTTCTATCTCAATCCTGATGGAGTGTTGTATAAAAGAAACCACGATCTCGTGCTACTCAGATGTGTAGATGAGAAAGAGGCGAGTATGCTCATGGAAGAAGTCCATGAAGGCACATTTGGTACGCACGCCGGCGGGCATGCTATGACGAGAAAGATCCTGAGAGCAGGATACTACTGGCTGACGATGGAATCGGATTGCTTTAAATTCGCGAAGAGATGTCATAAATGCCAGATTTATGCTGATCAAGTTCATGTGCCTGTCGCACCTCGAAAAATTCATTCGAACATACGACCCTCGCGCGAAAGGCACGGAAATGCGGTTCGACAGAGTCGCCACCGAACTTTATTTTTCCCGAATAAACGGGAGAGGAAAATATCGAGAAAACCTCTTGAAAACGAAAGGATAGGAACAGGGCTGTCGCAACCAAGTTCTGGGTTCGGGAGTCGGTTACATGAGGGGAAGGTATTAGCACCCCTCACGTCCGTCGTACTCGACGGGAACCTCTTAAGGTAAATGTGGGGAGTGTTGTTTAGGTTTGCTTGTTTTCTTCTCATTTCTAAGGTAGAATGGGTAGGTTAAAAGGTTAAAGACGCTAAGGAGAGATGGGTAGTTGGAAGATAGGGTGCTCGCCAAGGATTGGGGCCCTTGTGCCTACGTATGCTCATTCGGACGAGAATGAGAAATCAGAGCGTCGTAGTTCGACTACGGGAAAAGGATGGGGGGAAACGGAAGATGGATAGAAGTGTGCTCGCCAAGATCATCGCGATCTTGTGCCTACGTATCTTACATTCGGACGAGAATAAAGAATCAGAGCAATCGTAGTTCGTGGTAACAACCACGAAAAGACGAGGTTGAATGGGTTGGAAGTTTGAGTTTGAGACGAAAGGGTGACTGACAAGCAACCCAAGAGCGCGTCTCAAGAGCTTGTCACTCAAGAATCCAAGGAATGCGAGACTCCAAGAACTCATTTCTTTCGGGAATTGACCGAATAAATTGAAGATATAGAGTTGGATGTTTTGAAATCGAAAGAATGAACTAATAACAACTCAAGGGCACGCCTCAAGAGTTACTCATTCAAATACTCAAAGAATGCTAGATTCTAAGAATATCTCTCTTTCGTAAGTTTTTAAAAAAAATTGTGAAAGGATCGAATCGAAGAATGGCATGCGAGGCCGAAAGGAAGTTGTTTTGAAGCGGCTCGACGACGTGTCGAGGATTTGATTGAAGATGGAACCGACTTGACGACGTGTCAAGTGTCAGGATTGTGAGAAACGATATTAGTCTTTGAGGGTGCTCCTAATATCGAGACCACGAGGAATTGTGAAAGAAATGGGTTGCGAATGCGGACGAGCATTCGACTTAGGAGAATGTTTAAGAATGATTGAATTTGAAAAAAGAATCAAAAGGTTGAGTGAATAACAACTCAAAGGGCGTGCCTCGAGGATTATTCACTCGAAAATTCAAGGAATGCTAGATTCCAAGAATCTCCTTCTTTCGGAGTTTTAATCGAGAGAAATATTTGAAAATGATCTGAATTGAGATGAAGTATGAAAATGGTTTGCGGTACGAGAGATTAGAAAGCGAGATTGGATTTGAGAATGACAATTATTTAATAAATGAGACGTCGGCCCCACAACTAAATAATCGAGGTATTACCGAAATGCTAGATCTCGACAACACCTTTTTCATTCGGCTAATTTTATAAAATAATATTTGAATAAACAACGAAAGTATCATGTGGAATGCTAGATTCCAATGACATTTCCTTGTCTAAAAAGAGGGTTTTAAAAATGAGAAGTCGGATAATTCATTATTTAAGGTGTACACCTTAATAATGATTGTCCAAAAAAATCCAAGAAGTGCTAGACTTCAAGGACTTAATCTCTCATATTTTGATTTTTAAAAAAAATTAATAAAATAAAGGATAAAAAACTATTAATTTTAAAAATGAATTTGAGAAGAAGATATTTTAATAAGATGAGTTTAAATAAAATTAGAGAATGATAGTTTTGAAAATGAGTTTGAAAATATTTATTAATGAAAAGATAATTTTAAATAGAGATAAAAAAAATGTTTTGAAAATGAGTTTAATAAGAAAATATTTAATATACTATATGTTATTCTAAGTAGAATAATATTACAAAAAATAAATAAATAAATAAATAACTAAAACAGGGGGTGTATGCAGTAATCTAAGCAGAAGTATATCCAGAAAAAACAATTTGGGCTTAGCCCAACTACCAACCAAATTCGAAGAGACGGAATGGGGGGGGGGGTATCAAATAAAAACGGGGAGCTGGATCCTAATGAAGTGGATGGGCCAACGGCCCACTAAACCCAGTCTGTGAGTCAACTTATAACATTCTCCAAAACTTTGACAAACCCTAGTTCTCTCCCTCCCAGCCTGCGCCGCCGTCAACTTCGTTCACTCTCACCGCTCATCTTCTTTCTCCGCTTTCTAACTTCTCCCTTCTGAATCTTGTTCAATCCTGAAAACAAATTGTGTTCTCAAACTTGTCTTTATCCTTCTTCGTTCCCAGACTTCCCCTGTAAAAAACGAAGATAAACAACAAAAATAAAAACAACCGAAATCACTTCAACTTCTTCCGATCTGGTTTGTTGAGATGTTACACGATGGTGATGAAGATTAAGGATATGGCGAATCGGAAATTTGTTTGAGGTTTGCATGTTTGTAGTTGACGGATAAGATTGAAGCTCCAGGAGGCGTTACTGTTGTAGGTCGACGAAGGCGGACGGTTTGTTGGTGCATGGTGGTCGGTTTGTCAATGGATGAAGGTTACTCAAAGATTTTCGAACGGATCCGAGTTCTTGTTTGTTGAAGTTTGCGAAAGTTTGTACGAACATTGAAAATCTTATGAAGGTTGTGTTGTAAATCTGGAGAAAAATGAAGTTTGATATGGAAAAAGTTATTCGAAGGTTATGGAAGAGAGAAACTAGATCTGGAGTGGTTGACGAAGAATGATTTCGTGAGATTTGAAGATGGAGATTTTAATTTGTCGGTTATGGTGGATGAAAAGAAAACGAGCTCGGATCTTGATTTAGTTTGTGTTTTCATTATTACGTTCGTGAAGATCTGGAGATCTATGGGCGAAGGTGATGAATGTTGATGAACACAGGATGAGCATTGAAGAACACTATGGATTTCTGGAAAAAATATGAACATGAGTTTTGAGTGTTTCTGGGAAAATGACGAAGAACATGATGGACAAGTATGAACACGCATGAACATTATAAGTTTCTGGAAAAAAAATGAAGGTTGCATGAACATGAGTCTGGGAAAAAAAAGAACAAGTGGATGAACATTGCTGTTTCCGGTAGAATGATGAATTTCCGGTGTTTTTGGTGAGCTTTCCAGTGACGAGTTCCGGTGGTGTTTGATCTGCTAAATTTCTCCGGCGAGCGAAGTTGGTGTTTGCATGGATTTAGGGTTAGGGTTATTGTTAGGGTTAGGGATAGGTGGCGGCGGCTGAGGTTTCAGTCTTGGGCAGTGTGTCATTAATGCAGACAATCATTAGGCTTTATAGCCTGACAAGTGTCCTACAAATCTGACCTAATGGGCCTTGGAATGTGACATATGGACCAGAAAGAGAGTCTTATTGAGATCTGTTTAACTAAAAAACAATATAAATGAAAAATGAATTAAACCAAATAACCATTACGTTAATACTTAAAAAGAAATCCTAATTAATATTAACTAACTAAAGAGATTAAAACCTAATTAAATTAAGTTAGAATCTGAATAAATAAATGAAATAAAAAGATAAATAATACTAATAATAAGATAATAGGTAAATAAACAAAACTAAACTTTGAATATTCTAATTAAATTTGAAATCTTAGTAAATATTAATCTAAATCAAAATAAATAAATAATAGAGAGAAAGGATAATTACTACTATTAATCTACATAATAATAAATAAAAAACTTTTAACAACTGTATATAAAAGAAGCTTAATTTGAAAGAAATGTAAAACTCAATGAACTATATTTTAAAAGAGAAATAACATTCTACTCTAGGCAATAAAAACTTCCGTTAAATCTAATAAAAACTTATCTAACTTTTTAATAAAAATAAAGAAAATAAAACTAACCAAATGGAGAATTCTAACCTAATTAAATTAAATAAGTGATAAAATAAAAAAAGAATAAAAAGGTAAAATTTGCAAGAAAAATAAAAAGAAAAATAAAAGGAAGCAAAAAAAAATGACCAAAATACCCCTCAGGCCACATGTCACACTTTTATTGGACAAAAACAGATAAAAATCGGAAAATGCCCGATTTCAGGTGGACACGTGTCTAAACGGCATGAAAACCAAAAAAAGCGAAAAAATATTTACAAAAGGGTAGGACAAATTTAGGGTATGACAGATGCCCCTATCTAATAGGCTTAAACCTAGGGAAATGAACTGCTACAACGTTCGTTTTCCTGAGGTAGAAGTCAATTAGATATAAAGAAGACCCTGAATTTGTCCGAAAGGAAAAGAGATGCTTGAGAATTGAAAATACTGGATGAGGTAAACCTCTGAGTAAACTGGCAAAAAGACGTCATCACCAAAAGGATGATGGGATGAAACACACATCAAACACTATCGCACAATCTGGCACCAATCCAAGTGGCAGACCCCCCACAAAAAGGATGACAGAGCGAAACACACACACACCAAAACATCGCACAATCTGACACCAATCCAAGTGACAGACCCCCCCACCAAAAGGATGATGGAGCGAAACAAAAACGTAAATAAATATCGCACAATCTGACACCAATCCAAGTGACAGACCCCCCCACCAAAAGGATGACGGAGCGAAACAAAAACGTAAATAAATATCGCACAATCTGACACCAATCCAAGTGACAGACCCCCCACCAAAAGGATGACGGAGCGAAACACAAACAAACAAAACATCGCGCAATCTGACACCAATTCGAGTGACAGAACCCCCACCAAAAGGATGACGGAGCGAAACACACACAAACAAAACATCGCACAATCTGTCACTTATGCAAGTGACAGACCCCCCACCAAAAGGATGACGGAGCGAAACACAAACATAAACAAATATCGCACAATCTATCACCAATGACCATGACAGACCCCCCACCAAAAGGATGACGGAGCGAAATACAAATAAGCGATCGCGCAATCTGACATCGACGAAATGTCAGACCCATCACCAAAAGGATGATGGAGCGAAAACACAAATGAACACATCGCACAATCTATCATTAATGACCATGATAGACCCCCCACCAAAAGGATGACGGAGCGAAACACAAATAAACGACCGCACAATCTGACATCGACGAAATGTCAGACCCACCACCAAAAGGATGATGGAGCGAAACTCACACCAAAACATCGCACAATCTGATATCGACGAAATACCAGACCTACCACCAAAAGGATGGTAGAGCGAAACTCACACCAAAACATTGCACAATCTGATATCGACGAAATACCAGACCTACCACCGAAAGGATGGTAGAGCGAAAACACAAAAAAACATCGCGCAATCTGATACCGACGAAATACCAGACCTACCACCAAAAGGATGGTAGAGCGAAAACATAAACAAAACATCACGCAATCTGATATCGACGAAATACCAGACCTACCACCAAAAGGATGGTAGAGCGAAAACACAAACAAAACATCGCACAATCTGATATCGACGAAATATCAGACCCACCACCAAAAGGATGATGGAGCGAAAACACAAACAAAATATCGCACAATCTGATATCGACGAAATACCAGACCCACCACCAAAAGGATGATGGAGCGAAAACATAAACAAAACATCGCGCAATCTGATATCGACGAAATACCAGACCCACCACCAAAAGGATGATGGAGCGAAAACACAAACAAAATATCGCACAATCTGATATCGACGAAATATCAGACCCACCACCAAAAGGATGATGGAGCGAAACTCACGCGCACAGGTCGCTATCACCAAAAGGATGATAGGACAACACAGATTTAAAGTTTACCAATACCAAAAGGACGCAGGCTAGGTTGAACTGACAAAGTTCGACTATCACCAAAAGGATGATATTAAGGCAGTTTGACAACGGTCACGCTTGCTGGGTACAACTCACTGGGGAACCCGCAAGAGGAAAATTGAATTTGAAATGAGTCAACGGGGTACGCCCACCGTCTTCGCTTGGAAATCATAGTTTGCTGAAATGATTTCATGGTTACGCCCATGAATTCTGAAGAGGATGCCCCTGACTGGGCTGAGTTTGTCTTGATGTCTTGTCTTGCTCGACAAAAGGTTGAACAACTTCGTGGAGAACGCCCACGGTCTTGAATGGTATGCCCCTGGCTGGGATGAACGTTGATTTGCTTTTTTGATCAACCACGAGGTTGAAATTCGTCACGGGAGACGCCCATGGTCTTGAAAAGAATGCCCCTGACTGGGCTGAATCTTGCTTTGAATAACTTCGAATTTTGATGCGAGAGACCCACAATTGCAGAAGATTGCCCCTGACTGGGTTGATGATTGCTTTGAAGCTCTTGAAAATCGTGGGACAAACCCACCATCTTGCGGAAGATGCCCCTGACTGGGCTACCAATTGTCTTGGAAATCCTCGGGATTGATCCTGGACCTTGACTTGCATATATGAATGCTGGATGATATGATGTTCCATAACAGATGGAAGTGCAAATGTAAGTGCTGACGTGTGGAGATGCAAGAATTGGGGAAGTATGATATGGTTATGCAAAATGATGTAAAATGCTTATGATAATGAATGCAATGCGTATGATGCATATGATTGCAGACGGGTAATTGGAAATGCAGGGCGACGCCAGCGTGGTGGACTTTGGGTAGTTGCCAATGCGGATTGGACTTCGGGTGGTTGGAGGGATTGACTTCCTCGACACGCAGCTTGTTGAAGACATCATGATCGAAGCAGAAGATGATGCTCTGGATGCCCCAAGTCTGGGTACTTAGTGATTTGTTGTCAATTTCCTTCAGAGAAGGTTGCAACTCTTCTTGATGATCAAGGCGACATAGTCTTGCCCCAGTTCGAACCTGGCAATGGTCTGCCCCGGATTAACCCGTTCTGACATATGGAATTTGAACTCGGGTGACTTGCCCCTGTTCGAGCTGTTGAGTGATTTGTCCCAGCCTGTGGGTTCTGAGGTAGTCTTGCTTCGTGTACACCACTGAAAGTCAAGCTCCTCCTTGATCGCTCCTTGCTGGAGTTTCTTTGAATACCTAGCACTGATTTGCAATTAAAATTGTACATTCACATATGGTAATATTAATGCAAAGTTCGATGCAAGTTTGAAAAAGTATTGTTTATTTGGAAGTGTCGTGATAGTGAGACAAATGGACTGCTAGCCCAAACATTGTGTTGTTTGATTGGTGCGAAAAGATAAGCAAAAAGACACCAATATTGATGATTAGGAATCATGTGAGGAGTCAGGTTACGCAACCTTGCGATGATATGCTTTCAGAATGAACCTCGTCTCAATTAGGTCTTTCGAGGGCTGTAACGTGGTCTGGTTTACGGTTATGAAACAAAAGGTCATTAGGCCCAAAGTATGATTTGTACCCACCCCTTCTTCTTAATGATCTCCAGTCCTACGTTCAGTTAATTCTACACTTGCCTGGACGACGTAAGCTTGATGGTTCAAGGTTTGCTCGTCGTGGCAGTCACCTTATTTTGGTTTTTGATGGATATCAGTGTCCCTTTTGATTTGGGTGTCCACTGTATCTCATTTTGTTTTTGTTGAGGGTTTCGGGATCCTCTTTTGCTTTTGTTTTGATCCCTAACTTTTGCATGGATTGACTTCGTTTGTCAGATCCATCGGGATTGCCTTGATTTTGCCTAAGTCCCCTCTAAGGTGTCTGACTTAGCAGGCTTTCGATGTTTTTTGTTGTTGGAAGGTTGTGACTGCCATATCATGGGTCTTTGATGAACGACCGTCTTCTGGATTGATTCGAGTGCGAGATTGGACTAACTGAACACTACCCTGCCCCCAGGTTGAATGTAAAGGGTTTGAATATCCGAAGGAAACTGCTACTTCTAGGCTCGAAGTGGTTTACTAGGGATTAACTCCTTATATCTCCGGTGTTTGGGGAATTGAAGCAATGCCTGTACATCATTGACGAGATACAGTCTGAAAGCATACGATTTGCAATTATGGGTGTCTCGTTTTCATCATCCTCCTTCAAATTATGCTAAACAACAGTGAATAGAATGGAGTAAAGAGATGTGTCGGTGATAAGCGAAAAATGAGTGAATACGACATAACTAATTCAAAACATGCATAAACGATACATTAATGAAAACCAAATACGAATGACAATTGTTCAAAGCATACATCACTTAAATAAACAAAAGACAAAACATAAGAAACTGCGAATAATGAAATGGCAACATGACTGCCTTCTTCGGGGAATGAACTTGACTGGAATCGATCTGATGTTGGCACTAGTTGATTGGTGGCATCGGATTGTTGATGATATTCAGAGACTTTCCATTGAAGTTGATAGCATCTCTGTCGATCATGTCTTGAATTATGTGCTTGAAAGCCCTGCAATCTTCAATGGTGTGACCTGGAGCACCCTTATGAAACTCACAATGAGCATTTACATCGTAATCGGCAGGAAGGACAGTTGGAGGGGCCAAATCTCTCGGAACAACAGCTTTCTTCTCCATCAGCTGAGCAAAGATTTTGGCATATAACATTGGTAGACGATCAAAGACTCTATTTGGTCTCCATGTTCTCTGCGGACGCTGTGGGCGAGCACCTTGTCGTTGCTGAGTAGCTTGCATCTGCTGTTGCTGAGGAGGATAATGATATCCTTGCTGGTTGTAGGCTTGTTGCTGAGGAGCCTGTTGCCGCGGCGTCTGAGCTTGTGCTGCTTGAACAGCTGGCTGATAAGGCATTGGAGCATATTGCATAGCAGCAACATACGGATACTGATAATAGGGAACTTGATAAGGCATAGGAGCAGGAGCTTGTTGAGAAGCTTGCCCTTTCTGTAAAAAGATGGCATTTGTTCCGCCCTCCTTCTTCTTGTATCCGTTGAAAGGCCTCTTGGCATTAGCCTGACTGTTAGAACCTCCTGGGATCTTCCCACTCTTCAGCCCTTCTTCAATTCTCTCACCGACGATCACCAAGTCAGAGAATCCTGCGGAGACACTACCGATCAACTTCTCATAGTACTGGCCTTGCAAGGTACCCATGAAGATGTCAATCAATTCACGGTCAACAAGAGGTGGATGCACCCTTGCGGCTAACTCTCTCCATCACTGCGCGTACTCCTTGAAAGATTCGCTGTCCTTCTGAGTCATACTCTGAAGCTGAGTACGATTCGGAGCAAGGTCGGTGTTGTACTTGTACTGCTTGACAAATGCATCGGCTAGCTCAGCCCAAGTGCGTACGCTGTTACGTTCCAGCTGCATATACCATTCGAGTGATGCCCCAGACAAGCTGTCTTGGAAGCAATGGATCATGAGCTTCTCGTCTCTGGCATAGGCAGCCATCTTGCGACAGTACATCTTCAGATGAATTTTTGGGCAACTGAGACCTTTGTACTTTGAAAATTCGGGCACCTTGAACTTGGGAGGAATGACAACATCAGGCACCAAGCATAATTCCAAAGCACTGAAAGAATTTGAGTTATGCCCCTCCATGGCGCGGAGTTTCTCGGCTAGATCTCGGCACATCTTCATGGCTTCAGAATCCTGAGCGGCAACAGGACTGGCAATGGGGATAGCAGCATGATAGTTCTGAACATCGTCATACTGATCCATCAGAGTATCTTCGACGTGAGGAACCGGGATTTGTACAACAGCAGGCTGGGCGTGCGGGATAACTCCCACAGTAACTCCAGGCGCTGGGATTGGTTGAGAAGTGTTTCCTTCGACTGCGTTGTTGAAGTTCAACGGCATCCCATGAGAATTCGGAATTGGGACCAAAGGGATGGCAGTAGACCCTTGTCCATTGACGACAGCGGCGGCTTCACGCTGTTCTTCTTCTCTCCTGGCTGCGAGGATGGCTTCGAGGATCTGGTCGATCTTTCCTTTCATAGAGTCCAACTCTTCCCTGAAGGCAACTTGCTCCTGTTGAATCTGCTCCATCATTCGTCTGGTATTGGCTCTAGTTGCGTACTGGTGTCGAGGAATCAGCTTGATTTACTGGAGAGGAAGGAACGGAGACGTAAGATTCTGTTGAAGGACTGGAAATGCAAAATGCACAACATATGAAATGCAATGCGAATGATATGCAAGATGCAATGCAAGATACAAGATCCAGGATCACAGGATCACAATCAAACAACTCCTGAGGCTGATAACTGTAATAGATAAGCAACCATAATTCCTGCTCAAAGAAAACTGACAGGTACAACCTATACGGGAAGGTCTAAACATTCTACCCATAAACCCTCTCACGGGATGGTTTCTATGTTTGGTTCCCAGGATCACGGACACTAGTCGTATTAGCGTCACGCAACAGGCTGGCTGTATTACGACGATAATGACGATAAGGTCTCTCCTGAGCGGGGCCCTCATGCTAGGCGCACAAGGAGCGAGTCCTTGGAGACTAACACTACACGACCACCAATATCATAACTGGTGCTAACAAAAGGTTCCCAGAATCACGGACCCTTCATTAATCAAGTCGTGCAACAGGCTAGCTGTGTTACAACAAGATCTACGAATAGGTTTCCTCTGGAGGAGCTTTCATGCTAGGCCCACAAGGAGCAAGTCCTCAGAGACTAACACTACTCGACTACCAATTCTAAACTATGTGTTCTCTCTGCTTTTACCAAAGCTCGGGTGTAGAGCCTTACTCATGATGTTATCCCAAAAACCGAAAGGCCCAGATAACAAGCACAAATAAAATCTACAAGAGAACAGATACATAAACAAGAAGAAAACAGGAAAAAAAACACTCCTCACAAACCAAAAGATAGGCTTGACTCTCTCTTTGCATGGAGCAATGTCCCCAGCAGAGTCGCCACCTGTCGCACCTCGAAAAATTCATTCGAACATACGACCCTCGCGCGAAAGGCGCGGAAATGCGGTTCGACAGAGTCGCCACCGAATTTTATTTTTCCCGAATAAACGGGAGAGGAAAATATCGAGAAAACCTCTTGAAAACAAAAGGATAGGAACAGGGCTGTCGCAACCAAGTTCCGGGTTCGGGAGTCGATTACGTGAGGGGAAGGTATTAGCACCCCTCACGTCCATCGTACTCGACGGGAACCTCTTAAGGTAAATGTGGGGAGTGTTGTTTAGGTTTGCTTGTTTTCTTCTCGTTGCTAAGGTAGAATGGGTAGGTTAAAAGGTTAAAGACGCTAAGGAGAGATGGGTAGTTGGAAGATAGGGTGCTCGCCAAGGATTGGGGCCCTTGTGCCTACGTATGCTCATTCGGACGAGAATGAGAAATCAGAGCGTCGTAGTTCGACTACGGGAAAAGGATGGGGGGAAACGGAAGATGGATAGAAGTGTGCTCGCCAAGATCATCGCGATCTTGTGCCTACGTATCTTACATTCGAACGAGAATGAAGAATCAGAGAAATCGTAGTTCGTGGTAACAACCACGAAAAGATGAGGTTGAATGGGTTGGAAGTTTGAGTTTGAGACGAAAGGGTGACTGACAAGCAACCCAAGAGCGCGTCTCAAGAGCTTGTCACTCAAGAATCCAAGGAATGCGAGACTCCAAGAACTCAGTTTCGGGAATTGACCGAATAAATTGAAGATATAGAGTTGGATGTTTTGAAATCGAAAGAATGAACTAATAACAACTCAAGGGCACGCCTCAAGAGTTACTCATTCAAATACTCAAAGAATGCTAGATTCTAAGAATATCTCTCTTTCGTAAGTTTTTAAAAAAAAATTTGTGAAAGGATCGAATCGAAGAATGGCATGCGAGGCCGAAAGGAAGTTGTTTTGAAGCGGCTCGATGACGTGTCGAGGATTTGATTGAAGATGGAACCGACTTGACGACGTGTCAAGTGTCAGGATTGTGAGAAACGATATTAGTCTTTGAGGGTGCTCCTAATATCGAGACCACGAGGAATTGTGAAAGAAATGGGTTGCGAATGCGGACGAGCATTCGACTTAGGAGAATGTTTAAGAATGATTGAATTTGAAAAAGAATCGAAAGGTTGAGTGAATAACAACTCAAAGGGCGTGCCTCGAGGATTATTCACTCGAAAATTCAAGGAATGCTAGATTCCAAGAATCTCCTTCTTTCGGAGTTTTAATCGAGAGAAATATTTGAAAATGATCTGAATTGAGATGAAGTATGAAAATGGTTTGCGGTATGAGAGATTAGAAAGCGAGATTGGATTTGAGAATGACAATTATTTAATAAATGAGACGTCGGCCCCACAACTAAATAATCGAGGTATTACCGAAATGCTAGATCTCGACAACACCTTTTTCATTCGGCTAATTTTATAAAATAATATTTGAATAAACAACGAAAGTATCATGTGGAATGCTAGATTCCAATGACATTTCCTTGTCTAAAAAGAGGGTTTTAAAAATGAGAAGTCGAATAATTCATTATTTAAGGTGTACACCTTAATAATGATTGTCCAAAAAAATCCAAGAAGTGCTAGACTTCAAGGACTTAATCTCTCATATTTTGATTTTTAAAAAAAATTAATAAAATAAAGGCTAAAAAACTATTAATTTTAAAAATGAATTTGAGAAGAAGATATTTTAATAAGATGAGTTTAAATAAAATTAGAGAATGATAGTTTTGAAAATGAGTTTGAAAATATTTATTAATGAAAAGATAATTTTAAATAGAGATAAAAAAAATGTTTTGAAAATGAGTTTAATAAGAAAATATTTAATATACTATATGTTATTCTAAGTAGAATAATATTACAAAAAATAAATAAATAAATAAATAACTAAAACAGGGGGTGTATGCAGTAATCTAAGCAGAAGTATATCCAGAAAAAACAATTTGGGCTTAGCCCAACTACCAACCAAATTCGAAGAGACGGAATGGGGGGGTATCAAATGAAAACGGGGAGCTGGATCCTAATGAAGTGGATGGGCCAACGGCCCACTAAACCCAGTCTGTGAGTCAACTTATCACATTCTCCAAAACTTTGACAAACCCTAGTTCTCTCCCTCCCAGCCTGCGCCGCCGTCAACTTCGTTCACTCTCACCGCTCATCTTCTTTCTCCGCTTTCTAACTTCTCCCTTCTGAATCTTGTTCAATCCTGAAAACAAATTGTGTTCTCAAACTTGTCTTTATCCTTCTTCGTTCCCAGACTTCCCCTGTAAAAAACGAAGATAAACAACAAAAATAAAAACAACCGAAATCACTTCAACTTCTTCCGATCTGGTTTGTTGAGATGTTACACGATGGTGATGAAGATTAAGGATATGGCGAATCGAAAATTTGTTTGAGGTTTGCATGTTTGTAGTTGACGGATAAGATTGAAGCTCCAGGAGGCGTTACTGTTGTAGGTCGACGAAGGCGGACGGTTTGTTGGTGCATGGTGGTCGGTTCGTCAATGGATGAAGGTTACTCAAAGATTTTCGAACGGATCCGAGTTCTTGTTTGTTGAAGTTTGCGAAAGTTTGTACGAACATTGAAAATCTTATGAAGGTTGTGTTGTAAATCTGGAGAAAAATGAAGTTTGATATGGAAAAAGTTGTTCGAAGGTTATGGAAGAGAGAAACTAGATCTGGAGTGGTTGACGAAGAATGATTTCGTGAGATTTGAAGATGGAGATTTTAATTTGTCGGTTATGGTGGATGAAAAGAAAACGAGCTCGAATCTTGATTTAGTTTGTGTTTTCATTATTACGTTCGTGAAGATCTGGAGATCTATGGGCGAAGGTGATGAATGCTGATGAACACAGGATGAGCATTGAAGAACACTATGGATTTCTGGAAAAAATATGAACATGAGTTTTGAGTGTTTCTGGGAAAATGACGAAGAACATGATGGACAAGTATGAACACGCATGAACATTATAAGTTTCTGGAAAAAAAATGAAGGTTGCATGAACATGAGTCTGGGAAAAAAAAGAACAAGTGGATGAACATTGTTGTTTCCGGTAGAATGATGAATTTCCGGTGTTTTTGGTGAGCTTTCCAGTGACGAGTTCCGGTGGTGTTTGATCTGCTAAATTTCTCCGGCGAGCGAAGTTGGTGTTTGCATGGATTTAGGGTTAGGGTTACTGTTAGGGTTAGGGATAGGTGGCGACGGCTGAGGTTTCAGTCTTGGGCAGTGTGTCATTAATGCAGACAATCATTAGGCTTTATAGCCTGACAAGTGTCCTACAAACCTGACCTAATGGGCCTTGGAATGTGACATATGGACCAGAAAGAGAGTCTTATTGAGATCTGTTTAACTAAAAAACAATATAAATGAAAAATGAATTAAACCAAATAACCATTACGTTAATACTTAAAAAGAAATCCTAATTAATATTAACTAACTAAAGAGATTAAAACCTAATTAAATTAAGTTAGAATCTGAATAAATAAATGAAATAAAAAGATAAATAATACTAATAATAAGATAATAGGTAAATAAACAAAACTAAACTTTGAATATTCTAATTAAATTTGAAATCTTAGTAAATATTAATCTAAATCAAAATAAATAAATAATAGAGAGAAAGGATAATTACTACTATTAATCTACATAATAATAAATAAAAAACTTTTAACAACTGTATATAAAAGAAGCTTAATTTGAAAGAAATGTAAAACTCAATGAACTATATTTTAAAAGAGAAATAACATTCTACTCTAGGCAATAAAAACTTCCGTTAAATCTAATAAAAACTTATCTAACTTTTTAATAAAAATAAAGAAAATAAAACTAACCAAATGGAGAATTCTAACCTAATTAAATTAAATAAGTGATAAAATAAAAAAAAGAATAAAAAGGTAAAATTTGCAAGAAAAATAAAAAGAAAAAAAAAGGAAGCAAAAAAAATGACCAAAATACCCCTCAGGCCACATGTCACACTTTTATTGGACAAAAACAGATAAAAATCTGAAAATGCCCGATTTCAGGTGGACACGTGTCTAAACGGCATGAAAACCAAAAAAAGCGAAAAAATATTTACAAAAGGGTAGGACAAATTTAGGGTATGACAGTGCCGCCGTGCCCGTTAAATGCCATGTCCTCCCCGTGGCCGTTCTCCATGTAGGGCATCGACATGATAGGCAAGATCGAGCCCACTGCATCTAACGGTCATCACTTCATTCTAGTAGCTATCGACTACTTCACTAAGTGGGTGGAGGCAGCCTCGTACGCTAATGTGACCAAGCAGGTGGTGGCTAAATTCATAAAGAGGGACATCATCTGTCGCTACGGAATTCCCGAGCGGATCATTACTAATAATGGTTCGAATCTGAATAACAAGATGATGAAGGAGCTGTGCCAGAGTTTCAGGATTGAACACCATAACTCATCTCCTTACCGGCCGAAGATGAATGGCGTCGTTGAAGCGGCCAATAAGAACATAAAGAAGATCGTTCAGAAGATGGTTGTGACCTACAAGGATTGGCACGAGATGCTGCCATTTGCATTGCACGGTTATCGTACAACGGTACGTACTTCAACCGGGGCAACTCCTTTCTCCTTGGTGTACGGTATGGA
Organism: Lathyrus sativus; assembly: GCA_963859935.3. Taxonomy (NCBI): domain Eukaryota; kingdom Viridiplantae; phylum Streptophyta; class Magnoliopsida; order Fabales; family Fabaceae; genus Lathyrus; species Lathyrus sativus. The sequence goes on along the minus strand of OZ012740.1, from coordinate 318,747,615 downwards.
AGCTGTCCTACCGTTAGAAGTGGAGATCTCTTCTTTGCGAGTTTTGGTTGACGCAAAACTCGACGAGGCAGAATGGATTAAGAACCGACTGAACCAACTCAGCCTGATGGACGAGAAGAGGTTGGCATAGATTGCGTATGGTCGTCTGTACCAAAGCCGAATGAAGAAAGCTTATGATAAGAAGGTGCGTCCTAGAAGCTTTCAGACGGGTGATCTCGTCCTGAAGAAGATTCTTCCTCCACACTCCGATCACCGGGGCAAGTGGACTCCCAATTACGAAGGTCCGTACGTCGTCAGCAAGGTCTTCTCGGGAGGAGCTTTGTTGTTATCCACGATGGATGGTGAAGATTTTGCATCCCCGGTGAACGCGGACGCAGTTAAAAAATACTTTGCGTGAAAGCGACCCGCTGGACAGTAAAAAGAGAGTCCAGGCAAAAATGGGGCATCCCGGCGAACCATAAAAAAGGAAGAAGGTTCGGGCAAAAATTAGGGATATAAATTGAAAAAATGTACACCCGCAAAGTCGAAAACCCGGATGGGCGACTTCGGCAAAAAAGGGTATCCCGGTGAACTGAAAACCCGCAAAGGGCGGTTCACGCAAAAGTTAGGGATTTGAAAAAAGCAAATGACTGCGTTCCGCGTGTGGACTTTCATTGTTTGGTGGTTTGGAAGACCTGAGGGCCGTTTACCTGAATCAATCTCTTCTGAAGCTGAAGCGTCGGAGAAGTATCGAAGTCGAGTGGGTCATAGAGGGATCAACTCATGGTGTTCGTCTACGCCTCATTGCCGACATTTGTATATACTGATGTATATTTATGTTTTATTTTTGCGCGGCTTCCTCATTCCAGGAGCTTGCATCTGTTGTAAAACATTTTTACCCATTCAGGGGTTCGTTATCAATAAAATGTATACTATTCAGCAATTCTGTTTGTCTGTTTAGCATTTACCTGTTTTGTTTGCGAAAAAGAACGCTGATGTTTTTGATAAAATGCGCATACATAAACTTACTGGCCTAGGCCACTGATTGTTGAAACAATGAATTACTTGAACATTGTCACAAGATGATAACCTTGATAGGTCCCTTTGAGAAGGGTATCTTGTCTGTTTGTTTGTGTTGTTACAGGTGTAGCATATTCCAGACAGTGCACTGTGCGCATCCCCAAACAGGATGATTCCTCCCTCTCCAGCAGAGTTCAGCAGCCTCTCCCCGCGGAGTCTGAACGCGAGATCGTGAGCATTGATATGTCTCCCTAGGCAGAGAAGATTCTCTCCCCAATTAGATGCATCCCGAAGGAACGTCATCTCCTCAACTGAGTCATACCGAAGTGTGCAGCAACTGATGGTTCAAGACTGAAGTCTCCAGCGAAATTGAGATTCCCCACAGAGTCGTACTCTCCCCCGAAGCCGGATGATTCCTTCTTCTCCAGCGGAATTGAGATTCCCCACAGAGTCGTACTCTCCCCCGAAGCCGGATGATTCCTTCTTCCCCAGCGGAATTGAGTTTCCCCACAGAGTCGTACTCTCCCCAGCAAGCAGAATGATTTCTTCTTCCTCAGCCGAGTTTGCAGATCCCCAAGAGAGCCGAGTCCTTGGAAGCCGCTCGAGCCATGATTGGTTTTCCCCAGTGGAGTGTCGAATAGCTGATGCCGTATTTCTCCACCAGAGTTGTTATCTCCGGGGAAGTAGCCGTGAAGGTCGTGCAGTTTATTCCCGCGATTGACATCGCTTCCCCTCAGCAGGTCCAGGTTCTCGTAGAGCTTCGTTCCCCTGCAGTAGTCAACTGAAGTTCACTTCCCTGCAGCAGTCAACTGAAGTTTGTTTCCCCTGCAGCGCCCAATTGAGATTGGCGGGACCCTTTTCTCCTCAGCAGGATGATTCCTTCCCCTATCTGAGTGGTTACTTCTCCTTGACAGGAGGATTCTCCCTTCAGCATTTATTTTGCTGACGGGATGGCATCATTTTGCATGACTGCATAGCATTTATCATAAACGCATAGCATTTCCACCGTGTGGAGCATTGCACCATTGCCGAAGCATATGCATAACAAGCATGATCTAGGTTGTTACCGTTCTTGTTTTGCAGGTGTTCCGCCGCAGGATTGATTGCTCAGGATGATTCTTGAATTCTCCCCAACGGAGTCACTGGCCCAAGATGATTCTTGAATTCCCCAGCAAGGTCGCTTGCTTAAGATGATTCTTAAAATCCCCATGCAGTCGCCAGAGTTGGTTGCTCAAGTTGATGCTTAGAGTCCCCGGCAGAGTGTTTGCTCAGGATGATTCCTGAAATCTCCAGCATAGTTATCGGTTCAGGATAATTCTTGAAGTCCCCGACGGAGTTACTTGTCCAAGATGATTCTTGAAGTCCTCAGCAGAGTTGATTCATCCAGAATGATTCCTGGATCCCCGAAGCAGAGTTACTTGATAGTTCTCCAGAATCCCCAGCGGAGGTGCGTCATCCCCAGCAAGTTTCTGAACAGCGAAGTTGAAACTTCCCCTGAATACTTGATGATCGAAGTCCAACGGTGATGTCGAAGCAGTTCTCTCAGCTGATGCGGAGTGCCTGATGGCAGGAGTTTGGATATCCCCAACTGGTTCATGATTGACCGAGAATTCTATTCCCGACTTACTGATGAAGTCCGGCTGATGCCCGAAAGTTTTCTTTGAATGCCCGATGGCATGACTAACCTAATTGTTGACCTGATGAGTCCCGAGGAATCTTGATGCCTGACGGCATGATCGACCATGTATTACCGGTTACTGTGTGACCAACCCTCCAGCTAGTTGCCGTGCAGCTAATATTTCAGTTTTCGAAGATTTGTTCCCATCAGAGTACCGTGTACTTGTGCAGTTGGCAAATTTTCGGGTTTGTTGGTATTCAACCGTCTCGTACCTTGATTGGTTGAGAGCCGTTCGCTTCCCATCCAGTCAGGTTCAAGCCGTTTGAATAGGGGCAACTGTTGCACCCCAAAATTTGACCAACATTTCTTTACCTAGCTTGTGTTACATTGACATGTATGCAGGAGATCAAGAGGTATGAGTACCAATTAAGACTTTGAAGATAGCCAAGAAGGTTATTTAAGTGTTCAAGGGTTGATATATTTGTCAGAGAAGTTAAGAGATCCTCAGAGAGATTGGTTGAAACCAAGGTTGTGTGCCTCCTAACTTGAGAGTTGTGGGAGCTCCTCAGATGATTCTGAAGCTATGAGGATGTACTTGAAGCTTTGAGAGAGCTTATGAGATGTCTTGAGAGCCATCATGAAACCTAGAGAGGTCATTGTGCAAGTTTAAGAAGCCTCATCCATGAGTGGTATAATTAGGGTTTGACTGGGTCAACCCTAGGTCAACTGATGATTTGGAGAGGGTTGAGACCTAATCCAAGAGCCATGTGATCATGGATTGATGCATTGAGATGCTATAAGTATGATTCCAAGATCAACTCATCATGATTGAAGAGTTTGAGAAGTTTCAAGCCAGGGTTTCTAAGGCTTGACAGTGTAAAATCCCCTAGTTTGACCCCTATCTTCAAGGCAGTTTAGCTCAAGATGTGATTGTCATCTCATCTTACCCCCAACATTAATGTTGTAGAGCTTGCTCTTAGATTTAATTTGAGTACTAGAAGTCCTTGATAGGATTTGTAGAGCTCAAGTTATGACTTTGACAAGTTACAGGTCATCTGAGGTATGTGAATCTGGGGCCTTGAAAGTCACCCAACTTGCATCCAAATTTTGCCCAAGAAGGATGATTCCTATGAAATTTTGGTCAACATGAATGTTGTTCCTCATCTTCTTAGCTTTCTAGAGAGTACTATAAGTCCTTGATAGGATTTGTAGAACTCAAGTTATGGCTTTGACAAGTCAAGGGCATTTTGGTCATTTGGAGATTATAGGTCATTTCAAGCATAAGGCCATAACTCCTATTTCCAAGCTTCAAATGGAAAAATCTTCAACATCAAACTTTCTTAAAATGATGTTTTAAGGCTAGTAAGAAGGTCATGATATGTTGGAAAGGCTTGTAGCAAAAAATGGTAAAAATGACCTAAAATGGAGGCATAAGTTAAATGAGTCAAAGTTGGAAATTGAAATTTCCAAGCTACACATCCAAACCATGGCATATAATAGGTAATTTTGACTCTAAGAAGTATTTTGGAAACAATGGTTCAGCCACATTTTTGATTTGAGGTTCAAATCATGGACTTGCTTTGGAATATGGTTGCTTGCATATTAAGGCACAAATGCAAAACACAAGGAAACTCAATGAACAAGCTAGCTAAGTATCCCAACATGTCATATATCTCATCTAAGGAGATTTTCAAGTTAGAATAAGTTGCTGCAAGAGATGTAGCATGAGATGATACATGAGATGGATGGAAATCATAAACTCATGGCATGAGAATCCCAAATTCTCATTGGATGATTCCAGAAGGTTCTAGATGAGTCTGAACCATCCTATATAGTGTTTAGAACTTGCTCAGATGCAAGGTTGGTGAGAGATTAGAGAGGAGAGTGAGATAGCCATTTCAATTGCTTCCATTGCAAGTTGAAATCAAATTCCACATTCCACACAGTTTCCATTGCTTCTTTCTATCCAAACACATTCCATTGATCACACTGAACGTGTGCATACCAAATTGAGAGCAAAACCATGGAGAATTGAAGAGATAGCTTTTGGATTTTGAAGGTTGCAAGTCACAATCAAGTTTGGAGATTCAGGCTTTCTTGATCAAATCTTTTGCAAACAGAAGCTTTATCATCAATCAAGGAAGGTTTCTGAAGAGTTTGAGAGGCTGAAGTGAAGCTTTGCCCTATCTGATAATCAAGATTTGACAGGTTAGTAACTTTTCTTCTACACCCTAATTTAAGCATAATTCGGTAGAATTGTTAGGTTAGAATGGTTAGAGACAATTAGGTGATGGATTCTGGGAAGTTTGAGATCAATTGGTGAAGTTTGAGTTGGTGACACCATTTTTGTTTGGACCAAGAACACGAGGTATAGTGAGCTATAACATGAGTTTGATATCAAAAATTAACCAGTGTGATGTGGTGATCATTCTGAGGTAATCAATTTCAAGAATCATCAAAGTTGAAGTTTGAGTTTATTTTTGATCTTGGATCGGGTTCAGAGATTTAGGATGATTCAATGGATTTTAAGGCTATGGTTGGATTCAGGGTTGAATTTAGAGTAGATTAGGGTTTTGAATCATGGCTTTTGGTTGAGTTTGGATGGAGTTCGAATTAGGGATTGGAGCTCTGCAACTATGGAGCTTTCCCTCCATTTCCATGGCTGAAGGAAGAAGATGAAGTGCTGGCCGTTTGATCAGGCGTGGACTCATTGACTGAGTGGAGATCCAAGGGCCAGGATTTGATTTCGCGTGTGAAGAGAAGTCTGAAGACACAATGAAATGAAGCGTTTCATTAAAATGAGGTTTTGGGCTTTAGTGATGAGTTTGATAACCACACCCCCATTCATGGCCCAATCAGGAATTGAACTGAATTTCTTTACTCTTTGCACCGTGGATTTTTCTTTTTCTTTATAATTTCTTAATTGATTTTCTGATTAAATAATTGGGCCCAGCGCTTATGTTGTTTGCACCCCCATTTAGGGCCCATTCCCATAATGAACTGCACTGAATTGCTATCTGCACCAAACATTTCATATTTTAATTTCTTTTTCTCCATTTTATTTTAATATTTGGAAAATCATAATAAATAGAAAATTAATGATTTTTGCATGGGGATTTTTTCTCCTATTTCATGTTCATGTCTAGAAAATTATAAAATCAAAATATTTGCATTTCATGCATTTTTAATATTTTTTGTGTATTTTCTCTTTTAATAGCTTTTTAATTCTTTTATGTTGATGCATAGATTTGTAGAATTTTGTTTAGCTATCTCCCTTCATAGTTTTAGGCCATTCTTTTTAGGATAGTTAGATTAGGACTTTAGCTCCCCTCTGGATTTATTCCATAATTTTGTGATTAATTTTTGACTAGTTTTGAATAGTTGACTTTAGGTTGTGTAGAATTAGGTCAATCCTTAACATAGGTCCACAATAACACTAGAATTTTGGGTTTCTAGGTCAAGATAGATATTGGGACATATAGGGTATTAAGGGTAGGTATATAGGATCCCCTAGGAATTATATTAGATTTTAATATAATAGTATACTATTTTTAACTGATTTTTGTAGTTGCTTGTTGTTTGGGTTGCCCTTGTGGGCTTGTATTTTGTTTTGCCTTGCTTTGTGGGTTCTTGCTTGGCTTGGTGGGCTTGGTCTTTCTTTGAGAAGCATGGAGGAGAATAGTAGAAGACTTGAGAGTTGAAGAAATAGATTGAGAGCTTGAAGTCTTGTTTGTTTTGTTGTTGTTTTAGGGTTAGGGATTAAGAAGAGCTTAGACTTAGTTAACTTCTTTCTTAAACATGGATGGTATCTTTCACCTCCATTCCTCCCTATGATTCAAAGTCACCTCCATTCCTCCCTTTGGAGGGGTAAGTGATGGTACCTAGGAAGTAGAACTTTTGAGGGCACCAGTCTTTTGATGTTAAACCCTTATAGGTCACCTTTGGTGGTCAATAAGTAGTTTAACACCCCATCTTATCCAGTTAAGTGATTTCCTCTAGTTTGAGTATCTTGAGAGATGTTGGGCTTGAGAGTGAAGATGAAGACTTCATTGAAGAGTATGGAAGAGGATGATTCCTTGAGCATTGCCATTTCAGCTGAAGCTTGAAGAGCAAGAAGAGCAAGTTGATACTTGAAGACCCAATGAAGATCCAGTAAAGACTGAATGAAGAGCTGAGGCTTAAAGATTGAAGGATGAAGTTGACACTTCTAAGTGATTAAAGCTTACCCTGAGAAGCTGAAGCCTGTAGGAAGAGAAGACCAAGTTGAGACTGGTAAAGCAAAGAGAGCTTGAGAGCTTGAAGACTAAGTTGATACTTATGAAGAGGATTCAATTGAGATTGACTGAAGAGCTGAAGCTTGAAGAACAAAGGATAAGTTGATACCTACTCTGAAGCTTGAAGATCCTGAAGGAATCAAGTTGACACTTATGGTTAAGAATGAAGCCTGAAGGTGGAACTGATTAAGGAGCTGAAGCTTGAAGAAGAAGATAAGTTGGAACTTATGTTGAAGGGCTGAAACCTGGAGAAGCAAATTGATATTTGTTAAGAGTGATGGAGGTCTGAAGACTGAGTTGCTGTTAGAAGAGCTGAAGCCTGGGGGAGAGAGAGGAGTTGATTTTCTTTCTTGTCTGTTTTCCTTTTCTGTATTGATGTGCCTTGTTTGACTTGCTTGATGCATTAGAATAAGTCCATATCTAGACTAGAGTTAATCTAGGAGCATGATTGCACTAGAGGTTGAGTTGCTCCCTCTGCTTGTATTGTTACTGTATGGCTTTGCTTGCGGGTATTTGGTAGAGCCCAGCTCCCTTGCCCATGTGGTTTGTTTTGCTTGATAGCACTTCATTTCTTCTGTATGATTGCAGTTTACTGTATATTGCTTGATAGCATATTGTTTTCCTCAGTATGATTACTGTTATTCATTCTGGCTTGAGGTTGAGATGAGCTTGTGGAGGCTGCTGCCCCACACACATTTCCTCCCTCACTTGCATTGCATGCATTTTACAGCTGTTTACTGTATTACTGATTAAGCTGATGCTTTATCTGTTTCCGTGTATCATTGACATGATCCCTTAGGGCTCTCATTCCCTTTGATAAGGAAGTGATGATAGAACTTTAGGTTGAAACCTATGCATGATAACTTCTAGGAGTTCCCTGTTTCAAACCTCAACTATAGGATGAATCCTTGGCATGACAACAGTAGGACTTGATAGTCTCCCCGTAGTTGAGCCCGTTCTCTTCTCATCTCAAAACAGCTTAAAATACAGTAATCATGAATGATTTCTTTCGTACGTTACGAGCCTTAAGCTATCTGAGAAAGGATTGCGGAAGAGTTTCTTTTCCACAGTCTGGATGTTTAGTATGGCACCCTTTGGGTGACATGCGACGCATTCACTCTCAGGTCATAGTCTCTAGTGCGATTAAAATTGCAAACACAATAAAAAACACTTCTTTCGTAAAAGATAGAAAACAAACTTCAAACCGTTTTGCCCCGTGGGCCCATAATTCAAAGGAAAGCTTTTCTGAAGAAAAGAGTGTCGTTAAACTTCAGCGCCAACGCAAACAGGCTTTGTCCCTAACTGCTGGAACTGTTGTTTAACCCTACTCGATAAAACAGATGAACCTGAATCCCCATAAGCGTAGTGTCCCGAACTACGTAAGCTCTGATCTCTCATACCTGTTGAGAGTACGTAGGCACAATACTGATGTATTGGCGAGCCACCTTCCCCGTAACCCGTAGTAGGTCGAGCTACGTTGACTCTGATTTCTCATTCTCTGATGAGAATACGTAGGCATAAAGCGTGACGCTTTGCCGAGTCATTTTTCTTTTCTGTTTTTAAGCCAGCCTTGATAGGTAGATAGATAAACCAACTCGTCCAGTAAACACAACAACCGTGGATCCCGTCGAGTACGACGGACGTGAGGGGTGCTAATACCTTCCCCTTGCGTAACCGACTCCCGAACCCAGACAACGGTTGCGACGACCTTGTCTTACCCTTTTTCGTCAGGTTTTTCCGATCGTTTCCTTTCCCGCTCCGAGGGATAAATAACGAAAGGTGGCGAATCTTCTGTTTTGCCGGCACCTTATTTTCGCGTAAGCGACAACCTCCACATATCATTTACAAATGACAAAATATTGGTCAAAACAAGCATTATGATCATGAGACTAACATTCTTGACAAAGAAGCATAATAGGGCATTATGGTATATTTTCACACAAATCCTCACAAAAAAGGAAAACTATGATAATGTATGATTTCTAGACAGTTAGAACATCACATACCTCTTGTTGATCAGCCTTGAACAAGCTAAAAAGCTTAGAAACCCAGAGGTGCTCCTTCTTTTGCAATGATATGAGACTTGCTTCCTCTTGAAGCAACAAAACCAAACTTTAAGACAGTTTGAGTTAATGGATTTCCATCTGGTTTTTAATGCCTTAGACAGTTATAATATGATGTATGTGATGTGTGTGGATGGTTAGATCAACAAGAAAAAGCCTAGACCAAGATTTGGCAAGTTTTGAGGGTTGTGGTCAAACTTTCTTAGTGTGAAAGTTGACTTTTAGCAATTTGATATTTTTTGGAGGTTTAAAGGTATAGACACCTTCTATATGATATTTAAGGATTGTATGGATGCTTTTTAGAGGTTTGGAAGGGATGGAACTGGTCTTGAGCAGAGTTTTGCTCAAGACAGTTTTTTTGGTGGAAATGGAAGTTTTGAAGATTTTAGGATTCTTGATGAATGAGAGGAGAGTGAGAGATATGGTTTTATGAGGTTTCTCTGGTGTGTTTGAGCTCATAGAGGAGGCCTCTATTTATAGCCAAGCAAGAGTGAGGGCAGCCTTGGTCATTTACCACTTTTGGAGGGAGATTTGTGAAGAAAATCTTGCCAAATCTAGTGGCAGCCATCTTCACATCAACTCCATGCCTCAATGCAGAAGAAAACCAGCTGATATGAGGGGGTGAGGTGACCTGAGATGATGCTAGAGAAGTAGGAGACTGCAGCTGCCACATGTCTTGGAAAAGTTTCTCTTTCTTCTTATTATTTGAATAAAATAATGTCCACTTGCCATCAACTTGCAATGTTCATCAAACCAACTTCCCTTCTGGTTTTCTCTTCATCCATACCTCATATTATCAGTTTGTAACATAATCCAAGGGTGGAGAATGACTCAAGTTCTGAAAATTCAGTTTTGAGAAATTTTGACAAAGTGGTTCCAAGTATGACAGACCCAACTTCTATGGTGCATAACTTCCTGCTCAAACATGCTATTGAGGAGTTCTACCACAATTTGGAAAGCCCTTAAGTAGCTCTAAAACTTTCATGTTTTTGGGAATTTTCAAAATCTTGATGGAACTCGGATGAAAAACCCTTCAAAGTTTCTGAAAAAAGCACTTACAAGTGTTAAATAACTTGGAAATTTTCTAAGTTATTTCCCCTTTAAAAATGAATTTTGCTATAACTCCAATTCTATGCATTTTTTGACCATGGACCACTTTGAGGATTTTGTAGGATTTGTCAAGAGCTTTCTAATGAGATTTGAACCACTTCAATTGGATGTGTGGTTGAGGAGTTATAGTCTTGCCCCTTTCGAAACCCTAATTCCTAATTTTTGCAATTACTTCTCAAACCTTGATCCAATGGCCATGAAATTTTATGGGGAGGTGTAATATGACATAAGGAACATTTTTGATTCACATCTTGAAGTCAAATTCCTTATTGTTGAAAAGTTGACTTTTCGGTCAACCGTTCGATCGATCGGTGTCTACCAAGTCGCCCGTTGGTGATCCGGACATCCTGAGGACTTGAAACTCTTTGGATGGACTTTACTAAGCCATAGGAGCTTAATGGACCTTGATCCCACCATTGAAATACTCTTTGAATTGAAAGTCAAACTACAGTTGACTTTTTCTAATTGAAAACCCTAATAGGGTATCTCAAATTGCACCGTTCTCAATCCCCGGGTGACCACCTCAAATTGCACTCATTCTTGTTCCAATTTATTATCCTTGATCTTGTTTAAAGTTGGATCAATCCAAAACATTGATTGATCAAGCCCTCGAAGTTTCAATTTTGACGGTACGGAACCCTAATTCATCTGCATCTTATCAAAGATAAACTGAAAGTGGGTTAAGGTTAGCTAATCAAGCAAATGTGATCCTACAATGATGATGAGGATGTAAGGGGTCAAAATTTGGGGTGCAACAGATACGATTGAGTACCTCCTCAAAATTATGAACGTTGCGGGATATGTTCAGAAAATGACCAAGGATGTTATCTCGTGCGAGCAACTCTCTAGAATCAGGTAGATCGAGAAGAGATCCTATCGAATAGAATGGGGGATTATCAGTCAATCAATATTTTGCAAGATTTCCCAGGGAAGTACGCAGTTCGTGACATCAAAAACATTGAAACATCATTGGTCAAATTTCACAAATGCTTGTGTAGACTTAACTACTTTGGACCAAATCACCATGATCAGTCAGATTAGAAAATGTTGCAGAAGCCGATATGGTTGCCTCCGCATACGAAATGAGATTCAAGGACTGTTAGACCAAAGAACCATCACAGTCTTCAATGAAAGAGAATCCATTAACTATGAAATTGATGAAAATGTCTTCACCATAATTCCCTTGCTCAGTGAACCAAAGCGCTTGGAGATCCCTTTTGACAGGGGAAAACTTCCCAATATCCTCAAGCTGGAACCAATAGAGATTTCCTATGACATCGGGAAGAGTCACATAAGTCCTTTGGTCATTTACTTTCCAGGTCCAGTACCATATGAATCAGAGAAAGTCATTCCTTAAAAATACAATGCCACCATGATAGAAGATTGGAAGGAAGTTTTGCTGCCATCCATTGTCAACATCGCTGATATAAGTCGGGTCACCCGGAATGGTCGAATCTTCAACAGAGGAATAGAAGAGCCCATAAATGAAAAAGAACCTCAAACTGAAGTTCCTGATAAAAAGACTGGCCAGTCAAGTGGTACAGATTAAGTGAAAAACAATGACAAAACTTTAAAACTAATCCAGAAGAGTGAATACAACATTATGGATCAGTTACTACATTCTCCTTCTCGAATATTTGTATTATCCCTTCTACTAAGTTCGGAAGCTCACAGGGAAGCTTTACAAAAGGTTTTGGAACAAGCCTTTGTAGAACAAGACATGACGGTGGATCAATTTGATAACATTGTTTCTAACATCACTTCTTGTAACAACTTAGGTTTCAGTGATGAAGAGCTTCTGAAAGAGGGTAAAAATCATGACATGCCACTTAACATCACAATCAACTGCGGGGACGATGCTCTAGCAAGCGTACTATTAGACATTGGTTCATCCCTAAACGCCATGCCAAAATCAACTCTTGTGCGACTATCTTTTCAAGGCACTCCAATGAGAGGCAGTGAAATCATAGTTAAAGCTTTTGACAGATCCAGAAAGACAATTATCAGCGAAGTTGACCTTCCCATAACCATTGGTCCCCACACTTTCCAAGTCACCTTCCAAGTAATGGATATCTGAGCAGTGTACAATTGTTTATTGGGTCGACCTTGGATCCATGAAGCAGGAGCAGTTACCTCAACACTTCATCAGAAGCTGAAGTTTGTAAACAATAACAAGTTGGTCACAGTATGTGGAGAACAAGCTTTAATTGTAAGAAACTATCATCATTCTTCTACTTGGAACCAGAAGAAATAATTGGAACCTAATTCCAAGCACTTTCTGTGAGTAACGAAAGCACTCGAGAAAAAGGAACATTTATTTCCTCATATCGAAACGATGTTCGAATAGTGGAAAACGGTACCACTAAAGGATGGGGACACAATGTGATTTCTACCAATAATAGAACAAGAAAAGGCCTTGGTTTCTCTCAAGCATTTACCAAAATTACAAAGAAGGACGAGGCCACTCAACCTATTCAAGATTTCTTCCACAGTGGGGGTTTCCTCCATTCTGCTTCCCACAAGGTCCACACCATCGAGGGAGATGACTTCGAAGACAACTCTTCTGATCCAGATAAAGAATGGGAATCATATTTCAACAATGAAGGTTATATATCACAAGAAGAGATATACATGCCATTTTTCTATCCACAATAAAACTCCAAATATATACCGAAATTAGATGCCGAGATTATCTACGGAGATTACCTATTTAGGAGCCTTACATGGAAGGTCTAGGATATCAAAGCCAGTCCGAGAATGCATATTTTCCATATAACCCTGAAAAAAGTTCACCTGTTCCTTCAGAAGCGTGGAGGCCTTACTCAGAAAATCCTGAGCATGTCAAACATCGTCTCAATGAAGTCGCGAGAATTTCTGGAAGAATTTATCAGCTTTGCACTACGTGAAGTCAATGTCATCGAGGAAGATAACCCCTCAGAAACTTGGGATACCTTGAGACAACCAAGCGGAAAGTTTGATTTTCTAGTGAAATATATTGCTCCTGAAAGCTCTCGTATCATGTTTGAAGACATCCTATCAACTAGATACGGAGATCTTCCCTATCAAGAAGATACATGTGAAAAGACAACAAAAAATTTCTATGTTAATGACTCTGCATGGGAAGAAGACTCTAGTAATATGACTCCGCCAGAAGTAAGTGTCATTACTGAAGACAATCCCAGAAGGAAAGTGCCAGACTTTGTAATTCACATAGGAGTTCGTCACTGAAATTCTGGTATGCAGATCTCAGATGTCCCAAGAACATTGATCTCTGCTCAAACAAGGATGAGGATATACCATGACCATTTTAAATTCCTTTAAGAATTAACAATGTCATGACCAATGTCATGACCTCTGTTGTGACATCTGCAGACTGACAGAACTATTTATCTAACCATTTAAATTGTGCAAAATTGTAAATGTTGAAAGATAAATAACACAATGAATTATTTACCTAGTTCGGTGCAACCTCACCTACATCTGGGGGCTACTAAGCCAGGAAGAAAATACACTATTAGCATAATTAATTCAGAGCTAAACTCCCCCATTTACAACTCCTCACTTAATTTCTACCCAATGCAATTTCTGCCTACAATCCACTAGACAAGAGACCCCGCTCATTCCCCCTCAATCACTGCAGTGATAAACAATTCAATACAAAAAAAACAGACTTTAGAAGACACTCTCCAAAGTCACAACACTTGATCTTGCTTCACAGCTTCAATCAAGAACACAACACTCTTGCTTAAAAGCTTAGGGTGACACACAGCTCAACAATACTAACCAATGCAATCATACAGCAGACAATTGCTTGGCTCACAAGTATTCCTAAGACACAATACACACGTGAAGAACAACTGATACAGTCAGACTTCTTCACTCACAAATAATAGCCTACATATGTCTACCACAATGCATCAAGAGATACAAAGGCTGACTTACAAGGTCACACACAAAAGACTCTCAAAGCCCTAAACCTTAATTCTACACTCAAGTTTTTCTTGTTGTGAGTGCTTGATTTCCTTTGCTTCTGCGCCTCCTTAAATATCAATGCAGACTGGGCTTGAGCTGGTCAAAAGTAACAAACATTAGGTTTAACCAAGTTAAACCACTTTCCATAATTCAAGGTGCTGCCAAATTAGGTCACAACTGCTTCATGTTATGCCCAGCCCTGACTAGAATCTCGCCTGAGATAACTAAGGATCCATAACAGGTTTCCTGAATTCTAGCCTAAGATATATCAGGTAAAATACCAGAAAACTAAAACACATGCGTAGATGTCATATGGCTAGCCAACATAGTGCTAGTTCCCAAGAAGGGTGGAAAAGTTAGAATGTGTGTAGACTACCGGGATTTAAAAAAAGAAAGTCCAAAGGATGACTTCCCTTTACCACACATTGATATGTTAGTTGATAGCACTACAAAATTCAAAGTCTTTTCCTTCATGGATGGATTTTCAGGCTATAATAAAATCAAGATGGCACCAGAAGATATGGAGAAAAATTCATTCGTTACACCATGGGGAACCTTTTGCTATAAAGTGATGTCGTTTGGATTAAAGAATGCAGGCGCGACTTATCAAAGGGCAATGACAACTTTATTTCATGACATGATACACAAAGAAATTGAAGTGTATGAGGACAACATGATTTCTAAGTCTAAAATAGAAGAAGAACATGTGGAAGACTTGTCAAAACTATTCGAGCATCTAAGAAAGTACAAGCTTTTCTTGAATCCCAATAAATGTACATTTGGTGTTCGCTCAGGAAAGATTTTGGGATTCATCGTCATCCAGAAAGGAATTGAAGTTGATCTCGACAAATTCAAAGACATTCAAGAAATGCCTTCACCCTGAACAGAAAAATAAGTAAGAGGATTTTTAGGACGTCTAAACTACATCTCAAGATTCATATTTCTCATGACAACAACATGCATACCGATTTTCAAGCTCCTCCGAACGGACCAAGGATGTGTATGGACAAAAGACTGCCAAAAAGCTTTTGAAAGTAATAAAGAATATCTGCTGAATCCACCAATTTTGTCTCCTCCGGTGGAAGGAAGACCCCTGATCATCTACCTAACAATCCTAGAAGATTCCATGAGTTGTGTGTTGGGTCAACAAGATGAAACAAGAAGGAAAGAGTATGCCATTTACTACCTGAGTAAGAAATTCACAGACTGTGAGACTCGATACTCTATGCTCGAGAAAACTTGTTGTGCTTTAGCTTGGGCTGCTAAACATCTTCGCCAATATATGATTTTTCATACCACTTGGTTAATCTCCGAAATGGATCTGATCAAGTATGTCTTCGAGAACCCTGCTTTAACTGGAAGAATTTCCCATTGGTAGATGTTGCTGTCAGAATACGACATCGAGTACGATGCTCAAAAAGTCAAAGGAAGTATTCTAGCCGATCATCTGGCTCACCAACCAATTGACGATGGTGAATCAATCAGATTTAACTTCCCAGACGAGGATGTGATGTACCTAAAGATGAAAGATTGCGATGAACCGCTACCAGACAAAGGACCAGAGCCAAAATTCCGATGGGGATTAATATTTTATGGAGCCTTCAACGCTTATAGAAATGGAATTAGGGCAATCATTGTTACGCCTCATGGTACCCACATTCCTTTTGCAGCTAGATTGACATTCAAATGTATAAACAACGAGGCCGAGTATGAAGCTTGTGTCATGGGTCTCGAAGAAGCCATTGACTTAAGGATAAAGAATTTGGACGTGTATGGAGACTTTGCTTTGGTTATAAACCAGATCAAAGGAGAATGGGACACACGCCATATTGGATTGATCCCTTACAAAGACTATGCAAGAAGGTTGTTACCTTTCTTCAACAAAATTGATTTTCATCACATTCCTCATGAAGAAAACAACATGGCTGACACACTGGCTACTATATCCTCCATGATTATGAATCGATGGAACGATGTACCTAAGATTGACATAATGCGCCTTGACCGGCCCGCTTACATATTTGTAGTTGAGGCAGTAATTGATGACAATTCATATTCATATTGCATAAGTTGCGTCATTCACTTTGGTTATGTTTAACCCCGGGTGATTCCACCTCTCCAATAGAGTTGTCAACTTTAAGCAGAAAATGTACATTCTTTCTACCCCCCCCCCCCCCCCCACTGAGTTCTATCCTCGTGGAAGTTTCACTTTAGTTCTCCTTTCCACATTTGGATTGGATAAAATTCCCAGTTTGAGTTCATTCCTCATCCGGAAGTATCTTCTTTTGCACAGTCTCTCTGGATTGAAATTAGTCCTTGACCATTTTGGCAACTTGAACCTCTAAGGGAGAAGGACATCTATTGGAACCTTACTTTTCCACCAGTAAAGACACAGTTTGCTTTCCCGGGTAAAGGAAAATCCCCAGTGAAAGCTTTTCAACAAAATCTCTTGGTAGCAAGGATATCACATCTCCTAAGAAGAATCTACCGATTGACAAATGGCAGTATCTTTCATAACAGTTTGTCTATCTCCATCAAAGATAAGTGTATTCCTCGTTAGAATCTACGCCCGACAAAACAAGTGACAATCTTTTAAGAAGCTTGTTTTTGTCCTAAAAATTCCCAGTGGGTCGACAAATGGAAATCTCTTCCCGAGAAGTTTTTCCTCTTTCAATGAAAGTCATTAGCACCTCAAAATTGTCTTACATCACATGGCATCCTATCCGAAGAAGTCTCGGAGGGAAGTATGATGAAATCTCCCCAAGAAAATGGCATCTCAACGGAGAAGTTTGCAAAACTCTACCTTACAGTCTATGGCATTCCCCAATAAGTCTGCTATCAGGTCTTGAAGAGAAGTATGATGAAGTCTACTTCCATCAAATGGCATCTCCTCAAGTGAATTGCAGCGAGAAATTTGATGAAGACCCTCACAGATTTCGAAATTTGTCTTACAAGATAATTAGCCTGCATCTCCTTGAAGATCCCTGGCGAAGTTATTAATCCAGCAAGTGATCATCTTTTTAGAAGCTTGTCTGCCCAAACCTTGTCAAGAAAAAGACTTGATAAGAAAAAAGCAAGACTAGTTCCATGGCTGAAGACCAGGACCGAGGGGAAGTTTATTTTAAGAAACCAAGACCAGTTCAATGGCTGAAAACCATGATCGAGGGGAAGTTTATTTCGAGAAACTGAGACCAGTTCCATGGCTGAAGACTAGGATCGAGGGAAAGTTTCACCTTTTCTAAGTTGGATTACTTAGTAAAAGAATATGGATAAACATGTTCTAGCATTGGAAATTTGTCACTGTTCAAGTTGTCATATCATCTACATTCACAGTCAAAATTCCGGGTATTCTGATATTTAATCCTCTTTTACCTTGAATGCCTGAATATTTTCATCATTCATCATTCAGGTCCAAGAAGATTAAATAGGAGCATCTGTCATACCCTAAATTTTGACCCTAATATTCCACATCATTTGTATATTATATGAATAATACTTTCATGCATCACTAACCCATCACAAGCACAAGATATATGTGTCTACTTGTTTTACAAGTTTGATGATCCCCCTAAAGCTCAAGCAGATTAATTATCAAGGGATATGCACCATATTCAACACCAAAAGTCTCTATATCATCCATAAAGATCAAGAACTTTCCCTCATCATTAATCAAGTGCAAATTTGCATCATGACAAGATCATCAAGCCTCGAGACCCCCAGTACACCAAAATTAGAGTTTTGAACTAATTCAATTCTTGGGATGACTTATGGAGCAAGGCATGATTCAAGACCTCAAGATATGTTTCAAGGACCTCAAATACATCATATTAGTCCATTCATATGATTGGATTATCCAAAAAATTTAACTTATAAATAATGCAAGAATTCAAATCCATCTGGACCACAAGTTAGGGTTTTTGATGAAAAGTCAACCATACCTTTGACTTTTGAGCAAAGCATGATCTCAAATCTTGGGACATGGCCCAAGACATTTAAAAACACCCTTGGAATCCATCCATGATGTTTAATTTAGCCCAAGGATTTGATTTCATAAAGGATCATAAAGTTCAAGATTCATCTGATACAAAAAGTCAATTGTGTTCAAAATCAAGTTTGACTTTTTGAGTTTTTGGTCAACCATGCCTTTTTCAAGTCAAGAACAATGTTAATATGTGATTTACATCATGATTGATTAAGAAAAGTGAGATAACATATAAAGAGGGCAACCTTAGAAAACTTAGAAATTTTTCTAAGTCATGAAAAACATTGATTTTTGCCCTACTTTGCAAGGTTATAACTTCCAAACCAAGCAACCATTTTCTTGGATCCAAATATCAAATTGAAGAGCTTGTTACATACTACAACTTTTTCACTTAGGGCGGATTCCCAAAAAATGCATAGATTTTGAGATATGAAGCCATGGAGTTAGGGTTTCAAGACTTTTTGAATCTTGACACTTAGAAAAATTATAGGCAAAATCTGTTTTGTGTTTTGGCCAACTTCAAAGTCATTTTTCAAAATGATCCAAATTGAATCAAGACCAATTGTGAACGTCAAAGATAAAGTAGGATATCTCAACTTTCCAACTAGTATAATAACATCCTTTGATTCCACTTAAGCAAGGGGATATGATCCTCATAACATTCCTTGATAAAACTGATTTTCAAGACAGCATTGGTGCATTACTTGTGTCACACGATTTTCACCTTCAAATTGTGTCACTTTGTAAGCCTTGTCATCCTCCAAGATCAGAAAGAATCTTGTTGAATCACATAATATCTTCAACTTTGAACCATAAGTTAAGGATTTTATCTCTTAACATGTGAGAACAATCATTATCAAGTCATGAATTCAAGTTTGTCATTTGGTATTTATGTAAAATATTGAATTGGGAAGAAACGAACCACATCAGTTCAAATATGGTCAAGAACAATAAGTGTTCAAACCTGTAAAGGGAAATTGAGTACGATTCTAGTGATGCTATAGAAGAATTTTGGTACCTTAGCCTTTAAGTTAGAGTTACATAGCTATATCCATTGGACAATAGCATGATCCCTCATCCTACACTATTCATCCAAAACAAATCAGTTCTCCTATAAATAGAGGTCATTTTGCATCAATTCAAATACACCAAAACAATACAAAAGACTTGTTTTCTCATTATCCCTCTTTTACTTCAATTTTTCAAAGTTTCAAAGAATAAACTATGAATTTTTAAAACCAGAGCATTAACCACTCAAACAACCATCTAAACACATCATAAATCATCCCTTGAAGGTGTTCAAACCTTCAACTTTATCTCAAACCACCAAAATTAGAAAGTCAACTATCAAAACCTCATATCTTTGACTTTCAGCATTTTTCAAGCCATGTCTTGATCTTGTCTATTTCAAAACCATACAACACTCCACACACTCTCTTAATAAAATATTTAAATTGTTCCAACCATAGTTTCTCAACTGTAACACCATTTGGTAGAATTTCTATTTTGGCCACTTTCGACACATTTTGCAAGAAAGAGACAAATTATGTTCTAGAGGTTTCCCTTTGGTTCCAAGCATCCAAGAGGCTTCTATAAGGTGTATTGGAGGTGTCCAAAACATTGGTTTACTTCTGCATTAAGTTTCTTGAAATTTGGCAAGTGAGCTTCAAGAGGTAAGTTTTCAAAGAACTTGAACTTTAAGAAATATGCTTTGCTTTGATGTACATTGATCATGATCATGTCATATATGTCATTTATATGGTGTTTGAACCATTTTATAATGCTATTATGGATTGTATATAGTTGTAGCATAGAATTTGCAAATTTGAAGCCTTTTAAGAACCACTATCGGGTTTTTAAATGTAGGCATTTTTAGAAAAATCTAAAAAACACCATTGAGTTTCTCATGAAATTCTAGGCAAGTTATATCTTTATTTCACCTGATTTCATTAAGAAATGTATTTCCTCACCTACACATCATCTACTTGGACTACATGAGACAGATCTGCAATGTATTTCCTCAACTAAGATACATGGAACACGTCATGGAGATTAGCAAGCGGCGGCGGCAAAGCAACACGATAGGCTACCTCTCCTATCCTCTGCAAAATTTGATAAATACCAATAAAACTTGGCGCCAACATACGCGACTTCAACTCTCTACCAACACCAGTTATCGAAGTAACTCGAAGAAATACATGATCTCCCTCTTGAAATTCAAGTGCTTTCCTCCTCTTGTCATGATAACTCTTTTGACGACTCTAAGAAACCTTAATCTTCTCTTGAATAATCTTAATCTTATCAGTAGTCTGCTGGACTATCTTGGGTCCAACCACGACACTCTCTCCCGACTCATACCAACACAATGGCGTCCTACACCGCCTACCATACAATGCCTCAAATGGTGCCATTCCAATACTCGAATGAAAACTGTTGTTCTAAGTAAACTCAATCAAAGTTAAGTAGATATCCCAAGCTCCTCTCTTTTCCAACATACAAGTTCTCAAAAGATCCTCAAGTGACTGAGTCGTCCTCTCAGTCTAAACATCTGTCTGCGGATGATAAGCAAAACTTAAACCTAACTTCGTATCCAAAGCACTTTGCAAACTTTCCCAAAATCTCGAAGTAAACCTCAAATCTCTATCTGACACAATGCTAGACAGAATACCATGCAAATTGACAAGCATCTCAATGTACAGCTTCGCTAACTTCTCCAATGGGTAATCCATTCGCATTGGAATAAAGTGAGCATATTTCTTCAGTTTATCCATAATAACCTAAATAGCTTTATAATTACTCGATGTTCTAAGTAGACCAGACACAAAACCCATTGATATGTTATCCCATTTCCACTCAGGAATAGATAATAGTTGCATCAAACCCGACAGTTTCTGATGCTCAATCTTTGACTTCTGACAAGTCAAACAAGAATACACAAACTCTATAATATCCTTCTTCATACAAGGCCACCAAATACTTTCCTCAAATTTTGATACATCTTAGTAGCACCGGGATGAATACTCAATCCACTACGATGCCCTTCCTCAAGAATACTCTTCTTCAGCTCAACAATATTCGGAACATAAACTCTATCGCGACATCTCATAAAACCATTCTCATCAATCCGAAAATCACTACCTTGACCTTGATTGATCAAAGTCAATCGATCAACCAAACTCAAATTAGATTTCTGACCTTCTCGAATCTCATCAAAAATACCACTAGTAAGCTTCAACATACCAAGCTTAACTCCATAAGATGCCTCTTCATAAACCAAACTCATGTCTCAAAATTTCTCAATCATTTCCAACTCTTTTACCATCATCATCGACATATGCAAAGATTTCCTACTTAATGCATCGGCTACCAAATTTTCTTTACCCAGATGGTAATTCAAACCAAAATTATAATCCTTTAGAAGTTCCAACCATCTCCTTTGCCTTACATTCAATTCTTTCTGATCAAAGAAATACTTCAAACTCTTATGATCACTAAATACCTTAAATCTCGAACCAAACAAATAATGCCTCCAAAGCTTCAACACAAGTATAATAGCGGCCAACTCAAAGTCATGCGTCGGATAATTCCTCTAACGTACTTTAAGTTGCCTTGAAGCATAAGCTACAACTTACTGATGTTGCATCAACATACCTCCCAAACCCATCAAAGAAACATCACAATACACAACAAATGGTTCTTCCAAATTCGATAAAATTAAAATATGAGTTGTCGTCAATCTTCTCTTAAGCTCTTGAAAACTTTATTCACACTTTGCATCCCAAACAAAAGCATGGCCCTTCCTAGTCAACTGATTCAATGGCAAAGATAACTTGGCAAATCCTTTAATGAATTTCCGATAATAACCTGCCAAACCAAGAAAACATCTAATCTCAAAAACCGATTTCGGAGCTTCCCATTGCGATACAGCTTCTACCTTCGACGGATCAACTGCAATACCTCTACTCGAAATCACATGGCCAAGGAAACTCACTTCCTTCGACCAAAACTCGCACTTAGAAAGTTTAGCATACAACTGCTTCTCTTTCAACACAGATAACACAATCCTCAAATGCTCAGTATGATCCTCTTCACTCTTCGAATAGATCAAAATATCATCAATGAATACAACCACAAACTTTTCCAAATAAGGATGGAAGATCCTGTTCACGTACTCCATAAATACACCTGATGCATTAGTCACACCAAATGGCATCACAAAATACTCATAATATCCATACCTTGTTCTAAAAGAAGTCTTCTGAATATCTTCAGCCTTCACACGAATCTGATGATACCCAGATCTCAAATCTATCTTACTGAACACACTCGCACCAACCAACTGATCCATCAAATCGTCAATCCTTGGAAGTGGATACTTATTCTTGATAGTCACCTTGTTCAATTGTCTGTAATCCATACAAAGCCTCATAGAACCTTCTTTCTACTTAACCAACAAAATTGGTGCACTCCACGGTGACACACTCGAACGAATAAACCTCTTCTCAAGCAGGATCTTCAAGTCTTTCAATTCCAATGCTGACATACGATAGGGAGCCATCGATATCAGACTAGTTCCAGGAACTAAGTCGATCAAAAACTCCACTTCATATTCTGGCGGTAAATCACTTATCTCATCAGGAAAAACTTCTGGAAAATCACAAACAATTGGAAAAGCACAAACTGCTCCACTTTCACCAATACTCAAAGTTGCCATCAACATAAACATTTTGGCACTATCTTGCACCGACTCTTTCACTTGCTTAGTAGACATAAACAAGTCTCCTTCATTCTCAGGTTCAAGAAAAATAATTGTCTTATCAAAACAATTAATACAAACATGGTTGAATTCCAACCAATTAATCCCAAGAATAACATCAAGTTGATCTAAGAGAAGACACACTAAATCAACTCCAAAGTCTTTACCAAAAATACTCAACAGACAATTCAAACACACATATGGGGTAGTTACTGAACCCATAGCAGGAGTATCAATAACCATACCTCCATTCATAACAGACAACTCAAGATTTAATCTCTTAACACAATCCGAAGAAATAAAAGAATGTGTAGTGAAGGTGAGAAAAACACTTAGAAGGGGGGTTGAATAAGGGTTTTTAAATAATTATGGCAATAAAAACAACACAGTATTTTTATCCTGGTTCGTTGAACTCAACTAATCCAGTCCACCCTACCAAGGTGATTTGCCTTTCTCAACAAGGACTTAATCCACTATATTCAAACAGATTACAGTATCAACCACTAAGAACAACTGTCTTAGTCTTCTCAAGAAATTCTGACCACAACTTGGTCTTCTTAAGGAACCTTTTACAAATTAATGTAAACTCAACAAGTGTTTAAGATGCTTCTAAAAAGCTATATCACAAACTGTGATTCTTACACTTAGTTTAAGAACGAATAAAACTATTCAGCTTATGAAATAAATTGTATGAGAGCTTGAGAGTAGTTTTCAATTTGATTTCTCAATGATCCGTCAACTTTGAAATGTTGTTGAAGACATCCTTTTATAGAGCAGAAAGTCCAATGCTTGAAGACTGTGCGTGGCAGAATAACTATAGCCTTTTTGTCTTCTATTGACTTTAGCTTTCCCAGAAGAGGAATGTTCAGACAAATCCCTTTTGTCTGATTTCCTGTGCCATACATGAATAAGGAAAGATTTGTTTGGAATATGCCAACGAATATATCTTTGAATAATATTTTCTTCAACAATGCTTCTGTCTCAAAGTTATCAACATCAGAGTCTTGATGTTATCAGAGTTTTACAGCCAAAGTGCTTCAGCGTGAATATCAATCAGAGCAGAGTTTGAATAACAAAGCCTTTGTACTTGCAGCGTAAAGTACCTTCAGAGTCTTCTTGAAACAATGCTTGAAACTCTTCATACAAATTCTTCAACTACGCTTTAGAGTCTTCTACATCTTCTGCTTCAGAGTCTTCTGCAGCTTTTGCTTCAGAATCTCTTCTGGCAGCGCTCAGAGTCTTCTGATCACTTGCTTCTGATGCTTCAGAGCTTTGCGTAGAGTACTGTTCAGATGCATTTTTGCTTCCATAAGAATATTTATTTTAATATCTGAAACAAAAACACTTGAACAAAATTAGAGTATATATTTTCTTAATACAAAATTTCATTAGAGTTATCATCAAAACATAGAGATATAATTAAACACCAATCTGTGTTCTAACAATCTCCCCCTTTTTGATGATGACAAAACATAGGAAATTTTGTTCAATAAAAAGGATAAATAAATAACTCCCCCTGAGATAAAGAATCTCCCCCTGAAATGAATACTCTAATAGAAGAAAATACTTCCCTTTTTTCATGAGTATACTTTTCAGATTAAGAGCCTATTTAGAATCCTGGTTAGAATATACTTTCCAGAATCAGAGCCTGGTTTATTTTCCAGAATCAGAGCTTGATTCTCTTTCCAGAATTAGAGCCTGGTTTACTTTTAGAATCAGAGCCTGATAATCAGAACCTGGTTTGAATTAAGGTCTGGTTTGGGGATTCTTAGGGTAACTTCAATGAATTTTGTCAGATGATACGTTGTAGTTCTGAAAGACTAAAATTCAATGTTAGTTATAAATTGTTATGTCTGAATTCCATTTTAGTAACTGTTTATTTTTTGAAAAATCAGAATTTCTTTTTCTCCCCCTTTTTGTCATAATCAAAAAGAAAAAACTTTTTAAGACAGAAAAGAATAACAGAGAAAAACAACATAAGAACAGATAAGGAAACAGTCAACTTCATTGATAAACAGAATTCAGAAAACAGTCAGATAAACAACAAAAGAACATCAATAACAAGAAAACAGCAAACAGGTGCACAAACATAACAGAAAAGAAACTAAGGTTGGCGAGAGGCTATGATCTTCAGAAGATCTGTAATTTGAGCAGTAGATTCCTCTTGTTTAGACATTCAAGTCTTAATCTCATCTGTTGTTTGTTCTTGCCTGACCATCCATGTTCTAATCTCTTTGTTGCTGGCTTCTAGTAGAGCAAACTTTTCTTCTAAGTTTGGTCTTTCTGTCTTGATTTCAGAAGAAGTAGGATCAGATGCAGATGCAGGAGTTGGAGCACTATCAGTGACCATAGCAGATGCAGATGCAGTTTCTGGAATCACAGAAGTAGAGCCTTGTTCCACAATCATCAGAGCAGACTGATTAGGCACAAGAGTTTCTTCAGCAACATCCGCTTCTGGAGGAGTATCTTCAGACATAGGTTCATCAGCAGGTGCACTGTTCAGAAGAAGAACTGGAGATCTACTCATGTTCAGAAGAGTCTGTCTGATAACTTCAGCAAATTTCATCTTTGCATCATCAAAGCAAATGGTGCGATGATTTGAAGCAACAAAGTTGAATCTTGAGATGAATCTGTTCCAAGTGGCTTCAGAAGCATCTGGATTCACACTAGACAAACACTCCTTCTTCATAGAAGATATCCACATATTCATTTCCTTCTTGAATCCATCAAATAACGTACTAACATCCATTCTAGGCTTTGGTTTAAGAAAGTTTTCTAGATATGGTGTTTTGGGTTGTTCTGGTGGGAATGGTATTGTAAAGGTTGGGATAATGAACAGAGGATGACGATATGGTGTAGAAGATGTTTGGCCAGATGATTCAGCAAACTCTTGACGTTTTGGATAGAAGTGTTTAAGTTTGAGTCCAGAGGGAAGGTCATCAGATGGTAAAGGTTTCAAAGAAGCAAAAGAAACAAAATCAGATGATCTTGGTTCATAGCCACGGAGTGAGGGGGTGAGTTTACTTCTGGGGGTACATCAGATTCAGAAGAATCAGATGAGGCAGAAGAATGACAGGATGTGGAAGAGACATCAAACAGAGTTTTGAGGGGTTGGATGTCCAGAATATCTGTATCAGATATATAAGATTCAGATGGTTGAGGAATTTTTGGTTGATGATCAGATGGGATAGGTTCTTCTGGTATAGATTGTTGGAGTTCTGGTTGTTGTGGAGTAGGCTCTTCTGGTAGTGGTTTAGACGTTTATGGTTTTGGTGGGGGAATTTTAGATGGTTGTTTTTCAGATGGAGTTGGTTATTGTTAGGGTGCAGAATGAGTTGTTTCAGAAGGTTGTGGTTGAGATTGTGTTGGTTCATGAGGAGGAGGAGAAGGTGAAGGTATGGGTTCATAGACAGGGGTATCAGATGTTAGTACCTCTTTGACAGTTTGCAATATAGAATCTAAACTTGCCTCAAGAGAATTAGCTTTTTGCTTCTTGATCCTCTTGGGTTTAACAGAAGCTGCTTCTCCAGAAGCCTTCCTCTTGGGTTTTGAAGATCCTTCATCAGAAACTTTCCTCTTCTTCTTGTGTCTTGCTTCATAAAGATCTGGTTCAGGTTCGCCTGCTTTCTGAATCAGATGTTCTGGTAGAGGAGTTCCATCTGCCAGACACGTTGCAATGTATTTCAGAATAATCTCCCTAGGTTCATTTGCATAGAACAAAGGAAAATCATCCAGAGGTATCTTTCTCTTGCTGACCTCTTCAGAGTTTATTTGTTTAGGTGCAGAAATGAGTTCTTCTACAACTTTCATCCTCTGAAGGCTTTTCCCATTCAGAGCTTTTCTAACTACAGAAGCTAATTCTTCCTTTAATCCAGCTTCTACCAAATGTCCAACCAGACCATTCTCAGTCAGAATGTCTGAAATGAGCCTTCCCATTGGAATACAATTCCTCATTTTCTGATGTTTGGTTCTAACTTCTTCCCTTGATTGTTTCACATGTGTCCACAGATGATTGAAAAGTAGATAAGGCATATCCACTTTTGTGCTCTGACTCAGACAGTACATGAAGTACATCTGATCAGAATTTACATAATCAGGAGTGTTTGAAGACTTCCTGTGATGATTGCAACCCATAAAGATCTTAGCCCAGATCCTGTAGTTTGGCTTGAGATCTTTCACTTTGTTAGAAGCTTCTCCAGATGAGAAAACTTCCCTATAGATATCAGTCATATCAACACGCCCAGCTGGCAGATTTGTAACACCATCAGTTTCTTCATAACCTATGAGCTTCCTAATCAGATCCTCAGTTATGATGATTTCTTTACCCAGAACATATGAAACAATGAACTTAAGGTATGTGATAGCATGGATCCAAAATTCCTTTACCAGACATGGATAAACTGGTCCCATCAGTCTATCAAAGAACTTTGTCTAGCATTGAGCATCAACAATGGGACGAAGATCAAACCCATTTTCAGCAATTGATTCAAAGTTCACAATAGATTCACACAAGACTTCAAGTTTGTCAATAGGTGTGAGTAAAGTTCTAACCGGTTCTTTGAAAGCAACAACACCCAAGTTAGAAGATGAGACAACAGACATGGTTGATTGAAACTGAGCAGAAGTTGATGAAGAAGTAGCCATTGTTGTTCTTGAGAGAGATTTAGGGTTACGAACGGTTTTGGGTTTGGGAGAGAGATGAAAGCAATGAAACAAACAGAAATGCATAAAAGAGTGTGAGAGAGTGAAAAGTGTGAAAAGTGAAGTGTTGTGGTATTTATAGAAGAAATTAGGGCACACAAGAGTCACATGTTCAGCACATTTACACTTAGCATTTAATAAAAAGAATATAATCATTTCAAGCAATTAATGATTTTGACAATTTGGGGGGAAAACGAGAAACCCAATATTCAAAAGCAGTACCTCAAACGTCAATTCAGTAATGTGCACTCCACCTTTTCAGATTTAAAGTTACACGTGTTTGCTTGCATGTGCTTTTGAAACTTCTTTGAGAAATGAAACGTTAGCCAACGTTCAGATCCTCTGAGGCTTGTTAGTTCAGATTTGCACACAATAAATAGAATAATAAATAATAAATACATAGATGTAATACTTCAGAGTTAAAACATTTCTCATCTGAGGAAATTTACTTCTAATAAACATTTTATTCTAGACAGAAATCCATACTTATATTTTTCAGAATAAATTTGAATCTATCTTCAGCAAGGGGTTTTGTAAAGATATCGGCCCATTGATGGTCTGTATCAACAAAGTTTAAATTGATAATTCCCTTCTGAACATAGTCTCTGATGAAATGATGTTTTATCTCTATATGTTTAGCCTTAGAGTGTAAAATAGGATTTTTAGACAAGCATATAGAAGAAGTATTATCACAGAAGATTGAAATGTTACTCTCATGGATCTGATAGTCTTCTAGTTGACTCTTCATCTATAGCATCTGAGTGCTACAACCAGCGCAGCAATGTATTCTGCTTCTGTTGTTGAAAGCACAATTGTGGGTTGCTTCTTGCTGAACCAAGAGATCAGATGACTTCCAAGAGACTGGCAGCTTCCAGAAGTACTTTTTCTTTCAACTCTGTCTCCAGCATAGTCAGCATCACAAAATCCAACTAATTTATAATCATCAGATTTTCTGTAACACAAACCCACGTTAGTAGTACCTTTCAGATACCTTAGAATCCTCTTAACAGCTGTTAAGTGAGATTCTCTAGGATCTGATTGGAATCTGGCACACAGACAAACACTGAATAGAATATCAGGTCTAGAAGCAGTCAAATACAGAAGATATCCAATCATACCTCTGTAGAGCTTTTGATCAACCTTCTTACTTACCTCTTCCTTACCAAGAGTGCTTGTAGGATGCATTGGAGTTTTAGCTAATTTGCTTTCAGTCATGTTAAACTTCTTCAGAAGCTCCTTCACACTCAAATCATTTAAGCAATTAATAAAAGTTCCATCAGAGTATAAATTAAAACATGGTATAAAAGAGGCGCATCACATTATCATCAAAACGAAACATAAATAATACTTGCTCATAAAGATATGTAACAAAAGGGGTAAATCTCAACTAAAAACAAAGCATAGCACTTATAACCCACATATCAACATTTAGAATAAAGCGGAAACATCTAAACATTGAAATAACTTCATTGACATAAGCATTCTATACAACATTCAGACTAATTCAATTCATCATGTTAAGTTTACAAAACATTCAGCAGCAGATACATATACAGATGTATCACAAAAGAATCAAAACAATTCCTAACTACCCAATGTTACATATCAGAGCCATCTGACCAAAAGAAATGAAGACTCGCTTCACAAAAGACCTCCAGCATCCTACTCTGCAATGCCTCATAGAGCATTATAAAACAGCAGAAGGGTGAGAAACATTATCATAACAAACAATGTATAAAATTATGTATATCATAAAACACAATTATAACATACACGAAATTCACATTTCTCACTACAACTTGTTACAACACATCACCATGTACACGTACATAATCAATCACATTCACCAATTCATGCTTCACAATTCATAGCATTTCACTTAAACATTTACAATTATGTTCATTTCACCAAAACATCATATAAAGATGATAATGCAACTCATAGAGACCGACGCACGACTCTATGCAGATGCAAATGCGGTACCGACTCGTTCAGCAAGTTCAATTGAAAAACCAAAATGGAACCATCGCTCGTTACCGAAGTAACTCCCTGTCGGGCCTACGATGTTCACCCATCTCTCACACCCCACATGGGCACACGATGTTTCAGGATTGCTCACACCCCACACGGACACACAATCCGGTTGCTCACACCCCACAAGGGCACACAATTGTTCTGCAGATTCTCCATGGAATCAAAATAAACCATCGCTCACACCCCACAAGGGCACACGATCGTTTCTGCAGATCCTCCTAGGGATCAAAGTAACTAAACCATCGCTCACACCCCACAAGGGCACACGAGGTTTCTGCAGATCCTACGCGGGATCAGACACACAAGAATGCAATTATGATGCTACACATGCAACACGACTCTAAACACTCTTAAATGCACACATGTTTACAAACATATTCAAGCATTCTTCACATCATACAAGTACATACAATTATGCATATTCACATCAATATCACCATGCAATTCCATTTAATTCGAACAATTGCATAAAATTGCCAAACAGCCACATACACATTCCACAATTCATAATCTAGGATTCACGCCATACGACTACCCACAGTACAACATAACTCAGCATGATCTATGCCTCGAGCAAGAAAATAATCAAAGTTAAGTCGGAAACCCAACCTCGGATGGAAACATTAAAGAAAACACAACCTGCCACGTTCGCCACCTACTCGCTTAGCGAACTCCTAGCGAGTATTCGCTACTTGTTCACCTAGCGAACAAGCTCGCGAAGGCAAACAGAAGTCTCTGACTTTGTTCGCTACCTCACTCGCTCAGCGAACCCCTAGCGAACCTTCGCTACCCCCATTCGCTACCAGCGAACACCACAACATGCATTCTGTCCAAGTTTGGGACCATTCGCTACCTATTCGCTATTGCTCGCTCAGCGAACGTTCGCGACCAGCTCGCCTAGCGAACATGCTAGCGATTGTCTGCGAACTCAGAATTTCCCCACTGTTCAGAATTCCTCAACCACTCCAAAACCAACCGATTCTCATCAAACCAGTTCCAACAGCCTTAGTTTATCAAACCCTGACTATTCTACATCACTTGCATCGGATTCTACCCGATAAAACATTCGTTCTACCGATTAAATTCATTATGCCCTAAAAATGAAAAATGAGCAAAACTCCCCCAATCCAAAACAAAACCAACAAGAACACACATAATCATACACATTGCAAGAATAATAAAGTTTCACACCCTTACCCGATCAATCGAAAGCTTAGAAGTGGATTCTTGATGATTCTAGGTTTTTCTCCTCTTTTCTCTTCTCTTCCTTTCTTTCTCTTCTTTTTCTTTCCTTTTGGTTTCTATGCTCTCTATTTTTCCTTTTCTCCACTTATACTCTTTCTACTCTATTTCTCTCAAGATAACTATTAATCAAAGATTATCTAAAACACCCTCTAATTAATTCCCAAAGCTCTCCAAATAATAAAATACTACAACATACACACATAACACATTATCATATAATTCCACAATAAAATAACAATTAACCAATAAATTAAAAGACTCAACAAAATAATGGGAAATTCAGAATCGGGGCGTTACACCAGACCCATTGCTCTTCATTAACAGACAGAAGGCATTTTACATTCTGAATCTTAAGTTCTGAAAGATTGATTTTATAAATGTTGTTCTTCCTTTTTCTATTAAAGAGGATTGAGCCATCCTTTTGACTGACAGCTTTACAACATTTTTGATTGAAGATTATGTCATAACCATTGTCACTTAATTGACTTATGGACAATTGATTATGTGTTAATCCTTCAACAAGTAACACATTAGAAATGGAAGGAAGGTTACCATTACCTATGGTTCCAAAGCCAATTATCTTGCCCTTCTGGTTCCCTCCAAACTTCACATCACCTCCAGATCTAAGCTCTAGGTTTTGGAACATAGACCTTCTTCTCGTCATATGACGCGAGCAGCCAGAGTCCAGGTACCAGGACTGGTGTTTCAACTTTGCTGCTAAGGATGTCTGCAACAAAAATAATTTTGTCTTTAGGTACCCATATTTTCTTGGGTCCTCTGGGGTTAGTAAGTTTGAAATTCTTTCTAAATTTCTTTCCCTTATAAGCATCCTTTATCTTCTGAGGTTTTGATTTAAACACATGTTTGTTTAGCTCAGAACTTGTGTGTTTAGTATCATTTAAATGACCAAATTTGAAATGAGTATATAGAGGAGAATACTTTATGATCATTTTATCAACAGGTTTTGGATTTAAATCCTTCCTAGAAGAAGATTCATATCCAACACCCTTCCTGTTGTTTCTGCTAACGCCATAGATCATTGAAGCCATCTTGCTTCTCTCTAGGCCTCTAGCCAGAAACTTCTGAAAGCTATAGTTATACTCTTCTAAAATATTTTTAGAGCATGATATAGGTTCTGATTCAGATTTCTGAGCATTTTCTAAATCATTTTTTATTTTAAGATTTTCGGCTTTGAGCTCAGCAACCTCAGACCTCAGCTGATCATTCTCAAATGCAAGACAACTTTGAAGCTTCTTGTATTTGAGTTTGATTTGGCTGTAGCTTTCCAGAATTTCTGATAAACTTTCAGAAAGTTCTTCTCTAGTGAGTTTAGAAAATACCTCCTCAGAATTTAATTCTGATTCTGATCCAGATGTTTCTGCATGGTCTTCTACGTCAACCATGAGTGCCATGTTTGCACATTCTTCTTCTGACTCTGATGAAGAATCAGATGCATCTGAATCATCCCAAGTTGCCATAAGAACTTTCTTTTTATGATTAGACTTCCTTCTTGGCTTCTCCTTCTGAAGTTTTGGGCACTCATTCTTATAGTGCCCAGGTTCCTTGCATTCATAGCAGACAACCTCTTTCTTTCAGATCTTCTGTGTCCAGAAGACTCTTTATGTTGATCTGGTTTCTTGAAGTTCCTGAACTTCTTCTGTTTATGCTTCCAGAGTTTGTTGATCCTTCTGGACAGCAGGGACAATTCATCTTCTTCTTCAGAAGAAGATTCTTTAGAACTTTCTTCTATAACCTGCAACGCTTTAACAGATTTGTTAGACTTTAAAGCAACTGACTTACCTTTCTTCTGAGGCTCGTCTTCCTCTAGTTCAATCTCATGACTCCTCAAAGAGCTTATCAGTTCTTCCAGCATAAAGACCTAAGTCTTAAGCATGTTCAACACATGAAGCACAAGTGAAAAACCTAAAAAGAATTGCACAATTCAACAAGCAAAGAAAATATTTATGACCTAAAAATAAACATCGAAACATATGAATATGTTAACAATATGAATCAACAAAATTTAGGAGTTCAATGGATCCACAAAGGTCATTTCCAAAGCAAACTAGGTCAATCACTTGTGTGAACCTCCCTTAGAATTGACTTAACTTGTAAGTCATCTCAAAAATAGGAAAAAGGTTCAATTATATCCAAATAAAACCTCAAATGATCACAAATGAGTTGGTAACCAGAGGCCAAAAGATCAGAGGAAATGTCCCATCAAAACACCACCAAATGAAATGAATCCCTAAGGTGTACCACTTTGAAATGGAAAAATCGAGGGTCAACAAAAATGCCACAAAAACCCAACCAAACATGACCAAACCAGGAGCAAAATGGTCCTATAAAATTCTTCAACCCATCATGGATATGAGGACAAAATTTCAATCATTGGAACAAAAGGAGGATCAAGAAATAAAATCAAGAACAAACATGATCAAGAAAATAATCAAATAAAACACTTCCAAATGATTAATTCTTTTTTAATTGAAAAATATTCCAAAAAATAAAATAAAAATTTTCTAAAATCAAATGACATCTCAAACTGTCTTAAAAGTATTTTTTTTAGTAATTTTTTAATCATTGGAAGTATTTTAATTGAATTAAAAACAAAACAGATTAAAAAAGAAAAAGAAAAATAAAAGAAATAGGAAAATGGTGTGAATAGCAATTGTTTCAATTAAACTGATTGGGCTCGCTTGGGAGGGGGTGTGAGTAGCATTCCAAGCCTAAACCAAAACAGCCAGAATCCATAGTGAAACACATCATTTCACTTATACGCGTGGCAAGTCAATGCACACGCTGGCTGGTCAGCACGCATCACAGTCGTTGATCCATCAGCGTCAAACATTCAACGCGCGCCTGTGGCAGTCCACGTATGCAAACGGAAGACCAAAACCAGACGCCAGAGCACTGTGTTCTGGTCGTCTTCTCTGGTGCCCCTGGCCAGAGTTGATGATCAAAACTTCACCAAATCGTGCAAAGTTAATACCAAAATGATCCTCATGCAACATAGATCATGATTCTAACATCCAAATTCATTTTCCATTCAAGAACAAAGAGATACGAAGCCTTGAAGAAACATGCTCAAACTGAAAATCACCAAGAACGACGCCCTAATCTATCCAGAATTTGCCTACGTAAGTAGGACTTCAGTATGCAGCAAGAATGGCATGAAATGAGTGTGTATGGAGATAGAATTCTTGAAAAGAAATTTACCTAACAAAGCCTCTCCGTTGGGGCTTCAATTATGCTCAAGCTTGCGCAAAACTATCCAGAAACATTCAAGGAAGATCAAGGAAGATGCTGATGATCTTGAATTGCTTTGAATTTGCTTGATTTTGAGATTCACGATTTCACTTTCTCCTTGAATTTTGAAACTGTTTCCAAACTTCTCTTTCACCAAAATGCACGAGTGAAGCTTCAGAATTGATCAAAAGCTTTTATATTTTGGATCCATGATGATTTGGAAGCCCAATTTGGCCTGTTATGATGAATTGGAAAATTTCAAAGTTTGAATTTCAAGCTTCAAGTTCACACGTGAAATGGCTCCAAATTCCTTGGATTTTGATTCAAATTGCTTGCTGGTGATGAGTAGTAATCCAACAGATAAGAATTAACCCTTGAATTGATCTAATGGTTGGATTTGAGTGGGAAGATTCACCATGAAGTTACTTGAAATTACTCATGTGTTCCACTTCATGAACCAAAAATTCTTGGTGCACTATTCTTAGTATGATAAAGTGAATCAAAAAATGCACAAACATGATATCAAAAGGAATTAAATCAATCCAATTCAATTCATGCCTTTTAAAGTCCTTTTTCCATGAAATTCCTTCACCTATCCTCACAACCAAGCACAATTCATGACAAATGAGTGTTCAATGATAGAACTGAGATCATTGGAAGCAAGTTTCATGTTGGGAAAAGTTTCATTTGAAGTGCACAAAAGCATGAAATGGACCTATAATGAAAATGAACTATAATCTCACTTTCCCAAAATACCCCTGCCTTGCAAGCTTCATAACTTGAGTTCTACAAATTAGATGAAGGACTTCTAAGACTTTTTGGAAATCTAAGATCATAAGGAACAACTTTCATGTTTGGGTCAAAGTGAGATGAAACATGATTCTAGGCCAAAAATGCCTTGGAAGTTGGTTGACTTTTGTTGACTAAAAACACATTCATCTGAGGACCCATAACTTGTCAGCATCATAACTTGAGTTCTAGAAACCAAATGGATGACTTCTAGTACTCAAAAGAAAGCTAAGAACATGCTCTACAAGTCCCAGGTTTTCATAAAAGTGAGATGAAACTTGTATCTTGAGATATGTGGTCTTGAAGTTAGGCACTAAACAGGGGATTTTACACTGACAAGCTTAGAAACCCTAATTTAGCAACTTCTCACACTCTTAATTCTTCTTAAATTGATCTTGAAATAACATCTTGGATGCTTCAACACAAATTTCCATGATCATAATAACTTAGAACCAAGTCTTAGTCTCCTTCAAATCCACAATGGACCTTGCACTAGGCAAATGAAACCTTAGGTGCACAATCCTCTGGCTGCAACCTCTAACACATGATGTAACAACTTGGATAAGCTCCACAATGGCTCTCAAAGCACTCAATGATCTCCCACAACATTCTCCATCCATAACCATGGACTCATGATCCTCTAATGGTCTTCATTTGGCCTCCAAGATAGAAGATAAACCACAACCATCCATATACTCTCTCAAAGAGCCTTGATCTTCTTCTAATGATGAAAAGCACTGGACCACTTGAATAAAACCTCTTGCTTAGGCTTAGAACCCTTGGTAAACTTATCTTGCTATGCACCTCTCTCTTGATCCCCTGCAAATGAACTATGATATGCAAAGGCAAATGCTAGAACCATGAAATGAAACATAAACCAAGTAGAGAAAAGGTTGGGCAAATTTTGGGGTGCAACAGGGATGATCATGCGACACATTCACTCCTATATCATAGACTTTAGTGCAATGTGAATATTAAACCAATTGAATTCACTTCTCTAAAACTCACAAACAAATTCAAATAATTTTCATCCTTCGGGATCGTTTGTCAAACCATTTTCAGAAAGAGTACGTTATATTTCCGTTCTACCGCAAATAGGCATCGACCCTAACTGTTGGAATGGGAACTTAATGTTGCTCATAAAAAAACTAAGCAACCCGTGGTGAGCCTAACTACGGCTGCTCTTATTTCTCATACCCAAATGAGGATACGTATGCATAAGAAGGCGATGTCTTGGCGAGCAACCTTCCCCCCTTTCACCCGTAGTATTTTGAACTACGCTGACTCTGACTTCCCATTGCACGAAGGAATACGTAGGCATAGGAAGGAAAAGTCCTATCGAGTCTCCTTTTTTCTCTTTTCGTTCTCGTTTAGCAGTAGGCTTTAGATAACACACCCTTTGATTAGACAACAAGTGTGGATCCCGTTGAGTACAATGGACGTGACGGGGTGCTAATACCTTCCTCTCGCGTAATTGACTCTCGAACCCCATATTTGGTTGCGAATACCATGTCTTCTCCCTTCTTTGAGGTTTTGTTCGATTGCTTCCTTTCCCTTCGTTAGGATAAATAATGTTCGGTGGCGACTCTTCTGTCTTTTTCTGCCAAGTGTTTTTTCACAGTTGCGATAGTGTGTAATGGGAGGTTCTTCGACATCACTTCTCTTACCCATTTATCTTTATTTATGTTTTGTACTTGGCTTATGCTAATTGCATTAATTTTCTTTGCAGACGTAAAAATTCCATCCAGAAAACCTATGCCTGTTGAAAGAGAAGTTGTCGAAGAAGAAGATGAAAACAACTCCAAGAAGACCACAACAAAGGTAAACTTTGTGGTTATTGTTCTAATTATATATTGCCTTCCCGTTCTATTATTTGAAGTGCATTATGTTTTCAAGGAAGTCACAAACCACCTGTGACACCAAAAAATAGAAAGAAAAAGGAGCCTGAGGTTCAAATAATTGGATCTGATGATGAGGATCTTTCTCTAGATCAATCTAAACAACCTAAGAAAAAGAAGAAGCAGACAAAAATCATTGATGTCGGTTTTCGATCTCAACCCAAGAAATGTTTAGTGGACGAAGCTCAATTGTTCGGTTTGTTTGCATCATTGTCGGTGGAGAGTAAAGTTGAGCTCGATGTGTTCCTAGTGGTGTATGATTTTCCAAAAGTGTTTCCGGAGGATATTACGGATGTACCGCCGAAAAGAGAAGTTGAGTTTTCTATTGATCTAGTTCCGGGTACTAAACCAGTTTCGATGGCACCGTATTGTATGTCGGCATCAGAGTTGGTAGAATTGAAGAAGAAATTGAATGACTTTTTGGACAAGAGATTTGTAAGGCTAAGTGTTTCTCCTTGGGGTGCTCTGGTATTGTTGGTAAAAAAGAAGGATAGGAGTATGCGGTTATGCATTGATTATCGACAATTGAACAAGGTGACAATTAAGAACAAGTACCTGCTTCCAAGAATCGATGATTTGATGGACCAATTGGTTGGTGCGCGTGTTTTTATCAAGATTGATTTGAGATCGGGATATCACCAGATTCGTGTAAAAGGAGAGGATATTCAAAAGACGGCCTTTAGGACACGGTATGGCCATTACGAATATTTCGTGATGCCATTCGGGGTTTCTAATGCGTCGGGTGTGTTCATGGAATACATGAATCGTATTTTTCATGAACAGTTAGATCGTTTTGTGGTTGTATTCATCGACGATATTTTAATTTACTCTAAGTCTCAAAAGGAGCATGAAGAGCATTTGAGGATTGTGTTATAAATTCTGAAAGAGAAACAATTGTATGCTAAGTTGTCGAAATATGAATTTTGGTTGTCGGAAGTAAGTTTTCTTGGACATGTTATTTCCGGTAGTGGTCTTAGTGTTGATCCATCCAAGATTGATGCGGTGATGCAATGGGAGGCTCCTAGATCGGTTACGGAGATTTGAAGCTTTTTGGGCTTGGCGGGTTATTATCGGAGGTTTTTTGAGGGATTTTCGAAGTTGGCACTTCCGTTAACGCAATTGACTTGTAAAGGAAAGGTGTTCATTTGGGATATTAATTGTTAAAAGAGTTTCATTGAGCTAAAAAGAAGGTTGACGACGGTGCCGATCTTGATTTTTCCGAATCCGACAAAACCATTTGTGGTTTATTGTGATGCTTCTTTGACAGGTTTAGGTGGTGTTTTTATGCAAGATCGAAAAGTTGTGGCTTATGCTTCAAGACAATTGAGAGTGCATGAAAATAATTATCCTACACATGACTTGGAGTTAGCGGTCGTGGTGTTTGTTTTGAAAATTTGGAGGCACTATCTTTATGGTGCAAGATTTGAATTTTTTAGTGATCACAAGAGTTTGAAATATTTATTTGATCAAAAAGAATTGAACATGAGACAAAGAAGGTGGTTAGAACTTTTGGAGGATTATGATTTTGGTTTGAATTACCATCCGGGTAAGGCAAACGTGGTGGCCGATGCTTTGAGTCAGAAGTTGTTACATATGTCTGCATTGATGATGAGACAATGGGAACTTTTGGAGAATTTTAGAGACTTGAGTTTAGTTTGTGAAATGACGCCGAGAAGTGTGAGACTTGGTATGCTACATGTTACGAATGATTTTCTTGCAACCGTATGTGAAAAGCAATAGTTGGATTTGAAGTTCGTTGATTTAATGATGAATAAGAATGAGGATTTCAAGGTTGATAATTTTGGAGTTTTGAGATTTCGTGGTCGTATTTGTATTCCCGATGATGCGGAGTTGAAAAAGATGATATTGGAAGAAGGACACCGAAGTAACTTAAGTATTCATCCGGGAGTGAATAAAATGTATCAAGATTTGAAGAAAATCTTTTGGTGGTCCGGATTAAAGAGGGATGTAGCTCAATTTGTGTATCCATGCTTAACTTGTCAAAAGTCTAAGGTGGAACATCAAAAGCCTAGTGGATTGATGCAACCGTTGAACATTCCGGAGTGGAAATGGGATAGTATATCGATGGATTTTGTTACGGGATTTCCGAATACGCAAAGAGGTCATAATGCTATTTGGGTAATCGTGGATAGGCTTACTAAATCTGCTCACTTCATTCCAATTGATATTAGTTATCCTTTGTAGAAGTTAGCCGAGATTTATGTTCTTGTGGTTGTGAAGTTACATGGAGTTCCCAAGAGTATTATATCGGATAGAAATCCTAGATTTACATCGAGGTTTTGGGAGAGTTTACAAAAGGCTTTGGGTTCTAAGCTAAGATTGAGTTTAGCTTATCATCCGCAAACGGATGGTCAAACGGAGAGGACAATTCAATCGTTGGATGATTTATTGTGTGCTTGTATGCTCGAGCAAGGTGGTGCTTGGGATAGTTATTTGGCATTAATTGAGTTCACCTACAATAACAGTTTTCGTTCAAGTATAAGTATGGCACCATTTGAGGCTTTGTATGGTCGGAGATGTCGAACACCTTTGTGTTAGTATGAAACCGGTGAGAGGTCAATAGTTGGACCGAAAATGGTACAACAAACGACAAAGAAAGTGAAGTTTATTCGGGAAAAGATGAAAGCTTCTCAAAGTAGACAAAAGAGCTATCATGACAAGAGAAGGAAAGATCTTGATTTTCAAGAAGGCGACCATGTGTTTTTGAGAGTTACACCAGTTACGGGTGTGGGTCGTGCTTTGAAGTCGAGGAAGTTGACTTCTCGTTTTATTGGTCCGTATCAGATTACTGCACGAGTTGGTATTATGGCTTACCGTGTGGCGTTGCCTCCGAATCTTTCGAGTTTGCATGATGTATTCCATATTTTGCAACTTCGGAAGTATGTTCCGGATCCATCACATGTTATTCCTATGGACGAGGTTGAAGTGAGAGATAACCTTACGGTTGAAGCTTTACCGATTAGGATTTTGGACAAAGTTAAGAAGTTAAGAGGCAAGGATATTGCGCTTGTGAAAGTAGCGTGGGGAGGCGCTTCGGAAGGCAATATGACTTGGGAACTAGAGAGTGGGATGTGAGAGTCGTATCCGGAGTTGTTTGAATCAGGTAATATTTTCGAGGACGAAATTTTCTAAAGTGGGGGAGAGTTGTAACGCCCCGATTCTGATTTCCCATTTTTGTTGAGTCTTTTATTTTATTTGGGTGGTTATTATTTTATTTGAGGAATTGGTGTGTTAATATGTTATGTTTGCATATGGTGTTATTTTATCGTTTTTGAGAGTTTTCGGGGAAATTAGGTTGGAGGGTATTTTAGATATTTCTTAATTAATGTTAAGTTAGAAATTTTGTGTGAGAAAATGAATTATTAGACATTTTGTGAGAAAAAGTAATAGAAAAGAATTAGAATAGAAAGATATAAGAGAGAGAAAGAGGAGAGAAAAGAGAAAGAAAGAAGAAAAAGGAGAGAAAGAAAGAGGAAGAAGAGAAAAGAGAAGAAAAAGAGGAAAAAGCTTAGAAATCTTCAAAACAACTTCTAGGAATCAATTTAATCGGGTAAGGGTGTGAAATCCTATTATCTCATCAATGTATATCATTATGTATGTGTTTGTTTGGATTGTTTTGGTTGTTTTTCCACATATTTCTATTTTAGGTCGAATTGGTAAAATCGATAGAAACCGATGTTTTCACGGTTAGAATTCGAAATAAATTGCGTAGTTTAGTCGAGGAATGTTAGTCCGAGACTATTGAAACTTGTTTGATTGAATTCGGGTGATTTCGTGACTTTTTGTTATTTTTGGATAATTGAGGGTTTGAGTAGTGAGGTGTTCGCTAGGCGAATCACTGGCGAGTGAGGCAGCAAAGTGTTCGCTAGGCGAGCTACCAGCGAACACTCCCAGACTTGGACATAATCAAAAAGACCAAAACTTGCTGGAGCGAATGGAGCAGCGAAGGACTCGCTAGGCGAACCATTCTGCTCGCCTAGCGAGCATGTCAGCACAGCATTTTTCTATTCCCATCCAATATCAATTCTTCGACTCGGATGTGGACCAACCTTCTCCCGAAACGTGTAGCTTGTGTGTTGTTATATGATATGATGTGGGTAGCCGTATGACGTGAATCCTAGATTGTGGAATTTATTGTGAATTATGGCCTTTTGGCAAATAAATTCATTGTTTAAATTAAATGTAAATGCATGATAATTGTGATAGAGTTCGTTGTCGTTTGGCGTAATTGATGCGAATGTATATCGATTGTATGTGATAGAATGAGATGAATGCATGAATATATTGTTAATATGTATGCATTTCAAGAGTGTCTTGAATCATTTTGTATGTGAAGCATAATGATGCACATTCTTGTGTTGTGTGATTCTAATGAGAATCCATTGTAACATCGTGTGCCTATGTGAGGTGTGAGCGATGATTACAAATGATAGTGTGCCTATGTGAGGTGTGAGCAATCGGATAGTGTGCCTATGTGAGGTGTGAGCAATCTATAAACATTGTGTGCCTATGTGAGGTGTGAGCAATGGGTGAACATCGTAGGCCCGACGGGGAGTTACATTGGTAACGAGCGATGGTTCCAATAAGTTCCTGAGTGAACTTGAGATGATTGAGTCGGTACTGCATTGCATTTGCATAGAGTCGTGATTCGGTCTATATGATTTGCATTTATCATCTTTATAATTGTGCATTGGTGAATAAACATAAATGTGTATGTTTATGTGGAATGATAAGAATTGTGAAAGTATGCATGATGAATACGCTTGGTTATATATATATATATATATATATATATATATATATATATATATATATATATATATATATATATATATATATATATATATATATATATATATATATATATATATATATATATATATATATATATATATATATATATATATATATATATATATATATATATATATATATATATATATATATATATATATATATATATGTATGTATGTGAGTGAGTTGTGATGAATTGTGGTGAGGATGCAGAATATGTGTATTTATATGCTAAGATATATAATTATATGCATTGTTATTATGATAATATTTCTCACCCTTCTGCTGTTTTATGATGCTCTATGAGGCATTGTAGAGTAGGTATGTTGGTGGTCTTTTTGGTGAAGCGTGTCTTCATTCTTTTGGTTGGTCGGCTCTGATATGTAGCACCGGGTAGCTAGGATGTATATGATTCTTTTGTGATACATTTGTATATGTATCTTGTTGTTGAATGTTTATGTAAACATGACTTTGTTGTTGAATCATACTGGATGATATATATAAATAAATATATATATATATATATATATATATATATATATATATATATATATATATATATATATATATATATATATATATATATATATATATATATATATATATATATATATATATATATATATATATATATATATATATATATATATATATATATATATATATATATATATATATATATATATATATATATATATATATATATATATATATATATATATATATATATGTTATCAATGTTTAGATTTTCCGCTTTTATTCTAAATTTTGAGATGTGGGTGTAAGGACTAAGTTCCTCTGTTGCAAAGTTACCCTACTATTGCATATCTTTTGTTGAGCAGGTGTTGTATGTTTTAATTTCAAGCGTAATGTGACACGCCTCTTTTATATTATGTTTATAATTATACTCTGATGAAATATTTGATATGTGTCTAATTGATTATGTGATTATTTGGGGGTATAGAAAGTGGAGTGTTACATTAAGTGGTATCAGAGCCAGTGTTGAGTCAGTTGTGTCCGTCTTGTTGTTGTGATGGTTGAACAGTTGTTTAACCTTGTTGTTATTTTTGGGAATGGTCAGAATATGGCTGGTCGAAACGACAATGCGATGACTGCTGCTTTGGAAGCAATGGCCAGGGCGGTGCAAGGTGCATTGAACGTGAATGCTAATGACGAGTTCAGGAAGAATCAACCACTGGTCTTCAAAGGAAGATTTGATCCCGATGGTGCTCAAATTTGGTTGAAAGAGATTGAAAGGATCTTCAAAGTTATGGGTTGTGCGGAGGGGAGTGAGAGATAGTTGTTGACGTGGCAAATCTGGGATCTCAGGGCGTGCCACAGGTCTTCGAGGCACATCACTTCTTGGGACAGGTTCCATGGACAAAAGCGGAGCGAGCATCTCTACTGCAGCTTTAGGCACCTGGTCACCTTCTTCTCGGAGCACCTTTCTTACTACCTCCATGATCAAACCCACCTGAGTTTTCAACTGCTGGTTCTCCTCTCTGAGTACCTGCTGGTTCGAACGCAACTCTTGCATGTTCCCCATAACCTGCCTCATCTGGCCTCGGACCTCACTCAGCTCTGCTCGTACCTGTTCCATAGCCTTGTGGGGATTTCTGTAATCTTCCTGATCGGATATCCTGCAACAAACTATTTAGCACAGGGAATAAGATCAATGGTTCTACGGTACCTGTTATGCAAAATGATATGCAGATGCAAATGCAAACATGTAGCAAGGGATCAAGAGTGCTGCGTTGTTGACTGAAGGACCAGAATTCTGCTTCGGCGAGAATATAGCACAACTCTGATAATTAGGACCCACTGATACCAATAATACTGATTCATACTATCAAGAAAAACCA
This sequence comes from Lathyrus sativus, assembly GCA_963859935.3. Lineage (NCBI taxonomy): Eukaryota > Viridiplantae > Streptophyta > Magnoliopsida > Fabales > Fabaceae > Lathyrus > Lathyrus sativus. Next base: position 318,704,248 of record OZ012740.1, on the reverse strand, counting down.
GGTTGTCTGAAGGTAAAGGTTTCCTGCATAACCCCAGTCCAACTCACAGGTATGGACCTAATCCACTAATAACGGTATGGCATCCTATGCGTTCCTCAGCGTCACAGACTTTCAAGAAATGATGATACGTTCACCATTTCTGGTTTGGCATCATCACCCCCTGAAGAGGCCTCACTTAGCTGAGTCACAAATGATCGGTCCCCAGAGTCGACAACTCTCCAGACCAACAACCCCTCAAGCCCAAAGGGCTGGAAAAGAAGTCAACCAAGAGAATCTCGTCTGAGCGTGGATTTTATGGGACACTAGTACATACAAAGCATGCACGCGCCCACTACTTTCCACAACTAATGCTAGGTATACCCTCAAGCCTGGTTCTGGCTTCTCAATCATCAGAATCAATCCCCTCCCACAACAGCATAATAAGGATATAATATAATGCTGAAAATAAACTGCGGGAAAATAAAATGCGGGAAAGTAAAGCTAAGGCACAACAGATATGTACAAAACCCAAAAGATAAACAAACAAGCGTTAGGACTGACTCGCCTAGGGGATGGGAAACGGTCCCAGGGTAGGGGATGGGAAAATTCCCCTGCAGCTATAAAGATTCCCCAGCAGAGTCGCCAGCTGTCGCTACTGCAAAAATAAGGTGTCGGCACAACAGAAGAGTCGCCACCTTTCGTTATTTATCCCACAAGAAGGGAAAGGAAACGATCGGAAAAACCTGACGAAAAGGTATAAGACAAGGTCATCGCAACCAAGTCTGGGTTCGGGAGTCGGTTACGCAAGGGGAAGATATTAGCACCCCTCACGTCCATCGTACTCGATGGGATCCACGCTTGTTTGTGTTTATCTGACTGGTTGGTTTAACTATCTACCTATCAAGGTTGGTCTGAAAGAAAAGAAAAAAGGAAAAGAAAGGTGACTCGATAGAGCGTGACTACTTTAGGCCTACGTATTCCCTTTATGCAATGGGAAAGTCATAGTCAACGTAGTTCGGCTAACTACGGGTGAAGGGAAGGTTGCTCACCAAGATATCGCATCTTGTGCCTACTTACTCTCAATAGGCTTGAGAGATCAAAGCTAACGTAGTTCGGGATAAAAGGGGACACAGGTTTGTCTTTTTCATCCGAGTATGGTTAACAAACAGTTCCAGCAGTTGGTGTATGCAGCTCGACCATTAGAGACTTAGGCGTTACCGTTTGCGGTAGAATTGGGAGTTAACAACACTCTTTTATCTAAAAACGTTTTCCTCGGATTATGGGCCCACGGGGCAAAAAGAAGGTTTGATATTTGTTTTATGTCTTTTACGGAAGAAGTGTTTTTTATGGATGTTTGCAACTAATATTGCACTAGAGACTATGACCTAGGAGTGAATGCGTCGCATGTCACCCAAAGGGTACCATACTAAACATCCTGATTATTGGAAGGAAACCCTCCAACAACCATCTCCTAAGTAGCTTAAGGCTCGTAACGCACGATATCAATTAACCTTTATTATTGTATTTTGATTTGTTTGAAGATGAGAAGGAGAAGGCACAACTAAGGGGAAACTATCAAATCCTAATAGTTGACATGCCAATGATTCATCCTATGGTTGAGGTTAGGAGGGAACTAACTAATGTTATCATGCATGGTTAGAACCCTAATGTGTGTCATAACTTCTCTTGAACAAGAGAAGTTAGAGTCCCTAAGGGAACATGGCAAAGGAAAGAAACAGCAAAAGAAATAATCTGAAAGAATAACGGTAAGTAAAATGCATGCAATGCAGCAATACAAGCAGAAGGAGACAAACTCAACTTCTAGAGCAAACAAGCAAAAGCAACACAATAGACAGGCAAGGGAGACAAACTCAACCTTCAGCCAACAAGCAAAGCCAAACAGTAACAGACAAGCAGAGGGAGACAGACTCAACCTCTAATGCAAACAAGCAAAGGGAGGCAAGCTCAACCTTTCAATGCACTTAGGCCTAGAACCAACTACATGAAAGCTTATTCTAATGCAACACACCAAATAAGCAGTCACACGAATACAGGCAAACAGCAAACACAACAGACAAAACAGCAACACTCCAGCAGCCTGACAGTCTGTAGTTGTCTTCATGTCCAAGGTATCTGTCCAAGCTATCCAACAAGAGAAAAGGGAATAAGGACTTCACCTTCAAGCTTCAACTTTCTCCACCAATAGATGATATGAATTAACACAAAGATTATTGCATGATGAGGGGAAGCATGATGGAAACCAAGGGAATCCATCATGGCACTCAACCACTCATCTAAGATTGGTATCCTCAAAAGTTTTACCTTTTGTGATAGGCCTTTAGTCCTTCCAAAGGAGGGACTAGGCTCCCACAAAGGAACCTTGCATCATTGGATGGGAAATGGAATGGAAACCAAAGCAAACCACAATTATGAAAAAGGAAGAAACTCCTAAAGGCTCTAAAAAACCTAATTCTACAAGCTCTAAAAGAAACTCTCAAAAGGGAACTAATGCACCAAATTAAACCTTAAAATTCAATCTGCAGAGGCATCAACATGTCTACTAAACCATCAAAAAAGGTTTGGAAACTTATCATGAGCTAATGGTCATTTTTGAAGTTCAACTATGGGAAGTACTATGTTAGAAGCAACCTAAACACAGCCTAGATGTAAAATCTAACCAAAATAGTAAATCAAATCCTAAAAATCTATAAACATTTCTAAGAGGTCCTAAAGGTATTGGGAACATGTGGTTAAAAATCCAGAGCTTAAATCAATGTTTAAGGGCACTAATGAAATTCTAGACCAAAAGTTGTCAAGTGAAAGTTCAAGTGAGGAAAGCTCTAAAAACCTAGTTCAAAACTATGCTTAGAGTTACCTAAAAAAATCAGAGAAAAGTCATACACATTCCTCTAAGGGTCCAGGGAAAGCATGCAAAAAACTAGACATTTATTTGATATATTGGATGAGAAATAAAATCAGAAAGTACAACATGCCATTTTTCAACTATTAAAGACACATTAAAAGAGAAAATACGAAATTAATTGAAAAAGAAATGGAAAATCAAAATAAAAAATATGACAAATATCTAGAAATATTAAACTAGCTGCATGATTTTTTTTCATGATTTATTGAGGCAATTTAATATTTTTTCTGGAATTAAAACCTACAGCCATCAAAACAGAAAAATAAAAAGAAATGCAATTAAAAGAATAGAAAGGGGGTGCAGGAAGTGATTATTCCCACGCGTGCGTTCATGATGGGCCGTGATGGGGGGGTGCTGGTAGCGATATGTTGGAAAGCCCAGCAAGAAAACTTAAAAGAAATTCTAGCAATCAAGTACACAATGGTTGACTAGAGTGTATGGTAGAAATCAATCAAGATCACATGATTAAATGGAGGTATGTACATCAAATGGCTCACAATATGACAACACATTAATGAATTCCAAATAATATTGTAAGACTAGTCAAAGATGGACCATGGTGAAGTCTAATCGTGACCGCACATGGAATAGTAATCCGATCGGACGATGTAGACATCGTCTTCTCCACTCAATCTTCGCCGGCCGCCGGAATTTTTTCCGGTCATCCCTTCCGCATGCTCCGACCGCCGCGGATGAGAGCTCCCACATGGCTCCGTCATTTTTCAACCATTTTTGACGTTTCTTTAACCAATTTCGCATGATTTTTCGCGTAGAATCCAAATATGTCACTTGTTTTCACTTTCCTCCATTAAAACTCAAAAACCATGAACATCAAGAATCACTCAAGAATTTCCAACTTTCTCAAAACTCAAAATTGATGATACTAATCTCTTCCTCTCACTTCCTACATCATGAATATCAAATTCTTTTCTATTTTCATCCACTAACAAGAGAGAAAATCAAACTACAACCTAGGGTGTCAATTCTTGAAGTTTCATGGAACTTAACCAAACTAATACCAAAAGCTTCTACATACTCCAAGGATCATAATTATGTAAAAATGGCGCGATAACTCATCAAGAACAGAGCGTATGGATGAAAAGTAAAAACCTTGTTCGAAGCTTCAATGTGTCATACCCTAAATTTGCCCTACCCTCTCAATTCTTTGTACCAAGTACATATGTGGGTTTAGGATCTTTGGTCCATATGTGAATCGGTGGCAAGTTTAGTGGAGGATGGTCTAGTTGAAAGAATCATGGCTTATATCAGTTCTTGGTGAAATTGTGACAGAATGTGGAGTGTGCTACATCAAATTCCCAGGTTGTTTCAAATCTATGCTTTGATTGGTTAAGTTGTTTAAATTTAGACCATGTATTTTCAAAGATGCAATGCGAATTGGTTCGAGGTCATGTTTGGATTTCATTCAAGCCATACTGGGGTCTAGTTCAATTCGCAAGCTAAGATGGAGTCCAAAGAGCAGCCCGTGGTTAATTTCGACTTAATTTGTGTCAAAGTGTTTCAACTTGCTTCTAAGGATTGCTAAATTTGTTTTATGATTTATTATGTGGAGCCTTAAATGCTTTGCTAAAGATAAATCAAGTCATCACGTTGCTTTTAAGCGTTAAGGATGTTAATGATGGGCCGTGAATGTGTCATGCTGAAACTTGTGAACAACAGTTGAAAATTGAGATAACAATGCAGGAAAACATACAGAAGAACACCGTGTGTTTTTTAGCATGACTCAAAGTATATCCCATGTGACAAGAGAGTAACACTTATGTATTTTACAAGTAGGCGAAGAATTTTTTTTTTAAAAAAAAAACTTGGCTTTTACTGTGCCCTTCACTAACATATATAAGATGATATCTCATAAATCCCATAAATTTTCAAACTCTAAGTCAGCAGGGGTAATTCTAGTTAGATTACAATTCACAAAAGAGGCTTCAAAGCCAACTTGCAGCAAAAACATCAGCATTAAGGACAATTCTCAAAGATTGGTGAATTTCGACATCGACTTGGAACTGGCCGCAATAAGAGAATCCAAGCAATAGGTGACGAACCGTTTTCTCTAAGCTACAATCAAAAAATGAAGGACCTGCAAAACTAAAAATCACAGTTCAGTGAAGTTCATTACAGCTCGAAAATGGTATTTAAGGAAGAATTGAGGAGAATTTCATAAGCATGATAAGGAGAATGACTATACGGTGGATCTTTAAAACTGAATGACGAGAATCACTTGGTTTGCATTGCTACGATATAATCATGTCTGGTCATTTAAAACAAAGTAAGGATTAGATAATTGTCAGGAAAGGGTGGTGATGAGCATTGAAAAATTTCCAAACCTTACTAAAGAAGTTTCCAAGACTTGGAAAATGTTGTCCACAATCCCTCTATATCAAAATGCAGCGGTACGAGTTACAACACACCGAAAAAACCGTACCAGCCCAACAACCATCAAGCAATCCGCACAACAAACCGACACTACTTGTCAAGTGGTCGCAACAAATTTAGTTTGAACCAATTGCTATATCAGCCTGCACCCTCACCAACTTGGCTCATGCATCAACTTATGATTCACCTGCACATACAACGACAACAATTGTGATGTGAATTCAACCGACAACAATACGGCAAAATAAGAAAAGTGATGAAGTGAAATACCAGTTTGCAACATTCTTTTAATGTCATTCGATACCATCTGCACAAAAATACCTTACGTTGCACACCATGAAAACCGCAACCTACCAACAAACCAGGAAATGGTACAAAAGCGACAAAGTGGCCTGCGTAAAAGGAAAAATAGTACACGCTGCAGCAAATACATCACACGACATTACCGTTTCAGGACCTCCAACTGGCGTTTCTATTTTCTCCACAATACCCTTTTTCCGCCCTCAATTCCAACCAATTGAAAGGTTAGGGATGCTGCTCCAGGGCTTTCAAAAGTTATGTCCTGCAAGATGCACATGCTTGTAGATTGAGATCCTCATGCTTTCATTTGGTTCACTTAGTTGTGCAGACCATTGTAGTCACTACTACATTTAAATTGAACGGGAACTTACTAAGAGACACAAAAGAAATTGTAAGAAAATAATGATGGAAAGGTACCTTCAAATTGAACGGGAACTTACTAAGAGACACATAATGTTGCGCATTTTTGCGGACTGTCTCTTGTACATGACCACAATGTGATTCGCAAGTTGAAGATCGCACACATACAGCCACTCCAACAATATAACTTGACTGCGAATCTTCACATCATACGCAAGGTGAAATGCGTTGCCACCATTATCCGTGTAATAGAGCAAACAACGTAAACCTGCTGAAGCAAATTTCAATCAGATACCACTTTTTTTTTCATAACCAATTCTAGCTACTACAAAAAGGACAAAAGCACATAGGATGATACCTGCAGAAAAGAGGGGGCTGCAGCAAGACGTAAAACCATCACCATTTTACTTCAATCTGTGGCACATCATTATCAATACCACAGTACAAAAGTGGCCATCCCAAAGGTTGTGACAAGAAGCACCACTCCAACAAACTTGGTATGAAGTTTCGCAATAGCCAATAAAGTAAGGATTCGTACAATTGCAATAAATAAATCAAAGAAAAATTGCAAAATACAAAAGACAAACATGGATGGGATGGTTCAATACTACTACCTTTTCCAATAAAGCAAACGTGGCACATTAAGGAGGTAATATCGATAATTTTGGATCCTGCGAACCATGAGGTGGGGCTTTTATCACATTCTCATATTTGGTGGTCCTAGCAAACGGTTATTTGCAAAAAGAAACTTTTCATTTGTAGTGCACACCCACCACCTGCGTACCATGTGTCGCTACTGCGAAAATCGGCGCCGGCTGAACAGAAGAGTCGCCACCGTGCGTTATTTATCCCAACGGAGGGAAAGGAAACGCTCGAGGTAAACCTACCGCAAAACGGGGAAAGGTATGGTCATCGCAACCAAAACCTGGATTCGGGAGTCGGTTACGCAAGGGGAAGGTATTAGCACCCCTCACGTCCGTCGTACTCGACGGGATCCACGCTTGTCTTCTGGTACGGATTGTTATTTCTATCTAAACTAAGGGTTAAGGGTTAAAAAGAAATAAAATGACTCGGCAAAGTATCGCACTTTATGCCTACGTATTCCCGTCTAGAACGAGAAATCAGAGTCAACGTAGTTCGCCTACCTACGGGAAAGGAGGGGAAGGTTGCTCGCTAGGATATCGCATCCTATGCCTACGTACTTTCATACAGCATGAAAGATCAGAGCAAACGTAGTTCGGGCTACGTACGACACAAGTCTATTTTGATTGCTTTTATCTCCTTCTGAAAAAGGGTCTTTTCTGATTACAGTTCAAGCGGACAAAAATGACGTCTTGATGAGTCCACGTTCTTTTACGGAAGAAGTGTCTTTTATTGTGTTTGAAATCCTTTATGGTGTTTTTCTGTTTGTTTTGAGAAAGAAGAGACAGAACTCTAACCTACGGTTGCAAAGGGGATCAAAATATCCTAATGTTATCATGCATGGGTTAAGACCTAGTGTCTATCATGCTCCTCTCTTGCGCAGAGAGAAACAGAGATCCTAAGGGAATAGACGGAAACAGAAACAATAGCAGATATATATACGATAAAGCGGTAAAATGCATGGATGCAGCAATACAAGCGAGGCAAGGGAGTCCCACTCAACCTCGAACCTAGAAAACAATAGGCAAAAGTGAACAGACTTCACTTTCAACCCAACAGGTTAAACAACAAACAATACAGTCCAGAAAACCAATCAATACATCAGAAATTAAACAGCGAAAAATGAACAGCTACAGCAGCTCAGCATCACATCTGACTTCAAGTCCTCATCAATCAGCTTATAAGCTTCAGCAAGCATCAATCTCCATCTCCACAGCCTTCAGGCAAGGTCTTTGTCATCAGTCTTCCATCTGCAATGGCTTTTCTTCAAGTCTAGATCTCCCAGCTGAGGAATCAATCACAAGAGTGAATTGGGTGTTAAGCAATTAGTTGACCACCAAGGGTGACAAACATACTGCTATCAACACATAAGATATTTTCTCTCAAGAGTTCTATCCCTTAGACATTAGCACCAAGCCTTCCAAAGGAAGGGGGTGAGTGTCTCAGAGAGACTCTGCATCACAGAGAAGAATGGAGGTAGTCAAGACCTTCCATGTTTGAGAACCAAGTTGACTACTCTAGGGCTCTGCCTAACTCCTAGATCCTACAAAATTCAACAGCTGCCAGCACAGAATCTCCTCGTCAACTCTGGAAGTTGGTCTTCAATCTCTGGATCTCCCATGGCTTTATCATCACAAGTCTTCAGCTCTCCCAATCCCCAAGCAATCCCAATATCCACACAGACAAATCATAATCCCCAGAGAGGGCACACCATACCAGTCAAGCAAATATAGACAGTAATAATAGCAATAGGGGAATCCTAATGATATCTAAGGGATCTAATAACTACCCATAGTCCCTATAGTCCCATATCTAAAATATTCAATCTCTAAGTCCTAAGGGAAATGATTCAATTCTCCTATGTCATCACTTAAACCCTAATCTTGGTCATGCTATTCACCTATAATCAAATCACCTAAAATTAATTTCTAAAATTGTGAATTAAATCTTATGTACAAGTTGAAGTTGCATACTAATCACTCTAAAAAGAATGAACCCTAAACCTAAGGGAACCTATGAGAACTAAAATCAACAAATTTGAGTACTAAACTAAACTTAAGAAAATGCTATTTACAAGAAAAATACATGAAAAATATCAAAACAAAATAAAATGTCAATTTTATTACTTGGTATTTTTCTAGACAGAATAATGGACCTATAGCAAAAAGAAGGAATTAAAAATATTAATTTTCCCATTTTTATGATTTTTTTAAAGATATCAAAAATATTAAAGGAATTAAAATAGCAAAATAGGAAATAAAAGGAGAGGGGGGGTCTGAATAGCCAACTCGCTCAGTTTTATTTTCCATTGGGCCAAGAACCAGGGGTGCAGATATCAATTATGTTAGGCCCAGCGCGCTTCAGAAATGAATTAAAAAAACAAAAGAAAAATGATTAAACCTCGGTGCAAATAGTAGCTCAATCACGTGCATTCCAATGGGCCTATCCAAAAGGGGGTGGGGATAGTGATTGGATCCAAAGCCCAACGTTTCATTTTAAATGAAACGCGGCATTTCACATGAGTCTCTCCCTCCGTTTTCAATTTGAATAAGGGCCACACGATCAGATTAAAAGGTCAATAAATCAGGACAATCGGACGACCCCTGGTCATCGTCCCAAATGAGTTAGGGTTTGCAGAAAAAAACAGCTCCCATGCACAACCTTCGAGCTCCTCATTCTCCCTCAATATGCCATGAAAACAAAACTTGTAAAGACCAAATTCACTCCATTTCTTCCCCTCTACAAGACTATGCTCTTAGTTTTGTCTAAAACTAACTCTATAATAAAACCCGATAGGTAGAACTTCATAGCATACCTACTGCACTCACCAATGGAGCCTCACAATTCTCCAATCCAACTGTCCTATCTTGTTCATTATTTTACCCTGATCTCATCAAGCCAATGCATGCTCATTAATACTCAATATACAACCTATCCTCGATCATCCAAGTTTCAACACTCTGCCATGGAACCTCACAGAAGTCTCTCTAATTCTCAGAATTCAATCACCTATGATCTCTAAACACTCTGATCCTAACCATTCCATCTAATACTACCTAGATGAAGAGATATAGATTGAAATGCATACCTTGCAATGTTGATGAAACAGTGGTGGAATCGTGCACTTCAAGGCCTGGCAAGCTTCACTAATGATCCTTGGGAGATGTTGGTCCTACTGTATGCAAAAGAAATGGATGAAGAAACTTGGATTCTTGGCTGCAGTTCTGATATGCCTTCTTGCAATGTGAACCCTAACTCCTCAATCCTCCATTGTTGGACCTTGCTCCATGCTCATTCCCACTCACAAACTTCAATGGATGATGAATGAAGAACAGAAGTGATCAGAAATGGAAGATTATGGTGATTCTTGCACTTTCTTACAATGGAAGCAACTATGAAGTTCTCTCTTTTCTCTCCTTCAATGCACCAACCTTTTGCACAATTGGCTTCAATTCATTATATAGATGATGACTAACAGCTTGAGAAGTTTCTAGATGGCTCTTGGAGGATTCTAGAAACTTGTGGAAATTTCATGAACTTCTCATGCCATGATACTTTGAATTCTCATGATATCTCTCCTTTATCTCTTAACAACCCCTTAACCATGAGTAAATATCTCCTTACATGACAAATTGGAATGATAAGAGAGCTTACATGCCTTTAATTTTGCTTCATGTTGAACTTCTCATGTGTATCTTATTATGCAAGTAACAAAATAACAAAGCAAGTCCAAAAATCAACCCTTAACTCAAAAAGTGGCTGAACCAATGTCTCTAAAATGATGTTTGGAAACAATTTGGTATATTGGATGACCCACATTGGATTTGTAGATCTCTCAAACCAATTTTTTATTTCAACTTTTTCAACTTATATGCCTTTTTTTAGGTCATTTTTCACCAACTTTGGTCAAGTCTCATTCTATGCATTTCCAAACTTTCATGACTTCTTTTCTTGACTTAAAATGGCATTTTGAGCAACTTTGATGTTGTGAAGTTTTTCATTTGAAGCTTCCTTGTATGAGTTTTAGGCATAGGCTAAGAATGACCTGTAATCCTCAGATGACCAAAATACCCTTTGCTTTCCAAGACCATAAGTAGAGTTACACAAATCATATGAAGGCATACTATACCATTATAGAAAGCTAAGACAATTAGGAACAATTATTATGTTGACCAGAAATTCATTTGAAATCTCCTTGAGGAGTAAAAATATCTTGGAAGTCAAGTCACTTTCACAGACAAAATCTCAGACACCTCAGATGACCTGTAACTTGCAAGGACCATAACTTGAGTTCTATAAATATCCTTGATGTCTTCTACCACTCAAATTAAAGGTCTTGAGATCCTCTACAAGTTTCATGTAGGCCAAGGATCCATTTGAAGCTTGCATTTTGACTTATCTTGCTTGGAAATTTGACCTAAACTAGGGGATTTTACACAGAAACCCTAATTTAGAAACTCCTCTTCTCCTTGATTTCTCTTGATTTCTTCTTGGCATATCACCATATCCTATTTTACATGTCAAATGATGAACCCCCCATCTTTCCAATAGCCCTTAATGTCTTTCAATCAGTCAATTGACCTAGAGTTGACCCAGGGTTGACCCAGATGAAACCCTAGTTGACTGTCTTCAACTGCAATTCTTGTGATCACATTAATGGCTTGTCTCCTTCTCCCAATGACTTTCTAAGTCTCCCAAGATGCCCAGATACTCTCCATGATCAGTCCACAACTCACAATTTCTTTGTTGATCCTCAGATACCCTCAGATAGGAGATGGATGCACTTGCTTGATCCATTGACTTGATACCTTTCAAATCTTTCTGATGACCTGAATAGGATTGAATTTGAATAATAACCTCTTGATAGGCTCATGGAGATGAGAATAATTATTGGTCCCCTGTTGGATGACTTGCTATGCTATGCAATGATTAGGCTATATACATGACTCTATATGCAAAGGCTAATGATTATGCAATTGAAACATAAACCTAGGCTAGAAAAGGTTGGGCAAATTTTAGGGTGCAACAGCTGCCCCTATTCAAGCGACTTGGACCCGATTGGGTGAAGAGCTTGGAGCCTTCAGACATTCGCGGTACGAGACGGTTGAATACTAAGAACCCAGAAATTTGCCAACCGCAGAAATAAACTGCGCTCCTGTTTGGGGAACGACATTCACCAACTGAATCTGACTGTTATGGCAATCCACTGATCCCGTGCGACCGTGCTGGGGATGACTCGTCTTTTCCATCAAGAATAAATCGTCCACGTTAGGAATAAACTCTTGTCCACATTAGGAATAACATTGTCCACGTTAGGACTCGCCCTTCCACGTAAAGAATAACCGTTCCACGTCAGGAATAACACTGTCCACGTTAGGACTCCCCTTTCCACGTAAGGAATAACCGTTTTCTTTGTCAAACTCTTCCACGTAAGGAATACGTCTTCTTTTGAATATGTCCACGTCAGGACTAAACCCCTTCCACGTCAGGAATACACTCTTTCTTTCCACGTCAGGAACACTATCTTTCCACGTAAGGAATACAATCTCGATTTGAATCTGTCCACGTAAGGACTCAATTTTTCCACGTAAGGAATCACCTCTTTCTGCGTAAGGAAACCAACTTCTCTTCTAAATCTGTCCACGTCAGGACTCTCTTTTCCACGTAAGGAATACATCATTCTTCCACGTCAGGAATCAATCTTTCCACGTAAGGAATGCCATCTCTTTCCACGTAAGGAAACACCTAGGATTCGTCCACGTAAGGACTCGTTTTTTTTTTCACATAAAGAAACCGTACCTTTCCACGTAAGGAATACCATGTCAATCTGTCCACATAAGGACCCCACTCTTTCCACGTAAGGAATACAATCTTTCCACGTAAGGAATTCAATTTTTCCGCGTAAGGAACTAAAACTTATCATTCCACGTAAGGAAGAAACCTGTCCACGTCAGGACTCACGTTTCGTCTTGATTTGTCCACGTCAGGACTCGCCTCTTGACTCACTAAGGAGATAGAACTTGTCCTCGTCAGGACTCATGCACCTCTGACCCATTGGGCAGTGAGACTTGTCCACGTCAGGACTTGCGCGTCTTCGACTTGCTGGGGAAATAAGACTCTGTCCACGTCAGGACTCACATTTCACCATTACGAATAGAGCTATCTGCTGGTAATACATTGTCCATGTCAGGCCACCAACACGAAGAGTAACCAACTTTGTCCACGTCAGGACTTCACATACAAGTAATTCTGAGTAATCGAACCTGTCCCCGTTAGGACTAGCACCTCCTATCAGCCCAGGGAAATAAAATTGTCCATGTTAGGACCACTACTTCTCTAGCACGAAGAAAACCCGTCAACATCGGAATAAATTGTCCACGTCAGGACTTATTGCTCCATCGATCCCAAACCACAAACTTCTTAGCACTGACGTGACAACGACTTTGAGGCGGACTCTACTGGGGATATTTGGAAGCCAACTACTGGATGCCTGTTCTGATAACCGGCGACAGCCTCTGAAATTCTGATTCATGAATCTGCTGATGACAAATAACTCTGCTGGGAACTGAGGAGAGATTTTGTCTACCAATTCTGGCGGGGAAAACACGAGAAATTCACAAATAATTCTGCTCGGAGAATAAGAGACCTTCATCACGATAACTCTGCGGGGAATAATGCCAAAGTTGACACTCCATTGAATGTCTCACGTCGAGATCTTGAATGCTTGATACCTCATTCGAGCAAGAGCTCTCTCTACCTGCAAGAGAAACAATACTTGAAACAAACTGTTAGCCCACCTAGTTTACGTTTCAAAAATGCGTATGTCTGACAATGATGCAATGCTCCATTCGACATGGGAACGCCACGCCTTTATTTGGTGGATGCAAGTATGACCCTATATGCCAATGCCAATGCAGACTTGAACTGCTGGGATACAGGAACTGCTCCAGCAAAATAAATGCTGAAGACAATACTAACTCCGCTGGGGATAGCCAGATGCTACAAAATTATTCCAGCAAAATAAATGCTGGAAGAGTGAAGTCGACTCAGCTGGGAAATTGGGAACTTGAACCAAACACCTCATTGAAGTAACACCCTGCTGGGAATACAACTCCGCTGGGGAATAACAGATGCGCTCGGTATGATTGGACTTCTGCTGGAAAGTGAACGAATATCACACGGTATTCTGACAAAATAAACGCCAGGACACGCAACCAACTCTGCCGAGGAGAGTCTTAATCTTCGAGTTCCACTGGGAGGAACGAAAACACTTGCTGGAAAGAGAACTCCGATGGGATGATTCTCTTGGGGAAAATCAACTGACTCCGCTAGGGGAGAGTAAATGACCCTGCGGGGAAAGGTAGACTGCCTGAATACGGCTTACAGACATTAACCTTCTGTGGCTAAACCACTTTGCTTGCGATAAGGGAATCCTCCCGGGGAACACCACACTGTCTGAATACAGCCTACAATATTTGAATCGTCAAACTCTGCTGAGGATGAATGACTTTGCTGGAGCATGTGCCTTGGATAAGCTACGACTAGCTGGGGAATTCGATCCTTCTTCAGGAAGCGCATGCATGACCTGCGCGGGGGTCGAGTCCTTCGTTACTGCAATCTTTTGATCGTCTTCCTGCAACAACACAAACAAGACAAGACAAGCCTATGCAACCAAATTGATTCAGGTTAGTGACGTTATTTTCAGTTAATTCAAAGCTTTAGCAATTGTTGGCAAGGGCCAGTGATGTTATACACATGCTAGTTTCAGTAAACTTAGGCGTTTATCATGCACAAAACAGTAAAGAACCAGCATCAAGTACTGAATAACATATTTTATTGATTGCGCCTTTGAATGGGCGGAGTTTTGTACATGGGATGTAACTCCTGAAAAGAGGAAGCTACACAAAGCAGATATACAAGTATGCACAAGAAGCATAAATATGTTGACAAACTAAATTTGGACACATGTCGGCAACGGGATGCAGATGAACACCATGAACTGATCCTCCTATGACTCATCCGACTCTAATGCTTTTCCCGGTATCCACACTTCCGAAGGGATTGTATTTGATAATCGACCCCTCAGGTATATTCTCCCGCACTGATGCTCACTGTAATATCAAATTCGGACCGCAGTCATTTGCTTTTCAAATCCCTAACTTTTGCGTGAACCGCCCTTTACGGGTTTTCAGTTCACCGGGATACCCTTTTTTGTCGAAGCCGCCCAGTGTAGGTTTTCAACTTCGCGGGTGTACATTTTTTCAATTTTATCCCTAAATTTTGCCCGAACCTTTCATTCTGTTTTTGGTTCGCCAGGATGCCCCATTTTTGCCTGGACTCTCTTTTTTTGTCCAGCGGGTCAATTTTAAGCAAAGTATTTTTTAACTGCGTCCGAATTCACAGGCGACGTAAAGTCTTCACCGTCCATAGTAGACAACAATAAAGCTCCTCCTGAAAAGACTTTCCTGACAACGTATGGCCCTTCGTAATTGGGGGTCCACTTGCCCCTGTGATCTGCTTGCGGCGGGAGAATCCTTTTCAGCACAAGGTCGCCCGTCTGAAAGCTTCGCGGATGTATCTTCTTATCATATGCTTTCTGTTGCACCCCAAAATTTAACCAACATTTATTTACCCATCAAGTGTTTGAAAGTTGATACCTTCATCAGAAAGTTCAAGAGATCCTCAGAGAAACTATTTGAGACTAGAGTTATGTGCCTCATAGCTTGAGAGTTGTGGGAGCTCCTCAGATGATTCTGAGACTTTGAGAATGAACTTGAAGATTTGAGAAAGCCTATGAGATGTCTTGATAGCCATCATGAAGCCCAGAGAGGTCATTGTGCAAGAATTCAGGAGATTCAGCCATGAATGGTGGAATTAGGGTTTTGACTGGGTCAATCCTAGATCAGCTGAAGATTTGGAGAAGGTTGAGATCTAATCCAAGGGACATGAGATCATGGAATGATGTATGGGGATGTTATAAAGATGATTCCCAGGCCAACTCATCATGATTGAGGAGTTTGAGAAGTTTTGAGTTAGGGTTTCTGAGGATTGTCAGTGGAAAAACCCTAATTTGATCCCTATCTTCCAAGCAGTTTTAGCTCAAGATGTGATTGATATCTCATCTTACCCACAACATGAATGTTGTAGAGCTTGTTCTTAGCTTTAATTTGAGTGGTAGAAGTCCTTGATAGGAGTTGCAGAGCTCAAGTTATGGTTTTGACAAATTACAGGTCAGCTGAGGTGTGTGAATCTGGGTCCTTGAAAGTCACCCAACTTGCAGACAACTTTTGCCCTAGTAGGATGATTCCTATGATTTCTTGGTCAACATGAATGTTTAAGAGCATCTTCTTAGATTTCTAGAGAGTACTAGAAGTCCTTGATAGGATTTGTAGAACTCAACTTATGGTTTGAACAAGACAGGGGTATTTTGGTCATTTGGAAGTTATAGGTCATTTTAAGCAAAGGCCATATCTCCTATTTCCAAGCCTCAAATGAAAAAACTCAAAAACTAAAAGTTGTTCAAAATGGGATTTTAAGCCTAGAAAAGTGGTCATGAGTTATTAAAAAAGCTTGTAGAAAGGATTTTCATGATTGGGTAAAAATGACCTAAAAAATGACTTATAAAGTGAATGAATCCAAGTTGGAATTTGGTTTGGGAGATCCAAAAATCCAAAATAGGTCATCCAATATGTCATTTTGACTCCAAACATTATTTTAAAAACAATGGTTCAAGTAGAATTTTGATTTGAGGTCTCAAAATGGAGGTTGCTTTGTAATTTTTATTCTTGCATAATAAGGCAACTTGAGAAACTTCACATAAAGCAAAGGCAAGGCTTGTTTTCCACACATTCCTTCTCAATATCTCTTGTAAGGAGATTTTAAAGCAAAATGACAAGCTTAAGGCACATGAGATATGAGATATACAATGTATCATTTCATGAGAAATTCCATAACATTCTAGCACTTTCCATGAGTTTCTAGACTCTTCTTTTGATTGTTATAAAAAGAATGAATCACCATGAGGAAAGGTTTGGTGAAAGTTGCTGAGTTCATTGGAGAGAGTGAGAGAGAAAGTGACATTTCAAGATTTCTTCAAAATCAAGCAAGTTCCCATTTCTTCATCTACAAGCCTCATCCATCTCAATTCTTGCAAACAGAAAGGTGTCCACCATTAGAGGAGTATTTTGAAGCAAGTTCAAGTGCCAAATCGAGCTCTAACATCACTCACCATTGAAGCTTGACAGGTTGGTGGATCCTCCCATATCTCCCTAATTATGCATGCTTAGGTTAGATCTTTAGTATAGAATGGTTAAGCTAGATCAGAGGACCAATTCCATAGAGTTTCAGAGGATATTATGAAGATTGGTAACAGATCACGATTTTTTCAAGATTCAATAGCAAGCTGTTTAATGTGCATTAATGGATATGGTATGGCATAGTGTGGTTAGGGCAACATGTAGAACACTTTCACATTATTAGATTGAAGCTCTATCGTGTTTGATCTCAGAGAATCATGGTGGAACCCTAGCGTTCGTGTATTCTGTTAGAGTGATATCAGAGGTTTCAGTAAAAGTCATGGGTATCATCGTGTTCTGGGTGATTAGTAGAGCATCTTTGCTCTTGGAAGTTTTGAATTTCATCGAGGGATCAGAGAGAACGAGTGGATTGAAATCTCATGCATGGAAGATGGACTGAAAACCCTAATTGGCATTTTGGGGAAGACGAGTGTATAGTCGTTGGATCATCCTGGTTCTCTTGACTTTGTAATTCCATCGCACGGCCACGATTCAATTTCAAAATGGAGGGAAAGACTTAACGCCAAAACGCAGCGTTCCAATTAGTGAGATGTTCTGGGCTGAATGCAGATTGCGCTACTCACACCCCCACCATGGGCCCAATCCAAAAATGAACTAACATGGGTTGCTATTCGTACCGTTTCTCTTTCAATTTTCCTTTAATTTCTCTTTTATTTTCTGATAGTAATTGGGCCCAGGCACGCCATGCTAGGCGCACCCCCCCTTCCTAGGCCCATCATGATATTGAACTGGGCGCCCCTTCTAATGACACCCCCCATCCCCTTTAATTCAATTTATTTTATTTTTATTTCTTCTATATTTTCTTGCATATTAAAAAATTCATATAAAATTCAAAAATGATTATTTTTCACTTCTTGTTTTTTTCACATATTCATAATCAGGGCTAGAAAAATGTAAATAAATAAAATTCCATTTTATTCTTCTTTTAATATTTTTAGTATATTTTCCATGTAAATAGCTTTTTAATTGATTTTAGTTGTTACTCAATTTTGTATAATTTCTTTTAGGACTTTCCCTTAGGATTTTTGAGCCATTCTTTTTGGCATAGTTAGATATTGAACCATAGATCATATAGGATTTAATTCACAATTTGTAGATTAAAATTTGATTAGTTTGTTAAGCATAGACTTAGTGTAACAAAATTAGGGTTTTAGGGTGCATAAGTAGATCTTAACAATTTTGTTTTGGGTTTTATAGGTCAAATTAGTGTATGGGGAATATATGGGTTAAGGGTAAGTATGTATAGAATCCCCTAGAATTTTACCAGAGTATTATATAGTATTTTAGTATTTTTAATTGATTTTTGAATGTATGGTTAGTATGTGTGTTGCTTAAAGGCATAGTTTGTATTGTTGTGCTTGCTTTTCTTCTCCTTTGAGTGTGTGAGCCTTGAAGATTGAGTTGAAGACCTTGTGGATCATCATTGAAGACTTTGAGGAAGATCTTAGCTTTTGTTTGTTCTGTTTATAGGATCATAAGTACATAGGTAGAGCTTTAGATAGAATAACTCCATTCAATAAACAAGGAGTGTCTTGTTCACCTCCTTCCTTCTCTATGATATAAAGTCCCTTAAGGGTATTCACCTCTCTCATTTGGAGGGATTAGTGACCTGACCCTCTGAGGTGGAACTTTGAGAGAGCCTTTCTTCTTGATGTTAAGTCCTCAATGGCATCCTTTGGAAGTCAGTGAGCACTCTAACATCCTCACCTCATCTTGTTGATTAAATCTTATCTGCTGAAGCATTTAGGTTGTTGAAGAAAGCAATGAAGGGTATTGAAGACTTGATTGAAGATCTAAAAGCCATTGAAGATAGAAGTTGGAGCTTTGAAGAGGATGGTTCCTTGGAGATTGTTGAAGTCTGAAGACTTTGTGAAGATCAAATTGATACCTGAATACCCCTGAAGATAGTGAAGCCTGAAGGTGGAGCTGATCAAAGAAGCTGAAGCTTAAGGGAGAAGATGAGTTGATACTCATGTTGT
This sequence comes from Lathyrus sativus, assembly GCA_963859935.3. Lineage (NCBI taxonomy): Eukaryota > Viridiplantae > Streptophyta > Magnoliopsida > Fabales > Fabaceae > Lathyrus > Lathyrus sativus. The sequence continues at coordinate 318,685,358 of OZ012740.1, read as the reverse complement.
AGGGTTGATACCTGGGAAGCAATTGATGACTGAAGCCTGAAGACTGGGTTGCTGCTGGAGGAGCTGAAGCTTTCTTCTGTTTTCTTTTTTGTATTGTTTGTTTTGCTTGAATTGTCTGTTGCATTAGATTAAGTTCATCTAGAATAAGTAGAATCTAGGAGCAAAATTGCATTAGAGGTTGAGGTGCTCCCTCTGCTTGTATTGTTATTGCATGGCTTTGCTTGCGGGTATTCGGTAGAGCCTAGCTCCCTTGCCCATGTGGTTTGTTCGCCTGATGGCATTTCATTTCTTTTATCTGTACGATTGCAGTTTACTGTTTATTGCTTGATAGCATGTTGTTTATTTTTCAGTATGATTACTGTTATTTCATGACTGGCTTGAGGTTGAGACGAGCTTGTGGAGGCTGAAGCCCCACACACATTTCCTCCCTCACTTGCATTGCATGCATTTTACTGTTAAGCTGATGCTTTGTCTGTTTTGGTGTATCATTGACATGATCCCTTAGGACCCTCATTTCCTTTGATAAGGATTTGATGATAGACTTTTAGGTTGAAACCTATGCATGACAACTTCTAGGAGTTCCCTGTTCAAACTTCAACCATAGGATGAATCCATGGCATGATAACAGTAGGACTTGATAGTCTCCCTCCTAGTTGGGCCTGTTCTCTTCTCATCTCAAAACAGTTTAAGATACAGTAATCATGAATGATTTCTTTCGTACGTTACGAGCCTTAAGCTATCTGAGAAAGGGTTGTGGGAGAGTTTCTTTTCCACAGTCTGGATGTTTAGTATGGTACCCTTTGGGTGACATGCGACGCATTCACTCTCAGGTCATAGTCTCTAGTGCGGTTGAAATCGCAAACACAATAAAAAACACTTCTTTCGTAAAACAGGAAATAAACTGTAGTTTCCCGAACTACGTGAGCTCTGATCTCTCATACCTGTTGAGAGTACGTAGGCACAGGATGGCGATGTCTTGGCGAGCTACCTTCCCCCCATAATCCTTCGTAGGCCGAACTACGTTGACTCTGATTTCTCATTCTCTGATGAGAATACGTAGGCATAAAGTGCGACGCTTTGCCGAGTCATTTTTCTTTTCTTTTTCAGCCAGCCTTGATAGGTAGATAGAATAAAACCAACCCGTCCAAGTAAACAAACAAGCGAGGATCCCGTCGAGTACGACGAACGTGAGGGGTGCTAATACCTTCCCCTTGTGTAACCGACTCCCGAACCCAGACAATGGTTGCGATGGCCTTGTCTTACCCTTATTCGTCAGGTTTTTCCGATCGTTTCCTTTCCCGCTCTGAGGGATAAATAACTAAAGGTGGCGACTCTTCTGTCATGCCGGCACCTTATTTTCGCGCAAGCGACAGCTGGCGACTCTGCTGGGGACTTGATAGTTTCCTAGGGATCCAACGTCCCGAAAGCGAGTCAGTTTTGGGATCCAACGTCCCTTAAGAGAGTCAATCCTACCGCTTGTGTGTTTGTTTGTTGGGTTGCGTTTATTTATCGCATCTTTACTTCTCGCACTTTATTTCCCGCATTTTATTTTCAGTATAATATGATTATTTATGCTGTTGTGGGACGGGAGTTCTGATGAGTGAGAAGCCAGACCCAGGCTTGAGTGCACTATAGACTTAGAGTGGAAATTAGTGGGCGCGTGCTTGCTTTGCAGGCACTAGTGTCTCATGAAATTCACACTCAGACGAGGTTCATCCGGTTGGCTTCACTTTCAACCCTTCGGGTTGAGACGGTTGCTGGTTTGGTGGATTGTCGACTCTGGGGACCGATCATTTGTGATTCAGCTAAGTGAGGCCTCTTCAAGACTTGATGATGCCACTCCTTCTGGGAATCGTATCGTCAGTTTTGAAAGTCTGTGACGCTGATGAACGCATAGGATGCCGTACCTTGAGTCAGTTTAGGTCCATACCTGTGAGTGGGATTGGGTTTATTGCAGGAAACTTAGACCTCCAGACTACCTGGTTTTCTTGACGGTGAATCAGTTATGTTGGTACCAGGGTTTCTCAGTTGCAGACTCGTCTGTTCTTGACAGAGCATGATTTTGATCAGAGGATCTTATCATCGGGTGTTTGTCTGTTCTTGGTAGAGCAGGTGTGATCAGAGTATTGTCATCAGTGGCTTGTTCTTGATAGAGCATATTTCTGGGGTCTGAAGATCTCATCAGCAGATGTTGTTTGTTCTTGATAGAGCAGATTTTGAGTGGGGTCTGAAGATCTCATCAGCAGCTGTGTGTTTGTTCTTAATAGGGCAGATTTTTGATTTGGGGTCTGAAGACTTCATCAACATATATCTCTTGATCATACATCCGAGGTCCTTATTATCAAACATTTGTTCTTGACAGAGCAGAATTTTGATCTTATGTATATGGTCCTATCAGATGGTCATTGTTAGCAGATCAGATTAGTGGTCTTACACCGGGGTTTTCTTCTCATCAGTGATTGTTGATACAGAATCTCCACAGCAGTCATCCGGATATATTATTGCATGCCTGCATTTTGCATTAGTTTGCATGTTCATTTGCATTCCATTAACGTGTGTCTGTGTTGCAGGTACCGTTTCCCCGATCCAGGATTTCCCGCCTCCTACTGTGGTACTATGGCCTCTCTCAGGAAGACTGTTGCGTACAAGTTCCCGACCCCTGATGTGTCGAAGTTGACTGGGTTGATAGCTCTGGCAGGGGATTCTGTGAAGGATAGGTTCAGGAAGTCTTATGGCAGGTTGCTCAGTCTGGTTTGCAAACCTTCTACGTCCGAGTTGAATGGGTTACATGCTCTTCTGCAGTTCTATGACCCTCCTCTAAGGTGTTTCACTTTTCAGGACTTCGTTCTCGCGCCGACGCTGGAAGAGTATGCTGATATGCTGGGTGTGCCTATCAAAGGGCAGATGCCTTTTGTCCACATGGATGCTGAGCCTGATCTGGTTGGTTTAGCTTCTTCACTCCATTTGAGCGCCTCTGAGTTAGTGGTGACGAGTTGGAACAAGGTTCCTGGGTTCTCTTTGCAGTTTCTGGTAGCTAAGGCTCAGCAGTGTGCTAAGGACAAATGTTGGGATGCATTCAATGCCATCCTTGCCTTATGCATATATGGCATTATCCTGTTCCCCAACATGCCGGACTTCGTGGACTTTGATGCATTCCATATCTTCGCCTCAGGGAATCCAGTCCCTACTCTGATCGGGGACGTATATCACTCAGTGCATTACAAGAATGAGAACCGGAGAGGGAAGAATGTCTCATGCTGCGTACCGTTGCTGTACAGATGGTTTGATAGTCATTTGCCCAAGAGGGGTTCTTCCGTCTTGTCTGCAGCCACAGCTGAGTGGCCTGAGCGTCTGATGAGCTTGTCTGCAGAAGATATTGATTGGTTCGTTAACAGAGACAGGTTAGGCACCGAGGTGATCTTCAGTTGTAGTGGGTTTCCTAATGTACCTCTGATAGGTAGGAAGGGTTGCATCAACTACAATCCGTCATTGCTAGTTCAGTTCGCATATGCTTTGAGGACTCCACCGAAAGAGGAAGAGGTACAGGAATCTCTGTACCTCACGGGTACTCTAGAGGGGGATTTGTTGTCCAAGCTTCAGCGTGCGTGGAACAGTATCAGCAAGAGGGGAAAGCCTTTGTTGGGAAAGAGCAACAGTCAAGCCTACCCTCCTTATTCAGCTTGGATCAGGGCCAGATCCAACGTTATAGGGATACCATTTCCTCATGTCAGACCAGAGAGTCCTCCACCAGTCGAAGAGCCTACCACTGTGTCCATTCATCAGCACAACCAGGTACTAGCCGAGCGGGATGAACTGAAGCGAGCGAATGCAGAGTTAGAGAAGGAGTTAGCTCAGCTTCGAAGTGAACGGAACGAAGCCGTGCATGCCTTCAAAAAGCAAACAGAGTCGGTAAACCAACTGGGTGCAGACTTGGCAAAGCAGATTGCTGATCGGGAACGCTTGGGTCAAGACTTCAGGGCTGCTAATGATGTACTAGCTACGAAGAAGCAGCATTTGGAGGAGGCATATCGGAGGATATCTAAGTTCGACCAGCATTGGAAGACCTCCATGGACACCAGGAAGGAGCGAGAGGACAAGCTGATACTGCAAATCTCTAAGCTGGAAGCCGAAGTAAAGGACAGTGAGCGGAGGTTTGATGAAGAGACCGCCCGCAGATACGCCGCCGAAAGCCGTCTCAACAAAGCTCTTGCTAACCTGAAGGAGCATAAGCTGATGTTTGAGTCTAAGAAGCGGAAACTGGAGGATTGCTTTGGCGAAGGAGCTTGGGAGAGTTCAGTTCAGGGGCTTCAGCATACCATCCTGCAGAGGGAACTACTCGTCGAGGGGTTGCTCACTTTGCCAGATCATCTAGAGACGAAGGAGCTATTAGTAGAGTATCGCGCCCGTGGCCGTACTTGACTAGTTGTATTCCTGTTGTTTTGATCTTTGATGTATGCTGACCATCACCAGACTTGTTGGCTGAGGTCATGCTGTTGATTTGTTTTGTACTCGCTGATACTGTGTATTGCCTTGACAGGCCTTTCCATATATATATGAGATTGATGTTTCCATGATTGGGCTCGGTTTTCTTCGTCTTCTTATTATTATCAGCACTGGAACTAAGGCATTAGGATCGGGGGGAAATCTCCCACGCACACAGACACACGCATGCATCTGCATGAAGCATATTTGCATGACGTACATTTTATTGCTTTTCCTAACCTTTATTGTTGACAGGTTTTTCAGGTTCCGAGCTGTCTCCGGTCTCCAAGATTGATCAAAGACTCATCCACCGTTACTCAACTCGCGCTAATTAGACAAGGATCATGGACCAGGTGCAGTCGGATGTTCAAGAGCTCCGTGAACAGATGGATCATTTTATGGAACTGATGCAGGTGGTCGCTAATGGTCAGGACCAGCTTCGTACTCTGGTTCAACCTCTGATCTCCAGGGTTGACAATAATGGCATACTTCACGGCGGGGCCGTGCCTACCCCTCCTCCAGTGGACGCTCCACAGAATGTTGTTCCTGTTGCCGGGGGAAACGGCAGTGCTAACGGCAATCTGGTGACTAATCTCGGACTCAATGCGGCAGGCGTTGGCAATGGTAGTCTGGGAGCCAATGTAAACATAGGGCCGGTCAACGGCAATGCTGGTGTCGGAAATCTGTTGGTGCCTCAAGCGTGGCTTGAGGACCATCAGGATGACGTATTTTCTCAGAGAGGTGTATAAGTAGAGTTGAATGCTGAAGCTCGACTCAGGTTCAAAGCGCTGGAAGACAAGATGAGAGACATTGAAAATCAGAATACATTGGGCGTTGATATGTCCAAGCTCGGGTTGATTGCTGATTTCAAGGTACCTCATAAGTTCAAGGTGCCTGTCTTTGAGAAGTATAAGGGTACTACTTGCCCCCGGGTCCACCTTCGATCTTATTATAGAAAGATGTCTGCCTATTCTGACGATGAGAAGTTGCTGATGCACTTCTTCCAAGATAGTCTTTCTGGTCCATCACTCGAATGGTATATGGGCCTGGAGCCCGCTACAGTGCGCACGTGGAAAGATCTCGCTGAAGCGTTCGTCCTCCACTATCAGTACAACAGCGACTTGGCTCCCAACCGAGTTCAGCTCTAGAATCTCTCACAGCGGAACAATGAAAGCTTTAAAGAGTACGCCCAGCGGTGGCGTGAATTGGCTGCTCGGGTTCAACCGCCGATGGTTGAGCGCGAGCTAGTGCAAATGTTCGTGGCTACCCTTCCTGGAATCTACTATGAAAAGCTGGTCAGTGGCATGTCTGGGACATTCTCGGCTCTCATCACTATGGGCGAGCATGTTGAGAACGGTATAAAGATTGGAAAAATTCAGGGCGAATCATCCTCAGCTGGAGGAGGTGGTAAGAAACCCTACGCTGGAAAGCGTCGAGAAGGAGATGCAAATGCTGTCTCTAACGCTCGGAGAAAAGGCAAGGGCCCTCAGCAGCAGATTTCTAGCATAAATATCCCGGCAGCTCCGCCGCAGCAGCAGCAGAACCAGCAGGGGTATAGGAAATATCAGAACCGGGCTCCTTTGGCAAACCGTCATTTTGAAGCTCCACCTATGTCGTATGCACAGCTTCTGCAAACTTTGCTTCAGCTTCAGCTAGTTCAAAGAAGGACGTTGGCTCCCTTAACAGGGGCACCACCACCGGGGTATGATGCAAATGCTACTTGTGATTTCCATACTGGGGCACCAGGCCATACGATTGAGAATTGCAAAGCTTTTAAGCACAAAGTGCAGGACTTGGTGGACGCCAAGGTTATTAACTTTTCTGATAGCGTGCCCAATGTCACCAAAAACCCTATGCCTCATCATAGGGGAGGCGGAGTGAATGCCATTATCACAGAGGAGAGCGCAGACTTGCTGACTGATGTCAAGGACTTAAAGACGCCACTTAGTTTTGTCAAGGCTAAGTTGCTGAAGAAGGGCTTCTTTCCTGGATGCGGAGAGTTATGTATGGCTTGTGCTACACTTCCTGATGGGTGTGAGCAGCTGGTAGAAGGTATCCAAAGTCTGATGTCTGAGGGTATTTTGCAGTTCAGCCGGAGCGTTGAAAGTGCATCAGGGGAGGTCGTGCTGAAGCAAGCAGATGAAGTTGCTACCATTACTATTCCCCGTCGACCTATTACTATTTCTGCGCCCCGACCACCTACAATCACTATCACCAGGGCCGGGCCAATCCCATTCGAAAGCACTAACGCCGTTCCATGGCACTACGGCGCCGAGGTCTATTGCAATGGTCAGAAGATAGAGCTTGAGTCGTACGGGTCGACTGCACAGAATCTCGCCGGGGTCAGCGGTATTACTCGAAGCGGTAGAGTGTTCGCGCCAGCAGAGGTTGCAACAGAGAAAGTGGTCCGAGCTGACGCTGCGGAAAAGGGTAAAGGCAGAGCTGTCGAAGAGGTCCCTTCTGGGGCAGAGAAGGATTTGCTAGTTAAAGATGCTAAGGAGTTCATGCGTTTAATCAAGAAGAGCGACTACAAGATTGTAGATCATCTTCATCAGACTCCGTCAAAGATCTCTATTCTCAACTTGTTGCTGTGTTCTGAAGCGCACCGCAACGCGTTGCTGAAGGTATTGAACGCTGCCTACGTGCCACAGGAGATATCAGTAAATCAGCTAGAAGAGGTGGTAGCCCATGTTAACGCTGGCAATGGGCTGGGATTCACAGATTTAGAGCTGACTCCTAAAGGAAGAGATCACAACAGCGCCTTGCACGTCTCGATAGAGTGCAGAGGCACAATCATGTCGCATGTCCTGGTGGATACGGGTTCGTCGCTTAATGTGCTTCCGAAAAAGGCACTAATGAAGTTGGACACTCGTGGATTGCTTTGCACGCCCAGTGATCTGGTAGTGAAAGCCTTTGATGGAACTAAGCGCCACATTTTCGGAGAGTTGACCCTGCCGATTCAAGTTGGTCCGGAGACGTTTGATACGGTTTTTTATATCATGGATATCATGCCTTCCTACAGTTGCCTCTTAGGCCGGCCATGGATCCATGTTGCTGGTGCCGTGACGTCCACGCTGCATCAAAAGCTCAAATATGCTGTCGGGGGCAGCATAGTAACCGTCTGTGGTGAGGAGGACATTATGGTGAGTCACTTGTCATCCTTTAAATATGTTGAAATGGATGGCGAGATCCATGAAACTCTCTGCCAAGCATTTGAAACCGTCAAGGTGAAAGAGGTAGCTCCTGTCGTCGCAGAGAAGCAAGAGATGAATCTCTCCTCATTCAAAGAAGCTCGGGCCGTCGTCGAAGCCGGTTCCACCCCAGGCTGGGGGCATGTTTTGGAGGTACCAATCAAGCAGGACAAGTTCAGATTGGGGTATTCTCCTGAAGCTGAAGCTTCATCTTCTTCGTCTAGCAGTTCGTCTCGTGGGAAGGGGCCGATCCTATTCACCAAAGGCGGGGTGATTTTCGAAAGCATCAACGCAGCGTCTGAGGACAGCGGGGATAGAGATTGTGATCTTGACGCCTGGATTCAGCCAAGCAAGCCGGGCGAGCGCCTCAACAATTGGACCATCAAGGAGATTATCCAGCTGACAAGTGAAGAGTAATGATTTGCTTTTTACAATCTTTGTACAACCCTATGTCCTGCCCGGGGCATAGTGGTTTTATTGTCAGGGCCTTGTTGGATTATGTACATGCATTTTGTTAATAAATCAAAGGCGTTTTCTTCGTACTCAAATATTGTGTTCTCTGTTATTCTTGTTTTATGTTTATTTTGAAAAAACAGCAAAATGGCAACGGGTTTTGTGCTAACCTGCATATTCTTGCTTTAAGCTTAACCCTTGTTATTGCAGGATCCACATAATAGACGACATCGACTCTGGACCCTCTACGGCTCACTACGATTTCGATTGCCCGATCTATCAAGCCGAGGATGAGATTGATGAAGACGAAGACCTTCCGGAAGAGTTGGCCCGCTTGTTGAGACAAGAGGAAAAGGTTATTCTGCCTCATGAGGAAGATATTGAGATCGTAAATCTGGGTTCTGAAGAGCTCGTCAGAAATGTCAGAGTAGGGGCTGCGCTGCAGAATGATGTCAAGCATAGATTGGTCGAGATGCTTCGAGAGTATAGTGACGTCTTTGCTTGGTCATACGAAGATATGCCCAGACTTGACACGGATATTGTGGTTCATCGCTTGCCGTTGCGAGAAGATTGCCCTCCGGTCAAGCAGAAGCTCAGGAGGACAAGACCAGATATGGCTGTCAAAATCAAAGAAGAAGTCCAGAAGCAGTTGGACGCAGGATTTCTAGCCGTTACCACCTACCCTCCGTGGGTCGCCAACATAGTGCCTGTACCGAAAAAGGACGGTAAGGTACGCATGTGCGTCGATTATCGGGATTTGAATAGGGCGAGCCCTAAGGATGATTTCCCGTTGCCTCATACCGATGTGTTGGTCGACAACACAGCCCAGTTTTCCGTGTTTTCGTTCATGGATGGCTTCTCCGGTTACAATCAGATTAAGATGGCACCGGAGGACATGGAGAAAACGACGTTTATCACCCCCTGGGGAACATTTTGCTATAAGGTAATGCCCTTCGGTCTGAAGAACGCAGGGGCCACTTACCAGCGAGCAATGGTAACTTTGTTTCATGATATGATTCATCATGAGATCGAGGTCTATGTTGATGACATGATTGCAAAGTCCCAAACAGAGGAAGAGCATCTAGTCAACTTATTGAAGCTTTTTGAGAGGCTTAGGAAATTCAGGCTGAGGCTGAATCCTAACAAGTGCACTTTCGGAGTGCGGTCCGGAAAGTTATTGGGGTTTATCGTTAGTGAACGAGGTATTGAAGTTGATCCTGCGAAAATAAAAGCTATTCAAGAAATGCCAGCGCCGAAAACAGAAAAAGAAGTTCGTGGTTTCTTGGGCCGAATAAACTACATTGCAAGGTTTATCTCTCAGCTCACGGCCACTTGTGAACCGATGTTCAAGCTTTTAAAGAAAGATCAGGCGATTACTTGGAACGAGGATTGCCAGAAGGCATTCGAAAAAATAAATCAGTATCTTCAAGAACCTCCAATCTTGATACCCCCAGTGGCTGGACGGCCATTAATCATGTACCTGACGGTTTTAGAGAATAGCATGGGGTGTGTTCTCGGTCAGCACGACGAGACGGGCAGAAAAGAGCATGCCATTTATTATTTGAGTAAAAATTTCACTGAGTGTGAATCTCGATACTCGATGCTGGAGAAGACGTGTTGTGCATTAGCCTGGGCTGCCAAACGTCTGCGACAGTATATGCTCAATCACACCACTATGCTAATTTCGAAGATGGATCCGATCAAGTACGTCTTCGAGAAGCAGGCTCTTTCGGGCAGGATTTCCAGATGGCAAATGGTGTTAACAGAATATGATATTCAGTACGTCTCCCAGAAAGCCATTAAGGGAAGCGTATTGTCTGATTACCTTGCCGAACAGCCAATCGAAGACTACCAGCCGATGAAGTTCGAATTCCCTGACGAGGATATTATGTTTCTCAAAGCGAAGGATTGCGATGAGCCATTTCCCGATGAAGGGCCAGATAGGAAGTCTCAGTGGAAGTTGATATTCGATGGAGCGGTTAATTCCTATGGAAGTGGTATCGGGGCTATCATCACGACTCCTCACGGATCCCACATTCCGTTTACTGCGAGACTGACGTTTCCAGTTACCAACAATGAAGCGGAGTATGAAGCATGTATTATGGGTCTAGAAGAGGCAATTGATTTGAGAATCAAGAATCTAGACGTATATGGTGACTCAGCGCTTGTAATCAATCAGATTAAAGGGGAGTGGGAAACTCGTCAAGCGAATTTGGTGCCGTACATGAATTATGCCCGAAGGCTGCTTCCGTTCTTCGACCGAGTGGAACTTCATCATGTACCCAGGGCTGAAAATCAGATGGCTGATGCCTTAGCCACGTTGGCTTCAATGTACAAAGTCAATTTTTGGAATGAGGCTCCAAGAATTGTGCTTTCACGTCTTGACAGACCGGCATTTGTCTTTGCAATCGAGGATGCCGCCGACGGCAAGCCATGGTTCCACGACATCCAGACCTTCCTTATGACTAAGGAGTATCCTGCGGGTGCGTCAACCCAGGATAAGAAGACTCTGAGGAGGCTATCTGGAAACTTTTATCTCAATCCTGATGGAGTGTTGTATAAGAGAAACCACGATCTCGTGCTGCTCAGATGTGTAGATGAGAAAGAGGCAAGTATGCTCATGGAAGAAGTCCATGAGGGCACATTTGGTACGCACGCCGGCGGGTATGCCATGACGAGAAAGATCCTGAGAGCGGGATATTACTGGCTGACTATGGAGTCGGATTGCTTCAGATTCACGAAGAAATGTCATAAATGCCAGATTTATGCTGATAAAGTTCATGTGCCGCCGTGCCCATTGAATGTCATGTCCTCCCCTTGGCCGTTCTCCATGTGGGGCATCGACATGATAGGCAAGATCGAGCCCACTGCATCCAATGGTCATCGTTTCATTCTGGTAGCTATCGACTACTTCACCAAATGGGTGGAGGCAGCCTCGTACGCTAATGTGACCAAGCAGGTGGTAGCTAAATTCATAAAGAGGGACATCATCTGTCGCTATGGAATTCCCGAGAGGATCATTACTGATAATGGTTCGAATTTGAATAACAAGATGATGAAGGAGCTGTGCCAGAGCTTCAAGATTGAACACCACAACTCATCTCCTTATCGGCCGAAGATGAATGGTGTCGTTGAAGCGGCCAATAAGAACATTAAGAAGATTGTGCAGAAGATGGTTGTGACCTACAAGGATTGGCACGAGATGCTGCCATTTGCCTTGCACGGTTATCGTACGACGGTGCGTACGTCGACCGGGGCAACTCCTTTCTCCTTGGTGTACGGTATGGAAGTTGTCCTACCGTTGGAAGTGGAGATCCCTTCTTTGCGAGTTTTGGTTGATGTAAAACTCGACGAGGCAGAATGGATTACGAATCATTTGAACCAACTCAGCCTGATGGACGAGAAGAGGTTAGCATCGATTGCATTTGGTCGCCTGTACCAAAGCCGAATGAAGAAAGCTTACGATAAGAAGGTGCGTCCTAGAAGCTTTCAGACGGGTGATCTCGTCCTGAAGAAGATTCTTCCGCCACACTCCGATCATCGGGGCAAGTGGACTCCGAATTACGAAGGGTCGTATGTCGTCAGCAAGGTCTTCTCAGGAGGAGCTTTGTTGTTGTCCACGATGGATGGTGAAGATTTTGCATCCCCGGTGAACGCGGACGCAGTTAAAAAATACTTTGCTTGAAAGAGACCCGCTGGACAAAAAAAGAAAGAGTCCAGGCAAAAATGGGGCATCCCGGCGAACCAAAAACAGAATAAAAGGTTCGGGCAAAAAGTAGGGATATATTGAAAAAATGTACACCCGCGAAGTCGAAAACCTACACTGGGCGGCTTCGGCAAAAAAGGGTATCCCGGTGAACTGAAAACCCGTAAAGGGCGGTTCACGCAAAAGTTAGGGATTTGGATAAGCAAATGACTGCGTTCCGCGTGTGGACTTTCATTGTTTAGTGGTTTGGAGGACCTGAGGGCCGTTTATCTGAATCAATCTCTTCCGAAGCTGAAGCGTCGGAGAAGTATCGAAGTCGAGTGGGTCTTAGAGGGATCAACTCATGGTGTTCGTCTACGCCTCGTTGCCGACATTTGTATATATTGATGTATATTTATATTTTCTTTTTGCGCGGCTTCCTCATTCCAGGAGCTTGCCTCTGTTGTAAAACATTTTTGCCCATTCAGGGGTTTCACCATCAATAAAATGCACATTATTCAGCAATTCTGCTTGCCTGTATAGCATTTATCTGTTTTGTTTGCGAATGAAAACGCCAATGTTTTTAATAAAATGCGCATACATAAACTTACGGGCCTAGGCCCATTGATTGTTGAAACGATTGATTACCTGAATATTGTCATGAGATAATAACCTTGATAGGCCCCTTTGAGGAGGGTATCTTGTCTGTTTGTTTGTGTTGTTGCAGGTGTAGCACCTCCCAGAAGATGTGTCGTGCGCATCCCCGAGGCAGGGCGAGCCCTCCTTCTCCAGCATAGTTCAGTGGCCTCTCCTCCGCAGAATCTGAACGCAGGATAGTGAGCATTGATATGTCTCCCCAGGCAAAGATGACTCTCTTCCCCAAGCAGACGCATCCTGAAGGAACGTCACCTCATCAGCTGAGTCAAGGGCCGAAGCTCATGACCCCCAGCACCGGGTCACAAGTGCAGATTTCATAGAAATGTTCGGGCACCGAAGCTCGTGTTTTCCCCAGTAAAGTCGCCGCAGCAGGTGTTCCCCCAGCACCGGGTCGCAAGTGCAGGTCTCATAGGAAGCTATTCGTACGCCGAAGTATGCCGCAACTGATGGTGCCAGACTGAAGTCTCCAGCGGAATTGAGATTCTCCACCAGAGTCATACTCTCTCCCGAAGCCGGATGATTCCCTCTTCCCCAGTAGAGTGGTGGAACAGCTGATGTTGTATTCCCCTGCAGAGTTTTACTCTCCCCCGAAGTCAGATGATTCTTTCTTCCCTAGCGAAATTGAAACTTCTCATCAGAGTCGTACTCTCCCGTTGAAGTAGAATGATTTCTCTCTCCCCGGCTGAGTCCGCAAACCCCCAAGAGAGCCGAATCCTTGGAAGCAGTTGGGACCTTGAGTGGATGTTCCCTAGCAGATGTTGAGCAGCTGATGCTGTATTTCCCCCAGATTTGTACTCTTTCCAGCGAAGCAGAATGATTTCTCCTTCCTCAGCCGAGTTTGCAGATATCCAAGAGAGCCGAGTCCTTGGAAATTGATCGGACCATGTTCAGTTGTTTCCCCAGTGGAGTATGGAGCAGCTGAAGTTGTTTCCCCGCAGAGCTGTTATCCCCAGAAGAGTAGCCGAGAAGGCCCTGCAGTTTACTCTCGCGATGGACATCGCCTTCCTTCAGCAGGTCCAAGTTCTCGTAAAGCTTCGTTCCTCTGCCGTAATCAGCTGAAGTTGTTTTCCCTGCAGCAGTCAACAGAAGATCAACTCCCCAGACAGCGTCCGATTGATATTGGCATGTCCACGTTCTCCTCAGCAGGATGATTCCTCTATCTGAGTAGTTCTTTCTCCTTGACAGGAGAATTCCCCTTCGGCATTTATTTTGCTGACGGGACCGCATCATTGTGCATGATTTCATAGCATTTAGCATAAACGCATAGCATTTCCACCGTGTGGGGCATCGCGCCGAAGCATACGCATCATAAGCATGATCTAGGTTATTATCATTCTTGTTTTACAGGTGCTCCACCAAAAGACCAGTTGCTCAGGATGATTCCTGACGTTCTCCCGCCAACGAGGTCGTTTTCTTAAGATGATTCTTAAGACCCCGGTGTAATCCCCGCAATCGCTCGCTCAAGATGATTTTTGAGATCCCCAGCGAAGTCAGTTCAAAACGACTCTTGAATTCCTCGGCAGGGCCGTTTGCTTAAGAGGATTCTTAAGACCTCAGCGCAGTTTCCCGAGTGGGTTGCTTAGGATGATTCTTGAGCTCACCAGTAGCGTCCCCAGCAAGAGTTGCCCAGGAAAATCCCTGGAATATCCAGCAGAATAAAATCTCCAGAAAGGTTATCAGTTCAGGATGATTCCCGGAGGTACCCGACGGAGTTGTTTGTTCAAGATGATTCTTGAAGTCCCTAGCAGCGTGACATGTTTGCTCCAACAGTAATGTCTAATCTGAAGATTGACTTCGTGAACGCCTGAAGGCGATATCAGAATGTTCCTGTGGATTCAGATTTCCTTGTTGATGAATCAACGTGTGTCCGAAGACAAAATTCAAAAGTTTGTAGATGCAACTTCTGTATTCAAGGTGATCTGTGTTGGCCTGAAGACCAAGTCGGTTGTCCTGAGGTGATGATTGATTGCGATCAAATGAATAATGTTTCTTCTGACTGAAGTCGAAGATGTTTCTCCAGCTGAAGCGGAGTTTGCCTGAAGGCAAAGTGTTTGAATCCCCGTAGAGTCATGAATGGCTCTGGATACCATTTCTCTGACTGAAGTCGCAGATTTCCCAAGCTGAAGCGAAGGTGCCTGAAGGCAAGGTTATCCCCAAGGTCATGAATGACCTAGGATTCATTTTTCGGACTGAAGGCCGAAGTATATCCCTGACTGAAGTCACGGATACTCTATAGCAGAGGCGGAGCTGCCTGAAGGCAGATCCATGTATCCTTGGAGGCCAAGGACCATTTCTTTAGACTGAAGTCGAAGATACCTCCTGCAGAGTTGCCGACAGGCAAAAGTTTACATCCTTGAAGGCCAAGGATGCTTATCTTCAGAAGTACTTGAAGATCTTTTCTAGCTGAAGCTAGAAGTGGCCAGGGGCCAGGGTTTCATTTAGCTTTGATGCCGAAGTTCTATGGTGGGATCAGTTCAATAGTATTCCGATGCTCGTTATGATTCTGAGGGTGAACCCCGGATCAGAGTGTGCTCGGTTAAGTCTCTCATTCCCGGCGGAGTAGTTTCAAATACGTAAGTGTACCTGTTGTTCCATCTACCAGGGGTGAATCCCAGGTCAGAATTGTTTGGTGTTTATGTTCGACGGCGAGGTTGAATGTTTGTTTTGACGGCGAGGTCAGATTTAGTTCTCCAACGGCGATGCGGGGTATTTTGATTGTCCGACGGCGATGTCAGATGTAGTTCTCCAGCGGCGATGCGGGGTATTTTGATTGTCCGACGGCGATGTCAGATTTAGTTCTCCAGTGGCGATGCGGGGTATTTTGATTGTCCGACGGCGATGTCAGATTTAGTTCTCCAGCGGCGATGCGGGGTATTTTGATTGTCCAGCGGCGATATTGGGTGTTTGTTTGTTTCCAGCGACGATGTTGGGTATTTTGATTATTTGACGGCGAGGTCAGATTATGTTTGTCCGGCGGCGAGGTTGGATGTTTGTTTTGACGGCGAGGTCAGATTAGGCTTGTGTCCGACGGCGAGGTTGAATGTTTGTTTGACGGCGAGGTCAGACTCTTTAATCCACAGCAGAGAGGATGTTTGTACGACGGCGATGTCGAGTGTCTCTCAGAGCAATGTTTGTGTCCGACGGCGATGTCAGACTCAGTTTTCCAGCGGCGATGTTGGGTGTGCCAGATGATTTAGTTCTTCCGCGGTGACGCAGGGTATTTTGATTGTCCGACGGCGATATCAGATGGTTTAGTCTTCCAGCGGCGAGGTTGGGTGTTGTGGTTGTCCGAAGGCAATCTCAGAAGAAGTTAACGTGGATAACTGACGGGGGTGTCAGATCAGTATTTCCCCATCTAGTTTCCGCGCAGCTAGTATTGCAGTATTCGAAGATTTGTTCCCCGCAGAGTGTCGTGTACTCGTGCAGTTGGCAAATTTTCGGGTTTACCGGTATTCAATCGTCTCGCACCTTGATTGGTTGAGAGCCGTTCGCGTCTCACCCAGTCAGGTTCAAGCCGTTTGAATAGGGGCAACTGTTGCACCCCAAAATTTGACCAACATTTATTTACCCATCAAGTGTTTGAAAGTTGATACCTTCATCAGAAAGTTCAAGAGATCCTCAGAGAAACTGTTTGAGACTAGAGTTATGTGCCTCATAGCTTGAGAGTTGTGGGAGATCCTCAGATGATTCTGAGACTTTGAGAATGAACTTGAAGATTTGAGAAAGCCTATGAGATGTCTTGATAGCCATCATGAAGCCCAGAGAGGTCATTGTGCAAGAATTCAGGAGATTCAGCCATGAATGGTGGAATTAGGGTTTTGACTGGGTCAATCCTAGATCAGCTGAAGATTTGGAGAAGGTTGAGATCTAATCCAAGGGCCATGAGATCATGGAATGATGTATGGGGATGTTATAAATATGATTCCTAGGCCAACTCATCATGATTGAGGAGTTTGAGAAGTTTTGAGTTAGGGTTTCTGAGGATTGTCAGTGGAAAAACCCTAATTTGATCCCTATCTTCCAGGCAGTTTTAGCTCAAGATGTGATTGATATCTCATCTTACCCACAACATGAATGTTGTAGAGCTTGTTCTTAGCTTTAATTTGAGTGGTAGAAGTCCTTGATAGGAGTTGCAGAGCTCAAGTTATGGTTTTGACAAATTACAGGTCAGCTGAGGTGTGTGAATCTGGGTCCTTGAAAGTCACCCAACTTGCAGACAACTTTTGCCCTAGTAGGATGATTCCTATGATTTCTTGGTCAACATGAATATTTAATAGCATCTTCTTATCTTTCTAGAGAGTACTATAAGTCCTTGATAGGATTTGTAGAACTCAACTTATGGTTTGAACAAGACAGGGGTATTTTGGTCATTTGGAAGTTATAGGTCATTTTAAGCAAAGGCCATATCTCCTATTTCCAAGCCTCAAATGAAAAAACTCAAAACATAAAAGTTGTTCAAAATGGGATTTTAAGCCTATAAAAGTGGTCATGAGTTATTAAAAAAGCTTGTAGCAAGGATTTTCATGATTGGGTAAAAATGACCTAAAAAATGACTTATAAAGTGAATGAATCCAAGTTGGAATTTGGTTTGGGAGATCCACAAATCCAAAATAGGTCATCCAATATGTCATTTTGACTCAAAACATTATTTTAAAAACAATGGTTCAAGTATAATTTTGATTTGAGGTCTCAAAATGGAGGTTGCTTTGTAATTTTCATTCTTGCATAATAAGGCAACTTGAGAAACTTCACATAAAGCAAAGGCAAGGCTTGTTTTCCACACATTCCTTCTCAATATCTCTTGTAAGGAGATTTTAAAGCAAAATGACAAGCTTAAGGCACATGAGATATGAGATATACAATGTATCATTTCATGAGAAATTCCATAACATTCTAGCACTTTCCATGAGTTTCTAGACTCTTCTTTTGATTGTTATAAAAAGAATGAATCACCATGAGGAAAGGTTTGGTGAAAGTTGCTGAGTTCATTGGAGAGAGTGAGAGAGAAAGTGACATTTCAAGATTTCTTCAAAATCAAGCAAGTTCCCATTTCTTCATCTACAAGCCTCATCCATCTCAATTCTTGCAAACAGAAAGGTGTCCACCAATTAGAGGAGTATTTTGAAGCAAGTTCAAGTGCCAAATCGAGCTCTAACATCATTCACCATTGAAGCTTGACAGGTTGGTGGATCCTCCCATATCTCCCTAATTATGCATGCTTAGGTTAGATCTTTAGTATAGAATGGTTAAGCTAGATCAGAGGACCAATTCCATAGAGTTTCAGAGGATATTATGAAGATTGGTAACAGATCACGATTTTTTCAAGATTCAATAGCAAGTTGTTTAATGTGCATTAATGGATATGGTATGGCATGGTGTGGTCAGGGCAACATGTAGAACACTTTCACATCATTAGATTGAAGCTCTATCGTGTTTGATCTCAGAGAATCATGGTGGAACCCTAGCGTTCGTGTATTCTGTTAGAGTGATATGAGAGGTTTCAGTAAAAGTCGTGGGTATCATCGTGTTCTGGGTGATTAGTAGAGCATCTTTGCTCTTGGAAGTTTTGAATTTCATCGAGGGATCAGAGAGAACGAGTGGATTGAAATCTCATGCATGGAAGATGGACTGAAAACCCTAATTGGCATTTTGGGGAAGACGAGTGTATAGCCGTTGGATCATCCTGGTTCTCTTGACTTTGTAATTCCATCGCACGTCCACGATTCAATTTCAAAACGGAGGGAAAGACTTAACGCCAAAACGCAGCGTTCTAATTAGTGAGATGTTCTGGGCTGAATGCAGATTGCGCTACTCACACCACCACCATGGGCCCAATCCAAAAATGAACTAACATGGGTTGCTATTCGTATCGTTTCTCTTTCAATTTTCCTTTAATTTCTCTTTTATTTTCTGATAGTAATTGGGCCCAGGCGCGCCATGCTAGGCGCACCCCCCCTTCCTGGGCCCATCATGATATTGAACTGGGCGCCCCTTCTAATGACACCCCCATCCCCTTTAATTCAATTTATTTTATTTTTATTTCTTCTATATTTTCTTGCATATTAAAAAATTCATATAAAATTCAAAAATGATTATTTTTCACTTCTTGTTTTTTTCACATATTCATAATCAGGGCTAGAAAAATGTAAATAAATAAAATTCCATTTTATTCTTATTTTAATATTTTTAGTATATTTTCCATGTAAATAGCTTTTTAATTGATTTTAGTTGTTACTCAATTTTGTATAATTTCTTTTAGGACTTTCCCTTAGGATTTTTGAGCCATTCTTTTTGGCATAGTTATATATTGAACCATAGATCATATAGGATTTAATTCACAATTTGTAGATTAAAATTTGATTAGTTTGTTAAGCATAGACTTAGTGTAACAAAATTAGGGTTTTAGGGTGCATAAGTAGATCTTAACAATTTTGTTTTGGGTTTTATAGGCCAAATTAGTGTATGGGGAATATATGGGTTAAGGGTAAGTATGTATAGAATCCCCTAGAATTTTACCAGAGTATTATATAGTATTTTAGTATTTTTAATTGATTTTTGAATGTATGGTTAGTATGTGTGTTGCTTAAAGGCATAGTTTGTATTGTTGTGCTTGATTTTCTTCTCCTTTGAGTGTGTGAGCCTTGAAGATTGAGTTGAAGACCTTGTGGATCATCATTGAAGACTTTGAAGACCTTGAGGAAGAGCTTAGCTTTTGTTTGTTCTGTTTATAGGATCATAAGTACATAGGTAGAGCTTTAGATAGAATAACTCCATTCAATAAACAAGGAGTGTCTTGTTCACCTCCTTCCTTCTCTATGATATAAAGTCCCTTAAGGGTATTCACCTCTCTCCTTTGGAGGGATTAGTGACCTGGCCCTCTGAGGTGGAACTTTGAGAGAGCCTTTCTTCTTGATGTTAAGTCCTCAATGGCATCCTTTGGAAGTCAGTGAGCACTCTAACATCCTCACCTCATCTTGTTGATTAAATCTTATCTGCTGAAGCATTTGGATTGTTGAAGAAAGCAATGAAGGGTATTGAAGACTTGATTGAAGATCTAAAAGCCATTGAAGATAGAAGCTGGAGCTTTGAAGAGGATGGTTCCTTGGAGATTGTTGAAGTCTGAAGACTTTGTGAAGATCAAATTGATACCTGAATACCCCTGAAGATAGTGAAGCCTGAAGGTGGAGCTGATAAAAGAAGCTGAAGCTTAAGGGAGAAGATGAGTTGATACTCATGTTGTAGGGTTGATACCTGGGAAGCAATTGATGACTGAAGCCTGAAGACTGGGTTGCTGCTGGAGGAGCTGAAGCTTTCTTCTGTTTTCTTTTTTGTATTGTTTGTTTTGCTTGAATTGTCTGTTGCATTAGATTAAGTTCATCTAGAATAAGTAGAATCTAGGAGCATAATTGCATTAGAGGTTGAGGTGCTCCCTCTGCTTGTATTGTTATTGCGTGGCTTTGCTTGCGGGTATTCGGTAGAGCCTAGCTCCCTTGCCCATGTGGTTTGTTCGCCTGATGGCATTTCATTTCTTTTATCTGTACGATTGCAGTTTACTGTTTATTGCTTGATAGCATGCTGTTTATTTTTCAGTATGATTACTGTTATTTCATGACTGGCTTGAGGTTGAGACGAGCTTGTGGAGGCTGAAGCCCCACACACATTTCCTCCCTCACTTGCATTGCATGCATTTTACTGTTAAGCTGATGCTTTGTCTGTTTTGGTGTATCATTGACATGATCCCTTAGGACCCTCATTTCCTTTGATAAGGATTTGATGATAGACTTTTAGGTTGAAACCTATGCATGACAACTTCTAGGAGTTCCCTGTTCAAACTTCAACCATAGGATGAATCCATGGCATGATAACAGTAGGACTTGATAGTCTCCCTCCTAGTTGGGCCTGTTCTCTTCTCATCTCAAAACAGTTTAAGATACAGTAATCATGAATGATTTCTTTCGTACGTTACGAGCCTTAAGCTATCTGAGAAAGGGTTGTGGGAGAGTTTCTTTTCCACAGTCTGGATGTTTAGTATGGTACCCTTTGGGTGACATGCGACGCATTCACTCTCAGGTCATAGTCTCTAGTGCGGTTGAAATCGCAAACACAATAAAAAACACTTCTTTCGTAAAACAGGAAATAAACTGTAGTTTCCCGAACTACGTGAGCTCTGATCTCTCATACCTGTTGAGAGTACGTAGGCACAGGATGGCGATGTCTTGGCGAGCTACCTTCCCCCCATAATCCTTCGTAGGCCGAACTACGTTGACTCTGATTTCTCATTCTCTGATGAGAATACGTAGGCATAAAGTGCGACGCTTTGCCGAGTCATTTTTCTTTTCTTTTTCAGCCAGCCTTGATAGGTAGATAGAATAAAACCAACCCGTCCAAGTAAACAAACAAGCGAGGATCCCGTTGAGTACGACGGACGTGAGGGGTGCTAATACCTTCCCCTTGTGTAACCGACTCCCGAACCCAGACAATGGTTGCGATGGCCTTGTCTTACCCTTATTCGTCAGGTTTTTCCGATCGTTTCCTTTCCCGCTCTGAGGGATAAATAATGAAAGGTGGCGACTCTTCTGTCATGCCGGCACCTTATTTTCGCGCAAGCGACACTTTCTTCATTCGGCTCTGGTACAAACGACCGTATGCTAGAGAGGCTAGCCTCTTCTCATCCATCAAACTCAGTTGGTTCAACCTGTCTTTCACCCATTCTGCCTCATCTAGTTGAACATCTCGCAATACCCTCAGAGAAGGGATCTCAACTTCCAATGGTAGCACTGCTTCCATCCCGTATACTAACGAGAACGGGGTTGCCCCGGTTGACGTGCGTACCGTCGTACGATAACCGTGCAAAGCAAAAGGCAGCATCTCATGCCAATCCTTATAGGTCACCACCATCTTTTGAACGATCTTCTTGATACTCTTATTGGCCGCTTCGACAGCGCCATTCATCTTGGGTCGGTAAGGGGAGGAGTTGTGATGTTCGATCTTGAAATTCTAACAGAGCTCCTTCATCATTTTGTTGTTCAGGTTCGAACCGTTGTCCGTGATTATCCGCTCGGGGATCCCATATCGGCAAATGATATCTCTCTTGATGAATCTGGCCAACACTTGCTTAGTTACATTTGCGTAAGACGACGCTTCTACCCACTTGGTGAAATAATCGATTGCTACTAGAATGAACCGGTGCCCATTAGAAGCTGTCGGCTCGATCTTTCCAATCATATCGATTCCCTACATCGAGAACGGCCATGGCGATGACATCACATTCAGAGGACTCGGAGGCACATGGATCTTATCAGCATAGATTTGGCACTTGTGGCACTTCCTCGCAAACTTGAAACAATCAGTTTCCATAGTCAGCCAAAAATAACCTGCCCGCAGCAGCTTTCTCGTCATAGCATGCCCACCAGCATGCGTACCAAAGGTACCCTCATGTATTTCCTCCATGAGCAGCTTTGCCTCTCCTTCGTCTACACAATGCAACAGTACCAAGTCGTGGTTTCTTCTGTATAAGACACCATCCGGATTCAAATAGAAATTACCCGCTAATCTCCTGAGAGTCTTCTGATCTTGACTGGATGCCCCAGCCGGATACTCTTTGTTCTTCAGGAAATTAAGGATATCAAAATACCACGGTTTATCATCGGATGCCTCGTCAATAGCAAATACGAAAGCTGGTCTATCAAGTCGAGAGATAATGATTCTGGGAGCTTCGTTCCAGAAGTTGACTTTGTACATGGAAGACAAAGTGGCCAGGGCGTCAGCCATCTGATTCTCCGCTCGCGGCACATGATGCAATTCAACCTTGTCAAAGAAAGGCAACAATCTCCTTGCATAGTTCATGTAACGTATCAAATTGGGCTGACGTGTCTCCCATTCCCCTTTGATCTGATTCACCACCAGAGCTGAGTCTCCGTATACGTCCAGATGTTTGATTCGCAAATCAACGGCTTCTTCAAGCCCCATTATACAAGCTTCGTATTCGGCCTCATTATTGGTAACGGCAAAGGTCAATCGGGCAGTGAACGGGATGTGCGACCCGTGTGGCGTAGTGATGATTGCCCTTATTCTGCTACCGTAAGCATTCACAGCTCCATCAAATATCATCTTCCATTTGAAACCCAACTCTGGTCCTTCGTCTGGCAACGGCTCTTCACAATCTTTCATCTTTAGGTACATGATATCCTCGTACGGAAAATCAAACCTCATAGATTGGTAATCTTCAATAGGCTGCTCTGCCAAGTATTCAGACAGCACACTCCCCTTTATAGCCTTTTGCGAGACGTATTGGATGTCATATTCAGTCAGAACCATCTGCCAACGGGAAATTCTCCCTGACAACGCCTGCTTTTCGAATACATATTTGATAGGATCCATCTTCGAGATGAGCATGGTTGTATGATTCAGCATGTATTGCCTCAAACGCTTGGCGGCCCAGGCTAGCGCGCAACAAGTTTTCTCGAGCATTGAGTATCGAGATTCACAGTCTGTAAATTTCTTACTCAAGTAATAAATTGCGTGCTCTTTTCTTCCTGTCTCGTCATGTTGACCGAGAACACAACCCATGCTTCCCTCAAGAACCGTCAAATACATAATCAAGGGTCTACCTGCCACTGGGGGTATCAAAATAGGAGGCTCCTGCAAATACTGCTTTATCTTATCGAACGCCTTTTGACAATTTTCGTTCCACGTTATAGCTTGATCTTTTTTCAGCAACTTGAACAATGGTTCACACGTGGCCGTTAGGTGAGATATGAACTGAGCGATGTAGTTCAACCTCCCTAAAAACCCGCGCACCTCTTTTTCTGTTTTAGGCGTCGGCATTTCTTGTATTGCTTTTATTTTAGCAGGATCGACCTCTATTCCTCTTTCACTTACGATAAACCCCAGCAGTTTACCCGATCTCACCCCGAAGGTGCATTTATTAGGGTTCAGTCTCAGCCTGAACTTCCTAAGCCTTTTAAATAACTTCAGCAGATTCACCAGGTGCTCTTCCTCCATCTGGGATTTGGCAATCATATCGTCAACATAAACTTCGATCTCTTTATGCATCATATCATGAAAAAGAGTCGTCATTGCACGCTGATACGTTGCCCCAGCATTCTTCAAACCAAAGGGCATCACTTTGTAACAAAATATTCCCCAAGGCGTTATGAAAGTAGTCTTCTCCATGTCCTCTGGCGCCATTTTAATCTGATTATAGCCCGAAAAGCCATCCATGAAGGAGTATACGGAGTTTTGAGCAGTATTATCAACTAGCACATCGATATGAGGAAGTGGAAAATCGTCCTTTGGGCTCGCCTTGTTCAAGTCCCTATAATCCACGCACATCCGGACCTTGCCATCTTTCTTTGGTACTGGTACGATGTTAGCAACCCATGAGGGATATTTTGTCACAGCCAAAAAACCAGCATCCCACTGTTTTTGAACCTCCTCTTTGATCTTCACTGCCATATCTGGTCTAGTCCTGTGAAGCTTTTGTTTGACCGATGGGCATTCTTCTTTCAATGGCAAACGGTGCACAACCATATCTGTATCGAGCCCTGGCATATCTTCATACGACCACGCGAATACATCACTATACTCTCGGAGCATTTCAACCAGTCTTCGCTTGATATCGCTTTGCAGCGCGGCTCCGATACGAATATTCTTCTCAACCCCTTTCGACCCCAAGTTGATAATTTCGATGACCTCTTCGTGAGGAAGAATGACTCTTTCTTCTTGTTTCACCAACCAAGACAGCTCTTCGGGAACGTCACCATCTTCAACAACCTCTTCTTCGGCCTGAAATACCGGATGTTCAAAGTCGGGACGAGTCATAGGTGGTTCAAGGATGTCATCCGAAAATGTTATCCTGCAAAAGGAATGGTTAAATGCTTCAAAATGCGTATAAAGCGAATAACCTCGTTGCCATTTTATCGAAAAAATACAAAACAAGAAAAACAGGGATCGCAATATTTGCACATGAAAAACGCCTTTTATTTAATGATAAACACGCAATGTTCATAACAGCACAACCCTAAGCAAATCCTGATGCCCCGGGCAAGACATCAGATTGTTCAACAATTAATAAAACAAAGCATTACTGTTTAAGAGTCACAGGAACAAGCTCCTGAATGGACCAGTTGCACAGTCCCTGTCCTGGCGTGCTTGGCTGAATCCAGGCATCCATATCACAGTCGTTGTCTCCTTCGTCAGACTCTGAAGCAGCGTTGACGGTTTCATGACATACTCCACTGGCAGAGATGGTTATTGGCCCTCTGAAACGGGGTGCTCCCACGGCAGGTGTTGATGACGACGGTTGGTACCCCAGCCCGAATCGGTCCATCTTCACAGGGATATTCAGCACTTTGCCCCAGCCCTTTGCTTCTCCTGCCTCCACCAGAGCTTGAGCTTCTTTATACGACGAGACAGCTACCTCCGACACTTTGCTCGGCCCGGGACCTTTGTCCCTGATACGCAACCCTTCAAATGCCTGGCAGGGTGTTTCGTGGATCTCTCCATCGACCTCTACATACTTAAATGACGACAGATGGCTAACCAGGATGTCTTCTTCTCCGCATACGGTGACTACGCTGTCTCCGACCATATATTTCAACTTCTGATGCAGGGTAGACGTGACTGCCCCAGCCCCATGAATCCAGGGTCGTCCGAGTAAGCAGCTATATGCAGGCTGTATATCCATGATATAAAACTCCGTCGCAAACACCTTCGGCCCCACCTGTAGAGGCAATGTTATCGATCCAAAGACTGTTCTTCGCGTGCCATCAAACGCTCTGACCACCAAGTCACTGGGCGTGCACAGGATTCCTCTGACATCCAGCTTCATCATCGCTTTCTTGGGCATCACATTCAAAGGCGATCCGGTGTCGACCAATACATGCGACATTACTGATCCTCTACACTCGACAGATATGTGCAGCGCCATATTATGATCTCTCCCCTTCGGGGTCAAGTCGAAGTCGGTAAAGCCCAGGCTGTGGCCTGCATTGACATGTGCCAACACTCCTTCTAGCTGATTCACGGAGACGTCCTGGGGTACGAAGGAAGTATCCAGGACTTTCAACAAAGCATTTCTGTGAGCTTCAGAACATAAGAGCAACGGCAAGATGAATATTTTTGACGGTGTCTGCTGCAGATGCTCCACAATCTTATAATCACTTTTTCGAATCAAGCGCATGAACTCTTCTACCTCTTTCGATGTCGCTGCTTTGTCGCTTGCTTGCATTGGGGAATTCTCAACCATCTTCCCCTTTCCTTTCGCTAGTCTTTCGGCCTCCACCTCAGGCGATATGAAGATCCTACCACTCCTCGTCATGCCTCCTGAACCGACCACATTCTCTACAGTCTCGGCTGGTTGCTTATTAACATCAATCTTTATTCCGTCACAATACACTTCCAACCCATATGACCATGGGACCGCTTTGGTGCTCTCGTACGGGATTGGTTCGGCCTTAGTTATGGTGATCGGTGGTCGCTGAGCCGGTGCTGTTATAGTGATTGTCTTTCGAGGAATCGTTACAGTGGCCACATCACTCTGATTGTCTGCTACTGCCCCCGCGGGCTCTTTGATTGCTGCTCGGTCAAACTGCAATATGCCGTCATCAATTAAAGCCTGAATGCCTTTCTTCAAATCATCACACCCTCCAGCCAGGGTCCAGCATTCTAAGCAATACTCGTCACACCCTGGATAGACACCCCCTTGTAACAATCTGCTTTTTATCTCGCTCAGCGGCGTCTTTAAATAATCAACATCCATAATCAGATTCAACCCTTCCTCAGTCAGAATGGCGTTTGCCCCATGATTAGGCATGGGTTTCTGCACTATATTCGGACCTGTCGTTCCGAAATTGATAGTCTTATTGTCCAAAAGATCCTGCACAACATGCTTAAAAGCATGGCAACCCTCTATATCGTGGCCCGGAGCCCCAGAATGAAACTCACAGTGCCTGCTTGCATCATAACCATACGGAGGAGTTCCCGTTATCGGTGCCAGAGTTCTCTTCTCTACCAGGTTCAAACCCAACAACGTTTGTAACAACTCAGCATACGTTGAGGGAGGCTTCTCAAACACTCTTCTTGGTTTACCACCCTGGAATCTTCGCTGAGCAGGCTGTGCCCCCTGCTGTGTCTGCTGCTGCTGTTGTTGTTGATGTGGCTGCTGTTGCTGCTGCATTGGCTGCTGCTGAAACAGTTGTTGTTGTTGAAGTGGTTGTTGTTGATATGGGATAGTGACACTCGCCACCTGCTGCGGCTGATGATATTGGTTCCGACCTCTGCCTCTGCCTCGGCCTCGGCCTCCAAACACTGCGCTTGCCTCGCCCTGACGGCGCCCCTCAAAAGCCTTCCTATTACTGCCAGATGCAGTTGATTCCTCGACTTGGAATTTTCCCTGCTTAATGTTGCGTTCAATCTTTTCTCCCATCAGAATCAAATCTGAGAAACTGGCCAGAGAGGTATGAAACAACTTGTCATGAAACATGCCTGTGAATGTGCCGACGAACATGTCATTCATTTCCTTGTCTTCTAAAGGAGGACGGACCCTAGCAGCCATGTCGCGCCATCTTTGCGCGTACTCTTTAAAGCTCTCATCCTTTTTCTGAGACAGCCCTGCCAATTGGACCCGGTTGGGCGACAAGTCGCTGTTATACTTATAGTGAGCTACAAATGCCTCTACCAGTTGCTTCCATGTCTTTATATTCGTTGGCTCCAACCCCATGTACCACTCTAGGGAAGGGCCTGACAGACTATCTTGAAAGAAATGCATTAGCATTCTCTCATCAGTTGAATATGCAGACATCTTTCTGTAATAAGCCCGTACGTGCACTTTCGGACATGTGTCCCCTTTATACTTATCAAACGTAGGAGCTTTGAATTTGATTGGCACCCTCAAGCCAGGTACCAGGCCCATTGTTGCCATGTCTAAGCCCACAGCACTTTGGTTCAGGACTCCCCTCATCTGCTCTTCTAGCATTCTGATCTTCTGGGAGTTATCCATCGGCCCTTCGAAGCCTCCGCCGGAGAAAGCGTCCTCCTGCTGATCCTCTTGCCACATACCATTCTCAGCTCCATACCCATCATATTCATTATTGCGGCCAGCTCTAATCTGATTCATCACCGGGCCTCGGCCTCTGTTGTCGTAACCCTGAGCAACTCCAGCAGGTCCAAAAGCCATTAACCCAGCGCCGCTTCCATTTCCGAAACCTCCGTAACCCTGATTGGCCACACCATAACCGTCTTGCCCAAAGCCTTGAGCATTGAAACCATATTTCCCAGCGTTATCGAATCCCTGATCGTTGAACCCGAATCCAGCATTGCGGAAGCCATTGCCTCCCATATTATCACCCAAGTTGACATCACCAAGCCCAACGTTATGGACAGCAGTCTCGTTCCCAACTCCGACGTTACCGTTCCCAGCAGCGGTAACGTTGTTGACATTAGCGGCAGGTATATTGACTACAGGTGGAGCCACTGGCGTGGGAGTGCCATCTCCATGAACAGTATCGACTCGCACAGACTGATGATCCTCATTACCGTGGCCGGCGTTTCTGACCAACAGAGGCTGCACCATGGCTTGCAAATTCTCCTGACCTTTTGCAATAGCTTCCATGGTCTGCATAAAGAGAGCTAGCTTCTCGCGCACATCTTGCATCTCGCTCTGCATTTGATCCATGATTCTTCGACAATTGGTGCGAGTGGAGTATCTGTGCGGGCGTTGATCTGCAATCCTGAAAATACCTGGTACAGAGCAGGAAATAAGATACCATCCAATGATTACCTGTAATGCAATATGATTATGAATGCGATGTAATGCGTGTGTCTGTGCGTTAGGGGATAGCATTCCCCGATTCTAGTGTGAAGGTGCCAGTGCAGTGACGGTGCTAGTAATACAAAGATCGGAGCTGAATCATAGAAAGCCTCGTATATTACAGAGGAAACCAATAAGCCAGGAATACAATGTCACTGAGTACAAAGAAAGGCATGACCTCAACCAACAATCCTGGTGATGGTCAGCACTATGCAAATAAAGCATACAAGCTAATACATGAAAGGATCAAACACTCCCATAAGTCTGGTACTCCTCTATCAACTTCTTGGTCTCCGGATGACTTGGTCTGGTAAGCAGCCCTTCAACAAGTTGGTTTCTTTTCTTAAGAACACGTCGCACGTCTTCAGCAGTTTCCTCCCAGACCCCTTCTCCGAAGTGATCCTCTAGTTTACGCTTCTGAGACACAGCTTCATCTCTGCCTTTGATGGCCTTGTTCAGTGCATTCTGGAGACTATACCGGGTCATCACTTCTTCTTCACACTTCTTGATGCTGGACTTCAACTGCTCTTCGAGGTCGGAAATTTGCTGCTTCAACTTATCTTCCCTCTTCTTATTGTTGGTGAGTGTGGCATTCCAGGTCTTGTTGCAAGAAGAGATCTCTCGGTGAGCGATGTCAAGTTATTTCTTTTTGGATTCAAGCATGTCATGGGAGCTTCTGAACTCTTGCCCCAGACGTTCGCGCTTCTTCCTCTCCTCAGTCAACTCAGCCCCTAATCTGCTTACTAGCTCGATCTGCTGTTGGAAAGCATGCACGACCTTGTTTTTCTCACTACGTACCTGGGCTAGCTCCTGCTCTAACCCTTCGTTGATCTTCATCAAGGCTTCTTTTTCTTTCACAACTTGCTCGTAGGCCTCCCTAGAAACAGTAGTGGGCTCTGCTACCGGAATGGGAACAAGGATTGGTGCATCTGGAAATGGCATCCACAACTGACTTGCTCTCTCCTGGATCCAAACTCTGTAAGGTGCATAGGCCTGACAGTCATTCTTCCCTAACAACGGCTTCCCTCTCCGGTTAATACACATCCAGGCATGTTGCAGCTTGGCTAATAACTCCCCCTTCAAATCTCCGGTGAAGTACAGAGATTCTTGTACTTCCTCCTCCTCGGGTGGGTTCTTCAGCGCATATCCGAATTGGCGAATGAACAGAGAAGGGTTGTAATTGATACACCCTTTCCTCCCTATCAACGGAACATTAGGGTACCCAGAACAACTGAAGATAAGCTCAGATCCCAGCAGATCTCTATCAAACCATTTGACGTCTTCGAAAGATAACCTCATCAGGCACTCCGGCCAGCCAACTGGGACTGTATTCTTTATGACAGATCTTCTCTTAGGAAGGTGGCTCTCAAACCACATACCCAGCAATGGTACACAGAAATGAACATTCTTTCCTCTTCCCTTCTCATTCTTGTAATGCAGTGAGTGGTAAAAATCTCCGAGCAAGGTCGGTACAGGATTACCAGCGGCAAACAAGTAGAAGGCATCGAAGTCCACAAAATCCGGTACATTGGGAAACAATATTATGCCGTAAATGCACAGAGCCAGCACAACATTGAAGGCAATCTAGCACCCGTTCTTAGCGTACTCCTGGGCTTTACCAATCAAGAACTGGAGCGAGAAGCCTGGAACTCCACGGGAAACAGTAGTCAACAGTTCAGAAGCATCCACATGCAAAGCTTTTGCCAAGTATTCCGGCTTGGGCTTAACGCTAGAATGAATGAATGGAACCTGGTTCTGCACGGGTAACTCAGTAAACTCCACATACTCCTCAATGGTAGGCCCCAGAATGAAATCAGCAAACGTAAAACATCTCAATGCGGGATCATAGAATTGCATCAAAGCGTACAGCCCATCTAGCTCCATCTTCGTGGGTTTGCGCACCAATCTCAATAGTCTTCCATAGCTCATTCTGAAGCTCCTACGAACATCCTCATCAGCCAGAGAGATCAACCCAAGCAGGGGAACAACATCAGGAGTAGGCAATTTGTAAGCAATTGTCCTTCTTAAGCTGGCCATGACCAATCACTCAGAAATCCGGACACTAGAACTAGGGAAATGCAAATGCACCTGCAGCACAGACACACGTTAGTGGGATGCAATGATGATGGGTATGCAAACAAATGCAATGCAAGTGACATGCAACAGGGACCAAATGTCGTAGCTGAATAGCCTGAACCATATCAAGAAGTCTCAGATAGACTCTCTAGAAGTCCTCAAACCTTGGTCTCAGATAGACCTATCACAAAGCTCCCACACTGGTCTCTGACAGACCTCAAACAAAGACTCCCACTGGTCTCTGGTAGACCTCAAATCATATCTCGAACTGGTCTCTGACAGACCTCAGAACTCTCTAAATGGTCTCTGACAGACCTCGGAACTCTCCATAAATACTCAAGATCTCTGATCAAGAAATAACCGGTGTCTGAAGGTCTATTTACCTGCATAACCCCAAACCCTCTCACAGGTGGATGTCCTAGTAACTGACCAAGGTATGGCATCCTATGCGGTCGTCGGCGTCACAGACTTTCAGGGTTGATGATACGATTCCCAGAAGGAATGGCATCATCAAATCCTGAAGAGGCCTCACTTAGCCAACTTCCAAATGATCGGTCCCCAGATTCGACAATTCAACTAACCAGCAACCCACGCCAACCAAAGGAAGGGGCAGGAGGCCAACCAGAGGAACCTCGTCTGAGTGTAGATTTCGCGGGACACCAAGGCAAGCAAAGCAAGCGGGCGCCCACTAATCTCTACTCTAAGTCTAAGGTGCACTCAAGCCCAGGTCCAGCTTCTCACTCAATATCAGAACACCCATCACAACCCCAAAATACAGCAATAATGACAATAATAATATGCTGAAAGTAAAGGTCAGAAATATAAATCCATACAAAATCCTCGACGGGAAAACAAGTGTTAGGATTGACTCTCTTAAGGGACGTTGGATCCCAAATGCATAAGAACTATCGCAGTCCTTAGCAGCCAGGGGACGTTGGATCCCCAGCAGAGTCGCCAGCTGTCGCTACTGCGAAAATCGGCGCCGGCTGAACAGAAGAGTCGCCACCGTGCGTTATTTATCCCAACAGAGGGAAAGGAAACGCTCGAGGTAAACCTACCGCAAAACGGGGAAAGGTATGGTCATCGCAACCAAAACCTGGATTCGGGAGTCGGTTACGCAAGGGGAAGGTATTAGCACCCCTCACGTCCGTCGTACTCGACGGGATCCACGCTTGTCTTCTGGTACGGATTGTTATTTCTATCTAAACTAAGGGTTAAGGGTTAAAAAGAAAGAAAATGACTCGGCAAAGTATCGCACTTTATGCCTACGTATTCCCGTCTGGAACGAGAAATCAGAGTCAACGTAGTTCGCCTACCTACGGGAAAGGAGGGGAAGGTTGCTCGCTAGGATATCGCATCCTATGCCTACGTACTTTCATACAGCATGAAAGATCAGAGCAAACGTAGTTCGGGCTACGTACGACACAAGTCTGTTTTGATTGCTTTTATCTCCTTCTGAAAAAGGGTCTTTTCTGATTACAGTTCAAGCGGACAAAAATGACGTCTTGATGAGTCCACGTTCTTTTACGGAAGAAGTGTCTTTTATTGTGTTTGAAATCCTTTATGGTGTTTTTCTGTTGGTTTTGAGAAAGAAGAGACAGAACTCTAACCTACGGTTGCAAAGGGGATCAAAATATCCTAATGTTATCATGCATGGGTTAAGACCTAGTGTCTATCATGCTCCTCTCTTGCGCAGAGAGAAACAGAGATCCTAAGGGAATAGACGGAAACAGAAACAATAGCAGATATATATACGATAAAGCGGTAAAATGCATGGATGCAGCAATACAAGCGAGGCAAGGGAGTCCCACTCAACCTCGAACCTAGAAAACAATAGGCAAAAGTGAACAGACTTCACTTTTAACCCAACAGGTTAAACAGCAAACAATACAGTCCAGAAAACCAATCAATACATCAGAAATTAAACAGCTAAAAATGAACAGCTACAGCAGCTCAGCATCACATCTGACTTCAAGTCCTCATCAATCAGCTTATAAGCTTCAGCAAGCATCAATCTCCATCTCCACATCCTTCAGGCAAGGTCTTTGTCATCAGTCTTCCATCTGCAATGGCTTTTCTTCAAGTCTAGATCTCCCAGCTGAGGAATTAATCACAAGAGTGAATTGGGTGTTAAGCAATTAGTTGACCACCAAGGGTGGCAAACATACTGCTATCAACACATAAGATATTTTCTCTCAAGAGTTCTATCCCTTAGACATTAGCACCAAGCCTTCCAAAGGAAGGGGGTGAGTGTCTCAGAGAGACTCTGCATCACAGAGAAGAATGGAGGCAGTCAAGACCTTCCATGTTTGAGAACCAAGTTGACTACTCTAGGGCTCTGCCTAACTCCTAGATCCTACAAAATTCAACAGCTGCCAGCACAGAATCTCCTCGTCAACTCTGGAAGTTGGTCTTCAATCTCTGGATCTCCCATGGCTTCATCATCACAAGTCTTCAGCTCTCCCAATCCCCAAGCAATCCCAATATCCACACAGACAAATCATAATCCCCAGAGAGGGCACACCACACCAGTCAAGCAAATATAGACAGTAA
Organism: Lathyrus sativus; assembly: GCA_963859935.3. Lineage (NCBI taxonomy): Eukaryota > Viridiplantae > Streptophyta > Magnoliopsida > Fabales > Fabaceae > Lathyrus > Lathyrus sativus. The sequence continues at coordinate 318,652,450 of OZ012740.1, read as the reverse complement.
TAATAGCAATAGGGGAATCCTAATGATATCTAAGGGATCTAATAACTACCTATAGTCCCTATAGTCCCATATCTAAAATATTCAATCTCTAAGTCCTAAGGGAAATGATTCAATTCTCCTATGTCATCACTTAAACCCTAATCTTGGTCATGCTATTCACCTATAATCAAATCACCTAAAATTAATTTCTAAAATTGTGAATTAAATCTTATGTACAAGTTGAAGTTGCATACTAATCACTCTAAAAAGAATGAACCCTAAACCTAAGGGAACCTATGAGAACTAAAATCAACAAATTTGAGTACTAAACTAAACTTAAGAAAATGCTATTTACAAGAAAAATACATGAAAAATATCAAAACAAAATAAAATGTCAATTTTATTACTTGGTATTTTTCTAGACAGAATAATGGACCTATAGCAAAAAGAAGGAATTAAAAATATTAATTTTCCCATTTTTTATGATTTTTTTAAAGATATCAAAAATATTAAAGGAATTAAAATAGCAAAATAGGAAATAAAAGGAGAGGGGGGGTCTGAATAGCCAACTCGCTCAGTTTTATTTTCCATTGGGCCAAGAACCAGGGGTGCAGATATCAATTATGTTAGGCCCAGCGCGCTTCAGAAATGAATTAAAAAAACAAAAGAAAAATGATTAAACCTCGGTGCAAATAGTAGCTCAATCACGTGCATTCCAATGGGCCTATCCAAAAGGGGGTGGGGATAGTGATTGGATCCAAAGCCCAACGTTTCATTTTAAATGAAACGCGGCGTTTCACATGAGTCTCTCCCTCCGTTTTCAATTTGAATAAGGGCCACACGATCAGATTAAAAGGTCAATAAATCAGGACAATCGGACGGCCCCTGGTCATCGTCCCAAATGAGTTAGGGTTTGCAAAAAAAAACAGCTCCCATGCACAACCTTCGAGCTCCTCATTCTCCCTCAATATGCCATGAAAACAAAACTTGTAAAGACCAAATTCACTCCATTTCTTCCCCTCTACAAGACTATGCTCTTAGTTTTGTCTAAAACTAACTCTATAATAAAACCCGATAGGTAGAACTTCATAGCATACCTACTGCACTCACCAATGGAGCCTCACAATTCTCCAATCCAACTGTCCTATCTTGTTCATTATTTTATCCTGATCTCATCAAGCTAATGCATGCTCATTAATACTCAATATACAACCTATCCTCGATCATCCAAGTTTCAACACTCTGCCATGGAACCTCACAGAAGTCTCTCTAATTCTCAGAATTCAATCACCTATGGTCTCTAAACACTCTGATCCTAACCATTCCATCTAATACTACCTAGATGAAGAGATATAGATTGAAATGCATACCTTGCAATGTTGATGAAACAGTGGTGGAATCGTGCACTTCAAGGCCTGGCAAGCTTCACTAATGATCCTTGGGAGATGTTGGTCCTACTGTATGCAAAAGAAATGGATGAAGAAACTTGGATTCTTGGCTGCAGTTCTGATATGCCTTCTTGCAATGTGAACCCTAACTCCTAAATCCTCCATTGTTGGACCTTTCTCCATGCTCATTCCCACTCACAAACTTCAATGGATGATGAATGAAGAACAGAAGTGATCAGAAATGGAAGATTATGGTGATTCTTGCACTTTCTTACAATGGAAGCAACTATGAAGTTCTCTCTTTTCTATCCTTCAATGCACCAACCTTTTGCACAATTGGCTTCAATTCATTATATAGATGATGACTAACAGCTTGAGAAGTTTCTAGATGGCTCTTGGAGGATTCTAGAAACTTGTGGAAATTTCATGAACTTCTCATGCCATGATACTTTGAATTCTCATGATATCTCTCCTTTATCTCTTAACAACCCCTTAACCATGAGTAAATATCTCCTTACATGACAAATTGGAATGATAAGAGAGCTTACATGCCTTTAATTTTGCTTCATGTTGAACTTCTCATGTGTATCTTATTATGCAAGTAACAAAATAACAAAGCAAGTCCAAAACTAAACCCTTAAATCAAAAAAGTGGCTGAACCAATGTCTCTAAAATGATGTTTGGAATCAATTTGGTATATTGTATGACCCACATTGGATTTGTAGATCTCTCAAACCAATTTTTTATTTCAACTTTTTCAACTTATATGCCTTTTTTTAGGTCATTTTTCACCAACTTTGGTCAAGTCTCATTCTATGCATTTCCAAACTTTCATGACTTCTTTTCTTGACTTAAAATGGCATTTTGAGAAACTTTTATGTTGTGAAGTTTTTCATTTGAAGCTTCCTTGTATGAGTTTTAGGCATAGGCTAAGAATGACCTGTAATCCTCAGATGACCAAAATACCCTTTTCTTGCCAAGACCATAAGTAGAGTTCCATAAATCATATGAAGGAATACTATACCATTATAGAAATCTAAGACAATGAGGAACAATTCTTATGTTGACCAGAAATTCATTTGAAATCTCCTTGAGGAGTAAAAATATCTTGGAAGTCAAGTCACTTTCACAGACAAAATCTCAGACACCTCAGATGACCTGTAACTTGCAAGGACCATAACTTGAGTTCTATAAATCTCCTTGATGTCTTCTACCACTCAAATTAAAGGTCTTGAGATCCTCTACAAGTTTCATGTTGGCCAAGGATCCATTTGATGCTTGCATTTTGAGTTATCTTGCTTGGAAATTTGACCTAAACTAGGGGATTTTACACAGAAACCCTAATTTAGAAACTCCTCTTCTCCTTGATTTCTCTTGATTTCTTCTTGGCATATCACCATATCCTCTTTTACATGTCAAATGATGAACCCCCCATCTTTCCAATAGCCCTTAATTTCTTTCAATCAGTCAATTGACCTAGAGTTGACCCAGGGTTGACCCAGATGAAACCCTAGTTGACTGTCTTCAACTGCAATTCTTGTGATCACATCAATGGCTTGTCTCCTTCTCCCAATGAATTTCTAAGTCTCCCAAGATGCCTAGATACTCTCCATGCTCAGTCCACAGCTCACAATTTCTTTGTTGATCCTCAGATACCCTCAGATAGGAGATGGATGCACTTGCTTGATCCATTGACTTGATACCTTTCAAACTCTTTCTGATGACCTGAATAGGATTGAATTTGAATAATAACCTCTTGATAGGCTCATGGAGATGAGAATAATGATTGGTCCCCTGTTGGATGACTTGATATGCTATGCAATGATTAGGCTATATACATGACTCTATATGCAAAGGCTAATGATTATGCAATTGAAACATAAACCTAGGCTAGAAAAGGTTGGGCAAATTTTAGGGTGCAACACCATGTACTCTCTTCATCCATCTGGCTGAGTTTTTTCTCATAGTGTACCCGTTACAAACAGCAACAGGGGCCAAGGACTCGGGCTGGCGGATCCCCAAACCCTTCATAGAAAAAGGATCTTTATTTTCAGAAGAAGGAGGAGCCTCAATCTTTGGGCCGCCTCCAACAGAAAAAAACCTTCAACTCATTTTTTATCAGACCTATCCCCTCAATCCAACAATAACACCTTTCCTTGATAAGACCAGAACAACCAACAATCCACATGAACTTTCATTAACACCACCTCTGAAAGAATAATGAACCGCCAATCTTCTTTTTCCTTACCAATCTCCATTTCCATCCACTGTTAATCACAAAGAATAGAAAAAACCTTCAAACTCAGAAGCTTAAAACTTCATTAACCTATCAACCCCGACCGCTTTATCATCTTCAACCTTTCCTTCTTTCAAAAGCCAACCTCAAACCTCAAAACCCCAACACCGAAACTCATCTGCTCTTCTTCATTCACTTCTCAAAAACGACAACACATCATAAAATTCCAAACCCTCAACTTCTTCTTCATAAAACCACACGAAAACCCTTCATCAAAAACAAACCTTTCCCTCAACCATATCTTTATTCACGTTACCTTCAACCAATAACAAGCCTCAAACCCCAACCATTTAACCCTCTTCTTTTTTGACCTCCAAATCCATATTCTCTAAAACACCAACAACAACAAGTCGATTTAGACATCCAGAATCATAATCGAAAATAGATTGAGATGGAGAGAAGATTAAACAAATCAAAACCAGAATAGAGAGATGGAGAACCGAGGTCGAACACGAGAAGGGAGGAGAATATTGAGACGGAGAGACAGAGGAAGATTGGTGATGTTGTTTTTTTTTCTCTGAATGAACTTTCTTCGGGTAAGACGTTGTGGATGCCTCGTGTTCACCCATTGCAATTTGGTCTCATGTTGTTTGTTATTGTGGATTGGATGAACTCTTCTCTTGCTAAAAGTCCAATAGATTTATGGGTATACATTGCCAGGATCCTCACGTTTTTAGGACATTTGATGTGGGGTTTTTCAGCCCATTTGGTCCCCATTTTATTTTCTTTTTCTCTTTATTTATTTTAGAGTTTAGATTTTCTTTTAAATGATTTTCCAAAATTTTTTTTCTATCCAATGTATATACTATTTTTTTCCTTTTAATCATGATTAATACTTTTATATTGTAAAAAACTCTTTGGTAAATAGTATGGATTATACTTTCAACTAACCTTTTATTCATTGTCGATTTTATTTTATGGTCGATGACGAGACCTCCAAGTTATAATTTGTCAAATCATTGACAAATAATAACAAACCCGAGACCATTTTCTTTTTAACTTCTTTCATTTTCAATCTTTATCGATTTCTGTTCATTTCTTTCTCATTTTGGTCAATGACAATTTTTAAGAATTATTATCCGTCAAAATATTGATAGATGATGATTTATTCGAGGCTAATCCATTTTCTATTTCGTTTTTCTCTTCATTTCTTTTTTAACTCATTTTATTGAATCTTTGAAACCTAGCATTTTTTTGAACGATCATTAGTAAGGTGTACACCTTAAATAATGTGTGGATCGAATTTTCGTTTTAGCATTCTCTTCTTGATAAAGAAATATTATAGGTGTTGCACCCCAAAATTTGACCAACATTTCTTTACCTAGCTTGTGTTTCATTTCATTCACATTAGCATTATCATTTGCATCTCATTGACATGTATGCAGGAGATCAAGAGGTATGATTACCAATCAAGGATTATGCAAGACTATGAAGCTAGCTAAGAAGGTTATTCAAGTGCTCAAGGGTAGATATCTTTGTCAGAGAAGTTAGAAGATCCTCAGAGAGAGTGGTTGAAACCAAGAAGGGGTGCCTCCTAACTTGAGAGTTGTGGTAAGACCTCAGATGATTCTGAAGCCATGAAGAAGGACTTGAGTCCTTGAGAGAGCTTATGATATGTCTTGAAAGCCATCATGAGGCCTAGGCAGGTCATTGTGCAAGATTAAGAAGACTCAGCCATGATTGGTGTAATTAGGGTTTGACTGGGTCAACCCTAGGTCAACTGATGATTTGGGCAAGGGTGAGACCTAATTCAAGAACCAGGTGACCATGGATTGATGCATTGAGATGTTATAAGGATGATTCCAAGGACAACTCATCATGATTGAAGAGTTTGAGAAGTTTCAAGCTAGGGTTTCTAAGGCTTGACAGTGTAAAATCCCCTAGTTTGATCCCTATCTTCAAGGCAGTTTAGCTCAAGATGTGATTGTCATCTCATCTTTACCCCAACATGAATGTTGTAGAGCTTGTTCTTAGATTTAATTTGAGTACTAGAAGTCCTTGATAGGATTTGTAGAACTCAAGTTATGACTTTGACAAGTTACAGGTCATCTGAGGTATGTGAATCTGAGGGCTTGAAAGTTACCCAACTTGCATGAAACTTTTTCCCTAGAAGGATGATTCCTATGAGCTTTTGGTCAACATGAATGTTTTTCCTTATCCTCTTAGCTTTCTAGAGAGTACTAGAAGTCCTTGATAGGATTTGTAGAACTCAAGTTATGGCTTTGACAAGTCAAGGGCATTTTGGTCATTTGGAGATTACAAGTCATTTCAATCATAAGGCCATAACTCCTATTTCCAAGCTTCAAATGGAAAAATGTTCAACATAAAACTTGTTCAAAATGATGTTTTAAGGCTAGTAAGGAGGTCATGAGATGTTGAAAATGCTTGTAGCTCAAAGTTGCAAAAATGACCTAAAATAAGGGTATAAGTTAAATGAATCAAAGTTGGAAATTGATATTTTCAACCTACACATCCAAACCATGGCATGTAATATATCATTTTGACTCTAGAAAACATTTTAAGAATATTGGTTTAGCCACATTTTGGATTTGAGGTCTAATTTGTGGACTTGCTTTGAAAAGTGATTACTTACATCATAAGTAACATGTGCAAAACATAGAATCAAGGCATGAGCAAGGCCCTTTGCAAGCTAAACACTTTCAAAATGTCACTAGGGGAGAAATTGAAAGAGAATGAGATTGGTTTCAAGCTGCAAAACAGAATTATGCATGTCATGGCATATGGTTGAAAATCTCATGACATGAGAGATTGAAACTCTCATTAGAAGAGTCTAGAGGGTTCTAGATCACTCATACATCATCTATATATTGAGTAGAGATGATCCAATGCAGAGGTTGGTGATGGTTGAAGAAGAGAGCATAGATTGAGATTGAGATTTCATGGCTTGCAATTGAATTCGGTTTCACCAAATTCTTCACTTTCCATCCATTTTCTTGATTGAAACTTCTTCCATGGATGCAAGGGATTGATTCTAGATCATAATCCAAGGGAATTCGTGGCTGAATCTTGTATGAGCAATTGAATTTTTCCACTTGTAACTCACCATCGGATTTCAAGATTCAGGAGCTTTCAACCGGTTCTTTTGCATACAGAAGCAAGGAAAGGATCCATTGATCGTGTCTGGAAGGTTGGAGAGCTTGATTTGAAGGTTTAGTGCATCTGTTCATCCAAGATTTTCAGGTTAGTAACTTTCTTCCTCTAGCATGAATTAGGTAGAATCAAGATGAATTAAGGTGTTAGATGCATTGTAGAACGGTGTAGGATTGATTTCAGACCATTAATTTGAGAATTAGTGACCAATTTAGGGTATTACCATTTTCGGTTGAGAATTGGATATGGTGAATCTTGAGGTTTTAGAGAGAATTAAAGGCATGAATGAATTCGTGAGGGAATTTGGGACATGTTTCATTAAGGGATCGTGGCCTATGGTGGACTCTATGTTGAACTAGGGTTGTGGAATGGTGACCGGAGCACCACCGGTGGTGGCCGGAGCTGCGCGCGAGTTTCAGAGGTTTGAATTGGGGAAGATGATCCTAGGACCATTGGATCATGGTTTGACTTGGACTAGGACCCTCATCCAACGGCCACGTTTTAATTTCAATTTGTGAAGGATCTGAATTAATGAAACGCATCGTTTCATTTGAGTGTTGATGCTGGGCTTAGTGAATTGGCTGATATTCACATCCCCCTGAAGGCCCAATCCATTATTTGAAATGAGCGTGTTTACTATCTGCACCATGGTTTTATCATTTTATTTTGATTTTCATTATTTTTTTCATTTTATTCATGGTTCTTGAAAAAATCATATAAAATTGAAAAATAATCCAATTAACCCCATTCTTTTTGCATTATACTCATGATTGACTCTAGTATTTTTTAGAGAAAAAATATTTTCATTTCATGCATTTTCGGATTTTATGGGAATTTTACATTTTAATTGATATTAAAATGGTTATGTTTGATACTTAATTTTGTGGAATTTTGTATGATCATGTGGTGATGACTTTGATCCTGATTTTTTGTGTGTGATTAGGTTAGACATGTATGCTCCCATAGCATTTTTCTCACATTTTTGTGATGAAAATAGGTGTGCTTTCTAGATTGATATTTAGGTGCTTCCTTTTAGGGTTTAGGTTTAGTACCTTATAATGTAGAATTTATTTCTAGGTCTTATTTGATGATTTGATCTCTGGATTTAATATGGTAGAGTCATGATTGACCTAGGTTCCCATAGTTATTTTTGTAGGATTTTACAATTGGTTTTAGTATTTTAGTTAGGACTAACTTTAGTACTAGGTTTTAGGTGATCCTAACTTACTAATTCAACTAGTTTAACTTCTTTAGCTCCCTTAGATTAGGGTTTTGCTTTGTTTGCCTTTGGTTGAGATTGAAGACAAGTTGAAGACAAGGTGAGGATGCTTGAAGTTGCTTGGAGTTTGGAGTTGCTTGTGCCTGAAGGTGTCTGATGAAGATTTAGGAGATAGGAGACATAGGGAGAGCCTTAGAGTTAGAATGACTTCTTTCACAAATATGGAAAGCATATTGTGCTTCCATTCCTCCCAATGACTAAAAGTCCTTCTAAGATATTCACATCTCTCTTTTGGAGGGATGAGTGGCTTTATCTGGGAAGTAGAACTTTGAGGGAACCAGTCTCTCATAATGATGAACCCTTACAGGCTTCCTTTGGTTGTCAATAAGCTGTTTATCATTTCCACTCATTCTGTTAAATCAATTGTCTTCAGGTTTGAGTATCTTGAAGATGTTGGACTTGAGTTTGAAGGTGAGGACTTCATTGAAGAGTGTGGAAGAGGATGATTCCTTGAGCATTGCCATTTCAGCTGAAGCTTGAAGAGCTTGAAGACTAAGTTGATACTTGAAGATTCAATGAAGATTGAGTGAAGAGCTGAGGCTTGAAGATTGCAGGATGAAGTTGACACTTCCATGTGATTGAAGATTACTCTGAGAAGCTGAAGCTTGTAGAGGAAGAAGACCAAGTTGATACTGGTAAAGCAAGGAGAGCTGAAGCTTGAAGACTAAGTTGATACTTATGAAGAGGATTCAATTGAGATTGAGTGAAGAGCTGAGGCTTGAGGAATAAAGGATAAGTTGACACTTACATTGATGCTTGGGGAGCCTGAGGGAATCAAGTTGATACTTGTAGTTAAGAGTGAAGCCTAAAGGTGGAATTGACTGAAGAGCTGAAGCTTGGAGAAGAGAGAGCAAGTTGATACTTGGGTTTGATGGATTGAAACCTTGGAGAAGCAAGTTGATACTTGTCATGGAGAATGATAGCCTTGAAGGGTGGTTGAAGTCTGAAGACTGGATTGCTGTTAGAACAGCTGAAGCTTGGAATTGAAAGAGGGAGTTGTTGATCTGCTTTCTTGTCTGTTTTCTTTTCTGTGCTGATGTGCCTTGTTTGACTTGCTTGATGCATTAGAATAAGTTCATATCTAGATTGATTTAAAGCTAGGAGCATGATTGCACTAGAGGTTGAGTTTCTCCTTCTGCTTGTATTTTTACTGTATGGCTTTGCTTGCGGGTATTCGGTAGAGCCCAGCTCCCTTGCCCATGTGGTTTGTGTTGCTTGATAGCATGTTATTTTTACTGTATGATTGCAGTTTATTGTATTTTTGCTTGACAGCACTTTATTTTATTCTTTCTGTATGATTACTGTTATTCATATCTGGCTTGAGGTTGAGATGAGCTTGTGGAGGCTGCTGCCCCACACACATTTCCTCCCTCACTTGCATTGCATGCATTTTGCAGTCGTTTACTGTTTACTGTTTAAGCTGATGCTTTATCTGTTTCTATTTATCATTGACATGATCCCCTAGGAATCTCACTTCCTTTGATGAGGTAGTGATGATAGAACTTTAGGTTGAAACCTATGCATGATAACTTCTAGGAGTTCCTTGTTTCAAACCTCAACTATAGGATGAATCCTCGGCATGACAACATTAGGACTTGATAGTCTCCCCGTAGTTGAGCCTGTTCTCTTCTCATCTCAAAACAGCTTAAGATACAGCAATCATGAATGATTTCTTTCGTACGTTACGAGCCTTAAGCTATCTAAGAAAGGATTATTGGAGAGCTTCTTTTCAACAGCCTGGATGTTTAGTATGGCACCCTTTGGGTGACATGCGACGCATTCACTCTTAGGTCATAGTCTTTAGTGCGATTGAAATTGCAAACACAATAAAAAACAGTTCTTGCGTAAAAGACAGAAAACAAACTTCAAACCCTTTTGCCCCGTGGGCCCCTAATTCAAAGGAAAGCTTTTCTGAAGAAAAGAGTGTCGTTAAACTTCAGCGCCACCGCAAGCAGGCTTTGTCCCTAACTGCTGGAATTGTTGTTTAACCCTACTCGATAAAACGGATGAATCTGAATTCCCGTAATCCGTAGTGCCCCGAACTACGTAAGCTCTGATCTCTCATGACTGTTGAGAGTACGTAGGCACAATACTGATGTATTAGCGAGCCACCTTCCCCGTAACCCGTCTTAGGTCGAACTACGTTGACTCTGATTTCTCATTCTCTGATGAGAATACGTAGGCATAAAGTGCGACGCTTTGCCGAGTCATTTTTCTTTTCTGTTTAAGCCAACCTTGATAGGTAGATAGATAAACCAACTCGTCCAGTAAACACAACAAGCGTGGATCCCGTTGAGTACGACGGACTTGAGGGGTGCTAATACCTTCCCCTTGCGTAACCGACTCCCGAACCTAGACAATGGTTGCGATGACCTTGTCTTATACCCTTTTCGTCAGGTTTTTCCGATTGTTTCCTTTCCCGTTCCGAGGGATAAATAACGAAAGGTGGCGACTCTTCTATTTTTCCGGCACCTTATTTTCGCGGAAGCGACAACTGGCGACTCTGCTGGGGACTTGATAGTTTCCTGGGATCCAACGTCCCGTATGCGAGTCAGTTTGGGGATCCGACATCCCCTGCGAGAGTCAATCCTAGCGCTTGTATGATTACTTGTTGGGTTGTGTTTATTTATCGCATTTTATTTCCCGCACTTTATTTTTTCAGTATGATATGATTATCTGTGCTGTTGTGGGAGGGGCATTCTGATGAGTGAGAAGCCAGACCCAGGCTTGAGTGAACATAGCATTAGTTGCGGAAATTAGTGGGCGCGTGCTTGCTTGGCAGGCACTAGTGTCTCATGAAATACACGCTCAGACGAGGTTCTCCCGGTTGACTTCTTTTTCAACCCTTTGGGTTGAGGGGGTTGTTGGTTTGGAGGATTGTCGACTCTGGGGACCGATCATTTGGGATTCAGCCGAGTGAGGCCGCTTCATGAGCTGGTGATGCCACACCTTCTGGGTATCGTATCACCCCTCTTGAATGTCTGTGACGCTGATGACCACATAGGATGCCGAACTTGAGTCAGTTTAGGTCCATACCTGTGAGCAGGGTTGGGTTTGTTGCAGGAAACTTTGACCTTCAGACTACCTGGTTTTCTTGATAGTGGATCAGTTTCGTTGGTACCAGAGGTTCTCATCATCAGATATATGATTGTTCTTGACAGAACAGATTTATGGTCCTGTATCAAAGGACCTTATATTCAGAGATGTGTATTTGTTCTTGATAGAGCAGGTTTATGATTGGGATCTGAGGATCTCATCTGCAGACGTATGTTTGTTCTTGACAGAGCAGAGTTTTGGGTCCTGTATCAGAGGTCCTTTATCAGATATTTGTTCTTGACATAGCAGAGTTTTGGTCCTGCATCAGAGGTCCCTATTATCAAATGTGTGTTCTTGACAGAGCAGATTGGTGGTCCGATACCGGGGTTTTCTTATTATCAGATATATTGGTTGTTCTTGACAGAGCAGCATCATGGTTTTGTTGATACAGAATCTCCACAGCACAGCTGCCTTGATCTCCTGCTGCATGATTGCATTTTACATTGCTTGCATACTCATTTGCATTTCATTAACGTGTGTCTGTGTTGCAGGTACCGTTTTCCCCGATCCAGGATTTCTTGCCTCCTATTGTATTGTTATGGGTTCTCTGAGGAAGACCGTGGCTTACAAGCTCCCTGCCCCTGATGTGGTTCAGCTGACTGGTTTGATTGCTTTAGCAAATGATTCTGTGAGAGATGAGTTCAGAAAATCTTATGGCAAATTGCTCAGTTTGGTTCGTAAACCTTCTGCGTTCGAGTTGAAGGGGTTGCACGCTCTGCTGCAGTTCTACGATCCTCCGTTGAGATGCTTTACTTTCCAGGATTTTGTTCTCGCGCCCACACTAGAGGAATATGCTGATTTGTTAGGTGTGCCTATCAAGAGGCAGATGCCCTTTGTTCATATGGATGCTAAGCCTGACCTGGCTAGTCTAGCTCCTTCACTTCATCTGGATGCCTCCGAGTTGGTGTTGTCTAGTTGGAACAAGGTTCCCGGTTTCTCCTTGCAGTTCTTAGTGGGAAAGGCTCAGCAGTGCGCCAAAGACAGATGTTGGTTCGTATTCAACGCCATTCTCGCTCTGCGCATATATGGCATCATTCTGTTCCCCAATATGCCCGACTTTGTGGACTTCGACGCCTTCCGCATCTTTGCATCAGGGAATCCAGTCCCTACCTTGATAGGAGATGTCTACCATTCCATCCACTACAAAAACGAGAACAGGAGGGGTAAGAATGTCTCGTGTTGTGTGCCCCTGCTTTATAAATGGCTTGATAGTCATCTGCCCAAAAGGGGTCCCTTTGCTTCGTTTGCAGCCACAGTTGAGTGGTCCGAACGTTTGATGAGTCTATCTGCAGAGGATATTGACTGGTTTGACAGAGATAGGTTGGGTACCGAGATTATCTTCAGCTGCAGCGGGTTTCCGAACGTGCCTTTGATAGGCAGGAGGGGCTGCATAAACTATAATCCGTCTTTGCTGGTCCGACAGTTTGCTTATGCTCTGAGAGCTCCGCCGAAGGATGAAGAGGTGCAGGAATCTCTGTACCTCACTGGTCTTCTAGAGGGGGATCTGCTATCTAAGCTTCAGCGCGCATGGAATGGTATCAGTAAGAAGGGAAAACCATTGCTGGGGAAAAACAACAGTCAAGCCTACGCTCCATATGTGACTTGGATCAAAGCCAGAGCAGATGCTATAGGGATGTCGTTCCTTCCTGCCAAGCCAGAAAGCCCTCCAGTGATTGAAGAGCCTACTACCGTGCCCATTTAGCAACATAATCAGGTGTTAGCTGAGAGAGATGCATTGAAGAGGGCAAATGAAGAACTGGAGAAAGAATTGGCGCAGCTCAGAAGCGAGAGAAACGAAGCCGTTCATTCCTTCAAGAGACAGACAGAGCTGGTGAACCAGCTAGGTACAGATTTGACTAAGCAGATAGCCGAGCGTGAGCGTTTGGGTCGAGACTTCAAAGCTGTCAATGATGTGCTGGCTTCAAAGAAGCAGCACTTGGACGAAGCGTATCGGAGGATATCCAAGTTTAACTAGCACTGGAAGGCCTCCCTAGCCCATAGGAAAGAGCGGGAGGATAAGATGATACAACAGATCTCTAAGCTGAAAGCCCAGGTGAAGGCTAATGAGAAGAGGTTTGATGAAGAAACCGCTCGTAGATACGCCGCTGAAGGCCAGCTCAACAGGGCCCTTGCTAACCTGAAGGAGCGTAAACTGACGTTTGAATCCAAAAAGCGGAAGTTAGAAGATTGTTTCGGCGAAGGAGCATGGGAAGATTCGGTCGAAGGTCTTCAGTACACTATTATGCAGAGAGAGTTACTCATCAAATGGTTGCTCACTCGGCCTGATCATCCGGAAACAAAGGGGTTGTTAGAAGAGTTTCGCGCCTGTGGCTGTGCTTGACTATTTGTATTCCTTTTGTTTGATCATTATTGTATGCTGACCATCGCCAGGCTTGTTGGCTGAGGTCACGCTATTGATTCATCTTGTACTCATTGATGTTGTGTACTGCCTTGATGGGCTTTCTTTATATATGAGATGTTATTTCCATGACTGGACTCGGACTTCTTATTATCAGCACTGGCACTCAGGCACTAGGATCGGGGGATACCTCCCTAACGCACAGACACACGTTTGCATATTGCATGAAGCATTTGCATAACAAGCACTTTGTCGTTTTTTCCTAACCCTTTTGTGTTTTCAGGTTGTTCCAGGATTGATCAGAGACCCATCCACCGCTATCCGACCAGAGCAAATCAAACCAGAATCATGGAGCAAGTGCAAACTGATGTTTAAGAACTCCGCGAAAGAATGGATTGCTTCATGGAGCTCATGCAAGCGGTCGCCAATGGCCAGGATCAGCTCAGAACCTTGGTTCAACCTCTGATTTCAAGGGTTGATAGCAATGGCGTACTCCATGGTGGGACCGTGCCTACCCCTCTACCAGTTGAAACTCCTCAGAATGGCGTCCCCGTGACCGGGGGGAACGGCAGTGCCAACGGCAATGTGATAGCTAACATGGGACTCAACGGCAATAAGACGGGCGTCGGTAACGGGAATTTCGAAGCTAATGTCAATGTTGGGCTGGGCAACGACAATGCAGGTGTTGGGAATCTGTTCGGGCCTCAGCCATGGTTAGAAGACTGCCAAGACGATGTGTTCTCTCAGAGAGGTGCTGAAGGTGAGCTGACTGCTGAAGCACGTCTAAGGTTCAAGGCACTCGAGGATAAGATGAGGAGTATCGAGAACCAGAACACCCTGGGCGTTGATATGTCCAAGTTGGGACTGATTGCTGATTTCAAGGTGCCTCCCAAGTTCAAGGTACCTGACTTTGAAAAGTACAAGGGCACCACTTGCCCTCGCGTCCACCTGAGATCATACTACAGAAAAATGTCCGCTCATTCTGAGGACGAGAAGTTGCTGATGCACTTCTTTCAAGACAGTCTGTCCGGGCCCTCCCTCGAATGGTACATGAGTCTGGAACCTACCAGTGTGCGCACGTGGAAGGACCTTGCTGAAGCATTTATGCACCACTAGCAATACAACAGTGACTTGGCTCCGAACCGGGTCCAGCTGCAGAATCTGTCGCAAAGGAACAACGAAGGGTTCAAGGAATACGCCCAGCGATGGCGTGAATTGGCAGCCAGGGTTCAGCCGCCGATGGTTGAACGTGAGCTTGTGCAGATGTTCGTAGCCACCCTCCCAGGGGTTTATTATGAGAAATTGGTCAGCGGTATGTCCGGAACCTTCTCATATCTCATTATCACGGGTGAGCACATTGAAAATGGGATCAAACTGGGAAAAATTCAAGGTGATGCATCCTCAGCTGGAGGAGGCAGAAAGAAACCTTATGGTGGCAAAAGACGGGAAGGAGAAACGAGCGTCGTGACCAACGCTCGAAGGAAAGGAAAAGGCCCTCACCAACAGGTGGCCAGCATAACTATCCCGGCAGTCCAACAGCCACAGTAGCAGCAGCAGCAGCAACCGAATCAACAAGGGTACAAAAAGTACCAGAATCGGGCACCTCTATCGAGCCGTCACCTCGAGACTCCGTCCATGTCGTACGCGCAGCTGTTACAGACTTTGCTTCAACTACAGTTGATCTAGAAGAGAACCTTGGCTCCCTTGACAGGGGCACCTCCGCCAGGTTATGACGCGAATGCAACTTGTGAGTTTCACTCAGGAGCACCAGGCCACACAATAGAGAATTGCAAAGCCTTCAAGCACAAGGTGCAGGACATGGTGGATGCTAAGATCATCAACTTCTCCGATAATGTGCCAAATGTCACGAAGAACCCTATGCCGAACCATAGGGGAGGTGGAGTAAACGCCATTATTGAAGACGAGAACTTGGATGTGTTGACTGACGTCAGAGATCTGAAGACGCCGCTTAGCTTCGTTAAAGCTAAGTTGATGAAAAGAGGTTTCTTTCCAGGTTGTGGAGAGCTGTGTATGGGCTGTGCGACTAGTCCTGATGGATATGAACAGCTGATAGAGGGGATTCAAAGTCTGATGACTGAAGGAATCCTGCAGTTTAGCCGGAGGGCCGAAAGTGGATCGGGAGAGGTAATGTTGAAGCAAGATGATGAGGTTGCCACCATCACCATCCCTCGCCAGACGATAACTATTTCTGCACCCAGACCGCCCACAATTACCATCACCAAAGCTGGGCCGATACCGTTCGAAAGCACTAATGCCGTCCTATGGCATTACGGGGCTGAAGTCTACTGCAACGGACAGAAGTTGGAGCTAGAACCTTTTGGGTCGTCTGTAGATAACCTTGCGGGAATCAGCGGAATCACTCGCAGCGGGAGAGTGTTTGCACCACCTGAGGTCGTGGCGGACAAAACGGACAGAGTCGATGCAACTGATAAAGGGAAGAGTAAAGTCATTGAAGAGATCCCTTGCGGGGTAGAAAAAGACTTACTTGTTAAAGACGCCGAGGAATTTATGAGGTTGATTAAAAAGAGTGACTACAAGATCGTGGATCATCTCCATCAAACACCCTCGAAGATTTCCATCCTGAATCTGTTGCTGTGTTCTGAGGCACACCGCAACGCGCTACTGAAGGTGTTGAACGCCGCATATGTACCGCAGGAAATATCGGTAAACCAGTTGGAAGGGGTCGTAGCCCACGTGAATGCTGGAAATGGGTTAGGGTTCACTGACCTAGAGCTGACGCCGAAGGGGAGGAACCACAATAGCGCCATGCACATCTCGATAGAGTGTAGGGGAACAATTATGTCGCACGTGTTGGTGGACACAGGGTCATCACTCAACGTTCTTCCGAAGAAAGCGTTGATGAAGTTAGATACTCGAGGATTGATCTGCACACCCAGTGATCTGGTGGTGAAGGCGTTCGATGGAAACACACGGCATGTTTTCGGGGAGGTGACGTTGCCAATCCAAGTTGGGCTGGAAACATTCGACGCGATCTTTTACATTATAGACATCATGCCTGCCTACAACTGTCTCTTGGGCCGGCCATGGATCCATGATGTGGGTGTCGTGACCTCCACGTTGCACCAGAAACTCAAGTATGCTGTCGGAGGTAGCATCGTGACCGTTTGCGGCGAGGAAGATATAATGGTGAGCCATTTGTCGTCCTTCAAGTATGTTGAGATGGATGGGGAAATCCATGAAACCCTATGCCAAGCGTTCGAAGCTGTTAAAGTCAAGGACGTAGCTCCTGTAGTCACTGAAAAGCCAGAGATGACTCTCTCCTCCTTCAAGGAAGCCCGGGCCGTTGTCCAGGCCGGATCTACCCCAGGCTGGGGACGAATTTTGGAGATACCTAACAAGCAAGACAAGTTTGGGTTGGGATACTCTCCTGGAGCTGAAGCCTCCTCTTCTAGCAGTGCGTCGCGAGGTAAAGGGCCGATCCAGTTTACCAACGGAGGGGTGATATTTAAAAGCATCAACGCGGTGTCTGAAGACAGCGGAGATAGCGACTGTGACCTAGACTCTTGGATCCAGCCAAGCAAGCCAGGCGAGAGCCTCAACAACTGGTCCGTCAAGGATATCATCCAGATGACAAGCGAAGAGTAATGATTTACTTTTTCCAATCGTTGTACAACCCTATGTCCTACCCGGGGCATAGTGGTTTTATTGTCAGGGCCTTGTTTGATTATGTACATGCATTTTATCAATAAATCAAAAGGCGTTTTTTTTCGTATTCAAATATTGTGATCTCTGTTATTCCTGTTTTACATTTGTTTTGAAAAACAATAAAATGGCAATGAGGTTTGTGCTAACCTGCATATCCCCGTTTTAAGCTTAACCCTTGTTATTGCAGGATCCACATAGCAGATGACATCGACTCTGGACCTTCTACGACTCACTTCGACTTCGATTGCCCGATCTATCAAGCCGAAGAAGAGATTGATGAAGACGAAGACCTTCCTGAAGAGTTGGCCCGCTTGTTGAAACAAGAAGAGAAAGTTATTCTGCCTCATGAAGAGGAGATCGAGATCATGAATTTGGGTTCTGAAGAACTTGTCAGGAACGTCAGGATAGGGGCTGCATTGCAGAGTGATGTCAAGCGAAGATTGGTCGAGATGCTAAGAGAGTATAGTGACGTCTTTGCTTGGTCATACGAAGATATGCCCGGACTTGATACCGACATCGTGGTCCACCACTTGCCGTTGCGAGAAGATTGTCCTCCCGTTAAGCAGAAGCTTAGGAGGACGCGACCAGATATGGCCGTTAAGATCAAAGAAGAAGTACAGAAACAGCTTGATGCTGGCTTCTTAGCGGTCACTACTTACCCTCCGTGGGTCGCCAACATAGTGCCTGTACCGAAGAAGGACGGTAAGGTACGAATGTGCGTCGATTATCGGGATTTGAATAGGGCGAACCCTAAAGATGATTTCCCCCTCCCTCATATTGATGTGTTGGTCGACAATACAGCCCAGTTCTCCGTGTTTTCGTTCATGGATGGCTTCTTCGGCTACAATCAAATCAAGATGGCGCCGGAG
The DNA here is from genome assembly GCA_963859935.3 of Lathyrus sativus. Lineage (NCBI taxonomy): Eukaryota > Viridiplantae > Streptophyta > Magnoliopsida > Fabales > Fabaceae > Lathyrus > Lathyrus sativus. The sequence goes on along the minus strand of OZ012740.1, from coordinate 318,634,386 downwards.
GACATGGAGAAAACTATGTTTATTACACCGTGGGGAACATTTTGCTATAAGGTAATGCCTTTCGGTCTGAAGAACGCAGGGGCCACTTGCCAACGAGCAATGGTTACTTTGTTTCATGACATGATTCATCATGAGATTGAAGTCTATGTTGATGACATGATTGCGAAGTCCCAAACGGAGGAGAGACATCTGGTCAATTTGCTGAAGCTTCTTGAGAGGCTTAGGAAGTTCAGGTTGAGGCTGAATCCTAACAAGTGTACTTTCGGAGTACGGTCCGAAAAGTTACTGGGGTTTATCGTGAGTGAAAGAGGCATCGAGGTTGATCCTGCGAAGATTAAAGCGATACAAGAAATGTCAGTGCCAAAAACAGAAAAAGAAGTTCGTGGTTTCCTGGGCAGAATAAACTACATTGCAAGGTTTATTTCTCAGCTCACGGCCACGTGTGAACCGATGTTCAAACTGTTAAAGAAAGATCAGGAGATTATCTGGAACGAGGATTGCCAGAAGGCATTCGATAAGATAAAACAGTAGCTGCAGGAACCTCCGATCTTGATACCCCCAGTGGCCGGACGACCATTAATCATGTACTTGACAGTTCTTGAGAATAGTATGGGGTGTGTTCTCGGTCAGCACGACGAGACGGGCAGAAAGGAGCATGTCATTTACTACTTGAGTAAAAAGTTCACAGACTGTGAATCTCGTTACTCGATGCTGGAGAAAACGTGTTGTGCACTAGCCTGGGCTGCCAAACGTTTACGACAGTACATGCTCAATCACACCACCATGCTAATTTCGAAGATGGATCCGATCAAGTACGTCTTCGAGAAGCAAGCGCTTTCGGGAAGGATTGCCAGATGCCAAATGGTGTTGACGGAATATGACATTCAGTATGTTTCCTAGAAGGCCATTAAGGGAAGCGTATTATCTGATTACCTGGCCAAACAGCCGATCGAAGATTACCAGCCGATGAAATTTGAATTCCCTGATGAGGATATCATGTTTCTCAAAGCGAAGGATTGCGATGAACCGTTGCCCGACGAGGGTCCAGATAGGAAATCCCAGTGGAAATTGATATTTGACGGGGCGGTTAATTCCTACGGAAGTGGCATTGGGAGATCATCACGACTCCCCACGGATCCCACATCCCGTTTACTGCGAGACTGACGTTTCCAGTCACCAATAATGAAGCGGAGTACGAAGCATGCATCATGGGTCTGGAAGAAGCAATTGATTTGAGAATCAAGAACCTAGATGTATATGGTGACTCGGCACTTGTGATTAACCAGATTAAAAGGGAGTGGGAGACTCGTCAATTAAATTTGGTGTCGTACATGAACTATGCCAGAAGGCTGCTTCCGTTCTTTGATCGAGTGGAACTCCATCATGTGCCCAGAGCTGAAAATCAGATGGTTGATGCCTTAGCCACGTTGGCTTCGATGTATAAAGTCAATTTTTGGAATGAAGCTCCAAGAATTGTCCTTTATCGTCTTGATAGACCTGCATTCGTCTTTGCGATCGAGGAAGCCTCCGACGGCAAGCCATGGTTCCATGATATCCAGACTTTCCTTATGACTAAGGAGTATCCTACGGGAGCGTCAACCTAGGATAAGAAGACTCTGAGGAGGCTGTTTGGAAACTTTTATCTCAATCCTGATGGAGTTTTGTATAAAAGAAACCATGATCTCGTGCTACTCAGATGTGTAGATGAGAAAGAGGCGAGTATACTCATGGAAGAAGTCCATGAAGGCACATTTGGTACGCACGCCGGCGGGCATGCTATGACGAGAAAGATCCTGAGAGCAGGATATTACTGGCTGACGATGGAATCGGATTGCTTTAAATTCGCGAAGAGGTGTCATAAATGCCAGATCTATGCTGATAAAGTTCATGTGTCGCCGTGCCCGTTAAATGTCATGTCCTCCCCGTGGCCGTTCTCCATGTGGGGCATCGACATGATAGGCAAGATCGATCCCACTGCATCTAACGGTCATCGCTTCATTCTAGTAGCTATCGACTACTTCACCAAGTGGGTGGAGGCAGCCTCATATGCTAATGTGACCAAGCAGGTGGTGGCTAAATTCATAAAGAGGGACATCATCTGTCGTTACGGAATTCCCGAGCGGATCATTACTGATAATGGTTCGAATCTGAATAACAAGATGATGAAGGTGTTGTGCCAGAGTTTCAAGATTAAACACCACAACTCATCTCCTTACCGGCCGAAAATGAATGGCGCCGTTGAAGCGGCCAATAAGAACATCAAGAACATTGTTCAGAAGATGGTTGTGACCTATAAAGATTGGCACGAGATGCTACCATTTGCACTGCACGGTTATCGTACGACGGTACGTACATCAACCGGGGCAACTGCTTTCTCCTTAGTGTACGGTATGGAAGTTGTCCTACCGTTAGAAGTGGAGATCCCTTCTTTGCGAGTTTTGGTTGACGTGAAACTCGACGAGGCAGAATGGATTAAGAATTGACTAAACCAGCTCAGCTTGATGGACGAGAAGAGGTTAGCATCGATTGCACATGGTCGTCTGTACCAAAGCCGAATGAAGAAAGCTTACGATAAGAAGGTGCGTCCTAAAAACTTTTAGACGGGTGATCTCGTCCTGAAGAAGATTCTTCCTCCACACTCTGATCACCGGGGCAAGTGGACTCCCAATTACGAAGGTCTGTACATCGTCAACAAGGTATTCTCGGGAGGAGCTTTGTTGTTATCCACAATGGATGGTGAAGATTTTGCATCCCCGGTGAACGCGGACGCAGTTAAAAAATACTTTGCTTAAAGAACGTCCCGCTGGAAAGAAAAAGAATATCCAGGCAAAAATAGGGCATCCCGGCGAACCATAAAAAAGGAAAAAGGTTCGGGCAAAAATTAGGGATATAAATTGAAAAGAATGTACACCCGCAAAGTCGAAAACCCGGATGGGCGACTTTGGCAAAAAAGGGTATCCCGGTGAATCAAAAACCCGGAAGGGCGATTCAGGCAAAAGTTAGGGATTTGAAAAAGCAAATGATTGCGTTCCGCGTGTGGACTTTCATCGTCTAGTGGTTTGGAAGACCTGAGGGCCGTTTATCTGAATCAATCTCTTCTGAAGCTGAAGCGTCGGAGATGTATGGAAGTCGAGTGGGTCATAGAGGGATCAACTCATGGTGTTCGTCTATGCCTCGTTGTCGACATGTGTATATACTGATGTATATTTATGTTTTATATTTGCGCAGCTTCCTCATTCCAGGAGCTTGCATCTGTTGTAAAACAATTTTACCCATTCAGGGGTTCGTTATCAATAAAATGTATACTATTCAGCAATTCTGTTTGTCTGTTTAGCATTTACCTGTTTTGTTTGCGAAAAAGAACGCCGATGTTTTTGATAAAATGTGCATACATAAACTTACTGGCCTAGGCCACTGATTGTTGAAACAATGAATTACTTGAACATTGTCACAAGATGATAACCTCGATAGGTCCCTTTGAGAAGGGCATCTTGTCTGTTTGTTTGTGTTGTTGCAGGTGTAGCATATACCAGACAGTGCGCCGTGCGCATCCCCAAGCAGGATGATTCCTCCTTCTCCAGCAAAGTTCAGCAGCCTCTCCCTGTAGAGTCCGAACATGAGATTGTCAAGCATTGATATGTCTCCTCAGGCAGAGAGCATTCTCTCCCCAATCAGATGCATCTTGAAGGAACGTCATCTCCCCAGCTGAGTCAGGCGCCGAAGCGTGTGTTCATCCCCCGGCCCTGGGTCCCAAGTGCAAGTCTCGTAGGAGACTATTCACTGAAGTGTGCAGCAATTGATAGTTCCAGACTGAAGTCTTCAGCAGAATTGGGATTCCCCACAGAGTCGTACTCTCCCCGGTAAGCAGGATGATTCCTTCTTCCCCAGCCGAGTTTACAGTTCCCCAAGAGAGCCGAGTCTTTGGAAAGCAGTTCGGGCCATGATTGGTTTTCCCCAGTAGAGAGTTGAATAGTTGATGATGTATTTCCCCACCGGAGTCATTACCTCCAGGAAGGTTTGGCTGCAAACGCCGTGCAGTTTATTTCTGCGATTGACATCGCTTTCCTTAGCAGGTCCAGGTTCTCGTAGAGCTTCGTTCCCCTGCAGCAGTCAACTGAAGTTTGCTTCCCCATGCAGAGTCCGATTGAGATTGGTGTGACTTCTTCTCCTCGGCAGGATGATTCCTTCCCCCACCAGAGTGGTTCTTTCTCCTTGACAGAAGGATTCTCCCTTCAACATTTATTTTGCTGACGGGATTGCAGCATTTTGCATGATTGCATAGCATTTATCATAAACGCGTAGCATTTCCACTGTGTGGAGCATTGCGTCATTGTCAAAGCATATGCATACTAGACATGAGCTAGGTCGTTACCATTCTTGTTTTGCAGGTGTTCCTCCGCAGAGTCGCTTGCTCAAGATGATTCTTGAACCCCCCAGCAAAGTCGTTTGCTTAAGATGATTCTTAAAATCCCCAGTGAAGTCGAAAGAGTTGGTTGATCAAGTTGCCGCTTAGAGTCCCCGGCAGAGTGTTTGCTCAGGATGATTCCTGAAATCTCCAGCGGAGTCAGGGGTTCAGGATGATTCTTGAAGTCCCCACGAAGTTATTTGTCCAAGATGATTCTTGATGTCCTCAACAGAGATGATTCGCCCAGAAGGATTTCTGGATCCCCGAAGCAGAGTTACTTGATAGTTCTCCAGAATCCCCAGCGGAGATGCGTAATCCCATGCAGGTTTCTGAACAGCGAAGTTGAAACTTCCCTCGAAGACTTGATGATTGAAGTCCAACCGTACTGACGAAGCAGTTCTCTCAGCTGAAGCAGAGTGCCTGATGGCAGAAGTTTGGATATCCCCAATTGGTTCATGATTGACTGAGAATTACATTCTCGACTTAGCGATGAAGCCCGGCTGACGCCCGAAAGTTCTTTGAATGCCCGATGGCATGATTAACTTGATCCTTGACCTGATGAGTCCCGAGGAATCTTGATTCTTGACGGCATTATCGACCATGTATCACCGGTTACCGTGTGACCGATTCCCCAGCTAGTTGTCGTGCAGCTAGTATTGCAGTGTTTGAAGATTTGTTCCCATCAGAGCACCGTGTACTTGTGCAGTTGGCAAATTTCTGGGTTTGTCGGTATTCAACCGTCTCGCACCTTGATTGGTTGAGAGTCGTTCGCTTCTCACCCAGTCAGGTTCAAGCCGTTTGAATAGGGGCAGCTGTTGCACCCCAAAATTTGACCAACATTTCTTTACCTAGCTTGTGTTTCATTTCATTCACATTAGCATTATCATTTGCATCTCATTGACATGTATGCAGGAGATCAAGAGGTATGATTACCAATCAAGGATTATGCAATACTATGAAGCTAGCTAAGAAGGTTATTCAAGTGCTCAAGGGTAGATATCTTTGTCAGAGAAGTTAGAAGATCCTCAGAGAGAGTGGTTGAAACCAAGAAGGGGTGCCTCCTAACTTAAGAGTTGTGGGAAGACCTCAGATGATTCTGAAGCCATGAAGAAGGACTTGAGCCCTTGAGAGAGCTTGTGAGATGTCTTGAAAGACATCATGAGGCCTAGGCAGGTCATTGTGCAAGATTAAGAAGACTCAGCCATGATTGGTGTAATTAGGGTTTGACTGGGTCAACCCTAGGTCAACTGATGATTTGGGCAAGGGTGAGACCTAATTCAAGAGCTAGGTGACCATGGATTGATGCATTGAGATGTTATAAGGATGATTCCAAGGACAACTCATCATGATTGAAGAGTTTGAGAAGTTTCAAGCTAGGGTTTCTAAGGCTTGACAGTGTAAAATCCCCTAGTTTGATCCCTATCTTCAAGGCAGTTTAGCTCAAGATGTGATTGTCATCTCATCTTTCCCCCAACATGAATGTTGTATAGCTTGTTCTTAGATTTAATTTGAGTACTAGAAGTCCTTGATAGGATTTGTAGAACTCAAGTTATGACTTTGACAAGTTACAGGTCATCTGAGGTATGTGAATCTGGGGGCTTGAAAGTTACCCAACTTGCATGAAGCTTTTTCCCTAGAAGGATGATTCCTATGGGCTTTTGGTCAACATTAATGTTGTTCCTTATCCTCTTAGCTTTCTAGAGAGTACTAGAAGTCCTTGATAGGATTTGTATAACTCAAGTTATGGCTTTGACAAGTCAAGGGCATTTTGGTCATTTGGAGATTACAGGTCATTTCAATCATAAGGCCATAACTCCTATTTCCAAGCTTCAAATGGAAAAATGTTCAACATCAAACTTGTTCAAAATGATGTTTTAAGGCTAGTAAGGAGGTCATGAGATGTTGAAAATGCTTGTAGCTCAAAGTTGCAAAAATGACCTAAAATAAGGGTATAAGTTAAATGAATCAAAGTTGGAAATTGATATTTTCAACCTACACATCCAAACCATGGCATGTAATATATCATTTTGACTCTAGAAAACATTTTAAGAACATTGGTTTAGTCACAGTTTTGAGTTGAGGTCTAATTTGTGGACTTGCTTTGAAAAGTGATTACTTACATCATAAGTAACATGTGCAAAACATAGAATCAAGGCATGAGCAAGGCCCTTTGCAAGCTAAACACTTTCAAAATGTCACTAGGGGAGAAATTGAAAGAGAATGAGATTGGTTTCAAGCTGCAAAATAGGATTATGCATGTCATGGCATATGGTTGAAAGTCTCATGACATGAGAGATTGAAACTCTCATTAGAAGGGTCTAGAGGGTTCTAGATCACTCATACATCATCTATATATTGAGTAGAGGTGACCCAATGCAGAGGTTGGTGATGGTTGAAGAAGAGAGCATAGATTGAGATTGAGATTTCTTGGCTTGCAATTGAATTCGGTTTCACCAAATTCTTCACTTTCCATCCATTTTCTTGATTGAAACTTCTTCCATAGATGCAAGGGATTAATTCCAGATCATAATCCAAGGGAATCCGTGGCTGAATCGTGTATGAGCAATTGAATTTGTCCACCTGCAACTCACCATCGGATTTCAAGATTCAGGAGCTTTCAACCGGTTCTTTTGCATACAGAAGCAAGGAAAGGATCCATTGATCGTGTCTGGAAGGTTGGAGAGCTTGATTTGAAGGTTTAGTGCATCTGTTCATCCAAGATTTTCAGGTTAGTAACTTTCTTCCTCTAGCATGAATTAGGTAGAATCAAGATGAATTAAGGTGTTAGATGCATTGTAGAACGGTGTAGGATTGATTTCAGACCATTAATTTGAGAATTAGTGACCAATTTAGGGTATTACCATTTTCGGTTGAGAATTGGATATGGTGAATCTTGAGGTTTCAGAGAGAATTAAAGGCATGAATGAATTCGTGAGGGAATTTGGGACATGTTTCATTAAGGGATCGTGGCCTATGGTGGACTCTATGTTGAACTAGGGTTGTGGAATGGTGATCGGAGCACCACCGGTGGTGGCCAGAGCTGCGCGCGAGTTTCAGAGGTTTGAATTGGGGAAGATGATCCCAGGACCATTGGATCATGGTTTGACTTGGACTAGGACCCTCATCCAACGGCCACGTTTTAATTTCAATTTGTGAAGGATCTGAATTAATGAAACGCATCGTTTCATTTGAGTGCTGATGCTGGGATTAGTGAATTGGTTAATATTCACACCCCCCTGAAGGCCCAATCCATTATTTGAACTGAGCGTGTTTACTATCTGCACCATGGTTTTATCATTTTATTTTGATTTTCATTATTTTTTTCATTTTATTCATGGTTCTTGAAAAAATCATATAAAATTGAAAAATAATCCAATTAACCCCATTCTTTTTGCATTATACTCATGATTGAGTCTAGTATTTTTTAGAGAAAAAATATTTCCATTTCATGCATTTTCTGATTTTATGGGAATTTTACATTTTAATTGATATTAAAATGGTTATGTTTGATACTTAATTTTGTGGAATTTTGTATGATCATGTGGTGATGACTTTGATCCTGATTTTTTGTGTGTGATTAGGCTAGACATGTATGCTCCCATAGCATTTTCCTCACATTTTTGTGATGAAAATAGGTGTGCTTTCTAGATTGATATTTAGGTGCTTCCTTTTAGGGTTTAGGTTTAGTACCTTATAATGTAGAATTTATTTCTAGGTCTTATTTGATGATTTGATCTCTGGATTTAATATGGTAGAGTCATGATTGACATAGGTTCCCATAGTTATTTTTGTAGGATTTTACAATTGGTTTTATTATTTTAGTTAGGACTAACTTTAGTACTAGGTTTTAGGTGATCCTAACTTACTAATTCAACTAGTTTAACTTCTTTAGCTCCCTTAGATTAGGGTTTTGCTTTGTTTGCCTTTGGTTGAGATTGAAGACAAGTTGAAGACAAGGTGAGGATGCTTGAAGTTGCTTGGAGTTTGGAGTTGCTTGTGCCTGAAGGTGTCTGATGAAGATTTAGGAGATAGGAGACATAGGGAGAGCCTTAGAGTTAGAATGACTTCTTTCACAAATATGGAAAGCATCTTGTGCTTCCATTCCTCCCAATGACTAAACGTCCTTCTAAGATATTCACATCTCTCCTTTGGAGGGATGAGTGGCTTTATCTGGGAAGTAGAACATTGAGGGAACCAGTCTCTCATAATGATGAACCCTTACAGGCTTCCTTTGGTTGTCAATAAGCTGTTTATCATTTCCACTCATTCTGTTAAATCAATTGTCTTCAGGTTTGAGTATCTTGAAGATGTTGGACTTGAGTTTGAAGGTGAGGACTTCATTGAAGAGTGTGGAAGAGGATGATTCCTTGAGCATTGCCATTTCAGCTGAAGCTTGAAGAGCTTGAAGACCAAGTTGATACTTGAATATTCAATGAAGATTGAGTGAAGAGCTGAGGCATGAAGATTGCAGGATGAAGTTGACACTTCCATGTGATTGAAGATTACTCTGAGAAGCTGAAGCTTGTAGAGGAAGAAGACCAAGTTGATACTGGTAAAGCAAGGAGAGCTGAAGCTTGAAGACTAAGTTGATACTTATGAAGAGGATTCAATTGAGATTGAGTGAATAGCTGAGGCTTGAGGAATAAAGGATAAGTTGACACTTACATTGATGCTTGGGGAGCCTGAGGGAATCAAGTTGATACTTGTAGTTAAGAGTGAAGCCTGAAGGTGGAATTGACTGAAGAGCTGAAGCTTGGAGAAGAGAGAGCAAGTTGATACTTGGGTTTGATGGATTGAAACCTTGGAGAAGCAAGTTGATACTTGTCATGGAGGATGATAGCCTTGAAGGGTGGTTGAAGTCTGAAGACTGGATTGCTGTTAGAAGAGCTGAAGCTTGGAATTGAAAGAGGGAGTTGTTGATCTGCTTTCTTGTATGTTTTCTTTTCTGTGCTGATGTGCCTTGTTTGACTTGCTTGATACATTAGAATAAGTTCATATCTAGATTGATTTAAAGCTAGGAGCATGATTGCACTAGAGGTTGAGTTGCTCCCTCTGCTTGTATTTTTACTGTATGGCTTTGCTTGCGGTTATTCGGTAGAGCCCAGCTCCCTTGCCCATGTGGTTTGTGTTGCTTGATAGCATGTTATTTTTACTGTATGATTGCAGTTTATTGTATTTTTGCTTGACAGCACTTTATTTTATTCTTTCTGTATGATTACTGTTATTCATATCTGGCTTGAGGTTGAGATGAGCTCGTGGAGGCTGCTGCCCCACACACATTTCCTCCCTCACTTGCATTGCATGCATTTTGCAGTCGTTTACTGTTTACTGTTTAAGCTGATGCTTTATCTGTTTCTGTTTATCATTGACATGATCCCCTAGGAATCTCACTTTCTTTGATGAGGTAGTGATGATAGAACTTTAGGTTGAAACCTATGCATGATAACTTCTAGGAGTTCCTTGTTTCAAACCTCAACTATAGGATGAATCCTCGGCATGACAACATTATGACTTGATAGTCTCCCCGTAGTTGAGCCTGTTCTCTTCTCATCTCAAAACAGCTTAAGATACAGCAATCATGAATGATTTCTTTCGTACGTTACGAGCCTTAAGCTATCTGAGAAAGGATTGTTGGAGAGCTTCTTTTCAACAGTTTGGATGTTTAGTATGGCACCCTTTCGGTGACATGCGACGCATTCACTCTCAGGTCATAGTCTTTAGTGCGATTGAAATTGCAAACACAATAAAAAACAGTTCTTGCGTAAAAGACAGAAAACAAACTTCAAACCCTTTTGCCCCGTGGGCCCCTAATTCAAAGGAAAGCTTTTCTGAAGAAAAGAGTGTCGTTAAACTTCAGCGCCACCGCAAGCAGGCTTTGTCCCTAACTGCTGGAATTGTTGTTTAACCCTACTCGATAAAACAGATGAATCTGAATTCCCGTAATCCGTAGTGCCCCGAACTACGTAAGCTCTGATCTCTCATGACTGTTGAGAGTACGTAGGCACAATACTGATGTATTGGCAAGCCACCTTCCCCGTAACCCGTCGTAGGTCGAACTACGTTGACTCTGATTTCTCATTCTCTGATGAGAATACGTAGGCATAAAGCGCGACGCTTTGCCGAGTCATTTTTATCTTCTGTTTAAGCCAGCCTTGATAGGTAGATAGATAAACCAACTCATCCAGTAAACACAACAAGCGTGGATCCCGTCGAGTACGACGGACGTGAGGGGTGCTAATACCTTCTCCTTGCGTAACCGACTCCCGAACCCAGACAATGGTTGCGATGACCTTGTCTTATACCCTTTTCGTCAGGTTTTTCCGATCGTTTCCTTTCCCGTTCCGAGGGATAAATAACGAAAGGTGGCGACTCTTCTGTTTTGCCGGCACCTTATTTTCGCGGAAGCGACAATAGGGATCTAGCATTCCGCGTAATATTCCCTTTACTCATCCAAACATTTTTCTAATGAAAAAGGTGTTGTCGAGATCTAGCATCTCGATAATACCCCGATTAATTGATTGTGAGGCCTACGTCTCATTTACCCAATAGTCGTCATTTCTCCTATACTTTTCAAATCCAATCTCGTTTTTTCTCATACCACAAACTCTTTTCATACCTCATTTCGCTTCAAAGCATTTTCAAAACACCTTTTTTCAATTAAAACTTCGAAAGAAAGAAGTTCTTGGAATCTAGCGTTCCTTGAATTTCCGAGTAGATAATTCTCGAGGCACGCTCTTGAGTTGTTATTCACTCAACCTTTCGACTTTTTCAAACTCAAAACATTTTCAAACGTATCTTAAGTCGAGTGTTCATACGCATTCGCAACCATCAACATTTCGCACACACTGCACAATTCCTCGTGGTTTCGATATTAGGGGCACCCTTAGGGACTAATATCGTTTCTCACAATCTTAACCCTTGACACGTCGTCAAGTCGGTTTCATTTTCAATCAAATCCTCGACACATCGTCGAGCCATTTTCAAACCAACTTCCTTTGGCCTCGCATGCCATTTTTTTTCGATTCAATCTTTTCACAAACGTTTTTTAAACTTACGAAAGAGGGATATTCTTAGAATCTAGCATTTCTTTGAATATTTGAAGGAGTAACTCTCGAGGCGCGCCCTTGAGTTGTTATTGGTTCATTCTTTCGACTTCAAAACATCCAAATCTTATCTTCAATCTATTCAACCCAATTCCCGAAAGAATTGAGTTCTTGGGACCTTGCATTCCTTGAATTCTTGAGTGACAAGCTCTTGAGGCATGCCCTTAGGTTGCTTGTCAGTCACTCTTTCGTTTTCTCAATCCATTTCAATTCCTCTCCTATTTTCGTGGTAGTCCCACGAACTACGGACGCTCTGATTCTTTATTCATTCTTGAATATAAGATACGTAGGCACAAGATTGCGATGATCTTGGCGAGCACACTTCTATCTTCCTCCATTATTCCTTCCACACTTTCCCAACCTTTCCCGTAGTCGAACTACGACGCTCTGATTTCTCATTCTCGTCCGAATGAGCATACGTAGGCACAAGGGTCCCAATCCTTGGCGAGCACCCTATCCTTCAACCACCCATCTCTTCTTTGCGTCTTTAACCTTTTAACCTACCAATTCTACCTTTAACAACGAGAAGAAAACAAGTTAACCTAAACAACACTCTCCACATTCACCTTAAGAGGTTCCCGTCGAGTACGACGGGCGTGAGGGGTGCTAATACCTTCCCCTCACGTAACCGACTCCCGAACCCAGAATTTGGTTGCGACAGCCCTGTTCCTATCCTTTCTCTTTAAGAGGTTTTCACGATATTTTCCTCTCCCGTTTATTCGGGAAAATAAAGTTCGGTGGCGACTCTGTCGAACCATATTTCCGCGCCTTTCGCGCGAGGGTCGTTTCTCCGAAATGTCTCCGTGATTTTTCGAGGTGCGACAGCTGGCGACTCTGCTGGGGAGATTGCTCCATGAAAAGAGAGAGTCGAGCCTATCTTTTGGTTTGTGAGGAGTGTTCGTTTTTATTTGTTTTCTTCTTGTATTTGTTCTCTTGTGGATTTTATTTGTGCTTGTTATCTCGCATACCCGTTGGTTATGGGGATGACGTCATGAGTAAGGCTCTACGCCCGAGCTTTGGTAAAAGCAGAGAGAACACTTAGTTTAGAATTGGTAGTCAAGTAGTGTTAGTCACCAAGGATTCGCTCCTTGTGTGCCTAGCATGAAAGCTCCTCCAGAGGAGACCTATTCGTAGATCTTGTTGTAACACAGCTAGCCTGTTACACGACTTGATTAATGAAGGGTCCGTGATTCTGGGAACCTTTTGTTAGCACCAGTTCCGATATTGGTAGTCGTGTAGTGTTAGTCTCAAAGGACTCGCTCCTTGTGCGTCTAGCATGAAGACCCCGCTCAGGAGAGACCTTATCGTCATTATCGTCGTAATACAGCCAGCCTGTTGCGTAACGCTAACACGACTAGTGTCCGTGATCCTGGGAACCAAACATAGAAACCATCCCGTAAGTGGGTTTATGGGTAGAATGTTTAGATCTTCCCGTATAGGTTGTACCTGTCAGTTTTTTGATCGGAAATTGTGGTTGTGTATCTGTTACAGTTATCAGCTCTAAAATTGTTTGATTGTGGTCCTGTGATCCTGGATCTTGTATCTTGCATTGCATCTTGCATATCATTTGCATTGCATTTCATATGTTGTGCATTTTGCATTTCCAGTCCTTCAACAGAATCTTATGTCTTCGTTCCTTCCTCTCCAGTAAATCAAGCTGATTCCTCGACACCAGTACGCAACTAGAGCCAATACAAGACGAATGATGGAGCAGATTCAGTAGGAGCAAGCTGCCTTCAGGGAAGAGTTGGATTCCATGAAAGGAAAGATCGACCAGATCCTCGAAGCCATCCTCGCGGCCAGAAGAGAGGAAGAACAACGTGAAGCCGCTGCTGTCGTCAACAACAATGGTCAAGGACAAGGGTCTACTGCCATCCCTTTGGTTCCAATTCCAAATCCTCATGGGATGCCGTTGAACTTCAATAACACAGCCGAAGGAAACACTCCTCAGCCCATCCCAGCGCCTGGAGTTACTATTGGAGCTATCCCGCAGGCTCAGCCTACTGTCGTGCAGATCCCAGCTCCCCATACTGAGGATACTCTGATGGATCATTATGACGATGTTCAGAACTATCATGCTGCTATCCCTATTTCCAGTCCTGTTGCTGCTCAGGATTCAGAAGCCATGAAAATGTGCCGAGATCTAGCCGAGAAACTCCGGGCCATGGAGGGGCACAGTTCAAATTCTTTCAGTGCTTTGGAATTATGCTTGGTGCCTGATGTTGTCATTCCTCCCAAGTTCAAAGTGCCCAAATTTTCGAAGTACAAAGGTCTCAGTTGCCCGAATATTCATCTGAAGATGTACTGTCGCACGATCTGCCTATGCCAGAGACGAAAAGCTCATGATCCATTGCTTCTAAGACAGCTTGTCTGGGGCATCACTCGAATGGTATATGCAGCTGGAACGTAACAGTGTGTGCACTTGGGCCGAGCTAGCCGATGAATTTGTCAAGAAGTATAAGTACAACACCGATCTCGCTCCAAATCGTACTCAGCTTCAGAGTATGACTCAGAAGGATAGTGAATCCTTCAAGGAGTACGCGCAACGATGGAGAGAGCTAGCCGCAAGGGTGCATCCACCTCTTGTTGACCGTGAACTGATTGACATCTTCATGGGTACGTTACAAGGCCAATACTACGAAAAGCTGATCGGTAGTGTCTCCGCTGGATTCTCTGACTTGGTGATCGTCGATGAGAGAATTGAAGAAGGGCTAAAGAGTGGAAAGATACCAGGAGGTTCTAACAGTCAGGCCAATGCCAAAAAGCCTTTCAACAGATACAAGAAGAAAGAGAGCGAAACAAATGCCATCTCTTTGCAGAAAGGGCAAGCTTCTCAACAAGCTCCTGCTCCTATGCCTTATCAAGTTCCCTATTATCAGTATCCGTATGTTGCTGTTGTGCAATATGCTCCAATGCCTTATCAGCCAGCTGTTCAAGCAGTGCAAGCTCAGATGCCACAGCAACAGGCTCCTCAGCAACAAGCCTACAATCAGCAAGGATACCAATATCCTCCTTAGCAACAACAAATGCAAGCTGCTCAACAACAATAAGGTGCTCGCCAGCAGCGTCAGCAGAGAATACGGAGGCCAGATAGAGTTTTTGATCGCCTGCCAATGACATATGCTAGTATCTTTGCTCAGTTGATGGAGAAAAAGGCTATTGTTCCAAGAGATTTGGCTCCTCCAACTGTCATTCCTGCCGATTACGATGCAAATGCTCATTGTGAGTTTCATAAGGGCGCACCCGGTCATACCATTGAGGACTGCAGAGCTTTCAAGCACATAATTCAAGACATGATCGACAGGGATGCTATCAACTTCAATGGGAAGTCTCCAAATGTCATCAACAATCCGATGCCACCAGTCAACTAGTGCCAACATCAGATCGATTCTAGTCAAGTTCATTCCTCGAAGAAGGCAGTCATGCTGCCATTTCATTATTCGCAGTTCTTATATTTTGTCTTTGTTTGTTTAAGTATTGTATGCTTTGAACAATTGCCATTCGTATTTGGTTTTCATTAATGTATTGTTTATGTATGTTTTGAATTAGTTATGTCGTATTCACTCATTTTCACCTATCACTGACACATTTATTCACTCCACTCTATTCACTGTTGCTTAGCATGATTTGAGGGAGGATGATGAAAACGAGATACCCATAATTGCAACTCGTATGCTTTCAGACAAAATCTCGTCAATGATGTATAGGCATTGTTTCAATTCCCCCAAACACTGGAGATATAAGGAGTTAATCCCTAGTAAACCACTTCGAGCCTAGGAGTAGTAGTTTCCTTCGGATATTCAAACCTTACACTCAACCTGGGGCAGGGTAGTGTTCAGTTAATCCAATCCCGCACTCGAATCAACAAGCAAAATCCAGAAGACGACCGTTTATCAATGACTCATGACATGGCAGTCACAACCTTCCAACAAAATCCAAAAAAATCAAAAGCCTGCTAAGTCAAACACCTCAGAGGGAACTTAGGCAAAATCAAGGCAATCCCGATGGATCTGACAAGCAAAATCAATCCATGCAAAAGTAAGGGATCAAAAACAAAGACAAAAGAGGACCCTGAAATCCTCAACAAAAAAATATATAATATTCAGTGGCCACCCAAATTAAAAGGGTCACTGACATCCATCAAAAACCAAAATAAGGTGATTGCCACGTCGAGCAAACCTTGAACCATCAAGTTCATACCGTCAAGACAAGTGTAGCATTAATTGAGCGTAGGATTGGAGATCATTAAGAAGAAGGGGTGGGTACAAATCATACTTTGAGCCTAATATCCTCTATTTCATAACCGCGAATCAGACCACGTTACAACCCTCGAAAGACCTAATTGAGGCGGGGTTTACTCTGAAAGCATACTATCGCAAGGTTGCGTAACCTGACTCCTCACATGATTTCTAATCATCAGCGTTGGTGTCATTTCTCTTGATATATCTTTCACACCAATCAAAATCAGCACAAAGTTTGAGCTAATGGTTCATTCGTCTCACTATCACGACACTCTCAATAAACTATATTTTTTCAAAACTTGCATCGAACTTTGCATTAAGATTATCATTTGTGAGTGCACAATTTTAATGGCAAGATAGTGCTAGATATCAAAGACACTTCAACAAGGGGCAATCGAGGAGGAACTTGACTTTCACTAGCGTACACGAGGCAAGACTATTTCAAAGCCCACAGGCTGGGGCAAACCATTCAACAGCTCGAGCAGGGGCATATCATTACCATATTCAGACTGGGGCAAGACCAAGTTACCCTAATCATCAGGCAGAGCTGCAACCTTCTCTGAAGTAAAATCACAAACACCAAGTACCCAGACTTGCAGCATCCAGAGCATCATCTGCCGCTTTAATCATGACGTCTTCAATGAACTACGTGTCGAGGAAGTCAATCCCTCCCACCACCCGAAGTCCAATCCGCATTGGCAACTACCCAAAGTCCACCACGCTGGCGTCTACACCTGCATTTCCAATTACCCGTCTGCGTCATGTGTATCATAAGCATCGCATTCAACATCATAAGCATCTTGCATCATATGCATACTCCAATTGTACCATACTTCCCCAACTCTTGCATCTCCGCGCGTCAGCATTTGCATTTGCACTTCCACTCATATGGAATATCATTTATCATCCAGTATTCATATATGCAAGTCAAGGTCCAGGATCAATCTTGAAGATTTCCAAGACCATCATCAGCCCGGTCAGGGGCATCCTCCGCAAGATTGTGGGTTTGTCCCACGATTTTCAAGAGCTTCAAAGCATTCATCAGCCCAGTCAGGGGAAATCTTCTGCGATTGTGGGTTTTCTCCCACAAATTTTCAAAATATTCAAAGCAAGATCCAGCCTAGTCAGGGGCATTCTTTTCAAGACCATGGGTGTTTCCCATGACATATTTCAATCTCGTGGTTGAGTGAATCTTCAAATCAACGTACAGCCCAGCCAGGGGCATATCATCCTTTTGGTGGTAGTGGCCGGTGTGAGTTTCGCTCCGTCATCCTTTTGGTGGGGGGTCTGTCACTTGGATTTGTGACAGATTGTGCGATAGTGTTTGCCCTATCATCCTTTTGGTGGTAGTGGCCGGTGTGAGTTTCACTCCGTTATCCTTTTGGTGGGGGGTCTGTCACTTGGATTGGTGTCAGATTGTGCGATAGTGTTTGCCCTATCATCCTTTTGGTGGTAGTGGCCGGTGTGAGTTTCGCTCCGTCATCCTTTTGGTGGGGGGTCTGTCACTTGGATTGGTGACAGATTGTGCGATAGTGTTTGCCCTATCATCCTTTTGGTGGTAGTGGCCGGTGTGAGTTTCACTCCGTCATCCTTTTGGTGGGGGGTCTGTCACTTGGATTGGTGTCAGATTGTGCGATAGTGTTTGCCCTATCATTCTTTTGGTGGTAGTGGCCGGTGTCAGTTTCGCTCCGTCATCCTTTTGGTGGGGGTCTGTCACTTGGATTGGTGACGGATTGTGCGATAGTGTTTGCCCTATCATCCTTTTAGTGGTAGTGGCCGGTGTGAGTTTCGCTCCGTCATCCTTTTGGTGGGGGGTCTGTCACTTGGATTGGTGTCAGATTGTGCGATAGTGTTTGCCCTATCATCCTTTTGGTGGTAGTGACCGGTGTTAGTTTCGCTCTGTCATCCTTTTGGTGAGAGGTCTATCATAGTCATTAATGATAGATTATGCGATATTGTTTGGCGTATGTTTCGCTCCGTCATCCTTTTGGTGGTGGGTCTGTCACTTGGATTGGTGACAGATTGTGCGATAGTGTTTGCCCTATCATCCTTTTGGTGGTAGTGGCCGGTGTGAGTTTCGCTCCGTCATCCTTTTGGTGGGGGGGGTCTATCATAGTCATTAATGATAGATTGTGCGATAGTTTATTTGTGTTTCGCTCCGTCATCCTTTCGGTGAGGGGTCTATCATAGTCATTAATGATAGATTATGCGATATTGTTTGGCGTGTGTTTCGCTCCGTCATCCTTTTGGTGGGGGGTCTGTCACTTGGATTGGTGTCAGATTGTGCGATAGTGTTTGCCCTATCATCCTTTTGGTGGTAGTGGCCGGTGTGAGTTTCGCTCCGTCATCCTTTTGGTGGGGGGTCTGTCACTTGGATTGGTGACAGATTGTGCGATAGTGTTTGCCCTATCATCCTTTTGGTGGTAGTGGCCGGTGTGAGTTCCGCTCCGTCATCCTTTTGGTGAGGGGTCTATCATAGTCATTAATGATAGATTGTGCGATATTATTTGGCGTGTGTTTCGCTCCGTCATCCTTTTGGTGGGGGGTCTGTCACTTGGATTGGTGACAGATTGTGAGATAGTGTTTAACCTATCATCCTTTTGGTGGTAGTGGCCGGTGTGAGTTTCGCTCCGTCATCCTTTTGGTGGGGGGGTCTATCATAGTCATTAATGATAGATTGTGCGATAGTTTATTTGTGTTTTGCTCCGTCATCCTTTCGGTGAGGGGTCTATCATAGTCATTAATGATAGATTATGCGATATTGTTTGGCGTGTGTTTCGCTCCGTCATCCTTTTGGTGGAGGGGTCTGTCACTTGGATTGGTGTCAGATTGTGCGATGGTGTTTTGTCCTATCATCCTTTTGGTGGTAGTGGCCGGTGTGAGTTTCGCTCCGTCATCCTTTAGGTGGGGGATTTATCATAGTAATTAATGATAGATTGTGTGATGGTTTGTTTCTGTTTCGCTCCATCATCCTTTTGGTGGGGGTCTATCATAGTCATTAATGATAGATTGTGCGACATTTTATTTGTGTTTCGCTCCGTCATCCTTTTGGTGGGGGGTCTGTCATAGTCATTAATGATAGATTGTGCGATATTGTTTGGTGTGAGTTTCGCTCCGTCATCCTTTTGGTGGGGGGTCTGTGATAGTCATTAATGATAGATTGTGCGATATTGTTTGGTGTGGGTTTCGTCCGTCATCCTTTTGGTGGGGGGTCTGTCACTCGGATTGGTGTCAGATTGTGCGATAGTGTTTGTCCTATCATCCTTTTGGTGGTAGTGGCCGATGTGAGTTTCGCTCCGTCATCCTTTTGGTGGGGGGTCTGTCACTTGGATTGGTGTCAGATTGTGCGATGGTGTTTTGTCCTATCATCCTTTTGGTGGTAGTGGCCGGTGTGAGTTTTGCTCCGTCATCCTTTTGGTGGGGGGTCTATCATAGTCATTAATGATAGATTGTGTGATATTTTGTTTATGTTTCGCTCCGTCATCCTTTTGGTGAGGGGTCTATCATAGTCATTAATGATAGATTGTGCGATAGTTTATGTTGAGTTTCACTCCGTCATCCTTTTGGTGGGGGTCTGTCATAGTCATTAATGTCAAATTGTGCGATTGTGTTTTGCTCTACCATCCCTTTTGGTGGTAGAAGCCGTGTGTGTTTCATCCCATCGTCCTTTTAGTGATGACGACCTTTTTTCCAGTTGTTTTCAGTTTACTTTTGGGTTTACATTTTCCAGTATTTCAACTCCAAAGTATCTCTTTTCTTTTTGGACAAATTCAGGGTTTTTCTTTGTATCTAATTAACTTCTACCTCAGGAAAAGGAACGCTGTAGCAGTTCATTTCCCTATATTTAAGCCTATTAGATAGGGGCATCTGCCATACCCTAAATTTGTCCTACCCTCTCAATTCTTTGTACCAAGTACATATGTGGGTTTAGGATCTTTGGTCCATATGTGAATCGGTGGCAAGTTTAGTGGAGGATGGTCGAGTTGAAAGAATCATGGCTTATATCAGTTCTTGGTGAAAGAGTGACAGAAT
Source organism: Lathyrus sativus (assembly GCA_963859935.3). Taxonomy (NCBI): domain Eukaryota; kingdom Viridiplantae; phylum Streptophyta; class Magnoliopsida; order Fabales; family Fabaceae; genus Lathyrus; species Lathyrus sativus. Next base: position 318,614,605 of record OZ012740.1, on the reverse strand, counting down.
ATGGAGTGTGCTACATCAAATTCCCAAGTTGTTTCAAATCTATGCTTTGATTGGTTAAGTTGTTTAAATTTAGACCATGTATTTTCAAAGATGCAATGCGAATTGGTTCGAGGTCATGTTTGGATTTCATTCAAGCCATACTGGGGTCTAGTTCAATTCGCAAGCTAAGATGGAGTCCAAAGAGCAGCCCGTGGTTAATTTCGACTTAATTTGTGTCAAAGTGTTTCAACTTGCTTCTAAGGATTGCTAAATTTGTTTTATGATTTATTATGTGGAGCCTTAAATGCTCGTACCAGGTTCATTTTGCTAAAGATAAATCAAGTCATCACGTTGCTTTTAAGCGTTAAGGATGTTAATGATGGGCCGTGAATGGGTCATGCTGAAACTTGTGAACCACAGTTGAAAATTGAGAGAACAATGCAGGAAAACATACAGAAGAACACCGTGTGTTTTTTAGCATGACTCAAAGTATATCCCATGTGACAAGAGAGTAACACTTATGTATTTTACAAGTAGGCGAAGAATTTTTTTTTTTAAAAAAAAAACTTGGCTTTTACTGTGCCTTTCACTAACATATATAAGATGATATCTCATACATCCCATAAATTTTCAAACTCTAAGTCAGTAGGGGTAATTCTAGTTAGATTACAATTCACAAAAGAGGCTTCAAAGCCAACTTGCAGCAAAAACATCAGCATTAAGGACAATTCTCAAAGATTGGTGAATTTCGACATCGACTTGGAACTGGCCGCAATAAGAGAATCCAAGCAATAGGTGACGAACCGTTTTCTCTAAGCTACAATCAAAAAATGAAGGACCTGCAAAACTAAAAATCACAGTTCAGTGAAGTTCATTACATCTCGAAAACGGTATTTAAGGAAGAATTGAGGAGAATTTCAGAAGCATTATAAGGAGAATGACTATACGGTGGATCTTTAAAACTGAATGACGAGAATCACTTGGTTTGCATTGCTACGATATAATCATGTCTGGTCATTTAAAACAGAGTAAGGATTAGATAATTGTCAGGAAAGGGTGGTGATGAGCATTGAAAAATTCCCAAACCTTACTAAAGAAGTTTCCAAGACTTGGAACATGTTGTCCACAATCCCTCTATATCAAAACGCAGTGGTACGAGTTACAACACACCGAAAAAACCGTACCAGCCCAACAACCATCAAGCAATCTGCACAATAAACCGACATTACTTGTCAAATGGTCGCAACAAATTTAGTTTGAACCAATTTCTATATCAGCCTGCACCCTCACCAACTTGGCTCATGCATCAACTTATGATTCACCTGCACATACAACGACAACAATTGTGATGTGAATTCAACCGGCAGCAATACGGCAAAATAAGAAAAGTGATGAAGTGAAATACCAGTTTGCAACATTCTTTTAATGTCATTCGATACCATCTGCACAAAAATACCTTACGTTGCACACCATGAAAACCGCAACCTACCAACAAACCAGGAAATGGTACAAAAGCGACAAAGTGGCCTGCGTAAAAGGAAAAATAGTACACGCTGCAGCAAATACATCGCACGACATTACCGTTTCAGGACCTCCAACTGGCGTTTCTATTTTCTCCATAATACCCTTTTTCCGCCCTCAATTCCAACCAATGGAAAGGTTAGGGATGCTGCTCCAGGGCTTTCAAAAGTTATGTCCTGCAAGATGCACATGCTTGTAGATTGAGATCCTCGTGCTTTCATTTGGTTCACTTAGTTGTGCAGACCATTGTAGTCACTGCTACATTCAAATTGAACGGGAACTTACTAAGAGACACAAAAGAAATTGTAAGAAAATAATGATGGAAAGGTACCTTCTGCAGAATCGTCTCACGCATCATAATGTTGCGCATTTTTGCAGACTGTCTCTTGTACATGACCACAATGCGATTCGCAAGTTGAAGATCACACACATACAGTCACTCCAACAATATAACTTGACTGCGAATATTCACATCATACACAAGGTGAAATGCGTTGCCACCATTATCCGTGTAATAGAGAAAACAACGTAAACCTGCTGAAGCAAATTTCAATCAGATACCACTTTTTTTTCATAACCAATTCTAGCTACTACAAAAAGGACAAAAGCACATAGGATGATACCTGCAGAAAAGAGGGGGCTGCAGCAGGACGTAAAACCATCACCATTTTGCTTCAATCTGTGGCACATCATTATCAATACCACAGTACAAAAGTGGCCATCCCAAAGGTTGTAACAAGAAGCACCACTCCAACAAACTTGGTATGAAGTTTCGCAACAGCCAATAAAGTAAGGATTCGTACAATTGCAATAAATAAATCAAAGAAAAATTGCAAAATACAAAAGACAAACATGGATGGGATGGTTCAATACTACTACCTTTTCCAATAAAGCAAACGTGGCACATTAAGGAGGTAATATCGATAATTTTGGATCCTGCGAACCATGAGGTGGGGCTTGTATCACATTCTCATATTTGGTGGTCCTAGCAAACAGTTATTTGCAAAAAGAAACTTTTCATTTGTAGTGCACACCCACCACCTGCGTACCATGTACTCTCTTCATCCAGCTGGCTGAGTTTTTTCTCATAGTGTACCCGTTATAAACAGCAACAGGGGCCAAGGACTCGGGCTGGCGGATCCCCAAACCCTTCATATAAAAAGGATCTTTATTTTCAGAAGAAGGAGGAGCCTCAATCTTTGGGCCGCCTCCAACAGAAAAAAACCTTCAACTCATTTTTTATCAGACCTATCCCCTCAATCCAACAACAACACCTTTCCTTGATAAGACCAGAACAACCAACAATCCCCATGAACTTTCATTAACACCACCTCTGAAAGAATAATGAACCGCCAATCTTCTTTTTCCTTACCAATCTCCATTTCCATCCACTGTTAATCACAAAGAATAGAAAAAACCTTCAAACTCAGAAGCTTAAAACTTCATTAACCTATCAACCCCGACCGCTTTATCATCTTCAACCTTTCCTTCTTTCAAACAGCCAACCTCAAACCTCAAAACCCCAACACTGAAACTCATCTGCTCTTCTTCATTCACTTCTCAAAAACGACAACACATCATAAAATTCCAAATCCTCAACTTCTTCTTCATAAAACCACACGAAAACCCTTCATCAAAAACAACCCTTTCCCTCAACCATATCTTTATTCACGTTACCTTCAACCAACAACAAGCCTCAAACCCCAACCATTTAACCCTCTTCTTTTTCGACCTCCAAATCCATATTCTCTAAAACACCAACAACAACAAGTCGATTTAGACATCCAGAATCATAATCGAAAATAGATTGAGATGGAGAGAAGATTAAACAAATCAAAACCAGAATAGAGAGATGGAGAACCGAGATCGAACACGAGAAGGGAGGAGAATATTGAGACAGAGAGACAGAGGAAGATTGGTGATGCTGTTTTTTTTTCTCTAAATGAACTTTCTTCGGGTAAGACGTTGTGGATGCCTCGTGTTCACCCATTGCAATTTGGTCTCATGTTGTTTGTTATTGTGGATTGGATGAACTCTTCTCTTGCTAAAAGCCCAATAGATTTATGGGTATACATTGCCAGGATCCTCACGCTTTTAGGACATTTGATGTGGGGTTTTTCAGCCCATTTGGTCCCCATTTTATTTTCTTTTTCTCTTTATTTATTTTAGAGTTTAGATTTTGTTTTAAATGATTTTCCAAATTTTTTTTTCTATCTAATATATATACTATTTTTTTCCTTTTAATCATGATTAATACTTTTATATTGTAAAAAACTCTTTGGTAAATAGTATGGATTATACTTCCAACTAAGCTTTTATTTTATGGTCGATGACGAGACCTCCAAGTTATAGTTTGTCAAATCATTGACAAATAATAACAAACCCGAGACCATTTTCTTTTTAACTTCTTTCATTTTCAATCTTTATCGATTTTTGTTCATTTCTTTCTCATTTTGGTCAATGACAATTTTTAAGAATTATTATCCATCAAAATATTGATAGATGATGATTTATTCGAGGCTAATCCATTTTCTATTTTGTTTTTCTCTTCATTTCTTTTTTAACTCATTTTATTGAATCTTTGAAACCTAGCATTTTTTTGAACGATCATTAGTAAGGTGTACACCTTAAATAATGTGTGGATCGACTTTTCGTTTTAGCATTCTCTTCTTGATAAAGAAATATTATAGGGATCTAGCATTCCGTGTAATATTCCCTTTACTCATCCAAACATTTTTCTAATGAAAAAGGTGTTGTCGAGATCTAGCATCTCGATAATACCCCGATTAATTGATTGTGAGGCCTACGTCTCATTTACCAAATAGTCGTCATTTCTCCTATACTTTTCAAATCCAATCTCGTTTTCTCTCATACCACAAACTCTTTTCATACCTCATTTCGCTTCAAAGCATTTTCAAAACACCTTTTTTCAATTAAAACTTCGAACGAAAGAAGTTCTTGGAATCTAGCGTTCCTTGAATTTCCGAGTAGATAATTCTCGAGGCACGCTCTTGAGTTGTTATTCACTCAACCTTTCGACTTTTTCAAACTCAAAACATTTTCAAATGTATCTTAAGTCGAGTGTTCATACGCATTCGCAACCATCGACATTTCGCACACACTGCACAATTCCTCGTGGTTTCGATATTAGGGGCACCCTTAGGGACTAATATCGTTTCTCACAATCTTAACCCTTGACACGTCGTCAAGTCGGTTTCATTTTCAATCAAATCCTCGACACATCGTCGAGCCATTTTCAAACCAACTTCCTTTGGCCTCGCATGCCATTTTTTTTTTCGATTCAATCTTTTCACAAACGTTTTTTAAACTTACGAAAGAGGGATATTCTTAGAATCTAGCATTTCTTTGAATATTTGAAGGAGTAACTCTCGAGGCGCGCCCTTGAGTTGTTATTGGTTCATTCTTTCGACTTCAAAACATCCAACTCTTATCTTCAATCTATTCAACCCAATTCCCGAAAGAATTGAGTTCTTGGGACCTTGCATTCCTTGAATTCTTGAGTGACAAGCTCTTGAGGCATGCCCTTAGGTTGCTTGTCAGTCACTCTTTCGTTTTCTCAATCTATTTCAATTCCTGTCCTATTTTCGTGGTAGTCCCACAAACTACGGACGCTCTGATTCTTTATTCATTCTTGAATATAAGATACGTAGGCACAAGATTGTGATGATCTTGGCGAGCACACTTCTATCTTCCTCCATTATTCCTTCCACACTTTCCCAACCTTTCCCGTTGTCGAACTACGACGCTCTGATTTCTCATTCTCGTCCGAATGAGCATACATAGGCACAAGGGCCCCAATCCTTGGCGAGCACCCTATCCTTCAACCACCCATCTCTCCTTTGCGTCTTTAACCTTTTAACCTACCAATTCTACCTTTAACAACAAGAAGAAAACAAGTTAACCTAAACAACACTCTCCACATTCACCTTAAGAGGTTCCCGTCGAGTACGACGGACGTGAGGGGTGCTAATACCTTCCCCTCACGTAACCGACTCCCGAACCCGGAATTTGGTTGCGACAGCCCTGTTCCTATCCTTTCGCTTTAAGTGGTTTTCTCGATATTTTCCTCTCCCGTTTATTCGGGAAAATAAAGTTCGGTGGCGACTCTGTCGAACCGCATTTCCACGCCTTTCGCGCGAGGGTCGTTTCTCCGAAATGTCTCCGTGATTTTTCGAGGTGCGACAGCTGGCGACTCTGCTGGGGAGATTGCTCCATGCAAAGAGAGAGTCAAGCCTATCTTTTGGTTTGTGAGGAGTGTTCGTTTTTATTTGTTTTCTTCTTGTATTTGTTCTCTTGTGGATTTTATTTGTGCTTGTTATCTCGCTTACCCGTTGGTTATGGGGATGACGTCATGAGTAAGGCTCTACGCCCGAGCTTTGGTAAAAGCAGAGAGAACACTTAGTTTAGAATTGGTAGTCAAGTAGTGTTAGTCACCAAGGATTCGCTCCTTGTGTGCCTAGCATGAAAGCTCCTCCAGAGGAGACCTATTCGTAGATCTTGTTGTAACACAGCTAGCCTGTTGCACGACTTGATTAATGAAGGGTCCGTGGTTCTAGGAACCTTTTGTTAGCACCAGTTCTGATATTGGTAATCGTGTAGTGTTAGTCTCCAAGGACTCGCTCCTTGTGCGCCTAGCATGAGGACCCCGCTCAGGAGAGACCTTATCGTCATTATCGTCGTAATACAGCTAGCCTATTGCGTGACGCTAACACGACTAGTGTCCGTGATCCTGGGAACCAAACATAGAAACCATCCTGTAAGTGGGTTTATGGGTAGAATGTTTAGATCTTCCCGTATAGGTTGTACCTGTCAGTTTTTTGATCGGAAATTGTGGTTGTGTATCTGTTACAGTTATCAGCTCCAAAATTGTTTGATTGTGGTCCTGTGATCCTGGATCTTGTATCTTGCATTGCATCTTGCATATCATTTGCATTGCATTTCATATGTTGTGCATTTTGCATTTCCAGTCCTTCAACAGAATCTTATGTCTTCGTTCCTTCCTCTCCAGTAAATCAAGATGATTCCTCGACACCAGTACGCAACTAGAGCCAATACAAGATGAATGATGGAGCAGATTCAGCAGGAGCAAGCTGCCTTCAGGGAAGAGTTGGATTCCATGAAAGGAAAGATCGACCAGATCCTCGAAGCCATCCTCGCGGCCAGAAGAGAGGAAGAACAGCATGAAGCCGCTGCTGTCGTCAACAGCAATGGTCAAGGACAAGGGTCTACTGCCATCCCTTTGGTTCCAATTCCAAATCCTCATGGGATGCCGTTGAACTTCAATAACACAGCCGAAGGAAACACTCCTCAGCCCATCCCAGCGCCTGGAGTTACTATTGGAGCTATCCCGCAGGCTCAGCCTACTGTCGTGCAGATCCCAGCTCCCCATACTAAGGATACTCTGATGGATCATTATGACGATGTTCAGAACTATCATGCTGCTATCCCTATTTCTAGTCCTGTTGCTGCTCAGGATTTAGAAGCCATGAAAATGTGTCGAGATCTAGCCGAGAAACTCCGGGCCATGGAGGGGCATAGTTCAAATTCTTTCAGTGCTTTGGAATTATGCTTGGTGCCTGATGTTGTCATTCCTCCCAAGTTCAAAGTGCCCAAATTTTCGAAGTACAAAAGTCTCAGTTGCCCGAATATTCATCTGAAGATGTACTATCGCAAGATGGCTGCCTATTCCAGAGACGAAAAGCTCATGATCCATTGCTTCCAAGACAGCTTGTCTGGGGCATCACTCGAATGGTATATGCAGCTGGAACGTAACAGTGTGCGCACTTGGGCCGAGCTAGCCGATGCATTTGTCAAGCAGTATAAGTACATCACCGATCTCGCTCCAAATCGTACTCAGCTTCAGAGTATGACTCAGAAGGATAGTGAATCCTTCAAGGAGTACGCGCAACGATGGAGAGAGCTAGCCGCAAGGGTGCATCCACCTCTTGTTGACCGTGAACTGATTGACATCTTCATGGGCACGTTACAAGGCCAATACTACGAAAAGCTGATCGGTAGTGTCTCCGCTGGATTCTCTGACTTGGTGATCGTCGATGAGAGAATTGAAGAAGGGCTGAAGAGTGGAAAGATACCAGGAGGTTCTAACAGTCAGGCCAATGCCAAAAAGCCTTTCAACGGATACAAGAAGAAAGAGGGCGAAACAAATGCCATCTCTTTGCAGAAAGGGCAAGCTTCTCAACAAGCTCCCGCTCCTATGCCTTATCAAGTTCCCTATTATCAATATCCGTATGTTGCTGCTGTGCAATATGCTCCAATGCCTTATCAGCCAGCTGTTCAAGCAGTGCAAGCTCAGATGCCACAGCAACAGGCTCCTCAGCAACAAGCCTACAATCAGCAAGGATACCAATATCCTCCTCAGCAACAACAAATGCAAGCTGCTCAACAACAACAAGGTGCTCGCCAGCAGCGTCAGCAGAGAATACGGAGGCCAGATAGAGTTTTTGATCGCCTGCCAATGACATATGCTAGTATCTTTGCTCAGTTGATGGAGAAAAAGGCTATTGTTCCAAGAGATTTGGCTCCTCCAACTGTCATTCCTGCCGATTACGATGCAAATGCTCATTGTGAGTTTCATAAGGGCGCACCCGGTCATACCATATAGGACTGCAGAGCTTTCAAGCACATAATTCAAGACATGATCGACAGGGATGCTATCAACTTCAATGGGAAGTCTCCAAATGTCATCAACAATCCGATGCCACCAGTCAACTAGTGCTAACATCAGATCGATTCCAGTCAAGTTCATTCCTCGAAGAAGGCAGTCATGCTGCCATTTCATTATTCGCAGTACTTATATTTTGTCTTTGTTTGTTTAAGTATTGTAGGCTTTGAACAATTACCATTCGTATTTGGTTTTCATTAATGTATTGTTTATGTATGTTTTGAATTAGTTATGTCGTATTCACTCATTTTCACCTATCACCGACACATTTATTCACTCCACTCTATTCACTGTTGCTTAGCATGATTTGAGGGAGGATGATGAAAACGAGATACCCATAATTGCAACTCGTATGCTTTCAGACAAAATCTCGTCAATGATGTACAGGCATTGTTCCAATTCCCCCAAACACTGGAGATATAAGGAGTTAATCCCTAGTAAACCACTTCGAGCCTAGGAGTAGTAGTTTCCTTCGGATATTCAAACCTTACACTCAACCTGGGCAGGGTAGTGTTCAGTTAATCCAATCCCGCACTCGAATCAACAAGCAAAATCCAAAAGACGACCGTTTATCAATGACTCATGACATGGCAGTCACAACCTTCCAACAAAATCCAAAAAAATCAAAAGTCTGCTAAGTTAAACACCTCATAGGGAACTTAGGCAAAATCAAGGCAATCCCGATGGATCTGACAAGGAAAATCAATCCATGCAAAAGTAAGGGATAAAAAACAAAGACAAAAGAGGACCCCGAAATCCTCAACAAAAAAATATATAATATTCAGTGGCCATCCAAATTAAAAGGGTCACTGACATCCATCAAAAACCAAAATAAGGTGATTGCCACGTCGAGCAAACCTTGAACCATCAAGTTCATACCGTCAAGACAAGTGTAGAATTAACTGAGTGTAGGATTGGAGATCATTAAGAAGAAGGGGTGGGTAAAATCATACTTTGAGCCTAATATCCTCTATTTCATAACCGCGAATCAGACCATGTTACAACCCTCGAAAGACCTAATTGAGGCGGGGTTTACTCTGAAAGCATACTATCGCAAGGTTGCGTAACCTGACTCCTCACATGATTTCTAATCATCAGCGTTGGTGTCATTTCTCTTGATATATCTTTCACACCAATCAAAATCAGCACAATGTTTGAGCTAATGGTTCATTCGTCTCACTATCACGACACTCTCAATAAACTATATTTTTTCAAAACTTGCATCGAACTTTGCATTAAGATTATCATTTGTGAGTGCACAATTTTAATGGCAAGATAGTGCTAGATATCAAAGACACTTCAACAAGGGGCAATCGAGGAGGAACTTGACTTTCACTAGCGTACACGAGGCAAGACTATTTCAAAGCCCACAGGTTGGGGCAAACCATTCAACAGCTCAAGCAGGGGCATATCATTACCATATTCAGACTGGGGCAAGACCAAGTTACCCTAATCATCAGGCAGAGCTACAACCTTCTCTGAAGTAAAATCACAAACACCAAGTACCCAGACTTGCAGCATCCAGAGCATCATCTGCCGCTTCAATCATGACGTCTTCAACGAACTACGTGTCGAGGAAGTCAATCCCTCCCACCACCCGAAGTCCAATCCGCATTGGCAACTACCCAAAGTCCACCACGCTGGCGTCTACACCGGCATTTCCAATTACCCGTCTGCGTCATGTGTATCATAAGCATCGCATTCAACATCATAAGCATCTTGCATCATATGCATACTCCAATTGTACCATACTTCCCCAACTCTTGCATCTCCGCGCGTCAGCATTTGCATTTGCACTTCCACTTATATGGAATATCATTTATCATCCAGTATTCATATATGCAAGTCAAGGTCCAGGATCAATCTTGAAGATTTCCAAGACCATCATCAGCCCGGTCAGGGGCATCCTCCGCAAGATTGTGGGTTTGTCCCACGATTTTCAAGAGCTTCAAAGCATTCATCAGCCCAGTCAGGGGCAATCTTCTGCGATTGTGGGTTTTCTCCCACAAAATTTCAAAATATTCAAAGCAAGATCCAGCCTAGTCAGGGGCATTCTTTTCAAGACCATGGGTGTTTCCCATGACATATTTCAATCTCGTGGTTGAGCGAATCTTCAAATCAACGTACAGCCCAGCCAGGGGCATATCATTCAAGACCATGGGCGTTCCCCACGAAGTTATTCAACCTTTTGTTGGGCAAATCCAAAGACCTTAAGTGCAAGATCCAGCCCGAACAGGGGCATCTTCAGCAAAACTGTGAGCGTACCTCATGAAGTTGTTCAGCCTTTTGTTGAGCAAGACAAGACATCAAGACAAACTCAGCCCATTCAGGGGCATCTTCTTCAGAATTCACGGGCGCAACCATGAAATCATTTTAACAAAACTATGATCTTCAATAAAGACGGTGGGCGTACCCCGTTGACTCATTTCAATTCAATCTTCCTCTTGGGGGTTCCTCAATGAGTCGTACCCGGCAAGGGTGACCGTTGTCAATTGCCTTACTATCATCCTTTTGGTGATAGCCGAACTTCGTCGGTTCAACCTAGCCTGCATCCTTTTGGTGTTGGTAGCCTTTAATTAGTGTTTGCCCTATAATCCTTTTGGTGGTAGTGGCCGGTGTGAGTTTCGCTCCGTCATCCTTTTGGTGGGGGGTCTGTCACTTGGATTGGTGTCAGATTGTGCGATAGTGTTTGCCCTATCATCCTTTTGGTGGTAGTGGCCGGTGTGAGTTTCGCTCCGTCATCCTTTTGGTGGGGGGTCTGTCACTTGGATTGGTGACAGATTGTGCGATAGTGTTTGCCCTATCATCCTTTTGGTGGTAGTGGCCGGTGTGAGTTTCGCTCCGTCATCCTTTTGGTGGGGGGTCTGTCACTTGGATTGGTGTCAGATTGTGCGATAGTGTTTGCCCTATCATCCTTTTGGTGGTAGTGGCCGGTGTGAGTTTCGCTCCGTCATCCTTTTGGTGGGGGGTCTGTCACTTGGATTGGTGACAGATTGTGCGATAGTGTTTGCCCTATCATCCTTTTGGTGGTAGTGGCCGGTGTGAGTTTAACTCCGTCATCCTTTTGGTGGGGGGTCTGTCACTTGGATTGGTGTCAGATTATGCGATAGTGTTTGCCCTATCATCCTTTTGGTGGTAGTGGCCAGTGTGAGTTTCGCTCCTTCACCCTTTTGGTGGGGGGTCTGTCACTTGGATTGGTGACAGATTGTGCGATAGTGTTTGCCCTATCATCCTTTTGGTGGTAGTGGCCGGTGTGAGTTTCGCTCCGTCATCCTTTTGGTGGGGGGTCTGTCACTTGGATTGGTGTCAGATTTTGCGATAGTGTTTGCCCTATCATCCTTTTGGTGGTAGTGACCGGTGTGAGTTTTGCTCCGTCATCCTTTTGGTGAGGGGTCTATCAGAGTCATTAATGATAGATTGTGCGATATTGTTTGGCGTGTGTTTCGCTCCATTATCCTTTTGGTGGGGGGGTCTGTCACTTGGATTGGTGACAGATTGTGCGATAGTGTTTGCCCTATCATCCTTTTGGTGGTAGTGGCCGGTGTGAGTTTCGCTCCGTCATCCTTTTGTTGAGGGGTCTATCATAGTCATTAATGATAGATTGTGCGATATTGTTTGGCGTGTGTTTCGCTCCGTCATCCTTTTGGTAAGGGGTCTGTCACTTGGATTGGTGACAGATTGTGCGATAGTGTTTGCCCTATCATCCTTTTGGTGGTAGTGGCCGGTGTGAGTTTCGCTCTGTCATCCTTTTGGTGGGGGGTTTATCATAGTCATTAATGATAGATTGTGCGATAGTTTATTTGTGTTTCGCTCCGTCATCCTTTTGGTGAGGGGTCTATCATAGTCATTAATGATAGATTATGCGATATTCTTTGGCGTGTGTTTCGCTCCGTCATCCTTTTGGTGGGGGGGTCTGTCACTTGGATTGGTGTCAGATTGTGCGATGGTGTTTTGTCCTATCATCCTTTTGGTGGTAGTGGCCGGTGTGAGTTTTGCTCCGTCATCCTTTTGGTGGGGGGTCTATCATAGTCATTAATGATAGATTGTGGGATGGTTTGTTTGTGTTTCGCTCCATCATCCTTTTGGTGGGGGTCTATCATAGTCATTAATGATAGATTGTGAGACATTTTATTTGTGTTTCGCTCCGTCATCCTTTTGGTGGGGGGTCTGTCATAGTCATTAATGATAGATTGTGTGATATTGTATGGTGTGAGTTTCGCTCCGTCATCCTTTTGGTGGGGGGTCTGTCATAGTCATTAATGATAGATTGTGCGATATTGTTTGGTGTGGGTTTCGCTCCGTCATCCTTTTGGTGGGGGGTCTGTCACTTGGATTGGTGTCAGATTGTGCGATAGTGTTTGTCCTATCATCCTTTTGGTGGTAGTGGCCGGTGTGAGTTTCGCTCCGTCATCCTTTTGGTGGGGGGTCTGTCACTTGGATTGGTGTCAGATTGTGGGATGGTGTTTTGTCCTATCATCCTTTTGGTGGTAGTGGCCGGTGTGAGTTTTGCTCTGTCATCCTTTTGGTGGGGGGTCTATCATAGTCATTAATGATAGATTATGCGATATTTTGTTTATGTTTTGCTCCGTCATCCTTTTGGTGGGGGTCTATCATAGTCATTAATGATAGATTGTGCGATAGTTTGTGTTGAGTTTCGCTCCGTCATCCTTTTGGTGGGGGGTCTGTCATAGTCATTAATGTCAGATTGTGCGATTGTGTTTTGCTCTACCATCCCTTTTGGTGGTAGAAGCCATGTGTGTTTCATCCCATCATCCTTTTAGTGATGACGACCTTTTTGCCAGTTGTTTTCAATTTACTTTTGGGTTTACATTTTCCAGTATTTCAAATCCAAAGTATCTCTTTTCTTTTTGGACAAATTCAGGGTTTTTCTTTGTATTTAATTAACTTCTACCTCAAGAAAAGGAACGTTGTAGCAGTTCATTTCCCTAGATTTAAGCCTATTAGATAGGGGCATCTGTCATACCCTAAATTTGTCCTACCCTTTCAATTCTTTGTACCAAGTACATATGTGGGTTTAGGATCTTTGGTCCATATGTGAATTGGTGGCAAGTTTACTGGAGGATGGTCGAGTTGAAAGAATCATGGCTTATATCAGTTCTTGGTGAAAGAGTGACAGAATGTGGAGTGTGCTACATCAAATTCCCAGGTTGTTTCAAATCTATGCTTTGATTGGTTAAGTTGTTTAAATTTTGACCATGTATTTTCAAAGATGCAATGCGAATTGGTTCGAGGTCATGTTTGGATTTCATTCAAGCCATACTGGGGTCTAGTTCAATTCGCAAGCTAAGATGGAGTCCGAAGAGCAGCCCGTGGTTAATTTCAACTTAATTTGTGTCAAAGTGTTTCAACTTGCTTCTAAGGATTACTAAATTTGTTTTATGATTTATTATGTGGAGCCTTAAATGCTCGTACCAGGTTCATTTTGCTAAAGATAAATCAAGTCATCACGTTGCTTTTAAGCATTAAGGATGTTAATGATGGGCCGTGAATGGGTCATGCTGAAACTTGTGAACCACAGTTGAAAATTGAGATAACAATGCAGGAAAACATACAGAAGAACACCGTGTGTTTTTTAGCATGACTCAAAGTATATCCCATGTGACAAGAGAGTAACACTTATGTATTTTACAAGTAGGCGAAGCATTTTTTTTTTAAAAAAAAAAACTTGGCTTTTACTGTGCCCTTCACTAGCATATATAAGATGATATCTCATACATCCCATAAATTTTCAAACACTAAGTCAGCAGGGGTAATTCTAGTTAGATTACAATTCACAAAAGAGGCTTCAAAGCCAACTTGCAGCAAAAATATCAGCATTAAGGACAATTCTCAAAGATTGGTGAATTTTGACATCGACTTGGAACTGGCCGCAATAAGAGAATCCAAGCAATAGGTGACGAACCGTTTTCTCTAAGCTACAATCAAAAAATGAAGGACCTGCAAAACTAAAACTCACAGTTAAGTGAAGTTCATTACAGCTCGAAAACGGTATTTAAGGAAGAATTGAGGAGAATTTCAGAAGCATGATAAGGAGAATGACTATACGGTGGATCTTTAAAACTGAATGACGAGAATCACTTGGTTTGCATTGCTACGATATAATCATGTCTGGTCATTTAAAACAGAGTAAGGATTAGATAATTGTTAGGAAAGGGTGGTGATGAGCATTGAAAAATTTCCAAACCTTACTAAAGAAGTTTCCAAGACTTGGAACATGTTGTCCACAATCCCTCTATATCAAAACGCAGCGATACGAGTTACAACACACCGAAAAAACCGTACCAGCCCAACAACCATCAAGCAATCCGCACAACAAACCGACACTACTTGTCAAGTGGTCGCAACAAATTTAGTTTGAACCAATTGCTATATCAGCCTGCACCCTCACCAACTTGGCTCATGCATCAACTTATGATTCACCTGCACATACAACGACAACAATTGTGATGTGAATTCAACCGGCAGCAATACGGCAAAATAAGAAAAGTGATGAAGTGAAATACCAGTTTGCAACATTCTTTTAATGTCATTAGATACCATCTGCACAAAAATACCTTACGTTGCACACCATGAAAACCGCAACCTACCAACAAACCAGGAAATGGTACAAAAGCGACAAAGTGGCCTGCGTAAAAGGAAAAATAGTACACGCTGCAGCAAATACATCGTACAACATTACAGTTTCAGGACCTCCAACTGGCGTTTCTATTTTCTCCACAATACCCTTTTTTCGCCCTCAATTCCAACCAATGGAAAGGTTAGGGATGCTGCTCCAGGGCTTTCAAAAGTTATGTCCTGCAAGATGCACATGCTTGTAGATTGAGATACTCGTGCTTTCATTTGGTTCACTTAGTTGTGCAGACCATTGTAGTCACTGCTACATTCAAATTGAACGGGAACTTACTAAGAGACACAAAAGAAATTGTAAGAAAATAATGATGGAAAGGTACCTTATGCAGAATCGTCTCACGCATCATAATGTTGCGCATTTTTGCGGACTGTCTCTTGTACATGACCACAATGTGATTCGCAAGTTGAAGATCGCACACATACAGTCACTCCAACAATATAACTTGACTGCGAATATTCACATCATACGCAAGGTGAAATGCGTTGCCACCATTATCCGTGTAATAGAGCAAACAACGTAAACCTGCTGAAGCAAATTTCAATCAGATACCACTTTTTTTTCATAACCAATTCTAGCTACTACAAAAAGGACAAAAGCACATAAGATGATACCTGCAGAAAAGAGGGGGCTGCAGCAGGACGTAAAACCATCACCATTTTGCTTCAATCTGTGGCACATCATTATCAATACCACAGTACAAAAGTGGTCATCCCAAAGGTTGTGACAAGAAGCACCACTCCAACAAACTTGGTATGAAGTTTCGTAACAGCCAATAAAGTAAGGATTCGTACAATTGCAATAAATAAATCAAAGAAAAATTGCAAAATACAAAAGACAAACATGGATGGGATGGTTCAATACTACTACCTTTTCCAATAAAGCAAACGTGGCACATTAAGGAGGTAATATCGATAATTTTGGATCCTGCGAACCATGAGGTGGAGCTTGTATCACATTCTCATATTTGGTGGTCCTAGCAAACGGTTATTTGCAAAAAGAAACTTTTCATTTGTAATGCACACCCACCACCTGCGTACCATGTACTCTCTTCATCCAGCTGGCTGAGTTTTTTCTCATAGTCTACCCATTACAAACAGCAACAGGGGCCAAGGACTCGGGCTGGCGGATCCCCAAACCCTTCATATAAAAAGGATCTTTATCTTTAGAAGAAGGAGGAACCTCAATCTTTGGGCCGCCTCCAACAGAAAAAAACCTTCAACTCATTTTTTATCAGACCTATCCCCTCAATCCAACAACAACACCTTTCCTTGATAAGACCAGAACAACCAACAATCCCCATGAACTTTCATTAACACCACCTCTGAAAGAATCATGAACCACCAATCTTCTTTTTCCTTACCAATCTCCATTTCCATCCACTGTTAATCACAAAGAATAGAAAAAACCTTCAAACTCAGAAGCTTAAAACTTCATTAACCTATCAACCCCGACCGCTTTATCATCTTCAACCTTTTCCTTCTTTCAAACAGCCAACCTCAAACCTCAAAACCCCAACACCGAAACTCATCTGCTCTTCTTCATTCACTTCTCAAAAACGACAACACATCATAAAATTCCAAACCCTCAACTTCTTCTTCATAAAACCACACGAAAACCCTTCATCAAAAACAACCCTTTCCCTCAACCATATCTTTATTCACGTTAGTTTCAACCAACAACAAGCCTCAAACCCCAACCATTTAACCCTCTTCTTTTTCGACCTCCAAATCCATATTCTCTAAAACACCAACAACAATAAGTCGATTTAGACATCCAGAATCATAATCGAAAATAGATTGAGATGGAGAGAAGATTAAACAAATCAAAACCAGAATAGAGAGATGGAGAACCGAGATCGAACACGAGAAGGGAGGAGAATATTGAGACGGAGAGACAGAGGAAGATTGGTGATGTTGTTTTTTTTTCTCTGAATGAACTTTCTTCGGGTAAGACGTTGTGGATGCCTCGTGTTCACCCATTGCAATTTGGTCTCATGTTGTTTGTTATTGTGGATTGGATGAACTCTTCTCTTGCTAAAAGCCCAATAGATTTATGGGTATACATTGCCAGGATCCTCACATTTTTAGGACATTTGATGTGGGGTTTTTCAGCCCATTTGGTCCCCATTTTATTTTCTTTTTCTCTTTATTTATTTTAGAGTTTAGATTTTGTTTTAAATGATTTTCTAAATTTTTTTTTCTATCTGAGTTTTCTATCTAATGTATATACTATTTTTTCCTTTTAATCATGATTAATACTTTTATATTGTAAAAAACTCTTTGGTAAATAGTATAGATTATACTTCCAACTAACCTTTTATTCATTGTCGATTTTATTTTATGGTCGATGACGAGACCTCCAAGTTATAGTTTGTCAAATCATTGACAAATAATAACAAACCCGAGACCATTTTCTTTTTAACTTCTTTCATTTTCAATCTTTATCGATTTATGTTCATTTCTTTCTCATTTTGGTCAATGACAATTTTTAAGAATTATTATCCATCAAAATATTGATAGATGATGATTTATTCGAGGCTAATCCATTTTCTATTTCGTTTTTCTCTTCATTTCTTTTTTAACTCATTTTATTGAATCTTTGAAACCTAGCGTTTTTTTGAACGATCATTAGTAAGGTGTACACCTTAAATAATGTGTGGATCGACTTTTCGTTTTAGCATTCTCTTCTTGATAAAGAAGTATTATAGGGATCTAGCATTCCGCGTAATATTCCCTTTACTCATCCAAACATTTTTCTAAAGAAAAAGGTGTTGTCGAGATCTAACATCTCGATAATACCCCGATTAATTGATTGTGAGGCCTACGTCTCATTTACCAAATAGTCGTCATTTCTCCTATACTTTTCAAATCCAATCTCGTTTTCTCTCATACCACAAACTCTTTTCATACCTCATTTCGCTTCAAAGCATTTTCAAAACACCTTTTTTCAATTAAAACTTCGAAAGAAAGAAGTTCTTGGAATCTAGGGTTTCGTTGAATTTCCGAGTAGATAATTCTCGAGGCACGCTCTTGAGTTGTTATTCACTCAACCTTTCGACTTTTTCAAACTCAAAACATTTTCAAACGTATCTTAAGTCGAGTGTTCATACGCATTCGCAACCATCGACATTTCGCACACACTGCACAATTCCTCGTGGTTTCGATATTATGGGCACCCTTAGGGACTAATATCGTTTCTCACAATCTTAACCCTTGACACGTCGTCAAGTCGGTTTCATTTTCAATCAAATCCTCGACACGTCGTCGAGCCATTTTCAAACCAACTTCCTTTGGCCTCGCATGCCATTTGTTTTTCGATTCAATCTTTTCACAAAAGTTTTTTAAACTTACGAAAGAGGGATATTCTTAGAATCTAGCATTTCTTTGAATATTTGAAGGAGTAACTCTCGAGGCGCGCCCTTGAGTTGTTATTGGTTCATTCTTTCGACTTCAAAACATTCAACTCTTATCTTCAATCTATTCAACCCAATTCCCGAAAGAATTGAGTTCTTGGGACCTTGCATTCCTTGAATTCTTGAGTGACAAGCTCTTGAGGCATTCCCTTAGGTTGCTTGTCAGTCACTCTTTCGTTTTCTCAATCCATTTCAATTCCTCTCCTATTTTCGTGGTAGTCCCACGAACTACGGACGCTCTGATTCTTTATTCATTCTTGAATATAAGATACGTAGGCACAAGATTGCGATGATCTTGGCGAGCACACTTCTATCTTCCTCCATTATTCCTTCCACACTTTCCCAACCTTTCCCGTAGTCGAACTACGACGCTCTGATTTCTCATTCTCGTCCGAATGAGCATACGTAGGCACAAGGGCCCCAATCCTTGGCGAGCACCCTATCCTTCAACCACCCATCTCTCCTTTGCGTCTTTAACCTTTTAACCTACCAATTCTACCTTCAACAACGAGAAGAAAACAAGTTAACCTAAACAACACTCTCTACATTCACCTTAAGAGGTTCCCGTCGAGTACGACGGACGTGAGGGTTGCTAATACCTTCCCCTCACGTAACCGACTCCCGAACCCGGAATTTGGTTGCGACAGCCCTGTTCCTATCCTTTCGCTTTACGAGGTTTTCTCGATATTTTCCTCTCCCGTTTATTCGAGAAAATAAAGTTCGGTGGCGACTCTGTCGAACCGCATTTCCGCGCCTTTCGCGCGAGGGTCGTTTCTCCGAAATGTCTCTGTGATTTTTCGAGGTGCAACACAATGGTGGAGTATTCTTGCACGAATTTTTGATCAAAGTTGTTCAAAATCGTTAGATGATGCTTGGATAAGCTTCTTGAATCCTTAATTCCCTCTGAAATGGATTCAAAGTAGAAATTCCATTTTCACCCCTAACAAGCTTTTTTCAAGTGCTTTTTACCTCATTTAAACTTTTCCAATCACCAACCTTGCTATGAATTCATCCAGAACCTTATATAGACTTGTTTTGGATCCTTATTTGGCCCAATTGTGACCCAATTCATTCAATCCAAAAAATTGATTTTCCTCACTTTTTCCTTTGTAATTTCCATGAACATGGTGTGTGGAAGCTTCCAATTTTGTTCATATCAGTTTCTTATGATACAAGGAACATGTAGGGCTGAGATTAATCCCTTGGAAATGAATGGATGGTTGATTTTGAATTTGTGACTTAAAGTTCAAGAAACCATGGATATCCTCATGTAAATGAATCCATTTCTGATTTCTGGTTTTGCCATTGTTCTTAAAATATTATTTGGACTCAAAAAATGCACCAACATGGCATAAATTGATTTAATTGGCATTAAATCCAAACTAGGCCTTTTCAAACTTCTTTTCATGAAATTTTCTCCATACATTCTCATTTCCAAGCTATGTCAATGATCCCTTGAGGTTTGGTTGACCAAATACTCCCATTTGAAGCAACTTTGAAGTTGGAAATATTTTCATTTGAAGTGTGCAAAGTGGTGAACTTGACCTATAATGAAAATGTCCTATAATCTCACTTTCCCAAAATACCCCTGCCTTGCAGAGCTGATAACCTGAGTTCTACAACTCAAAATGAGGACTTCTAAGACTTTCTGGAAAGGTGAGATCATGAGGAACAACTTTCATGTTGACCTAAAGTTAAGGAGAGACATCCTTCTTGGTCAAAAATGGCATGGAAGTTGGTTGACTTTTGTAGACAAAAATCACATTCATCTGATGACCTGTAACTTGTCGGATCCATAACTTGAGTTCTATAAATCCGATGAGGGACTTATAGTAATCAAATTAAAGGTATGAACATGCTCTACAAGTTTCATGTGGACATTAAAATGAGATGAGACTTGTATCTTGAGTTATATGGTCTTGAAGTTGGACACTAAACTAGGGGATTTTACACTAACAAGCATAGCAACCCTAGCCTAGCAACTTCTCACACTCTTGAATCTTGATGAAATGATCTTAAAATGATCTCTTAAGTGTCTCAACACATCTTTCCATGATCATAGATACTTGGAATTGGGTTTTAATCTCCTTCAGTTCAACTGTTGACTCAGGGTTGACCAGGTGAAGACCCTAATTGCACCAATCTCGATTGTGGCTTCACACACTTGATATAATGACTGACATAAGCTTCAAGATGACCCTCAAGGTCTCCCATGAATTCTCACAATGTTCTCCACCCATAACCATGGATTCAAACTCATCTGACAATCTTCAAATGACCCCCCAGGATAGGAGGTACGCCATTCTTAACCAATCCACTCCTTCTGATGAGCTTTGAGATTTTCCTGAGGATAATAAGCCCTTGATGGCTTGAATATAACCACTTGATTAGGATTAAAACCTTTGGAAGCCCCTTCTTGATGAACACACCTCCTGATCCCCTGTTCATGGACTATGGTATGCAAATGCTAATTCTATGAATGCAATGATAAATGCAATGAAACAAAAGCCAGCTAAAGCAAAAAGTTGGGCAAATTTTGGGGTGTAACAGCTACCCCTATTCAAACGGCTTGGACCGGACTGGATGAGAGGTGAAGAACCTCCAGCCAATCGAAGTAAAAGGCGATTGAATATCGACAAACCCGAAAATTTGCAACCTGCACGAATACAAAGCAGCGAATGCCAACCAATAGTTGGGATACCGATATGCCAAGGATAATAATCCAATATAATCTGAAATTCATCCAAAAGATGCCAACCAAAAGTCGGGAAACCGCCCGGAGGACACCAACCAAGAGTTGGAACAACCAACGGCCAACGGATACCAACTAAGAGTTGGGAAAACAACCAAAGATACCAACCAAGAGTTGGGACGAAACTGACAACAAATACCAACCAAAAGTCGGGACAACGAACTCGGAATACCAACTAAGAGTTGGAATAACAAACAAATAAGGTACCAACCAAAAGTTGGGGTGAAAAAACCTTGGATACCAACCAAGAGTTGGAACAAAGATCAACGGATACCAACCAAGAGTCGGGATAACGTCCAACAGGTGCCAACCAAGAGTTGGGAAACAACTAGAGGATACCAACCAAGAGTTGGAAGAAAACTCGGGATACCAACCAAAAGTTAGGAAATGAACCAAAGATACCAACCAAGAGTTGGGAACAAACCACGGCTACCTGACCAAGAGTCGAGATGAAACAACCAACAGATACATCAACCAAGAGTTGGGAAACAACTGGATGATACCAACCAAGAGTTGGAAAACAAACTCGAGAATACCAACCAAGAGTTGTAAAATCACCACAGATACCAACCAAGAGTTGGGAAACAAACTCTTGACTACCAACCAAGAGTTGGGAAACGAAGGTACTAACCAATAGTTAAAGTTACCATGGAATACCATTGATCAAAGGTCGGAACACAAGCCACTAACCAAGAGTTAGGATTGTTGGGGAAACAAGGAATACCAACCAGGAGTTGGGATAACAACACTGCAGGGGATAAAGTCCGATCAGAAATCCGGAACTAAAACTGCTAACCAATAGTTAGAATCAAAGCATCAACCAATAGTTAGAACCGTAGAATAAAAGCCACCAACCAATAGTCGGAACAACGAGGAGACTGCCAACCAATAGTCGGAACAACAAGGAGACTACCAACCAATAGTCGGAACAATGAGGAGGACTACCAACCAATAGTCGAAACAACGAGGAGGACTACCAACCAAGAGTTGGAAGAACCAAAGAGAAACTATCAACCAATAGTTAAAACCGGCAAAGGACTACTATCAACCAATAGTTGAAAGAGTAAAAGAAGAACTACCAACCAATAGTTGGGGGAGTCGAACGAAGACCATCAACCAATAGTTGGAAGAGCGCACAAGGACCACCAATCAATAGTCGGAACAATGAATAAAGACCGCCAACCAATAGTCGGAACAATGAATAAAGACCACCAACTAATAGTCAGAACAATGAATAAAGACCACCAACCAATAGTTGGAAGGGTCGAAAGAAGACCACCGACCAATAGTCGGAACAATGAATGAAGACCACCAACCAATAGTTGGAAGAGCGAAAGAAGACCACCAACCAAGAGTTGGAAGAGCGAAACAAGATCACCAACCAAGAGTTGGAAGAGCGAAAGAAGACCACCAACCAAGAGTTGGAAGAGTAAACGGAGAACTATCAACCAATAGTCGAAAAATGACTGCGAGGGATAACATCCAACCAAAAGTTGGTAAACCAGACTGCTAACCAAAAGTCAGAACACAAGCCACTAACCAAGAGTTAGGATCACCAGGAAAATAAATCTTCATCAACCAAAAGTCAGAACAAAAGCCACTAACCAAGAGTTAGGATCGCAAAGATTGTCAACCAAGGGTTGGAACAAAATCTACTAACCAAGAGTTAGAATAAAAGCTGCTAACCAAGAGTTAGGATAACCAGGAAAAATAGATCCTCATCGACCAAAAGTCGGAACAAAAGCTACTAACCAAGAGTTAGGATAGTGATCCACTGTCGCGTGCGGATCAAAACGAGTGTTTTTGTAAAAATGCAATACAACGACAGTAACTCGGAATATCGTTCTCAAAGATTCTTGATTACTACTAATCGAATAAAAAAAGGGTTTGTTTGGTTTAGGATCGATTAAATAAAGAGATTGCAATTAAACGGTTAAAATAAGTGATTATCAAAATAAGTCAATCTACTGTTTTCGGTTCCGGCTTACAACGGGTTTCTACCTTACCAATTTCCTAAGCGACTTCGATCTCTATTCGATTCTTATGTCAATTGACAAGAGCAAAAGACATAAACTAGATTGACAATCCTATATTCCAAATTAAGCAAACGAATTAAGTTTTCGTGAATTAAGCAAACACGAATTACAAACGCGAATTAACGACAAAGCGACGTAACGGCGAATAAAAGTTAAGGATGCAATCATACGAATTTAATCAAAACAATTCTATAAACTAACAGATTAAGCAAATGTAATTCATAGAATAGTATTGAAAGAGAAACGAATTAAATTGATAAAGTATAAACCTCAAAGTGTTGGGACGCGATTACAGCATATTGACTCTTTGGGATTAGTTCTCCATTCGAATTGTACAAGCTTCCAAATATATTTTTTCGTGAATAGTGAATGCCATGCAGCAAACTCAAGAATCAAACCAACTACCAGCCCAAACAGTAGTGAATCCAAAAGAGTTATTGTCTAATTT
Organism: Lathyrus sativus; assembly: GCA_963859935.3. Classification (NCBI taxonomy): domain Eukaryota; kingdom Viridiplantae; phylum Streptophyta; class Magnoliopsida; order Fabales; family Fabaceae; genus Lathyrus; species Lathyrus sativus. The sequence goes on along the minus strand of OZ012740.1, from coordinate 318,591,102 downwards.
AGTTGATGATATTTATCCTGAGTTGTTATCTGATTTTCCATCTTTATTAGATTATGCTGATACTTACTCTTGTGATTCATGTACCGACACTAACATTTGCTCTGTTTGTGCTGAGATTAATGCTGTCGTGCAGGGTGATATTTTTCATGCAGATGAAGTTGTTTATGCAGCTGAAACTCTTGACGTCACGGCTGCCCCAACCTCACCATCCATTGAACAACCTCCCCCCTTAGAGCTTAAACCGCTTTATAACAATTCAAATTATGCTTATTTAGATATGAATAAAAAGCTTCCAGACATAATTTATTCTAACCTTGATTTTTATAAAGAAAATAAGCTTTTTCAGATTTTGAAGAAACATAAGAAGGGAATTGGATGGACCTTGATTGAAGATGAAAGAAAATTAGTGAGATTCTTATTTGATCCTGGAATAAAAGGCGAAGGAACTAATACAAATTTCAAGAGCGATGGATGCTATCCAAAGTTACTCCCCACTTTGGAAGAGGAGACCGCAGGAAATATCTCTTTGGGAAATGATGCCTATGTGATCACTTATCCACCTTGACTCCTCGGGTGTATTCCTTCCTTTCTCTCACTCTTATTTTATATTTATGTTCTTTCATTGAGGACAATGTATGCTTTAAGTGTGGGGGAGGAAATCATTTACCTTGTTTTATTTCTTTTAATTTTCTTTATTTTGTTTTGATTTAATTAAAAAAAATTGCATCTTCTTGAAAGTTTTAGGCTATAGTCTAATTTGGGATTAGTTTGCGGAGACTTGGGAAAAATTCACAAGATCGGTATCGTCTTAACACCGTAAGTCTCCTGCATATGGAAATTGATTTGAATTCTTATTATGTTTTAGCCTTGAATTTTCATTCTCTGACAGCTCTTGAGTAGTTTATTTCAGCAGTCAGCACCATTTCATACACACTCTACGTAGGGAAGCCGATGAATATAAGTGAGTGATCAAATTGAAAAGAAAAAAAATAAAATAAAATGTAAAAACATAATAAAACATAAAAATAATCAAAATAAAGTAAAGAAATGCCTAAGTAAAAATATAGGAGAATGTGCATAAATATGCACTGATCAGATAGCTAGGGGACGCTACACAAAGCTGACTCCACCACAAGAGACTACCAACCAAAAGTTGAGATGATCACCCAAAATTATCAACCAAGAGTTGAAATAAAAGGCCACTAACCAAGAGTTAGGATAACAGCTACTAACCAAGAGTTAGAATAACAAAGATTGCCAACCAAAAGTTGGAACGAAGATTCCGCGAAGGGGAAACCAGAGATTACTAACTGAAAGCTAGGACAAGACACCCCGACTTACCAAAACACCAGTCACCACAAATTGGACTACGCTGGGGAATGCCAACCAAGAGTTGGAATAAGAGAATCAGCGGACTCACAAAGGGGTTTGGATCAATAAGACTCCCCCCAGGAAGAAGATCAGACGGCCAATGCCGAGAACGTTTCCAACAATATCTTGAATCAAACAATCTTCGTTCTTAACAGTAATCGGTACCAAACCTGGCTTATGTTGCCGATACATATGTTTGAGAATGGCGTAATGCTCCATACAAAATGGAAATGCTACGCATTTGAGGATGAAATGCAAATATGATGATATATGCAAAGAGATCTCCCCTAGCAAAATAAATGCTAGAGAAGAGAGACCGGCTCCGCTGGGGAAAACCGGGTATCATAGAATTACTCCAGCAAAATAAATGCTGGAAAGGTGAAACCGACTCCGCTGGGGAATAACAGAAGGTGCCAAGTATGATTTGACTCTCCTGGGATAGCTTGCACGTGCCAATGATGCTTGGGCTTTGCTGGGGAGAAACATACGAAGTTTTCCTGCGTACCAATGGCAATTGGATTCTGGAATGATGTGTTAACATGGATTAGGCTTCCTGACAACCACCAATATCCTGTCTAGATTCAAAGGTTTTGGTTGAAGGGTCGAGGGATAGTAGCACGAATTCTCGACATTCGTCTTGAACTTGAAGGTTGATCAAACCTGCTTGAGTAGCTCTGCTGATACGGAGAGGAACAATTCCTTTGTTTCCATATTTTGCCCCAGCCTGTGGGAATGTTCCTCGAAGGGAAATCTGCAATCTCTGCACCCTGATCTGCCTCAACATCTTGAACCTTGAATAGGTGCTTCATATTAATTGCCCCACGGGCAAGAAATAACTTCTGCACTCTTAGGAAGACCTGCCCCTGTCTTGTAACGACTTTGCCCCTGATTGGCTAATCTGTGGGGAAATACCCTGGTTGTCCTCGAGAGATTTATCAAACCTCGACCTGACTACTTCAGATTAACTGACTTCTGGATGGCTAACTCCCATGTTGTGATCGTTTGACATATCTTGCCCCGGTTCACTAGAATTCAGGCATTCTACATTCTATTCTGGTCAAACTTTCCATCGTGGAAACTTCCTTGCTGTCAAGCGCTTACTCGTAAGTAAAACAAACTGTTCTGCATAAAAGACATATCAAATGCAATGCATATGACAGTTTTTGAAATCCAATCTGTTCACTGGAAAAAATTTTGTGACATAAAATGTATGAATCATTCATCAACATGTCAACATTAATACAACATTGTAAGAGGAATCCTTTTGGGAGTCAAATTCGATGTGATCTTTACCGAAGTATGCTTTCGAAACAAATATATTTTAATTAGGACTTTTTCAGGTTGTCACGTGGTCAGGTTCGCGGTTTAACAAGGAAAGGACATAGGCTCAAAATTTATTTTAACCCACCCATTCTCCGTGATGTTCTCCAATCCTATATTCAGCTAATTCGACCTTAGCGTTCACCTTTCAAAGGTTGTATGGCAGGAGTGATAGTTCGGGAAACCACACATTTTCGAAGTGACAGTCACTCGCTTTTCGCCAATGTTTGGGGCACCGGTAGCCACACGATTTCGTTCTCGCTTGAGGATTTTCTCTTTTGTAATCCTTTTCATTTTTCTCGTTTTTTCCATTCCCTAACTTTTGCCTGGACTAACTCTTTTGAGTTTCTTCGATTTTAAAGTCCAGCGGGATGCCCTAATTTTTGCCTAAGTCGCTTGTTATCAAGATTCGACTTAGCGGGATTTTCCTTTGATTTTTTTTTCTTTCTCTTTTTTTTGAACGAATCGCGTGACACCGGCTTGTCTGACTTGTTTGAAAAGAGATTGTGACTATTTCACTCCTGATCGACCAGGTTTAACCATTGTGGTTTTTTAGGTATGACCTATATAGGTGTGATCTATCCTCGAACGGGAACACTCTTGTGGTAATTTGAACGCTTGGTCAAATTAACTGACACCTACCCTGCCCCGGGTTATGATTGAGGGTTTTTCATTTTCATAAAGAAACTCCCACTACTAGGATCAAAGGGGTTAACAAGGGATTATCTTCCTTATATCTCTGGTGTTTGGGATTTGAAACAATGCTTATACATCATCAACAGGTTTTTATTCAAAAGCATACATTCGGAAGCTTGCGCTTCTCAAAATTTCGTCATCCTCCCTCGGACTCTACTTAAACAAGCATTTGAAATAAAAGAAAGCAATAGAGTAAACACAAATGGATTTATTCAAAAACATGCATATTTATTTCATTTATCAATATCAATTGAAAACAACAAGCTTTACAAACGAAATTTGCAATTAAACAGGAAAGAAACTACAAATGTAAAGAAATGACATGAAAAAATGCAGATTGCCAGCTTCTAGGCACTGGGCTTTCGAACTTGATTCGCCGCTGAGGCAACCATCTTCAGAGTTACTCGTCGAAGTCAGTCTGAAAGGCTTCTGAACCTTCGTTCTCGGGGAACTCTTCCACAGCATGAACTGATGTGCCCACCTAGCTGGATGAAGGAAGGTCATTAATCTGAATACCCTGAGGCGTAATCGAGAACCTGTTGGTGTCCAATAGAGTCTGAACCTGGCTCTTAAGCACCTTGTAGTTTTCAGTTAAGTGCCCTTGTGCCCCCGCGTGGTAATCACAATGGGCGCTTGCAATAAAACCTGGCGGGTACGGCGGAATCACCGGGTTAATCTCCTATGGCACTATCAGACCACCCTTGATCAAATATGGCAATACCTGAGTGTATGACATGGGCAACCGAGCGAACTGCCTTTCTGGCTTCTTTGGTCTTTGCTTGGCGTGTCGTCCCTGTTGGTGGCGATATGACCGTTGACTCCAGAAGGGAGATGATGTCTGATGCAGGGACCCTAGGGGTTGTTGACTCTGAACGGTCAAGACATCCAGAGATTGAGTCTGAGATACCAAAGACTCCTTTTGCTCGGATGCACTCATCCTCATGTTTAGTCCCGGAATTGGCAATAGCTGCGGGCACGGAGATTTAGAAGTCATGAATTGCAAGGCATCCTCTGAGTCCAATGCAGTTTTGGGGATGAAAGCAGGAGTGTCCATCTTTTCTGTAATGCCTGGAATGAGACCCTCTGTTATACTTATGTCGCCCGACGCGAACTTAACGGCCTTGAAATCGATCAAATCTTGAACTACGTGCTTAAAAGCTTTGCAGTTCTCAACGTGGTGTCCGGGTGCCCCATCATGGAAATCACAATGGGCGTTTGCATTATAGCCAGGTGGTGGGGTCCCAGTTAGTGGATGTAACTTCCGTAGTTCGACCAAACGAAGCTAAAGCAAGACTTGCAGCAACTGAGTGTAAGTCATGGGGATCTTATCAAAAATTCTGTCGGGCTGCTTCAGCCTCGGCGCGTACTTCCTGGCCTTAGGAGTGTCTTGGGGAGTGAGAGATAGTTGTTGACGTGGCAAATCTGGGATTTCAGGGCGTGCCACAGGTCTTCGAGGCACATCACTTCTTGGGATAGGTTCCATGGACAAAAGCGGAGCGAGCATCTCTACTGCAGCTTTAGGCACCTGGTCACCTTCTTCTCGGAGCACCTTTCTTACTACCTCCATGATCAAACCCACCTGAGTTTTCAACTGTTGGTTCTCCTCTCTGAGTACCTGCTGGTTCGAACGCAACTCTTGCATGTTCCCCATAACCTGCCTCATCTGGCCTCGGACCTCATTCAGCTCTGCTCGTACCTGTTCCATAGCCTTGTGGGGATTTCTATAATCTTCCTGATCGGATATCCTGCAACAAACTATTTAGCACAGGGAATAAGATCAATGGTTCTGCGGTACCTGTTATGCAAAATGATATGCAGATGCAAATACAAACATGTAGCAAGGGATCAAGAGTGTTGCGTTGTTGACTGAAGGACCAGAATTCTGCTTCGGCGAGAATATAGCACAACTCTGATAATTAGGACCCACTGATACCAATAATACTGATTCATACTGTCAAGAAAAACTAGGTTTTCTGAAGGTAAAGGTTTCCTGCATAACCCCAGTCCCACTCACAGGTATGGACCTAATCTACTGATAACGGTACGACATCCTATGCGTTCCTCAGCGTCACAGACTTTCAAGAAATGATGATACGTTCACCATTTCTGGTTTGGCATCATCACCCCCTGAAGAGGCCTCACTTAGCTGAGTCACAAATGATCGGTCCCCAGAGTCGACAACTCTCCAGAGCAACAACCCCTCAAGCCCAAAGGGCTGGAAAAGAAGTCAACCAAGAGAATCTCATCTGAGCGTGGATTTTGTAGGACACTGGTACATGCAAAGCATGCACACGCCCACTACTTTCCACAACTAATGCTAGGTATACCCTCAAGCCTGGGCCTGGCTTCTCACTCATCAGAATCAATCCCCTCCCACAACAGCATAATAAGGATATAATATAATCCTGAAAATAAATTGCGGGAAAATAAAATGCGGGAAAGTAAAGCTAAGGTGTTAGACTATGGCACGGATCTAGAAGGGGGGTTGAATAGATCCCAATTAAAATTTGAGTCGGCGCTACCAATTAAAAATTGGTTTTGAAAATTTGTTTTAAGTGCGGAAGCGGCCGAGGAAAATATAGTCTAAAACGAACGATTATTGGAAAACCGGATATGCGTAAGCCTTTGGATTAATGACAATATGGAAAATAGAATCACAACACTAATCACACTTATCAATGATCTAACTCACTTGTTACGATTCCTAGTTCCAATGATTTAAAGAGCAAACCAAAACTAGATACACAAGTAAGATAATTTTGGTTTAGGCAATTTGTCAAACACTTGGTGTGCAAAACACTCCAAGTGATGTTTATGTTGAGTAAGTGATTCCAACTAGCCTAGTACAATGTCTTATTGTACTTTGGAGTCAAAAATAGAGTTTTAACCTCTTACTCAATTGATATCACAGTTTGACAATAGTGCTTATACAAAAATCACTTATTTTTGAGCTATAACGTAAATGCTGAAAAATAGAGAAGACAAGTATTTGGTGAGGCAGTTCCCCCGTCGTCCTCGCTTCGGGGTACGTCTGCCCTCAATTCTAAAACTAAAATTGAGATAGATTTTATAGATATCACATGTTGAATGTAACAGTTTGTACAAGGATTGAGCAGCAAGTATACAACAGAAATCTCAATATGTTGAATGTTGCTTTCACTCCTTGCCCCTTGATTCAAGATGAATCAAGTCCTCTGATCGTTGTTGATGGACCTCTGATTCCAGCCACCTTATTGAATAACCCGTTGTTGTTCAAACCTTCGGCTCCGGCTGATCTCAACAGCAACAAATTGAACCCGAGATCTTCCCTTCAAAATCACTGAATCCGCTACTAGACTATTGAAGAACACCTCTTCACAATCACCTTCGCTCAGTTGACCCTTGATGAAGAATCTCGTCCAAAAACCCCCCAAAATTCATACCAATCTTGGAGGGTAAAACCCTAACGGTTTTATTCAAGAAAGAACCTGTCACAAGCTTCAACCCGAACTAGATTACCCAATCTAAGCTTCGAACCTTATCACCTTTAATCACTCACAATGCACTTCAAAAATGGCTGTGTGTAATTGATGTGTTGTGAGATGTTGAAGATGAAGATGATGAATCTTGGACACCTATTTCACTCTTTCTTATTCTTGAACACATGAATCAATTTTATCTAATGTTAATATGACATAAGTGGTTAAACTTGTATATATAGTACCAAACCAACTAAAGACATAACAGTATTTCAAATAGTAGAGGGAATCATTTAAAAACTGGATTACCGCGTGAACGGTCGACCGCAGCAGGTCTGTGCGTCGACGCATGGCCTGTGTTTTTGGAAATCTGGAAAATGTATCAGTATGCGTCGACCATACAGTCGACGTGCGCTGACCCGTTGAAAAATATTTCCTTCATGCGCTGACCCTATGGTCGACTCATGCCTTTATGCGCTAATCCGTTGAAAAATATTTCCTTCATGCGCTGACCAGTGGAAAAATGCTTTGATGCATGCGCCGACCCTATGGTCGACTCATGCCCTGTAAACCTGCAAAAATTGATCTTTTTGTGGTTTTTCATGCCTCTGGTCATGATTGCATTTTATCTACACATAGTATATTTATTACAACAGTTTTAAGACAAGTATAAAAGGATATGGTAGGTGATACGTTGCATTTGTTTAGTAGATCTGGAGTCTATAATTTCCAATCCATCCAAGGTTGTAATTTGTCATCATTGAAACCTGTATTGAACAATGTCTTGCAGACTCGTGTGATGTGTGGCGATTTGCCTCCACATAAGGTACAACAGGTATGTACAAAACCCAAAAGATAAACAAACAAGCGCTAGGACTGACTCGCCTAGGGGATGGGAAACGGTCCCAGCGTAGGGGATGGGAAAATTCCCCTGCAGCTATAAAGATTCCCCAGCAGAGTCGCCAGCTGTCGCTACTGCGAAAATAAGGTGTCGGCACAACAGAAGAGTCGCCACCTTTTGTTATTTATCCCACAGGAAGGGAAAGGAAACGATCGGAAAAACCTGACGAAAAGGTATAAGACAAGGTCATCGTAACCAAGTCTGGGTTCAGGAGTCGGTTACGCAAGGGGAAGATATTAGCACCCCTCACGTCCATCGTACTCGATGAGATCCACGCTTGTTTGTGTTTATCTGACGGGTTGGTTTAACTATCTACCTATCAAGGTTGGTCTAAAAAAAAAGAAAAAGGAAAAGAAAGGTGACTCGACAGAGCGTGACTGCTCTGGGCCTACGTATTCCCTTTATGCAATGGGAAAGTCATAGTCAACGTAGTTCGGCTAACTACGGGTGAAGGGAAGGTTGCTCGCCAAGATATCGCATCTTGTGCCTACGTACTCTCAACAGGCTTGAGAGATCAGAGCTAACGTAGTTCGGGATAAAAGGGGACACAAGTTTGTCTTTTTCATCCGAGTACGGTTAACAAACAGTTCCAGCAGTTGGTGTATGCAGCTCGACCATTGGAGACTTAGGCGTTACCGTTTGCGGTAGAACTGGGAGTTAACAACACTATTTTATCTAAAAACGTTTTCCTCGGATTATGGGCCCACGGGGCAAAAAGAAGGTTTGATATTTGTTTTCTGTCTTTTACGGAAGAAGTGTTTTTTATGGATGTTTGCAACTAATATCGCACAAGAGACTATGACCTAGGAGTGAATGTGTCGTATGTCACCCAAAGGATACCATACTAAACATCCTGATTATTGGAAGGAAACCCTCCAACAACCATCTCCTAAGTAGCTTAAGGCTCGTAACGCACGATATCAATTAACCTTTATTATTGTATTTTGATTTGTTTGAAGATGAGAAGGAGAAGGAACAACTAAGGGGAAACTATCAAATCCTAACAGTTGACATGCCAATGATTCATCCTATGGTTGAGGTTATGAGGGAACTAACTAATGTTATCATGCATGGTTAGAACCCTAATGTCTGTCATAACTTCTCTTGAACAAGAGAAGTTAGAGTCCCTAAGGGAACATGGCAAAGGAAAGAAACAGCAAAAGAAATAATCTGAAAGAATAACAGTAAGTAAAATGCATGCAATGCAGCAATACAAGCAGAAGGAGACAAACTCAACTTCTAGAACAAACAAGCAAAAGCAACACAATACACAGGCAAGGGAGACAAACTCAACCTTTAGCCAACAAGCAAAGCCAAACAGTAACAGACAAGTAGAGGGAGACAGACTCAACCTCTAATGCGAACAAGCAAAGGGAGGCAAGCTCAACCTTTCAATGCACTTAGTCCTAGAACCAACTACATGAAAGCCTATTCTAATGCAACACACCAAATAAGCAGTCATACGAATACAGTCAAACAACAAACACAGCAGACAAAACAGCAACACTCCAGCAGCCTGACAGTCTGTAGTTGTCTTCATGTCCAAGTTATTTGTCCAAGCTATCCAACAAGAGAAAAGGGAATAAGGACTTCACCTTCAAGCTTCAACTTGCTCCACCAAGAGATGATATGAATTAACACAAAGATTATTACATGATGAGGGGAAGCATGATGGAAACCAAGGGAATCCATCATGGCACTCAACCACTCATCTAAGATTGGTATCCTCAAAGGTTTTACCTTTTGTGGTAGGCCTTTAGTCCTTCCAAAGGAGGGACTAGGCTCCCACAAAGGGACCTTGCATTATTGAATGGGAAATGGAATGCAAACCAAAGCAAACCACAATTATAAAAAAGGAAGAAACTCCTAAAGGCTCTAAAAAACCTAATTCTACAGGCTCTAAAAGAAACTCTCCAAGGGGAACTAAGCACCAAATTAAACCTTAAAATTCAATCTGCAGAGGCATCAACATGTCTACTAAACCATCAAAAAAGGTTTGGAAACTTATCATGAGCTAATGGTCATTTTTGAAGTTCAACTATGGGAAGTACTATGTTAGAAGCAACCTAAACACAGCCTAGATGTAAAATCTAACTAAAACAGTAAATAAACTCCTAAAAATCTATAAAAATTTCTAAGAGGTCCTAAAGGTATTGGGAACCTGTGGTAAAAAATCCAGAGCTTAAATCAATGTTTAAGGGCACTAATAAAATTCTAGACCAAAAGTTGTCAAGTGAAAGTTCAAGTGGGGAAAGCTCTAAAAACCCAGTTCAAAACTATGCTTAGAGTTACCTAAAAAATTAGAGAAAAGTCATACACATCCCACTAAGGGTCCAGGGAAAGCATGCAAAAAACTAGACGTTTATTTGATATATTGGATGAGAACTAAAATCAGAAAGTACAGCATGCCATTTTTCAACTATTAAAGACACATTAAATGAGAAAATACGAAATTAATTGAAAAAGAAATGGAAAATCAAAATAAAAAATATGACCAATATCTAGACATATTAAACTAGCTGCATGATTTTTTTTCATGATTTATTGAGGCAATTTAGTATTTTTTCTGGAATTAAAACCTACAGCCATCAAAACAGAAAAATAAAAAGAAATGCAATTAAAAGAATAGAAAGGGGGTGCAGGAAGTGATTATTCCCACGCGTGCGTTCATGACGGGCCGTGATGGGGGGTGCTGGTAGTGATATGTTGGAAAGCCCAGCAAGAAAACTTAAAAGAAATTCTAGCAATCAAGTACACAATGGTTGACTAGAGTGTATGGTAGAAATCAATCAAGATCACATGATTAAATGGAGGTATGTACATCAAATGGCTCACAACATGACAACACATTAATGAATTCCAAATAATATTTTAAGACTAGTCAAAGATGGACCATGGTGAAGTCTAATCGTGACCGCACATGGAATAGTAATCCGATCGGACGATGTAGACATCGTCTTCTCCACTCAATCTTCGCCGGCCGTCGGAATTTTTTCCGGTCACCCCTTCTGCATGCTCCGACCGCCGCGGATGAGAGCTCCCACATGGCTCCGTCATTTTTCAACCGTTTTCGACGTTTCTTTAACCAATTTCGCATGATTTTTCGCGTAGAATCCAAATATGTCACTTATTTTCACTTTCCTCCATTAAAACTCAAAAACCATGAACATCAAGAATCACTCAAGAATTTCCAACTTTCTCAAAACTCAAAATTGATGATACTAATCTCTTCCTCTCACTTCCTACATCATGAATATCAAATTCATTTCCATTTTCATCCACTAACAAGAGAGAAAATCAAACTACAACCTAGGGTGTCCATTCTTGAAGTTTCATGGAACTTAACCAAACTAATCCTAAAAGCTTCTACATACTCCAAGGATCATAATTATGTAAAAATGGCGCGATAACTCATCAAGAACAGAGCGTATGGATGAAAAGTAAGAACCTTGTTCGGAGCTTCAATGGTGGAGCGTTCTTGCACGAATTTTTGATCAAAGTTGTTCAAAATCGTTCGATGATGCTTGGAGAAGCTTCTTGAATCCTTAATTCCCTCTGAAATGGCTTCAAAGTAGAAATTCCATTTTCACCTCTAATAAGCTTTTTTCAAGTGCTTCTTACCTCATTCAAGCTTTTCCAATCACCAACCTTGCTATGAATTCATCCAGAAACTTATATAGACTTGTTTTGGATCCTTATTTGGCCCAATTGTGGCCCAATTCATTCAATCCAAAAAATTGATTTTCCTCACTTTTTCCTTTGTAATTTCCATGAACATGGTGTGTGGAAGCACCAACATGTAAATGAATCCATTTCTGATTTCTGGTTTTGCCATTGTTCTTAAAATATTGTTTGGACTCAAAAAATGCACCAACATGGCATAAATTGATTTAATTGGCATTAAATCCAAACTAGGCCTTTTCAAACTTCTTTTCATGAAATTTTCTCCATACATTCTCATTTCCAAGCTATGTCAATGATCCCTTGAGGTTTGGTTGACCAAATAATCCCATTTGAAGCAACTTTGAAGTTGGAAATATTTTCATTTGAAGTGTGCAAAGTGGTGAACTTGACCTATAATGAAAATGGTCTATAATCTCACTTTCCCAAAATACCCCTGCCTTGCAGAGCTCATAACCTGAGTTCTACAACTCAAAATGAGGACTTCTAAGACTTTCTGGAAAGGTGAGATCATGAGGAACAACTTTCATGTTGACCTAAAGTTGAGGAGAGACATCCTTCTTGGTCAAAAATGGCATGGAAGTTGGTTGACTTTTGCAGACAAAAATCACATTCATCTGATGACCTGTAACTTGTCGGATCCATAACTTGAGTTCTATAAATCCGATGAGGGACTTCTAGTAATCAAATTAAAGGTACGAACATGCTCTACAAGTTTCACGTGGACATCAAAATGAGATGAGACTTGTATCTTGATTTATGTGGTCTTGAAGTTGGACACTAAACTAGGGGATTTTACACTAACAAGCATAGCAACCCTAGCCTAGCAACTTCTCACACTCTTGAATCTTGATGAAATGATATTGAAATGATCTCTTAAGTGTCTCAACACATCTTTCCAAGATCATAGAGACTTGGAATTGGGTCTTAATCTCCTTCAGTTCAACTATTGACTCAGGGTTGACCAGGTGAAGACCCTAATTGCACCAATCTCGACTGTGGCTTCACACACTTGATATAATGACTGACATAAGCTTCAAGATGACCCTCAAGGTCTCCCATGAGTTCTCACAATGTTCTCCACCCATAACCATGGATTCAAACGCATCTGACAATCTTCAAATGACCCCCCAGGATAAGAGGTACGCCATTCTTAACTAATCCACTCCTTCTGATGAGCTTTGACATTTTCCTGAGGATAATAAGCCCTTGATGGCTTGAATATAACCACTTGATTAGGATTAGAACCTTTGGCAACCCCTTCTTGATGAACACACCTCCTGATCCCCTGTTCATGGACTATGGTATGCAAATGCTAATGATATGAATGCAATGATAAATGCAATGAAACAAAAGCCATCTAAAACAAAAAGTTGGGCAAATTTTGGGGTGTAACAAAGTGGATTATGGATTTAGGTTGCACTTGGCACATGACTCTAAACAGAGAATTGTTTGAGGAGCTATGTGAATAAGATGGTGGATCTGTACTGCTGGGAAACAAAAAATCTTGCAAAATTGCAGGTATTGGATCTGTGAGATTCAAGCTCCATGATGAGTTAATAAGGTTATTAACTGAAGTCAGGTATGTACCTGACTTGAAGAGAAATTTGATTTTTCTTGATGAATTCGACAGAAAAGGACATGTTTTTCAAGGAGAAAAAAGTATCCTAGGAGTCATGAAGGGGGCGAAGGAAGTCTTGAGAGGCGTGAAGAAACAATGCTTGTATACCCTTGAGGCTGAGGTTGTAAGTGGTTCGACAAATGTTGCATCTACGAAACCGGCGTCAAAGACAGAATTATGGTACATGAGATTGGGCCATGTCAGCAAAAGAGGTATGGTCGAATTGGGGAAGCAGAACCTGCTAGGAGGTGACAAAGTCGAAAAGTTGGAGTTTTATGAATCTTGTGTATTTGGTAAATCCTGTAGGGCAAAGTTTAACAAAGGTAAGCAAAGAACACATGGATCCCTGGATTACATTCATGCTGATCTTTGGGGGCCTGCAAGGAATCCTTTACACTCAAGTGCAACGTATTTTCTATCCATCGTTGATGACTTTTCAGAAAGCTATGGGTATTCATTCAGAAGAAGAAGGATGAAACCTTTGAGAATTTCAAAAGTTGGAAGATTTTGGTCGAAACTCAAACTGGTAGAAAGGTTAAGAGGTTGAGAATTGACAATGGCCTTAAATTATGCAACGAAGCGTTCGACAGTTACTGTGTTGAGTCTGGGATTGCAAGGCATAAGACTATAGCAGATACTCCTCAACAAAATGGCTTAGCTAAGAGATTCAATCGAACAATCCTTGAAAGGGTTAGATGCATGTTGGTTAGTGCTGAATTTAAGGTGTTTTGGGCGGAAGCTGTTTCGACAGCAGCTTACCTGATAAATAGATGTCCCTTGACTGCCTTGGGAATGAAGACACCTGAAGAAGTTTGGACGAGACATTCATCTAGTCTCGACAAACTGAGAGTATTTATCTGTGTGGCCTATGCTCATATTAGGCAAGACAAGGTCGAACCTAGAGCTCTGCAATGCATGTTCATGGGATACCCTGAAGGAGTCAAAGCTCATAGGGTATGGTGCCTAGAGCCAGACCACAAGAGGTATGTCACCATTCGAGATGTATTTTTCAATGAAGCAGAGATGGCTTTCAAGAAAACTGACGATGCTGACGAAGAGCTGGAACATGGAGAGATTTCTGTTGAGGTGGAGCATGTTGATGCTGAATTGCATACCCCAGATGAAGTCGAAGAAGACACAGAAGATGTCGAAGATGAGGAGACTGATAATGACTACCTTCTAGCAAGAGGCAGGTCAAGGAGTGTCATCAAGCCACCTCAGAGACTTGGGTATGCATATCTTATAGCTTACGCCTTAATCTCTACAAGTGAGGTTCTAGACGAAAAACCTAGAGACTATAAGGAAGTTATGAGGATTCGAAAGAAGACTAAATGGTTGAAGGTCATGGATGACGAGATGAAATCTCTTCATGATAACAATACCTGGGAACTGATCAAGAAACCTGCTAGAGCTAGGTTAGTCAGCTGTAAATGGATTTTCAAAGTTAAGGAAGGAATCGGAGGAGTGGCGTCGAAGAGATACAAGGCAAGATTGGTTGCTAGGGGGTTCACTCAGAAAGAATGTGTCGACTTCAATGATGTGTTCTCTCCTGTTGTGAAGCACAGATCCATTCGAATGTTGCTTGCCACAGTGGCACAGTTCGACCTTGAACTGGAACAGATGGATGCGAAGATTGCGTTCTTGTATGGTGATTTAGATGAAACAATCCTGATGAGGCAACCTGAAGGGTATGTCGAAAAAGGGAAGGAAGATTATGTGTGCAAGCTGAATAGATCCTTATATGGTCTGAAACAATCTCCTCGACAGTGGAATAGGAGATTCGACAAGTTCATGGCACGCATAAGTTTCATCAGAAGTCAGTTCGAGCACTGTGCTTACTTCAAATTTCGACCGGGTAATTCATTTGTTATTTTGTTGCTCTATATGAATGATATTCTAATAGCAAGCAACAATGTCGAAGAGATAATGAGGGTGAAGGTTGAACTCAATAAGGAGTTCGACATGAAGGAGTTGGGAGCTGCGTCCAGGATTCTTGCGATTGACATTCGAATAGATAGAAAGCAGTTGAAATTATGCTTATCTCAAGAGGCATACCTATGGAAGTTTCTCAAAAAGTTTGGTATGTCAAATTCAAAGCCTATTGTGACTCCGACAAACCCTCAATTCAAGCTGAGTATAGATCAATGTACCAACACTGATATTGAAAGAACTTATATGAATAGCATTCTATATGCTAATATAGTGGGTTCTTTGATGTATAGTATGGTCTGTATTAGACCCGACATAGCATATGCAGTAAGTCTTGTAAGCAGTTACATGGTGAATCCTGGAAAGGCTCACTGGCAAGCATTGAAGTGGATTCTAAGGTACATAAATGGGTCTTCGAATAGAGTCCTAATTTATGGTGGAGCCTTTGGTGAATATAGTAAAGCAACAAACGAAGGATATGCCGACTCTGATTATGTAGGTTGTATGGATTCCAGAAAATCTATTTTTGGATATGTGTTCACTATGTTTAGGAAAACAATTAGTTGGAAAGCAACACTTCAGAAGTTCGTTGCCTTATCAACTTTTGAAGCGAAATATATTTCCCTAACTGAAGCTGTGAAGGAAGCATTGTGGCTTGAAGGTTTTGCAAAGGAGCTAAAACTTCAAGGTCGAGTTATCACTGTTAAATGTGATAGTCAAAGTGAGATACACATGTCAAAGAACTCATTCTATCATGAGTGAACCAAGCACATTGATGTAAGGCTGCATTTCGTCAGAGGGATAATCGAGCGTGGAGAAGTCCAAGTGCTGAAGGTTTCGATAGATCATAATGTTGCTGATATGATCACCAAGACGTTGCCCAGTTGCAAGTTTTTTTACTGTATGCAGTTGATAAAGCTGCATGAAGAAAGCTAGTTTCTTGATGTTATAGAGTTAGATCCAAGGTGGAGATTTGTGAGATGTTTGATCGAACTCTAGTATGGTCGAAGGATAACTTTTGGTTCGACAGGAATTAAGCATGAGGTCGAAGTATGTTCGTATGCTGCTGTCGGAGTAATGCGTGTTGTAGTCGAAGTTTGTTCTAACATGCTGTTTACCGTGTTTTTTGGTAAACAACCTCTGGTCTATCAATTTGGTGTCAAATTGACTAACTTGCAGGATTGACCATACGAAATCCTAGGACATGTGCTAAAGGGTATTTCTATTTGAACCTATCTAAAAAATGTGTTTCGGTAATACCAAGAAGAAGTAATTTAAAAGGGCAGAACTATCCACTACGTTTAAAAGAGGGAAGGAGGAAGAATTACAGAAAGGAAAAGAGATGAAGGTTTTTTAGGAGAGAAAGACTTAGTCGAAGTAGTAACGGTGAACAAAAGGAAAGACGAAATAAATAAGTAAAAGTATTTGACAAAAGTAAAGAAAACAAAGTAACTTCATTAAAAAGATAAAGGATGGTGTATTTACATCACGTACATTCTCTATAATATTCTCTTTCTCTACACTCGGATACTTGGAGTAATTTTTAAGAGTGACTTGTACAACAGTAAATTACAACACACTTAAGTTTATGTCTAAGATTCCTATTTATAATAATAATAGTAACTACTAATAACCTCCTTAGGCCATCTATTTCTGACAAGTGCCACACCGCATGCAGTCATTTGTCCAATGAGCGCCACTTGTCCTTCTTAGTCATAAGAAAATATAACTACTTCCTCCAATATTTAAATTTCAAAACTCAATTCGTCCCCACTTCCAAATTTCGCTCGAAGGCTAATTCGCTACTTAGGTCGAAATGCCTAGTTCCAAGACTTCAATTTTTCTAAGTCCTTGGAGAACCTGTAGATCCTTTAACAAGCTGAAATAGCCTCAAAATATGGGTCGTCGAATTGGCGAGCTAACAAATTGCCCCCAAAAAATGTAGTTTTCGACACTACCAAAAGTACATTTTTTGACAGCATCCAATTTCGACGCTGTTTACCTTCGACTGTATCCTGGGTGTGGACCCACTTCAACTGCTTAGAGCTTAGGAAGCTGAAAGGTAATGGGAAAGGACATATCCAAAATCTCACGCAAAAAGGAACTGTTACGCCACCTTGATGCACGATCTCTGACGTCATGAACATCATGGCAAATTTCTCGAGAATCACCAAAATCGTGAGCCATCATTACTCCTACAGAGCATAGGTTACAACCGCCACCCCTACTAACTCATCCTGAGGATACATGTGGCCCACTAACCCCAGCCACTTATGAGGGGAAAAAAACTCTTGATTTTCCTCTTTCACTTATAAATAACTTTTCAAAACGTCTTTTTTAGTTTTACCTCCTCAATCTTTTTACAACATTTCCTCGCATTTTCTTCCCACAATCTTTTCTTCCAAGAACACTCCTTCAACTCTCATCATGGCTGAACTAAGGTCCCAGAAACAAAAACCCAGTCTCACAAACAAACCTCTTCTTCCATCCTTCCCCCTTTTGCTGCTCTGAGCGGCCCGAAGGTGGCGAAAAATCAGCAACTCGTTCGTGAGCCTTTACTGGAGGAGAAACGCCATATCTACGAATCCCAGGTAATCATACCCGTTACTGTTGCGAATAAATCATTGGCTATGTCTGGGCCTCTATCCCCCTTAGGTTTAAACTATTCCCATTTGAATGAGTTTTTTCCTTCTTACCGAAAAATAAAACAAAAAATTAAATCAAATAAACAAATAGAAACATATATCATACTAAAAATTATAAATAAACAAATATATATCATATTATAAATAAAACTTAAAACGGCAAAGCTTTTTGCAATGAACATACCGTACATCCACTATATCATTCTTTATACTATAGCTAATAGACATACACATTTATTTATTATGAAAAGTAACAATGTTCTAACGGCTAATAGACATACACATTTATAATTAAAAAGTTCCAAGCAGTATTAAATAAAAGTGGAAAGTAATAGTTAAAATTTTATTTATTATGATTTAGAGATTTTAATTTTTTTTTTGTCTTAAATAATTCTTATAATAATTTGTCTATTTTAATGAATCTATATTGTAATTAATGAATCTTATAATAGTTTTTATTTAAGAGAAATGCTAACTAGTGCCCAAATCTATATTTAATAAATGAATCTTATAATAGTTTTTACTTAAGAGAGATGCTACCTAAAGCTCGGACACTAGTTAGCATTTCCTTTAAATATATTTATAAATAATTAAAATTGAAACCCAGAACTTTGAAAGTTGGGTCTTGCAATGTTATGAAAGGGTTCTGCATATTTATATTTTAGCATAGGGTTGAGTCTGATAGATATGAATACAATCTTCCAATAAGCTTCCTTATTGATAAAGTATGAGTAGATGTTGCAAGACAGAAATAACAAAGGCAAGAAATTAAACAGAAATAGAGAAGTGCATATGGAATGTCCGTGTTTATTGATGAAAAAAAGATACAGAAGAGATAAATCTCTACTACCTACAAGAGTAATGCTCTACACAGAAACACAATTCTCTGGCCAAAGAGAAACATTTCTTGCACGATACCATCTCTCTCCACAAGTCCCACTTCATTTAACTGAACCACACTCACCCACTAATCCTCACTTTCTCTCCCTGCTATCTCATCCTTCTCTCTTTTCTTATTTCTCCTGACATAAACTCTCCATACTCTAGGCTCATCCTTTGTCACTCAATCCCATGTTAACCCTATCTTTACACCTTTCAAATCAACCAATGTTGAGAGCAACAATTAATAAACAGTAAATTTACCGTAATATAGCAAATCAACAACAACAATCAAGTTTTATTTTACTAAGTGGAGTCGGCTACTTGGATCGAATACCGCCATAATGTTCTCTATCCAAGAAAAACTACTGCTTTTCTACAATGTATGGTCAAATGCCTTAAAGCAACTTTTCTACATGAGAGCAATGATGCATGAGAAAAACATTCTTCATCTTGCATCATTGTACCAAAACTCCTAATACATCTTCAATTAGTTTTGCAGTGCAAAAAGTAAATATGAATGATTTTTAAATAGCACTTTTGCTTCAACAAGTGAGACATTATATCTTCCTTATGGAATTTATGTATGTTATTGGAATCACTGATTTCAATTGCAACAGAAAAGGGCTACTGCAATCCTCAACAGAAAACACCTGAGGTGATACTGTGGCAATAAGCATGAAATTTTCACCATTCCCCACATCTATCTTGTACAGATCATGGAAAACTTTCTGAAAATGATTTACCAAATTGTCATAGAATGACTTACTTGGAGAAATAACATTAACCACAAGAATTCCAAGTTCAGAAAGAACTAATTTTGCAGCAAGTAGAACATTCTTTCTAACAAATTCCAAGGGTGGAGAACTTATACCATCTCTAATATCGCTTGAATCCAAATCGACCATGATAGCATCAAACTTATGAGCTACCTCACCATTCACCAAGTGATCAAAACCATAAAGCTCAGAATCAGCTTGGTAAGCTAGCTTCTTCATATATTTAACTGCGTCCCCAAGGATAAGATGGATAAATTCAGATTCTTCCAATCCAAAGTAGTTCTTTGCCACCTTCAAAACCTCCTTATCACTATCAACACCGATGACCTCAAAACCCAATTGAATTGCCAGAAAAGATAGCAAAGCCCCGCCTCCAACTCCAAGGCATAAAGCTTTTGGTCTTAACCCATTTCGAATTCGTCCATCTATAGATTGATTTATTATTGAAAGACTAGCCACCATAGGTGCCAAGTAAGGGTGAACTAAAACACGAAGATCAAGCATAAACTTTGCATTTTCAACGCATAAACTTTTTGAACTAAGATCCGACTCTGGAACAATAAGCACTTCTGTCTGAATCAGATTAGGCATCCTCTTGAACCTCAACCGCCTTCGAAACTCTCTTCGAAAACAATCATGATTTTGCGTTTCACTCTGAGTATCGATTTCAACATCTTCAATCAACATTTCACCAACATGAGAACTAATACATTGATGTATTGTTACACTAGAAAGCAAGTTATCTTGGTAACTCAAAATGGGTATATCAGGGATACCGTTTTTAAACAAAGATTTGGGAGACAAAGCAAGGAGAAGAGGTTTCGACCATACCTCGAAATCAAATCCTTGATGATGCAATGAACAATTCAATGGACGGTGATAAATATGATTTGAAGAATCGGAATCAGAATGAGGCTGGTTACCGATCAAAATGAAACGGGATATTAGTGGAGAAGTGAAGAGAAGTTGGAGATGACCTGATTTAGTAGAGAAGATCCAATCAGTTTCACGGCCTTGTGGAACTAACATAGCAGCAATGCGGGGTTCGTGAGTGGGTTGGAGTGGCGAGTCAAGAACAGCAACTCGGAGGAGAGAATGGTAAGAGGAGGATGGGTTGGGTATGGTGATGGAGATAAAGCGAGAAGGGGTTAGGGTTTCGAAGGTTGATACATCGAAGGCCATTGCAAACAGAGACGATCAAATTCGGCTCCTCGACATGTTGGCAGCCAACGCGTGGGGTGTTTCCTGTAGGCGAGCGGACTTGATGGAGTAGGGGTATATTGGTGGTAGGAGATGGGTTATCTTTCATTTGAGGATCTCATAGAGGTTATCCGATTTGAAGATCAATATTGATATCATATATTTCAGCTTATGAACGAACTATGGTCCCCTATATTAAATTAGTACTTCTACTTGTGCGATATATCGGACAAATTATAAATAAATATTGTATTTTTATAGTAAAATATATATATTTTTATATTATAAAATAAAAAATTACATTCCACTAATACAATAAAAACATATCTAAAAAAAAACTTTGAATAGAATATAAAACATAAATTGTCCTTTGCTTTCCATGCAATTGAACAAAAATATAAATAAATTCATCTTTGAGATTTGAAAGGAAAAAGAAAAAATATGAAAGAAAATGTAAAATTTTTTATAACACTCATAATGACATATAACCTAATTCATTATATATGTGTTAAAATTTAATTAAAATAACAATTTGAACAAACTTACACAATATACATATGTTAAAAGAGAATTAAAATAGCAATTTAAACAAACTTACATAATATTAATGTGCAGCAAAACCTTTCGAATTTGTAATTGGTGTAACAGACCAATTTTCAATAATTGATTATTTGTACTAATTAATTAATTTAATGAATTATTGGATCTATTTAATTTATATAAGTTAATGGATTTAATTGATTTATTCTATTTGGTAGAATAAGGTGAATTTACTAGATCTTCTCTAATTAATGATAAGATGAGATATATTGAGGAGAAATAAAAGAGAAGGATATATAAGAGAAAGTGGAAAGAAAAGGATAGAAATAGAGAGAAAGGAAAAAGAAGAGAAAGAAAGAAGGAAGAAGAGAGAAGAGGAGAAAATAGAGGAAAAGCTTGGAATCATCAGAACGACTTCTAACTTCCGATTAATCAAGGTAAGAGTGTGAAATATTGTTATCTTACCAATGTATGTGATTATGTATGTGTGTGTTTGGATTTGTGGGAGGTTCTCCATCATTTTCCATTTTAGGGTATAAACGAGTTTAATCGGTAGAATCGATGTTTGGACAGTTAAAATCTGGAATAAATGGTGTCGATTAGTCGAGGATTGTTAGACTAAGAATACTGGGAATCGTTGGAATTGAATCGGGTGATTTTGGGAGTTTCGGAGAGTTTTAGACAGTTGGGGTTTTGAAGATCGCAGACGTTCGCTAGCACCTTCGCTAGGCGAGCAGGTCGTGAGTATTCGCTGTAGCGAGCTAGTAGCGAATGGTCCCAGACTTGGACAAAATGTAGTTGACCCTCTTCGCTGGTAGCGAGCGAGGTAGCGAGGGGTTCGCTAGGCAAAGCCCCAGTGAGTAGGTAGCGAAGCCTTACAGAGCTTCTGTTTGCCTTCGCGAGCTTGTTCGCTAGGCGAACAGGTAGCGAGTGTTCGCTAGGAACTCGCTAGGCGAGCAAGCTAGCAAGTGTGACATCATTCTTATTTCTTGTTGTGTTCCCATCCAATGTTGATTGTTTGGCTCGATTGTGATTGATCTTTCTGAATGCATAGTTGTATGTTGTGGATAGCCGTATGGCGGGAATCCTAGATTATGGAATCGATTGTGAAATGTGGCCTTTTGGCATATATAATGCATTGTTTAAATTGATTAAAAATGCATGATGATTTATGATGAAGTTGTTGTCGTTTGGCATGATGATGTGAATGCATAATGATTTATATGCGATTGTATGTGAAGAATGCATGAGAACATATTGTGAATATGTGTGCATTGCTTGATAAATGTGGTCTTTTGACAAATATATGCATTGTTTAAATTAATTAAAAGTGCATGATGAACGTGGTTGAGTTTGTTATCGTTGGCGCGATATTGTGAATGTATATTGTTTGTATGCGATAGAATGTGAATGTATGATGATTGTATGAGATTAGATGAGATGAAAATGCATGAAAACATTATGAATATGTATGCATTTCAAGAAGTGTATGGAGTCATTTTGCATGTGAAGCATCATGATATACATTCTTATGCTGTGTGATTCTAGTGAGAATCTGTCATAACATCGTGTGCCCATGAGGGGTGTGAGCGGTGGTTACAGATGGTTGTGTGCCATGTGGGGTGTGAGCAATCCATAACATTGTGTGCCCATGTGGGGTGTGAGCAATGGGTGACCATTATGTGCCTAGGAGAGGTGTGAGCAATGGGTGAACATTATGTGCCTAGGAGAGGTGTGAGCAATGGTTCCAATAAGTTCCTGAGTGAACTTGAGATGATTGAGTCGGTACCGCATTTGCATCTGCATAGAGTCGTGGGTCGGTCTCTATGAGTTGCATTTATCATCATTAAAATTGTGATTGGTGAATAAACATAATTGTAAATGTTTATGTGTAAATGATGTGAATTGTAGAAGCATGAATGTTGAATATGCTTAGTTTAGTATATATACATTGTGATGTATATGTTGAATTTTGATGAATGTGGTGAGAATGTGGAATATGTGTATTCTGTAATTGTATATAGATATATAATTATATGCATTGTTATTATGATAATATTTCTCACCCTTCTGCTGGAATGATGTCCTATCTGACATCGTGCAGGTATCGAGAATAGAGTTGCTCGTAGTTGCGTGGTCGTTGTTGGTGTAGCCATTTAGTAATTTAGTTATATTGGGTCGAGTCATGCTCTGGTCATGTAACACTGAGATCGTTTGTTTTATATTTTAGAGATACATTATGTATTCTATGTTATGTTTTTATATTCATTGGAATATTATGATGTTGGTCTTGGTGCCTAAGTAATGTTGAAGTATGTGATGAATCTAAATATTCTGTTAAGAGAATTATGTTATAAAATGAATCCGCTGCTACATGCAAAGTGAAATTGTGAGAAGCATGATTATTTATTATAAGTGTTAATGAGCATGACAGGTGGTTTTGATGTTTCGAAAGTTATGTGTGACGCCCTTTTGTGAATGCATGAAAATTTACTCTGATTAGTCGTATATTTTCCGTGGGGTTTTGAAGGGTGTTACATTAGTGGTATCAGAGCAGGTCGGTCCATCCGGCCAAGTTGTCTAATGTTGGTTGTTCCCCTGTATGCGACATGTGTATGTAAACACTATCGATACATGTTTGTTGTCTAACCTTGTCTGCAGAAGTGGGAATGATCCAAGTGGGGGAGAAGCTAGTGCTTCACCAGGATGCTGCAAGCGTGGAGTTGTAGCTCAGTGTGTGGTTAAACGTTCTTATAGTTTGGTAAAGATGGTTTATGCCCCATTATGATTGTCGACTGTCTATTAACAAATTGAGGAACTGGTCACCCTTAATCTCTTGTTGATAGTAGTTGGGATTGTGCTGGATGGGATAGACGTGTCTTGTGAGCGTAGATGGCGTGAGTAGTGAATTGTTTGGAGTTAAATCCAGTGCTTAAGAATTGTTTTGGTGAGTCGGCACAAGACAATGTTGAGATGTTTAATTTTGATGGGAATTTTGAGTGTTAATGAAAGTGGGAAGTTGGCGATTTGCCGATTAATTGTGGTTGCCTAGAAGTTATCCTGACAAGATGGTGATACACAGCCAGGACGTGAAGTGGAGTTGTTATTGACTTAGTTACGGAAACTAGTCCGATATTGAGAGCTCCATATTATATGTCTATTTGGATGGTCAAGGAATTAAATTGATTGAGTAGTTTTGAGACTTGTGTCTGGTGTGTGTGCTACGGCAACAAATTGTAAGGTCGAGTATGTAAAGGGTGGATGGTGACTTCTGGTGATTATTAAAGTAAGAGGTGGAATACAATATTGATATAATTAGACCTTTAAACATTTTAAGAGTTGGAGATGTGTTGAATGGCCTTCTAAGTGTGAAGATGTTGTTTTCGTATTGTTGTCGTAACGGGAGAACCGTAACTCAGAATGACGCCAGATTAGAAGCGTTGGAAGCTATTACAATGCTCTATGTGATGGTGAAGTAGTTACATGGAATTAAGTTATTTATTGATGGAATACGTTTGGATGTTGTAGTGAGTGCGGAAAGTGCGATTCGTGTTTCCGCCATAACTCAAAAATTGAGTGAGTCAATGGTTGTGTATGTAACACCCCCTTTCTATACCCCCCAAATAATCAAATAAATCATTTAGGCACATATAAGAATTTATTTATCAGAGTATATTTAAAACATGGTACAAAAGAGGTATGTCACATTATCCATGAAATTAAAACATACAACACCTGCTCAACAAGATATGCAACAGTGGGGTAACTTTCAAAACAGAGGAACTTAGTCCTTACACCCACATCTCAATATTTAGAATAAAAGCGAAAAATCTAAACATTGAATCACAACCAGCATGTATATACATATATACATATTCACATCGTCCAATATAAGTCGTCAACATTATTCATGTTTACATAAACATGCATCACCAAGAATACAAATACAAATGTATTACCAAAAAGAGCCAAAGGCTTCCTAGCTACCCGGTGTTACATATCAGAGCCATCTGACCAAAACAATGAAGACACGCTTCACAAAAAGAGATCACCAGCATACATAATCTGCAATGCCTCAAGGGCACCAAAAAAACAGCAGAAGGGTGAGAAATATTATCATAATAATATTGCATATAATTATATATCTCAATAAAACATATACACATATCCCATTCTCACCACAACTCTTCATCCCACCTCTCATATACATCGCAACGTGTGTGTGTGTATATATATATATATATATATATATATATATATATATATATATATATATATATATATATATATATATATATATATATATATATATATATATATATATATATATATATATATATATATATATATATATATATATATATATATATATATATATATATATATATATATATATATATATATATATATATATATATATATATATATATATATATATATATATATATATATATATATATATATATATATGATCTGACCTGATCAGAAGGGGATCACGGGCTGGCCACACGCTGTTGGGCTGCTACCTGTTCACCGGTGATGACGAGGAGAGGGGGTGTACCTGCAAGACACTCCGAAGCCAAAGTAAGGAATTGGGCAGAGCGAGAGCAAAGTACAGAAAAGGGCAAGATGTGATTTACCTGACCCTCTTGAGGAAGAGGGTATTTAAAGAAAGACCCCAGCGCTGGGCCAACTGTCACTTGTGTTGGGCTGGATGGTCAGGCCCAACCCAAGTGACTGCTAGGGCTTACGTGGCGTAGTGAAGACCAGGACGTGGTCTTCGCCCTAGTCCAACTGTCCCGCGGTCTCCGGAAAATGGGTTTGACCTGCTCTTTCGGAGGTGGGCAGTTGGGGGGATGACGTGTCCCCGCGGAGGGGAGCACGTGGAGAACGTGCACAGGCCACGTTGTTCTCCCCGCGGAGGGGAGCAAGTTCTGCCCGCGGAGGAGGGCACCCGGGGACGTGTGAGAGCCACGGGTCTTGCTTGATGGTATGGGGATACCGCCCGCGGAGGGTGGTGCTCGATCCGTGCGGGCGATTCTCTTGCCCGGCGTGGTTGGGACGGTTCTTCTGCGCGGGCAGGGCCTGGCGGGACATTATTGGGCTGGGCCAGCATAATTCAGCCCGGGGCCCAGTCCAGAACAGGAGCCCCCCAAGTCGTTGCTCCGAGGATGGGATTGAGGACTTGATGACATCGTTCCGGGGAAGTGGGCTGGTCTGGAGAAAGACTCCCCGTGCGAAGACGCGCGTCTATTATCGTCGGTCACCGAGTTCGAAGGCGGGTATCGGCGGGGAGAGGTGAAGAGACGCGTCTGTCTGCTTTCGCCATATGTCGCATTCTGGGTGGCTGCTAGGGCGGCTACCCTAGGGTACTCAAGTGTCTAGCGACGCTTCGAGTCCCGTGCAGGGGTATAAATGAGCGGGCCCCTGCTCATTTCTCACTTTCGCCCTCTGATTCTCAAGTTTCTCGCCTGCTGCTCCGCCGCCGTCTGATATCACCACCGTTGTTGCCGCCGCGTTCACCGTCGTCGATTTTTCATAGTAAGTTTCCCTTTCCTTTTTCTCTTGCTTTTCTCGTTTGTTTCTTGAGTGTGGCCGGGGCCGATTGAATGCCCCGAGGAGCAGCGAAATATTCGCCGTTCTTGGTGGTTTTTTTAGGGTTTTATTATGAATGTACCGGGGAGAAACGCTAGATCCGATGAGTGTCCCGGGGACGGAAGTCTTTTCCGATGAATGCCCCGGGGAGGATAGCTTTTTCTGATGAGTGCCCCGGGGAACGCTTCCTTACTCCGGCGGATGTCCCGGGGAGCGTTCTTTTTCTCCGATGGATGCCTCGGGGAGCGACATCTATTCTGATGGACGTCTCCGAGGTGGGTCTACCGTTCGGGTCACATGGAACCGGGGGGTAGGTTAGGGCAGACTCACCGGGGACGATGCTCGGGGGGGGGGGGGGGGGGGCCTCGTCGCCCTTTCACTTGACTTGCGGTGGAAGGGTGAATTTGATTTCTGTCATCGAATTCACCGTTACCTTCTGCTTTTCAGGTGTTTAATGATTTTGCTCATCTTGGGCACAATGGTAGAGGACAACGAGCCGAATGTTCCCCATTTTGACGAGCGTGTCGTTCCGATCGCAGACTGAGTGGCCGAGGAGCCCCTCACCACGCACTCCTGCTTTGTCGCTGATCCGACGGGGGCTTACGCAACCGTAGAAGACCGGGAAGAGGGGGAACCTCAAAACTGGCAAGTCTATCACCCCCGACCAGGTCATCGGATCTGCTCGAAATACGGGCGGATGCGCTTCCCAATGTACGAGTTTTACTTCAAAGAGGCTAGGCTCAAGTTGCCTTTCTCGGACTTTCATCTGGGCCTCTTCGACTGGCTGAGGCCGGCCCCGTCACAATTGCACCCCAATGCCCTGGCCTTTATTCGGGCCTTCGAGCTCGTGTGCCAACATCTCCAGGTCGGCGTCACGCTGTCATTGTTCTTTCGGATTTTACATCTGCAGCGGCAGTCGGTGGGGGGTCGGCATGGTTGAGTGTCATTCAAGCAGTCGGACAGGCTTTTCAGGACGTACATGGATTCCGTCCGAGATTTCAAGAGTCATTTTTTGTGGTCAGCCCCATCACGCACAAAGCTGTCTGCTCGTTGTATTCGGAAGGGGAGAGGATAATGGATGGTCGCTGTGAGGCTGTCATGTTGCCCCGGGTGCACGTGGAGTGGTCCCTGGATCATTACTCTCGGGGAACAGGCGGGTACATCGTGCGGGCGGGGACGCTTGACGAGGAGGATATGGCCAGCTACATGAAGATAGTTTCTTTCATGCGAAACTTGCCGCCGTCGAAACTGGTTAGGCCTGACGGCCAGTATATCCTCGACAGTTACGGGAACATTCGAGAGACGGCGAGGTTGATCAACACCAAGGCCCTGCTCGAGTGTGCCTCGGAGGAGGACGCTCTGTGTTATCTAGGTGGTGGCCGCTTCGTTCCCTTTCGACCTGATGTCCTTAGCTTTTTACTGACTAGTTTTCTTTTGTCGTGCAGGGAACATGGTTTCTGTCGAGGAACGGGTGAAGAAATTGCGCATGTCGAGGGCCGCTGCCCCTCCGAAAACGCGGGTGGCTCAGTTGGCTGGGAAGTCTTCTGCCGAGCAAGATGGAAGGGGGTCATCGGCGTCTCCGACCGGTAGCCAGTCGCCTACCTCCCAAGGGGTTCCGAAGAGAGCGAGGGTCCAGGAGGATACGCCTGTGGTCGATCTGTCGGTCGAGTCTTCCGAGGAGGGTTACCCCATCGCCCCCTGTCACCAGCATCCCGGCTACTTCCATGGGGCTAGGTCGCCCAGCATTCTGGCGGGGGAGGTGAAGGCGGTCCTGGGTGCTGACCGTGCGACGAGGAGGCAGGTCCTGACTGAGGATTTGGCTGCGTTAATGCGAACTTTCACCACGGCGATGGTTCTGAGCGAAGAGAGCTGCTCGGCCGTAGAACTGTCGAAGTTGTAAGGGGATCTCGCGTTCGTGCAGTCTCGTCTGAACAAAGCGGTCGAGGATTTGGAGGCAAGCCGAGGGAAAGTGACCCAGCTGACCGACGAGCTGGAGAAGGTTCGGGGAGAGGTGGACCTCGAGCGTAAAAGATGCAGTGGCGTTGGGGAGAAGCTGAAGGCTACCGAGGAGGAGTTGCAGGCGTCGAAAGCTCGAGTCGCGGAGCTCGAGGGCGATCTCTTTCCCGGGGATGACGAGACCGACGACGACCAACTGTTGGTTACCCTGGCTGATCTGCTCGCCAGGATATGCGTGCTGGAAGGGGACTGCCTGGATGGTTTTGTCGCGAGCTTCAACAACGTCGTTGCTCAGCTCAGGGTGGTGAATTCCGGGGTTGCCTTTGTTGAGGACGGGATCGGCCCCTTTCATGAGATAGTTGATGGTCGGGTGGTTGACCCAGCACCGAGGAGGGTGGCACCGTCGTCCCTGGCGTGCAGGTTGGAGCTGATGGAGAGGAGGGAGTTTAGATTGGTCCCGGGCCTGCGTGCCCGCGTATTTCGGCCTGCGCGCCATGTTTTGTATTTTGTTTTTTGTCGGGCCTGCGCGCCCTTGTTTATGTAATATTGACTACTGGGCCGGTGCCCGCTTTTGATTAATATATTTTGAAAATTGTCTAAGTGTGCGCCTCGTTTTTGCATGTTGTTTATGCTCGTTTTATTTCTTCCCGTATTTGTATGATTGGGTTATATATGTTTGATATGCATGTGTTAAAATGCCTTTGGGTCTGTCCGGGGTTGCGAAGACCTTCCTGAGGTGGGCATTCGGCATGTCCTCGCGGTTGCGAAGACCTTCCTGAGGTGGGCCATGTGGTCGGCTTCCGTGTAGGATTTGACGATCATGTCGTCCATGTATACTTCGAGCATGTCGCCAATTTCGCCCTGGAAGACACTGTTCATCATCCGTTGGTATATGGCGCCGACGTTCTTTAGGCCGAAGGGCATTACGTTGTAGTAATAATTGCCCGGCGCCGTCATGAAGGTCGTGCTCTGTTTTTCGTTCTCGACCATCGGGATTTGGTTGTACCCCGAGTATGCGTCCATGAAGGACAAGAGCCTGAAGCCCGTAGAGTTGTCGACGAGTTTGTCGATGCTGGGGAGGGGTAGGCGTCCTTAGGACATGCCCGGTTGAGGTCGGTATAGTCAACGCACATGCGCCATTTTCCATTATTCTTTTTAACGAGTACAACATTGGACAGCCAGGTTGAATACCGGGCTTCCGAAATAAAATTTGCCTCTAGGAGGTCTTTTACAGCGCTCTCGGCTGCCACCGAATTTTTGGGGGACTATCTACGCCTACGTTGAACTACGGCCTTCGCGGTCGGGCTGATGGACAGCTGGTGGCAGGCGACCTCGGGGTCGAGTCCGGGCATTTCTGCGGCGCTCCATGCGAAGAGGTCGGCGTTCTCGCGGAGGCAGGCTTGCAGTTGTCTTTTCGCGAGGTCTGGGAGTCCGGCGCCGATCTTCACGGTTCTGCTAGTGTCTTCCCCGAGTGTGATGATCTCGAATTCTCCGCCCGGGATGGGGCGTGCCGGGTGGGCGGGCTGCCCGTTGGCTTCGCTGGTCTTTTTTTCGTGATCGCATTCTTCGGTGAAGCGGCTGTCGAGGTCCACTGATCCGACCAGCTCCTTTGGTTCGCTTTTCGGCGCTATGATTGGAGTCGCCCTCTTGGTTGCTGGAGCGATGGTGTCCAAGCCTTTCAACGCGGCCTCGAAACACCTCCGGGAGGCCTCGATGTCTCCGTTAAGGGCCACCACGACTCCCCGTTTCGTGTAGTATTTCATCTTCAGGTGGACGGTGGAAGGTACCGCGGTGAGTTCTACTATCGTTGTTCTGCCCAGGATACAGTTGTAGAGGGACGGGCACTCGATGACTAAGAAACGGATGCTGATCTCCTTAGCCGTTTCCTGTTCTCCGAAAGTGACTTTCAGCTCCACGTACCCCCAAGGTCTCGTCGTCGTCCCGTTGAACCCCTGAAGGTCGGAGCCTACATAGGGGGAAAGGTTGGATTCGTTGAGTTGGAGGGTTGTGAACAGGTGCGTGTACATGATGTCCACCGAGCTGCCCCCGTCGACGAGGATGCGCCTGACTTCGAAGTTCGCCATCCGCGCCCGTATGAGCAGGGGAATGTTGGAGTTGGGGGATCCCCCGGGGAGTTCCTCGAGGTAGAATGTGATCGGATTGGATCGACCGCGGAATCTTTCGAGCGTGCTCATTTTTCCGAAGCTGCTCGTGATGAGCTCGTCGAACATTCTTTTCACTGATCCTACGGATAGGCTCCTCGTGGCGCCCCCCGAGATGACCATGGTTCTGGCGAAGTATTCCCATCGGCTGATTGGCCGGACTGGCTCGCTGGGTAGGTCGGGGCCTTCGGGAGGGCCGAACTCTCTATCCGCGAACCAATCCTCGGGGCGGCTAACACACAGCGCGACCTGGAGTCTACTGTCGCCATCGGAAGAGGGGAGTTCCTCGATTTTCTTGGCCTCGGGGGTTCACCTCCTCGGGCGTTTCTCTTTAGGTGGCCGTCTTTAATCAGAATTTTGATCGCGTCCTTGAGATGGATGCAGTCTTCGGTCACGTGCCCGTGGCTCCTGTGGAATCGGCAGTATTTTGATTTGTCCATGTTGGGTTTGGGGGGTATCGGGCGAGGGAAGCGGACACCGCCCTGGATAAATTCGGTTTTGGCGCACTCGGCCAGTATGCGCTCGCGAGAAGCGACTAGGGCCGTGTATTCCGTGAATCGACCGGCAGAGCCGCGTTGTTCGCGAGGTTCGCGAGGGCAGTCTTCCCGACGACGGTCAGCTCTCCGTTGATGGGTCGAGGCTCCATCATCTCGGTGTCCGCGAGGGGCCTCCCTGTCTCAGGTGTCTCGTGCGGAGTTGGCTGCTTGGGTTTCCTCGAATCGGATATAATGCGTGGCTCTGTCGAGGAAATCCTGGAGGGAGGTTGGTCGGTGTATGCCTACGGCCTCGTAGAACTTGGATTCGTGGCGTAGACCCTGCTCCATTAGGTAGTGCTTCATCTCGTCGGATGTTGTTACCTGCACCGCTTCCCGGGTGAATCTTTCGATGTACTTTCGGAGAGGTTCGTCGGGGCCTTGGATTATCACCCCGAGGACGGCCTTCGTCTTCGGATGGCGCCGGGACGCTGTGAAGTGTTTTGAGAACAGATCCTTTAGAACTCTCCACGACGTGACTGATTCGGGCTCCAAACTTTTGTACCACGTCATGGCGCCTTCCTCAGGGTCGTCGGGAATAGCCTGCACTTGATAGCTCCTCGGACGTTTCGGTAATCGAGCATGGCCTCGATGTCTTCCAAGTGATCGTCTGGGTCGGATGTGCCGTCGTACGTCGATAGTGTCGGGGGCTTCTCCATCCCGTGGGGGATGGGGGCGGCCATGATTTCCCGGGACAAGGGAGTGCGGTAGTCATCTTCGTCGCTGAGAGCGGGTGACTGAGGAGGAGACGAGCCGTTTAGAATAGACACCTGGTTTCGGGTCCTCGGCCTCCTGACCAAGGGTTCGCCGCGCGGATTCCTGGCCGGGATCGCCGAAGTGTTATGGCGCCTCCCGCGAGCTTGTCTCGCTGGGGATCTGGTGCGTTCTCGCACCACTTCTGTTCGGGGTCTCTCCAGTCGGGGTTGGCGATTTCTGGGTCAAGGTGAGGGACTCCTCGAGCCTCCATTCTGGTCTTCCCGCGGAGGGGACCTCGGGGAGCCTTCCAGCTCCAGCGCTCCAATTCGTGCGTTCTGCTGAAACAGCAGCTGGTTCGTCTGGTTGATGGCCGCAAAGAGGGCGGCCACCGTTGGGTCCGCTCCTGCTGGGATAGGAACGGGTTGGAACGCCGCTGGGCTCGGGGGCCGGTGGTCGGCCTGGCGCAGTAGTTCTGCGGATGACGGAGAGGCAGTCTGGCCGTCTCCGTTGGCGGCGGCGTTGAGCATGAAGTCGTGCATGGTATCGTCGTGGTGTGGGCTAGCCATGATCGTGGAGTGCTGGTGAAACTTTGGTTTTCTGCGCAGAGTAACGGGGAAGTTTCTGTTCCCGCAGACGGCGCCACTGATCTGACCTGATCAGAAGGGGATCACGGGCTGGCCACACGTTGTTGGGCTGCTACCTGTTCACCGGTGATGAGAAGGAGAAGGGGTGTACCTGCAAGACACTCCGAAGCCAAAGTAAGGAATTGGGCAGAGCGAGAGCAAAGTACAGAAAAGGGCAAGATGTGAATTACCTGACCCTCTTGAGGAAGAGGGTATTTATAGAGAAACCACGGCGTCGGGCCAACGGTCACTTGTGTTGGGCTGGATGGTCAGGCCCAACCCAAGTGACTGCTAGGGCTTACGTGGCGTAGTGAAGACCAGGACGTGGTCTTCGCCCTAGTCCAACTGTCCCGCGGTCTCCGGAAAGTGGGTTTGACCTGCTCTTTCGGAGGTGGGCAGTTGGGGGGATGACGTGTCCCCGCGGAAGGGAGCACGTGGAGAACGTGCACAGGCCACGTTGTTCTCCCCGCGGAGGGGAGCAAGTTCTGCCCGCGGAGGGGAGCAAGTTCTGCCAGCGGAGGAGAGCACCCAGGGACGTGTGAGAGCCACGGGTCTTGCTCGATGGTATGGGGATACTGCCCACGGAGGGTGGTGCTCGGTCCGTGCGGGCGATTCTCTTGCCCGGCGTGGTTGGGACGGTTCTTCTGCGCGGGCAGGGCCTGGCGGGATATTATTGGGCTGGACCAGCATAATTCAGCCTGGGGCCCAGTCCAGAACAATATATATATATATATATATATATATATATATATATATATATATATATATATATATATATATATATATATATATATATATATATATATATATATATATATATATATATATATATATATATATATATATATATATATATATATATATATATATATATATATATATATATATATATATATATATATATATATATATATATATATATATATATATATATATATATATATATATATAATCCAGGTATATTAATCCTGCACACTCCACAACTATCATCATTCACATAAACACACAGTTTATGTTCACTCCAATGTATCATTACAATGACACAATCCTTACCATTCCCTCTAAACATATATATATATATATATATATATATATATATATATATATATATATATATATATATATATATATATATATATATATATATATATATATATATATGTATATATATATATATATATATATATATATATATATATATATATATATATGTATGTATATATATATATATATCTATATATATATCTATATATATATATATATATATATATATATATATATATATACACATACATATATATATAGATATATATATATATACATATATATATATATATATATATATATATATATATATATATATATATATATATATATATATATATATATATATATATATATATATATATATATATTCATGTTTCTACACTCATTCATCAATATAATGATGCTATTCTCATCATTCCACATCAACATACATACATATAAATGTTGATTCAATCACCAATGCACACATACAAGAATGACAAATGCAAATCATAGAGACCGACTCACGACTCTATGCAGATGTAATGTGGTACCGACTCATTCAGCAGGTTCAATTGAAGAACCAAATGGAACCATCGCTCGTTACCGATGTAACTCCCCGTCGGGCCTACGATGTTCACCCATCGCTCACACCCCACATGGGCACACGATGTTTCAGGATTGATCACACCCCACACGGGCACACAATCCGATCACTCACACCCCACACGGGCACATGATCTGATCGCTCACACCCCACATGGGCACACGATCTGATTGCTCACAACCCACACGGGCACACGATCTGATTGCTCACACCCCACACGGGCACACGATCTGATTGCTCACACCCCACACGGGCACACAATCATTCAGCAGATTCTACACTGAATCAATCAGCACAAGAATGCATGTCATGATGCCTCACATGCAAAATGACTCCATACACTTCTTGAAATGCATACATATTCATAATATTTTCATGCATTCATCTCATACTATCTCATACAATCCATATGCATTCACAGCAAGTATACCAAACGACAACTGAACGCTCTAATTATTTAAGCCTCACCTATTTAAAATAATTAATCTCGATTAATCGGTAAAATCGGCTAAAAGTCGGCTAAAAATAATATTTCTTTTCACCAAGTTATAGAACATATTATTAGCTTCAGTTTGATATAAAGAATGACAAAATCCGATAAACGGTGAAGAAGTTATGAATTTTCAAAGTTTCGAA
This sequence comes from Lathyrus sativus, assembly GCA_963859935.3. NCBI lineage: Eukaryota > Viridiplantae > Streptophyta > Magnoliopsida > Fabales > Fabaceae > Lathyrus > Lathyrus sativus. The sequence continues at coordinate 318,556,248 of OZ012740.1, read as the reverse complement.
AAAAATAATATTTTCTCACACTTGCAGTGTTAACGGGTTAACACATTCCGTTAACCGGTTAACGGCTCCAAAAACTCAGTTTTTAGCCATTTTTAATACCGTTAGTCGGTTAACCCATAGTGTTGCGGTGAAAATTGGATATCAAGCTATTAAATTAACTTGAATCTTAATTCTTTTACAACCGGACTTTAATTTATCCAAAGGAAAGGTCTAAAGAAAGAAAAAACCTTTTTCACGATGTAACGACAACGCTTAAGAGATTCGGGGATCGGGGGTTGGTTATACCTAGGGAAGGTGTTAGCACCCTAAGCATCTGTAGTACTCTACAGGAACCTTTTGTTTGATTGCTTGCTAAGTTTGTGAAAATGCATTATGGATTGGGAAAAGACATGAGTTGAAACCTAAAGTTATATACACTAAGTTTGCTCGCAAAGACGTCGCATCTTCTGCCTACGTATCCTAACTAGGATAGAATCAGAGCAATCGTAGTTCACCTTACAAGGGAAGAAGAACACTTGATTATGATCAAGGTTCAGGGGGGAACAAACATGACAATGTTTGTGTGGAGTTTAACAAAACTCCCTAATATAAGTTGTAACACAAAAAGGGGGAAGTAAGAAATCATGACAATGATTCTTACGCAGGGTTGACAAACTCTTTCCCAGGGTTCTAGTTGAAGAACACTCCTAGTACAGGTGGGTTTATTAGACTTGAAGCAAAGTCTAATGGTTTCTAATCTAGGGTTAAAGTGACTTAGAAAAGTCAAGAGAGGGATGAGGGATGTATCCATGACATGAGGGTAAAATGGACAGACTTTTCCTTTGGAGGGAGACAGGAGAGGCAACTGGATGAGAGCTGACAAGCTTCATCACTTGGGGAAAGAAAACAATAAGAAAATTAACAACATAATAAATATGCATTCATGGTGACAACCATTAAATGAGTATATAAGATTGATAAGAATGAAAAATGCATTGATGACAATCGAAGCAGGTAAGCAGAATAGGAACTGTGACGACAGATCGAGTTAAATTAAGCCAACAGATGAAGTAACATGAACATAGTGATAACCAAAGATGAAGTCCTAACATGTTAACAAACATTTAAGGGTATGAATGCAAACAAGTATCACAAAAAAAATCACAAGTACATCAAGAGAAAATTCATCTGCATCTGTCAAAACGATCATAGAAAGTACACAACTTGCACATAGTCAAAATAGATGAAAATTTATGCAAACATGAAAATAAAAAATATGACATGAAAGTAGACATCAATATGAACATAATGAAAAAAGAACGGGTGAAAAACGATTAAAATTGAAAGAGATACGAATTTTTGAAAATGGAGTGAAAAATGACAAAAAATAATAAAAGAGTTGCCCTCCTCAGGGGTTGAACTCAGGCTCGCTTGGTACAAGGCGTGTTTTGGCTTAATGGTCTTACCACTGGGGTGGCTATACATCCGTTTGTAAATGCCACCCCATTAAATTATAAGGGTGAAAATCAAAGCAAGCTGGGCAAATTGGCCAAGGCAAAAATGTGAAATTTTCAAAATACGTTTTGTCGCATAACTTTTTCAATACTTAACCAAATGGGATGAAATGTTTATGTAACTTGACCAGAAAAACATGAGGAACAAGATGGTGCACTTATATTTTTGAAATTTCTCTCCTAACCCAAAACCCGATGGTACCTTCATTGAGATGTTTAAAATGCATTTTGATGTAAGACTCATGTTATAGCTAGCTTTAGATCAGAGAAATCATGCAAACATCTTACATATGTGACAATGAATGAGTTCAGGAAGGCAGTGGGATTCAAATCATGCTGAGATGTAAAATGCCATGTTAGTTGCAATGTATTTATAAATGAGAGGAAAGCTGATGTCCAGTTCAGTTTTCAAGCACACTTTGGTTAAACTAAACATACATATACATCATACACATAGTATCAAATGAATTTGAACACAAGACAAGGCCCTATACTGACTGCTATAAACTGTGGTGTTCAATATGCACATTGTGTTTGTGAGAGTGCAGGGCAAAGTGCATTTTGAGTTCTAAGCATATCTAAGTCAAGTAAGACATACATACACAACACATGCATAATATGGAGTGGATTTGATCAAAAGTTCAGGTTTTAAAACAGTCTGATGTAACAAAGTGTATGCAAAATGCAATCTTTGTTTATGAAATGCAACAATGAGGTCAAATCAATTTTAACATATGTTTCCATCAAATTAACCATACACACACATCTTACCTATGAAAACAAAGATGTTTGTGCTCAGGAATCAACTTAAAACCAACAGTGGAAGAACATGGTATTCTAGATGCAAGTTCAGCAAAACATGATGCTCAAGGAGGTTCATTTCAAGGTTTATGCACAAACAGACCAAACCAGTTACACATACACTTTGGAAATAGGTGAACAAGTGAGGTTTAGGTAAAGAAAGTATTCAAAATAGTTTGTTGTGAGAAATTGTATATAAGCTGCAAAAATGACATTCTTGATTCATGATGATATGTTCAGTTCAAATCCCTACACGTACAAGCCACAATACACATATACACAAGTTATATATGTAAAACTGAAAGTTCTTGTGCCCAAGAAGTAGTTGTTTTATGAACAGAAAAGCTTTTGGTATTTCTCATAGCATATTGTTTGAAAAGATGCATTCTTGAAATGACATATTGAAACAGATGAGAAAAAGTGATATAGGTCATACACACATGACATGAGTATACTGCTAGATGATTCTAAACACCAGAAACATTTCAAAACCAACTGTAAAGAAAAATGGCACATGAACTAAAAAAACAGCTTGAATGATGCTTGATGCAGCAGGGTAGTTTAATGATGAATGAGCAATCTAAGTGAAATTAGTTTATGTCAAACACATACTCATATCACAAATGTGCTAATGAATGGTTGTGAATTCAATTTTAGACTTCCTCTGTCCTAAAATGCAAACTGGTAGGTTCATGGCATAAAGTGTATAAAACATGGTATTTTACAGTAGGAATGCCAAGTCAGAATTGATGCAACATTGAAGCAAGGAAATTTCATACACATATTATATATACATTATCAAGAGTGTCCAAACATCAAGAAGTATTCAAAACAGGCTGAGGAAGAATTTGGCATTCAAAGTATCATTTGTCATTTTGACCAAACATGAGCAAAATAGAAAACAAGGGCAAAAACAGTATGAGGCACCTTTGAACACAATCAGACACATACACATGTTACTTATATGCATACAAGTGAGATCCAAACACAATTTTAGTGCAAACAAACTGGTGTGAAAAGTATGTGCTTCATGTGCAATTTGGTGTTGGTGAAGTGTAGCAAGCTGGTACAATTTTTTATTTTTAGGCACCAAATGATCAAGTAAGTCATCCATACATATCAAATATATGGAGACACACATGTTCATGTAAAAAACAGGCACCAACATATTACAACATAATTTGGCATGTGAATGCTTATGTAAGGCTATTTTGGGACATCATGACCTCAAATTTGCAAATCATGGTAATGTAAAACATGAGAGAGTTTTTCAAGGTCACATACCTCTTGTAGACAGCTTTGAACAAGTGAAATTACCAAGAAACCCAGAGAACTTCAACTTCCTCTTTGACTTGAGACTTTTCTTCCTTTTGAAGCAATGTGCAAATATAAGGACAGTTGGAGAAATAGGTCTCACCAATGATCCTCAATGCTTTGTGTTGCACCCTAAAATTTGACCAACCGGTCCCCATATCTGGTTTATGTTTCGACACATTTTGCATTCGCATTCGCATATTGCATGCATGGCATTTTCCTCAGTCAGATTGATTTTTATCGGGATTATAGCCCCTGGCGTTTCAGGCAGTTCAGGCCGGTTGGAATAAAAGTCTGTTGAGAATTGGTGCTCGTTCCTTGTGTTTTCAGGCCATCTCGGCGCCCGGGTTTCGCTACGGTTGCGCAATTGTGCTTTAATCGGTTTAATCGGCCCCCTGGCATTTTTAGGATTTTTCTTGTATTTTTCTGGATTTTTTTAATGCATTTAAATGGATTTTCTGGATTTAATAGAGTTTTTTTTTAATAATTTTTAGAGTTTTAAATAAATTTTCTTTTCTTTTTTAGAGATTTGTTAGATTTTAAGTTTTAGATATTATTTTCCTTTTAATAGATTTTAATAGATATAAATAGATATTATTTTTTCTTTTAAAAGAATAGATATTAGAAAAAAAAATAGATATTATCATTTTCTTTTAATAGAATAGTTTTTAAAAAATAGATATTATTGTTTTAGATTTTATTAGTTTTAATTGATTTTTCAAAATTAATAGAATAGTTTAAAAAAAATAGATACTAAAGTTTTAGATATTATTTTCCTTTTAATAGATTTTAATAGATATAAATAGATATTATCCTTTTCTTTAATAGAATAGATTTTAAAAATAGATAGTATTATTTTTTTAGATTTTATGAGAGTTTTATTGTTTTTTTTTAAAAATTAATAGAATAGATTTTAAAAAAATAGAGATTAATTGTTTTTTAGATTTTTTATTTGTTTTTTCAGATTTTAAATAGTTTTTAGAGATTAAATGTTTTTTTTCTATTTTCCGTTTTTTTAGATTAATTAGGAGTTTATTTTTTTAATTTTCGTTTTAATAGATTAATTAGGATTAATGGTAGATTTAATTAGGTTTTATTTTCTAATTTTCGTTTTAGATTTTTTTAGGGTTAATTTTCAATATTGAATTTTGTTTTAGAGTTAATCACGTTTTAAGTCCAATAATCTGAGTTTAGTCTAATGGGCCAATTATCCATTTATCCAGTTAGGCCCAAGTCCAGGTCCATTTGCCAAGTGTCAGCATATATAGTGTGCCATGCGTGCATCTGATCTCTCTTCCACCTCACTCTCTCTCTCACCCAGCCCCTGCCACGTCTCACCCTCTCTCCTCACACTTGGCACCCATGCAGTGACCCTAGCCACACGTGTTCTCGTCCTCCTCACTCCTCACCGGCACCTGTCCACTCCTCAGCCCTCACCGAATGCATGGCCGCCGGCCATGCAACCACCCTAACCAACCATCGCCGACCACCCTAACAGTCGCCGGACCACCGTCAATCCACCGGAATCTGCAAATTTCGCCAGATTCACAGAAATTCACCCAACTTCATCATCCTCTCCATTCATCCCCTTCACTCGACCTCACCGGAAAACCACCGTGAGCTTCAACCTCGCCGGAAATGCATGATTCATCTTCTTTTCTCCAGTATTTCACAATCCTCATCATGTTCGTCACCACCACCTTCATCGGTTTTCCCCAAGAAACTACAAATCACCAGCAAACTTCAGGATCTAGCAAGATCTGTGTCCAGATCTTTGAACATCCTTCCGTCGTTTCCAGAATCCTCCAGATCTTCTATCTACCTTCGCCGGTATCTTCAGCAAGATCATCAGATCCTCGTCAAGTTTCCAGAAACGCCAAGAACGATTCTTCGTCAAGATTTGTGCGATCTTCCACTGAGTTCATCGCGGTCGACGGATCCTTCGTTGTTCTTCAGTTTTCCTTGAGTATCTTCGACCACCGGCTTCAGGACTCCTCGATCTTCATCAATTTCCGGATTCTTCCAAGTCTCCCAGACGCCTCCATCTTCATAAGTTTCTCCAGGTTTTGTTCTTGCCTCTTTATCGCGTTTAACATACATGGTTGTTGGTTAGATGAATTTAGATTCTTCTGAGCATTAGGTTTGAAGCGATTTTAGGTTAGAACTGGGGATTTAGGTAGTGAGCATGCTTGGGTTGGAGAATTTTGAGCGAATTCGGGTGAGGGTTTCATGGGGGGCTTGTTTCAGAGAGAGGTTTGAGGGATGGGGAGCGCCTCTGCGCCGTTTAGGGTTTGCTGAAGGAGATGAACAGTGGCATTGGATTGGAGTGTTAGAAGAATCATTAGGGTTTTACTCTGCTGAGTGTGTAATGGATCTGGGCCTTAGGCCCATTTGCTCGCTTGCTAACCATACTCCCATGGTTCCCATTCGCGCCCCCTCCCCTGGTTTGAATTGGTTTGGGCCTTAGGCCAGTTGTTAGTTGCACCCCCCGTTGAGGCCCAACATGGATTATCAAAGGGGATTCTCGCTATCAGCACCCCCTTGGTTTATTGTTTTGTATGGTTTTTTCCTGAAGAAAATATGGGCCCAGCGCATTGCTGGCTGCACCCCCTCCTGGGCCCATTGGCACTTTGTGTTGTGTAAAACTGCTTTTGCCACCCCCCTGTTTTCATTTCTAATTGAATTTCTTTCTTTTTTCTTTTCATTTGCATGGTTTACAAAAACAATTCATATAAAATCCAAAAATAATCCTTTTGACATGGAATTTTTTTCCTCATTTTAATCATGATGTCAAGAAAATTATAAGAAAATAAAAATAGTATTTTAATCACATTTTCCATTTATGGTGAATTTTCACATTTTATTGCTTTTATTTCCATTTTGTTTGTATATACATTTTGTTGAATTTTGTTTAGGCATTTAAATTCGTATTTTGATTCCATTCTTTTTGTAATAGTTAGATTAGAACATTAAGTTCCCCCTGGATTTATTCCACATTTTTGTGGATTAATATTGATTAGTTTTGATTAGAGAACATTAGGGTGATAGTTTTAGGGTTTAAACTCAACATAGGTGCATTACAATATTTTATTTTTGGGTTTTTAGCATGAATTAGGGTATGGGACATATAGGGTATGTAGGGTAGATATAGAAATCCCCTTAGAATAAATCCTAGAATTTTAAATACCATTTTACTATTTTTAGCGTATTTTGCAAATGGAGTGTTTGTTTGGTGTTCCCACTTGGGGTTTATGTTTGTCTGCTTGGGCTTTTGGGCTTTTATTTGAGGTGTGGGGCTTGGTTTGAGCTTGTGGATCATGAAGAATCAAAGGAGAAGATTGAGGACAATAATCAAAGCTTTGTGCATGAAGATTGCTTGGATTGAAGATGTTTTGAAGACATAGGAAATAATAGGAATAAGCAGAGCCTTAGAATAGACTGAATTTTTTGTACAAACATGGATAGCTTCATGTGCTTCCATTCCTCTCTATGATATAAAGTACCTCTATGGTATTCACCTCTCTCCTTTGGAGGGATAAGTGGCCTTACCTTAGAGGTAGAACTTTGAGAGAACCACTCTTCTACAATGTCAACTATTCATAGACTTCCTTTGGTTGTCAATGAACTGTTTGACATTCAATTTATTCTGATAAATCAATTCATCTAGGAGAGCTTGCCTTGAATAATGAAGCCATTGAAGACAAAGATGAAGATCATTCATGTCAACATTGTGCAACTGTTGAAGCTAGGGTTTACGGCTGTTTGGAGCGATCTGCTGTCTGATGCCGTCAACTGGTTAAGATTCTGTGCTTGCTTGAGCTTGGTGATTTCTTGGGGATGGAAGCTTGTTGTAGCTTGGGTATCATTGGAGTTTGATCTTGGGATTCATTGGAAGATGTTACTGTTTTGCTGTTTATCAACTGCCTGAGTTGGATGTTTTTCAGAGCTGCTGATGTAGGAGCTGGGGGGGCTGTCAGGGCTGGTTTTGGGGTTTTATTTTTCTTTGTTGTATTGTTTGTTAATTTTCCCATAGGGTTGAAGTGAAGTTGTTTCACTTGGCCCATTGTTTTCTAGGTTCGAGATTGAGTGGGACTCCCTTGCCTCGCTTGTACTGCTGCATTCATGCATTTTACTGCTTTACTGTATATATGCTGTTTCTTTTCTGTTTATCCCCTAGGATCTCTGTTTCTCTCTGCGCAAGAGAGAAATATGACAGACATTAGGTGTTAACCCATGCATGACAACATTAGGGTAGATTTTGATTCCCATTTTAACCCTAGGTTTTAGAGTTCTTTCTCTTCTCATCTCAAAAACCATCAAAAAACACAATAAAAGGTTAAACATCAATAAAAGACAGTTCTTGCGTAAAAGACTGTAAACCAATCAAAAGAGTCATTTTTGTCCGCTTGGACCCGTAATCAGGAGAAAACCTTTTTCAGAAGGATAAAAAACAGTCATACAAATCTGTGTCTTCCGTAGCCCGAACTACGTTTGCTCTGATCTTTCATGCTGTATGAAAGTACGTATGCATAGGATGCGATATCCTAGCGAGCAACCTTCCCCTCCTTTCCAGTAGGTAGGCGAACTACGTTGACTCTGATTTCTCGTTCCAGACGGGAATGCGTAGGCATAAAGTGCGATACTTGCATAGGATGCGATATCCTAGCGAGCAACCTTCCCCTCCTTTCCAGTAGGTAGGCGAACTACGTTGACTCTGATTTCTCGTTCCAGACGGGAATGCGTAGGCATAAAGTGCGATACTTTGCCGAGTCATTTTCTTTTCTTTTAACCCCAGACCTGTAGAATAGATAGAATAACAATCCGTACTAGAAAACAAGCGTGGATCCCATAGAGTACGACGGACGTGAGGGGTGTTAATACCTTCCCCTTGCGTAACCGACTCCCGAATCCAGGATTTGGTTGCGACGACCATTCCTTTCCCGTCTTTGCAGTAGGTTTACTTCGAGCGTTTCCTTTCCCTCCTTTGGGATAAATAACGCACGGTGGCGACTCTTCTGTTCAGCCGGCGCCGATTTTCGCAGTAGCGACAGCTGGCGACTCTGCTGGGGACTCCAACGGTTCCCTACGCGGGTCAATCCTAGCGCTTGTTTTCCCGTCGAGGATTTTGTATGGATTTACGTTTCTGTATTTTACATTCAGCATTATATTACTGTTATTATTGTTGTGGGTATGAGGGGGTTCTATAATTGAGAGATAAGCCAGACCTGGGCTTGAGTGCACCTAGAATTAGAGTGGAAATTAGTGGGCGCGTACATGCTTTGCATGTACTAGTGTCTCATGAAATCCATGCTCGAACGAGGTTCTTCTGGTTGACTTCTTTTTCAACCCTTTGGGTTGAGGGGGTTGTTGGTTAGTTGGATTGTCGACTCCGGGGACCGATCATTTGGAAGTTGGCTAAGTGAGGCCTCTTCAAGACATGATGATGCCACACCTTCTGGGTATCGTATCATCAATCTTGAAAGTCTGTGACGCCAACGACCGCATAGGATGCCATACTTTGTGTCAGTTATTAGGACACCTACCTGTGAGAGGGGTTGGGGCATGCAGGTAACTTGACCTCCAGATTACCGGTTTTCTTGATTGAGATTCAGTGGCGTTGATATCCGAGGACAACGTTTTGAGGTCTGTTGGAGACCAGGTTCGAGTACTGTTTTGGGTTTATTGAGACCAGGCTTGAACAGTGTTGTGGGTCTGGTTAAGACTAGTATGGTGGATTGGACTTCTCAGCCAGGGGCACTTGGTCCCTAGTGTGTGTGCATTTTGCATTTTGCATGACTGTTTGCATTTGCATTTCATTTTGCATATTCATCCTCAGCCGGAACAGGGAGCTTACCCATTTTTGTCCGCTTCACCAGTTGATTTCCCGACATTCGCATTAGACTTGAGTTAGCATATGGAAAGATCATGGCTTCAGAAGAGCAGAACTTGGTTGTTACTCGAACGGAGTTTGAATTGTTGAAGTACCAGATGAGTCAGGTCATGGAAGCCATACCAGCTATAAATGGAGAAGGAAACAATGGTCAAAGAGCTCAGATGAACGATGTTGCTCAGCCAGTGCAAACCCCTGTCAGAGGTCCATATTCTTTCAATGACGCAGAGTGTCACAATTCCACTTCCTCTACGCCAGATTCTCCAAGGATTGTTCCATCTCCAAGAGTCGTTCCACAGGTTAATATTCAGGACCCAAGGATTGCTGAGTACATGAGAAGACTTCAGACGTTGGAAGATCAGATTGCTGCCCTGGTGAATAAGAATACTCTTGATCTGAATGCTGCGGGCATGTGTTTGGTGTCAGATCTTGTATTGCCTCCGAAGTTCAAAATGCCCAATTTTGAGAAGTACAAAGGGGGTAGTTGTCCGAAGCTACATTTGGTTATGTTCTGCAGAAGAATGACTCCGCATATCACCAATGACAAGCTCATGATTCACTGTTTCCAAGATAGTTTGATCGGAGCATCTTTGGACTGGTACATGCACTTGAAGAGTGATAGTATTAAATCATGGTCGGACTTAGCCAATGCCTTTGTGAAGCAGTATGACTACAACCTAGAAATTGCTCTTTTTCGCGTGCAGTTGCAAGAATTATCTCGTGCGGAGAATGAATCCTTTAGGGGGTATGTGCAAAGATGGAGAGAATTGGCTGCTCGTGTTCAACCACCGATTCAGGAGAGAGAAATGGTTAGCCTCTTTTTAGGTACTCTGAAGGGTCGTTATTATGACATGATGTTCACTTGTACAAGCTTTGAAGGCTTGATGAGAATGGGAGAGCTTGTGGAGAGAGGACTCAAGAATGGAAAGCTTCGAGAGGCTCCTTATATCCCAGTTAATAAGAACGAATCGGTTATCAGTTCTCCAGAAGAGTGGGAAGAAGGAAATGATGTTGTCTCAGAATCTCTAGCGTCTCAGGCTCAGTTGTCAGACACTTCAAGCCAGCAGTCATATTATCGTCAGTCGCGTCATCACGCCCGACAAAGACCAAGGAAGCCTGAAAGGCAGTTTACTCAGCTACCGGTGTCGTACAGCCAGTTGTTGCCAGATTTGGTCGAAAGTCGATTAATAGTGCCGAAAGAGACTAGTCCAACGATCCCGCCTTATCCTTCAGGTTCTGATACCAGCGCCCGCTGTGAGTACCATGTTGGGGTACAGGGGCATTCGACAGATGATTGTAAGGTGCTTAGAAGCCAAGTTCAGAATCTGCTAGACTCTAACAGGATCTTCATCACGCATCAGGGTTTTGTTCGGATTATTGATTATCCTTCATCCAGTTGTGGGGGTTCGTCAGTCAATGTTATGGAATACTCCACTGAGAGTGTATGTTTGGAAGAATGTCCAACCGAGAGCTCAGTTGAATATGGAGGAAGTTGCTAGAGGTTTCTGTGTCGGGCGTCGCATCTGCTTAGCTTTCGTGCATTGTTGTTTGCTGACCACCACCAGGCTTGTTGGCTGGGGTCATTGTATTTTGTAATTGGGTGTGCTTGTTTGCTGCTCTTGTTGGCTTTACATAGTGGTGTGAGATGTTTATCTCCGTGTTTATAGCTTGGGGTTTCTTTGTCTTGTCTTGAATATGTGTTTGATTTCTGCATTGCATTCTCACATAACAGGTATATCAGAACCGTGGGTCTTATTTCCCATCTCCAGTTTGTTGCAGGAAATTCCCTCAGAGATATGGAACAGAATCAGACTGAACTAATAGAAGTCCGAAGCCAGCTAAGGCTGATGATGAAAGATATGCAAGAGTTGCGTCTGGATCAGAAGATACTCAAAAAGGAAAATAATCAGCTGAAGACCCAAATGACCTTGATCATGGAAGTAGTCAAGAACGTGCTTAGAAAAGAGGATGATCAGATATCTAAAGCCACAGTGAAGGAGCTTATTCCACCTGTGCCTGTGGAACTCGTGCCTGTGGAACCTGAGCTTAAAAGACGTGTTGATCGACACCACCAACAACAGCAAAAGATACATCCGGTTCGGCGAAGGTCAAGGAGGATATTTGAGGCGCCACCTTCAACGTATGCTAAGCTCTTTCAGACTTTATGGAGTTTGAAGCTGGTTGAAAAAAGAACATTGGAACCGCTCACAGGAACGACACTTCCTTATGGGTATGACACTAGCAAGCAGTGCGAATTTCATTCCGGGGCACCCGGACATGACGTGGAAAGTTGTCACGCTTTTAAGCACAACGTTCAGGACTTGATTGACGCAAAAGTTATTGAACTCACGCCGGGCGGCGTAATTGTACCTAATGGTCTTACCCCAGTGGGTGCTAAAACGATGGACGTTCCCAAAGCTGATGTAGATCAGAAGTATATTCTGCAATCATTGGTGTCAGAATCCCCCTGTCCTCAGTTGCTGCCTAGACCAAGCCTGAGGATGAAAGCGCTTGAACAAAAGGAGTCCCTGATAATTCAGAATCAACCTCCAAGTGGTTCGACTGATCAAAGTCAACAATATGTCCAGTCTTCGCAACAAACGTCAAATCCTTTCCAGAGTCAGCAGCCTTATCGTTATCGGTCAAACCTGCGTGCTAGACAGAGCCCAATGAAGTCAGAAAGGCAACTCACCCGGCCTCCATTTTAAGCAGTATGGTTTCAATAGACAACTTTGAAGATGACTGGTTCAGCAGCAAGTCAGATGTGAAAGCCCGGTTCTCGGAAGCTGACGTTTTCCTGTGTTGCATCTTGTCATTTCTTTATGTTTGTAGTTTCTTTCTTGTTAAATTGCAATCTTGTTTGTAAAACTTGTTGTTTTCATTCAATTGATGATAATGAAATGAATATGCATGTTTTGATTAAATCCATTCGTGTTCACTAATTGATTTTTACAGATATCCAATGCTTGGTTAAGCGGAATCCGGGGAGGATGACGAAAATGAACGACATGCAAGCTTCCGATATTGTATGCCTTTGAAATAAAACCTGCTGATGATGTACAGGCATTGTTTCAAATCCCTAAACACCGGAAACATAAGGAAGATAATCCCTTGTCAACCCCTTTGAGCCTAGTAGTATGAGTTCTTTCTGAAAACGAAAAGCCCTCAATCTCAACCTGGGGCAGGGTAGGTGTTAGCTAATTTGACCGAGCGTCCAAATTGCAAAAGGAGTGCCCGTCCGAGGATCAATCACACCTCTATAGGTCGTGCCTAAAAAGCCACAGTGGTTAAGCATCAGGAGTGAGACAGTCACATTATTCCCCAAAGAGTCAGACAACCAGTGTCACACGACTTGTTCGGAAAAAAACGGAAAGCAAAAAGAATCAAAAGCCCGCTAAGTCAAAACTTGAAAACAAACGACTTAGGCAAAAATAAGGGCATCCCGCTGGACTGGAAAATCAAAAGAAACTCAAAAAAGTCAGTCCAGGCAAAAGTTAGGGAAAGAAAAGAAAAGATGAAAAGGATTACAAAAGAAAAGTCCTCAAATGAAATACGAGTCGTGTGACCCCAAGTGTCAAAGACGAAGAGTGAGTGGCTGTCACTCCAAAAGCTCATAGTTTCTCGAACTATCACTCCTATCTTTCAACCTCCAAGAGGTGAGCGCTAAGGTCGAATTAGCTGAACGTAGGATCGGAGAATATCAAGGAGAATGGGTGGGTTAAAATTAGACTTTGAGCCTTTATCCTTTCTTTCAAAACCGTGAACCTGACCACGTTACAACCTTCAAAAGTCCTAATTGAAGCAGGGTTGTTCGAAGGCATACATCGGTTAAGATCGCGTCGAAGCTGACTTCTAAAAGGGTTCTTCTTACCATGTTGGTACTGATGTTGATATTTTGATAAATGATTTGTGCATTATGTGTCATAAACGGTTTTTTCCATTTTTCCAGTGAACAGAGTGGATGTTAAAACTGTCATATACATTGCATTAATATATCTTTTATGCAGAACAACTGGTTTTACTTGCGAGTAAGCGCTTGACAGCAGGAAAGGTTCCTACAGTGGAAAGTCTGATCAGGATAGAATGCAGGATGCCCGAATGTTCCGAGAGCCGGGGCAAGCTATCATCAAGTGATCCCCAGTGAGGTCAGCCATCCAAAGTTGTTATTCCGGGGCAATCAGGTCGAGATTCGGTAAATCTCTCGTAGCTAGAGTCACTATACCGAATCAGCCAATCAGGGGCAAAGTCATTGCAGACAGGGGTAGACCATCCTAAGAGCGCGGAAGTTATTCTTTATTCGAGAGGCATTTGATTTGAAGCATTTTTTCGAGGTTCAGAATGCTGGGGCATGTCATATCAGACCATCAGGGTACGAACTTTCAGATTTCCTTTTGAGGACTATCCTCACAGAGGTCCCACAAGCTGGGGCATATCAGAAGCGAAGGAATTAATTTTCTCCGTGTCATCAGAGTTATTCAGAGCTATTCGAGCAGATTCAGCTAATCTCCAAGCGTGAGTCGAATGTCGGGAAATCGTGTTACCGTCCTTTGACCCTTCAATCAGAAGCTGTGAATTCAGACAGGATGTTGTTCAGTGTCAATTATATATGACTCATCACGGATAGCCTAAAGCCCAATCCTTATTGGCAATTTTCAAGAAGCCCAATCCCTATTGGCAATCACTGTGAGGCCTAATCTGCGTGGGCACATCATTTCAAAATCCAATATTCATGGGTACGCAGGAAGACTCCGTCTGTTTTCCACAGCGCAAGTCCAATTTTCATTGGCACGGGTAAGCTATCCCTGACAGAAGTCCAATCAGGCTTGGCACATTCAGTTATTCCCCAGCGAAGTTGGCTTCACCTTTCCAGCATTTATTTTGCTGGAGTAATTCTGTGATGCCTGGTTATTCCCCCAGCGGAGTTGGCGTTGTCTTCAGCATTTATTTTGCTGAAGTGGTTTTTTGTATCCAACTGCTCCAGCGACCCGAGCCCGCATTTGCATTTGCGTATATCATCATATTTGCATCATACTTGCATTTCATCCTCAAATGCGTAGCATTTCCATCCCATATGGAGCATTACGCCATAGAAAAATTCAAACACACGCATATGCATACGCAGCATAAACCAGTTTTTATATCAGTCTTCAGTGGCAACATGAAGTACTCTATAATCAGTTCAGGGGCATTTATCCAGCGGCTTTATTCAGACAGCTCTTCGGTGTTCGATTCTCAGATCATACAACGGTTATGCTTTACTCATCAGTCGTCTGATATTGACAGACTTCTCTTCCCGTCAGTTCACATTGACGATGGGTTCCCCCAGCGGGCCTTCTCCGTCTATTAGTAGACTTCGGGAGTTGGGATATGGTTTTCTCCGTCTATCCTTAGACGCTGAGAGATTTCAAGGCGATCTTTCAGATATTGGCGTTCTTTCTGTTTATTGGACGAGATGGCATTTCAAGAAGGTTTTTCTGACCGTTGATCCTTATTGACGTCGAGGCTCTTTGAAGAATGTTTGGTTTTCCTAGTTGTTGATCCTTATCAACGGCTTGGCTCTTTGGAGGTGGTTTTTCTTCCTGTCAATCCTTATTGATGATGTGGCCCCTTTGAAGATATTGTTCTTTCCATCAATTCCTGTAGACGAAAGGATTCTGAAATTTGATGGGTGGCGATGAATATGGTTCTCTTTCCGCTGACGGGTTTTCCTTCGGGACGGTGTCTTTCTGTCTATCCTTAGACAATGTGAGTATGGATATGGTTTTCCTTCGGGATGGTGTCTCTCCGTCTATCATTAGACGATGTGAGTATGGATAAGGGTTTTCCTTTGGGACGGTGTCTTTCTGTCTATCCTTAGACAATGTGAGTATGGATATGGTTTTCCTTCGGGATGGTGTCTCTCCGTCTATCATTAGACGATGTGAGTATGGATAATGGTTTTCCTTCGGGATGGTGTCTCTCCGTCTATCATTAGACGATGTGAGTATGGATATGTTTTCCTTCGGGATGGAGTCTTTCTGTCTATCCTTAGACAATGCGAGTATGGGTATTGTTTTCCTTCGGGATGGTGCCTTTCTGTCTATCCTTAGACGATGTGAGTATGGGATTTTTGTTTTCCTTCGGGATGGTGTCTTCCTGTCTATCCTTAGACAATGTGAGTAGGGATTATTGTTTTCCTTCGGGATGGTGTCTTCCCGTCTATCATTAGACGATGTGAGTATGGGATTTTTGTTTTCCTTCGGGATGGTGTCTTCCTGTCTATCCTTAGACAATGTGAGTAGGGATTATTGTTTTCCTTCGGGACGGTGTCTTCCCGTCTATCATTAGACGAGGGGAGTATGGATATAGTTTCCTTCGGGATGGTGTCTTGTTGTCTATCCTTAGACAATGCGAGTATGGGTATGGTTTTCCTTCGGGATGGTGTCTTTCTGTTTATCCTTAGACAATGTGAGTATGGGTATGTTTTTCCTTCGGGATGGTGTCTTTCTGTCTATCCTTAGACAATGTGAGTATGGATAATGGTTTTCCTTCGGGATGGTGTCTTTCT
Source organism: Lathyrus sativus (assembly GCA_963859935.3). NCBI lineage: Eukaryota > Viridiplantae > Streptophyta > Magnoliopsida > Fabales > Fabaceae > Lathyrus > Lathyrus sativus. The sequence continues at coordinate 318,540,203 of OZ012740.1, read as the reverse complement.
GTCTATCCTTAGACAATGTGAGTATGGATAATGGTTTTCCTTCAGGATGGTGTCTTTCTGTCTATCCTTAAACAATGTGAGTATGGATAATGGTTTTCCTTCGGGATAGTGTCTTTCTGTCTATCCTTAGACAATGTGAGTATGGGTTATTGTTTTCCTTCGGGATGGTGTCTTTCTGTCTATCCTTAGACAATGTGAGTATGGATAATGTTTTTCCTTCGGGATGGTGTCTTTCTGTCTATCTATAGACGATGTAAATATGGATATGGTTTTCCTTCGGGATGGTGCCTTGTTGTCTATCTTTAGACAATGTGAGTAGGGATATTGTTTTCCTGCGGGATGGCGTCCCCGTCTATCATTAGAAGATGGGAGGTGATCAAGTGCATGTTGATCTAACCTTCGAATTTGTTATCTGTGGTGTCACACAGGTAACTGGGGCTAAAGTCAAACCTTTATCAGGTGATTGATCATTTTGGTGCCATAATAATTGGATTCAGCTCTCTGGATGGTGTTCCCCAAGCAAGTGAGCAGTTTTATTTCTGCGGTTGGCAAATTTTCGGGTTTATTTTGTATTCAACCGTCTTCTACCTTTGAATGTTTGAAGGCTGGTCGCTCTTCAACCCTTCAGGTCCGAGCCGTTTGAATAGGGGCAGCTGTTGCACCCTAAAATTTGACCAACCGGTCCCCATATCTGGTTTATGTTTCGACACATTTTGCATTCGCATTCGCATATTACATGCATGGCATTTTCCTCAGTCAGATTGATTTTTATCGGGATTATAGCCCTTGGCGTTACAGGCAGTTCAGGCCGGTTGGAATAAAAGTCTGTTGAGAATTGGTGATCGTCCCTTGTGTTTTCAGGCCATCTCGGCGCCCGGGTTTCGCTACGGTTGCGCAATTGTGCTTTAATCGGTTTAATCGGCCCCCTGGCATTTTTAGGACTTTTCTTGTATTTTTCTGGATTTTTTTAATGCATTTAAATGGATTTTCTGGATTTAATAGAGTTTTTTTATAATTTTTAGAGTTTTAAATAAATTTTCTTTTCTTTTTTAGAGATTTGTTAGATTTTAAGTTTTAGATATTATTTTCCTTTTAATAGATTTTAATAGATATAAATAGATATTATTTTTTCTTTTAAAAGAATAGGTTTTTAAAAAAAAATAGATATAAATAGATATTATCATTTTCTTTTAATAGAATAGTTATAAAAAAATAGATATTATTGTTTTAGATTTTATTAGTTTTAATTGATTTTTCAAAATTAATAGAATAGTTTTAAAAAAATAGATACTAAAGTTTTAGATATTATTTTCCTTTTAATAGATTTTAATAGATATAAATAGATATTATCCTTTTCTTTAATAGAATAGATTTTAAAAATAGATAGTATTGTTTTTTTAGATTTTATTAGAGTTTTATTGTTTTTTTAAAAAATTAATAGAATAGATTTTTAAAAAATAGAGATTAATTGTTTTTTAGATTTTTTATTTGTTTTTTCAGATTTTAAATAGTTTTTAGAGATTAAATGTTTTTTTTTTCTATTTTCTGTTTTTTTTAGATTAATTAGGAGTTTATTTTTTTAATTTTCGTTTTAATAGATTAATTAGGATTAATGGTAGATTTAATTAGGTTTTATTTTCTAATTTTCGTTTTAGATTTTTTTAGGGTTAATTTTCAGTATTAAATTTTGTTTTAGAGTTAATCACGTTTTAAGTCCAATAATCTGAGTTTAGTCTAATGGGCCAATTATCCATTTATCCAGTCAAGCCCAAGTCCAGGTCCATTTGCCAAGTGTCAGCGTATATCGTGTGCCACGCGTGCATCTGATCTCTCTTCCACCTCACTCTCTCTCTCACCTAGCCCCTGCCACGTCTCACCCTCTCTCCTCACACTTGGCACCCATGCAGTGACCCTAGCCACACGTGTTCTCGTCCTCCTCACTCCTCACCGCCACCTGTCCACTCCTCAGCCCTCACCGGATGCATGGCCGCCGGCCATGCAACCACCCTAACCAACCGTCGCCGACCACCCTAATAGTCGCCGGACCACCGTCAATCCACCGGAATCTGCGAATTTCTCCAGATTCACAGAAATTCACCCAACTTCATCATCCTCTCCATTCATCCCCTTCACTCGACCTCACCGGAAAACCACCGCGAGGTTCAACCTCACCGGAAATGCATGATTCATCTTCTTTTCTCCAGTATTTCACAATCCTCATCGTGTTCGTCACCACCACCTTCATCGGTTTTTCCCCAGGAAACTGCAGATCACCAACAAACTTCAGGATCTAGCAAGATTTGTGTCCAGATCTTTGAACATCTTTCCGCCGTTTCCAGAATCCTCCAGATCTTCTATCTACCTTCGCCGGTATCTTCAGCAAGATCATCAGATCCTCGTCAAGTTTCCAGAAACGCCAAGAACGATTCTTCGTCAAGATTTGTGCGATCTTCCACTGAGTTCATCACGGTCGACGGATCCTTCGTTGTTCTTCAGTTTTCCTTGAGTATCTTCGACCACCAGCTTCAGGACTCCTCGATCTTCATCAATTTCCAGATTCTTCCAAGTCTCTCAGACGCCTCCATCTTCATAAGTTTCTCCAGGTTTTGTTCTTGCCTCTTTATCGCGTTTAACATACATGGTTGTTGGTTAGATGAATTTAGATTCTTCTGAGCATTAGGTTTGAAGCGATTTTAGGTTAGAACTGGGGATTTAGGTAGTGAGCATGCTTGGGTTAGAGAATTTTGAGCGAATTCAGGTGAGGGTTTCATGGGGGGCTTGTTTCAGAGAGAGGTTTGAGGGATGGGGAGCGCCTCTGCGCCGTTTAGGGTTTGCTGAAGGAGATGAACAGTGGCATTGGATTGGAGTGTTAGAAGAATCATTAGGGTTTTACTCTACTGAGTGTGTAATGGGTTTGGGCCTTAGGCCCATTTGCTCGCTTGCTAACCATACTCCCATGGTTCCCATTTGCACCTCCTTCCCCTAGTTTGAATTGGTTTGGGCCTTAGGCCAGTTGTTAGTTGCACCCCCCGTTGAGGCCCAACATGGATTATCAAAGGGGATTCTCGCTATCAGCACCCCCTTGGTTTATTGTTTTGTATGGTTTTTTCCTGAAGCAAATATGGGCCCAGCGCATTGCTGGCTGCACCCCCTCCTGGGCCCATTGGCACTTTGTGTTGTGTAAAACTGCTTTTGCCACCCCCCCTGTTTTCATTTCTAATTGAATTTCTTTCTTTTTTCTTTTCATTTGCATGGTTTACAAAAACAATTCATATAAAATCCAAAAATAATCCTTTTGACATGGGATTTTTTTCCTCATTTTAGTCATGATGTCAAGGAAATTATAAGAAAATAAAAATAGTATTTTAATCACTTTTTCCATTTATGGTGAATTTTCACATTTTATTGCTTTTATTTCCATTTTGTTTGTATATACATTTTGTTGAATTTTGTTTAGGCATTTAAATTCGTATTTTGATTCCATTCTTTTTGTACTAGTTAGATTAGAACATTAAGTTCCCCCTGGATTTATTCCACATTTTTGTGGATTAATCTTGATTAGTTTTGATTAGAGAACATTAGGGTGATAGTTTTAGGGTTTAAACTCAACATAGGTGCATTACAACATTTTATTTTGGGGTTTTTAGCTTGAATTAGGGTATGGGACATATAGGGTATGTAGGATAGATATAGAAATCCCCTTAGAATAAATCCTAGAATTTTAAATACCATTTTACTATTTTTAGCGTATTTTGCAAATGGAGTGTTTGTTTGGTGTTCCCACTTGGGGTTTATGTTTGTCTGCTTGGGCTTTTGGGCTTTTATTTGGGGTGTGGGGCTTGGTTTGAGCTTGTGGATCATGAAGAATCAAAGGATAAGATTGATGACAATAATCAAAGCTTTGTGCATGAAGATTGCTTGGATTAAAGATGTTTTGAAGACATAGGAAATAATAGGAATAAGCAGAGCCTTAGAATAGACTGAATTTTTTGTACAAACATGGATAGCTTCATGTGCTTCCATTCCTCTCTATGACATAAAGTCCCTCTATGGTATTCACCTCTCTCCTTTGGAGGGATAAGTGGCCTTACCTTAGAGGTAGAACTTTGAGAGAACCACTCTTCTACAATGTCAACTATTCATTGACTTCCTTTGGTTGTCAATGAACTGTTTGACATTCAATTTATTCTGATAAATCAATTCATCTAGGAGAGCTTGCCTTGAATAATGAAGCCATTGAAGACAAAGATGAAGATCATTCATGTCAACACTGTGCAGCTGTTGAAGCTAGGGTTTACGGCTGTTTGGAGCGATCTGCTGTCGGATGCCGTCTGTTGCGGTGAATTTGGATGTCAAGCTATTGATTAACTTGAATCTTAATTCATTTATAACCGGTCTTTGATTTATCCGAAGGAAAGGTTAAAGAAAGGAAAAACCTAAAAGGGAGAGATCTAAGGTTCGGGGGTTGGTTAAATTTAGGGAAGGTATTAGCACCCTAAACTTCCGTAGTACTCTACGGGAACCTTTTGTTTATTTTTTTTTATTTATTTCATTAATTATTTTGCTTTAGGGTATATACAAAGGATTGAAAATTAAAAAAGACCTAGGGGTTAATTCTAAGTTTACTCGGCAAGACATCGCATCTTGTGCCTACATATCCTTACGGGAATGGAATCAGAGTAATTGTAGTTCCCCTCAAAAGGGAGGTTAGAAACGTCTTGACTGTGGCCAAGGTTTGTTCAGAGACTCCAATCTCTATGTTAAAAAATGTTAATTAAAATTAAAATAGGGTTAAATTAGGGATTCCACGGCGGAAAACCTTAAAACAGAGTACGGCGACTCTTTTGGCCTAACACTAGGATAAAAGCAATTTTGCCCACGGCGGGACACCTAGGCTAAACAGGGTTTGATCCATTAAAGGGGTAAGGCTATTGACTCGGCGGCCAAAAGGCTGGACCTAATCCTTCGAAAGGATAAAACTGTAAAAAAAAATGTGAAAATATGACAAATCATTATATGGAGAAATAATTAAGGTACAGAAATAAGAAAAGTAATAAAGGCAGAGGGTATAAAGAAACAAAGAAATATTTCTGAAAACATGAAGAATATGAAAATATGTAATGACACTTAGAATAAAGTGAGGGAGAAAAATAGTGTGGGGCTGTGGCCACCACAAGCACATCTCAACCTCGAGCATGCACATGAAATGCCCAAAGAAAGAAAAGTAATAAAAAGTACATAAAATGACACGACAAACATCAAACATCAGGAGTTCCTTACGAAAAGGTTTTAATTTTTTAATATTTTAATTATAAAAAAAAGGTTTTAATTTTTTAATAAAAAATATTTAAGTTAAAATTATAAAAAAAATTAAGTTTAAATTATAAAAAAAAAAAAAAAAGTTTTTTGGGGGAAAAGGTTTTTTGGGAACAAAAAGGCTTTTCAGTTTTTAAAAAAGGTCTTACTAAAAAAAAGGTTTTAATAATAAAAAAAAAAAAGGGTTTTGATTTTTAAAAAAAGGTTTTGTTAAAAAAGGGTTTTGATATTAAAATCTACGGACCTAAACACACATGGAGATTAACATGGCAAAATATGCACATAAACATGAAAAAGCAAAAGGTTTAGTAATTTAACGGACCTAAACACATTAACATGGCAAAATATGCACATAAACATGAAAAAGCAAAAGGTTTAGTAATTTAACGGACCTAAACACATTAACATGGCAAAATATGCACATAAACATGAAAAGGCAAAAGATTTAGTAATTTAACCTACGAAGCGGATGTTTGCTTCGATAAATGTGAAAAAGGTTTGAATAAGGGAACACTGGAGAGCTCCAATCCTTCTGACGAGTTATGGGAACGACCGCCTTTTTTTCTCCGGGGATCTCCTTTGTTTCTCCCTTTCTCTCTCCTCTTTTCTGAAGAAAACCTTCTGACCCCCTTTTCAACAAGGCAACACATGTATATATAGGGAACAAATTAGGGTTAACACCAAATTGTCAATAATGTCCCTAAAGCCCAAACTAAATAATTAGTTAAGAAAAAATAAAATTTAAATAATTTAAAATAATTAAAATAAACTTAAAATAAAAACTAATAATCCTATTGATTCCTAAAATCAAAAATATTATAAAAAGAACAAGATTTTTTCCAATATTTTTTATTTTATGATTTTTTGGATATTTTTATGAATAATTTAGAAAAAAGTGAAAAAAAAATAATATTTTAAAAAATGATTTAATTAAAATACGAAAATAATAATTAAATAATAATAAAAAACTATTTTTGTTATTTTTTAATGAGAGATAGAAACATTTAGAGTAAAAATAATAAAAAACAAAAAGTGACTAAGGTGAGATTCGAACTCTCAACCTCTCACACTCACAACTCCTTACACATGTCCTCTTGGCAATTGGGTCATTTTTACTTTTTAGAAAAAAAATACATGCCATATGATATTTACCTGCAAAAAGTCAAACGACTACACAAATTTGTTAATAATTGATTAAATGCAATGAAATGCGACGACAAATCTTAGGGCAAAATTTGGGGTATTACAGTTGCCCCTATTTAAATAACTTCACCGGGTGATTCGAGCAACGGAGACTCGAGAAATCGTGGTGGAGGGATTTAAATACAGATAACCGAAAATTTTGCCTTTAGACGCAGTGCTATGCAATGATATGGACAAAACAAAACGAACTATAATGCTAAATATAATATGAATCTGATATGATGCGTATGATGAAAATGACAAATGCACGGATACAGACGAAACAACGTCACAGGGGACGACCCACCGAGGAATTGCACTAGGGAAGAAGACATGTCATATTTGGAAGAACGTCGGGTAGACACGACACAGAATTGTTGATAGGTGCCAAGTAAATTAGAAATTGTTCGCAAGGTAAGACGCGGGTAAAACACAAGCTCAGGAGAAAAACGCAAATGGGGATAAAACACCCATGATGCCAAGTAAATAAATTTTGCCCACAAGGTAAGACGCGAGTAAAACACGACCTCAGGGAGGAAAAAAAAGTAAATGGGGGTAAAACACCATGATGTTAGGTAAACCCAGGAATATCTGGTAAACGGGGAATAAAACACCCGGGATAAAGGTACATGGGGGATAAAACACCCAAGGATAGAAGGTAAATGGGGAGTAAAGCACCCAAGATAGACATGTAAATGGGGAGTAAAGCACCCAGGATAGAAATGTAAATGGAGAGTAAAGCACCCAAGATAAAAATGTAAATGGGGAGTAAAGCACCCAAGCTAGAAATGTAAATGGGGAGTAAAGCACCCAAGATAGAGAGGTAAATGGGGAATAAAGCACCCAAAATAGAAATGTAAATGGGGAGTAAAGCACCCAAGATAGAAATGTAAATGGGGAATAAAGCACCCAAGATATGCACATGTATAGGAATTATGCTATGACATATGATCAAATGCAAATACAGACATCGACGACAAGGCTCGACTCTTTCGGTGAGATGACAAAACTGGAGGACTGATTCCTCAACACGGAGATCACTGTCATTCTGTTAAACTGTATCAAGTTGATAGTCACTGTAGGAATGATGAATAACTGCTTAGGGATTATGCAAGTAAACTGCCCCAGGTCAAATAAACGGATAATTGCTTCAGCTGTCTAATTCATGGAATCGACTGTTTTGTTGTATCCTCGGAGGGCTTGCCCCAGTCTGGGTCTTGAACAATTCTTTGGATAAACCAAATCTGAGAAGATATTGCCTTGAACAAATCTTGAACTAATTCTTTGACAGGATGTAAAAGGAACTTGCCCCTGATAAGATCACTTGACCAAGTTTCTCATTGTTTGAAAATTCCTTAGAGGAAAGCCAGTTTGCAAACAAAAATATTCATACAAACATGGTAATGCAAAGTTCATGCGATTTTTGAAAAATTATTTTTGAAAGATGGAAAATACATGAGTCGTTAGTCAGAACAAGGCGGTTCAAGACACTCAAAGTTTAAAATAAAAGTGTATTGCCAAAATAAATGATTCGCAAGGATCTTTTGGAGTCAGGTTACGCAACCTTGTTGTAGTATACTTTCAAAATAACCCTGTTTCAGTTAGGTCTTTTGAGGGTTATAACGTGGCCTGGTTCACGGTTTATGAAACAAAAGATAAAGGCTCAAAATTTATTTGTACCCACCCAATCTACGTGATGATCTTAAATCCTATGCTCAGTTAACTCATACTATGCATTCAGGTTCCCATAAGTTAGGGATTTCATTGATCGTCGCAGTGATGATTCAGAAGTCAAAGGGACCTGTGAAAAGGCAGCCACTACTCCCCTATAACATTTGATTGTTTTGACATTGAGGATTTTCAAGATAAGGATTTAAAAATCTCTTTGTATTATCCCTAAATTTTGCCTGAACTGTTTATTTTAGAGTTTACAGTCAGCGGGATGCCCCAATTTTGCCTAAGTCTCCTTCATAGGTTTTGACTTAGCGGGCTTCTTTTGCTTTTTTTATATTATTTTTTTGTGTGAAGGAAAGTGACTGTTTGATTTTAATGATTACGGTGAACCATCATCGACCTTTTGATTAGAAAACATCTTCGACACTTGTTTGACATGTGCGAAGGAAAATTTGTTAATGAAAGGTGTATCGTATGAACACACAACCAAGTTAACTGAGAACTACCCATCCCAAGGTTAAAATTGTGGGTTTTTTGTAACGAAAGAAACTCCAACTTCTAGGCCCGAAGGGGGTGACGAGGGATTAACTTCCTTATTTCTCCAGTGTTTGGGAATTGAAACAATGCCTTACATCGTCAACAAGGTTTAATTGAAATCATATTGACAGCAGTTATGGGTATAACATTTTCGTCATCCTCCCTCCAATCTTAGCATATCAAAATTTTGGACAAGAAGTAAACATTTGAAAAATAAAGCATAAAGATGCAAATAAATGGATGGAAATGAATTGAATCAAAAGTCGCAATGCTTATTTCATTAATGAAAGTACAAACATAATTAAAAGCAAACAACTTAAATAAAATAAGGAAAGTGCAAACAATGAGAAACAAAAGGCCTAGTGACAAAACTTCATTTCTGATGTGTCATACCCTAAATTTGCCCGCCAACTTTTGTAAATATTTTCGCATTTTATTTCGCATTTTTCACGCCATTTAGACACGTGTCCGCCTCCGATTGAGCGTTTTTCAAATCATGATTATTTTGCCCAATGGGAGCGCGACACGTGGCCTAAGGGCATTTTCGTAAATATTTCAATCCTTTTTAATTTCTCTTTTTCCTTGCAAATATTACTTTTTGTTCATTTTTTATTTTTATCACCTATTTAATTTAATTAGATGTAGAATTTTGTTTTATTATATTTTTAGAATTAAAATAGTTATTTATTTATTTCTTTAGAATAGATTTTATTTTAATAGTTTTTTAAATAGATTTTTTAATTTAGTTAGAATTTTTATTAGAAATAGTTTTTTATGTATTTAGAATAGAAATAGATTATTTTTATAGCATAGATTTAATTTGTTTTTAGAATTATTTTAATATTATAATTAATTAGATTTGATTTAATTTTAGAGATATTTTAGGATTTTAAAATTAAGTTAGTAATGTTAGAGATATTTTAGGATTTTAAAATTAAGTTAGTAATGTTAGAGATATTTTAGGATTTTAGATTTAAGTTAGTAATTTTAGAGATATTTTAGGATTTTAGATTTAAGTTAGTAATTTTAGAATTGTTATTAGGAATTATTTTAAAATTAATTAGATTTATTATTATTATTATTATTATTATTATTATTAGAATTTAGATTTTAGAAATTAGAATTAAATGATTAGTTAATTAATTTTTAGAATTTTTTATTAGAAATAGATTTTTTTATAGAATAGTTTTGATTAGGATTTTAATTTAATAGTTTAGAATAGTTACATAGATTTAGATTTTAAGTTAGAGTTATTATTAGAATTATGACTTTTATTAGAATAATTAGAATATTAAGTTAGTTTGTTATTAATCAAAAATCAGAAGGAAAAAAGGCAAGAAAGGACAAAACAGGGGAACACGTGGTTTTTCATAGTATATACAGATTACACTATTTATCATCTTTTTGATGGAGAGAAACCCTAACAAAACGGCTGCCCCCCATTGTTACTATTCATCTTCTTCAATATCAGAAAACCCTAATCCAAGACACTATTCATCTCCTCTTTCCTCCAATCAAATCCACGAAACCCAAATCTTACAACTCCAAATCCTCTCCTTCGGAAAACAAAGCCAAACAAACAACCCATTTTTCGCTCAAATCAACCTCTCAAACAACATCCTCAACCGTCAATCTTCACAACAAAACCCATCCCTCAAACTTCACAACTCAGAACCGTCGGTAACCTTCAAACCGTCACAAACAGAACCTCTGAGTTTCAAACCTCCAAATCCAACAACTGCAATCGAAACCCATCCACCATTAACACAGAAACTCAGCAAACTCGTGAAAACCAGAGAAAGAGATGAACGAAGAGTTTGGTTGAGAGACCGAGAGAGACGTGAAATCGATGACTGAGAGTGAGATACGTGAGAGATTTCAGTGAGAGAGAGACGTGAGAGAAGGAAGACCTTCTGGTCTTCGTTTTTTTCCCCTTTTTATTCTTTTTTTTAATTATTTAATTTTCTTTATTTATTTACAAATTAAATGGTTTTGTTTTATTTTATTTATTTTTGACTTGTGTTAAGGCCCAACCGTCTCCATCATCTTTTTTTTTTATTCTACACTTCTGTTTCATACAAACCCCCGTTTTTGTTTTTAATAATGTAAACATATTTTATATTATGTAAATATTATTTTTTTGTAAATATATTATTATTATAATATAAATATATTAATATCTATTTGTAAATACTGTATATATTACGTTAGTTTTTTCCTTAAATAATCTTTAAACATTTTTAGAATACTTTATATATATATTTTTCTATTTATACTTTCTTTAAGTTTTAGAGTTTTATTATATTTCTTTTAAAAGTTTTCTTATATATATTTAAAATTTCATTTCTTTTTTGTTAGAGCTTTGTAAAATATATTGTAGTTTTAAAATTTATTTTCTTTTAGAAGTTGAGTTCTATTTCTCACTTCTTATTGGACATTTTGTTCCATTTTTTAGGTCGATGACGAGATCACCTTCGATTCTCTGTCAAATTATTGATGAGAAATGAAGGATCTGAGACCGCTCTCTTTCGTTTCCCATTTTCGATTCATTTTTGACTTTATCATTTCACTTCTTTTGGGTCGATGACGAGATCACCTTCGATTCTCTGTCAAATTATTGATGAGAAATGAAGGATCTGAGACCGCTCTCTTTCGTTTCCCATTTTCGATTCATTTTTGACTTTATCATTTCACTTCTTTTGGGTCGATGACGACATTTCCATCGTTTAACCGTCAAATTATTGACGTGAAACAAAGGATCTGAGACCACCTCTTTTCTTTCTCATTTCTTATTCCGATTCGATTTTATTTTTGACTTGTGGATCGATGAAGTCTTTTTATCCGCAAGCGTCAGATTTTCGAAGTCGATAACCTTCCCGATTTCAAATCTATGGGGGATGACCATTGGGGTCATCTTCCTTACTTTGGGATCGCGATAGGCTACCTTCGATTAATTGACATTTTGTTTGTGGTTAAGACGAGATCCCATTCTTTCGAGTCCCGATTCAGTCCACTAACCAATTGACGACTAACTAACTACTAACCTTTACTTTCTGTCAAATATACAATTGCTTTAATTTTCTGTCAAATATCAACTGCTTTATTTTTCAGTCATTTATATTCTTGTACATATTATATATTCTGTATATTATTATCTTGTATATATCAAATACTTGTACATTCTCTCAAAATACTTAATAAAATATCGAAACCTTAAAATCCTAATTGGTGGACTATTGATTATATATCTTGTATATTATCCATATCCTGTGTATATTTTCCATCTCTTTGGCAGGTTCTCGAATCATCATCAATAAGGAATCAACTTTCCTTTGTATTGGATTAAAAAGAGAGGGTTAAGTGTAGACTTCTCCCTCTCCGAGTGTCGAGATGCTCACTGTAGTGTGGGTGGTTTCAATACTCGTCTTTCAATACGAAGACGACATTCTCTCTCCTCCTAAAAACCTCGGTCCCGCACCGAGTGACTTTTCAAACTTTCCCTCCTAAAACCTCGGTCCCGTACCGAGCGCATTTTCAAACCCCTTCAATAAGGAATCATTTCTCTTTGTATTGAATTAAAGAGAGAGGATTGGGTGTAGACCTCTTCCTCTTCGAATGTTGGGATGCCCACTGTAGTGAGGGTGGTCTCGATATTCGTCTTTCAATACGAAGACACGCCTTTATCCACCATCTCCCTTTCACAACTTCCTTTCGTAAACTTCATCACCTAAAACATCGGTCCCGCACCGAGTGCATTTTCAAATCTTTTCACAACAAAAACTTGAATGGTCGTGGAGTGGTTAGGCGTAGGCCTTCTCCTATCCCGAGTGCTGACGTTTACCGTTGGGTTCTCTGTCGCAAAGCACTTACCATTCAAAACCAAAAACACATTAATAAGAGAATGAAGTTCTCTTTGTGTTGAACTAAAGAGAGAGGATTGAGTGTAGTCTTCTTCCTCTCCGAGTGTCAGGATACTCATTGTAGTGTATGTGGTCTTGATACTCGTCTTTCAATACGAAGACACTACGTTCGCCACACATTTTTTACAACAAAAACTTTGAGATAAAGAATCGGGTACTACCTGTAGGGGTTACTATCCGAGGACCTATCTCGCCTCAAAAACAATCTCAACCAATCAAACATGATACCTTGCCTCGCATGGCGAAAACCAACCTTTCAAACAGGATATGTTACGTCCGTTCTACCGCAAACAGGTATGCATAAGTCTCCAAACGAGCGAGCAGCAAAACACCTAAACTGCTAGAACGCGTACGATAACATCATCCACAAAACACACCGGTTATCCGCATCGTAGGCACGAACTACGTTGCTCTGATTTCTCATGTCTGATTGAGAATACGTAGGCATAGGATTGCGATATCCTAGCGAGCACCCTTTTTTTCTTTTTCACCCCTTTCCCAGAAAGGCATGCTACGTCCGTTCTACCGCAAACAGGTAATGCCTAAGTCTCCAACGAGCGAGCAACAATACGCCTAACTGCTAGAATGCGCACGATAGCATCGTCTACCAGAACTCATCCGCAAACCGTAGGCCGAACTACGGCTGCTCTGATTCTTTACTTCTTTTGAGTAAAGATACGTAGGCACAAGGGCCACAATCCTTGCCGAGCACACTTCCCCCCATATCCGTAGCCCCGAACTACGTCGACTCTGACTTTCTCACATCTGTTGAGAATACGTAGGCATAGGACCGCGAAGTCCTACCGAGTCTGTTCTTTCTCTTTTCTTCCTCGTTCTCTTCTTCCTCCTAACCTCTCATTTCTCCTGTTTCAATCTTCTCTTTTTACCCCGTGGAACACTTCTTATAGCATAATGTTTAAGCAAATAAATTCACACATCGACAAACAAAAGGTTCCCATCGAGTACGATGGATGCGAGGGGTGCTAATACCTTCCCCTCGCATAACCGGCTTCCAAACCCGTTCTTGGTTGCGAGACCATCTTATCCATTTCTTTCTTAAGGTTTTCTCGATATTTTCCTTTCCCCTCATGGGATAAATAAAGTTCGGTGGCGACTCTTCTGTCCTTTCTTTTCGCCTCCCCGTCGTTGCGCGATGCATTTTTCGAGTAGCGACAGCTGGCGACTCTGCTGGGGATTCCTAGCGAGCCAAGCCTAATTTGTTTGTTGCGTGTGAGATTTTGTTTGCTTTTATCTGTTTTTTTATGTTGTGTTCACTAACCTGTTGGGTTTATTGGATTGGTTCGTGAGGATAAAAGCTTTCTACCCGAGCTTTCGAGTATACACTAAGTTAGGAGGTGGATTCTTTCTGATTTGCGAGACTTAGGACTCGTTGAGTTGGATCGAATTCCACCGCTCAGACGAGACCCCTTTGGGATGATTATGTCTTACGTGTAGTCGTAATGGCGTTTTTACTTCCGACGTGGGAGTCCGTGACTCTGAGGACCTTTGTAGAACCTTATTCCAAAGGTTGCTAAAACATAACTCTGTGTTCATCCTTTGAAAGGATTACCGTCTTACGAGTAGTCGTTCTGATGGAAAACTTTTGAGGGTTAGTGCATGGGACTTTGTTTTAAATCCTTTGGGATACCCTCTCTTAAACCAATAGATTGCCCACCCAAGGGGAGATATACCTTTTTGTTGTCTTGCAGGATTTGTAACTTTAATCCTTGATGTAGATCTGTTCTCGTGTGCATCCATTGCATTGCATTTGCATAAGCATATCTGCATCATTTTGTATTTTCTTCCCTAACCAATACCAAAAGCTTACCCATCCTTTGTTCATAACCCGCAGTTGATTTCCCGACACTTCTGTTGAACTCGTGAGATATGTAGAAAGAGGAACATAGACGCCTCGAAAGGCCAGTCAGACAATGCAAGCTGAGGTAGCTATGCTAGAGAGCAATCGCCAGAATGTTGAGTCCCCACAAGGATTTACTGTGATAAATAATCCATTGTATGATCTTCCGTCGGACGACCATCCTCAGCCAGTAAACGTCCATACTCAGCCCCAGAGGATGCCGCTGACTAATCCCATGGAAGAAAAGCTTCGTGCCCTTGAGGAGACAATTCAAGCTATGAGAGTGTCTGACATACCCGGCCTCGATGCTGTTGATATGTGTCTAGTGCTAGACTTGGTGATTCCTCCAAAATTCAAGATACCCAACTTTGAGATGTACACAGGCTTTAGTTGCCCGAGGCGACATTTGGTGATGTACTGTCGAAAAATGACCCCCTACACTCATGACGATAAGCTGATGATCCACTATTTTCAAGAAAGTCTGAGTGGGGCATCATTAAGTTGGTACACAGATTTAGAAAGGAGTCATATCCAATCGTGGAGGGACCTAGCCAATGCTTTTCTAAAGTTTTACCAGTTTAATCTAGACACTCCTCCCACCCGCATGCAGCTGCAAAGCCTATCTCAGAATGAAAACGAACCTTTTAAGGGATATGCACAGCGGTGGAGAGAATTCGCAGCAAGAGTGCAACCACCACTCTCGGACAGGGAACTGATTGACATGTTCATCAACAGTTTGCAGGGCTCTTATTTTGAAAGAATGGTTGGTTGTACGCCATCAAGCTTCTCTGACCTTGTGATTGTAGGAGAGCGCCTCGAAAGCTACCTCAAAAGTGGACAAATCCAGGACGCATCAGGCAGCCAGGCCAGTGAGATTGAATCTTTCGATGATTTCCATGAGGAAGAGAAGGATGAAACCAGCGCACTCATAGCAAACGTTGAGTATTCTCACGATGTACCAACAAAACTCTATAGTCCCTCGTCTACTCAACAGGCATCATTACCAGTGCCATGTTATCCTCATGGACAAACGGCCATGCCTAAAGCTTTATCCCATAAGCCACGGGTCGCTCCTCATGCAAATCAACGAGCCCATGGCCGAGGTCATCCGAATCAGCGCCGTTATCAGAATAGGCCCAACAACAACTTGGAAAGAAGGACTGCTCCTCTTCATCCGGTCCCTATGTCGCACAGTCAACTTCTCTCGCATTTGATTCAAAACTCATTGGTGGAGCCTAAAACTCTTAAGCCTGTGCCAGAACCTTACCCTCTTGGGTACAATCCCAATGCTCAGTATGGATATCATGGAGGATCCATGGGGCACTCGACTGAAGAATGCAAAGCCTTCCAAGCCAAGGTGCAACAACTAATTGACAAAGGGTACATCTCTTTTCCAGAAGGAAGTTTGGTTGTCCATGTCAACCTCTCAGCTGTCTAAGCTCGAAGGTTCCAAGGGTCATCTCCCAAAGCCAGTGGTCTAGACAGACAGATGTCCTCAACATTGGCAGTCCTTGAACGCTTTTATCATTTGCATCTTGTAGTTTATTTCCTATTAATTACTACTTGTGTTTAAACATTGTTGTTTTGAATGGTAATATTAATGAAGTGATTATGCATTTTCCGAATCAATTATGTCGCATTCACTCATTATTTCCACAATCACAGACACATACTCCACTTCATCATTGTTGTTTTAGCAAATATTGGAAGGAGGATGACGAAAATGAAATACCCATAATTGCAAACCGTATGCTTTCAGATAGAATCTCGTCAATGATGTATAGGCATTGTTTCAAATCCCCTAAACACCGGAGATATAAGGAGTTAATCCCTAGTCAACCACTTCGAGCCTAGAAGTAGGAGTTTCTTTCGGATATTCAAACCCCTACACTCAACCTGGGGCAGGGTAGTTGTTCAGTTAATCCAATCCCGCACTCAAATCAATAAAGAAACATCCAAAGACATGACGATTCTTCATCAAGGATCCATGACATGGCAGTCACTATCCTCCAACAAAATTCAAAAAAATCAAAAGCCTGCTAAGTCAAGCATTTCAAAGGAGACTTAGGCAAAAATCAAGGTTATCCCGATGGATCTGACAAGCAAAATCAGTCCATGCAAAAGTTAGGGATCGAAAAAATAAAAAGAGGTTCTCAAACCCTCAACAAAAACAAAATAAGATTCAGTGGCCACCCAAATCAAAGGGTCACTAACATCCATCAAAATCAAAATAAGGTGACTGCCGTCTCGAGCAAACCTGGAACCATCAAGCTTACACCATCAAGGTAGACAAATAGGTGCAGAATTAATTGAACGTAGGACTGAAGATCATCAAGAAGAAGGGGTGGGTACAAATAATACTTTGAGCCCAATATCCTTTGTTTTATAACCGTGAACCAGACCATGTTACAACCCTTGAAAGACCTAATTGAGGCGAGGTTTATTATGAAAGCATACTATTGCGAGGTTGCGTAAACTGACTCCTCACAATTTTGCTAAACATCAACATTGGTGTCGCTATCCTTGCTATATCTTTCACACCAATCAAGTTAGCACAACGTTTGGACTAAATGGTCCATTCGCTTCACTATCACGACACTTAATAAATGACATTTATTTCAAAAACTTGCATGAACGTCGCATTAAAATTACCATTCGTGAACAAAACAATTTTAATTGCAAGTCAATAGTGGACGTCAAGGAAATTCCAACACGAAGCGATCAAGCAGGACTGGATCATTCAACAGTCTGGATCAGAATCAAGCATGCTTTGTAGTCCTGTGGAACTGGGGCATTGGCATCAAAAATGTGGAATCAGCCAACTTAAGGCAAATCCCCAAACGACGGTTGATTATGGGGAAAATCATTCAAGAAGCGGTTGATCAAAAGTGAATCACACCAATCAGGGGCAGGCCACCCAGAGTTTCTTTGACTTGAGGATAGATCCATCCAATGTTCAATCAGGATAAGTCAAGTCACTTCAACGCTCTTTCAAGGGCAAGCTACTCCAAAAGTATGTTGAAGCCAACCAAGAGTCGGTTAAGCAAACAATGAACCCTTTCGTGGTACAAACTCTGGGGAAGGCCATCTCGGGGTCATCTCATGGCAAGCTACTCAAGCAAGTTCATCCTCATCAGCAATTATTGAGTTCAAAACGAGTGTCGGGGAATCATACTGTCATCTCACCCAATAACCTTAACCTTCCAAAAAGGCCTTGCTGTCATTGGGTCTGTCATCCCACAGCCTAAACCTGTCACCTATCAAAACAAACCCAAACCTCCAAAGTCCAGTTCTTGTCTGGAAAACCTTTATACCAGTCCCATCTGGTCAATCCTTCACTAAACACCAATTCCCTTCTGATACATGTCAGTCCTTAAACCAGCTCCCATCTTGTCACCCTTCCTTTAGCCTTTCGTTTAACCAGTCCTCATCTGGAAAACACAATTTCAAAGTCCAGTCCTCGTCTGGCAAACCATAAAGTCAGTTCCCGTCTGACACCAAACCTAGAAGTCAGTTCTCGTCTGACAACTTAACCTTTTTGCCACCAGTTCTTGTCTGGTAAACCTCATCCCAAAGTCCAGCTCCCATCTGGCAAACCACAAAATCAGCCCTCCTTTGACAACTTAACCTTTCGCCAACCAGTCCCATCTGGTCTACCCTCCAAATACCAGCCCTCATCTGGTACTTCAAACCCAAAGTCCAATCTACATTGGCAACCACCCAAGTCCACCCTGTCGGCACATGCATTCCCATCACCCATCTGCAATCGTGTGCATCATACGCATCGCATTCAACATCATAAGCATCTTGCTTCATAAGCATCTTGTATCATATGCATCCCAGAATCATATCATACTCTTCCCTAGCTCTTGCATCTCCGCATATTAGCATTTGCATTTTCATTTCCGTTTATGGAACACCATTATCATCAAGCATCTGTATATGCGAGGTCAGATCCAGGATTAATCTCAAAGATTTTCAAGATCATAGTCAGCCCAGTCAGGGGCATCTTCCGCAAGAGTGTCGATAATCCCCACAAAGTGGTGCAACTTTTGTTGGGCAAACTCAAGAGCTTCAAAGCAACATCCAGCCCGGTCAGGGGCATCATCTACAAAGACTGTGGGTACTCCCACAAGATTCCAGAATATCAAAGCAAAATTCAGCCCAGCCAGGGGCATATTTTCAAAACCATGGGTGTATCGCATGACATATTTCAACCTCGTGGTTGATCAGATCTTCAAGTCAACATTCAGCCCAGACAGGGGCATTTTCAGTAAATCCATGGGCGTTCCCCAGTGAGTTGTCTCCAACAGACATCAACGATAAGTGGCAATCTCTTCAGAGAAGCTTATCCCCTACATCTTTTTGGGTGTCAGGCTTGTTTATATTTCAATTCTCAAACTTTTGTTTTCCTTTTCGGACAAATTTAGGATATTCTTTGTATCTAATTGACTTCTACCTTGAAAAATGAACGCTGCAGCAATTCATCTTACTCGGTCTAAGCCAATTAGATAGGGGCATCTGTCATACCCTAAATTTGCCCGCCAACTTTTGTAAATATTTTCGCATTTTATTTCGCATTTTTCACGCCATTTAGACACGTGTCCGCCTCCGATTGAGCGTTTTTCAAATCATGATTATTTTGCCCAATGGGAGCGCGACACGTGGCCTAAGGGCATTTTCATAAATATTTCAATCCTTTTTAATTTCTCTTTTTCCTTGCAAATATTACTTTTTGTTCATTTTTTATTTTTATCACCTATTTAATTTAATTAGATGTAGAATTTTGTTTTATTATATTTTTAGAATTAAAATAGTTATTTATTTATTTCTTTAGAATAGATTTTATTTTAATAGTTTTTTAAATAGATTTTTTAATTTAGTTAGAATTTTTATTAGAAATAGTTTTTTATGTATTTAGAATAGAAATAGATTATTTTTATAGCATAGATTTAATTTGTTTTTAGAATTATTTTAATATTATAATTAATTAGATTTGATTTAATTTTAGAGATATTTTAGGATTTTAAAATTAAGTTAGTAATGTTAGAGATATTTTAGGATTTTAAAATTAAGTTAGTAATGTTAGAGATATTTTAGGATTTTAGATTTAAGTTAGTAATTTTAGAGATATTTTAGGATTTTAGATTTAAGTTAGTAATTTTAGAATTGTTATTAGGAATTATTTTAAAATTAATTAGATTTATTATTATTATTATTATTATTATTATTATTAGAATTTAGATTTTAGAAATTAGAATTAAATGATTAGTTAATTAATTTTTAGAATTTTTTATTAGAAATAGATTTTTTTATAGAATAGTTTTGATTAGGATTTTAATTTAATAGTTTAGAATAGTTACATAGATTTAGATTTTAAGTTAGAGTTATTATTAGAATTATGACTTTTATTAGAATAATTAGAATATTAAGTTAGTTTGTTATTAATCAAAAATCAGAAGGAAAAAAGGCAAGAAAGGACAAAACAGGGGAACACGTGGTTTTTCATAGTATATACAGATTACACTATTTATCATCTTTTTGATGGAGAGAAACCCTAACAAAACGGCTGCCCCCCATTGTTACTATTCATCTTCTTCAATATCAGAAAACCCTAATCCAAGACACTATTCATCTCCTCTTTCCTCCAATCAAATCCACGAAACCCAAATCTTACAACTCCAAATCCTCTCCTTCGGAAAACAAAGCCAAACAAACAACCCATTTTTCGCTCAAATCAACCTCTCAAACAACATCCTCAACCGTCAATCTTCACAACAAAACCCATCCCTCAAACTTCACAACTCAGAACCGTCGGTAACCTTCAAACCGTCACAAACAGAACCTCTGAGTTTCAAACCTCCAAATCCAACAACTGCAATCGAAACCCATCCACCATTAACACAGAAACTCAGCAAACTCGTGAAAACCAGAGAAAGAGATGAACGAAGAGTTTGGTTGAGAGACCGAGAGAGACGTGAAATCGATGACTGAGAGTGAGATACGTGAGAGATTTCAGTGAGAGAGAGACGTGAGAGAAGGAAGACCTTCTGGTCTTCGTTTTTTCCCCTTTTTATTCTTTTTTTTAATTATTTAATTTTCTTTATTTATTTACAAATTAAATGGTTTTGTTTTATTTTATTTATTTTTGACTTGTGTTAAGGCCCAACCGTCTCCATCATCTTTTTTTTTTATTCTACACTTCTGTTTCATACAAACCCCCGTTTTTGTTTTTAATAATGTAAACATATTTTATATTATGTAAATATTATTTTTTTGTAAATATATTATTATTATAATATAAATATATTAATATCTATTTGTAAATACTGTATATATTACGTTAGTTTTTTCCTTAAATAATCTTTAAACATTTTTAGAATACTTTATATATATATTTTTCTATTTATACTTTCTTTAAGTTTTAGAGTTTTATTATATTTCTTTTAAAAGTTTTCTTATATATATTTAAAATTTCATTTCTTTTTTGTTAGAGCTTTGTAAAATATATTGTAGTTTTAAAATTTATTTTCTTTTAGAAGTTGAGTTCTATTTCTCACTTCTTATTGGACATTTTGTTCCATTTTTTAGGTCGATGACGAGATCACCTTCGATTCTCTGTCAAATTATTGATGAGAAATGAAGGATCTGAGACCGCTCTCTTTCGTTTCCCATTTTCGATTCATTTTTGACTTTATCATTTCACTTCTTTTGGGTCGATGACGAGATCACCTTCGATTCTCTGTCAAATTATTGATGAGAAATGAAGGATCTGAGACCGCTCTCTTTCGTTTCCCATTTTCGATTCATTTTTGACTTTATCATTTCACTTCTTTTGGGTCGATGACGACATTTCCATCGTTTAACCGTCAAATTATTGACGTGAAACAAAGGATCTGAGACCACCTCTTTTCTTTCTCATTTCTTATTCCGATTCGATTTTATTTTTGACTTGTGGATCGATGAAGTCTTTTTATCCGCAAGCGTCAGATTTTCGAAGTCGATAACCTTCCCGATTTCAAATCTATGGGGGATGACCATTGGGGTCATCTTCCTTACTTTGGGATCGCGATAGGCTACCTTCGATTAATCGACATTTTGTTTGTGGTTAAGACGAGATCCCATTCTTTCGAGTCCCGATTCAGTCCACTAACCAATTGACGACTAACTAACTACTAACCTTTACTTTCTGTCAAATATACAATTGCTTTAATTTTCTGTCAAATATCAACTGCTTTATTTTTCAGTCATTTATATTCTTGTACATATTATATATTCTGTATATTATTATCTTGTATATATCAAATACTTGTACATTCTCTCAAAATACTTAATAAAATATCGAAACCTTAAAATCCTAATTGGTGGACTGTTGATTATATATCTTGTATATTATCCATATCCTGTGTATATTTTCCATCTCTTTGGCAGGTTCTCGAATCATCATCAATAAGGAATCAACTTTCCTTTGTATTGGATTAAAAAGAGAGGGTTAAGTGTAGACTTCTCCCTCTCCGAGTGTCGAGATGCTCACTGTAGTGTGGGTGGTTTCAATACTCGTCTTTCAATACGAAGACGACATTCTCTCTCCTCCTAAAAACCTCGGTCCCGCACCGAGTGACTTTTCAAACCTTCCCTCCTAAAACCTCGGTCCCGTACCGAGCGCATTTTCAAACCCCTTCAATAAGGAATCATTTCTCTTTGTATTGAATTAAAGAGAGAGGATTGGGTGTAGACCTCTTCCTCTTCGAATGTTGGGATGCCCACTGTAGTGAGGGTGGTCTCGATATTCGTCTTTCAATACGAAGACACGCCTTTATCCACCATCTCCCTTTCACAACTTCCTTTCGTAAACTTCATCACCTAAAACATCGGTCCCGCACCGAGTGCATTTTCAAATCTTTTCACAACAAAAACTTGAATGGTCGTGGAGTGGTTAGGCGTAGGCCTTCTCCTATCCCGAGTGCTGACGTTTACCGTAGGGTTCTCTGTCGCAAAGCACTTACCATTCAAAACCAAAAACACATTAATAAGAGAATGAAGTTCTCTTTGTGTTGAACTAAAGAGAGAGGATTGAGTGTAGTCTTCTTCCTCTCCGAGTGTCAGGATACTCATTGTAGTGTATGTGGTCTTGATACTCGTCTTTCAATACGAAGACACTACGTTCGCCACACATTTTTTACAACAAAAACTTTGAGATAAAGAATCGGGTACTACCTGTAGGGGTTACTATCCGAGGACCTATCTCGCCTCAAAAACAATCTCAACCAATCAAACATGATACCTTGCCTCGCATGGCGAAAACCAACCTTTCAAACAGGATATGTTACGTCCGTTCTACCGCAAACAGGTATGCATAAGTCTCCAAACGAGCGAGCAGCAAAACACCTAAACTGCTAGAACGCGTACGATAACATCATCCACAAAACACACCGGTTATCCGCATCGTAGGCACGAACTACGTTGCTCTGATTTCTCATGTCTGATTGAGAATACGTAGGCATAGGATTGCGATATCCTAGCGAGCACCCTTTTTTTCTTTTTCACCCCTTTCCCAGAAAGGCATGCTACGTCCGTTCTACCGCAAACAGGTAATGCCTAAGTCTCCAACGAGCGAGCAGCAATACGCCTAACTGCTAGAATGCGCACGATAGCATCGTCTACCAGAACTCATCCGCAAACCGTAGGCCGAACTACGGCTGCTCTGATTCTTTACTTCTTTTGAGTAAAGATACGTAGGCACAAGGGCCACAATCCTTGCCGAGCACACTTCCCCCCATATCCGTAGCCCCGAACTACGTCGACTCTGACTTTCTCACATCTGTTGAGAATACGTAGGCATAGGACCGCGAAGTCCTACCGAGTCTGTTCTTTCTCTTTTCTTCCTCGTTCTCTTCTTCCTCCTAACCTCTCATTTCTCCTGTTTCAATCTTCTCTTTTTACCCCGTGGAACACTTCTTATAGCATAATGTTTAAGCAAATAAATTCACACATCGACAAACAAAAGGTTCCCATCGAGTACGATGGATGCGAGGGGTGCTAATACCTTCCCCTCGCATAACCGGCTTCCGAACCCGTTCTTGGTTGCGAGACCATCTTATCCATTTCTTTCTTAAGGTTTTCTCGATATTTTCCTTTCCCCTCATGGGATAAATAAAGTTCGGTGGCGACTCTTCTGTCCTTTCTTTTCGCCTCCCCGTCGTTGCGCGATGCATTTTTCGAGTAGCGACATGATGTACTGGCAAGGGATTTTTCTGAACATCCGGATGACTGTCTGTAAAATCAAGTATTCCAGTTCTAACCAATTCACATACTCTAGCCTTCAATGCAAAACAATGCTCCAAGTCATGGCCTGGGGCACCCTCATGGGAAGCACAATGGAGATCAACTCTAAATCCAGTCGGAGGATTAAGAGGAGGTGGTAAAGCCTTTGTAGTAATCAGTCCTTGCCGGACTAAGTCAGGATATAGCTCTGTGTAAGTCATGAGAATAGGATCAAAGTGACTCCTGTTCCGTTTCTGGTCTGATATCTGTGTCGAGGAATCAGCTTGACGACTCAAAGGTACACTAGAAGACGATAGGACCAAGAAGGAGAAACTGGGGGACAAATGCAATGCAAAAATGTGATGCTGATGCCATGTAATGGTTCCAAGAATTTTGACGGTCGATTGCAAATATTCCCTTTTAGGAAAGTCAAAAAGAACTTTTTTTTTACTCTAAAATGTAGGACCTTTTTGAATTTGCAAAGGACCGTTGAATTCCTTGAAACTAGAAATGATATGATGCTTTATGGATGCAAAGCACAAATACACACACAAAGGTCCTAGGTTAGAGGACCGCGAATGGAGTTAAGGTCTACCCTTCCCAAAAGGTAAGTACTATAGGTTAATTGTACCTGCAGAACCAGGGTTCTAAATCAGTGCCCAAAATCATCAGTCCATCCTTCGGATATTATCAACTTCCTAACTGACTTGAGGGTCGATAATATTCTCAAGAGAACCTCTTTTGAGTGTAGTATCGCATAGCAACCATTGTAGGAATACTCCCACATAGTTCCCGCACTACATCCTATATAAGGCCAAGATGGTGTAAAGGTACTACGGTTCCTAGTATCACAGACTCCAATCGATAATGGTAAAAGTTTTCACGATTACACTCGATCAACCGAACCATTTTCGAAAGTATCTCAACTGAGCGGTGATTCTCGAGTCAACTTAGTCGGGACTCACTCCCTATAAGCCTCGTCGAATATATCACCATCCTATAATAATGTCACTCAAGTCCGGGTGTAGGACTTATCTCACAACACAGTAACTCCCAAGCAGGTACCCTGAACAACGTATATACAAATGAGTAAAAATATTAATGAAACAAATATATAAAGAAAAATAAACAAGATAGGGATAACCCTCAAAAATTAGGACTCCCCAGTGAAGTCGCCATTTTCTGTTGCGGTGAAATTTGGATGTCAAGCTATTGATTAACTTGAATCTTAATTCATTTACAACCGGTCTTTGATTTATCCGAAGGAAAGGTTAAAGAAAGGAAAAACCTAAAAGGGAGAGATCTAAGGTTCAGGGGTTGGTTAAATTTAGGGAAGGTATTAGCACCCTAAACTTCCGTAGTACTCTACGGGAACCTTTTGTTTATTTTTTTTTATTTATTTCATTAATTATTTTGCTTTAGGGTATATACAAAGGATTGAAAATTAAAAAAGACCTAGGGGTTAATTCTAAGTTTACTCGGCAAGACATCGCATCTTGTGCCTACATATCCTTACGGGAATGGAATCAGAGTAATTGTAGTTCCCCTCAAAAGGGAGGTTAGAAACGTCTTGACTGTGGCCAAGGTTTGTTCAGAGACTCCAATCTCTATGTTAAAAAATGTTAATTAAAATTAAAATAGGGTTAAATTAGGGATTCCACGGCGGAAAACCTTAAAACAGAGTACGGCGACTCTTTTGGCCTAACACTAGGATAAAAGCAATTTTGCCCACGGCGGGACACCTAGGCTAAACAGGGTTTGATCCATTAAAGGGGTAAGGCTATTGACTCGGCGGCCAAAAGGCTGGACCTAATCCTTCGGAAGGATAAAACTGTAAAAAAAATGTGAAAATATGACAAATCATTATATGGAGGAATAATTAAGGTACATAAATAAGAAAAGTAATAAAGGCAGAGGGTATAAAGAAACAAAGAAACATTTCTAAAAACATGAAGAATATGAAAATATGTATTGACACTTAGAATGAAGTGAGGGAGAAAAATAGTGTGGGGTTGTGGCCACCACAAGCACATCTCAACCTCGAGCATGCACATGAAATGCCCAAAGAAAGAAAAGTAATAAAAGGTACATAAAATGACACGACAAACATCAAACATCAGGAGTTCCTTACGAAAAGGTTTTAATTTTTTAATATTTTAATTATAAAAAAAAGGTTTTAATTTTTTAATAAAAAATATTTAAGTTAAAATTATAAAAAAAATTAAGTTTAAATTATAAAAAAAAAAATTTTTTTTGGGGGAAAAGGTTTTTTGGGAACAAAAAGGCTTTTCAGTTTTTAAAAAAGGTCTTACTAAAAAAAAGGTTTTAATAATAAATAAATAAAAAAGGGTTTTGATTTTTAAAAAAAGGTTTTGTTAAAAAAGGGTTTTGATATTAAAATCTACGGACCTAAACACACATGGAGATTAACATGGCAAAATATGCACATAAACATGAAAAAGCAAAAGGTTTAGTAATTTAACGGACCTAAACACATTAACATGGCAAAATATGCACATAAACATGAAAAAGCAAAAGGTTTAGTAATTTAACGGACCTAAACACATTAACATGGCAAAATATGCACATAAACATGAAAAGGCAAAAGATTTAGTAATTTAACCTACGAAGCAGAGGTTTGCTTCGATAAATGTGAAAAAGGTTTGAATAAGGGAACACTGGAGAGCTTCAATCCTTCTGACGAGTTGTGGGAACGACCGCCTTTTTTTCTCCGGGGATCTCCTTTGTTTCTCCCTTTCTCTCTCCTCTTTTCTGAAGAAAACCTTCTGACCCCCTTTTCAACAAGGCAACACATGTATATATAAGGAACAAATTAGGGTTAACACCAAATTGTCAATAATGTCCCTAAAACCCATTTTAAAGCCCAAACTAAATAATTAGTTAAGAAAAAATAAAATTTAAATAATTTAAAATAATTAAAATAAACTTAAAATAAAAACTAATAATCCTATTGATTCCTAAAATCAAAAATATTATAAAAAGAACAAGATTTTTTCCAATATTTTTTATTTTATGATTTTTTGGATATTTTTATGAATAATTTAGAAAAAAAGTGAAAAAAAAATAATATTTTAAAAAATGATTTAATTAAAATACGAAAATAATAATTAAATAATAATAAAAAACTATTTTTGTTATTTTTTAATGAGAGATAGAAACATTTAGAGTAAAAATAATAAAAAACAAAAAGTGACTAAGGTGAGATTCGAACTCTCAACCTCTCACACTCACAACTCCTTACACATGTCCTCTTGCCAATTGGGCCATTTTTACTTTTTAGAAAAAAAATACATGCCATATGATATTTACCTGCAAAAATTCAAACGACTACACAAATTTGTTTATAATTGATTAAATGCAATGAAATGCGACGACAAATCTTAGGGCAAAATTTGGGGTATTACACCGTCAACTGGTTAAGATTCTGTGCTTGCTTGAGCTTGGTGATTTCTTGGGGATGGAAGCTTGTTGTAGCTTGGGTATCATTGGAGTTTGATCTTGGGATTCATTGGAAGATGTTACTGTTTTGCTGTTTATCAACTGCCTGAGTTGGATGTTTTTCAGAGCTGCTGCTGTAGGAGCTAGGGGGGCTGTCAGGGCTGGTTTTGGGGTTTTATTTTTCTTTGCTGTATTATTTGTTAATTTTCCCATAGGGTTGAAGTGAAGTTGTTTCACTTGGCCCATTGTTTTCTAGGTTCGAGGTTGAGTGGGACTCCCTTGCCTCGCTTGTACTGCTGCATTCATGCATTTTACTGCTTTACTGTATATATGTTGTTTCTTTTCCGTTTATCCACTAGGATCTCTGTTTCTCTCTGCGCAAGAGAGAAATATGACAGACATTAGGTGTTAACCCATGTATGACAACATTAGGGTAGATTTTGATTCCCATTTTAACCCTAGGTTTTAGAGTTCTTTCTCTTCTCATCTCAAAAACCATCAAAAAACACAATAAAAGGTTAAACATCAATAAAAGACAGTTCTTGCGTAAAAGACTGTAAACCAATCAAAAGAGTCATTTTTGTCCGCTTGGACCCGTAATCAGGAGAAAACCTTTTTCAGAAGGATAAAAAGCAGTCATACAAATCTATGTCTTCTGTAGCCCGAACTACGTTTGCTCTGAATTTTCATGCTGTATGAAAGTACGTAGGCGTAGGATGCGATATCCTAGCGAGCAACCTTCCCCTCCTTTCCAGTAGGTAGGCGAACTACGTTGACTCTGATTTCTCGTTCCAGACGAGAATACGTAGGCATAAAGTGCGATACTTTGCCGATTCATTTTCTTTTCTTTTAACCCCAGACCTGTAGAATAGATAGAATAACAATCCGTACTAGAAAACAAGCGTGGATCCCGTCGAGTACGACGGACGTGAGGGGTGCTAATACCTTCCCCTTGCGTAACCGACTCCCGAATCCAGGATTTGGTTGCGACGACCATTCCTTTCCCGTCTTTGCGGTAGGTTTACTTCGAGCGTTTCCTTTCCCTCCTTTGGGATAAATAACGCACGGTGGCGACTCTTCTGTTCAGCCGGCGCCGATTTTCGCAGTAGCGACACTTTGAACAGTTGAGAAATGATATATGAGAGGTGTTAGGATGATTAGAATACCAAGGAAATGTATGGAACAAGAAATGGCTGATTTTGTGGCTTTTGGTCAAAGTAACTTGGTGATGAAGTTGACTTTTTGAATGGTGATGTTTTTGAGTGGTCTAAGGTCTTGTACACCTTCTATATCATATTTAGGGATTGTGTGGATGATTGTTGGGGTGTTTGAATGGGGAGAAATGAATTTGGCAGCAAAACCACCAAGACAGATTTTGAAGGTTTTTTGTGAAAATGAGATTTTGAGATTTTGGAGTAAGGAGGGAAAGAGTGAGAGCTTTCAATTTCTATGGTTTTTAGAATTGATATTGTGTTTAGAATGAAGTGGTGAGTGCTCTATTTATAGGCAAGGAAGTGGTTTGGGGCAGATTTGAAGGTTCTTCACTTTGAAGAAAGGTTTTGGATTTTTTTTTTGTTAAACCTCCACAAGAGGGTTTCCTTGGCTGATAGGTAAGCCTCATTAGTCAATCAAATGATGATTTTTAGAGGGCTAAATGCAGGCTAGAGGTACAGGCTTGTGGCTGGTTCAGAATCACTTTTACACCTCATGCTTGTTTTTCACTTTTGAATGCAAGTTGCTTTACAACTTGCAAGCCACTTGCTTTGGCTTTGGAGATTTCAAATTTCTGCATAATCTTTGGTTCTTTCATGCTAAAAACACCTCACATATCAGCTACAACATGATTCACCAGCTGAGTTTGGTCAACTTTGATGAAAGAATGAATTCTTGAATTTTGACAATGTGGGACTAAAGTGAAAAACCACCAACTTGCCATGACCATAACTTTCAGCTCACAAATCCTTTTGAGATGTGCTAGTACTTTTTAGAAAGCCCTCAAATATCTCTAAAACATTCATGTTTTTATGAGTTTCAATTTCCCAAAGTAACTTGGCCAAAAAGTCTCCTAAAGTTGCTAAAAAATGAACTTTAAAAGTGAAATTTCTCTAAGTCTTTTTCCCTTCTAGAAATGAATTTGATCATAACTCCAAATCTATGCATTTTCTGATCATGGACCACTTAGGGACTTTTGTAGGAATTGTCAAGATCTTCCAAATGAGCTTTGAACCAACTCAATTGGATGTGTGGTTAAGGAGTTATGGTTTTAGCCCATTTCAAAACCCTAATTTCCCGATTTTTTGATTACTCCTTCATACTTGATCCAATGGTCATGAAAATTGATATGCAAGTCCAATATGACATAATGGACAATTTTGTTTCACAACATGAAATCCAATTCCTAAAATTTGGAGAGTTGACTTTTCGGTCAACCGTACGACCGATCGGTGACTACCGAGTCGCCTGTTGACATTCTGGACCTCCTGAGACTTTGAAACTTCTTGAATGAAATTTATTAAGCTATATGAACTTCATGGATCATAATCTCATCATTAAAGCACCTTCCAAAATCAAAGTCAAACTACAGTTGACTTTTACTAGTCAAAAACCCTAATCGGGTGCCCTGAAATACACTGCTCTAGATTCTGGGATAACAACCTCAAATTGGATTCTCAATTGTCTTCATATGATATCCTTGATCTTTTTTCATAATTGAATGAGCCCAAAACATTGACTAATCACACCCCTGAAGTTTTGATTTTGACTACACGAAACCCTGATTCATCTGTAATTTGACAAAGACAAACTTGCACTGGGTTAAGGTTAGACAATTCATGAGTATGCTCCTAAAATGATAATGGAAATCTAAGGGGCCAAAATTTGGGGTGCAACACATAGTGTTAACCGGTTAACACCTGAAATTTTTTGAAAAACAAGCTACGGGTTTGTACCCAAAAACCCCAAAAACCCGACCGATTTAATTATTTTCTCCTGATTAAATACCTACTCATCATTACCAATCATATAGTAACAATTTAGGATCATAAAACACAATTTTTACGACTTCCGATTTTCATCCAAAATCTTAACCTCCATTTGTCCAAAAATGTCAAAACTCACAAATTCAACCAAATTCAATCAAACGAAATCCAATAATTACGGCTAGACATTACCTGACTAAACTACGCAATTTATTTCGAGTTTCATCCGCAAAAACATCGGTTTCTATCGATTTTTCCTAATTCGACCTAAACGGAAATGTGTCGAAAACAACCAAACAATTCCAATCAAAACATACATAATCATACACAATGATAAGATAATAAGATTTCACACCCTTCCCGATTAAATCGAAGCCTAGATGTTGTTCTTGATGATTCTCCAAGCTTTCCTCTCTTTCTCTTCTTCTCTCTTTCTTTCTCTTCCTTTTCTCTTCTTTCTATTTCTATCTCTTTTCTCTCCTCTTTCCATTTATATATTTCTTTCTATTCTATTTCTCTCAAAATATCTATTAAATCCATTTTCTCACAAAATATCCAACTTAACATTAAATACTAAATGTCTAAAATACCCTCCAATCTATTCTCCCCGAAAACTCTCCAAATCGGTAAAATAGCAAAACATACCATATTAACACATCAAATTCACAATTAAAACAATTATTACTCAAATTAAATAAAATACTCAACAAAATGTAATAATCAAAATCGGGGCGTTACAGTGTAACCGATGATGGTTGGATATATTCGAAGAGTATAGAGGATCATGTTGAACATCGAGGACTTGAGTTATCAGTGTTGGAGAAGAAGCAGTGATATGCCGCTGTGAAGAAAGTTCAAAGAGTTTTAGGGAGAGCTGTCAACAGCCCGTGTGTTGGTTTTGCCGAATCCGACAGAACTATTTGTTGTGTTTTGTGATGCTTGTTGATATGATTGGGAGATATGTTAAGTGCAACTTCAGCGATTTTTGGTTATGCTTTAAGGCAACTTAAAGTACATAAGGGGACTTACCTGACAAGTGATTTAGGGTTGGTTGTTGTTGTGTGTTTGTGCCTGAGTTCAGAGGCCTCAATTGTTTAGTTGAGATTTGAGATGGTTGGTGATCTTACGAACTTAAGGTATTTGTTAATTTGAAAGAGTTGAATATGATGCATAGAAAATAATTGGGACTTCTGAAGGAGTTTGGTTTTGGTCGAATTACCATTCGGGTGAAACAACGTGGTAGCTGAGGTATCGAATTGGAAATTTCTGCATATACCGATGATGATGGTAATGAAGTTAGAACTGATTAAGCAAATCCGGGATGAGTTGGTCTGTGAGGAGACTTCTTATGGAGTTGAGCTTTGTATGTTGAGGCCGACTATTGGTATTCTCGATGAGATTCGAAGAGGTCGGATTTCTAATTTGAGTTAATAGAGTGATTGAATTTAATGAATTACAGTCGAAGAGCTGATTTTTGGATTGATGGGAATGGTACTATGAGATGTTGTGATGGTGGGTGTGTTCCAAATAGTGTGAGTTGGATAAGAGTACTCTTGAAGAAGGACATTTAGATAGATTGAGTATCCATCCAGGTACTTTGAGGATGTGACCGAATTTGAGAAATTGTTTTGGTGACCATAAATAGAGAGAGAAGTGGTTGAGGTTGTATATGCTGATTAGACTTGTTGAAAGTCGAAGTGTGAACATCAGAGACTGTTGGGCCTGATACAACTATTGAATATTTCTGAGTGGTATGAGATAGTATTCCCATGGATCTTGTGACCGGTTTTCCGAAGAATTTGAGGAGATATGATTCGACTTGGGTGGTTATGAATGGATTAACAAGATTAACTCATTTCTTACCAATGAGGATGAATCATTCTATGCTGAAGCTAGCTAAGAGGTATAGTGAGGAAGTTGCGAAGTAGTATGAGATGTCGTCGAATATTGTGTTAGATGAGAATCTAAGTTTTCATCGATATTTTTGGGAGAGCTTGCAGACACCTTGAGTACCATGATTGAAGTTGAACTCTGTCTAGCATCCGTGGACGGATGTGCAGACAAAGAGAACTATCCAGTATATAGAAGATTTGTTGAGAGCTTGTGTATTGGATGAAGATGGATCAGGGGGTAGTTAATTGTTGCTGATTGAGTTTACCTACAATAATTGCCATCATTCTAGTATCAGAATAACATCGTATGAGGCTTTGTAGGGTAGGAGGTGTATGACTCCTTTGTGTTGATGTGTGTCCAGCGAGAGTGTTGTACTCGGACCTGAGATTGTGCAAGAGACGATTGAAAAGATCAAAAGGATCCAAGAAAGGACGTGTTTTAAGAGTTATGATAGTAACTGGTGTTGGTCGAGCTTGAGGTCTCGGAAGCACACACTGTGTTTTGTTGATCTGCATCAGAGTGGCGCAGCGGAAGCGTGGGGAAAATAGCATGTTAGACTGTTTTACTGCTGTCACTTGTGGGAATTGCATGATATGTTCATGTGTCTAACCTGAGGAGGTACATTGATTCAGATGGATGGTGTACGAGTGAGGGAGGATTTGACTGTTGAGGCATTGCTAGTACAGGTTGATGAACGAGAAGCAACTTCGAAGTAAAGGGATTCCTTTGGTGGAGGTAGTTTGGGAGACAGTTGGATTTGGGAGATTGGGATGCGAGAGTCGTATCCAGAGTTGTTTGAATCAGGTAACATTTTCGAGGACGAAAATTTCTAAAGTGGGGGAGGGTAGTAACAACCCAATTTTCAATAATTGATTATTTTTACTAATTAATTGATTTAATGAATTATTGGATCTATTTAATTTATATTAGTTAATGGATTTAACTGATTTATTCTATTTGGTAGAATAAGGTGAATTTACTAGATCTTCTCTAATTAATGATAAGATGAGATATATTGAGGAGAAATAAAAGATAAGGATATATAAGAGAAAGTGGAAAGAAAAGGATAGAAATAGAGAGAAAGGAAAAAGAAGAGAAAGAAAGAAGGAAGAAGAGAGAAGAGGAGAAAATAGAGGAAAAGCTTGGAATCATCAGAACGACTTCTAGATTCCGATTAATCAAGGTAAGGGTGTGAAATATTGTTATCTTACCAATGTATGTGATTTTGTATGTGTTTTTGGATTTGTGGGAGGTTCTCCATCATTTTCCATTTTAGGGCACAAACGAGTTTAATCGGTAGAATCGATGTTTGAACAGTTAGAATCTGGAATAAATGGTGTAGATTAGTCGAAGATTGTTAGAATAAGAATACTGAGAATCGTTGGAATTGAATCGGGTGATTTTGGGAGTTTCAGAGAGTTTTGGACAGTTGGGGTTTTGAACATCGCAGACGTTCGCTAGCACCTTCGCTAGGCGAGCAGGTCGCGAGTATTCGCTGTAGCGAGCTAGTAGCGAATAGTCCCAGACTCGGACAAAATGTAGTTGACCCTCTTCGCTGGTAGCGAGCGAGGTAGCGAGGGGTTCGCTAGGCGAAGCCCCAGTGAGTAGGTAGCGAAGCCTTATAGTAGCTTATGTTTGCCTTCGCGAGCTTGTTCGCTAGGCGAACAGGTAGCGAGTGTTCGCTAGGAACTCGCTAGGCGAGCAAGCTAGCAAGTGTGACATCATTCTTATTTCTTGTTTTGTTCCCATCCAATGTTGATTGTTTGGCTCGATTGTGATTGATCTTTCTGAATGCATAGTTGTATGTTGTGGTATGATATGTTATGGGTAGCCGTATTGCGGGAATCCTAGATTATGGAATCGATTGTGAAATGTGGCCTTTTGGCATATATAATGCATTGTTTAAATTGATTAAAAATGCATGATGATTTGTGATGAAGTTGTTGCCGTTTGGCACAATGATGTGAATGCATAATGATTTCTATGCGATTGTATGTGAAGAATGCATGAGAACATATTGTGAATATGTGTGAATTGCTTGTTAAATGTGGTCTTTTGACAAATATATGCCTTGTTTAAATTAATTAAAAGTGCATGATGAATGTGGTTGAGTTCGTTGCCGTTGGCGCGATATTGTGAATGTATATTGTTTGTATGCGATAGAATGTGAATGTATGATGATTGTATGGGATTATATGAGATGAAAATGCATGAAAACATTATGAATATCTATGCATTTCAAGAAGTGTATGGAGTCATTTTGCATGTGAAGCATCATGATATAAATTCGTGTGCTGTGTGATTCTAGTGAGAATCTGTCGTAACATCGTGTGCCCATGAGGGGTGTGAGCGGTGGTTACGGATGGTTATGTGCCATGTGGGGTGTGAGCAACTGGGTTGTGTGCCCAAGGTGGGGTGTGAGCAATCCATAACATTGTGTGCCCATGTGGGGTGTGAGCAATGGGTGAACATTGTGTGCCTAAAAGAGGTGTGAGCAATGGTTCCAATAAGTTCCTGAGTGAACTTGAGATGATTGAGTTGGTACTGCATTTGCATCTGTATAGAGTCGTGGGTCGGTCTCTATGAGTTGCATTTATCATCATTAAAATTGTGATTGGTGAATAAACATAATTGTAAATGTTTAT
Source organism: Lathyrus sativus (assembly GCA_963859935.3). Lineage (NCBI taxonomy): Eukaryota > Viridiplantae > Streptophyta > Magnoliopsida > Fabales > Fabaceae > Lathyrus > Lathyrus sativus. The sequence goes on along the minus strand of OZ012740.1, from coordinate 318,505,477 downwards.
GTGTAAATGATGTGAATTGTAGAAGCATGAATGTTGAATATGCTTAGTTTAGTATATATACATTGTGATGTATATGTTGAATTTTGATGAATATGGTGAGAATGTGGAATATGTGTATTTTGTGATTGTATATAGATATATAATTATATGCATTGTTATTATGATAATATTTCTCACCCCTCTGCTGGAATGATGTCCTATCTGACATCGTGCAGGTATCGAGAATAGAGCTGCTCGTAGTTGCGTGGTCGTTGTTGGTGTAGCCATTTAGTAATTTAGTTATATTGGGTCGAGTCATGCTCTGGTCATGTAACACTGGGATTGTTTGGTTTATATTTTAGAGATACATTATGTATTCTATGTTATGTTTTTATATTCATTGGAATATTATGATGTTGGCCTTGGCGCCTAAGTAATGTTGAAGTTTGTGATGAATCTGAATATTCTGTTAAGAGAATTATGTTATAAAATGAATCTGCTGCTACATGCAAAGTGAAATTGTGAAAAGCATGATTATTTATTATAAGTGTTAGTGAGCATGACAGGTGGTTTTGATGTTTCGAAAGTTATGTGTGACGCCCTTTTGTGAATGCATGAAAATTTACTCTGATTATTCGTATATTTTCCGTGGGGTTTTGAAGGGTGTTACAATTGGCACTATTCATTTATGTTAAAAAAAGTAAACATTACATAAATTAATAAAATTCATATATTTATTTATATATTGAAATATAAAAGTATTGAAGTAAAATTTTTTTAACCATTTCAATATCATTTGATAGCATAATCAACCAATGGATTAAACCTGTGAAGAAAAATTAACTCTATAAAATAATTTGTTAAATAAAAAATGAAATCAATTTTGATTATAATTTAGCATAGAATAGGTAACGTACGTTGTTCATATTTTGAAAGACCTCCTTATAAACAACGTTTGAAGTCTTATTAGTGACATTACCATCGTCGTCGGTGATAAGAAGTTTTAAACCAGCTCATGATGTAACTCTAAATATTGCAACATATAACTGACCATGGGTAAAAACATATTGTGGAAGGTAGATCCCAACATGTTTAACAGATTGACCTTGACTCTTATTTATTGCCATTGCCAAAGAAACAGATATAGGAAACTGACTGCGCTGAAATTTGAACGGAATTCTCATGTCAGAAGGAGTCAATGGCAACCTCAGAATAAAAACTTTTTGACCAATATTATTTCCTGAAATGACCTTCACCTCAAGCACAAAATTTCTCAATTGAGTAATAATGAGACGTGTGCCATTACATAATCCTGATGATTGGTCAATATTTCTCAGCAGCATAACAGGCACACAAACCTTTAATTTTAATTCATGATTTGGTAGGCTTGAAGCTTTGATAGTATTTAATAATTCAGGAATGAGAATATTATATGGACCATCAAGAGCTTCACTTTGTTCACATGGTGTATCAAAACTCAAATATGTTTTAACTTGACCAGGAATCAAAGATAACATGTAATTATTTATGAGCTCAACAACTTTATATTTTGGTGTCAAAATAGTCCTATCTTGAAAATATGATGCGTCATGAAAATTCTCAGAGAAAGATGGATAAGTATCAACAACTATAAAAGCAATGGGGTCTCCTGAATTTTAATTATCATATCATCTAGAATTTCAATGTTTAAGTCTCCATCATTATCCTCACCAATTTTTCCTTCTCCAATACTCAACAACCAATCTAAAAATTGCTTCATTTCTTTTACATCAGATCCGGACGATCCAGTTTGAAGCCTCATGTTCTTGGTTAATTTCATTACTTGACAAAAATCCCAGACATAAGATGAATTAATGCTGGCATGCACAATATCTTCTCTTGTTCCCTTTGGTATAACATGAAGGATTTGTCTAAAATCACCACCCAAAACCACTACTTTACCTCCAAAGGGAATATTTTTACTATTAGGATAAGAGGATTTAAGAATATCTCTAAAAGTTTTGTCAACAACTTGAAAGCAATATTTATGCATCATTGGAGCCTCATCTCATATAATAAGTCTAGCTTTTATTATCAATTAAGCTAAAGGACTTTTTGGTCCAATGTTGCAAGTAGAAAATTCATCAATATTTAATGGAATAGCAAACCTTGAATGCGATGTTCGACCACCTGGTATTAGCAGCGTTGTTATTCTACTTGAAGCAACCGTGAGCACAATTTCACCTATAAATCATATAAAATTTATATAAATTTATAAAATTTCAGCTCTTGATCTTATAGCTGCAAATATAGCTTTCCAAATATAAATTTTTTACTTTAAATTATATAAAATTTATATAATTTCTACAATTTCACCTTTTGATCTTATAGCTGCTGATATAGCTCTCCAAATGTAAGTTTTTCCTGTTCCTCCATATCCATAGACGAAGAAAATTCCACCCTTATCTCAAGCAACTAATTGCATTATTTTGTTATATATCCCTCTTTGCTCTGAAGTCATTGATGACACCAACTTTTCATGTTCTATAGCCAAACTTTGTTTGTCATAATTAAGTTCATCTTGTATGAGTCTGTTCTGCCCATTAGATAACAATGACATATTTGGCTGTGGCATGGAAGGGAAGTCTTTCAAAGTTGTGTTGTTTCTATGTAGTAATTTCTCTATCTCGGTAAGAGCAAAATTTTGTAACTCCTCATCAGTCAAAACCAAATCTGAATTAACACAATTATATTTAATATTAGAATAGTATAATATTAAATTAATATATAAACTTTGAGTAAAGAAAATGAACTACCAATTTAAAATGTTTTCCATTTAATATTATCCCCTTCATATCAAGCAAATTTTTAATTGCCTTTAGACACGTGCTAAAAAATATGCAACAAAAAATACTAATAAAAGTGAAGTCACCAAGATCTATATAAGCCTATATATATGATTATCAAAATATATATCTCACTTATTTCATAATTATAAAAATGCTAGCTTAGATATTTGCAGAAGAAACTCATATAGCTTTTCCATATAATCTATATGTAATTCGTTCCCATATATATTCCAAAACCTATGAAATAAGAACACTCATTATATTAGGTGTGTCCCGGTGTCTCGAATCCAAACAATGATGATATAGTGAATAAAAAATACTTATTGCAAAACATTATTTTTTAAAATAAATATTTAACCATATTGTAATATCATCATACCTTCAATTTGGAGTTCTAATCTTTGTCGGTACAAAATGTCATCACTTAGATATTGCCAGTTTTGCTCCAAGTCAATTCTGGTTTATTAAGTTGGTCTAAAACCAATAAGGTTACAAAAAAGTTCCTTAAATAATAAGTTGTCCCCCAATGGCTTGCTTATATGATGGCATCAATGAATTCCTTTTCATCACGCAACAATACCAAAGAATAACAAGCATCTTTAAATGTGTCATAAACAACATTATTTACTGTTCTAATATATTTAAATGATTTTGCTCCTCTGATATGATTAAGCAATGTGCTCAGGTAATATAGTTGACCACTTCCTGAATGAATATATTATAATCTTCCAATTGCAAATCCCTTCTTTCTCTTAGAGAATTGAAGAACTTCAAAAATACTCATTTTTGGATGTTTAAGAAAATCATCCATTGAAGCATTGTTGCTTTGGGAAGATGATTTAGTGACTTATTTTCATTCTTCAACCTGACAAAATAAATTTAACAAAATTATAACTCCAACTATATATTGACACAAAAAGTAAATCAAAGATACATACTAAAAAGAAACTGTAGGCATATTATTGAATTTACTTCTCTTTGTATTCAAGAGATTCCTTTAGATTGTTGTTGTTGACTCTAAATTTTGACGTCTGAATTGGATGAAAAGAGAGTAATAGAGTTTGTAAAGAAATCTGCATACTTCGACCAGATCCATATTTTTGGAGTGTGAGTCTAAGGCGTCCTTCTGCCAAGAGAACTATCCTATGGACTTAGAAATATTTCTTATCAGTTGGAAGATTCGATTCAACAGAAGTGCTACTGAAGGAATTTCGACATGAAGATTTAAATTCAAAAAGATGAGGGAAAGTTCGTTCTTATCCATTCCTCAAAGAAGACACGTGGAGCGCTTCTAGGAATCGAAGGCATGCAGAGCGCCACTTGTCTCAATTTTGTTTGCTAGCCGTTAATAGCAGTTATTTTCGATTAGTATAAATAGCAAGTCTTAGTGTTAGGATTTGTGCATGCTCAATTGTGTACAAATTCTTCAGTATACTCCAAGTACCCATGTGTAGAGAAATGAGTTTATAAGAATGTACGTTGATGTAACACCGTCTTTACATTTCAATGTAATTTAATAAATCTTTTTCATTAAGAATTTATCATTTCTTTATGCAAGTTATTATCTTCATCATTTACCAGTACTTTGATTTTATTCCTTCGTATCTGACATGTAAAATAGCAAGTGTACTATTTTGACCGTTGTAGTAATAAGGAGAAATTCCCCGAATATCGATCTTGCAGACTGCATATGAATACAGGTTCTATAATAATACAATTGAACAAAAGGTTATAGGGGTTTTGGTTTGTTTAATTTGTAAAAGTAAAAGGTTGAAGGCAAAAAGCGTAAAATAAAGGTTTTGGACAGTTATGAGGAGCATGTTAGGGTAAGGTGTATGAAAAGCCTTGTAACAACCTTAATTCTTAGTTTCAGAAATCACTGCTCAATTCAATCGATACCATTTTTAAAGATTAGTTTACTCTAAATCCTTAGCAGAAACCCCTTTGGTATTCTCCCTACACCCCAATTTCTTGGCATTATAGGAACAATACCAAACAATTTATTTTATCTAAAACATTACGGTTACTATAGGGAATCCTCATTCCTAAGCAATATCTACTATAGTATTATCGTATATAAGCGTTAACATTTGTTTTTCCAAACCTAAGGTTAACCGTAAATCGAATCCTTATTTGTCAGATAAGAAAAGCCTTAAGAACATAATACGATAACAACGATGATTAGAAAGTAGTGAAATCATTAATTCAAAGAAAACAAGGTCATTACATAGTCAATTCAGGGACACCCCCTAGAATTGGGGGTTTAGCTACTCATAATATTTAAAATAAACTCAACAATTAGATTGAACATTACAAGATAATAGGGTTGCCTTGATCTTCAATTGCTTCCGCTCATGAAAACCTTCAGTTTCCCTAATCCTTGATTGTTGCAATCTTGATTGTAAAATTCTTTTCTGTTCAAAAGTCCCATTTTTCCTTCTCAAAACACATCTTGAATAGTCTCAGGTCCAACCCAGCAATAGGAAAATACCCAAAATACCCTTAGGAATCACAAAGGTCAAAAATCCAAGAAAATTAGAAGATGAAGCGCTTTAGCCAACACAGGCGGCCGTGTTGGCTCACTGTCTATCTGAAATCAAATTTTTTTTGCCCTAAGCATGCTGACACGGGTGGCCGTGTCAGGCTCCTGGTCTACTTCAAAAACTCTTCCAAATTCATGTTGTTTCCCCCAGTTTTTGCTCTAATTCTTCTTGATTGCTTACCTGAACCTAGAAAACATGGAAATACCAAACCGATGCATAAAATGCAATAAAAATGAATAAAATGCGACTAAACATATATAATGATTAACTAAAACTAATGGTAAAATATCATATAAAAACCACTAATCAAACTCCCCCAAACTTAAACCATTGCTTGACCTCAAGCAACAAGCTTGGATAAATAATTTTCAGATCAAACGACACATCAAGTGAAGGACTTAAAATGTACAGTGTGTCGATACTCATACACGAGTCTTTGTTCTAGTCGGCTAAAACTAGTTCTCTCAGTAATCATCCGTTAATGAAGGTATTACATAAGCACACACCGCGGTAAAACCACAGACCTAAATACCCCTTTTGGCCATTTCTCCAACTATGCTTTGGGCTTAAGTTTTTTCTTCGATTTTCTACCCCTTTCATTCGAATAATCATATTAAGGCATTTTTGATTGCTTTCCTTCACATGTACAATTTTGATCGAGACTTTTTCTGTGGCACCTTTATTCTTTTTTTTTCTCGCTCATTGGCGTTTATTAGTCCATTTTGGGACGACTATAGAGATTCAACCGCCGTTAGGCTAAATAACCGGGTGAGGGTTACCCAACTTAGAAGGACTAGTTGTCTTTACCGTCATTATTCAATTTTTTTTTGGTGCCATGAGTCATTCTCACAATCAATCTTCCAACTACTATGGCACAAATCTACACGTTGGACTCGTTTCCTTACTTCGGAGAACCTAGGTTGTTCAAATTATACCTCAATTTCCAAATCTTTCCAAGTTCCTTAGTTTTAATTCCTCTTCCCTCAAACTCTAAATACTTTCCTGACTACCTCACTCACATAACATTCACAAGAAAAAATTTTACGGTCTTCATATGGGGCGAATTTGACGTGATTTTTACCGAACTCAATCAAAAAGGTATTTAAATTGACAATTTAAAATAGTAAAACCTCCCCCAAACTTGAACTAAATATTGTCCTCAACGTTTAAGAATGTCGCGGTGAAATTTGGTAACCAAGCTATTGATTAGCTTGAATCTTAATTCATTACAACCGGTCTTTAATTTGTCCAAAGGAAGGGAAAAAGATCGAATTACCCACAATGCAATGCAAATGCAAAAGCTAGAGAGTTATAGGTTTGGGGATTGGTTAAACTTAGGGAAGGTGCTAGCATCCTAAGTTTCTGTAGTACTCTACAGGAACCTCTTGTTTATGTTTTTTATTGCTATGGATTATCTGCTTAAGGATGAAAGACCTAATGGTTTGATTCTAAGTTTACTCGCCAAGATGTCGCATCTTGTGCCTACATATCCTGACGAGAATGGAATCAGAGTAATTGTAGTTTCCCTAAAGGGTTTGAGGAATTCTTTGACTATGGTCAAAGTTCCTACGGGATAACAGGTAGTTGATTGATTGATTTTAGGAGAAAAGATGAGTTGTCATTTTAAGGGAGATTACTTGATTTAACAACCACAACTCTGTAGGAAAATAGTCTTTGCATCGTCTTAAGAGAAGGGCTCAAGTACTCGGATTGTCAACAAGTACGCCTCTATATCTCTTAAGCGGAAAAGTCCATACATATTGATTGAATTGTTATGGGGTAGAAGTTTTATCACACTTAAGATGATTAACATCTTATTCTCTAATGTGTTTGAATAATTGTATTGAGTTGAATTGTTTTGTTTTTCTAAGTTGTAAAGATAAAAGACAAAGGCCCTCCTATGGGGTAGGATCTATCTTAAGTGATCGACTTGAATGGGATCAAGGATCAATGGAGATTATGATGCAAATGAGATGCATACGTGCAAGTTTTACGTTACGCGCAAATCCTTCCTTTGGACGTTTATGCATTGCGATAAAATAAATACGGTAAATAAAAACAGATAAAGTAAAAGCGTATAAATCCATACATAAACGCATGAAAGCGCTAAGTGAGTGCGTGAATTGTGAGCGGAATGCAAGCGCGCGCAATTGGATTTTAGGCGAAGTTGATTAATTTTAGTTGAATTTGTATTAATTTTATTTGAGTTGATTTGTATGAAAAAATGGTTATTTAATCAAAATTGAAATAATTAATTAAGTTGGATAGTGTAGCACCCTCCTAAACCCCCCGGAAAATATATGAATAATCAAAGTAAATAATCATGCATTCACAATAGGGCGTCACTAGGGATGGCAATGAACCGAACCAACTCGAAAATAGTTCGGAATTTGATTCGACAATTAAATCGTTGAACTAGGTTCATGAACCAAATGAGTTGAGTATGAGCGAAAAATTAAGTTCGTTAACTAAATGAGATGAACTTGAACTATACATAGTTCGACTCGTTAGGTTCATGAGTCAACTCGATTACATATGAGAAGAATTATACTGTCTTTAAGATTAGGTTTAAATATTTACTCCAAATCTTAGACAAATTTAATCTTCAATTTAGTAGTTTTTGAATTAGACTCTCAAATGTATCTCTTGAAAGTTGTGTAGGTTTTGAATTAGTAGATTTCGAAGATAAAGTTAAATTTCAATATGATAAATTTTATTTTATTTTAATATTTTATTTTTAAAAAATATATTTATTTAAAATGTCAAATATACTAAAAAATATATATATGTAAAAAAAATAGTTTTTAAGTCCGTGAATCGTGTGAGCTGAACCTAATGAGATGAACCTAACGAGTTGAACCGAACTGTTCGTGAACTTATAACGAGTCGAGTTTGAGCTTAAAAAAAAAGTTCGTGTTGAATTCGAACTCGAATAATTCTTAACGAGTCGAGCCGAGCTGAGGTGAGTTCGACTCGACTCGACTCATTTCCAGCCCTAGGCGTCACACATAACTTTCAAAACATCAAAACCCATCTGTCATGCTCATTAACAATTTAATAAATAATTATGATTTTCAAGATTTCACTTTGCATGTAGCAGCGGATTCATTTTACATCATAATTCTCTTAATAGAATATTCATGATCATCACATAATTCAACATTACTTAGGCATCCAGGGACAACATCATAATATTCCAATGAATATAAAAACATAGCGTAGAGTACATAAAGTATCTCAAAAACATAAACTAAACGATCCTAGTGTTACATGACCAGAGCATGACTCGACCCAACATAATTAAATTACTAAACAACTACACCAATAGCGACCACGCAACTACAAGAAGCTCTACTCTTGATACCTGCACGATGCCAGATAGGACATCATTCCAGCAGAAGAGTGGGAAATATTATCATAATAATCAATGCATATAATTATATATATCCACAATCTTAGAATACACATAATCAACATTCTCACCATAAGTCATCCATATACGTCACAATGTATATACAATATATATGGATAATCACCAAACACATTCATCAAAATTCACTCATGTGCATCGCCATATATATATATATATATATATATATATATATATATATATATATATATATATATATATATATATATATATATATATATATATATATATATATATATATATATATATATATATATATATATATATATATATATATATATATATATATATATATATATATATATATATATATATATATATAAGCAAATATGGATAATCACCAAGGATATTTATCATGCACACATCCATAATTCTCCTCAATCTACATAAAATACACATACGCATACATTCACACAACATTTATCTTTATGCCATGTGACTCAATGCAACTCATGCCATGTGGTACCAACACTTGTCATCATTTTCTGATTTTTACATTTAAACCGGGTCCGTCCTCTAGACCGATAATAAACAAAAGCCCTTCTTCTAGGCTTGGGACAAGTCACTAGTCTCCACGAAACTAGCAAGCATTGCCTCTTGACAACAAATGATGCGTATGCAATCAACAATCATATGCACTTAAGACCGTTCTCGCATCTTAATCTCATGCATACTCAAATAATTCATCACACAAGAATTATATCATGATTGCACACTCACACATCATATCAAAGTATTCATACTTTCAACATCATCAAATTTATCAAGCAATGCACACATATTCATAATATGTTCTCATGCATTATTCACAATATTGCATACAATCAATATGCATTCACAATTCAATACCACCACCACATTTTTCAAGCAATGCACACATATTCACAATATGTTCTCATGCATTATTCACAATATTGCATACAATTAATATGTATTCACAATTCAATACCACCACCACCTTTTTCAAGGAATGCACACATATTCACAATATGTTCTCATGTATTATTCACAATATTGCATACAATCAATATGCATTCACAATTCAATACCACCACCACATTTTTCAAGCAATGCACACATATTCACAATATGTTCTCATGTATTATTCACAATATTGCATACAATCGATATGCATTCACAATTCAATACCACCACCACATTTTTCAAGCAATGTACACATATTCACAATATGTTCTCATGCATTATTCACAATATTGCACAATCTAGGATTCACGTCATACGGCTACGCACAACATAACATATCACAACAGTACACAAACTATTCATTTTCGATAAGGATTGAACGCAATCGAACCAAACAATCAACATTGGATGGAAACACAAGGAAATGAAAACCCTGTCACACTTGCTAGCTTGCTCGCCTAGCGAACACTCGCTACCTGTTCGCCTAGCGAACAAGCTCGCGAAGGCAAACAGAAGCTACGGTAAGGCTTCGCTACCTACTCGCTGAGGCTTCACCTAGCGAACCCCTCGCTACCTCGCTCGCTACCAGCGAAGAGGGTCAATTACATTATGTCCAAGTCTGAGGCCATTCGCTACTAGCTCGCTACAGCGAACACTCGCGACTTGCTCGCCTAGCGAAGGTGCTAGCGAACGTCTGCGATGTTCAAAACCCTAACCGTCCAAAACTCTCATAAACTCCCAAAATCACCCGATTCAATTCCAACGATTTCCAGTATTCTTAGTCTAACAATCCTCGACTAATCTACACCATTTATTCCAGATTCTAACCGCTTCAAACATTGGTTCTACTGATTAAACTCGTTTTTGCCCTAGAATGGAAAATGGAGAAAAACATCCAAACAATCCAAACAATCCATACATAATCATACACATTGACAAGATAATGATATTTCACACCCTTACCTTGATTAATCAGAAGCCAGAAGTTGTTCTGATGATTCCAAGCTTTTCCTCTATTTATCCCTCTTCTCTCTTCTTCCTTCTTTCTTTCTCTTCTTTTCCTTTCTCTCTATTTCTATCCTTCTCTTTCCACTTTCTCTTATATATCCTTCTCTTTTATTTCTCCTCAATATATCTCATCTTATCATTAATTAGAGAAGATCTAGTAAATTCACCTTATTCTACCAAATAGAATAAATCAGTTAAATCCATTAACTCATATAAATTAAATAGATCCAATAATTCATTAAATCAATTAATTAGTACAATTAATCAATTATTGAAAATTGGGTTGTTACAGATAGGAATAAATTTGAGATAAATAACTTGAATGGAAGGTTATTGGTTATTATAAAGAGTTTTATAGTCGTTTACCAAATAAAATGCTATATTAGATTAAATTACCACTAAGAGGTTTTATTATAAAACAGATTTTAATATTATAAAAAGGTTTGTTATAATTAGATAAGAAGCAAATTTAAAAAAAAAGTTTTATTACAGTAGTTTTTTTTAGTGACAGGTTTATTTAGAAAAATAGGTTTGAATAACTATTATCTTATTTGATGAATTAATAAATAGAAACAAAGTTGACTTAAATAAGTTAATTAGTTATAAAAGGTTATTAATTTTTTCTCATTATAAAAGTCTAATTAAAATTACTAGATTAATTAGCTAAAAGGAGTCAATTATTAAAAGGAGGTTAATAGAAAGTTAAAAGGAGTTGATTTTAAAAGGTCATTATCTTAATTAAAAAAGTTGATTAGGGTTAATTTATTTTAATAAAATGATGGTTAAGTGATTAACTAAGGTGACTATGTGGGATTACCGGCGCGAGATAGGATCCGTTAGAGATCCAAAGGTTGTGCATGTGAGAGTGCATTGTAAGTGAGTGTGTGTGTTCAGGCATACAATCCTTACAACAAAACAAAATAACACAAAAACAAAATAGACCCTAAGTACCAAATCTCCCCCCCCCCATCTTCTCCTTCATACGATCCGCCATTTTCTTCTTCGTATCATCTGCGATGCTTTCGTCTTTCCGGTTCATAAACTCATCGTCCGTCTCCATTCTTGCTCGATTCCATTATTAACCTGCACACCATCAAAAATCAAACATGCAAAAGTGATTTGAAAAAAAAGTTCTTTACCCAAGAAGAGAAGTCGGCGGCGGCTTGAGAACGGTGGTGGTGATGCGATGATGACTTCAGTGGTTATCTGAGCTTCACGGCAATGGTGATTTCGAACTCTCCCTTTGTGGTAGAGGTTTTTTCTCGGTGACATTCTCTTTGAGTTTCTTCGTGCCTTTTATAGGTGAAGGTGATGAGCCTCCATTGAAGATGGCTTTTATGATTTTCCTTATTGGGTGATTCTTGTCGAGAAAGCTTGGTGAAATTGGGAAACAACTCCAATTCCTTTCTTATTTTGTCTGATTCTATCGAGAGAATGCTAGCTTCAATTTGGGAAGTTTTGAATCTCTCTCCTTTTGTCTTGATTTGTTGCAGGTGATGTTGATGCTGCTGCTTGCGGCTGAGGATATGCTTCTGATAAATTCTGACGAGTTGCCTCTGATAAATTGCCTCTGACAAATTGCCTCTGGAGAATTGCCTCTGGAGAATTACTTCTGAAGAACTGCTTCTGAAGAATTGCCTCTGATAAATTGCCTCTTACGAATTGGCCCTGATGAACTGCTTCTGAAGAACTGCCTCTGGCGAATTGCTTCTGAAGAATTCTGAAGTGCGCCTCTGATGAACTCCTCTGATGAATTCTGAAGCGCACCTCTGATGAACTGCTTCTGAAGAATTCTGAAGTGCGCCTCTGATGAACTCCTCTGATGAATTCTGAAGTGCGCCTCTGATGAACTCCTCTGATGAATTCTGAAGTGCACCTCTAATGAACTGCTTCTGAAGAATTTCCTCTGGTGAATTGCTTCTGAAGAATTTCCTCTGGCGAATTGCTTCTGAAGAATTTCCTCTGAAGAATTACTTCTGAAGAATCGCCTCTAAAGAATTGCTTCTGAAGAATTGCCTCTAAAGAATTGCCTCTGATAAATTCTAATGTGCGCCTCTGATGAACGCCTCTGATGAACTCCTCTAATGAATTTTGAAGTGCGCCTCTGATGAACGCCTCTAATGAATTCTGATGTGCGCCTCTGATGAGCCGCTTCTGAAGAATTGGCGCTGAAGAATTGCTTTTGGAGAATCGCTTCTGAAGAATTGCTTCTGGAGAATTGCTGATGAGCACCTCTGATGAACTCCTCTGATGAATTCTGATGAGCGCTTCTGATGAATTCTGATGAGCGCCTCTTGTAACAGCCCAAATTTCATTAAATAATTAATTGTAGTAATTAATTGATTTAGTGGGATTTTATGTTAATATTAGAATTAATTTTTATTAATTGGAATTAATAGAGAATTGAAAGGAAATTGGAAGGAAAGAAAATAAAAGGGATATATAAGTGAGAAAGAAGAGAAAGGAAATTAGAGAAAACATTTGGAGAGAAAGAGGAAAGAAAGAAGAAAGAAGAGAAAGAAAGGAGAAGAAGAGGAAAAGTGGAAAAATCATCAAGAACCAACATCAAAGCTCCGATTAAACGAGGTAAGGGTGAGAAACATTGCTATTTAATCATTGTATGCTATTATGTATGTTGGGTTTGGGTTTGTGGATGTTTTTCATCACTTTCCATTTTAGGGCAAGTTGGATTAATCGGTAGAATGATGATTTAATCGGTTGAAACTTGGAAATAATGTCGTAGAATAGTCGGGTAACATGAGGGTATGTTGTTTGAGCTGATTTTGATGATTAAGTGGTTGGTTGATGGTGGGATAAAGGGAGAAGACAAAATGGGGTTCTGTTCTGCGCAGGTTCGCTGGCTCTCGCCAGGCGAGCGAAGGCGAAGCTTCGCCGGGCGAAGCCCAGCGAATGCTGGCGAATAAATATGATTAAGTTCCAGTGGACTTTGCTGGCGAGTTCGCCAGGCGAAGTTGGATAGCGAAGGTTCACCCAGCGAAGGTGCTGGCGAATGGTGGCGAATGAAGTCAGTAGCTACTGACTTGGGCTCGCTGGGAAGTCTCGTCAGGCGAAGCCTAGCGAGTGTTCGCTGAGAGAGTTCGCCAGGCGAAGGCCAGGCGAAGGTTCGCTGCGAGGGTTCGTCAGGCGAATGAAGGCGAATGTGACAACATTTTTCTTTTGATGTGTTGCTCATGTGTTGATTGTTTGATTGATTCACATAGGTTAATACCTCTATGATATGAATGAGTATGTGATCCATGGTGATGATATGTGCTGTGGGTAGCCTTTGGGCGTGAATCCTAGATTTGTGGTATGAGTATTAATCAGATCGATTATAAATACATGAGAACATGATAATGATTATGTGTGTATTATTTAATAATGGTAATGTGCGTATTATTTGATGAATTTGTGAAGGTTTGATGTAGTGTACAATTAGGTAATAAGTATGCATGAGAACATTGTGGATATATGTGTGCATAGCTTATAATTGTATTATTGGTACTGTGACATGTATACCTTGTATGAAATGGCATGAGATGAATAATAAACATAATACAAAAATGTATTGTGGATGTATATTGTTTATATGCGGTTGTATGTTAAGATACATGAAGAATGCATGAGAGCATATTGATGGATATGCGTGCATCGTTTGATAAATATGATGTTTGTATTGATTGGATGCGATTATGTATGAACAATGCGTGAGAATATATCGTGAATATATGTACATTGCATGGTAAATGTGTTATGCGTGTAAGCATGATGTAATTCTTGTATGATGAATTACTTGAGAATGCATGAGAACATATTATGGATATGTGTGCATTGTTGATAATGCGGTGATGATGTTGAATTATGAATACATCGATGAATGTTATGTGAATATGTTGTGTGTGCAATCATAATGTAATTCTTGAAGAGATGAATTATTTGAATGCATGAGATTAAGATGTCGGTCTTAAGTGCATTTGTTGTGGCTGATTGTACATGCATCATTTAGTCAAGAGGCAATGTCTGTTAGTTTCGTGGAAACTAGTGGCTTGTCCCAAACCTAGAAGTGTGGATTTGAAGGCTTAGAGGACGGGCCTTTGTGGTTATCGGTCTAGAAGTGTGGACCCGGTTTAATGTAAAAACCGAAAAAAGATAACGGGTTATCGGTCTAGAAGTGTGGACCCGGTTTAATGTAAAAACTGAAAAAAGATAACGAGAGTCGGTACCGCATTGCATGAGTTGCATTGAGTTGTTGAGTCACATTAATATATGACATATGCATGAAGAGATGCTTACGTGTGAATGTTAAGATTGTGGAATTGTGGATGTATGCATGATGTAAAATGCTTGGTGAATATTCATGTTGTATATATATATATAAGTGACGATGTAAATGACTATGAGTTGAATTGTGGTGAGAAATAGGGAGTTAATTATATGATACCTATGTATACATGATTTTATGCTTTGATTATTATGGTAATATTTCTCACCCTTCTGCTGTTTTATAATGCTCTATGAGGCATTGCAGATTAGGTTGCTGGAGGCCTTTATGAAGTTCTGCTTGTAGTTCGAGGTTGCTACGTGTGTAGCGGTTTAGTAATTATTTATGGGTCGAGTCATGCTCTGGTCGTGTAACACGGGGATCGATTGCTTATGTTTTAGGATTACATTATGTAACCTAAGTTATGTTTTCATATTTGGAGTAATTGAGATAATGAGATGTTGGCCTTAGTGCCTAGAGATGTTGATTTTATATGATGAAAGTAAATGTTTATTTTAAAGGATTTTCATTAATGAATCCGCTGCTAAATGGAAAGGTGTTTATGAGCATGACAGATTGTTTTAATGTGGTGCAAGTTTTGTGTGATGCCCTTTTATGGATGCATGTTAACTTTTACTCTGATTATGCATATATTATTTGCGGGGTTTAGAAGGGTGTTACATTAGTGGTATCAGAACAAGTCGGTCCGTCCGACCAAGTTGTCTAATGTTATTTGTTCCCTTGTATGCGACATGTGTGTGAAAACACTGTCGATACATGTTGTTGCTTAACCTTGTCTGGAGAAGTGGGAATGATCTAAGTGGGGGAGAAGTTGTGCTTCTCCAAGATGCTGCAGGTGTAGAAGTTGTAGCTCAGTGGGTGGTTAACGCTCTTGTGGTTTGGTAAAGATAGTCTATACTCCATCATGATTTTCAGCTTCCTATTGACAAATTGAGGAACTGATCATCCTTAATCTCTTGTTGATAGTAGTTGGAGTTCTGTTGGATGGGATGGACGTGTCTTGCAAGCTTAGGTGGCGTAAGCAGAGAATTGTTTGGAGCTAAGCCAGGTGCTTAAGAAGTGTGTTGATGAGTCGGCACGAGACAGTGAGGAGATGGTTAATTTTGATGGGAATTCGGGGTGCTAATGAAAGTGGGAAGATGGCGGTTTTGCCGACTAATTATATCTGTTTGGACAGTCGAAGAATTAAATTGATTGAGTAGTGTTGAGAATTATGTCTAGTGTGTGTGCTACGGCAACAGATTGTAGAGTTGAGTATAAGGGTGGATAATGACTTCTAGTGATTACTAAAGGAAATGAGATGTGGAATACATGGTTGGTATAATTGGACCCTTAAGCATTTCAAGAGTTGGAGAGGTATTGGATGACCTTTAAGTGTGGAAGGGTTGTTTCCGTGATTTTGTCGTAACGGAAAACCGTAATTCGGAATGACGCAAGATTAGAAGCGTTGGAAGATATTACAGTGCTCTATGTGATGGGAAAGTAGTGACATGGAATTAAGTATTTATTGGCGAAAAATGTTTGGATGTTATGGTAAGCGCGGAGAGTGCGGTTTGTGTTATCACCATAAGTTCACAGCTGAGTGTCTGTTTGATATAATGATTTTCCACACTTGATTGAGAGAGTCAATGGTTATGTAACCGATGGTGTTTGGATATGTTCGGAGAGTATAGGGGTTCATGTTGAGCGTAGGGAACTTGAGTTATTAGTATTGGGGAAGAGGCAGTGATGTACTACTGTGAAGAAAGTTCAAAGAGTTTTGAGAAAGCTGTCAACAGTTCGTGTATTGGTTTTGCCAAGTCCGACAGGATTGTCGTTGTGTTTTGAGATACTTTGTTGATATGATTAAGAGATGTGTTAAGTACAACATTAATGAGTTTTGGTTATGCTTGAAGGCAATATAAAGTACAGAGAGGGATTATCTGACAAGTAATTTGGAGTGGGTTGTTGTTGTGTGTTTGTACCGGAGTTTAGAAGCCTCAATTGTTTAGTTGAGATTTGAGATGGTTACTGACCTTAAGGTATTTGTTTTATTTGAGAGAGAGTCAAATATGAGACAGAGAAGTAATTGGAACTCCTGAAGGAGTATGGTTTTGGTTAAATTACCATTCGGATGAGATCAAGTGGTAGCTAAGATATCGAATCGGGAATTTTGGTATACACTAATGAAGATGGTAAGGAAGTTAGAACTGATTAAGAAAATTCAGATATGAGTTCGGCCTGTGAAGAAAATTCTTATGGAGTTGAGCCTTGGATGTTGAGATTGACTTTTGGTATTCTGATGAGGTTCGAGGAAATCGGAATTCTGAGTTGAGTTGATAGATTAATTGAATTTAATGGATAAAAGTCAGAGGGCTTATTTTCGGATTAAGGGAAATGGTATTGTGAGATGTCGTGATGAAGTGTGTATTCTGAATAGTGTGAGTTGGATAAGAGTACTCAGGGAGAAGTACATCGAGAAAGATGGAGTATCCGTGCAGGTACTAGGAAGATGCGACCGAATTTGAGAAAATAGTTTTGGATAGCCATAGATGGAGAAGGAATTGATTGAGTTTGTATATGTTGATTAGACTTGCTGGGAATTGAAGTGTGGACATTAGAGATGGTTGGATCTGATACAACTGTTGAGTATTTCGAGTGGGATGGGATAGTATTCCCATGGGCTTTGTGCCGGGTTTTCTGATGAATTTGAGGAAGTATGATCCGATTTGGACAGTTAAGAATGGATTAACAAGAGTAACTCGTTGCCTACCAGTGAAGATGAATCATTCTGTTAGATGGGAACTCAAGTTTTTCGTTAAGATTATGGGAAAGATTGCGAAAGCGGTTGGGTGCCATGTTGAAGATGAACTCTGACTAGCGTCCGTGAATGGCATGGACAAACGAAGAAAACTATCCAGTATGAAGAGGACTCGTTGAGAGCTTGTGTGTTGGACCAAGATGGATCTAAGGGTAGTTAATTGTCGTTGATGGAGTTGCCTACAATAACTGTTGCCATTTCGTATCGGAAACAACATCGTATGAAGTTCGTTAGGTAAGAGGGTATGACTCCTTTGTGTTGTTGCATGTCCAACGGGAGTGTTGTACTCGGATCAAAGACCATGCAAGGGACGATGGAAACGATCAAAGAATCCAAGTAAGGCCGTGTTTTGAGAGTTATGGTAGTAATTGGTGTTGGTCGAGCTTGAAGTCTCGTGAGCACCCTGTGTTTTATTGATCTGTATCAGAGTAGCGCAACGGAAGCGTGAGGCGGATAGCATGTTAGACTGTTTTACCGCTGTCGCTTGAGAGGATTGCATGAGGTGTTCATATGTCTAAGTTAAAGAGGTACATTGATTCAGGTGGATGGTGTACAAGTGAGAGAGAATTTGACTTCGGAGGCGTGGCTAGTTCTAGTTGTTGATAAGAAACAACTTCGAAGTATAGAGATTCCTTTGGTGGAAGTAGTTATGGGAGAATTGGATTTGGAAGAATTGGAATGCGAGAGTCTTATCCAGAACTGTTTGAATCAGGTAACATTTTCGAGGACGAAAATTCCTAAGTGGGGGAGGGTTGTAACAACCCAAATTTCATTAAATAATTAATTGTAGTAATTAATTGATTTAGTGGGATTTTATGTTAATATTGGAATTAATTTTTATTAATTGGAATTAATAGAGAATTGAAAGGAAATTGGAAGGAAAGAAAATAAAAGGGATATATAAGTGAGAAAGAAGAGAAAGGAAATTAGAGAAAACATTTGGAGAGAAAGAGGAAAGAAAGAAGAAAGAAGAGAAAGAGAGGAGAAGAAGAGGAAAAGTGGAAAAATCATCAAGAACCAACATCAAAGCTCCGATTAATCGAGGTAAGGGTGAGAAACATTGCTATTTAATCATTGTATGCTATTATGTATGTTGGGTTTGGGTTTGTGGATGTTTTTCATCACTTTCCATTTTAGGGCAAGTTGGATTAATCGGTAGAATGATGATTTAATCGGTTGAAACTTGGAAATAATGTCGTAGAATAGTCGGGTAACATGAGGGTATGTTGTTTGAGCTGATTTTGATGATTAAGTGGTTGGTTGATGGTGGGATAAAGGGAGAAGACAAAATGGGGTTCTGTTCTGCGCAGGTTCGCTGGCTCTCGCCAGGCGAGCGAAGGCGAAGCTTCGCCGGGCGAAGCCCAGCGAATGCTGGCGAATAAATATGATTAAGTTCCAGTGGACTTTGCTGGCGAGTTCGCCAGGCGAAGTTGGATAGCGAAGGTTCGCCCAGCGAAGGTGCTGGCGAATGGTGGCGAATGAAGTCAGTAGCTACTGACTTGGGCTCGCTGGGAAGTCTCGTCAGGCGAAGCCTAGCGAGTGTTCACTGAGAGAGTTTGCCAGGCGAAGGCCAGGCGAAGGTTCGCTGCGAGGGTTCGTCAGGCGAATGAAGGCGAATGTGACAACATTTTTCTTTTGTTGTGTTGCTCATGTGGTGATTGTTTGATTGATTCACATAGGTTAATACCTCTATGATATGAATGAGTATGTGATCCATGGTGATGATATGTGCTGTGGGTAGCCTTTGGGCGTGAATCCTAGATTTGTGGTATGAGTATTAATCAGATCGATTATAAATACATGAGAACATGATAATGATTATATGTGTATTATTTAATAATGGTAATGTGCGTATTATTTGATGAGTTTGTGAAGGTTTGATGTAGTGTACAATTAGGTAATAAGTATGCATGAGAACATTGTGGATATATGTGTGCATAGCTTATAATTGTATTATTGGTACTGTGACATGTATACCTTGTATGAAATGGCATGAGATGAATAATAAACATAATACAAAAATGTATTGTGGATGTATATTGTTTATATGCGGTTGTATGTTAAGATACATGAAGAATGCATGAGAGCATATTGATGGATATGCGTGCATTGTTTGATAAATATGATGTTTGTATTGATTGGATGCGATTATGTATGAACAATGCGTGAGAATATATCGTGAATATATGTACATTGCGTGGTAAATGTGTTATGCGTGTAAGCATAATGTAATTCTTGTATGATGAATTACTTGAGAATGCATGAGAACATATTGTGGATATGTGTGCATTGTTGATAATGCGGTGATGATGTTGAATTATGAATACATCGATGAATGTTATGTGAATATGTTGTGTGTGCAATCATAATGTAATTCTTGAAGAGATGAATTATTTGAATGCATGAGATTAAGATGTCAGTCTTAAGTGCATTTGTTGTGGCTGATTGTACATGCATCATTTAGTCAAGAGGCAATGTATGTTAGTTTCGTGGAAACTAGTGGCTTGTCCCAAACCTAGAAGTGTGGGTTTGAAGGCTTAGAGGACGGGCCTTTGTGGTTATCGGTCTAGAAGTGTGGACCCGGTTTAATGTAAAAACCGAAAAAAGATAACGGGTTATCGGTCTAGAAGTGTGGACCCGGTTTAATGTAAAAACCGAAAAAAGATAACGAGAGTCGGTACCGCATTGCATGAGTTGTATTGAGTTGTTGAGTCACATTAATATATGACATATGCATGAAGAGATGCTTACGTGTGAATGTTAAGATTGTGGAATTGTGGATGTATGCATGATGTAAAATGCTTGGTGAATATTCATGTTGTATATATATATATAAGTGACGATGTAAATGACTATGAGTTGAATTGTGGTGAGAAATAGGGAGTTAATTATATGATACCTATGTATACATGATTTTATGCTTTGATTATTATGGTAATATTTCTCACCCTTCTGCTGTTTTATAATGCTCTATGAGGCATTGCAGATTAGGTTGCTGGAGGCCTTTATGAAGTTCTGCTTGTAGTTCGAGGTTGCTACGTGTGTAGCGGTTTAGTAATTATTTATGGGTCGAGTCATGCTCTGGTCGTGTAACACGGGGATCGATTGCTTATGTTTTAGGATTACATTATGTAACCTAAGTTATGTTTTCATATTTGGAGTAATTGAGATAATGAGATGTTGGCCTTAGTGCCTAGAGATGTTGATTTTATATGATGAAAGTAAATGTTTATTTTAAAGGATTTTCATTAATGAATCCGTTGCTAAATGGAAAGGTGTTTATGAGCATGACAGATTGTTTTAATGTGGTGCAAGTTTTGTGTGATGCCCTTTTATGGATGCATGTTAACTTTTACTCTGATTATGCATATATTATATGCGGGGTTTAGAAGGGTGTTACACCTCTGAAGAATTCCTCTGATGAATTCTGAAGCAATTGCTTCTGAAGAATTGCCTTTGGCGGATTGCCTCTGGAGAATTCCTGGGCTGTTTGTTCTTTGGTCTTGAATCAAATTGCAACGCAACTAACTCCTAGACCGTATTAAAATCCCTTGTGACTTGAAGAGCTTGAACTATCTTAAGCATGTCAGCCTTGACTACTTGAATGATGAAGTCTCCATATGCATAACCTTGCCATTTGGGACTTAAACTTGTATGATAGGCTTGCAACCATGAAGAGCTTTATGGTGTTGATCCTAGGACGACCCAAAACGAGAAATAATTATAAAAGTGGCCCAACTCAAATTGAAACCCTAAGATCAACTTGAATAAGAATGAAACAGCCATGCCCGAGACGATTGGATTATGAATGTCATCTCCGCTTGACTTCAAAACACCTGCACAGGTTGGTTAGGATAAACACGCACACAAAAGCATAAAGATAAAGAATGCAAGAGAAAAAAAACAGAGGTGGGATCTTAAGGTCAAAAATTAGGGTGTGACAAAGAACAAGAGAAGAAGAGATGTACTCACAGAGATCCTCACAGAGGGGTCGACAGGTAATGAAGCATCTCTTTGCTGCTTACACGTTTTCCCTTGCAAACTCTCATTTATTTCTGCAAAAAACATAACCACAAAAAGAAAAACATAAATTCTTAAAATTTGTGGGTTGCCTCCCACGCAGCGCTTCGTTTAACGTCGTATGACTCGACGGTTGACTCCCCATTGTTATGGGGGGTACTTTACCCTCCAAACTCTATTGCTTGACTTTTTTGCAACAGGATACCGGTCAGGTTCAGAGGTAAGAGCAACTTGAAGTGGTTTTGATCGTTCTCATTTTTTAGTTGTTTTGATCATTCCGACTGAAGGTTTAACATCTTCCTCTTTACCTCTCTTCTTAATCTCCAACACTTTTAAAGTGATTTCCTCATCAAAAGATTTCAAATACCGAATAGTAAGCAAGAATGGTCGACCAAGTATGATTGAAGTCTCTTCATCTTCTGGAATATCCATGATTTGAAAATCGACTGGGAAGGTGAACTTATTGATCGTCACCAGAACATCTCTGCTAGTCCACATGACCTCTTAGTTGTGTGGTCGGCAAACTTCAAGTTTGTTCCCGTATCGCTCACTTTTCTAATACCCAACTTTTCGAAAATAGATAAAGGCATGAGACTCACACTAGCACCTGAATCAATTAGGACTTTCTTAAAAGTTCTATCTTTTATAGTACAAGGGATTACTACTGGTCCAGGATCTTTCCTCTTGATGAAGATTCTCCTTTCTTGTGATATTTCCTTACATTGCTCAGTTTTGATCTTCGATTCTTCACCCATTGATCTCTTTTTACCTATTACCTCTTTCATGAATTTCTTGTACAAAGGCATTTGCTCGAGTGCTTCAAAGAACGACATATTGATTTCCAATTTGTTGAACATTACACTGAATCTTCCAAAGTCTTTCTCTTTCTGATCCTTCTTTGTAACTCTTTGAGGATAAGGTAGCTTGATTTTCGGTTTAACCTCCTCTTTCTTTTTCTCTTCAGTTGGTTTTTCAGATGGCATAACTTCTTCTGGTTTTTTCACTTTTTCTCTTACCTTAAGCTCTACCTTTATACACTCATACTCATTTATTTCTTTTTCTTCTTCTTCCGTCATTCTCTGATTTCTTATTGTGACAACATTAATACTCTCTTGATTTCTCAGATTTGGTACTGTCGCACTCGGAAGGGTTCCTTAAGCGTGTGCAGAGAGGTGTTGGGCTATCTGCCCCATTTGAGCCTCAAGATTTTTGATAG
Organism: Lathyrus sativus; assembly: GCA_963859935.3. Taxonomy (NCBI): domain Eukaryota; kingdom Viridiplantae; phylum Streptophyta; class Magnoliopsida; order Fabales; family Fabaceae; genus Lathyrus; species Lathyrus sativus. Next base: position 318,482,447 of record OZ012740.1, on the reverse strand, counting down.
AAGTTGTGTTATTCCTTTGAACATTACGGGTCACTTCTTGGAATTGAATATTTTGAGCTTTCATTTTTTCAATGGCTATCTCCCATTCTGCTTTCTGAGGAGTCTGTTGTTGCCGCGGATATTGAGATTGACTCTGATCTTTCCAGGAAAAGTTAGGATGATTATTCCACCCTGGATTATAAGTCTGAGAGTATGGATTGTTCTGCCTCAAATACTTTATCTCTTCAATTTGTTTAGCAGTAGCAAGATAATGTGCAGTAAAATAGGGTCCATTACAAACCTCACAACTCACAGCTTGGACAGGTTGAACTTGAGCTACAGTTTCAGTACTCACATTCATTCCCTTAAGCCTTCTTTCCACTTCAGCTTTGATTTACTCTTCTATTTTCACAACTTACGCGACCAACTTCAAGTCAACTATTTCTTCCAGCTCACTCACACTCTGGTCATATTGTTCCAGATGCTCAATTGCAGCGATGGCTTCAATGATTTTTTTGATACCAGTGGCTGTTGTAAAGTTAGATGAGACATCGACTGCTGTATCAATTAGCTGCTTAGTCTTCATCTTAAGACCATTCACAAACATCTGCATCTGTTCAGTTGGATCCAGGTTATGAGTAAGACATGCAACCAATAACCGTTTGAACCTTTTATAAGAATCTCCTAGTGATTCTCCCTCCCTCTATTTAAAATTCATAATATCATATCCTTTGTAAATATAAACAGAGGCAGGAAAATACTTATTCAAAAAGGCTATCTCCATCTCTTCCCACGTAGTAATACTTCCGGCTGGTAAGGAGTAAAATCATTCTTCAGCATCTTTAGATAAAGTGAACGGAAACATTCTTAACTTTTTTGCTTCATCCATGTGCCCTTCAATCTTAAGAGTAGTGCTCATCGTCAAAAATCTTTGTAGATGTTTATTGGCATCTTCATTAACCTTTCCGGTGAAAGGTCTCCACTCAAGTTGAGTGATTGTGCTCGGATGCAGCTGGAATTTTGGTACATTCACTCGTTGGTTTACAATTGTTAACCTACCAGCTGGTGCATTAGCTATGCCGTAATCGGCAAGAAGCTGGTGGGAGTCTCGCCATAGCTACATTGTCTCTATCTGATTCCGAACCTGAATCTGAATAAATAGAAACTCTTTCGTCTTCTGAAGCTAATAGTCTAGCTTGTCTACGTCTTTCGTGTAGAGTCCTTTCAATTTCTGCGTCCAAAGAAACATTAGTTGAGGAATCTCCTCGCATGAAAATGTTAGATGTAGATTAGTAATAACAAAAAAATATTAATAATAATAAAAAATAAAAATAAAAAACTCAAAATAAAATTTTGGTCGCAGAGCAACAAAATTTCAATTGAGTTATAATTAAACTGATATTCTGGCAGTCCCCGACAATGGTGCCAAAAACTTGACTGATAAAATAGCAAGTGTACTATTTTAACCGATGTAGTAATAAGGGGAAATTTCCCGAATATCGATCTCACGGACTGCGTATGAATACAGGTTCTATAATAATACAATTGAACAAAAGGTTATAGGGGTTTTGGTTTGTTTAGTTTGTAAAAGTAAAAGGTTGAAGGCAAAAAGCGTAAAATAAAGGTTTTGGACAGTTATGAGGAGCATGCTAGGGTAGGGTGTATGAAAAGCCTTGTAACAACCTTAATTCTTTCAAAAATCACTGCTCAATTCAATCGGTACCGATTTTAAAGATTAGTTTACTCTAATTCCTTAGCAGAAAACTCTTTGGTATTCTCCCTACACCCCAATTCCTTGACAGTATAGGAACAATACCAAGCAATTTATTTCATCTAAAACATTACGGTTACTATAGGGCATCCTCATTCATAGGCAATATCTACTATAGTATTATCGTATAAAAGTGTTAACATTCATTTTTCCAAAAAGGTTAACCGTAAATCGAATCCTTATTTGTCAGATAAGAAAAGCCTTAAGAATATTAGACGATAACAACAATGATTAGAAAGTAGTGAAATCATTAATTCAAAGAAAACAAGGTCATTACAGAGTCAATTCAGAGACACCCCCTAGCATTGGGGGGTTTAGCTACTCATAACATTTAAAATAAAATCAACAATTAGATGAACATTACAAGATAATATGGTTGCCTTGATCTTCAATTGCTTCCGCTCATGAAAGCCTTCAGTTTCCCCAATCCTTGATCGCTGCAATCTTGATCGTAAAATTCTTTTCTATTCAAAAGTCCCTATTTTCCTTCTCAAAACACGTCTTAAATAGTCTCAGGTCCAACCCAACAATAGGAAAATATCCAAAATACCCTTAGGAATCACAAAGGTAAAAAATCCAAGAAAATTAGAAGATGAAGCGCTTTAGCCAACACGGGTCGTGTTAGCTGACACGGGCGGTCGTGTTGGCTCACTGTCTATCTGAAATCAACTTTTTTTGCCCCAGGCATGCTGACACGAGCGGCCGTGTCATCCTGACATGGGCAGCCGTGTCAGGCTTCTGGTCCACTTCAAAAACTCTTCTGAATTCATGCTGTTTTCCTCGGTTTTTGCTCTGATTCTTCTTGATTGCTTACCTGAACCTAGAAAACATGGAAATACCAAATTGACGCGTAAAATGCAATAAAAATGAATAAAATGCGACTAAACATATATAATGATTAACTAAAACTAATGGTAAAACATCGTATAAAAACCACTTATCAGTATCCAATTCCGTTTACACTTGAAATAAGTTATTTTATCATGAACTTTGTCGAAGTGTTCATCGTCTTTTTAAAAAAAATTTAAGATCAATTAACACATGTCCTAAGACATGTGTGGTCGATCCTGCAACTAAAATAAATATTTTTCGATTTGTAAGAGTAGCGATTGTTCACCAATTTTCACGGCGAACAAATTGGCACACCTAGTGGGACAATGCTAAGTGATCATAAAATTTACTTCAAATTTTTTGAAATTTTGTTAGTTTTGCGGTAAATTTTTTCTTTGAAAATTATGTTGCATGTTATTAAGAAGTGGTAAAGTAGCCACCGATGACGAAGATAGAACAAGGAGAAGATATAAGAGGAGAATGGCGACAAATTCTAACTAGCCAAATATTCCTCAAAATATGCCTAGTAACAATGTAGAACAACCCATAGGATCTACGACAGGAGGACCAACGGTCTCAACGCCTGTCTCTGAAGCAATACCTTATATGAGAAGTTTGATACCTACAAATTTGATTGCCTATACGCAACCTATTATGTCTTATATTGGGCCAATGGGTCCTCCACCACTAATAGGGGCTTCAATATTCAAAAGCGTCCCTCCTCCTGGGTTTTCAATACCCTTGCCTCGAGACCCACCCTATGGAATGCCAACTTTGATGATCGCAAACTTACAAAACGCCCCTCCATCATGAAGAAAGTTGGGATAACAAGAGAAAAGAAAAGGAAACAAGAGAAGAGAAAGAGGAAAAAACTTGGAAACCAAAGATCAAAGCTTCAATCATCAAAGAACCATCTCCAATCTTTTGTCATCTTCTTCCTAAGATGGGTTCCTAGTCAGAGATAACTTTGGGAGAAAACCCAATGAAAAGAGAATTAGGGTTTGTGTGTTTTGTTATGAGCATGAAATTAGTGTTGATGCATGAAATTCTTGTGTTTTGCATGCTTGCTTGTTAAAAATCGTGATGTTTGGTATGAATTTGTGTAATATGATGTTGTGTTGTTGCGTTAGAAGTTGTGTTGGAATGTTAGATATGTTAAGAAATGAAGAAACATGATGAAAGATTTTGGGTTCATATATCGTTGCCTTACATGTTTGATCTTGTTGTGTTTTGATCCTTCTAATATGATTAATTGATGTTAAGGTATGATAGTATGAGATAATGTGTCTTTGGATTGAGAAAAACATGAAGAATAGGTGAAAATATGGAATTTCCAGGGTTTGATTTGAATAAGGAAGTAGGAATTTTATAGAAATGAAATTCAGGCTAATTTGATTCGAATTAGAGATTTACACAAGGAGTTATGATTCGAATAAGAGCCTTTTGGTTGGCTCATGACTGATTTAATTTGAATCACATTTTACACTTCATTCAAATCATGAAGGCATATTTTGTTTAAAACAGTGTATTTGTCATAACTTGAGTTTCATAACTTGGAATGAGACGCGATTGAAAGCATTAGAAAGCTGACGTAGAGAGCTATAACATAATAGAGTTTCTATATTCTTAAATCCCTCTAATTACCCATTGGTTTTGTTTGACCCTACCATAGATGATCAAACATGCGCTTACTATGTGGCGTGTAAATGGATTGGCTTACACTGAAGCAGGTTGCATGAAAACTTCACCTAATGCATAATTAGCAAGTTAATTGAATAAATTGTAAGGAAACCATACATGAATGTCAATTATTTACTTGATTGATGATGTTATACTATCATGTATGTTTATGTTTCAATTATGCGTCCATCAACGGAAGCAACTGATATTATGTTGATTTATCTACGAGATTGTCAATGGTTGGAGCATATAATAATCCTTTGAACATGCTCTTTTAAGGTCGATGTAGTCAACACACATTCTTCACTTTCCTGAGGCCTTATTTACTAAAACAACGTTGGATAACCACTCAGTACATCTGGCTTCAAAAATGAATTTGGCATCTAATAAGCCCTCAACTGTGCTAGCAAGTGGCTTCAGCTTTTTCGGGGGATTGCCTCCTCCAACCATAAGAGACGTAACGAGTGCTGACACCCATGTTTAACTGATAGCACGATATTAGGAATTCAAGATGGACCAAGGTTTAAGACAAGGAGACCTTCTTTCTCCATTCCTTTTCTTAATCGTAGCAGAAGAATTTAGCGTATTGATGAAGAAAGCCGAGGTATTAGGAAAGCTGGTGGGATACAAGTTTGAGAGAGGCGATATCCATTTCTCCTTTTTACAGTATACAGACGACACTATGATCATTTGTGAGAAGAGTTGGACTAACATTCGAGCAATAAAGTCTATCTTGCTCTTGTTTGAATTGATATCCGACTTGAAAGTAAGTTTTCTCAAAAGTGGTATTGTGGGGATTAATGTGGCTCGTGAGTGGACTGTTGAGGCAACAAAGATATTTTATTGTAGAGTTAAGGCTTTGCCTACAAATTATCTCGGTCTTCCAATTGGGGTAAATCCTAGCAGATTAGAAACCTGGAATCAAGTGGTAAAGATTGTGAATTCCAAGCTGAATAGGTGGAAGAAAAGTCTATTATCTATAGGCGGGAGGGCTGTAATTTTGAAATCTGTCCTTTTTGCGATTACACTTTACTTTCTCTCCTTTTTTAAGGCACCACCAAATATAATTTCTAAACTCGAATCTATTTTAAAAAAAAAATTTATGGGGGGGGGGGGGTTGAGGAAAAGAGGATAATTAGTTGGGTTAAGTGGGAGAAGGTTTGTAGGCCGGTCGAAGAAGGAGGACTAGGGATTAGAAACCTAAGATTATTCAACAAAGCTTTGTTAGGCAAATTGGAATGAAAAGTTAGAACTGAGAGAAAATGCATTTGGTTTGAAGCATTAGCGAATAAGTATGGTATGTATAATGGAGCTCTAATCATGGGAGAGGGATGAGGTTCAAAGTAGTGGAAGAATATTAATGAATTATATATAGATAGGCATGTTTCATCAAACGAGTACTCGGTGAAAGAAGTATACAAAAGCCTTGTGTCGAAGGTCCAACATGTATCCAATTAAAAATTGACTAAATTTTGGAACAAGGCAATTCCGTTTAAGGTTTCGTGCATGATTTGAAGAATGCTTCAAAACAAAATTCCTACAAAAGATAATCTAGTCAAAAGGGCGGTGTTGTCTCAGAGGCAGGTCGGGTGTTGTAGCAAGTGTGGTAGTGAGGAGTCGATTATTCACATTTTTTCCGAGTGTGCATTATATGCAAGTGCTTGGAGTCTCATTTGCAAGTGGATTGGAGTGCAAGAAGTCCTTCATAATGATGGTTGGAAGCACTTGAATCAGTTTGGAAGTTTGGTAGCAGGAGGCATATCGATTTCTTTGAAAATGATTGTTATTTGGTCGGCTTGCGTGTGAAATATCTAGAAGAATAGGAACGACAAAATATTCTGAAACAAGGATGTTAACATTGAGAAAATTGCAGAAGAAACAAAAATCTCAGCCTGGAAGTCACTAAAAATAAAATCAAATATTATTAAGGATGATTTAGCTCATTGGTGCCTAAATTATAAAGCTTGTCTCAACATCAAAGTCGATGGATATTAGTTCATTTGGGATCAGTTTTGTTTTACCGGTGCGGGTTCATTTGTTATCCTTTTGGCTGTCCCAAAATCTGTTAACATGTGAGCCTGGTGTAAAGAGCAGTTTTTGTTCTGTTTGGTTTCATGTAGAAGTACTCATTTGTTTTAAGTGCATATGTTGTAGTTGATCCTGAGTAGTTGTCAATCGCGGTGTTGCGGTTAGAATATGATATCAAATTATTAATTAATTTGAATCACATCTTTAGTTCACAACCGCTCTTTGATTTATCCGAAGGAAAAGGTCAAAAGAGAGAAAACCTAATTTTACATCGTAAAGACAATGCGGGGAGAGACCTAGGTAAAGGGTTGGTTAAGCTTAGGGTTTTATTTTTATCTTTTCTCTTCTCCTTCCTTGGGTGCGCCGGCGGCGACCATTGAAGCTCTCACCGGAGCTTTTTCTCCTTCTTTCTCACTTTGCATGTCATACCTCCTTCTTTCTTCTTTTGCTTCTAACCTGAAACACAAAACAGAAAGAAAAATCCAGTTTATCATTAAGGATTCTTATGTTTCGTGTGTGCTAAAGATGATAGTCGATGAAGAATGGAGGTTCTGAGGCTGCCGACGGTGGTTTCGTGGACGAGATGGATGAGGACGATTTCCGCGGTGGTAGTGATGATTTCACGGCCGCCGGGTTTCAATCTTCATTTCCCCTTCCGATTTCGTCCGTTCAGTGTCGTCGACGATGATGGAGTTGAACCGTTCTGGGTTCTTTTCTTCGAATCCTTCAATGATGATGATGAAACCCTCAGGGTTTCTGAATCTCGGCGATGATGATGAAGCCTTTAACAACTTTTCTGAGCCGCCGTCCCTTTTTACTGTAGGTTTTTCATATTTTGATTGTTCTCCTCCCCTTTTGTTTGTTCTGATTCTTGATGATTTTATATCTCCTTTTTGGTTGATTGGTGGGTTGGATTTGTTTTGCTTTGCTGCGATTTTGTTGCAGAATTTTTGGAAGATCTTGTTGGTGTTTGAACCAATCTTCTGCGTCGTGATTGTTGTTGTTCGTTTGAATGTTGTTGAGCTTGTTGGATAGTTTCGTTTTTTCAGGAGGCTCTAGTTTGATCCATGGGCCTGATGGTTTTGGTGGACATGCTGTTTGAGCTGTGCTTGGCCGAAAATCCAATTTTTGTGAAATAAGCACTTTTTCAAATAAGCGCTTTTTCAATAAGCACTCTTCTGCAAAATCTTTTATTTATCTCTCTCTCTCTGGTTGCCTTAAGAACAGAAATTGCTGGTTTTGCCTTTTTGGTCGGAATAGAGTCGGGAGCCGGCTTCGGAGTAATCCGTTGCCCTCCCGACACCCGATGATGATATTACTCTGAGGGTGTCAAAACTAACTGATAAAACTCGTTTGCTCATTTTTACAGGTTTGGAAAAGTCGGAAGCTCGAGACAAATCGAAGAAAATCGGAAAAAATTTAGAAACTTTAGGAATCTTAGAGAAATGCAATGTCTTTTTGTAATTTTATTTTATTTAATATTTTTTGTAATTTTAATTATTATTAATGAAAATCTTTAACGAAATGAAAAAGATTATGACCAAGAAATGCATATATTTTTTTTGTTCTTTTATCATTATGTTTTTATAAAATGCCTACAAAATAACATAAAAAAACAATATTCAAAAATAAAATTAATTAAGAGAAAAAAAATTTTAAAACGAAGTAAAATTAATTTTGAAAATAAAATAAAAATAAATTTAAATAAAGGAAATAAAGTAATTAAAAATAAAATGAAGCTACAAACCTTAAAAATAAAGAAAAGTGAAAAAATGATTTAAAATGAAGTAGAAACAAATCTAAAAATAAAATATTTAAAAAAATAGAACGAAAAAAATAAAAATTGAAGAAAATGAAATAAACATGATTTAAAAATGAAATGAAAACACCATAAAATTCCAATTTTCCTAATTCAGGATTCAACCAAATTAATCGATCAATCTCGTCTCCAACCCGACTTTCGATTGCACCTTCCGACAACTCAAATAACAACCTTATCTGAATAAATCCAACGGTCTGACTAAACTCAAATGCCCATATTCTCAGGCTAATTTCAATCCAACACTCGAATCGATTTAGTTCAACAACTCAAAATCTCCCGCAACCAAACCATTCTAGCTACCTCGCCCTTAACTCCCATCACCAACGTCCAATGGCACAAATTTCTTGCCTGCAACTCAAAATTCGTGAATTGACTGCCGGCTGAAAACAAAATGACCATTTTACCCTTCATAAGCTAAAGAGCGCACCATATGATAGTTTCCTGCAAAATCAAACCAGTTACACAAACTTGTTAGCGACTAGTTAAATGCAATGGAATGCCAGGTGAAACGCCAAATCTTAGGACAAAATTTAGGGTATTATAGTTGCCCCTATTTAAATAGCTTCACAGGATGATATGAGCGACGGCGACTCTAGGAATCACGGTGGAGGGATTTAAATACAGATAACCAAAAATTTTTCCCTCAGCCACAGTGCTATGCTATGGACAAAACGAAACGACTACAATGTTGACAATGCCATGACTTTAATATGATGCATATGATAAGAATGATAAATGCAATGATGTAGACGACACGACGACATGGGGGACATACGCGACGACCGAACCACACTGGGGACAACGACGCGCTGGTGAAACAGTACGACATTGGGGAGTTCTAAAGCGATAGCCAACTGGTGCAAGCGCGACCAGCTGTCACTTTAGGATGAAACGGTAATACGAGATCCACACGGCGGTAGGATCAGGTAAACGACAGGTACTTTTCGGGACATTCCTTTAAACGAAGAGATCGAGCGAGATCTTTAGGAATTGTCGGGAAATATACAGAGAGAAAAAACATCAGAAACATCCGAAACATTTAGGGAAACATTAAATGTACAGGAAGAGTTTGAAGACGTATCTGAAAGAACATCAGACAAGCAACAAAAGAGTTCTAGAAGAACGTCAGAACAAAAACTCCATCTAGAAAAACCTCAGAAAGAGAACATATCCGGAAAAACATCGGGTAAGATTTTGGAAAACCATCAGAATTAACGGATAAATAAATCCGGAAAACTATCAGATAGATTCTGGAAAACCATCAGAATTACAGGGGTATCTAGAAAACCGTCAGATAAAGTTCTAGAAGAACATCAGAACAAAGACTCGATTTGGAAAACCATCAGAAGGAGGAATTTATTCGGAAAACCATCGGATAAGATTCTGGAAAACCGTCAGAATCGCAAAAGAGTATCTGAAAAACCATCAGATAAGTTCTGGAAGAACATCAGAACAAAGACTCAGTCTGGAAAACCATCAGAAAGATGAATAAATCCGGAAAACCATTGGATAAGATTCTAGAAAACCATCAGAATCGAAGGAAAATATCTGGAAAACCATCAGATAAAAGACTTGATCTGGAAAACCGTCAGAAAGAGAAACAAAGAAGTTCTGGAATAACATCAGAACAAAGAGACTCAATCTGGAAAACCATCAGAAAGAGAAACTAAAATAAGGGTACCAGACATCCAATAATGGCTTTGAATGAAAGGTATAAATACAATATATGAGAAGAGTATTGGACGTAGGAGAAACAGACATATCCGAAAAACCATCGGATAAGAAAAACGTCATATTTGGAAGAACATCAGACAGACACGACAACTCGGTTTGGCAGGTGTCAAGTAAGTTGGACTTTGACCACAAGGTAAGACAGTGGATAAAACACGACCTCAGAAGAAATGAAAATGAGGATGAAACGCTCATGATATAAATATGTATATTGTTGCGGTGAGAATCGTGATACCAAGCTATTGATTAACTTGAATCTTTAATTCTTAAATTCACAACCAGACTTTAATTTATCCAAAGGAAAGGTCTAAAGAAAGAAAGAACTTTTTTCGCGATGTAACAATAACGCTAAGAGATTCGGGGATCGGGGGTTGGTTATGCATAAGGTAGGTATTTCACATCCTAAACATCTGTAGTACTCTACATGAACCTTTTGTTTATTTGCATGCTAAGTTTGTTAAATGTTTGCTAAGGGTTAAAATTGGGTAAAAGGTGTAGGGTGATAGGTAAAGACCTAAAGATTATTTCTAAGTTTGCTCGCAAAGACATCGCGTCCTCTGCCTACGTATCCTAACTAGGATAGAATCAGAGCAATCATAGTTCACCTCACAATGGTTAAAGAACACTTGATTATGATCATGGTTCAAAGGGGAACAAACATATCCATGCTTGTGTATAGTTTCACAAACCTCTCTAGATCTATGTTGAACTCTCAAGAAAGGGAAGTAAGTAATCATATCCATGATTCTTACATAGAGTTAACTAAACTCTATCCTAAAGTTCTACGTGGTGTGACCAATTGGTTCTATCCAGACCAAAAGGTGGGAGAAGGGGGAAGGTTGCTCGTCAAGATATCGCATCTTGTGCCTACGTATTCTCATTGTCCAATGAGAAATCAGAGCGGTCGTAGTTCGGGCACGAACTACAGAACAAGGATCAATTGGTTCTTTCCAGACCAAAAGAGGGAGAAGGTTCTATCCAGACCTATGAGTTTTAAGTCCTATTGGTTCTATCCAGACCAAAAGGGGGAGAAGGTTCTATCCAGACCTATGAGGGTATCCTATTGGTTCTATCCAGACCAAAAAGGGGGAAGGTTCTATCCAGACCTATGATGTTTATATTCCATTGGTTCTATCCAGACCAAAAGGGGGAAAAGGTTTTATCTAGACCTATGAGTGCGTTGAGCTATCTATGACCCAAGGGTCAATAGAGAGACTTTCCTTTGGAAGGGAAAAGAGGAGGCAACTGGGATGAGAACTAAAGAGTTCCATCACTTGGGGAAGAAATACTTAACAAAGCAATAAACAATAAAGCATGATGAATACAAGGAATATGGTTACAACCAAACAAGCATGCATATCACAATAAGCGAGGATTAAATTGATACAAATGGTTACAACCAAAAATGACATATCTTCACAAAGATAAAGGTAACAACTTAAGGGATACACATTAGCAAATATGGAAACAACAATCATGAAAATAAGTCATAACTTAAGATGATCATGTTATAAGTTCAAATGTAACAACATTTAGGCATTTATGACAATCAAATACGTATGGAATGTTAAGTTCGAGATTTTAGGTAGAGAACGACAAATTTATGGTAACCACCAACAAGAAATGAAGCCTTAGCATGTTAATAAACACAAAGAAAGCAAATATCAATAAATCTTACAAGACAAGCCGAGCATGGTATAAAAGAAATTTAATCATGACACAAGGTAATGACCTAAAAACTGAACCAACTTACAAGTAGGAAAAAGGTATTGTAAATACAAACAATTTGAAATATTATTCCATTAAATGAAATTAGACATTAAAATGAACAATTTGCAAGAAGAACGGATTAAAAATGATAAAGCATGAGAAAGTTGTGATTCATTGAAATTTATGAAAATAAAATAAATGAAACAAGTGGGTAAAGAAGGAAATGGCCATGGGAGGGGTTGAACCCAGGCCCTTATGTTCACAAACACAGAACCTATCTACTTGGCTACAGCGTGCGTGTGTGTACATGGGATGGCAAGGAAGAAACATAAAATAAACATGGCAATTGAAAAATAAAAACAAAAGAGTTGATCTCCACATGGATCAAACTCAGGTCAGGCAGGTAAAGGGGTATAAGGCGCGCAAGTTTCTTCCACTGGGGTGGCTATACATCCAAGTATTTTGCCACCCCAAATATCTTATAAGGCCTCCTTGGGCAAGATTTCTGGGCCAGAAATGAGGCAAAAATGCCAAGGGTGGATTCACTTCAAACTCTCTAAAAAAATGCATCAATTTTTACAAACCAATAGTCTAACTCACCCAGAAATTAATAAGGAACGTGATGGTATTAATAGATTTGTGAAATAAGGCTTCTAATCAAAAACACGAAGGCAAATTCATTTTGTCATTTTGAGTTGCATAAAGGAAATCAAAGCATATTCAGGGCACATTCTCAGCAAACAATCATGGTGTACAAACTAAAATCATGTCAACAGATGATTTGCACACATAAGGCTCAGTCATAGATCAATAGAATTGAAAATGGTCCAACTGGTTGTATAGATAGCATAAAATTGGGCAGGCTGTCAAAGTGCAGGATAGGGTTCAACTCACATACATCATAAACAACTTCAAATCATGCTAGCTGGCTCTAGTGTTCAGGGATCATGAAGCCTTGTTCAAACAGGAACTGGTGTAGTGTGTGTGTGCAACTGTGGCAAGATAAAGTGCTGAATTGATGATACATTGTGAAAATGAAAGAACAACACTAATAGGATCAAGTCATGTAAACACTACACACATGCTATAATCATGACAGCAGATGAAATTATGCTAAAAAAACTCATTCACATTTCATTCAGAATAAAATTTAATATGTCTATGTAATGCAAGCATATTTGGTTTGAATGGAAATTGATGATGCATCATGGAAGTGGAAGATTAAACCAAGTGGAAACAGGTCACACAACCAATGCACACACATCATAAACATTATAACAGATGAGGCTAAGCTCAAAACTCAGGCATGTTTCAATCACAACAGGAATTGGTATGATGGTATAGATGCCAAAACAGTTTTGGGAACAAAGTGAAGATGCAGCAGGTACAATTCAAAATGATGAATTTTATGTCAAGCAATGATGCACACACATCATATATATGATAACAGTTGGTTTTATGCCCAAAAACTAGACACATTTCTTTCAATGCAAAATCTGGTATGCTGATGGTAATCATGAAAAACTGTTTGGAAAATGAATGATGATTTTGAATGCAACATGGTATAGGTTATGAACAAGTCAGTCTTAACATCACACACATATCCCAAACATGATAACAGATGAAATTAAGTCCATACATCAACCAAAAAAAACTTCAAACACAAAAGGGTTGTTGTGTGTGTAAGTGTGATTTGAGAAACAAGTTATTTGGCAGCAGAGGAAGAATGCAAGCTTGTGAGTGGTCTTATATCATGAATCTAACACATACACATCATAAACATGGAAATAAATGAGTTCAAACTTAAAAAACGGTCACATTGCAAACAAAACAGAATTTGGTGTGTGGTTCATGGCATATTTGGCTTGAAAATGCATTTTGAGAGTGAACAGACAAAACAGGTGGAAACAGCTCAAACAAACAACACACACACATCACAATCATGAAAATGAATGAGATCAAACTTAAAGTTCAGGCACATTTCAAGCAGAACAGAATTTTGACATGTTGATGCTCATGAAATGCAAAACAAACTCAATTATGCAGCAAGATAGTTTATGGTAGTTTGAGACAATCATGCATCACACACAAACTTAAAACAGGTAAAATGATGAATTTAGGCTCATGGATTAAACAGAAACAAGTTGAAACAGAATATGGACATATTGTTGGTATCATGAAGCTTGAAAATGCAAGTGTGAAGGTGAAAAGTTGTCTTGAGAATGCAGAGCCAGTTTAATCATGCAAACACCACACACAACCTCTAAATATGTTAAATGATGCTTTCACACTTAAAGGTTAAACACAAACTGCTCAAAATAAGAACTGACATGTTGTTGCAAGCATTTGACAGCAAAACAAACAATAAGCCTCACAGCTGGCCCTATTAACTAAATCTCATGCTTTTCATCAATTTCAACAAGTGTTAAATAATACAAGCAAGACCAAATCAGAATACCAACAGTTTAAACACATGAGGTGAAACATTGCAGGCACATATCATTTTGACACAAAGCTCATGACAATGGTGTAGCAAATGAAACAAGCATCACAACTGTGAAACAAAAGCCAACCTAGATTCAAACATGACCTAGGGGGCAGGGGAACCTCATGAAGTAGCTAACAAGCAATTCCAACATCACAAATAAAAGGGCTGATAGACTTATGGCAAGCACAATAACTTCTCATGTTAAAACCTCTAAAGGTGCTCTTGTAGACAAATTTCTCAAAACAGGTTGTAAACCACATACAAATTTCATTATTGACAGAAAATTATCAACACACCACTCATGAATAATATCAAAAGCAATATCATAGCAATAAAACACAAGCTCTTGACAAAGAGCCAACTTGGGACAACATGATTATGGTTTTCACAACAAGAACTTCAAATTGCAAAACATGATAATGTATGTATAATGAAGAGGTTGAGCATTACATACCTCTTGTAGACCTTCTTGAGCAAGCTAGAAATCAAAGAAACCCAGAGATCTTCTTCTTTGGCACAGATTTGGAGTTTTCTTCCTCTTGAAGCAATAAGCAATCCTTTAAGATAGTTTGAGTAATGAGCTTCCTAACTGGTTTTTTAAACTTTGTACAGTTGGAAAAAGATATATATGAGGTGTTGGGAGTGTTGGAGTGGTAGGAAAGGCCTTAAGTAGAGACTTGGCTTCCAAAGTGCATAAAAGTCAAAATATGAAGGTATGAAGGTTGACTTTTAGATTGATGAGTTTTTTGATGAAAGTAATGGTGGGAATAGTTTCAAATGGCCATTTTAAGTGTGTGTAGATGGTCTTTGAAGTGTTTTGATGTTTGGAACAAGAACTAGCATGAAAAGTGGAAAATGGTGATTTTTGTGATTTTGTGAACTTAAGCAACTTTCAAGCAAGGAAAGGAATGAGAGATCTATGATTTCTTGATAGCTCTGGTGTGGTTAATAATATAGAGAAAGGTCTCTATTTATAAGGAGAGTGAGGGTGAGGGCAGCCTTGGTTTTTCCACATTTTGGAGGGAGATTTTGAATGAAATCTTGCCAAGATCAAGTGGCAGATTTTCTCATTAATTCTTGGGCAAATGCTGAGCAAAATATCAAGTGAGATGGGAGGGATGAGATGAATGAAGTGAAGCTAGAAGGGTAGGGGACTGCAGCTGCACAACTCTTTGAAAAAGTTTCTCTTTCATAGTCCTTTAAATGATTATTATATTAGCCACTTGCTCCAAGTTGCAAAGCCCATCAATTCTTCATTTCTTCTGGTTTTTGCTTCATCTAAGCTTCACATTATCATAATAAAACATGATCCAATGGCTGAGGGTGGCCCAAGTTGTTGAAATCTGAATTTTGGAAAAAGTTGAAGTGGTGACTTCAAGTGTGGCAGCCCCAACTTCCATGATCCATAACTCTCAACTCACAAATGCTATTGAGGAGTTATACCACATTTTAGAAATTCCTCAAGTAGATCTACAACTTTCATGTTTTTGAGATCTTCAAATTCTAGATGGAACTAGGTTGAAAAACCCCTCCAAGTTGCTGAAAAAACATACTTAAAAGGCCAAATAACTTAGAAATTTTCTAAATTATTTCCCTTTTTGAAATGAATTTGGTCATAACTCCAAATCTATTCATTTTTTGATCATGGACCACTTTGGGACTTTTGTAGGACTTGCCAAGAGCTTTCCAATGAGCTTTGAACCAACTCAATTGGATGTGTGGTTGAGGAGTTATGGTCTTGCCCCTTTCAAAACCCAAATTCCCGATTTTTGCAATTACTTCCTAGCCCTTGATCCAATGGTCATGAAATTTTATGGGCAGGTGTAATCTGACATAAGGAACATTTTTGATTCACATCTTGAAGTCAAATTCCTTATGGTTGAAGAGTTGACTTTTCGGTCAACCGTACGATCAATCGGTGACTACCGAGTCGACTGTTGACGTTCCGGGTATCTTGAGGCCTTGAAACTTTTTTAATAGACTTTAATAAGCCATAGGAACTTCATGGACCACAATCCCACCATTGGAACACCTTTTAAATCAAAAGTCAAACTACAATTGACTTTTCCTAATCGAAAACCCTAATCGGGTATCCTGAACTGCACTGTTCTCAATTCCCGGGTGACAACCTCAAATTGGATTCATACTTGACCCAATATAGTATCCTTGATCTTGTTTATAGTTGAATCAACCCAAAACATTGATTGATCACCCCATCGAAGCCTCGATTTTTGACGGTACGAAACCCTGATTCATCTACATCTTCACAAAGATAAACTTGAAATGGGTTAAGGTTAGTTAATCAAATGAATATGATCCTAAAATGATGATGAGGATATAAGGGGTAAAAATTTGGGGTGCAACATGTAACGCCCCGATTTCGATTATCCCTTTTTCGTTAAGTCCTTTTTTATTCTAATTGGGTGAATATTATTTTGATGTGGAATTTTCATGGAGATATGTTATGTTTACATATTGTTCTATTTTAACCGATTTTGGGAGTTTTTGGAGAAAATAGTTGGAGGGTATTTTGGAGATTTCCTATTTAATGATAAGTGGGATATTTTATGAGATATTGAGTTAGTAGATGTTTTGGGAAAAATAGTAGGAAGATATTAAAGAGGAAATAGAAGAAAAGAAAGATAATAAGAAAGGAAGGAAAGAAAAGAGAAAGAAAGGAGGAGAAGAGAAAGAGGAGAGAAAGAAGAGGAAACTTTGGAAAACATCAAGATCAAACCCTAGCTTGCGGTTAATCAGGTAATGGTGAGAAGTTTTATCATCTTGATAATGTATGTAATCATGTATGTGCTAGTTTTGATGTATTGGATTGTTTTTTATGTTTCCATTTATAGGTCGGAAGTTGATTTAATCGGTAGAAACTGAGTTTTATAGGTTAGAATTTGGAATAGACGGTGTAGTATAGTCGGGTGATGAGTGGGTTGTGCTACTGGAACTGATTTGGATTAAATTGGTCGGTTTGTGAGGTTTGGGCTTTTGGGACAGCCATGGGAGTTCTGAGTTCGCAGGTTCGCCAGGCGAAGCCCAGCGAGCAGCAGCGAACCAAGTCAGTAGCAAACACCTTGTCTTCGTTGGCAAGTTCGCCAGGCGAATGAGTGTGGCGAAGGTTCGCCAGGCGAGTGTGCTAGCGAGTGATTCCAGAATAACTCCCAGTGGTCTTCGCTAGCAAGTTCTCCAGGCGAATGGCAGCGAGCATTCGCTGGGGGCTTCGTCAGGCAAAGGTTAGCGAACACAACAACATCTTTTCTTTTCTTGTGTTTTCCATTCGTAGATTGGTTGTGTGGTTTGGTTGTGATCATTCCTTGTCTGAGATGACTAATTATATACTGTTATGTGTGTTGTAGGTAGCCGTATGGCGTGAATCCTAGTTTGTGATTTGTGAAGTGTAGAATGTGGCCGTTTGGCAATTTGGTGCATTTACTTGAATTGAATAGAAATGCATGTTGAGATCGAATGATGAATATAAACCAGGTATGAATTGGTGTGAATGAATGATGAATATGTATATATGTATTGTGATATGTATATATATTGTGAATGCATAATGAATATATGCGATGAATGTGAAGAATGCATGAGTATGTTTGTAAACATGTATGCATTTCAAGAAGTGTATGGAGTCATTTTGCATGTGAAGCATCATGAAGTACATTCTTGTGCTGTTGATTCCTAGGAGAGTCTGATGAGCGATAGGATTCCTAGGAGAGTCCGATGAGTGATGTGATTCCTAGGAGAGTCTGATGAGCGATAGGATTCCTAGGAGAGTCTGATGAGTAATGTGATTCCTAGGAGAGTTTGATAAGTGATAGGATTCCTAGGAGAGTCCGATGAACGATGTGATTCCTTGGAGAATCTGATGAGCGATGTGATTCCTTGGAGAATCTGATGAATAATGTGATTCCTCGGAGAATCTGATGAATAATGTGATTCCTCGGAGAATCTGATGAACAATGTGATTCCTCGGAGAATCTGATGAGCGATGTGATTCCTCGGAGAATCTGATGAGCGATGTGTTTCCTCGGAGAATCTGATGAGCAATGTGATTCCTAGGAGAATCTGATGAGTTATAGTGTACCCGTGAGGGGCGTGAGTGAACTGATTCTTAGGAGAATCTGATGGACGATTAAGTCGGTATTGTATTACATTTGCGTAGAGTAGCGAGTTGGCCTCTATGATTTGCACTTATCATCTTTGCATGATGTATGGTGAATAAACATGATTGTAGATGTTTATGTGAATTGTTGATAATTGGCATGAATGGAATGTTTGAAGATACATGTATGTGTGAGTATATCTATATATGTGTGTATGTTTATGAATTAATATAAACATGGATGATGCATATTGTATATGCTTGGTGTTCTATTTGTAAATAGATATTTGTAAATACATTGTGATGTACGGTGTAGTGAGATGAGTTGTGGTGAGAACGCGAACGATGTTATTGGATGTTATATGTATATGTATATATGTTTATATGCATCATGTATTATGATATTGTTTCTCACCCTTCTGCTGTTTTATAATGCTCTATAAGGCATTGCAGATTAGATTGCTGGAGTTTTGTGAAGCGTGACTTCATTCCTTTTTGGTCGGTCGGCTCTGATATGTAGCACCGGGTAGCTAGTGATTGTTTTGATTCTTTTGTGATACATCTATGTTTGTATCTGCTGATGAATGTTGATGAAACATGCTGGTTGAATATTGTATATATAGATGAGGTTGTGAATCAACTTGAATGATGTATATGTATGTGATTACATGTTTTGGAAGTTATGAAATATTTAGATGTTTCCGCCTATGTTCTAAATATTTTTCCTTGTGGGTGTTGCCCCGTTGTTGCATATCTGTTGAGCAGGTGTTATGCATGTTGAATTTTTGGTATAATGTGATATGCCCCTTTTATTCCGTGATATAAATGTACTCTGATGAAATTTTGAGTTTATGCCTAAATGATTATTTGTTATTTTTGGGGTATAGAAAGGGTGTGTTACACAACATATATGAATTGTGCAAATGATGTATGATCAAAGGCAAATGCAGATGCCGACGACAAGGCTCGACTCTTGTATGAGATGACAAGACTGGAAAACTGATTACTCAACACGGAGATCGAGGTTATTCTGCTCGGGGACTAAAGATGTTACTGTTGAGCACATCTCTGCCATAATGGTAAACTATGTCAAGTTGATGATCCTTGTAGGAAGGAAAGATAGCTGCCCGAGGATTCTTCAAGTAAACTGCCCCAGATTAAACTGTCTGTAGACTGAACTGGTAAATACTTCAACTTGTCTGATTCTGTAGATGACTGCTTAACTGCGCCCTCGGAGACTTGCCCCAGTCTGAGTCTTGAAAAATCTTTTGGATAAACCAACTCTCAGAAGACCTTGCCCTTGATAGGATCGCTTGACCAAGTTTCTCTATGTTTGAAAATTCCTTAGAGGAGAGCCAGTTTGCAAACAAAAATATTAATACAAACATGGTAATGCAAAGTTCATGCAACTTTTGAAATCAAAATCACTTTTGAAAGATGAAAAATAAATGAGTCGTTAATCAGAACACGGTGGTTCGAGACGCTCAAAGTTTAATAAATGTGTACTACCAGAATAAATGATTCGCAAAGATCTTTTGGAGTTAGCTTATGCAGCTTTGCTGTAGTATGCTTTCAAAATAACCTTGCTTCAATTAGGTCTTTTGAGGGTTGTAACGTGGCCTGGTTCACTATTTATAAAACAAAGGATAAAGGCTCAAAATTTATTTGTACCAATCCAATCTACGTGATAATCTTCAGTCATACGCTCAGTTAACTCATATTTTGCATTCAGGTTCTTATAGGTTAGGAATTGCACTGATAATAATGATGGTTTAGAAGTCAAGGACCTATGGAAAGGCATCCACTACTTCTTTACAACATATGGTTATTTTGACATTGGGATTTTTTTAGGGTAAGGATTTAAAGGTCACCTCTTTTTATTATCCCTAACTTTTGCCTGAACTGTTTCTTGTGAAGATTACAGTAAGCGGGATGCCCCAGTTTTGCCTAAGTCTCCTTCATAGGTTTTGACTTAGCGAGCTTTTTCTTTTGATTGATTTTTTTTTGAAGAAAGAAAGTGACTGCTTGACTTAATGATCACGGTGAACCATCATCAGCGTTTTGACTTGGAAAACATCTTCGACACTTACTTGCTGTGTGCCGGAATAGATAACCAAGTTAACTGAGAACTACCCACGCCCCAGGTTAAGATTGCGGTCTTTTTTGTAAAGAAAGAAACTCCAACTTCTAGGCTCGAAGGGGGTGACAAAGGATTAACTTCCTTATTTCTCCAATGTTTGAGGGATTGAAACAATGCCTTACATCGTCAACAAAGTTTTGATTGAAAGCATACTGACAGCAGTTATGGGTATAACGTTTTCGTCATCCTCCCTCCAATCTTTACATATCAAAAATTAGGACAAGCAGCAAATATTTGAAAGATAAAACGTAAAGATGCAAATAATAGATAAAGTGAATTAAATCAAAAGTTTCAAAGCTCAGTTCATTAATGTAAAAGTACAAACATAATTCAAAAGCAAACAGCTAATAAAATAAGGAAAGTACAAACAACGAAAAACAATAGCCTAATGACTAAATCGGTGAGCCATCCTGTCTGAAACACAAATAATCCGCTGGGGTCAGGCCGAAACTTCACTTTTGATGCGCTGGAAAAGGATTTTTTTGGACATTTAGAGGCTTATCCGTAAAATCAAGTATTCCATCTCGCATCAACTCACACACTCTAGCCTTCAGTGCAAAACAATGCTCCAAGTCGTGGCCTAGGGCACCCTCATGAAAAGCGCACTGTAGATCAGCCCTAAATCCGGCAGGAGGAGGTGGTAAAGCCCTTCTAGTGATCAGTCCTTATCGAACTAGGTCAGGGTATAGCTCTATGTAAGTCATGGGAATAGGATCAAATTGATTCCTATTTCGATACTGGTCTTGTCTGATAACTGGACGTTGAGGAGTCTAAGCTGGCTGTGGGGCGACAACAGGTTGAGGTCCCTAACGAGGCTTTCTTGATTCAGTCATGACAACATTGGTCTGCTCGTCCTTCCTCTTATGGAAATTCCCATAGGATTTCTTTGCCCCATTAGAAGATTCGACAGCTTTGGACACCTTACCATTTTTCAAACCTTCTTCTAACCTTTGGCCAATAATTACCAAATCTGTAAAGCTTGAAGAGACACTCCCAATCATCTTTTCCCAATAGAAAGGAGACAAAGTATCCATGAACATTCCTGTCAGTTCCTTCTCTGCTATAGGGGGTTCAACTTGGGAAGCCAACTCTCTCTAACGTTGAGCGTATTCCTTGAACGACTCTTTTTCCTTCTGAGACATACTTTGAAGTTGACGACGATCAGGAGCCATGTCCAAATTGTATTTGTACTGCTTCATAAAAGCATTAGCAAGATCCTGGAAGCAATGGACACTGTTATGCTCTAAATTCATATACCACTTGAGTGAAACACCACTCAAACTATCCTGAAAGTAATGGATGAGCAACTTCCGATTGTTGGTGTAAGCCGCCATCTTTCGAAAATACATGACTAGATGGGCTCTTGGACATGAGTGACCTTGATACTTCACAAATTCAGGAGTCTTGAACTTGGCAGGAAAAACAAGGCCAGAAACTAGGCGCATGTTATCGGCATCAACGTTGAAGAAATCAATACCCTCGACAGCTTGAAGTCTCTTGTTTATAATCTGAAACTGTTCACGAGTAATCTCAGGCTCAACAAAATCCTCCTGGTCTTCCCTTTGAACACCGAAAACATTGTACTCATAAGGAGGATTCTCAAAAAGAGCTTGGACAGTCTGATTAACAGTGTGGACCACAAGTCTGGCCTCGGTAAGGACAGAAGCTTGAAAAACCGGTATGACAGTCTGACCAATCGTAACGGCAGATGCAATAGGTGGAGAGTAGTTATGAGGTAAACCAAACTCCGGCCAAGTAGATGGTGGCATGAAATAGGAGGTGGATCAACACTGGAAGCCTCCTGAATGACGGTCCTCTGAGGTGGATCTCCTCTGGAAATCAGTACTTGAAGCATCTTGGTAAGCTTGGTCATGCCTGCTTTCAACTCATCGATCTCCATTCGGACTTTCGTATTATGTTCCTCTTGTTCTGACATCAGGCGTCTATAGTTAGCTCTAGTCTGATATCTGTGCCGAGGAATCAGTTTGACGACTTAAGGTACACTGGACGATAAAGACAACTGGACATGAGAAACCGGGGGGGGAGGGGGGGAGGGAATGCAATGCAAGACATGATGTTAATGCGATACAATGGTTTCAAGAACTTCAACGGTCGATGAAAAATATTCCTTTTTAGGAAAGTTGGAACGGGTTTTAGACTTTAAAACGTAAGACCTTCTGAATTTGCAAAGGACAGTTGAATTCCTTGAAACTAGGAATGATATGACGTTGTATGGATGCAATGCCCAATCAACACACAAGCAAACAAAGGTCCTAGGTTAGAGGAACAATGACTGGAGTTAAGGTCTACCCTTCCCAAAAGGTATGTACTATAGGTTAGTTGTACCTGCAGAACAAGGGTTCTAAAGAAGTGACCAAAGTCATCAGTCCATCTTTCAGACATTATCAATTTCCTGACTGACTCGGTGGTTAATAATATTCTCAAGAGAACCTCTTTTGAGTGTAGTATCGCGTAACAACTATTTTGGGACTACTCCCTCATAGTCCTCGCACTACGTCCTATATAAGGCCAAGGTGGTGTTAAGGTACTACGGTCCCCAGTATCACAGACTCCAATCAACAATAGTAAAAGTTTTCATGACTACTCGTTCAACCAAACCATTTTCGAAAGAGTCTCAACTGAGCGGTGATTCTCGAGTCAGCTTGGTCGGGACTCACTCCCTATAAGCCTCGTCGAATATATCATCTTTCTATAATAATGACACTCAAGTCCGGGTGTAGGACTTATCTCACAACAAAATAGATACCCCAATCAAGGTACAAGATATATATATATATAGAAGCAAGCAAATAATGAAACAAATAGTAAAAATAATAAACAAGGTAGGGGTAACCCTTAAAAGTTAGGACTACTCCCGAGTGAAGTCGCCGTTTTCTGTTGCGGTTAGAATATGATATCAAATTATTAATTAATTTGAATCGCATCTTTAGTTCACAACTGCTCTTTGATTTATTCGAAGGAAAATGTCAAAAGAGGGAAAACCTAATTTTGCATCGTAAAGACAATGCGGGGAGAGACATAGGTAAGGGGTTGGTTAAGCTTAGGGTTTTATTTTTATCTTTTCTCTTCTCCTACCTCAGCCCTAACTCCCATCACCAAAGTCCAACGGCTCAAATTTTTTGCCTGCAACTCAAAATTCGTGAATTGGCTACCGGCTGCAAACAAAATGACCATTTTACCCTTCATAAGCTAAATAGCGCACCATATGATATTTTCCTGCAAAATCAAACCAGCTACACAAATCTGTTAGCGACTGGTTAAATGCAATGGAATGTCAGGTGAAACGCTTAGGGCAAAATTTGGGGTATTACACGCGACTTTTGATTTTTAACTGTTGGGATTCAGTTCAATTTGAAGTGTCATCTTTCGTTCGTATTGATATCTCGCTGTTGCGAGGTTTTGAGAAATCTTGTTGGTTTTTGGTGTTTTTGTTTGTTTCGCCTCGATGGCCAATATTCATTTTGGTTGCGTGCTTTTTTATGTTTGAAGCTCAATTATTGGTGTAGTTGGGGTGTAGCTGTTCTTATTTGCTTCATCGGAGTCTTATTTCTCTACTTAGTTTGAAAACTTTCTTGTTAAGTTACTAAGGCAGCTTTGGAGATTGTGGTTTATTTAAGTGTAATTCAGTTAGTGAGTAAATTGTCTGTTATTTATATTGAATCAATTGGTTGAGTTGTAGTAAGTCGGTGGATGGTTTGCTTCCTGTTAATTTAGTTTAGCTGCAGTTTTTATTGTATTAGGATGCCTTTGCTATTTAATTTATATATTCATTTTGCTGCTTAGAAAAAAAAGTAGTATAATCAACAAAAGTATTATGATCCACCTACAAGGATATGTTATAGCCAAATCACCATATTTTCATTTAGAGTATTTTATCAAGGATAGTTTCGTAAAAGTAAAATAAAAAATAGAATTACTAACGATATTCAACAAAAAAGAAAGCTGCACGGGGAATTTCACTCCAGTGTGGTAGTGAAACTGAACGGTGGCGATGGCGGAGGTGGTGGAGGGCGGCGCGTAAGATAGCTTCTGTTGACCGGCAATACACAAAACAACCCTTAATCGAGTGTGATGGATCCTCCTCCTCCACCTCAATTTTCTCTCATTCCTCCTTCTCAGTTACCACCACCTCAACAAAACTCTAACCCTAGTATTCTACAGGATTCAATCCCCGATTGGGACCAAAACCCTAACCTGACCCATTACCTTGGTTTATCCGTCCCCAAAAAGAGAAGGCGTGGCAGGTCCCAACGCAATCCGGCGTTGTTTCGTTCTCCTCTCACTCTCAATGCCTCTTCTAATTACACTAACAACAACGATCTTACCTCTTACGCCACCACTTCTTCTTCCTCTTCCTCTGTTGCAGCTCCGGTTTCATTTTCTTCAATCAGAAACCAACCGCCATCGTTGACGCAATCTTCTTCCGCATACGACTTCTCCGATGAAATTATCATGATTAACAAAGAAGCCAAAACGGAGGCAATGATTGCACTCAGTTCTGGTTTTCCAGCAGATTCGCTCTCCGAGGAGGAGATCGAAACTGGAGTTATCCCTATCATTGGAGGGATCGAACAGGTGAATTACACTCTCATTCGGAACCACATTATTGCTAAATGGCGTGAGAATGTTTCTATTTGGGTTACTAAGAAAATGTTTACTGATTATATACCTCTACATTACCACACACTTTTGGACTCTGCTTATAATTATCTTGTATCACATGGTTATATCAATTTCGGTGTTGCTTCCCCAATTAAGGACAAAACCCCTACCGAACCAAGCAAGCCTGGTGTGATTATTATTGGTGCCGGCCTTGCTGGGTTGGCAGCTGCGAAGCAGTTGATGCGGTTTGGGTTTAAAGTTACAGTGTTGGAAGGGAGGAAACGGGCTGGTGGGCGGGTTTATACAAAGAAAATGGAAGTAGGGAGTAGGGTGGGCGCGGCTGCTGAGTTAGGTGGGAGTGTTTTGACAGGGACTTTAGGAAATCCTCTTGGGATTGTTGCTAGACAGTTAGGTGATGTGCTTCATAAGGTGAGAGATAAGTGTCCCCTTTATAGTGTGGACGGAAAGCCGGTTAACCCTTATATGGACATGAAGGTTGAATCTGCTTTTAATCGTCTGTTAGACAAGGCAAGCAGACTTAGGCAGTTAATGGGGGAGGTCTCTGTCGACGTGTCCCTTGGTGCAGCGCTGGAAACATTCAGGCAAGTGTATAAGGATGCTGTGAATGATGAGGAGATGAAGTTGTTCAATTGGCATCTTGCAAATTTAGAATATGCAAACGCAGGTTTACTATCACATCTTTCACTTGCATTTTGGGACCAAGATGATCCATATGATATGGGAGGAGATCATTGTTTTTTGCCTGGAGGAAACGGAAAGCTCGTTCAAGCCTTGGCTGAGAATGTGCCAATTTTATATGAGAAAACTGTACATACGATTAGGTACGGTAGTGTTGGAGTGCAGGTTATTGCAGGAAGTCAGGTATTTGAGGGTGATATGGCATTGTGTACTGTTCCCCTGGGTGTGTTGAAGAAGGGATCTATCAAATTTATACCAGAGTTGCCTCAAAGGAAACTTGATGGAATCAAAAGATTGGGTTTTGGTCTACTGAATAAGGTGGCTATGCTCTTTCCTCATGTGTTCTGGGAGATGGATCTTGACACATTTGGGCATCTTTCTGATGATCCAAGTCGTCGCGGGGAATTTTTTTTGTTTTACAGTTATGCCACAGTTGCTGGTGGTCCCCTGTTGATTGCTTTAGTGGCAGGTGAAGCTGCTCATAAATTTGAGAGCATGCCCCCTACAGATGCAGTAACAAAGGTTCTTCAAATTCTGAAGGGTAACCTTTATGTTAAAGCTACAGCATTGATATTTCTTTTTCATCGTATTTCATTAGCTCCATAGTTCATCATAAATTTTCTAATAAGAATGTGCCCAAAATGTGTATAAATAAAATTGTAACTTACTAGATAACAAGTTCTAAGTTCCTTAATTTTTTTGTTGATGCTTTCCTAAATTCTTGTATGTGTCTTGAGCCATAAGTTTTGTTCATAATAGATACTCCCTCCATTTTATTTTGACTTGCTCTTGGAAAATATGTTTGTCTCAAATTATTAGAATTTGAAGATTTTGTTTTTCAACAAAACTCTTGTTTATTGGTATCTCAACCTACTTCATATTAATTTGCTTTTCTACCTAACTCTTGCTACCACAAGAGCTTTCTAGTAAAAAAAAGACTATATTACTTTGGAGATGAGTATAATTGGTGATTTTCTTAAGATATGTGTACTGCCTTACAACAAATAAAACTACACAGGTGGAGTAAAAATAAAATTAAACTACACAGGGAAAAGCTTACTCAGTGAACTACTTAGCATTTTTCATGAATCTAGAAAAAATCACGATCAGTTTCAGATTGCCAACCATTTTGATAGGTTCTTCACATAGATATTTGGAAATGTTGATTTTATGTTAAGCTGCAACAGTTTGGTATTTTAATTTATATGAAACCACAAATATTCGCTTCTTTATCAATATTGTTATTGTACAAGGTATTTTAATATTCCATCCCATATATGTCTTAATATCTTCTATTCAGCAGGAGAATTTTTTAAAATCCTGAGCAAGTTTTTGCTTCTGAATTTCAGTCAAAACAAAATTGGTTATAATTGTTTTAGATCTGATTAATATTTTATTTAAGAAATGTGTGAAGAAAATGCTCTATCTGTGTGCAGGTATCTATGAACCGAAAGGAATCAATGTTCCTGAACCTATCCAAACTGTCTGTACTAGATGGGGTAGTGATCCCTTCTGCTTTGGTTCTTACTCTAATGTTGCAGTTGGAGCTTCAGGTGATGATTATGATATTTTAGCTGAAAGTGTGGGAGATGGTAGACTTTTCTTTGCTGGGGAAGCAACGAATAGGCGCTATCCTGCTACTATGCACGGGGCTTTTCTAAGTGGCCTACGAGAAGCAGCAAATATGGCCCACCATGCTAATAATCGATCAATGAATGTGAAAGTTGAAAAGGCTCCTTCAAATGCTCATACTTGTGCTTCCCTTCTCGCAGATTTATTTAGAGAACCTGATATAGAATTTGGGAGTTTTTCTATCATTTTTGCTCAGAAGAATGCAGACCCAAAATCACCTGCAATCTTGAGGGTAACATTTGGTGAACCTAAAAAGAAGTATCACGAAGTTGCCAAACAAGACCAACAACAGCATTCAAACAAATTACTTTTTCAGCAGCTTCAGTCACATTTTAATCAGCAGCAGCAGCTTCATGTTTACACTCTGCTCTCAAGACAACAGGCTCTTGACCTAAGAGAAGTAAGGGGAGGTGATGAAATGAGATTGAATCACCTTTGCGAAAAGCTAGGAGTGAAGCTGGTGGGAAGAAAAGGATTGGGGCTGAATGCTGATTCTCTCATTGCTTCTATTAAAGCTGAGAGGGGAAATCGCAAACCTGTTTCAACTTCTATGTCCCTTAAACCAGGTAAGTGATTTATCTTTCATTTTATTCTTTCTCCTCTGTTTGTGCATAGATGCAGCAGTTTAATTAACGTTTTACATGGTCTATTAAGGGTTAGGGGTGTCAAAACTAAAAGCAGGCATTATGAAGCGAAAGATAATCAGGTTTGAGCATAATTTCTTGATGTTAAGTTATAATATCCCGTCTTCTCAAATCATAAGATGTTTGATTTGATATGAAATTGCAACTTAATCATATTGATTTACTCAGAAAGGCAAAGGTGGTGAAGAAAAGCAATGGATCCATACCCCGTGCAAACATGAATGTAGGGAGTGCCTCTAAAGTATCAGAAGAGAATCGGATAATAGATCAAGTGCTTCCTGATGTGCTTGTTTCAGGTAATTGTTCTATAAACAAAAAATAGTTTGATACTCAGTGTCCCCTTTCAAAATGAACACTCTCTAGACTTGTGTTAATTGTATTATAATTTCTTAAATTCTTCAATTTTTCTATTGGCAACAACTTCCATATAATATTTGACTTTGTTGTGAAAAGAAATTGTTGCCCACATTTAGGGTCCGGTTGATTTGATTTTGTAAAACTGTTTTTTAGTTTATAAAATTTGAAAATAATAAAATTTGTTTGGTAGTCTAATTTTATAAAGCTGTTTTTGAAAACTATTCTCTTTTTGAGATTTTTAAAAACTAAAAAATAAAATAGGTTTTAGAAGCTTTTGGTTTTTGGTTTAGTTTTGGAAATTAGGAAGAAGAAAAAACAAGGAAAAGTGGTACACTTTTTAAAACGATTTTTAAAAGTAGAACTACTAAACATGTTTCATTTTTTTTTCTTCCAAACTTTTCTAAAATTGATTTACAAAATAGTTTTCAGAAACTATAAACTAAAACTCATTCAAACAAACCCATAGAATTTGGATCTTTAGCTTTTCACATTTAAGATGAAAAATAGGTGCTGTTTTTGGGAGTGGTTGTATTGTATATATTTTGTATATTTCAGTGTACATATTTTATTTTGTATATTTCAGTGGATTTATACATGGCCATAACTCTAACCTGATTGTTAACTAAGACATTTTGCCATTATACTGTTGTCTTTTATGAAATTTTTTAGCATATGTTTTGATCAAATATTGCAAGACCTTCTCTATTTGCTCGATAAAGTTTTTTCTGTCATCAAGCAGAATATATGCTTCCCCTTCTCAAACTGCTAGAGGTAGAGGAAAACTTAGAAAAATTATAAGAGAAACTATTAAATCTTTTTTCGAGATTAATAAGTTGGATAGAAGCATAGGTATGGTTTTTGATAGAACATTACGACAAAGTTTGATTCATGTAGCCGACCCCACTTTATGAGATAAGGCTTAGTTGTTGGTGACGGTATACTTAGTATCTTTATTTAACGTAACCAAAAAACATTAACTTTCAATTGAGCCCGTGCTAATGTTTTATTGTAGCTTGCTTTTTGTAGCTATCTATCTAGTTAGTCTTGCTGAAATACCAACTTTCAAAATATTTCTAGGGAATGACTTGTCAAATTCAAATCCATAAATGACAACATTTCTTCATCTATGAGGTGAGACATGCTTATTGAATCATGATTCTGATAGCTTTTCTTGGATTCAGTTGTA
Organism: Lathyrus sativus; assembly: GCA_963859935.3. Classification (NCBI taxonomy): domain Eukaryota; kingdom Viridiplantae; phylum Streptophyta; class Magnoliopsida; order Fabales; family Fabaceae; genus Lathyrus; species Lathyrus sativus. The sequence continues at coordinate 318,453,015 of OZ012740.1, read as the reverse complement.
TGATTTTACTTTCTAGAAAGACTAAATTGTTTGTATTAAATTGTAGTAACACTAAGACAGCATTCAACTTGTTCTCTCTGAAGCTTCAGTCGGATCAGAAGGTGTCATTCTTTGTATCCTCAGTTGAATATCTGGAATACCTCTACATTTTTAATGAATGCTATTTATAAGAAATAAATTTGATTGTTGTTGTAAATAAGATTTTGTAAATAAATAGATTATCATCATACTACTAAATGCAAGATCTTCATGGCATTGTTAGAGTAAGCCCTTGCATTATAAGCAGGCATTCATCCTTCGACAATCAGGCACCAGCTGTTAATCAAAGTTTCATGCATCAAAGCTTGAGTTAGTTTTCTTTGGTTGTGTTATGATCTTTGGGAATTTTACTTGATCATCTCTGTGCTTTTGTTCAACGAATAGAACATGGCCCGGACTTGCAAATACATTTGGTTGGTGCAGTACACACTTTGATGCACCAAACTAGCAATAACTAGCAATAATCAACAGAAGTTACAATGTTGACATTGCCCGGGTCTTAATAGTCAACCGTCCTGATATGCTTGGTATAGTTGGATTTTAAGAGACGAACTCGATCACACCTGGCAGCACTGATATCCTTTTTTTTTTTTGGTTCGCTGCAGACGTTTAGGGAAGCAACAAGAGAAAAGAAAATATAGTTTGTATAGGTTCCTTTTTGTTGTGCTTATTGTATGGTTTATGAGGACATTGAAACAGCTAGCTGTAACTAAGGATGTAAATGGATATCTTTAGAGATAGATATTATGATATCCGTATCCGCTCCATTAGATAAATATAATATTGATATCCGTCTCATATTTATGTGGATATCTGATAAGCGGGTAATCCATGGATTTTACGGTATTCGTAGATATTTATAAATATTCACGGATAATATTTTTTTTATAAAAAATATTTTTAACTTTTTTTTAAATACACAAAAAGTTATTATCAAATAATATCCATACAATTTGTACTTAATTAAACAATAAAATTTTATTATATTAATTTTCTTCTTATTCACTAATATATAATTAGATCCAACATAATATACATATATTTTATTTTTAACTAAACAAATAGAAGATATTGTGATTTGTGAGTTATGATAGAAGAGCGAATGACACAGAAGTAGGCAGGGAGACACTGGTTTGACAGAAGAATGACAATACTATTTGGTTGGACTGTGAATTTGTTGAAGTAGCGTATAAAGTATTGAAGAATTTAAATATGAAATGACTAACAAAATTTTGAATGAAATGTGAAAGGTTTTTTTCGAAGAAAATTAAAAAAAAAAAAAAAAAGAATGAAATATAATAAGACTATTTGTTTTAGAAGATGAAAAGATAAGTTATAATAAACTAATAATATTTAAATGATTTTTATAATTTATTAACAGATATGGACATTTGCGGGCACAAATATCATTAAATCCATATTTATATCCATTAACAAACGGATATTTATTTAAATATCTATTTATTTTATATGTGAATATTCATTAAGCTATCCACCCCATATCTGTGACATATTTTATCTGCGGATATCAGCGGGTACGAATATTTTTGTCATCCCTAGCTGTAACCTAATGATATGAATACTGCGTTATTTAGAATTGATGTCATTGTCTCCTTTATTTTACTACTATATCAAATACGGTATTGATGCAGGTCTTTTTTAGCTAATGATTAAATTGAAAGAAGTAAATGGAAAGTGACAAATATAAAGAAGATTCATAAGAAATTATATAAAAGAGATTCTTAATTATATTTAATGTCAAACTCACTTTGCAAAAATTTCAAAATTTCAAAAATATTCTTAGAATCTGGATTTTAAAATTTAGACGAGTTCGAAATACATAACAAACTTCGGGAAAAAAACGCCAAAGTAAATGTTAAAAAAGAGTTTGGATTTTGGATTTTGTCACCACATCAAATCTAAAGTCAATATTCTATGAGATTCAAGGATTTGTCCGAAAGTTAAAATTCATATTCTTTCTTGATATCATTAATTAATCACTAACTCATTAACCATTTGAAGAAACATCTCAATGTCTATTCAAGATTTTTAAAGACTCTCTTGTATAAGATCTCCAAAGACTTTTGTTTTACTATATAAGGATCTTGAAGAACAAATAATGAACCATTGTCATTGAAAGAGAAGTTACTCTGTCAAAACATAAGCACAAGCTGAACTTATAATTTTTTATTCTTGTATATCTTAGAAACCCCTAAATCTTAAATAGTATATTTGCATTGTATTTTGTCTAGACCTCTGATTGTATATCAAGTGTATTACTCCAAACAATCTTTTATCTGTTAGGTAGATTGTCAGAAGTTTCTTACTTAGTGTTTGAGCATTTGAAGTCTCTTGCTTGTGTGTTTGAGCATAGAAGTCTCTTACTTGTGTGCTTGAGCATTGAGAGTCTCTTTCTTGTGCACTTGGGCATAAAAGTTTCTTAGTTGGTGTTTAAGCATTGAAAGTCTTTTGCTTGTGGGCTTGATCAAATTGTAATTTTGTGTGATTATAGTGAGAATCTCTTATAAGTACAATGAGACTGGACTACTCTCGGTTTGTGAGAGGAACTAGGATAACTCTGTGTTTCTCTTTCTTTCTTGCATTCTTTATCCACCGCTTTTATCTCACCTCTGATCGGTTCATATTCTATACTTTGTGCTTAGAATCTAACTAGAGCTTTAAAAAGAAAGAAAAGTGAAACATAATTCAATCCTCCTTGTGTTTTTCTCACCTTCAGTTGATATCAGAGTCTGGTTTGTGCTAAGCACTTAAAAGTGGTGCAGAAAAGATCCTGAGAAAAACATATTAAATCATGTATGGAGTTTTTGAGTTTGAAAGTGGAACTCCTAATTTACATGCTGCTATTAATCACGATTATATCACCTCTGAAAAGAATAATCATACAACTAGACCTCAAACTTTTAGTGGAGTCTCTACCGAGTTTGAATGGTGGAAGAGCAAGATGTATAATCATATCATAGGTCTTGATGATGAGTTGTGGGATATTCTGGAAGATGGCATTAATATTCAAGTCAATGAAGTTGGGATGATATCTGACAGAGAAACTCTCACACCTACTCAGAAAAAGATTTATAGAAAACATCATAAGGTTAGAGGCATTTTGGTTGATGCTATACCTCACTCTGAGTATATCAAGATTATTGATAAATATATTTCTAAGACCATTTTTACCCTATGTTCCACATATGAAGAGAATCAACAAGTAAAATAAGCTAAGACTAATCTTCTTGTACAAAAATATGAGTTGTTCATAATGAAGGAAGATGAAGATATTGAAATCATGTTCTCTAGGTTTCAAATTCTTGTGTTTGGACTTCAGGTTCTGAAAAAAGAGCTACACAACCTCTGATCATGTCGAGAAGATTCTTAGGAGTCTTCCAGTCAGATACAGACCTAAGGTGACAACTATACAAGAGGCCAAAGACTTAAACACATTAAGTCTTGAAAGCCTTATCAATAATCTCTAGAGCCATGAGATGAAGCTCAATGGAGATAAACCTGCCAAGAAGTCAAAGTCCCTTGCTTTAAAATATGTTGCTAAATTTGCTAATGCTCATCAAGTCTGGGAGTCTGAAGAAGCTTCTCATGTAGAAGGTTTTAAAGAAGATTCATATGATGAGGATGTGACCTTTATTATTAAAAGATTTCAATATATGAAAAATAAGAACAAGATGTTCTCTGGTAGAAGCAATGGCTTCAGAGGATCAAGTTCATGAAAAGAGAAGGATGATCAGAAGGGATGATTCAACTACAAGAAGTCTGGTCACTTTATTGCTGATTGTCTAGAGTTGCAAAAGGACAAGTCAAAGAAAGGAAGATATCAGAAGGACAACTTCATAAACAAGTTCAAGAAGAGTCTCATGGCAACATGGGATGAGCTTGACAAAGAAAATGAATCAGAAAATGATGAGAAGGAAGCCAATCTAGCTTTGATGGCTCTTACTTCTTCAGAAACATAATTCGACTCAGATTCTGAGTCTGAAGAAGAGGATAAGGTATTTTCTAAACTATCTCATTCTAATTTAATTACTTTCATTCAAGACCTTATGGGTTGGTGTCAACAAAAAACCAGACACATGAGAACATTGAAAAAGCAATATGATCTTTTAAAAGATGAATTCAAATCTTCTAAAAAATGAAGTTTTATAAAGAGTACATATTGCTCTAGTAAAAGAAGTGTCTTATAAACCCCTTGATGAGCATGAAATGGCTCTTTAGGAGTTTATCATAATTGACTTTAATATAATTAAACATGCATCCATGATTTATGGTGTAAGTAGAAGCAAAGGGAACCAGTAAGGAAAGATCATTGTGTCACACCCTAATTTTTGACCTTAAGATCCCACCTTTTCTTTATACATATGCGTGACCCTTTTATATATATATATATATATATATATATATATATATATATATATATATATATATATATATATATATATATATATATATATATATATATATATATATATATATATATATATATATATATATATATATATATATATATATATATATATATATATATATATATATATATATATATATATATATATATATATATATATATATATATATATATATATATATATATATATATATATATATATATATATATATATATATATATATATATATATATATATATATATATATATTATCACGAATAACCAGTATGCGCAGGTGTATTAAAGACGCAAGCAGAGATGACACAAATAACCCAATCCCTCCGGACAAGGTCATTTGGTCCCCATTCAAGTTTGATTCTAAGGCTAAAAGAGTCCCTTTCAAAATCACCAATTTAAAACGATGAAAGACGAAGCATACAAAAATACTTGTCGAATGTGATATCACCAATTCAAGACATTAACCAGATTGATACAGGAAATCACAAGATTTGAAATTTTCATTAAACAGATATCATTGCAATCACACGAAGAAGGAAAGCTTTCAAATACTGTCTACACGAAATAGGAAGGTTTCCAAATTCGGTGAAACCCAAAGTGGAAAACCCCAATCAGCAATCAAAACAACATTCAAAGCATCATTCAAGATGCGTTTTATTTCAAGAGCCTATATAAGGAGGCTAGTAGGGAGAAGAAGGGACAAAAAAAACTATAGCAAAAAAGCCCTAAATTCGTAATTTGAGATTTTGAAAAAAAGCACTTATCTCTTCAGCCGATGAGACGCTATTTCGCCGCCGCAAGCCCATCGACCGCCGTTCTCATCATCTCGAACGCCGCCACCACCACCAACCTTCGGTAAACTTCTATCTTTATCCACGCTATTGATTTATTGATACTTCTAGCTTGATTTCAGGTTCGAAAGAAAGAAAGCGGTGGTGGAGGGAGTGTACCGGTCAATCGAGGAGAGTGAGAGAGGGAGAAACCGTCGCGATTTGGGGGAGAGGGGGGCCTAGGGTTCCTTCGTTACTTTTTTTTCTTGTCTTATTTTGTAATCTGTTTATTATTGTTTCTACACACACACTACACACCACACAAACTCAATCTCACCCAAAACCGTTAATTAATCTTTTTCAATAAACCAACTTTTTACTAACCATTACTCAATCACTAAATAATCAAAACTTTATTTTAACCTTTGTTTTATTATAACTTATCAACCCTCTATCAAATAATGATTTTGATTGATCCTTTTAAAAAAAAATTAAAAGAGATAGGTGGTAATCCAAATTTATATTTATTAAGGATAATAACAAAATTATTTTGTAAGAAAATAATAAGCCATTTCTCTTTAATAAGATGAAAATAAAACTTCTTAGGTAGTTCTTTCAAGGAATCATTTTTTATTTAAGGTCACCCCCCAAAATATTCCTTTTAAAACTCAAACTCATTTAAATTGAATCCTTTTTTAATCTCGCTTAAAAATCAATTCATTTTTTCGCGAAAATAATAATAATATAACCTTTTAAATCAACGTCACGATTAATAATCAAATACAACTTTTTTTGCTAAAATCAATTCACATAAATTAATATAACATTTTTGTATAATCAGATTAACCTCACCAATTCAAACTTTTAAAAAAAAAAACAATCAAAACCAATCCCTTTAAAATTAACTAATTAAAATCAACTCACATCGTGAAACTCAATCTAATCGTGCACACTCACTTCACGGCACAACACACTTGTACACCTAGCGCTTTCATGCGTATGTTTTATTATTTCCGCTTTTATTTATCCACAACTCACACACTCACTTAGCGCTTTCATGCGTACGTGTATGGTTTACTTTTCCACAATTTATCTTACAGCCATTTACAATTATCAATTTATTTTACGCATCGCATCCGTCCAAAGGAAAAACCTACACATAAGTCAACACTTATGTGTAGTGTATTCATATTTGCATCATTATCCCCCCGATCCTTGATCTCATTCAAGTTGATCTCTAGGATAGATCCTACCCCATAGGAAGGACTATTATCTTTACAACATAGAAAAAAACATTCAACAATTCAAATCAATACAATATTCAAACACATTAGAGAAAGATGTTAATCATCTTAAGTGAGATAGAATCTCCACCCCACAACAATACAATCAACATGTAGGTACTTTGCCTTAAGAGAGATAAAGGCGTACTCGTCAAAAAATCCGAGTACTTGAGCCCTTCTCTTAAGACGATGCAAAGACTATTTTCCTACAACCTGTGGCGGTTACATATCCCTTAAAATGATAAAGCATCTCTTCTCCTAAAATCAATCAATCAACTACCCTAAACCCGTAGGAACTTTGACCACGGTCAAAGCACTCCTCAAACCCTTTAGGGGAACTACAAATACTCTGATTTCACTCCTGTAAGGATATGTAGGCATAAGATGCGATATCTTATCGAGTATACTTAGATACAAACCACTAAGGTCTTTCAACCATTAAGCAGATAAACCATAGCAATAAACAAACATATAAAACAAGAGGTTCTTGTAGAGTACTACAGAAACTTAGGATGCTAGTACCTTCCCTAAGTTTAACCAACCCCCGAACCTAAAACTCTCTAAACCTTGCATCTGCATTGCATTGTGGGAATTTCGATCTTTATCCCTTCCTTTGGACAAATCAAAGTTCGGTTGCAAAAATGAATTAAAGATTCAAACTAATCAATAGTTTGGTATCCAAATTTCACCGTGACACATTGGTATGAGTATTATTGGTAATTCCTCTATCTCTATTAGTAATGTTTGGTTACTAGATGGACTAAAACATAACCTATTGAGCATTAGTCAATTTTATGGCAGTGGTTATGAAGTCATGTTTAATAAGAATAATTGTATAGTCATTAATGAATATGATAAGTCCATAATATTCAAAGGTAGGAGGAAAGCCGATGTTTATAAAATCAATTTTTTTGAATTGGTTGATCAGAAGGTACTTAGCCTTCTAATAGTGAGTGATGAAAAGTGGCTCTGGTACAGAAGGTTAGGTCATGATAACTGGAGATTATGCTCTAAACTTAGCAAATTAAACTTGATAAAGGACTGCCAGAACTCAATTATCACTCAGATGCTCTTTGTGAAACATGTCAAGTAGGGAAAATTAATAATAAATTATTTTAAAACTAAGAACATTGTCTCTACCTCAAAACCCTTAGAATTACTTCACATTGATTTATTTGGTCGTGTTAGTACTACATCAATCAATGGGAAGAAATATGGCTTAGTCATAGTTGATGACTATAACAAATGAACTTGGGTTGAATTCCTTAGAACTAAGGATGAATCATATGATGTGTTCATCATCTTCTGCATACAAGTACAAAATGAAAAGGAATAATTTTTTTTTAAAATAAGAAGTGATCATGGAGGAGAATTTTAAAATGAGCCATTTGAATTTTTTTGTGAAAAACATGGAATTCACCATGAGTTCTCTTCTCCTAGAACTCCACAACAAATTGGAGTTGTAGAGAGAAAGAACATATCTTTACAAGAAATAGCCAGAACTATGACCTATGAATTTTTTTTACTTAAGTACTTATGGACAAAAGTTGTAAACACAATATGTTATGTTCAAAATAGAATCTATATTAGACATATTCTTAACAAAACTTCATATGAGCTGTTCAAAGGAAGAAAGACAAACATTTCTTATTTTCATAAGTTTTGATGTACATATTACATCTTGAACAATACAGTCTCTCTAAAGAAAATTGATGCAAAAGCTCATAAGGATATCTTTTTAGGATACTTTGAACGCTCAAAGACATACAGGGTGACAAAGAGTTAATACACATCAAGTTTGATGACAAAGAGCGTGGCAGTAAAATGTTAGAGCTAGTTCAAATCTTTTTTAGAAATCTGTGTGTTTGAAGACACCTCAAAAGCTAGAGGACAAAAAGTTAGAAGTTCATAAGCTAACAATCTATTAGAAACAGGGTGCTCAGAAGCTATAATAACTTCAGAGGCTGGTGGTTCAAAAGATGATCCAACCTCTGAATCTCATCCAGATGATGAAGATTCTGAAGAAGCTCAAGATGGCTCCTCTGAAACATCACAATCCAAAAGGCCTTCTGTAACAGCCCAATTTTCAATAACTGATTAATGGTACTATTTAATTGGTTTGTGTAATTTAAGTGAATTATTGGATTTAACTGATTTATTCTATTTGGTAGAATAATGTGGACTTACTAGATATTCTCTAATTAAGGATGAGATGAGATATTTTATGAGAAAAGGAATTGGTAAATATTTTAAGAGAAGAAATAAATTGGAGAGAAACCGAAGGGAAGGATATATGAAGGGGGAGCGGAGCGAAAATGTAAAATAGATAACATGAAAAGAAAGTGGAGGAAGAAGAGAAAGTAGAAGGAAAAAGAAAGGAAAGCTTGGAAAGCTCAAGAACGACTTCTGACTTCCGATTAATCGAGGTAAGGGTGTGAAATATTGTTATCTTACCAATGTATGTGATTATGTAGGGATTGTTTGGATTTGTTTGGTTGTTCTTCCTCATCTTCCATTCTAGGGTATAATAAGTTTAATCGGTAGAAACCGAGTTTTAACGGTTAAAAATGAGGATAAGTAGTAGAGTTTAGTCGAGGAATGTTGGGCTAAGGCTACTGAGACGAGTTGGGATTGAATCGGGTGGATTTCGATGATTTCAGAGTTTTGGACAGTGGGGAAATTCTGAGTTCGCAGACCCTCGCTAGCACGTTCACTAGGCGAGCGGGTCGCAAGCACTCGCTGGGCATTCGCTGTGGCGAGCCAGTAGCGAATGGTCCCAGACTTGGGCATAATGGTTTTGGGTGTTCTTCGCTGGTAGCGAAGGGGGTAGCGAGCATTCGTTGTGGCGAGTGGGGTAGCGAATCAGGTCAGGGGCTTCTTTTTGCCTTCACGAGCTTGTTCGCTAGGCGAACAGAAAGCGATTACTCGCTAGGAGCTCGCTAGGCGAGCAAGGTGGCGAGCGTAAAAACATGTTGTTTCCTTGTGTCTTCCATCCAATGGTTAATTGTTTGGTTCAATGATGTTAATTATATATTTGTGTACTGTTAAGATGAGACGTGTTGTGGGTAGCCTTATGGCGTGAATCCTAGATTGTGTAATATGGCCTTTGGCAATTATATGTATTGTTGGAATTAAACATGAATGCATGATGAATATGATAATGTGTGAAGTATGCATGAGAATATATGTATGGTATATGCACATTGCTTGGTAATTGATAATGACGTTGAGAGTATGTAAACATGCGAGATCCTTACTCACTGGGGTAGAATGACTAGGTGTCGTTCCTAGTGTAGTAATCACCGGGGTAGAATAATTATGGAGTTGTTCCTGGTGGGGTATAAGCGATGTACCCGTAATCCTCGTGAGGATTTGTGAGAGTTATTGAGTTTGTATGAATCATATGGTATGTGTATGTGATTGTTATATGAAAGTTTGTGATGTGGTCGTTTGGAGATTATGTGTAGGATGGTATGTGTAACACCCTTCTAAACCCCACGGATAATATATGAATAATCAGACTAAATTTCCATGCATTTACAAAAGGGCATTACACATAACTTTCAAAATATCAAAACCACCTGTCATGCTCATTACTATTTCAATATAAAATTATGCTTTACAAAACTTCACTTTGCATGTAGCAGCGGATTCAATTATACCACAATTTTCATAAAAGAAACATTTGTTTTTATCACATAAAACAACATCACTTAGGCACTAAGGCCAACATCATAATATTCCAATGGATATAAACACGTTTATAGAGTACACAATGTATATCTTAAACACAACCGAAGCGATCTCAGTGTTACATGACCAGAGCATAACTCGACCCAACATAATTAAATCACTAAACGGCTACACCAAAAGCGACCTCGTAACTACGAGTAATACTACTCCTTGATACCTGCACGATGTCATGTAGGACATCATTCCAGCAGAAGGGTGAGAAATATTATCATAATAACAATGCATATAATTATATATACACAAGCACAAAATACATATATTCCACATTTTCTCACCACAATTCATTATAACTCATCATGTACAATACAACATATATATATAATCAAATATGGATAATCACCAAGCATATTCATCATGCACGTATCCATAAATCTCAACATTCCACATGAACATACACATATTATGTTTACTCACTAATTCCCAATTACACATTCACAATTCTCAAACCAACAATTCATGTTCATAAGCATACTTTCATACAATTATCACATATTCACAACTCTCAATTACACAAGTAATACACATAAGCATATTCCACCATTCTCACCATACTTCATCATAACTCATCATATACTTCACAAAGCATATATATATATATATATATATATATATATATATATATATATATATATATATATATATATATATATATATATATATATATATATATATATATATATATATATATATATATATATATATATATATATATATATATATATAGGCAAATATGGACAATCATCAAACATATCCATAGTTCACAATTACACAAGTCATGTACATACACCTATGCATAACTTCATACAACAATCATATATTCATTCCATGAGACTTAATGCAACTCAATGCAACTCATGCCATATGGTACCAACACTTGTTATCATTTTTCGGTTTTTACACTTAAACCGGGTCCGTTCCCTAGACCGATAACAACAAAATCCCGTTCCCTAAGCTTTCAAACTCCGCTCTAGGTTTGGGAAAAGTCACTAGCCTCCACGAAACTAGCAAACATTGCCTCTTGACTAAATGATGCATATGCAATCAACAACAAAATGCACTTAAGACCAATCACACGTCTTAATCCCATGCATTCACATAATTCCTCCCTTCAAGAATTAAACAAGATTGCACACACAACATATCATATAATCAAGTATTCATACTTTTCATCAACATATTTGTCAAACAATGCACGCATATCTTACAATATGCTCCCATGCATTAATTCACAATAATCGGATACAACAAATATGCATTCATAATTCAACCTCATTACCTTTTCAAACAATGCACACATATTCACAATATGTTCTCATGCATTCACAATATCGCATACAATCAATATGCATTTACACTTCAATATCATTACCATATTTATCAAGCAATGCACACATATTCACAATATGTTCTCATGCATTCTTCACATACAAACAATATGCATATATTTGTCAAAAGACTGTATTTCATAATCGATTCCACCATCTAGGATTCACGCCATACGGCTACCCACAACATATCATATCACAACATGCACAAGTTATGCGTTATATAACAAAAGTATTATGCACAATAACACATCAATCACACACATTCGCGACGGTAAAAATTAACACAACAATATGTTTTCAATTTTCTGCTATAATTGAACCAGGTACAGGTCTCAAAGCCATTTTTTCTAGAAAGATAATCTTGTTAACTTACCAACGCTTCGAACGGGGGTCAAAACCGACTTACGGTTCAAGAGTTATGAATTTTTGAAGTTTTCCGAAAAACCAGAATTTTGCCTAAACACGGCTACGGGATTTTGCATTTTCGCCCGAAAATCCGACCGATTCAATTCTTTTTTTCGAAACAAACACATACTCATACTCACCTAACATATAGCAATGAATTAGAACCATTAAACATGATTTCTACGACGTCCGATTTTCACTCAAATCTCAAACCCTCAATTATCCAAAAATGTCAAAACTCACAAACTCAACCAAATTCAATCAAACGAAATCCAATAATCACGGCTAAACATTACCCGACTAAACTATGCAATTTATTTTGAATTCTAATCGTTCAAAACTCAATTCTATCGATTTAACTCATTTGCCCTAGAAATGGAAAATAGAGAAAACACCCAACAAATCCAACACAACTCATACATAATCATACACATTGATCAAATAATAATGTTTCTCACCCTTACCTTAATTGGATTGAAGCTTGAAGTTGATTCTTGATGATTTCTCCAAGTTTTCCTCTTCTCTTCTCTTTTCTCCTCTTTCTCTATTCTTTCTCTCCTTTTCTTTCTTTCTCTTAGGTTTCTATCTCTTTTCTTTTCTCTCCAATTTTCCTTATATATCCTTCTATTTTCTTTCCATCATAATTCTTCTCTAAAAAATACCTATCAATTCATTTCTCACAAAATATCTCATCTTATCATTGATTAGAGAATATCTAATAAATCCACATTATTCTACCAAGTAGAATAAATTAATTAAATCCATTAACTTATTTAAATAAATCCAATAATTTATTTAAATCAGATAAATCACATAAACCAATTAATTAGCACAATTAACCACTTATTGAAAAATTGGGCTGTTACAGTATGTACTTGTGCAGGATGTAATGCGTAATTGTATATTTTAGGGTATACGGGTGCATTTCAAGAGTGTGTGGAGTCATTGTGCGTGTGTAGCATCATGATTGTATTCTTGTGTCTTGATCCCGTGGAGGATCTACAGAAACTTCGTGTGCCCTTGTGGGGTGTGAGCGATGGTTTATTCTTGATCCCTAGGAGGATCTGCAAAAACCTCGTGTGCCCTTGTGGGGGTGTGAGCAATGGTTTATTTTGATCCCTAGGAGGATCTGCAGAAACGATCGTGTGCCCTTGTGGGGTGTGAGCGATGGTTTATTCTTGATTCCGTGGAGAATCTGCAGAACGATTGTGTGCCCTTGTGAGGTGTGAGCAATCCTGTAACATTGTGTGCCCATGTGGGGTGTGAGCGATGGGTGAACATCGTAGGCCCGACGGGGAGTTACTTCAGTAACGAGCGATGGTTCCTTTTGGTTCTTCAACTGAACCTGCTGAATGAGTCGGTACCACATTTGCATCTGCATAGAGTCGTGAGTCGGTCTCTATGAGTTGCATTATCATCCTTATATGATGCATTGGTGGAATAAACATGTCATGTGTGTTTATGAACTGATGAATTTGTTTAATTAGGAAAACGTATGTTATGACATATATGACGTTTAAAGTGTATTGTGGTGAGAAAATGTGGAACATATGTATTTAGTATTTGTGCATTTATATATAATTATATGCATTGTTATTATGATAATATTTCTCACCCTTCTGCTGGAATGATGTCCTTAATGACATCGTGCAGGTATCAAGGTGTAGTACTGCTCGTAGTTGCGGGGTCACTATTGGTATAGCTGTTTAGTGATTTTAGGTTATTGGGTTGAGTCGTGCTCTGGTCATGTAACACTGGAATCGTTTGGGTTATGTTTCTGATGTATTTTGTGTTGTTGGCCTCCGTGCCTAAGTGAGACGAATCATGTGATAGAAGTAAATATTTCTTTTATGAAAAATTGTGATATAAATAAATCCGTTGTTACATGCAAATGAAATCTTGTAATGTATGATTATTTATTTTAGTGTTATTAAGCATGACATGTGGTTTTTAAGTAATTTGGAAGTATATGTGTGACACCCTTTGTGATTGCATGTTAATTTTACTCTGATTATGTTTATTTTTCCGTGGGGTTTAGAAGGGTGTTACACCTTCAAGTACAAGTCTTCATATATGAAAGAGTTAATTATTGGAAACAAAGATAGTCCTAGAAAGACAAGATCTGCTTTCAGAGATGAACACTTCATTTTAGGACTACTCTCCATGACTGAACCTACTTTTCTTGATGAAGCAATTTTTGATAATGACTGGATTATGGTAATGCAAGAAGAGTTGGATCGGTTTCAAATGAATGATGTTTGGGATGTGGTACCTAAACTTTATCAGAAGAACATTATTGGAACAAAATGGGTATTCATAAATAAGTTTAATGTTCAAAGAAAAGTGGTAAGAAATAAGACTAAACTTGTAGCTCAAGGCTACATTCAACAAGAAGGTATAGATTTCCCTAAAACTTTTGCACCTGTTGCAAGGTTAGAGGCAATCGTGTTACTTCTCTCTTATACAATTAATCATAATATAATTTATTACCAAATGGATGTTAAGAGTGCATTTTTAAATAGAGTCATTTCTGAAGAAGTGTATGTCAAACAGTCATCTGGATTTGAGGATTCAGTCCACCTAAATTATGTTTTTAAACTTAAGAAATCACTTTATGAATGATCAGTGTATTTTAATACACCATATTTTACTTTGTACTACGACAATTTTATAACTTCTTGCATTATTTTCATTTCTTTTAATATGTTTTTGAAGTTAAGTTTAAATTTGCTTTGATTTTATTTTCGTTGCTTATTTTCGGAATAAATTATAGTTTGATACCTTCTTATCGTGCAACTCATAACTTGAGCTACGAGATTCAGTTTGACGTGTTCTAATCTATGTTGGAAAGCTAAAAAATAGAGCTACAAGTTTTATGTTGATGTGAGAAGCCAATTCAGAGTGAAGAGGATTCAAATTATTATATTTCATTCCAAACTTAATAAAAATTAATTAGTTAGTTTTAGGCCAGCTTATGTTTTTCGGGCCGGTGCTCTTAAAGCCCATATTTTCTTTATTATTTAAGCTTAACTCAACATTAGGGAAAGGGATACATTTTTTAGGAAATAAAGAATAGCACTAGGATTACATGGCCGATTAAATTCCAAGGTTAATCTACTGTTTCGGAATCTCATCAAGACTTTGAGGTTATTATATTATTCAGTTTTTATTCAATTTTATTCAATCATGTTTTGTGTATTCTTGTTTGCTTAATTTGAATTTCATAGAATATGGTTGATTAAATTTGATCGATGCATTTTCCTTAATTTTGCGCGTTAACTTGGCTTATTCGTTAACTTCGCCTGATCTTCAGCCGTCATGCTTAATGCAGGAAATAGAAATATAATTCACATAGTGTTGATCAAGCTTGTTAATCAATACTATAATCAAATAGGAATTCAATCAACTTAGGGAATTGGTGATATAATAATCGATGATAAGTCATTATTGAACTAGTAGATTAATCTGTTGATCATAATTATAATTGTTTTCCTTATTTTTAATTGTTCAAAAACCTAACCCCCCATTTTCTTTCCTTTGGTTAAATTAACTTAGAGTCCTTGCGATACGACTCGAGTGTCGCTCCCGTATACTACACTTATTTACTCATTTTTTACTCGTGCGAGACAGCGGAATAATGGACTCAAACAAGCTCCTAGAGCTTGGTATGAGAATCTGAGTAATTTTCTATTAGAAAGTGATTGTCTAAACAAGCTCCCAGAGCTAGGTATGAGAAACTAAGTAATTTTCTGTTAGAGCTTGGTATGAGAAACTGAGTATTTTTCAGAAAGACATTAAAAAATTCCATCTTAATTGTCCAAGTATATGTGGATGATATTATTATCTTTGGTTCTACTAATGCTTTTCGTTGTAAAGAATTTTCAAAGTCTATGTAGGCTGAGTTTGAGATGAGTATGATGGGAGAGTAGAAGTTATTCCTTGGTATTTAGATTAATCAATGCAAAGATGAAGTCTATATTCATTAGACTAAATATACAAAGGAGCTTTTGGAGAAGTTCAAGCTAGATGATTACAAGATCATGATAACTCCTATGCATCCAACCTGCAATTTGAGCAAAAAGGAAAGTAACACTAAGGTCTGTCAGAAGTTGTATAGAGGTATGATTGACTCTTTACTTTATTTAACATCTTCTAGACCAAATATTTTATATAGTGGTCTGCTTGTGTGTAAGATTTCAGTCAGATCCTAAAAATACTCACTTAACTGCTACTAAGTGGATCTTTAGGTATCTGATGGGAACAACCAATCTAGGGTTGCTTTATAAAAAAACTCGAGATTATAAGCTAGTTGGATTTTGTGGTGTTAAATATGTTGGGGATAGAATTGAGAGCAAACTCACAAGTGGAAACTGTCAATTCATAGGTGAAAACCTTATATCATGGGCTTGTAAAAGACAAGCAACTATTGATTTGTCTATAGTAGAAGCATAATACATCTCAACTGCAAGTTGTTGCACACAACTACTTTGGATGAAATATCAGTTGGAATATTATCATATAAGTGGAAACAATATTTCTATTTTCTTTGATAATACTACTGCTATCTGTTTGACAAAGAATTCTATTCAACATTTAAGAACCAATCACATAGAAATAAAACATCATTTTAGTAAGAGACTATGTTCAAGAGGGTGTGATAGATATATAGTTCATTGATAATGATCATCAAATGGCCGATATAGTCACTAAGCTTTTTACTATTGAAAAGTTTAATTTTATTTAAAAGAATATGAACGTGCATTTTGTAAAAGATTAATGCTTGCTTCTGAATGGAGGATCAGAGTCTGATGATGATCAAAAGCTACTGTGATCAGAAGCTCTGAACTGGCTTATGATGAATAGTAGCCTCTGAAGAAACTCATCCTCTGATGCTCAAAATATAATTAGTTTCCTTTGATAGCATATAAGTGACATTTTTTTAACACCTATCCACTTATGTGTCATGAATCTGAAAGGTGGTTTGACACTTGTTTTCTTAGCTGTTGGGTAATAACTGCTGGGTAATGATGTAATTATGTTTGAATATTGTGTCACACATCCATTTGTCATTTACATGTGTTTATTTTAAAACAAAAACCTATTTATACTCAAGTCACTTAAATGTTTCAGTAATTCACACACATTCTCTCACTTCACAACCTACACTTTTGTTTTCAATCCTTTTATGAAAAACACTCATTTTTTTCAAACCTCTCTAGAACCCTAAACTCTATTTTAATGGCTTCTACATTAAATCAAGCTATATTGGTTGTGGATTATAGAAAGGATATCCAAATTAATCCCATAACTTTGAAGCTCAGAGAGGAGGATCTAAAGTTGATCATTGAATAGATTGTTGACTTTGAGTCTTTTAGGGTTAATGGGTATCTATTAAAAGCCTATTTCAACGCTTAAGGTTGGATGAACTACTTTGATATTATCAATATAGCAACTTTTCCCTACCTAGTTAAAGATTTATGGGTTAGGGCTAAATTTTATGATGAAGGTGTTGCTTCTCTTGTAGAGAACTAGAAGATTGCTGAGAATAGAAATATTAAAGGAAAATCAAGGTCAAAAATGGGTATGAAGGAATTCTAGGAGCTAGAAATAAGATATGCAATAATGGGAATAAATGTGACTATCACTTAGAGTCGCATTTCCAAGCTTCTGAATATGGACAACATAAGAAGATGTGCTCTAAACACTAAAGACAACAACCTAAAATCAAGAGTAAACAAGCAACGTATGTATCTCAAATATGATGACTTTGAAAAAGTGAAAAACTTGAGGATTAAGTACATACTTTTGTTCAGAACATTGATTGGTTGTTTAATTCCAAGAGAAGGGAGTACTAATTAAATCTCTTAAGATCACAAACACTTCATCTGGTTTTTGGTCAACATGGAACAAATCATCCTTCTTGCATACATCTTCAACCATATGTGCAAAGTTATCAAGGAAAGCACAAAACATGACAAGAAGAATGTTCCTTATGCAAGGCTTCTTTCTGAATTGTTTCATCGGAGTAGGAGGATTGAGACTCTGATGAGTTTTGGTGCTACAAAATATATGAAGGAATCATATGGGAATATTATTTCAACTTTTTGTGCTAGGAATATGAACATTATCAAAAAGAGAGATGTGATACAACATACTGTTGACCTCAGGATCATGAATGTTAAGATTGCAAACATTGATGAATTTTCAACAATCTCTAAGCTGAACAATCCTAAAGTTATTTAGGAATACATAAAGATGGCTAGGGAATAAGCTGGAGTCATTTTGACTATGGATGACATTCTAGAACCCCCAACAGGAAGTATGTACAAGCCTTCATGAAAGAGGAAGCAAGTTGCTTCTAAAACTGAGAAGGTAGTTCAAAGTCCACCTAAGAAGAAGGTTGTACACCAAAAGTAGGTTCATGAAATGGCCTCTACAACTGTCTTGATGCCTACAAAGACAAGAAGTGGAACCACTAGAAAAACTCCTTAGAAGGCAACCACTTCTAATCTGACCGTGTCTGTTAAGAAGAAGAAGCTGTGGAAGATGGTGCTACAATAAGATGATGAAGAAGAATAAGATGAACAACCTCTTCTCAAAAGGAAAAAGGTTGTGAAAGAAGATGCCATATTGATAGCATCTTATTTGCTCAATTAGGCTATGGAATAACCTTCAATTGCTAAAGTTCTATTAAGGTAAGTAGAAGTTGAAGTTGAAGGAGAAGCTTTGGTGGAGAAGGCTGGGGGTACATCTGATGTTGGTACTTCTCTTGTACCAGAAAAAGGTACAACTCAGGATCTTGAGACTAATGAGGAAGAAGAACAACCTTCTTCATATGCTGCATAGATTGTCTCCACAGATAATATCTTAAATTCTTCAATGTCACCTCTTATGACCAAATCATCAAGACCACCTCAATATCCAACACCTTCATCAGAACACACATCATAACCCAAACTAACAAAAATCCATCTCTAGGTTCTATCATGCATTCATCCAAACCTACCTTAGAATCAGAAACAGGTACATCAAATTCTCAAAACATTGGTCAGATGATCAAGGACTTTATTCAAACAGAAAATGACCCTGGTGCATCTGCCTTAGAGAATATGACAAGTCACCTAGCTGGTGAGTTACCTATTGAACAAAACCAGCTCGCTTGTGTTAGAACAAGATCTATTCATGATATATAACCTTACTCTTGATGATAACATAAGTATTAAAAGAATAATAGTGTTATCTAATGTGTGTTCAAGTATGCATGTTCTTATACTTAAAAGATATATTCAAAATCTGATATGAAGGCACACTAGAGTGAAGCTGAGTTACGTGTTTCTGATGACATAGAATCTGAAAGAAAACTTGTTATGTGTTGTCTGGTGGAGACTCTGAAGCTGAAGGCCTAAGCATCAAAAGAAGCAACACTTTGGTTCTACACTTGGTAATTGTATTGACTTCTGGAGATTGTTCACAAGTTGTAGCAAAGTTGAAGCTATCCGTACTACAGAAAGCAAGTTGTAGTGTCAAATTAGCTTGACAACTAGAGTCTATGATCGCAAGGCTCAAGAAGAGTTGACATATATTAGAGATAACCACTCTCAACGGATCTATAGTACAAGATACTTCTAAAGACTCTATGGTTAAACAAATTACACAATGGATCAAAATATTATGTGTATCTATCCTCAACGTCTCTTGTACTATGGAGAAAAACAAATACATTTGATCAAGTTATCTCTCCCAAAGGTTAGTTCAGTGAAATCGGCTATATAAGTAGATGAAGGTTCTACTTGAATCTTCAATAAGGAATATAAAGAAGAAGGAATGCCAAAGACGATAGAGGTGTTCATCTCCTCTATCTGAATGAAGAAATAACAAGACCAACAATGAGCAACACTACTGAGTATGCAGAATCTTCTGTTAATTGTTGTAAATTGTAAATAGCCTTAAGGTTTCCTAAACATTGAATATTATGGAAATCTTGAGAGCTCAAGGTCTTTGTTAAGGTTATCACCCTGTACCTCTGATTCAAGATCAAGTACACCTTATTCTCTTTTCTGTTGAACATGTTATTCAACATATAAGATTAAAAGTATCATACTATGTGTTTGAGTATCAAAGTCTCCAATTGGAAAGCTTGAGCCAAGTAAGTCTCTTGCTGTGTGCTTGAGCATTGAAAGTGTTGATCTGTGTTGATTAAGCAACAAAGTCTTGGATTGTGAATCTAAACAAAGGAAGTCTTGGAGAGAAGGTCTGAGAAGAGAAGTATTAAATGGTGCGTCTAAGCATGGAAGTCTTGGATCGAGAATATGAGCAAGGAAAGTCTTAGGTAGTGTGTCTAAGCAGGAAAGTCTTGAACCAAGTGGTTTGAGTAAGGAAAGTATTAGGATATGAGGATTTAAGCAGGAAGTCTTGATTAGGTGCTGATTGAGTAGAGAATTGTTAGACTGTAGGTATGAGCAGTGAAAGTCTTATGCTTGAGTGCATAAGCAGTTGTAATCATGATATTGATTATAGTGGAAAATATCTTGCAAGGCAAGGGGACTGAAGTACTCTTAGTTAGGAGAGGAACTAGGATAAATTTGTTGTGTTCTTTGTTGTGTTTACTCTACTTCTGATATATTGTCCCGCTGCACTTATGATTAGATTCTAAATAAATGTATAGAGTCTAAACTCTGTTCAGAAGCAGAAGTTTTTTATTTTGGTGAACACAGTTCAACCCCCCCTTCTTGTGTATTTTCCTCACCTTCAATTGGCATCAGAGCCCTGGTCTGTGCATAACACTTTACAATGGTGCAAACAAAGATCTTGTGAGGAAAGTATATTTTCATTTTAGTATAAAAAGAAGGGTGGCTACAAGATGAAGGAATATACTAAAAGAAACTTGTCTCCTTCTCAATGTGAAAAAGATTCTTCAAGATCTGACTCTTGAATAAGTCAGAAATACTTCATCAAAACGGATTGTAGATCCAAAATTAGAAACGCTATCCAGGTAAGTTTTGTTATTCATTATTTCAAGTGTAACCTTTTGTACAAGATGTTTCAGCATAATTAATCTTCATGCTCATATATCTTGGAAAAAATTAACTTAATAAACTTCAGAACTGGTGTAGTGGATATTCTCACCTTTTGTGATATTATCTATGTCATGTTGAAAAAGAGAATTATTTTTATTACTTTTGAAGAAATCTCTATTAGTATTGTTCAGAACAAATTAATATATTGTGTTCTTCACTGAACTGATTCATCTAATAATTCTCTCAAAGGGTTATTTAGTCGAAATTTTTTTCTAAACTTATTGGTTTATGCTTGATTCCAAGTGGAGAATCTGAATCTAATAATTGTTAGAAATGTTCTTAATCAAGGTTTTTAGTAAGAAAAACGTTTGATCAATAATCTCTGAAAATTTTCTGATTCAGAATCTTGCTTAAAGAAATCTTCGTTTCCCATATGCACAAAGATTACAAATTTATTTTGACACCTGTATCACTCTTTACACCTGTCTGAATTGTCTTTAGCATGCTTGAAATTATTTGTGACTTGAATTTGAAGGTAACTGAATTTGTTTTAAATATTTGTATGTTTAAAATCCTTTTAATGCCATTTAATTCTCTCAACACATTCTCAACACACAAACCCTTTATCACTGTTGTTCTTGTGCTCTAACTGTAAACCCAAGAAAAACCTTTTTACCTTTTCTATGGCATCCTCTATCAATCCATTAAACATAAATTCCATGCAAGACCTTAAGATCAAACAAAAGATTACTCCGCTCAATCAAAATGATATAAAGCTTCTTATTGAGAAAGTGGTTGATTTCAAAAGTTTTGTTGCAAATGGTTGTCAGTTAAAGAAGTACTTTGAGTCTCAAAGATGGATGAAATTTTTCAACATGCTAAATGGACCAGCGTACCCAACTCTGGTAAAATATTTCTGGGTCAGAGTAGAAGTGTATGATGAGTTCTCTGCTCAGAATGAAGAAAGAATTGTTGTAGAAAATGACAGAAGTTCGAAAGGAAAATCAAGAGCTGAAATGGGTCTAAAGGAATTCAACTACATTGAAATTAGATCAGCTGTAATGGATATAGAGGTTTCAATCACTCAGGGCAATATTTCTCAGTTAATTGGAGCTAAAAATAAAGGTATGGTAATTCTCGAGTCAAAGAATGGAGGAATTTATGCCAAGGATATTAAGAAACTTCTCTTAAAAAAGAAAGATGACTTTGGTAAAGTGAAGAATATGCATCTAGAACAAAGACTACTATTCAAAGATCTCATTGGATGTTTGATCCCTCGTGATGGTAGTTCTGATCAAATTTCTTGGGATCACAAGATGTTTCTCTGGTATCTTACAATTGATCAGAGGTTAAACCTTCCTGGTTAGATCTCACATCATTTGTGCGGATCCATTAAAGACTCCTCCAAAAGCTTAAAAGAACATTACCTTATGCAAGGTTACTGTCCGAACTTTTCTATCAAGGCAAATTGATCAACTTGCTGATAGAATGTGGAGCCATTCAAGACTTATATTATGCTTATGGAAGTGCGTTGTCTGCATCTGTTCTAGCTCACATGAAAGATAGATTGAAAAAGGACATCATAATGATTGATAATCCTATCAGAATCATAAGATATAAGAGAAGAAAGTTTATGGATAACTTTCCTATGATAACGAGATAAGATTCTCCATAAGTCATCAAAATGCTTATTGATGCTAAGAAGGAGTCTGGGGTGACCATTTCTCAGAATCATCTTTCTGTCAGGTCTTAGAATGAGTATGACTCTAGGAGGAAAAGAAAAAGGATGGTAATCACTTATGATAATGATAAAGAGTTTAACAAAGAAATTGAAGCTCATGCACTTGTTAGAAAGAAACTGATGGGAGATGCTCAGAAAGTAAGGTATAAGGTGGAAGAAAGCTTGTTCATAAAAGTGGAAAGAAAGGAAATACTCATAGCTCCAAGGAGACTTTGCAACAAGAAGTTGATGAACTAAAAGAAACCACTGAAATCCTTCCTACCAAGATGAAAGATGGAGGATCTGGCTGCAATTCAGACAAGGAAACTAGTGCGTACAAGAAAAGGAAATTGTCTAGTTTGAGCCAAATAGAAGAAGAAGAAAGGGAAGCAAAAAGGGACCAGGTTTTGAAGGAAGTCAAGCAACTCTTCACCGCCTTTATTTTGACTGGTATGGATGTAGTTTATGAAGAAATGGTTAAGGAAAATCGTATTGAGGAATCAACAAAACTCTTAAAGGAAGGCAGGAAGATCTTAAGAGAACATATGAGAGAATCTATTCTAAACTCTTTTAAATTTATTCAGACGACTAAAATGTTTATTGAGAAGTGAAAAAAGGGCGTTGCTGATACTAAAGATAGGCCTAAGGAAGTAGAGGAAGTTGCTTTGGAAATAGAAAATGAAGAGGTATCTATAGAGAAGGATGATGAGTACAAAAATTAGTTGAATGAAAATACAGAGGTTAATGTTAATGTAACAGAAGTTGCAGAAGAACTTGTCTCTCTAGCTGCAGGATTAGATACTGAAGCTGAACCCATTCACAACTTTAATCTTAATACTTCACTGAGAAAGTCTCCCACACCTTCACCTGTTAAACCCAACCAAACCTCTGCACTATCAATCATTCCTCTGAACACATATTTTTCGTTACTAAAAATTACTCCACTCATAACACCTAACACTGATGATCCATCTCTTGACCAAACCATTCGAGACATTGATACTTACATTTAAACTGATCTAACTTCACGAATTCATGGTGAAACTAGAAGTGGTTTGAATGCTAAGCCTCTCTGTAACACCCCACTTCCCAAAATCATCTAAATTAATAAACATTATAAATAAACAAAATCAGAGTTCCAATTCTTCCAAGTGGGATATCACATAAAAACAACGTTTCCTTATAAAAAGGTTTTTCTCCAAATACAGCGGAATGTTAATTAATAAAATTCAATAAAAGTTTGATACGTTCACAGGGAAATAAAATATAAGTTCAACATAAAACAAATAAAAACGCCCAAGTCCCGTGCTACGTATCAGAGCATCCTAGACTCGACAATCACACCAATATCCAAGCTAGCTAAGCACCTGGATTATCTGTACTTCCGAAGAAGCACAGACCACAACAACAACAAAGGGGTGAGAAAACATGATCAAAAATATAATGGTAATGTAATACATGTAAATAAGGTAGTACAACACACCAACACACCAAGATTCACCCCTAACAACACCATATGACGAACCTACTGTTCAAATTACAATATAACATATTATAATGCAAAATGCAACTCAACACCATGCATGCGGTACCGACTCGTTGGTTCATTCAATCGAACCTGGATAGATCACTTATGCTCCTCCTGAGACATGATCTATCCCCCACCATTCTCCACAAAGGAGTACGGATGAATAACTTACGCTCCTCCTGAGACATGATTCATCCCACCAAAACACCATGATATGCACACACCAATGCATAACTATTATATTCAGGCACTCAAAGTGCAAACGATCCTTCTGATCATATCATTATACATCAATGAATATATGTATAGGTATATTACACCAACACCATATTAATCAACCAGATAGTAAACAAATTCATACTACAACACCAGACATAAACACATCCCACCACTCGGGGATACACGATCCTACTGATCACTGCACCATGATCATATACATGATACACCCAACATTCATTTTAATTAAATTAGATATTAAACGAGTTCACACTCTAACACCATATATAATCACATCCCAACACTCGGGAATACACGATCTTACTGATCATTGCATTCTACACTCGCATACACCATACACCAATTAATCGTTTACTTTAAATTAAGTATCAGGGAAATCACTCCCTATCACCGAGTATGCACCATACATCATTGGATAATCATCCCCACACGCATCGTGATCAAGGGATCCTACAAGACTAAAGCTCCAGGCAAAACATCACAAAATCATATTCTGCTACGTTCGCTGGCATTCGCCAGGCGAACCTTCTGGCGAAGCCCTCATTTCACTATCGTGCATTCGCCAGGCGAGCCTTCGCTGGCCACACTCGCCAGGCGAAGTTTCTACTCTTTAGGTCTGGGACTTAATTCTGAATTATTCGCTGCCACTCGCCTCAGCTCGCCAGGCGAACACTCGCCTCCACTCGCCAGGCGAAGCTTCGCCAACACTCGCCAGGCGAAGCCCAGCGAATGCTGCGATTTACCAATTTTTCTGACAGTTCTGCAGATTGCTATCTAGGCCAAATAACTCTAATCTCCTATCCCAATTCACACCTTAACATCAGTACCAACATTACACGTAATTCAGCCTAAATGATTCCTAATCCCAATCCCAAAATCATCACCTAGACACTTTATTGATACATCAAAATCCCTACAGAATTTCCCTAAAAACCGTAAAATCACCTATATGCCAAATTGGCCAAAAATGACAATTCATCAACCTTTAATATCCAACCATCAACAATCAACAACAATCACCACATATAATACAGAAAATCATATATCGATCAATCTTCTACGGGGTTAAGGACTCCCCACTACCCTATACATGTATAAACCATTCCCAATCAGGTTTCTCCCCCCTTACCTTGTTAATCGGTTGATCGATGAAAGAACCCTCCAAGGTTTGGCCAATTCTGATTTTCCCTCGTTCCTTCGTTCTTCGCTCCCTTTTCCGTTCTTCTCACTTCTCTCCTTTCTATCGTTCTTTTCCACTTTCTCTAACTTCTCACAATGTATCGTAGAAACTACTAACCCCTCACATTCTCTATTTTAATTCTCTAATCCCAATAATAATAATAACTTAATAATAATAATAACTTAATAAAATAATAATAATAATAATAATAATAATATTATTATCTCACCAAAATAATAATAATAATAATAATAATAATAATATTATTATCTCACCAAAATAATAATAATATTAATAACAATAGTAACTATAATAAATATAATAATAATAATAATAATATTCCCACCAATATTAATATTATACACTATATTATTATATTCACCAAAACACCACCAATAATCCTCCCACATTAGGGACACCCACCGAACATCACCAAATACACCCCCACCAAAGGGCACACCAACACATAATATTTAAAATAATAATAAAATGACTAAATAATTAAAATGGGTGTTACACTCTCAATATTACATCACCCTCTAGCAGCTCCACCAAAAATTTGACAGATCAACCTATTAAAGACTTTCTTATTGATGGACTTGAGTATGTTGAGTCTGAACAACAATCAGAAAATAATTGCCAAAATCAACCCTTACCATCAATTCATCAAATTGACCAACCCTAAATCTCAATCAAATCATGTCTTAAAAAAGGATATCACAGCTAAATCTGTTCATGAAACCCAAAAAAATAAAACCAACGCATCCAAACCATCTCAGCACATAACCAACCACCATCCTCTACCCAATCAAATACTTTCTCAGTTAGAAGTCTTTAGGAATGAGTTGTTTAATGAGGAAAAAGTACTCGTGGAAGAAGGAATTACATCCACTGATCCTATGGTTTATAATGATAAATGGGAATGCTTCAGAAGATCTATCAAATCGGTTATTGAAGATTTGAAGAACTCTTCATCAAAGGAAGTTGCTGCAACTAGCTAGAAGCAACTACGCAATCTTGAAGACAAAATCATTACAGTTGTTGAATGTCAAGATCTTATAAAAATTTAGATGGTAAGCAACCAACTCTCAGTGGATGATCAACTTAAGTTTGTGGTTGAGAGGCAAGAAGAAATTAGTTATGATCTTAAGGCGATCATGGAATTATTGAAGAAACCTTAGGTGTGGGATGTATAACCCTTTTGTATGTGCTCTTTTCTTTTAGTTGTGAAACTTTATTATGTGGATTTATCTTGTTTGTGAATCTTTATAATGCCTTATGATTATGTATCTAAATGCTTTTATATCTATCATAATTATGTGTGTTTAAATGGTAATAGTTCATATTTGTTATGCCTTATTCTTAAGTAAAATCGAGACTTGCATTTTATGGCAAAATTTATTAATAAACTAATTAAAGGGAAAAACTTCATTGGAATTCAAAAGTTACATGAGTAAAGATATGATTTTAAAATAAACTAGTCTATTTCTAGTCTTCTTTGTTACTTCTGTCATCTTTCTCTGTATTACTTGCATTATCCCTCCACTATGGTTCTGCTTCTTCATCTTCAGCTCAAGGATCCTCAAAAGCATCTTTGTGCTTCTTTGACCCTGAAGTCTAAGCTCTGTAGGTAGCCAATATGGTTTGAATTCCTTTCTTTTCCATCAGTTTCTGACTCTCTTTTGTTGTATCTGCAAGAAGTTGTGTAGAACATTTCTTGTTTTCCAAACATCTTTCTTTTACTGCTTCAGCCTTCTTCAGTAGTTCAAATTCTCTTGCGATATCGTGCCTCTCACTATTGTGAGGAATGCGGTTGTGAGATTTTCTCTTCATAGCTATCTATTGCTTGAAATATTTCTGAAGAACTGGATGAACCTTTGAGGACGCAAGGCTACTTTTATAGTATGCTTTATGTATTCAGTCAAGTACATCAATAAACCAATATTTAATGATTTTTTTACCATCTTGAAACGTTGCATTTACTTGATTCTGACTAAATCATTCTTGACCGTCTTGGGACTCTGCACTTCTGAATTTTGCTTTCTTTAACTGTTCTCTCATTTGTGGGTATATCTTTTTGATGTGTCAAAAGAGGGAGAAATATAGAAGTATTTAAATATAAATTTATCCCCCTTCAAATTAAATGCTGCCAACGTTAAAAGTATTATCATTTTTGTTCATTTAATTTTTTGCTATATTTGTTATTATGGTTATCTTGCCTGGGTAAATAATTTTAACGTTTCTTGTACATGGAACTAAGGGGGAGCTTACAAACCTCAACCTTAGCCTATTATACTCAAAAGGAGCTTACAAACCTCATACTTCGATGTTGCTAAGAAAATTAAAATTATAGTTTTCTTGAAAATAGTACTTAGGGTGGGTTCTCAGAATTCAACTATTGGACTATTAGACTCAGGAGGAGCTTACAAACCTCATGCCCTGATGTTGCTAAGAAAGCTAAATATATTTTAGGATTTCTTAGAAATAGAACTTAGGCGGAGCTTACAAAACTCAACCTTTAATCTATAAAGACTCAGAGAGAGCTTACAAACCTCATGCTCTGATATTGTCTAAGAAAAATTAAAATAACCCAAACATTGTCCTTTAAATACTTGTGTTTGTCATCATAAAAAGGGAGAGATTGTTAAAAAAGATTTGTTCATGATATATATCCTTAGTTTTGATGATAACACAAGTATTAAAATAAGAATGGTGTTATCTAATGTGTGTTAAAGTATGTAGGTTCTTATACTTAAAAGATATATTCAAAATCTGATATGAAGGCACACTTGAGTGAAACTGAGTTATGTGTTTCTAATGACACAATCTAAAAGAACACTTTCTAAGTATTGTCTGGTGGAGACTTTGAAGCTAAAGGCCTCAACATCAGAATAAGAAACACTTTGGTTTTATACTTGGTAATTGTATTAGCTTCTGGCGATTGTTTAGAAGTTGTAGTGAAGCTGAAGCAATCCGTACTGCAAAAAGTAAGTTGTAGTGTCAAATCAGCTTGATAGCTAGAGTCTATTATCACAAGGCTCAAGAAGAGTTTACATGCATTACGGATAACCAATCTCAACGGCTGTATAGTACAAGATGCTTCTGAAGACTCTATGGTTAAACAAATTACACAATGGATCAAAATATTCTATGTATCTATCCTCAACGTCTCTTGTACTATGGAGAAGAACAAAGACATTTGATCAAGTTATCTCTCCCAAAGGTTAGTTCAGTGAAATCGGCTATATAAGTAGCTGAAGGTTCTACTTGAATATTAAACAAGGAATATAAAGAAGAAGGAATGCCAAAGAAGATAGAGGTGTTCATATCCTCTATCTGAATGAAGAAATAACAAGATCAACAATGAGCAACACTACTGAGTATGCAAAATCTTCTGTTAATTGTTGTAAATTGTAAATAGCCTTAAGGTTTCCTAAACATTAAATATTATGGAAATCTTGAGAGCTTAAGGTCTTTGTTAAGGCTATTACCCTGTAACTCTTATTCAAGATCAAGTGCATGTTGTTCTCTTTTCTGTTGAACATGTTGTTCAACAGATAAGATTAAAAGTTCCATACTATGTGTTTGAGCATGAAAGTCTCCAGTTGAAAAGCTTGAGCCAAGTAAGTCTCTTTCTGTATGCTTGAGCATTGAAAGTCTTGATCTGTATTGATTAAGCAAGGAAGTCCTGGATTGTGAACATGAGCGAAGGAAGTCTTGGAGATAAGGTTTGAGGAGAGAAGTCTTAGATGGTGCATCTAATCAGGGAAGTCTTGGATCGAAGATCTGGGCAAAGAATGTCTTAGGCCGTGTGTCTAAGCAGGAAAGTCTTAAACCAAGTGGTTTGTGCAAGGAAAGTCTTAAGATCTGAGGATCTAAGCAGGAAGTCTTGATCAGGTGCTGATTGATCAGGGAAGTATTAGATTGTAGGTCTGAGCAGTGAAAGTCTTATGCTTGAGTGCATTTGCAGTTGTAATCATGAGATTGATTATAGTGGAAAATATCTTGCGAGGCAAGGTGGCTAGAGTACTCTCAGTTAAGAGAGGAACCATGATAAATCTGTGGTGTTCTTTGTTCTGTTTACTCTACTTTTATATATTGTTCCGCTACATGTATGTGTCGTGGTGAGAAATTGGATATCAAGTTATTGATTAACTTGAATCACAAATCATTATTCACCACTGGTCTTTAATTTTTCCAAGGGAAGGGAAAAAGATCAAAATAACCCATGAATATGCAATGCAATGCAAAGTTAGAGAATCTAAGGTTCGGGGGTCGGTTAAACTTAGGGAAGGTGTTAGCATCCTAAGCATCTGTAGTACTCTACAGGAACCTCTTGTTTTATATTTGTGTTATTGTTATTTGCTAAGGGTGAAAGACCTAGGGGTTTATTTCTAAGTATGCTCGCCAAGAAATCACATCTTGTGCCTATGTATCCTGACGGGAATGGAATCAGAGCATTCGTAGTTCCCTTCAACGAGGATGAGGAACTCTTGACTATGGTCAAGGTTCTAGGGGGAGAAGGTTTGTTGATTGAATCTAGGAGAAGAGACAAGTCGTCATCTTAGGGAGAATACTCGACTTAACCACCACACATATGGAAGACGGTTTTTGCGTCGCTTTGAGAGAAGGGCTCCAACTCATATTTAATCGACGAGTATGCCACATACCTCTCTCAAGCGGAAAAAATTCTACATCTTTCTCGATATGCTATAGGGTAGAAGAATTATATCTCGACTATATGAATGAATCATGTCTAATTCTCTTGGGAGAATGGGAACTTAATTTGTAAGTGGTCTAAGTTGAAATCTAAAGGAAAGGTCTCCTAAAAGTTTGAGGATATATCCTAAGTTGATCAACCTGAATGGATTCAGGGATCGAGCGGAGGGGAAATCATGCAGATGAATAATGCAGTGCGTATAACTAAAAAAAAAGCCACACACAGGTTCTTCCCCTGGACATGTAGCATGAGCAAGAATAAAGATTTAAGGACCATATCAAAAAAAATAGGCAGTCGATACATGTGGTCGACCAAGGATGATCGTGAAGTTGAGGTAAAAAAAGAGGAAATTCTAGCCTAATGTTATCATGCGATAGGATCGAGATCAAAGTCTACTCTTAGTTCAGTTTAATCAAAAGTCAACTAGAATCAGAATACTCCAAGGGACATGTGAATCAAACCATACAAGTGTATCGACTTCTATAAAAATTGTAGATAAACAAATCATGATTATTTAAAACTTGATACCAAAAAATAATTAGAACACAAATTACTCCTAAAAACAAGTTTGATTTAGTCCCTTAAATTTTAATTTAATCTCAATTGTAGATTTAATTAAAAACTAAATACTTTAAATAAATAAGATAGGTAATACATAACATAAAGGTAAACTTCTTTTTTCTTTAAAAAAAAAAGAAAAAAGAGTTGGGCCAACAACAAAGAACCCATGAAACTTATAAAAAACTTTTAAAAAAAGAAACCAGGCCGGTTACCAATCCCGACCCGCTTGACCCACATCACAACAACCAAACATATCATTGCAAACAAAACAGAACTACATACTGCAAAGAACCCTAAATCAGAATCCTAAACCTCTCGCTCTTCTCCGTTCCCTCTCTCATCTCCTTCACCGCAATCTCGCAGTCCTCCATAATCGAAACAAAATCTTCTCCTCGCGACGTAACATCAATAAACCAGCCGCCACGCTTATCTCGCATCAATCTCCTCATCCTTTTCTCAACTTTGACGTATGCCAACGAATCCTTACATAGACGCTCAAGTAATGAGAACCACAAAACACAAACTGCACCCACAACCTAGAACTCATCTGATCCTTATGACGGCAGATTCGAAATTGGTTTGAATTGGGGTGAGCTACACTCTTAATTGGTTTGAATTGGGGTGAGCTACACTCTTAATTTCACATTGGTTTTGAATGGGTAATTTGGTTTCAAGTGTAGTTCATACATTAACTTAATCAATCATATTGCAGACAACAAAATGCACGGGACATACCTAATTTAGAAACAGAGAGGGTTATCATACCTCTGAGGAGCTTCGACACGGTATCACGGTTACGTGACGTCTTTAACGATAATTATCCTCTATCCTTACCCCTTTGTTAAACTCGACCTGTAGAGCGTAACTTTCCTGGTTGGTAACTCTGTGTGTGTATATTTCTCTTTGTGTATAATTTCTCTTTTTGTCAATCGTTTCTTTCTCGTGTATCCTCTTTTTATAGACTGATTTGCAATCAACTTTTCCTTCTTAAGATTATGCTGTCGGTTTTATTTTGGGAAGGAAGTAATGACTGTCCAATTTGTATTCCCTTGCTGTGGATCTGTGACTTGAATGAGCTTTCCATTTTTTCCCTGACCTGTCTAGGGACAAGTTAAAGAACCTTCCTTTTTTGTTGGATTGTGTCTGAAACATGATTTCTTGGCGAATTGATGCTTTTGATTTTCATTTATGTTATGTCTCTATTTCTGGATTATTGTTGCTACTTGTAATTGAGTAACAAACTGCAGTTATTTTTGATGCGGGAAAAGGGTGGTTTACGCCACTTAAAAAATAAAGTTGGATGGGCAAACAAACACAATCTGGTATCCCTATGGAGCATAACTGCTTGAAGGTCATATTTTCTGGTGAGTGTTATGTAATTAACAAGTTAAGCTCACTTGGTTATAATGAAATCAAGTTAGGCTAGTGAATGCCATAACCAAATGTTTTGAAGCTTTGAAATGGTGTGCAAATGTTTGCAAGTATGGATGCTATGATGACGGTTTAATTTTCTTGTCATGATTTTCCTTGTAGGTCTTGAGTATTCATTTAATGAAATTGCTCCTTTAAACTGTGGGGATTTAAGGCAGTATAGCCATGGCTTCTGCTGATCTGGTTCAATTGATTAGGCCGAAAGACCCGGGAGGAGCAAGCTGCTCATTGTTTACAATGTTTTATGTTCGAGGATTTATTGAACCAACTTGTGATAAGCCCAAATCTATGATATTAGACTCCACAAAGTACTCTTTTTAGGGATACTTCTTGGCTGTGGGTAGCATCAACAATTCCTTCTCTTGAAGGATAAGTACGAACATTCACTTGACTTTGTTCAACTGTAATGGTTGCTGGAAGTATGCAAGGGATTTATATTCTGTGCACTCTGGTTGCTGCTTTGTCCTAGAGAAAGCTGCGTTCTGTCCTGTTCAGAGATGGCTAACTATGTATAGCCTTGGTTTATACCATGCTTATTCTGTGCATCTTTTTCCATAAGGCTATAAGATCCTGACCTATACTTCCAATCAGGAGATATTTATGCATTACCTGGCCAAATATCTGTTGTGTCTAACGACTGGGAACCGTGGCGTGTGTCTTGACAGCTTTGGTGTATACCAACTCCTCATAAGCTGGTTTTGGTTTGTTTGTATGCTCTGTTGTGTAGCTTTCAAAATATTTTTAAAGAATATATGGACTTGAAATTAATGTGAACATGTGAACCTTGTGAACCACCTCTCATTTTGTAAATCTTGAATTTTTGAAAGGTGAAATAATATTAATTTGAATCTCCATGCGTAATCTTGTAATGAATCCTCTTATCCTTAGAATCATCTTGAACTTGGCCTAAAATTGTGAAATTTCAATTCTTGTATTTTGGAGTTGTTCTTTTTGAATTTGTATCTTAGATTGGCCCATAAACACATTGAGCTTGTCTTGTAGAACAAATGGATCTTGAATCTCTTAGAACCAATAAAAATATATTTTTAAACGATAACTTGGATTTGAACTCTTAAAGGAATTTCACTCTAAAATTTGAATATTGGTTTGGATCACTATGAATGGAAATGGTCTTGAAAGCGAATTTGGTTTTGAAATGTATCCTTGATGTGGATTTGGAAATTATGTCATGACTTGTATATTATGGTGTTTTGTAAAGGACACTTTGAATTTGTGAATCCTTATGATAGAAATTGTAGTGAAGCTACTAAGACTTAGTGAATCCTTTTGTCATATTTTCCAATTTTGAAGTAGAATTGAACGAACCTTTGTATCTTGGATAATAATTGGATAATAATGGATATTGTTGATTTGAAGCAATCTTGAGCTAATCCGAGGTTTCCTTGAACTACTAAATCTTAAGGTTAAAACCTGATGTGAACCACATAAGACCTCTTTGTAACTTTAACTCTTGAATATTGAATTCTTATGGAAAAATTTGAATCATTATTCATGTTTTTATCCAAAAACTCTTGAACATTGCAACTTGAACAAATTCAAACCTAGTACTTTAAAGCATACTGATCATAAACTATCAAGGAAGTCAACATCCCGTCTCCTAAGGAACTCAAACCATGATGCAAAACCTTGTTGGAGCCTTATTATCCTCATAGTTAAAGATTGTATTTGATACGAGAATCATGCTTCGAGCAATCCTTGTGATGAAACTTGTTAGGAAAGCCCTAAATTATCCTCACATGCTCATACTTAGCAACAAAATAGGAAGGAAACCTTGATTCTTCTTGGGGAATACGCTGAAGCTTCTGAAGGAAAAAAAAGGGAGGAAAGTGACTGTAACACGGTGGGAGAACTGACTTTAAACAATGTTGCGGATAGCAAGAGTCGCCACCGACTTTTATTTTATCCATAAGGAAAGGTTATAAAAGAACAGGAAAGACCTTAGAGAATATTTTGGGTCCGGGGGGTAGGTTATGAAAAGGGAAGGTGTTAGCACCCTTTTCATCCATGGTTATCCATGGGCTCTTAGGTACTTAAGCTCACTTTTGAATTGTTTTGAAAGTGTAGTGTGTGAATAGCAAAAAATTTCAGAATAGTTTAATAATAATCCGTGTATGGATGTGAAAAAACTTGCTTGAAAATTTTGTTGGAAATTTGTTTAAGTGTGAAAAAATTTTGAAGTGAGCAAGTATCTAGGAGTAGCCTACCCTAATGTTTTAAGGTCTTTCTTATTCTTTATCCTTTCCTTAGTAAGACTATCCCTACTATAATGGAGTAGGTAGTCCTTACTTTGGATGTTAAGGGACATGTGAGGGACAATTGGATTTTTGAAGGCCATGGTGGGGTGTAATAAGCAAACTGGAGGGACTATCATCATTTTTCGAAAGGGACTCGATTCGTAAAGGCAACCATAAGGGACTTTGATGATTTTTCTATTTGAGGGACTTGCTTTATACACCCCACTTAACCATTATTCGTAGGCAACTTGAGGGATATCCTTAGGAAGTGAGACGACGATTAAAATCGACTTACGTGTGTGACGTGTTTATTTTAATTATCTTTATTTAAAAGTGATCTAAATTTATTTTAATATTACATACATGTTGTTACACTCCCTAATTACTAACCATAATAATAATTAAATAATTAAACAACTTTACATCCAAGAAACAATTACAAAATAATAAGCAAAATAATTAAATAGCAAAGATAAATAAAATATAAATAAGCAATAATAAATAATAAAGGGGGTTAGTAAGCGATATTTAACAAAATAATAAGCATGATTAGAATATAAATGGGTTAGTAAATAGGAATAAACAAAATTAATCCAAATATTATAATAATAAGAAATTAACAATTTTTTAATATAATCAACTAAAAAAACAAATATGAATAAACAATTGTTTTAATTTTAATATTTTAAAATGTTTTTTAATTTTAATATTTTAAAAAAATGTTTTTTTAATTTTAATATTTTAAAAAAATGTTTTTTTTTTATTTTAATATTATAAGAAAATGTTTTTAATTTTTATATTATAGAAAATGAACCAACTTAAATATTTTTAAAAATTTGATAAAGAAAGTAAAAAAATAAAAGGGTTGGGCCGGTCATTACCTCCGGACCCAACCCGGTGGAAGCAATTGTGATCAAAAGAGTCTTTTAGGGTTTTGAAGGTTTATGGACTATTGGCGCGGCGGCCAAACGGTTAGGCCTAACCTTCGGATGTGTGTAATGTGACAGAAATAATGGTGAAGTTTAAGATCATACAAACAGAGAATTAACTACAGAAATTAAAGCCATACAAGCAGGAATTTAAAAGACGGAACTCGAAGCGCGATTGTTAAGTTCGCGAGGTTACATGATAGGAGCAGATACAATATGATGATGAAAAATTTAATCAATGATAAACGAATTTAAAACAATCAGTTGAACAACAGAAAACAAGAGGCTGTTAGTAGGGTTAGGCATAAATACAATGGATAATGAGATAGTGCAGAAAAAGATGCAAATTTAGAGTTTTTATTGTTTTGAAAAAAAAAAGATTTTAATTTAATTTATAAAAGAAAGAACAATGTTAGTTTTTAAAAAATACTTTAATTTTAACCTTAAAAAAATGTTTTAATTTGTATTAAGAAAAAGTTTTAATTTTTATTTTAAACCAAGAGATTTTAAGTTATTTATTTTAAAAATAAAAAAAGGTCTTTATTTATTATTATAAAAAAAAGAAAAAAGTTTAATTTAATTAAAAGCTTTATTTTATTTTATTTTTAAATAAATATCCTAATAAGATTTAAAAATAATAAAATTAAAATATAATAAGAAAAAATTGTAAAATAATAAAAAAAAGAATAAAGAGGAATTGGGCCGGTGATCAACCCGGACCCAACCCCAATCGTGGCAATCAGCAATATTGAGACTTAGGGTTTGAGACCCCCAATCTCCTTTCGAATGGCGCTGATCCACTCTCTTCATCTCCTTTGCTTCGTTTTGCTGCGATCTGGTTCCCTAAAAACCTGAAAACACACAAACTTAAACCGTCAAATGTGAAAGGCGATGCACTCGTCGCTTACGTTTTTGAACGATGATGATTTTACGGTGAGTCTCTGAGGTTTCAATGGTCGGTGATGACTCCTTGTCTGAGGCCAGACGGTGATCGCCTTTGATTACCCGCCGTCGGTGAAGGCAGTCGCGGTGATCATGGGAGCTTTGCGCGAGGATTTCGTTGTTCCTCTTCTTCTCTTCAATCGCGCGGTCACTAGGGTTTGCGATCTTCGTTCCTCTTTCTTACGAAGACGATGACGAGGATATTGGTTCCTCTGAGTCTCGGCTGTTCTCCTTGTTTGCGCCGCCTAGGGTTTGTTCGCGATTGGTCCGTCAGGGTTTTCTCTGAGGTGAGATCGTCCCTTTATATCTTCTCTTTTTGGGCCTTGGATGTTGTTGGATTTGCGTTTTATTTTTGTGATTTCTGATACAAATTGATTTGATTTGATTTCAGAATTATTTGATTGAATCCACTTGGGATTCTTTCCCTTTTCAAACTCAGGATTTTCAGTTCGTTTTGATTTGCATTCTGATATATCTCGATTTCGAATTTGTGATTCGGATTGGATTTTGCAACTTCCTGGATTTTTCTGATACTGATATATCCTGTTTCCTCTTTACAGATTCGATTGGGATTTTGGTGAGATTGGACTTCGTTTTTTCTGATATATTTGATCTCATTTGATCTGAACTTTCCTTTTTCAGGATTCCCTATTCTTGGTTATAGATTTGCCCAGATTTTCATTTGATTTTGATAACTGAACGGCTTTGTCTTGATTTGTGGATATCCAGTTTCTTCGTTTCCTTGATTGGATCGAATTGGGTTTTCATTTTTCTGATGATATTCGGATCTTTCTCTTTTCAGAATTCCTTGATTGAACGTCACTTGACCCTATTCGATTTGTTTGATAACCTGAACTGATCTGTTTTGATTTCATTTGGACATTGCTTTGGATTCTGATATCTGAACTGGTTTGGTTTTGATGGACTTGTTTCGTTCAGTTTGGTTATCAGCTAGAATTCACTTATTTTTCCTCTTCTTTTTTCAGGATGGGTACTATGGTTTCGATCGCGTCAAACGCTGCTGAGGAAGGTATACGGCAATGATGACCTTGTTCTGAGCCTGATGGAGCAAGATACTACGTCCTAGCTTCTGATCATATTGCTGCTTCTGATTGAATTGGTGATGATGATTGGCTATGATGTCGATGAACTGAGCCATGTATTTGTTTGTTTTATGGACCGAGTATGGTTTTGATAACTTGTTTTTGGTGACTTTGTTTGTTGGGGCGATGATGTTCATAACTGAGCCCCTGTTTGGTGCTTTGCTTTTCCAATGTGGCCTGCACATTTGGTCGGTGTTTACTCTGTGCTGATGCGTGATGATATTGAACCTATCTTGCTTTCTGTTATGGTTTTATGAACTGACTTGATTGTTGGTTTTCAGTCATTCATGATGACTCTGATTTGCTTTCTGATATGGCTGGTTCTTCTTCTTTTTTATGAACCTGAGCTGTTTTAGGGATTGAGTTGTCTGCTCCAATTTTGTGCAGCTTGTTGCGATTTGATGCAGCCTTGGCTTCATTTCACTCTACTTGTTCTGTTTGAACTGGGTTCTTCATGAACTTGCCTATGTGTTGCAGAACTGATGCTGCTTTTGGTTGTGCATTTTCAATTTGAATTTCCATTTACTCATGGCAGCTTATGAGCTATCTTGTTTCTGAGTTTCTGTCATCAATTTGTGCTGATGCTGTTGTGGAATTTCAGGTTTGGAAAAAAATGAGCACCAAGTGATTTAGACCTGCCGGCATCCGGGTCTGAATCCCGCTTGACTATGCTGCCATACTCTCATATCAGTTTGGAAATCCAATCGCGGCGAAACGAATCAGTTCCACTTCATTTATTTTTTTCTATCTCCCGGATATCCCATATGGATAAGAACATGTATTACCTGATCTGACGCCCACGGCGCGGATCGGTAACGGGGGTAGGACGCAGCTTCGGTTGTGCCACTCCCGGCACTCGATGATGACATTGTTCTGAGAGTGTCGAAAAAACTCCTAACCTTTTTTTCTATATTGTTTGTTTTGCTTTGATGTGCAGGTTAGTCGAGATTTGCGGCGAAGCTCAAGGGTCAACATGAAGACACTTATCATTTTTAGGACTTAGGATTTTTAGGTTTAATGTAATTCCTTGTAACAGCAAAAATGTGAAACAATCTCCCTTTTGTATAATGCAATCTTTATGAAATAAAATTCCCAACACTTTGAATTTATTTATATTTTATTCCTAGTTAAAAAAAACTATAAACAATTGTGAATAAATCCACAAGCATTTAAATTCATTAACATAGTCATAAAACATAAACACTCCCAAGTGATATTTGTAATTCTAATCTCATCCGATTAAAATGTTAACCAAACCACTTCATAACCAACACATATGGGCACCGTAATCACAACAGTTTCAGCATCAACAGTAACACTACTCGTAATTAAATTCTACTGACCAAATGCCAAGATCTTGATATGATCAGACCTGGTGATAGATAAATGTATCAAACGCCTCAGAATTTTAATAACAGCCCATCTTCAAGGAATTGGTAGAATTTGTGTAAAATGACCAAAATACCCCTGGAATCAAATCTCTCTTTAATGTTGGCAAAAAAAAAAAAATCATGAAGTTTGACTTTGGTTTGACCACAGTTGACCTCAGTTTGACTTTTTAACTGCATTGACTGCTTTTGACTTATCTGATCATCTGACTGAGCAAACTTTTGAGAAAAGTCTTGAAACTTGACATGGGGGTTCTTATACACATATAAGATGTTATGAAGCTCACTTGAAGTCTTGGAAGTCCATTTAGCCTGATTAAAGTCAAAACCCTAGTTTTGGATGCACTGCTTAGGAGGTGCATTGTCTGAGGGAATTGTCAACTCTTCTGACCAATTGTGAACTTTGTGAACCTTGTGAATCTTCATAAGATATCTTGTGATACTCATGGGAGGTATTGTGAAGCTTGTGAACCTTGTGAACAT
The DNA here is from genome assembly GCA_963859935.3 of Lathyrus sativus. Taxonomy (NCBI): domain Eukaryota; kingdom Viridiplantae; phylum Streptophyta; class Magnoliopsida; order Fabales; family Fabaceae; genus Lathyrus; species Lathyrus sativus. Next base: position 318,413,516 of record OZ012740.1, on the reverse strand, counting down.
CATGAAGTGGCTTTGTAGACCTCATGACCCTTAGGAAAGCTTTGTAAACATTGTGAATCTTGTGAACCTTGTGAACCTCCAAGAAGCAACCTATGGACTTCATGAACCTCATGAAAGGTATTGAAAGCACTGTGGGACTTGTGAACCTTGTGAACCTTCTTAGAACACAAAGTCTTGTATTGTGAGGGCAAATTTTGGGGTGCAACAGCTGCCCCTGTTCAATTTTCTGAAACCTGAGGGGTTAGATTGGTATATTTGCCAGTCGTAACCTGGAAGGTTGAAGGGGATTGAACACAAAAGCCCAAAAATTTGCACTCACTAGTGCACTAGAGTGGTACAGATGGCTAGTTGAATATGATTGAGTGGGCTTAAAGATGCCACTAGGGGGGGAGCAGTTCAAAATATGGGTGTAGGATGAAAGCTGTCAGGAGTCTGGAATAATAATGATGTAGCAGCATGTCTTCATGAGGATAGAGCAATCAATAGTGATAACCCTAAAGCAGTCTTGAAGCAATGATATGATTTCAGGAGGATAGAACAATGAATGGCTCTAAAGCAGTCTTGAAATAATAATGTGATATGTCTTCAGGAGGATAGAGCAATCAATAGCTCTAAAGCAGTCTTGAAGTAATGATTTCAGGAGGATAGAGCAATCAATAGCTCTAAAGTAGTCTTGAAGTAATGATTTCAGGAGGATAGAGCGATGGATAGCTCTAAAGCAGTCTTGAAATAATAATGTAATTTCAGGAGGATAGAGCAATGGATAACTCTAAAGCAGTCTTGAAATAATTAGATGGCTTCAGGAGGATAGAGCAATGAATAGCTCTAAAGCAGTCTTGAAGTAGTAATATGACCTCATGAGGATAGAGCAATGAATAGCTCTAAAGCAGTCTTGAAGTAATAGGATGATTTCAGGAGGATAGAGCAATCAGTAGCTCTAAAGCAGTCTTGAAGTCATGAGAGGCTATCAGGAGGATAAAATAACCCTGAGGTTACAATAAAGCAGTCCCAAAGTAATAAGAAGCTCATCAGGAGGATAAAGTAACCCTGAGGTTACAATAAAGCAGTCCCAAAGTAATAAGAAGCTCATCAGGAGGATAAAGTAACCCTGAGGTTACAATAAAGCAGTCCCAAAGTAATAAGAAGCTCATCAGGAGGATAAAGTAACCCTGAGGTTACAATAAAGCAGTCCCAAAGATCATAAGCTTGTTTGTTGGATAATTAACCTGAAAACAAGGTAGCATTCTGTATAACAACATTAGTTTATGCTTTATGTATGCATGTATGACATGATGCACTTAGGTAATGTACTATAGACATATATGTTATGGTATGATGTAAATGATGTATGTATGATATGACACTGCTGGAAGTGTCTGGATATCCTTGTATAACAACTGCTGGCCAAGGAAAATAAATCCCGATTTGTTGAAGAATATATAACCCTCCGCCTGCTGGGGATAACAAGGTATAGATAACCTCCCGTTGTTGGGGATAACAAGGTATAGATAACCTCCCGTTGTTGGGGATAGTAGGGTATAGATAACCTTCGTTTTCGTTTGATAGTAGGATAAGTATAACATCCCGTCTTCGTTCATCGTGCCCTTATTGGAAAGTAATTTCCCGTATATCCGTATGAGGATAAAAGAGATGGATATAAATTCCAGGGGAGATTAGACTTTGTGAAAATGGATTAGTCCTACTGATGGTTTGTAACTGTCTTGTAAAGATGAACCGGCGAAGCTTCGTTGAAATCCTTCCCTCGTTCGTCCTTAGTAAATACTATTACTGCATTTTCATGCATTTCTGGTAAACATCAATCATATTAAAAGCATACATGCATTTCTGGTAAACATCAATCATATTCAAAGGCATACATACATTCAAACACAACCAATGGACGTTTCGCTTATGTAAATAGGGTAAAAGTAAATCTGGATTCAAAAGATGGAATTTATTTATATCAAAAGTGACCCATACACGGGTAAGTTTGTACAAGGAGACATAAACCCTAGTAAGAGAATTTTGTCATGAAGTTTTACAAAAAGAATCAGCTATGTGGGAAATAATCCTATTGAGTTTCAATTCTACTATTGCCACTCAAGTATCTCATCTTCTTGCTGTTGAGACGGAAACGATTGGATTGAGCTTTATCTGTTTGAGCTTGAGTAAGTAGTACAACTGGTTGCAGTTTCATGAGTGATCCAAACGAGACATAGTCATACGCTTTAATCCCTAACTTTTGCCTGGATTGCCCTTTCAGGTTTTCAATCCACCGGGATACCCTTTTTTGCCCAAGCCGCCTTTTCAGGTTTTCGACTTGCCGGGTGTACATCTTTTTATATATATATCCCTAATTTTTGCCCAAACCCTTTTGGTTTGCCGGGATGCCCTTATTTTTGCCTAGGCCTGTCAACCTAGCGGGTCTCTTTTTATGCGTAGTATTTTTTAACTATGTCTGCGTTTACAGGTTGTGGGAAGTCTTCACCATCCATTGTAGTCAGTATCATGGCACCTCCTGAGAACACTGTCTTGACTACAAATGGTCCCTCATATGTTGGAGTCCACTTGCCCCTAGGATCACCCTGTGGTAATATGATACGCTTGATTACCAAGTCACCAGCCTGATATACCTTTGGCTTAACCTTCTTGTTAAAAGCTTTGATCATCCGTTTCTGGTACATCTGGCCATGACAAACTGCTGCTAACCTTTTCTCATCAATCAAATTTATCTGGTCAAGTCGAGTCTGAATCCACTCATCTTCATCCAAGCCTGCATCCTTCATAATTCTCAAGGAGGGGATCTGAACTTCAATAGGCAGAACTGCTTCCATACCATAGACTAAGGAGAATGGGGTTGCCCCTGTTGAAGTACGTATTGTAGTACGATAACCATGCAGAGCAAATGGTAACATCTCGTGCCAATCCTTGTAAGTAATAGTCATCTTCTGTACAATCTTCTTAATGTTCTTATTAGCAGCTTCAACTGCCCCATTCATCTTTGGACGATACGGAGAAGAGTTGTGATGCTTAATCTTGAACTGCGTACAGAGATCAGTAATCATAGTGTTGTTCAGATTAGAGCCATTGTCAGTGATAATCCTTTCAGGGATACCATACCTACATATGAGATTATTCTTAATGAACCGAGCCACAACATTCTTAGTCACAGATGCAAATGAAGCTGCCTCTACCCACTTCGTGAAGTAATCAATAGCAACCAGGATGAAACGATGCCCATTAGAAGCAGTAGGCTTGATCTCACCAATCATATCAATGCCCCACATGGCAAAGGGCCAAGGAGCAGTCAACACATTCAATGGAGATGGAGGTACATGTACTTTATCAGCATAGATTTGACATTTGTGACATGTTCTGGAGTGTTGATAGCAATCAGCTTCTATGGTAGACCAATAGTAACCTGCTCTCAAAATCTTCTTTGCCATGGTATGACCACTAGAATGAGTGCCAAAGGTCCCATCATGCATCTCTTCCATAATTTCTGTAGCTTCCTTCTTATCCACACAACGAAGCATAGTTGAATCATGATTACGCTTATACAGAACGCCATTACTCAGAAAGAACTTAGCAGAAAACCTTCTCAGGAACTTCCTATCTTTGACAGATGCCCCTTCAGGGAACTCCTGAGCTTCAAGATAGTTTTTCACTTCATAGAACCAAGGCTTCTCCTCTGCCCCTTCAGTGTCAATCTCATTGCAGTATGCAGGCTTCTCAAATCTATCAATGGTAATCTTGGGAGCTTCATCATCCCAGCTGATCTCAAACATAGATGCCATGGTGGCCAATGCGTCTGCCAACTGATTCTCTCTTCGTGGAATATGTCCAAAAGTAATCTCTTTGAAATGTGGGATCAAAGACAACACATGTTCTCTGTAAGGAATGAGATTATCATGCTTTGTATCCCAATCTCCTTTAATCTGACTTACTACCAGAGCTGAATCTCCATACACCTCAAGGAACTGAATCTTCATATCAATAGCAACTTGCATACCCATGATACATGCCTCATACTCAGCCATGTTATTGGTACAATAGAAACAAAGTCTGGCAGTAATCGGGGTATGACAACCTTCAGGGGAGCTAATCACAACACCAACACCATTACCATGTGCATTGGAGGCACCATCAAAAACCATAGTCCATCGGGATCCTTGTTCAGGTCTGTCATATTGTCCAGGTTCTTTGGTAACAGACATAATGTCTTCATCAGGGAACTCAAAATTCATTGACTGGTAATCATCTACTGCTTGATGAGCCAAATGATCAGCAACAACACTCCCCTTAATGGCCTTCTGAGTAGTATACTGTATATCATATTCCGTCAAGATCATTTGCCATCTTGCAATTCTTCCGGAAAGAGCAGGTTTCTCAAATATGTACTTGATTGGATCCATCTTCGAAATCAACAAGGTAGTATGGGTCAACATATACTGTCTTAGTCGGCGAGCAGCCCATGCCAAAGCGCAACAAGTTTTCTCGAGCAGTGAGTATCTTGTTTCACAGTCGGTAAACTTTTTGCTAAGGTAGTATATTGCCTGCTCTTTTCGACCAGACTCGTCATGTTGCCCCAATACACACCCCATTGAGTTGTCTAATACTGTTAAATACATAATCAAGGGTCTTCCATCAACTGGTGGCATTAAAATTGGAGGTTCTAGCAAATATCCCTTGATTTCATCAAAGGCAGTCTGGCACTCATCATTCCATTCCATCACCTGATCTTTCTTCAACAACTTGAAGATTGGCTCACAGATGGTAGTTAATTGGGAAATAAATCTTGCAATGTAGTTCAATCGTCCCAAGAAACCTCTAACCTCCTTCTCAGTACGGGGAGCTGGCATCTCTCGTATAGCTTTCACTTTTGCAGGATCCACTTCAATACCTTTTCCACTGACAATGAAACCCAAGAGTTTTCCAGATCTAACTCCAAAAGTACACTTGTTTGGGTTCAATCTCAACTTGTATTTCTTCAACCTCTCAAACAACTTGTGCAGATGATCAAGATGTTGCTCTTCATTCTGAGATCTGGCTATCATATCATCCACATATACCTCTATCTCATGATGAATCATATCATGAAACAAAGCCACCATAGCACGCTGATATGTTGCCCCTGCATTCTTCAAACCAAATGGCATTACCTTATAGCAAAAGGTGCCCCACTGTGTCACAAATGTTGTCTTCTCCATATCTTCAGGTGCCATCTTGATTTGATTGTAACCAGAGAAACCATCCATAAAAGAGAATACCTTATGCTGAGCAGTGTTGTCTACCAGAATATCGATATGAGGAAGTGGAAAGTCGTCTTTAGGGCTAGCCTTGTTCAGATCTCTGTAGTCTACACACATACGTACCTTACCATCTTTCTTAGGAACTGGTACCACATTTGCAACCCACTGAGGATAAGAAGTTACGGCCAAGAACCCTGCATTGAACTGTTTCATTACCTCTGCTTTGATCTTTTCTGACATTTCAGGACGCATACGACGAACCTTCTGCTTCTTTGGACGACAATCTTCTTTCACTGGCAAACGGTGAACCACAATGTCCGTATCCAACCCTGGCATATCTTCATAAGACCAAGCAAAGATCTCCACATAGTCACGTAGCATCTGAACCAACCTGCTCTTGACACTGTCCTCTAAATCAGCCCCTATTTTGACCTCTTTTCTGTTTTCTTCAGTTCCCAGATTCACAACTTCGACTGGCTCTTCATGTGGCTGTATAGCTTTCTCTTCTTGTTGTAACAACCTAGCAAGCTCTACAGGTATTTCACAATCGTCCTCGTCTCCGTCTTCAGTTTGATAGATCGGATTCTCGAAATTGTAATTGGCAATAGTAGAACTGTTATCAACTGGATCCAGAGTGGATGAGGATCTGCATTTTAGTGACGTGGGTGTGTGTAAGAACACATAGCTGATAAAGCAAAAATAAAAGAAAAAGAAAGACAAGGAACACAATATTTACGAAAACGAAACGTCCATTGATTTTATTGAATGAAGTATGCAAATGAAATGACAACCCGTAACAAGCACACCATTGTGCCCCGGGTAAGGCACATGGCTTGAAAGTTTTAATTGTTCCAGAAATTACAGTAATAGTATTTACTCCTGACTAAAGGAGATAGGGATAACATCTTCAGCTTTCCAATTATTGAGTCCAGCACCCACAGTAGGAAAAATCCATGCCTCCAAGTTGTGGTCTTCATCTTGATCTCCCACAGCATTGATAACCCCTTGATTGGTGATACGAACAGCACGAGCACGACGAACAGCCTTCTGGGACTCTGCAGTGAAACCCAAACCAAACTTGTCAGACTTGTATGGAATATCAGGAAGCTGACCCCAAATAGTACAACCACCTTCTTCCACCATAGCTTTTGCATCATTGAGGGAGGCCATTGCCATTGTTGGAGGGTTTCTGATGACCACAGGAACCTTCTTCACAGCAGGAGGAGTCACACAATCCTTAACAGCCCAGGGAACCACTTCAAATGACTGACATGGAGTTTCAATGTATTCACCTTCTACTTCCAGATACTTGAAAGCGTTTACATGACTGACAAAGTATTCTTCCTCTCCAAAGACAGTAACAACTTTTCCATTCACCGGATATCTCAACTTTTGATGTAATGTGGAGGTCACCGCACCTGCCCCATGGATCCAGGGACGACCAAGCAGACATGAGTACGAAGGACGAATATCCATCACATAGAATGTAGCAGTAAACACCTGAGAGCCAACCTTGATTGGAAGATCAATTTCCCCATGCACTACTCTTCTAGAACCATCAAAAGCCTTTACCACAATATTACTGGGCTTCAATACCGTATCTTCAGGACTCAGCTTGTTCAGGACTTTCTTAGGCAACACATTCAGAGAGGAACCATTGTCTATCAGCACATGAGACAGGGTAGTGCCCCTGCATTCTATTGAAATATGCAAGGCCCTGTTATGATCCCTCTTGGCATGGGTCAAGTCAGCATCAGAAAATCCTAACCCGTTGTCATAGGTCAGGTGAGCAACACAATTCTCAAACTGGTCCACAGAAATTGCACTGGGTACATGAGCCATCTTTAGAAACTTGATCAATGACTTGGCATGAGCCTCAGAACATAATAACAGGGAGAGCATAGAAATCTTTGAGGGAGTATGCCCCAGTTGATCAACAATATCATAATCACTCTTGCGAATGATTTTCAATACTTCTTCCATCTGCTTAGAGAGGTCATCAGCAGCTGGCACATCAGTAGATACAGGCTCAATAACAGGACCCTTGCCCCGAGCATCAGTGGTGGAGGTAACAGCAGGGGTAACTGCACTCTTAGAAGCAACTGGAGGAGAGAAGACCCTTCCACTACGAGTGATCTTGCTAGATCCAGCAATATTATCAATGTCAACAGGCATATCAGGTAAAGGCTCCTGCTTGACACCATGGATGTAAACATCAGACCCATAGTGCCAAGGCACAGCTTTGTCAGATGTATAAGGAATAGGACCAGGAGTGGTAATGATCAGAGGAGCTACTCTGGCTTCAGCAACAACTTTCACAGGACCTTCAGCAGTAATCTTGATTGGGCCCTGATGAGTGATTTTAATGGGACCCTTTGAAGTGATTCTTAGTGGTACTTTGTCAACCATGTCAACCTCTTCAATCTTCTTACCCTGAGTCAAATGATCCACCATACTTTCTACAGATGCTGGTCTTCTTTCAAACACTATAGTATATTTATCCATGAGACGTTGAATCCCATCTCTCAAAATGAAGCAACTATCCGGCTTATAGGTACAATATAGACAATCTTCATGACAACCTGGAAAGATCCCAGCTTGTACTAACCTCTTTTTGATAACAGACAATGGTGTGCTCAACTCCATAACTGAATAGACATGCAGATCTTCATCAATATCTTCATCAATGGCGTTGACAGTCTTCTCGTGATTTGGCATTGGAGCTGTAATCACATTTGGAGTACCTGGTGGATCAAACTCAATTTCTCCAGCATCAATCATATCCTGAATTTTGTTCTTCAAGACCCAGCAGTTATTAGTATCATGTCCTGGACAGTTTGAATGATATGCACATCGTGCATTGGGATTGTACTTGGGAGAGGTAACATTGGGATTCTGAGGGGCCTCCCTCAGGGTAATAAGTTCAGCTTTCAACAAGTGTTGCAATGCCTGAGCCATTGACATGTTGATCTTGGTGAACTGTCTTCTAGCCCTCTGTTGGTTGCCTTGAGGCTGCTCTGTTGTTGCAGGAGTTGGATTTGAAATATGAACTGCACTAACAGACTGATGCCTTCTGTTACGATCAGGCTGACCATACACAGCATTAGATTCTTTCTTCCCAGTGGGAGGCTTCTTTGCAGCACCTGATGAAGAAGTGCCCACTTGGATCTTACCACTCTTGATACCATTCTCTACTCGCTCTCCTGTCATGATCAACTCAGTGAAGCCAGATGATGAGCTTCCAATGAGATGACTGTAAAACGGACCATTCAGCGTACACATGAACATATCAACCAACTCCCTATCAGTCAAAGGGGGTTGAACTCTTCCAGCTAAGTCTCTCCACTTCTGAGCATACTCCTTAAAGCTTTCTTTGGCACCCATAGACATGCTTTGAAGCTGCATGCGAGTGGGGGCTAAGTCAGCATTGTATTGATACTGCTTGTAGAAAGCTTCAGCAAGGTCATTCCAATCTCTGATGTTGACACTCTCCAACTGATAATACCACTCTAGCTGAGCTCCAGATAAACTCTCTTGAAAGAAATGGATCCACAACTTTTTATCAGCAGTGTGGGGTTGCATTCTTCTGACATAAGACCTCAGATGCAATTTGGGACAAGAGACCCCATCATAGACAACAAATGTAGGAACTTTGAACCCAATGGGTATGACCACCCCAGATATCAAGCTCAAATCCTCAAAATCCAGCCCAGATGATTTTTGTAATTCCATAGCATCCATTCTATCCACCAGCATCTTGAATTTGTCTTCGTTAGGCTCATGGTAGTAGTTAGCCTCAGAATCAGAGTCCCCCATAGTGTTGTGGAGACTGCCTCTCTCCTGCTCAGATTCTTCAGATTCATAGTCTTCAACATGTTCCTTGGTCTTGACAGGACCTTTGAACCTTCTTCCCATGTTGAGCAGCCCAGCAGACCTTCTAGCCTTCTTAGTCTTCTTGGCCAGCAGTGTCTTCAATTCATCCTGCCCCTTGGATAGGTTCAGGATCAGCTCTTGGAACTGTGCATTCTGTGCCTGGAGATCCTTAACTGATTGTTCAAGAGCCATTGCTGAAATAAACAGCGAGAATATGAGAAACCTGTGCACAATTATAAACCTGTGATGCAATGATATGGGAATGCATATGCAATGTTTTCAAGGACCGCAGGATTTAAATTTGCTTAAACAATCAAGAAAGTAACTTTTTATTAGTAATAACTTGTTTTGCCTTTTAGGCTTACAAAAAATGAAAACGAAATAAGTACAAAAGATGGGGTTTTAAGTCTCCCATGGACGTTTCCTCTTTGTGTTGAGGTATGAGTTGAGGTTTCGTTCCTCATGAAGTAGCTTTGTTAGCTCTAGGATCCTTGCTTGGCTTGCTTTGTAATGAGCCTCGAAAGTATCCCTTTGCTCTTTCAGTTGGATCCATGATCTCTGCAAGTCTTCCATATCAGTAGGCATGTCTGGGTGAAGGATGGTATAAGCTGTGTCTCCTTCAGCAACAGGTTCCATGGTAACTGGTAGGACGGCAGGATATGGCATCATGAGTGTCTGAGCACGAGATCGTACCCATCTGAGATAAGCCTCCATAGGAATAGTGTACTTAGGCTCCAGTGTCTTGCTGTCAATCCTGTTTACCTTTCCCCAAGCTCGGATGAATCTCTGACGGTAACCCTGAAGATCGTTGTCGTAATCAAACACAATGCCCTGAATCAACATGTCATGTGGACCATCGCTCCGGGCGTAACCAAACTGTCGTAAAGCTAGAGATGGGTTGTAGGTGATGCCTCCTCTTATGCCTAGAAGTGGCACATTAGGAAACTCCCCACAACGGTCAATGATGGTGACATTCTCCATAGATCTGGAGCACCAATGGATGTCTGAGTGAGAAAGTGACATGATCCTCTTGGACCATCTGAACCCTTGCTCATTCTTCATTACTGAGCGAGGAAGGTGAGAAATAAACCACCTAGAAAGTAAAGGTATGCAGCACATCAAAGTTCCTCTTGCCCTTGTAGTACGGGTGTGAAGAGTATGTAGGATGTCTCCAAGTAAGGTAGGCACTGGATTGTGACTCAGGAATATGTTGATGGCATGAACGTCTATGAACTGATCAGGATTGGGGAACAACACTAAGCCATAAATCAATAAGGCTAAGATCTCCTCAAAAGCATCGTAGCTCATAGCCTTCAAGAACATTTGAGCTTTATCCACTAATACCTTGGCAAGAATACCTTTAACTCCACTTCTCGTCTCTAGAACAATGTCAGACTTCTTCAGATGTAGAGCTGCAGCAATAACTTCTGGTTTAAGCTCCTTCTCTAAGCCTGTGAATGGCTTCTGATCAAGAACAGGTATACCCAGAAGTTTAGAGAACTCCTCCATGGTTGGAACCAGCTGATAATCAGGAAATGTAAAGCAATGGTGCTTAGGGTCAAAGAACTGAAACAGCACACTCATCATGTCTTCACTGAACCCTGAAGTAACTAGATCCAATAAGTGACCATGTCTCTTGTTGAACTGGGAATGATCAGGCACTAGGGAAACCAACTCCTTGAGCTTAGCAGGTATCCCTACAAAGTTGATCCTGATGGTGTTTCTACGAGCAGAAGCCATGACCTGCAACAAAGAACAAAGATAAATCCTTTGGTCCTTGAAATGGTTAGGGAAAATGATATGCTTATGATGCATGATGATGTCATGATGTCATGCTCAATCACAAACATGTGGCACACACAAACAAGTCACACCATAGCCCTAGGTTTAAAGGCTTGCATGAGGTTCAAAGACAAGTACCCTCCCCTGAAGTTAGATGGTTCATCCTGTCCTACAAAAGTAACCAGGTTCTAAGGGATCTCAATATCATTGATCCTTCACAAGGGTGGTTGTTCAGAAGGCAACTTACTTGCCAACCAAAACCCTCCAAGTTTAAGATCTCAATGAGCGTAGTATCGAGTGTCAACCAACTTCAGTCTGCACCGAAGCCGGTTACCTCACTACTTTCTAAAGGCCAAGATGAGTTAACTAGGTTTCTAAAAGTCAGTTAGTGCATTGACAACATATGGCAGCCTCAATATTATCCTCAACTTGACTTAAGGAATATAAGCACCAACCAAGAAGTCGCACTAACTATGGCCACCAGATCAACCGTATCGATATACGTCGTACAGTTTCCTTGGTCTATTGCCATTTACCTAAGGTACACTAGATCCGGGTTAGGACCTTTCACACATAAGAGCACCCCAACAATATAATAATAAAGCAAACAAGGCAAACAATTTAAAGTGATCTTAATTCCTAAGGGTACCCCTCTTAAATAGGTCCCCAGCAGAGTCGCCAGTTCTGTAACACGGTGGGAGAACTGACTTTAAACAATGTTGCGGATAGCAAGAGTCGCCACCGACTTTTATTTTATCCATAAGGAAAGGTTATAAAAGAACAGGAAAGACCTTAGAGAATATTTTGGGTCCGGGGGGTAGGTTATGAAAAGGGAAGGTGTTAGCACCCTTTTCATCCATGGTTATCCATGGGCTCTTAGGTACTTAAGCTCACTTTTGAATTGTTTTGAAAGTGTAGTGTGTGAATAGCAAAAAATTTCAGAATAGTTTAATAATAATCCGTGTATGGATGTGAAAAAACTTGCTTGAAAATTTTGTTGGAAATTTGTTTAAGTGTGAAAAAGTTTTGAAGTGAGCAAGTATCTAGGAGTAGCCTACCCTAATGTTTTAAGGTCTTTCTTATTCTTTATCCTTTCCTTAGTAAGACTATCCCTACTATAATGGAGTAGGTAGTCCTTACTTTGGATGTTAAGGGACATGTGAGGGACAATTGGATTTTTGAAGGCCATGGTGGGGTGTAATAAGCAAACTGGAGGGACTATCATCATTTTTCGAAAGGGACTCGATTCGTAAAGGCAACCATAAGGGACTTTGATGATTTTTCTATTTGAGGGACTTGCTTTATACACCCCACTTAACCATTATTCGTAGGCAACTTGAGGGATATCCTTAGGAAGTGAGACGGCGATTAAAATCGACTTACGTGTGTGACGTGTTTATTTTAATTATCTTTATTTAAAAGTGATCTAAATTTATTTTAATATTACATACATGTTGTTACACTCCCTAATTACTAACCATAATAATAATTAAATAATTAAACAGCTTTACATCCAAGAAACAATTACAAAATAATAAGCAAAATAATTAAATAGCAAAGATAAATAAAATATAAATAAGCAATAATAAATAATAAAGGGGGTTAGTGTTGCACCCTAAAATTTGCTCAACCTTATTCCTTGGATTTAGGTTTCATCATCATTAGCATTTGCATGTAGAATCATGTACATAGACTAACCATCTGCATAGCATAAGCATAGCAAGTCATTCAACAGGGGACCAATCATTATTTTCATCTCTAGAGGCCTATCAAGAGGTTATTATCCCAATTCAATCTACTCAAGTCATCAGGAAAGAATTTGAAAGCAAGGAGTTCAGCAGATCAAGCCTTGGGTCTATCTCCTAGCTGAGGGTATCTGAGGATCAACAAGAGGGTTGTGAGCTGTGAAATGAAAGCATGGAGAGCATCTAGACATCTTGAGAGACTTACAAAGTCATTTGGAGAAAGAAAGCAAGTCATTGATGAGTGCATAAGAGCTATAGTTGAAGACAGTCAACTAGGGTTTCATCTGGGTCAACCCTAGGTCAACCCTAGGTCAATTGACTGACTTAAGAGGGCATTCAAGTCTATTGGAGAGATGTGGGGATCAACATTTGACATATGAAGAAGGATATGGAGATATGACAAGGAGAATTCAAGAGAAATCAAGGAGAAGAGGAGTTACTAAATTAGGGTTTCTCTGTAAAATCCCCTAGTTTAGGTCAAATTTCCAAGCAGGATAAGTCAAAATGCTAGCTTCAAATGGCTTCTTGGCCAACATGGAACTTGTAGAGGATCTCAAGACCTTTAATTTGAGTGGTGGAGGACATCAAGAAGATTTATAGAACTCAAGTTATGGTCCTTGCAAGTTACAGGTCATCTGAGGTGTCTGAACTTTTGTCTGTGAAAGTGACTTGACTTCCAAGCTAGTTTTGCCCCTCAAGGAGATTTCAAATGAATTCTTGGTCAACATAAGAATTGTTCCTCATTGTCTTAGCTTTCTAGAATGGTATGGCATGCCTTCATATGATGTGGAGAACTCAACTTATGGTCTTGACAAGCAAAGGGTATTTTGGGCATTTGTGAATTACAGGTCATTTTAACCTATACCCAAAACTCATACAAGGAGGCCTCAAATGGAAAAACTTACAACATCAAACTTGCTCCAAATGGGATTTTAAGTCTAGAAAGAAGGTCACAAGTTATTGGAGAAGCTCATAGCATGGAGTTGCATGATAGGTCAAAATATGAACTAAAAAGGCTTATAAAGTGAATAATTTCAAGTTGGAAAATGGTTTGGGAGATTTACAAGTCCAAATGGAGACTTCCAATATATGATTTTGAATGGAAAAACAATTCTAAGAACAATGGTTCACACACTTTTTTGAGTTTAGAAGGAAAAAATGAAGTTATCCATGGTTGCTTACCTTTTAAGAAACATAATCAAAAATGAGCCAAAGTTTGAAAACAAGGGAATGTGCAAGATGGATCTAGAATGTACCATTGGGGTCTATATATTCATGAAAGGAGAATTTGGCAAGGGTTGGCCTCATTTGCACCAAGAATTTCACAAGATTTCTCATTCTTTTCATTGAAGTTTCATTGCAATTCTCACAAATTCTTCACCAAATCTTCATCATAATCAACCTTCTCATACTGATTCATCATCATATAGTATAATTCAATCAAGAACAAGGTGGTTATCATCCATTTTCGAGCACTTTTTTCAAGAGCATCAAGATTGAAGTTGCAAGTGGATAGCATAATTCTGGCCAAATCTCATCCAAAGCTTGCATACAGAATCAAGTTCATCAAGGATTGATCAAGATCCAAGTCTCAAAAGCCTCAAATCATCAATCTCCATAGCTGTTTGCAAGATTTTGCACAAGGTAAGTTTTCATTCAAACTGCTTGATCCAGTTAGTTAGGCATGATTTTGTTAGTGTAGAATTGATCTAGGTGGTTAGGAGATTAAGTTAGATGAATTTGGAGAGATTTGGTGATGGTTAGTGACAGGTGCCATAAACTGTTAGTGTTCATATCTCTTAGATTAGTGTGTTATAATTGTGGCTTGATAGCATGTGTTGATCTCCATTAGGTGTAGTTTAGTTTAGGCTAAGTCTGGGGAAGATTGGTGATGGTCCATATCAGTGCATTTCAATGGAGGCCGAATGTTGATCCAATCGTGTTTGTTGTTGTGGTGAGTTTCAAGACGAATTGATGCCCTAAGCTTGTAGAGGGAGAGATTTGGAGCAGATTTCATGTTTATGGCATGTGGATTAGTGGCGTGTAGGATGAGAACGAAGAGGTGGAATGTAGGTCGTGCATGGCTGCCATGGTGAATTGAAACCCTAAGTTTCAGGCCAATTGAAGAAGATGAAATCGTGGCCTTTCATGTTGAGTATGACCTTTGACTGTGAGAGTGATCCAATGGCTGGCATTCAATCTGATCATTTGGAGGGAAGTGGAAACTGGCCAAAACGCACCGTTTCATTAATTGAAACGGGCGGGCCTGAGTTGGTCGTTGCTAATTCCACCCCCAGCAATTAGGCCCAATGCAATTTCAACATGGATTTGATACTTTTCTCACCCCCCCTGGCGTTTCTATTTCTCATTAGTTCTGAACTCAAGCTGGGCTTAACTCAAGGTGATATGCGCACCCCCCTATTGTTGGCCCATGGTGATTTTTAACTGGGCGTAGTTACTATTCTAACCCCCTCCCTCATTTTAATTCATTTTATTTTTTTCTTAATTCCATTTTATTTTACCAATTTTCATAAAATCATAACTAATTCATAAAAAATGCTTTTTCATCCATTCTTTTTACCATATCTTCATTAAAATGTCTAGAATATTATAGGAAAATAAAATTTCATTTTTAGTTTTATTTCATATTTTTTACATATTTTCTAAATAAATGTCACATTAAATAATTCATTTCATGCATCATTTTTGTGATTTTTGTTCTCTCACATGCTTTAATCTTTTTTGATCACTCTTTTCATATTGTTTAGATGAGATGTTAAGCTTGTAGAAATATTTTAGTTCCCATTTTTAGAGGTTAATTTTGGATGATTAATAAATGCTTGAATATCATGAACAAAACTAGGGTTTTAGGTGACAACTTAGGAGTTTGATTTCATTTCCCTTAGGACTTAGGGTTTGAATAGATTAGTTATGGGACTATAGGGGCTATGGGTAGTTATTAGATCCCTTAGAGAACAGTTAGGATTCCCCTACTGCTATTATTACTGTCTGTATATCTGTTGTCTGGTGTGGTGTGCCCTCTGGGGTTTATTGATTGTTTGTTTGGGTATTGGGTTTGTCTGGGGCCCTGGGGAAGCTGAAGATTTGTGGAGATGAAGCTATTGGAGATTCAAAGATT
This sequence comes from Lathyrus sativus, assembly GCA_963859935.3. Lineage (NCBI taxonomy): Eukaryota > Viridiplantae > Streptophyta > Magnoliopsida > Fabales > Fabaceae > Lathyrus > Lathyrus sativus. The sequence goes on along the minus strand of OZ012740.1, from coordinate 318,397,725 downwards.
GAAGATCAACTGTCAGAGTTGAGGAGGAGCTTCTTGCTAGCAGTTGCTGAGGAGACTAGGGTTTAGGAGCTAGGCAGAGCTCTAGATTAGAAATTTTGTTTCTCAAACATGGATTGCCTTGTCTGCATCCATTCTTCTCTGTGATTCAGAGTCTCTCTAAGACACTCACCCCCTTCCTTTGGAAGGCTTGGTGATGGTGTCTATGAGATAGAACTCTTGAGAGAAAATGTCTCTTGTGTTAGAAGCAGTCTGTTCACCACCTTTGGTAGTCAGCTGACTGCTTAACACCCAATTCACTCTTGTGACTAATCCCTCATCCTGGAGGTTTGAGCATGAAGAAAAGCCATTGCAGATGGAAGACTGATGATCAAAGCCCTTGTCTGAAGGCCATGAAGATGGAGATTGATGCTTGTTGAAGCCTGTAGCTGATTGGAGATTGCTTGAAGCCAGTTGTTGATTTAGAGCTGCTGATGCTGTTTCTTTTGCTGTATTTCATTTGTTGATGTATTGATTGGTTTTCTGAGCTGTATTGTTTGCTGTTTACCCTGTTGGGTTGAAAGTGAAGTCTGTTCACTTTCGCCTATTGTTTTCTAGGTTCGAGGTTGAGTGGGACTCCCTTGCCTCGCTTGTATTGCTGCATCCATGCATTTTACTGTTTTACTGTATATATCTGATATTGTTTATGTTTCTGCCTATCCCGTAGGATCTCTGTTTCTCTCTGTGCAAGAGAGGAGCATGATAGACACTAGGTCTTAATCCATGCATGATAACATTAGGTTAGTTTGTTTCCCTTCGCAACCGTAGGTTAGAGTTCTGTCTCTTTCTTTCTCAAAACAAACAGAAAAACACATAAAGATTTCAAACACAATAAAAGACACTTCTTTCGTAAAAGAATGTGAACTCATCAAGACGTCATTTTTGTCCTCTTGGACTGTTAATCAGAAAAACCTTTTCAGAAAGAATAAAATCAACCAAGACAGACTTGTGTCGTACGTGGCCCGAACTACGTTTGCTCTGATCTTTCATGCTGTATGAAAGTACGTAGGCATAGGATGCGATATCCTAGCGAGCAACCTTCCCCTCCTTTCCCGTAGGTAGGCGAACTACGTTGACTCTGATTTCTCGTTCCAGACGGGAATACGTAGGCATAAAGTGCGATACTTTGCCGAGTCATTTTTCGTATTATTTTCATTTCTTATTTTCTTTTTCACCCTTGACCTATAGTTTAGATAGAATAACAATCCATACCCGAAAACAAGCGTGGATCCCGTCGAGTACGACGGACGTGAGGGGTGCTAATACCTTCCCCTTGCGTAACCGACTCCCGAATCCAGGTTTTGGTTGCGACGACCATACCTTTCCCGTGTTGTGCGAGGTTTACTCTGAGCGTTTCCTTTCCCTCCCGTGGGATAAATAACGCACGGTGGCGACTCTTCTGTTCAGCCGGCGCCGATTTTCGCAGTAGCGACAGCTGGCGACTCTGCTGGGGATCCAACGTCCCCTGGCTGCTAAGGACTGCGATAGTTCTTATGCATTTGGGATCCAACGTCCCTTGAGAGAGTCAATCCTAACGCTTGTTTTCCCGTCGAGGATTTTGTATGGAGTTATTGTATATTTCTAACCCTGTATTTTTCAGCTTTATATATATTGTTTATTATTGCTGTATCTGGGGTGTGACGGGTGTTCTGATATTGAGAGATAAGCCGGACCTGGGCTTGAGTGCACCTAGAATTAGAGTAGAAATTAGTGGGCGCCCGCTTGCTTTGCTTGCTTCGGTGTCCCATGAAATCTACACTCAGACGAGGTTCCTCTGGTTGGCCTCCTGCCCCTTCCTTTGGTTGGCGTGGGTTGCTGGTTAGTTGGATTGTCGACTCTGGGGACCGATCATTTGGAAGTTGGCTGAGTGAGGCCTCTTCAGGATTTAATGATGCCACTCCTTCTGGGAATCGTATCATCAACCCTGAAAGTCTGTGACGCCAACGACCGCATAGGATGCCGTACCTTGTGCCAGTTATAGGGCCACCCACCTGTGAGGGGATTCAGGGTTATGCAGGTAACTAGACCTCCAGACTACCGGTTATTTCTTGATCAGAGATCCTGGTTATTTATGGAGAGTTATGAGGTCTGCCAGAGACCATGTGGAGATTTATTCTGAGGTCTGTCAGAGACCATGTGGAGATTTATTCTGAGGTCCGTCAGAGACCATGTGGAGATTTATTCTGAGGTCTGTCAGAGACCATTTGGAGATGTATTCTGAGGTCTGTCAGAGACCATTTGAGAGGTGTTTTGAGGTCTGTCAGAGACCAATTATGGATGTGATTTGAGGTCTATCAGAGACCAGGTGGAGTTATGGTTTGAGGTCTGTCAGAGACCAGTGTTGGAGTTCTATTTTAGGTCTATCTGAGACCAGGGTTTGATGACTTCTGGACGGTCTATTGGAGACCTTTCTTGATTGGGTTTAGGCTATTCAGCTGCAGCTTTGGTCCCTGTTGAATGTTACTTGCATTGCATCCTTGCATATCCATTATCATTTGCATTTCACTAACGTGTGTCTGTGCTGCAGGTGCATTTGCATTTCCCTAGTTCTAGTGCCCAGACTTCTGAGTGTTTGATCATGACTAGCCTACGGAGAACAGTTGCTTACAAATTGCCTACGCCTGATATTGTTCCTTTACGGGGGTTGATCTCTCTTGCTGATGAGGGTGTTCGTAGGAGTTTCCGGATGAGCTATGGTAGATTACTGAGATTGGTGTGCAAACCTACAGAGGTAGAGTTAGATGGGCTGTATGCTTTGATGCAATTCTATGACCCTGCTTTGAGGTGTTTTACGTTCTCTGATTTTATTATGGGACCAACCTTGGAGGAATACGCTGAGTATGTTGAGCTGCCCGTGCAGAACCAGGTTCCGTTCATTCATTATGATGCCAAACCCAAGCCGGAGGAATTGGCAAAAGCCTTGCATGTTGATGCTTCTGAACTTGTGACTACTGTTTCCCGGGGAGTTCCAGGCTTCTCATTTCAGTTCTTGGTGGGTAAAGCCCAAGAGTACGCCAAGAGCGGGTGCTGGGTTGCTTTCAATGCTGTGTTGGCCTTGTGCATTTATGGCATAGTTTTATTCCCCAATATACCGGATTTTGTGGATTTCGATGCTTTCTACTTGTTCGCCGCTGGTAATCCTGTACCTACTTTACTCGGAGATCTCTACCACTCGCTGCATTACAAGAATGAGAAGGGAAGAGGGAAGAATGTTCATCTGTGTGTGCCCTTGTTGAGTATGTGGTTTGAGAGTCATCTTCCTAAGAGAGGATCTGCTGCAGAGACTACAGTTCCAGCTGGTTGGCCAGAGCGCCTGATGAGGTTATTGTCGGAAGATATGGAGTGGTTTGATAGAGACCTGTTGGGATCAGAGCTCGTCTTCAGTTGTTCTGGTTACCCTAATGTGCCATTGATAGGAAGAAAAGGGTGTATCAATTACAACCCTTCTCTATTCATTCGCCAGTTTGGATATGCGCTGAAGAATCCACCTCAAGAGGAGGAAGTACAGGAATCTCTGTACTTCACTGGAGACGTGAAGGGGGAGTTATTAGCCAAGTTGCGACATGCTTGGACGAGTATTAACCGCAAAGGGAAGCCGTTGTTGGGAAAGAATGACTGTCAGGCCTATGCACCTTATAGAGTTTGGATTCAGGAGAGGGCTAGTCAGTTGAGGATGCCGTTTCCAGAGGCACCAATTCTTGATCCTATTCCGGTAGAAGAGCCGACCACTGTTTCTAGGGAAGTCTATGAACAAGTTGTGAGGGAGAAAGAAGCCTTAATGAAGATTAATGAAGGGTTAGAGCAAGAGCTAGCCCAGGCACGCAGTGAGAAGAACAAGGCCGTATATGCTTTCCAACAACAGATTGAGCTGGTGAACAGGTTAGGATCTGAGTTGACTGAGGAAAAGAAAAAGCGCGAACGTCTGGGGCAAGAGTTCAGAAGCTCCCATGACATGCTGGAAGCCAAAAAGAAGGCGCTCGACGCAGCACACCGAGAGATATCTTCTTGCAATAAGACTTGGAATGCTACTCTCACCAACAACAAGGAGAGGGAAGATAAGCTGAAGCAGCAAATTTCCGACCTCGAAGAGAAGTTGAAGTCTAGCATCAAGAAGTGTGAGGAGGAAGTGATGAACCGGTATAGTGTCCAGCATGCACTGAACAAGGCAATCAAATCCAGAGATGAAGCAGTGTCCCAGAAGCGAAAGTTAGAAGATTGCTTCGGAGAAGCGGCATGGGAAGAAACTGCTGAAGACGTACGCCGTGTCCTTAAGAAGAGAAACCAGCTTGTTGAAGGGCTGCTTGATCGACCAAGCCATCCGGAGACCAAGAAGTTGATAGAGGAGTACCAGACTTTTGGGAGGATCTGATCATTCCATTATTTGTATGCTTTATTTGCATAGTGCTGACCATCACCAGGATTGTTGGTTGAGGTCATGCCATCTTTGTACTCTCAGTGATATTGTACCCTGGGCTTATTGATTCTCTCTGCAATATACGAGGCTTTCTATGATTCAGCTCCGATATTCTTATTGTCAACACTGTCACCGCACCGGCATCTTCGCACTAGAACTGGGGGAACGAACTTCCCTAATGCACAGACACATTGCATTGCATTCATATTCATATTGCATAACAGGTAATCTATGAATGGTGTCTTATCCCTTACTCTGTATCAGGTACTTAACAGGATTCCAGATCAACATCCGCACCGCTATTCTACACGATCCAATTGTCGGAAAGTCATGGACCAGATTCAGAACGAGATGCAGGATGTACGCGAGAAGCTCGCCCTCTTCATGCAGACCATGGAGGCTATAGCAAAAGGGCAAGAGAACTTGCAGGCCATGGTCCAGCCTCTGTTGGCTCGCAACGCTGGTCATGGTAACGAAGATCATCAGTCTGTCCGGGTTGATACTGCTCATGGAGATGGCACTCCAACGCCAGTGGCTCCGCCTGTCGTCAATGTGAATGCTGCTAACGTCAACAACGCTACCGCTGCTGTGAATGGTAACGTCGGAGTAGGTAATGAAACTGCTGTCCATAACGCTGGGCTGGGTGATGTCAATGTGGGAGATAATCTCGGAGGCAACGGCTTTGTCAACGCTGGGTTCGGATTCAACGATCAGGGATTCGACAATACTGGCAAGTATGGCTTTAATGCTCAAGGCTTTGGGCAAGATGGTTATGGTATGGTCAATCAGGGCTACGGAGGTTTTGGAAACGGAAACGGTGCTGGTTTTATGGCTGGTGGTCCTGCTGGAGGTGTCCAAGGGTGTGGCAACAGAGGCCGAGTTCCGGGGATGAATCAGGTCAGAGCTGGACGTAATAATGCATATGATGGATACGGGGCTGGAAACGGTATGTGGCAAGAGGATCAGCAGGAAGACGCCTTCTCTGGAGGGGGTTTTGAAGGGCCGATGGATGATTCTCAAAAGATTAGAATGCTGGAAGAGCAAATGAAGGGAGTCCTAAACCAGAGTGCTGTGGGTCTGGACATGGCAACTATGGGCTTGGTACCTGGGCTGAGGGTGCCAATCAAGTTCAAAGCGCCTGCGTTCGATAAGTACAAAGGAGATACATGTCCGAAAGTGCATGTACGAGCTTATTACAGAAAGATGTCTGCATACTCCACTGACGAAAGAATGCTCATGCATTTCTTTCAGGATAGTCTATCGGGTCCTTCCTTAGAGTGGTACATGGGGTTGGAGCCCACTGATATCAAGACTTGGAAGCAATTAGCGGAGGCATTCGTAGCCCATTACAAGTATAACAGCGACCTGGCACCCAATCGGGTCCAGTTGGCCGGGCTTTCGCAGAAGAAGGGGGAGAGTTTTAAAGAATACGCGCAAAGGTGGCGCGATATGGCTGCCAGGGTCCGTCCTCCTGTGGAAGATAAAGAAATGAACGATATGTTTGTTGGCACATTCACCGGGCTGTTTCATGATATGTTGTTTCATACGTCTCTGGCTAGTTTTTCAGATCTGATTTTGATGGGTGAAAAGATTGAGCGGAACATTAAGCAAGGAAAGTTCCAAGTTGACGAGTCAACTGCATCTGGCAGTAATAGGAAAGCTTATGGTGGGCGCCGTCAGGGCGAAGCTAGTGCTGTATTTGGAGGTCGAGGCCGAGGCCGAGGCAGGGGAAGAAATCAATATCGTCAGCAGCAGCAAGTGTCGAGTGTCACCATCCCGTATCAACAGCAACCAATCCAGCAACAACAACAGGTTCAGCAGCAACCAATGCCACAGCAGCAGCAGCCTCAGCAGGGGGCACAGCAGGCTCAGAGAAGATTCCAGGGTGGTAAGCCGAGAAGGGTGTTCGAGAAGCCTCCCTCTAACTATGCTGATCTATTGCAGACCTTGTTGGGATTGAATCTGGTGGAGAAAAGAACCTTGGCACCGATAACGGGAACTCCCCCGTTCGGCTATGATGCAAACAGGCGCTGCGAGTTTCATTCTGGGGCCCCGGGCCATGATATAGAAGGTTGTCATGCTTTTAAGCACGTTGTGCAGGATCTCTTGGACAACAAGTCTATCAACTTCGGAACGACCGGTGCGAATATAGTCCAGAAACCCATGCCTAATCATGGGGCGAACGCCGTGCTGACTGAGGAAGGTCTGAATCTGATTATGAATGTTGAGGATTTAAAGACGCCGCTGAGCGAAATAAAAAGCCGACTGTTGCAAGGAGGTGTTTACCCGGGTTGTAATGAGTACTGCTTAGATTGTTGGGCCCTGTCTGGGGGGTGTGAGGATTTAAAGAAAGGCATTCAGGCCTTAATTGATGAAGGTGTATTGCAGTTTGATAGAACAGCACCTGATGAGCCGGCAGGGGCAGTAACGGATAATCGGAGTGATGTTGCCACAGTGACCATTCCTAGGAAGACGATCACTATTTCAGCACCAGCTCAGCGACCACCGATTACTATAACTAAAGCCGGGCCAATCCCGTATGAGAACACGAAAGCAGTCCCATGGTCATATGGGCTAGAGGTGTATTGTGACGGGATTAAAATCGATGTTAACAAGCAGTCAGCGGAGATTGTGGATAATGTTGTTGGCCCAGGAGGCATGACGAGGAGCGGCAGGATCTTTATATCTCCTGAAGTAGAGGCCGAAAGGCTAGCGAAAGGAAAAGGGAAAGCGGTTGAGAATGTTCCGGTTCAAGCAAATGAAAAAGAGGCAGCATCTAAGGATGTCGAAGAATTCATGCGCTTAATTCGGAAAAGTGACTATAAAATCGTGGAGCATCTGCAGCAAACGCCATCCAAAATATCTATTCTGTCATTGCTGTTGTGTTCAGAGGCTCACCGAAATGCTTTGCTGAAAGTCCTGGACACTTCTTTTGTACCACAGGATGTCTCTGTGAACCAGCTAGAAGGAGTATTGGCACATGTAAATGCGGGCCACAGTCTGGGCTTTACTGATTTCGACTTGACTCCGAAAGGAAGGGATCATAATATGGCATTGCATGTATCTGTTGAGTGCAGAGGGTCGACAATGTCGCACGTATTGGTTGACACCGGGTCGTCTTTGAATGTGCTGCCTAAGAAGGCTATGATGAAGCTGGATGTTCGAGGAATTTTGTGCACACCAAGTGATTTGGTAGTCAGAGCGTTTGACGGCACGCGGAGAACAGTCTTCGGATCGATTACATTGCCTCTGCAAGTGGGGGCGGAAGTGTTTGCAACGGAGTTTTATATCATGGATATACAGCCTGCGTACAGCTGCTTGCTGGGAAGACCTTGGATTCATGGGGCGGGGGCTGTCACGTCAACCCTGCATCAGAAGTTAAAGTATATGGTCGGAGACAGTGTAGTCACCGTGTGCGGAGAAGAAGACATCCTGGTCAGCCATCTTTCTTCGTTTAAATATGTGGAAGTCGACGGGGAGATCCACGAGACGCCATGCCAGGCATTCGAAGGTTTGCGCATAAAGGACAAGAGTCCCGGGCCAAGCAAAGTGCCAGAGATAGCTGTTTCTTCGTATAAAGAAGCCCAAGCGCTAGTGAAGGCAGGAGAAGCCACGGGCTGGGGCAAAGTATTGGACATTCCGGTGAAAATGGACCGGTTCGGACTAGGGTACCGACCGTCGTCATCAACTCCTTCTGTGGGGGCCCCTCATTTCAGAAAGTCAATCACCATCTCTGCCAGTGGAGTATGCCATGAATTTGTCAATGCTGCTTCGGAGTCCGATGAAGGGGACAGCGACTGTGATATGGATGCCTGGATCCAGCCAAGCACGCCAGGACAAGGACTGTGCAACTGGTCTATTCAGGAGCTTGTTCCTGTGACTTTTAAACAGTAATGCTTTGCTTTATTAATTGTTGAATAATCTGATGTCTTGCCCGGGGCATCAGGATTTGCTTAGGGCTGTGTTGTTATAAACATTGCTTCGTTAATCATTAAATAAATGGCGTTTTTCTCATGTGTAAATACTGTAATCCCTGTCTTTCTTGTTTTGTATTTTTCAATAAAATGGCAATGTGGTTATTCGCTTTATACGCATTTTGAAGCACTTAACCATTCTTTTTGCAGGATAACATTTTCAGATGACATCCTTGAGCCACCTATGACTCGTCCCGACTTCGAGCACCCGGTATTCCAGGCCGAAGAAGAGGTTGTCGAAGATAGTGACGTTCCCGAAGAACTGTCTTGGTTGGTGAAGCAAGAGGAAAGAGCCATTCTGCCTCACGACGAGGTTATCGAGATTATCAATTTGGGGTCGGAAGGGGTTGAGAAAAATATTCGTATCGGAGCCGCACTACAGAGTGATATCAAGCGAAAACTGGTTGAAATGCTCCGAGAGTATAATGATGTATTCGCTTGGTCGTATCAAGATATGCCAGGGCTCGATACAGATATGGTTGTGCATCGTCTGCCACTGAAAGAAGACTGCCCGCCTGTCAAACAAAAACTTCGCAGAACTCGCCCAGATATGGCAATGAAGATCAAAGAGGAGGTTCAGAAACAGTGGGACGCTGGGTTCCTGGCTGTGACGAAGTATCCCTCATGGGTTGCTAACATCGTACCAGTGCCAAAGAAAGATGGCAAGGTTCGAATGTGCATGGATTACAGAGATTTGAATAAAGCAAGCCCAAAAGACGATTTTCCACTTCCTCACATTGACGTGTTAGTGGACAATACCGCTCAATACTCTGTATTCTCCTTCATGGATGGCTTTTCAGGCTATAATCAGATTAAAATGGCGCCAGAGGATATGGAGAAGACTACTTTCATAACGCCTTGGGGAACATTTTGTTACAAAGTGATGCCCTTTGGTTTGAAAAATGCTGGGGCAACATATCAGCGTGCGATGACGACTCTTTTTCATGACATGATGCATAAAGAGATCGAAGTTTATGTTGACGATATGATTGCCAAATCCCAGACAGAGGAAGAGCATCTGGTGAATCTGTTGAAGTTGTTTAAAAGGCTTAGGAAGTTCAGGCTGAGGCTGAACCCTAACAAATGCACCTTCGGGGTGAGATCGGGTAAACTGCTGGGGTTCATCGTAAGCGAAAGAGGAATAGAGGTCGATCCTGCTAAAATAAAAGCGATTCAAGAAATGCCGACGCCTAAAACAGAAAAAGAGGTGCGCGGGTTTTTAGGGAGATTGAACTACATTGCTCGGTTCATATCTCATCTAACGGCCACGTGTGAACCATTATTCAAGCTGTTGAAGAAAGATCAAGCTGTAACGTGGAACGAAAATTGTCAAAAGGCGTTCGACAAAATAAAGAAGTATCTGCAGGAGCCTCCTATTTTGATACCCCCAGTGGCAGGGAGACCCTTGATAATGTATTTGACGGTTCTTGAGGGAAGTATGGGTTGTGTTCTCGGTCAACACGACGAGACGGGGAGAAAAGAGCATGCGATCTACTATCTGAGTAAGAAATTTACAGACTGTGAATCTCGATACTCAATGCTGGAGAAAACTTGTTGCGCGCTAGCCTGGGCCGCCAAGTGTCTGAGGCAGTACATGCTGAATCATACAACCATGCTCATCTCGAAGATGGATCCGATCAAATATATATTCGAAAAGCAGGCGTTGTCAGGTAGAATTGCCCGGTGGCAGATGATCTTGACTGAATATGATATTCAATACGTCTCGCAAAAGGCAATAAAGGGGAGTGTGTTGTCTGAGTATCTGGCGGAGCAGCCTATTGAAGAGTATCAATCGATGAGATTTGATTTTCCTGACGAGGATATCATGTATCTCAAGATGAAGGATTGCGAAGAGCCGTTACCAGACGAAGGACCAGAGCCGGGGTCCAAATGGCAGATGATATTTGATGGAGCTGTGAATGCTTACGGTAGCGGAATAGGGGCAATTATCACTACGCCGCACGGGTCGCACATCCCGTTTACTGCCCGATTGACCTTCGCCGTTACCAACAATGAGGCCGAATACGAAGCTTGTATAATGGGGCTTGAAGAAGCCATTGATTTGCGAATCAAACATTTAGACGTATACGGAGACTCAGCTCTGGTAGTGAATCAGATCAAAGGGGAATGGGAGACACGTCAGCCCAATCTAGTACATTACATGAATTATGCAAGGAGATTGTTGCCTTTCTTCGACAAAGTTGAATTGCATCACGTGCCGCGGGCAGAAAATCAAATGGCTGACGCCCTTGCCACCTTGTCGTCCATGTACAAGGTCAATTTCTGGAACGAAGCTCCCCAAATCACTATCTCTCGGTTGGACAGGCCAGCTTATGTATTTGCTATTGACGAAGCGTCTGATGACAAACCGTGGTATTTTGATATCCTTAATTTCCTGAAGAATAAAGAGTATCCGGCTGGGGCATCCAGTCAAGATCAGAAGACTCTCAGGAGATTAGCGGGTAATTTCTATTTGAACCCGGATGGTGTCTTATACAGAAGAAACCACGACTTGGTGTTGTTGCGTTGTGTAGACGAGAAAGAGGCAAAGCTTCTCATGGAGGAAATTCACGAAGGTACATTCGGTACGCATGCTGGTGGACATGCTATGACGAGAAAACTGCTGCGGGCAGGTTACTTTTGGCTGACGATGGAAACTGATTGTTTCAAATTTGCAAGGAAGTGCCACAAGTGCCAAATTTATGCTGACAAAATACATGTGCCTCCGAGTCCTCTAAATGTGATGTCATCTCCATGGCCATTCTCAATGTGGGGAATCGATATGATTGGAAAGATTGAGCCGACGGCTTCTAACGGGCATCGGTTCATCCTCGTAGCAATCGATTATTTCACCAAGTGGGTGGAAGCAGCGTCTTACGCAAATGTAACGAAGCAAGTGGTGGCTAGATTCATCAAGAGAGATATCATTTGCCGATACGGGATTCCCGAGCGGATAATCACGGATAATGGTTCTAATCTGAACAACAAAATGATGAAGGAGCTCTGTCAGAATTTCAAGATCGAACATCACAACTCCTCCCCTTACCGACCCAAGATGAATGGCGCTGTCGAAGCGGCCAATAAGAATATCAAGAAGATTGTCCAGAAAATGGTGGTGACGTATAAAGATTGGCATGAAATGCTACCTTTCGCTTTGCACGGTTATCGTACGACGGTACGCACATCAACCGGGGCAACTCCGTTCTCGTTGGTATACGGAATGGAAGCGGTATTACCATTGGAAGTTGAGATCCCTTCTCTGAGGGTATTGCGAGACGTTCAGCTGGACGAGGCAGAATGGGTAACGAACAGATTGAACCAATTGAGTTTGATGGATGAGAAGAGGCTAGCTTCTCTGGCATACGGTCGTTTGTATCAAAGACGAATGAAGAAAGCGTACGACAAGAAAATACTTCCGCGAAGCTTTCAGACGGGCGACCTTGTGCTGAAAAGGATTCTCCCGCCGCAAGCAGATCACAGGGGCAAGTGGACCCCCAACTACGAAGGGCCATACGTTGTCAGTAAGGTCTTTTCAGGAGGAGCTTTAGTGTTGTCCACCATGGACGGGGAAGACTTTACGTCACCTGTGAATTCGGACGCAGTTAAAAAATACTTTGCTTAAAATAGACCCGCTGGACAGAAAAAAGAGAGTCCAGGCAAAAATGGGGCATCCTGGCGAACCAAAAACAGAATGAAAGGTTCGGGCAAAAGTTAGGGATAAAATTGAAAAAATGTACACCCGCGAAGTTGAAAACCTACACTGGGCGGCTTCGGCAAAAAAAGGGTATCCCGGTGAACTGAAAACCCGTAAAGGGCGGTTCACGCAAAAGTTAGGGATGAGAAAAGCAAATGACTGCGGTCCGAATTTGGTATTCAATGAGCATCAGTGCGGGAGAATATGTTTGAGGAGTCAGTTATCGGATACAACCTCTTCAGAAGTGGGGATACCGGGAAAGTATAGAGTCGGACGAGTCATGGGAGGATCAGTTCGTGGTGTTCATCTGCAACCAGTTGCCGACATGTGTACAAAATTTAATTTGTCAATATTTATGCTTCCTGTGAACACTTGCATACTTGTATATTTGCTTTGCGTAGCTTCCTCTTTTCAGGAGTTACATCCCGTGTACAAAAACTCCGCCCATTCAGGGGCCCAATCAATGAAAATGTGTTATTCAGTACTTGATGCCTGTTCTTTACTGTTTTGCGCATGATAAAACGCCTAAGTTTATTGAAGCTAGCATGAGTATAACATTACTGGCCCTTGCCAACAATTGTTAAAGCTTTGAATTAACTGAGTGTAACGTCACTAACCTGAATCGATTTGGATTGCATAGGCTTGTCGTGCTTTGTTTGTGTTGTTGCAGGTTTCATAACTGTACGAGGAAGGTGATCAAAAGATTGCAATAGTGAAAGGCTTGATCCCCACGCAGGTCATGCCTGTTCTTCCTGAAGAAGGATAGAATTCTCCAGCTAGCCGTAGCTTATCCAAAGGACGTGCTCCAGAGAAGTTACTCGTCCTCAGCAGAGTTTAGTGATTCTGAGATCGTAAGGCTGTATTCAGACAGGTTCATCTCCCCCCGTAGGGTCATGCATTCTCCCCCAGTGGAGTCAGTTAATTTTCCCCAAGAGAATCCAGCCATCCCCAGCGGAGTTCTCTTTTCAGTAAATGTTCTTTCCTTCCAGTGGAATTCGAAGGTCAAGACTCTCCAAAGCAGAGTTGATGGCGGTTCCTGTCATTTATTTTGTCAGAGATACTGGTGATATCGGTTCACTTTCCAGCAGAGGCTCAATCATACCAGGCGCATCTGCTATTCCCCAGCAGAGTTATATTCCCCAGCAGGAGGTTACCTCCGCAAGGTATTTGGTTTGAGTTATATTCCCCAGCAGGGGGTTACTTCAACAAGACGTGTGGTTTGAGTTCCCAAATTCCCAGCAGGGTCGACTTCATCCTACCAGCATTTATTTTGCCGGAATGATTTTGTAGCATCAGGCTATCCCCGGCGAGTCGGCGTTATCCTTCCAGCATTTATTTTGCTGAAGCGGTTTCTGTACTCTAGTAGGTCAGATGGAGAGAGCTCTTGCTCAAATAAATTACCAAACATTCAAGATCTCGGCAGGAGATATTCAATGATAATGTCAGTTTCGGCGGTATTCCCCCACAGAGTTATCGTGATAAAACTCTCTTTGCCTCTAGCAGAGTCATTTATGCAAATGTATCTTATTTTCCCCAGCCAGAGTTACCAGGATAAGTGTCTTCTTATCCCCAAGCAGAGTTTGTTTGTCATCAACGGGTCGCATGAATCAGAATTTCAGAGACCACCGCCGGTTATCAGAGCAGGCGTCCGATAGTTGGTTTTCAGACAGCCCCAGTAGGGTTCACCTCAAAGTCGCTGTCACGTCAGTGCTAAGAAGTTTGTGGGTGAGGATCATTGAAGAATTAAGTCCTGACGTGGACCATTTACTCCTAGAATGACGGGATTTCTTCAGAAGTGGGCGTCCTAACGTGGACAGGTTTGTCTTACTGGATTGGTAAGGCGTGTTAATCCTGACGTGGATAGATTCGGTCTCTCGAAATTTGGAGAAAAGGAGGTCATGACGTTGACAAAAGATTGGTTACTCTTCGTGTTGGTGTCCTGACGTGGATCATTTGTGTCCAGCAGATATCTTTATTCGTAATGGTGAAATGTGCGTCCTGACGTGGACAAGTTTGTAGTTCTTTGTGATGACAAGATACAAGAATCCTGACGTGGACAAATTTATCCTTCTTCGTGTTGTTGACAAGGTGTGAGTCCTAACGCGGATATTTCCCCAGCAAGTCGAAGGTGTGAGTCCTTACGTGGACAAGTCTTATTTCCTCAGTGAATCGAAGATGCCTGAGTTCTAACGTGGACAAATCAAGACAAGATCAGTGTCCTAACGCGGACAGATCAAAGAGATTATTATTCCTAACGTGGAAAGATGTAGTCCTTGCGCGGACATATCAACAGAGGTGATTCCTAACGTGGAAAAAAAAGAGTCCTTACGTGGACAGATTAAGATGGCATTCCTAACGTGGAAAAATTGAGTCCTGACGCGGACAAATTGAGAAAGAATTGATTCCTGACGTGGAAAGATCGGAGTCCTTACGTGGACATATCAAGAGCCTTCCTTATGTGGAAAAAAAATGGTTTCCTTACGTGGAAAGAAATGGATTATTCCTGACGTGGAAAGAGAGTTTAGTCCTGACGCGGACAGATCATATCAAGATATTCCTAACGTGGAAGAAGAAGTTTATTCCTTACGCGGAGAAATTGGGGTCCTGACGTGGACAGATTCGAGAAGTTGAGTCCTGACGTGGACAGGTTCAGCACCAAAGTGGAATTCCTTACGTAGAAAGATCGGAGTCCTAACGCGGACATATCAAGTGGTATTGGAGTCCTTACGTGGACAGATTGATATAGTTCTCCTTACGCAGAAGAAGATGGTTTCCTAACGTGGAAAGATGAAAGGGTTAGTCCTGACGGGGACAGATACAGGGTTTGATTCCTAACGTGGGCAGGTGTTATTCCTAACGTGGAAGAGTTTTTCCTAACGTGGATGATTCAGTTATGTAAATGCAGACGAATTGTCCCCAGCGGAGTTGCCGAGATTTTTCTGAGTTAACAGTAAATGGAGTCCTAACGTGGACAGGTTTTAGTTGAGATTTCTTTGTGTCGGCGACAGACAGAGTCCTAACGTGGACAAGCAAGCAATCTGTTATGACAGAATCCTCTTCAGAACGATGAAGCCAATCCCCAACACGGTCGCGCGAGATCAGCGGGTTGCTCTAACAGTCAGATTCAGCTGACGAATGTCATTCATCAAGCAGGAGCGCAGTTTATTTCTGCGGTTGGCAAATTTCTGGTTTCACAAGTATTCAACCGTCTCGTACCGCGAATGTCTGAAGGCTCCGGGCTCTTCATCCAATCGGGTCCAAGTCGCTTGAATAGGGGCAGCTGTTGCACCCTAAAATTTGCTCAACCTTATTCCTTGGATTTAGGTTTCATCATCATTAGCATTTGCATGTAGAATCATGTACATAGACTAACCATCTGCATAGCATAAGCATAGCAAGTCATTCAACAGGGGACCAATCATTATTTTCATCTCTAGAGGCCTATCAAGAGGTTATTATCCCAATTCAATCTACTCAAGTCATCAGGAAAGAATTTGAAAGCAAGGAGTTCAGCAGATCAAGCCTTGGGTCTATCTCCTAGCTGAGGGTATCTGAGGATCAACAAGAGGGTTGTGAGCTGTGAAATGAAAGCATGGAGAGCATCTAGACATCTTGAGAGACTTACAAAGTCATTTGGAGAAAGAAAGCAAGTCATTGATGAGTGCATAAGAGCTATAGTTGAAGACAGTCAACTAGGGTTTCATCTGGGTCAACCCTAGGTCAACCCTAGGTCAATTGACTGACTTAAGAGGGCATTCAAGTCTATTGGAGAGATGTGGGGATCAACATTTGACATATGAAGAAGGATATGGAGATATGACAAGGAGAATTCAAGAGAAATCAAGGAGAAGAGGAGTTACTAAATTAGGGTTTCTCTGTAAAATCCCCTAGTTTAGGTCAAATTTCCAAGCAGGATAAGTCAAAATGCTAGCTTCAAATGGCTTCTTGGCCAACATGGAACTTGTAGAGGATCTCAAGACCTTTAATTTGAGTGGTGGAGGACATCAAGAAGATTTATAGAACTCAAGTTATGGTCCTTGCAAGTTACAGGTCATCTGAGGTGTCTGAACTTTTGTCTGTGAAAGTGACTTGACTTCCAAGCTAGTTTTGCCCCTCAAGGAGATTTCAAATGAATTCTTGGTCAACATAAGAATTGTTCCTCATTGTCTTAGCTTTCTAGAATGGTATGGCATGCCTTCATATGATGTGGAGAACTCAACTTATGGTCTTGACAAGCAAAGGGTATTTTGGGCATTTGTGAATTACAGGTCATTTTAACCTATACCCAAAACTCATACAAGGAGGCCTCAAATGGAAAAACTTACAACATCAAACTTGCTCCAAATGGGATTTTAAGTCTAGAAAGAAGGTCACAAGTTATTGGAGAAGCTCATAGCATGGAGTTGCATGATAGGTCAAAATATGAACTAAAAAGGCTTATAAAGTGAATAATTTCAAGTTGGAAAATGGTTTGGGAGATTTACAAGTCCAAATGGAGACTTCCAATATATGATTTTGAATGGAAAAACAATTCTAAGAACAATGGTTCACACACTTTTTTGAGTTTAGAAGGAAAAAATGAAGTTATCCATGGTTGCTTACCTTTTAAGAAACATAATCAAAAATGAGCCAAAGTTTGAAAACAAGGGAATGTGCAAGATGGATCTAGAATGTACCATTGGGGTCTATATATTCATGAAAGGAGAATTTGGCAAGGGTTGGCCTCATTTGCACCAAGAATTTCACAAGATTTCTCATTCTTTTCATTGAAGTTTCATTGCAATTCTCACAAATTCTTCACCAAATCTTCATCATAATCAACCTTCTCATACTGATTCATCATCATATAGTATAATTCAATCAAGAACAAGGTGGTTATCATCCATTTTCGAGCACTTTTTTCAAGAGCATCAAGATTGAAGTTGCAAGTGGATAGCATAATTCTGGCCAAATCTCATCCAAAGCTTGCATACAGAATCAAGTTCATCAAGGATTGATCAAGATCCAAGTCTCAAAAGCCTCAAATCATCAATCTCCATAGCTGTTTGCAAGATTTTGCACAAGGTAAGTTTTCATTCAAACTGCTTGATCCAGTTAGTTAGGCATGATTTTGTTAGTGTAGAATTGATCTAGGTGGTTAGGAGATTAAGTTAGATGAATTTGGAGAGATTTGGTGATGGTTAGTGACAGGTGCCATAAACTGTTAGTGTTCATATCTCTTAGATTAGTGTGTTATAATTGTGGCTTGATAGCATGTGTTGATCTCCATTAGGTGTAGTTTAGTTTAGGCTAAGTCTGGGGAAGATTGGTGATGGTCCATATCAGTGCATTTCAATGGAGGCCGAATGTTGATCCAATCGTGTTTGTTGTTGTGGTGAGTTTCAAGACGAATTGATGCCCTAAGCTTGTAGAGGGAGAGATTTGGAGCAGATTTCATGTTTATGGCATGTGGATTAGTGGCGTGTAGGATGAGAACGAAGAGGTGGAATGTAGGTCGTGCATGGCTGCCATGGTGAATTGAAACCCTAAGTTTCAGGCCAATTGAAGAAGATGAAATCGTGGCCTTTCATGTTGAGTATGACCTTTGACTGTGAGAGTGATCCAATGGCTGGCATTCAATCTGATCATTTGGAGGGAAGTGGAAACTGGCCAAAACGCACCGTTTCATTAATTGAAACGGGCGGGCCTGAGTTGGTCGTTGCTAATTCCACCCCCAGCAATTAGGCCCAATGCAATTTCAACATGGATTTGATACTTTTCTCACCCCCCCTGGCGTTTCTATTTCTCATTAGTTCTGAACTCAAGCTGGGCTTAACTCAAGGTGATATGCGCACCCCCCTATTGTTGGCCCATGGTGATTTTTAACTGGGCGTAGTTACTATTCTAACCCCCTCCCTCATTTTAATTCATTTTATTTTTTTCTTAATTCCATTTTATTTTACCAATTTTCATAAAATCATAACTAATTCATAAAAAATGCTTTTTCATCCATTCTTTTTACCATATCTTCATTAAAATGTCTAGAATATTATAGGAAAATAAAATTTCATTTTTAGTTTTATTTCATATTTTTTACATATTTTCTAAATAAATGTCACATTAAATAATTCATTTCATGCATCATTTTTGTGATTTTTGTTCTCTCACATGCTTTAATCTTTTTTGATCACTCTTTTCATATTGTTTAGATGAGATGTTAAGCTTGTAGAAATATTTTAGTTCCCATTTTTAGAGGTTAATTTTGGATGATTAATAAATGCTTGAATATCATGAACAAAACTAGGGTTTTAGGTGACAACTTAGGAGTTTGATTTCATTTCCCTTAGGACTTAGGGTTTGAATAGATTAGTTATGGGACTATAGGGGCTATGGGTAGTTATTAGATCCCTTAGAGAACAGTTAGGATTCCCCTACTGCTATTATTACTGTCTGTATATCTGTTGTCTGGTGTGGTGTGCCCTCTGGGGTTTATTGATTGTTTGTTTGGGTATTGGGTTTGTCTGGGGCCCTGGGGAAGCTGAAGATTTGTGGAGATGAAGCTATTGGAGATTCAAAGATTGAAGATCAACTGTCAGAGTTGAGGAGGAGCTTCTTGCTAGCAGTTGCTGAGGAGACTAGGGTTTAGGAGCTAGGCAGAGCTCTAGATTAGAAATTTTGTTTCTCAAACATGGATTGCCTTGTCTGCATCCATTCTTCTCTGTGATTCAGAGTCTCTCTAAGACACTCACCCCCTTCCTTTGGAAGGCTTGGTGATGGTGTCTATGAGATAGAACTCTTGAGAGAAAATGTCTCTTGTGTTAGAAGCAGTCTGTTCACCACCTTTGGTAGTCAGCTGACTGCTTAACACCCAATTCACTCTTGTGACTAATCCCTCATCCTGGAGGTTTGAGCATGAAGAAAAGCCATTGCAGATGGAAGACTGATGATCAAAGCCCTTGTCTGAAGGCCATGAAGATGGAGATTGATGCTTGTTGAAGCCTGTAGCTGATTGGAGATTGCTTGAAGCCAGTTGTTGATTTAGAGCTGCTGATGCTGTTTCTTTTGCTGTATTTCATTTGTTGATGTATTGATTGGTTTTCTGAGCTGTATTGTTTGCTGTTTACCCTGTTGGGTTGAAAGTGAAGTCTGTTCACTTTCGCCTATTGTTTTCTAGGTTCGAGGTTGAGTGGGACTCCCTTGCCTCGCTTGTATTGCTGCATCCATGCATTTTACTGTTTTACTGTATATATCTGATATTGTTTATGTTTCTGCCTATCCCGTAGGATCTCTGTTTCTCTCTGTGCAAGAGAGGAGCATGATAGACACTAGGTCTTAATCCATGCATGATAACATTAGGTTAGTTTGTTTCCCTTCGCAACCGTAGGTTAGAGTTCTGTCTCTTTCTTTCTCAAAACAAACAGAAAAACACATAAAGATTTCAAACACAATAAAAGACACTTCTTTCGTAAAAGAATGTGAACTCATCAAGACGTCATTTTTGTCCTCTTGGACTGTTAATCAGAAAAACCTTTTCAGAAAGAATAAAATCAACCAAGACAGACTTGTGTCGTACGTGGCCCGAACTACGTTTGCTCTGATCTTTCATGCTGTATGAAAGTACGTAGGCATAGGATGCGATATCCTAGCGAGCAACCTTCCCCTCCTTTCCCGTAGGTAGGCGAACTACGTTGACTCTGATTTCTCGTTCCAGACGGGAATACGTAGGCATAAAGTGCGATACTTTGCCGAGTCATTTTTCGTATTATTTTCATTTCTTATTTTCTTTTTCACCCTTGACCTATAGTTTAGATAGAATAACAATCCATACCCGAAAACAAGCGTGGATCCCGTCGAGTACGACGGACGTGAGGGGTGCTAATACCTTCCCCTTGCGTAACCGACTCCCGAATCCAGGTTTTGGTTGCGACGACCATACCTTTCCCGTGTTGTGCGAGGTTTACTCTGAGCGTTTCCTTTCCCTCCCGTGGGATAAATAACGCACGGTGGCGACTCTTCTGTTCAGCCGGCGCCGATTTTCGCAGTAGCGACAGTTAGTAAGCGATATTTAACAAAATAATAAGCATGATTAGAATATAAATGGGTTAGTAAATAGGAATAAACAAAATTAATCCAAATATTATAATAATAAGAAATTAACAATTTTTTAATATAATCAACTAAAAAAACAAATATGAATAAACAATTGTTTTAATTTTAATATTTTAAAATGTTTTTTAATTTTAATATTTTAAAAAAATGTTTTTTTAATTTTAATATTTTAAAAAAATGTTTTTTATTTTATTTTAATATTATAAGAAAATGTTTTTAATTTTTATATTATAGAAAATGAACCAACTTAAATATTTTTAAAAATTTGATAAAGAAAGTAAAAAAATAAAAGGGTTGGGCCGGTCATTACCTCCGGACCCAACCCGGTGGAAGCAATTGTGATCAAAAGAGTCTTTTAGGGTTTTGAAGGTTTATGGACTATTGGCGCGGCGGCCAAACGGTTAGGCCTAACCTTCGGATGTGTGTAATGTGACAGAAATAATGGTGAAGTTTAAGATCATACAAACAGAGAATTAACTACAGAAATTAAAGCCATACAAGCAGGAATTTAAAAGACGGAACTCGAAGCGCGATTGTTAAGTTCGCGAGGTTACATGATAGGAGCAGATACAATATGATGATGAAAAATTTAATCAATGATAAACGAATTTAAAACAATCAGTTGAACAACAGAAAACAAGAGGCTGTTAGTAGGGTTAGGCATAAATACAATGGATAATGAGATAGTGCAGAAAAAGATGCAAATTTAGAGTTTTTATTGTTTTGAAAAAAAAAAAAGATTTTAATTTAATTTATAAAAGAAAGAACAATGTTAGTTTTTAAAAAATACTTTAATTTTAACCTTAAAAAAAGGTTTTAATTTGTATTAAGAAAAAGTTTTAATTTTTATTTTAAACCAAGAGATTTTAAGTTATTTATTTTAAAAATAAAAAAAAGGTCTTTATTTATTATTATAAAAAAAAGAAAAAAGTTTAATTTAATTAAAAGCTTTATTTTATTTTATTTTTAAATAAATATCCTAATAAGATTTAAAAATAATAAAATTAAAATATAATAAGAAAAAATTGTAAAATAATAAAAAAAAGAATAAAGAGGAATTGGGCCGGTGATCAACCCGGACCCAACCCCAATCGTGGCAATCAGCAATATTGAGACTTAGGGTTTGAGACCCCCAATCTCCTTTCGAATGGCGCCGATCCACTCTCTTCATCTCCTTTGCTTCGTTTTGCTGCGATCTGGTTCCCTAAAAACCTAAAAACACACAAACTTAAACCGTCAAATGTGAAAGGCGATGCACTCGTCGCTTACGTTTTTGAACGATGATGATTTTACGGTGAGTCTCTGAGGTTTCAATGGTCGGTGATGACTCCTTGTCTGAGGCCAGACGGTGATCGCCTTTGATTACCCGCCGTCGGTGAAGGCAGTCGCGGTGATCACGGGAGCTTTGCGCGAGGATTTCGTTGTTCCTCTTCTTCTCTTCAATCGCGCGGTCACTAGGGTTTGCGATCTTCGTTCCTCTTTCTTACGAAGACGATGACGAGGATATTGGTTCCTCTGAGTCTCGGCTGTTCTCCTTGTTTGCGCCGCCTAGGGTTTGTTCGCGATTGGTCCGTCAGGGTTTTCTCTGAGGTGAGATCGTCCCTTTATATCTTCTCTTTTTGGGCCTTGGATGTTGTTGGATTTGCGTTTTATTTTTGTGATTTCTGATACAAATTGATTTGATTTGATTTCAGAATTATTTGATTGAATCCACTTGGGATTCTTTCCCTTTTCAAACTCAGGATTTTCAGTTCGTTTTGATTTGCATTCTGATATATCTCGATTTCGAATTTGTGATTCGGATTGGATTTTGCAACTTCCTGGATTTTTCTGATACTGATATATCCTGTTTCCTCTTTACAGATTCGATTGGGATTTTGGTGAGATTGGACTTCGTTTTTTCTGATATATTTGATCTCATTTGATCTGAACTTTCCTTTTTCAGGATTCCCTATTCTTGGTTATAGATTTGCCCAAATTTTCATTTGATTTTGATAACTGAACGGCTTTGTCTTGATTTGTGGATATCCAGTTTCTTCGTTTCCTTGATTGGATCGAATTGGGTTTTCATTTTTCTGATGATATTCGGATCTTTCTCTTTTCAGAATTCCTTGATTGAACGTCACTTGACCCTATTCGATTTGTTTGATAACCTGAACTGATCTGTTTTGATTTCATTTGGACATTGCTTTGGATTCTGATATCTGAACTGGTTTGGTTTTGATGGACTTGTTTCGTTCAGTTTGGTTATCAGCTAGAATTCACTTATTTTTCCTCTTCTTTTTTCAGGATGGGTACTATGGTTTCGATCGCGTCAAACGCTGCTGAGGAAGGTATACGGCAATGATGACCTTGTTCTGAGCCTGATGGAGCAAGATACTACGTCCTAGCTTCTGATCATATTTCTGCTTCTGATTGAATTGGTGATGATGATTGGCTATGATGTCGATGAACTGAGCCATGTATTTGTTTGTTTTATGGACCGAGTATGGTTTTGATAACTTGTTTTTGGTGACTTTGTTTGTTGGGGCGATGATGTTCATAACTGAGCCCCTGTTTGGTGCTTTGCTTTTCCAATGTGGCCTGCACATTTGGTCGGTGTTTACTCTGTGCTGATGCGTGATGATATTGAACCTATCTTGCTTTCTGTTATGGTTTTATGAACTGACTTGATTGTTGGTTTTCAGTCATTCATGATGACTCTGATTTGCTTTCTGATATGGCTGATTCTTCTTCTTTTTTATGAACCTGAGCTGTTTTAGGGATTGAGTTGTCTGCTCCAATTTTGTGCAGCTTGTTGCGATTTGATGCAGCCTTGGCTTCATTTCACTCTACTTGTTCTGTTTGAACTGGGTTCTTCATGAACTTGCCTATGTGTTGCAGAACTGATGCTGCTTTTGGTTGTGCATTTTCAATTTGAATTTCCATTTACTCATGGCAGCTTATGAGCTATCTTGTTTCTGAGTTTCTGTCATCAATTTGTGCTGATGCTGTTGTGGAATTTCAGGTTTGGAAAAAAATGAGCACCAAGTGATTTAGACCTGCCGGCATCCGGGTCTGAATCCCGCTTGACTATGCTGCCATACTCTCATATCAGTTTGGAAATCCAATCGCGGCGAAACGAATCAGTTCCACTTCATTTATTTTTTTCTATCTCCCGGATATCCCATATGGATAAGAACATGTATTACCTGATCTGACGCCCACGGCGCGGATCGGTAACGGGGGTAGGACGCAGCTTCGGTTGTGCCACTCCCGGCACTCGATGATGACATTGTTCTGAGAGTGTTGAAAAAACTCCTAACCTTTTTTTCTATATTGTTTGTTTTGCTTTGATGTGCAGGTTAGTCGAGATTTGCGGCGAAGCTCAAGGGTCAACATGAAGACACTTATCATTTTTAGGACTTAGGATTTTTAGGTTTAATGTAATTCCTTGTAACAGCAAAAATGTGAAACAATCTCCCTTTTGTATAATGCAATCTTTATGAAATAAAATTCCCAACACTTTGAATTTATTTATATTTTATTCCTAGTTAAAAAAAACTATAAACAATTGTGAATAAATCCACAAGCATTTAAATTCATTAACATAGTCATAAAACATAAACACTCCCAAGTGATATTTGTAATTCTAATCTCATCCGATTAAAATGTTAACCAAACCACTTCATAACCAACACATATGGGCACCGTAATCACAACAGTTTCAGCATCAACAATAACACTACTCGTAATTAAATTCTACTGACCAAATGCCAAGATCTTGATATGATCAGACCTGGTGATAGATAAATGTATCAAACGCCTCAGAATTTTAATAACAGCCCATCTTCAAGGAATTGGTAGAATTTGTGTAAAATGACCAAAATACCCCTGGAATCAAATCTCTCTTTGATGTTGGCAAAAAAAAAAAATCATGAAGTTTGACTTTGGTTTGACCACAGTTGACCTCAGTTTGACTTTTTAACTGCATTGACTGCTTTTGACTTATCTGATCATCTGACTGAGCAAACTTTTGAGAAAAGTCTTGAAACTTGACATGGGGGTTCTTATACACATATAAGATGTTATGAAGCTCACTTGAAGTCTTGGAAGTCCATTTAGCCTGATTAAAGTCAAAACCCTAGTTTTGGATGCACTGCTTAGGAGGTGCATTGTCTGAGGGAATTGTCAACTCTTCTGACCAATTGTGAACTTTGTGAACCTTGTGAATCTTCATAAGATATCTTGTGATACTCATGGGAGGTATTGTGAAGCTTGTGAACCTTGTGAACATCATGAAGTGGCTTTGTAGACCTCATGACCCTTAGGAAAGCTTTGTAAACATTGTGAATCTTGTGAACCTTGTGAACCTCCAAGAAGCAACCTATGGACTTCATGAACCTCATGAAAGGTATTGAAAGCACTGTGGGACTTGTGAACCTTGTGAACCTTCTTAGAACACAAAGTCTTGTATTGTGAGGGCAAATTTTGGGGTGCAACAGTGACCAGTAGACAGTCTTAGGATTTTTTGAATTAGAATTCAACGGTCACACCCTGAAATGCTTACCTGTAAGGGTCTACACTTGAAATTACTGCACCTATGCAAACTGGTTAGTCACAATGAACACGCACCCAAAGCCTATGTCCTGAAGATGCTATGCAAGATGATGCATAAAGAGGTGGGATCTTAGGGTCGAAAATTAGGGTGTGACAGATGCCCCTATTTAAGTTTCTTCTATCCGGAGATATGGAGATTGTAATCTTCGTCTCTACGTGATAGGAGGGACTTAAATACAAACATTGCATGAATATTGGCCCTAAGATGCCACAAGATGCATATGATATGCAATGATATAAAATGTAAGACGAAGATCCTGTGGGGAATGATGTCACAGGGAAATAACTAAGTACGGAATGTTGCGACACAGAAAAAAGAAACTGACGAGGAACAAACTCCACAAAGCAAGACTCTATGAAAAAAGATTCAACTCCACCGGGGAAGAGACAAATAGAAACTATTGGGGATAACTTAAACAAATGGTATCTCCATCAAAATAAAGATGTATAGAATTTGTTATCAGGAATATGGTAGTTCAAACAACGGGCGAGAAAATTGAATTTGAAGGATAACCTACTACTAACATATGGTAGCCTAAGCAAAGGCATCCAGTTGAAACAGAGACACATATTACCTACTGTTCAACTACGACACTAATCTAGAAGGGGGTTGAATAAGTCACTTATTAAAAACAGAGTTTGCGCTTATTAATATTTGGTTTTTAAAAAGTTTTAAGCGGAAGCGGCTGAGGAACTATATTCTTCTAAACGAACCTTTACCGAAAAGATCGGATATATACAAAGCCTATATGGAATACTGATAAAGACGAGATTTAGAATCAATAATTTAAACACACATCAACTAGATTTTGTTCACTTAAAGTTGGACAGTTTCCAATGTGTGTGAAATATAAACCAATTGAAAAACAACACAAGTGTTTGTGTTCATGAAATTAGTCGAACACTTGGTGTGCAAAGCACCTCCAGTAAATTTCAATAGGTAAATGAAGTGTTATGTTCTTCACTTACAATTAAAAGATTATAATGAGGTTTCTAAAAATGATTCAGCACTAACACACACCAGAATTTTAATCAACTAATATGTTTGCACACAAACTCAAAATTCAGCAATGAAAATAGTAAAAAGAGAGAACACCAATTTGTTGATGTAGTTCCCCCGTCGTCCTTGCTCGGGGTACGTCTGCTCTCAATTCTAAAAATAGAATTGATATATATATATATATATATATATATATATATATATATATATATATATATATATATATATATATATATATATATATATATATATATATATATATATATATATATATATATATATATATATATATATATATATATATATATATATATATATATATATATATATATATATATAACCTGTTGAAAATTGTTTTTACAAGAGAAGCAGTAGAATTTAAACAATCGATTACGGCACCACCTTTGATGCAGAGCCTATGCCTTCTCTTCCCTTGATTCAAGATGAATCAAGTCCTTCGAACGTGATGAGTAAACCTTCGATTACGGCACCACCTTTGAAACCCTCTGGTCTTTAAATCTTGCCCAATTGATTTTAAACACCAACGATTCGAACCCAAACATTCCTATCACGATCCTCCAGTTAACGCTACTAAGCTGACAGAACCTCCCGTTCTTCAATTACCTTTGCTCGGCTGAACCTGTGAAGGAACAATTTTTGCAAAACCCCCAAAATCCAAGATTCTTGGAGGACAAAACCCTCAAGGTTTTATTCAAGAAAAACCCACTGATTTGTCAACCCAAACCCGATACACCAATCCTAAGTTTGGACGTTATCACCTGATGATGCAGAATACACAACAAAAATGATTATGTATAGTTGTTGAGAAAATGCAAGAAAGAGGATGAAGATGATGAGAACCAAATAAGTGTATATTTTCACTTTTCTTGTTATTTCGTATAGAATAAACTAACTCAATATATATGCAAGGTTGAAATCAATTAACCAACATAACAAAGACTTTGAATATTACACATAACAGAAATTCTGTGAAAAACGCGCGAGCGGTCGACGTACAACAAGGGTAGGGTCGACCTGAGCTCTCTCGATTTTAGGATTGTGCAGAAAATAATACTTTGCATCGACCAGAATAGGTCCATACGTCGATGCAAAGGACCCCAATTTAGAAAATCACAAATGTACACAGTATGAGTTGACCGGAGGGTCGACCCGAGCTCTCTTGAGAGCAACACATGAAAAGTGACTTCTGTATGAGTCGACCTAAGCAAGCCATGAGTCGACTCAACGACTCAAAACTTGCAAAAATGCAATTTTTCATATATTTAGCTACTTTTAAGAGATCCTAGTGCATCTCTAACTTGACCAACATGATCAAACTTATATGGAACACACATGGTGATTTTTCTATATGTACCTAGACATGTTTTGACCAATGTTTGACACAAGAGAGATAAAGTATGCATATGCGACTCGATGATATCATCCAAAGTACATTTTTCTAACTATGTATATTTTGAAATCATTAAGATAAGTATGGCTAAGTGTGAGGAACTTTGCCCTCACATACTCCCCCTTTTTGATGATGGCAAAACAATAGAAACTTGGTTGAGTACAATACGTTATATCATCCTCCCCCCTACTCCATGCATTTATCTAGACGCAATCTACTCGTTTGATTAGTCTTATAAAAGTGATTTGTTTCTGCTTGATATTCTTCCCCCCTTTGATAACATCTAAAAGAAAGAAGATATATGTCAATGTAATGCATATTATAAAGAGATAAGCAAATTCAACAAATTTGCAACAGGATAGTCATCAACAAACATTCACATATAATGAATTTAATGAAGGCATATAAACTGATAAATAGAAAGACACTCAAATGAACAAAAATATGTGCTATATAACAACAATGAATCATGTCTTAATAAAAAAATAAACAATCACAAGAAGAAATCCACACTAGAAGTTGATGAACACTAGATGGTATGACATGCACAATGATATTCTCAAGACCTCAAGTCCTTCTCCCCCTAAAATGATGGCCCCTTCTGCGAAATGGATAGTCATGAGGTGGAGGAAGTTGTTGCTTATCTATCTGTTCCGTGTACTCTAGGACAACTCGATTAAGAATGTCGAAACTGGTAGTGAGAGCACGTTGTTGACCTATAATAGATTCAACCATGCCATCAAATCGACCCATCACTGTTGTTGAAAATGAGTTGAAGTTATTCGTGTGAGCTTGAAGTTGATTCTGCAAATTTGTGAACCGCTCATCCTGGGTAGTGATAAAGTTTTGTTGTTCAAGCTGCATACTCCTCATCAGTTCGAGGAGCTTGCCATTGTTCTGTTACGAATACGGAGGTGATGGAGGCATGTAACTCCAATCTGGGGTCTCTTGATATTCCCAATTCAGTGCTTGAGGCATGCAATTTTTACCCAATGATGTCCAGCCAGTGTGTTGCCAGGTGTAACACCCCAAATTTATTGGAATAATTATTTAATTTATTTAAATATGAATATTCGTATTTTTGGTGATTTTTGGTGGTTGGTATAAAATATTGAGAATTATGGAGTTTTGGGTTATTTATTTAAATAATAATATGTAATATGAATATATTGGTATTATTATTAAGTTAAATAAATATAAGTGAATTAAGGGAAAAATGGACATTTGAGGAGGAGTTAGTGAGGGTGAAGTTGGAAAGTCCAATTTTAAAGCCCAAAGTTAGGTTTAACAAAAAGGAATTTTGAGGGAATTAGGATTCATTCTTGTTAGACCGTGAAAAGGGAAGAAATAGAGGCTAGAGCTCTGAGGAAGAGGATTGAGGCAAAAGCTTCGTCTGAGAATCAAGGAGAAGGCTTAGAGTCGGCAATTAAGGTATGAGGAGTATTGCCTTCATTATTTTCAATATGTGATTCAATATATTTAAAGCTGATTTAAGGGTTTGAGGCTGATTTGAGAGTAAAGGAAATTAGGCCTTCGTGGCCAAAAGTCATTGTTGAAATTTTAATCGTATAGAGATTTGAACTGATGGACTGATAGGTTGAGGCTGATTTGAGATAAGAGAAATTAGGCCTTCGTGGCCAAAATCTGTTGTTGAGATTTCAGCTCTGTAGGGTAATTAGATAGTGAGAACTCTAACGATTGTGGAGTAGTTGTAAGGAAACTGTGGAAATTGTAGGCATAATCTTAAAACGATAATTAGATGGTTTAATTGTGTTAAAATTGTAAATTTACTTGAGATAATTACAGTGTTGAATGGGTTATAATTTTCTGAGAGTTTGGGTTTTTATGGAATCAAAATCGGAGGTTCGGAAGGCCTCCAACGGTGAAAAACACAGAAAATTAAATGCTGTCCGTCACGACTGTTCATGTTTTCGGTCGAAATCGTTTTGGACGTAACTTTTGATCCGTAAGTCCGTTTTGGATCCCGTTCGAAGTGTTGGAAAGCTAATGAACAGGGCTATAACATATTATAGATAAGGAAATTGGTTTCTCAATATTTTTATATCTAATTATGTTTGAGAAGTCAATTGTGTATATGTTTTATTAATGATCGTGTTCTGGTTCAGTGATGTCTTGATGTTTTTATGCTGCAATTTTCCTGATGAATTACCATGAGAGTAATTGTGATTTATATGTAACTAATTGAATGTATGATGAATTACTAAGAGTATAGCTGTGATTCCTATGTGATTAATACATGACTGTATAATGAATTCCCATGAGTAATTGTGATGATTTATGATGTTGATTCCATGAGTTTTTGATGATTATATGATGACATGATGATTATGATGACTTTGATGAATGATGATGCACCTAATGAGTTTATTATGAGGTTGATATTGACGTGTGCATCATGCATTCATATGCATCCGGACTTCGGTTCAGGACCTTAATTTCTTTGGCTTCAGTCCCATTATGCGGATGTGAGGTGTTTTGGTGTGCTCCGGTTCTTGTATAGAATCAATCCTATTGATGTGGATCTATGGAGGATTGATGGCCCAGTGTCCATCGAGCTGTGATGATTGATACCACATGCATGAGTCTTGTTGCATTTGCATTTATGTGACAATTGGTGTAATTTATAATGTTGTGGCCTTTGATGTTCCTTGATGATTATGATGTTGAATATGAAAATGACGCTATTTTATATATTGATTATTATATTGATTATTATGAATCGTTTTACTCACCCTGTCCGTTTGAATGTTGCCTCCACGTGGGTAACGTGCAGATGACCAGGTTTAGCCGTGGATGCCATCGAAGATTTTGAAGTTTTTGGGTCGTTGGCCATTGTGGTTGACTTAGAGGGTCTTGCTCTGATAGTGTAACATCGGGTTGGGGTCTTTGAGTGAAACTATTTATTGAGTTTTTGCCTTTTTGAGTTCCGCTGCCATTTGAGCACTTTTGAGTAATTTTGAGAAAAATCTGTTGCTTACGGAGCATTGACCATGATTTGAATTTATTGAGAAATGTACGCCTTTTGAGGTGATTTTTATGGTGTTTAAAATTTTACTCTGATAAATTGAATATTTTGCCATAATATTTGTGGAGTAGAAAAGGGTGTTACATTAGTGGTATCAGAGCAGGTCGGTCCGTCCGGCCAAGTTGTCTAATGTTATTTGTTCCCTAGCATGCGACATGTGTGTGAAAACACTGTCGGTTCACGTTTATTTTCTAACCTTTGTTTGCAGAAGTGGGAATGAAACAAGCGGGGGAGAAGCTTATGCTTCTTCAGGATTCTACAAGTGTAGAGTGGTGGCTCAGTGTGTCGATGAACGCTCTTATAGTTTGGTAAAGATGGTTTATGCCCCATCATGATTTTCGGCTGTCTATTGACAAATTGAGGAACTGATCACCCTTAATCTCTTGTTGATAGTAGACGGAGTCATGTAGGATGGGATAGACGTGTCTTGCAAGCTTAGATGGTGTGTGCAGTGAATTGCTTTGAGTTAAGCTAAGTGCTTACAGATTATTTTGGTGAGTCGATGCAGGATGGTGCTGAGATGTTTATTTTGATGGAAACTTTGAGTGTTAATAAAATGGGGAAGTTGGTGGTGTGCTAATTATTTGTGATTATTCGAAAAATTTTCCTGATGAGATAAGTGATTTACCGTCGGAACGTGAAGTGGAGTTTACATTGACCTAGTTCCTGGGACTAGTTTGGTAGCGATGGCTCCATATCGTATGTCCACCGGAATCAAAGAAGTTGAAGAATCAACTTGAAGATCTGCTTGAGGAGAGGTTCTTTTGTCCGAGTGTGTCACTGTGGGGTGCACCAATTTTGTTAGTTAAGAAGAAAGAAGGTTCTGTGAGACTGTGTGTGAATTATAGACAACTGAACAAGGTGACTATCAAGAATAAGTATCCACTTCCAAGGATTGATGATTTGATGGACCAGTTGGTGGTTGCTAGTGTGTCAAGTAAGATAGATTTGAGATCTGGGTATCATCATATTCGTATGAAAGCTGAAGATATTCAGAAGACTGCTTTTAAAACAAGGTATGGACATTATGAGTATTTCGTGATGCCATTTGGTGTGACTAATGCACCCTGTGTATTTATGGAATATATGAACAGGATTTTCCATCCTTATTTGGACAAGTTTGTGGCTGTGTTCATTGATGATATTTTGATATATTCGAAGAGTAAAGAGGATCATGCTGAGCATTTGAAAGTTATGTTATCAGCGTTGAAAGAGAAGCAGTTGTATGCAAAACTGTCAAAGTGTGAGTTTTGGTTGAAGGAAGTGAGTTTCCTTGTTCATGTGGTCTCGAGTAGAGTTATTGCGGTTGACACATTGAAGGTTGAAGCTGTATCGCAATGGAAAGCTCCAAAACCTATTTTTGAGATTATAAGTTTTCTTGGGTTGGCAGGTTATTATTAACAATTCATTGAAGGATTTTTCCTAGTTATCTTTGCCATTTACACAGTGGACTAGAAAGGTTCAAGCTTTTGTTTTGGATGCAAAGTGTGAAGAAAGTTTCAAGAGCTTTTGAAGAGGCTGACAACAACTCATGTTTTGGATTTTGTCGAATCCAGCAGAATAATTGTTTTATATTGTGATGCTTCATTGATGGGATTGGGAGGTGTGTTAATGCAACATCAACAAGTTTTAGCTTATGCTTCAAGACAACTTAAAGTGCATAAGAGGAATTATCTGACGCAGGATTTAGAGTTGGTTGTTGTTGTGTTTGTGTCGAAGCTTTGGAGGCATTATTTGTTTGGTTCGAGATTTGAGGTGTTTAGTGATCATAAGAGTTTGAAGTATTTCTTTGATCATAAAGAATTGAATGTGAGGCAAAAGAGATGATTGGGACTTATGAAGGATTATGGTTTTGGTTTGAATTACCATTCGGGTAAAGCAAACGTGATAGCAGATGTATTGATTTGGAAATCTTTGCATATACTAATGATGATGGTAAGAGAATTAGAACTGATTGAGCAATTTCGTGATATGAGTTTGGTTTGTGAAGAGACTTCTTATGGAGTTAAGCTTGGTATGTTGAAGCTTACTAGTGGTATTCTTGATGAGATTCGAGGAGGTTAGAAATCTGATTTGAGTTGGTAGATCGGTTGAATTTGATGGATCAAAGTCAAAGAGCTGATTTTTGGATTAATGAAAATGGTATCATGAGATGTCGTGATAGAGTTTATATTCCAGATATTGTTGAGTTGAAAAAGGGTATTCTTGAGGAAGGACATCGAAGTAGATTGAGTATCCATCCCGGTGCTACGAAGAGGTACCAGGATTTGAGGAAATTGTTTTGGTGGCCAGGGATGAGGGAAGAATTACAGAGTTTGAGTATGCTTGTTTGACTGGTCAAAAGTCGAAGATTAAACATCAAAGACCGTTGGGTCTGATGCAACCGTTAAATATTCCAGACTAGAAATGGGATAACATTTCTATGGATTTTGTGATAGGTCTACCAAAGATTTTGAAGGGATAAGATTCAATTTGGGTGATTGTGGATAGATTGACTAGATCGACTCATTTTATACCGATGAAGATCAATTATTCATTTTGGAAGATGGCTGAATTGTATTTTGATGAGATTGTGAAATTGCATGGTATTTCTTCAAGTATTGTGTTTGGTAGATATACGAGATCTTCATCGAGGTGTTGGGAGAGTTTGCAAATGCTTTGGGTACTATGTTGAGATTGAGTTCTGCCTATCATCCGCAGACGGATGGACAGACAGAGAGAACTATCTAGTCTTTAGAGGATTTGTTGAGAGCTTGTGTGTTGGATCAAGGTGGATCGTGGGATAGTCATTTTCCGTTGATTGAGTTTACCTACAATAATAATTATCATTCTAGTATTGGATTGGCACAATATGAGGCTTTGTATGGAAGGAAGTGTAGGACTCCATTATGTTAGTATGAGTCAGGCGAGAGTGTTGTACTCGGACCTGAGACTGCGCAAGAGACGACTGAAAAGATCAAGAGGATCGAAGAAAAGATGAAAGTTTCGCAGATTCATCAGAAGAGTTACCATGATAAGAGGAGGAAAGCACTTGGATTTCAAGAGGGAGATAACGTGTTTTGAGAGTTACGCCGGTAACTGATGTTGGTCGAGTTTTGAAGTCTCAAAAGCTCACACCGCATTGTGTTGGTCTGTATCAGAGTGGCGCAACGGAAGCGTGGGAGGAGTAGCATATCAGATTGCTTTACTGCCGTCGCTTGCGAATTTGCATGATGTGTTTCATATGTCTCAGTTGAGGAAGTACATTCTAGATTCATCACATGCGATTCATATGGATGATGTACAAGTGGGAGATAATTTGACTGTTGAGGTATTTCCAGTTCGGATTGATGATCGAGAAGTGAAGCAACTGCGAGGCAAAGAGATTTCCTTGGTAAAGGTAGTTTTGGGAGGACCAGCTGGAGAGAGTTGGACTTGGGAGCATGAGGATCAGATGAGGGAGTCGTATCCGACTCTGTTTCCTTGAGGTAATTTTCGAGGGCGAAAATTCTTTTAAGTTGGGGAGAGGTTTAACACCCCAAATTTATTGGAATATTTATTTAATTTATTTAAATATGAATATTCGTATTTTTGGTGATTTTCGGTGGTTGGTATAAAATATTGAGAATTATGGAGTTTTGGGTTATTTATTTAAATAATAGTATATAATATGAATATATTGATATTATTATTAAATTAAATAAATATAAGTGAATTAAAGGAAAATGGACATTTGAGGAGGAGTTAGTGAGGGTGAAGTAGCCCAATTTTAAGGCCCAAAGTTAGGTTTAACAAAAATGAATTTTGAGGGAATTAGGATTCATTCTTGTTGGACCGTAAAAAGGGAAGAAATAAAAGTTAGAGCTCTGAGGAAGAGGATTAAGGCAAAAGCTTCGAAAGGTTTATGAGAATCAAGGAGAAGGCTTAAAGTCGGCAATTAAGGTATGGGGAGTATTGCCTTCATTATTTTCAATATGTGATTAAATGTATTTAAAGCTGATTTAAGGGTTTAAAGAGTTTGAGGCTGATTTGAGAGTAAAGGAAATTAGGCCTTCGTGTCCAAAAGCCATTGTTGAAAATTTAAGCGTATAGAGATTTGAATTGATGGACTGATAGGTTGAGGCTGATTTGGAATAAGAGAAATTAGGCCTTCATGGCCAAAATCTGTTGTTGAGATTTCAGCCCCGTAGGGTAATTAGATAGTGAGAACTCTAATGATTGTGGAGTAGTTGTAAGGAAATTGTGGAAATTGTAGGCATAATCTTAAAACGATGATTAGATGGTTTAATTGTGTTAAAATTGTAAATTTACTTGAGATAATTATAGTGTTGAATGAGTTATAATTTTCTGAGAATTTGGGTTTTATGGAATCGAAATCGGAGGTCCAGAAGGCCTCCAGCGGTGAAAAACACAGAAAATCGCATGTTGTCCGTCACGACTTTTCATGTTTTCGGTCGAAATCGTTTTGGACGTAACTTTTGATCCGTAAGTCCGTTTTGGCCCCCACTCAAAGCGTTGGAAAACTAATGGACAGGGCTATAACATAGTATAGATAAGAAATTAGTTTCTGAATATTTTTATATCTAATTATGTTTGAGAAGTCAATTGTGTATATGTTCTATTAATGATCGTGTTCTCGTTCAGTGATGTCTTGATGTTTTGATGCTGCAATTTTCCTGATGAATTACCATGAGGGTAACTGTGATTTCTATGTGATTAAATGAATATATGATGAATTACTCTGAGTATAGTTGTGATTCCTATATGATTAATACATGACTGTATAATGAATTCCCATGAGTAATTGTGATGATTTATGATGTTGATTCCATGAGTTTTTGATGAATTACCATGAGGGTATAGCTGTGATTTCTATGTGATTAAATGAATATATGATGAATTACTATGAGTATATCTGTGATTCCTATGTGATTAATATATGACTGTATAATGAATTCCCATGAGTAATTGTGATGATTTATGATGTTGATTCCATGAGTTTTATAGTGTAACATCAGGTTGGGGTCTTTGAGTGAAACTATTTTATTGAGTTTTTGTTATGTTGATTTCCTTGCGGTAAAAGAAAAACTTTGGATTTTTTCCTTTTTGAGTTCCGCTGCCATTTGAACACTTTTGAGTAATTTTGAGAAAAACCTGTTGCTTACGGAGCATTAACCTTGATTTGAATTTATTGACAATTGTATGCCCTTTGAGGTGATTTTTATGGTGTTTAAAACTTTACTCTGATAAATTGAATATTTTGCCATAATATTTGTGGGGTACAAAAGGGTGTTACACCAGGCACCCCATCTTGGTTGTCATCATGTCCTAAGTGGTGTGATTGATCTAGCCAACCATTGTTATCCTGTTCATATGTTTCCATGTGATTTCCACCCTATTCTTCTCCTTCTTCTTCTTCTCCTTCTTCTTCTTCTTCTCATTCTTCTTCTTCTCCTTCTTCTTCTTCTCATTTTTCTTCTTCTCCTTCTCCTTCTTCTTCTCCTTCTCCTTCTCCTTCTCCTTCTGCTTCTCCTCCTCCTTCTTCTTCTTCTTCTTCTCCTTCTCCTTCTCCTTCTCCTTCTTCTTCTCCTTCTCCTTCTCCTTCTCCTTCTGCTTCTCCTCCTCCTCCTTCTTCTTCTTCTTCTCCTTCTCCTTCTCCTTCTCCTTCTCCGTCTCCTTCTGCTTCTCCTTCTCCTCCTCTTCTTCTTCTCCTTCTCCTCCTCCTCCTCCTCCTCTTCTTCTTCTTCTTCTCCTTCTCCTTCTCCTTCTCCTTCTCCGTCTCCTTCTGCTTCTCCTTCTCCTCCTCCTCCTCCTCCTCTTCTTCTTCTTCTTCTTCTTCTTCTTCTTCTTCTTCTTCTTCTTCTTCTTCTTCTTCTTCTTCTTCTTCTTCTTCTTCTTCTTCTTCTTCTTCTTCTTCTTCTTCTTCTTCTTCTTCTTCTTCT